>CM060926.1:694123758-698923758 GCA_030737875.1 Allium sativum
TGACCATTTTACCCCTAGTTGATACTGTTTTGGCCATAACTTTTGACTGGAAATGAATTTTGACCTGAAACCACTTCCATTGGCTTCGGATGATGGTTTCTCTTTCCGTAGAGTGGTCACATTAGCCAAACGGACTTACCGTTTGGGAGATATGGCTGAAACAAGTTTCAGATGGTGAAAAACAGCTTAATTGGGCTTAACCGAGTGATTAACAGCTAGGCCCAAAGGGAAATTTCGGGATTAGGAGTTTAAAAGGGCTGTTAGGGTTTGGAGAATACCTTTTTCTCATTTTTCAGCCGTCACTATTCATTCCTCTTAACCTAGCCATGGCCTCCACCCTCTAAATCTCTTCAAAACACCTCTTAATCACTTTCTAATTGAAGATTAGGCTTAGCAAACATCAAATCAAGGAGTATTAGCACGAGAACCGAGGTAGAGCTGCTGTGTAAGATTGGGAACAGCGCCAAATCAGAGAATATTTCAGTTTTGGGGTTTTAGTTGTGGCAAAGGTGAGTGATAGCATCGTTTTGATACTAATTACAGTTAATTAAGGGTAATTAGTGAAGATTAGCGAATTTATACACTAATAAATTCTAGAAAAATGTTTAGAAATTCTTAAATAATATTTTATGCCCCTGTTAGAAATTTGGTTCGATTTAGTTAAGTTTTATTAATTCTATGATTAGTCTTATTTAATCATGCTTAAGGGGAAAATAGGATTTTGGGCATTTTTGATCCATTTTGACATGTAAATTCGTGGTTTTGGTGTTTGTGGTTGCTCTTACATGTTGCTATGACTCTATGGTATGTTTATGATTGATTAGAATAGTTAATTTTGTCGAAAACGTCGTCGAATGGCGTAGAAAGCTCGCTGGAAAGTTGCAGAAATGTGCAGGTTCCGAACCGGTTCGGATCGGAGCAGGGGTCGGATCGGATTAGTGAACCGACCAAGGAAATCCGAACTGGATTGGGAATTGTCACTGGAGGAGGCTTGGCGAGAAGGAAGGCCGTTTACTTAGAGTTGGAGTGGACAAAAGGGATCGGATCGGAAGAATAATGGAGACCAGATCGGATCGGCTCAAGAATGGAAGGCTACGACTGGAGCAAGGCGAAGGGAGCGGATCGGATCAGGGCAGATGAAGAACGGGAGCGGATCGGATCGGAGTAGATGGAAAACGAGGGAGCTGATCGGAGAAAACTGGAAGGAAGACAGTGACCCGACCCGACCCGGAGGAGGACACCGACCCGACCCGAAGTGGAGTATCTGACCCGAACCGATGAAGGTGATGACTACCGACCCGAACCGATGAAGGTGATGACTACCGAACCGAACCGACGAGGGTGATGACTACCAAACCGAACCGAATTCTAGGACTGTTAATGCGCGACAACTCTTCTGAAGACCCACTCCAATTCGACCAAACCCGAGATGCAAAGGAAGTCCAAATGAGAAGTTAGAGCTCAAGATTCGGATGGGAATCGACGAGTTCGCTTCATGGTTGGGCTTTGCTGCGGGACGCGTGTTAAGGGGTTACCGATGTCTATAGCTTTGGACCACTATGGTAGGAGGTACGGAGGCGGATTCAGGGCCATTATGGCATTGGTAGGACCAAGGGCTACGACCAATGTGGTGGGTCATTGAAATGTTTGGTCATGACTCCATGTGTTTAGCTTGGTCATAGCAGGGTTTCTACAAGTCGGGATTCGTCGTTACCTCAATTTGTCTAGTGTTCCAAGGTGGTAGATGTTGTATGCTTTACGCACTGAGTGAGAGATGTGAGGATGGTTGCTATGGTTGATTTGTTTGCTATCATTATGACATATACACCCCCACCCCCGTATCTCTTACACTGTATGTTAGTGGCACCTTAGAGTGTTGTACGGTATGTAGTGCTAACTCTTTGGTTGCAGGTCCAGGTTTAGGTATGGTTTAGTATACCTGTTACTCTTCTGTTTAGATGTTTATCGCTCATACCAGGCTTTATGTCTGACCCAGAGTTTTATGTCTCCTCTTATTACTCTGGGTGCTCACACGAGCAGACTAGAGACAGGTTAGCTGGTGATGCACGGGTAGATGATCCGGAGACGAGCAGGAGGCTTCCACGTAATACATATATATAGTATTCTCCCTGTGTTGTTGAAGGTCACTACTTGGGCATTGGTGGTGGATCTTCTACTTTAGCTTTCTTTTGTTTAGAGACAGTAAATTTGGAAAATTGTAATAAGCTGTATTTGGATTTCCGCTGCTCTGATGATTGATGTTGATTTTAGTTATCAGCTTATGCACTGTCTCACCTGTTTTATGTCAAGTATGTTATTATTATATTTTATTCCATGCGCTGTGAGACATTCTACAGGTTCCTTGATTAGTTCATTCCCTTCTTTCCTTGCCTTGGCGACCGTTCCGTGCTAGTCGGGAATGTGTACAGCGCACTTCCGGAGGAAATGCAGGCTGGTGTGGGGCGGGCCGTCACACTTGGTATCAGAGCTCTAGGTTGCGTAGTTAACCTAGGGAAGTTATCAGGGAGAGATAATATACGTATACGAGAGAGCGTATTTGTGATTACTTTGGTTTTAAAAGCTATATATATATATACTATTAGTAGTATATGGATGAAGTCGTACTGTACTAGCACCACTATGGAGTCGTTAATCGTTTCCTTTTTCAGATTGACGATGAGTCGATATGTTAGAGGTACCGGTAGAGGGGCCAATAATGGGAATGCTGCTGACATGAGGACTATGTTTACTGACCTCATGAGAGAGATGCTTAGAGATGTACAGAGGGCAGCTCTCAATGGTGGAAATGGTGGTGGTCCAATAGTGCAGGCACCAAGAGTCGACTTCGCCAAGCTGAATAAGGATTATACTAGCCTTGGTGGGAAGCCGTTCCACGGAACAGAGTCGGCTACGGATGTTCAGGATTGGTTGGATAGTTGCGAACGTATCTTCGAGGATTTGGGTATCGAGGATGCGATGAAGAGAAAGCTAGCGTCCCGTCAGTTGCAAGGGCGGGCAATGAATTGGTGGAATGCTATAAAGGCAGCTACTCCCGAAGATCAGATTACTTGGGAGCAGTTTAAGGCTCGCTTTAGCGAGAAGTTCATTCCAGCTGCTCAGAAGTCTGTGCTGTTTAAGAAGTTCTTGGAGCTCAAGCAGAATGGCAGAGCTGTCTCGGAGTATATTGCTGAATTTGACACTTTGTCAAAATATGGGTTATCTCTTATTGATACTACGGAGAAAAAGAATGAGAAATTCATAACTGGTTTGGATCAGTACTTGGGGGAAAAACTTATTAACCACATCGATGAGACGTTTGAATCGATTGTGGGGAAAGCATTAAGATCAGAAAGTCTCTACCCTAAGCCGAAGACTGAGGTTGCATCCGCAGACGAGCCAAAGCCGTAAGCAAGTGGTGGAGGCAAGGGTGGTTCCCAGAATAAAAGAAAGCAGAGTCAGACTAAGGATGGCTAGAAGAAAAAGAATAAGCAAGATGTGGAGTGCTTCAGCTGTGGTAAGAAGGGCCATTATGCTAGTAATTGTCGGGCCAAGCCAGCGGATAGGAAGTGCTTCAACTGTGGCCAAATGGGACATCACAAGGACAAGTGTCCGCAACCCCCCAAAGAAAAGCAAATGGTGAAAGCATACACCCTTAATGCTATTCCTTCTTCGTCGAATGCCCCAACAGCGGCGGAGAAGGGAAAGAATGTCGTCATTCAAGGTATGCTTTCTGTTTATGATGTTCCTGTTAGAGTTTTGTTTGATACCGGAGCTTCCAGTTCTTTCATATCTAGTGACCTGGTAGATAGGTTGGGATTGGAGCCCGAGATTGTCGATAGACCTTTAGTAGTGACGAACCCGATTGGTGGTTCGACTAGCTTAGCATGATTTGTCGTAATGTGGTCTTATCGAGTCATGGATGCATGTTTGTTTGTGATTGCTTTGTTTTGGGCTTTACTGGGTTTGGCATTATTTTGGGAGTAGATTGGCTCCGAAGATACGGGGTGGTGGTAGACTGTGAGGGCTTTTTGGTGACAGCTAGAGCGAATGATGGGCGGAGGATAGTGTTTGGTGGTTTACCCAGTGAGGGGGTATTGGCTAGTTTTCTAAACTCCCTTGACATCCCGCATAGTGATTTGTCAGGTTTGCCCGTGGTTGGCCAGTATCCGGATGTTTTCGAAGAAGTAACCGGGCTTCCACCACACCGAGAGATTGAGTTCCGTATTGATTTGGTAAAGGATGCCAGGCCTATAGTGATGCCACTTCGTCGTATGGCACCAAGAGAGCAGCGAGAGCTCGAGGTGCAAGTCAGCGATCTTTTGAGGAAGGGATTTATCAGAAGGAGTGTTTCTGAATGGGGAGCACCAGTTGTGTTTGCTACCAAGGCGGATGGTTCCCTTCGGTTGTGTGTAGACTACCGCGAGTTGAATAAAGTAACGAGGAAGAACAATTATCCTCTACCGCGGATAGATGATTTGTTCGATCAGTTGAGTGGCGCGAGAGTATTTTCTCAGTTGGATCTCGCGACAGGTTTTCATCAGCTTAGAGTGGAAGCTAAGAGTATAGCTAAAACGGCATTTCGAACGCCGTTTGGGTTTTATGAGTGGTTGGTCATGCCATTCGGGCTGACCAATGCCCCAGCATATTTTGTGGATCTTATGAATAGGGTATTCAGAGATCAGTTGAATAAGTTTGTCCTTGTGTTCATCGATGATATTTTGGTCTATTCGAGGACAGAGGAAGAACACAAGGAACATTTAAGAGTAGCGATGGAGTTGTTGAGAAAACACCAATTGAAAGCCAAGTTTTCTAAGTGTCACTTCTGGAAGAGGGAAGTGAGGTTCTTGGGCCATGTTGTATCAGAGAATGGTATTGCCGTGGACCCAGCAAAGGTGGCTACGGTACAAGATTGGCCTACGCCCAAGAACGCAACAGATGTAAGAAGTTTCTTGGGATTAGCCGGATATTATCGTAAGTTTATCCAAGGTTTCTCCAAGATAGCAGCACCATTGACCCAGTTGACCAAGAAGAATCAAGCTTTTGTCTGGGATGAAAGGTGCGAGAATGCATTCAAAAGTCTAAAGGACAAGTTGACAAGCGCACCAGTGTTAGTCATTCCTAAGGGGGATGAAGAGATGACGGTATACACGGATGCCTGTGGTACCGGACTGGGTGTTGTATTGATGCAAGGCGGTAGAGTTGTAGCTTATGCAAGTCGGCAATTGAAACCGCACGAGAGAAGATACCCTACCCATGATTTAGAATTGGCAGCGATCGTGCTCGCGTTAAAGATGTGGAGACACTATCTCTTGGGAGAAAGATTTGAGCTGTTTACAGATCATAAGTCGTTAAAGTATCTCTTCTCTCAGAAAGATCTGAATCTCCGTCAGCAGAGATGGTTAGAGTTCTTAGCTTCCTATGATTTTGACATCGCATACACACCGGGAAAGGGCAATGCGGTGGCTGATGCATTGAGTAGGAGACATGCCATCTTAGGGGCTATGTTCCTTGAATGGAAGCAACTGGAGTATATCGCGGGGTTTGATTTCAGACCAAAGTGCGAATTGGATCCAGAAATGTTAGCAAGTTTGACTATCAGACCCACTTTAATTGAGCGGATCGGCTCTAGTCAGAGGGACGATCCTAACCTATTGGAAATCATCTCCAAGCTAAAGATGGATATTGAGGAGGAGATGAACAAGTATGGGCTTGATCGAGATGGGTGGCTTAGAAAGAATGGAAAGCTTGTTGTACCCAATGTCAATGGATTGAGAGATGAAGTGCTTAGAGAATGTCATCACTCAAAGCTGACTATACACCCCGGTGGTAATAAGATGTATCGAGATATGAAGCAGACTTACTACTGGGAAGGGATGAAAAGAGACGTTGGGAAGTTTATATCCAAGTGCATGAATTGCCAGCTAGTTAAAGCCGAGCAAAAGAAGCCTAGTGGGTTGTTACAGCCTTTAGAAATTCCCGAATGGAAATGGGAGCAAGTCTCGATGGATTTCATTGATGGTTTACCAAGGACTAGATCGGGACACGATAGCATTTGGGTAGTTGTGGATCGACTGACTAAAAGTGCAAGATTTATACCAGTTAAATCGACCAGAACGGCAGCTAAATTAGCAGGATTGTATATGAAGTGGGTAGTGAGATTTCATGGAGTACCTAAAAGCATTGTGAGCGACCGGGACCCGTTGTTCACTAGTGGGTTTTGGAAGAGCTTGCAAGAGGCTCTAGGGTCAGAGTTACATCTCAGTACCGCATATCATCCTCAGACCGACGGTCAGACGGAGAGGGTGAATCGTATTTTGGAAGATCTCTTGAGAGCGTGTATATTGGATTTTGGTGGATCATGGGATGACCATTTGCATCTAGTAGAGTTTGCATATAATAATAGCTACCAATCCAGTATCGGTATGGCTCCGTTTGAAGCTTTGTACGGAAGACCGTGTAACTCACCATCATGTTGGATAGAGACTGGCGAGAAGTTTATGCTTGGACCAGATGTGGTGAGGGAAACTTCAGATAAAATCAAGATCATTCAACAACGAATGAAGGCAGCCCAAGATAGGCAGAAAAGTTATGCTGATAAAAGAAGAAGAGACTTAAAATTCTCCGTTGGTGACTTGGTGTTTGTCAAGATTTCTCCGTTGAAGAGCATAATACGATTTGGCAGGAGAGGCAAGTTGGCACCAAGATTCGTTGGCCCATTCCCTGTTCTTGAATAGTCGGGAATTTGGCATATAGAATTGACTTACCAGAGAAGATGGCGGGAGTTCACAACGTATTTCATGTTTCCCAACTAAGGATGTTCGTTCACGACTCAGATATGACTATTTCACCTGATCAGTTAGAGGACTTCGAAGTAGAACCCGAGGCGGTTGGGAACCGCAAGCCGGCCCGTATTGTCGCGCACGACATGAAGCGACTTCGAAGGAAGGCGGTGAAGCTAGTCAAGGTACAGTGGAGCGAGGACGAGAATGATTGTACTTGGGAGACAGAGGGGAACATTAGGAAGACACACCCAGAACTCTTTGCCTGGTAAGATTTTGACTTCGATTTAGTTTTCCGCATGCTAGGATAGGCTTGTTTGCTTGTTTTGCATGTTTGATTGTTGTATGTGGTTGTTAGGCATGCAGGATCCTTTGTATGTTTTGGGTTAAGGAATTTCGGGGACGAAATTTCTTAAGGGGGGGAGAGTGTAACGACCCGTATTCTACGCATCATAAGATCGTAGGATATTTATTTCTTTCACATACGAAGTCGTATGGTCATGTAACTTTGGTAGACGACTATTGTGGTCATTTCCCATGTTCATGATTTTTCCCGATTTTTAAATGACCATTTTACCCCTAGTTGATACTGTTTTGGCCATAACTTTTGACTGGAAATGAATTTTGACCTAAAACCACTTCCATTGGCTTCGGATGATGGTTTCTCTTTCCGTAGAGTGGTCACATTAGCCAAACGGACTTACCGTTTGGGAGATATGGCTGAAACAAGTTTCAGATGGTGAAAAACAGCTTAATTGGGCTTAACCGGGTGATTAACAGCTAGGCCCAAAGGGAAATTTCGGGATTAGGAGTTTAAAAGGGCTGTTAGGGTTTGGAGAATACCTTTTTCTCATTTTTCAGCCGTCACTATTCATTCCTCTTAACCTAGCCATGGCCTCCACCCTCTAAATCTCTTCAAAACACCTCTTAATCACTTTCTAATTGAAGATTAGGCTTAGCAAACATCAAATCAAGGAGTATTAGCACGAGAACCGAGGTAGAGCTGCTGTGTAAGATTGGGAACAGCGCCAAATCAGATAATATTTCAGTTTTGGGGTTTTATTTGTGGCAAAGGTGAGTGATAGCATTGTTTTGACACTAATTACAGTTAATTAAGGGTAATTAGTGAAGATTAGCGAATTTATACACTAATAAATTCTAGAAAAATGTTTAGAAATTCTTAAATAATATTTTATGCCCCTGTTAGAAATTTGGTTCGATTTAGTTAAGTTTTATTAATTCTATGATTAGTCTTATTTAATCATGCTTAAGGGAAAAATAGGATTTTGGGCATCTTTGATCCATTTTGACATGTAAATTCGTGGTTTTGGTGTTTGTGGTTGCTCTTACATGTTGCTATGACTCTATGGTATGTTTATGATTGATTAGAATAGTTAAATTTGTCGAAAACGTCGTCGAATGGCGTAGAAAGCTCGCTGGAAAGTTGCAGAAATGTGCAGGTTCCGAACCGGTTCGGATCGGAGCAGGGGTCGGATCGGATTAGTGAACTGACCAAGGAAATCCGAACTGGATTGGGACTTGTCACTGGAGGAGGCTTGGCGAGAAGGAAGGCCGTTTACTTAGAGTTGGAGTGGACAAAAGGGATCGGATCGGAAGAATAATGGAGACCAGATCGGATCGGCTCAAGAATGGAAGGCTACGACTGGAGCAAGGCGAAGGGAGCGGATCGGATCAGGGCAGATGAAGAACGGGAGCGGATCAGATCGGAGTAGATGGAAAACGAGGGAGCTGATCGGAGAAAACTGGAAGGAAGACAGTGACCCGACCCGACCCGGAGGAGGACACCGACCCGACCCGAAGTGGAGTATCCGACCCGAACCGATGAAGGTGATGACTACCGACCCGAACCGATGAAGGTGATGACTACCGAACCGAACCGACAAGGGTGATGACTACCGAACCGAACCGAATTCTAGGACTGTTAATGCGCGACAACTCTTCTGAAGACCCACTCCAATTCGACCAAACCCGAGATGCAAAGGAAGTCCAAATGAGAAGTTAGAGCTCAAGATTCGGATGGGAATCGACGAGTTCGCTTCATGGTTGGGCTTTGCTGCGGGACGCGTGCTAAGGGGTTACCGATGTCTATAGCTTTGGACCACTATGGTAGGAGGTACGGAGGCGGATTCAGGACCATTATGGCATTGGTAGGACCAAGGGCTACGACCAATGTGGTGGGTCATTGAAATGTTTGGTCATGACTCCATGTGTTTAGCTTGGTCATAGCAGGGTTTCTACAAGTCGGGATTCGTCGTTACCTCAATTTGTCTAGTGTTCCAAGGTGGTAGATGTCGTATGCTTTACGCACTGAGTGAGAGATGTGAGGATGGTTGCTATGGTTGATTTGTTTGCTATCATTATGACATATACACCCCCACCCCCGTATCTCTTACACTGTATGTTAGTGGCACCTTAGAGTGTTGTACGGTATGTAGTGCTAACTCTTTGGTTGCAGGTCCAGGTTCAGGTATGGTTTAGTATACCTGTTACTCTTCTGTTTAGATGTTTATCGCTCATACCAGGTGTAACACCCCACCTCCGCCAGGGTGACTCTTGCAAGCACTCTGACTTTGGTAGGGCGTTTGAATCAGGTAAACATGCATAATGATATATCAAGGCAGAACAAGAACATATGTATATATGTAAACAGAGTAAATAACATAGATAAAACAGCGGAAGATTTAAACCATTTCAAAACATGTCTGGTACATCATAATGTCAATTTTTTTTTCCAAATAAAAACAAGTCTAGTACATAAAACACATCATCTGAAACTGAACAGAAAAACATAAGTTGCTATCCCCAAGGCAGAAAAACCATAGCGAGCTCAAGTCCAAAGCATACATGAGCTATCCAAGAAAAGCAGGTAAGATCCAGCTAAGCTCCTGTATTCCCTCCCTGAGAACCTGGGGGGGGGGGGGAACGGAAGAAAAAGAGGCGAAAGGAAACAGGTCAGTCAAAAAGACTGAGTAAGCCCTACTACAATCAATGTAAACTGATAAAGTTAACTGACATGAGCAGCAAGTATGAATATAAGGATAACATCATGACGATTAACTATTGAGGTAGATAAAGGTGTCATCGCATAATCAAGATTAAGGTTTTTCACCACGGGTGTACTAGCAAACTAACATGACTTGGATATACAAATATTGATCCCACGGCCCAAGCTTTGGCCCAATAACATGAAGTGACCCTCTTACTAGGTCCAATAACATGAAGTGACCCTACCACGAGGTCCAACCCAACGGTCTAATCGATCGGCTTCCTAAGCCTAACTCGTCACGTGTTGGTGTCAATACGGCTCAAACATGAATGTAGTCGAACTGTGCCGGGTCCACCCGTCGGGTGTATCAAGCCCTAGGGTGTCAACCCCTGGACACCATAAACATGAGTGCACAGTCTCGGTCTACCGGTACCCGTGCTTGTTTTCTCCGGCTACGGACTATGTGCACGACCAGAGTCCGCCCAGAACTACACCGGCGTACCACGGCCGTCGCTTTTTGGCCCCTTATCTCCAGTTCAGTAATCGTGCCCCCACCCTAGCCTAGTCCCTAGGGCCATGATGATACAAACTAGGGATTACTGAAGGAGCGGACCCCCATTGCTAGGATTTTTCTAGTGGGTTAAGTATGGTTTAACCCCTTCACTAATCATGGATTAACTTGGTTAAGTGTAACGATGAGTTCACGACTTAACCCCTATTAATCTACCGAGCCCAAATTGGTTAAGTATTAAATGGTCCATGACTTAACCCTAATCATGAGGCATTAATTAATTAATGCGCCTTAACCTCTCACATTAGACTTTGTTGTGGTTACTAGTTAAGCCGGGCGGGTCCGGGTAGCTTTACACCACAACTTAGTCTAACCTCGGGTCCAAGGTACAACATGACCAACTTCTCACATTGGGTCCTATTGTTTGTAGCAACTAGTTAGGCCGGTCGGTTCCGGGTAGGTTTACGCTACAAACTCAACCCAACCTCGAGTTGGTCACACTTATCTTTTCTAAGTGTCATGTCCATCATGTTTCCAAAACATATTACAAGTTTTCAAGCAATTGGGTAGACCTAACTTAATAGGTAAATTCCCAATGGGTAGACCTAACTTAATAGGTAAATTCCCAAGCTCATATTTTTATGTCTTTTAAGTTTACCCAAACCCCAAACGCAATCCCATCGCTTACATAT
The DNA here is from genome assembly GCA_030737875.1 of Allium sativum. Taxonomy (NCBI): domain Eukaryota; kingdom Viridiplantae; phylum Streptophyta; class Magnoliopsida; order Asparagales; family Amaryllidaceae; genus Allium; species Allium sativum. The sequence continues at coordinate 694,134,748 of CM060926.1, forward strand.
CGCAATAACGCATAAAGGATAGAAAGAGGGAACTTGGCATAATCATGACATAAAAATGTTAAAGCCACAAGTTCAACATGGTGGCATATGAAACGTTCATGTGTTCACACACTTGCATATTACATTTTTAGGCCCAAAAAGCATGCATAACATGATAACATGAACCATATGACCATCCCAAACTTGCATAACATACTTGCATAAACAAACTTGCATAACATATGTCAACTTGCATATCATACTTGCATAAATAAACTTGCATAACATATGTCAACTTGCATATCATACTTGCATAAACAAACTTGCATAACATATGTTAACTTACATATCATATTTGCATAAACAAACTTGCATAACATATGTCAACTTGCATATCATACTTGCATAAATAAACTTGCATAACATATGTTAACTTACATATCATACTTGCATAAACAAAACTTACATAACATATGATAACTTGCAAACCAAACTTGCATAACAAAACTTACATAACATATGATAACTTGCAAACCAAACTTGCATATTTACAACATGATAACTTGCATATCTCATCATAATAAACTTGCATAACATACATTTAACTTTAGAGTTTAAGTATGAAAGGAATAGGGCTTACAATGCTTATGCGAACTCAAATGAGTATAGCAAATGTAATTAAACCCTTATGCAACCAAAAACCCCAAAAATGCAAGCAAACTTGATCAAAACTCTTCTTTTATGATGCCAATAGAGAAACAAGACTTTAATGCAAGCTAAAGAGGATCATACAAGCCTAAATACACTTGTATGCATGGAAATCTCTTAGGAATTTGATTTAGGAATTGTATGAAGAGAGTGGAGGCCATGAGAGGTTTGATTTTGACATAGTTTAGTTGCTATAATGAATAATGAGTGATTTAGGGTAGGTTAGGGTCTTATTTATAGAAGATTAGAGTGTTTTTTAGCCCTAGGATTAACCCTAGGATAGTTTAGGTCCGTCAGATCTCGGAACTCTCTAGAACCAAGCCACACAACCAAGCCCAAATCAAAAATGGTGCACCAGACCAAACAGCCCGGCCAACCCCTGTCGACAGGGCTGTCGACACCCTAGGGACCCTGTCGACAGGCCTGTCGACATGCGGGTCCTGGCGGGATTTTTCCCGCCTTGGCCCAGCTGGCCCAATTCTTTGAATTTGAATCTGATTTTAAACCTTGAATTTTCTGAAAACTTTGACGGGCCATATCTGGGCCATACGGACTCCGTTTTTCGAAAACTCGGACTCTATTTCGCGTATTTTTCTGAGACGAACGCAATGGCATAGCCCGTTTCCCTTGATTCAGATTTTAGAATTTAATTCTTCCTCGATATTTGTTATAACAGGTTATTGAAAATTACGGGTTGTTACATTCTCCCCTCCTTAAAGGATTTCGTCCCCGAAATCTTCAAGTTAGGAAGAACGTATCCTACCATCCAATCATCCATCTACTCAAAACATCACCCACGAGCAATTATTGTCCTTACAAGATTCTAAATGCTGGATGAACATATGCAGAAGTGTGTGTATATGTACTTATCTAATGCAAAGATCAATGCAAAATATGTTAGTGAAATGTATCCATATGTATGCAATTCCTAACATAATGTATAATATCTATATGTGTGCACATAACATACACCCATATGCAACATCCATGTGATAACACACAATTTTCATCCATGAATAAGCATAAACACTCATGCATATGCAACATGAGGAGTGTGCGAGCCGATCTAGTGCCTAATTGTGTATAATGCATCCACGAGCAACCACTTGCAAACACTTGCAACCACTTGCAACCATCAAACATAACATGTCTCAAACACATGTTTCATCCAAAGGATTCTACCTAAGGTTCTCATGACAAGATCAACATGATAAACTAGATAATCATGGATAACAAAAGATATGCTAAAGAGATCGGGAAGATAAGCAGGATATACTCCTCTTTCGGATTACAAGAAATCCTTTCCTAACCTACTCCATATCCTATAAAAACCCAAAAGGTTTAGCTAACCCAACGGACCCCCTTGACCTGTATTATTAACCATTAAGCCATACCTCCTGACAGAAATAGGACCGAAAATGGGACCGAGAGGATATACATAAAAAGATACTATGCAAGTAAGTTCCACAGGAAAACAAGGATCAAGGATATACTCTTAGAAAGAGACATGATGCGCGTATCTAGCCTTTAGCCTTTTAAGTCACATTTCCTTGAGCTTAACCCCACTTTTGCTTTGACCGTCTTTTACTTCATGATTTCTTAGCTTCTTAACTCTTATATCCAAATATGAGTTGGAGCCCATTTCCTTGTCGTCTATAATATATCTAGCGAGGTGACTTAACATCTCGCCTCGAATCATCTGGTCCATGTTCTTGACTAACTGCGGGTCTTCTTCCTGTGAAACCCCCTTCTTGATCCAGAAGAGTAAGTTTAAGCTCGGGGAATGCTAACTAACTAGCCAAACGGAGAAAGCTTCTTACTTCAATTGTCCTCCTCAGAGTTTTCCGGTCTTAAACCACAACCACTTTAGCGGAATCCACCGCTAAGCCTTACTTAGGAACTATGTGCCCCAGAAATCCAACTTCTTTCCTCCAAAGTAACATTTGGAGAACTTGACCTTCAACTGGTGGCTCTAAGCGTATCCATCACCTCCTTGAGATGTCTAGCATACTCTTCCTCGTTCTTTTAAGGAGATCAAAATATCGTCTATGACGACCATGACAAACTTGTTCAAGGACTCCCTAAACACCCTACCCATCAAGTTCACGTAATATGCGGGTGCATTAGTCAAACCAAATAGCATGACTAGCCATTCTAACAATCCATCTAGAGTCCTAAACGCAGTCTTGTCAATTCCATCCTCAGCCATCCTAAGCTGATAGAATCCGGTAGCTAGATCAAAAGAAAACAGATGCTCCTACAAGCTGATCAAACAAATCATCGATCCTTGGTAACGGTTGTCTATTCTTCTCACGATAATCAACACATAAGCGAATACTACTGGAGCACCCTACTCGAAAATGCTTCGTCTCAGGAAGTTCTTCTCAAGCAACTCCTTGACTTGCTTTCTTAACTCTCACCTCGTGAGGTCATGTGCCTAACCGGCCACGAGACTGGCTTGGTATTACCAACCAGATAATGCGGAAATCTATCCCATGCCTAGGGGTAACCCCTTTACTTCCCCCAAGATATCAGGATATTCTCGGACCACCCTCACAGATTGCAAACTATCGATAGACGAGTTGAGGGATTCAACATAACATGACGGGACTCATAGGGTTGCTAGAAATTTCTAGGGTATTACCGAGGCGAGTCATGAGCCTCCCAACCCTATATACAAAAACCAAGAATGGCTCCAAAACAGGACAACCATTCCATGCCCAAAACCAACCCATATCCCCTGAAACCGAGAATATAAGCACTGCACAAGAACTCTACACTCAGTATAGAGATCCTCAAATCCCCACATATCATAGACAAATGGGCGGAACCCCCAATAGGATTTGAGACACAAACGGGATCCTCTACCAAGCTAGTACTAAGGTGCAAACTATCAACAAGATCAGATGAGATAAAACTATGCGATGCACCAGAATCAAACAAAGTACGAACTGGAAAATCAGAAATATATACAAGGCTCTCAACAGAAATACTACCTCGATCGGGAACTGGAGCGGTAATGAGAGCATGAACCTGCCCTCCTGCGGGTCCAGCACGCTGAGTCTGACCCTGGCCTTGCCCCTGCTTCTTCGGGCAATCCTTGCTGAAATGTCCAGTCTTCCCACATAAAAAGCATTCACCGTTATTCCTTTTCCTCTTCTTACAATCCTTGACAAGATGCCCGACTGAACCGCAATAATGGCATTTCCCCTTGTTCTTGCCCTTGTTATTGTTGTTCCCCTGACTGCTTTGACCACCTTGATTGCCTTTACCCTGAGAATCAGTCTTCTTTGGCTGAGTATCACTCGACTTGACCTCTTTCTTTACATCACCCTGAAGTAGAGCCATATCGACCAAACTCTCAAAAGTAGCTCCATGCGGAATATGCGACATCGCTAAACCCTGCAGCGGCTCATTCAACCCCCTAGCAAATCAGAGAGCCTTCTTCTCAGGAGTGTTTACTATATCCAAACCAAAACGGGCCAGCTGATTAAACTTGTTCACATACTCCTTGACAGTCATATCATCCTGCTTTAATGCAAGGAACTTCTCCATCTGTAAATTCGCCTCAGCAGAGGATAGAAACTTGGCCACAAATCTAGCCCTCAAATCGGCCCAAGTTTCGACGGGCCTCGTCCCATTGGTGACCTCCCACCAATAGGCTGCTTCGTCCTTCAAAAGCCACACTGTCAATAATATCTTTCTCTCGTCATCAATCCTAAAGATAGCAAACAAGTCCTCCGTGTCCTTCAACCAATTCCTAGCTTCAACAAAAGATTCCGTGCCTAGGAAATTCTTGCCTCTCATTGCCTTGAAGTCTTTACAAACCTTTGTGAACTCAACCTGAGGATGCTGAGGGGGCGGAGGAGGAAGAGGAGCCTCAGCAACTGGAGGAGGAGGAACAGGAACCACCGGAGGAGGGACATTCGGGAGAGGATTCTCAACTACAGGAGGAGGAGTGGGAGTAGGGTTTGCGGGGCCGGCTGCCGCCCTAGCTTCTAGAAGTCTCCTATACCAGAGTGGTACGTTTACTCCATCCGGGATGGCAAGATTCTCAGCCATACTGAAACGAAAGATAAGCTAAGATTAGGTCAAGGGAACGAAGGATAACGCTAATGGCTTTTTGGGGAATAGCCTTTAGAATAAACTAGACTTTTCTTTGGAAAATACTTTATACTTGGTTTTGAAAATAGTTTTCAAAAAGTTTTCTAAAACCTTTTTGTTCCTTCTCGTAAACCATATGCTCCGATACCAAATGTAACACCCCACCTCCGCCAGGGTGACTCTTGCAAGCACTCTGACTTTGGTAGGGCGTTTGAATCAGGTAAACATGCATAATGATATATCAAGGCAGAACAAGAACATATGTATATATGTAAACAGAGTAAATAACATAGATAAAACAGCGGAAGATTTAAACCATTTCAAAACATGTCTGGTACATCATAATGTCAATTTTTTTTTCCAAATAAAAACAAGTCTAGTACATAAAACACATCATCTGAAACTGAACAGAAAAACATAAGTAGCTATCCCCAAGGCAGAAAAACCATAGCGAGCTCAAGTCCAAAGCATACATGAGCTATCCAAGAAAAGCAGGTAAGATCCAGCTAAGCTCCTGTATTCCCTCCCTGAGAACCTGGGGGGGGGGGGAAACGGAAGAAAAAGAGGCGAAAGGAAACAGGTCAGTCAAAAAGACTGAGTAAGCCCTACTACAATCAATGTAAACTGATAAAGTTAACTGACATGAGCAGCAAGTATGAATATAAGGATAACATCATGACGATTAACTATTGAGGTAGATAAAGGTGTCATCGCATAATCAAGATTAAGGTTTTTCACCACGGGTGTACTAGCAAACTAACATGACTTGGATATACAAATATTGATCCCACGGCCCAAGCTTTGGCCCAATAACATGAAGTGACCCTCTTACTAGGTCCAATAACATGAAGTGACCCTACCACGAGGTCCAACCCAACGGTCTAATCGATCGGCTTCCTAAGCCTAACTCGTCACGTGTTGGTGTCAATACGGCTCAAACATGAATGTAGTCGAACTGTGCCGGGTCCACCCGTCGGGTGTATCAAGCCCTAGGGTGTCAACCCCTGGACACCATAAACATAGTGCACAGTCTCGGTCTACCGGTACCCGTGCTTGTTTTCTCCGGCTACGGACTATGTGCACGATTAGAGTCCGCCCAGAACTACACCGGCGTACCACGGCCGTCGCTTTTTGGCCCCTTATCTCCAGTTCAGTAATCGTGCCCCTAGCCTAGTCCCTAAGGCCATGATGATACAAACTAGGGATTACTGAAGGAGCGGACCCCCATTGCTAGGATTTTTCTAGTGGGTTAAGTATGGTTTAACCCCTTCACTAATCATGGATTAACTTGGTTAAGTGTAACGATGAGTTCACGACTTAACCCCTATTAATCTACCGAGCCCAAATTGGTTAAGTATTAAATGGTCCATGACTTAACCCTAATCATGAGGCATTAATTAATTAATGCGCCTTAACCTCTCACATTAGACTTTGTTGTGGTTACTAGTTAAGCCGGGCGGGTCCGGGTAGCTTTACACCACAACTTAGTCTAACCTCGGGTCCAAGGTACAACATGACCAACTTCTCACATTGGGTCCTATTGTTTGTAGCAACTAGTTAGGCCGGTCGGTTCCAGGTAGGTTTACGCTACAAACTCAACCCAACCTCGAGTTGGTCACACTTATCTTTTCTAAGTGTCATGTCCATCATGTTTCCAAAACATATTACAAGTTTTCAAGCAATTGGGTAGACCTAACTTAATAGGTAAATTCCCAATGGGTAGACCTAACTTAATAGGTAAATTCCCAAGCTCATATTTTTATGTCTTTTAAGTTTACCCAAACCCCAAACGCAATCCCATCGCTTACATATCGCAATAACGCATAAAGGATAGAAAGAGGGAACTTGGCATAATCATGACATAAAAATGTTAAAGCCACAAGTTCAACATGGTGGCATATGAAACGTTCATGTGTTCACACACTTGCATATTACATTTTTAGGCCCAAAAAGCATGCATAACATGATAACATGAACCATATGACCATCCCAAACTTGCATAACATACTTGCATAAACAAACTTGCATAACATATGTCAACTTGCATATCATACTTGCATAAATAAACTTGCATAACATATGTCAACTTGCATATCATACTTGCATAAACAAACTTGCATAACATATGTTAACTTACATATCATATTTGCATAAACAAACTTGCATAACATATGTCAACTTGCATATCATACTTGCATAAATAAACTTGCATAACATATGTTAACTTACATATCATACTTGCATAAACAAAACTTACATAACATATGATAACTTGCAAACCAAACTTGCATAACAAAACTTACATAACATATGATAACTTGCAAACCAAACTTGCATATTTACAACATGATAACTTGCATATCTCATCATAATAAACTTGCATAACATACATTTAACTTTAGAGTTTAAGTATGAAAGGAATAGGGCTTACAATGCTTATGCGAACTCAAATGAGTATAGCAAATGTAATTAAACCCTTATGCAACCAAAAACCCCAAAAATGCAAGCAAACTTGATCAAAACTCTTCTTTTATGATGCCAATAGAGAAACAAGACTTTAATGCAAGCTAAAGAGGATCATACAAGCCTAAATACACTTGTATGCATGGAAATCTCTTAGGAATTTGATTTAGGAATTGTATGAAGAGAGTGGAGGCCATGAGAGGTTTGATTTTGACATAGTTTAGTTGCTATAATGAATAATGAGTGATTTAGGGTAGGTTAGGGTCTTATTTATAGAAGATTAGAGTGTTTTTTAGCCCTAGGATTAACCCTAGGATAGTTTAGGTCCGTCAGATCTCGGAACTCTCTAGAACCAAGCCACACAACCAAGCCCAAATCAAAAATGGTGCACCAGACCAAACAGCCCGGCCAACCCCTGTCGACAGGGCTGTCGACACCCTAGGGACCCTGTCGACAGGCCTGTCGACATGCGGGTCCTGGCGGGATTTTTCCCGCCTTGGCCCAGCTGGCCCAATTCTTTGAATTTGAATCTGATTTTAAACCTTGAATTTTCTGAAAACTTTGACGGGCCATATCTGGGCCATACGGACTCCGTTTTTCGAAAACTCAGACTCTATTTCGCGTATTTTTCTGAGACGAACGCAATGGCATAGCCCGTTTCCCTTGATTCAGATTTTAGAATTTAATTCTGCCTCGATATTTGTTATAACAGGTTATTGAAAATTACGGGTTGTTACACCAGGCTTTATGTCTGACCCAGAGTTTTATGTCTCCTCTTATTACTCTGGGTGCTCACACGAGCAGACTAGAGACAGGTTAGCTGGTGATGCACGGGTAGATGATCCGGAGACGAGCAGGAGGCTTCCACGTAATACATATATATATAGTATTCTCCCTGTGTTGTTGAAGGTCACTGCTTGGGCATTGGTCGTGGATCTTCTACTTTAGCTTTCTTTTGTTTAGAGACAGTAAATTTGGAAAATTGTAATAAGCTGTATTTGGATTTCCGTTGCTCTGATGATTGATGTTGATTTTAGTTATCAGCTTATGCACTGTCTCACCTGTTTTATGTCAAGTATGTTATTATTATATTTTATTCCATGCGCTGTGAGACATTCTACAGGTTCCTTGATTAGTTCATTCCCTTCTTTCCTTTCCTTGGCGACCGTTCCATGCTAGTCGGGCATGTGTACAGCGCACTTCCGGAGGAAATGCAGGCTGGTGCGGGGCGGGCCGTCACACCTCTCACAGGAAGTATGCCTATATCTACCATCTTATAGTTGTTGGGATCATCTCATTTTGGTTATACTAGTATCGGTGCAGAGTAATCATTAGAGAAGCGTGTACACTCTATCAGGTGTACCTTGTCATACCTACCTTTTGTGATGTTATCTTTCTCTTCCACTTTATATGCCTGTCATGATACTTTTACTTATTTATTTGCTAAAAGTAACTGGACTCGCCAAACTTTATGTTTGACTCTTTTTGTTTCCTCTTCTTTCTTCCGTTTCCCCCCAAGTTCTCAGGCTGGGAATACTCAACCTTGATCAGGATTCTGCTATCATTTTGCTGGAGATGCTTAGATGTATTGCTCAAGCTCCTATCTTTGCTACTATGGCTATGTTTTTATTTGGGGATTATGCTTCTTTCACTACAACAAATTATAGATTTCATAGCATTTAAAAAACACTATTAAATGTTACCATAGCGTTTCAGAGAGCGTTGTGTAACGACATGCTATGTTAGACCTTCAACTTTGAATAGTGGAAACAAAAACGGTATGGAAAGGAAGTTTTCTGTAGCGTTTCATGTTTACTATTAAACAAAAATGCTATAGGTAAATATTATTCAACAAATACTTCCTGTAGCGTTTATCCTATATATTTTTGTAGTGTTCTGTTTACATCTTTTATAGCGTTTAGTTTGATACACTATGGCATTTACCATGGTAAGTTTCTGTAGCATTTTATTTTTAACAGGGTTTATAAAAAGCTATCACATGTAATATTAATTTAAAGCTTTTATTTTCATCCTTTTCTCTTTATTGACCCATTTCTGATTTTCATATAAATATATTATATTTTTAAAGACAACAAAGACGTAAACTACAACATAATAATTCATATATATTATTCAAACAACTTTACATATCCAAACTTAGTATTTCATATATTTAACTTAAACAACTTTTCAATGTTTGAACATAGTATTTCATACATACCATTTTATCCACTGTTCCATATACATAAATAGACGCCATACACATTTACATCAAGAAGTTACTTACAAAACAGTCAAACGGTTGATTTAATCTTTCTTTACTTTTGATATTTTCTCTGCAACATCAACACTATTGGTCTTGCTAATACCACATAAACAATTAAGGTGTTAGTAATTGTTATGTCATATATTCACAGAATAAAATATCCTAAAAGAAGGGGAGAAATGCATATAGGACTAGAGTTATAATCAAGATAAACTCAAAACTAATAATCGATTATCCAAGATAACAATTGGAGTTTGTATCATCCCGTCAATAATATAAAAAGGCATATGCTACCATCATCAACAATTACCACTACAAAAAATAAAAATATAACATATATATATATATGAGATATACAGAAATAAACTAATATAAAATAATAAAATAGGAACCAATGATATAACGTAAACACTACTAAGGTAGAACTGAAGCAACGAACCTAAACCAGTGTAAACCAACCGGTTTTCTGGTATAAGTTTCATAGGCTAGCCATTAGAGTTAATCTAGTATGTTTATTTTGGAAGATAAAAGAGATAAACATAAGAAGATGATGGAAAGAACGGAAAATCAAATGGTGTACCATGTATCTTTCCTCTTCATACATCATATTCAGACCTGCGCTGCCTAAAATATGTAAGTTACCAGTAAGATGACGTAAGATATTGATCCAAACTCGAAAAACATAAGCTAGAAATAAACATCACAACATAATAGGAACAACAGAAGTTACCTCTTATACCAGCTGCCTAAAATATTGATCTGAACTCGAAAAACATAAGCTAGAAATAAATACCTTAACATAATAGGAACAACATAACATGTATCAAAGGCTCAACTTATACTGGATATAGGAGTAGTAAAGAAGGAAGACATATCTACATCTGTAAAGAAAGAAACAGTCAAAGTTACCTGAATAGTCGCACTTCAAGACATCATAATAGATGTCAGCGACTAACTTTAATGGCCCAAGTGCAGTTTAAAATGCAGATATATAATTAGTAAGGGAAGAAATGAATAATTGATCGTTTTTTAAAATGTTCAATCCTGCAAATGAGAAAATTGATATTGTAATGCTTCAGTATAAACTATACAAGTAAAATAGTAAAGCAAATAGGTTACTTCATACACCTGGGGCATTTAGGGGTGAATATATCAGAAAGCCTTTTATCATAAGCCACAATAGTCTGTCTTTGGAATTGCACCTCTTCCTCGTTGAACACGAGCATTTTCCTTTTACGAAACTTAGCATACGACAAAGCGACAAAACCGTGTCAAATATAAATGTCAATTGCATGCACTTCTCTACTTGTAAGTTGAAATCAACTAACATAGGTGTGTAGTACTTAAACGCCATACTTCCAATAATACATTTGAAAAAACATATGAAGTTTGCGCTAAAATCATAAATATACATAGTAATGCAAAAAGCTCGTTGTTTCTTGTAATCCTGCTGGAACAAGCAAATCAACCCCAAGCACTACCGCCATAGGTGAGGAATAAATCAAGAAATCAATCAATGAACATACCGACTTTATTAGGGTCTGTATGGTTTTCTCACATGTTTGAATTCAATGGCAACACCTCTTATAGCAGGATTAGTAGTAGCAGCTGCTGCTCTAGCAGATAAATATAACATCCAAGCATGGCACATATACAAGCTAGGGCCAGTTGTCCCTTGAATGCATAAATTTAAGAAGGTGGGTTTCAGCCTACATTGACTAGAAGGGAAGCAACTCAAATTATCTGTATCAAGAATATATGGGCAATTTCATACATTAGGTAGCGCTCAAACGTCAAACAGAGACTCAAAAATCTCTGTCCTTCTTACATTCAGCAAACATCGCTGGAATCCGAGCACGATCGGTGCACTAGTTGTAGATGGTATACTTTTGTCAAACTTGTAGTAGCTGTAGATGGTATACTTAATGAATCCTAACAAAGACTTTAAACAAAAAAAAGTAATATAAGCGCATGCTCTATTTGTTTAGCAAACGCTTTTAACTTTTTTTTTCGTTAAAAAATAGCTAAAAGGGAAATAGTTTTAAAGGAATATCTACAGGATTTTTTATGAAACTACCGCTGATGCAATAAACATGTATATATAGATTTATACACAAAAGAAGAATCAAAAACTTACAAAATTTGATACATGTTCCAAAGAACAAATTAAGCAACGTAAGCTTTAGTTGGATCAAACCAAGGATAAATTCTCTGCTCTTTGTTGCCTTTACCACCAAAAACATTGGTTTGCAATATGTATGGTTGGCAAGTTTTATTGCCCAAGAACTCGAATCTATTTCATCATCTTTTGAGTTTTGAGGAGATAGCTGCAATTTAAGTGGAACAGAAATATATTAAATATTCCATATGTATCGACCCATAGAAAACATATAACATACATGGTAATTTTCGACGTAGAAAGACAAATAAAAAACCTTACTCAACTTACTTCTTAATTCACATATATCCAAAATTCAAACTGTTCAGACTATATACTACAAGTAACTAGATGTAGTATTGACTTGAATGGCTTAGTTTTATTTTCTGTTAGGCATGCTTTAAGTAGTAGTGTCTTGTGAAACATCAACATGAAAAATGAAGATACATATTCCCAAGTTTTGAAATAATTCTTATATTTTTTATAAATGAGAGTGTGAACGCATGTTTTTTTTTTTGCCTATGACAATATTTGTTAAGACAATTTGGGTGAAAGGTTGATTTCAGTCCTTTCGAAATACAAAAAAACATTAAATAAACTTGAAAATATTACATTCTTTTGTATCTTACTTGAAGTAAACTCTGTTTAAGTGTTTTTTTTTAAGGAAAACAAAATTTCCCCTGTAATGCCCCACCTCTATACTCGCGTTAGCCAAGGCCTTTGCAAGCAAAGGTGTCAACTAACCCAAAGAATAAGGCTGTTGAGGAGCGACCATCTGTATAATAGCTTTGTACGAGTGTTAAACGTATCAGATAATGTGGTCTTATTTTTAAAATCTCATGTGGAAATCCGAAACATTTAATTCAAGTTCAAAACTGCTACACAGCGGCTGTATTTAATTCAGAAAGCAATATAAAATACATAACAATAAAATCAGAGTCAGACACATATATTCATATCACAAAGACAGAAATAGATATGAATATAACACATAGGTGTAAATACAAGATAGTGGTCATAGTCGATCCACTATGCAACGAAAGAATATGTACAAGGCTACTCAAAAATAATATGTATACAAAGGAGTCTCATATACATATAACTCAAAAAGTGCAACACTAAAGTAGTTTGCCCAAAAGTGGAGGATAGTCCATGATGGAGTCAAGAAAAATCACCTAAAATACCTCGGTCTGACCCGAGTATTATTTACACAAAGATAGACAATAAACAGATCAGTCTAGCTGTACTTATCTCATAAACTGTGATATAATAAGAGATATAATTATAAATAAATGTAGACATAAGTACGATAATAACAATGTCATGTATAATTGTGAAGCCCAGAAATGTCTACGCTATATCTCAAATCTATATCAGAGCTATAAAAGAATATCTCATTCAAAATTATATAGCTACTCATAGGAAATGATAACTCATATCAAATCAACTCAAAAATTGATAACTCAATATCAATAAATCTCAAATTGATGATTAGTATCAATAAAACTCCAAATTCCAGAAATCCAGAAAATCACAAAGGGAAGGGGTAAGGCTTTCTCAAGATGGAAGTCCGAAGACTCAACCAACACGTGTAACTAAGATGAGACGCAATCTCTAGGTAGCTAGCTTATAATATTGAGTCGACGCTCCTCAAATGGTCCGAAGACAGTGGGTCGCGACCCCGCAAAACGGTCCGAAGGCCATCAAAAGCATAAATCCATAGAAAGATCATAATTAAGCAAAGTAGTGCTATTCCACAAAAAGAACAGAAGTTCCTCAAAATGATCCGGAGATCACTAAAACACTCAAAGTGAATCGAAGTTCCTCAGAATGATCCGAAGATCATTAAAAATGTGAAATGAGTTCCACAACTCAGAGACGTCGCATGAAGCTAGTCTAAATCTCAAAAAGATCATAACAGATGAAGGAAAGTGTAATTGCTCCAGGCCACTAATTATAGGAGTTTAGTTATATGTCCCATAACCACTAGCTCTACTCGAATATTTACGAATGAGTCATAAATTTCCACTCAAAACATAAAACGGACATTGCCACGGTTTTCAATCGAACGAGTCCAAGAATTAACCGTCGAAGAAAAAGCAAGGGTTCATAGTCCTTGATTTTACTAAGGTGTTTAATTAGATTTCTCATATGAATGAGAAAAATGTTTATAAAATATATATATACTAGTAGATTTAGAAAAACAATTTCATAAAATAACTTCATATAATGAAGTAAGATTGAAAACCATTTTAATAAAAGAATTTGTTATCTACCAATAATATAAACCCCTTTTTATATAGTTTCAAAGTGGCAAATCTCGTATAATAATGATCGAAATAGTGATCAAAATAAGAATTCGCGCTTTTATAACGTAAATTAAATCTCATGAATATCAATCATAAATTCATTCACAATGAATAAATCAAAACTCCATAAATTCTGAGCTGTAGAAATCTGTGTAGCAGAGAAACTAAAAAGTCACAAAAAAGCCGAAATGGGCCGAAACCCGGCCGGGAAAGAGCCTGAACGGGCCTAAACAGTTGACCATGGTCTCCACTGGTCAACAGCAGAAAAATAGGATTTAGACGTCCAAATTAAAAATTCAGACGTCTAAATTTGCATTTTCCTGAAACAGCAAAAATTTAGTTCAATTTTGAGCTATTTCAGACGTCTGAATTTTTTGACTAGACGTTTGAATTACAATTCAGACGTTTGAATAAAATAACTCGGACATCTGAATTCTAGAACTCATGTTTTTTAATTATTCATAGCACGTCACACGTCTGAGCTAAAATATTCAGATGTATGAATCTGGGCCGAAGCTTCATTTTGCCTATATAACATGCTTAAAATGATTTCGACAAAAGCCCGAAGGCTTATAACGTTATATATGCAAAATGTAGCATCCAAGGCTTGCCGAAACAACTTATAACACCTAAATTCATATGCACACCAAGAATCACAATGGAAATCAACAAAATGATGTCAGAACTCACAAATGGAAATGTTAAAACATAAACTAATCAACACGACCAAATACACAATTCATATGCCATATATATGTGCCAAGAGCACACTAGACAAGCATGAAAGCTTTAGGCATAGATGTGAGTTCATAGGAACTCACCTTTGATTGTAGGAAGCAAGGAATCGATCCAATATTAAGCTAGAATGACTTCTCTACGATCAAAATATAAGAATCCTCAATGAAAATGCACATGCAAACAAAAGCCCTAAATGTTAAGCTTAGGAATTCTCAAAAATAGAAGAGGAGATAAGCTAGAGAAAGTAGAGAGAGATTACCTTTCCTCTCTTCGAATTTGCACATGAATTCAACTTGAATTGGATTCCTAAATCAAGCTAGGGCTTAGGGAATTTTAATTTCCCTTTCCCTCTCCTCATTTCTAATTTTGTGTAGTATGAGGAAATGAATGAAGGAGGAGGGGGATGTGGGAGCTTTATGGGCGAGACAGGTTGGCTAACCCAAACCCAAGTCCAAAGTCCAAATTCTGACATGCTCGAAATATATCGAAGCTTATAGTAAAAAAGGTTGCAAACGATGATCCGGACTCAATGGAAGTGGTTTTGGGTCCAAATTCATCAATATGCAAACATGTGATTTTTCAAACACAAACACTAGATTAAAGATTAACGATGCTATATTTAAACAAAATATTTAAATATATTATCGTTAAATATGCGGGTTGTTACAGACTTCCCCCCTAAAGAAATTGCGTCCTCGCAATTATTTAAGTAAAAACTTAATATAGATAACAACCTAGCATTAACAAGATTTATATAAAAATAGATTAGCTCAAAAATTCAGTTTCGAATTTTTTTTTTAACTTTGAGTTATAAAACACTATATAACTTAAGTTTATACATATATAATGTTCAAATAAAAGTCACGAACATACACGAGAAACAAACTTATGTGCATAAGTGTCTTTAAGAAATTAGAATTTTCTTTCTCAAATTATATATGTTCCAAAACCTCAATTTCAATAATTGTTTAAATTTTAATCGCGAAGTACCTTACCATGATTTTTTCTGAAAATTTGGTTTAGGCATATCTCAAAATTTGCAGGATGAAAATCAAATATTTTTCTTTCACTAGAAAACTATAATCTAATAGATCCGAATAATTCTTATCTCAAAGAATTCCGACTTATTTTGGATACTATACAATAATTTGAAGTTCAAATCTCAAAATCACGAATTACCGCTACGCGACGAGCTCATTTTAATTAAATTTAATTAATCCGTTTAATGTTCAATAAGTTTATAAATTATAAAACCTATACTCTTACGTTTTCAACACAAACTAATTAATCAATCAAATTAGAAAGTTGGAAATATCGACTATCCAAATTCGTCGAACGTTCCTTATCACGTTCTAGCTAGAAAATTTTATCCCTTATAAAATTTCATAGAAGTATTCCAACTTACAAAATTTTCTTACATTGAATAGAATGTATATATTGGTCATATATATCCCATTCACAAGTATAAGCGATCTTGTTGGGGAAACAAGATCAAGAAATAAAAATCTGGGTTGTCACAATCTCTAATATTTTAAAAATAAATAAATTGGAACTTTTAGGTTTCTAATAAACCCTCAAAATAACAAATTTGAAATATTAGCATGTCCTATAATATTTCACGAAAAACTCTAAATCATGTAACATGATAAATGGTAGAAGTTGAAAGAGTTCCATCAAGCTTGAAAACTTTTGGTTTTCAAATACACAAAAATATCACCAACTAAGATGAGGTTAAACCCATTGAGTTATAACCTCAAAAATTCATATCACTAATGGGCGACAAATAAAACTAGAACATTTGTTAGCCACAATGACAATACAAACACAAAATAAAGGATTGGTGAAAATCGATCGCTAAGTCAAAAAGTGAAATGACTATAGCATAACTAACTCATCGAATTATCATCAATCCGAAATAAGGAATTTACAAAGCTAATCGTGGTCGCAAAGCTAAAATATTCCATCGGAATTCTTCATAAATGGCTCCTCTTTATCCTTAGTGGTCGGTCACTTAGGAAATAATCAAATAGATAGATTGAGCTAAAAATGAAAAAAAAATCAAACTCAATTATCTATCAAGGTGGTCATCTTAAAATGGATGTAAGGATCCCAAATATTCATGAGTAATGTGAAATAAAAAAACACGTCTTCATTAAGGTCATTCTCATTGTTATGGTAATTTATAAAACAAAGGGAAGCTAACGAATCTAAATTAGAATCGTTAAGAACAACAAAAATCTGCCTCACAAATGGGGGATGTCGAAGATGGATGGTATTCTCAGAAAATAATATGCGGACCTTAGAATGGATAGGTCAATCCATCATGAGAATCACCATGAAGCTAAAGCAAACAAGACATGAAAATAAGCATGGAAAAAATAGGCGCAGAAAGGAGAGTTAATCATCCATAAAAATATGATTTTTAAAAAATCAACCAAAGTTAGTCTTAAGAATAATTTCTCAAAGGAATAACAACTTATTGCAAAGTTGATTTATCAAAATACTAAACCCAATTTAATATACGAGAGACAAAAGGTGGGAATTCATGCAGGATCCCCAATTACAAAAGCCTAGAGATCCAAAACAGAATTCTGGAAACAAGAGACTAAGATCAATAAGAAAATATAATTGATTGCTTTCCAAAAGAAGATCCATATAATTTCCAATGAAAAAAATTGAATCACCCAAGTTCTAGAAATCACTCAAAGATATCTCAAAAAATGTAAAATGGAAAGACACTCAAATTATAACACGTGCGAGCGTATAAATCCATAAATGAAAATGTTATTCAAAAATGGTTCTCATAACACAAAAGTGGATACACCTCCATAAATGAACACGTAAGTAATTCGTGTCGTCGATAAATAAAGAGAACCCATAAATTATAGAAATCACCATATAATCACAGATACTTCGATGTCTTCGAAGCAATGTAAATATATATAAGGTAGTCGTCACAAAAATGGTGAATTCATGAATAACACAAAAACGCACAAACAATATGAAGTGGGTCTGAATTGACTATAATGGCCTCGACAAGGTCCCCGACACCTCCCAAAAGCAGTTTCGACAGCCACAAGATTGGAAAAACATAAATTCTCCACAAATGATCAAAAGATCAAAACCAAAAAGTGATCATCAACGATCAACAAAGAAAGCGTAATTTACATTAAGCTAGTAAATAAGCGAGTTTAGCCAAATGTCTCATAACCACTGACTTAACTCAAATATTCATGAACAAATTGCAAACTCCACTGTAAAACACAAAATGATCATAGAAAATTTTGCAAAAGGCATAGCCCAATTGTAACACCCCGCCTCCGCTAGGGTCACTCGCAAGGGAATGCACTAGCTTTAGAGGGGCATTATTGGTAAACATGCACAGAAATATCACAAGACAGAACACATAAAATAGCGGAAGTAAAATCAATCTTTCATAACATGAATACATAAGGTCTAAAGCCTTTTACATCAGAGTACATCAAAACCTGTCTTGCAATAGTAAAGAAGCATAAAGACTTTTTAATAAATTATTCCCCAAGTAAAAACAGTAAAGTAGCCATAGCCAAGAGAAGTCCAAGCCATCCATGATGACCTTCAATCAGAAGAAGTCCGAACTAAACAGCATTGTTTCCTCCCTGTAACCTGGGGGGAAACGGAAGAAAAGAGGCGAAACAAAACGGGTCAGTCAAAAAGACTGAGTAAGCCCTATCTACTATTAGTATAGAAACTAGTAAAGTTAACTGACATGAGAAACTGAGATGAACATGAGCATGATAACAAGATAGATAAGCTAAATCAAAATAACAGGATAAACTACTGAACTAAGGTATCATGATAAACTACGGTGTCAAAGTATCATATCGTCAGATTTCTATCAAGTATATTATCCCAAGGTATCTACCCGTCTAACATCCCACGGTATCTATTCCGTATATTCTTCCTGGTTCTAACATGTACATTTGCTCTGCACCTCTCGTACTAGTATCCCTACCCGCGTCATGTGTTAACCATGAATGTCCCTTGCCCAAAGTCGTGTAACGGTCCATGTTAACCTAATATACCGCATATATAGGTTACTCAAATCATATGTTTCTTTCCATGTATATAAGTTCAGTCCTTTGTCGTACCTCGTACGGGCTTCCTCATGTCGTATTATCCTTGAAATCGTTTGGACCGTCACCCTTGTTCTAGCTAGGCTCTTCCATATGAATCATCGTTTGAACTACTAGGACTTACGCCACCTAGCACCACTAGGGATTACGCTTACCTATTGCACGCTTTCGTATTTCGGTTTGGGTTAAACCACCTAGGCCACTAGGGATTACGCTAACCCTCAACCGCGCCCTTTTTCCCACGCATTCATCGTGAATCGTTTTTCTATAACTGTATGCACACGTATCACATCGTGCCATCCGAGTCCTGTCACAGGGCAAAAAAAGAAATACAGGACTCGGTCGGGAGCTTTAGATTTATCTGCCGATGCAGATACTAAGGTCTGCTTTTCTACACGTGGCTATGGTCCCACGAGACCCCTCCCTCAACTAGTGAAAGGCAACACAAGAGAAAATCTTGCATGAGAACTACACTCCGGCCAGCCCACATCCTACGGCCTACCTCACCCATAATTAGATAGCAATTATGGTCTGTTGGGTGTTCCCTGCCTTTCCGTACGTACACGCTTGACTCAAGATGGTAGATGATCGACGAACTTGCTATCTCGGGCACCTTATGTATTCGTCGACTCACTGCTATCCACCCCAGTCTTTAGGTCGCTCGCATAGCAACCAAGGCATATTCTTGGTTCTTCTACCGCAGACCTCAACCTCTCGTGAGCCTAGTATAATGACCTGGCAGCCCACAGAGGGATCCCAAGAATATCCTCACGTTCCCCGAAGCCGCTGCTTCGTTACCCAATTCGTTGGAGCCTTTATCTAAATCAGATAGCCTGCTCCTACACGCATACTTAAACGTTGACCTAACGTATCGGGTTACTAATCTATCTAAGAAATGGTCCAAATTTCCTTGACTAAGAATTATTACTTAGTTTCCCTTAACTAAGGTTTACCACTTAGCCTTATTTCCATAATCCTTGTTAACTATGGTTATTTACCTAATCCTCCGAATTAGGGTTTATCTAATGGGTTAAGTGTCACTTAAATTCATAACTTAGCCCGTCTACAAACCATGTCAAAATTGGCTAAGTATCCAAGTCCAAGACTTAACCCTACAAACCATGTGTCAAGTTGGCTAAGTATATTAAGCAATCCATAACTTAACCTCGTCTAATTATCCTTTTAGATTGGTTAATTATATAAATTAACTTGACCTTGTCAAATTACCGAGTCAAATCGGTCAAGCGTATCCAAGTGATTCGTGACTTAGCCTTATCATGTTTTCACGTTAGATTGGTTAAGTATAGGTCACTTAACCACATCAAACTAACGAGTTGGATTAGTTAAGTGTAAATTAACTTAACCCCGTCCAATTACCATGTTTAGATTAGTTAGGTCTGAGTTGACTTAACCCCATCCATTAACTGTATTAAACGGTTAAGTGTTACTAAGAAAATTTACTTAACCTTATCAAGTTATCGTGTTGGATTGATTAAGTGTTGGTTAACTTAATCCCGCCCCCTCGTCGTATAAAAATGGTCAAGTGTCGTTAGGCAAATCAAGTTACTTAACCTACCCAACCCTGTCATGTTTTGTTAAGTATCATTAGCCTAATCAAATTACTTAACCCATTTGTCCATGTCATATTTGGTTAAGCCTCATTAATCAAATTAACTTAACCCTATTATGTGGCATTAATTATTTAATGCACCCCAACCTCTCACATTAGACCTTGTTGTGGTTACTAGTTAAGCCGGGCGGGTCCGGGTAGATTTACACCACAACTTGGTCTAACCTCGGGTTCAAGCACAACATGACCAACTTCTCACATTGAGTCCTATTGTTTGCAACTACTAGTTAGGCCGGTCGGTTCCGGGTAGTTTTACGTTGCAAACTCAACCCAACCTCGAGTTGGCCACTTTCAAGTTTAGTCTAGTGTCATGTTCATAGTCAAGTTTTCAAGCAATTGGGTAGACCTAACTTAATAGGTAAATTCCCAATGGGTAGACCTAACTTAATAGGTAAATTCCCAAGCTTATGTTTTTATGCATACTTACATGTCAACTTCCATGTTACATTTCAAGTTATGTTTTCAAGTATAAACACATGTCATATTTAACGTTACATGTTGTCATGTTTATACCCATTTACCCAAATCATATTCATGTCATTATGTTTCCCCCATAATGGGACCCCAACGCTTTTTAAACTCGCATATACGTTTGCAACAACGTGATGGATTAAAAGAAGAGACTTGGCAAAGGCATGACAAAAATGGATATTAAGCCACAAGTTAATCATGGTGGCAAATGAGGCACACATGTGTTCATTAACTTGCATGTTACATTCCTACACCTCAAAAACATGCATAAACCCAAACTTGGCACATAAGCGAATCATGGTGATAAACAACATGGAATGATGACAAGTAACTCGCATATGACCTCACATAAGGGTTATAGCTTCATATGCAAGTTGACATGAAGGTTATAAGGGTTCTCATGTTGCATAATGCAACATTTCAACATAAAGGTCAAAGCTTTATGACCACAAGACCAAGGTAATGACTTTATAAGCTTGCATAAGATGATAGCATGCTACATACTAATGTTTAAACCCACTTACAACATGTCATATTAAGTTTAAAGTTCATATCTAATAGTAGGAGGAGGGCTTACATTGCTTTGAGGGCACAAATCAACATATGGTAGAAAGATTGAGACAAAGCCTCTCATGCTAACACCAAAAATCCCAAGATCAAGATAAACTCCAAAAGCCCTAGAGGAAAAACCCTTAAAAACCCAACCTTTGATGAAGCTTTGCCTTGAAATCATATTGAGAAGCTCTCATATGAAGGTAGAAGCTCTCATACACTCACAAAACATGAAATCCCTCTTAGAAATGAAGATAAGATTTTATGACAAGAGGGTGGAGGCTAGGGTTTGAGTGGAGGCCATGATCACTTGAAATTTTGGCATAGTTTAGTTGCATGAGTGAATAATGAGGATTTAGGGGTAGGTTTAGGGTCTTTTTATAGAGATTAGGATAGTTTTAGGCCCTTAGATTAACCCTAGGACCAACCTGAACCGTCAGATTTCAAACCAGGCCCAAAAACCTAGCCAAGATAGAAAATAGGTGCACCAGATCAGAATCAGCCGACAGGGCAAGTCGACAGCCCTGTCGACATGCCTGTCGACTTGTCTGGGCGGGAATTTTCCCGCCTGGCCCCATTTCTGCATGTTTCGAAATTCAAATTTCCCGAAAACTTCTTTGGGCCTTAACCGGGTCATACGGACTCCGATTTTCGAAAACTCGGACTCTATTTCGCGTATTTTTCCGAGACGAACGCAATGGCATAGCCCGTTTTACTTGATTCAGAATTTAAAATTAAATTCTGCCTTGATTCTCGTCTTAACATGTTATTGAAATACGGGTTGTTACACCAATGGTTACTCAAGAAAGTTCAAAAACGGCGATTATAACCGAGCATAAGAAGAGTGGAAACCAATTCAAGCAATTCTTACTTAGAAATATGAAAATAAATCTCGATGATGCTACAGTCATCACCAACATTATTTTCTTTAAACATATCGAGATCAACATCCAATAATGAAATTGAATTTCAATTGACCATGTCCAAAAATTAACCGTCAAAGTAAACGCAAGTGTGTCAACCCACTCATTCTTACCAAGGCGTTTAATTAAATTCCTTATTCAATCGAAAAGGAAAAATTACTTGTTTGAAACAAGTAACACACAAAAGCAAAAGAGAATACATAATCATTACCCAAAGAAAACTAAAGCCATATCAATAGAAAAATAAATGGGTAATGAAAACTCAAGGTAGCATGTAACAATTTTCACAAAACATAGGTTTGGAAAATCTACATACTAGTTACAAAAAAAGCGCCCTCTAATTCCTAAGGACATAGTGTCCTTAAGTTCCTTTGATGCAAAGAAGGTGGACGATTATAATTCAATAGAACTCTAATTAGATGATTATGGTAACCATCATCATAAAGGACAAAGAGGACGGTACCCTCATAAGCATTATTTTCCTTACCAAAATAAGATATCTCAAATTCATAGTTAAAAATTCAAACTATGAAAGGTGTAAAGAATATATACGATGTTTATATATATCCCATTCTCAAATCATTATCTTATTAAAATCCCTACGGTTGCAAATTAACAATCAATACTAATGATTTGCCTTGCCATTTATTTATTTATGTATTTATTTAAAGTTGCTAATGTTATGGTTCAATGGTGATGCACATCATTAATATTTAATATAAGGGTTGTGTTGGAATCATCGCATTGAAGTGTTCAGAAACTCTTATCGATATCGTGGCGCCCCACTTCTCAATTAGAACTCCTAACATACTCAACGGGCAACTCAACACGATAAAACAAATTACGTCCAAATAGGGGCGCAAATTTATAAGTAAATAATCAAAGGTGCAACCATTTATTTACGAACTAAATTTTTAATCATAAATAAATAAACGAAAACATTTCATAATGCTTAGAGGAAGTAATTTAAGTTCGCTTCACAAAGCTAATCTCAAGAGGATTAGTATTTTACTTGGACAAAATTATTTTATAATAGAAATCTTCAAAACTAAGTCCCAAAAGTTATTTCAACACAAAAATTGAAAACAAATTTTGATTCCTACATAAGGAAAGGGATGGGACATTAAGTTTGCTTGGCCAAAATGTCACAAAGATGAAGTCAAATAAATTTGATTGGTCAAACAAGGATCATATTATAAGATAGGATATGACGGGTTCTAAGATTCGAGCTAAATCCTAAACATGATTTCCTAAGAGATACTTAGGACAATGACCCTTGCCATAATATCTTATATTGTTCCGAACTTAGCTTTGATACCAAGTTGTAATGCCCCACCTCTATACTGGCGTTAGCCAAGGACTTTGCAAGCAAATGTGTCAACTAACCCGAAGAATAATGCTGTTGAGGAGCGACAATCTGTATAATAGCTTTATACGAGTGTTAAACGTATCAGATAATGTGGTCAAATCTCATGAGGAAATCCAACACATTTAATTCAAGTTCAAAACAGCTACACAGCGACTGTATTTAATTCGGAAAGCAATATAAAATACATAACAATAAAATCAGAGTCAGGCACAGATATTCATATCACAAAGGCGAAAATAGATTTGAATATAACACATAAGTGTAAGTACAAGACAATGTCATAGTCGATCCACTATGCAACGAAAGAATATGTATAAGGCTACTCAAAAAAAATATACAAAGGAGTCTCATATACATATAACTCAAAAAATGCAACACTAAAGTAGTTTGCCCAAAAGTGGAGGATAGTCCATGCTGGAGTCAAGAAGAATCACCTAAAATACCTCGGTCTGACCCGAGTATTATTATACAAAGATAAACAATAAACGAATCAGTCTAACTGTACTTATCACATAAACTGGGATATAATAAGAGATATAAATAAATGTAGACATAAATACGATAATAACAATGTCATGTATAATTGTGAATCCTAGAAATGTCTATGGTATATCTCAAATCTATATCAGAGCTATAAAAGAATATCTCATTCAAAATTATATAGCTACTCATAGGAAATGATAACTCATATCAAATCAACTCAAAAATTGATAACTCAATATCAATAAATCTCAAACTGATGACTTAGTATCAATAAAACTCCAAATTCCAGAAATCTAGAAAATCACAAAGGGAAGGGGTAAGGCCTTCTCAAGACGGGAGTCCGCAGACTCAACCAACACGTGTAACTCAGATGAGACGCGATCTCTAGGTAGCTAGCCTATAACATTGAGCCGAAGCTCCTCAAATGGTCCGAAGACAGCGGGTCGCGACCCTGCAAAATGGTCTGAAGGCCATCAAAATCATAAATCCATATCATAATTAAACAAAGTAGTGCTATTCCACAAAATGAACTGAAGTTCCTCAAAATGATCCGCACTACAACAAAAACACCATATTACAACTTTAATTTTACAACTGTGCGAAAAACACAGTTGTAATAAATGCTTTTTTACAACTGTGCAAAATACACTGTTGTAATAAATGTTTTTTACAACTGTGAAAAAATCACTGTTGTAATAAACATATATATCACAACTTTTCATTTTATTCGTTGTAATAGAGATGCCTAGTACAAACTTCATGTTTATAATATCTATATTTAATAACTAATTATATTGATATTTAATAATAATAATTAATAATAAACTTGGGAATTAATAATATTTGTCAATTATTATTAAATAATTAATAGTTAATAAGTAGTAATTTATTATTAATAGTTAATGTATGTTAACTACTTACTAATTAATAGTAACATAAGCTTTTAATAAGTATTACTCTCGATTATAATTAACTAAGTAGAAAATAAGTAAAAGTTAATTAATAACTATTATCAATAAGTAATTTTTGATTTGGTAGTAACTATTTCAGCAGTTTTAATAAATATAATTTTGGCAAACTTGTTTGTTCAGCAGCTAACCGCGCTAGTTTTTGCGCTTTTGATAGATTTTTTTATTTGCGTGTAAACTTAATGTTGTAAGTAGTCCCTGGCATTGCTTTTGATTTGCCAACTTTTGACAATTTTAATTACAAAGTAATATTTAATATTTGGCAATTAAATTATATAATAATTCATAAAAATATTAATAATAAATATAACATTTATAATAATTAATAAATAAAAATTTTAATAAAAAATAATAGTAATAATAATTCATAATTAGTTGATTGAAATAATAAATAAATTAATGATAAATATATATTTGTGTGTATATATATATATATATCAAATAAGTAATACGTAAAAGATTATAATTGAATAGTAATATATAATTAAGTTGCATAATGAAATAATTCGTAGTAATAATTATTAACAAATAATTAGTAATTAACAATTAATAATTAACAGTTAATAAATTAATATTCAATAATCAATAGGTAAATATTAAATACTAAATATTTGATTAAATCCAATAATTTATTAATGATTCACTATTAAATACAGTCATTAATAGTTAATAATAAATATTTATGATATATAATATTTAATTTAATGATAATAAAATATTAATTAGGCTGTAATAGTTAAAGTTAGCACTAAACGTTAAATAATAATAGTAATAAATCCAACAAACAAGTAGAAAGTTTTGATTCATACCACTTTTAGTACTATACAAACGGAAATATGCTAAGAAAATAATTTTAGGTAGCAAATTTTTTACTTATATAAAATAGTAAGCGACAATAATTTTATCTACAAAAATACACGAAAATTTACATATAACCTTAATTAAAATTGAATGGCCATATCCATAAGGGTCTTTCAGATATTAGATAATTTTTTATGTTTCACGCGCAGATATTGGTGGAATACGAATTTTTAAGTACTCATATCGTTGTATTACAATTACATAGAACGTTATACGTTGAAGACATACAATTTTTTTTGGACTCCTAAATCAAATTTCCCTTCCGCTTTGAAACCAAGCTTATGGCTCCAATGCCAAAGTTTTGGCTCCAATGCCTATTTTTTGCATATAATCACCGCTTTTTGTCATCTGTCAGTAACTCCAATCGCCTCTCCATTCGTGGTCAGAGCCGACCTGAGGGAGAGCTCCTCTTTCCATCGGATTAAGATCCGAATTATCTTTTTCACGTTTCCGTTCTTTCTCTCGCTCCTCTTTCCTTCGTGGTTCTGCTTCTCCGCTTTCCTCTACTCCATCAATCATGTAAAAATTAGGGTTGCTGCTCAAATTTGCATGGCTATCTTCAGTTGCTACTTCAACCTCTTTTTTCCATTACCCAATTTCACAGCTGCAGTAGGATTAAATCAGATCCTTTTGAATCTGTTGTTGCAAGCCTGCAATCGACTCTGCTTGCCTGTTGCTGCTCCATCCATCTGTCCACCCGAATTAAGGTATTTTTTTTCAAATGTCTGCGTTTGACGAATGAATTTTATTTAGGTATTTTTTCAGTTGGCATTGAAATTGAAGATGGTAAGAGTTTGTTCCTTGTTGTAATATTTTGCTGCTATTGTAGTTTTGGGGAGAACGTTTAATTGTTGAGAGACATCATAGCTGATGTAACTTTTATTAACTTGAATTTTCTTTTGTGTTGACGGTAGACATCATAGCTTGACTTAATTGCATTTTAATTTGTAAAGTCAAGCTCATGTGCCGATTGCATATGGAGAAAATTTGATTTTGAAGTGGAAATAAAAGGGGAAGACTATGTGCCTGTGTTTCACAAAAAAGAGAACTGTGTTGATTAAACATTTTGCTGAGCTGTGATTTACCTTGTGTCCATAAGTAAAACAAAGCTGTATGCTCTTTTTATAATTTGCGGCATGTTAGATTTATCCCTAATTGATTTTATACTTTGTTTGCTATCATCGCTGCGCATTTCTATGCATTTTGATATCACAATAACAAACAGATCTGATTATCATGCTTAACTTGCATTACTAATTTACTATACATATGTCCACCATGATTGTTATGATTCATTGTTTGCAAGACTTGACCATGTTTTGTAATCTGTAGGAAGTAATCTGCAAAGCTGTTATACTTGCCAGTTGCCAATACCCATTTAAATCCAACTAGAGCTTCCTCGTGCAAAGATCTTTTTATTTTAGGTAAATGTGTAAACTTTATATGTTTTTTAGCTTTTTTTCTTGAGTTTGTGTAAAATAAGATTATATATAATGCTTACACCTTTAGCAAATGAAGACAACTATCATATATTATTACCTAAAACTTGTGTTTGGTAATTTCGAGCAGGTTTTTTGGTTCTAGAATCAGTTTTGGTTGACAAAGACTTTGCATGGTTTCTTTTGCTGAACTGATATATTTTGAACTCTGGTTTATGCATGGTTTCTTTTGATGAACTGTTAAGTTTCGAACTCTGGTTTATGCATTTATTCATGGCTTTTGTGATGCTGTGATATTTGTATAATAGTACTTGCATTTCTGAGCAGTCATGGCTTTAAGTGATGCTCTGGTTGACAAATACCCTGCATGATTTTAGTGATTTATGAGTAGTCGTGGTTTCTGCATGGTTCGTACTTGTAGTACTTAATTTTGATCAGGAAAAATGTTATAGGATGCTATGGTAACTATATAATAGATAATGTACAGTCCTAGTGATGCGGACTTTGGTTTCAACTGAGTGCTTATACATCAAGTAATGCTGTTTACGAGCTGTAGTTCAAGTGATTATTGATCATATGAAGTTCTAGTGATGTATTTGTAATGTGAAGCAGTCTTGAGTTTTTATTTGGACTTCATTTTTTATTCTTTCATTGGTTTTTTCTCAAGTCTGTATAGTCGAGGGTAAAGTGTTGCAAAGTCGAGAGAACAGTTGTGTCAAATTCATTTGTGATTGTTTTAGTGTTAATAATGGTTTACATGCCTTTCAAAAGAAAATTCCATCAATGAATTTAAACCATAATTATTCTACTTGTTAGCTTTGTTTACTGTTTGAATAATATTAAGGAAGTTTGTGACTTCATGTCTGAATATCAGTTCTTTTGGTATTACAACCATGGTAGATCTTCCCATCATCGGTTGTACGTGGGTTTAGGAAGCTATTCAATATGGATTTTTTTTATTTCATCTACAGTTCTTTTGGATAACTTGTTTAATACTCATAAAAACTTTACCAGCATTAGTTAAAAAAATAAGCCATTTTCTTCTAAAGTGATGAAGAATGACTTGGGCGCAGACATTGAACTTGTAGAGGACTTTGTAAAAGTTTTTCAATATCAGTTCATTTTAAGTTGAGTCTGAACTATTTTTTAATAGGTAGCAAAAGCTTTCTGGAGCAGCAACGGCCAAACTTTGAGAAACCATGATGGATATACTGATTCTGTTAGCTTTGGCCATACTAATGTTTTAGATCTTCAGGTAGCAAGTGTGATAATGTTTTGACAATTTATGTGAATTATTTTCTATTGTAAATATGTGTTTCCTGTGCAAAGAAATAACTTTTGATGTTTAAATGAGCTATAATATGGAACTTTTTGTAGCAGCTTCAAAATAGGACTTCATTGACACATTCTATTAGATCCATTTGTCATGGTCCCTAGATGGTATGCGTTTTTAGAAGTAAATAATGTAAATTTAGTTATAATTGAATGGTTGGTGCTCATCATGGTTGCATTTGTCAGTGATCAAGACAAAACACAAGTAATATTTATTAACATTTATAAGATTATATTTTAGTTCAGTTTATCTATGCTTGCTGGTAACATTCCCTTGAAGGCAGACAATCAAACATGCAAGTTTGGAATTTTTTGTTAGATATTATTCTCTTATTACTAGTATTGCATAGTCTCTGACCTGTTTTATTTTGAAAAATAATACAGCTGCTGCGACGAAGAAGCAGCACATGAAAAAAGAAAGAAGTATTTGTGTCAAGTTGCTGCAATATGCACAGCATGGTAAGGCCCAAAAGTAAATAATCATCTCACTTCCTATGTTTGGTTTTTATTGTTAAACTATTTGTTTGAGTGCAATTCAGTTTTCAATTTGCTATTTCCACCATTACATATTAGGACCGTTAGCGTGAATGTAATGCCAGTCATTGTTAGTGCTGATGCATTTAGAACTAAAGTATCTTTTTATCCTTGTAGCTATGGTAATGGGGCCGGTTTGCATCAGGTTTCTTTTTATCCTTGTAGTTATGGTAATGGGGGCTGGTTTGCATCAGGTTTGAATCAGTCGGTTCCTAGCAAACTAAGCATAATCTTTACTATCAGACCACCTTCCATTTCTAGTACATTTGGAACATTTCATTTGATATCATATGTTGTGCACATAGATCCACATTTCCACAGTTTTGCGAATGTTCAATTTGAAAATATAGGGAGTTGGGAAAGAATTGTATTGCTTGTTAATTTGGCACACAGCTTGTCATATCACAGTGCCAGTTGAATGACTGCTATCGGTATGCCCAAATCACAGTGTCTCTGGCCTGTTTGTATTCAACGATAGAAGAAATTGACTGCTATCTGCAGACTGCTGTTATTTCCCAAACCTAATGTGATAAAATAACAGTAAAATGCATGGATTTTCAGTTTATTTACTATGATATCATTTCATCGTGTTATAACTCATTAGTAGCATCAATGATTACCCCAACATTCTGATTTTTACGTTTTTGTGAGTGACGCTAATTGGCTTGATTGATGTGGCGGTGGATCCAGAAGCTTTCTTGTAGAAGCCGAATTTCAAAATGACTGCCATTGGAGAAACTGTTGGATCAACTGTGGCTTGGAATAAAAATTACGTTGCTTTCAGCTAGAGTGCTTTCGTAGGGTATGCTTATGTATCTTTTGTGGACAAAACTTCTATCCGTCTTATTTATCTTTGCTGTTAGATCGATGTATGTATTTTGAAATGGTTATGTTTTTTGTGACGGGTTTAGTTGGTGATGTACTATGTGTATGTTGATCGAATATTATGTTAATTAATATATATAAATGATTATGTGTAATTATATTTGTTGCATTGAAATATGAATCATATTATTATTAATATATATGAATTCTTTATATTAGTAAGGTGTATATAAGTTACAACAGCAAAAAAAGTTGTAATAAATCATTTTACAATGGTGTGAAAGAGTTGTAATATTTTGGAAATTATAACGGTAATCAACAGTTGTCATACCTATGATCTTATGATATTTACATGTCTACAACAACGGAGAATAAAAGTTGTAATAAAATTTATTACAACTGTGAGTAAAAGTTGTTAAATATCCTATTTCACAACGGTGTTGCAACCGTGCAGAAATGTTGTAAAAGATATAAGTATATTACAACTTCTTAATACACGATTGTGGCTCCACCGTTGTAAAAACTTTTTACAACTTTTTTGCACAGTTGTAATATGGTATAGTTGTTGTAGTGTTCGGAGATCATTAAAACACTCAAAGTGAACCGAAATTCCTTAGAATGATCTGAAGATTATTAAAAATGTGAAATGAATTCCACAATTCAGAGACGTCGCATAAATCTAGTCTAAATCTCAAAAAGATCATAACTAATCAAGGAAAGTGTAAATTACTCCAGGCCAATAATTATAGGAGTTTAGCTATATGTCCCATAACCACTAGCTCTACTCGAATATTTACGAACGAGTCATAAATTTCCACTCAAAACATAAAACGAACATTGCCACGGTTTCCAATTGAACGAGTCCAAGAATTAACCATCGAAGCAAAAGCAAGGGTTCATAGTCCTCGATTTTACTAAGGCGTTTAATTATATTTCTCATACGAACGAGAAAAAAGTTTATAAAATATATATACTAGTAGATTTAAAAAAATAAAATCTATAAAACGATTTCGTAAAATAACTTCGTATAATGAAGTAAGATTGAAAACCATTTTAATAAAAGAATTTGTTATCTACCAATAATATAAACCCCTTTTTATATAGTTTCGAAGTGGAAAATCTCGTATAATAATGATCGAAATAGCGATCAAACTAAGAATTCACGCTTTTATAACGTAAATTAAATCTCACGAATATCAATTATAAATTCATTCACAATGAATAAATCAAAACTCCATAAATTCTGTGCTGTAGAAATCTGTGTAGCAGAGAAACTGAAAAGTCACAAAAAAGCCGAAATGGGCCGAAACTCGGCCAGGAAAGAGCCTGAATGGGCATAAACTGTTGATTGTGGTTTCCCCTGGTCAACATCAGGAAAACAGGATTCAGACGTCTGAATTAAAAATTCAGACGTCTGAATTTGCATTTTCCTGAAACAACAAGGATTTAGTTCATTTTTGAGCTATTTCAGACATCTGAATTTTTTTGACCAGACATCTGAATAAAAAAATCCAGACATCTTTATTCTGGAACTCATGTTTTTCAATTATTCGTAGCAGGTCAGATGTCCGAGCTAAAATATCCAGACGCATGAATCTGGGCCAGAGCTTCATTTTGCTTATATAACATGCTTAAAATGATTTCGACAAATGCCTGAAGGCTTATAACGTTATATATGCAAAATGTGGCATCCAAGGCTTGCCGAAACAACTTATAACACCCAAATTCATATTCATACCAAGAATCACAATGGAAATCAACAAAATAATGTTAAAACTCATAAATTGGAAATGTTAAAACATAAAACAATCAACACGACCAAATACACAATTCATAAGCCATATATACGTGCCAAGAGCACACTAGACAAGCGTGAAAGCTTGAGGCATAGATGTGAGTTCATATGAACTCACC
The DNA here is from genome assembly GCA_030737875.1 of Allium sativum. Classification (NCBI taxonomy): domain Eukaryota; kingdom Viridiplantae; phylum Streptophyta; class Magnoliopsida; order Asparagales; family Amaryllidaceae; genus Allium; species Allium sativum. The sequence continues at coordinate 694,166,889 of CM060926.1, forward strand.
TTTGATTGTAGGAAACAAGGATCGATCCAATATCAAGCTAGAATGACTTCTCTACGATCAAAACACAAGAATCCTCAATGAAAATGAACATGCAAACAAATGCCCTAAATGTTAAGCTTAGGAATTCTCAAAAACAGAAGAGGAGATAAGCCAGAGAAAGTAGAGAGAGATTAACTTTCCTCTCTTCGAATTTGCACATGAATTCAACTCGAAATGGATTCCTAAATCAAGCTAGGGCTTAGGGAATTTTAATTTCCCTCTCCCCATTTCTAATTTTGTGTAGTATGAGGAAATGAATGAAGGAGGAGGGGGTTGTGGGAGCTTTATGGGTGAGCTTGGTTGGCAAACCCAAACCCAAGTCCAAAGTCCAAATTTTGACATGCTCAAAATATATGGAAGCTTATAGTCAAAAAGGTTGTAAACGATGATCCGGAATCAATGGAAGTGGTTTTGAGTCCAAATTCATCTATACGCAAAAATGTGACTTTTTGAACACAAACACTGGATTAAAGATTAACGACGCTATATTTAAACAAAATATTTAAATATATTATTGTAAAATATGTGGGTTGTGACATCCCCTTTTAGTGGTCAAGTAGACGTATAAATGAAAGCCATCTAAAACATATATTTCCAATATCAAACTGCAACATTTCCAATGCCAAACTGTAATTTCACGCAACACTTGCATAAAATACTGTAATAGTTCCAACAGAGTCGCGAAGAACCATCTTTATTTGCACACTGAAATGCCTAAACAATTACTCTTTATACATGGGCGATTATAGTCTAAGTTATGATATATTGTAATTAAAGAGTATGCATCCCCACTTAAAATATCTTATCTCCTAGAGCATCATCAGCACGGTGGCAAAGTTACAATCATAATATTCATATGTGTGTGTGTGTTTATATATATAGTTAGTAAGTTCTATACTTATAACCATTTGGACAACTAAACTAAAATTGGCTATGTAATGCATTAACCTTTTGTTTTTCCATGATGTTCAGCTAGCTTTTTCAATCTTATATTTTTACTATCTTAGAGACTGAGAAAAGGCTAACCTGCATATATTCAAGTTCAATTCTTAGCCCATCACCTGAAGCAGCAGCAACCAATGAATTTAATTTTACATTAAAGTTGCATCAGGCATGGTGATTGCATGGTTTTTCACACCTATGGCCATGTTTGACTGGGAATCAAAAAATTCATCGCAAATTGGTAAATATGTAAATATTAATGCAAGCATTGGACTTTTAAAACAATCCATATTCTGAGACTAAAATGCCACCATCCACTATGTGCAATTTTTTTTACATGCACTGTTAATCCCTAAAAAAATCCATACGCACATTGAGTAAAGGATACAGAAAGACCACCATCAGGGTCAATCATGTGCAATGTTATCCGAGGCACTTAAACAGCTCGCGATGGATAGGGTACAACCGCACAGAGCAAGATCCAGACATCTAACCCAAGACAAGTCAAAACGACTGGAGCGACCAAAGATGATGGGTCTAATATCAAAGTACGGTCGCACGTATCAGGATAAGAGCCAAGATCGCATATATACTTACCAACTGCTCATGGATTGCAACACTTATCGTTCGACACTCAAATCAGACATAACCGCATTAAGGAACTATGGTCGATTCGATCCTTCATTTCACCATCAAGTAAGTCAGATATCTACTCGTCAAAAATAGCCACAGCCGAAGGACATCAACCAAAGTCACCCGCAAAACTACTCAAGACACTCGCTCCATTGAGTCGCTCGCACATGATATTCGAATACAACCACGGACAGCTGGCTACAACTAGCCAGTGGCATGACTGTAATTAACAAAATGAGCGATCTGTAGCTTGCATAAATGGATTTCAAGTCATTTCCCGAAGGAAGCTCACCTATAAATACACCATAGCTACCAACATAAAGGGGATCCAATCTTTGAAACCATGAAGTGCTACTAAATTCTATCCTCAACTACTGATTCGGCCATGGCATCAAGTATAATCTTGTGATCAAGGAAAACGAAGGCATCCTCCTTCTCAATCATTCATCCATCCTTCTTCTCCTCAAATTCTACCATTCTCTTGTATAATTTCAAGATTGAAATATATAAACGAGGGTATATTGAGTGAATATAGAGATGTATGAAAAGAGAGAATTGATGTATTTTATAATCCTCATTATAAGATTGGAAATCACCTTCATAGTGGACGTATGACTAATTAATGGCTGAACCACTCTAAATCTCGTCTCTACTTTACCTTTCTTGCACTTTTCATTTTTAATTGCTGATTAAATGCGGTTCCACTTATTTCTTACCGTATTGGTGAAGTACAGTTTTAGTACCTTGGGTGTTTAGACCAATTTTGGTGAAAACATTTTGGCGCCACCGTGGGGCCGTGTTCATAATTCCCTTTCGTAGTTCAGCAATCTAAAAAAAAATATCCAAAAAACGCTTTCCCCTTTGAAACCATGGTCGAATCGAAGAAAAGCGGCAAATCTACTAAAGTTACTACGATCAGTGAGGATGATAATGCTAACGAAGTCATACCTCAAATCTTGAATCAAATGGCAGGGGACACCCTTAGGCCATCTATAACGCGAAATGAATTGAATGTGGTTGTAACCAGCCTGAACGAAAAAATGGATAATACAACGAAGATGATAATGGAAAGGTTTGATGTCCTGACTAATGTTCAAGCCAATTTGTTACCACCAAATACTATGGTTAATCCTGGCTAAAAAGAGGACTCATCGGCCTCAGACCTTGGACGACCTCACAACCTAGTGGGAGACAGGGGAGAGGCCGCCGTTGAGATTCCTAAGGCCAGATCTCCATAGCACGAAGAAGAACGTGCGACTCGGGCTATCGCAAGTCCCACCAACGTAACATCCCTCAAAAGGGATGCAAGGCGCCGAAGCTCAAACCATGGTCGCGCCGATAAAGACATCATTGCCGATTCCGATGAACAAACAGGTGATGAGAGGCGCATCACGGACATGATCCAGCGAATAATGAAGGAGAAGGCGACCCGAGAAGATGAGGAGAAAGAATGGGAGTTTCCCCCCAGCAAAAATCCGTTCACAGAGTAAATCCATCAAGAAAACTTCCCGAGGAAATTTATACCCCCAACAATAGCACCTTATTGCGGAATTAGATATCCAACTATTTTTTTGTTCAAGTACGACCATCACATGAATGGAGCTAGAGCCACTGATGAAATCAAGTGCTTATACTTTCCCGTATGCCTAGAAGGCGTGGCCTCACTATGGTTCACCAGACTTCCACCTAGATGTATCGACCAGTTTGCTGATCTGGCAAGGAGATTTCAAGATCAGTTCCGATTACAAACCACCAAGGCAAGGGATGTAATGTCATTATGCGAAATGGAACAGAAGCATGGGGAAACCATCAGAGCTTTCCTTACACGCTTCCATGCTGTAGCAGTGGAGGTCATAGAACCAGAACCTTGGTACTTATTGGCAGCCTTGAAAGGAGCTATCGATAAGAAGTCAGAATTTGGAAAGTGGCTCAAGATGAAGAAACCAAAAACTTTGAAGAAATTTTACAAAAAAGCTGAGGAATACATGAGTGTGGAGGATGAAACTCGAAGTGTCCAGAAGACTATAGAAAGTAACGCCGCCAGAGAAGGAAAGAGCAATGAGTCCAGGGTCGAGCAGAAAAGTGATGCAGTACAAAAGAGGGGAAACGATAAGAGGGATAGCAATTCTTATAAGAAGACGCGGTTGTACAAACCATCCGAGCTAACCCTCCTAAACGAAACCCCAGAAAGAATTTACCAAGCCGCGAAGGACTTAGGCATTTTTCCTCAGATGAAGCCGCAGAAGGTAACTGAGCAGCAGGCAAATTTCAGAAAATTTTGTCGGTTTCATAGCCAACTAGGGCACAGCACCAACGAATGCCGGCACCTGAAGATTTTAATTGAATAACTCATCAGGAAGAGCCGACTCCAGCTGTATGTGAAAAATCCACAAAGTACTCCAGTTGTCCAAGGACATAACAATGCGGCTAGCCAGCCCAACTCTAGTGAAGAAGCCCAAATACCAGTCAACTCGAATCCAGTAATCAATATGATATTTGGAGGTTCCTACTCGGTTGGGAATAGTTGGGCAGATATGGAAAGATACGCTAACGAATTGAAACATGCCATGGAAGAGGAAGGATGCACGATCTTGAACAACGAGCTTCCGATGAAAATACTCAAAACCTCGACTGAGGATGTGATATTCAGAGATAAAGACACGGTAGGTTTAATTACACCAACTGTCGATGACATGGTGATTACAGTTGGTCTCGGACCTACGGTGGTAAAAAGGGTCCTAGTTGACACGGGGGCATCAGTTAATGTGATTTGTATAAACACTTTCCAAAAGATGAATCTCCCAATGGCAAAGGTGCGTGCATACCCAAATAAGGTCCACGGTTTTACAGGTCAACCTACGCAACCCATCGGAATGATAGATTTACCTGTGGAATTAGCAGATGGGGAATGCAGGGTTTCCATGGTACAAACCTTTGTCCTGATAGATGAGTTTTCGTCTTACAATGCATTCCTCGGGAGACCGACCCTTTCGGGTTTCAAGGTTGCATTAGCTCCATGGTGCTTGACCATGAAGTTACCAACTGAAAAGGGAATTGGTGTAATTAAGGGCGACCAAATCGCTGCAAGGGACCGCTATGTGATAAAACTAAGAAAGGCTAAGAAAAAAGACTCGGGAAAGGATGCGGAGGCTCTTTCCCGCATCCAAAACCCCCCTTTATAGAAATTAAAGAAGGGTCCATGCACTGGCCAGCACAGTGGAGTGCAAAATGAGATCGATCTTAGGGAAGCCAATGCAGAGGACGAGAGGGCGACATCGACCGAAGACACAATTCCTATAGCTGTAAATCCGAAGGACCCAAACCGTGTGTTGAATATAGGATCTCGGTTAAGCCCCGAATTAAAAAATCAATTGATTGCCTTCCTAAGAGCTTAGTTAGATGTGTTCGCATGGAACCATTCCGACATGTGCGGCATATCTCCGGACATTGCGGTCCATAAGCTAAACATTGACCCGCGCATTCCGGCTGTCAAACAAAAAAGGAGAACCCAAGGGCCGGAGAGGTCGAACGCCTTAAAAGAAGAAATCGATAGATTAATGGAGAATAGTTTTATTAGAGAATCTACCTATCTGAAATGGGTATCCAACCCGGTGCTCGTGAAGAAATCAAACGGTAAATGGTGGGTCTGCGTAGATTATTCAGACCTGAATAAATCTTGTCTAAAAGATAGTTCCCCCTTCCCAGAATCGACCAATTAGTGGATTCTACTGCCGGTCATGAGTTTCTATCTTTCATGGATGCATATTCCGGCTATAATCAAATAATGATGTATGGTTCGGACCAGGAAGATACAAGTTTTACTGATTTCGGTCTATACTGCTATAAGGTGATGCTATTTTGTCTAAAAAATGCAAGGGCAACTTATCAGCGACTGGTAAATGCTATGTTCAAAAAGCAAATCGGTAGGACGATGGAAGTCTATGTCGATGACATGTTGGTTAAGTCAAAGAGAGCAATAGACCATTTGGAAGACTTAGCCCGAATGTTAGATATCTTACACCAATATGGCATGAAGTTGAATCCCTTGAAATGTTCTTTTGGAGTCGGTTCGGGCAAGTTCCTTGGGTACATGGTCAAAGCTAGAGGTATAGAAGCTAATCCAGCCAAAATATCAGCTTTGAGAGAAATGTGTGCCCCAGGAACCAAGAAGGAACTTCAGTGTTTGAATGGGAAGATCGCAGCCTTTAATTGCTTTATATCTAGGGCGACGGACAGATGTCTTCCATTCTTCGATACCCTTAGAAAAGGAAAGAAAGAGATACAGTGGACCCCTGAATGTCAAAAATCCTTCGAGGAATTGATCCAACACCTGGCAACACCACCTATTCTATCAAAGCCTAGTGACAGAGAGAACTTGTTTCTGTACCTGGCGGTTTCCGCCTATGCCTTAAGCGCACCATTGATCAGAGAAGATTTGAAGGTACAAAAACCGGTCTATTACATTAGCAAGAGGCTATCCGGAGCAGATCTTAATTACCCAAAACTTGAAAAACTTGCTTCTTGTTTGCTCATTGCATCAAAGAAACTTCGACCCTACTTTCAGGCTCATCCCATCAAGGTTCTCACAGACCAGCCTCTGAGGCAAGTTCTGCCCCGACCGGAAACCTCCGAAAGATTATTAAAATGGAATATAGAGCTCAGTCGATACGACATTACGTATCATCCTCGAAAAGCAATCAACGGACAAGCGCTTGCTGACTTTATCGCAGAATTTACCGACCGAGGGAAGGTAAAGGAGGAAGAATATCCAGTGGAAATTATTCGTAGATGGGGCATCGAACGATCGCTGTTCTGGGGCAGGGGTAGTTCTCGAAACCTCTGAGGTAAGATCCTTATGCTATGCATTAAGGATAGAATTTCCGTCAACCAACAACAAAGCCGAGTATGAAGCCCTTATCGTGGGAATAAAGCTAGCAAAAGAATTGCAAATAAAAACTATACAAATCTTCAGCGACTCCCAGCTCGTAGTATGCCAGATTCTGGGAGAATTCCAAGCCAAAATGGGTAACTTGCCAGATTATCTCTACAAAGCCTTGGAATTATTGGAAGCTTTCGAGCATTACACCATATCTCATATTCCTAGAGAGGAAAATACTAAAGCTGATTCATTAGCCAAATACGCAAGCACAGGAGATGCACAGCTAATGGGGTTAGTTCCAGTGGAAGTCCTTTCCAGCCCGAGCACAAAGCAGACTGAAATGGATTGGATCATGGAAACAACTGATGAGTCAAATTCATGGATGTCACCAATTAAAGAATACCTCGTAACTGGGGCACTCCTGGCTGAAGCCAAACTCCGAAGAAAGATTTTACGAAAATCTCCCTTATACCTTATTCAGGATGGACGACTGTATAGACGGGGATTTTCTACACCTTTACTTCGTTGTGTTACAGAAAAGGAGTCTAAGGCAATCATGGCGGAATTACACGAAGGGGAATGCGGAGGACATACTGGTGGACAAACTTTGGCCAAGAAAATCCTACGATATGGTTACTTCTGGCCAGATATCAATAAAGATTCCATGGCCTACACTAAAAAATGTAACAGGTGCCAAAGATTTGCCAAGATCCCAAGGATGCCATCCACAACCATAACCCACATGGTCAGCCCATGGCCATTTGCTATTTGGGGGCATTTACCTCATAGGAGCCCTTCCCACTGCAAAATTTGGATTTAAATACGCAATTGTTGTCGTTGATTACTTTACAAAATGGGCTGAAGCAGAACCATTGGCCACTATAACTTCGAAGAAAGTTATAAACTTTGTCTTGAAAAATATCATATGCAGGTTTGGGATACCACAAAAGATAATCACAGACAACGGGACTCAATTTGAAAGTAAAGAGTTCCAAAGCTTTTATGCCAAGTACAAAATCCAGAAAAGCTTTTCAGTAGTCGCTTATCCACAAGCGAACGGGCAGGTGGAAGCAGTAAATAAAATCATCAAGACTACCATTAAGAAACGACTAGAGAAGGCTAAAGGTGGATGGGTAGATGAACTCCCGCTGGCATTATGGGCATATCGCACCACGCACAAAACTGCAACAGGGCATACTCCCTTTTCTTTATCTTATGGCTCTGAAGCTATGATACCAGTGGAGTTGGAAGTCCCTACCCATAGAAGGATACACTTTGACCTCAAAGAAAATGAGAAGCTACAGCTCTAAGCCCTCGACCAACTTGAGGAAAAAAGAAAAGAAGCAGAACTCAAAGTAGCTGCACACCAAAGAAGGGTGGCCAGGCACTTCAATTCAAAATTCAAACATAGAACTTTTGAAATTGGAGACCTCGTTCTGAAAAAGATAATGACCAGTACTGGAGTCTTCAGACCCAATTAGGAAGGACCTTATGTTATAAGTCAGAAACTCTAGAACGAAACTTTCAAATTGGCTACCACGGATGGGAACCAGATTCCACGAGCATGGAACAACGAGCATATTCGTCGTTACTTCTTATAGCATGTTAATCAAATACATAGAAAATGCTGTAAAGATTTATGAAATTTTCGCATTTTGAATGATGCACATCAAATGACTGAATATGGAGTTCTAATTACATGCACATGTCACTTATTCACAGGCTCCTACTAAAAGTTGACTTCCTTGTGTAGGAAAACGAGTGACCAGGGGGCGCCAACTCGAGGAGTTCTGACTTTCATCAGGAAACACTGGATCTCTCCATACAGGACCAACAAAAAGCTTGGTACCAGATTAAAAGAGTCAATGCTGGTGTAAAAGCAACTCAAAAAGTCCCACGGATAAAATCGTTGAGCCCACCAAAGAAACACCTTCTTAGGTGTTGGGCATGGGTTCTCCAACTCGAAGAAAAAAAACTCAATGAGGCGAACCAGTGTTTGTTCCTAGGGCAAGGCACAAAGTCGGAAAAACCGACATGTCCCAAAATGGAAAAATTTCCAATCATGAGGGGCACCTTGTTAGGTGAAGGACATGAATTTTATCCCTTTTGAGTCAAAGCTCGATGAGATGAATTAGTGTCCGCTCCTCAGGATGAAGCATAAAATGGGGAAGGATTAAACATGCTGGAAGGACCAGCGCAAAGCAGAAATCCTAGCTGAAAGGAGGTATCCATTCTTGTTCTTTGTTGTTAACCAAGTCAAAGAAATCCTAGCCGAAAGGAGGTACCCATTCTTGTTCTTTGTTGTTAACCAAGTCAAACAATGCCAAGATTGGATTACAACATTAGAACCAAAGTCCTCCCATGGGGGAACGCATAAAAATGCATCACGAAAATACCCCAAACAAATAAACAGGATATTTAATAAAAAATCTAAATGGCTAAATTGCCAAAGTTAAAACAACGAAAAGCTTACCAGTTAAGACAAATACTAAAAACTGGATGATCCTAGCCTAATAAGAACGTTGCAAGACTAACTGTAATGCGATATTAACATACGAACGCCCCGTAATGCGATATTAACGTACGAACGCCCCGCGATACGATATTAAACGCACGATCACCGCGAATTTTTTTAAAAAATGTGTGTGTTGTTAAGTAGGGCAAAGAGATATGGCGTGACAAAGACACGAAGAGCATCATAAAACCAGCCAAAAAACCATTCATCAGGATCACAGAAGTGTCACGGGTCAAACACAAGTCACAACAAGTATGATATCATGGGCGAGAACCGGCACCCGCTTACACAACCGGTCTTAAAAGTAGCAAAACAACCAAGGAAAAGGAGATTACATATCTCTAACCTTCCTTGGCCTACCTACTTTCCTCTTAGTCGGAGCAGAACAAGATGGAGGCCCATCAGCATGTGCAGAAACCATCGACTCAACATCCCCAGGGGTGAAAGAAGCAACCACGCTATCTTTGGACCTGAGAGCTCGGATTAGATTAGCCTTATCATTTTCCAGAACAGAGATACACTCGAGATTGTCCTTGTGGAGTCTTTGGAGATCGCAGGCCAATGTATGCCAGCCATTTATCCGCTTCGCAGAATGATTTTTCAACAAGTCCATTTTTTTTTCAAATTGATGCACAGCAGTCTCGAGGCGAGCCAACATCTGACCCTTTGCGGTAGTCATGTCGTAAGAAAAGTTCTGAGAGTCAGCCGGAGATATATCCACATTTGAAGGAACTCCCTGTAAACTCCACCCCCGAAATCGCTTAGCAAACCTAGGACTGCAAGGCTCAGGAGCATGGCGCGGCCTATTGATGATAGCTTGAAGCTCTACATAAGAGGGTATAGAGGGAGAGTTTACAGACGGTTGACCAGCTGGCTGAATCTCATCTATTGAAACACCCAAATCGAGGAAGGTTTCCTTTCGACGTCGTTCTGGAGATGGAACCATCCTGCAAACGGATCAGGAAATAACCGTAAGGTTCAAAGGAAGAATGAACATGAGTAAGAATCAACAAACCTGAGTAGCAATAGAGAGAAATACGGAATTTTTTTTCTTTCCCAGTTGAGAAACCCTGTTGAAGAAAAATGAGAGCAAAATTGAATGAGAAATAAGAAACAAGGGGAGATTAAAATACAAACAAAGCATTTCTTGCCGCATCGGCCCAATACTCGAGTACTGAAATAGGTGTCCCATCAGAGTCCAGTTGGCGTGTTCACTTCCCCATGATTTAGCTATTTGCAATAATGACAAAATAGTTCAAGCGTCTCACCCAAAGGCGAAGACGCCAATCAGCTGCGACGAAACAATGCCAAATTTTTGTATGACCGAACCCTCGACAAATATACCAGACAATGTGCGATCAAATATGTCGAAGCCAGTGATTCCTTACTAAAAGAAATCACGAACTTCGAGGGGCAAGTGTTAATCCTTAAAAAATCCATACGCACGTTGAGTAAAGGATACAGAACAGCCACCATCAGGGTCGGTCATGCGCAATGTTATCCGAGGCACTTAAACGACTTGCGATGGATATGACACAACCACACAGAGCAAGATCAAGACATCTAACCCGGGACAAGTCAGAATGACCGGAGCGACCAAAGATGATGGGTCTAATATCAAAGTCCGGTCGCACGTATCAGGATAAGAGCCAAGATCGCATATATACTTAACAACTGCTCATGGATTGCAACACCTATCGTTCGACACTCAAATCAGACATAACCGCATTAAGGAACTATGGTTGATTCGTTCCTTCATTTCGCCATCAAGTAAGTCAGATATCTACTCGTCAAACGCCAGAAATAGCCGCAACCGAAGGACATCAACCAAAGTTACCCGCACAACTACTCAAGACACTCGCTCCATTGAGTCGCTCGCACATGATAACCGAATACAACCACGGACAGCTGGCTACAGCTAGCTAGTGGCATGACTGTAATTTACAGAAAGAGTGATCCCTAGCTTGCATAAATGGATTTCAAGTCATTTCCCGAAGGAAGCTCACCTATAAATACACCATGGCTACGAACATAAAGGGGTTCCAATCTTTGAAACCACGAAGTGCTGCTAAATTCTATCCTCAACTATTGATTCGGCCATGGCGTCAAGTACAATCTTGTGATCAAGGAAAACGAAGGCATCCTCCTTCTCAATCATTCATCCATCTCTCCTCAAATTCTACCATTCTCTTGTATAATTCCAAGATTGAAATATACAAACGAGGGTATATTGAGTGAATATAGAGATGTATGAAAAGAGAGAATTGATGTATTTGGTAATCCTCATTATAAGATTGAAAATCACCTTCACAGTGGATGTAGGCCTAATTAACGGCTGAACCACTCAAAATCTCGTCTATACTTTACCTTTCTCGCACTTTTCGTTTTTAATTGCTGATTAAACGCGGTTCCACTTACTTCTTACCGTATTGGTGAAGTACAGTTTTAGTACCCTGGGTGTTAGACCAATTTTGGTGTAAACATGCACCATAGTTTTCTTTTATTATTCCTATATCAGATGCATTCAATACTTTACATGCACATGCACCAATATATTTAATTCATCATCATTATAACCACTTTTAACTGGTTTAGTAATAGTATTTCTTTTCTCTGATCATTAGCAAGTCCATTTTTTGGTATATATAAATAGGCTCCATTTATGTTTTGATTATAAAAGATTCGCCTACACAAAGTACTGCAGTTCCAGAGTCTAAGAAACTAGATAAGTTCAAGAATATATGAGGTAGACTTCGTAGTCTAACTTTGCATGGTGTAATATCGATCAAAAATGTATAACTAATCTCATCCATAAATATATTGACTATTGTGGCAGTTCTATGTCAAAATTCATCATTCAATACTCGTTTTCATGTTGCAGTTGAATATAAAATTATTGTATTGCTAGGATGCACTCAAACATGTATCAATCATGCACATTTTGTAACATTTGAGCCTTTCAGGTTTTCTCATTAACTCGGGTAAAGCATATTTCCAGATGCCTAACACACTAAAATAATCTTAATTACAGACTGAATATTTCTTTCTCTAATCAAACATTTCGGTCTTTAAAAGACATTTTAAAACTAACCAAAGACCGAGATGGTCGGTCCTTAATTCTCAAGTCTTAAAAATATTTGAAACTGATAGTTTCAGTCTTTATAGTAGGGGTGGACATAAACCGCACCACAATGCGGAAACCGCCCAGACCGAACCGCAAAAGTGGTGCGGAAAACCGCACTGTATTCTCTCTCTAAAGCAATCAACCCAAACTGAACCGACCCGCAATGATACGGTTCGGTTGCGGTTTGAACTTTTACCAAACCATATTAAACCGAACCAAACCGCATAGGTACACCGGCGATTTTATGATAAAAAATTTAACAAATTCCTATCTGACTTTCAATTTAATGATATATATTCTACTTTCAACGTATGTTGTAGTTATATCAATTCAAGAAAACACTATGTGTTTTAACCTTCAGGTGACACAACGTCATACAATCATAAATTTATTGTTGATGGAAGTAATGTTTTAACCTTCAGGTGACACAACGTGATACAATCATAAATTGATCGTTGATGGAAGTAATTTTCTTGTTTCATATTTTATACGGGTTCAAACCGAACCGAACCAAAACCGGACCGTATTACATCGGAACGGAACCGAAACCGAACCGTTTGAACGGTTACTATAATGGTTTGTATTATTGATCAACCATTTGATGTGGTGTGGAAGCGGTTTAAGCTTCAAAACGCACCGAACCCGCGTCCACCCCTACTTTATAGGTAAAGACCGAGTGTCAGTCTTAACTATATTTAGATACTGAAGTTTAGAGACCATGATATAGTTTCAGATCGGTCTTATATATATATATATATATATTCACACATTCATAGCTAGGTATATATATAACAAACTTGATTGCATATGCACCAAAATGTATACCAACGTAAGCTCGCACATAAAGACTTTTTGTTTCCATTAACATATAAGCTAATTTTTTATAACATTCAACCATATTCATAATTCACTTATTCCATTTCAGAAATAATCAGCAGCTTCTTTGAGTCAGGTTTTATTCTCATGTAACCAAACATAAATAAGAATAAATACAAATAACAAACAAATTGTATAAATGCCCCTCCAGGTAAAATACACACCATGTTATTACGTCAACAACACATTCTTTTCTTTCACATTGATTCAACAAGTTATACATTAGAAATCGGACATTAGATAGCACAATACAATTTTCTACATTTCGACTCATCCTCATGTTGTGGTTTATTACTTTAAATCACCAAAAGATGAATAGTGAAAAACATGATTTGGGCTTGACCAAGTATAAATCATGGCCATGCAATGTGGCATACTGTGGAGAGAAAGGAAGACCGATTTAAACTTCTACTGACGGATTGCTTCCCACCATTCAGTACCCTTGTGCCACCATGGGTCAAAATTGAATTATGCTGAAAAAGAAGCAAACTTTCATAAGAAAAAGCCAGAGCAGATTATCAAATGAATGCAAAACAAAGCAATAATTTCTAAAACCTGAAAGTATACTGATTCAACATCAGTTGCTAATCTGCAGTGGCGATTTACTGCCGTAGGCTCCAAATAAAAAGTATACCTTCAAGCTTTCGATTTTTTCTCTGAATTGTAACTTGCAGTAGGCACATCTAGGGGAGCACTAAAATAGAAAGCTTTGTGGGAAAGAAGAATTCACTAAAGACAAAAAAACGAAAATTAAGAAATAGATTTGATTTATGAGAAAGAAAGCGGTTTTTGCCGAGAAAGAAATAGATCTGATTATTGAAAAGTGGGATTCTCAGTGCATTAAATAAATATTTTGAGATAATGGGAAGTTCCAGGTGCTTTTTTTTGCAAAGTGGGAAATTTTAATGCACTAACTAATTTAATTATTCTAGAGCCATGCGCAGATCATTTAATGTACACGTTTCAGATCACCAAATATGGCCTTTGGATTTATAATGAAAAGAAAATCACAACCACTAAATATTTTGTTTCTTTAACACTGATTAATGACCGAAAGTCAGTATTTAATTTGTATACAAATTTAGAGACAGGCCGCATACTTCTTTTCAGTCTTTACAGCTGAAATATAAGGACCGATAATTATAGTCATTAATCAGTTTAAAGTTAGAAACTGAGATTTTTCAGTCTTTGATTTGCTGTCTTTAAATGAACATTTTTTTGTAGTGTAATGGAAGCAATAGAGTTCCATTCCCCCCCCCCCTTTCCCCGAATCGTTGTATGAACCGAATAAACCACAAAACAATCAAAGATATCTGCCATTTTATCTGCTTCTGTGGCCTTGTACCAAAGAAAAGTGTAGCTAAAGCAACCACCATGATTACTATTTTCGCTCCCTCCGGGATTAGGAGGTATCAGCCGGTGGGAGTATAAATTCCACTAACTTTGCTAGAATGCAAAATAAGATTACAATTATCATATTCTTTAGCCCAAAAAACCTATGAACCATATATACCAACCTACGACAAAATCTATTTATTTCACAGGAAAGAAAATTTGCTATCACATTAATTAGAATTGTCCATGATGCATTTGAGTGAATACTAAATTAGATTTCATGGTACATTTAATCAAATAACTAATAATTTAAATATCATGTCATCATGGAAAATTAAGGACCATTAGAAAAATGACAAGGCTATATGATTCTAAAGGTGTCAAGATCGAGTCACCAATTTTTCAAATAGAAAATAAAATAGATAATTAAAAACAAACACGAAAATGTTGACGACATGCATGTTCAGGAATACCTCCATATATATTTGAAGTACTCGTAGAATTAACATGAGTGTTGACATCCTTTTTATCTTCTAGTGATCCGTCGTCATGTTGCTTCTCCTGCATATTATTTATATTTTTACTAGACATCATAACTATTAGAATAATAAAGGAACACCGTTCATTCTAAAGTACTACGGTTGCGTATGCTAACCTGAGAAATTATTGAATTTAATTCGGATGAATCATTTGCTACACAATTTTTGCAGTGGGCAATGCAATCTCTCACTTGCAGATTCGATGCAGTTGTAATACATATATCTTGCATTGCCCAAACATCTTGTTTTTCATATGAATATTCATCGAACACACAGTCGCCTACAACTTGAGTTGTTTCATTTGCATTTGTACACGTGATTTCTTCTTTTGCTTGATTTCCCCAAATTCCATGCTCATCAATTTCTTTTTCTTTTTTCTAATATAATCCTATTGTTCAATTATTTCATACTTGTCAATCGTTCCAGTTGATATCTGAGTTTCAGTTGTTGAAGTGCATTCCTCTTTGGGTTTTATGTCTTCTGAAACCTGAAGATATTCAATTTCATTGTTATCACTAGGAATATTTCTATATGATCCCTCATTATAATCTTAACTTTTCATAGAGTCCCTATCAAGGTATATGTTTTCATCATGCTCTTTCATATTCTAGCCTAAGAGGATAACATGACCATTACTTTCTAGAATAGGGTTCATAATAGGCAATGTCGTAAAAGTAATTTCCTTAAAATCTCCAGGTTCTTGGTTCTGGAATTTTGGTTCATCAACAGTTTCTGAGTGATCATTTACCACTTGCAATGTTTTTACAGTACCAATATTTTGAATGACAACTTGTTTTGGTTGTGTAGTTAAAACAGAAATCATATCAGAAGAAAATAACCTTGAGACTATAGGAGAAACTTTTGGTTTGACTATGTCACTTTCTTCATAGGGTAGTACTCTTTTCTAATAACCATCAATACCACCAACAATCTTTCACTGTGAAGTGTTAATTCTTGAACCAAAATGAGGCTGCGGTCCCTGAGTTTTGTTTGTCAACATAAAATCTTCTCCAAAACGCAAAAGCATAATAAAGGAAAAAATTGAAAAGGAAATGGGTTGTATACGAGGTAGTGACTGCTTTCGATAGCAGATACCAACTTCTTAAAACTGCTTTCAGTTTTCTTCAGTTCAGAAGCATTATGCTGAGTAGAGTTTCTAGAAGGTGAAGAGCTAGAAAACTATGATTTATGACTCTTGTTCATAACTATTAGTGGTAACTAAACCTAAGGCCTTGTACCACCTTGCTTTGATTTTGTTAGGTGAACACTATCACCTTTAGGCGATGGATCTGTTGAAACCGTTGTGATTAATCTGATTCAAGACCACTCAAATTCGATATCTAAACCACAAAGCGCTAGCGGAAGACTAGATCGTTGTTAGACTTGCAAAAACAACCAAAGCAATAACTCTAGTCACAAAACCAAGATCAACCAATCACGAACAATCCAAATCTCAATCACAAGCAAGAAACTAATGACAAAATAGCAAAAATAAATCACACAAGGATTTATAGTGGTTCCACTAACATCTTGTTAGTGTACATCCACTTTGGAGAGTGTATTTTATTACCACGATGAAAGGAATACAAGAGATTGATCCAATGATCACTATATTTCAATATAGAAAAGAGTTTGAAGAGAATAGAATTGAAGAATTTGAATTAGGTTATAAACCTTAACTCTCCCTTGAGAATAAACCCTTGATGCCAAATCAAGTTTCCAAGCAACCAAAGTTCTCCTTAATTCACTTCAAAAAATAGCTTATATAGAGGTTGGCCAATTACCCAAATTGCCCCCGATTTAGTCACAAATCATCTTGCTAATTTCCAGCCCGAAAATAGCACAGAACCCGCTCAGATGTCTGTCGAACCTCCTGACAGGCGTCTGTCATCTTCCAGAGATTACTTGGGCAAAACCACTTAGCACAGACGTGTGCCAGTGAAGTGTCATACGTCTGTCTGAGCTCTCGGGGAATCTATTCCCTGCAGTCAGACATCTGACATCCCCTATGACAGATGTTTGTCGCTCCAGACCACTGAAAACTGCACCTTCCTGCTCATATCTCCTCCATACGAGCTCCGATTTGCGAACGGTAACCTCCGACTCGAAGCTATCTTTGTCCTCTTCAATTCAACATATATATAGTATCACACATCACAACACTCCACCTCGATACTATAACCATATCAACTCCAAACTCCAATGCACCATGCATTTCTATCTACCTTCGACCAAGCAAACTTGAATGTTTCCCCAATGAGCTCCGGCATGGCCACCGCCCATTGCACTAAACCAACGAGTTCAGGCAAAGCCCCCACCCGCCAATGTAATGTTGAAAACATTCAAACCTCAAACCGTATCACCAAAAGACTATGTACTCGGGAGTGTGAATGAGTACTTACCATGAAGATAGATTTCCAATCTCTCACCGCTATTCCTTTCCATCAAACACAAAATCACTTTCTCCACCTCGTGCCACCCCGTGGCACCTAGCAACTCAACAAGCGAATTAAGTTCGAGCAATGCTCGAACTTCCCATACGGCAATGCTTTCGTAAACATATCCGCCGCATTATCCTTTGTGTGCACTTTCCGAAGGTATACTAGCTTACCCTCATCCATGTCTACAAGAAATGACTCCCTCACCTCAATATGCTTGGTCCGTGAGCTAAACGCCAAATTCTCCGCCAAATGGATAGCACTTTGGCTATCATATCGAACATCAACACTTTCATGTTCGAGATCCAAGTCACACAACAATCGCTTCAAGTAGAGTGCTCCTTGGCCGCTTCCACAGCGGCAATCAACTCCGCCTCCGTAGTGGATAAAGCACCTACGGTTTGCAATCGCGATCTCCAACTAATGGCCGTCCTGCCAGGTGTGAAGACATACCCAGAAGTTGATTTCCTCCGATCCCTATCACCGGCGTAGTCCGAGTCACAATAACCAACCAACTTGCAACTCTTTTCATCACTACCGCCAAAGACAAGCCCATGAGATCTGTGCCTTTCAAGTATCTCAGTATAGCCTTCACGGCTTCCCAATGCGATTTACCCGGATTAGCCATATACCGACTAACCACCCCGACGACATTTGCAATATCGGGCCTTGTACACACAATTGCGTACATCAAACTACCAACCGCACTTGCATATGGCACCTTTGCCATATATTCCTTGTCTTTATCCCCGATAGGATCTGAAAGCTTCATATGCAAAGGTAAAGGTGTATTTAACGCCTTTGCATCCTCCATGCTAAACCGGCAAAGCACTTTCTTTATGTATTCCTTTTGAGTCAGTCTTTAACTCAAAACGCTTTCGGTCCCTTCCAATTTCCATGCCCAAGATTTTTCTTGCTTCTCCAAGATCCTTCATCTCGAATTCCGATTTCAAAAGCATCTTTAACTTGTTGATTTCATTTCGATCCTTGGAAGCAATGAGCATATCATCCACATACAAGAGTAAATACCCCCAACAATCATTTCCCAACCTCTTGAAATATACGCAAGCATCCTTGATGCTTCGATGGAAGCCACTTTCAAGCATGAAATGATCGAATCTCTTGTACCATTGTCTAGGCGATTGCTTTAACCCATATAGTGATTTCTTCAACTTGCACACCATATTAGACTTACCATCTACAACAAACCCTTCCGGTTGCTCCATTTAGATGTCTTCATCCAAGTCTCCATACAAGAAGGCGGTTTTCACATCAAGTTGCTCAAACTCCAAGTCATGGATAGCAACAATGGCTAGTAAAACTCGGATAGATATATGATGAACCACCGGTGCAAAAATTTCATCATACTCCTTTCCTTTGTGAGAACCCCTTTGCCACTAACCTTGCTTTGTACCTTCCATCATCCTTCACCTTGTAAATCCATTTGCACCCTATAGCACGGTTTCCTTGAGAAAGTGGAACCAACTCCCAAGTTCGGTTCTTCATAAGCGATTGCATCTCTTCCTCCATGGCGCAAATCCACTTCGAGCTTTCTCTCAACTCCATGACGTCATCAAGGTCCATCGGCTCATCTTGGACTACATTGAGAGCATAGTCCAAATGATCACTAAAGCTAAGGTAGTTCCAATCACCATATCTTTCGGGAGGCCTTATTGCACGTCGACCAACCCAAGTAGCAATACTATCACCCAAACCCCTTTCGGCTCCACCTTGAGTCGAAACTTCTCTAGTATCATGTACATCACCAACATCATCAAAATAGGAACCATGTGGATTATGTGATGTTTCATCAACCGCTTCTACCCCACGAGCTTCTTCAACTCTACTACCACTTGGACGGAATGTGAGAATGACTTCCTTCTCCTTTGATTCACCATGAACCAAATCCGGAACATCCGATGAGTTCTCATTCACCTTGAATAAAGCCGACTCATCAAAAGTGACATAACGAGAATTAACAACCTTCTTTGTTTCCGGATTCCAAATCCGATAGCCTTTCACGCCGTCCGTGAAACCTAGCAAGACCCCTTTGAATGCTCTAGCTCCTAGCTTATCATTCCCCGGATCATGCACATAAACTGGGCTACCAAACACACGAAGATATCTCAAGTCAAAACTCTTCCCTTTCCACACTTCCTTCGGAATTTTGTTACCTATGGCCAAGCACGGAATTCGATTCACAATATGCACCGCGGTTGACAAAGCTTCGGCCCAAATTCCCTTAGACAAACCCGATGTCAATCTCAAGCATCGAGCTATCTCAAGTAGAGTTCGGTTCATTCTCTCCGCTACTCCATTAGATTGCGGATCTCCCGGTGTAGTAAAATGTCTCCGGATCCCGTGGTTCTTACAATACTCCAAGAATTCACGCGAGACATATTTGCCGCCATTGTCGGTCCTTAACACCTTCAAAGTCTTACCACTCTCATTCTCAACAAGAGTCTTCCACACTTTGAACTTAGCAAATGCCTCCGACTTGGCCCCCATTACATACACTCATACCTTGCGAGATGAATCATCAATGAAAGAGAGATATAATACCTTGCTCCTCCCAATGAAGCGACCGGTGTCGGTCCCCAAACATCCGAATGAACATACTCAAGAACCTCCTTTGAGTCATGCTTGCCTTCATCGAATGATACCCTTGTTTGCTTCTCCATGACACATTCCTCGCAAAACTCTAGTTTGTTGAAACTCTCACCCTCGATCATCTCCTGCATCCGAAGAATATCCAAACTCCTCTCCGAGACATGACCCAATCTCAAATGCCACAACCGTGTCGCATCCAAGTTACGAGAACTATCAACACCCACACAAGTCTCACCTCCTACGGTCACACCTTGAAGCAAATACATACCATGAGTCCTAGCACCCTTCATACCCACAAGCGCTCCCTTCGAAACCCTTAAGCAATCCTTCTCGATAGTGATATTGCATCCTAGAGAATTCAATTGCCCCAAAGATATAAGCGACTTCCTAAGTCCCGGAACATAGCGAACATTGGTGAGCGTGTGAACAACTCCATCAAACATCCTTATTTGCACGGAGCCACTACCCATCGACTTGCAAATAGCACCATTTCCCATAGCAATTGCATTTCCCTCTTTGACCTCAAAGGATGAAAAACAATTTCTATTTGGCGTCATATGATACGACGCACCCGAATCGAGCACCCATTCGTCACCTGAAACACCCGATGCTACCGCCGTCAACACATTCTCGTCTACTTCACCATCCCCACTCTCCACCGCCACAGATGAAGACGCTACTTCTTTCTTATCTTTGTCCGGACATTCATTCTTCCAATGTCCCGGTTTCTTGCAAATAAAGCACTTGCCATTTCTCTCTTTCGATTTATCTCTTCCACCGGGTTTTCTTGATTTAGAACGCCCCCTGTTTCCTTTCTTCACATTCTTTTCTTTCTCCACAAGCAACCCGTGACCACTAATATCTCCACTACTTACCTCACTCATTTCCTTCATTTGATCTCTCAACTCCTCACTAAGAAGACCCGTCTTGACATCATCTAGAGTCAAGGTATCCCGGCCATAGATCAAACTATTTGAGAAACCCGTATAGCGGTTCGGCAATGAACACAATAATATCATCGCCTTTTTCTCTTCCTCAATCTTCAAATCAACGACCTTCATCTTCATGAGCAAGTCATCAAAGGCATTTAAATGTGCCTTAAGCGTATTACTCTCCTTCATCTTGAAGGTGAAAAATGTACGCAACAAGATTAAACGATTAGTGAGCGACTTCTTCATATAAAGTTCTTCCAACTTGTCCCAAATACCTTTAGCGGTAGTCTCACCACTAATTTCGGAGATCACATTCTCCCCCATAGCAAGTTGAAGAGTAGTGTAAGCCCATTCCTCCATCTCCTCTCTCTCAACATCCGAGATATCACTTGGCAATAAGTGAGTATCAAATACTACTCGGTACACCCGATTCCGCCTAAGAATCGCTTTCATTTTCCATTGCCACTTCTCAAAGTCATTATCAGCATTCCACTTATCAATAACCAATTGAGAACCCGACGCCGCATACGAACCCCGTACATATGGCGCCACACTATTCGGACTTCCGGTTGAAGGACTTACCGAGCTACTATCCGTTTCCGGCATTTTCAAAAACACCTAACAAGCACCAAAACAGCTTCGATACCAACTGTTGAAACCGTTGTGATTAATCCGATTCAAGACCACTCAAATCCGATATCTAAACTATAAAGCACTAGCGGAAGACTAGATCGTTGTTAGACTTGCAAAAACAACCAAAGCAATAACTCTAGTCACAAAACCAAGATCAACCAATCATGAACAATCCAAATATCAATCACAAGCAAGAAACTAATGGCAAAGTAGCAAAAATAAATCACACAAGGATTTATAGTGGTTCCACTAACATCTTGTTAGTGTACATCCACTTTGGAGAGAGTATTTTATTACCACGATGAAAGGAATAAAAGAGATTGATCCAATGATCATTATATTTCAGTATAGAAAAGAGTTTGAGGAGAATAGAATTGAAGAATTTGAATTAGGTTATAAACCCTAATTCTCCTTTGAGAATAAACCCTTGATGACAAATCAAGTTTCCAAGCTACCAAAGCTCTCCTTAATTCACTTCAGAAAATAGCTTATGTAGAGGTTGGCCAATTACCCAAATTGCCCCCGATTTAGTCACAAATCAACTTGCTAATTTCCAGCCCGAAAATAGCCCAGAACCCGCTCAGACGTCTGTCGAACCTCCTGATAGACGTCTGTCATCTTCCAGAGATTACTTGGGCAAAACCACTCAGCACAGACGTCTATCTGAGCTCTTGGGAAATTTATTCCCTGCAATCAGAGTTCTGACATCCCCTATGACAGAAGTCTTTCGCTCCAGACCATTGAAAACTGCACCATCCTGCTCATATCTCCTCCATACGAGCTCCGATTTGTGAACGGTCACCTCCGACTCGAAGCTATCTTCGTCCTCTTCAATCCAACATATATATAGTATCGCACATCACAACAGGATCCGATGGTTGTTGATAGATTTACAATATTGTACAGATCCGTGGTGTTGTAGAGGGCATAGAGGATGTTGCTTTACTTGAATTTGCACGTAAACAAACAAAACAAATGTGGTAAAAGAATCGAAGATTTCTTATTTGCAGTCACTATTACACACTAGCCGCCTTATAACACACACAGATACATATATATATATATACACCAAAATATGCACTTTCTTCAATTAAAACAACCATTTAAATATCTCTCTATCCTAATTAGGTTGAGATGACTGCAATACATGAAGTTAAAAGAATCCTTAACCAGGTCAATATGTCGTGATTGACCAGGGGTGCTTCTTTCAAGTTGAAAAGTGCAACTTGCTTGCCAATTCCATTCCCTATAATATTTTTAACCAAAATGACATGTTTAGAGAATTCATCAAAAACATGAAAAAAATTACAACATTACCCAAATTTGGGTTTATAGTTCCAGTCTTTGGTTGCTCTTCACGCTTTCTTTTCAATGCACACCCCTTCTATATGCTCAACAACAAAAATATGTTAGCGAGTTAATCAAGCTTGAAAATTTCTGTAAATTTCTCGGTTACCATTTCACGAATTCACATGAGTTCTTTCTCGCTAAGAGAAAATAGTAGTTTCGTCTTAGCATATCCACCCGAGTTTAGAGGATATGAATTATCAAGAATTCCTCCCTCCACCACCGTTATAGTTTTAAATTCTACCAAAACGAAATGCACACGGTCAGGGGTCATAAATACCAACCTACATAGATGGTAAACTCACTAAATATTCCTGAAGAACCTATGAATACCACTGGTAATAAAAAAACCTGGGTAGTTTCTTACTACAACCTAGTTTAAAGAAGAGCACTTGAAGCTAGCTTTTTCCAATGTAATAGCTATTTGGGTTAACATTGTTTCTACTAGACGCCTAAAACAACATTTACCAAAAATAATGATATCATCAAACATTACGCATACAATAATAGCTATGGTAATAATGCAGATTGACGGAAATTCAATACAATCTGAATTAGTGGAAATAGATATAAAAATTAGGTCCCAACCCCAAATAGAGCGAGCAGTCTACTGGACTGAGTAATGCACATTAATGGAAGCTCAATACAGTCTGAAGTAACCATGAAGTTATTGAGATGTAATACATTTGTAATAAAATATATCCTACTTGAACACAATTATATACAATCTGAGATGTATGCTTACGTTCTTCAATATTTTATCTATGTTTATGAATTAGTTTCCTTTTCATTTCTCAGATTAAAAATACAACGCCACCAGCATATTCTTATAACATGCAGTACTTCTATAATCAAATATTAGCGCACTTAAGTAGGTTCACCTATATATATATATATATGTATGTATATATGTATATATATATATATATATATATATGAGAAGGGTTCCGCTACACCTCTTATATTGCACGTGAACTCTCCCCCCTTAATCTCCACCACCCATTTTCCCACTCATTCTCCCTCTTCCCATTTCAATATTATTTCTTAGTGGGAAGAGAGAGAATGAGTGGTGGAGATTAAGGGGGAGAGTTCACGTACAATATAAGAGGTGTAGCGGAATGCTCCTCATACATATATATATATATATTACATTATTCTACTATTGTATATTTTTTGTAGAAAATACTCAGAGAGAAGTTTAGATATGGGCAACAAGAAATTCATGGTAAGTGCCTGATTCATTTCATTGTTCACGCATCAAGTATTACTGAAGCAACATAACAATAACTAAAGAACAACTTCCAGCCAAATAAGCAGGTTTAATTTTAGAACGTAAAGGCTAAATATTTTATATTGTTAAGCTTTTCAAACTTTTTTATTTTTGGAATTTACAATTATGAAAACTTTATGCAACAAAATTTGTTTTCGCTTGGAAGATCGAAGACAAGATTCGTGCTTCATACCCTTTTCTTTTCGAGGGTATATTCTTAACTCCTTTCCAAAGCTTTTATTTATGCTTATTTCTACCATCTAAGTATGTCCTATCGATCGAATCTTTGACCTTTAGGTAGGAATCCCATGGATGTAAACATATGTTTGAGACATGTTATATTTGATGGATACAAATGGATGCAAGTGTTTGCTAGTGGTTGCTCGTGGATTCATATAAACACAAATTAGGCACTAGATCGGCTTAATCACTCTCATACTGCATATGGATGTGTGTGCATTTTTCTTCTATTAATGGATGGAAATGGATGTATCATCATATGGATATCGCATTTGGACATATGATTGTAAACACATATAGAACTTACATGTTATAATAGGATTGTTGCATACATGTTGGATTCGTGGCACTAGCATACATTGCATTAAGGAGGTCGACTGAATTAGTAGATCGCTTGATCTTTGCATTAGAATAAGGACATATACACGCACCTTTGCATATATTCATAAAAGCATTAGAAGTCTTTAAGGACAATGGATGTCTGTGATTAGTGGATGAGTAGATGAGTGATGGATGTTAAGATATTCATTGTTCTTAACTTGGAGATTTCGCGGACGAAATCCTTTGAGTAGGGGAGGGTGTAACACCGTGTAATTTTAACAACACTAAAGAGGACAAATTAAAGAATAATTAATTTAATATTCAGAATTAAGGTTTGAAATTTGTATACGCGTAAGAAGGTTATATATATAATAGGTCTAGAAATTCAAAATCAACCCAAAACAGTTCAAATCGCGCAGAAATGGAGGGCGGAAATTTTCCTTCTTAGAGGGTGTCGACCCCTCAAGGGGGGTGTCGACCCATGGGTCGACCACCCTAGGGAAGACGTGGAAGATAAGGGTTTAGGGTTGGTAGCTATATATATATATATGGCCTCATTTCTCATATTTTGCACACTAATAATAATGGAGGACTAGATACTGTCGCTGCCCAGATTGAATCAAACCTTTTTCTTCTTCTGCAATCAAGTTATTCAAGTGTAGATCCGTGATTCAACATCTGCTACTCTCCTACCCCTACCATGCTAGAATCAGTGCTATTGTCATCATCCTATATGCTTATCTTGTTATTCTGCCACTATATGTTTATGTCATTACATGTCAACCTTGTTAGTGTGATCATCTCTACCCTTTTCCCTCTATCTTTTCCATTTTATTTTTATATAGTCAGGCTACCTTCGAGCCAAGGCATGCCGCTGAAATATGTAAATACGTTTGATTGGAAACAAGGGGAAAACGGTGAAAATTAAGCATAGCTTGTAATTGGGAATTTGGGCATAACTTGAATACAGTTTAATAATACGAATTTGGGGCATATAGTTTATTATGAATATAACTTGGGAAAAGGGGCATGGAAACCTATAACGACAGAGGTAAATTTGGTTAATAATGGAAATTCCTAGGATTACAGTAATTAGAAACTGTAACTTCGCCTAGACACGAGGTTAGATTACACTTGTGGTGGAAGTCTGCCTGGAACCGCCTGGCATATCCACCAACCACAAGTGGTGACACTACACCGAACAACTCGTTTTGTCACACTTTTCCGATTTTTATTTGTAACGGTTATAACCATTTTACATTACTAATGGTTATTACCGTGATGAATCCTTATCACCGTTATAACCGTTACCATATCTCCTAATCTAACAATTCAGTTCGAACTGTCATTGATAGGATTCTATTTTCTGCCCCTCATCCTATTTCTTATGGAAATTATTTTCACGGTCCATTTTCCCCCCCCCCTTTTTTCTAGGGTTATCGCCCCTTCTTCTACAGCCGCGTCAGCCTTTTCCTCTCTTTCGTCTCTGCCTCTCCAATTCTTCCACCTCTCTTTCGTTCTTCACCGCTGCTGCCATCCTTCCACTGCCTTTTACCACTATCTCCATCGATATGCCACTACCTCCATGTTTAAATTCCTGATTTGCTGTGAAAACATGGGTTTTTCTTATTTATGTGCATTTTTTTTTAATTTAAAACTGCGTGATGGTTACTGATGGCCATGGTGATGGGCACAGTGGATTCTTTTGGTCATTTGATTGTTTCTCTGTTGGATAAGATTAGTTCAGGTACTAGTTTGTTGTATTTCAGTTTTCTGATGTGAATATAAGAATGTTGTAGGTATCATGTTATGTTAACTATTGTTACCAAAGAAGCTAGCGTATTATAATCATCCGCTTATCCTAATAAACAGGTACATGCATGGGTACGTATAAGATTTTATGCTTCCGTGTGCGGTTCCATCTATAAGTCAAATTTAAGTCCAAATTTAATGAACTGTATTCTCGTACAGAAGTAAGAAAACAAGATAAAGCACAACTGCTAGTTAGCTGCACTACATGTGTCTATTTAGTTTCATTTTCTAACGTAATCTTTATTGTAACCGCACCTGTTATTCCTGGTTTTTCACCGTATCAATCTCCGACTCTTTATTGAAGCTCTTTTCTTTTTCAGGTTTGGCTATTACTTACTACCTTCTTACTGTATACGACATTTTTTTAAACAAGACTACTAACCTGTTTCCTTTATTCCTGATGATGGCAGAGCAAGCGCTTAGGTTTCGTTAACGCGATGGAATTCTGTCTTCTTCCTTTTGCATGCCGATGATCCGGTAAATTTTTTTTTCCTTTTTTTAAAATCTACCCCTTTTAGTTTTTTTAAAATATTTAACCTGACTGAGGAACACCTATGGATGGAATTATGCCTTCTTCCTTTTGCATGCTGATGATCCGGTAATGAAGTTATATTTGCTCTTCTGTATGCGAACTATGTTTATGAATAGGTGCGGTAATCAGCGTATATATATCTATATGTCATAATATGAGGTTATAGTCATGAAATGACGAACATTTGTTAGCTGAATATATAAATGTAATCAACGAGATTAAGTAGTATTGTATTTTGAATATTAAGTGTCTTATACATTTTTTTATGGGAAGTGCTGCTTGGACCGACAAAACAATCGGTCAATTTATACGGCAGGAACAAATTTGAGTAATTCAGGGGCAAAACAGTCAATTTGCGATGGGTCCTCAGAAATTCATGCTAGTGGTGTACTTTTTGACCAATGAAGGTTCGGTTTATTTAGCATTTCCCTTTTTTTATATTAGAGTATTGTATGCAGCAGTTGTGAGGGGCCAACACCTAAATTTGTGCTGGTTTTTGAAACAAATCTTCAATTGGGTTACCTTCTTCCCCGTACGTCAAACATGCCTGCTAAATTCTTCGTTTAACTTTAAAATGACAAAATCTAGCATGGATTCACCCTACTGGAACAAATATACGCTTTTAAATGACAAATTCTAGCATGGTTTCACGCCGTTGGTATACAAATATTGTGAGTCTAACAAGTAACGTGTAACAACAGTGAATTCCCCCAACAGCAACTTGGCAATTTTAAAACGACTACATTTACGCTAACAAAATATACATTTATACACATATTATAATGATTTAAAGTTGAGTGCTACAACACATTCATTACAAAATTATAATGTACACTTTATTTGTACATGTTTGCACATTTACATAAGTACCAGTAAAAACATGTTTGGGTAAAACATAGTCATTCACTGCTGGTAATATTAAAAATTACAAATTATTATCTTTGGACGACCATGCAATTTTAATCTGTAGTATCACTATGCACAAACAACCAAATTGTAATCTAAGTAGACGGTATTATTCAACCATGTATTTAGAAGGCATCAACCATTCATTGCATACACAACATCGGTTATTCTGATTTCTTCATAGATGGTACTCGCTTTTGTAAGAATGGGTATACCTTACACTCATTCATGCTGATGGTTATGCATAGCTGGTTTTCTAAAAAGCCAGATAATTGCAAAACCACATTAGTATTAATACAAATTTTTTTTGCCAAAACACATGACATTTTATTAATATTAAATATTGTTGCGCAACTACCCTTTCGCTACACATGCTCTTGATATCTTGTGCAATAACAATTTTCTGCCACTATATGTTTATCTATATTTTGGTTTACATAACAATATTGTGTAAATTATGTGTTCGATACAATGTTGGCTTGCAACGCTGACAACCCTGCAGTAATATTATGAAAAGTTTTTTGTCACTAAAACCATCCTACAGTAATATTGTGTAAATTATATTTTGGTTTAAAAAATAACTAACTTTGGATGTAATGGCTTAGCAGTAACAGTATCAGTTGTTGTTGAGTTTTAGATATTTGGCATAATCAAGTCAACCCAGCTTGATTCATTACTAGCAAAGCATACTTCTTTATTATAAAAGAAGTATTAATGCTTTGGTAAATGTTATTGTTAGCTCCAATTGCTGTTAAAGTACTCTGAACATCTTCTGCTAGAAGACAGATAAATTGTCATAGAGGTTAACCATTCTTCGTTTTGTTATACATCAATATCGTACATATTATAGTCCCTTGCATATTTTCTCATTTTAGTTGCTTTTTCTTTGGAGATATTTCTTCCAAAAGGGATCTAGAAGCATATTTAAATTGCATTTACAGTTTATATGAACAGTTCCTTATAGCACTATAAATTTGGCAGCGACTATTCCCAAACTACAATGGTTCCTCTTATTGTTAATACTCCAGGATGGGTGAAAGGTAAGAGTTGTCGTCTGTTATGTAACGACGGTCGGAACAAAGCCTCATTCCATGCACGCATATGAGCTGGCTCACAACTCCCATATAACAAAAGGAATCCCTGATGTTACGTGTCTACCAGCTCGTATTTGTACACAACTCCTTCAATTTATTCCTCCTTAACAACATGCGAGACAATCCTAACAGGATCTCCCTTGACTCACATCCTACGAGTATCTTTTGAGAGCACTGCCTTGCCTGCATGGTCCAATCCGAACCTTTGGCCCTGATACCACTGTTATGTAACGACGGTCGGAACAAAGCCCCCCTTCCTTGCATGCATATGAGATGACACACAACTCCCATATAACAAAAGGAATACCTGATGTTACGTGTCTACCAGCTCATATTTGTACACAACTCCTTCAACTTATTCCATGATGTGGGACTATTAATTCCAACTCATCATTCCTCCTTAACAACATGCAAGACAATCCTAACAGTCGTAACCTACAGTCAACTTATGTAGTGATAACATACATACTTTAGTGCAAGTTTGGCCAATTTGTGGCCTTCAGTCTCTTTAGTTTCTTATGTCTTAACAATTTTTTTCTTCTCAATTTAAGGTATGTATTTTGTCGGTTGTTATAGTCGTGGTGCATTTAATTTTTATGCACTCTAGCTCTTCCTCCACTTTAATGGTTTTCGGTATTGGAATATTGGTCTAGAAAGTACTATGCATCGTGTGATATTCACAACAGCGACAATGTAGGTACAAAATGCCATATTAGCAATTAGCATTTTTTGCTTATATATCATGTATATCCAACTTTGCTCGGATTTTATGAGAGACTACTTACTAGAGCTTAAGTTAACTGAAATTGCACTAAGCATGAATTCCTGTTCTGAACTTGTTTCAGATGCAACATGTGAAACATGGTCACGCTTCCATTCATAATAGTAATGCAAATATACTGTTTCTCGATTTTTTATTTTAGGCGTGGGGTTTAATATCTTGGTGGAAATGCTGAGGCATATTAATCCTACACATGTGAAGATGTGATTCAGCTGCGCATCTCTGCAAATAGCAAGAACCTTCCAATGGTTTTTTTTTGGTTGGACGAACATGAAGAACCTACCAATTTGATTTTCTTGTCTTCTGCCCAAAAGGACCATCTCAATAGATCGTGAGTCTCCTTTCTCTTAATAATCTATTAAGCATATTGGATTGTAGATAATACTGTTATAAAAATGTTCTGTTATAAGTAGATATGCTCTGTTACATAATACATGATATAGAGAGCCTAGTATTCACATATGCTGAGCAAAATAATTCGAAACGAATGGGGTTGGATACCTATATATTAGAAGGAAATTGATTTCTTGGTAGAGCTTTTATATATCGCCAATGTCTCAAGATATTAGCTTAAATGTCCGTCACATTGTATCCATTATTTTGAACATAGTGGTTGTTGGGTTTTTTTTTTTGTTTCTACTTTTTTTTGTTTTTGAATTCAAAAACAAGAATGAGATCTAATGAAACAAAGGCCTCTAAACTTCCACAATCAATTCAGATGTATCTTGGTTTCAAAATTGACCACAACATGAACATGATAAACTTTAAAAATGAGCATTACATGGTCATAGTCATAGACATTTAGTAGTATGTTATATTCTTTACATGGTTTTGATGAAGAAAAATTCTAGAGTTTTGCGGGAGTATAGTCTTTTTGTATACTTCAAGCAATGTTTTCCAATCGGCTTCAACGTAGAAACTAACAAAGAATTTGCCTTCACTTTGGCTTCACTTGCTCCATATGAAGTTCCTATATCAAAAATGAAAATCAAGCATCTGCATTGCGAGGTTTGTATAAAACTTCTGAATCCTTGAAACTTGACTATTGTGCATTATGAGCACTTAATTACAAGTCTGTTGTGTATTGTTTTGCTGATTCTATACTCACCTCCCCTCCACTTCCCATGTTATGGTACATTCTAGCTTTTCTCTAACTACGGATTTGCGTCTCTCCACGTTACTGTACGTTGATCCGTACGAAGTTGTATTTTAATTCAACTAACTTCTTGCTCCTATCTAATTCCCTTCATTATATCCTTTTTCTACCGTTAATATATTTCGCTTAGATGGTCACACTTGCCATAACTCATCGGCTGGAACTACTACGTCAAATCTACAAGGTCAGTCCCTTGAAACATTTTTTGTATATAAAATGTCACCAAGTTGATGACTTTGTACTTAATCCATTACCACTTACATGAAAAGATAACGAACTGCAAATTTTTTGTCTCTTCCTATGTTAACAAAATCTTGTTTTCATTTTGTATATGCTCATTTCCGTCGTGTCCATGACCCTTCTTTGCATTCCTTTCCTGACCTTACGCCGATCCGTCGAACATGGGTATATCATATCGCATGTTACTTGATAACAATTTAGTAACATATAACAACCTACATTTCACATTATATTTATTTCAACTAATTTAAGTTTACATCTATTTTGACAATGATTGAGAATAAATGTCATGCATGTTCACCAAATTCAACAAGGGTAAGGAGTGGAGAACCAAATGCGTAAACTGCGTATGACATTTTCTTTGTATTTTTTTTAACTTATTCAACTAGATATTTGACCGTACAAATTAGTCGTCCACGGATCTATTGCTTCCGTACATTGTTTACAGGCAGAATTTTTATATTGGTACGTTAATTATTTGTTAACTTGAGAATGTTTGAGGTTTATAGTGTACCGGTACACCTGAATTTTTATTTTTCATAACTTGCTTTTGTGCTTTCTAAATGTTTACAAATTCATTACCCTTATTACCACTTTTTTTTTAAACACTGATTCAGCTGTATATTCCCATAAAGTTTTCAGGACACTAAATTAAGTCATTTTTTGATTCAAATACTATCAAGATTTCTGTCATTCTCTTAACTGCAGCTGTCATGCACTATTTTTAATCTATTCTATCTGTATCTACCAATCTGTATGTATCTATGATTATAAGGGGCCGTTCGCAGCGTTTTGTTTCCATGCTGAATTTGCCGTTCGCGTCCGACGCGTCGGATGCGTCGGACGCCAACGGCTTCTTTTTCAACTTCCCTCCTCCTCTTATATATTATAACTTTCTTCATTCTTCCCTTCAACATCATATTCCTTCCTTTCTTCTTCGTCTCAATCTTATTCTTCAACTAAACTAATGTCTGCCTCTGATTCTTCCTCCGATTTCGACGATTTGCTTGATCTCTACGGGATTTCACTCATCCAGGATGCTAGTAGAAATCATATGACGAGGATACATACTTCAGAGTTTACCGGCTTAGCTTGGGTTAACGAAATTTTGAATGGTCATCAAAACCGTTGTCAAAATAATTTTCGGATGAAAAGGCTTTGTTTCTACTCAATATGTGAAAAATTGGAACAGCATGGTCTCGCTTCTAGACCAGAAATGCGTGTCATCGAAATGGTTGGAATATTCGTTTATACAATGGCTACAGGGCTTTCAAATAGACAACTTAGTGAAAGATTTCAACGATCAGGTAGCACTATTTCCGTTTGTTTTCATGATGTACTAAACGCTTTTCAGTCACTCGCTGCTATTATAATAAGACCAACGGAACAACAATTTAATACTAGTCCACAGCACATCAGATCTTCTTCCCGGTATTATCCGTATTTCAGAAATTGTATTGGTGCTATAGATGGTACGCACGTATCTGCACATTTACCCCGTGATCAAATTGCCCCGTATATCGGAAGAAAAGGTTTTGCAACTCAAAATATATTAGCGGTTTGTGATTTCGATTTACGGTTTACGTATGTGATGGTTGGTTGGGAAGGGACTGCACATGATAGTAGAATTTTTAATGCTGTTACAAACGATAGAAACTCTAACTTTCCTACACCTCCAGATGGACAATATTATTTGGTTGATTCGGGCTATCCACTACAGACCGGATATTTACCACCATATCGAAATATGAGGTATCATATTCCGCATTTCCATGAAACCATGAATCAACCAAAGTCGGCCAATGAAGTGTTTAATTTCTATCATTCGAGCTTACGGATGGCCGTAGAAAGAACATTTGGTATTTGGAAAAAAAAAATTACAATTCTCAATAAGATGCCTACATATACGTTTCGAACTCAAGTCAAAGTTGTCGTAGCTACAATGGCCTTACACAACTTCATACGCAAATATAATAGTGGTGACCCAGATTTTATGACTTTTGATGATGATCCTGAAAAAATCCCCGATGAGTAATTGATGGAATATTATACTATGAGAAATACAACGAATAGAGGCACGGAGCCGGTGCATCGAGATGGACACTAAGAGATGTCATTAGTTCGAGATTCCATTAGAGATGGGTTGGTTGCTGCTGGTCTGCACTGATTTTTCTTTTTATTTGTAGTTGTATTTGTACTTGTATTTGTAGCTGTATTTGTACTTGTATTTGTAACTGTATTTGTATTCGTATTCGACATATCATATCTATTTATCTTTATTTCAAAAATACCACGCTCAAATGCCACGCTCAAATACCCCGTTCGCAGCTAAAAACACAATTCCCCGTTGCTACAATACCACGCTCAAATACCACGCTCAAATGCCACGCTCAAATACCCCGTTCCCGTTCGCAAAGAACGCACCCTAAATGTTGAATCATGTCCCTTCCGCTTCCTTTTTAAATAATTTTCAAAATTAAATTCTATTTTCTCCACTTCTTGCGTTTATGAAACTTAATAAGATTTGATTAATATAGAAGCCATTATTAATGTCCGTGCATTTTTATTGCATCTTCTATGGTGTTCCCTTTCCCAACTGGTAGAAATCACCAATTCTTGCGATCACGATAGCTAGTTTCTTACCAGCCGTCTTACCCCTGTTCTCAATTTCCAGTTTCACCAAATTAGATGAGGATTTCAATTATTATTCTTACCAGCCGCCTTACCCCTGTTCTCACTTTCCAGTTTCGCCAAATTAGATGAGGATTTCAATCATTACTTTTAAAATTACAATAACCTTTTTGGTTAATCTACGTGCGTATACTTTGAAATTTCGTAGTTATTCATTTATTTGTTTTCCTCAGTTGATTATGAAAAGATTTTATGATCTTATATTTGATTATGGAAATCGAATACTCCCTCTAGTTCACTATGTAAGAAATTTTAAGAAGTTTGTTTTATTTCAAAATATAGGATGTTTAAGCATGTTATTCCAACTTTATCCTTCCTATGATAAATGATAGTTACCCAAAGGTTATTTTATAAGTATTTTTTATTATTGAAAAGGTAAAAAGTGCTTGATGGGAATAGGAATAGTAGTTGACAAATATGAAAAGAGAAATTAATATGTAAGACAAAACTAATTAAGTATGGGGTAAATTGTCATTTGATTTTTTTTTGTTTCTTGTGCAAACCTCTAAAACAAGTTACATTATGAATCGAAGGGAGTAGTATATTCTTTTCTCTTTGTTCGCATATAACGAGGTCAAGTAACAAGCACATATTTCCATCTTGGATTTTGCAGTTTAGTGTTTGATCATTTGTTATCGAACTTAATGTAAAATGCTCTTTTTAGTTTTGAATCCAAATAGTTGCGCTTCAGAAAACTTCCAGAGAAGAACACAAGTTATACATACTACATACTCATTGAGTAAGCATATAGACTGATCTGTGGACTTCTAGGAATTCATTTTAGAAATGCAATCAAGACAGAACCACAATCTTTATCTTCCTCCAGTGCCCTGTCAAACAAATTCCACACTTCCCGTATGCATTAATTTATACAATTTTCCATTTGCACGGATAAGACACTAGTTCCTAAATATTATACATGGTATATTCAAATGGTTGCGGGTTGCAGATAATTCGATCTCAGATTTATTAATATTTACTTCTCTTATGAAGTGTCGGTAACATGCCCTAAAGCTATATAGTCGTTTTTTCCACTATTGTTTGGTTATATTATTTATAAAATCAATAACATTTTATAATTTTTGAAAGTTTGTTTGGGAAAAAAATGCAAAAAAAGAGTTTTGCTTTTCAACCAATGCACCCTAATATGTAAACAACTAAATTGTAATAATTAATTAGTTGAACCAATGAAAAATTTAGCTGTAATCGGACATAACATGCTTGCGCATTTTTGTCTCATGACTCTCATCTGTTCCGTACCGTACATAGAGTAATACAAGCTGCAACAGAAGCTTAAAATTTTAACCAAAGGTAAAATTATTATAGAAAATTCCACTATTAGGAAAAAAAAGTTTGTCAAATACTATGCCAGCGATATAAATTTTAAAGGAACACAAATTAAATTAGCAGATTACTTCGTGATTCATTCAACAGTCCCTTGAAGCATTGTTATTCATGCTGCTGAAATAAAAGATTTTTATAGAATTACTGCTATTCATGCTGCTGTTAATGAGAGGCGACTAAAATACATCATTCAAATTTGTGAATTAACTCATGGACTGTGGATTTTTTTCTAAAAGTTTCTTGAACTATTCTGTTTATGGTTTATTTGAATCATCATACTCTGCATAGAATATCGCACATATAAGAAAGACTGAAAAATGATGTTTAAATCTGTAAATATGTATTCTTATTATAGTAAATACGTATTCTTATTATAGTATAATGAATTATTATTAATGCTACTTTCACTGGGACAATGTTTTAGAGAGATGAAAATTACTTCAGACTAACTCTCGGTATACCTATTGACTTTGCAGATGATGGTGTACCCATGCGGGAGACATGCATCACCTTGAAGAGTATATGAGAAGACGAAGAAGAAGAGTACGTGCGGGAGACACGTATCACCGTTAGGAAGTTTCTAACTGGTCTTAATTTTAATGGTGGGATATGCATTTTAAAGTACCGTGGAAATTGGATTAGAAGTTAATTTGGTAGATCATATGTATATTAGGACTGAATTTAGAAGAAATATATTGAATCATGTTTTAAAACTTATTATGTATGTTAATAATGATGTATAACTTTTGGTATTTTAAGCTTATTATGTTTGCTATTTTAAATTTGGTATGTTCGATATGTTTTTTGTTGTTCTAATGCTATTAATGTGTATGTAGCCAATGCTAGTACTGAATATATAGTTATGCATATTTGATATGAAATATAGGTGTTTCATGATGTAGCGTACTTATGTGTAGTTTCTAACGGTTTTAACCGTGACAAATGTGACAGTAGCCAATGAAATCATCAATGAAGTAACACTTATAACCATTATAATTCTGGAATTCGTCACATTTAAAACCATTAGAAAAATAAATATTAACACGCTTATTACGGTTAGTAGAATAAATATTATCACACTTATAACCGTTAGAATAGAAAATATAATCATGCTTATAACCGTGAGCATATGCGTTAGTATTTGTCACGGTTATAACCATGATAGCATGCATGACAAAAATAACAAACGCCTGTTGGCACAACAGTTATAACCGTGAGTATTATGCTTTGTCACAGTTATAAGTGTGACAAGTCGTCCTTTCTGGTGTTATGTGAATCTAATGTGAGGGGTCTAGGTGCAAAAACACGAGGCGTGCTAAGACACGGGGTTAAACCCGACTTGTGGAAGAAGTCTGCCCGGAACCGACCGGCATATCCGACATCCACAAGTGGTAGGATTAAGGTAGGAGGTCTAGCACATTATAACCATAAATGGACATGGTAATGAATTGGAATACTTAACCTAGTTGAATCCATAGTGATTGTATGAACATGAACTTGATTAGGGGTTAAGTGAACTTGTTTGAAATAGTAGGAGGGTTAAGTATATCTGGGTTGAGTTGATAATATTTATATATAGGCCCACAAACTTAACCTATTGGGGTTATGTACTTAAAGACACCGTTAGGTCAGCATAACCTGTGGAAAACCTAGTGGGGATGCAAACGTAGGGGGAAGCTTGTATCATCTTGTGTGTGGGACCCGTTTCAGTCAGTAACCCGTATAACGGTATCAAATGAGTACTCCGAACTAGGTCGGAGTCGGGGCATGCTTACTGGGCTGCTTGTAAGAGATCCAGACGTGGAGGACAGTGTGAGCGGCACAAACCGACCTGGTCATGTGCGTGCATGGTCCGGGCAGAGGGGGACAAGACGACCGTGACACCAGTAGATATGGTTGTGCACATCCGGAAAATGAATGGTTGCCGCTTTAGAGAGTGATACACTCTGCTGTAGGGCCAGCACAGGGTATCTACGGAGTAGGGAGCCGATCAATTAGGGTACACTTAGACTCTGGTATGTTTAGGAGCCCGTTATTATCCATAGGGGTAACTCCGAAACGTTGGGCTGCCTCACTACTACAAAAGTGAGCATATTCGACACTATTTTTCTGTGGCCATAGATCGAAAAAACGTTGCCGTAGGCCATTTTTTCAAATAGGCAACACCAGGAGGCGTGGCATCTGCGGCCGTTGCATTAGCCATCTAAGGCAACGTTTTTGCCCATCTACGGCCGCGGAAAGAAAGTGTTGCATTATAACCGTAATGCAACACAATTTGCAGGTAATGCAACAAAACACAGCGTTGCCTTAAGCATAAGTTAGAGTCTGGCTGTCACGTCACTATAATGAGGCCACGTTAGCTTTCCACGTAAGCTGCCTACGTGTCACATGACACATCAGCTCTCCACGTCAGATGCACACTTGTCACATGCCACGTCAGTTGTGCGGCCCACGTGCCATGTGGAATTAATAATATTTTATTTAATGCAACACCATTATCTTGAAATGCAACATTAGAAGAAAAAAAGCAAATGCAATAGTAGAACAAGGCAAATGTGGTACATTTGAAGAAAGCAAATACAATGCTTTAATTAAAAAATTTCCAATACCAATTTTGTACATAGATGAAACTCATCCAAAACATTCATCATCACATCAATAACATGAAAAAAATATCATATATTACATTTCAGCAAAAAAGAAAAAAAAGTGTTTATTAAAATGCTAATTGTAGATATCCTGCTCCAAGTATCGATTCTTCTTTAGTCAGTCCAACAAACTTTAAAATTGCACCAGTTCTTTGAGAAATAAGTTGCCACGGGACTATATTACTGTGATGTTCTGCAAGTGTAAGTAGAATGTGAGAATAAATGCAAATAATATAGTATGGATGAAATATAATATTACATAACACATAAAGAAATTCGCATTTAGAGATAAAAGAAAACCAAAATTTTAGTTTTCGTTCTAACCTGTATTTTTTTTGGTTCCTCAATGATTCTTATTTTTCCTTTAGTTTTATCTCATAGCTGAAAGGTAAACAACAAAAATGGACAAAGTTGAATGTCAGAGGAAAATTAGTATAACACGAAATCTATACTTGATAGCATTTTAAAAAAATTGGAAGTCGAGTCATAAGCAAATTTATTAATAAACTTGGAACCTTGAAACCTTAATATACACACAATGTACATGCTACAAGTTTATTAAACTATAATGTATAAAGTATAAACAACTTCACCATGAGTGATAATTTAAACAGACACTTTACTGGAGAAGTTACCCGGAAAGATCGTATTACCAAACAAATTTCTGTAGACTCGTTGAAATTTACATTATTGATTTTGTGCACACAAGTTTACAAGTTCATATAAGGCAGTTACAATGTAGAATACATTCATTCTTACTTTTCTTTGATGATAAGGCATGACAGAATTTCCAGTTTCAAGGGAGGATGAAATACTATATATTTCAGTTTCTAGCATATATTAGTACAGAAATGTGTAGTAAACGTGCCTTTCTCAGTCCCTAATAATTGTAAGGATGCAAGGCAAAGTGGGATCTAGGATATAGAGTTGTCTACAAATTTGATGAAGCGACGATTGCTTTGTACCAATTCTAAGACCGGTTTAATAGTATTTCTTTGAAATTCTAACAGCGCCAATGTCAAATGTGAATCATTAAAAGTTTTACAGACTTAACGCTCACAAACTGTTATTATTCTAGAAACAAACAAATAAACGATTCCACCTGATAGGTATATACTAATGCATACTACTGAATTTATAATTGAAAAACAAATAATTAGATGTTAGAAACCTGTAAAGTTGCCGTTATCTGCAATTGAAGATGGAACAGGCCTAGTGAAGTTATTTTCAGCAAGGTTCCTTCATATTCAGAAATAGAAACATTAACATAGTGAAGCAGTGAAAATACTAAAGAATTTATCCATCACTGGAGACCTAAATAATTACATCAATTTAAAGCATACCACTTTTGCTGGGTATATATGGCCAGGAGGAAATGATATAAACCGTTCACAATCATCACTTAAAACAATGCCATCTAACATGCCAACAAAATCTTTGCCATACTCCTCATATTATTGTACCGAATGAAATACGTTAATAAGACAAATATCAAATGGTACACACAAAAGATTCATACAAACATCAGATTACTTACAAGATGTGCAAAAACTTCACAGTCACATCTGGTATTGAATTTGTGAGACTTTACGTGTTGATGATTGAAGCTTTGACCTCAATTGCTCATGGTTGTATATCTCTCCGTTAACCTAAGTCAGCAATAACATAATTAAGCTATATAGCAGGTAGAGCAACTTCATTAAAATGGTAACTTCGAAAGTTAATGGGTGTTGTACTTTGTGAACGTTAAATCACTGTCTGCATGAAAGAAAATTGTATTCACAAACACATAATAGTCTTTCAATTGAAAACATGGACTAAAGCATGGTATTCAGATCCTAGAAATTAGTGCAGCAAAGCTGCATTGAAATTACAGTAAAATATCTCTTTGTAACCATGGAAAATACCTTCATAATGCACTTTCATCCCCAAAATATTGTTGTAGTACTTATGATATAGAAAATATTAAATGAAACATAAGACTGGAGATCAGTTTTGCTTGAGTTGTATTCACACCAATATGAGTACGAAAGCCAAAAATATAAGACTGGAGATTAGTTTTGGAACATTATATGATATTACTGTACATTCTCATAATATAAC
Organism: Allium sativum; assembly: GCA_030737875.1. Classification (NCBI taxonomy): domain Eukaryota; kingdom Viridiplantae; phylum Streptophyta; class Magnoliopsida; order Asparagales; family Amaryllidaceae; genus Allium; species Allium sativum. The sequence continues at coordinate 694,206,869 of CM060926.1, forward strand.
TTGACATAATAAGATATTTTAAACTTCGAGTATGCTACTTCTGGGCTAAGGCTCAACATCAATAAAAATGATATTAATCAAAGCTATTGTAGCGAGCGAAATTGTACGTATGTATTTTTCATACCATACATGCAACTATTTAAAGTTTGCATGTGTGCACAAATTGAAACACTATTGTTAAGAAATAACACATGAAAAATAGACTATATACCTTTGTGTAAGTGTTTGTAATAAACTAAATGACTTAATTATACACGTAGCGCGGTCCCTTAATTTGTACTCTGGTTATAGAATGATGGCTTGCCACTGCCGTGTATTTCTATTTGAAAAAAAGTATAATATTTGTATTGGTATTAATGAATATAATCTCATTAGTCTTCTTAGAGCATAGTAAATAATGAAGATAGAAGGTCTGTGTGCACATATATCAACCAAACTTTATACTTTCACAATCCTGATTCCATGAAGGAAAAAAAGGAGAAGATACAGAGCACTTTGAGGTAGTAAAGGGATCAAGCCATCACGAAGACACAACAAGACGAACAATAAAGAGTCAATTATTTTTTAATCCGATACTGCAAAGGAAGCGCAAGATCACACACCAAACCCAAACTCAAAGGGGGGTGTTAAATCCAATCATTAAAACTATTAAAAATCTTGTTCAAGTAGATAGTCCCTAAGCCTCTCAACAATCATTTTGCACTGTCCTGGAGTCATTGGTTCATCGTAAATGCCCACTATCAAAGCAAGGTTTGTCTTCTTAACAGTCACGCCACTAGAACCCTTCTTGCCACGGATAACAATGCTAGCTTCACCCAGGATAACCATGTATTTCGCACCCCCGAGAAATAAACTTGTTGGTGCCACAGAACCAGGTGTATCAAAGTCATTCATTATGTTAGTTACGCACATTAAGACTTTGAATAAATGACAGGAGCAGATGTGATAGAATGTTGTGATAAAACTTAAAACTTTATTCGAAAATTTTCAGTAAATTGCTTCAGAATAAAAAACATCGAACTGACGCTTAAAAAAAAGAACAGAAATTACTACGCTTAAACAAAAGAACAGAAATTCATCAAACAGAAATTTCAACTAATGAAATTTGAGAAAATCATGAAATAGAAATAGCGAATAAACATAAATCACCTGAAATCAAAAGAACCCTAGCCGCTGAACTGGTGATTTCCAATCTGCGGTTTCGGTGAAGAGCAACAACGACGAGTTAGGAATATGCAGGATCGATTGGAGCAACAAAATTTAGAAGTCTATTGGGACTTACCCGACGTGAATCGAAGCTGACATATAATTTAGGTTTAAATTTTGGTCAAAATAGTAAAAAAAAAAAAAGGGAAAGTGGAGAAAATAAATGTTTTAGAAGATGAACAATTAGTGTGACCCGATTAGTATTTCCTGAAGAGGGAAATCATCACGCCAAAATTTCACATAGATGAGAACCCAATGTGGTGGCTGTCATCTATTGGATGATGGGATAATGTTTAGATAGAAAACATGAACTGGTTTGAACCGTTGGATTAGTCGGGCATCTACGATTGTGGCTTTGTTTATGCTGATAACTCAGATTGATGAGATGGATTATGCATATGTAACGCGAAGCTTTTAACTAGTGTTGCATGTCATAATACTAGAATTCTCACCGCAACAATGCATTCACGTCTAAAGCAACAACGTTTGAGTATTGTTGCAAAAGATCAAAAAAGAAAAGCTTTTGCAATGCTTTTCATGCAACGCACACGGATTAGTGTCGAATATGCCCACTTTTGTAGTAGTGCCTGTTGATGGGGTGAAAACCTCTCACTGGAAGTATGCCTAAGTCTACCATCTTATAGTTGTTGGGATCATCTCATTCTGGTTATACTAGTATCGGTGCAGAGTAATCATTAGAGAAGCGTATACACTCTATCATGTGCACCTTGTCATACCTGCCTTTTGTGATGTTATCTTTCTCATCCACTTTATATGTCTGTCATGATACTTTTACTTATTTATTTTCTAAAGGTAACTGGACTCGCCGGACTTTATGTCTGACCATTTATGTTTCCTCTTCTTTCTTCCGTTCCCCCCACAAGGTTTCAGGGTGGGAATACTCAAGCTTGATCAGGATTCTGCTATCATTTTACTGGAGCTGCTTAGATGTATTGCTTAAACTCCTATCTTTGCTACTATGGCTATGTTTTTATTTGGGGATTATTCTTCTTTTATTTTTTGTACTCTGATGTTTTAAGTGCAAGACAGAAGTTTTGGTGATGTACTGGGTTTATGTATTTTCAGACATATGATGCTTTGAACCACGATGCTTTATGATTAATAAAGTTTTTAATTGCGTTGCTATTTTATATCTGTCTTGTAATGTTTCTGTTTCTGTTTACCTATAACGCTTCACGAAACTTAATGCATTCTCTTAATGAGTGACATTAACAGGCGTGGGGTGTCACAAAAACCTAGTGGAAAAAATATTAGTTAAGGAAAAGAGTACATTATGGCACATGCTCCCTCTGATTCATAACGCTTTATTCAAATAGTTTGATGATGCAAGCAACACATACCAATATTATAAATCATCTTCTGAAGTGTTGATTTTGGAAGTGCTTTCATGAATAGATCTCCTGGATTTTCTTGAGACTGGATTTGCTTCACTCTATCTTATTGTCTTTTTGAAGTTCATGTGTGAAGAAGAATTTAAGATAAATGTGCTTCGTCCTATCACCCCTGGTATATCCTGCTTGAATCTGGGCTACGCATGCTGCATTTTCTTCATAAATAATAGTTGCTCTTTCTGTAGTTGAGGGAAATTGACAAGAACTTCGAACATGTTCAATCAATGATCTGAACTAAATACATTCTCAACTTGCTTCATGTAGTGCTAGTATCTCAGAATGATTGGATGACGTTGCTACCAACGTTTTCTTTGTAGATCACTATGAAATAGCTGCATTGCTATTAGTAAACACATATCCAGTTTGTGATCTTGCTTTATATGGATAAGAAAGGTAACCAGCATCAACATAACCAGCTAGAATTGAATTATTTCCTATGTTAATAAAATAAGCCTAGATATGCGGTTCCACACAGATATCTCATGACATGCTTTATGCCATTCCAGTGTCTTTAAGTTGGTGTAGAACTGTATCTGGCTAGGAGATTGACTGAGAATGCAATATCTGGTCTCGTCCATTGGGCTAAATATAACAATGCACCAATGACACTGAGATATGGTACTCCTGGACCATATCTTCATCGTCTTCTTTTAGGCAGTAACAGTTCTTTTTAATATCTATTGATCTGACAATCATAGGCGTACTAAGTGGATATGCCTTATCCATTTGAAAACGCTTTAGGATTTTTCTCTATGTAATTTGATTGATGGATCAATATGCCATATGTACAATGCTCAATCTGTAGACCAAGACAATATTTAGTTTTGCCAAGATCTTTCATTTCAAATTCCTTTTTAGGTATTCTATTATTTCATTAATCTCTTTTGGAGTTCCAATCAAATTTATATCGTCAACATATACCGCTAAAATAACAAACCCCTTTACCGATTTCTTTATAAAGACACATGGACAAATGAGATTGTTTTTATGCTTAGCTTTAATCAAATATTCACTAAAATGGCTATACCACATTCTTCCGGATTGTGTCAAACTGTAAAGTGATCGTATCAATTTTAATGAGTACGTTGACTTTAATTTTGCTTCAGGTAACTTATATCCATCTGGGATAAATATTGATATCTAGTTCACTATATAGATAACCTGTTACAACATCAGTCAATCTTATATCAAGCTTCTCAGAAACTGTAAAGCTTATTAAATGTTGAAATGTTATGAAATCCATAATATGAGAGTAAGTTTCTTTAAAGTCAGAACCCGGTCTCTATAGAAAACCTTGTGCAGCAAGCCATGCCTTATATCTCACAACTTCATTTTTATAAAAAAAATTCTAATGAATACCCATTTATAACCAACTAGTTTAACCTTTTCTAGGGTTTTTCTATTGGTCCAAATACACCATGTTTTTGAAGTTAATCTAGCTCAACTTGAATAACATCTTTTCATTTTGGCCAGTCATGTCTTTTCGATATTCATTTATGCTAGTTGGTTCATTTTCATTATTCTCATTATAGTTATGACTTTCAGTAGCTACTGCAAATAAGAATACATCATCAATTATTATTTTACTTCGATCCTACGCTTCTCCATAATTCATATAGAATATTGAGATCTCATTATTATCAGGTACCGTTTTATTTTCGGAAGCTTCTATTATTTCTTCTAGGATAAAAGTTCATTTACTAATTTAGGAGGATTGGAATTTTCTTTTGAGTTATCCTTTGGATCATTTATAACCTCTTCGGTAGGTTTGCTAATTGATGATTTTTCGTTAAACTTTCTTTTCTAGGCGCCAAGTATTTTGAACCTACCAGTCTTCCACATTTTTTCCTAGCTTTAGATTTGTTTGCTGCTATTGGTCCTTTAGGGATTTCAATTCTAGCTGGTGCTTTTACTGCTGAAATATGGGATTTAGTTATTTTTGCAGCATCACTAAATGCATCCGGCATTTCATTTGCAATATTCTGAATATGCAAAATTCATTGTACTTCGTATTGACATTGTTTGTATGAGGACACAAATGAAACACATATCGATTATTCCATGAGATTTCACGTTGTTCTACTGGAACGGTCTTTTCTCCCCCTAATAGCGAGAAAATTGACTCATCAAATTTACAATATGCAAATCTTACAGTAAATACATCACGTGTAAGAGGTTCAAGATAACGAATTATCGAAGTTGAGTCAAATCCCACATAAATTCCCAGCCTTCGTTGAGGATCCATTTTAGTACGAAATGAGGAACTAATGGGTACATGTACAGTGCAATCAAATTTCCATAGATGTGAAATATTTGGTTGGGGTCCAATTAAAAGTTGTGATGGTGAAAATTTATGATAAGTCGCTGGTTTAATTTTTAATCAATTTCGATGCATGCAAAATTGTAAGTCCCCAAGCTGAAATAGGAAACTTTGATTGCATAAGCAACAGTCTTGCAATAAGTTGCAAACGCTTAATTAATGATTCTGCCAAACTATTTTGAGTGTGAACATGAGCTATTGGATGTTCGACTTCAATTCCTAATGATAAACAATATTCATCAAATACGTGAGAAGTAAATCCTCCTGCATTATCTAATTGGATTAATTTTATGATCCGAGAAGTGTGCTCGCAATTTAATTTTTTGAGCAAGTAATTTGGCAAATGCCAAGTTTCTAGTAGAGAGAAAACATACATGTGACCAATAAGTTGATACATCAATTAATACCACAACGTATCTAAACGGTCCACAAGCGGGAAGAATTGGACCACGTATATCACCTTGAATTCTTTGCAAAAATGTTGGAGATTCAGAAATGATTTTAACGTATGAAGATCGAGTAATTAATTTTTTTTGTGCACATGATGTACACATGTAATTTCTTGGTAAATTCAACTGATTGGATAAATCATGCCTGTTTGAGTTTTAGCAAATTTACGTAGCGTGGTTGATCCAGGATGACCTGAACGACCGTGTCGAAGAATCAATTTCTTTGTATTAGTGAGATTCTAACTCATGTTTATAAAATGAGATTCAACTATGCCAATTTTTGTAAAGTATAATCCAGCCGAAATTGAACCAAATTTTTCTAAAATAAACTTATAACTTTCAATTTTAGAAATAACACAAAGATATTCTTCGTTGTTTTTATTTATAGCTTCGATATGATAACCATTCATTTTTATATCTTTAAAGCTAAGTAGATTTCTTTTAGAATTTCTTGAATATAGTGCATTTTGAATGAATATATGTGTATCATTTGGTAACACTATATGGGCTCTTTCGGACCCTTCAATTATATTGGTTGAACGAACTATAGTTGAAACTTTAGCTGAAATATTTTCAGATAATTCAAAGGAAAACTTCGGATTTTTTAATATCATATGAGTAGTTCCACGATCAAGCAGACATATATCATTACTTAAATACTGACGATCCATTCCTTAAGAATCAAAGACAATACAGTTAATTAATCAATCACTGAAATAACTTATAATGTAAATAAATATTATAAAATAAACTGCTTATCAAAGTCCAACATTACATATTATTTCTGCAAGTCCATAGGAATAAACTAAAAGAAAATAGATAAACAAAAGTTTTAAACTAATACATGCTGAAAGGAAATAAAAATAAATAAAAACCACATGTTAAGCTTTAGGCTACTAATTGGTTGGTTCGGTCATATCTTCGAATATTGCATTTTAATTTTCATCGCTAAATAAATTTCCATCATAATCTTCGAAGAAATCGTCTAACTTCAAGTTAGTATTATCAGAAAATCCTTCAGTATTATTTATCTGGATATTCGTTGACTTTTGATATTCTTTCGCTACTTTCTTTGATGGTCTGCAAGTACGTGAGCAGTGACCAGTGCACTTGCATCTATAGCAAACTTCCTCATAATGCTTTTTATCTTTTAATTATTACTATTTTTAGGATCATTTTTTCTTTTGCTGCTTTTTAAAATTAGTAGTTTTGTTGCCTCCAAAACCACTATAACCACCTCTGCTGGGGTTGTATCCATGTCCATGTTCACGTCCTCTATCTCTGCTACGACCTCTTCCGAAGTGGGCAAAATTTGCATTAACTTCTAGTAATGTAGCCAAACAAACTGGTCTTGAGTAGTGATTTTTAATAAGAAATTCATTATTTTTCTCAGCAATCAACAAACATTCATGAGCTCAGAATATTTTGTAAAATGACGCTTTCGTATTTGGAAGTATGACCGTCTTTTGGTGATCATAACGCTTCTTCAGGTAGTTCCGTAAGTAGTGAGAATCCTTTTCAGTTAAGTATTCCGTATTGATATCTTTGTGGATGTGCCGCCTTGAAAATATTAAAACTTTTGCTTTGCCCTGCTAGGACATATTATTACCATTTTAATGACATTCTCTAAGCATTGAGATTAAGGATCTCGGCATCTGGCATCCGTGATAAATAGTTGTAGTGTATGAAATTGTTGCAAATTTGCATAAATGCTCAAGAATCAAGCAAAGTAAAAGACATTTGCATGTCAACATTACATTTTGAACTAAGAACCTTAACTTCTAACATTAAATCAAAATGTTAAAATAATCGCAACATTTTTCACATAATGAACGTTAAAAAAAATAAAAAATAAACCATGAATGCGTGATCCGTTTGTATCACTAGAAAATGCTAATTCTAGCAAAATAATAGCTTGATGTTGCATGATTTCTTTAAGATAGAAACAACAAAATTAAATGAAGCTAAGCATAGAAGCTGAAGAAGATAATAATAAAATCTACCAGGAGTGTAGAACCGTAAACTTGCAGGAAAATAATGAAAGAAGAATAAAATAAATAAAAAGAAAATCAAAATGGTGAGGACCATTACATAAAGTTTTAAAGTAAAACTGGCATAAAAAAATTAATCAAATGTCAGACTGCTATTTTGCTAATGACGACAGAAGAAGTAGTGCAGACTAGCATACATGTAAATATAAACAAATAATCTTAGTACTCATAAAAGCAATGAATGAGGTATCAATAACAGTAAAGAGAGAAAGATTTCATCTACCTCATGATGTAAATAAATTATGGATAAAGGTAGGAAATATTTATAAATCGGTAGTACTGAAGAATATGTGAATGTTATGGAAATCTTGGGTGAAATATCTGTGCGGTTAATATTTGGTCAAAATTTAAAAGCAGAAGCTCACATTTAAACCTTACTTTAAAAAAATGCATTTAAATATTCGTGCACCAATTTTTTTTCCAAAACTTTATGAATAGACCTAAGGCATAAGATATTAAGAATCTTAAAAAATAAAATAAAAAACTACAACATCGTGTTGACAATGTGTTATAAAACAAACTCGGAACAGAAGAGAAACAATGGAGAGAGGACATTTTTATTCATTTAGATATCTTTACAACACACATGAGCTCTCTATTTATAGACTTCACATGTCCTGGTAATTAAAATAATGTCCCTTGCATTAAACGTATCCACCCTTAATATTATATATATATATATTTATCAATAGTATCAATTTTTTTATTTTTTTATTAAGTTTATGTATGAACCTTCGTCAAGATATCTTGTTAGCAACGAAATTATATCTACATTACTTCCTTTCATTTCTAATATTTTCACTTGAAAAGACAAAACGAGAATTTTTTACACATTTAACCATTACATTTCCCAATGTTTCGACCTTAGCGTTGGTGCTAACCATTTGATTTCCACTTGTTTCAACCAATAGGAATCAGCTAGGGGTGAACTTCCAATCAGTTCAGTTGATTTTAAGGAAAAAATAAATGTCAAATCGAAGAAAATCAAATCAAATTAATTCGGGTTAATCAAGTCCGTAACCGATTTAATCGAACTACAAAGATATGTTAATACTTAAATGATTAATTCACTCAAACAAAAAACATAAAATTTTGTTTGAAGAAATTTTATTTCGTATTTTTTATATTTATAATAAAATTTGAGTTATTTTGAGTAAGTGAAAATTTTATTGTATCACTAATTCTATTACTTAAAGTATTATAATACCACAATAGATAATATAGTAAAAGTTAGGTTAATTTGGTTAAACCAATAACTGGAAGTAATTATTTTTCAAGTCCAACTTAAACCAATTTAGTTTAAAAATCAAACCGAACTGATCAAAGTAGGTTAGTTTGCACAGTTAATTAGATTCTAACCGGATAATGCTCGCCCTAGATTCAACAACAAATATAAGGTGTATCTCATAATACAAATAGACGATACGTATCTTTTGAGTAAATATTTCGGTTATACCTGTCCATTGAACCTCATCCACACATCCTTAATTTTTTGACCTACATAGTTCGAATCAAGAAAACAATATACATGCGTACTTACATAACTTAGAATTATCTCTATAAATTTTGGTTTAATTTGAATAATCCCAATATGTTCAGATTCATGTTTCAAGTCAACTGCTAAAATAAAGGTTTTAACGGTTGATATTTGATTTAACATTTCAAACATTTTAGAAATTTAGAAATGATATTACTTGTGGTCGACATGATATTCATAGTGATGAACATCCTTAAGTTTCATTTGACTTAAGATGTCATGGTTTGAACAACCAAAGGGGTGTAAACAAGGTGTAATGATAGAAAGGTGTACCTTATCCACATACTCACACATACCGGCAAATAAATACATATATGTATGTGTGCATGTTATGTATATATTTGTGTACGTATGTACATGTATGTGTGTGTATATAAACAAAATCAAGGTGCATATATTAACTTACTCAAAATTATAAATTGATATAATTAATTTGTATTTAGTTTAACTACCAGTTTGTATTATATTATTTTAACAACATAGATGTCACAAAATATATACAATTTGTAAAGATGAAATTGTTATTTCCATGATCATATCTGCTAAATTTGTTTCAGTTTGGGCCAAAAATATAGAGTGAAGAGGGAGGTGATGTTTAAATAACAGAAAATGTGGATCATCCCCTTATATGCAGAAGTCCCAGGTCAAAATCATTTGACCTACATAAAAGTTTTAAATGCCAAAATTTTGCGTATATAATTATCTTATAATCGAAAGCATATGTGTAGAACTTAAATTAATTCAAAATTTATATCTTATTGAAAGTTTAATTTATTATGAATCGTCCAGAATAATAATTCTAACCATCGACTAGAACATTGTTGTAGTTAGGTTATAAGTTTCAATGGAATATGAAACTTTGCAAATATGATCTTGCTACAAGTTTGATTATACATACAAAAATTGATTTTAGTCCGCAACTTTTTCAGCATAAAATTATAAATAAGGAATTTCATAAGAATATATGAACATTTTAAATGGGTTAAACTTTTGTAAATATAATATACTCGTGATCCCGATCGTGTACGGAAAATTTGAAGATAGGCCAAGATTGTTAACATGCTTAAAATTATATTATCAAAATATTTATTTTAACCATTTATTTAAAACACAATTATTTTTATTGAAATTATATTTATCAAAAACAGGTTAAATATTTATATTATCAAAATAGCCAAGCAAAAAAACAGGAAGACAATAATGTAAAAATGAAAGGATAAGAGTTTGAAGAGAAGATGATTTAGATTTAGAAAGAGTAAAACGAAGGCAAAAACCACTGTTCCCATTAATGATCTATATTGTATTCTGAAAATTCAGTTATTGTATGCCAATTATAGTTTAGGCAAGTTCTATTGACATTCCAATATTTATTTTACACACTCCACAAAAAAAAAAATCATTATCATATCACCCTTTCCAAATTTTTCTGTGTTTTCCTTTTAATTTAAGTACATTATTTTGAGATGATATACTACTGTTTCTCATTCTAAAATAAACCTTTAATGATGATTGATGTTGATAACGCTAAACCAAAAAAAATGACTGAAATTGGGAAATATATACCTACCTAAGTTTTTTTTTTATATCCCACTTATGAGATCTATGATTTTATAAAAACCTGACAAACTATAAGCTTGGGATTAAACAATTCATTTGGTGAATTAAGGTAGGAGTTTATCATTACCTAGTGCAATCATTCTAGAAATCAATAAAAAATTAATCTTTTTCATACTACAAATCAATTAATAAAATAGCGAAATACGCGATATGTTAATTAGAAGGGAAGCGAGCAACAAAATGATAAATCAAAATGACTAAAATAGAATAAAGGTAGAATCAGTATAATATGAAGTAAGAATGGTAATTAGTGGGGTGTAATATTTTTACAGAAGGAATCAAGGTGGGAAAATAAATAGTTGAGGTGCTAATAAATGTGGCCTATATTTTAGTAATACTATTCTACAAATTGATTTGTTGGCCCATCTTACTCCCACGAATGATTTTGTTACTACTTCCATTTTCCTCCATGCATTCTGCATTTCTTAAACTACCCATAATCTCTATTTAAGACTCGTTCTTCTTAAATTCATAATTAATAACAGGAAATTGCTGAAGTAATGACTCATTTGCAACTAGAACTGGATCAGATGTGAGATGAGATGTTATTGCTCTACCGAATTGCCACCTCTTCTTAACTTCTATCTCTTCTAACACATATTCAAACTTGTAATCTACAACAAATGATTAACTACTTAAGATCCAGAGATTAGTAAGGATAATAAAAGATAGATCAATACACGAACCGAACCCTCGCTCCACGGCGGCTGTAACAACCCGAAAATCTGGGCCAGTTTAAAATTTTTATTTTGGCGATTTTAGCGAATTTTGATATTTAAAATAGATTATTTTAAATAAAATCGACGAGAAATTTATTTTGAATATAATTCGACGTATATATTTATATACGTCGTCGTTAGAATATAAATATTTATATATATTTATAAATAGAATTGAAAATGGCGCGGTAGTTCGATAATTCGATTTCAAACTTCAATTGAATGTACCGGGTGCAAAACAAACCGGATTTTAGCGAAACCAAAAACATTAGGATCTAATGGATGATATCTTTCCAACGAATCCGAAAAATCGAGATTTCATAGCGGGAATCAAAGGATATGTCCAGTTGAAAATTCTGAATAGTCGCTATAGAATTCAGGCCCTTAAAAATAGCCATTTTGCAAACGACCTCGGATTTCGACGAAACCACTTTTGTTGGAACCGTGATGTCAAGTTATTGCTAGGTTTCAAATTTCATAATTTTTTGAATTAATATGTGAGCGTGGCAAAGGAAAATGCGTTTGACCAGTTTTAGTTGATTTTAATCGACTGGAAAATGGCCATTTTTCAAACGGTCTCAGAATTCGACGAAATTAGTTTTGTTAGGACCGTATCGTCAATACGAAGCTAGAAAATATTTTTCGGGAATTTTTAGAGACTGTATGTGTCCCCGGTAAATTGAAACGCGTGTTCAAATTCAATATATAAAGGTTTATATTTTAATTTGAACGGAAGCTAATCATAACAGCCGAATTGGGGTACGAAACATATCCCATTGTGTTCGGAACAAGGGTAATTAGCTGGGGGCGACAGTAGTTGAGTTTGATTCAGAGAAAGGATTAATAAACAAAGATGTTAGAATTTAATATTATTAAATATATAAATAAATATATATAACATCACAAGCCCTAGGCCCATAAAACAAAAGCCGCCGCCAACTCTAAAACGGAAGGTCGATTCCTTCCCAAATTCATTCGCTTTGATCTCTCTCCTCATTCATCGATATCGAATTTTAATTATGCAAATTTGTTCAGCTCTTTGAGCTCTTCTAAACCAATGGCCATGATCTGAAGATTCAATCGGAGGAGGTCGTATTTCTTTCTCAAACGCAGAACGTTCGGTGTGGGTTTCCTCACTGATGAAGCCACCGAACTCGACTGGCCTGAGGACGTTGGCAGGCGGCGGATGGGGCTTTCGTGGGGCGAGCTCAGATCATCGAACGACGATGTCTGGTGGCACACGGCGGATTTCATCTGGAGCAGGGTACAACCGATTTCAACAAGGAAAAGGAAATGCAAGGCGGCCTAGATTGTTTTGAACGAGATTAAGGTAGTTTACAAACCCTAATTAGATTAGTTAATTACTTAATTAAGTTTTAAAACAGAAAATAGCATTATTTTGAAACTGAAATTAGCTTTGTTTCTTTTCTATAAAAATAGCATGGTTTTAGAAAGAAAATATGACTTTTAAAAATGAACTTGTTTTGAAAAATATATAGACCTTGTTCTGAAAAAAATATTAGAACTGTTTTTGAAAAATAAAGTAGCAAAGATTAGAACTGTTTTTGAAAAATAAAATAGCATTGATTTTGAAATATCTTTGAATTGAAAAATATAGAAGAAGATTTTGTTTTTTAAAAATATAGAAGAAGATTTTGTTTTTAAAAATATAGTAGAAGACTTTGCTTTGAAAAATATAGAAGAAGATTTTGTTTTTTAAAAATATAGAAGAAGATTTTGTTTTTAAAAATATAGTAGAAGACTTTGCTTTGAAAAATATAGTAGAAGATTTTGTTTTTAAAAATAGAAGAAGGCTTTGTTTTTAAAAATAGAAATAGGATATGATTTTAAAAATATAGAAGCAAGGAGCTTTAAAAATATAAAAGGATTTTTAAAATAAAAATAGCCTGGGTTTAAAAATTCGATTTTTATATATTGAATGGCAAAGTAAAAATTCGATTTTTATATATTGAATGGCAAAGTAAAAAATTCGATTTTAATATATTGAATGGCAAAGTAAAAATTCGATTTATATATATTGAATGGCAAAGTAAAAATTCGATTTTTATATATTGAATGGCAAAGTAAAAATTCGATTTTTATATATTGAATAGCGAAGTAAAAATTCAATTTTTATATATGTAGTGGCTACGGTCAACGAAGGTGACAAAAAGGCGAGAACGACGAAGACTTCTGCAAAAGAAGAGTCGGGATGGTTGGATAGCTAAGAGTGAGAATTTCTCACCTTTCAATTTCTTTTCTAGTTATATATATATATATATATATACTAGGATGCAGACGGTGCTTAGTAGCACCCGACACAATCGTCCACAGACCATGGACTTGTTTGTTTGGTTGCATAAATTAATTTGATGACTTGATTTGAATTGGTTGTTTGGTGAATTTGATTGATGTGTGAATGGCGTGGGCCTTCACTAGACCGGGGATAAGGCTAGGCCTTGTCCCGTTTCTAGTATCGTGCCGTTATGCCGCCGAAATTTTCTAAAATATGTTAGAAAAATAAAAATATCATTTTATTGAATAAATGAACCGAATATAATATTCATAGGTTGAATAAAATGTTTTATCGTTAAAAATATAATTTTTAACGTGAAAGTGAATAAATAAATATTTATAAACAAATCGGCCGATTTGTTTACATACACTGATTTGACTGATATTGATTGGGTCGATAAATTTTACACATCGCCCAACTGCACAACTAAATTCTGTGTTTGATTGTTTGAAAACCCCACACGGGTGTTGGGATGAAATATGAAGTTCACTCATCCTGATTGATTAAATATGTCGATCGATCGATTGACAGGTTGTTATAAGCGTTAGATATCTATATTTGATGCTTATGCAGTGTAGTGCACTTTGGTTGATGGTTGATTATCTATCGTTGCTATTATATACATTTGTTGTATGGAATCCATATAATTAACTTTATATGGTAATTGATTGGGCCTCATTCCAATTTAGAAAATAAAGAATATTATAAAATAAAGGTTCATGTGTTGACTGTACTCATCCGTTGAGATTAGTCATGTGTTGAACGAAATATTTTAATAATAAAATTTACTTCTTTATCAATATAAAATGAAGGTTCATGTGTTGACTGTACTCATCCGTTGAGATTAGTCATGTGTTGAACGAAATATTTTGATAATAACAAATATTTTGACAATAGGAAATATTTGAAATAGAATATTTGAAAATAGAAATACATTAAGCCGTGTTGATTAGATTGACGCCATTTTGACGTGAACGATATTTATATCGATTTTATTCAATTTGAAATGAATTGAATTGAAAACGATTTCGAAATGAATTGAATTGAAAACGATTTCGAAATGAATTGAATAGAAAACGAATTTGATTCGAATTGAATATAAAACGAATTTGATTTCAATGGAATATATAACGGATTTGATTCGAATGGAAAACCAATTTGAATTGATTCGAATAGAAAACCAATTTGAATTGAATTGAATAGAAAACGAATTTGATTCGAATTGAATATAAAACGAATTTGATTTCAATGGAATATATAACGGATTTGATTCAAATGGAAAACCAATTTGAATTGATTCGAATAGAAAACCAATTTGAATTGAATCGAATAGAAAACCAATTTGATTTGAATCGAATAGAAAACGTCTTTGGAATTGAATTGAATTGAAAATAAATTCAAATTGAATTGAAATTTGAATTGAATAGAAATGAATTTTAAAACGAATTTATAAAGAAGAATTCAATTTTGATTTGAATTGAAATGGAAGTTGAAATTGCTTTTGAAACGAATTTAAAACTATTTATATAATTCGTTTTAAATAGAAATCGACGAAATATATATTATATATATTATATATATAATATAATGGCCTGAATAGAACGCGCCGCGCCGCGGCAGTTCGCGAATTTCGACCATTTATTTCAAACGGACATTACGGGAGATCCGACCGTCGGATTCTCCTAAAACCGGAACCGTTGGGTTCGTATCGAAAAGAGCTTTCTAACGAATATTAGAAATTTGAAATCTAACGGTTGGATTTGGAATTATGTCTAAATCAAATTTGAAAAAGGTCGCTATAAGTGCAGTTCGATGGCCATTGATGGAAATCGACTGTACGGGCCTTGATAAAATTATTAAAAATATTAATAATTTGTGTAAAATCATCGAAAGTGATATGTGAAGAATTGGGATGAAGAACTCCGTATTTGAAAAGATAAAAGTAGATTTTTATCAAAATGAACTAGTTTTGAACTAGAATTATAATTCTATTTATTTTTAAATAAATAAATTGACTTTGAAATGGTTTGTGAAAATAACCAGAATTTCCAATGATTGCATTGGAATGGATTTGAATCGAAATTGTCTTCGGAATATTTCGATGTTGGATTTCAGGATTATACAGATGTTGTTATGGAAATTTGAAAGATATATATTTATATCGTTATTTCCAACACGACATTTGTTAATCGTAGAATTTGATATTGAATATAAGCCGATATATTTTCTATTCAGAGCCTTGTATTGAATATCAAATGTGATTTGGGTTTGTCGTGAATGGTGTCTTCACTAACACTGTCCTTGAACCCAGTTGAGAAAAGATTAAATCTTTTTATTTAGATTTAATGAAATGTACCAATTAAATAATGTTTAATTGGAATTGAATTGATATTGATTTTTGGGTTTATCGTGGACAGTGTTTTAAATAACACTCGTTCTTTAACCCGATAATTAATGGAAATGTGATTTTGGGTTTATCGTGAACCGTGTTTTAAATGACACTGATTCTTTAACCCAGTCACAGATTAAAACTAAGTGGAGTTTTAATGAATCTTTAATTAGATTTAAACGTGAAATGGTAATTGAATTTACCGATAACACCGTAGTGTTAGATATGAAGTATTATCAGTTTTACTTCATGGGATGAATAGGTTGGGGTTGGGAAATTAAAACAAATAATTACTTCGGTAAAGTTCGTTAATCCCGACTAGTTTGAATTGATATTCAAAAGTAGATTAAAGAATAAATTAAAGAACTTATCTTTGATAAAATTAATGGGAACCTTTCCCTATAAATGTGAAATTTAGAAACTAACTGTCGGTTAGCCAAGCAGAATGGTTTTCTGGATATTGATCTGATGTTGGTTTCGGCCTTCGGGGTTAATATTTGGGGAATTATTCTCTTGATTAATTTACGGTTAGTGACTGATGAATTGGAATGAGGCGTATGTTGTGTTTGTGTAACACTTATTTAAAATATACGCGAGTTATTCGGAAAGACCGGGTTTATCCCATTCTGAATAACTGATACGACGATAAGTCGAAGATGAAGACGATGGTCGAAGACCGGAGGTCTTCACATCGTTTGGGTGATAACTGATGATCTTGATTGGGTTGTACACCCAAGAAGATGGAAACAGTTGGTGATCGTCCAGACGTACTTGGAGATCGATGGATATGCGAGGTACAAGGTGCCTCCGGTTTCGTTCAGCCCCAGAACGGACTTGTAAATGGACTGTGTGTCTGACATTGGATTTTAGTCCGTGTGATTGATCTCTATTAAATATATATCGGTTTGGCGGCGGAGAATTTATTCTCTTGCTTAACGCCCTTCTCTGAGACGTACGAGCTCAGGTGTTATATATTGATGGATATCAATCGCATGGAGTGAATTGCCTGTGTGGCATGCCTAAGTGGCAAATGATCAAGGCTTCTGTTGAAAAGCAAAGTCTTGTGGTTGATGATCGAAGCACGGCCTTTGTGGCGTAGCTTTGTGTAACGTTTACTTCGCGAGTTTCACACCCGGTAGGAACCAAAAACGGGAGACGGACCTCAGGGAGGGCATGCGTTTCTTTCTAGTTAGGAGTGGCGTCAGTGCTTGAACTGGCTGACGAGTTTGACTCATGTGGATGTTGCTTATTATTACTTGCTGAAAAGCGAGGCGCCTCGTGATATCGGTTTCGGCCGATGCTTCTGGTTGGCTGACGGGCCAGGCTTACGCCCCAAAGGGCGGGGAAACGCAGTGTTCAGGAATTTTAATCCACATCGGTGGACCGGCCCTGACGATCCAAGGGCCCACCTGAGTCTGGGTCCTGAGGCTCGGACTAGAGAGTCTCGAATCGGTGAGGATCTTGCCCCTAGCCTCGGTTCATACCATAAATGATAACCCAACTTCCAATACGACATTGCGGTTTTGATTGTGAACTTATATATGGCGACATAGTGGTATGGGTCATTCATGCCGTCTATGATTGATACTTATGATTTGAAGTTGTTTTATACACTATGCACTTATAATAGTATCAAATGATTTGTTTTAAACGTATCAAGCATTCTTTGGCTGTTATAAGGGAAAACCCTATCCCCCGGCTTGCGTTGCATTGTGTGATAGGACCTGGGTCTTATAACAGCTTCATTTTTCTTTGTTTAGCATTGCGCTGTTTGTTTTATGCACCGGTATTCTTGGGAGGAAACCCGTTCCGTGTTATACGGCGTGGTCCCCTGATTTACCTAACTTTAAAATAAAGATTAACTGTTTTAGTTCTCACACCAGTCCCATGACTGACCTGGAGTTTATTGTTTTAACCTAAACTCTGGGCGCCCTTATTTTGACACGGGCAGCTAGTAGTTTTGGTTTTGCAGATTTATATTCACAGGATCCTGGTTTACAGCTGGAACGATATCCGGAAAGCTTTGTATCCGTATATCTGCTTCTAGTTGTGTATTGTATTATTTTCCGCTGCGATGTATTTAAATGTAATTTAAATCTCTGATATTTCTGTGTAATATTTATTTGTTTATACTCTGTATATTCTTGTAATCTGATGCATTGTTGTGATATACAGTGAAATGTTCTTTTGTATGCGTTCTATTTTGTCATGTTCTCAAACGATAGGGCGTTTCGAGCGGTCTGGGTCGGTTTAGCGACTGGTTCGGACCGAGCGAAATTCCTTCTCGTCACATTTGGTATCAGAGCTTTGGTTTACAAAGCTCAGAGAACAAGGCACATTAGAACCATACGAAAGAATTCATCAGATATTGGATTAGTAATATCCAATGAGAATGACTCGTTAGAGATGGGATCAGTAGTATCCTAGAACGAGTGTGAAGAGTATATTTTTTTAAAAAATGAAAACAATTTTTGTTTTGAAAATCTAAATCACTTATTCGTATTTGATTATTTATTTATATTGATTAGGACAGTCCAGTATATAAAGATTTTGCATATACGCCTTGCAAACGTGTATTTGAAGTTTTAATATACTGGATAGATATAGAATTACACTCTAGTCGCCCGGAGATGATTCTGATGATAGTTCGAACATCATCAGAATTGGTATTCGTGTTTCGAAGGTGTGATATCTATATATTTCCTATTGACTGGTGTGAGAACCAAAATTAGATAGGGCCTATTGTTGTGATTTGGCATCAAAAATGGGATTTTTGACTATATATCAAAGTTATAAATTTCAAAAGCTAATCAATTAATTGATTGATGTTTGTGTTGTTTGTTTATTTGGTTGATTAATTAAGGTGTTGGACCTTTAGCCTAATTGAATCACATATTGAATTATATTGAAGATTGGTTGCGTTTGCTTGCATATACTTGTACTTACCTTGAACAGGTCATAGCAAGGAGGCTAGAGCAGAGAATAAAAAATTTTTGCCCGACAAATAGGTACATGTTTACTACATAATTTACTTTTTGTTTGGGTGATGATGATTTTATGAGCCTATTGGCTAGCCGCTTGGCTTTTTCTTTTTCTTTTTGAGATCTGAAGGACCGGGGAAGCTATTTGAGATTTCCCGATGCTCCCATTGCAGGGGAGGTTATGGCGAAATTTTTCGAAAATTTAAGGTGTTAGCCAAATTTTTGAAATGTTTGAAAATTCTCAGAAACTGAAAAGTTGGAGAATGGAAGCCAGATCGAGCGTAGAGTTGATTAATCAAACCACTTTCGACTTTGTTCCTTTTCGGGGACGAAAAGATTTAAGTGGGGGAGATTGTAACAACCCGAAAATCTGGGCCAGTTTAAAATTTTTATTTTGGCGATTTTAGCGAATTTTGATATTTAAAATAGATTATTTTAAATAAAATCGACGAGAAATTTATTTTGAATATAATTCGACGTATATATTTATATACGTCGTCGTTAGAATATAAATATTTATATATATTTATAAATAGAATTGAAAATGGCGCGGTAGTTCGATAATTCGATTTCAAACTTCAATTGAATGTACCGGGTGCAAAACAAACCGGATTTTAGCGAAACCAAAAACATTAGGATCTAATGGATGATATCTTTCCAACGAATCCGAAAAATCGAGATTTCATAGCGGGAATCAAAGGATATGTCC
The DNA here is from genome assembly GCA_030737875.1 of Allium sativum. Lineage (NCBI taxonomy): Eukaryota > Viridiplantae > Streptophyta > Magnoliopsida > Asparagales > Amaryllidaceae > Allium > Allium sativum. The sequence goes on from CM060926.1 coordinate 694,226,555, forward strand.
AGTTGAAAATTCTGAATAGTCGCAATAGAATTCAGGCCCTTAAAAATAGCCATTTTGCAAAAGACCTCGGATTTCGACGAAACCACTTTTGTTGGAACCGTGATGTCAAGTTATTGCTAGGTTTCAAATTTCATAAGTTTTCGAATTAATATGTGAGCGTGGCAAAGGAAAATGCGTTTGACCAGTTTCAGTTGATTTTAATCGACTGGAAAATGGCCATTTTTCAAACGGTCTCAGAATTCGACGAAATTAGTTTTGTTAGGACCGTATCGTCAATACGAAGCTAGAAAATATTTTTCGGGAATTTTTAGAGACTGTATGTGTCCCCGGTAAATTGAAACGCGTGTTCAAATTCAATATATAAAGGTTTATATTTTAATTTGAACGGAAGCTAATCGTAATAGCCGAATTGGGGTACGAAACATATCCCATTGTGTTCGGAACAAGGGTAATTAGCTTGGGGCGACAGTAGTTGAGTTTGATTCAGAGAAAGGATTAATAAACAAAGATGTTAGAATTTAATATTATTAAATATATAAATAAATATATATAACATCACAAGCCCTAGGCCCATAAAACAAAAGCCGCCGCCAACTCTAAAACGGAAGGCCGATTCCTTCCCAAATTCATTCGCTTCGATCACTCTCCTCATTCATCGATATCGAATTTTAATTATGCAAATTTGTTCAGCTCTTTGAGCTCTTCTAAACCAATGGCCATGATCTGAAGATTCAATCAGAGGAGGTCGTATTTCTTTCTCAAACGCAGAACATTCGGTGTGGGTTTTCTCACTGATGAAGCCACCGAACTCGACTGGCCTGAGGACGTTGGCAGGCGGCGGATGGGGCTTTCGTGGGGCGAGCTCAGATCATCGAACGACGATGTCTGGTGGCACACGGCGGATTTCATCTGGAGCAGGGTACAACCGATTTCAGCAAGGAAAAGGAAATGCAAGGCGGCCTAGATTGTTTTGAACGAGATTAAGGTAGTTTACAAACCCTAATTAGATTAGTTAATTACTTAATTAAGTTTTAAAACAGAAAATAGCATTATTTTGAAACTGAAATTAGCTTTGTTTCTTTTCTATAAAAATAGCATGGTTTTAGAAAGAAAATATGACTTTTAAAAATGAACTTGTTTTGAAAAATATATAGACCTTGTTCTGAAAAATATATTAGAACTGTTTTTGAAAAATAAAGTAGCAAAGATTAGAACTGTTTTTGAAAAATAAAATAGCATTGATTTTGAAATATCTTTGAATTGAAAAATATAGAAGAAGATTTTTGTTTTTTAAAAATATAGAAGAAGATTTTGTTTTTAAAAATATAGTAGAAGACTTTGCTTTGAAAAATATAGAAGAAGATTTTGTTTTTTAAAAATATAGAAGAAGATTTTGTTTTTAAAAATATAGTAGAAGACTTTGCTTTGAAAAATATAGTAGAAGATTTTGTTTTTAAAAATAGAAGAAGGCTTTGTTTTTAAAAATAGAAATAGGATATGATTTTAAAAATATAAAAGCAAGGAGCTTTAAAAATATAAAAGGATTTTTAAAATAAAAATAGCCTGGGTTTAAAAATTCGATTTTTATATATTGAATGGCAAAGTAAAAATTCGATTTTTATATATTGAATGGCAAAGTAAAAATTCGATTTTTATATATTGAATGGCAAAGTAAAAATTCGATTTTTATATATTGAATGGCAAAGTAAAAATTCGATTTTTATATATTGAATAGCAAAGTAAAAATTCAATTTTTATATATGTAGTGGCTACGGTCAACGAAGGTGACAAAAAGGCGAGAACGACGAAGACTTCTGCAAAAGAAGAGTCGAGATGGTTGGATAGCTAAGAGTGAGAATTTCTCACCTTTCAATTTCTTTTCTAGTTATATATATATACTAGGATGCAGACGGTGCTTAGTAGCACCCGACACAATCGTCCACAGACCATGGACTTGTTTGTTTGGTTGCATAAATTAATTTGATGACTTGATTTGAATTGGTTGTTTGGTGAATTTGATTGATGTGTGAATGGCGTGGGCCTTCACTAGACCGGGGATAAGGCTAGGCCTTGTCCCGTTTCTAGTATCGTGCCGTTATGCCGCCGAAATTTTCTAAAATATGTTAGAAAAATAAAAATATCATTTTATTGAATAAATGAACCGAATAGAATATTCATAGGTTGAATAAAATGTTTTATCGTTAAAAATATAATTTTTAACGTGAAAGTAAATAAATAAATATTTATAAACAAATCGGCCGATTTGTTTACATACACTGATTTGACTGATATTGATTGGGTCGATAAATTTTACACATCGCCCAACTGCACAACTAAAATCTGTGTTTGATTTTTTGAAAACCCCATACGGGTGTTGGGATGAAATATGAAGTTCACTCATCCTGATTGATTAAATATGTCAATCGATTGATTGACATGTTGTTATAAGCGTTAGATATCTATATTTGATGCTTATACAGTGTAGTGCACTTTGGTTGATGGTTGATTATCTATCGTTGCTATTATATACATTTGTTGTATGGAATCCATATAATTAACTTTATATGGTAATTGATTGGGCCTCATTCCAATTTAGAAAATAAAGAATATTATAAAATAAAGGTTCATGTGTTGACTGTACTCATCCGTTGAGATTAGTCATGTGTTGAACGAAATATTTTAATAATAAAATTTACTTCTTTATCAATATAAAATGAAGGTTCATGTGTTGACTGTACTCATCCGTTGAGATTAGTCATGTGTTGAACGAAATATTTTGATAATAACAAATATTTTGACAATAGGAAATATTTGAAATAGAATATTTGAAAATAGAAATACATTAAGCCGTGTTGATTAGATTGACGCCATTTTGACGTGAACGATATTTATATCGATTTTATTCAATTTGAAATGAATTGAATTGAAAACGATTTCGAAATGAATTGAATTGAAAACGATTTCGAAATGAATTGAATAGAAAACGAATTTGATTCGAATTGAATATAAAACGAATTTGATTTCAATGGAATATATAACGGATTTGATTCGAATGGAAAACCAATTTGAATTGATTCGTATAGAAAACCAATTTGAATTGAATTGAATAGAAAACGAATTTGATTCGAATTGAATATAAAACGAATTTGATTTCAATGGAATATATAACGGATTTGATTCGAATGGAAAACCAATTTGAATTGATTCGAATAGAAAACCAATTTGAATTGAATCGAATAGAAAACCAATTTGATTTGAATCGAATAGAAAACGACTTTGGAATTGAATTGAATTGAAAATAAATTCAAATTGAATTGAAATTTGAATTGAATAGAAATGAATTTTAAAACGAATTTATAAAGAAGAATTCAATTTTGATTTGAATTGAAATGGAAGTTGAAATTGCTTTTGAAACGAATTTAAAACTATTTATATAATTCGTTTTAAATAGAAATCGACGAAATATATATTATATATATTATATATATAATATAATGGCCTGAATAGAACGCGCCGCGCCGCGGCAGTTCGCGAATTTCGACCATTTATTTCAAACGGACATTACGGGAGATCCGACCGTCGGATTCTCCTAAAACCGGAACCGTTGGGTTCGTATCGAAAAGAGCTTTCTAACGAATATTAGAAATTTGAAATCTAACGGTTGGATTTGGAATTATGTCCAAATCAAATTTGAAAAAGGTCGCTATAAGTGCAGTTCGATGGCCATTGATGGAAATCGACTGTACGGGCCTTGATAAAATTATTAAAAATATTAATAATTTGTGTAAAATCATCGAAAGTGATATGTGAAGAATTGGGATGAAAAACTCCGTATTTGAAAAGATAAAAGTAGATTTTTATCAAAATGAACTAGTTTTGAACTAGAATTATAATTCTATTTATTTTTAAATAAATAAATTGACTTTGAAATGGTTTGTGAAAATAACCAGAATTTCCAATGATTGCATTGGAATGGATTTGAATCGAAATTGTCTTCGGAATATTTCGACGTTGGATTTCAGGATTATACAGATGTTGTTATGGAAATTTGAAAGATATATATTTATATCGTTATTTCCAACACGACATTTGTTAATCGTAGAATTTGATATTGAATATAAGCCGATATATTTTCTATTCAGAGCCTTGTATTGAATATCAAATGTGATTTGGGTTTGTCGTGAATGGTGTCTTCACTAACACTGTCCTTGAACCCAGTTGAGAAAAGATTAAATCTTTTTATTTAGATTTAATGAAGTGTACCAATTAAATAATGTTTAATTGGAATTGAATTGATATTGATTTTTGGGTTTATCGTGGACAGTGTTTTAAATAACACTCGTTCTTTAACCCGATAATTAATGGAAATGTGATTTTGGGTTTATCGTGAACCGTGTTTTAAATGACACTGATTCTTTAACCCAGTCACAGATTAAAACTAAGTGGAGTTTTAATGAATCTTTAATTAGATTTAAACGTGAAATGGTAATTGAATTTACCGATAACACGGTAGTGTTAGATATGAAGTATTATCAGTTTTACTTCATGGGATGAATAGGTTGGGGTTGGGAAATTAAAACAAATAATTACTTCGGTAAAGTTCGTTAATCCCGACTAGTTTGAATTGATATTCAAAAGTAGATTAAAGAATAAATTAAAGAATTTATCTTTGATAAAATTAATGGGAATCTTTCCCTATAAATGTGAAATTTAGAAACTAACTGTCGGTTAGCCAAGCAGAATGGTTTTCTGGATATTGATCTGATGTTGGTTTCGGCCTTCGGGGTTAATATTTGGGGAATTATTCTCTTGATTAATTTACGGTTAGTGACTGATGAATTGGAATGAGGCGTATGTTGTGTTTGTGTAATACTTATTTAAAATATACGCGAGTTATTCGGAAAGACCGGGTTTATCCCATTCTGAATAACTGATACGACGATAAGTCGAAGATGAAGACGATGGTCGAAGACCGGAGGTCTTCACGTCGTTTGGGTGATAACTGATGATCTTGATTGGGTTGTACACCCAAGAAGATGGAAACAGTTGGTGATCGTCCAGACGTACTTGGAGATCGATGGATATGCGAAGTACAAGGTGCCTCCGGTTTCGTTCAGCCCCAGAACGGACTTGTAAATGGACTGTGTGTCTGACATTGGATTTTAGTCCGTGTGATTGATCTCTATTAAATATATATCGGTTTGGCGGCGGAGAATTTATTCTCTTGCTTAACGCCCTTCTCTGAGACGTACGTGCTCAGGGGTTATATATTGATGGATATCAATCGCATGGAGTGAATTGCCTGTGTGGCATGCCTAAGTGGCAAATGATCAAGGCTTCTGTTGAAAAGCAAAGTCTTGTGGTTGATGATCGAAGCACGGCCTTTGTGGCGTAGCTTTGTGTAACGTTTACTTCGCGAGTTTCACACCCGGTATGAACCAAAAACGGGAGACGGACCTCAGGGAGGGCATGCGTTTCTTTCTAGTTAGGAGTGGCGTCAGTGCTTGAACTGGCTGACGAGTTTGACTCATGTGGATGTTGCTTATTATTACTTGCTGAAAAGCGAGGCGCCTCGTGATATCGGTTTCGGCCGATGCTTCTGGTCGGCTGACGGGCCAGGCTTACGCCCCAAAGGGCGGGGAAACGCAGTGTTCAGGAATTTTAATCCACATCGGTGGACCGGCCCTGACGATCCAAGGGCCCACCTGAGTCTGGGTCCTGAGGCTCGGACTAGAGAGTCTCGAATCGGTGAGCATCTTGCCCCTAGCCTCGGTTCATACCATAAATGATAACCCAACTTCCAATACGACATTGCGGTTTTGATTGTAAACTTATATATGGCGACATAGTGGTATGGGTCATTCATGCCGTCTATGATTGATACTTATGATTTGAAGTTGTTTTATACACTATGCACTTATAATAGTATCAAATGATTTGTTTTAAACATATCAAGCATTCTTTGGCTGTTATAAGGGAAAACCCTATCCCCCGGCTTGCGTTGCATTGTGTGATAGGACCTGGGTCTTATAACAGCTTCATTTTTCTTTATTTAGCATTGCGCTGTTTGTTTTATGCACTGGTATTCTTGGGAGGAAACCCGTTCCGTGTTATACGGCGTGGTCCCCTGATTTACCTAACTTTAAAATAAAGATTAACTGTTTTAGTTCTCACACCAGTCCCATGACTGACCTGGAGTTTATTGTTTTAACCTAAACTCTGGGTGCCCTTATTTTGACACGGGCAGCTAGTAGTTTTGGTTTTGCAGATTTATATTCACAGGATCCTGGTTTACAGCTGGAACGATATCCGGAAAGCTTTGTATCCGTATATCTACTTCTAGTTGTGTATTGTATTATTTTCCGCTGCGATGTATTTAAATGTAATTTAAATCTCTGATATTTCTGTGTAATATTTATTTGTTTATACCCTGTATATTCTTGTAATCTGATGCATTGTTGTGATATACAGTGAAATGTTCTTTTGTATGCGTTCTATTTTGTCATGTTCTCAAACGATAGGGCGTTTCGAGCGGTCTGGGTCGGTTTAGCGACTGGTTCGGACCGAGCGAAATTCCTTCTCGTCACAGCGGCAAGGTTGGTCTTTGGAAAATAACACATTAATCACATCAGCTGATTACAGAACATAGCATAATACATAAAATAGAAGAATAATTTAGATTATATCTAAAAGCGAAATCATAATCATCATCAGAGTTACATAGATACAGGATCCTACTTAGTACATGTCAAGTTTCACCAAATATATAATAGGTCTACAACGGAATCAAATATAAACATACATACGGTATTGTTTAAGAATTCAAAAGAAATGATAAAAGTCAAGTCTTCATCTTCAGCCAAAAGAGCACCAATGCTATGATGCATATCCAAAAGAAAGCCAATCACCTATTCACTTGGCTGCCCATGTAAAAAAATGGGCACCTGAGTTTGTAAGGGAAAAACAAATTACGAGTCAGTCATGGGACTGGTATGAGAAATTCTACAGTTACTTAACTTGTTTAAGAATGAGGCAAATCACACGAACATGCCGTATGTCACGGAACGGGTTTACTCCATTGGATTGTCGGTGCATAAAATAAGTGACTAAAATAAACAACCCAATGCTTTTTAGAAAAATGAAGCCTTTATAAAACTCAGGTCCCATCACACAATTCAACGCAAGCGAGAGAATAAAGTCTTACCTTATAATGGCCAAACATGCTTGATACGCTTTAAAACAAATCATTTTGATATTACTATAGGTGCATAGTGTATAAGACAACTTCGAATGTAAATGTATCAATCATAGACGGCATAGTACCCCATCCTACTATGTCGCCATATAAGTTACAATTAAAACCACATGATGTATTGGAAATTGGATTTCCATCTTGAGTCAAGGCAAGGTTGGTCTCCTTACCGATTCGGATCACCTCTAGCAAGATGACCCAGGAATCAGACGCTGGTGAGCCCTTGGATCCTGCAAGGCCAATCCTCTCTTACTTTTGAGGATTGGTTATTCCTAAACAATACGTTTCTCGGTCCTATCAGACCTATCTCTGAGCCTTTTAGTCGGCTTGATATCTGAGGCGTCTCGCAATCTATCATCCACATAAGTAAAAATGTCTGGGCTCCATACCATGACACCACTTCTAGCTAGAAAGAAACTATGCACTCCTTGTGTCCCTTATCCCGTTTCTGACTCATACCGGGGTGTAAGGCTCGCGAATCAACGCTATACACAAAGCTAGGCTACTTAAAGTTGTGCTTTGATCGTCATCCACAAAACTCTGCTTTTCAACAAAAGCCTTGATCACTTGCATCTTTGCGTGCCACACATTCAAATCCATACTATGTCATTGATTTCCACCAATATATAACCTATTCGTACATCTCAGAGAAGGGTGTTAAGCAAGAGAATAAATTCTCCTCCACCAAACAGATATATACTCAGTAGAGATCAACAACATAGCACACACTACAATGTCAAACTTGCAATCCATTTATACGTCCGGTCTGAGTTTGAACGAAACTAGCGACACCTTATTCCTCATTCCATATGTCCAATACAGAAGAGAGGTCCTCGCATATCCAGACAATCTACAAGCACATCTGGACAACTACCACTATAATCCCTTGAAGGTAGCTACCCATATCCAAGGCATCGGTAGTAGTCCATTCGATGTGAAGATTGTCGGTCTTGTACCGTCTTCATTATCTTCGATTTTTAATCGCCCTTTAATTATATGAAATGAGGTTTAACTCGGTCTTTCCAAATAATTCTCGCATAAATTTCAAATCAAATTTTTTCCCTTGGTTAAATCATTGGCCTTCACCATTTATTACCGTATGTAAAAATGTTTAGTCGAGAATTTAATCCGGTCATCGAATTAGATACTCAAGTCATATCATATCCAATATTCATTTATACATTTTCATGCCAAATCGTACTTAACTATTTTTATTTTTCAAACCAAGCAAAATTGGTTTGCATACATTTTAAATTGCTTAAAATAATTTTAAAATGATTTATCAAATGATTTCGAATAAAATCGATTGCTAAAATATGCAAATTAGAGAAACTGGCAAGTCAAACCAAGTCGAAATGGGTCGAAACTCGGCCGGGAAAGAGCCTGAATGGACCTAAATTGTTGACCGTGGTCTCTAATGGTCAACAGTCCAGAAACAGGTTTCAGACGTCTGGAACAAAGGGGCAGACGTTTGTCCTGCTACTGGTCACAAAACAACAATCCAAATTAGACGTATGAGCCTCATTTTAAGATGTCTAAAAATTCCAGATGTTTAGAAAAAGGCTCCAGACGTCTGACCTAATGTTCGGGTCAAAAATTGACCGTGGATCAGACGTCTAAAATTTATTTCAGACGTCTGACCTGCTGTTAAAAGCAGCATATGGTCAGGTCATAAGGCCGAGTCGATTACTATTGTTCTTGGGTGACTCACGAAGGTTTATAACACTTATTCGAGGGGAGATGAGGCTTTTAAGACTCGCCGAAACAACTCATAACACCATACCCACATGCATGAACATGTATACACTAGATTTCAATGATTTTGCTTATAAATTCAAATGTGAACTAAATTCCAAACCAAAGCATACAAACATGATTTAAGTGACTTATGAAGACTTAGGACTTTACCGAGGCGGCAATGGGGCTTCACAAGATCATGCAATCAACTCGCATCATATGAATTAGATCATATGAACAATCCTTATCATATTTTCAATTCAATGGAACATGAATGCATGAAATCAACTAAATTACACTAACATACCCCTTCCACTACATATGCAAACCCAAATGAACATTAAGTTACTCTTTTACAAGCCAATAACTTGTGGCATAGATGTGAGTTCATGAATAACTCACCTATATCAAATAAAAACGATTTTTATTGCAATGCTTAACATTTATCCTCATGTTAAACTCATACGATCAAATAATAGTCATTTCATCAAACCAAACTTAATTAGCTACTACATATTTAACTAATACTAGCCCTTTTTGTTTCTCACGACAAATATTATGATAGAAAATCTCACCTTTGCTTGTTTACAAACAAGGAATAGATCCAATAACAAGCAAAATCAACTTCTCTTCCAATATTGCATGCAAATCTCCAATCTAAGCTCATATAAATAAATTTCCTAAGAGTTAGGTCATAAGAATCCTCAAAAATAGAAGAGGAGATAAGTTAGAGAAGATGGAGAAGATGAAGAGGAGGCTTACCAAAGTTTTCTCTTCGATTTCCCCTTTGATTTGAGCAACTAATTGAAATCCCTAGCTTAGGAATTTTAATTCCCCATTCCTTTCCCCATTTTCTAATTTTCTTTCAAGTGTTGAAGGTGAATGAGAGGGAGAGGGCTGATTTGGTCATATGGTGTGGGCTAGGTTTCACCAAACCCAAACCCAACCAAAGCCCGAACTTTCATAAGCTTGAAATATATCGATGCTTGTAGTTTTCGAGCAAGTAACGACATTTCAGACACAATGGAAATGGTTTCGAGTCCAAATTCGTCCATATGCAAAAAGCCTATTTTTAAGGGCTATACAAAATACTAAAATATCTATAAATTCCATAGCAACTACTCTAAATTTTAATTTATACATAACTTACAATTTATAAAGTGAAATATCCATTTCTTACATTCGTTAGAAAACTGCAGTTCAGAATATTCCAATGTTTCTTGTTTTACCAAATTCTGACTTATATAGAATTCTATACATTCATTCAAAGTTTAAAATCAAATCTTCAAACTACCGCACCATTTTAAGCTCATTTTAATTAAACTTTATATTTATACGTTCTAACTTCGATTAAAATAAATTCTAAGTCGTTTATTCTCAAAATAATTCATCTAAAATATTTAATTTCTCTAAAAATTAATTTAAAATAAATCTTAAATTGGTTCTAAAAATACGGGTTGTTACAATTAAAGTGGACGTAAGCCAGGGTTAGCCGAACCACTAAAAAACTGTTATGTCTCCTTTCAGCTTTTTTGCTTTTGTACTTGCTATTTTTTGAGATTTGGATATATTATTACTTGGGTTTCCTCAAAGTCTGGTGCTTTCACACTAATTCAGGGTTAATTCCATTCTTTGACTTGACATTTGATGCTCTCAATAAGTGAGAAGGAAAGAGCTAGAAAGTCGGAATCTAGAGGAATGACAAGACCGGAAACCAACTGTAGGGCCTAGAGAGGATTTAGAACTGAAAAAATCAATATAAACATAAGGGGAGTCAAAAAGTCTTCTCGAACTCAAACATACCTAGATTTATCACTAGAGATGATGGAAAGGATGATGAAAGAGATGCATGAAGGGATCTTGGAAAGGCACAAGAAGATGATAGAAGATTTCTTTCAGATGATGGAAATGCCAGGAATGGTTGGATCCGTAGGGAATCCAAATCAAGTTCCAAGAGTCAATGTAGAAGCTTTAAAGCTGGATTAGAGCAAGTTATATTAGTTTATCCACAAGTGCAACACTTAACGCTTGGAGAAAATGTTGGAAATTATGGAATTTACGTTGGAGCAAATGCTGAAAATGTGGGAGCTAATATTGGAATCACTTAGAAGAACCAGAATTTGGCAGAACTATGGCAAGGAATGTGAATTCGAACACTAAAAGGCCGTGAACCCATAATATGTATCAGAGACCCATAGAAGGAACGATAATTAAGAAGAGGTAGGAGCTGTGAACCATAATTTGAATCAACAAAAACAAGAGGAGTACATGCCTTAATTTGTGCTAGTAGTGCTTTATAGGACTAGAGGGCATGATATTGCTATGGATCAGATGTTTCTCCTAACAATATATGTTAGATGGATGATACAATTAAGAAGGTAGTTATGGGAGAATATCTAGATCAAAGTATAAAGGATGTCACTAGAAATCATTATATGTTGAAATATGGAATGTTAGGAATTATCCGATTTTAAGCTTTTGGCGATGTTATAATGAAAAGTCCAGCTAATTTTTTATATATATACACACACATAAACAAAATATATGGAAGTGCTTGGAACTTCAAAGGATATAATAGCGCACCGTTTCTTGTTTTTTTAAACTGATTTGGCAGCTATGTGGATTAAGCAAGTGGAAAATGGATCTATCCATTCAAGGAATAAGCTTGTGAATAATTTCTTTAAGCAGGTCATCATGCATGTATGGAGGTTGAAGAACTTGATATCATTATCTACTATAAATCGAAGGTTCAAAGAGAGGTTTAAGAGTTATTTTACAGGGTCTAATGAAGCGGCTGTTGCAGTGGATAAGCCGACTCATCAATTATCCCGATGGCGGCGGTTTCAAGAGTAGATGAAAAGTGAATTTCAAGGTGTCTTTGGAGAGATTCACCATTGGATTTGATGAATTTCTACAATAAAATTTAGATACATAAGCGGTAAGAGGATGCAAAACCTCAGGAGACCAATATGTGTGAGGAAATCAATGCTATGAAAGATGGAAGGTCATCGAAAGCTAAGTTTGGGTGAATAAAGAGAAAAAAAAGAATGCCAAAGATGACAACATAGATTCTAGAGAAGTTAAGAGGCCAAGGAGAGAATTCAAAGAACCTAAGTTCGCTTTACAAAGAACCGAATGAGACCTCAAAGTGGATCTACTTGGACACTAAATGATATATCTTATACTAAAAACCAATAAGGAGGCCCACAGATCGTGAGTGGACCATTAGAAAATACTGTATATTCCATGATATGGATGGAAATTACACAAATTATTGCAACTATCTAAAGGATTTGACTGAAGAGTATGTTAGCAGCGGTCATCTTCAGATATACATGAGGAATCCAACTATGGCGGTACTAGCGGAACAACCACTACTCACAACCGAAAACAACCAGAGTTTTGGTTCATAACTCCTTATCCCGTGATCGGAATGGACTTGGGGCAGGTTCATCTCTCACTCCGTTTTTACCTACTTTAGACAACTAGGATAACAACCTCAGACCAACCACATGTGTATGAGAACCAGAAAGATCCCTAAGCATGCTTTGACTTGGATATCTAAGGAAAAAATCTTGGATTTTTCATTCATTTTGCATTGTGTTAGAAAATTCAAAAGAAGAATATAAATCAATCGAAAAATGATGAATTACCAACCATAAGGCGATGAAGCAGGCCATGATTGGAAGGTTAGGATCATTTTACTATCAATGAGTCCCGCTAGATAAATTATTAGGAGTTAGTAAGGATCACGATTTGTTCTACTGGAGTGCTTTCAGGACATAAATGGAAAGAAATAGGTTATGGAAAAGCGATTGAATTAGTCTATTATCATTGAGTTCCATTGGATAAGTTGATTAGGGCTCAGTAAGGATTGCTCGAACTCCCATTGAAAGGTGGAAGGGCAAAAGGGCAAAAGAGAAAGGGTTATAATACTCCACCAAGGAGTGATTTTATTGAGTTATTCTTCGTTAAGTCCCATCTGATCGAGAGGCTTGTTTAGAATTGGAAAAATCTTGAAGATAGGCCATCATTAGCCTGGAGAGGCTATGGGGATAAAGGATTCAAGACAAACCAATGACCGACACAAAAAGACTACGAATCAATACGTCTGAAATAAGAACATGCTCATTGTCTTAACGAAACCGTGATCTTACCCAAACTAAAAATCCACTAAACGATCCAAAGAGATCATCACTTGAAATTAAGGTTTAAAGTCTAGAAGGACTATATGTTATAGAATTGGAATCTAAAAAACCTGGATGGGTCACCAAATTGAAACTTAGTTGTATTAGATGTCCACAATGATCATCTAACTGGATTTTGATTTACATATAACAGTCTGAAGAAACAGAAACACAAACTAGGAACAAGATAGCCCGGTAAGGCCGTGCTGCAGGTTGAATGTATTGCACTTGGAAGACTTAGACCCTAACATTGGGTATTGGAAAGCTTTGGCTTGAGAAAGATTGAATCTTGGTCGATCGATCTCATGAAAGAATGATTCTTGGTAGGTTTTCCTTGAGTGGGATCGAGTCTTGGTTGGTCTGCCTTGAGCAGGATCAGATCTTGGTTAGCTTAACCTAACAGTTTTTCTTAATCATATTCGATCAAGGTTGGTTTATCTTGAGGTAGGATTAGGTCTTAGTCAGTTTACCTGTAGAGCATTTGGCAGTGGTCGTTCCACCTTGGGTGGGATTAGGTCTTGGTTGGCTTGATAAAATTTGATTGCCTTAATCTCATGGTTTTTCTGGTTCACCCTGAAGATTTTTCCTTGAGCGAATTCAGTTGGCCTACTTAAACGGATCATTTTGTCTTTGCCTAAAGGTATTAACTTGAGCAGATTTGGTCGGTTTTGACATGACAGGAGTTTTCAGCTTAGTTATAATGTTTTGGATATTGAATGCTGACTAAATTGGACAAGGATTTGGATTTAAATGTTGGAGAGCTTCACCCGGTTAACCAAAGTGATTTGATTGAATTATGCTTAGAGAGAGAATTTGTTATTGTCTTGGATATATCAAAGATCACATCTGTTGGAATTTGGCTATGCATTTTGATGCAAAAGCTGAGGTGCTTAACTATTGGGCTTGGACTATTTGGACATGTTCTCATTCAAAGCATGTCCTTCATCCAAAATACATACTCTTGAAGCCAGATGTTGTGACAACCCAAAAATCCCCGCCTTTCGAATCGACCATAAGCCGCATAAGTCCGATCCAAAAGGCGGAAATTCTCCAACCGTTATGGGATACAACACTTCTGAACAAAGAACAAAAGAACATTTCATTGCTATTACTACAATTTTACATCGGAGTATAAGATTATCAGAGTATAACACGAATATTAGAGAATAACAAATGTGATACAATACGCAGTGGAAACATAATTACATTCAATGAGGACTCTCAAATGCTCTGGACACAACTCTAGCTTCAATCCAGAATCCTGCTTTAAAAAACATATATGCAAAACCAAAACTACTAGCTGCCCATGTGGAAAATATGGACACCCAGAGTATAGGTGGGAAACAATAAACTCCAAGTCAATCATAGGATTGGTGTGAGAACCAAAACAGTTATTTACTTTATTGTAATGTTGGGTAAATTATAGGACTATGCCTTATAACACAGAACGGGTTTTCTCTACATGAATACCAGTCATAAAAACTCGCAATGCTTTTTGAAAAATGAAGCTATTATATGACTCAAGTTCCATCACACAATGCAAGCACAAACTATAGGATAGAGTTTTACCTTATAATAGCCAAACATGCTTGATACACGGAGTTTCTCTTTTATTATCACTAGTGCATAGCACGGAAATCAATTTCGAAAATAAATGTATCAATCTTAGATGGCATAATACCTTATCCTATTATGTCGCCGTATAGGTTTACAATTAAAAACGTAGGGTTCGTATTGAAAGTTGGATTTCCATCAATGACCATGGAAAAGGGTCTTCCGTATTCGATTCGGAACACATCTCTAACAAGATGTCCAGGACTCGTATGCATATGCACATAGAGCGGCAAAGTCGACCCACCGATTCCCGGTGAGTTCGGGTTTCTCCTGAACATAACGTTGACCATCATCCGAGGCACCTCAATCCATCGATCCACATAAGTAAATTGTCTGGGCTCCGTACGATGGCGTCACTTTTAGCTAGAAGGAAATGTTAGTCCTTAATATGTTGTCTTTCATCCCATTTTTGGCCATTAACGGGCTGTGAGGCTTGTCGAAGTCACGTTTCAACACAAAGCTACACTATATCAGCCATGCTTTGTTCATCATCCACAAAGCTATACTTTTCAAAAAAAGCTTTGATCTATCAACATCTTAGCATGCCTCATTGTCAATTCACACATGTAATCCGTTTCTATCACTAATATAATCTTTGAGTTCATACGTCTCAAAGAAGGGTGTTAAGCTAAAAGAATAAATTCTTCGCCACCACAAATATATAATCAATAACAACTATATGAAATGCAACGTCAAACACATATCCATTTACAAGTCCGTTTTGGGTCTGAACGAAACCAAAGACATCTTATTCCTCGTCCCCTAAGGGAGAGAGGCCCCGCATATTCGGTCAAGCTCCAAGTACGTATGGACAACCGCAACTTTAACCTTATAACGGGAGCTACCCAAGGCATCCTCAATAATCCAAATGATGTGAAGATCTATGGTCTTCAACCACCGTCTTTAATATCTTCGACAATCGTCGTATTAGTTATTCAAGTGGGTTGAAACCTGGTCTTTTCGATAACTATCGCATCATTAAAATCAAGTGATATATAAACATATCATAAGCCTCATTCCAATTCAGAATATTCTTTTATTCATATATCCTTTACAATGGAAACTACGCCCATAAATCTAATCAAAGATTTATATAATCTCTGTTCCCAAACTTAACTCAAATTAATGTTTATAAGCCTTATTGAGATTATTGAGCCTTACAAAAAGGTAATCTCTCATATTGTTATCTCATTCCCATCTTATTCATCTCATGGAGCAAAACTGGTGGTGCTCTATATCTAACACCCCTCGTGTCTTGGTATGTTTAATTACGTTCTTTCTTTTCAAATCTTTTATTAAAAGTTTTATTAAAATTCAAACATTGTTTTAATCTTCATTTCATTCAGTTAAATCTTCATTGAAAGATTTATTAAAACTCAAACTTGAGAATCATATTTCCTTTAACGGGGATAAAGAACAAATGTTATTTAAAACATCGTTCACGATCAAAATCAAACTTCCATTCAGTTCCAATTAAATTTATTAATTGGAAAACTTCAATTTGGAAAATTTCATTAATATTAATTAAAAGATTTATTCCATAATCTTCATTGTCAACTGGGTTTAAGAACAATGTTATTGAAGACACCATTCACGACAAACACAATATCCAATTTGATATCAAATATAAGGCTTTAAATAGAAATCACAACGACTTATATTCAATATCAAATTCTGAAACTAACAGATACCATAAACGATATCAATATCTTCCAAATTCCTCAAAAACTGTATCCGTATAATTATGGAATCCAATATTGAAATATCCAAAGACTATTTCCATTCAAACTCAAATAAACTTAAGTTTGAAAACTTTTAGTTTATCTTCAAACTAAACCTCAAAATATTGATTTGCAATGTTAAGTAAATCAGGTCAAAAGTCATCAAATTCAAATCATAGTCCAAAATTTCATAATTCTTACTCAAATCATTAATTATGATTTATCATGATTTTTCCGTAATTTTAATATTTTTTATAAGGTCCTTTTAGTCGGTTTCCAATTCCGGCCACCGAACTGCATTTATAACAACTTTTCAAAAATAGATTTGAACTTATCTTAAAATGTAACCGTTAGATGTTTAAACTTTCTATTCCATTTGAAAACTCTTTTCATTTTGAATCCAACATTTTTCGTTTCAAGGGAATCCGAAGGTCGGATCTCCCGGTATGTCAATTCAAAGTTGATGGTCGAAATTGCGAACTATGTTGCGCGACAAGTCCTATTCAGACCAAGTTCGATTTATAATTTAAATTTAATCGAAAACCTTCCAAAATAATTTATTAATTATATAAAACAAATATAATTATTTTTGGAAACTATATTTCAATTCATTTCTCTCAAAAATCTAATATTCCATTGTTTAATCATTTTAATTGTTTTAATCATTAAATTAATATTATTTTTCAAAACTTATTTTTTGAACTCCAAATTTTCCTCAAGCCCACTATGAAAATAAATAAGAAAGTTTTGAAAATGAACTTGTATTGAAACCCTATCTAAATACCCTAACCGAACTTCAATTTTACTCGTTACTATTCATTTTAAAAATAAAACTTGAACAAGCCATAACTATATGAAAATAAATTCAAATCAATTTATTTCTTTTACGAATATACATAATAATTACATAAAATTTGTGTCCATTCAAAATCGAACGTCAATTCCAAACTATTATTTTTCACTGAATATTTTATTAATAAAATATTCAAATTAATTTCGAATTGGAATGAGATTAAACCAATCACCATATAATTCCATTTATATGGATCTCACACATCGTTAGCATCCAATAATAGTTATTACTAACTATTAACATCTAATTACCACATTTCGTGGTATATACCATATAAGCTTTAAACCATTAACAGTTATATAGGTTTGTCAATCAACATATTAACCGCAATAGCAATCGATAAGGTATATTCCAATCATTTGCGACTACAAGAAATATACCCTATTACAACTAGCTATTTGCAACTAGCGCTATATGAAAGTTGCAATAAATGATATTTAGAAACTGACATTTCATTGTAGTTGCAATAAAAGTGATTTAACAACTGACATTATCAGCCAGTTGCGAAACAGATTTTTAGCAACTGCACTTTGATGCCAGTTGCGAAGAACTTACTTTTAGCAATTGCGATTCCAAGTCAGTTGCGAAAAACTTACTTTTAGCAAATACACTTTCCAGCCAGTTGCCAAAAACTTACTTTCAACAACTGCCTTTGGTTATCGGTTGCAAAAAACATATGTTTAGCAACTATGTCTTTTTGCCAGTTGCGATAAATATTTTTTTACAATTGACAATTCCTGCCTATTGCGAAAAAATTATTTTTCCCCGCCGATTGCAGTAGAACATATTTCTAACAAGTTTTAATAATTGAAACTAAAATGTAATGATTAATAATTATTATTAATAATCAATAACATATATATAATGATTATAATTTAACACTGAATATTCAGTTATATTCATGAAGTAATAAAAATTATTAGTATTGTATAAGTAACTAATTCATAATTTTTAGTACTAAGGTATAAATAATAATGCATATTAACTATATTATTCAATAATAATTTATTACACTTAAAAATTCATAAATAGTGATTAACATTTTTAAATTATTTTTTATTATATCTTCATCTACAACTAATATTTTAATAATAAATAAGTAATATTTTAATAGTTTATAATTATTTTTAATAATTAATTAGTAATATTTTAATAATTTATAATTAGTTTTAATAATTGAAAATATTGTAATTATAAATACTTAACTAATTTATTGATAGTTTTCAAATAATAATGCATTGTAACAATATATACTTAACATTTAGTGATTTATACTTAATAGTCATTATAATCATAATTAATATTGCTTCTGATGATTATTATAAATTATTGATTAATCATTAATTATTAAAAGTAAATATCGATTACTGCTTATTAAAAACTAATAATTGTCGAAGGCTAATTACTGTCCCGTGGATTTACAATATGAAATGATTGGGTTTATGTGCATTTATAATCAGGTTTACTGTGAAAGGCCAAAATACAACCAAACTTTTTTTTTAAAATGTTTGAAGGGGAACGCGATTCAATCAATCCGCAACTGTCAAAATTAACAAACTTTGTTTCAGGCCGAGTCCATAGATTTACCGATCCCGCTTCAATTTTTTTTCCCGCTTCGTTTTTTTTTTTTTTTTTCCTGCTTCATAATCAAAATCCGGCTCTTAAAGCAAACTCTTCTTCTTCCTATATCTCAAAAACCCTACTCCTAAAAAAGCCCCAAAACTAAATCCCGATTCGCTTCCAGTCTTATGCCAACCACAAAACGACCACCCTCTTCCCTTTTATTTTTTTCTCTTCTCCACCTCTGTTATTTGTTTCTCTACCTTTGTTCCGCCCTAATCTTTAAGCCAGCTTTTCTCGTTTTTGTATGTAGACCCTCCCTCCATTCTCCAATGCCTTTTTCGACTTGATTTCCTCCTTCAGATCCTTTTGTTATTCAGATCTGAGTGTTGTTCTTCCACAGTCAAACGAACTTTTCCTACTTCCATTTACCTTTTCTCCCATTTCGCAGTTTTTCCTAGTCACTTCATTACCTTGGCACATCGGAAAAAGCAAGGCTAGCCTATGTTTCTTACTGGTCGTGGATCGAGTTATCTCTCGACATGCTTGGCTACTTTTGCTTTCGCTGTATCTCTGGTTCTCGTAGCAAGGCTGGTTTTGGGATCTGGTCTATCTTCTAAGCTTGTGCGGGGTAGAGTTTCTGGGTTTCCTCAGTCCTGTTCTAGGTGGTGACGTCGGATCTTCTCCTGGCTTCTGATGTTTGGACTTGTCAATAACTTGGTGATTTTTTGTTCTTGTTATGTTATGTGACTTCAATCTATTTGCTGTAATATTATCTTGGCTCTGCTTGTTTATATCAGTAGTACTTTGTGATTTTGTCCAACTTCTCTTAGCTTCTCGTGGCAGTTGCAATGCAACAGTGGTTTACTATTTGTTGGGGTTGTTGAGTATAGTGATAATAACAATATACTTATTCCAAAGTCTGCTTGCTGTTTACAACAATGGCCAATTTTTTTGTGTGATTATCCCAGGTACGTTCTTGTCTATATTGTAATGTTGTCTCGAGATAATTATCCAGTGGTTATGGCCAATGTCAGAGTTCTTTTGTTGCTGTTAAGATATGTGAAATATTGCTTGGAGTTTCTGTTGCTTCAAGTCAAAAAAGTAATAAAAAAGTATCAAATGCAATTGTCTCTTAATACTCTTAACTCTGCTTTTCAGTGCTCGAAAGTTTCCTGGTTATGATCTGTTCTTCTCGTTTATTTTGGTTCCTACAAACAAGATAAGTTACTTCTCTTTGAATAAGTTTTAACATTAATATTTTATTAGCATTTTGATTCCTGAATATACGATTATTCACTTCGTATGTGATATAAATGTTTAAGCATATCGCCGAGTATAATAAAAGGTTATTTTGTTTGGTAGAAATGAATGGTTGAGTTTTGGTTTAGATTGAGATGTTAAAGATGGCCATGCTAGGCATGGCTGATGACTGCATGAGGGAAATTAGAGGACGCAGAAAGAGCTGCTGCTCCAATTTAGGAAATGTTGCTCATGCTTCTAGATGGGTTCAAGTTCAGATGCAAGGAAAAGTCTCTTTAGATGGTGTTGTAGCTGCAAGATGTGTTTTCCTGGTGAGTTAGAGGTGAGTGCCTGTGAATTGATGCACATAAATGAATGTGTGTGAGACTATAGCCGAACTAAGCTAGACTAATATTCCAGTGACTCATGGCTACTCTTTGTTGCGTTAAATTTTTGTGCCTCTTTTGGCTTTGATAAAGATACTTTATCAGTAATTAATTTAAAATTGAAGTTACTTTGTACTATCTTTGCATCAAACTATTGAAAATAAGAGAAATTATTTGTTACTACAGGTCAAGGAAAATCCAGTATAGCACATTATAGGGATAATGGTTTGGAAGGTGGAGTATTCAAGTTAGAAATTTTGTAGAAGTTTTTCCATTTGCATCAAAAACCCATGCAAGTATTTTAACTCATAAATAATTTATCCACTCACAAAGAGATTTCTATGTAGGAATGGGTTATTGAAGAAGCTATTATGATATGTGTTTACAGATATGGAAATTCAACTGTGGTTGATAATAGAGAGAGAGAGGCTGGAAGGATGTTATTTTCCAGAGAATCCGATCTGTTTTTGGTTTTGGAATCTAAACATTTTAGCTGAACATTTTCTATTCTCTTACACTACAAGACCATATGTAAATCAATGACACAGTAGAATAAGGTTAGAAAATATTCTATTTGTAAAAAAGTGTTGTATGAGAGGAGAAATTATTATATGAATAGTGTATAAAAATTGTGTAAATTTTTGTTGTAATTGTTTGTACCATTAAATTTTTGTTGAAATAAGATTTTTATTTGAATATTTCATTCTATGATATACAATATCAGTAAAACAAATACATTTATTATCTATTATAGGTTTACCATGCGTTCGGTGTTGTAGAATGATTTGTTGCAACAACCATGGTTATCACGACGGTAAGTCGAGTCGAGTCGACGGAGGTCCAATTAGTCGACTAGTGGACTAGTCGTAGACTAGTCGAGATTAGTCGATAAATAAATAAATATATACATATGCATAAAAAATTCAAACATGTGCACAAAAATTTAAACATGTAGTAACATACCTCATTGCTTCTTGCAGGACAGTATATGAAGTGACAACAACCGTTGAAAGACATCAATATTGATGACTTGCTAGCAATATAAAGTGATTCTTGCAAGGCAACATGTTATATAAAATGATGTAAAAAATATATAGTGATGTATTATTGCTATGTACGATGTTATGTAATGACAATTGATAAATTAATGAAAGTATATGTGATGATGTATAAAATATGTCGCATGTATTGACAAAAAAAGAGAAGCAAATGATGCATAGAATATAATAGATTGCTAATTTCAAAGGAAACACAAACCAAAATGAAGTTTCAACAAGCGTAGAACCTAATAAAGTGCAACTTAAATAATACAAATGAGACAATCAATTTAAAAAAAGTCATCTAGCTCGACTTCGTCATTTGCCTCACGATCACTATTTTCTTGAATACTAGTTGGTTCACGCCCATAATCATCATCAACATCCTCATCATCATTTAAAATGAGAGGACCTTCTTCCATCTCAACTTCATTCACATGAGAAGAGCCACTACCACGTCTAACATAGGTAATTGGTGCTAGATCAATACCACCACCTCTAATAGGATTACGACGACCATCAATGCCTTCCGATGCATCTAAAGCTCTATCTACGGCAAGCCAATCCACATTACCGGGATCAACAACTTCTCCATTAATCCACTCATTATCCCATTGGAAATCATCTAAAATCAAAGGATCAAAAATTTTACCCTCCTCGCGTCTCTTTTGGAACCTTGTTGTAATTTTCCGGTTGTATTGTACATACACCAAATCATTCAAACGTTGATGCTCCAATCTATTCCTTTTCTTGGTATGAATCTAAATAAAATATGCACTATAAATAACAATGATAATAAATATGTATAACTTGTAAAAGAGAATAAAAAGCTACTTACAAACTCAAAAGTGCTCCAATTACGTTCGCAACCGGAGGAGGAACAACAAAGACCAATGACTCTTTTTGCAAATAGTGTAAGCTCAATGGTATTCCCACCAAAAGCTCCCCACCAATCAACTAAATAAAAATAAGTTTACATGAACACTCCAATTATAACGGTATGACAATTTGTAAATTCATAAATATTAACTTAAAGGTTGATGTACTTACGTGGATTCTTAGTTTTCCTTTGGCAAATTGACAATTGCTTCCCAAAAGAATTTCTTGAATTTTCAAATTGATCGGCTTGATCACTAATCGTTTCCACCGCATATGTATCAAGCACCATCCTTTCAAGAACATCATTAAATTTCATCCGCAATCGTGAAGAGTAGGCAAGATCATTTTCTTTGATATCAAAAAATTTTCCCGGATTAAGAAACAAAGCCGCTCCATACAATTCTACTTCCATTTGAGACGACCATCGTCTCTCAATAATGCTTAAGACTTTACTAGCAAGTCTTGGTTTTTTTTCAAGTGCACTTTTCATCCTAGCCTTGGCATAATCCATTGCCGCACAAATCTCCGCCATAGCCGGTTTTTCATCACCATCAACAATCCTCAATACAACCAAAAGTGGTTGTGATGCTCTAATGCAATCCTCAACACTATTCCAAAACCTTGTTGAAAGAACGATATCATGAATTTTCCCTCTCGCGATAGTTTTAGCCAATCTAGAATTGAACCACTCTTCGCCACCAAACAACTTTCTTAAGGCATCTCTGTTTTTGTATAAACTTTGTAATGTAAGAAATGTCGTAGCAAACCTTGTAGCTCCTGTTTTCACAATATCTGTCCCCGATGTCTTGTCCCTCATAGCACATAAGAGTCGACCATGCCTATACACAAATGTTGTTATTCCTCTACCATGTGTGATGGTAGTATCGAACTCCTTCATTTTGGCAATATCCTCTAGCATTAGGTCTAAGCAATGTGCGGCACAAGGAGTCCAATAAAGCGTCTGAATCCTTTGACACAATAATCCTCCCGCCGCTTTAAAATTAGCACCATTATCTGTCACAACCTAGAATTAATGCAACAAGTGAGCATTTAAAAAAAGCATGCATTAAAAAAAAAAAAAAACATGCACACATTTATTAAAAAAAAGACATGAACACATTAAAAAAAAAAAAAGACATGCACATAATAAAAAAAAAGACATGCACACATTAAAAAAATAAGACATGCACATAATTAAAAAAAAGCCATGCACACATTTAAAAAAAAAGACATGCACACATTTAAAAAAAAAAGGCATGCACACATTTAAAAAAAAAGGAACAAGTTATGTAGCTACCTGAACAACATTGTCTCTCCCAATCAAATCAATTTGCTCCTCAAACAAGTTTGCCAACATTACCGCGTCTTGTATCTCACTTGAAACATCAACAGACTTACAAAAAAAAAAGTCCCCTCCGGACTGTTAACAAGAAAATTAATCAAATGTCTGCCTCTTTTATCGGTCCATCCATCAGACATAAGTGAGCAACCATACTGCTTTCAAGCTTTTTCATGTCTTTCTCCCAGTTTGTCCGTCTCTTTCTTCGCTTTCTCAAGTAATGGCATCCGCAACTCATGAAAAGTTGGCGGCTTCAAACCCGGTCCAAATTGTCCTATAGACTCAACCATTATCTCATAACTTCTAGAGTTTGCAGCATTGAATGGTATGCCACATTCATAGAAGAAGTTTGCAATGTGCATCTTCACTCTATTTTTATCTTCTTCGGTCTTCGTAGAACTTTCAATTGTAGTTTGGAATGGACCCTTGCTATGTCTTTCCTCTATGACTTCTTCAGGGGTCTTTCGGAGTTTAGAAGCAATTGACTTTGTTGGCATCAATTGTGGCACTGTAAAAGACATTTTCTTTCTTTTTCGTGCCGTTTCGACACTTGGCGTAGAATTAGAAGCAGCTGCCGATGTCTCATCACGTGGTTGAACTTCATGAACGTCATCATCATCATCATCACCAAGATCACCCAATGTCACAGACTTCTTTGAATGTTTGTCAATATAGTCTTTCATTTCTTTCATAATTTCCGTGGTAGTTTTCGGACATATCGCTACATCAGCAC
This sequence comes from Allium sativum, assembly GCA_030737875.1. Classification (NCBI taxonomy): domain Eukaryota; kingdom Viridiplantae; phylum Streptophyta; class Magnoliopsida; order Asparagales; family Amaryllidaceae; genus Allium; species Allium sativum. Next base: position 694,251,095 of record CM060926.1, read on the forward strand.
ATCCGCCTGCAAGATGGTGTTTCAATCTTCTAACGCCCGAATGCATTTGTTTACCACAAAGAATGCATTGAACCACATCTTTTTTATTTAAATCAGGCCAAAATCCATATTTCCATCCAATATCTGTTGATTTGGCCTTTCGCTTTGGATCCTCGGAGGGATCATACGATTCAATACTTGCCGTTGGTATTTCTGTAGACATCTGCACACCAAAAAAAAAAAAACCAGCGGTTAATTAGAAACAGCAGCGGCCAAAAAAAAAAAAACAGCAGCTCATTAGAAAGACGGCAGCTAAAAAAATATAGCGGCTCATCTAAAAAAAAACATCTGCGGCTTCTAAAACAGTTTCCAACAATTCTCCACTTTTTTTTTTTGTTCGAGAACAAAGGAGCGTACAGGAAAAAAAAAAGCAACGAGTGGAACAAATAATACCTGAGTTGATTTCAGGTACCCTGGAGAGGAGGAGGCTGCGGCAGGAAGAGAAGCGGCGTCAGGAGATGCGAAGCGGCGGCAAAGGTGAGGCTAGGGCTTAATCGATTTTCTTCAGTTCACACTTCACCGTATGTTTTTTTGTTCGAACTTCGTAACTTGGAAATCCGTACTTGAATTCACCGTGTGAAGGCTAGGGCTTTTTTTCCCTCTTTGGATTGGGCCCAATTTGAAAATTGAAACCAGTCAGAGTTAAGTCGACCGACTAATCGTCAGACTAGTCGACTAGTCGCTCCATGTCGTTCATGGCGCCCGACATATTTACAAATTTCATGTCGAGATTCCAAGTCGGTGACTACAGACCGACTGGCCGACTAGTCGACGACTAGTCGGTCGCCGTAATAACAATGGCAACAACTCAAGACAATTGCAAAAGATTTTGCACTAGCTAAAAATAGTTGTAGTATCTTGTTTGTTGAATGCGAATTGTAGCTTTACAACTGTCATTTGTTGTTGAAAAATGATATGTTGCAACAATAATGACCAGTTGCAAAAAAGTTTACTGCAACTTCTTTTTGCCACAGGCATAAATTATTGCGAAAATGGTCCGACCTATTACAACTCCGGCTATTCCAGCGGACGCTGGTCTATTGCAATTGGTCTACTGCAACAGATATTTCTTGTTGCGAAAAATGTTTTTTGTTGTAGTGGCGATAACTGGTCATGAATCATTTATCCAAATAGGGTTCACCTCGATATCCATTAACCGGTAATTGGTTTATTACTTTCTAATGACCATTTAAGGTTCTATCCAATTCCAGGTCTACACAATTTGTTCTAGGTATCACATTCTGAAGCAATTACATGTATATTTCTTAAAAATCACAATTTTATTATGTTAAACATCATTAAACATTTATCATAAACCTAAATCATCATAATAACAACTTGTGAACATCATAATCATCAAATAATTAATTAATCTTTCAAACATGTTAAAACTAGAAACATTAATTAAACTAGTTAACAAAACTTGAGTGAGGAGTTCTCACTAAGGGACCCACTCCTCGAATCTTTTATGTAGGACTTCTATCATACCATTATCGCCTCACTATCACTCCAAATCACCAAATATTAAAAATATATATAATTATACTTGCACTGGAATTGAAAGAGGAAAAATTAGTTTTTTAGCGGTTCTAAGGGCTCGAAGGCTCAATGGAGTCCATGACCTAGGGATGTGGGGTCCACCACATTACGTAGCTTGAATGGGGTCGGAATTGGCTGTGTGTGGCCAGGCGTGGCTGGTGTGGGGTAGGAGGAAGGTGGATTTTGGGGGTATTTTGGGTGTAAAGTGGAATTAAGGTTAATGAAGTTTTTTTTAGGGATTTGGAAGGAGGTCACGGCAAGGGGAAGGGAGTTGGAGAAGACGGGGAGGAGGGTGGAGAGGGCACAAATCAGGTCAGGTGTGGAGTAAAGAGGTGGAGGCCATGGGAGAAAGAGGAAGAAGGACTTAAAGGAAAAAGTGAAAAAGTGAAATGGAAAAGGAGAGAAAGGGAGGGTATTTTATAAAGGTGGAAAGAGAATGGCTCAACAAGGTGTCAAAAGGAGATTAAGTGGGAGAAAACACACCTTTGAACCTTAGATGCAAGACACCTCATTTCAAGCTTTTGGCTTTAAGGCATATGTAAAGTTATGAATATGTTTTAGTTCTATCCTGCGTCTATCGCTCGCATGATCAAACGGTAAATCCGATTGATACGAAGTTTTGAATCCTAACTGTTAACCATCTTTTTGAAAAAAGCTGTCATGGATCCGATCGAAGCCCAATCTCCAGAAATACACAAATAGCCAATTCGGATATTCGGATAAAAAATTCAAGTATTTTTCTGTAGCTACACAGCAGAATTAACTGAATTATAGGACCAGTATACATAAGCTCGTAATAAACTTGTACCTGTTTGCCGAACCTCTTAGTGTGGTCATTTCATTAATTTCCACATTGACAAACCCCCATTGCAAATATCTTTTGAACATCAGTTTAAAGGAATGTGCTTGTTCAATCTAATTCTTTGTTTTTTCACTGCAAAGTTCAAAACTGAAGGCATATCTACCACTGGATTATTTTGATACTGACCAATTTTTTTTCCAGAGCAACTGATTCGGAAAGTAGCTCCCTTGTTGAAGTAAAATTGTTATTACCTTCCTTGGGATTTGTATTAAATAAAACAAAACAGAGATAATCTTTACTGGAAGTAGCTTTTTAACCTTCTCCTTGGAACTTTTTGAATGCCTTAGAATATTTTAGTACTCGCATGCCGTGGAAACAACCACCTCGGGAACAAAACAGATTCTACACGACAGCGAATTTTGTCGGACCCATTTGTTTAGCACTGACATGCCACTGTAAATATACCATCTAATTGCGCCTATTTACAATTAGTAGGAAACAAACAGCTACTCTCACTCTAAGCAGATCAAATGCACAAAAGTTTTTTTTAATATGTACGTGAAAGGAGACAAAGTTGGGAAGCACAATTTGATAATGCAATATCAACTTCTACAGTCTTTTGACTTTTCATTCTTTCTGCATTCCTAATCTATACTCTAACCATGCATATCTAAGTAAAATGCAAATGCAAAATGCAATTATTGTCAAGCTGTCAAATGTATCTCAATATCATATGCAATCATGCATGTATCTTATGCACTATTAGCCAACTCCCATGTAGTTGAATTTGTTGAAAAAATAACTAAATGTTACTGGACTTTGCATAGTTATTACATTTGTCAACTGTACATAAACAACTAAAGATGTTTAGAAAAACTGCTAAATAATAAGTAATAAAGCATAGAAAAGCGAGATAAAGAGTTCATAAATTAAAATTTGTTGTTTTCCTTCATGAAAACCATCTTACAAGCATTAGTGCTAGAGCAACCTAGCATTCGCATCTATAATTTCAAAGCCTAGAGAATAGAATGTAGTACGCAAAGCTATGAAAAAAAAATGAATGGTAGAAAAACACAGAAGAAAATGAAACCCTACTCAGATTGGTGAAACACTCAACTATTAGTGCTTGAATCTCGAATTTTTACAGATTGCGTTCTAAAGAAGATGAGAATCTCAAAAAAGAGCATTAACCACCAAAATCAGATTGGCAGGAAGCACAGTAAAAAGGAATTCAATAATTGGTGGAAATTTTCTGGATTTATGAGGTGTAAGGAACAATTATTACTCTTTTGCTATTTTCACGGTTAGCTGTATTTTATGATTTCTACAATAGAAAATAATGGTTGTACTCTGTATGACGTGTTTTGCAATTTACTTGGATTTTATAACTATGGGTAAAAAATTTACAATTTCTGGTGTTGTCCTGTACGCGAGTAAGAGGTAAGCTGTATTGTTAAAATAAAATTTAAAAAAGCAGGAACATGGCTTGGCTATAGAACAATGGGTGATATAGATTTCATGTTTGAGATCTCTTCTCTACGGTTTAAATGAGCTAGAGTGTTGCTCTAAGTATATTCGCAACAGAGAAGAAAGAAACTCATACAGCTTATGTAAATAAAGCTGGAATGCTTTATGCACAAGGATTTTTTTTTTTTTTTTTTTTTTTTTTTTACATTTTTGTCGAACAAACTACTGATTTTTGTTTATAGTTTTATTAAAGAGGATGCTTAGTATTAAAATTTTGTCTTCATCAAAATTGTAATTGCGTGATAAATAACGTAGCCTTCCTTTTCACGTAGTGATTATCATAATCATCATCCGTTTGCGCAAATGTAAAATTATACGATGAGATTATCAATACTTTACTTCTGAGTTTTGATATTTGCAATAGATCATTCAATTTGATCTGAATACTTGCATTTTTTGCATTTTCAGGTTTTATTCCGCAGCACAAACATTGGCAGACCCGCTTTTTTTTTTTTTTTTTTTTTTGATAACTGGAACCACTGAAATATAAATTTTAATGTTGAGGTAATTTTTCAACCAATAACATGTTAAAGTTTCATTATATGATCAATATACATGATCAAGTTTAATGCACTATGCTTTACATATCCTAAAAAATGATTAGATATACAATGAAAATCAGTTCAGATCTACCTATTTCCAATTGTGCTCGGAGAATGTAACGCCGTATTGTTTGTCTGTATGGAGATTTTGACTTGGAAATATGATCAATTTTCAAATTTGAACAGCCTTAGTTTAGAAACTGTGAAAGAAATAAATAACTACAGATGATAGAAGTACTGGCAAATGTTAAAGTAGGGTAATATGAACATATCGGAATTCAAATGGAGGCAGCATTTAACTGGTAATAGAAGCTTCAAATATTAGCAACATACTATTGCAGCAATTAAAAGATGAATAAAATAATACAAAGTTATAAGTCTGCAAAATGTGATATGCACTTCAAATTCACTCTGTTGAAAATACAAGGCAGTATTACATCAACTGAATGTAAAATAGCGTGGAAGAACATATACTTTTTAACAGTATTTGACAGTTAATCGAAATGGATATCATTATGCAGTGTGTTGTATATAAACTTGTACATAGAATATAGCAAATGCTTAATTAATGGTAGGGGAAAAAGGGCCAGTATGGTCAAATATGTAAATAATCAATTTATATATGGTTAGTGAAAATTTGAAGCATAGCATGCTAATATGTGGATTATTTTATGTAAAAAATAAACTGGCACTTATTCAACACCTACTTGCAGCAAACAATATTTTGGAGTGAGGAGTGATTTTTTAAATGAAAAGCTTTGCTAAAAAGTATGTTATCATGAATCATATAGGACAAATGTGGAAAACAAGGAGATTATATATTTTTAGGCCGGATCCATTAATATTATAAAGAAACTTGTTTGCACAGATAAAAACTGCATATTGTTCAAGATAACCATTAGTACAACTGAAATAAAATAAATATGCAACAATATTAAGCCATATGAAATAGAGATGGAGAAAACGATAAGATTAAAACATTTCAGATGTCATATGGACCTTTTCTCTTTAGATTACTTTGATATTGTAACACAAATAACATTATCATAATCACAATTCCATATTCCGACGGAATCAAATTGGGATATTGTAAAAAAAATCCAGCTTTGATTTAGAACGCACAACTGAAAAAAGAACTCATAGTTCAGTGTAGCGTCTAGTAGTTTTGTAGATCAATATCTGAATTGGAAGAACCAAGTTATTGAAGGCTATTTTATTTTGGTTGTCCATCCAAATTAGACTAACCCATGGACATCATATGCTGTGCTCATTTTATGATGCCCATGTGTTGTGTTGAAATGTTTAAGTTTTGAGACAACCAAAAGTAAATAACAGCGTCCATAACTTCTTCATTTTCCCCCATTATCCTTGCTTGATAATATGAAAGAAGCTTAGTTGATTACAAATTTAGATGATAACAAATTAGGAGAAGACGTTACTGAAATTCGAAATGCAATATAGTGCTCAACGCCGAGAGTGGGGTAAAGGGAGTTGAAGGTACAACATGTATAGTTTGAACGCTAAAGCACATAAGATTCTGAATGTATGTAGGCACAAAGGTTCATTGATTAGTACGAAGATCAACATATTTGCATTTCTTTTTTCCATTCAGTTATGTAGAAATGGGGAAAAAAAGCGAGGGTATGGCATGATGATTATATGCACAAATCATAAACTGATAGCGATTAAATTACTTTGATTTCCTATTTTATTGACCATCAGTTTAGTTATATGTCCAAATAATTAAACATAAGATCATTAGTCTCCTTACAGTTCCCGTGAACGCTTACATATAGTTCTGTAGTCGAAACATTTCAACTTAATCACAGGATCAACGTAACTTTGAATGCAGTAAAACAAAATTATATGAATCAGCGTACATGAAATGAAATATATTGTCTGCAAGTTCTAGGGAGGTTGATTATAGGCAGGCAACATGGCACTTATTCTGAAATAGGGGGTTTTTAATTTCGCTGTAGCATATATTTGTAAGCAGTTAGAAATCTAACCTTTTCCGCTGTAAATTTAACCGATTTAGCGTTGTTGGAAACCATCTAGGGTTGGCAGATTCGTTGTATTTGACCGGCAGATGATGCATCCCGTGGTATGTACCAGGTGGGGTTGGATCAGAAGGAATTTTGACAATTATCGAGGATGGTTCAGTAGAATTGATGGGGGGTGATTGAAGATTACTAAAAATTCAAGGCCGTTTTAAGCGGTGGAGTAATGTTGGAGCACAAAGGGAATCCGTTACCGAGTTTGCCGGAGAAACCCATGATCATTGCCGATTTGCAGCCGTATTGGGGATGGGTAATGGTCCACGGTTGATGCAAATTTGTAATCGTTTTGGGAACGGGAAAATGGGGCGTTAGTTTAGGGTTTGTAGCAGATGCCAATCGAAGAAAGTGGAAATACGTAATTGTGAGGAGGATCATGCTACGACGTCCGATTTGATGTGTATCAGGAAGAAAAGGAAGTCGGCTGCAATGGAAGTAGGGATTTTGGGAGGGAGGGATGGATTACAGTTTTGACCGTTCCCGCAGCGATGTGTAGAATGAATGTAATCGAGTTAATTTCGAAATACGGAGTGTTGGCGATGCCACGGTAGCGAATCCTTTTTCCTCTTTCTTCTTTGAGTAATAGAATAGATAGATACCTTCAACATTATATCAATGAGTTCCCTCCCTCAAATCCACCCGTCGATGATCATCATGACTCCATCGAAAGAGATATCATTATCGAAACGTAACGTAGCCATCACCGAATCACTACAAAGTCCTGAAGTCATGACATGGAAGCGTCATCGCTTCATCGTCGAGATCACTCGTTGCAGAGCAATAACATCAAAATCAAAAGTTGGTTGTACCAACAAACAACCACACTGCTCTCCTTGAAGCCTCCGTGTTGTACATATCAAAGATTTGTCGAATTGGTCATCATCAGTATTGATTGATATTGACAACTCTGCAACGGTCAATATCAATCATTTTGATCGTGTATAAGTCAAAATTTGCTATGTACAAGTAAAGTGAAAATGCCTATTACCCGTTCTAAAGTCCGAATACATGCTCAAGTCCATCATCCTCCACCTTCAGATCCATTGGTACACATCCCCATACTTTTCTACAACTTGTCTCATCTATTTGAATTTCATCATTTGTGCATGCAATTGAATATGCGCGGAACTTTATCTCATCAACGTGAGTTTTTGCTCTGGTGTATTTAATTGATATACATAAAAACTCTACCGCATGGAATGTTCCTAACACTATATCGTATACCGATGTGCGCTTTCACCCAAAAAAATCATACATGCAAGCTACCTAGCATACATAAAACATGCACAACACATTTATATCAACTAATTTGGAATTCATATAAAAAAGCTTGAATCTTACGATTTTAACAATACATTGACATGAGCATGTGTGATATTCATTTTAAAACTATATTAAAATACTTCAAAATTCAATTTCGGTTGTGGGTTTATACGTGTACACAGGGGCGGAGCCCAGTATTTTTATTAAAAAAAAAAAGTAAAAGCACGCACTCCTTCCAGTCTTCCACAACAGGCCGAAAACAAAACATCGACCTCTCAGAAAATATACATTTTATGTGCATTGTTTTGCACATCAACTTCAGTTAGCAATTGTTCGTGTCGCGAAAGATATAAAAGTCATTGCTAAATTCTTTTACTTGGTTAACAATTTGGTGAATCTTGCTGGAGTGTCATGCAAGCGTCGAGATATCCTACAAGAAAAACGAGGCAGAAAGCTGGGTATTCAACCAACTGCAGTGTGACGGCCCGCCCCGTACCAGCCTGCATTTCCTCCGAAAGTGCGCTGTACACATGCCCGACTAGCACAGGACGGACGTCAAGAGAAAGGAAAGAAGAGAATGAACAAATCAAGAAACCTGTAGAATGTCTCACAGCGCATAGGATAAAATATAATAATAACATACTTGACACAAAACAGGCGAGACAGTACATAAGCTGATAACTAGAATCAACATCAATCGTCAAAGCAGCGGAAATCCAAATACAGCTTATTACAATTTTCCAAATTTACTGTCTCTAAACAAAGAAAGATGAAGTAGAAGATACACCAACAATGCCCAAGCAGTGATCTTCAACAACACAGGGAGAATACTATATATATTACGTGGAAGCCTCCTGCTCGTCTCCGGATCATCTACCCGTGCATCACCAGCTAACCTGTCTCTAGTCTGCTCGTGTGAGCACCCAGAGTAATAAGAGGAGACATAAAACTCTGGGTCAGACATAAAGCCTGGTATGAGCGATAAGCATCTAAACAGAATAATAACAGGTATACTAAACCATACCTGAACCTGGACCTGCAACCAAAGAGTTAGTACCACATACCGTACAATACTCCAAGGTGCCATAATAAATAGTGTAAGAATACGGGGGTGGGGTGTGCATGTCACAATGATAGCAAACAAATCATCCATAGCAACCATCCTCACATCTCTCACTCAGTGCGTAAAGCGTACGACATCTACCACTTTGGAACACTAGACAAACTGAGGTAACGACGAATCCCGACTTGTAGAAACCCTGCTGTGACCAAGACAAACACTTGGAGTCATGACCAAACATTTCAATGACCCACTTCATTGGTCGTAGCCCTTGGTTCTACCGATGCCATAATGGCCCTGAATTCGCCTTCGCACCTCCTACCATAGTGGTCCAAAGCTATAGACGTCGATAACTCCTTAACACGCGTCCCGCAGCAAAGCCCAACCATGAAGCGAACTCGTTGATTCTCATCTAAATCTTGAGCTCTAACTTCTCATTTGGACTTCCTTTGCATCTCGGGTTTGGTCGAATTGGAGTGGGTCTTCAGAAGAGTCATCGCGTAGTAGTAATAGCCCACGTACGGTTCGGTTCGGTGCTCCTCATCTAGCTTGGTTCGGTTCGGTATAGCCTTCCTGATCGGTTCGGATTGGTGGTCCTCGTCTAGCTTGGTTCGGGTCGGTAGTCCACTTCGGATCGGGTCGGTGTCGTCCTCCGGGTCGGGTCGGTTCAGTGATTCTCCCCCTTCAGATATCGGTTCGGGTGTCTCTGCTTGAGTTCGGTTCGGAGGTAGTTTATCCGATCTGATTCCTTCTGTTTGACGTGCTTGCCTGCTCCGATCCGTCCTGTTCCCTTTCTCCGATCCGATCTGCTCTATTGCTCCGATCCGATCTTCTGTCCAACTCCAACTCTAAGCAATGGCCTTCCTTCCTGCCAAGCTCCTTCCAGTGACAAGTCCCAATCCAGTTCGGATTCCCTTGGCCAGTTCACTAGTCCAATCCGACCCCTGCTCCGATCCGAACCGGTTCGGGACCTGCACATTTCTGCAACTTTCCAGCGAGCTTTCTACGTCATTCGACGACGTTTTCAACCAATTTAACTATTCTAATCAATCATAAAACATACCATAGAGTCATAGCAACATGTAATAGCAACCACAAACAGCAAACAACAATTCAAATGAATCAAAATGGATCAAAAAGTGACTAAAACTTCATATTTTCCCATAATCCCTCTTAATCATGTTTAAGCATACGATTAGCAAAACACATCGAAATTAACCCAAATTTCTAACAGAGCCTTAAAACATTATTTTAGAATTTTAAGAATTTTTCCAGAATTTATTTACGTATAAATTCGCTAATCTTCACTAATTACCCTTAATCACTGTAATTAGTGCAAAAACTATGCAAATCACTCACCTTGGCCACAAACAAAATTCTCAGAACTGAAACTCCTTTGATTTGGGCGAATACTGATGTCCAACAGCAGCTCTAACCTTGCTTTGGTGCTTTTTCTTCTTAATTTGATGCCTCTAAGCCTTAATCCTTGATTAGAAAGTGATTTTGGGTGTTTTAGAGAGATTTAGAGAGTGGAGGCCATGGCTAGATCAAGAGAAATGAAAGTGGCGGCTGGAAAATGTCTAAAGAAATGTTTTCTAACCCTAATCAGCCTCCATATACCCCTAAACCCGAAATTCCCCTTGGGCCTAGCTGCTAATCACCCGGTTAAGCCCAATTAAGCTGTTTTTAACCGTCTGAAACTTGTTTCAGTCATATCTCCCAAACGGTAAGTCCGTTTGGCTAATGTGACCACTCTACGGAAAGAGAAACCATCATCCGAAGCCAATGGAAGTGGTTTCAAGTCAAAATTCCTTTCTAGTCAAAAGTTATGGCCAAAACAGTGCCAACTAGGGGTAAAATGGTCATTTAAAAATCGGGAAAAATCACGAACATGGGAAATGACCCCAATAGTCGTCTCCCAAGGTTACATGACCATACGACTTCGTATGTGAAAGAAATAAATATCCTACGATCCTATGATGCGTAGAACGTGGGTCGTTACATGCAGAGTGGAGAATTATGTAGTAGCCGAGAATTGAATCAAGAGAGAAATTTGAAACGGTCAGGAGATACACGTTGGGGTTCACAGACTTGGTGGAAGATGTCTCTGAATATAAAAAAAAGGTGAATCTTTAAATTTGATAAAAGTGATGTAAAATTTTGATTTTATATTCACATTATATTTGATGAAAAATGTACGTGGAATTACCAATGATCTTTCAAAAGCACTTCAACGAAAAGATCAAGATATCATCAACGCTATAACTTTGGTGAAATTATCTAAGGAACGAATACAAAAATGAGAAATGATATATGGGATAACATATTTGTTGAAGTAAGTTCTTTTTGCACGAAGCAAAATATTGTTATTCAAAATATGAACGATAATTATCTTCTTTTGGGTAGATCAAGACGAGGACCAAAGAAAACAAACTTGCATCATTATCAAGTTGATTTGAGCTTAATAATTGTTTTGATGAGGTTAACACGGAATTGCTTCTATGCATGGCATCTTTGAATCATAAAGATTCGTTTGCTTCTTTTGATGTCATGAAACTAGTTCGTCTATCTGTACTTTATCCAAATGAATTTTCCGAAGCAGAACACATGGATCTTCACAATTAATTAGAGATTTATGTCATGGATATTACATCTAATAATGAATTCAAAGTAAAAAAGCATTTACAATTTAGCTAAGAAGATGGTCTTGATGGGAAAGCATATTGCCTATAGTTTAGTTTATAAACTCATCACATTATCCTTAATTCTACCAGTATCAACCGCTACAGTTGAAAGGACTTTTTCGACTATGAATATAGTTAGAACGGATCTTCGAAATCGAATGGGGGATAAATGGTTGAATGATAGTTGTATCACTTACATTGAAAGAGATATCTTTGATAACATTGACAATGATGCAGTTATCGATCGTTTTCAAAATATGAAAACTCCTAGGGAACAACTTTAAAATATGCGTTATGATTAGGTTTTTTTTTTTTTTTTTACACTAATTTTTTGGATGTCTAACACTGAACATTCATAAAATGAGCGCCTAATGTCAAACGATCATTAAATAAGCCTTTGACGATGGAAAACTCATTTAAGGGTTGAATATTGAATGTCCTAAATACCCAACTCTTAAACGACTGGAGATGCCCTAAAGTCATACCATTCTAATTCATGTTTTATGGTTGCACAACTTCAATTCTTTCACAGTACAATTCATTATATGCGATCTTGAAATATTCTATATGCCCGATCCTAAAATTCTTCCACTCGATTGATTTCTTTGATTCAAGGAATGTTTTTCATCCATCCACATCCTCCAACACCCGTATATCCGTGTAGCATGCATTACTATAACAAGCACAAGCCATATAAATCTAATCCACTGCATAAAATATTGATCTCAGCAAAAGGAATCATGCATTGCACTAGAAAAATATTTCTTCTTACCATAAGCACGCTGGATAAAGAAGTTTTTCATGGAACACAAATAGATAACAATGCAATTTCACATCGAAATAGTTGCATTAAGTAGGAACAGGTAATAATATACAGTCTTAGCGTCAAACTACTTGCACCTATACACTAACATGTATCCAAAATAAAACAATCCCATGTTCAACATAATCTATCCCTACATAGACACCGTCCATCCAAGGCCAGCTAGAATCACACAAATTTCTTCTCACCGGTTTATATATAAAGATAAACAAAAAATGAAAACTAGGCCAGCACAGAAACCCATAGCAAAACAGCACGATTATCCTTGTTAAATGTATATATAACTGAACTTTTTTGTCACCCATGCTTGCAAGCTGACCACCTAAACAGAGAAAATATAGCCAAGTCATTTATTTACCCAAAAAAAAAAAAAAAAAAAAAAAAAAAAAAAAAAAAAAGAAGAAACAACTGTCAATGCCTAAAAAAGAGTACCATGCACTTCAGATGTTCAGTCAACAAAATTTCAGTATATTGGAGGTTAAATCCCAAATGCATTAGATTGGCAGTTATGAAATATGAATGTAACTAACTGGCCAGCTAAATATTGCATTACAAACCAGTTTGTGCAGATATGAGCTTTATTTCTAATTATATTAACTCTTTCGATTTATGTACTAAATAAAACAGAATTCATTCATATTACAATCCTCACAGGTGATCGCCATTTCAACCATTGTCGGTTTTATTAAATATCCTTTTAACCACTCGATCACAGCTTTACATCACATGCATGCTTACACACGTATTGTGTGTCATGAAACAAGTTATAAATAATAACTAGATTCAATATTAATTAATGGAAAGTACATTACCAGGTACGGCGAACTGAAAATATGTTCTGATGTAAGTATGGATGGAGGAATCAATAATAAGTGGCAGGATATGGAACAGAAGCAACAGCTGGCTGTTGAGTATATGTAGCCACTGCAGCTGCAGGTTGGGCATAACTTTGCTGCGGATAGGTCTGTTTTCAGAAAACAGACTATTAGAATATATAGTAGTCGACTCTCAAGCACACATCCAAATAATATAGTAAGGTTAACTATGTAACACAGGTTACCCCAGCTACCTAAATTTGAAATTTTGTAGTTTTACTGTGTTTGATAGTCAAACAATTCTTAAACAAGTGGAAGCTGAGCAAATCTGTTATCTTTAGAGAGCGTTAGCGGTCAATCCAGTTTTCTAACAGGTTAACACCGCAACACAACTCTGGTTTTAAGATGCAAGACTTCAAACAGGATTATCATAAATGCAGGGAACTCTATATTAAAGAAATCACCTGAGCAGGATAAGTTGCAGGATAAGCACCAAAAGCTGCGGCCTGAGGTGCAGACGTTTGTACAGCCGCCTGTGGTGCAACATAATTGGGATACCCATAAGCACCATATGCAGTCTAGGCGACATACAACAGTAAATCAGTCTATACAGCACGATAGAAACATATAATATAGTGTAGGAAGAAAAATCATTAAAACATGGTAGTCCACCTGAGCTGCATAGCCAGTGTTCCACTGTTGCCCTTGTGCTTGGGGGTTCTGCATATAAGCAGCAGCCCATTGAGTCTGTGCATTTGGATATGATGGTGTATCAGTTGAAGTATTTGAGACTTTAGTCTTGTCTGAGGCCAAAGAATCCTCTGCTTTTCTCTTTTTTGACAATAAACTGCTCCTTTGACATAAGAAAATTCTAGAATGCCTCTTCTCTGCCTTTTTTCTGATATCGAGACTTCCAAACATATCCAAGAACTGTGATAGCAGGTAATGTATAAAGCAGAATAAGTTGACATACAACAGATGAATAAATATTTCCCGTAAGTAACCATTCCATCTATACTTAAATATGACAACTGATTAGAGCATTGTGATAACCCAAAAATAAGCTACAACCACTTTACCTGACTTTTAAGTTTTAACAACACACATGAACTTCGCTAACTTATATGGTTTCTACTAAGAAACCATACATTTATATATTTGCATAAAGGTAACCAGATTGACAGTTTTAAGTTTAAAGAACATAAATTTTAGGCTGAAATCCTAAAACCGCAACACCCTACTCTTTCACATAAGTGGCTGATCTTCTCAAGCGAAGCCAAGGAAAAATAAATTAATGGACTTCACTAACTTATATGGTTTCTACTAAGAAACCATACATCTATATATTTGCATAAAGGTAACCAGATTGACTGTTTTAATTAAAAGAATATAAATTTAGGCTGAAATCCTAAAGACCGCAACACCCTATTCTTCTTTCACATAAGTGGCAGATCTTCTCAAGCGAAGCCAAGAAAAAATAAAATTAATGGAGATTTGAATTTGATGATTTCTCACTTACTTGTAGTTCGGAACTTTTTTTGATATGCGAGTTATTGTCTCTTCTTCTCATGAGAATGAGTTTTTTATTTTCTTTTTATATATACTAGTGTAGATGCACGCACTTGTATGTGTCCACTAAATAAAGGTATTTGCTTTTTATTTTCAAAATATTTAGCATGGGAAAATAACTTTATTATAATGTTGTTTCTATTGCGTGTGTTACAAGTGAAAAACTTCTGATGGTCACAAACGCCGTTATTTCAAGCAGTCTTACTGATGGTGGAGGTTGCAAATCGAAAACGAGATTTCGTGTATGGGTGGTGAAGGGGATAATGATGCGTGCTACAAACTGATTGCAATATTTCATTAATGGGGTGATTGAAAGGGAAAAGAGGTTGGTATTTTCGGAATTATAAAAGGACACTGTGTAAATTCTCTTGATTGAACTCGTTGAGATGTAGAGCATAGTTGGAATAGGTTAATGATTAATTTGAAAAGCTGAGAATTTTTGGATAAATTGGTGATAAATTTGGAGTAGAACTGCCAATAACTGTATAATTTTAAAAATATATGTTGGAATATCAAAATTTTGAGATGCCTGCCAAAAAGCTGGATAAACTAAAAGGCAAACTAAAAGGTGGATGAAATAATATATTTTAAACTACCAGCTTTTGGTGCAAAGACAAGGAAATCAGATCATTTCAAATTCCAGCGGTCCATACCCAACTAGACAAACTAAAAAACAAATAGTAAGCAAACAGTCAATTACTTCCATAAAAATGCAAGATATTTCTTCTCTATCTGAAGCGTTGGCTGCATTAGAATCATCAGATGAAGGCAAAATGAACTTTTCTACCAAAGAATCTAAAAGGTCAATGTTCTTCGAGCAAGGCTGGATTGTCTCTAGATGAATGGCAGCCTGTAATATTCAAATGGAATGTGAACATCTGATCATCATATTGTAGTAAATACTAAATATGGTAAGGATAGCAAAAATCAACCTCAAGGAGAGGTTTAGAAAGTTGCACTTCATTGATGAAGTCATATAAAACTTCCCTTGCTTTATCAAGATTCTTGTCTACCTGCAAGCACACAAAAAAAATGTGTGAAGCCTAGCAATATGCACATCCATTTGTACATGTATAGGTCCGAAATATTAGAGAAATTTGGTAGTCATATCTAGAGGAAAAGCATTTGCGCTGATTCAGAAATGGATATAAAATTCAATACACCAAACCATTATTAAAAAAGCTGTTACTGATAGCCAATCATATCACACATGTGCGCACGCAAGTGTACACACGCATGCATTATATACACACACACACACATGTGTGTGTGTGTAGTCTATTTAGACACAAAATGATGACACAAGCAAGTTCAGCCACAAAATGATTTCAAGTGCACACACGCATGCATTATATATATGTAGACACGCACACACACACATACATATACATATGTATGTATGTATGTATGTGTAGTCTATTTAGATACAAAATGATGACACAAGCAAGTTCAGCCACTAGATCTCCCCCTGAATTCCACCATCACATAAAGACAAACAAATCCTACGGTTTAGAATTAGTCTCTATTCTATGTTTAGTTTTGTGTCTCAATAGCCGCTCCCCCCCCCCCCCCCCAAAAAAAAAAACACACACACACACATACATGTATATATATATATATATATATATATATATATATATAGGTAGATAGAGAAAGAGAGAGAGAGAGAAGCGTTCTACAACACCTCTAAATTCCAGCACCCCAAAAGCCCCCTAAACCAACCACTCAATTATATGAAAATATGTTAGTGGGTGGAGAGATGGTTGCTGGAGGGAAAGAGAAACATATTTTAATATAAATGAGTGGTTGAATTCAAGGGGCTTTTGGGGTGCTATTGAACGCTCCTCATATATAGATATATGCACACACACACACACACACACACACATGCACATATACATGTATATATATAAAGAATTACCAGATATAAAAAGCGTGAATAATGAACAAGAAGCATTGGCAGTATTTTGGACTGCTCCTTCTCCTTTTCAGAAGAAATGATCTTGTTATATATAGAATAAGCAGCTTCCTTACCCCCCTGTGCATTAATCATCAGCTGGAATCAGTTTATATTTTAACAAGCAGGTACTTTGAGTAGAAAATACGAAAACAGTAAAGAAGGTTACTGCGTGATATTCCATATTTGCATGCTTAACAATGGCTTCAAACAAGCAAGGAGATATCTCAGAATAAAGATATTGATACTGTTCACGAGCCCCCTCAATGTCTCCAGAAAATTCTTTGAACTTAGCAGCAAAGAGGTGAATTTCTGGCTGTTTCTGTTGAAAAGAACATAATATAATAGTCATCATATTGAGAAGAATGCATAACATACATGCAGCAATATGTAAGATCGTTTATCAATTCATAAACATAATCGTTGGGGAAAAAACACAGTAAGCACATGGGAGGAAAAAAAAGAGGGAAATCATATGGCACTATGTATAGCCATCATCTTAGAAACAATAGTAGAGCTGCTGATACCAAATAATGTGGCAAGATTTTAAACCTGTATTTTTCTTTTTTAATGCTAACCTCAAGAACCAAATTTTGTATATGCCTATATATGATGAAAGTACAATCATTTGAACCTAGCAAATTTTGTACTCAATATATCAACCTTAAAAAGAAGAAAACAAATTTGAAAGGACAACATGACACATTTACAAAACAAGCACAAAGAATACTGAAATGTTATAACTGCAACCACTGTCACATACAATAAACTTTCTCAACACTTTGCACAAGTCTTCAGAAACCCAGTTCTAAGGAAGTAACAACACGACCTTCCTTCTGACACAAAAACTGAACATTCCCCTCTAAAGCATCACATTTTTGGATCAAGAAAAACACCTCATAGCAGAACAGATAGAAGTAAGGAGTATCTACGCCAAATCCTACGGATTAACCATTTTAAACTGGCATCTTTGGTTAAAATATATATGCAAAAGAAACGTGGTAAGGGGAATATAACCACTCAAGAATTATTAATGCATGTACTACTTAGTGCTACTCTACTTAGTTTGCCAAAAGATCGCCCCATACTTGCAAATTATATAGGGAGAATGTACCTTCACAAATATATGGGTTGCCCGAGCTAGGGCATTATATGCAAGCTCCATGTTTCCAGAGAACTCCATGTGTAATACATACCGAATCCAAAATTCAGGATAATTGGCACAAGCTATCAAGCATCTTTCATATAACTTAATAACCTGAAATGGTATCAAACATAACAACCATCATTGATTGAGCGAATTAACGAGAAGAAAGAGATATTTTATCCATCAAAAAATTAAGAATTGCAACATCAAACAGAAAAGCAGGGAAGAAGTGCTCCAATGGCTAGGGGCCCTCATAAGGAGGGACTCCCCCTTGACTGACAGATAGATAGTTAAGTGGATAAGCAGAAAGCAAACACCTGCATATACGAGATTTGAATTTTTAAGAAGGAAAATTTACTATCAAACACATATCTTGAATCCAGAATGACAATTTTAAATTACTTAGCCTCGTAGAATTCAAACAGTACGCCCCATCCATCATCAAATCACAATCCCAATAAAATTAGTTGCTTCATCGACCACTCAACTAGAGCATAATGCAGTCAATATGACTTAACTATAAATTAGTAAATCAGAAAATATGTGATAATATTATAAACAAACCTTGTTGAAATCCTCTTCATTTTCCATGAAATTTAGGTATTTATGCCAATTTTCAAGTTCTGCGGCATCAAGAGGTCTGACGTGGAAGTAGGGCCTTCTGATGCCTAGTTCAAAGTCAATGATTTTAGAGTCGTACTCCTTAGATTTTTTATAAAGTTCTTCCCTGAATTCTATATACTTCTCCATCTCCAGTGCCTCTGTTAAGCCATCATTTGGGTCAGATTGTTCTACATTTGAACCTTCCGTATTTGTAGGAATGGATGTAATAGATGCTTCCTCCGTTGTTCTGATTTCGGATAAAGGATGACTACCTACGAACTCTTTGAAGCTGGGAAATGCGAAAAATTTAATTTTTATAACAAACATAGAAAATGCTAGAACACAGGTCAAAAGTTTATTATAGATATCAGCACCATAATATATCTATTTTTCCAATAACTCTACACTTCGTAGATTACACAAGTCTCTCTTTCACCATGGACAACAGAACACGGACAAGGTTAACAGCTCATGGGAACAATTTATAATGAAAATTATAATTAAGAGATTACAAATACATAGGTAAGCAGCAAGCACACACATAACACATAAAATACACTTAATACCATGTTGCACTCCATAGAACTAACAAAGATTTCTAGATTGAACACTATATAATACAATATATAGAAAGCATTTGATGCAAGTTATAAATTTACTGACTACATTATGCATGAATTATATCCGCCGCAAGAGCATTCAGCAACGACTAATATGCAGAACAGTGACTAAAATATGAAATACTATGGGGAAATTACTAACCAGTTAAAATATCGATCCAGCTGTTGGATCGGATTCTCAAGTATCCTAGTATAGATCATGGCAATATTCATCCACGCCTGTTGTGCCTCTTCGTATCTTATATACTCATCCCACAACGGGTGTGACAGGTAATCTGATCCAACAAATGCTAATCCTCTCTCAAATAGCCTGACAAAAAAGGATGGTTAAATTTCCAGGCTATGTGGGAAGATGTGTTTTTGTTCACTATTTCAAACTGTATCATATCAATTTAATGACTTGACACTACCAAACACACTGCATTTACCTTCCTTAAATAATCATACTATGTCCTTGATATGGAGAGAACAGCCGAGAAACCTTTTTCCAGCAGATATATGTTCATTGTTGCAATTAAATTACAAATAGCCGAAATAAGTTTGAAAAAAATACGAGTGCACATATTAGATAAATTAAATCTAATGTGTGTCCCCAGCAAACCTGTTCTCGATATATGAGCACCTTCAGGTTCATGCCAAGTTATAGTCAGAACAGTATATGAAGAATATGGTTAGATTATTACAATATGAAGGTATATTGCTAATTCATTTAGATGGTTGCTTACCTTCGAATGATATCCGGATCTTGATATGTAGATATTGCGAAAACACAATACTGCAACCAAATGTCTACAGAATAGGTCACCGCATTGACAGCTCTTTCATATACCTCAACAACTTTGTCAACACCAACCAACCGACCCTCGTGATCAGCATACTTCTTCCAGTAACCAAAACACAAGGGAAACTCAGCCAAGAAAGTGTCGTAGACTTTTCGAATCTTTAAAATGTTGTTCTGTGCAAAAACATAGTTGTAAGAAAATGAAATGGAAATGTTGCAGATGATCATTTAGTCAATATAGCCTTTAATTTAAATATCCAATATTGTTCCTTAAGCACTGCATCTAATACACTGAACAAAATACAAAGTAAAACATTATATTTCATATAAAAAATAATAATTTGTAATTGATACCCATAAAACTATTTATGTAAGTGCAACATCTATGCACATTTTCATCTGTATGCGATACAGACAAAACGTACATATTTCTTCGAAGTGGTACTTCAATTTTACTTTTACTTTGATAAAACAATGAAATGGCTAAGAAGATGACTGGGTTCTACAATGAACAGTATGTCGCATATCATGCAACATCAAGATTTAGAACAACTGAAGATACATTAAGAACCGATATGACCATTGTATTGTAGTTTGAATAATACCTCAGAAACTCTCTCTGTTTCTTCGATGAGGGATGTCCAAGCATTGAAATCCAAACAATTGGCCATCACCAAGCTCCACAACCTATCCTCTTCGGCAGAGTTTGCTGTTATTTAATGAATACAAATTAAAATTTAAGTGGCATATATTTATAGTGTGGTGCTAAAGGCACCACACTTTTTGCTACGGGCAACAACAGTCGGCGGGCTACCGCCAACCAAACAATGTTTGGTCGGTGGTAGCCCGCCGACCACAGTGTTAAAAAAAAAAATCTATCGGTGGTAGCCCTAAACACAAACTCGTGAGCCCTTATCACAACACTATTTGTATACAAAACATTCAGTAACCTTCAAAAACAAAATAAGTGAAAAAAAACAAGATTGCTGAAATAAAAAATTATACCTTCTACATAATTTTGCTCAGCTGCAGGTGCACCCTCCTCTTTAGTAGGATGTCCATTTTCAGTACTCGTTGGAAGTTGATAATTACATCCCAATTCACCTGCACTTCCATTCAAAGGCTCACAACTGATCACTTCATCTGTGTTAGACAAATTAGTACCAGTTTGACAAGCAACTTGGGGATCCATATCAAGACCGCTCAGTTTCACATCGGATGCATTAGGACCATTTTCTGCAGTGACCAGTTGATCACCTTCCATTGATCAGGATGGAAGATTATAAACTCTGCACTAGTATGAATACTTTTCCATATCAGAAAATGCTAAGGCGTAAAAAAGAACGAGGATGGAATAGAATTTAAATTTCCAGCCGGCACCCTTTATTCCGGGGGTTCCAGCCCGGATTCGACGATGACCGGCCGGATTCAGTCAAAAATTAGGCTGCAAGCAAATATATCAATGAGACTTCACCTTCGTTTAAAAGGCCAAAAATTTACTACAGATCTAAAACTTGGATTTGAGCAAATCAAAGTCAACTCAAAAAAATACCTGCAAAGAAAAAATATTGGAGCACGAATTCGAGCAAACGATTGGACGCAAGTTGGATTTTGTGGTTCGATGTTAGCGAGGTTCAAATTTTTGTCGTCGGAAGATTTTGAACTTGATAGATTCAGGGCTCAATGTTATTGAGGCAAAATCAATGGAATTAGGGTTCAGAAGATATCTAAACTCAAACGGGTGGCGGCGGCGAACACGGATTTCTGAGCGTATAGATTGCGGTTAGCTGCAGTGAACGGGAATGATGAAGCCCATGTAAAAAATGGCCTGCTGTGGGCTTCAGAAGGAATATTTTTATTTGATCTAGTGAAAATTTGGAGAAGGCAAGCACATGCGTTTGTCATGAACAAAAACGAAATATTTAAACGATAAAAAAGTTAAGTTTGTGAGTATGAATGATATATTTGGATGAAAAATTTAAGCGAGGCACTCAAAATTTTGGTTTTTAACTTGATTGGTTTATGATTAGTTAATTATTATTTTTTAATAAATAACATATATTAATAATTTGTATATGTATATAAATAAACTGAAAAAAAAAAAAAAATCGAATTCAATTCAAATCAATTTCATGGTATGGGCATATTGGTAAGATCAAAAAGCAAAAAACTGTAACTCAAACGAGCTTCATTTGCAAAATTTGGTAATTTTAGGAATTTAAAAATATATTTTTTATTAGTTGACTAAGTTGAATCAAGGAGCGCAACAAATATGAGTGTTCAACACTGGTTCAACCCACGACGCTATTTTCATTAGGGCATCTGATGCGTTCAACACAGCGGACGCAGATGGAACTTCAGCTTTATTCAAAATCTTGTTGAGAACACAAAAAATATAAATTTGTGAAAGAAGCTTGATTTTTGAATACTGGAAAATACCCTTTATGACAAAATGAACAAAAAAAAATTGTTTTATAAAAACAATGGGGCATAATATTTGAAGTAAATTTAATGTGAAATTTAATTTTAGGGGATTTTAACTCAAATGGCTGATTAATTCATAAGTGTTGTCCTTTAACTCACAACGGGGCATAATATCTGGATAAATTATTTTTAATGTGAAATGGATAATTCAACATGGGATTTTCTTAGATTTAATGTATAAATTTAAACATGTTCATCTTGGTCAATAATAATGTTTTAACCTCATTTAAAGTTATTTGATGAGTGAAATGGCGTATCAAATTAGTTTAAACAAACATTATCCCACCATTTTCCGTGTTATTTTGACATTATCCAATACTAATTAAATTTTAAAATATCATTAGCTTCTAAGCATTTTTATATAAATATTATTATAAGATGGGATAAAAGTATAAAAATATGAACGCTATGCAGTTTATTTTTTGGAACAAGCGTCACGGCACGAGCTCCGCGCGTGGTCACGGCGCGCGCTGCACGCGTGGAATATTGTTTCTACAAATACTGTGTGTGTGTGTGTGTATATATATATATATATATATATATATATATATATGTATCAATATTGCAGGTTTATGTATAGTTTGCACATATCCAAAGTTCAACATAAGATCTAACGCGTAAAAAAGGACTGAGAGAATATCTTATTAATTTAACATGAGTCAATCGATGATATATACCTTTATTAAAAATAACAATTTAAATCCATTTATCGTGGTTTCGATGGGAAGTTTGGACATCTAAATCTTGAATATACCGCATTTGCATTCAAATGCAGAATGGATAGTGCATATCTTATATTTTTCCAGTTCTAAAGAATTTGGAGGAGAAAGGGAGTGGCAGAGCCTCAGCACCAGATCAAAAAATATGAATTTGAGAGCTATGACCTGTAAGTTTATTTATAGATGTCCAAACTAGTATCCATCCGATATAAGATAATAAAATCCGAGTCATTCAACAAAATAAAAATATGTTGTTAGTACATGGCGTGATATATTTCTTGTCCATTTTATTTTTTTGCATATTTATTTGCTTGATAGTTTCTTTTTATTTTCCTATTTTCATTACTACGCATTAATTTTCTTCTGTTTCTAATTCATGCATGTTAATTCATGTGACCGTTATTCAAAACATTTATTTTTATTTCTATTTTTATTGAAAAAAATTCCATTCTTAACACACATTAAATTTCAATTTCAAATGCGATTATTTCTGGAATTAATACGCGTGCACATACTCTTGAAATAAATATGTCCACGCGTATTTGTTTCAATTGTTTTGAATTGGAACTTTACTTGACTAACATAAATAAACTCCCTTTTATTGGGTGATTTAATTCCATTTACGATGCGCATTTATTTTCAAATTCAAACACGCATTACTTGCATGTTAATTCATGTGACCGTTATTCAAAACATTTATTTTTATTTTTATTGAAAAAAATTCCATTCTTAACACACGTTAAATTTCAATTTCAAATGCGATTATTTATGGAATTAATACGCGTTCACATACTCTTGAAATAAATATGTCCACACGTATTTGTTTCAATTGTTTTGAATTGGAACTTTACTTGACTAACATAAATAAACTCCCTTTTATTGTGTGATTTAATTCCATTTACGATGCGCATTTATTTTCAAATTCAAACATGCATTACTTCTAAAATTTATGCTCTATATATTTATATGAAGTAAATACATACATGTGTATTATTAGGCATGTTACCCTTCTAGATTTAATTGTCTGCTTTCAAATTTTAACCTTATTCCCATTTATGTCTCTATTAATGTCATTAATGAAGCGCATTGCTAATTAAAGGAACATTGCTATTTAACTTTAATTACTTTTCGTTTCTTTCTTGATTTAATTCCTTCTATCATATGTGTTTGTTTTTAGTAAAGGGCATTTTCGTCAGTTCAGGTGTACACCAAAAAAGTGTGACACCAAACCTGTTCTGATTATTAATAAAAGATTATTAGTAAAAGATATGTTTGTTTTTAGTAAAGGGCTTTTTTGTCAGTTCAGGTGTACACCAAAAAAGTGTGACACCAAACCTATTCCGATTATTAGTAAAAGAAAAGATGTGTTTGTTTTTAGTAAAGGGCATTTTCGTCAGTTCAGTTGTACACCTAAAAAGTGTGACACCAAACCTATTCCGATTATTAGTAAAAGATGTGTTTGTTTTTAGTAAAGGACGTTTTCGTCAGTTCTGGTGTACACCAAAAAAGTGTGACACCAAACCTATTTTGATTATTAGTAAAAGATGTGTTTGTTTTAAGTAAAGGGTATTTTTGTCAGTTCAGGTGTACAACAAAAAAGTGTGACACCAAACCTATTCCGATTATTAGTAAAAGAAAAGATGTCTTTGTTTTTAGTAAAAGGGCATTTTCATCAGTTCAGGTGTACACCAAAAAAATGTGACACCAAACCTATTCCGATTATTAGTAAAAGATAACCAAATTGTACTTTACCTTTACTTAAAATATTCATACGAAAATAATAATTAAATAATACAACTACCAACTTGATTCACTTTTCAATAATTAATTACCTTATACCAAATATTTTTGGATTCATATTAAGACGCGTGTATTAGTTAGTATAAAATGTAAGGTGAATAGCAATACTCTTACAAAAAGCACTTTCGGATACATATAAAAGTACTTTGAATGACCTCTTAGTGATTTTAAAGTCAAGATCGCTTAGCATAAGAAAAGTGAATCCAACGGCCCAAATAATGAAGACCTGTTATTAGCAATAGAAAATTAATCATTGACAAAAATATTAGTAAATATTATACATACTTATTTTTTATAATAACTAAATAAAACAATTGTATTATCGAAAGTTAATCTATTTTATGTATGTGTACTTATACATAAAAGAAACAAGTATAAAAACGAAAGGAGTGAAATAAAATATATAATGGGGAAATCAGGAAAATAGTGTGAATGACAAAATGAACAAAAAATTATTTCATAAGGACAAGGGGCTAAAATTTTATTCATAAGGACAAATTTTAGTATAAAGGAAGTAATTATAGTGGGCCCCTGAATTTCTCCTTTTACACTAAAATTTGTCCTTATGGATAAAATTTTAGCCCTTTGTCCTTATGGAATAATTTTTTGTTTATTTTGTCCTTAAGGCTAAAAACCCGAAATCATAAAAAGGAACATATAAAATTATCCACTAATTATATTTAATAAAATTCCCGCAACTTCTTTAAAAGGTTAACTTAAGGAAAACATATTTCTTGTCACGTAACTTTCTGTAAATAGGTATACCTACATTTCCTTTTTTTATTTATACTCGCCCTGGTATTCAAACGTAATTTTAACTTAAGTCCTACACTTTTTTCATGTAACCAACATTAAGTACATTTTAACTTTGTGTATCATCATAGCACCAATCATCATTCATAAATTTTTCTAAAGTGTTAAACAGATGTAGATGATAAACATTATTAGGTAAATAGTCCAACGTTAGTTTGAATACCTGTCAGATTTATTATATTTAATACCAGTTTATATAATATTGGCAACAAAATACAATTGTTATGCACGAAAAAAAAAACCGTAACCGTTGCTTTAGTACTACCTTAAAGGCATAAACAAAGTCTCGCTAATTAGGTTATGATTAAATTTATTAAAAATTATCATCCATGGATTTTTGTTTAATCATGTTACTTTTTGCTTTTTTAAAGATAAAAACAAATTATTCGCTAATAACATGTTGTGAGTCCTACTCTACTACTTCTTGGAGTACATATTCTTGTTAAGTAAGCAAACTTTCATGAAATGTTTTAGCGTAGAGTTGGAACATACAATATTAGTTTTCCAGTTAATTAGCATTAAAGGGAAGTAGACTGTGATTAACTATTTCATTCAATTATGTCTAATGAATAATTATTTGTAGTAAATTCTTAAGTTGTTTTTGATTTCAAATCGAATGTGTCAATAAGAATATATTAATTTATTTAATTCCTTTTACTGGTCATGGGTAATATTTACATGACCTGTTCTATTAAACTTTATTTATGAACTTGGTGTTATATTTTACTAGGGCTGATAATTAGAACCGAAAACCCGAGTCGAACCGATCCGAAATGACCCGAACCCGGATCGAACCCGATGGGTTTCGGGTCGGATCTAGGTGATGAAAAATACCATCAAGACTCGATCAAACCCGACCCACATAGACCTGACCCGAATGACCCGACCGAAAAGTATTGAAATATATGTATTTTTAGTGTTATTATTCAACTGGACCCGAACCGACCCGACTCGACCCGAACCGAAGCTCGGGTCGGGTCCAGATTTTTGAAATGTATAGTTTAGACACAACAAAACCCGATCCGCCTAGAACATAGACCCGCTGGCTCGGGTCTAATTGCCAGCCCTATATTTTACAAAAGAAGTTGATGCCTAAATAAAAATTTGATAAATGTTTAAGTGGAAAAATGACTTTATTTTAAAACCTAAAGTTTAAAACTAAAAATTGTTAAGTATATTAAATGAATCTTTCCACGTGGAAATATTTCACTAAATAGTAAACGCGGTAGATGTAATGGAGTACTCATTCAAAGAAACAAAGAGCTTTTGCATTTTTGCAAATCATTTGATGAATATAGACAATATTTAGGCGAGCACCTAAATATTATTCATGTTCTGGTTTAGAATTGCGAATATATTTAGTTTAATAATGATTATGTACGCTTGTTTCAGTAGAGGGGAAGAGTTAAAGATATACACTTCTATGTTACGTATATTTTACAAACAAGAAGAATGCCTAAATTAAATTTTAGTAAATGTTTGAAGAGGAAGAAGAATTTCAATGTAAAATCTACACTCAAAGTTTTAACATTTTTTATATAAATGTACATTACATAAACATTTCATATATTATATACATTAACAGAAAATAAACAGAATAAAGGTAATAAAACATTATTTTAGTGATATAAAGAGCATTTTGATGGAATTTCAAGGTGAATGAAATATACATTAGTTCCACAATGTCAAATTTGAGACAAGAGTCATGAATACATACTATATTCTCAATTCCAATATTAGCCTTTAGGATCGGGTATTTTTATATGAGGGAGAAGACCTAAATCTCATTATTGACCATACACGCGTCGTCGTCTCGTCCCGTACCACTACAACAAAATAGACATTTTACAGTGGGTTATACCCATTGTAAAAAAGGGTTTCGCAACGGGCTTTGCCCCCGTTGTACCAGACCACGTTGTAATAGGTCGATATTTGACAATGGGCAATAAACATTGTAAAATACCGTATTTTACAATAGGCATAGCCCATTGTAATGTCTTTTCCACAATAGACACCGACTGTTGTAATAGATGTCTATTACAACTATTTTTTCCTGTAGTTAAAAAGATGCAAAAAATAAATAAATAAAAAATTGATGCAACGTATATACAAATTATTCTCGCAATTATCAAAAACCAATACAAATTATATATTCACATCATTTTGAAGTCACACGTTTATTTCTTTTCCTACATATTGCCACATGTTTGAAAGAAATAACAAAAACATACTCCATGATGAATAATAATAACTATTGTTTGATCATAGATAAAGTACAAGCATCCACATACTAATCACATCTACATCATACTTAGCAAGAAACACTCACGGACATAGTACACAAAACCTAAATTTTCAAAACAAAAGTTTTGCAAGTACCTTCTTGCTTGCTCTAATATTTCTGCTTTGCATAAATCATAATCTTTATTGCTCCATTTCTCCATCTTTACCAGTCTTCTGCGTTGCATGACTACAGTATCGACTCTACCAATATCATCATTTATTCCTTTTTCTTCTTCACAGCAACAAAATTTAGCAACATGTCTTCCATTATTCATATATTATAAAGCAAAGAGATGCATGCAGTACAATCAGAAAATCAATAGTTGAACAAATATATACAACAAAAATTATTTTTCATTACCATTATAATGACATAAACCAAAAATAATGATGTTGTATCATCATTGCACTTATAATAATTTCTGTGCTCGTTGCATCGGAATTCAGAAAGTTCTAAATTGACATGCTATAGTTGGTTCGGAAGTGGGGGCCTGGCAATTTCAAATTTTTGAGCATTTTAGGCAAAATTGGAAAATTTTGAGCTATTCCCCATCGAACTTCGCTAACCCACACCAGTACCTTCGACAAAGCTCTAACAACCTCAAATCGGTCCACAATTCAAGAAACTAGATTAAATTGATTTTTATTCCCAAAACTCATGCTCAATCCGTACTTGTTCGATATAATATTAAAATTCATGAAACTAATTGTAAAATTTGAGAAATTCACTACCAGTCCAAATTATATAATTCATGCTTCGAACTACGATTATTGATTAACGACTGAAATCAGCGTACTCTCTATCAAACCCAAATTTCCCTCTACCTACTTCGTGAAAAATCATGCAACTAATTTTAAACTAAACTAGGCTCAAATATAAATGAGTTACTAGTTGGTAGTTTTGAGTAGTGATGCCTAAATTTAGAGTGGTTGAATTTTTAAGATCAAAATGATCAAGTTTTACACACTTGAGATTATATACATATGAAATTCTAACATGATCAGGAATAAAATCATATAATTTACTCAGGTTATACAATAGAAAATACTAAAGAGTTATTAACGGACTCTAACTTCCTAAGGTAGATGTTCAGGTGAAACAATCTATGCTGGCAGTTACTTTTGAAATTGGATATAACACTTCATAAGAAGCAAGCATAAGTGCAAACATTTTGGATGAAATATAAGTGCATCCATAAGGTAAACATTATATTTGTGTCACAATATCATCGAAGTCCAAATGCATGTATTCAAGATACTCTATAATCTCGCAATCAGCACAAAAAACATACATATCCCAGTCATCCTTCCATTGCTGCAATGCTTCCTTTTGCCCTTTCTCTTTCTTATCCCATTCTACATATACACATATACATTATGTATTGATTATTCAACATGTTAATCGGGTTCAATGTACAATCAGTCTCACAAATGTAAAAATAATGGTTAAGTTGGATACATGACTTACCTTATCAATTGGTATTTTTACATCAACATCAACTTTCCGAATCAACGCCATATATTTGAAGAAAGCATGGACCTGAGCAGTTACTAGGTTGGGTGGTTATGAGCAAGCAACATCATGCAAGTTATGGCGACAAGCGGGAGAATCTTTCCACCCCCCTAAGACATGCACTACAATCTCATGGTCATTTCGAATTTTCTTTGAGAAGGCTCTCCTTGAGTATGAAAAGCATAAATTCTTACTGGTGAGCTTCATATTGCCACCTTTCTTCCAGAGCCTCTAGTTTACGTCCAAGTTGGTGGAAATCAAACGCCAGCCTCCGAAAGAGGCAGAAGGGACGTCGTTGCACGTCCTATGCAAGGCTGGCAGTCTCATCTGCTCGGCAATGGCGAAGTTGGTCCTATTGCTAAGAGGAGAAGCAATGGTTGTTGACATTGGGGAACCTGTTGAATGAGTGAAAATAAATGTCAAAAGAACTGCAAGTTATTTTCTTCACAGCAGTTCTGGTAATATATATTACTGTATACATTTGCTTTATCCTTTATCTGTAAGCAAATCATGTATTAGTTAAGTACTAATCAGTTGTTGCTATTTTTATCTCTGGACAAATATTTTCTTGTAATGTGCTCTTGTGCAGAAAGATTGCTTTGAAGTTTATGCTTTAGCCTCAGGGTTTCTATGTGAAGAAGTTCATGTTCAGTCTGATCCTGTAGGTCATTTGATCATATCTGGAGACTTGATCAACTTGAAAATCCTTGGGGTGTTTCTCCATTCAAAAAGGTTGTTACATTACCCTTACGATTTGACCCACATCAAACATCAGTAGTAGCTACTCTACATGGTCAACCATTTGTATGTGTGCCCTTTGAGTTATGCGATTAACGTAACCTGGATACCTTATTTCACTAATACACATGCATCTTTCATTGTTATTATAATGATACCATAGAAGGTACGTACATCTCATCCATTTAGCAGTGTGTCTGATCAGTTGCACCCCCTTTGCTTTATACGGTGGGTGACCACTTGTATTGTAAGACACTAGTTTGTTTATTTTAAAAAAAGCATGTACTACGAGCATCCTCCTTTACATACAAATTGGATTCCAACAACATCCGCATCTACCCAATTAGACGTGAACAGCAGCATCTGTTATTATACAAACATAAACATAGCATACCTCAGCAAGAGCAGCAAGAAGCAATATTCGAATAGACAGTGATTTGGATCTAGGCAAATTAACAGTTCTGGATATCTCTTTCAATGGCTCTAGAATTATCTCTGGCACGACTACCGCCTTCTCTACCGCATTTTCGACTGCCGCCAATGAAGCCAGGCCCTGGAAGAAG
Organism: Allium sativum; assembly: GCA_030737875.1. NCBI lineage: Eukaryota > Viridiplantae > Streptophyta > Magnoliopsida > Asparagales > Amaryllidaceae > Allium > Allium sativum. The sequence goes on from CM060926.1 coordinate 694,281,836, forward strand.
AACTTCTACCATTCCCAATCAAACTAATTGAACTCCTAGAATTGCCACTTAATTCGAATCTCACAAAAGAAGGGTAGGAGGTTGAACCAGAGGCAAACCTTGGATTGTGAATTTTGGGAAAAAATGTTTCCTCGGTTGTTAGGGATCTAACGGTTCATTTTGAGAATTCTAGGGTCGTTCCTTTTGGATTTGAATAGGAGCGAAGTGAAGGATAAGAGGGGTTGTGTAACAACCTGAAATTTCAGGCAGTAAATATTTAAATATTGAGGTTATTTAAATATTTAAATGTTGGATTTAATATTATAAAAATGGTTTTATAACCTTGACTAAATCCCTTTATAAACAATAATTAAAGAGAAGAAAACATGTTGTTGAGTTTTTGTTTACAAAGATAAGTAGTTCAAAGAAAAATTGATAATGTGACCGAAAACAGTTTTATCGATAAACAAGGTTTTGCTTATTAAAAGTTGTTGGAATATCATGTGCATGTAGTAACATTAGAAGAACACATATGTGTATGCACATATCATAGAAGTAACATACAAATGGTATATGTGTACATGTTCTAGAATATGATAAATGGCTTAAAATTATATGGATACGTGTCATCAAATGAAAGGAACACATGTTTTGTAAGTAAATAAGGTTAAGACACATACACACATTATGTGTCCATGTGTAGAAACATCTAAAGACACCTAAGTAGACATGTGTCTTTATCCTAAAGCATGCATGAAGATAAGGAGGACAAGAGTCCCAAAACCAAATTACCAAACTAGCCTTGAAAACTACTATATGAGGGGTGGAAAGGTTCATTCTTTTTCATGCATTCACAAATGAAAATTAAGATAAGAAAAAGAAGAGAGGTTTAGGAGAAGACGAGAAGGAATACAAGTTCAATTTTCAAGTCTAAGGTGAGTAAAATTATTTAAGTTCATGTATTCATTTCACATTTTGAAGAAAAGTTGAGAAATTTACGAATGAACAACTGGACTTGAATCCCTAAAAATGATGTTCGGTATTTTGGGCACAACTTTTGCGATTCTTAATGAAATTTCAACTTCTCTATCAATCTGGAAAGGTAATTCAAAGGGCTACAACTTTCACCAAATGTATTTAATTCTAATTTGGCAGTTTGCATACCCGAAAACTGAATGCAAAGTGAGGTAAAAATCAGCCCGAAATGGACATGTTAAAAATGCCTTATGATGTTTGATTTTATATATTAAATTGGTAAATGATTTTGAGGTTTACTTTTGATGATAATTAGGTAGACAAAGAGAGCTTCTTACTGTAAAAAAATTGGAGTCAAAATTTAGTTTTATCATAGAAAAACAACGTCAAACATTTTGTCCAAAAACAGGCTAAAATCTAATTTTTGGAACTTTTATAGCACTCTGAAACGCTATCTTTTCTATTAATGAAGCACCTTTTTATAGTGCTCAAAAACGCTGTAATAGCTGATTTTAGTCTAAAATCATTATAAACCACCCGGAACTTGTCCTAACACTTCTGGAAGTGCTATCTTTTCTCTGAATTAACTATGAAATATTTTAAAACAAGCAGAACTTTTCATAGCATGACTGAAACACTGTTATAGATGTTTTGAGTATAAAATCATGGTAAACTATTCCAAATCCTCCCAAATTTGGACTTGAGTTTCCTTATAGTATCATAACCAAACTGATAAAATCGAGGATGTTAAATCAAAGTAAAATTGAGTCAAAACGTGTCAAAATTGGAAACAAGGAAGGTTGACAAATTTCGATGATTCGAGGAAAATAATTGATTACTTGGGAGTGATGATAAGTATTATGTGATGTTCTACGAGACTTTTGCATGAAGATAGCAATGGATACTGTATGTTTATCATCTAATCTATTATTATTTCTTTAGCTTGTGTTTTAATTTAAAGATGCCTATAACTTTAACATACTATATTGGTTGCAATCTTTGCTTTGACAAGCAATCAACATATACGACTGATAATTGAGGACATTTATGATTAGTGCTTAAATGAGGTATGAATAGTGCATGGTTAACCGAGGTATGATTAGCGTTTAAACAAGGAATGATTAGTGTTTAACCAAGGTATGATTAGTGTTTAAACGAGGTATGATTAGTGTTTAAACAAGGTATGAATAGTGTGTAAACGAGGTATGAATACTGTTTAATCGAGGCATGAATAATATGTGTTTAAACGAGGTATGATTATTGTTTTAAACGAGGATGAATTGGGTGTGTTTTAACAAGATAATGAATGGTGTTGATCTTAACTATTTCAGTTCAATCTTTGAAGATCTTCCCAAACATATATTAGAGAAATATCAAGGTGGTTTGAGATTTGTTTATGAATAAGTTTTTGCATAAAGAAGATGATTAGCACTTATAATAAAAGATGTTGTCTTTTGAAAGAAAGTTCTACAAGATATATATATATATATATATATATATATATCAAAATGAGTATTTATAAAAGGTATTTTACCCCCATATGATATAAAGAGAATTTTGGAAGTAAATATTGATTTTAATTGTTTTGTGCAAAGAAGAACTACATTGGTTTGATCCTATATCTAATTGCTTACCCAATTAGTTAAAGGTACGTAGGAAGTCACATGAGGGTAGTGGTGCAGCTGCTTTATTAATAAAAAAATATTTTTGTTTATTATTTATTTTACATCTTGGGTTGATGCATCTTTCATATCATTTAAGCTATACTGACGTTTTATCAAGTGTGCAAGGATGAATATCGATGTCCATTTTGTCAGAGTTGCATGATGGTTGATTTACGGTAATTGTGTTTAATTCATACTCTGACAAGTGCTATTTATATTATTTAAAAAAAATTGCATTTAGAGATGTTGTATATTTATCAAAAAAAAGGTAGCTTTCATTGTTTGTTTTAGATGGAAGCATTTTCGGCAATTTTTTTTACTGGTCCGAAATTCCGGTGTGTTACAAGTGGTATCCGAGCTTAGGTTAGGTGCCTAAACAAAATTTCACAGAAGATTAGAAAATCATCCTAAATTTTTTGAAATGAAGTTACCTTAGTTTGATAAATATAACTGGATAGGGCAAGGCACCATTCCTCTAACTAGGGTTATGAGTGGTATTTATTTTGTGTGTTTAACTTTTTTTAGTGCTTATACTAATAATATGTTGATTCATTTTCAAGCACCACATAAAGAGGTATAACGATTTTGTAAGTGCATATGATTAGGTATAAAGTAGCGAATGAACGAAGTAGGTTATGGAGAAAGGTATGTGGTAGCATGAAATCGATGCAATGGAGTGGCTTAAAAGGAATGTGGGATAACAGAGTGCCAAGGAAGGAATTGAATGAGCTTGGGCAAACAAAGTTGAGGAAGATCAAAATGAGTAAATTGAATACTACATTCATGCAAAACCAAGGTAAGAAAATTTATTTAAATAATTATATCATTACATAATATGATATTAGAGTTGTTTAGCACCGATGATGTTAGCTTAAAGTTGCTAAAACATCTCTCAACAATCCAATCATAACTTTTGATTCCTTGATTTGGGTTTAGTCAAAGTTAGTCTCATTGGGAAGCTAGATTAATTATCTAGAATACTTACATCATACACATTTTTTCTTGAAAGTTTGCCATCTCAAAAACACTTTTGCAAACTGACTATGTATAAAACGAGGTTTATATCATTCAGTGCAAATTTCGTAACTAGTGCCCTATATAAAAATTTTGAGATACATCGAGTAATATGAAAAGATTGATGCAAAAAAAAGGGTTTATACTTAAGTTGATTTTTGAAGTTGAGAGAGTTGATTTTCCAAAATGAAATGGTTATCAATATGAAAGTAATGATTACAAAATATAAAAGTACTTTGAGAGAATACTTTGTTTAAACTTATTAAAGATTTTTGTGGATTATTTCATCAATGATGGATACTTTCGGATGATGATGACGATGGCGATGTGCGGTATAAGACAATAGATCTTGGGTAGTGCACTGTTACTCTATGATGACGGGATGCCGGCATAAGACAATAGATCGTCGATAGTGCAGCTATTACTCTATGTTGGTATCGAGCCGAGTAGAGTACATCCTATTTGATGACTGGATGCTGACCGCAATAGGATAAAATATCCTAAATTGAGTAGATTGGATCCACTTTGATGAATATAATCATATTATTTAAAAAATGATTAAAGTCTATTTTGAAAATATTACTCTCTGGTACATTTTGATGGGTACTGCAACAGGGAGTGTACAACATAATTGACTTTAATGAATATAATCATGTTTTGAAGATGTTACATGAGATGTCAAGATTACTCTCTAGTACATTTTGATGAGTACCGCAATATAGAGAATACATCCTTACTTGATGATGATGAGTCGGATGAGCCGAAGAATGATGAATCTTTGATACATTTCAAGGGGTACCACGAAAGAAGAAAAGGAGACTAGGAATCGATGTGGATTGCAAAGAACATGATCCTGAATTTGGGCATAAAAAGAAGCTATGGCGTGCCTTGTCCAGTAATAGCTTGCAGGAGTGATAGAATGTTAAAAGGATCGAATCATAAAATATCCAAGTACAATTTCAATTTATGAAATTATCTTGAAAGTATAATTGCAAGAAAATTTCCTGGATATATAGAGTTTCTTTTATGTAATATTTGGTTAAGTATTGCATAGAATTTCGAGGATGAAATTCCTTTTAAGGGGGGTAGAATATAACAACCTGAAATTTCGGGCAGTAAATATTTAAATATTGAGGTTATTTAAATATTTAAATATTGGATTTAATATTATAAAAATGGTTTTATAACCTTTATTAAATCCCTTTATAAGTAATAATTAAAGAGAAGAAAACATGTTGTTGAGTTTTTGTTTACAAAGATAAGTAGTTCAAAGAAAAATCGATAATGTGACCGAAAACAGTTTTATCGATAAATGAGGTTTTGCTTACTAAAAGTTGTTGGAATATCATGTGCATGTAGTAACATTAGAAGAACACATATATGTATATGTTCATATCATAGAAGTAACATACAAATGGTATATGTGTACGTGTTCTAGAATATGATAAATGGCTTAAAATGATATGGACATGAGTCATCAAATGAAGGAACACATGTCTTTTAAGTAAATAAGGTTAAGAAACACACACATTAGGTGTCCAAGTGTAGAAACATCTAAAGACACCTAAGTAGGCATGTGTCTTCATCCTAAAGCATGCATGAAGATAAAGAGGACAAATGTCCCAAAACCAAATCACCAAACTAGCCTTGAAAACTACTATATAAGGGGTGGAACGGTTCATTCTTTTTCATGCATTCACAAATGAAAATTAAGATAAGAAAAAAGAAGGGAGGTTTAGGAGAAGACAAGAGAAGGAATAAAAGTTCAATTTTCAAGTCTAAGGTGAGTAAAATTATTTAAGTTCATGTATTCATTTCATATTTGGAAGAAAAGTTGAGAAACTTATGAATGAACAATTGGACTTGAACCCCTGAAAATGACGTTCGGTATTTTGGGCATAACTTTTGCATTTCTTAATGAAATTTCGACTTCTCTATCAATCTAGAAAGGTAATTCAAAGGGATACAATTTCACTTAATACATTTTTTTAAATTCGTCCGTTTGCATACCCGGAAACTGAATGCAAAGTGAGGTAAAAATCAGCCCGTAATGGACATATTAAAAATGCCTCATGATGTTTGATTTTATATATTAAATTGGTAAATGATTTTGAGGTTTTATTTTGATGATAATTAAGTAGACAAAGATAGTTTCTTAGTGTAAAAAAATTGGAGTCAAATTTTATTTTTATCATAGAGAAACAGCGTCAAACATTTTGTCCAAAAAAACAGGCTAAAATCTGATTTTCGGAACTTTTTATAGCACTTTGAAACGCTATATTTTCTATTAATGAAGCACGAAACCAATCCAGAACCTTTCTATAGCGCCCAGAAACGCTGTAGTAGCTGATTTTAGTCTAAAATCATTATAAACCACCCAGAACTTGTCATAACACTTCTGGAAGCGCTATGTTTTCTCTGAAGACTATGAAGTATTTTAAAACAAGCACAACTTTTCATAGCATGACTGAAACACTGTTATAGATGTTTTAAGTATAAAATCATGGTAAACTATTCCAAATCCTTCCAAGTTTGGACTTGAGTTTCCTTATAGTATCATAAACAAACTGATAAAATCGAGGATGTTAAATCAAAGTAAAATTGAGTCAAAACGTGTCAAAATTGGAAACAAGGAAGGTTGACAAATTTCGATGATTCGAGGAAAATAATTGATTACTTGGGAGTGATGATAAGTACTATGTGATGTTCTACGAGACTTTTGCATGAAGATAGCAAGGAATACTGTAAGTATATTTATCGTCTAATCTATTATTATTTCATTAGCTTGTGTTTTAATTTGAAGATGCCTATAACTTTAACATACTATATTGGCTGCAATCTTTGCTTTGACAAGCAATCAACATATATGACTGATAGTTGAGGACATTTATGATTAGTGTTTAAATGAGGTATGAATAGTGCATGGTTAACCGTGGTATGATTAGCGTTTAAACAAGGAATAATTTGTGTTTAACCAAGGTATGATTAATGTTTAAACGAGGTATGATTAGTGTTTAAACCAGGTATGAATAGTGTGTAAACGAGGTATGAATACTGTTTAATCGAGGCATGAATAGTATGTGTTTAAATGAGGTATGGTTATTGTTTTAAACGAGGTATGAATTCAGTGTGTTTTAACAAGATAATGAATGGTGTTGAATTTAACTATTTCAGTTCAATCTTTGAAGATCTTTCCAAACATATATTAAAGAAATATCAAGGTGGTTTGAGATTTGTTTATGAAGAAGTTTTTGCATAAAGAAGATGATTAGTACTTATAATAAAAGATGTTGTCTTTTGAAAGAAAGTTCTACAAGATATATATATGTATATGTCTTTCAAAATGAGTATTTACAAAAGGTATTTTACCCCAACATGATATAAAGTGTATTTTCGAAGTAGATATTGATTTTAAATGTTTTGTGTAAAGAAGAACTACGTTGGCTTGATCTTGTATCTAACTGCTTACCCAATTAGATAAAGGTACGTAGGTAGTCACATGGGGGTAGTGATGCAGCTGCTTTATTAATAAAAAATATTTTTGTTTCTTATTGATTTTACATCTTGGGTTGATACATCTTTCATATCATTTAAGCTATACCGACGTTTTATCAAGTGTGCAGGGATGAATATCGATGTCCATTTTGTCAGAGTTGCACGATGGTTGATTTACGGTAATTGTGTTTAATTCAAACTCTGACAAGTGCTATTTATATTATTTAAAAAAAAATTGCATTTAGAGATGTTGTATATTTATCAAACAAATGGTAGCTTTCATTGTTTGTTTTGGACGGAACGATTTTTGGCAAATTTTTTTACTGGTCCGAAATTTCGGGGCGTTACAGGTTGGCAAGAAGAGAATTTTAAAATCTGGTGGAGAATAAAAAATTGTTTTTTTGGGGATTTTATTGGAGGAAGAATGAAGAATAATGAGAGTCCTAAAATTTGGGTGGAGACTGAAAATTATGCACGAAAGTAAGGCAGACGTAGATTGAAAATTAAGCACGAAACAAGGCAGTAAGTGAAAATTATGGATAAAATTTAGGCGGTAAGGGAAAACCGTGGAGAAAACATATGCGAACGTTAATTTTGAATTGGAAGTAAAATTGAAACTTGATACGTCAACAAGTAGTGTTACACTATTTTATATAATTACGTACTAATATCATGAAAGTAAAATTAAGTTGATTAAGTAAATCAAAAAAAAATTAAGTCGATTAAAATACTGATCGAACCTCCTACGACATCTAGAACAAACAAGGACAATGATAATCAGTTAAGAGTTCTCATAAAATTGACATTTATTACAATTGGTAACTATAAATATTATAAAATATAATGCTTACATAACACAATTGTTCGTTCTGTAGAACCGACACTCACCAGCTGAAAACACAAACCGGCACTCACTGGCTTAAAACTCAAATCAAGGAAATTAATAATTTAATAGTAATTATTAATTGGTAAAAATTAATTATTAAATGTTACTTTATATTTATTAATTATAATTTAATGTTAATTATTAACTATTAATAATTAGTATATGCATATTATTAATCTTTAACATTAATTTTTAATAGTAATGTTATTCATCATAAACTATTAATATTTATTGTTAATTATTTATTATTATACATTTGATATTAATTACTTGATATTACTTACTAATAACTTGAAAGTAAAACTAAGCCTATTATAATACCGAGTATATATAATAATTAGTGATTAGTAATTATTTATTAATAATTATTAATTATTATAAGTTATAAATGATTAGTATAATATTGTTAACGATTAATTATTAATAAATAATATGATATTAATAATGATTAGTGATTTGTGATATGATATTATTGTTAGTAGTTAGTAACATATAATTTAATGATTAATTATTCAATAATAAAAATAATCAATACTAATTTTAAGAAAGTATCGTAATTATTAATTACCAATTGTCAAAAATTGGTAGACATTTATTACAACAGACATTTTATGATCATTGTAAAATCGACATTGGTTTAAATAGACATTTTATGAGGCTTGTAAAATTAGCACCTATTACAACGGGTCTGAAATGACCGTTGTAAAAGAGATATCTATTACAATGGACATGTTTTGAATGTTGCAAAATAGACAACTATTACAACGGGTCTGAAATGACCGTTCTAATAACAACCTATTACAACAGGCAGTCCTTGCCAGTTATAAAATGGGCGTTGTACAGGACATCTATTACAACAGTTCAGATTATGACCGTTGTAATAACATTCTATTACAACTAGAAGCCATTGCCCATTGTAAAAATGATGTTGTAATAGGCTATTTTTGTTTTAGTTACTGAACCGGGCTAAGTCTCGATTTGGGTCAATGTGAAGTCTTTTTTTTGCCCCAAAAAAGATTATTTTGTAGTATTATTTAAAGAGATACGATGTTCAAATTTAAATAAACAGTTGCGAGATTTGGTGGACAGTTGTGATGAACGGTAACGGGTGCGACTCGATGAACGACAATGTCTGTTCGAAAGGGATGCGAACTACTATAAAAATGGAGAATACTAATCACATTCCCTATAAATTCAAATGACATTCTTCTTCTTTTAGGAAATATTTGTTTTCATTTTCATTGCAGAGTAGACATACTCATTACAGTCACGGGAAAATAGATTTTGTTGTATCTTAAGAAACCTCACAAATAAAAGTTTTAAGGAGATTGCTAATGCAAGCCTTAGAATCCCATCATGGTTTGATTACTCTATTTTCCTCTTTTATGTTCTAATGCCTGCTGTTACATAAGCACAACTTTTTGAAAAGTCTTTGCAAACAGTTCTGCAAAGGTTTTGCAAACGTTTTCCTACATTATAAGTGTAACATTTTACACACTTTTGCAAACAAGTTGCAAAAGTTTTTCTATATTACAGTTGTAACACTATTTGCTTCATATATACATCTAACAATCTTAAAACTTTTATGCCCGACTATTGGTACCTGGATTGCTTTGTTTTTAGATCTGACCTGTTGTGCATTCAAGTCAGGCTTATCTGTTTTACAATTCCTGAATTGTTTTTCGTACAACAGGAAACGACAGCGGAACGAATATCAAACAAAAATCGCTACTTACAATAGGCTTGATTCTTCTAAAGTATTATCAATAATAATATAAAAGAAATAATAAGATCGAGATATCAGATGCCATTAAACTCGTTCATTCAATTTTTGGGGTTATCCAAAATAAGAGGGAAAACAAGTTTTTAAATAGTCTCAGGCCGTAACAAGGAGATAAGCCAAAAATTTGATACTAAATCACTCAGCCCGATATAAAATAAACAAATTACTTTATACTAAAGCATGATAACACTACAGTTCTTCTTGTTCTTGATTACACTCCCCCTCAAGTTGAAGAGAATGCATTTTTCATTCCCAACTTGCTACTTAAATACTCCATCCTTGCTCCATTCAACGCTTTAGTGAAGAGATCAGCTTTTTGTTCCCCAGTTTAAACAAATCCAGTGCTCACAATCCCATTCTGCAATTTTTCTCTAATAAAATGACAATCCACCTCGATATGTTTTGTTCGTTCATGAAATACAGGGTTAGAGGCAATGTAAATTGCTGCTTGATTATAACACCATAGTTTTGTTGGATACTTCACTTCTATATTTAATTTTTTTTCATCAAGTGCATTATCCACATCACCTCACATAAAACATTTGCCATTGCACGGTATTTAGATTCTGTACTTGATCGAGCCACAACTGCCTGCTATTTTACTCTTCCAGGATATTAGGTTACCTCCTACAAATATGCAAAATCCAGAGGTTGATCTCCTGTCTACGTTTGAACCAGCCCAGTCAACATCACTAAAGATTTGTATGTTCATATGACCATTGTTTACATACATAATACCTTTGCCTGCAATACCCTTAAGATAATGTAATATTTATTCTAAGGCATTCCAATAGTGAATAGTTGGTTTGGCCATGAATTGACTAACAACACTCATTGAATAGGATATGGCTGGCCTTGTAACACATACGTAGTTCAACTTTCCTACTAATCTCCTGTATCTCTTTGGATCGTTGAACCACTCCCCTTCTTCACTCAAGTTATAGTTCTACATCATTGGTGTGCTACATGGCTTAGCAGCTAATTTCCCGGTCTCAGACAGTAAATCCAGTGTGTATTTCCTTTGAGACAAGTAAATACCATCACCATATCTTGTAATTTCCACTCCTAAAAAACACTAGAGTTCACTAAGGTCTTTAGTTTGAAATTGAGTGAAAATAAACTGCTTAAGCTTCTGAATTCCGGTAACATCACTTCCTATAATAACTATATCATCTACATAGACTATTAGCAGTATCATACCATTATCAGATATCTTATAGAAAACTGAGTGATCTGATTTGCTTCTTTCAACTCCAAATTTCTCTAATGGCAAGCTAAATTTTCCAAACCAAGCCCTTGGGATTTGCTTAAGTCCATACAAAGATTTATTAAGTTTACAAACCATACCTCTCTTCCCCTAAGCAACAAAGCCTGGAGGTTGCTCCATGTACACCTCTTCAGATAAATCCCCATGCAAGAATGCATTTTTAATGTCAAGTTGGTGAAGCCTTCAGTTATATCTTGCTGCCATTGAAATGAAAAGTCTGATCGATGTCATCTTAGCTACTGAAGAAAATGTCTTTGAGTAATCAATACCATATGTTTGCACATACCCTTTTACTACTAGCCGAGCCTTAAGCCTTGCAACAGTTCCATCAGCATTCATTTTTATGGAGAATACCCACTTACACCCTACTGCCTTTTTGTTGTGTGGTACTTTTACCAATGTCTATGTTTCATTCTGCTCTAATGCTTTCATCTCTTCCAACATTGCTTCCTTCCATTCTGATGAGTTTAGAGCTTCTCTTAAAGTCTTTGGTGTAACAACCCGTATTTTCAATAACCTGTAATAACATAAATCGAGGCAGAATTTAATTCTAAAATGGGAATCAAGGGAAACGGGCTATGCCATTGCGTTCGTCTCGGAAAAATACGCGAAATAGAGTCCGAGTTTTCGAAAATCGGAGTCCGTATGACCAAGATATGGCCTCGCGAAGTTTCACGAAAATTCCCAAATTAAAGTATACTTAATTATGTGAAATGGGTTGTGTAGATATATATATATATATATATATATTGATATATATATATATATATAATTGAAAATTTAATAAATAAATATGCAAAAATGCTCAAAACAGCGAATTGGGAGAGGGGAATAACCGAACCGGCCGATTTTTGAAGTCGACCCGAGCCCGCTGGGTCGACTAGGGGTTAATCCAGGGTGTTTGGCTGTCAACCCGTGGGCCGATTCGCTCAAGTGCAGATTTTGCATTTGAATGGTTCTCATGGTCCATCTTTAATCTAAAGGCCCTAGATGGTTCCTACACTTGACTTCTTCCCCAAGACATGCTTTGATGGCTTGGATTGAATCTAGGGTTAATCCTATGGCCTAAAACACTTGCCTAATCTATAAATAAGACCCTAACCTACCCTAATTCATTCATAATTAAACCTAGTGACTAAACTATGGCAAAATGCTAGCTCTCATGGCCTCCACTAATTTTATGAAGAGGGTTGCATACTAATCACTCTCTAATCAACTTCTAATCCCTTCTTAGCATCTTAATCTTCTTCATTTGGTGTTCAAAGTTGCTAGTTGTGAGTTTCTATCACTTTGATGATCTTTTGGTAAACTAATTAGATGAGATGTGATGAGATTTATGGTTTTGTATGTGGGTTAATGAGCTTTGAATCATATGATATGATGTGAGCATTAATCTTATGTTTATGCATGTTGAGTATGTAAGCTTATGCAAGTTTAATATGATGTATGTTATGTTTGCATGATGCTAAATATGCAAGTTGTGGGCTATGTAATCATATGCATGTTATGCAAGTTCATGGTAATATGCTATGCAAGTTACATGTATGTAAATATGCAAGTTACATGTTTGTTAATATGCAAGTTACATGTATGTAAATATGCAAGTTACATGTTTGTTAATATGCAAGTTACATGTTTGTTAATATGCAAGTTACATGTATGTAAATATGCAAGTTACATGTTTCTTTATATGCAAGTTACATGTTTGTTAATATGCGAGTTACATGTATGTAAATATGCAAGTTACATGTTTATTAATATGCAAGTTCATGATGACACATTATGCAAGTCTATAAGCTAATATGCAAGTTTGTTATGCAAAATGAATATGTAAGTTATGTGACATATTATATGCAAGTTATGTGACATGTTATGCAAGTTCATATGCAAGTTATGTGTTTGTTAATATGCAAGATGGCACCTTTGAAACATGTTCATTCATATGCAAGTTGACACCTTTTATATGTGTTATATCATGAACGAAATTACGTGGGAACGATGGGGTAATTAAATGCATAAGTTAATAAGATTGTGTGAAATTAATATAATTATGCATAACACAAAATAAATAAACATAGTATGGGAATTTGCCTATTTGGTTAGGTGTACCCATACTATGTGTTGGGAATTTACCTATTGAGTTAGGTCTACCCCATGGGAATTTACCTATTAAGTTAGGTCTACCCATGTTAAGAAAACTTGATTAATTAGGGATAATTAATATAAAATTATGAGGGTGATTAATTAGGTGTAATTAATTGACTAAGACACGAGGTTGGACTCAGTTGTAGCGTAAAACTGCCCGGACCCAACCGGCTTAACCAGTTGCTACAAATGTTAGCCCAATGTGAGAGGTCTTAGGCACAAACTAAATACGTAATTAATGTAAAGACACGAGGTTAGACTCTGTTATGACATAAGGCTGCCCGGACCCAACCGGCTTAACCAGCGGTCATAAAAGACAGTCTAATGTGAGAGGTCTTTACAAAGGTTACGTTCTTAATTAATTAATTAAGAAACACTTAACCACATTAGCATGTAGAGGGACATGAGGGGTTAAGTGGGTGCCTCGGGTGGCATGAGAAAATCTAGTGGTTGCCTTGGGTGGCAATAGAAAATACGATTAGAATACTTAACCAAAATGGAACATGTAATTAAAACATGATTAAAGGGTTAAGTGGGATATACTAGAAAAAGGGACAAGCTTAGGTGGGTAGCTTGTGGAGGCCCATTTCAACCAGTAACCCATACGTATCTTTGTGGGCTCGACCCATGTCGAGGACGGGACACGCATACTGGGCTTGACTGTAAGAGGCAAACGGGTTAGCGGTGGCAACGCAAGTCCAACGGGCTTCATATGCGTGAGTGGGCCCGGGCTGGTAGGTAAGCCGTTGTTGCATCGAGTAGATATAAGCCGTGCGCCTTTAGTTTCATCAGGTTGCCACATTGGGGAATGATACATCCCACGGTGGGGCCAGCACGGGTATCTACGTTAGGGAGCCGATCGAATGGGAAGTAGTGTGTACACCTAGTGGATTGTAGGGCCCCGTGGCGCCTACTTGGTCACCTAGGGGTACGCAGGTACTAATTAGTAAATTTTATAAGTCCTTGGGTGGGATCAACCTTTAAGTTAGGAACGACTGGTGTGGTGCAGTTTAGTAATTTACCTTAGGGAGGGTAGATGCGTCTTTATCCTTTATCTTCGTTTAGTTGACTGCTTAGGGTAGCCATTCATCCCTATATGTTACCGTATATCAGTTTATGTCTTCTCTGGTTACTTTAACGATTGTATTGTTAAAGTTATAGGACTCGCTCAGACTTATGTCTGACCCTGTTGTTTTTATCTTTTTCCCAACCCTCAGGTCCTACGGTGGATCCTAGCAGTAGTGGAGCTTGATCGGATTGCTGTTCCAGTCTTTAGGAGCTTGGATAGATGTAAAGCTCCAGTTATCCAGTTATCTTTTCGTTTGTTTGGCTATTGTATGAGAGTGGGATTATGTACTTCTTTATTTTGATGGATATTGTACTTGACCTTTATTGTGGTTTTATGATGTAACCAGACATGTTTTACTTCCGCTGTTATGAGATGATGTTTTAAAATTTCAAGTACTATTTATATCTGTCTTGTTGTAATTTTTCTGTTCTATATTCACTAAAATACTCCACCGATGCTATGGCATTCCCTTAGTGAGTGATCATAGCGGGAGTGGGGTGTTACACGTGGTATCAGAGCTTAAGGTTACCAGAACAGATAAATTTTTTGAGAAAAACTACTTTCTAAGAGTATTTTCGAAGAAAGTATTTTTAAAAGCATGTCTTCTAAGAGAAAAAGTTTTTGAAAAAGAAAAGCATAATCCCCAATAGCCATATCTTTATCTTTCGGAATCTCCTTTTTGAATCTTTCCTCTTTCGTTTCAGCATGGCTGAAGATCTTAACATCCCGGAGGGTTTAGTTATACCACTATGGTATAGGAGGTTGCAAGAGGCTAGGGCCGCGGCTGCGGGTCCGGCCAATGCTACTACACCAGAGACAACCGCTCCTCCTCCTCAGCCTAGAGTGGATAATTTTGCTAAGGTTTGCAAGGAGTTCAAGGCTATAGGAGGAAAACCTTTTCTTGGTTCAGAGACTTTCGTAGAGGCTAGAGATTGGCTTAAGGAAGTGGAAGAGTTGCTAGATATCTTTGAAGTGGAAGAGGAAAAGAAAGTCAAGTTGGCGGCTTGGTTAATGAAGGGAGAGGCCTCATTCTGGTGGGAGGTCACTAATGGAGAACGCCCTGTTGACTCTTGGGCAGATTTTAAGCAAAGGTTTGGGGCTAAGTTTCTCTCAAGGGCGGAAGAGAATCTGTTTATGGAGAAGTTCTTGAATTTGAAGCAAGGGAATCTCACGGTGAAAGAATATGTCAACAAATTCAATCAATTAGCAAGGTTTGGCATAGAGTTGGTGAATACACCGGAGAAGAAGGCTTTGAGGTTCGTTAGAGGCTTGAACGAACCATTGCAAGGAATAGCTATGACTCACATTCCTATGGGGGCCACTTTTGAGAAGCTTGTCTACATGGCACTTATGCATGAGGATGATAAGAATTCTAAGGCACCAGAGAAAAAGGGGGATCAGAAGAAACCGCAACAGCAACAACAAGGCAAGGGCGGAAAAGGCAATGGTGACAAAAAGAAGACGAAGAAGAAGTGCTTCAATTGTGGAACACCAGGACACCTTAGTAAGGATTGTCGCAAAAAGAAGAAGACCGGTTGCTTTCATTGTGGTGAAGCAGGGCATCTTGTGAAAAACTGCCCAAAGAAGGGGCAGAAGACGGGGTCTACCTCAGGAGGCCAGGTGCAAGCTCTTATAGCACCACCTCAGTCAGGGGGGCAAGTTCAGGTTCTCTCAGTTCCACCGATTTAGCAGAGAGGTAGAACTATTTCCGTTGAAAGTCTGGTTTTTCTGTTTGATCATCCAGTTCGTACTTTGTTTGACTCTGGCGCATCGCATTCTTTTATCTCATCATCGTTAGTTGAGTCACTGCACTTAGACACCAGTCTAGTTGATGATCCCTTGGTTGTCTCAAACCCAATTGGGGGCTCCATATATCTGTCTATGATATGTTTGGGTTTGAAGATTTCTATACTTAGCGTTGAGTTTAGATGTGATGCTTTTGTATTGGGCTTCACGGGCTATGGGTTGATCTTGGGCATGGACTGGTTATCCAGTAATGGTGCCGTTCTTGATTGCGAAAGGAGAGTTGTCAGGCTCATGACCCGCTTGGGTAACACTCTCGAGATCTCTTGCAATCCCATGGAATCTGTTTTGCTAAGTTATCTTGAATCGCTCGATGCTTCGGTCGAGAGTTTGTGTTCTGTCAGAGTAGTCCGGGAATATCCGGATGTGTTTGAAGAAGTAAAGGGTTTGCCTCCGAAGCGGGAGATAGATTTCCGAATTTATTTGGTGGATAATGCCAAACCAGTGTCTTTGCCAGTACGCCACATGGCTCCTCGTGAGAGAAGAGAACTTCATAAGCAAGTAGGGGAGTTGCTTGAGAAGGGGTTCATAAGGCGAAGTATATCGGAGTGGGGAGCTCCAGTAGTGTTTGCCACGAAGGCGGATGGGTCCCTCAGACTTTGTGTGGATTATAGAGAACTTAATAAGCTCACAAAGAAGAATAGACACCCATTACCGAGGATAGATGATCTCTTTGATCAGTTGGTTGGCGCGTCAGTATTTTCGCAGATGGACTTAGCTACAGGGTTTCATCAGTTGAGAGTGGCGGAGGACAGTATAGAGAAGACTGCTTTCCGGACTCCGGATGGTTTTTATGAGTGGCTAGTGATGCCATTTGGGTTGACAAACGCCCCTGCATACTTTGTGGATCTCATGAGTAGAGTGTTCAGAGAGTATCTGAATAAGTTTGTAGTAGTTTTTGTGGATGACATCTTGGTCTTTTCCAAGAGTGAAGAAGAGCATGCCTTACATCTCAAGGAAGTGTTGGAGACTCTTCGAGCGCATAGTCTTAAAGCTAAATTCTCTAAATGCCATTTTTGGAGAAGAGAAGTGCGATTCTTAGGGCATGTGGTCTCTAAGGAAGGGATAGCTGTGGATCCCGCAAAGATAGTATCTATCCAGGATTGGAAAGTTCCTAGAAATGCTACCGAGGTAAGAAGTTTCTTGGGGTTGGCAGGATATTATAGGAAGTTCATCAAAGACTTCGCGAAGATATCAGCCCCATTAACCCGCTTGACGAAAAAGAATCTGGTTTTCTCGTGGGATGTAGATTGTGATGATGCTTTCCGACGGTTAAAGAGAGCTTTGACCACCGCTCCAGTTTTAGTGCTCCCGGATGGGAGTAAGCCGTTTGTTGTTTATACCGATGCTTGTGGAACAGGATTAGGCGCAGTCTTGATGCAGGAGGGAAGGGTAATAGCCTATGGAGGGAGACAATTGAGAGTGCATGAGAAGAATTACCCTACCCATGATCTAGAGTTGGCCGCGATTGTTTTCGCACTTAAGTCTTGGCGCCATTATCTTCTTGGTGAGAGATTCGAGTTGTTCACCGACCATAAATCATTGAAGTACTTATTCTCTCAGAAGGATTTAAACCTAAGACAGCAAAGGTGGATGGAGTTCTTAGCATCCTATGATTTCGAGATAGCGTATACCCCTGGTAAGGGTAACGTGGTGGCAGACGCCTTAAGTAGAAAAAGGCTATCTTTGAGTCCATTGTTCGTGGAACGACGAAGCTTGGAGTTTCTTTCTTTGTTCGACTTCAGACCTTCTGTTGATTTTGTACCTGGTTTGTTGGCATCCTTGGAGGTTAGACCTACTCTTTTGAGACGGATTGGCGAGGCTCAGCGAGACGACCCACAGTTGGTTGTGTTGGTAGAGAAGCTTATAAGAGGGGAGTCGTCCAGCCATTTGGGTAGATACACCATAGATGATAAGGGATGGTTGCATAGAGACGGTAGACTTTGTGTACCGCAAGATGAGGGTTTGAAGAAGGCTATTTTGGATGATGCACATCGTTCAAGAATGACTATTCATCCCGGTGGAGACAAAATGTACCAAGACATGAAGAGAGTTTTCTTCTGGGCCGGTATGAAGAAAGATGTGGCCGAGTATGTGGCTAGATGCTTAGTGTGCCAACAAGTTAAAGTGGAGCAAAGGAAACCCGGTGGGTTGCTACACCCATTGGAAGTTCCACAGTGGAAGTGGGATAGTGTCTCGATGGATTTCATCGACGGGTTACCGAGATCGAGGAAGGGCAATACGGGAATTTGGGTTGTGGTAGACAGACTTACCAAGAGTGCCCATTTTATACCCGTAAAGAGTAAGAGGACCGCTCCATGGCTTGCTTCAGTCTATGTTAGAGAGATTGTTAGATTGCATGGCGTACCATCCAGCATTGTGAGTGATCGAGATCCTATTTTCACTAGTGAGTTTTGGAGAAGTTTGCAAGAGGCGGTAGGGACTCAGTTGTGTTTGAGCACCGCATATCATCCTCAGACGGACGGTCAGACTGAGAGGGTGAACCGTATCTTAGAAGATCTTTTGAGGCTTTGTATCTTGGATTTTGGAGGTACATGGGAAGAACATCTTCCTTTGGTGGAGTTCGCATATAATAACAGCTTTCAGTCCAGTATTGGTATGGCTCCTTTCGAAGCTCTTTATGGAAGGCCTTGTCGATCTCCTACATGTTGGTGGGAATCTACAGATAAGATCTTGCTTGGGCCGGATATGGTTAGAGAGACTTCAGAGAAGATTGATTTAATTCGAAAAAGGATGAAAGCAGCGCAAGATAGACAGAAATCTTATGCGGATCGGAGAAGGACGGATCTTGAGTTTGAGGTTGGGGACATGGTTTTTGTCAAAGTATCTCCATTGAGAAATGTTGTTCGCTTTGGGTCCGTAGGGAAGTTAGCACCGAGATTTGTTGGGCCGTTTCCTATTAAGGAAAGGATTGGACGGATGGCATATAGGGTGGAGTTGCCCGACAGACTTAGTGGTGTTCATGATGTATTCCATGTATCACATTTGAGGAAGTGCTTACATGAGACCGCGGAGGTGGTAGAGCCGAGCTTGCTTAGAGATGTAGAGGTAGAGCGTGATGCGACGATTCGACGAGCTCCTACTCGCATCCTTGGGTCAGAAACTAGGAAGTTGAGGAACAGAGAAGTTCAGCTAGTTAAAGTGCAATGGGGAGATGACGAAAGCAATGCTACTTGGGAGACGGAAGCAAAGATGCGTTCTTTGTATCCATTTCTTTTTGAGAGTATGTCTTTTAACTTCTCCTTTATTGCTTGTCTAGTACTTATCTTATCTTTAGTATATCCTCTCGCTAATACCTATGACCTTTAGATAGGGTAAAACCTATGGTTGAAACATGTGTTTGAAACATGTTATGGTTGATGGATGCATATGGATGCAATTGTTTACTAGTGGTTGCTCGTGGATGCATATACACACACATTAGGCACTAGATCGGCTCAGTCACTTCATGTTGCATATTGCATAAATGGATGTGGTAGTTAGATTGATGGATGTATCATGGCTGTGTTATCATATGGATGATGCATTTTTGTGTATGGTTGTGCACGCATGTAGAAATTTGTATGTGTCAATAGGGTTTCGCATACATATTGGATGCATGGCACTATCATGGTTTGCATTAAGGAGGTTTACTGTATCAGTAACCGCCTGATTTTTGCATTAGGTAAGTACATATACACACACTTTTGCATATATCCATCCAGCATTTAGAATCTTGTAAGGACAATGATTGCTCGTGGATGATGCTTTGAGTAGATGGATGATTGGATGGTAGGATACGTTCTTCCTAACTTGAAGATTTCGGGGACGAAATCCTTTAAGGAGGGGAGAATGTAACAACCCGTATTTTCAATAACCTGTAATAACATAAATCGAGGCAGAATTTAATTCTAAAATGGGAATCAAGGGAAACGGGCTATGCCATTGCGTTCGTCTCGGAAAAATACGCGAAATAGAGTCCGAGTTTTCGAAAATCGGAGTCCGTATGACCAAGATATGGCCTCGCGAAGTTTCACGAAAATTCCCAAATTAAAGTATACTTAATTATGTGAAATGGGTTGTGTAGATATATATATATATATATATATATATTGATATATATATATATATATATATAATTGAAAATTTAATAAATAAATATGCAAAAATGCTCAAAACAGCGAATTGGGAGAGGGGAATAACCGAACCGGCCGATTTTTGAAGTCGACCCGAGCCCGCTGGGTCGACTAGGGGTTAATCCAGGGTGTTTGGCTGTCAACCCGTGGGCCGATTCGCTCAAGTGCAGATTTTGCATTTGAATGGTTCTCATGGTCCATCTTTAATCTAAAGGCCCTAGATGGTTCCTACACTTGACTTCTTCCCCAAGACATGCTTTGATGGCTTGGATTGAATCTAGGGTTAATCCTATGGCCTAAAACACTTGCCTAATCTATAAATAAGACCCTAACCTACCCTAATTCATTCATAATTAAACCTAGTGACTAAACTATGGCAAAATGCTAGCTCTCATGGCCTCCACTAATTTTATGAAGAGGGTTGCATACTAATCACTCTCTAATCAACTTCTAATCCCTTCTTAGCATCTTAATCTTCTTCATTTGGTGTTCAAAGTTGCTAGTTGTGAGTTTCTATCACTTTGATGATCTTTTGGTAAACTAATTAGATGAGATGTGATGAGATTTATGGTTTTGTATGTGGGTTAATGAGCTTTGAATCATATGATATGATGTGAGCATTAATCTTATGTTTATGCATGTTGAGTATGTAAGCTTATGCAAGTTTAATATGATGTATGTTATGTTTGCATGATGCTAAATATGCAAGTTGTGGGCTATGTAATCATATGCATGTTATGCAAGTTCATGGTAATATGCTATGCAAGTTACATGTATGTAAATATGCAAGTTACATGTTTGTTAATATGCAAGTTACATGTATGTAAATATGCAAGTTACATGTTTGTTAATATGCAAGTTACATGTTTGTTAATATGCAAGTTACATGTATGTAAATATGCAAGTTACATGTTTCTTTATATGCAAGTTACATGTTTGTTAATATGCGAGTTACATGTATGTAAATATGCAAGTTACATGTTTATTAATATGCAAGTTCATGATGACACATTATGCAAGTCTATAAGCTAATATGCAAGTTTGTTATGCAAAATGAATATGTAAGTTATGTGACATATTATATGCAAGTTATGTGACATGTTATGCAAGTTCATATGCAAGTTATGTGTTTGTTAATATGCAAGATGGCACCTTTGAAACATGTTCATTCATATGCAAGTTGACACCTTTTATATGTGTTATATCATGAACGAAATTACGTGGGAACGATGGGGTAATTAAATGCATAAGTTAATAAGATTGTGTGAAATTAATATAATTATGCATAACACAAAATAAATAAACATAGTATGGGAATTTGCCTATTTGGTTAGGTGTACCCATACTATGTGTTGGGAATTTACCTATTGAGTTAGGTCTACCCCATGGGAATTTACCTATTAAGTTAGGTCTACCCATGTTAAGAAAACTTGATTAATTAGGGATAATTAATATAAAATTATGAGGGTGATTAATTAGGTGTAATTAATTGACTAAGACACGAGGTTGGACTCAGTTGTAGCGTAAAACTGCCCGGACCCAACCGGCTTAACCAGTTGCTACAAATGTTAGCCCAATGTGAGAGGTCTTAGGCACAAACTAAATACGTAATTAATGTAAAGACACGAGGTTAGACTCTGTTATGACATAAGGCTGCCCGGACCCAACCGGCTTAACCAGCGGTCATAAAAGACAGTCTAATGTGAGAGGTCTTTACAAAGGTTACGTTCTTAATTAATTAATTAAGAAACACTTAACCACATTAGCATGTAGAGGGACATGAGGGGTTAAGTGGGTGCCTCGGGTGGCATGAGAAAATCTAGTGGTTGCCTTGGGTGGCAATAGAAAATACGATTAGAATACTTAACCAAAATGGAACATGTAATTAAAACATGATTAAAGGGTTAAGTGGGATATACTAGAAAAAGGGACAAGCTTAGGTGGGTAGCTTGTGGAGGCCCATTTCAACCAGTAACCCATACGTATCTTTGTGGGCTCGACCCATGTCGAGGACGGGACACGCATACTGGGCTTGACTGTAAGAGGCAAACGGGTTAGCGGTGGCAACGCAAGTCCAACGGGCTTCATATGCGTGAGTGGGCCCGGGCTGGTAGGTAAGCCGTTGTTGCATCGAGTAGATATAAGCCGTGCGCCTTTAGTTTCATCAGGTTGCCACATTGGGGAATGATACATCCCACGGTGGGGCCAGCACGGGTATCTACGTTAGGGAGCCGATCGAATGGGAAGTAGTGTGTACACCTAGTGGATTGTAGGGCCCCGTGGCGCCTACTTGGTCACCTAGGGGTACGCAGGTACTAATTAGTAAATTTTATAAGTCCTTGGGTGGGATCAACCTTTAAGTTAGGAACGACTGGTGTGGTGCAGTTTAGTAATTTACCTTAGGGAGGGTAGATGCGTCTTTATCCTTTATCTTCGTTTAGTTGACTGCTTAGGGTAGCCATTCATCCCTATATGTTACCGTATATCAGTTTATGTCTTCTCTGGTTACTTTAACGATTGTATTGTTAAAGTTATAGGACTCGCTCAGACTTATGTCTGACCCTGTTGTTTTTATCTTTTTCCCAACCCTCAGGTCCTACGGTGGATCCTAGCAGTAGTGGAGCTTGATCGGATTGCTGTTCCAGTCTTTAGGAGCTTGGATAGATGTAAAGCTCCAGTTATCCAGTTATCTTTTCGTTTGTTTGGCTATTGTATGAGAGTGGGATTATGTACTTCTTTATTTTGATGGATATTGTACTTGACCTTTATTGTGGTTTTATGATGTAACCAGACATGTTTTACTTCCGCTGTTATGAGATGATGTTTTAAAATTTCAAGTACTATTTATATCTGTCTTGTTGTAATTTTTCTGTTCTATATTCACTAAAATACTCCACCGATGCTATGGCATTCCCTTAGTGAGTGATCATAGCGGGAGTGGGGTGTTACATTTGGTGTGGTTATATTATCTAATTTGGATATGAAGGCAATTGCAGGCTTTGGTAATTTATCATATGTCACAGATGAAGAGATAGGGTATGTACATTTCTTCTTTTCTTTTCTTAAGGGAATAAGTAAATTTAAACTTGGATCACCCTCAGTTTGTTGTGTATCTTCTGTGTGTGCATCTTCTGTGTATGTATCATTCACATCGTTGTCCTTATGTGGTTCACTAGGTATAGTGGAATACATCATAAATTCTTCATCATCTCCTTGAGGCTGTGGTGGGTTTGGTTGATAAAAGGGTGCATCTTCCATGAATGTTACATCAGTTGACACTATATGCTTTTGTAAGCTTGGGCAATAACACCTATAGCCTTTCTGAAGTCTTGAGTACCCCACAAAAATACATTTTAAAGATTTGTGGTCCAATTTCCCTAACTACCGACTCACATTTCTTACAAAGCATGTGCATCCATAAATCCTTGGCATTACTGGAAACATGTTTTTATCTGGTTGTAGAATACAATATGGTATCTCATTATTCAAAGCTGTGGATGGCATGATGTTGATTAAGAAGCATGCAGTTGAAGCTGCATTAGTCCGGTATGTCTTTGGCACATTCATCTGAAACATCAATGCTCTAGCAGTTTCTAGCAAGTGTCGATTCTTTCTTTCAGCCACTCCATTTTGATGGGGAGTATCCACACATGAACTTTCATGAAGTATGCTATTTTGGCTTAAATAATTGTCAAATTCAAATGACACATATTGTTTGGCATTATCACTACGCGATATCTTTATAGATGTGCTAAACTGAGTCTTAACTTCAGCATGGAACTTACAAAACATAGAGAACAATTCAGATCTAGAATTCATTAGAAAAATCCAGGTTAAATGAGTATAATCATCAATAAATGTCACAAAGTATCTAAAACCAGGTTTAGAAACAATTGCTGAAGGTCTTCACACATAAGAATGAACTAAAGAGAATGGACTGTTTGCACGTTTATTTATTCTAGGTACAGAACTAATTCTATGATGTTTAGCATATTGACAAGCTTCACAATTTATTGTAGACACATTACCAAACTGTGGACATAGTTGCTTGAACAGATGATAGAAGGATGGCCGAGTTGGCAATGTGCTTTGAAGGCTGGACTCATGATAGAACAAGCTACAGGTCTAGGAGATGTGTAAGAGTGTATAAGCCACCAGACTCACTCCCTCTACCAATAGTCTGCTTCGTCATAAGATCCTGAATCACACAATAATCAGTGAAGAATGTGACACTACACTTGAGTTGATGGGTAATTATGCTCATTGTTAACAAATTGAATGATAATGAAGGTAGATATAACACAGAGTTCATGGGTATAAGAGATTCTGTGATTATTTCACCAGTACCTTTTACTATAGATTGTGATCCATCAGCTAATGTAACCTTATGAGAGGAGTTACTTAAGTTTAAATCAGTAAACATACTTTTATTACCTGTCATATGGTCAGATGCACCTGAATCAATTATCCATTTTGATGTTTGTGATCCAGTGCTTGCATTTGCAACTGAGGTCATTGTTGAATTACTAGGAGAATCTGAAGGTTTGCCTTCCCTTGCATTCTGGAATTTGGAGTATTAGCCATATTCTTCTACAGTCATGAGCACAGTTTTAGTGTTAGGTGAATTGATATTTCTCTGTTTCCACCATAGATTCCTACACTCGGATATCACATGCCCAAGTTTCTTACAATAGTTGTAGAATTTGGTTTGATTCAATGGTGGTCTCCAGTTTTCTCTCCTAGGTGATCTTGATATTCCCCATGGTTGTGCATTAGGTGGTCTTGGTTGCCTCCATGTTTGTGCATATTATTGAGTACCTTTAGTGCCTTCAGAAGTGGTATTTGATGTCACATTAACACTGCTACCTATAAATGCACCGTTACTTGTATTTCCGGTACTAGATGTAGTTTCAGTTCGCAAAATTCGGCTGTACACTTCATGCAGTGTAGTGAGACCAGTACCGGCTAGTATTTGTGATTTTACACCTTCAAATTCGGTAGGAAGTCCAGCAAGAAAGCTCATTATTGCCATCTTCTCTCTCTATTTTTGTTGAAATTTTATTTCAGTGCTCATTGGCAATAACATGTTAAATTCTTTGCTCTAAAAAAAATAACATGTTAAATTCTTCATATGTTCGCTTAAATGCCATGAAGTAGTTTATTAGACTCATGTCCTTTTTCTAGTTCTATAAAAGGCTTGACAAACTTCATACATTCTCGTCAAATTATCCTTTCCATAATACAAGAATTCAAGATACTCCATTAATTCCTTCACAGTCTCACAGTGATTAATCGATCCAATCACTTCATTCTCAACTGAATTCCTAATTTGTAGAAACAAGCGAGCATCATCACGTAACCAATTTTGATCGTCTTGTTCTTTGAATCTACCAGTGGTGGTTCATTAATCAGATGGTCTTCTTTGTCAATACTACTAATGTATAGACGAATTGTCTTACTCCAATCATGATAGTTAGATCTATTCAGTTTTCGATATGCGATCTTAGGCATCACTGACAATACATCGACTCCTTTGGTTTTCGCCATGATTCACTGTAATAATCCTTGAGTGATGATGATGAGATGATAGACAAGCGTGTTAGATTCCAGAGAGAAGTGACTCCTAGATTAGCTCTGATAGCATGTTATCAGTAAGAATATAAAAGAAATAATAAGATCGAGTATCAAACGCCATTAAACTCGTCTATTCAATTTCCAGGGTTATCCAAAATAAGAGGGAAAACAAGTGTTTAAATAGTAACAAGCCATAACAAGGAGATGGGCCAAAAATATGATACTTGGCTTACAACTAAATCACTCAGCTCGATATAAAATAAACAAATTACTTTATATTAAAGCATGATAACACTACAGTTCTTCTTGTTCTTGATTACATAAAGAAATAGAGTCAAATGTTGTTCTATCTTACCACACTAGACCTATAGCGGTATCTCGAGGAGGAGGAACCGATTTCTGCACCAGGTAGGAAAATAGTCAAAGATGCTATTGATAAATGGAAGCATTTCGACCTCCTATGCAGAAATTATATTTTGAATTGTCTTGACAAGATGATGTACAAAGTGTATCAAACTATAAAGACAACAAAAACTCTCTTAAACGCACTTGCGGTGAAGTACAAGACGCAGAATGTTAATTTGATGAAATTTATTATAGACAAATTCATGGACTATAAGGTGGTAGACTCAAAATCTGTGACTACTCAACAGCATGTACTTCAGATTATCATGCATGAACTCGAAGCAGAAGGCCACAATGTTGGAGAGTCCTTTCTGGTTGAAGCTATAGTAGGAAAATTGCATTCATCATGGAGAGACTACCGTAATTATGTAAATCATGAAAAGAAGGAAATCCCTTTACAAGACTTCATAGTCTGACAGAAGACTAAGGCAAATAACCATGGAGTTACGAATCAAAACGAGGAAGCATTTATGGCTGAAGGGTCAAAGACCATAAGACATTTCAACAAAAAATAAAAAGAAGAAATTCCCAAAGAAAAGAAAAGCTCTTGAAAACAAACACAAGGATAACAAACAAAACGAAAAGTTCAATGGTTATTGTTGGATTTGTTGAAAAAGAGTACATGTCGCTAGAGATTGCAGAAACAAGAAGGACCCCAATTCAGAGGAAAACATGGTAGAAAACATGAAAGTGGATGAGTTCAAATTTTCAGTATCTGTATCTGAATATAATTTGTTCTGGAATCTTGCATAGTGCCAGGTGGGCACATGTGCTACTTGTCACATTTATTCAGCCAAATCCATATTTTTTACTTACCATAAGACCGACTAAGAAGAAAAACTCTACATGGGTAATTTTGTAGCTTCCGTGATCGAGGGCATTAACATATTTATCCTCAAGTTTCCTTTTAGAAAAATAGTCAAGTTGAATGATGTTATTTATATTCTTGAAATACACAAGAATCTCATTTTTAGTTCAATACTGCTGAAGAAATGATGCAAAGTAGTCTTCAAGTCAGACAAGATTATTCTGTCCAAGGATGAAATGTACATAGAAAGGGTGGTGGCTTATTTAAGGAAAACATAGCCATAGTCAGCAATAAAACTATGAATTATGATAACAATATTAATAAAAACCGAAGTTTCTTATTTGGTTGAGCATGAAATTTTATTATATCATGACCAATTATAACACATAAATTCTCGAAAAATGAAAAGTTAGCAAACTTCGGATTAATTCCCAAATTCCAATTAGATAAGAACTACAAATGTAAGATATGTGTAGTAGTAAAAATGGTTGAAAAACTATTTCATACCATTGATAGAAGTATTGAACCACTAGTTTAGTTTATATTTATTTATGTGACTTTAAATTATTATTTATAAGAGAGGGGAAAGTACTTTATCACTTTTATTGATGACTATTCACGATATTGCCATTTATATCTTTTATATAGTAAACAAGAGGCAATTACATCGTTTATAACGTATAAGGCCAAAGTAGAAAATCTGTTAAATAAAAATATCAAGATATTAAGATCTGATCGGGATGGAGAATATGAATAACCATTTGAACAATTATGAGCAGAAAATGGTTTAATTCATTAAACAACAACTCCATATTCACCACAGCAAAATGGTATAACTGAGAGAAAGAATAGAATATTAAAAGATATGATAAATGCAATGCTACCAATCTATGGCCTACTAACGAACTTGTAGGGGGAAGCCTTAAATATGTCTAATCGCTTATTAAAAAAAGGTTCCTTACAATAAAACATGAATAATTGAATATGAGCTATGGAAAGGACACATACCTAGTTTCAAATGCCTCAAAGTATGGGGGTACTTAGCAAAAGTTCCAATTCTGCCTCCCAAGAAAGTCAAAATTAGACAAAAAATGTTGATTGTTATTATCTAGGTCCACCTCAAAATAGCAATGCCTATAGATTTTTGGTATTCGAGTCCGATGTATGTGATACTAAAGTAAATATAATCATGGAGTCGAGAGATGCCTCATTCTTTGAAGATGTGCTTCTACACAAAAGGAATGAAGGAATTATGTCCTTAAAAAGACAAGATTAGAATCAAGCAAGCCACATGAAGATAAAACTCATCATGAAATTGAGAAAGTTGAACCAAGAAGAAGCGTAAGAGTAAGAACTTCCAAATCTTCTGGCTCAGAATTCCTAAACTATATGTTAGAACGTGAACCTCAACTTACAAAAAGGCAATGTCGTCTTCTAAATCTTCCTGTTGGAAAGAAGTAGTCAAAAGTGAGATTGATTCAATTTCAAGAAATAAAACTTGGGAAATATTTGATATTCCACCTGGAATAATATCCATTGGCTGTAAATGAATTTTCAAGAAGAAAATAAAACCAAATGACTCCATCGATAAATATAAAGCCAGATTAGTACCCAAAGGATATCTCAAACATAAGGTGTAGATTTCTCAGATACTTATTCACTGGTTACACAAATAACTTCTATAAGAATGTTGATTACAGTTTCATCCATCTACATCAAATGGATGTAAATACAATATTCTTAAATGGAGATCTTGAGGAGGAAATCTACATGGAACAACCTAAAGGTTTTATCTCCAAAGGAAATGAGAACAAAATCTGTAGATTGATCAATTCGTTATACGGATACAAACAAGCTCTAAAATAATGGCACAAAAAGTTTGATAGTGTCATGATGAAAAATGATTTTCATATAAATGAATGTGATAAGTGCGTTTATTATAAACAAGTTGGACAATCATACATAATGATTTGTCTATATGTGGACAATATGCTAATCTTTGTCCTAACATTAAAGTTGTAGAGAAGGTAAAGAAAATGTTAATCAATAATTTCGATATGAAAGATTTAGGAGTTATAGACATTATTTTATGAATCAAAATATTAAGAACACCTAATAGAATTGAATTATATCAGTCACTAGACAAAGTGATTGAAAAATTCAAATTTTTTGGAATATAAAGGGGCAAGAACACCTTTTAATCCGTCGGAAGTACTGCACAAAAATACAGATGAAAGTGTAAGGCAGTTGGAATACTTGTGTGTAATAGGATGCTTAATATATCTCATGAATTGCACATGACCAAATACTGCTTATGCAATAAGTCGACGAAGTAGGTATACTACTAATTCGTGGTAGGATCACTAGAAAGGATTAATGAAAGTGCTGGGAAATTTAAACAATACCACAAATTATTCCTTATACTATGGAAAATATCCAGCTTTCTTAGAAGAATATAGTGATCCAAACTAGATTGCAGATTTAAAGGAATCAAAATCCATTAGTGAGTATGTCTTTACTCTTGCATGAGTAGTAGTGTCATGGAAATCTATTAAACAAACATCCATAAATCATAACACTATGGAATCAGAGTTCATCGCTTTACATATAGTAGGCGAAGAAGCAGAATGGCTTCGTCATTTTTTAGAAGATAACCCATTTTGATCTAAACCTATATCGGCTATATGTATACACTGTGATAACCAAGCAGCATTAAGCATAGCGCAAAATTTTGTGTATAATGGGAAGTCACGACACATTCGTCGATGCCATAACATAGTTAGGCAATTACTCTCAAATGGAACTATTTCTATTGGTTATGTAAGAAATAATGATAACTTAGTGGATCCATTTACTAAATACTTATCAAGAGAGAAAATTGACTATACATCGAGGGGAATGTGTTTAAAAGCTTAAATAAAAGAGTTGCCTTAAACGAAAACCGATCCTAATGAGATCCCGCGATTAGGATTAATAGGCAAACTAGCTCTGAGTATTCGAGAAGTAATGCATTTAGGGACTAAGTCCTTACAAACCATTCAAGTGTAATATAATAGAATACATGCCTACGGAAGTATTAATATTAAAGATATGCTTTTAATGATGACAATATCTTAAAAATTATAAGTTGGGTATATATAGGATATTTTTGATAGTTGTGATTATTGTATGTTAGTGTGAGTTGGGTCGGCTGTATGAGAATATTAAAGGCTTTAATTTTCTATAAACACTCATAGAACCAAATTGTTCATGAGAACACAACCAAGAGATTGGATGAGAAGGGAAATAATGCTTTGTAGAAATTATTGCCTGGTTAAACGAAAAGTGATGATAGTTCAAGATGAAATAATTCACCGATTGGCCAAGTATATTAGATGAGTTTTTACTAGGGAAATTTCAAAGTGAAACATCTATTTATTCTCGACACAACATTACTTATTATGTAATCTGTGATATTCCACTTTGTGTAGAGGAAAAAAATATTATCATTCATGCTGCAGATTGTTGGAATTTCAAGGTGAATGTAATTGCAGTGGCCCGAATTTCCATACTATCTGAGTTAACTAAATACACCACACTTCCAACCCAAATATCATAGAAATCTGAATCATTATGAAATAAGAAGAAAAAGATAGAAGAAGAACATAAACAACAACACAGAACCTCACATCGTAACGAAACAAAATATAATATATCATAACTTTTGAAATACAAAATTTGTACCATATACACATATAATTTTCAGAGTACAACACTTACAATACAGCGGAACAAAACTCTATAACTAACACTAAAGCCTCCTTCTCCTAGCTCCTCCAAGGGTATCTGTAAACACCTGAACTACTTGACTGCCCGTACAAATTTGGATACCCAAGAGTTTAGGGAAAACATAGAAAAATAAACTTTGGGTCAGTCATGGGACTGGTATGAGTAAACAAAGTTAAAACAGTTTGAGAAAATAAACAATATCTCATAAGGCCACGCCGTATAACACTGAACAGGTTTTTCCCTTATGAAAATCCAAAACACTTGATTTAACTTTCAAAACCCTTTTGAAAGAAAAGATAAATTTTCGTATCAAAACTCTTTTGATATTATAATAGTGTTTAAATCAAATAAATAACAATCTGGTGGAACATTTGCATCTCATGCTCCACATATATATAATATACAATCAAAACCGCGAGCACTTATTGGGTAATGGATTTCCAACTATGACAAGGTATAGAACCACCTCCCGATAGTGTATCTCTAGAGAGGAATACACTGGGTTCAATAAGAACTTCTTGTAACCCGTTCACACATGACCGACCACTCATTTCGCTTGAGTGTATCGAATGTATATCACCAACGGTTGGGATCAACAATCATTTTTCCGAATGGGACATCATCGAATAGAACATTGACTGAAATGAATTTCTCTAGATAGGTGATAATACACTCTAATTGGAAGCTACCCACTTAGCTATGCTACCTGCCCGATTTTTGTCATTTCTCGGTTGTTGAGGCTTGAGGCTTCGATCTCTTAGCATTCATTGATAGCACAAACACTTTGAATGCCACATTGTTAGATCCGTTAATCACTAATTGGTTTGCACAAATATAAAATCTGGATATTTTGCTAGGAGAATAAATTCTCCGCCACCAAATATATTTATTCAGACCAACATATGCGATCATTGGAAATACTCTGTCAGACACTCGTCCATACATTTCGTTCGGGACTGAACGAAAACGAAGGCCTAATTTCCATTAATCCGTTTTAGGCAACTCTGCCTTTGATTATCTTCATATAATCTGATTCACAACGCTACTACCAATACGGAGTGGTTCTCAGATAATAATCCAACCGGTTTCTCCATATTGACAACGATATTGGAAAATACTTCGATAGTATGTTATTTAACTATCGAAGAAAAACAAACATCCATTCAATGCATCAAACAGTCACTGGGCCCCTTAGTTAATATTTTATTAATTAATCACTTCCCCATTTCCTTATCAATATTCGTTAACACAATATTTCAACAATCATCTTGGCCTCTTACACTATTTGGAAAACATTTCCGTACATCGACTCCTTTTATTTTCTATATGTAGAAAATATCTTTTATTTATAATTGCAAAACATTCCATTTACTTATCTCTTTTCCCGACTCGTTTGTTTCCATACTTAGTAAATATTTATTACTATATTTACAAAATTCCACTTGGGTTAAAACGAATGTTGTGTAAAACATCGTTACAACAACCCAAAATACTGCATTCAACTAAATCATATTCAAACATCTCTCTTCGAGACTAAATCTTGCTATTTATCAGTTAATAATGAAATTAATCAAATTGGAGTACAACTACCTCTCAGACCTTGACTGAATGGCATTCTTAACTTCAGAAACGGACAAGACCACTTACCTCGAATAATCAACACCATAAAAACAAATTATTCATTTTTAAAATGTATATACATTTCTCTTTCTATTTTTACCAGATTTAATTATAGATTTCCTTTTTTGTTTATAATATTCTATTTTAAGTTCATTTCCTTACCGAATTCTATATATACCGATATATTGAATTCTAGTTATCCAATTTTCTTAAAAATATTCTATCTCCTTAAATTTCTGGAAAATTTCGCCAGCACGTCCTTTGTACCGGTCAATAGCTCAAACTCCAACTTGCCTCTCTAGGCCCTTTACATTAAAAAAGAAAATCAAAAAGCCAAGTGGCTTTGTAACGACCCGTGTTTTTTGGTAATTATTTAATTTATTTTATTCTTTTAAATGTTGGTTTGAATTTAAATATTGAATTTAAAGATTTATTTTTGAATATATTACTTAAATGAATAATAAAATAATATTTTAAATTTCCAAATAGTCAGAAAATGTTGTGTTGGCAATATATTTTGAACAGGTAGTTTAAAATGGTCTAATATGGTTTATATTGAATTATATAGACGATTTCGTTTAGTTGACAACGATCGAATATATATAGTTTATAATTAAATTTTAAATCGAGCTGCAGCGGCACGGTAGTTCGTAATTCGGCGTTTTGAACTTCAAATGGCTGTACAGGGCCCAAAATAAGTCGGATTTTCTCGAAACAAGAAATGCTGGGATCTATTTGACGATACCTTTCCAATGAAAAAGAAAAATCGAGTTTTCGTGTTGTAGATTTTATTTTATGTCTAAATCAAATTTTCAAATAGTCGCTATAGAATCATTCACCAATTGTAACAGTTTATTTGAAATAACTACATACTGGATTCGAATTTAGATAAGATTCTTTTGAGACGTAGTGTTAATTTAATTTTTAGAATTTTACTGAAATTTTTAATTAATTGAATATGCAACTTTTTATTTGGAGTATTTTGCACCCTATATCAATATTTTGAGATTTCACAATGTGAGTTAACCTACCGATATTATTATATTTTCGGGCCGTAGCACCTCATTGGACACAACCGTATCTTTACTTCTGTCCGTAGCGGTCTATAAATAAATAAAAATGAATAAATACTTGTCCTAGTATTCATTTGCCTCGTTAGATCGCGTCAAAATCATGTACTGATCTAAACTTAAACCTCTACGCTAAATCTATATATTTAGCTTTATCTATTCCTTTCCGAACATGGACAGCACTGGGAAAAAACAAAAGTATGAGCAGAGGAAAATGTTGGTCATAAATCACGGCTGATCTATTTAAAATAATAAAGTCATTTGTCGTTTCAATTCAATTCCAATGTCTCTTCTCCTGATACGTCGTTTCAGTCCCGCAAACAGTTCAGCTTTTAGGTTGTAAAATATGAAACGAAGATCTCAACACATGCTAAGTAGTTGTGTTCATTTCTTTTGGAAACAATTGGATAAATTTGCATATGGCTACAGTGAAAGTCTTCAGCATGCCATTTGAACATCCATCCATGCTAGATCTTTACCATACCTAAATAAATCTTGCCACCAAATTTTCAAACAAAATCTTGATGTATCTTCATAAAATCTCGAAGAAGATATGTTGGGTCTGCGTATGATGGCCTTGTTCGTTTTTGCCAGCATGCTAAAATTTAAAGCTGCGCCATCTTTATCCTTTTTCAGATGTTCGGATACGTACGTACATACAATCCTTCTGTAAAGTTACATCCTTCTTTTAATGCCAACATGCCTTCGTACATCCTCCCTAAAATTTTCATTTCCCCTCCTACCTTCGCATGTGCTTTCTGAAACGTGTCAGCTATCTTTTTCTGAGAACCTTCATTTATTTGAAAAGAAAAAACGGGAAGCCGACATGCGTTTTTGAAAACTTTCAGCTAACCTATTAGAAATGGCCTGGCCTATAGTTAATTAAACAAACAAAAATATTCGTTACTCCTCTACTATAAATAGGACTGCTGTCTTTTTATCTCCTGGCACCCATTCTTCTCGGCAAAACTAGCGAAACAACCTTCCTACTTCACATGAATTATTTACGAGAATAAAATTAGAAATGAAAAGAGTAAATAAATTCGTGTATGGGGCATGGGTTAGGATCGTACGGGTTTCTGTAAGGCAGGGGAGCAGTACAGATCGGCGCAAAGGGAAACAAAGAAGAAGTGATGGAAGTCGTATAGATTTTATTATTTTAGACGCTGGTGAAGCGTGTTGGAGGACAGAAGCTGGCAAATGGAGTCGCTGCTGCATGCGAGGTTTCCAAGGTGAAGTTGATTGTGGAGTTGGTGGCGTGTGTTGAAGTGGCGGTTTGTGTAAATCAGATGGCAAGCTTTTAGAAAAGAGTGTGCATGGGGAAAAGAAGGTGCTGGGTGGTGGATTCATGAAGCATGCGGATGGGTTTATAGGACAGCAGGTCCTGTTCGAACAAATGTAGTGTGTTTATGGTCCGCGTTTGGTTGGCGTGGGAGCCTGATGGAATGGGGGAGCGATGGTTGGTTATTTCTGAGGTGGAGGGGCGTTGTACCATAAAAAAAATGAATGAAAAGAACGTTGTACAGGAAGGGAGGGGGTAAGTGCATGCAATGTCTGTGAAGGGGAGATTTCATGGACCTTTCTGTTCCATACGCAAGAAAAGAAAAAAAAAGAATACAAATATCAAAACAAAGCCGTGGAAAACAAAGGGGCTCAGTAAATCTTTGGTGACGAACGGTGGCAAGCCTCATGTTGGCGTAAGCTGGATGGTAGGTTAAGGATGGAAATTGAAAATGTAGGGCTATGATATGGGCTTCAGCCCTTACTGATAATATAAAGAGAAAAATGAAACCCATTGGCTTGGAAATAGAAGCCGCCAGGAGTTAAACCGTGAAAGGTTACAGGACTTTGGAGCAAAAGTTACAGAGAAGAAGGGTGATTAATGAAGATAACGTGGTAATTAATTAGTTAATTAAGGTTGTAAAAATTTAACTAATCATATTAGCTGTAGTGATTATAAATTTAATTGCATGTATCTTACTCGTTCGATCACAGAATTACGCAGAACATGGGCAATGGAATCATGTTGGTGAACGCTACGTTACCGAATTGTTTTGGAAGAGATTAGAAACAGTCCAGTTTTCGTTAAATGAAACAATGCAGACTGTCAACCGTAAAACAAAAGGTGAGTTAATTCTCACACTTTTCTGGACTACCATGATGTGATAAATCCATATACTAGTTAAATTGGCTGCATTGGTTGCTTGTTGTTGATTAACTGGTTGCTATTAGCTATATTATTGTCTTTAATTTATTTGTTTAAAATTATAAATGTTATAACCGTCTATGATGCAAAAAAGGACAGGTTGGAGGGATCCGACCGGATTCCTCAAATATTATAGATGTTTATTTTTATATTGTTCACCCATGAACTGTTTAAACCCAAATTGACATTCTGAACCTGTCTGAGTGATGATGGTTGAATGGTTGTTGTGGTGTGGTAATTTTTATCAACCAACTATATAAAGTAATTGGTTGGCAGTGAGGGTTCAAATATATGGTTTATGACGCTGTTTTGCTGATGGGCAAACTAACGGAGTTTAATTTATTTTATAAATAAATTAAAGGTTTCAAGTTTTACTTTTATTTGAGTCGATTTAAAATCAAAGTTTATAATTATATTTATAATTTAAAAGCATGTTTTAGAAATGTGATGATTAAGAGTTGTATAACGAATTTCTATGCAGTTGTACAGACAGAAGTCAGGAACTAACCGTTGAGTTAGTAAAGGAGAATAATTGTTTTTATAAAACAATTAACTGATGTTTTAAATTAATTAAGTTATTTAATTAATTTAAGAAGAGAAAATAAATAGAAGTCAGTTATCAGCTTAACTAATAGTGGTGATTGGGCAGAAACCAACTGTTAATGTGAATTTGATGATTAGATTAAATTTGTTTTAAACTAATCCAATCGATGGTTTTCTAAATATTCGTTGACTTAATGGATATTGTGGAAAATTAGTTAATCATCAATTAACTAATATTTTAAGTGATTATTGGAATCATTTACTTATAAATTAAGTTAGATATTATTGGATAAGCTTTGTAAAACATTAAATTATCCTACCTTTAATTAATGAAGTTAATTTGTGAATAATTAATTATGGGAATAAACTGTTTTTGTTTGGTTAATGATGAAGTAAATCATTAGTTCAATAA
Source organism: Allium sativum (assembly GCA_030737875.1). NCBI lineage: Eukaryota > Viridiplantae > Streptophyta > Magnoliopsida > Asparagales > Amaryllidaceae > Allium > Allium sativum. The sequence goes on from CM060926.1 coordinate 694,318,458, forward strand.
TAGTTAAAGTTATCGCTCGAATAATTGGAATTCCTTTCCAAGAGCAAATCGAGTATGGTAAGTTCTAATTAAGGAAAGGGTTACCAAAGGACTTGGTTATAAATCCCAGAATGTTAATAACATAAGTGGATAAAGGACGTTGAGCCAGAGTGATATTAAAGAAAAGCCTTAGAATATAATTAAAGCGATGGGTTTTTAAGTGGGATCTAATTAAGGGGTAAATAGGTGGCGATAGGATTTGAAGTATATATATGGTTATGAAACCATGAATGAAATCAAATGAGATTTCTTGTGATAGTTAAACATCAGTATTTGAGTTGCAAACGGGTATTAACTTGAGATAAGAACGCTGTCGATCAAGGTCTGAGAGGTAATTAGAATACCCCAACTTGAACGGCTTCGCTATTATCGAGAGGTGATATTAGTTTGTGATGGGTAGAAAAGTGATCATCGAATTATTTGAAAATAATAAGATTTATCATTTAAACCTTTGAATTAGATTAACTATGCTAGTATTAGTTAATCGAAAATATAAATTACTTTTGTTTAATAATAACTAAAGCGAGTATCTTCGATTGGAATTCTTCTCCGAACAAGATAAAGCAATGGAAATGATTTGGGGCGGGAAGGATTTAAAAGTTTACTTCCATCGTATAAACAAAGTGTGAAAAGGGTTTTTCTCCAAAATGATGATGTTAAAAATAAGAGTTCACCTAAGCACTAAATTAAGTGAAATGGGTTACTCGAAGTAAGAGAAGATTTTGTTATTAAGTTATATACCATTGGATTAAAAGAAATATAGCGAGATACCAAAGGAAAGGGAGAGTGGAGTTATAGGACTATAGCATGGATTTCAAATCAAAGGAAAATTGAAGATGGAATTTGGGTAAATTAAACAGTGTTTCCGCGATGAAGGAAATAAAAGAGAGTTTATGAAATAGGGCAATATTTCCAAACTAAGGAAATAAAAGGAAAGTCGATTAAAAGAGTGTCGAGTAATGTTTTCAAAGTAACAAAACCAAAAGAGATCTTGGATAAGATTAAATTCTTGGAATCGATCATCGAGGAAATAGAGTTGATGATATATATATTAAATAAGGACCTGAGTTGCCAATCTACTTAGGTACACTGACATGATTTGATAGTTAAATAACCGACTATCAAAATATGACCTTTTATCGATTGTTGGTACGGAAAGACCGGGGTCGAATATATATTCGAAAACCATTCCGTCCAGCAAATACGTAATGTTGGAGATGGTCGAGATGGAGCATTGAAGACCGTTGATCTTCATGAGCGGAAGAACTACTCGTTGGATTTCTAAGGGTCGCTCCCGAAGATATTCTGACTTGTGATTCTGTCGTGATTGAAATCTTCGGATTGCAAGGACTTCTCGCTACTGATCCTTGGGGTGACTCCTGTATAGGATGTGGTAGGAGAGTACCTTCGGTTCATCCTGTTCCTGGATGACTTGTATGGATGAATGTCTGACAGAGTATTTCCAAAGAGGTCATGTACCTTGATTTCTTCAACCATACCAAGAGTGGAAGCAGAGAAGGAAACTTCTTTAGCTGACACGTAATGTATTGTTGTAGACGTCAATTAAGTGATTTCGATGGATCTGACAATGTGGCATTCGAAGTGAATCCGACGTGATGATAGAGCGTAGCCTCAAACCTCATCAACCGGTAAATGACAGAAATCGGGCAAGCAACATGGCTATGTGGGTCGCTCCCATTAGGGTGTATAATCACCTATCTAGAGAAATTCCTTTTGCTTCTTTAATCTATCGGTGTTGTCCCTTTTCGAGAAACGGTGGTTTGAGCCCAACTGTTGGTGATATACATTCGATACACTCAAGCGAAATGAGTGGTCGGTCATGTGCGGGCCGGGTTGCAAGACGTTCTTGTTGAACCCAGTGTATTCACCTCTAGAGATACACGATCGGCAGGTGGTCCCATACCTTGTCAAGTTGGAATCCAATCTCCAATAAGCGCCCGCGATTTTGATTGTATACTATATATGTAGAGCGTGAGATGCAAGCGTTCTACTAGATTATTATTTATCTGTGGTTTGATAGACATTATTATAATATCAGAAAAGATATTGATTTCAAAATGGTTTGGGTTATAGTAAGGTAAAACCCGTCCGTGTTTATGTGTGGGCTGGTCTTACTATTATCCTTTTATTCCACAAAGGATTTTTTTCAAAGTTAAAAAAGTTGTGTGTTCTGTGAATTTATCATTGAAAGTATTCCAGACTGACCCGGTGAATTTTGTTTTAAATCAAATGTGCTCGGGTCAGACCGAGTATGTTCCAGGTTATGTTTCCCTTGGAATTCCAGGAGCTGGAAGCAGGGGGCTTCACCGTTAGTTATACAAAGTAAATTTCCGCTGTGACTGATGTATGTTGTACTCTGATAAATGTTATGTGTATATACAGTCCTTTTATAAAGAGATTTGTTATATTATATTTACTCGTTCCGCTGTGAGATTCTGATGTGTTCTTCTTCTTTCTTCTATTCTAAATTTCTTTCTTTCTTACCCCACCCTCTAATTTCTTTCTTCAAGTAATCCAATTCCCGTACACTTTGGGTTGGACTGGTGTGATTTGGTCAGCTCAAAGGGTATCGGAACCTGGGTCGCTACAGTTGGTATCAGAGCTGTTGGTTTAGTGATAACCTTGGCTCTGTGGCATGAATCAATAGAGATGGGGTTAGCAATACACTAGATTGAGTTTGAGTGTATATATATAAGAGCGTGTATTTGGGATTCATTATAAAATTATTTTTATCTAGTTTTTCCCGGATTATATTTTCATCTAAATATATTTGTCTCAAATGATTATAATATGGAATTGTTTGAATAACTTGAATAAGAATTCAAATTGAAATATTGAACTGAAAAAGAAATTTCACTTGTGAAATAATTAATCCAATATAAATCAACTGATGTGAAACCAAAGTAAAAAACAAATGAGAATTAGTAATGTGAATCAAAATGATTGGGTTGAATTGTTATGCCATGGTTGTTTGATATATACTGGATGGATTGAATGATATGGATATTTTGATCTGACCGACATTTGTTTTAAAGACTAATGAATTTCATTGAAGTTGAGGATAGGTACAGAGTTAATCCAAGAGAACTCTGGAGTAATTTGAATCCAGTTGGCATGTTAATCAAACAAGCATGAATATATATATCGCTTATCGCGTAATAGCGCTCGCAAAAAGGTACGCCTACGCAAATATGGAATTTTTGGTTTTGTTTGGGTTTTGAGTTTGGATTTTGGATTTTTCCGTCCCTAATGGTCGATGTATAGATATTTCTTGAACCTGCGATATTGCAGATGTCCCTCCGTGCAGGGGAGACTCTGCCAAAAATTTTCTAAAAATTAAGGTGTTAGAATATTTTTGAAAATTTTGGAAAATTTTGTTATTTGAAATAAATTGGGTTTAAACCCAATTGGGCTAGATTTGAAAATAAAACCGAGTTTTATTTAAATATTTTTGTCAAAGAAATGGGTTTACAACATTTTTCTACCTTAGCAATTTCGAGGACGAAATTATTTTAAGGGGGAAGGAATGCAACGACCCGTGTTTTTCTGGTAATTATTTAATTTATTTTATTCTTTTAAATGTTGGTTTGAATCTAAATATTGAATTTAAAGATTTATTTTTGAATATATTACTTAAATGAATAAAATAATATTTTAAATTTCTAAATAGTCAGAAAATGTTGTGTTGGCAGTATATTTTGAATAGGCAGTTTAAAATGGTCTAATATGGTTTATACTGAATTATATCGACGATTTCGTTTAGTTGACAACGATCGAATATATATAGTTTATAATTAAATTTTAAATCGAGCTGCAGCGGCGCGGCAGTTCGTAATTCGGCGTTTTGAACTTCAAATGGCTGTACAGGGCCCAAAATAAGTCGGATTTTCTCGAAATAAGAAACGCTGGGATCTATTTGACGATACCTTTCCAATGAAAGAGAAAAATCAAGTTTTCGTGTTGTAGATTTTATTTTATGTCTAAATCAAATTTTCAAATAGTCGCTATAGAATCATTCACCAACCGTAACAGTTTATTTGAAATAACTACATACTGGATTCGAATTTAGATAAGATTCTTTTGAGACGTAGTGTTAATTTAATTTTTAGAATTTTACTGAAATTTTTAATTAATTAAATATGCAACTTTTTATTTGGAGTATTTTGCACCCTATACCAATATTTTGAGATTTCACAATGTGAGTTAATCTACCGATATTATTATATTTTCGGGACCGTAGCACCTCGTTGGACACAACTGTATCTTTACTTCTGTCCGTAGCAGTCTATAAATAAATAAAAATGAATAAATACTTGGCCTAGTATTCATTTGCCTCGTTAGATCGCGTCAAAATCATGTACTGATCTAAATTTAAACCTTTACGCTAAATCTATATATTTAGCTTTATCTATTCCTTTCCGAACATGGACAGCACTGGGAAAAAACAAAAGTATGAGCAGAGGAAAATGTTGGTCATAAATCACGGCTGATCTATTTAAAATAATAAAGTCATTTGTCGTTTCAATTCAATTTGAATGTCTCTTCCCCTGATACGTCGTTTCAGTCCCGCAAACAGTTCAACTTTTAGGTTGTAAAATATGAAACGAAGATCTCAACACATGCTAAGTAGTTGTGTTCATTTCTTTTGGAAACAATTGGGTAAATTTGCATGTGGCTACAGTGAAAGTCTTCAGCATGCCATCTGAACATCCATCCATGCTAGATCTTTACCATACCTAAATAAATCTTGCCACCAAATTTTCAAACAAAATCTTGATGTATCTTCGTAAAATCTCGAAGAAGATATGTTGGGTCTGCGTATGATGGCCTCGTTCGTTTTTCCCAGCATGCTAAAATTTAAAGCTGCGCCATCTTTATCCTTTTTCAGATGTTCGGATACGTACGTACATACAATCCTTCTGTAAAGTTACATCCTTCTTTTAATGCCAACATGCCTTCATACATCCTCCCTAAAATTTTCATTTCCCCTCCTACCTTCGCATGTGCTTTCTGAAACGTGTCAGCTATCTTTTTCTGAGAACCTTCATTTATTTGAAAAGACAAAACGGGAAGCCGACATGCGTTTTTGAAAACTTTCAGCTAACCTATTAGAAATGGCCTGGCCTATAGTTAATTAAACAAACAAAAATATTCGTTACTCCTCTACTATAAATAGGACTGCTGTCTTTTTATCTCCTGGCACCCATTCTTCTCGGCAAAACTAGCGAAACAACCTTCCTACTTCAGATGCATTATTTACGAGAATAAAATTAGAAATGAAAAGAGTAAATAAATTCGTGTATGGGGCATGGGTTAGGATCGTACGGGTTTCTGTAAGGCAGGGGAGTAGTACAGATAGGCGCAAAGGGAAACAAAGAAGAAGTGATGGAAGTCGTATAGATTTTACTATTTTAGACGCTGCTGAAGCGTGTTGGAGGACAGAAGCTGGCAAATGGAGTCGCTGCTGCATGCGTGGTTTCCAAGGTGAAGTTGATTGTGGAGTTGGTGGCGTGTGTTGAAGTGGCGGTTTGTGTAAATGGGATGGCAAGCTTTTAGAATGGAGTGTGCATGGGGAAAAGAAGGTGCTGGGTGGTGGATTCATGAAGCATGCAGATGGGTTTAGAGGACAGCAGGTCCTGTTCGAACAAACGTAGTGTGTTTATGGTCCGCGTTTGGTTGGCGTGGGAGCCTGATGGAACGGGGGAGCGATGGTTGGTTATTTCTGAGGTGGAGGGGCGTTGTACCATAAAAAAAATGAATGAAAAGAATGTTGTACAGGAAGGGAGGGGGGAAGTGCATGCGATGTCTGTGAAGGGGAGATTTCATGGACCTTTTTGTTCCAAACGCAAGAAAAGAAAAAAAAGAATACAAATATCAAAACAAAGCCGTGGAAAACAAAGGGGCTCAGTAAATCTTTGGTGACGAACGGTGGCAAGCCTCATGTTGGCGTAAAGCTGGATGGTAGGTTGAGGATGGAAATTGAAAATGTTGGGCTATGATATGGGCTTCAGCCCTTACTGATAATATAAAGAGAAAAATGAAACCCATTGGCTTGGAAATAGAAGCCGCTAGAAGTTAAACCGTGAAAGGGTACAGTACTTTGGAGCAAAAGTTACAGAGAAGAAGGGTGATTATTGAAGATAACGTGGTAATTAATTAATTAAGGTAGTAAAAATTTAACTAATAATATTAGCTGTAGTGATTATAAATTTAATTGCATGTATCTTACTCGTTCGATCACAGAATTACACGGAACAAGGGCAATGGAATCATGTTGGTGAACGCTACGTTACCGAATTGTTTTGGAAGAGATTAGAAACAGTCCAGTTTTCGTTAAATGAAACAATGCAGACTGTCAACCGTAAAACAAAAGGTGAGTTAATTCTCACACTTTTCTGGACTACCATGATGTGATAAATCCATATACTGGTTAAATTGGCTGCATTGGTTGCTTGTTGTTGATTAACTGGTTGCTATTAGCTATATTATTGTCTTTAATTTATTTATTTAAAATTATAAATGTTATAACCGTCTATGATGCAGAGAAGGACAGGTTGAAGGGATCCGACCGGATTCCTCAAATATTATAGATGTTTATTTTTATATTGTTCACCCATGAACTATTTAAACCCAAATTGACATTTTGAACCTGTCTGAGTGATGATGGTTGAATGGTTGTTGTGGTGTGGTAATTTTTATCAACCAACTATATAAAGTAATTGGTTGGCAGTGAGGGTTCAAATATATGGTTTATGACGCTGTTTTGCTGATGGGCAAACTAACGGAGTTTAATTTATTTTATAAATAAATTAAAGGTTTCAAGTTTTATTTTTATTTGAGTAGATTTAAAATCAAAGTTTATAATTTAAAAGCATGTTTTAGAAACGTGATAATCAAGAGTTGTATAACGAATTTCTATGCAGTTGTACGGACAGAAGTCAGAAACTAACCGTTGAGTTAGTAAAGGAGAATAATTGTTTTTATAAAACAATTAACTGATGTTTTAAATTAATTAAGTTATTTAATTAATTTAAGAAGAGAAAATAAATAGAAGTCAGTTATCCGCTTAACTGATAGTTGTGATTGGGCAGAAACCAACTGTTAATGTGAATTTGACGATTGGATTAAATTTGTTTTAAACTAATCCAATCGATGGTTTTCAAAATATTCGTTGACTTAATGGATATTGTGGAAAATTAGTTAATCATCGATTAACTAATATTTTAAGTGATTATTGGAATCGTTTACTTATAAATTAAGTTAGATATTATTGGATAACCTTTGTAAAACATTAAATTATCCTACCTTTAATTAATGAAGTTAATTTGTGAATAATTAATTATGGGAATAAACGGTTTTTGTTTGGTTAATGATGAAGTAAATCATTAGATCAATAATAGTTAAAGTTATCGCTCGAATAATTGGAATTCCTTTCCAAGAGGAAATCGAGTATGGTAAGTTCAAATTAAGGAAAGGGTTACCAAAGGACTTGGTTATAAATCCCAGAATGTTAATAACATAAGTGGATAAAGGACGTTGAGCCAGAGTGATATTAAAGAAAAGCCTTAGAATATAATTAAAGCGATGGGTTTTTAAGTGGGATTTAATTAAGGGGTAAATAGGTGGCGATAGGATTTGAAGTATATGTATGGTTATGAAACCATGAATGAAATCAAATGAGATTTCTTGTGATAGTTAAACATCAGTATTTGAGTTGCAAATGGGTATTAACTTGAGATAAGAACGCCGTCGATCAAGGTCTGAGAGGTAATTAGAATACCCCAACTTGAATGGCTTCGCTATTATCGAGAGGTGATATTAGTTTGTGATGGGTAGAAAAGTGATCATCGAATTATTTGAAAATAATAAGATTTATCATTTAAACCTTTGGATTAGATTAACTATGCTAGTATTAGTTAATCGAAAATATAAATTACCTTTGTTTAATAATGACTAAAGCGAGTATCTTCGATTGGAATTCTTCTCCGAACAAGATAAAGCAATGGAAATGATTTGGGGCGGGAAGGATTTAAAAGTTTACTTCCATCGTATAAACAAAGTGTGAAAAGGGTTTTTCTCCAAAATGATGATGTTAAAAATAAGAGTTCACCTAAGCACTAAATTAAGTGAAATGCGTTACTCGAAGTAAGAGAAGATTTTGGTATTAAGTTATATACCATTGGATTAAAAGAAATATAGCGAGATACCAAAGGAAAGGGAGAGTGGAGTTATAGGACTATAGCATGGATTTCAAATCAAAGGAAAATCGAAGATGGAATTTGAGTAAATCAAACAGTGTTTCCGCGATGAAGGAAATAAAAGAGAGTTTATGAATAGGGCAATATTTCCAAACTAAGGAAATAAAAGGAAAGTCGATTAAAAGAGTGTCGAGTAATGTTTTCAAAGTAACAAAACCAAAAGAGATCTTGGATAAGATTAAATTCTTAGAATCGATCATCGAGGAAATAGAGTCGATGATATATATATTAAATAAGGACCTGAGCTGCCAATCTACTTAGGTACACTGACGTGATTTGATAGTTAAATAACCGACTATCAAAATATGACCTTTTATCGATTGTTGGTACGGAAAGACCGGGGTCGAATATATATTCGAAAACCATTCCGTCCAGCAAATACGTAACGTTGGAGATGGTCGAGATGGAGCATTGAAGACCGTTGATCTTCATGAGCGGAAGAACTACTCGTTGGATTTCTAAGGGTCGCTCCCGAAGATATTCTGACTTGTGATTCTGTCGTGATTGAAATCTTCGGATTGCAAGGACTTCTCGCTACTGATCCTTGGGGTGACTCCTATATAGGATGTGGTAGGAGAGTACCTTCGGTTCATCCTGTTCCTGGATGACTTGTATGGATGAATGTCTGACAGAGTATTTCCAAAGAGGTCATGTACCTTGATTTCTTCAACCATACCAAGAGTGGAAGCAGAGAAGGAAACTTCTTTAGCTGACACGTAATGTATTGTTGTAGATGTCAATTAAGTGATTTCGATGGATCTGACAATGTGGCATTCGAAGTGAATCTGACGTGATGATAGAGCGTAGCCTCAAACCTCATCAACCGGTAAATAACCGAAATCGGGCAGGCAGCATGGCTATGTGGGTCGCTCCCATTAGGGTGTATAATCACCTATCTAGAGAAATTCCTTTTGCTTCTTTAATCTATCGGTGTTGTCCCTTTTCGGGAAACGGTGGTTTGAGCCCAACCGTTGGTGATATACATTCGATACACTCAAGCGAAATGAGTGGTCGGTCATGTGCGGGCCGGGTTGCAAGACGTTCTTGTTGAACCCAGTGTATTCGCCTCTAGAGATACACGATCGGCAAGTGGTCCCATACCTTGTCAAGTTGGAATCCAATCTCCAATAAGCGCCCGCGATTTTGATTGTATACTATATATGTAGAGCGTGAGATGCAAGCGTTCTACTAGATTATTATTTATCTGTGGTTTGATAGACATTATTATTATATCAGAAAAGATATTGATTTCAAAATGGTTTGGGTTATAGTAAGGTAAAAACCGTTCGTGTTTATGTGTGGGCTGGTCTGACTATTATCCTTTTATTCCAAAAAGGATTTTTTTCAAAGTTAAACAAGTTGTGTGTTCTGTGAATTTATCATTGAAAGTATTCCAGACTGACCCGATGAATTTTGTTTTAAATCAAATGTGCTCGGGTCAGACCGAGTATGTTCCAGGTCAGGTTTCGCTTGGAATTCCAGGAGATGGAAGCAGGGGGCTTCACCGTTAGTTATACAAAGTAAATTTCCGTTGTGACTGATGTATGTTGTACTCTGATAAATGGTATGTGTATATACAGTCCTTTTATAAAGAGATTTGTTATATTATATTTACTCGTTCCGCTGTGAGATTCTGATGTGTTCTTCTTCTTTCTTCTATTCTAAATTTCTTTCTTTCTTACCCACCCTCTAATTTCTTTCTTCTAGTAATCCAATTCCCGTACACTTTGGGTTGGACTGGTGTGATTTGGTCAGCTCAAAGGGTATCGGAACCTGGGTCGCTACAGGCTTGCCGATTCGGCATATAAAAACTTATATGGAATTTAAATGTGTACCGTTTTGTTGGGCACACGAATTATAATCTTCAAACACTTTATTCCATACCTATCTAACCCATATACGTCCATTTTCAATTGATTCCAACTCAATCCAATCATTTTTTAATTAATTCACTAATGTATTATATAATTAGCTCTTTTGCCTATTTCACTTTTTATTTGAACATATCACGGTCAAATATATTTTTAATTTGCTTATAACCAATCAAATTTCATTTTTAATTCAAGTTTCATATTCGATTTCGAATAAAATTTCCACGAATCCAATTCGTCTTTTAAAGTCCAATTTCAATTCAAAACTCTGTTAACTAATTTCTTCGGATTAGTTAATTTTATTCAATAATTTAAAAGCTTGATTTTTGTTTCAAAAATTAATTCATTACTCCACTTGAGTTCAGAATATTTTATAACTCAAGTATGGATTTTTCTAATGAAAATTCTGATTTTTTTACTTAAGATCCTTTTATAAATTTAAATAAACCGTTATGGTTTTATAATGGTTATGACGCTTTTTTTTTGAAAATTTGATTTTGACATAACTCAAAATCTATAGGATGAAATCCATAATTTTCTCTTCCATTAGAAAACTATAATCAAATCGGTCCTGAGATTCTTGTTTCAAAGAATTCCGACTTAAATTGAGTTCTATATACTCAATTGAAGTTCGAAATGTCAAATTACGAACTACCGTGCTGCGATGAGTTCGTTTTAATTATATTTATAAATATAAACGTTTAAATTTCAACTCCATTCTAATATATTTTAATATTAATTCAGCCCATTTACCAAATCCAAGTTAATATTCTTGATTATCCCTATCCGTTGACTATTTCATAACTCAGTTATAAATTTGTTTATAACTGAATCTTCTATACTAAAATCCAGTTCCTTCATAAAAAAATTATTTATAAAACTCGATAAAATTGAATTCTAATTATAAATCTGTTGGACTTTTCTCACTTTAATTTATATTCCGAATTTCGAAATAAAATTTATCATTCTATTTCAAACCGTTTTCCAATTCCCTTTTAATCCATACTTGAAATATCAACTTCTAAATTATCCAACGATAATTTATTTCCCTATTTTTATAAACATCGTTTGTAAATTAATTTTCTTATTTTAAAAATTAGAACAAGCTTCCCTTTCAAATATCTATTTGAAATCCAATTCCTTTTCTGGAATATTTTATTTTTATAACTAGTACACATAAACATAGGATCTATTTTATATTTACTTCAAAATCTTAATTTCTATTTAATATCATTCCAATATCCTTTCAAAACTCATTTATTTTTATAGAATTGACATAGTCGAATTCAAATCATAAATCCGTTTGACATCAGAATAAATTTCATTGTTTCCCTTTTTAACACTATTCCCAGTTTCTCATTTTAAATTCATATTTCGAGTTTAAATATTTAAATTATCCAAATGATAATTTTTCACCTTTATTTACAAATATCGTTTATATTACTTGTTTATATAGTTAAACAAGAATCGATTTCAAATTCATTTGAAATTAAATTTCTACCTTTGAAAAATAAATTTCCCTTTTTAAATTCACACTTGTATTTACATTTCTCGAATTATCCAATGATAATTCATTTCACTTCATTTATAAACATCGTTTATAAATTCACTTCAGTTTCTTGATTATTTAATTTATAAACATCGTTTATAAATTTAATACTTTTTTTATTTATTCAAAATAAGTTAATATCTTTATAGTTCATTCGAAAATCAAATTCTGTTTTAGAAAATAGATTTTCCCTTTTAAATCACAAAATTCCCTCGTCACGATATTTTAATAAATCAATATTTAGGCCCAGTGATATTTTAAACATCCAAAACACTCAAGTATCAATTACAGGTTTTCTAACACATCATATACGATAATATATATGAACAAACAATAACAAATTTTGTGGAATCCAGTTGGATTCCTCCAACCTATTTTTCCTGCATCCATGGACGTTAGCCAACATAAATAATACCCATCCTGCTTCGAGGTAGGACATCGTAGTATAGAAGGTCATCCACTATCATACTGTGGGGCGCATAGTGTCATCCGCTAAAGATACTGCGGGAAATATCCAACCACCAACATATATATATATATATAATAACCACAAACGCAAGGCCTATATAACTAATGTATTTATAATATAGCCACAATAAAATTTAAATGCAAGCAAACAACCAACGAACAACTATTTTTAACAAATAAAGATAATTCTAAATAAAATCTGAGTGAGATTTACTCAACGTGATTTTTATTTTCCTGGTCTATTCTGATTCCCATTTGAATTCCATTGAGAAGTATTTGACGATGCAAAGCCCATGCATCTTGTTTCACCGGCATCTGTTATCATGTAAATAATTATACTTATTTACAAGATTCATATCAATAATAATTTATTAATTTATTTCATTTAATTAAATCACTTTTAAATTAAATAAACTATTTTTCTTTTTCTTCTTAAAGTGGTCTAGGCAAGTTTAAATTAAATAAATTAACTAGACTTATATTAATCGAATCTAATTAACTACCTACTTATAAACCAATTCCGTGATAAACGTATAAATTTTCAATTCAAAAATACCTTATTACCAATAATTAACATCTGAGCCTTATACTACAAAAGTGTCTCAAACCAGGTCTTCTCCATCGACTGCTCTGTACAAAACTTCCCCAGTACAACCCACGCTGATCCATTCAGAACCCAATCTTGCAATCCAAGTTCTTCTTGTTCATCGTTCTCCTCCACCATCACTTGCTGCAACCGCTATAGGGACCCAACCATTTAATCATCTATGACAAACATAACCTCCTTCATTACTCCCTCAACATCTCCGAACCATCCACAACCACAAAACACTCAACTCGCACAACCCTATCTCAACTGCGACTAAGAACATCCCCAGAAATAATGCGATCCCCCAAAAATTGAATCCCGACATCATTTTATCAAATTACTGTGACCATCGCGAGCTCAAGGATACTGCAACCATAACCCATACTATTCGAAATCGAGCCCTCCAGATTACGCGACTCCACACTCCTTGATGTTGACGTTGTAGCCAAGTACAGTGAGCCCATCCCAATCGCGATACCCTACGCGCTATCTCCTTTGATCTCGGATCTTGTCTGGAATTCGAACTCGAGTTCGAATTTGACCTCTTCTCTCTTTTTTCCTATGGATTTAGGATTTTGTTTTTCGGTGAATTTAGGATTTTATTCAAAGTCGTTTGTTCAATTTATTTTGAGAAGAAGAGGGTGCGGTCTTTAAAAGGGAACAAACGAATGGTACTAGTTGTAACAACCCGTAATTTCAAATTTTTATTTTAGCTATTTTAATGGATTTTGGATATATATATATAATGATTTATTTTAAATAATAACGACCAAAAATTTATTTTAAATGAAGTTAGAATAAATAAATTTATTTTAATTATAAAACGAGCCTGAAATGGTGTGGTAGTTTGAAAATTCGATTTCTAATTTCCAGTGAGTATACATAATTCATTTTAAATCAGAATTGGACGGAACAAGAAATGTTAGAATCTATTTAACTATGTCTTTCTAAAGAATGTAAGAAATTGAGATTTCATAATATAAATTGAAAGTTATGTCCAATTTAAAATTTAAAATAGTCACTTTGGAATTTATATATATTTTAATATTATAAATAGCCCTTAAAAATAGTCATTTTGCAAACAACCTCCGTTTTCAATGAAACCACTTTTGTTGGATCTGGAATGTCAAGTTATTGTTCTGTTTCAAATTCCATAATTTTTGGAATTAATATGTGAGCGTCGTAAATTTAAATGTGTTTTGTAATTTCAGTTTGAATTTAATCGACCAGAAAAAGGGCATTTTTCAAACGACCTCCAAATTTGATGAAATTAGTTTTGTTAAGACCGTATCATCAAAACATAGCTAGATTTATTTTTCTGTAATTTTTGGAGTCAGTATGTGGCCCCGGTAAATTAAAATGTACGTTCAAATTCAATATATATGGATTTATATTTTAGTTTTGATAAAAACTAATTGAAACAGTCGAATTGGCTTATGAAACATATCCCATTGTGTCCGAAATGGGGATATTTGGCAAGAGGCGACATTCATTGGGGTTCGTGACATTAAACAAGTAATTTACGGATTAAAATAATTATATATATATATATATATATATATATATCCCAAACCCTAACTCCTTATTGTTTCCAGCGCCGCCGTTTCCTGAATCAATGGCCACAGAACTCCCTCATTCTCTCCTCATTTTCTTCAAATTCACAAAGTAATTTCAACTGCTTATAAAACATAAATTCAAGAGCTTGACGAGGGCTTTAATATTATATGGGGATGATGAAATATAATGGTATAAATCGTTCTGTTTTTTAGCTCAATGGCGCCGTGTTCGAACAAGTTTTCTAGGGAGTTGGTAATGGCGAGTTCAACAGGGTGGAGGGTGATGGATGGCAGCTCGATGGTGGTCCGAGTGGAGCAATCAGATTGACATACGGCCCAAAAGAGAAGCAACAATTTGAAACCCTAGACACCGACTTTGGGTTACGACGCATAACAGGAAGCTAACAAGGAAGATGGTGTTAAGCTAGGTTAATTATATTTTTAATTATCTTAAGTAATGTTAATTAATGTAATTAATATTTAGACTGCTGTAACTTGTGCAAACTGAATCAGAATCGAACGAAACGACTTGCGTTGGATTCGCAACATCGAACGCTACAAAATGGAATTGACTGGAACAGATTTGAAGCAAGTGACGATTTTTGGTAAATTCAAATGCCCTGTTTAATTTGATCAGAATTATCGTTTAATAACAATTTCTATCGAATCAATGTGAGAACGTCTCACTAAAATTTTTGTATAGTTATTTATTTTATATGTGCATGTATGAACTGCTAGTATTTATTTTTATTAGTTTTTAATTATTATAAATTGCATACGGTGTCTATTAGCTCACCTCCCCCGTCAACAGATCATGGACGATTTAATTGACTGTATTGTATTGTGATTGTGATGTGAAATGGAGTAAATAAATATATATAAATCTGTGTTGAATAAAAATATATATATACGCGATGTGAAAAATATATATATGCTATATGGAATATATATATGCGCATTGTGAAAATTATATATATGCGATGGAAAAAATATATATTATATGAAATGTGAATAAAATAATATATATGTATGAAATGTAAATAAAAATATATATGCATTGTATAATATAAATATGTGTTGTATGAAATATATATCTGCGTTGTATAAAATAAATAAATATGCGTTGTATGAATTATATATATGTGTTGTATAAATAAATATGTGTTGTATGAAATATATATATATGCGTTGTATAAAACTTATATAGCGATATATAAAATGGTCATGAAATGAAATTAATATTTGTTCGCTAAAAATATATTTTTAACATGTATATGAAGTATATAAAATAGTCATGATATGGAAATATTATTAGTTCGATAAAAAATATAATTTTTATCGTATATATTCAGTAAACGGAATTGTCATGTAATGAAATGGAAGTTGAAATTGTTTATGAAATGAATTTAAAAACGATTTATAAAACACGTTTTAAATGGAAATCGATGATATATATATGTATATATATATATGTGTGTGTGTGTGTGTGTATATATATATATATATATAATGGCTTGAATAGAACGCGCCGCGCAGCGAACGTTTGCGAGTTTCGACCATTAACTTCGAATTGATGTTACGGGAGATCCGACCGTCGGAATCGCCTAAAACTGGAACCATTGGGTTCGTATCGAAAAGAGCTTTCCAATGATAATAAGAGATTTGAAATCTAACAGTTATATTTTAAGATATGTCCAAATCAATTTTGGAAAAGGTCGCTATGGAGCAGTTCAGTGGCCGATATTGGAAACCGACTATAATGGCGATAACAAATTATTAAGAATATGGAAAAATTGTGTAAAATCATAATAAATGATTTGGAAAGATTTTGGATGAAAAAATTTCCAAGTTTGAAAAGATAAAAATATATATATTTATCGAAATGAACTAGTTAACAACTGGAATAAGAATCCAATTATTTTTAGAATTAATAAATTGGATTTGAAAATGGTTTTAATATGACAAGAATTTTCCAATATATAAATTGGAATGGATTTGAATGGAAATATTTCGATATTGGATTCTGTGATTACACGGATATTGTTGAGGAACTTAGAAGATATATATATCGTTATTCCCAACGATATTTGTTGGTTTTAGAATTTGATATTGAATATAAGCCGATATAATTTCTATTTAGAGTCTTGTATTTAATATCAAATTGGATTATGGGTTTGTCGTGAATGGCGTCTGAAATAACACTATTCTTAAACCCAGTTGAGAGTAGAATAAATCTTTTAATTAAGATTTAGAGAAGTTTACCAATTAATTAATATTTAATTGGAATGATTTGAGATTGAATTTTTGGTTTATCATGAATGTGTTTTAAATAACATTAGTTCTTCAGCCCAATTAACAGTGAAGATATGATTTGGAATTTATAAATATTTTTTATTAAGATTTAATGGAAATTTTCCCAAGTAAAGTTTTCCAATTTAAAATATTAAATTGGAATAGAAAGGAATTTGATTTAGTGATAATCGAGATGAGCTTCTTTGAATGAAGACCGTTACTATTTATGGAATTTAGAAGGCCAAGCCGTTATTACATTTATAGTATTAGTTTGATATGGAAATATATATCGATTATATACTGTTATGATTTCCGTGAAGATTCCATTTTGATGGAAGATGATTTTGGGTGTGAATAATGTTTTAAATGACATTGATTCTTAACCCAGTTAAAGGCATGATTAATTTCCAGAAAGTTGAATAATCATCAAATAATGATTCTTGAAGATTAAAACTAAGAAGAGTTTTTATAATTTTTTAACTTGATTTGAATGAATGAATGGTGATTAAATTAACCAAAACTTGAGATGTGGAATAAACCAAATATACTTGGTTGTCGATATTCATGATTGTGATTAATTGATTGTTTGGATTGTGCTTAACCAGTTTATGAGCAAAATATGCTCTTACATTTGGCATTGGGTAGAATATTGTATGCTAACATCTTGTGAAACACTTTATGATTTGACTATGAGATGTTTAGCAATTTTATTGAGTTCATTTCAAATTTAATGAATGAATGTGAAATGATATTTTTATTAAGTGAAAAGAAATGTATTCCCAATTTTGGACAGGGAATATTTTACAAAAATGTTTTATAAAACAGAAAGGATTTCGAGGGCTGAACCCGATGTTGTCGAAATGATTTCGAAATGTATTATATGTTTGACATTGTGGTTCATCACGTAACCGATTAGTTGTTATTGATGATCTATCTGTTTGGTGGCGGTGAATTCATTCTCTTGCTTAACATCCTTCTTTGAGATGTACGAGCTCAAAGGTTATTTGATTAATAATGACTGATCATATGTATGAATTACTAATGTAAAGTACTATATTTTGGAAAGTACTTGTGACTATTATGTTGTGAAATGATTATCCCTACTTCGAGATATAAAAATGATTTAGATGTGGCTAAAACTTCTGGTAACCAGGATGACTAAAAGTATGGGTTAGATGGCGGTGTAGCCCCCGAGGGCGTGGGATTGTGCATCGTCAATGTAGCCTGCTCCATCGTAGGAGTTGCACATTTATATATCGAGTCGGTGAGGTGCGTACCCTTTGCCTTATCTAAGGGGAGCCCGATATTTTGATGCATACTTGTTTGTATGCATTGTTATGTTTTGGAGTTCATATTTCCGAAGGTTTTGGTTTGAGATCCTGAAGTGAAATCTACTTTGATATAAAGCTAGATATGTATTTCAAATGATTTGAAATAAGAAATTGGGAAATAAAGTCCAAAGGAATAATTTCTGTAAAGTGAACTGGATTTTAAAAATCTAAACTTGGGGTTTAAGCCAAAATGGGTAGATTGGAAAATTGCATGTTGTGTGATGCACTGTAGATCCATATGAGTATTATTAGTTGTTTATGCACTGGTATTCATGGGTGTAAACCCGTTCCGTGTTACACAGCATGGTCACATGATTTACTATGTTTTAAAGTAAAGTTAATAACTGTTTTTAGTTCTCACACCAGTCCCATGACTGACTCGGAGTTTATTGTTTCTACCTAAACTCTGGGTGCCATATTTTCCACAAAGGTAGTCAGTAGTTTTGTTTTGCAGATTATT
This sequence comes from Allium sativum, assembly GCA_030737875.1. NCBI lineage: Eukaryota > Viridiplantae > Streptophyta > Magnoliopsida > Asparagales > Amaryllidaceae > Allium > Allium sativum. The sequence goes on from CM060926.1 coordinate 694,336,892, forward strand.
TCATTTAGCAGGTGTTAGCCTGTTTTGTGACCAAGCCACCCTAAACTCAAACGATCAGGGTTACATATGTTAGAAGTTAAAGATCTTATACGTTCTAAAACTAGAGCTCAGATCGGATTGGAGGGCTCGGATCGGATCAGAGAGCCCATGTCAGATCGGATTGGAGAGCGCACAACTAGGAGACTTGTTAAAACGAACATCGGTTCAGATCGAACGAAGTCGACCCGATCCCCTCACCTGAAGCACGTAACTGCCCTTAACCGTAGACATGTTCTCTTGCCTATAATTCCGAAATGGTACACACTTATCACCCCGAACCAATCCTACATTAGAATATCCTGAAGCGGTTATACCCACTCAAATGAGGACCGAAGTTCATGCCTAAAAGAGGGGACCGAATGCTACTTGCTTCTCACGAAATGAAGACCATTTCCCCCACTATCTCCATGTCCTCCCTGATGCTGCCACGTGGCCACTCTTCATAACTGAATTTCTTCCTATAAACACATGAATTCGTAGGAATTTGAGGGGACTTTTTGGCCTTTTTGTTCCCGATATCTGCCATGGCCGCACCCCCTTCAAGAGAGAACCTTCTTCTCCAATGAAAATACAATGAATTCAGAGAGAAGTATTCATTAAATTCGAGATTTTGAGTGATTATATTCGTTGCAATTGAGATTCTCTATTAAATGAAGAACTATAAAGTGGATGTAGGCTCGTTAATGCCGAACCACTATAAATCTTGTGTGTTGATTGCTTTTCTCTATTTTTAGATTACTATTCTTCGATATTACCTACGAATCCTAGACAATTGGGTGTTAGTGCCATTTTTCGGTCTAACATTTTGGTGCTTTCACTGAGAAATGAAGATTCTCAGCATTTAAGGATTCTCCAATCTACTTATTGGATCGACAAGTCCGATGAGGAAATCCTATTAATTCTATACTGACTTTGTAAGAGATCACTAGATGTGTAACCACTTCCACGCCATCTAGTAGCAATCGCTAAAGATTGGAAATCAAGTCCATAAAAGTTTCTGGATAGGATCGGATGTGCTTCCAGTTTGAATGGCCTTCGGATCAGATGCAGATGAAGGGATCGGGTCGGATGCAAATGAAGCCCCAGATCGGATAGGAAAGAGCGGTGCTAGTTTGAATTAAGAAAGGATAAGCTCTGAATCGGATGGAATCGACCTGACCCGCTCGTGCTAGAGAGTTGAACCGATCCGCTCAAATGAAGTAGGACCGACCCGACTCGAAGTGACTTGCACGATCCGACCCGAGGGCTCAACCCCGATCCGATGACATCTCTGAACCGCAGTTTGAAGGCAAATTCCGATCCGACTGTTTTTGGAAAAATACATTTTTCAGACCATTTCAGGAAAGGATCCATCTTCCAAAATCGAAAAAATCGTATGGTGCCCACATTTTCGACCTAACCGGCTAGGTCGATCGCTGCCGGGACTGTGGGGCCCCGGACCCCCCACCGGCGTTGCGCTCCGACTCGCTGACGACCTTGCCATCGGCTCGGAACACGACTCGCCTTCGTCTCGGAGCATGACTCGCCATCGGCTTGACATATATTTTGGCCAGCAGCAGTCATCAAAGCTTGTTAATAAATATTAGACGGATAGTCAAAGAGTATGACAATGAAATGGCAACGACTGGGATTCCTCCAGAATCCATGACCTCTACTTATCGATGTTATTTAATGTGAGGAGTTATTAAATAAAATCTGCATGCTAACCATAGCAGTGTACGGGGAGAAAGATCGTTTCTTGGTAACCTCCTGTCTCAGGGTTTCGATGGTGTATAAGCTTCACCAATGCCACAGTTGTTGTTCTTGGATGAGTAGTAACCACCTGGCTTACATGGCTTAAACATGTCCAACCTATAGAAGTTCGAATGACATTGATATGGGGCACCCAGACATTATTCCGAAGATGATGTAAATGATCTTAGCAGCGTTGGTTCTTAATGATAAAATCCAAGAAAGCGACTAAAGGTCCTAACACTATAAAGCTACATTTCACTCGTATGACGTGATGAAAGACATATGTCTCTCGGTTCACTCCCTAAAGAACTTAGCAAACCATCACAATACCCATTAATTTTCAACCATATCGATGACGACTGATTTACATTGGATAAGGGTTAGGTCAACATACTTTGGTGCCCAGAGTTAGGTACTAGTTGAACCACCACATGCCATGATTGTACCTATGGATCCTTTCCCGGATTATAGCAACTTGACTGCTCACCAATCACCAAATGACCTTGGTTAAGAGATGAGAGTTTGAGACCAACACAAATATGAATCGACTGTTATCCCTCCACTTCATACATCAGTTGTGACAGAAAACATGAACATTACTTAAAGCCTTGCAATCCATGCTATCATAGTCAAGTTTATCTGACTAAGGTCTAGACTGATCAGCACTGGCGGTGTTTAGAGCTTACATCGCACCCGGATGCCTACTGCTAAACTTCCTAATGAAAGATGGAATGGTAATGGTCCACGACGACCATGTCACCAGAAGAACCAGCTATTTAGCTAACTAGGAGATGCTACGCAATGGAGATGGCATGGAACCTAAAAGTACTTCCCCTCCTCCAAAGGAGTGTAAGGAAGCATCGAAAAGGAGTCGCCTGATTATCTGCCCAAAGACATGGACCCCAGAGAGGATGAAGATTTGGGATGCATAAGGATGACACCTAATGAAGCAACAAAAGATATTCATATTGATAATGACGACCTGACAAAGGCCTTGAAAATCCGATCTCATTTGGACCACCTCCGGATGAGGGAATGGATAGATTTTCTACGATCCAATCTTGATGCAGTTGCGTGGACCCATGCTGACATGTGTGTGATCTCGCCGTCGATCATGAGTCATGCACTGAACATAAACCCGAAGTACACTCCTACTAAACAAAAGAGGCATACACTGGGCTCGGAGAGGTTGACTGCCTTGAAAGAAGAAGTGGACATTGGAGATGCTACAAATCCCGACTAGATATCGAACCTTGTACTTGTTATGGAGGTTAATGTGAAATGACGAACATGCATTGATTTTTTAGATTTTAACAAGACTTGTCCAAGAGATAGCTTCCCATTTCCCAAAACTGATCAGTGATGAACGGTGGAAGAACCCTTGATAATTGACATCCTTGAAAATGGCGTCCTCCACCTCTGGTTTTGATTCGTCTTCTCTTTCACTTTCTTCGTCCTCCCCCCTTTCTTCGTCCTCCCCCCACTCATGTTCGTCCTCAACCTCCTCCTCCTGACCCACCTCCTCCTCTTGTTAATCCTTTGCATATCCCTCCCTCTGATGGTATTCTGAATTTTTTTTCTAATCCTTCATCTAATCTGATTTCAACTAACTTCACTGTTTCCTCCTTGGTTTCTGATCCTCCAAATGGATCTGGTCCTGATCTGATGTAATCTTTCAATTTGAATACTGTTACTGTCGATGGCATTTTGTCAAACACCTGTCTGAATGAAGATACCTTTGCTAAGGGCTCTGCTTCTTCGTCAATTGATCCTTCCATTGTCATTAGTCATCAATCCATTACTGGTTCAGCTGTTCCTGCTCCAGTCCCCATTGGATCTGATCATTCCGCTGCTAATCAAAATTTTGTCAGAGTGACTCGTACTCCTGTTATAAAGAAGGATTACCTTTCTTTGTTTAACTCTCTGCCCAGAAATGCTGGATCATATAAACCTCAGCAGTTTGAGAAGATCATGGATAAATCTAAGAGAATCCCTCCCGCAATTGTAAGAGAGGAAGGTATGAAATACTGGGATCACTATCTTGTGGGTTTTTTTCTTGATGGATCTATATCATATCTTAATATAGTAAACTTTCTTCATGGTTATTGGTCTTTAAATGGAGAGGTAGACATCAAATCTGATGGTCGATACTTTTATTTTAAATTTTCAAACGATCTGGATAGAGAAAAAATTCTAAAAGAAGATCCAATTTTCATTAAGGGTCGTATGTTCATTATCACAAAATGGGATCCTAATATAGGTAATGCCCATTCTCAAATTAAAAGAGTGCCAATATGGATTCACCTTTATAGAATTCCCCTGTTGTTTTGGACCTTAATTGGTATTAACTTGTTGGCTTGTCAAGTTGGAAGGATTATATGTTTTGATGCAAACTCTGAGAAAATGCAAAGGATTTGGTACGCTAAAGTGTTAGTGGAAATAGAAGCTGATTCTGAATTACCGCACTGTATTGAACTAGGAGAGATGGGTGAGAGTTGTCCTCTAGTAATAGTTTCTTATGACTGGAAACCAAGTATATGCACTACATGTAAAGTTTTTGGACATTCAACTGAAAAATGTGATATTCATGTCTCTGTAAACAAAGATGCTAAAGAATCCAATGATGATTATGGTAACCATAGACAAGTCAATTTGGTTTAGAATAGAAGTAGGCAACAAGCTTCTACTCAATATAATCAGAATGGATGGCACAAAGTGAACATTAAGAAAAAGCAAATATGGATGATGAAGCAAAAGAAATTTGGGATTGATGTGCAGAAGGATGTTAATGATGTTTTGAATGAAATAGTTGATGTTAGTGGTAATCAAGCAAAGGAGAATGTAACTAAACTCAATAATTCAGAAATCATGGAAATTGGCACTTCAACTTTTGGAAGAAACAAGGATAATGTGGTGGTGGTAGATAAAAATGGTAATAATTTTGTGCAAAGGAAAGCTGATGCCAGTGCCAATGATGGTACACATGATACAAGAAATCTTAGAGGAAAATAAGTATTAGAGGACATTATTCTTGAAAATCATTTTTCCTCTCTTTTTGATTTACCATCATCAGATTCCTCTATCTCATTAAGCTGTAACTTGCAATCTTCTTCTAACATTGGTTTATTATCTTGTTCTTCCTCTTTATCTTCATCTTATGATAATAATTCTAATAACTCCTTCAGTTTTCATATTCCCACTGCTTCTGCCAATTCTTCTTTCTACTCTCACCTTGCTCCTGCCAATCATGTCATTCTTCCTCCACCGCCTAATCTGGCTATTGTTCAAAATATTCCTTCATCCTCCAGCACTCAAGAGAAAGATTTCACAAATATTCCTCCTAAATCTTTGATTAGTGATTTTGTAGCTTCAGCTACTAAGTCCTCATTGAAAACTAAAAAGGGGAAAAAGAAAAAAGCAGTTCAAAAATCTGTAACTAATGATGATATAGGTGGGGGTACTGAATACAATCAAGATGATGAACTTCCAATTGGCAGTCAAAAATTTCTCACAAAAAGGAAGACAAGGCAGAACTATGCTCTCTCAATTAAATCCCCTCAAGCTAAGAAATGATATATAATATCTTCTTTTGGAATATCAGAGGGATGAATCTTCCCTCAAAGCAAAGTGAAGTTAATTTTTTTATTCAAAGCAGTAAAATTCATTTGTTATGCCTATCTGAAACTAAGTTGGACTCGTTCTCAATAGCTAAAGCGGTTGCTTTTATATCCCCAAAATGGAAATCTAATAACAATCTTAATGAAGTTAATTTTGGTCATTTATTGACTTTATGGAATCCTCAAGTTTTAATCTTTCCAAATTGTCTTCATCTGACCAATTTATTCACTATAAGTGTATTTACTTACCCTCTAATACTGTCTTTTTGCTCATATCAGTTTATGCTCAAAACGCTTTATCTTTGAGGCTTTCTTTCCTTAACAATCTTCACAATCTCAATCCTCTTGGAGATCCATGGATTCTAGGAGGAGATTTTAATTGCATGTTTTCTTCTTTTCATAAATTGGGTGGATGCTCGCTCTCAATCAAAGATATAGCTCACCTGAATCAAGCTATGATCAAATCTAAACTATCTTCTCTTAATTGGCTTGGATTACCATATACTTGGTCTAATAAGAGTCACTCTGGTAATCCCACTTTTTGTAAACTCGATCACTTACTTGTCAATTCCTCTTTTCTTAATTTCTGTCCTTATCCTTCTTATCAAATCCTACCTCCCATAATTCCTGATCATTGTCCTTTACTTTATACTGGGGTGAAGCTAATGCCATTGGAAAAGGGAAGTCTTCTTTCAAATTTTTTTAATTTTTGGTTATCTCATGAGGATTTTTCCATTATTCTATTGAAGGTTTGGAAGCAAAATTATGGAAGGAACCCTTCAGACAAGTTGATCTATAAGTTGTGGCTCCTCAAATTCCATCTCAAAGCTTGGTCCAAACATAATTTTAGTGATGTTACTAAGCAATCTACTCTTGTTAGATCTGAACTGATTCAAGTGAAAAACCTTTAAATTGCTAATCCTTAGGATTCTCAATTACATATTTTGGAAAAAGATCTGCAAGACAAGCTAAAGTTTATGTTCGATACTGAATTTCACTTTATGAAGCAGAAATCTTACCTTAGGAAAGAACTGGAAGCTGATAGGAATTCTAAATATTTTCACATTTATTTGAAAATGAATAAAATGAGAGAAGCTATTCACATGATACATGATGCTGATGGTAATTTACTTACCTCTCAAGATGACATAGATAAAGCTTTTGTTGAATATTTCAGGATTATTCTAGCTCCTGAAGTTCTTCCTCCTTGCAATATAAAGCTTCTTTTTAATATTGAACTGCCTTACCTTTCAAAAGGACAATCAATGGAGCTTATCAAACCAGTAACTAATGATGAAATAAAGTTAGCAGTATAGGGATTGGATCCAACAAGTTCAGGAGGGCCATATGGATTTAATGCTTACTTTTTACAAAAATGCTGGACGACTATTGGCAATGATATTTCTGAGGCAATAAAATATTTTTCTATTCCAATTCCTTACCAATTTCATTTATAGCCACTTATATTGCTTTGATCCCCGAAATTGAGAATCCCTCACATGTTTCAGACTTTAGGCCTATCTCCTGTTGTAGTGTTTTCAACAAAATATTTTCTAAACTGTTGGCCAATATAATGCAATCTGTTCTTCCTACTGTTATTTCAAGCAACCAATCTACATTTGTGCCTGGTAGATCTATAAGTGATAATATCTTGATTGCCCAAGTGTTGCTTCATGGACATGATAGGAAGAACTTATCTCCTCATTGTATGTTAAAGCTTGACATTAAGAAAGCCTTTGATAGTGTTTCATGGTCATCAATAATTGCTATTTTGTCAAGAATGAATTTTCCTAAACCTTTTTTAGCTTGGATTTACACCTGTATTTCTACACCAAGGTTTTCAATCTCAAGGCATGGTTCTTTGCATGGTTACTTCAATAGTAAAAGGGGAGTTAGGCAAGGGGATCCCATTTCCTCATACTTATTCATTTGTGCTATGGAAGTCCTTAATTCTCTTATCGTCAAACAAGTGAAATTAGGTAATCTACAGCTTCATCCTAGATGTAAGAATCCTTTGATTACCCATCTTTGCTTTGCTGATGACCTCATTATCTTTACCAAGCCTAGTTTAGCTAATATTCAATGTCTGCTTAATGTTCTTCAATCATTCTATGAAATAACTGGCTTGGAAATCAATTTAAAGAAGTCTCACATTAAAATTGCTAGGCTTAGTCAATCTGCTTTGAATGAATTAGTTCGAGTGTCTGGACTGAATGTACTTCCTGAATACTCTAAATATTTGGGACTGCCTCCCTTCACTGGTAGAATAACAAGAGCTAGTTGTATGCCTTTATATGCGAAGATTATTGCAAAGTTGAAGCAATGGCCCTCATGTCAATTATCACAAGCTGGCAGGCTCATAGTTATTCAATCTATTATCACTTCTATGACATCATATTATTCCAGACATTATATTCTTCCACTTAAACTCATTAACATGGTAGTTAGCGCTATGAATAAATTTCTCTGGCATGGTGATCCTTTTGCTAAGAATATTATCACTATAGCTTTCTTGAAATTATGCGAAGATAAAAAAATGGAGGATTAGGAATTATCAATCTTTTTCAATGGAATAAGGCAGCCATTTCTTTATATATTAACAAGATTTTCATTGATGAGAATTTTTTGTGGTCCAAATTGGTGAAGAGTAATCTGATTGGTAAAAAGAATTTATGGACAATGCAAATCCCAAATTTTTGTAGTCGGAGCTGGAGGCAAATCCTGAAACTAAGAAGCACTTTTCTACCATTTATCCAATGCTCTGCTAATAATATGACTGGTTCATTTTGGCATTTACCTTGGGCAAGTAAGGGTTTAATTTTATATGATGTGGTAGAATATAATTTGAGAAGGAGTTGTGGCATGTCAGAATCTGCTAAAGTTAATGATCTGATACATGAAGGTGAACTCATTTTGCCGCATAGTAGTTCTGTAGTGTTAAGAAGGCTTTGGAATGAAATTTCTAATAACTTTAAAACAGGAAATGCTATCATTACTTGGATGGGTAAGTCTCACTCCATCAGGGTAGTATATGATCTTTTAAATGGTGATAAAGAAATCTTTCCTTGGTATAAAAGAGTGTGGAATTTGATGAGTAATGCAAAGCAAAATCTCTTGTTTTGGAAGGTGATGTCAAATGCTTTAAACACCAAAGATAAGCAATTCAAATTAGGAATTACCACTGATGATATATGTGTTCTCTGTCGAGCTGATACTGAATGTAACACACATTTGTTTTTTGAGTGCTGTTATGTGCATCAGTTTTGGAAGAGAATTCGGGACTTTGGAAAGCTGCATCAACCTTCAAGCAATAGTAGAGAAGAGTGGTTCAACTTGTTTAAAGCTACTAGATGGAAATCGAAATGAGGATTAATTCTTTTAAAAGTTTTAAAGAATTTTCTGCTGGAAATTTGATTTGAAAGAAATCGTAGAATCTTTTCTTCTATAGAATTGAGTTCTGATGCAATGTTTTCAGTTTTAACTAATGCAATACTGAAAAAGACTGCATGATTAGGGGTTTGTGATTTGCAATTCAGTTATGGTGACTTTAATCATGTTCAGATTTGGCTCATTCTTTCTTTATCTATGGAGGTTGCTATTGGAGCTCTTGTTTTCTGAGCAATGTTTTGTAATTTGAACTTGGGTCAGTTTGATATATGCTATCTAATTTCAGGTTAGCATTAAGGTTTTTTCATTTACCTTGTATTGATCATAGCTCATTTTTCCTCAATGCTAACATTATATAGTTGATTGTAATGTATATGTGTAATTTGTTGTTGTGAATAAAGATTAAAATGCCTTTCAAAATTGATCAGTGATCAACTTGTGGATTCGACAGTTGGAAATGAACTTCTCTCTTTTATGGTGCATATTCGGGTTACAACCAGTTTCCTATACACGTGCCTGTCAAGAACATACCCACACTCGGCGGGTCATATTTTCCACGATTGAATTGGAAAATCCATGGAAGTCTACATAGATGATATGCTTGTGGAGTCTAAGAAATCAACCGATCGTGCTTCAGATTTGACAGAGGTGTTCAATACCAACTGACATTATGTTGTGTAGAAGGTGAAATGCTCATTTAGCGTTGCCTTAAGGAAGTTTCTTAGCTTCACAGTTAGCTCATGTAGAATCGAAACACTAGAAACTCCAAGCATTAATCAGATGGGAGTTGATCCAGTATTGGAGACCGAACCCAAGAGAGGGTCATGGATGACTCCCTATAAAGAACTTCCTACAATATGGAACACTTTCGACAAGAAAAAGCGAAAGGTGTACCATCGTTCGTAAAGCCCCAAGATACAACATTCAAGGTGACATTGCTTATTTTCTTTGGAAGGTCATCCCAAGATAGACATCAACGAGTCTCATTGTTGATTCACCGCCCTGAATGATTCGACAAAGGCACTAATAAGCTTCCCACTAGATGGACGATGTACATGAATAAAACTTCTGATGAATGATGTTTTGGAGTTAGAAAGTGAAGGTTTACAGTTCCACCCACCTTTATTGATTATCTGATAAGTAACTCGTGCCCCAGACGCTAGGGGCAACTAGAGATTCGAATGTTGATTGCTCGTGATTACATCATCTAATTCAAAGCTGATACATCATAGTCTTGCATGATCGACTGCCTCATCCTTGCCCGAAAATTGCATGGGGGTATCCAGGATTTTCTACCGATCAGACTTGTATCATCCACATATAGAGTTATAGAACAAAACCATAATGAGCACGGCTGAATTGCTTGTCTACAAAGCCACGCCCTCCGTATAAAGAAAGTTTTATGTCTCAAGGTGGATTCGAGATGACATACGCTCCTTAGCTCACGCGTGGCATACCACAAGACAATTGTGCATTAATCTTTGCATTACAAAGTCAGAGTCTGACTCTAGATGGACGCAGTTCGACCATCTACATGGCTCGATCCTATGCTTGACGCTATCAGATTAAACAAATCCAAGTAAAGGAGGCAGCACTGCCCCTTGATATGCTTACTTTTCAATCATGCAATTTACTTTTACATGCTTCATGAACTATTGACATGACTAACTCGTGTGACATGATTGATGCAGGTACCTGAAGTTTGGTGCCAATTAATCCTCCCACAGATTGAATGGAGGAACACAAAGATTCAGCAAGGGTGGCCCAACCACTTGCCCGATAATGTACATTCGCCAGAGAAAAGTGGGATGTAAGGATTAAATTCGAGTTCGAAAAGACACTCGAGCCGACAGGATCCCGCTCTTGGAATTAGAGTGCAGAAGGAAAGTCGGGGCAAATGACATGACTATTCGCCTGATTAACTCTAACTCTCATGATTCGAGAGAGAGAATAAAGGACGGGAAGACGACGTCCCTAAGGCGTGATGGTGCACCACGATTAAAAGACCGCCTTGATTCTACTCTACCCTGGGTATTCGACGGGAGAGTATAAAGGCGCCAGGGACTGAGCGTTGGAAATGAACTCCTACCCCACTGAAGGATTGGGGGCAGAATGAAAGCTGAGTTCAAACTCTACCCTGGGCATACGACAGGAGAGTGTAAAGGCATTGCGATTAAATGCCATAGAAAGGTTCCTACCCCACAGTAGGATCGGGGGCAAGAATGGAAGCTGAGCCCGAACCCCTCATTTCCGGACATTGGGGGGGCGATGCACCGTCGATCCGAATAAATCCCAAACAAGCCCTGGCCAGGCACTTTATTCACTATTGATTGGGGGCATACACACACACATCACACCCCTATGATGGTTGCGATATGATATGCTATTTATTTGTAGGGATTATGATTTGAAGGGATACCGAATCGAAACCCTTATCTGATTTGTGATGCAATTTATTGCTTACTACTCAGTGTAGTAATGCTCTGACTACAAATATATTCGATTGAAATATATGACAAACTTGCAAATGTATGATACTGCAGGAATACCACTTTGTTTGCCGATTGAAGATTTACAAAGGATAACTAGTCAAGAACGCGAGGCCCGCACTCGCAACAGCAGTAGGCCAGTTGAAAACAAATAAAGGGCCACATCCAGAAGGCTGATGTTGATGCCTAATGATATCCTACATAACTCGAGGCGGCGACCCAAACGAGGCCTTAAGAGTGAATTATTCAATGACATGTCATGCGACTTAATACTCGTGGCAGGGAAGGACCCGACGAAGCCATGGGATTCTTGGATTTCTACCCGGCCTTAATGTGATCTCGAGTGATCGTCGAATTTCCGGTCTTAATACGATCTAAAACCGTTGTGGCATCCAGGATTTTTATGGATTGAAGACTTCCCTGACTATCCAGAATAAGCCTCCCTACGTCTAAATTTGAAAAGGACGTGATCTAACCACCACCTGCCTTATGTCATTACCCCTGGACTGGAGGCCATTTGAGGACCACTGAATGGATGCAGAGTGAACGTCCATTTGCTAGTCTCGACCGATTTTCCGATTGAAACATCTCAGATGAGGGGGTAGACTATTACTTTGACTTCTAGCTTGCAAGGAAGAGAATTGCTTGATACTTTGACTCAAGGGCTAAGAACAAGGAAGATAGAAATTTCTTCCATGCTGAGGATGTTGGTGCAGAAGGCACTAGGAACGAAGGAAGTCAACAGATTTCTTCTTGCGGTGATCCCTCAGCATGTCAGACTAGATATGAAATGAACGACACCCTTGCCGAATTAAAAACCCAGATGGCTCGGCAAGATGAACTTCTCCAGAAACGAAAGAATGTGATGGATAACTTCTTTACGCGGATAGATGGAAGGCCGAACAATTATGACTTACTCGCTTGTGCGAGTACCATGGGAATTCAAGCGACAACGAACTTGGCTCAAACACTCCCTGCTTCGTGGTCCAGATCACATGAGACCCTAGCACAAGTTGGAAACATCGTCTTCAATGAAGCAAGATGCAATGAACCTCCTTCCAGGAATTTGTAGCATGCAACTTCTGATCGTAACATTTTGGATGAAAACTGCGGTAATGCAAGAGCCACTGGAAACTTAAACGGAATCCGACCAACCTCTACTCTAATTCAGATGAATGATTCAAATCCAACTCAACTTCAACATGGAACTCCCCATTCCTTAATGCAGGGGCAGGTGGAAGCATTCGAGGCAACTATAATGTGATCTTATCACCACCTGACTCCGCTCCTCAGAGCTTGGGTGGGAGACCAAAAGCTAACATGAGCTGGACACGATTAAATTATTTTGTATCAAACTCTAACTCATGACTTGATAAGGAAATATGAATTTAGAGAAGAAATGGATTTGATGCTCATCGCATAGAAAAACCCCCTTAGATGAGGAGCATGGGATACAAGTTTCGAGTAACGTAATTCGAATACCCGCCAACTTTATGCGCATTTACCATCATTGGAGTTCTAGAAGACCCCAGACTGTAAATAAAAGAATGACTTCCAAAAACTAATCTGTATACATCAGAGCCGCGTATCACCATCCAGAATTAAAGGACATAACCTGATTGACTGCTATTAAATATGCGAAACTAAGAAGCCAGATACTGGCTTCCACCCACTTCAAGACTTCATGCTAGGGACGCCAACACTGAATTGGAATATTGGCGACAACTTTTCAAAGAAGAAGGCCATAATATCAATGTTAATTGATGCTTTATGAGAGGTGGAACACCTTAAAGATGGCATGAGCAACGTCAATCAAAACTCTTTCACATAAGACGTTAGGGATTTCAGTAATTCCCTGCGCTTTAAACTATCATTTCTGGATCTTGACTTACGTTTCTGGTGGCATGCATCTGAATTGATCAACTGTTGGAACGCGTTGGTCACCCACTTAATTGAGCAATCAAGATCCACATCTGTTGATCCAAGAATGTCATGTTACTCACTTCAATCAGACAAAGGTCTGACAAGACCCTACATTCATTCCTCAAAAGATTCAATGCCGCGGTAGCATATGTAGATCGACCTGGATCACCTACGGCGTTGGTAGCAGCAGTATGCAGTATTCTGGATAACTAAGACTTCAAAGTATCTCCGCAAGGAGACCACCAAAAGGCCTTGGCGGGTTCACCTCTAGAACAAACCCCACTGATGCTGGGGAACAAGAATTAACTACGCTCGTCCTCTACTGATGCTGGGAGCATCACCCTCAACTGATAGATTGACTTTGAACATGACCCCGAGTCAATGAATGATTCAGAACATATACACTATATCTGTGGAATGTGACTTGATCCATCTTGACCGTCCAAGTGATCTAACTAACAGATCAAGCATGAATCCAAAGACTTGATCCGCAACTGCATCAAATGGAGAGTGTGATAAACTTATCTGTTGCTTTACGATTGTGATGGTCCTACTAGCTATTGGCTTGCATGTTTTCAACAACATCTCGCACTAACATGTATGTGACCATAGACTTTTGATTTTCTATTGACACGATCCAGAGCGATTGTGGATTCCTTTAAAATATGATATAACGCAACCATGGATTTATGGTTCTCTATTAGCGCAATCCGAAGTGATCGTGGCTTTCCACCTTCTCATTGTTACGATCCAGTGCGATCATGGAATCATATATTAACATCCTAATGGGGGGATAGTCCAAACCCGAGTAAAAATGACAGACTCATATGCCAATATGGATGCGCTTTATCACAATGATCTAGATGTTAGCTCAAAGGCCGAAGATTCTTATACTACCCAATGATTTGGATGTCTAATTCATACGTTGACTTATGGAAAAAGAACTTGACCTCTTGCCTCGACGAGATTTGAACGGTCACTTGATCATTCTGATTACTCCAGCCATAAGATTTGGTCCGATGAGCACCTATGGAAGTAGTGCGATATATAACCAGCCGTCTATACAACCAAAAGTTGAAACATCAGAGCCCTCCAAGAGGACACAACAATTTGATAAAGCCTTCTCAAGGACTGAAGACTTTCCAGAAATATTCAGCTTGACATATTCAAAGCACGCCTCATCTTCGATAAGACGTACTTTGGAGGGCAAAATTTTAGCCTGTTTTATGACCAGGCCACCCAAAACTCAAACGATCAGGGTTACATATGTTAGAAGTTAAAGATCTTATACGTTCTAAAATTAGAGCTCGGATCAGATCAGATTGGAGGGCTCGGATCGGATCAGATCAGAGAGCCCATGTCGGATCGGATTGGAGAGCACATAGCCAAGAAACTTGTCAAAACGAACATTGGTTCGGATCGAACGAAGTCGACCCGATCCCCTTACCTGAAGCACGTAACTGCCCTTAACCGTAGACATGTTCTCTTGCCTATAATACCGAACCGGTACACACTTATCACCCCGAACCAACCGTACATTTGACCGAAGTTCATGCCTAAAAGAGGGGACCGAATGCCACTTGCTTCTCATGAAATGAAGACAATTTCCCCTGCTATCTCCACTACTTTCTAAGTCCTCCCTGATGCTGCCACGTGGCCACTCTTCCATAATCGAATTTCTGCCTATAAACACATGAATTCGCAGCCATTTGAGGGGACTTTTTAGCATTTTTGTTCTCATTGTCTGCCATGGTCGCACCCCCTTCAAGAGAGAACATTCTTCTCCAATGAAAATAAAATGAATTCAGAGAGAAGTATTCATTAAATTCGAGTGTTTGATTGATTGTATTCGTTGCAACTGTAATTCTCTATTAAATGAAGAACTATAAAGTGGATGTAGGCTCGTTAATGCCGAACCACTATAAATCTTTTATGTTGATTGCTTTTTCTCTGTTTTTATATTACTATTATTCGATATTACCTATGAATCCTAGACAATTGTGTATTAGTGCCATTTTTCGGTCTAACAGCAGGATTATGGATCGAAGCTTAAAGCTATGTCCAGAGCATTGACAGTCTTCCACTGGGTTAGTTTATTTGTTTTCACTGCATTGTATTACATTTGTTGTAAAATTATTTTCCTATGTGTATTATTTTTGATACTCTGATATTTTGTACTCTTATGTAACATTTATGATATTTATAAAAGTCTTCTGTTGTTTGTTCTGATGTGTTGTACACCGAAAGTTAGCGTATCCGCCTTTTTGGTTCGATTTAGGTCAATTTAACAATCGATTTGGATCGACCGAGAGGGAAAATCGTTACACATGGTATCAGAGCTTTGGTTAACTCAAACCTTTGGGGTGCAACTCGTTAGAACAGAATAGACTCATCAAAGATTGGATTAGTAATATCCTATGAAAGAAAACTCATTAGAGATAGGATCGGTAGTATCCTAGAATGAGAAACTCGTTAGAGATAAGGTAAGTAATGCCCTAGAATGAGTTGAGAGTGACAAGTTTATAATTAACATATTTGTGATTGTATATATAATCCGATCTTAGAAAATATGATTTTGAGTATATATAAAAGTTATATGATTGAAAAGACAATCAAATAATTGATTGTGTTATGTGATTATTAGTTAACTAATTAAATTATTGGAATAATCAAACCAATATGATAATGAATGGTAAATTTAGCCAAGTCGAATCAAATATTGAATTGAATTGAATAGAAAATTGACTAGGATTGCATATACGTACATGTGTATATAATGAACAGGTTATAGTGTGGAAGCTAAGAAGAGGAATAAAATTGTATGCCCGGCAAATAGGTATATGCTTACTATATTCATTGGGTTTGATGATTTTATGAGCCGATTGGCAAGCCGCTTGGCTTTTTCCTTTTCTTTTGGATGATGAGGGCCCTAAGGCAAGTTGTGGTTTTACCGATCAGCCCGTACAAAGGAGGTTATGGCGAATTTTTTTGAAAATTTAGGGTGCTAGCCAAATTTTTGAAAAATTTGAAAATTCTTAGAAACTGAAAAGTTAAAGAATGAAAGCCAAAATGATTAGTTAAACAACTTTCAGCCCCGTTCCTTTTAGAGGACGAAAAGATTTTAAGTGGGGGGGGGGATTGTAACAACCCGTAATTTCAGAACCAATTAATTTTTTTTATTTTAGCTATTTTAATGGATTTTGGATATTTAAAATGATTTATTTTAAATAATAATGACTAAAATTTATTTTAAATGAAGTTGGAACGAATAAATTTATTTTAATTATAAAATGAGACTGAAATGGTGCGGTAGTTTGAAAATTCGATTTCTAATTTCAATTGAGTATTATCCTTCTAACGAAATGGTGCGGTAGTTAGAATTAATTTTAAATCAAAATTGGACGAAACAAGAAATGTTAGAATCTATTTAACTATATCTTTCTAACGAATGTAAGAAATTGAGATTTCATAATATAAATTGAAAGTTATGTCCAGTTTAAAATTTAAAATAGTCGCTATGGAATTTATATTTTAATATTATAAATAGCCCTTAAAAACAACCATTTTGCAAACGACCTCCATTTTTGATGAAACCACTTTTGTTGGATCCAGATTGTCAAATTATTGTTCGGTTTCAAATTCCATAATTTTTGGAATTAATATGTGAGCGTCGTAAATTTAAATGTGTGTGGTGATTTCAATCTGAATTTAATCGACCAGAAAAAGGCCATTTTTCAAACCGCCTCCAAATTCGATGAAATTAATTTTGTTAGGACCTTATCGTAAAAACATAGCTAGATTTTTTTTTTGTAATTTTTGGAGTCGGTATGTGGCCCCGGTAAATTAAAATGTACGTTCAAATTCAATATATATGGATTTATATCTTAGTTTTGATAAAAACTAATCGAAACAGTCGAATTGACTTACGAAACATATCCCATTGTGTCCGGAATGGGGATATTTGGCTAGGGACACTCGTTGGGGTTCCTTTGGAGTTTGCGACATTAAACAAGTAATTTACGGATTAAAATAACACACACATATATATATATACATATATATATATATCCCAAACCCTAACTCTCTATTATTTCCAGCACTGCCGTTTCCTGAATCAATGGCCACAGAACTCCCTCATTCTCCCCTAATTTTCTTTAAATCTGCAAAGTAATTTCAACTGCTCATAAAACATAAATTCAAAAGCTCGACTAGGGCTTTAATATTATATGGGGATGATGAAATATAGTGGTATAAATCATTCTGTTTTTTAGCTCAATGGCGCCGTGTTCAAAAAGGTTTTCAGGGGAGTTAGGGGTGGCGAGTTCAACAGGGTGGAGGGCGATGGATGGTGGCTCAATGGTGGTCTGAGTGGAGCAGTCAGATCGGCGTACGACCCAAAGGAGCAGCAACAATTTGAAACCCTAGACGCCGACTTAGGGTTCGACATACAGCAAGAAGTTAACCACGGACGATTTAATTGTCTGTATTGTGTTATGATTGTGATGTGAAATGGAAAAAATAATAATAGATATATAGAGAAATGGAGTAAATAAATAAATATATATATGTGTGTTATATATATGCGATCTGAAAATAATATATATGCGATATGGAATATATATATATATGCGTTGTGAAAATTATATATATGCGATGTGAAAAATATATATTATATGAAATGTGAATAAAATAATATATATATGAAATGTAAGTAAAAATATATATGCATTGTATAAAATAAATATGCGTTGTATGAAATATATATCTGCGTTGTATAAAATAAAATATGCATTGTATGTAATATATATGCGCTGTATAAATAAATATGCGTTGTATGAAATATATATATATATATATATATACATATATACATATGCTGTATAAAACTGAAATATCGATATATAAAATGGTCATGAAATGAAATAAATATTTGTTCGCTAAAAATATTATTTTTAACATGTGTACGAAGTATATAAAATAGTCATGATATGGAAATATTATTAGTTCGATAAAAACATATTTTTTAGTCATGTAATGAAATGGAAGTTGAAATTGTTTATGAAATGAATTTATAAACGATTTATAAAACACGTTTTAAATGGAAATCGATGATATATTATATATATATAATGGCTTTAATAGAATGCACCGCGCAGCGACCGTTCGCGAATTTCGACCATTAACTTCAAATTGATGTTACGGGAGATCCGACTGTCAGATTCTCCTAAAACCGAAACCATTGGGTTCGTATCGAAAAGAGATTTCCAACGATAATAAGAGATTTGAAATCTAATGGTTAGCTTTTAAGATACGTCCAAATCAATTTTGGAAAAGGTTGTTATGGATGCAGTTCGGTGGCCGATATTGAAAACCGACGGTAATGGCGATAATAAAATTATTAAAAATATGGAAAAATTGTGTAAAATCAATAGTGAATAAAGTGGTTAATAACTGGAATAATAATCCAATTATTTTTAGAATTAATAAATTGGATTTGAAAATGGTTTTAATATAACTAGAATTTTCCAATATATAAATTAGAGTGGATTTGAATGGAAATAATCTTTGGAATATTTCTATATTGGATTCTGTGATTATACAGGTATTGTTGAGGAATTTGGAAGATATATGTATCGTTATACCCAATACAATGTTTGTTGGTTTTAGAATTTGATATTGAATATAAGCCGATATAATTTCTATTTAGAGCCTTGTATTTAATATCAAATTGGATTTTGGGTTTGTCGTGAATGGCATCATAAATAATACTGTTCTTAAACCCGGTTGAGAATAGAATAAATCTTTTAATTAAAATTTAGAGAAGTTTACCAATTAATTAATATTTAATTGGAATTGAAGTGAGATTGAATTTTTGGTTTATCTTGAACTGTGTTTTAAATAACATTAGTTCTTTAACCCAATTAAAAATGAAGATATGATCTGGAATTTATAAATCTATTTATTAAGATTTAGTGGAAATTTTCCCAGGTAAAGTTTTCCAATTTAAAATATTAAATTGGAATTCAATGGAATTCAATTTAGTGATAATCGAGATGAGCTTCTGTGAATGAGGACCGTTACTATTTATCGAATTTAGAAGGTAGTCATTATTCCATTTATAGTATACTTTGATACAGAAATTTATATCGATTATATACTGTTATGATTTCCATGAAGATTCCATTTTGATGGAAGATGATTTTGGGTTTATCGTGAATAATGTTTTAAACGACACTGATTCTTTAACCCAGTTAAAGGCATGATTAATTTCCAGAAAGTTGAATAATCATCAAATAATGATTTTTGAAGATTAAAACTAAGAAGAGTTTTAACAAATCTTTAATTAGATTTGAATGAATGAATGGTGATTAAATTTACCAAAACATGAGATGTGGCATAAACCAAATATACTTGGTTGTTGATATTCATCATTGTGATTGATTGATTGTGCTCGACCACTTTATGAGCAAAATATGCTTTTACATTTAGCATTGGATTGGGTAGAATATTGTATGCTAACGTCTTGTGAAACACTTCACGATTTGACTATGAGATGTATAGAGAAGTTATTGAGTTCATTTCAATTTTAATGAATGATTGTGAAATGATATTTTTCTTAAGTGAAAAGAAATGTATTCCCGATTTTGGACAGGGAATGTTTTATAAAAATGTTTTAAAAAACAGAAAGGATTTCGAGGGCTAATCCCGATGTTGTCAAAATGATTTCGAAATGTATTATGTGTTTGACATTGTGGTTCATCACAACCAATTGGTTGCTATTGATGATGTATCCGTTTGGTGGCGGAGAATTTATTCTCTTTCTTAACACCCTTCTTTGAGACGTATGAGCTCAAAAGTTATGTGATTAATAGCGACTGATCATATGTGTGAATTGTTAATGTAAAGTACTATATTTTGGAAAGTACTTGGACTATTATGTTGTGAAATGATTTTCCCTACTTCGGGATATAAAAATGATTTAGATGTGGCTAAAGATTTTGGTAACCAGGACGACTAAAAAGTATGAGTGAGTTGGCGGTGTAGTCCCCGAGGGCTTGGGATTGTGCATCGTCAGTGTAGCCTGCTCCATCGTGGGAGGTGCACATTTATATATCGAGTTGGTGAGGTGCGAACCCTTTGCCTTGTCTAAGGGGAGCCTGATATTTAGTTGCATACTTGTTTGTATGCATTGTTATGTATAGGCATTCATATTTCCAAAGTTTTTGGTTTGAGATCCCAAAGTGAAATCTACTTTGATATAAAGCTAGATATGTATTTCAAATGATTTAAATAAGAAATTGGTAAATAAAGTCCAAAGGAATAATTTATGTAAAGTGAATTGGATTTTAAAAATCTAAATTTGGGGTTTAAGCCAAAATGGGTAGATTGGAAAATTGCATGTTGATTGATGCACTGTAGATCCATATGACTATTATTAGTTGATGTTTATTCACTGGTATTCATGGAGGTAAACCCATTCCATGACCGTGTTATATGGCATGGTCCCATGATTTACTATGTTTTAAAGTAAATTTAATAACTGTTTTTAGTTCTTACACCAGTCCCATAACTGACTCGAAGTTTATTGTTTCTACCTAATGTAACACCCCGTAATTTTAAAACATGACATAAGGGATAATTAAAGAATAATTAATTTTTAAAAGAAGAATTAAGTGAAATGGGTTACGCCATTGCGTTCGTCTTGGAATTCTGCTTGAGATAGAGTTCGAGATTGCGTAAAACAGATATAGAATGAAGGAGTAATGGACAATGGAAGTTAGGAAGGACAATCAGAAAATGGGTCAGAACAACTGGCGCAATTGTGAAGTGCGCCAGAATAAAAATGCACTGGCGTGCCTGGGAAGTGCGCCCAGGCAAAGCCAGAATCTGCTAATTCTGGGGAGTTTCATTGTTGACGTGTCTTTCAGGGATTGGTTGAATGACGTGTCTTCTTAGTTTGAGTGGTTCAGATGGACTCTAATCTAATCTAAAGGTCCTAATTCACCTAATACACCTATAAATAAACACATAAACCTAACCATAATCTCATTGTTATCATCCATGGAGCCTCCATGCTACTCTAATCTAAATTAAAACAAGCTTTTCTTCTCCATCAAGTCAAATTAGAAGATCAAAATCTACAATAACGGTTTAGCTAATCAAATTCAGAATTCAGAATTCAAAACTCAGATCTATTCTCTAAACCTAACGCTGTGAGTTTCTAGATTACTTTTAGGTTTAGATAAATTAAAGTATGCTTTGATAGACAATGAATTGGATATGTTTTAAAGTATGAATCTATGCCAGTATTAAATCTTATACGATGTAGATCATGATAGATCTAATTCTCTAGATCTGATGTAATTGTGGCTATACTATGATGTTGCCTTTATGGATCTTGATTTGTAACTATGATGTGGTAAATGTAAATCTATTAATCTTGACAGTTGCAACATTGGTTAGATCTAATTTTGTAAGTCACCTTTCATGTTGCGATCAACTTAGATATGTTGTAAGTTGGGCATAATTAGATCTAAACATGCTATTATCATGTTTCATGCTAGATCCACTTTATGATCATGTTTTATGATAGATCAATTTTATGATCACATCTTATGCTATGATAGATCTATCTCTCGAGATCCAATTTAATTGTGACTGTTCAAGTATGTTATTTTTATTTCATTTGGATAGATCAAATCATTTATGTGAACCATGAACATATGCCACCTTGAATTGATTAAGACTGGGTCCACACCTTTATCTTAATTGTAACCTCTATGATGTGGATTTGGGTAGATCTATTTATAAACCTGTAAATCTAAAGCAATATTTATGTTAGATCATGACAATATGCATGTTCACCTTGATATGATGTTAATTACATGTCCATTCACTTTGTTATCATGCTAGTATGTTTATGCCAATATATATTGAAACCATCACCTCTATCATATTCCTTTGTTCATTGTTATGGCTAAACTACTTATTTGCCTAGATGCCGCCAAAATACGTGAGAATATGTTAGTGAAAGAAACAGGGAAAAAGGGATTATAATTGGCATGTAATCTTTAAATGAATTGATATGTAATTCAAATTATCAGTAAAATAGGTATTGAAACCTATAAAAGGAAAGAATTAATTAATAAATTAATTTATCAAAAATGGAATGTTTAGTAATTATAATTAGGAATTGTAATTGTACTTTTGACACGAGGTTAGGTTACATTAGTGGTGGAAGTCTAGCCGGACCCGACCGGCATATCCAGCAGCCACTAATGTTGAACCTAATGTAGGAGGACTAAGTACGTAAATACGAATCGGGCTAAGACACGAGGTTAGGCCCAACTGTGGAATAAGACTGCCCGGACCCGACCGGCATATCCAACATCCACATGTTGTAGGCCTAATGTTGGAGGTCTAGCCCATTATAACCATAAATGGACATGGTAATGGATTGGAGTACTTAACCTAAATTATTCCACAGGGATTGTATGAACTTAAATTTAAGTCCGGGGTTAAGTAAACTTGGCTGAATAAAAGGGGAGGGTTAAGGAAATCTTGGGTAGGTGGGTATTATTAGTATATATGGGCCCACAGACTTAACCGTGGAATAAACATGCTTGAATCAGTGGGAGGGTTAAGTAAATCTTGGGTAGGTGGGTAATATTAGTATATATAGGCCCACAAACCTAACCTGATTAGGTTATGTAATTAAAGACACCTTTTGGGTAAACATAACCAGTTGAAAACCTAGTAGTGGGGATGCAAGCCAAAGGGGAGAGCTTGCATCATCTTGTGTGGGACCCATTTCAGTCAGTAACCCTTAAATAAGTATCAAACGGGTACTCCGAACTAGGTCGGAGTGGGGCACACTTACTGAGCTGATTATAAAAGATCCAAACGCGGAGGCGGTGTTGACGGCGCGTTCCAACGGGGTCATGTGCGTGCATGACTCCGCCTGCTGGGGGAGATAAGAACTGTGACGTCAGTAGATATAGTTGTGCACATCCGGAAAGTAAAGGGTTGCCACTTTAGGGAGTGATACACCCTACTGTGGGGACATCACAGGGTATCTATGGAATAGGGAGCCGATCGATTTGGGGTAGTAAATAGGGTACATCTAGTCCTATTTGTTTCTGTGGGGTACCTGTGTTTCTGTCTGGGCTAACACCCCTTATTTCTGTTTAGGTACCGGTTTTGTCTGGGTTAAAACCCGTTACTAGAGTACACCTGAAACTACCATTATGTTTCTGTTGGGATCATCCTATTTTTATTAAGCAATTGGGGAGTATGTAATCCTATTTCATATCTGTTATACTAGTATTGATGCAGAGCAAGGAAAGTATTAAGAAGCGCTATCCATTCTATCCCGTTGTCCTGCTTACCTTGTCATACCTTCCATTTATGTAGTGGTATCTCTTATCCACTTTGTATGCCTATCATGTTACATTTATTTATTTACTGACTAAAAGTAACTAGACTCGCCAGATTTTATGTCTGACCCTTTTTGTTTCCACTACTTCTTTCTTCCGTTTCCCCCCAGGTTCTCAAGGGAGGGAATTCTCAGGCTTAGTCAGGATTCTGCTATCATCTTTCTTGGAGCTTCTAGATGTATTGCTCAAGCTTCTATCTTAGCTATTATGGCTCATGATTCGGGGATTATGCTTTCTTTTTGTTATTGTACTCTGATATTTATAGTACATGACAAAAGTTTTGATGATATACTGAGTTTATGTATTTTCAGACATATGGTGTAACCATGCTTTATGATTAATAAATGTTTTTTTAATTTCCGCTGCTATCTTATTTATATCTATCTTGTAATTATTCTGTGTCTTATAACCTATAACACTTCACGGAACTTAATGCATTCCCTTAGTGAGTGACATTAACAGACGTGGGGTGTCACACTTGGTATCAGAGCTGAAGGTTACTAGATTAGATAAAAGTTTTTGAAAATTATTTTCAAAATGAGTTTTAAAAGAAAGCATTTTCAAAAAGAAAAGTCTTTTTTGAAAAACATATTCCCCAAAGCCATATGAAGTATCTTTCGATTCTCCACTTTATTCCCTTTTTCTCTTTTTGTCTGGGGGACCGATTCTTCCCGAAAGGTGTCCCCATTTCGGCATGATGCCATAGGTATGTTTAAATTGCGGCACATATCGAAGGGCAATGAAGTGCCAAACCTCCATCCGAAGCTGCAGAAATATCACCTATGACTAATTTTCTTGAGCCTCATAAGGATTTCCGTATGATGGAGGCAACTTTCGAGAGACTTGTTAGCCTGTTACACAAATATGGTAAAAAGGAGAATAAGGAAGCTAGGGCTAAGGATTACAACCCATGGATGAGGAAAATGATGGCCCGAGAAGGGAACTTAGATAAAGTTCAAATAAATTTGAAAAGGATGAAGTTAAGGTTGAGGAAACACAAAATAAAAAGGTATGACCCAAGAAAGGGCCGAAAAAAATGATAAAGGCAAGGATAAGAGAAAATGTCACCATTGTGGGAAGGAAGGTCATCTGGTTAAAGACTGTAGGCGAAGGAAGAATTCTTGCTTCCACTGTGGAGAGGCCAGACACTTTTCTAAAGAGTGCCCGAAGAAACGGGGATCATAGGGACAAGGTCAAAGGGCAGGAAATCCTGGAGGGCAGGTGCATGGTCTCGCGACCAGTGCCCCTGATAGTGGTAGATTTTTTTTCTGTGGAAGGTTTAATTTCTCTTTCAAACCATCTTGTTAGAACACTTTTTAATTTTGATGCTTCACACTCATTTATATCTAGTTCTGTTGTTGAATCTCTGCACTTATTACTAGTATGGTGGTGGATCCTGTAGTTCTCTCAAACCCCATGGGTGATTCGCCTCATTTATCTATGATTTGTAGTGGTTTGAGAATATCTGTGTTAGGCATTAAATTTGAATGCGACGCATATGTGCTTGGGTTTATGGGCTATGGGTTGATTCTAGGAATGGATTGGCTTACCACATATGGTGCCATTCTGGGTGGTGAGAGGAGGGTCGTTAAGCACCCTCGAAATTTCTTATGACCCACAAGGGTCTGTCATGCTTAGTCTCCTAGAGTCTCTTGAGGCATCTATCGATGATCTGCGATCGGCACCAATAGTCCGTGAGTATCCTGATGTCTTAGATGAGGTTTAGGATTTACCCCCAAGGCGCGAGATTGATTTCCGTATATACCAGGTGGACAATGCAAAGCCAGTTGCATTACCTGTGTGCCATATGGCTCCTAAAAGAAAAGAGGGAACTTGATAAGCAAGTGGCGGGGATACTTGAGAAGAAGTTTGATAGGTGAATCATATTAGGATGGGAAACCTATTAAAGACAGTCCTTGAGGAAGCTCATCATTCTAAGATGACTATTCATCTAAGTGGCGATAAATTGTGTAGAGTTTGAGGTAGTGGGGCCAAACTTGCGAAAGGAGGTGAAAATAAAGAAGGAAGCTATGATTGGATGAGTTCTGACTTACATACTTGGATTGGAGGTTAAGAAGCTATGCAAACGAGAAGTCGAGTTGGTGAAGGTTCAGCGGGGAGACAACCAAGAAGATGCAACTTGGGAGACCGAAGACAAGATTTTACACTTCGTACCCTTTCTTTTTCAGGGGAATGTTCTTAACTTCTCTTCTAAAAGCTTTTATTCGCATTTGCTTCTATTATCTGAGTATATCCTATCGATCTAACCTTTGACCTTTAAGTAGGAAATCCCATGATTGTAAACATGTGTTAGAGACGTGTTATGTTTGAGAGATGCAAGCGGATGCAAGTGTTTGCTAGTGGTTGCCTGTGGATGCATATACACACACATTAGGCACTAGATCGGCTCAATAACTCTCTCATACTGCATATGGATGCATGTGCATTTTATTTCCTTTTATGGATGAAAATGGATGAGTGAGCATATGGATGTTGCACTTGGACAAATGGACATGCACACATATAGAACTTACATGTTATAATAAGATTATTTGCATACATAATGGACGCATGACACTATCATGTTTTGCATTAAGGAGGTTGACTGAATCAGTAGACCGCCTGATTTTGCATTAGGATAAGGACATATACACACACTTTGCATATGTTCATGAAAGCATTAGAAATCTTTTAAGGACAATGGACGCCCGTGATTGATGGATGAGTAGATGGATGGTGGATGGTAGGACATACATTCCTTTCAGCTTCGAGATTTCGGGGACGAAATCCTTTAAGCAGAGGGGAATGTAACACCCCGTAATATTAAAACATGACATAAGGGATAATTAAAGAATAATTAATTTTAAAAGAAGAATTAAGTGAAACGGGTTACGCCATTGCTTTCGTCTTGGAATTCTGCTTGAGATAGAGTTCGAGTTTGCGTAAAATGGATACAGAATGAAGGAGTTATGGATGATGGAAGTTAGGCAGAACAATCAGAAAATGGGTCAGAATAACTGGCGCACTTGTGAAGTGCGCTAGAACAAAAATGCACTGGCGCACCTAGGAAGTGCGCCCAGGCCAAGCCAGAATCTGCAGAATTTTGGAGAGTTCCATTGATGACGTGTCTTTCAGGGATTGGTTGGATGACGTGTCTTTTTAATTTGAGTGGTTCAGATGCACTCTAATCTAATCTAAAGGTCCCAATTCACCTAATGCACCTATAAATAAACACCTAAACCTAACCCTAATCTCATTGTTATCATCCAAGGCACCTCCATGCTACTTTAATCTAAATTAAAACAAGCTTTTCTTCTCCATCAAGTCAAATTAGAAGATCGAACTCTACAACAAAGGTTTAGCTAATCAAATTCAGAATTCAGATCTATTTATTCAAATTAGAAGTATTTTATTTATATTGTTCATATAAGAAAGATAGAATTTTTATTGTTGAAACTATTTACATATAAGGCGAATATTTTTCAAACTTCATATATATATATAAATGTGATTTTTATTGTTTAGACACTTCATTCATTCACAAATGAATTTAACTTTCACACATCACTTTTCAACATACAAACATTTCCACACATGGACATAGTTTCAACATATGGCTTTAATTTCAACGCATGAAGATAATTTCAACATATGAAAATAATTCTAACACATAAAGATTATTCAAAATTTCGGCAGCATAACGGCAGGGTAGTTAAAACCGGCACCGTCCCTAGTACGGCTCCTC
The DNA here is from genome assembly GCA_030737875.1 of Allium sativum. Taxonomy (NCBI): domain Eukaryota; kingdom Viridiplantae; phylum Streptophyta; class Magnoliopsida; order Asparagales; family Amaryllidaceae; genus Allium; species Allium sativum. The sequence goes on from CM060926.1 coordinate 694,364,262, forward strand.
GCTCTACCTTAAAACCTCGCGGTTTTTGACAATAGGGATTCATGCATCTAATTCGCACGCAGGCGGCATGTTTATTTTTATTTCCACAAATATTTCCAATTCATTTCAATCACCAATGGGTATTTTTCAACCACAACCAAACAATGTCAACCACAAACAATTATTCAACCATTCGTATTTTTCATCCAATATTTCACACCAATTCACAACAATAAATATCGTCCATGGTTTGTGGACGAGGGGAGTAGATATATATATATATATATATATATATATAATTGCTATATTTCACTTGCATTTCAACACATATATCAATTATTCTATGCATGTAAAATTCATACTTCGCTTATATAGCTTACACTACGCATGTACATGAGGTATATGACACGTATGTAATTTATATTTCGCTAATATAAATTATACACGACATTTTCCATTCAAATTCACGTTAATTTAGATTTCTCACATTGGTTTTCGGAGTGCTAAAAATCGATACGATGTCAGAAAAATCCGCGGCTTCTTCTATTGGGTAGAGAGCTTCCTTACGTTCCCGATGTTTCCTATTTCATCGAATTTCATCAACACACCAAAAAGATATGGTTTTTCAAAGTGTAAAGGTCAAAAAAACTCACCTTTCACGAAGGTTCAAAACTAGGTTTACAGTTTTCGCGTGAATCGGGGCACGAGGGGATGATCGGCGAGTTGGACGTGGAAGAGGGAGGAGAGGGCTATCTGGCGGTGGTGGTTTGGTGGCGTTCAGTGGTTAGGATCGGCGGCGGCGGCGGTTTAAAGGTCGGAACTTTGGACGCTCGATTCAGGCGGCAAAGGTGACGAGGGGTGGAGGAAGTTGGTCGGATTTGAAGAGGGGACGGAGGCGCGTCGAGGGGTGGCGGTGGCGAAGGCTGTAGGTGGCGGTAGCGGCGGCGATCGGTCGGGGAAGTTTCGAGCACGGGTCGCCGTTCGTTCGAGGGTTTTTTTATTAAAAATTATGAATGGCTAATTCTGATTGGCCGAGGACTTTATTAACTTTTTAAATAGTGTTTTCTCAAACGAACTCCTTTTCAAACCCAACGACTATCGCCCCTAGCTAAATACCCCCATCCCGGACACAATGGGATATGCTTCGTTGGCCAATTCGACTGTTACAATCAGTTATTTTTCAAATTAAAGTACAAAACATTTAATTTTTAACTCTGAACGCACATTTCAATTTGCCAGGGCCACAAACTGATTCGAAAAATTCCAAAAAAATAAATCTAGCTATGTTTTGACGCTACGGTCCCAACAAAACTAGTTTCGTCGAATTCTGAGGTCGTCTGAAAAATGGCCATTTTCTGGTCGATCCAATTTAACAGAAATTGACTAAACACATTTTCTTTTGCTACGCTCACGTACTAGCTTCAAAAATTATGAAATTTGAAACCTAGCAATAGTTTGACATCCCGGACCCAACAAAAGTGGTTTCGTCGAATTCCGAGGTCGTATGTAAAATATCAATTTTCCAGGGCTATATATTCTATATAGCGACCATTCTGAAAATTCATTCGGCCATAACTTTTGATTCCCGTTATGAAACTTCGATTTTTCAGATTCGTTAGAAAGGTATTGACTAATAGATTTAAATATTTTTGATTTCGCTAAAATCCGTTATATTTTCCACCCTGCACAGTCAGTCAAAATTTGAATTCAAATTTTCAAACTGACTCACTATTTCTAATTCCATATTTTATTGAAATATTCTATTTCAATTGCTCAAATTCCTTTGAAATCACCAATTTGAAAATTTTAAATTGGCTCTTATTTTCCGGGTTATTACAATCTCCCCCACTTAAAACTTTTCGTCCTCGAAAAGGAAACAACAGTAAAGTAGGAAATAAAATGTAAATGCAAAGTATTGTAAAGGTACCTTGCACCGGAGTAAGTAAGAGATATCCACTCTGCATTTGGGGTAAGCTTGCTTAATGCTTTCCTCAGTTTCCCAAGTACAGTCTCTAGGATCACTGCTCCACTGCACTTTAACTAAATGAACCTTTTTTACTTCTGAGTTCTCTAGTTTCTTTGCCAACAATCTTTAATGGCTCTCTTCTGAGTGATAATTCTGGAGTTATGTCCACATCCTGTTGCGCTGCTTCTTCTACAACAAGATCCGGATCATGCATATGTCTTCTAAGTTGAGATACGTGAAATACATCATGCACTCCAGGCAACCAATCTGGTAATTGAACCCTATAAGCAAGAGTTCCAATTCGTTCAAGTATAGGAAAGGGACCAATAAATCTCGGTGCCAACTTCCCAGTTTTGCCAAATCTGATTACCCTTCTCATCGGAGAAACCTTCAAATAAACATGATCACCAACAGCAAATGTCAAATCTCTCCTTCTAGAATCTGCATAACTTTTCTGTCGGCTCTGGGTGGTTCTCAAACGCTTTTTGATGAAGTCGACTTTATCAGATGCTTCTCTAATCATATCGGGCCCTAACACAAGTCTATTGCCAGGTTCTACCCAACATGCTGGAGATCGGCAGGGTCTGCCATATAATGCTTCAAGTGGCGACATTCCCAAACTTGCTTGATAGCTATTGTTATATGAGAATTCTGCCAAATGCAAGTGATCTTCCCATGACCCACCAAAATCAATTATACAAGCCCGCAATAAATCTTCTAGAATTCTATTCACCCGCTCAGTTTGGCCATCTGTTTGAGGGTGATAAGCGGTGCCCATATTCAGTTTCATTCCCAATTCTGTCTGGAAAGCCTCCCAGAATTTGCTAGTAAATAGGGGATCCTTATCACTAACTATGCTGATGGGAATTCCATGCAGCTTAACAATTTCTTTGAAATATATCTACGCTAGACTTTGAGCGGTTCTATTGGATATGACAGGTATAAAATGGGCAGTCTTCGTGAAGCGATCTACGATTACCCAAATGCTGTCATTACCTTTCCTGGTTCGCGGCAAGCCATCTATGAAATCCATGGAAATCTGTTCCCATTTCCAACCTGGGACTTCCAACGGTTGCAACAATCCAGCCAGTTTCTGTTGGTCGCTCTTGACCAATTGACAAGTAGGGCATCTGCTTACATACAAAGAAATATCTCTTTTCATTGCCTTCCACCAGAAAGTGCGTTTGATATCGTTGTACATTTTACTCACCCCAGGATGGATGCAAAATTTGGATTTATGACACTCGTCTAACACTTCTCTTCGAAGGCCTGGAATATTTGGAATGCAAATCCTATTATTTAACCTAAGAACCCCCTTATTGTCAATACGAAAACTCGTGGTTTCACCTTCCTCGATCCTTTGACTGATTCTCTGGATGAGTTCATCGTCTTTTTGAAGGGCTGAAATCCTATCAATCAATCCAGGTGTAATTATAAGATTGGCAATGATTGCGGTTTTCCTACTAAGCGCATCCGCTACTACGTTAGCTTTCCCCGGCGTATACATGATATCAAGATCATACGCTGCAAGAAATTCTAGCCAACGCTGCTGTCTCAGATTCAGATCTTTCTGGGTGTATAAATACTTCAATGATTGATGATCTGTGTACAGTATAAATTTCTCGCCCAATAAATAATGCCTCCAGATTTTTAAGGCAAAAACGATGGCTAGCAACTCCAGATCATGAGTCACATAATTCTTCTCATGCGGTTTCAGTTGGCGGCTTGCATAAGCGACTACTTGGCCTCTTTGCATTAACACTGCACCAAGACCTCTAATAGAAGCATCTGTCCAAACCGTTAAATCCTGATTGCCATCAATAATTGTTAACACTGGAGCAGTTGTCAGTTTCGATTTCAATTCCTGGAAAGCTTCTTCACAGTCGGAAGTCCACTTAAACTTCTCATGCTTCTTCCTGAGCTTCGTTAACGGACCGGATATCTTCGAAAAATCCTTAACGAACTTTCGATAATAACTAGACAACCCCATAAAACTTCTAACTTCTATGGGAGTAGTGGGTTGTTTCCAGTCTTGAATCGCTGTTATTTTGCTTAGGTCAACAGAAATTCCTTTCTCTGACACGACATGGCCAAGAAATTTGACTTCTTCTTGCCAGAAGACACATTTAGAGAATTTGGCTTTGAAGACGTTCTTCCTTAGAATCTCCAATACTTGTTCTAAGTGTTTTTCATGCTCAGGTTTTGATTTGGAGTAGATTAAAATATCATCGATGAAGACGAGGACAAATTTATTCAGAACTCCCCTGAACACTCTATTCATTAGATCGACAAAGTATGCTGGAGCGTTACACAGGCCAAACAGCATTACTAACCATTCATAAAATATGTCTAGACCTCTGAAAGCTGTCAAAGGAACACACTCTTCTGCTATTCTCAATTGATGAAACCCTGTAGCTAGGTCCATTCGGGAAAATACTTTCGCCCCATTCAATAGGTCTAGCAAATCATCGATGCGGGGTAATGGATATTTACTTTTAAGCGTCTGTTTGTTGAGGTCTCGGTAATCAACGCATAATCGAAGAGTACCGTCTGACTTTGGGACAAACACAACAGCTGCACCCCAATTAGAAAAACTAGCTCTGATTAGACCCTTCCACAACATTTGACGAGTTTGATCGCCTAATTCTTCTTTTTCTTTCGGAGTCATTCTGCGAATTGGATGTACCACTGGTCTGGCATTGGGAATTAGATCGATTCGGAATTCTATTTCTCTTTGCGGAGGTAAGTTTTCAACTTCTTCAAACACATCCACATAGTTTCTAACAATCGGAATCTTTTCCATGGAAGTGGGGATAAGTTCTAATGCCGACCAAAATTCTTCTCTATTCGGATTCAAACCATGACAGGGTACCGTTATATATCCAAGCTTCGTTCGAATTTTAACGATTCTTTCCGCAAAATTCACTTCGGCTTCGTACTTCGTTAACCAATCTAGCCCAAGAATGATATCAAATTCGGGAAAATCCATAACGATTAAATTGAAAGGAAACTGATATCGGGAGAAAGAAGTAGGAACCTTACAACACGAACTGAGGGTAATAGAACCTCCTATCGGGTTATGTACCTCAACTGATTCTTTAAGCTTCCTCTGTTTTAACTTTAATTTGTGCATTGTGTTACTAGTAATAAAACTACGTGATGCACCCGTGTCAAACAATACAGAAACGGGAATATTTTTAATTGTAAGGGTACCTCCCAAAACATCAGGTTTACCTGCTCCATCGGAAGTAGCTGGCGGGCTCGACCCGTCATAGACGTGAGCTACTGTAGCTTTCTTCAGCAAAGGACAGTCTTTGAACAGATGATCGGTCTTTCAACAATTGAAGCACGAGCGAGGGTTTGGGGAGCCTTGGCTCGAGCCTTGAGAATTTTTCTTCTGCCTCTTCAGAGCTGTGCAGACGTTTGAGTAGTGCCCCGGCTTACCAATGTTAAAGCAATTCCCTCTTGGCGGCTTGCCAGTCTGAGGTTTTGAAGATGCTGCTTGGCTTGACTCGCCTTGATTTGCAGCAGGCTTGCGCTTGTTTCCGGCTTGGCTTCTAACGCGATCCTGATCCAGATGCCTTTGATCAAGGTCTTCATAGTTGCATGTCATTTCCACTAGCTCGTTGAATTCCAGCTTGACATGGGCCATGGCTCTATCATGATATTGTCGTCTTAGCCCAAGGATAAACCTTTTATTTTTGGATTTCGCCGTGGCGACGAGCTCCGGAGCATAGGGCGATAACAGTGTAAATTTATTCAGATAATCTTGCACAGAAAGATCCCCCTGCTGGAGATTGGCGAAGTCATCGTGCATTCTTTCTAGAGCTTGTTCTGGGACATATTTCTCCTTGAAGAGTTCTTTAAATCCATCCCATGTTCTTCCAGCTTCCCTATTCCCGGCGGTGAGAGATTCCCACCATAGTTCAGCTTGTTCCTGCATAAGCCAGGCGCCCATAATAGCTTTGTCTTTGTCTCCAAGCCTTAGGCCTTCAAGAATTTTCTCGCATGTTTTGAGCCATGCAAGGGCCTCTATTAAGGTGCCAGTTCCCGGGAAGGTCTTGCCTCCTAAGTTCTTATATCTCTTAGCTACATGGTCTAGCTCGAAGTATTGAGCTGCCGGAGGTTGTATCAAAGGTCCTTCTTGAGCTGGGACTTCTCCTCTTCCTCGGCCTCGGCCGGCACGGCCTCCTCTAGCGGCGGCTGCTATGGTAGCCATTTGTCGCTTTCTGTATAAGCAAGAAAAAGTCAGCTAACAGAAATGATAGTCTATTGCATAGTTAAGCAGAAAATTTTACGGAAAGATAACGATGGACTGATCAATTGTTTTTGCTATTCTGCTCGGCTCATTCTAGGACTTTACTAGTCCTATCTCTAATGAGCGACTCGCCTTAGAATACTACTGATTCTATTTTGACGAAGTGTTTAATGTGTTAGACTCTAGAACTAAGATTAACCAAAGCTCTGATACCAGCTGTGACGATCCCAAAACCCCGTGGCACGGTGTTAAGGATAATCATTGGAATATAACACATTAATCATCATTAGCAGATCACAGATAATAGCATAAACAGAAAATGGAATAATTTACACACATATGACAGCGGAATCATATAGATATCATCACATCAGAGAAGCACAGTACAGGATACAACTTAGTGCATAATGATACATAATCAGTCACCATCGCCTGAGGCGGAATCATACATAAAGGGTACTCAAAATAAAGATCAGTCTACATCGCCAATGGTGGAATCATAATATAGATACAATAATGGCGGAGAAAATCCAAGTCAGCACGGTGTAGTCAAGCCTCGCCATGAGCCAAAAGCGCGTCAGAAACCTGTAACTAGGCTGCCCGTGTGAAAATGAGGGCACTCGAGTTTGCAAGGTGAAACAAACTACGAGTCAGTCATGGGATTGGTATGAGAAATCTACTCAACTTATTAACAACAATAATAAGGCAAATCAAAGGACCACGCCACTTTCGCGGAACGGGTTTACTCCAATGAGTGCTAGTGCATGAAATAAAGTAAATGATTAAATCAATGCAATGCTTTTTATAAAATGAAACCATTATAAGACTCAGGTCCCATCACACAATGCAACGCAAGCCGGAGGATAGAGTTTTTACCTTATAATGGCCAAAAATGCTTCATACGAATAAAACAAAAGTGTTTGATATTATTACTAGTGCATATATGTTTCAAAAGCGATTCCAATCATAAATATCAATCCTAGGCGGCATAGCTACCATCTACTATGTCGCCATACTAGTAATACAATCACGTCCGCATATTTCGTATTGGAAATTGGGTTCCTTCATGAGTCGAGGCAAGGGGCAAGCTCCTCTCCATTCGAGACACTCTAGCAAATGTCCTAGGACCCCACTATGATCCTTGGAATCGGCAGGGCCGGTCCTCTCTTACTTTTGAGGATTAGTTATTCCTGAACACACGTTTCCCGGTCCTTACAGACCTATAATCGAGGCGCCTCGCATTCCAACAACCACACAGGTGAAAAGTATATATAATGTCAGGGCTGGTAGGTCACTGACACCACCATAGCTAGAAAGAAACGTCGTGCTCTCCCAGCGGTCCGTCTCCCATTTTTGATTCATACCGGGGTGTGAGGCTCGCGAATTCACGTTATACACAAAGCTACGTCACATAGACCATGCTTTGATCATCAACCACAAGACTTTGCTTTGCAACAGAAGCCTTGATCATATGCCACTCAGGCGTGCTACACAGGCAATCCACTCCATGCGACTGATTTCTGTCAATACATAACCTCTGAGCTCGTACGTCTCAGAGAAGGGCGTTAAGCAAGAGAATAAATTCTCCACCGCCAAACATATATATATTTAATAGAGATCAGTCAACACAGAACAAAATCCAATGTCAGACACACAGTCCATTTGCAAGTCCGTTCTGGGTCTGAACGAAACCGGAGGCACCAATTCCTCGCATATCCGTAAATCAACAGTATGTTTGGACGGCTACTACTTCAATTCCTTCATGGTAGCTACTCCAATCACGAGCATCAGTAGCGCCCATCCATCCAATGTGGAGATCGTCGGTCTTCAGCCGTCTTCGACTCTTCGACTTCTCAACGTCGATCGATTATTCGAAATGAGATAAACTCGGCCTTTTCAAATAACCCACGTATATTTAGATTTTCAAATCAATTAATCACACGGTTGGACTATTCAACATTCACATTTCAGTTATTTAGTTATAATTTTCATGTCAAATACATTCAACCATCACATATCAAGCAAACACAACAAAATTGGTTTATTTCCACTCTACATCGTCTATAGTATTTTATAACGATATATCGCCTTTTTTATTTAATTTAAAACAGCCATATTTAATTAAACGACGTTTCAGGTCGTGTCGATGCACTGGCGCTGCTTTTCACTAATTTTGTTTTACACATATCTGAAAATCTAACTGTTGGATCTTCACAAATTTGGTATCATTGGGAAGGTCATTTCAAAACGAATCCAACGGTTTCAGTTTTGGGAAAATCCGACGGTCGGATCTTCCACACTAGCCATTTGAAGTTACGATTTCAATTTACGAACTGCAGCATCGTTATTCGATTTAATTATATATATATATATAATCGTTTCTGGCGCTGTTTTTCTTCAGATTTGAATTAAACATTCCAGACAATCCAGCTGTCGGATCTTCACATAGTTGGTGCCGTTGGAAAGATATTTGCAAGGCGAACCCAACGGTTGCGGTTTCGGGAAAATCCAATGGTCGGATTTCCCGCACTAGTCGTTCGAAATCACGGTTTCAAAACACGAACTGCACGGCTACATTTCGTTTTAATTTTATTTATATTTATATATTTATATAAATATAGTTCATTCAAAAGTTCCTATATCGTTTTCACTTCAATTATTTCACCAACGCCTTTAAATTTTGGAAAATTTCGCCATAACCTCCTTTGAACGGGAGGGTCTGGGAAAATTCCCAAATAGCCACACGGGCGTCTCATGTCAAAAAGAAAAAGAAAAAGCCAAGCGGCTAGCCAACAGGCTCATAAAATCATCACCCAAACAAAGCAGTAAATGTGTACCTATTTGTTGGGTGCAAAATTTTATTCCTCTTCTCTAGCCCCTTTGCTATAACCTGTTCATAGATATGCATGTACATATATACAATTTCTATCACTTATCATTTTCCATTCAACTTCATATTTGATTTACTTTGGTTTAAAAACACCATTCATTCTAATTTTGCATGCATCGGCTAAAATCATATCATTAGCTAATTAATGTATATTTCAACTCATGCACATTTATTTGAACAAGTGGCTATTTTAACACTTCACATTTCAAAGATGATAATTTTGGCGAACTAAAATAGATTTCAACACATGACTACTTTATTTAGTTCCTATGCATGTTAAAAATAATATTTCTTTCACAAATATTTATTTCAACATCCGCATATCTCTAGCATATCACATATATGATAAAAATGATATTTTTACCATTTAAAATATTTATTCGACAAATGGATGTTTTCAACACTTCATAGTTTCAATAAAAATGTAATTTTATTGTTCGATCTTTTTATTCAACACATGAACTTTTCCACTACACACACTTCTCAACACGTGAGCATTTCCACACATGCGTATTTTATTTATGTTGTTCATATAAGAAAGATAGAATTTTTATTGTTGAAACTATTTATATATAAGGCGAATATTTTTCAAACTTCATATATATATGAAAATGTGATTTTTATTGTTTAGACACTTCATTCATTCACAAATGAATTTAACTTTCATACATCACTTTTCAACACACAAACATTTCCACACATGGATATAGTTTCAACATATGGCTTTAATTTCAACGCATGAAGATAATTTCAACATATGAAAATAATTCTAACACACAAAGATTATTCAAAATTTTGGCAGCATAACGGCAGGGTAGTTAAAACCAGCACCGTCCCTAGTACGGCTCCTCGCTCTACCTTAAAACCTCGCGGTTTTTGACAATGGGGATTCATGCATCTAATTCGCACGCAGGCGGCATGTTTATTTTTATTTCCACAAATATTTCCAATTCATTTCAATCACCAATGGGTATTTTTCAACCACAACCAAACAATGTCAACCACAAACAATTATTCAACCATTCGTATTTTTCATCCAATATTTCACACCAATTCACAACAATAAATATCGTCCATGGTTTGTGGACGAGGGGAGTAGATATATATATATATATATATATAATTGATATATTTCACTTGCATTTCAACACATATATCAATTATTCTATGCATGTAAAATTCATACTTCGCTTATATAGCTTACACTACGCATGTACATGAGGTATACGACACGTATGTAATTCATATTTCGCTAATATAAATTATACACGACATTTTCCATTCAAATTCACGTTAATTTAGATTTCTCACATTGGTTTTCGGAGTGCTAAAAATCGATACGATGTCAAAAAAATCCGCGGCTTCTTCTATTGGGTAGAGAGCTTCCTTACGGTCCCGATGTTTCCTGTTTCATCGAATTTCATCAATACACCAAAAAGATATGATTTTTCAAAGTGTAAAGGTAAAAAAAATTCACCTTTCACGAAGGTACAAAACTAGGTTTACGGTTTTCGCGAGAATCGGGGCACGAGGGGATGATCGGCGAGTTGGACGTGGAAGAGGGAGGAGAGGGCTATCTGGCGGTGGTGGTTTGGTGGCGTTTGGTGGTCAGGATCGGCGGCGGTGGCGGTTTAAAGGTCGGAACTTTGGACGCTCGATTCAGGCGGCACAGGCGACGAGGGGTGGAGGAAGTTGGTCGGATTTGAAGAGGGGACGGAGGCACGTCGAGGGGTGGTGGTGGCGAAGGCTGTAGGTGGCGGTAGCGGCGGCGATCGGTCGGGGAAGTTTCGAGCACGGGTCGCCGTTCGTTCGAGTTTTTTTTTTTAAATTCTGAATGGCTAATTCTGATTGGCCGATGACTTTATTAACTTTTTAAATAGTGTTTTCTCAAACGAACTCCTTTTCAAACCCAATGACTATCGCCCCTAGCTAAATACCCCCATCCCGGACACAATGGGATATGTTTCGTTGGCCAATTCGACAGTTATTGTCAGTTATTTTTCAAATTAAAGTATAAAACATTTAATTTTTAACTCTGAACGCACATTTCAATTTGCCAGGGCCACAAACTGATTCGAAAAATTCCAGAAAAATAAATCTAGCTAAGTTTTGATGCTATGGTCCCAACAAAACTAGTTTCGTCGAATTCTGAGATCGTTTGAAAAATGGCCATTTTCTGGTCGATCCAATTTAACAGAAATTGACTAAAAACATTTTCTTTTGCTATGCTCACATACTAGCTTCAAAAATTATGAAATTTGAAACCTAGCAATAGTTTGACATCCCGGACCCAACAAAAGTGGTTTCGTCGAACTCCGAGGTCGTATGCAAAATATCAATTTTCCAGGGCTATATATTCTATATAGCGACCATTTTGAAAATTCATTCAGCCATAACTTTTGATTCCCGTTGTGAAACTTCGATTTTTCAGATTCGTTAGAAAGGTATTGACTAACAGATTTAAATATTTTTGGTTTCGCTAAAATCTGTTATATTTTCCACCCTGCAAAGTCAGTCAAAGTTTGAATTCAAATTTTCAAACTGACTCACTATTTCTAATTCCATATTTTATTGAAATATTCTATTTCAATTGCTCAAATTCCTTTGAAATCACCAATTTGAAAATTTTAAATTGGCTCTTATTTTCCGGGTTATTACAGATAATAAATTAATATTATTATTATAATTCAAACAGAAGTATGTATTGATCAACTGAACTGTTTTCAGTTCAGTTTTAAATTTTGAATTTAATTAAATTCATTTTTGTATTACGATGATTATACATATTTGAAATAAATAGAGTTTCTATTATCAAATCGATAACTCAATATAAAAATTAATTTATATTATCAACTCAATATTTAAATCCATATTAAATATTTAAAATTAACCGATAAAAATCTGGGTTGTTACAGAAATATACATTAGTCATACAATGTCTAATTTAAGGCAAGAGTCATGAATATGTACTAAATTCTCAATCTCTATATTGGCCTTTAGGGTCAGGTACTTTTGTGCGAGGGAGAGGATCTAAATCTCATGACTAAACACACAAGCGTGTGCGCGTTACTTGCTCATCCCGTATGGGACCGGGCCGGGTTCATGTTTAGATCTAATGTGATGTCTTATTTTTTTCCCCAAAAGAAGTCTTTTTTGTAGTACTTTTATGAAGAGATGTGATGTTCAAATTCAAACAAATGGTCACAATCTTTGGTGGTCAAGAGCGGCGAACAGAAACAGGTGCGACCCAATGGACAACCATGTCTGTTCGGATGAGATGCGGACTGCTATAAAAATGGCAGTACTTTTCACATTCTTCATAGATTCGAATTCCATTTTCTTCTTCTAAAAAATATTAGCTATCATTTTCAATGTAGAGTAGATATACTCATTACAGTCTCGAGTAGATAGATTCTATCGTATCTTAGAAAACTACGCAAATAAATTTTTAAGGAGATTGTTAAGGCAAGCCTTAGAATCCCATCATAGTTTGATTACTCTATTTTCCTCTTTTCGGTTTTATTGACCATTTTACATAAGCATAACCTTTTGCAAAATCTTTGCAAACAGTTACGCCACGGTTTTACAAATGATTTCCTACATCCTAAGTGTAATAGTTTACACACTTTTGCAAACGAGTTGCAAATGTTTTGTACATTACAGTTGTAGCACCATCTGTTTCATATATGCATCTAACACTATAACACACCACATTTTAATATTAAATAATAAAATAAAATTTTCAGAATTTGGTCACTGAACTAGTGTCATTGTGTCCATGGCGTTTTTCTGATCAATATAAACCTATTGTTTGCAGAAAATGGGCTTATGATAAAGAAGATTTCATTAAGTGAAGTTTTAGCACAAAGATGAAAAAGAAGAAACTAAATTAAGAACAATAACTACAGATATTTTAGTCTTTCGAACAAATACTAAGTTAGGTGAGTTGGTAGAGCATGCACTTCCCAAGGTGGAGGTTAGGAGTTCAAATCCCACTAATGTCTTGTTTTAAATTTTAAGAAGGCCAACAAAAAAGAATGCACGTTCCAAAAGAAATATATAAGTGTATGTACATATAAGGAATATATATATATATATATATGAGTATGTGTGTGCGTGTATATATTTTAAAAATTGTGTGTATACATATGTTTATGTATATGTAAATATGTGTATATGTGTGTGTATATATTTATATGTAAGTGTGTGCGTATATGTGTGTATATATATATATATATCGAAACTCAAAGGTAACAAGCAATGAATCAAAATAAGTAAGAAATAAATATCGGGAAAACGTTGTCTGAAATTTGAAAATAAATGGAGCTATGCGTAAATATATACGCATAGATTCAAAATTGAAAACTAAAGCATAAACTTAAAACGAAAGGTAATAAATGTGGAATGAATGAAAATATGCAAGAGAATAACTGCATTTGAATTTTGAATATATATTAAAAGGGAAGGAATCAATGAGTTGATAAAGTTAATAATAACGTTAATTGTGCGGCTGTTAATGATTAAAAGTTTATGAAGTTACGTGTATATATATATGTGCAAGTTTGAATTTGAAATCGAAAACATGCTTTATAAAGGGAAGATATTAATATAGAGGAGAATAATAAATAAGGAAAAGAAACATTGTGTGCAATGTTAAATAAGAAATAAATAGGAACGAAATTAACTTACTCGACCCAATGCTAGGCAGAGTGACGTGGATTTAATGTTTTCTATGGCCTGGATTTTATTTATTCCAATCCAACAGATGAGGTTCTTCTGAGCACCTATAAATAAACCAGTAGGACCTAGCCTCCAACTCATAATTTTTTAGAAGGCGCCAAAGCTTTGCTATTTCTTTTCTCCTCCAAATTCTTCAAAAAATAAGTATATCACTTTTAGGATTTTTGATTCAAGATTTAGAGATAAAGATTATAGATTTAAGTTATAGATGCTTAGATCCTCAGTCCAGACAAATATACAAATCATAATTAAAAAGAAAGCAACACAGATCCAAATCAGATCCACAATACTAGAGCCCAAATCTTAGGTGAGTGGATTTGAATTATATTTTTCGATAATAGTATTTTGTATTGTTTGATTCCTGTTAAAATTTACAATGTGTTCTTCTTCTTTTCCCGTCTTCTACATCAGAATATACAGTTAATTTTTGGTTATGCGCAAATTAAATAAACATTGTGGTTATGCGCAAAATAATCGAATTGTGGTTATACGCATCATAATTGGATTATGGTTAAGCGCAAATTTATTGAATTGTGGTTATGTGCGAATTAATTGAAATTAAGAAAGGGGGAATTTTAATGATTTGGGACAGAAAAGAACATATTGTGTTTACATTGTAATAAAAGGGAAAATTTGAGAAGTTACATACTATTCATGAAGAATCACCTTTCAAATTTAAAATGAAATAATTACAGAGATGAGAAATTGGTATAAGTCTAAATCTTACTTAAGTACATAAAATATGTTAGATTTGGGAACAATAAAAAAAAGAAGACATAAATCTATATATGTACTTATAAATCTGAAAGGTTGGGAATAGCCTAGATTGATTTGTTGGGAAAAAGAGGAATGTGTTTACGTAGTTTAGTAAATAAAGAAAAATAGGAAACATGATTGCAAACTTAAATTATGAATAAATGGAAATTAGTGTGAAATAGGGAGTTAACTGTATTGCGCACTAATTTGATGACCTTAAAAATAAGAAAAGATGTTTTGCAATCATGAGTTCTTATTACAGTAATTATCTGAAAATATGGAAATGGATTTTGTTACAATTTCGGTAACCAATCAATTTGGAATAGGCCTAACTTCCTAAAAAGAATGAGTTGTAAAGATAAGAAAGAAGGATAACATAAATGAAAGAGCTTAAGAAAAGGAACACACATATAAATGGTTTATTGTGTAAACTTATAAAGACGGTAAGTAGATTAATGTCATAACTATAAAGGTTATGCTAAATAATAAGAAACCTATGAAGTATGAAATGAATGGTGAATGTAACTTATTATAATAAATTATATCAGACGGGAATATAATATAATAGGTAGACTTGTCATAGGGGCAAGTAAGATAATAACACATAGGTTATAATTAAAAGATTAAATGGGAAGTAAGAGGCTTATTATAAATAAACTTCAATGGGAAATAGATTTAATAAGCAAACTCACAATCATAGTTATGATAATATTATAACACGAAGTTATAATTAAATAAAAAAGAGTAGAGTAGGCTTATTATTAGTAAACTTATAATTGAGGAATTAACTTTAATGAATATAATAATAAGCGGTGGTCTGTTCCGGCAGTGAAAGTTAATTAGGGAAAATAAGTGGCCAACTAAGGCTAATTAAAAAATAACTTGAATGCAGAATAAATAAATTAATGTTTAAGTTTATTAGTAATGCGGTAAGTAAAACAAGCGTGTAGTTGAAGCTTACAAAATGAGTCTAATAATGTAATGATGAGGTGGCTTGGACCTGTCCGTACGTATTTGGGATGAAAAGCTCAATGGGGCAGATCATCATGGGTGTCCGGAGACACGAGGAGAGAACGTCCAACTTATTAGATGAGACTGAAGAAAGTGCGGGACTTCTATGGGATGCGAGGATACTCTGTGATAGCCCTCTGTGGTAGACCTAATGAAGATGTATCCATAGAGGTATTGCTGCACGGTTTCATTTGGTGAGTATGCCTTGGTTGTATATTGAATGATGGGAAGCTTAAATATTGATAAGAGGACGATCTTAGGATGATTTGGCGGCTGCCTCAAGGAGGGAGGCTTCGTGATCAGGACCCAACAAGGATGGTAGGTGATCGGATACCTGTCATCGTCAATCGGAGCATGTGCGGGAAAGACCAGAGCTAAGCCAATAGGCAAATGTTATTATTAGATCATTGGATGTAGGACCACATGTTTGTTTAGATTGGATGGTAGGGCGGTCATTTAGCTCTTTCGAATAGTCTTTCAATAGATTGGGGGTAGGCTGGAGTGGGGCCTTGGAGAACCACCGAAGAGACATACCTAAATTGGGATATCTGTACTATAGCCTAACAAGACTGTCCTTTACAGGTATGTGTAAAGCCCTCGATTGAGTTTCGTGGAGAAACTCAGGGATTAGGGCGCCCTTATGGCGCAACAATAGAGGCCTATTCTCTTTCATAGCATAGCCTAGTAAACTTTCATGGCGTGACGTTGGAGACTTGGTATGCCTTCGTAGCATAGTCTAGTACGCTTTCGTAGCGCAAAGATGGAGGTCCGATACGTTTTCATAGCACAGCAATGGGGATCACTTGAGGAGGGTATTGCTGGAAGTACCTCGATATTGGGTATATAGCTACATGTATATTAATTGTTAGGTTAATATACTAGGAGTAGATGGGTACGAATTATCCAAAAAAAATCAAAAGTGTATTATAAAATAAGCCCGAATAACTTAATAAATATGAACCAGTGATAGAATGGTACATGTAGTATTATTTGTAGAAGGTATAATTTACCCATTCACCATAACTTTTGTTTTGACCCCCTCCTCATAACAAATCCGCATGTTAGACAAGTAGTTGAGATTCTACAGCTTAGAGACACTTGTTAGATAGTGTAACGACCACCCACAACTCTAGAACTTAACAAGGGAAATAATGCATTGAAAGACGTGCCAGTAAGCTATGGACGATCATCAGGATAGGATAACATAAGCGGAACTTATCGTATACCTCACAGCGCAAGGATAAAATATAATAGAACATATACAATAGGCAAACATAGTGAAGTGCAATTGAGTAGAATCTTAAATTTTTATGTATCACCATGAAATATCCATACAACCTTGTATTACACTATAAGAGTCTATACAATGAGCCTCACTACAAGTCACTCGGAAAAAACATCAAACAGTAGAAAACAACAACAGTAGATAGTAGAAAATAATACGCCAGCCTCCTGCCCGTCATCGCACAGCAACATCGTCCTCATCAAGATCTACTACCTGTCACCTGCTACTCAGTTTGCCCATCCACAACCGGATGAACAACCCAAGGTAATAAGAGGGAAACATAAAACCTTGAGCCAGACAACCATCTAAATGAGCGATAAAACAACTATTTAACATCATCAATAAAGTATACGAGAATAGGCAGATTAAGCAACTAATCTACCAACACATCATATAAGAACCCAACTCGTCTTCCCCACGTCCGACAGTGATAGACTTTACAACAATCAAATAGTACATTCATGGCAATTAGTTATCAAGCGTAGATCATCCTAATCGATATTGACATCACTCAAGCACAATCCCCGAAGGCCTAAACTAACATCAGACAAGCACTGGAGAGATATCTTCTTCGACGTGGAATAATCTACACAAGATGATACACGCAAAACAATCATCATCCATGACTCTGGCTATCACCGCCAATCCTGCTTTGAAACCATCGTTAATCATATGACCGTCTCAACATCTTGTCGTCCATCAAGGGCTAATGGTAAACCCTTGTTCTAGCAAAACTGCATACACCATTGTGACTCCTATCTAGTCCCATCGTGATGCCCAGGGTTCTCGATCAGCCACTTATAGTCTTTTGGGCATCCCCATTATACCCCTGCTTTGAGTACGCTAGAACCTACGACAACGATAATCCCTCTCCCTTCAGCATCTCTAGCCGTCCAACCTGATGACTGTTTATAAGCTCAAACGACTTCTCGAGCACCATTATCCACGTACTCACAACCTTGAGCTGTCTTCACATTCTCTGCATTACGACGATCAACGAACACTTCATAACACCTCGACATTCCACCTTGAACTCACGTCAAAGCCACATCCAACATCAAACCAAAATAACATCAATAATTGGTCAACATTAGTCAGGTCATTTTCTATTTATTAGTCAGGCCATCCACTGACTAAACTTCTCCATAACGACTTGACTCAACATAGATAATCCATGACCTTACTCTTCGGAGCACCAACAACCTGACTCCAAAGCTCCAACGACCTGACTTTGAACGAACTGATCCATCGGGTACTCAACGACCCAACATGCACAAACGATCTGCCTTGCTTTACTTTAAAGAGCTTCGATCTACCCATCATCCCTGGACGACTTGACATCCAACGACCCCGAGCCAATGACCCTACCCCTTCATCACAAAGGACAACCTGCCTCCTTTCGTGCTTCCCAAGCCACGACCCAACTTCTTCACAACCTGGTGCCTCTTTGAACTGAAGCCATCAACCCAACCTAGCTTCGGACGATCTGAATTCAATGACCCGCCCATGTCTTAGAGCACAAGCCATGCGACCTATCCAAAAACGAACCGACTCCAGATTTGACCAATCTACCTCCAATCTCAGCCAGTCCATCACCGAACGACAATATCGATGCACGGAACTCATCCAAATCACAATTCAACCATCAACACTTTAAAATCATCGACAACAGTTATTCATCACACAACCATATGAAACTCACCAAATCATGTTAATCAACGAATAAACAAAATAGTGGATCTAAACTTATATAAAAATATCAATTAACATAAGAATTACTAGTTTAAGTTGCTAGATTAGATCCTATGATGATTTGAATTGAAATCGTACTTATCATGATGTAGATCTAGATGAAAACAACTTAAAATGATGAAAATAAGATCAAACAACTCATATACTTAACTGAATCCGTATGAGAGATGCTTATCACTCACCAATTCTTCAAAACAACTTGAAATCGCTAATTCCCAATCTGAACAGCAAAGAACAATCTTCAAACCTCTCAATTTGATATGATCTCCCTTCATTTGATGTAAATCTAGCTTTGCTTGATGTAGATCTTTAAACTTTCTACATAGATTTAGAATTTTAATGGAGGAAAGGTGTATTTGATTGAGCAAGGAGGATCACAAGCTCAACCAAACGAGAGACTCAAGAAAAGTAACCCTCTCTCCATGCCTCTTACCCCCTATTTACAGCCTTAACCCAGCCCACTAATGGGCCACACCAAAACAACCCATTAATGACTAGGCAAACCTGTACAGAAATTGTGCAGCCCTAAAACAACAATTCCTTCCAAACCGCTGAACCAAGTCTTTAATGTGACCACTATACGGAATTTAAAACATAATTTCTCCCAATACCTGATTCGATCCCTATCAAAGGTTATACCCTTTAAAAAACTGATAAGGGCAAAATGGTCATAATTAGAATTGATAAAAATTATGGATATGTCTCACATCCCCATAAACAACATACCAAAATATGAGAATGATCCAACCCTTAGGGAATTAAATAAAAATATTTTACGATCCTCTAATACGAAAAATGCAAGCTGTTACATTCTTCCCACCTTTAGGAATATCACCCCAGAAATTCCATGCAAACACAAGCAGCCAAAACAATCCCGCATGCCTATGAGCAGCCAATTTACCATCCAAACTAGCAACCATCAAGCCATGCATCCATAGCCTTATCCTAGTAGGAAGAATTATAATAACGATAGTACAAGTTGCATTGGTGTAAGGTGACACTATATTAATGGGTCATATCAACGAAGAGTTCTGGATGGGTTGTCTTCGTACTCTCTTTTGTCTCCTACGTACAGTTGTCATCATTCTCGCTCCATTGCACCTTGACTAGCTTAACCGTCTTCCTCCTAAGTTGTTTTGTGTCATTTCCCACAACGCGAAGCGGCTTACGAGGACTCGTAACTACGTTCTCGACTTTTAGGTCTTTGTACTGTTCTGAAGATAGCACCACATTCGAATCATGCACATACTTCCGTAGAAACGAAACATGGAAAAAATTGCGCACAATCGACATCTTCCCAGGTAAATCCAATCTATGTGCGAGCTTTCCAGTCCGCTCGTCTATCGGAAACAGTCCAACAAATCTTGGGCCCAACTTTCTTTTGCATCCGAACCAAACAACATTCTTTGACGGTGAAATCTTTACGAAAACCATATCGCCAACATCGAATTCCAAATCTTTATGAAGCTTATCGGCATAACTCTTCTGGCAGTCTTGGACTGCTTTTATTCGTTGCTAGATGATCTCAATACAAACCTAGGTTTCTGTTATCATCTCTGGCCCAAGTACCAATTTATCTCTAGTTTCTAACCAACATGTCGGAGAATCACACGATCTCTCATACAATGCCTCGTATGATGTCATCCTAATGCTCAATTGGTAGCTATTATTATACACAAACTCAACTAGATGTAGATGGTCTTCCCACGATCCCTCAGAATCTAATACAGAAGCTCTTAAGAGATCCTCCAAAACTCGATTAACCCTCTCGATTTGACCATTGATCTGCGGATGATAAGCCGTACTCAAACATAACTCGGTTCCCAAAGTCTCTTGCAAACTCTTCCAAAATCCACTTGTGAATAATGGATCTTGATCACTCACTATGTTCTTTGGGATACCATGGAATCGAACTATCCATTTAATATAAAGCTTAGCCAACTTTGATGTTGTCCTAGTCGATCTGATAGGAATAAACCTTGCACTTTTGGTTAAGCGATCCACTATGACCCAAATTCCTTCGTTTCCTGCCCTGGTTCTAGGTAGTCCATCGATAAAATACGTCGATATCTGCTCCCACTTCCATGTAGGAACTTCCAATGGCTGAAGAAATCCACTCGGCTTCTTCTGTTCAGCTTTCACCAACTAACAGTTCGTGCATTTGGAAATGAATTTTCCAACATCCTTCTTCATTCCTTCTCAGTAGTAAGATTGCTTCATGTCTTGATACATCTTTTTACCATCAGGATGAATCGTAAACTTTGATGATGACAATCCCTCAGAACCTCATCTCTCAATCCATCGATATCAAGAACAACCAGTCTTCCTTTATTTCGAAGCCAACCCTCTTGATCGACCTTGAACTCTTTATCCTTTGGTTCCAACTTCTGGATAATCTTGACAAGCTTTGGATCACGCTTTTGGCTCTTGCCAACCCTTTTGATGAAAGTATGTCTTATCGATAATCTTACCAACATTTCAGGTTCAACTCACACTTTGGTCTAAAATAAAATCCTGCCAAATACTCGAGGCATTTCCTTCCCGAAAACATCGCTGCCAAACTTGCGTGTCTTTGACTCAATGCATCTGCCACTGCGTTACCTTTACCAGGAGTATAGGCTATACCAAAATCATACGATGCCAGAAACTATAACCACCGTTGCTGCCGAAGATTCAAATGCTTTTGGAAGAAAAGATACTTCAATGTCTTGTGATCCGTAAACAACTCAAATCGAAATCCCAACAGGTAAGGTCCCCACATTTTCAAAGAAAACACGATCACTGCCAACTCCAAGTCATGAATTGGGTGATTCCTTTCATGGGCTTCAGCTATCGATTTACGTAGCCACAACTCTATCCTTCTACATCAGCACTGCTCCAAGTCCAATACCGCATGCATCGGTGTATACCACCATTTCTTCATTCCCACTTGGAATCATCAAAAAAGGAGAACTCGTCTGTCTCTCTTTCATGATTCCAAAAGATTGCTCACACTTTGCATCCCATGTGAACACTTGATTCTTCTTCGTCGGTCCTATTAATTGAGCAACTATTTTGGAGAAATCCTTTATAAAACGGCGATAATATCCTGCCAACCCATGGAAATTCCCAACATCCATTGCATTCTTAGGTCTATCCCAATCCTGGATTGCTGCCACTTAGCGAGTCAACCACTATTCCATTTCCAAAAAACAACATGGCCTAAGAACCTCACTTCGCTCTTTCAGAAGTGACACTTCGAAAACTTAGCTCTCAGCTGATGCATTTTCAAGATTTCTAAAACAAATCATAAGTGCGCCTTGCGCCCTTCCTCATTTCGGGAGTAAATCAGAATATCATCCACGAACACAAGCACGAACTTGTTCAATTGATCTTTGAACACCCTATTCATAGTATCCATGAAATACATTGGCGCGTTATTCAACCCAAATGGCATCACCAACCATTCGAAGAAACCAGATGGTGTCCTAAAAGCAATGTTCGACACACAATCCTTTGCCACCCACAACTGGTGGAATCCCATTGCCAAATCCATATGAGAAAACATCTTGGCCTCATGAAGCCGATCAAACAAGTCATTGATTCTCCGCAACGGATACTTGTTCTTCTTGGTCACCTTGTTCAGCTCACGATAGTCCACACACAATCTTAAAGATTCGTCTGCCTTGTTTGCAAACACAATTGGGCACCCCATTTGGATACACTTCTCCGAAATAAACCCTTTTCCCAAAAGGTCACGTACTTGCACCTTTAACTCTTGTTGTCCTTAGGCGTCATCCGCCTAAGAGGCATGACATCAGGTCTAGCACCTTCGACCAAATCGATTCTGAACTCAATCTTGCGATGCAGCGAAAACCCTTTGACCTCGTCAAAGACATCATCGAACTCACTAACAGTCGACACCGATGACAAGTCTTCCCATGGAATCACAATCGAATATAAGTAGCTCACGAAGACACCATATTCGGGTTTACATCTAATCACAACCATTTGCCCTTCCACATTCCCAACTGTCACCTCCAGCTTCTTGCAATCCACTATTGTCGCATACTTCTTGAGCCAATCCATACCCAAAATAATCTCAAACCCAATGAAGTTCAAAACGAAGCAATCACATATAAAGAAGCAACCATAACTCGACAACACTAGACCACGACAAATCATACACGAATTGGACGAGCCTCTAACTGGATTAGTCACAACAAAAGGTCTATTACAAATCTTGGGTTCCAAACCCAAGCGGCAAACAAGCTCATTACAAATGAAAGAATGCGATGCTCCAGTATAGAACAACACACGAGCTGAAACATCTTTAACGAGAAGAATACCTTGAACGACGACACTCTTCCCTTTCTCCTCCACCGTAGGAGCCTTTGAAGAAGATGGCACGACTTCCAAAGCATATGCCTTGACAACCTGCTTACCCTTAGCTAGTTCTGAACAATCCTTCTTGTCATGCCCAGACTTTCCATACTTAAAGCACTTCCTCTCAGCTTTTGGGTTCTTACAATCCTTGGAATAATGGCCTTTCTGCCAATAGTTGTAGCAAGTCACTTCGCCTTTCTGATTTTTTTGGCCATCTTTTCCTTTTTACTATTGCTGCTTCCTCTTTTTGTTGTTACCACCTTGTTATGGCTTCTGTTCTTCCTTAGCTGCAACAATAGGCTCTTCCTTGGGAAACAGACTTTTATGCCTCAAAGCCTTCTCAAAATCTTCTTATAAGTGTCATCTAGACGATCAACTAGCTGATTCCCAAGATACTCTCTTTCTTCTGATAAGGAGTCTCCACATATGAACGACCATACTTTGACAAAGCTTCAAAGTCAGAAACATATTCTAGCACTAGTCGACCATTATGTTTAAGCTTGACAAACGTCTTAAACAGGATAAACTTCTGTACGGTAGAGATAAACTTCGTCTCAAACTTGACTTGGAATTGCTTCCATGAAATCTCATCTTCTGGAGTCTCTAAAGTGTCAGTGTTCCACTAATCCATAGCTTCTCCCTATATCTGTCTCAATGAAAGCTTCCTCTTGGACGCATCATCAATTCCCAAGTCTCCAAAGATCCGAATGCAAGTATCAAGTCACCCTTGAATCTATACGATTGGCTTCGTCCTGTTAAACGGCTTCCCTCCTAGAGTGGTGAAGTCTTTGCATAACTTTGCGAAGTCCACAGCCCTAGGAACTTGCACTTGAACTCCTACATCTACCGCGGTTGTCTCCTGAGCGGGTACCCTCCTCATGATCGCTGTCATTATGGCCTCAGACATAGCTGGGTAGTCTGGTATACCGCCATTACCCCTTACTGGAACAGTCTTTTCCCTAGCAACATGTCTCGATGGTCGATGACTCATTCTAAATCTGTAATATAGAATGATTAGTCCATGTACGAGAAAACTGCAAATGGAATTCTAACGCTATTATATAATACACTAATATATAGTATACATCCATCAGAAATCTATAAATACGCCTCTCATACGTAATTACATCTTTGAACTTTGGGTAAAATCGATAACCAGATCTCTATTACCAAATGTGACGGCCGCCCACAACTCTAGCACTTAACAAGGGAAATAATGTGCTGAAAGACATGCCAGACAGCTACGGACGATCATCAGGGTATGATAACACAAGATGAACCTGTCGTATAACTTACAACGCAAGGATAAAATATAATAGAACATATACAATAGGCAATAATAGTGAGGCAAAATTGAGAAGAATCTTTAAAAAAATTATATCACCATGAAATACCCATAAAACCTTGGATTACACTATAAGAGTTTGTACAACGAGCCTCACTGAAAGTCACTAAGGGAAAACATCAAACAGTGAAAAACAACAATAGTAGATAGTAAAAAATAATATGCCAACCGCCTGCTCATCATAGCACAACAACATCGTCTTCATCAAGATCTACTTCCTGTCACCTACTGCTCAGCGTGGCCATCCACAACCGGATGAACAACCCAAGGTAATAAGAGGGAAACATAAAACCTTGAGTCAGACAACAGTCATAATGAGCGATAAAACAATTATCTAACATCATCAATAAAGTATATGAGAATATGCAGATTAAGCAACTAATCTACCAACACATCAGAGAAGAACCCAACCCGTCTTCCCCACATCCGACAGTGATAGACTTTACAACAATCAAGTAGAAACAAACAGTACATTCATGGCAATTAGTTATCATGCGCAGATCATCCTAATCGATATTGATATCTCAAGTGCAATCTCCGAAGGCCTAAATTAATAGCAGACAAGCACTCAAGAGATATCTCCTTCGACGTTGAACAATATACACAAGATGATACATGCAAAACAATAATTATCCATGACCCAGGCTATCACCGCCAATCCCGCTTTGAAACCATCATTAATCCTATGATCGGCTCAATACCTTGCTGTCCGTCAAGTGCTAATGTTAAACCTGATTCTAGCAAAACTCCATACGCTATCTTGACTCGTATCTAGGCCCATCGTGCTGCCCAAGGTACTCGACCAACCACTTCTAGTCTTTCAGGCGTCCCCATTATACCTTTGCTTTGAGTCCGCTAGAACCTACGACAACGATAATCCCTCGTCCCTCGGTATCTCTAGCCATCCAACCTAATGACTGTTCATAAGCTCAAGCGACTTCTCGAGCACCATTATCCACGATCTCACAACCTTGAGTCGTCTTCACATTCGTTGCATTGCGAAAATAAAAGAACACTTCATAACACCTCAACATTCCACCTTGAACTCACGTTAAAGCCAAGTCCAATATCGAACCAAAATAACATCAATAATTGGTCAACATTAGTCAGGTCGTTTTCTGTTCATTAGTCAGGTCGTCTACCAACCTAACTTCTCTGTAACGACCTGACTCAATACAAATATTCCACGACCTTACTCTTCGGAGTACCAATGACCCAACTCCAAAGCTCCAATGATCCGACTTTGAATGACCTGATCCATCGGGTACTCAATGACCCAACATGCACGAATGATCTGCCTTACTCTACTTTAAAGAGCTTCAGTCGACCCTTCATCCTTGGGTGACCTGACATCCAACGACCCCGAGCCAACAACCCGACCCCTTCATCACACAGGACGACCCACCTCCTTTCATGCTCCCCAAGCCATGACCCAACTTCATGACTTGGTGCCTCTTCGAACTAAAGCCAACGAATTGACCTAGCTTTGGACGATCTCACTTCAACAACTCGCCTATGTCTTGGAGCACAAGCCATGGAACCCATCCAAAAATGACCCGACTCCAGATTTGACCAATCTACCTCCAATATCAAGTAATCCATCACCAAATGACAATATCGATGCACGCAACTCATCCAAATCATCGAATTCAACCATCAATACTTTATAAAATCATCAAAAACACTTAAACCACAATTATTCATCATACAACCATATGAAACTCACCAAATCATGATAATAAATGAATAGACAAAATAGTGGATCTAAACTTATATAAACATATGAATTAATATAAGAATTACTAGTTTAAGTTGCTAGATTAGATCCTATGGTGATTTGAATTGAAATCATACTTACCATGATGTAGATCTAAGTGAAAACAACTTGAAATGATGAAAACAAGATAAATAACCCATATACTTGATTGAATCCTCGTGAGAGATGCTTATCACTCACCGATTCTACAAAATAACTTGAAATCACTAAATTCCCAATCCGAACAGCGAAGAATGATCTTCAAACCTCTCAATTTAATGTGATCTCCCTTCACCTGATGTAGATTTAGCTTTGTTTGATGTAGATCTTAAATCTTCTTATGTAGATCAGAATTTCAATGGAGGAAAGGTGTATTTGATTGAGCAAGGAGGATCACAAGCTCAACCAAATGAGAGAATAAAGAAAAGTAACCCTCACTTCATGCCTCTTAACCCCTATTTATAGCCTTAACCCAACCCACTAATGGCCCATACCAAAACATCCGATTAATGACTAGCCAAACCTGTACAGAAAACGTGCAACACTAAAGCAACGATTCCTCCCAAACCACTGAACAATTTTTTTAATGTGATCACTCTATGGATTTGGAAACATCATTTCCTTTCCAATGAAATAGATCCCAGCACCTGATTCGATTTTAGTCAAAAGTTATACCCTGTACAAAACTAATAGGGGCAAAATGGTCACAATTAAAATTGATAAAAATTAAGGACATGTCTCACATCCCCATAAACAATATATCAAAATATGAGAATGATCCAAACCTTAGGGAATTAAATAAAAATATTTTACGATCCATCGATACGTAAAATATGGGTTGTTATAGATAGTGTCATTATATTGGTGAGTATTTAATTACTATTATATTTTATTCCCTTCCGCTGTGAAATTTCTATTTTGATCTATGATATATTTATCTTTGAGTTTCTGCAGGATACAAATAAATGACTCGAGCTTCGATAGATTTGGATATTTGAAAAAAAATGGTTTGTCAAAATTCGAGTTAAGTTGTTACAAACACATTTCACATATTGTATTTAATTGACTTATTTCCATGTAAAAGTTGAGTGACGATCCTGAGTTTATTGAGTTAAGAATGTAAATTTAGAAGAACTCCTAAATAATATCAACACTGTGGTTTTGAAGTAGAAGCACATTTAGTCTACAAAAAATTATTTGCATTATCTGCCAAAATTATGGATGAAATTAGATAATGTGAAATATCAAATAAAATTGTGTATGATTTGTGTTTTGATGGAAGTGAATGATAAAATATACACACTGCTTATTTGTTATGGTGTATTTTATAAAGGATGATGCTTGGATGACATTTTATTAAATTTTCAAAGAGAAAGTTCATAAATTTAGTCTTAACCTCAAAGGTTATGTATTCGTTAACAGAAAAACTGCATGAGTTGTTGGAGGTTGTGATATTCATTGACAGGATGAATATGATGTAATTTGCAAAGTATGCTTTTTACCATTATTAGGTATCATTTATATTATTAGCTAATGTATAACATTGTGATCAAGTTCGACTATCTCTACAATGGCTACTATCTAAACTACTTTCCCTCCTCTTCACTGCGCAGTTTCTTCCTCTTCTCTTCCTCAATGCTTGCTCTTCTTTCCTTCTCTCTTCCCCTTAGGTAGCTTTTGTTATTATGGTGTTTTGGTGTAACACCCCACCTCCACCAGGGTCACTCTTGCAAGTACACTAGCTTTGGAGGGGTGTTGGACAAGGTAAACATGCATAAAGATATCCCGAGTCAGAACATATAAGTAAAACAGAGTAAGTAAAGCAGCGGATAAAACTACTATTTCAAAACCATAGTCAGCTTACATCAAAAGTACCAAGTCATTATTTTCCAACTACTACAAGTCTAGAAACATAAACTGAAAACTGGAAATAACATAGAGTAAACTATCCCCAAAGTAGACGTGGTAAAGCCATAGCGAGCTCAAGTCCAAACCGTACATGAGCTATCCAGTAAGCAAGCTAAAGATCCAAGCTAGGTGCTAGTATTCCCACCCTGAGAACCTGGGGGGGGGGGGGAACGGAAGAAAAGAGGCGAAAGAAAACGGGTCAGTCAAAAAGACTGGTAAGTCCTACCTACTATTAGTATAAAAACTAATAAAGTTAACTGGACATGTGAAACAAAAATGAAACATAGGATGATAACTGGCATGGTGAAAAGTTAACAAGATAGATCAAGTGTGGCATCGCATATACAAGGTTAAGTTGCACCAAGTGTACTAGTATTCTAATCCATGTCAAGTATAAACAAGAAATGATCCCTTGGCCCAAAGTTGGCCCAACATCATGAGATGACCTGAATCAAGGTCCAACTACTTGGTCTAGTCGATCGGCTCCCTATAAGCCTAACTCGTCGTGTATCGGTGTCATACGACCTAATCATGGAATGTAGTTAACTGTGCAAGGTCCACCCTAGGGTGTATCCAGCCCTAAGGTGTAAACCACAGACACAATTCAAGCACGCACAGTCTAAACCTACCGGTGCCCATGTTTAACTCCGGACTTAATGTGCACGACCATGGTCTGCCTGAAAAACCGGTGCACTCTTCAGCCGTCTCTTTTGGTCTCTTACAATCAGTCCAGTAATCGTGCCCCACCCTGGCCTAGTCCAGGGTATCCAGATACTTCCAAGTGGGTTACTGCTGAAAAGGACCACGTAACTAGGATTTCAAGCGGGTTAAGTGTGGTTAACCCTATCTTAACTATGTATTGAGTTGGTCAAGTGTATCCAAGCAGTTCATGACTTAACCCTATCAATACATCGTGTTTAATTGGTTAAGTATTCAAGTAGTCCATGACTTAACCCTACGAACCCATCGTGTTTAATTGGTTAAGTATTCAAGTAGTCCATGACTTAACCCTACCATGTGGCATTAATTAACTTAATGCACCCCAACCTCTCACATTAGACTTTGTTGTGGTTACTAGTAAAGTCGGGCGGGTCCGGGTAGCTTTACACCACAACCTAGTCTAACCTCGGGTTTCAAGTGCGATGTGACCAACTACTCACATTGGGTCCTATTGTTTGTAGCCACTTGTTAAGCCGGTCGGTTCCGGGTAGATTTATGCTACACACTCAACCCAACCTCGAGTTGGCCACCTTCATGTTTTCTACATGTCATGTCCACGTTCATGTTTTCAAGCATAATCACATGTCATATTTTCAAGTCATGTTTCATGTCATTTAAGTTTACCCATGACGTAACCCCATTGCACGTAAGTTCGCATCAACGCACATAGATCAAAAAGGGGAACACAATGATATGACAAGTTGGGCATAAAGTGGCAAAGTCTATCACAAGTTCAACATGGTGATATATGAGGCAAAAGTGTTCAACATACTAGCATATGGCCTCAACATGTATGGTAGCATAAAAGGTGTCTTGGCCTCAAACATATAAAATAGCATAAGGGTGCTTTGGCCTCAAGCATGCATAATAGCATAAGGGTGATTTGGCCACAAGCATGCATAATAGCATAAGGGTGCTTTGGCTTCAAGCATGCATAATAGCATAAGGGTGATTTGGCCACAAGCATGCATAATAGCAAATAGGCTCAATACCATTATATGCATGTTAAGGAACATGAGGGGTTAAGGTTTGTTAACATGCATAAGCCATAATCCACCTCATAGCATTTTTCCCAAAGGTCAACATGAACGGTACTAGGTTCATGATAGGTCCATAATCATAGATCAAGAGAGGCATGAATAGATCTATACATACAATGATAGGTTCAAGGCAAATATTGCACTTAGGTCCAATTCCAATCTACATATGTATGGCATTAAACTTAGCAAATAGGGTGATACACTTGTGATTAGCATATAGGTTCATAACATCATATGCAAGTTAACATCAAGGTTTTAAGATGGTTCTATGTTGCATTTATGCATAACTACCAAATTCTATGTTGCATTATGCATAACCACCAAATAAAGCTCATAGCTTTCTACCCAAAAAGTCAAGGTGATAGTCCCATAACCATAGATCAAAAGAGTCATGTATAGATCTATGCATACAATGATAGATGCAAGGCAAGTGTTACGCAAAAATCCCATTTCAACTTGCTACATGTCATATTAAGTTCATAGTTTAAATCTAAGAGTAGAATAGGGCTTACTAAGCGTGGCTATGAGAACTAGAACACAATAGAACAAGATAGAGATGTTGTAGAAGCTCTAAGGACCCTCAAATCAAACAAAGCTCCAAGTTGACTTGTGGGAGAAGAAGCAAATCCCTTGATTTGGTGAAGAAAGCTAACTCTACTCTCTTGGTTTGATGTAGAAAGATTGCACTTTGGCCTTGAATCTAGTTTTGGAAGCTCAAGTTCATATGAATGAAGATGGAGGCCATGATCAAGAGGAATTTTGGCAGCACTTAGTTACTAGATTGATTTGTGTGAGTTTAGGGTAGGTCTAGGGGTGTTTTTATAGGATTAGGGACAAGTTTAGGCCATAGGATTAACCCCAAAACGAATCTGAACCATCAAATTCCGTCGGAAACCAACAAACAGGGCCAGAAAACACAAGCAGGTGCACCAGGCCAAAATGGCCCGACCGGGGAGGTCGACCCCCAGGTCGACTCTAGAGTCGACCTGGCCTGGGGCAGGTCGACCCCCAGGTCGACTCCCAGGTCGACCTGGCCTGGCAGGTCGACCTAGGGTCGACCCCCAGGTCGACCTGGTGGGTTGGGCGGGAACTTTTCCCGCCTACTCTGATTGGGCTGAAATTCAAATCTGTTTTCGAAATTTGAATTTTCTGAAACTTCATCGGGCCATAATTGGGTCATACGGACTCCGATTTACCAAATTTTGGACTCTATTTCGCGTATTTTCCCGAGACGAACGTAATGGCACAACCCATTTCCCCTGATTCAGACATTAAATTTTATTTCTGCCTTGATTTATGATTATAGCATGTTATTAAAATTCGGGTTGTTACATTCTCCCCACCTTAAAGGCATTCGTCCCCGAAATCTTCAAGTTAGGAAGAACGAATCCTACCATCCATCATCCATCTACTCAAAACATCATCCACAAGTAATCATTTTCCTTAAAAGATTTCTAATGCTGTATGAACATATGCAAAAGTGTGTGTATATGCACCTATCTAATGCGAAGATCAGGCGGTTACTGATTCAGTAAACCTCCTTGATGCAAAATATGTTTGTGAAATGCGTCCATATCTATGCAAATTCCTAACATAACTTATAATCTCTACATGAGTGCACATAACATCCATCCATATGCAACATCCATGTGATAGCATACAAGTTTCATCCATGAATAAGCATAAACACTCATGCATATGTGGTTTGAAAGTGTGTGAGCCGATCTTAGTTCCTAACGTGTATCATGCATCCACGAGTAACCACTTGCAAACACTTGCAACCACTTGCAAACATCAAGCATAACATGTTTCAAATACATGTTTCAACCAAAGGGTTTCTACCTAAGGTTCTCATGACAAGATTTACGAAACAAGATAAACTAGATAAACATGGATAGCAAAAGAAAGATATGCCAACTAGGAAAAGAGATTGAAAATGTACCCTCAAAAAGAAATGGATAAAGCCCACGCATCTTCTCCTCAGTTTCCCAAGTTGTGTCTTCCTCTGCTTCACTCCATTGCACCTTAACAAGCTTAACTTCTTTGCTTCTTAGCTTCTTTGTCTCCGTTTCCATGATACGAATCGGAGCTCGCCTTAGGGTTGCTTCTCTTTCCACTTCCACGTCCTGAAGAATACTTGGTTCAACCACTTCGGCGGATCTGTGCAAACACTTCCGGAGATGCGATACATGAAAGACGTTATGCACTCCGGCCAGCTTCTCGGGCAATTCCACTCTATGTGCCATTTGCCCAATTCTCTCAATGATAGGGAAGGGCCCTACGAACCTCGGTGCCAACTTCCCATCTGCTCCGAATCGAACTACATGACGCAAAGGAGAAACCTTCATAAAGACCCTATCTCCCACTTCAAACTCTAAGTCCGTCCTTCGCTTGTCTGCATAGGATTTCTATCTGTCTTGGGCCGTCTTCATCCGTCTTCTCACCAATTCAACTTTCTCGGATGTGTCCCGTATCATATCAGGCCCAAGTAAAAGCTTATCCGCTGTCTCCTACCAACAAGATGGTGACTTACATGGCCTCCCATACAAAGCTTCAAATGGTGCCATCCCTATGCTTGCTTGGTAGCTGTTATTATAAGCAAACTCCACTAGAGGAAGATGATCTTCGCAAGTACCACCAAAGTCAAGAATGCATAGCCTCAACAGATCTTCTAGTACCCTATTCACCCTTTCGGTCTGGCCATTCGTCCGTGGGTGATAGGTTGTACTTAGATTCCATCACATACCCATCGCTTCTTGCAAACTACTCCAAAATTGGCTAGTGAAGATTGGGTCACGATCGCTAACTATGCTAGAAGGAACTCCATGCAATCGCACTATCTCTCGAAGATAAACAGATGCTAGTCATGATGCGGTCCTCTTGCTCTTTACTGGAATGAAATGAGCACTCTTCGTAAGTCTATCTACTATGACCCATATCCCGTAAAGCCCAAAAAGTTTGGTCAACTAAGTGGACACCTTCATCCTAACTATATGTCCAAGAAACCGAACTTCCTTTCTCCAAAAATGGCATTTAGAGAACTTGGCTTTCAACTGATAAGCTCTAAGCGTATCCATAACCTCCTTGAGGTGTTTAGCATGTTTTTCCTCATCCTTAGAGAAGACCAAAATATCATCCACGAAAACAACCACAAACTTGTTAAGGAACTCCCTGAACACCCTACTCATCAAATCAACAAAGTATGCGGGTGCATTAGTCAAACCGAACGGCATGACTAGCCATTCAAAGAATCCATCTGGAGTTCTAAACGCAGTCTTATCAATACTATCCTCAGCCACTCTAAGCTGATGGAATCCGGTGGCTAGATCGAGCTGAGAGAAAACAGAAGCACCAACCAGCTGGTCAGAGAGATCATTAATCCTCGATAACGGGTGTCTATTCTTCTTTGTCAGCTTGTTCAACTCACGATAATCAACACATAGACGAAGCGAATCATCCGTCTTAGTAGCGAATATCACCGGAGCACCCCATTCTGAAATGCTTCGCCTAATGAAATTTTTCTCAAGCAACTCCTTGATTTGCTTGCTAAGCTCTCTTCTTTCTCGCGGGGCCATGTGCCTAACAGGCAATGAAACTGGCTTGACATTATCAATCAGATAAAAACAGAAGTCTATCTCACTTCTAGGGGGTAACCCCTTCACCTCATCAAAAACATCAGGGTATTCTCGGACCACCCTCCCAGAATGAAGGTTGTCAATATACGAGTCGAGGGATTCAAGATAACATAACATGACGGGATCCAGAGGTTTACAAGAAATATCTAGGGTATTGCCAAGGCGAGTCATAAGCCTCACTACCCTATGCTCACAATCGAGAATGGCTCCATAACCGGACAACCAATCCGTGCCCAAAATCAACCCGTGTCCCATAATCCCGAGAACATAAGCATTGCACATGAATTCTACACTCAAGATAGAGATTTTCAAATCCATACAAATCGCAGATAGATGGGCGGAGCCCCCAATCGGATTTGAAATACTAATGGGATTTTCAACTAGACTAGTACTTAGGTGCAAACTTTCAACAAGATCAGAAATAAAACTATGCGATGCGCCAGAATCAAATAAGGTACGAACAAGGAAATCAGAAATGTAAACATGACTTTCTATAGAAACACTACCTCGATCAAAAGCTGGAAGAGCGAGGAGAGCCTGCAACTGCCCTCCAGAGGGTCCTGCTCGCTGAGTTTGCCTTTTCCCTTGTCCTCGCTTTTTCGGGCAATCCTTACTATAATGTCCAGACCCTCCACAATGAAAGCATACGCCCAGTGTAATGACCCGCATTGGCAGAGGTATTATAATTAATTTAGTTAATTATTTAAATAGTGAATTAAAGGATTTAATGGTCGTGAAATTAAATAACTGGGAATATTTAATTAAAATAATAAATTAAATAATATATTTAATTCAGAAATAATCAGAAATATTGGAAATCACAATATTCTGTGAACGGGGTTGTCCCTTAGATTTAATTCAGCTTAGAGTTGAATTATATTGACGAATATATTCAATCGACGACAGTTTGAACGTATCATTATATTATAATTAAAATCGAGCTTGAAATGGCGCTGCAGTTCGCGATTTGGCGATTTGAACTTCAACTGAATGTACATGATTCATTTTAAGCCGGATTTCTGTGAAACAAGAAACGTGTGGAGCTGGTGGAGTATATCTTTCTAGTGGAAGAGAAAAATCGGGATTTCGTCGTGTAGATTTTGATTTACGTCCAAATCAAATTTCAGAAAAGTCGCTGTGGAATTCCTTTATAATTTGCGATGCTTTATATACGTTATAAATAGATTTTCAGTATAAACTGAATACCGAGATAATCTGGAATCTGAAATATCAAGCTTTAAATTTTGATATGATATTCTAGAGCTGTACGATATCATATGTGAAGATATACGATAATATAAATTTATTTATATTAAATTTGATTATATTTAAATATATTTATATATTTAAATGGGTCATTAAGAGCTGTAAAAATAATCCACTTTTGCAAACGAAGTCGGAATTCGACGAAACTAATTTTGTTGGATCCGCAATATCAAATAATTGCTAGATGTCAGTTTTCGTGATTTTTAGAGTCACTGTGTGGCCGTACGGATTTTTAGAGTGAAAAACAGTCAGTATTTTGACAGTTAAAAATACGCTGTGTGAGCATACAGAGTCGGAATTCGACGAAACCAGTTTCGTTGGGACCATAATGTCAAATTCTATCAGCGTGTCAGTTTTCATGATTTTTAGGCGTCGTATGTGTTCGCAGTGATTTTTAGAAGACTGAATCGAATATTATATAATAAAAAGAAAATATCTAAAATTCATTTGAGGTAAAAACAATGGCCATATGCTCATCCTTTCCACCACACAACAGAACCCGTCCCACTATATATCAAATTACAAGCCGCCAGGCTCTTCCTCTTTGCAAAAAACCCAAACGCAAGAAGATAAATCAAAGAAATGAAAAGTAAAATTCCTATAAATTAGGATATAAGCATATTTGGATTCACTAATCCCTCCTCTACAATCTGTACTCCTCTCAGAGAGCTCGACGGCGTCTTCTGGCTGTTCAAATAGGATAAACATGAGCTAGGGTTACACAATTTGGCAAATTCGAGTAATAATTTGCAGTTCGGAGTTTGGTTTTAGATTGGCAATGAGATTTCGAGTTTGCTGGCCTTCTTTGTGCGAAGATCGAACCAAGAAATGACGCGGCCACTATAGCAATTGGAGGACGTCGCGAGTGGAACCTGTAGCTCGAGTTGAGCGCTGAGGGTAGGATTCGGAAGAGGATTGAAAGGGGAGTTGGATGGTGGTATTACTGAGTTGTTCGGTTGATCATGGAGGGTGAACGAGGTGAAGGAACTTTGGTAAATGGTGGAGCGTCACTCAGCAGGTCACGGCGGAAGTATCAATTGTGGAAGAAGGAGTTTTAGGGCGGCCTTGATTTTGTAGGAAAGGATTGGGCCAAGAAAGAAGGGTTAATCCCATTTAATAAGAAAGAATTTAATTTAATTTGAACTTAAACTATATGAACTTGTGTAATCAATATCTTGGCCATACTGTATCAGAAATTCGAACCGTAAGTTGCATTGGGATCGTATGGAGGAGAGCTACACAATGGAACTGACCGCGAGTCAATTGGAGTCCGTTACAATTTATAGCAAAATAAATTGTCTGAATCAAGAGATGGTTATCGTCATTGACGATGATCATCCAAAGTGAGTAAATCTCACTAACTCTGAAAAGTTTATAATTTCATGTTGTATTTTTAGAACTGTTAGATATTGGTTGTTTGACTGTGTGTTGACTATTGATTGAACTACTAGTCAGTTAGTTGAATTTCTATATTTGATTCTGTTTAACAGAATATATCATATGGAACTGAAAAGTGATGTTATCTATATTGTTTAACATCTGTGATGCAGGGAAATAGGTTAGAGGAATCCAACTGGATTCCTCAACATTTATTTGACTGTGATTCATATATTGTGATACATGATGTGATATATAATCTGTTGTTGATTATGTGTGTTTGAACGATATTTATCGTTGTTATATGGTATGATAAATACCATAAGAAATACTGGATATGGGGAAGGGGATTTTCAAAGCGTATTTTGAAAATGAATTATTTATATAAAATCGATGGATTTTATATAGAAAAGGAAAAGAATTTTTATAAAAGAAATATTTATAAAATCAAAGGATAAGTTAGAATAAAAGGAAATCATTTGTAAAGTGAAGAACCGTTACTAAAAGTAAATCTTTATAAATGAATAGTTT
This sequence comes from Allium sativum, assembly GCA_030737875.1. NCBI lineage: Eukaryota > Viridiplantae > Streptophyta > Magnoliopsida > Asparagales > Amaryllidaceae > Allium > Allium sativum. The sequence continues at coordinate 694,400,842 of CM060926.1, forward strand.
ATTCGAAAAGGAGTTAATCGATGTTAGTTAATCGATTAGAGTTAAAGTTAAAAGGAGTAAATCGATGTTAGTTAATCGATTAGAGTTAAAGTAAAAGGAGTTAATCGATGTTAGTTAATCGATTAGAGAACAAAGTTAAAAGGAGTTAATCGATGTTAGTTAATCGATTAGAGTTAAAGTTAAAAGGAGTAAATCGATGTTAGTTAATCGATTAGAGTTAAAGTAAAAGGAGTTAATCGATGTTAGTTAATCGATTAGAGAATAAAGTTAAAAGGAGTTAATCGATGTTAGTTATCGATTAGAGTTAAAGTTAAAAGGAGTAAATCGATGTTAGTTAATCGATTAGAGAATAAAGTTAAAAGGAGTTAATCGATGTTAGTTTAATCGATTAGAGTTAAAGTAAAAGGAGTTAATCGATGTTAGTTTAATCGATTAGAGTTAAAGTAAAAGGAGTTAATCGAATATAGTTTATTCGAATAGAAGCAAAGGAGTTAATCGAATATAGTTTATTCGAATAGAAGCAAAGGAGTTAATCGAATATAGTTTATTCGAATAGAAGCAAAGGAGTTAATCGAATATAGTTTATTCGAATCGAAGCAAATGAATTATCGAATATAGTTTATTCGAAGAAAGTAAAAGGAGTTATCGAATATAGTTTATTCGAAAGGAGTTAAGTGAAATGAGTAAATCAATAGCGTTAGTCATATAGAGTTAATCCAATAGTGTTAGTCCAATAGAGTTAATTGATAAGGGTTAATCGAATAGAGTTAAGTGAAAACAGTCAATCGAATATAGCAATTCGAAGGAGGGTTAAGTAAGGAAGTTAGTAAAGGGATATAAAGTGAACTTTGGCTATTTCAAAGTTAGAAATGTTGTTCAGTTAAGGTCTGAGAGGTAGTTCTACCCAAACTTGATTGGCTTCGTTTATAACTAAGGAATAGTTAAGGTTCGACAGTAAAGGAAATGGTTTGAGTTGGCATCGCGATGGTTTGTTTAAACATCTGTCTAAGTCCATTGAAGAAGCTTTGGAAATGTTTTCCAAATAAGAAACCAGAAATGTTTTCTAATAAAGAAAACAAGAAATGGAAATGTTTTCCATTGTTAATAACGTATATTTTCCAAATTTAGAAAATAAGAAATATTGAATATAGGGAAACGGGAGATAAGTAAATTAATGAAATGAAGAGATAAATTTTGAATGATGTTTGATCGATATAAATTTCCATCTGGAAATAATATCGTTGTTTGCACACTTGTTTTTATTCGATAGTTAAATCACAGACTATCGAAGTTTTGACCAATTTAACGTTGTTAATATGGAGAGACCGGTTGGATTATTATCCAAAGAACCACTCTGTATTGGCATAAGCGTTGCGAATCATATATGCCAAAGGAAATTGAAGACGGAGTTATGCAAGGGCTATCCTGTTTATAGAATAGTGCCTTCGGTTCATCCTGTTCCTGGATGACTTGTATGGACGGATGTCTGACAGAGTATTTCCAGACGATCACGTATATTGATTTCTCCAACCGTACCAAGAGTGGAAGCGGAGAAGGAAACTTCTTTTAGCTAACACATAATGTATGGTTGAGGACGTCAATCGGTGATTTGATGGATTTGATGATGTGGCATTCAAAGTGAATCTGGTGATGATAAAGCATAGCTTCTAGCCTCATCATCCGTTAAATGACAGAAATCGGGCAGGCAACATGGCTAAGTCGGTCGCACCGATGTAGGGTGTATAATCACCTGATCTAGAGTTCATTTACTTCTAAAAATCTATGGTTGATGCTGTCCCATTCGGGAAACGGTTGTTGATCCCAACCGTTGGTGATATACATTCGATACACTCAAGCGAAATGAGTGGTCGGTCATGTGTGGCCGGGTTGCAAGATGTTCTTGTTGAACCCCGTGTATTCCTCTCTAGAGGTACACTAGCGAAAGGTGGTTCCATACCTTGTCATAGTTGGAAATCCATTACCCAATACGTGCTTGCGGTTTTGATTGTATACTATATATATAGAACGTGAGATGAAAGCGTTTATGCTAGATGATTATATATACTGTGATTGATAGACATTATTATAATATCGAAAGGTTTTTGATATAAAGATATTTTGGATTCTCATAAGGGAAAAACCCGTTCCGTTATGCGGCGTGGTCTTATGAGATATCGTTTACTTGTTCGAACTGTTTTTAAACTGTTTTACTCATACCAGTCCCATGACTAACCCGGAGTTTACTTTGTTATTTTCCCTAAACTCTTGGGTGCCTAAATTTGTACGGGCAGTCAAGTAGTCGGGATTTACAAATATACTGGAAGAGCTTGGAGCAGGAGGCTTTAGGATCATATAGCTATAGTTATTTCCGCTGTGTTGTAAGTGCTGTACTTTGATAATGATATGTATATTCAAGTACCAATTTTGTATTTCAAAGTTATGTTATGAAATATATTTATTCGTTCCGTTGTGACATTCGTGTTACTCTGATATTGTTTTCTTCTTCTTCTTCTATTCTAAGTTTCTATCTTATCTTTCCTCACCCTCTAATTTCTTTCACTAATTACCAGGATTTTTCGATGTTTTGGTTATTGACATCGTGTTTATGTCGATAACCAAAGTCGCTAAAAATCCGGGTTGTTACAGTTGGTATCAGAGCTTAAGTTAAGTTTTACCTTGACTCTGTGGCGTGACTCAGTAGAGATAGGGTTAGTAATACCCTAAATTGAGTTTGAGTGTATATATATGAGTGGACGTATTTGTATTTGATATAAAAATTTGTTTTATATTGTGGAGATTCATTGGTTGAGTTGTTTATGAGTTCTGGTCGATCAGTTTGATCCACCGTATCGGTAAGAGTTACTAAACACTCGAATACGATAGGTCATCACGATATGTTTTGAAAAGAGAGTAAATGAAAATAAGTTTACCCAAAGTATATTTTGATATATATTGGATATATTGGTTGTTATTATAATCGAGTAAGATTATAAATTAAATAGTTATGTAAATAATCAATCAGAATTCATATAAGTGAAATACGTGAAATCAAATGAGTTGAAATCTGAAATTTAAACCAGAAATTGAGTTAAAACTCTGGAGAATTGGATAAGTGTTTGTAAATAAATTTGGATTAAAAATAAGGAAAATTTAAGATCCTAGGAGATTTTAAATTGTTTTACAAGCAGTGTGAATTATATTTTGAAATGAATTTCAAAGGGGAAATGTTTAGAAATAGTTTTATAGTATTGAACTCACTTCGATCGCTGGAAAATAGATTCTGATGATGACAGCTGCACCATCAGTATTCATTTTCGAGTTGTAAGTGACGAATTACTACCAGAGATACTGTTTTGAATTTGTTTTGGGAAAGACAAGTTGTGTTGAATTTCAAATGGGATTTAAATATAGAATTTGAATTTTTAAATAGATTTGATATATTAACTTGTTTAAAAGAAATAAAACGAGAAGTTCCTTTACAAATGAAGTTTATAAATGAAGTTAAAAGAATTATCATTGGATAATTCAGAAATAAAAATACAAGTGTGAAGCTGAAAGGGAAACCTATTTTCCAAAGGTAGTAATATCGATTTCAAAAGGAATTGAAATCGAGACTTATGTAAAGAATGAATAAAGAAAGTTTGAAAAGGAGTTTGAATAAAGGAAATTCAAACATAGAATTTAAATAAGAAAATTCAAAGGGGATTTGAATATATAAAAATTCAAAGGGGATTTAAATATAGAAATTCAAATGAGATTTGAATAAAGAAGATTTAAATAATGGAAAATTGAATATAGAATTCAAATAGATTTGAATATAGGAATTCAAATGGAGTTTGAAAATAGATTTGAGTAATGAAATTCATATATGGAATTTGAATAAGAGAATTGAAATGAAATTAAGAGATTTGAAATGGAATTTGAATATAGGAAATTCAAATAAAATTGAAATGGAATTCAATTAGTTGATAAACAAGTTAAACCTATATTTGAACATGTATATTCAAATAAAAAGGTGAAATGGGCAAACCAGTAATTTGAAAATCACTTAACGAACTAAGTTAAAATGATTGGATTAAGTTGAAATGAATTAGAAATGTATAAATATACATGAGATATGTATGGATAAGGTATGAAGGTATATAAATAGAATGCTCGACAAAAGGTATGTATTTAATTCATATATGAGATTTTATGCGCCGTATCGGCTAGCCGCTTGGCTTTTTCTTTTTCCTTTGGATTGGTGAGGGCCATGGGAGGCTATTTGAAATATCCCGATGCTCCTAGTACAAAGGAGGTTATGGCAAATTTTTCCGGGAATTTAAGGAGTTAGGATATTTTTAGGATAATTTGATAGTTAGAAATCAACGTATCGATATGTATAGAAGTCGATAAGGAAACGAACTTAGGAATAGAATAGTAAAATCAAAAAGGAAGACTATGGATAAAATCTAGTAAGAATAGAAAGAGGAAGTGTATACGTGTTTAAAAGTGAATAGGTAGTTGTATGGTATTGATTTTTCGAGTAAGTAGTCATATCTGTTTTGACGTTATAAATGTTATTCAGTCAAGGTCTGAGAGGTAGTTATACCCCAACTTGATTGATTTCATTATTAACAAATAAATAGTAAGATTTCACGCTCGAAGATCAATGTTGAATAAATGTTAGTTGAATATAGTATTTGGGTTGTCGTAACGATGTTTTACACAACATCCGTTTTAACCCAAATAAGTGTAAGCTTGGAAATATAATAAAGAATATTTCCTAAGTATAGAAATAAACGAGATCGGAAAAGAGATAAGTAATTGGAATATTTTCCAATTATAAATAGCATATATTTTCTTAGATTTAGAAAATAAAGGAAGGCAATATTCGGAAATGTTTCCCAAATAACATAAAAGGCCAATAAGGTTATTGAAAATATTTGGTTAACAAATATTGATAAAGAAATAGAGAAGTGATTTAACTAATGGAATATTGATTATGGGCTCAGTTGAATTTCAAAAAGGAAAAATTGATTTTTGAGAAGAGTAAACTGTTTAAAAACTCCCAGGGAAAGACTGTTTGAATTAAAAACAAATTTAACAGAAATTTGTGAAAGAAAATTTGAATTAAAGTAAAGCCAGTAAAGTGGTAACTGAGTTTTGAATTAAAATGATATCAAGGCAAATTTGATTATGAGATTCAAATGTGAAGTGTAATGTGATAATCGAGTTAAGAGTTGGGGATCAAGAACGAAACTTGAGTTGAAACGAAAATTTGGCTTGGTAAAAAGCGAATGGTTGTGTTGAGGATAAATTGATCAGAGTTTGGTTTGATTAATATTAGCATATGCTGAGTTGATAGCATATGGAAGTGATGGGGTTGATATGCCCGACAAAAAGGTACAAGTTTATATTCCTATTGGATATAAGATTTGTGAGCCGAATTGGCAAGCCGCTTGGCTGTTTGATTTTCTTTTGGGTTGGAGATGGCCCAGAGAGGCGAGTTGGAGTTTGACCGATTGACCAGTACAAAGGAGGTGCTGGCGAAATTTTTCGAAGAGTTAAGGCGTTAGAAAATTTTCAGGATTTTTGGAAATTTTCGTTGATAAGAATTAATTAATAATTTAATCGAAATTAAATTGGTTCAGTTGAAACTGAAGTTAAGAAGTGAACAAATATGGTCAAACCAGTTAGTAGGGTCGTTCTCTACCTTAGCAATTTCGAGGACGAAATTATTTTAAGTGGAGAAGAATGTAATGACCCGCATTGGCAGAGGTATTATAATTAATTTATTTAATTATTTAAATAGTGAATTAAAGGATTTAATGGTCGTGAAATTAAATAACTAGGAATATTTAATTAAAATAATAAATTAAATAATATATTTAATTCAGAAATAATCAGAAATGTTGGAAATCACAATATTCTGTGAACGGGGTCATCCCTTAGATTTAATTCAGCTTAGAGTTGAATTATATTGACGAATATATTCAATCGACGACAGTTTGAACGCATCATTATATTATAATTAAAATCGAGCTTGAAATGGCGCTGCAGTTCGCGATTTGGCGATTTGAACTTCAACTGAATGTACAGGATTCGTTTTAAGCCGGATTTCTGTGAAACAAGAAACGTGTGGAGCTGGTGGAGTATATCTTTCTAGTGGAAGAGAAAAATCGGGATTTCGTCGTGTAGATTTTGATTTACGTCCAAATCAAATTTCAGAAAAGTCGCTGTGGAATTCCTTTATAATTTGCGACGCTTTATATACGTTATAAATAGATTTTCAGTATAAACTGAATACCGAGATAATCCGGAATCCGAAATATCAAGCTGTAAATTCTGATATGATATTCTAGAGCTGTACGATATCATATGTGAAGATATACGATAATGTAAATTTATTTATATTAAATTTAATTATATTTAAATATATTTATATATTTAAATGGGTCATTCAGAGCTGTAAAAATAAGCCACTTTTGCAAACGAAGTCGGAATTCGACGAAACTAATTTTGTTGGATCCACAATATCAAATAATTGCTAGATGTCAGTTTCCGTGATTTTTAGAGTCACTGTGTGGCCGTACGGATTTTTAGAGTGAAAAACAGTCAGTATTTTGACAGTTAAAAATACGCTGTGTGAGCATACGGAGTCGGAATTCGACGAAACCAGTTTCATTGGGACCGTAATGTCAAATTCTATCAGCGTGTCAGTTTTCGTGATTTTTAGGCGTCGTATGTGTTCGCAGTGATTTTTAGAAGACTGAATCGAATATTATATAATAAATAGAAAATATCTAAAATTCATTTGAGGTAAAAACAATGGCCACATGCTCATCCTTTCCACCACACAACAGAACCCGTCCCACTATATATCAAATTACAAGCCGCCAGGCTCTTCCTCTTTGCAAAAAACCCAAACGCAAGAAGATAAATCAAAGAAATGAAGAGTAAAATTCCTATAAATTAGGATATAAGCATATTCGGATTCACTAATCCCTCCTTTACAATCTGTACTCCTCTCAGAGAGCTCGACGGTGTCTTCTGGCTATTCAAATAGGGTCAACGTGAGCTAGGGTTACACAATTTTGCAAATTCGAGTAACAATTTGCAGTTCGGAGTTTGGTTTTAGATTGGCAATGAGATTTCGAGTTTGCTGGCCTTCTTTGTGTGAAGATCGAACCAAGAAATGACGCGACCACTGTAACAATTGGAGGACGTCGCGAGTGGAACCTGTAGCTCGAGTTGAGCGCTGAGGGTAGGATTCGGAAGAGGATTGAAAGGGGAGTTGGATGGTGGTATTACTGAGTTGTTCGGTTGATCATGGAGGGTGAACGAGGTGAAGGAACTTTGGTAAATGGTGGAGCGTCACTCAGCAGGTCACGGCGGAAGTATCAATTGTGGAAGAAGGATTTTTGGGATGGCCTTGATTTTGTAGGAAAGGATTGGGCCGTGAAAGAAGGGTTAAGCCCATTTAGTAAGAAAGAATTTAATTTAATTTGAGTTTAAACTATATAAACTTGTGTAATCAATATCTTGGCCATACTGGATCAGAAATTCGAACCGTAAGTTGCGTTGGGATCGTATGGAGGAGAGCTACACAATGGAACTGACCGCGAGTCAATTGGAGTCGGTTACAATCTATAGCAAAATAAATTGTCTGAATCAAGCGATGGTTATCGTCATTGACGATGATCGTCCAAAGTGAGTTAATCTCACTAACTCTGAACAGTTTATAATTTCATGTTGTATTTTTAGAACTGTTAGATATTGGCTGTTTGACTGTGTGTTGACTGTTGATTGAACTGCTAGTCAGTTAGTTGAATTTCTATATTTGATTCTGTTTAACAGAATATATCATATGGAACTGAAAAGTGATGTTATCTATATTGTTTAACATCTGTGATGTCGGGAAATAGGTTGGAGGAATTCAACTGGATTCCTCAACATTTATTTTACTGTGATTCATATATTGTGATACATGATGTGATATATAATCTGTTGTTGATTATGTGTGTTTGAACGATATTTATCGTTGTTATATGGTATGATAAATACCATAAGAAATACTGGATATGGGGAAGGGGATTTTCGAAGTGTATTTTGAAAATGAATTATTTATATAAAATCGATGGATTTTATATAGAAAAGAAAAAGAATTTTTATAAAAGAAATATTTATAAAATCAAAGGATAAGTTAGAATAAAAGGAAATCATTTGTAAAGTCAAGAACCGTTACTAAAAGTAAATCTTTATAAATGAATAGTTTATTCGAAAAGGAGTTAATCGATGTTAGTTAATCGATTAGAGTTAAAGTTAAAAGGAGTAAATCGATGTTAGTTAATCGATTAGAGTTAAAGTAAAAGGAGTTAATCGATGTTAGTTAATCGATTAGTGAATAAAGTCAAAAGGAGTAAATCGATGTTAGTTAATCGATTAGAGTTAAAGTAAAAGGAGTTAATCGATGTTAGTTAATCGATTAGAGAATAAAGTTAAAAGGAGTTAATCGATGTTAGTTAATCGATTAGAGTTAAAGTTAAAAGGAGTAAATCGATGTTAGTTAATCGATTAGAGAATAAAGTTAAAAGGAGTTAATCGATGTTAGTTTAATCGATTAGAGTTAAAGTAAAAGGAGTTAATCGATGTTAGTTTAATCGATTAGAGTTAAAGTAAAAGGAGTCAATCGAATATAGTTTATTCGAATAGAAGCAAAGGAGTTAATCGAATATAGTTCATTCGAATAGAAGCAAAGGACTTAATCGAATATAGTTTATTCGAATAGAAGCAAAGGAGTTAATCGAATATAGTTTATTCGAATAGAAGCAAATGAATTAATCGAATATAGTTTATTCGAAGAAAGTAAAAGGAGTTATCGAATATAGTTTATTCGAAAGGAGTTAAGTGAAATGAGTAAATCAATAGCGTTAGTCAAATAGAGTTAATCCAATAGTGTTAGTCCAATAGATTTAATTGATAAGGGTTAATCGAATAGAGTTAAGTGAAAAGAGTCAATCGAATATAGCTATTCGAAGGAGGGTTAAGTATGGAAGTTAGTAAAGGGATATAAAGTGAACTTTGGCTATTTCAAAGTTAGAAATGTTGTTCAGTTAAGGTCTGAGAGGTAGTTCTACCCCAACTTGATTGGCTTCGTTTATAACTAAGGAATAGTTAAGGTTCGATAATAAAGGAAATGGTTTGAGTTGGCATCGCGATGGTTTGTTTAAACATCTGTCTAAGTCCAATGAAGAAGCTTTGGAAATGTTTTCCAAATAAGAAACCAGAAATGTTTTCTAATAAAGAAAACAAGAAATGGAAATGTTTTCCATTGTTAATAACGTATATTTTCCAAATTTAGAAAATAAGAAATATTGAATATAGGGAAACGGGAGATAAGTAAATTAATGAAATGAAGAGATAAATGTTGAATGATGTTTGATCGATATAAATTTCCATCTGGAAATAATATCGTTGTTTGCACACTTGTTTTTATTCGATAGTTAAATCACAGACTATCGAAGTTTTGACCATTTTAACGTTGTTAATATGGAGAGACCGGTTGGATTATTATCCAAAGAACCACTCTGTATTGGCATAAGCGTTGCGAATCATATATGCCAAAGGAAATTGAAGACGGAGTTATGCAAGGGCCATCCTATTTATATAATAGTGCCTTCGGTTCATCCTGTTCCTGGATGACTTGTATGGACGGATGTCTGACAGAGTATTTCCAGACGATCACGTATATTGATTTCTCCAACCGTACCAAGAGTGGAAGTGGAGAAGGAAACTTCTTTCAGCTAACACATAATGTATGGTTGAGGACGTCAATCGGTGATTTGATGGATTTGATGATGTGGCATTCAAAGTGAATCTGGTGATGATAAAGCATAGCTTCTAGCCTCATCATCCGGTAAATGACAGAAATCGGGCAGGCAGCATGGCTAAGTCTGTCGCACCGAAGTAGGGTGTATAATCACCTGATCTAGAGTTCATTTACTTCTAAAAATCTATGGTTGATGCTGTCCCATTCGGGAAACGGTTGCTGATCCCAACCGTTGGTGATATACATTCGATACACTCAAGCGAAATGAGTGGTCGGTCATGTGTGGCCGGGTTGCAAGATGTTCTTGTTGAGCCCAGTGTATTCCTCTCTAGAGGTACACTAGCGAAAGGTGGTTCCATACCTTGTCATAGTTGGAAATCCATTACCCAATACGTGCTTGCGGTTTTGATTGTATACTATATATGTAGAACGTGAGATGAAAGCGTTTCTGCTAGATGATTATATATACTGTGATTGATAGACATTATTATAATATCGAAAGGTTTTTGATATAAAGATATTTTGGATTCTCATAAGGGAAAAACCCGTTCCGTTATGCAGCATGGTCTTATGAGATATCGTTTACTTGTTCGAACTGTTTTTAAACTGTTTTACTCATACCAGTCCCATGACTAACCCGGAGTTTACTTTGTTGTTTTCCCTAAACGCTTGGGTGCCTAAATTTGTATGGGCAGTCAAGTAGTCGGGATTTACAGATATACTGGAAGTGCTTGGAGCAGGAGGCTTCAGGATCATATAGCTATAGTTATTTCCGCTGTGTTGTAAGTGTTGTACTTTGATAATGATATGTATATTCAAGTACCAATTTTGTATTTCAAAGTTATGTTATGAAATATATTTATTCGTTCCGTTGTGAGATTCGTGTTACTCTGATATTGTGTTCTTCTTCTTCTTCTATTCTAAGTTTCTATCTTATCTTTCCTCACCCTCAAATTTCTTTCACTAATTACCAGGATTTTTCAATGTTTTGGTTATTGACATCGTGTTTATGTCGATAACCAAAGTCGCTAAAAATTCGGGTCGTTACACCCAGCTTCCTCTTCTTCTTCTTACAGTCTTTGGCTATGTGCCCAGTGATCCTACAGAAGTTGCACTTTCTTGTCTCTCTTGCCTTGTTGTTGTTGTTGCCCTTGTTTCCCTTCTTGTTGTTCTTGTCTCCTTTCTCGGAATCTTCCTTCTTGCCTTGAGACTCATTTGCCGTGACCTCCTTCTTGCCACTCTTATCTTCCTCTTGAAGCAGGGCCATATTCACCAAACTCTCGAAGGTCGCCCCCATGGGTATGTGAGACATGGCCAAACCGTGCAATGGCTCGTTCAATCCTAGAGAAAAGTGTAGGGCCTTCTTCTGAGCTATGTTAACCAAGTCTAAACCGAACCGAGCAAGCTGATTAAACTTATCCACGTATTCCCTAACGATCATGTCCTCTTGCTTTAGTGATAGGAACCTCTCCATCTGAAGGTTCTCTTCTGTCGATGATAGAAACCTCAGTCCAAACCTTCTCCTAAAGTCATCCCAAGTCTGGATTGGCCTAGTAGTGGTGGTGACTACCCACCAATATGTAGCTTCTCCTTTCAACAGCCATACCGCTAACAGGACTTTCCTACGATCTTCTATATCAAAGATAGCAAAGAGGTCTTCAGTTTCCTTTAACCAGTTTCTTGCCTCAACAAAAGTCTCCGTCCCAATAAAATTCTTGCCACCCATCGCCTTAAAGTCCTTGCAAATCTTCGCGAAATCCGCTTGTGGACGCTGAGGAGGAGGAGGAACCTCAGCTATGGGAGGAGGAGGAATGTTAGCCACGGGGAAAGGAGGAGGAATGTTTGCGGGGCCGGCTTCCTTCGCCCTTGCCTCCATGTACCTTCGAAACCAAATAGGTACTGGTACGCCCTTCAGAATGGCAAAATTATCGGCCATACTGAAACGAAGAAAAAGATAGATCTAGAACGAGGAAACAAAGGATAGTGCTAATGGCTTTTGGGGAATAGCCTTTTAAAATAAACTAGACTTTTCTTGGAAAATACTTAATTGGTTTTGAAAATAGTTTTTCAAAAGGGTTTTTAAAACTTTTGTCCAGTCTAGTAAAACCTTATGCTCTGATACCAAATGTAACACCCCACCTCCGCCAGGGTCAGTCTTGCAAGTACACTAGCTTTGGAGGGGTGTTGGACAAGGTAAACATGCATAAAGATATCCCAAAACAGAACATATAACTAAAACAGAGTAAGTAAAGCAGTGGATAAAACTACTATTTCAAAACCATAGTCAGCTTACATCAAAAGTACTGAGTCATTATTTTCCAACTACTACAAGTCTAGAAACATAAACTGAAAACTGGAAATAACATAGAGTAAACTATCCCCAAAGTAGACGTGGTAAAGCCATAGCGAGCTCAAGTCCAAACCGTACATGAGCTATCCAGTAAGCAAGCTAAAGATCTAAGCTAGGTGCTAGTATTCCCACCCTGAGAACCTAGGGGGGGGGGGGAAGAAAAGAGGCGAAAGAAAACGGGTCAGTCAAAAAGACTGGTAAGTCCTACCTACTATTAGTATAAATACTAATAAAGTTAATTGGACATGTGAAACAGAGATGAAACATAGGATGATAACTGGCATGGTGAAAAGTTAACAAGATAGATCAAGTGTGGCATCGCATATACAAGGTTAAGTTGCACCAAGTGTACTAGTATTCTAATCCATGTCAAGTATAAACAAGAAATGATCCCTTGACCCAAAGTTGGCCCAACATCATGAGATGACCTAAATCAAGGTCCAACTACTCGGTCTAGTCGATCGGCTCCCTATAAGCCTAACTCGTCGTGTATTAGTGTCATACGGCCTAATCATAGAATGTAGTTAACTGTGCAAGGTCCACCCTAGGGTGTATCCAGCCCTAAGGTGTAAACCACAGACACAATTCAAGCACACACAGTCTAAACCTACCGGTGCCCATGTTCAACTCCGGACTTAATGTGCACGACCATGGTTCGCTTGAACAACCGGTTCACTCTTCAGCCGTCTCTTTTGGTCTCTTACAATCAGTCCAGTAATTGTGCCCTACCCTGGCCTAGTCCAGGGTATCCAGATACTCCCAAGTGGGTTACTGCTGAAAAGGACCACGTAACTAGGATTTCAAGCGGGTTAAGTGTGGTTAACCCTATCCTAACTATGTATTGAGTTGGTCAAGTGTATCCAAGCAGTTCATGACTTAACCCTATCAATACATCGTGTTTAATTGGTTAAGTATTCAAGTAGTCCATGACTTAACCCTACCAACCCGTCGTGTTTAATTGGTTAAGTATTCAAGTGGTCCATGACTTAACCCTACCATGTGGCATTAATTAACTTAATGCACCCCAACCTCTCACATTAGACTTTGTTGTGGTTACTAGTTAAGCCGGGTTGGTCCGGGTAGCTTTACACCACAACCTAGTCTAACCTCGGGTTTCAAGTGCGATGTGACCAACTACTCACATTGGGTCCTATTGTTTGTAGCCACTAGTTAAGCCGGTAGGTTCCGGGTAGATTTAGGCTACACACTCAACCCAACCTCGAGTTGGCCACCTTCATGTTTTCTACATGTCATGTCCACGTTCATGTTTTCAAGCATAATCACATGTCATATTTTCAAGTCATGTTTCATGTCATTTAAGTTTACCCATGACGTAACCCCACCGCACGTAAGTTCGCATCAACGCACATAGATCAAAAAGGGGAACATAATGATATGACAAGTTGGGCATAAAGTGGTAAAGTCTATCACAAGTTCAACATGGTGATATATGAGGCAAAATTGTTCAACATACTAGCATATGTCCTCAACATGTATGGTAGCATAAAAGGCGACTTGGCCTCAAACATATCAAATAGCATAAGGGTGCTTTGGCCTCAAGCATGCATAATAGCATAAGGGTGATTTGTCCACAAGCATGCATAATAGCATAAGGGTGATTTGGCTTCAAGCATGCATAATAGCATAAGGGTGATTTGGCCACCAGCATGCATAATAGCCAATAGGCTCAATACCATTATATGCATGTTAAGGAACATGAGGGGTTAAGGTTTGTTAACATGCATAAGCCATAATCCACCTCATAGCATTTTTCCCAAAGGTCAACATGAACGGTACTAGGTTCATGATAGGTCCACAATCATAGATCAAGAGAGGCATGAATAGATCTATACATACAATGATAGGTTCAAGGCAAATATTGCACTTAGGTCCAATTCCAATCTACATATGTATGGCATTAAACTTAGCAAATAGGGTGATACACTTGTGATTAGCATATAGGTTCATAACATCATATGCAAGTTAACATCAAGGTTTTAAGATGGTTCTATGTTGCATTTATGCATAACTACCAAATTCTATGTTGCATTATGCATAACCACCAAATAAAGCTCATAGCTTTCTACCCAAAAAGTCAAGGTGATAGTCCCATAACTATAGATCAAAAGAGTCATGTATAGATCTATGCATACAGTGATAGATGCAAGGCAAGTGTTACGCAAAAATCCCATTTCAACTTGCTACATGTCATATTAAGTTCATAGTTTAAATCTAAGAGTAGAATAGGGCTTACTAAGCGTGGCTATGAGAACTAGAACACAATAGAACAAGATAGAGATGTTGTAGAAGCTCTAGGAACCCTCAAATCAAACAAAGCTCCAAGTTGACTTGTGGGAGAAGAAGCAAATCCCTTGATTTGGCGAAGAAAGCTAACTCTACTCTCTTGGTTTGATGTAGAAAGATTGCACTTTGGCCTTGAATCTAGTTTTGGAAGCTCAAGTTCATATGAATGAAGATGGAGGCCAAGATCAAGAGGAATTTTGGCAGCACTTAGTTACTAGATTGATTTGTGTGAGTTTAGGGTAGGTCTAGGGGTGTTTTTATAGGATTAGGGACAAGTTTAGGCCATAGGATTAACCCCAAAACGAATCTGAACCATCAAATTCCGTCAGAAACCAACAAACAGGGCCAGAAAACACAAGCAGGTGCACCAGGCCAAAATGGCCCGACCGGGGAGGTCGACCCCCAAGTCGACTCTAGAGTCGACCTGGCCTGGGGCAGGTCGACCCCCAGGTCGACTCCCAGGTCGACTCCCGGGTCGACCTGGCCTGGCAGGTCGACCTTAGGGTCGACCCCCAGGTCGACCTGGTGGGTTGGGCAGGAACTTTTACCGCCTACTCTGATTGGGCTGAAATTCAAATCTGTTTTCGAAATTTGAATTTTCTGAAACTTCATCGGGCCATAATTGGGTCATACGGACTCCGATTTACCAAATTTCGGACTCTATTTCGCGTATTTTTCCGAGACAAATGCAATGGCAAACCCCGTTTCGCCTGATTCAGATTTTAAAATTTATTTCTTGCTTTGATTTATGATTATAGCATGTTATTAAAATTCGGGTTGTTACATTTGGCCTCCTTTTTCCAATCCCTACAATCCTTTAGATATGGATCTTTATTTCTCGCTTTTCCCAACAACGTTCAGCTATTATTCCTAATATATCATCGATCTAACACGCTGTGTAAGATTATGCTTGCTGTCTTAAAAACAGTATGGTCGGTCGTTATCCCTGCTCTCATACCAGTGCAGATGTAGATTTAGTCCACCAAATGGCAGACCCTCGGGTTTGTTTCGCAATTGTGTTGTGTTTATGAGTCATCCTTTTCTGTTTTGTGTCATGAAAACCTATGTAGTTGGTTTGGCTCATGCTTTTTGTCGGAGCAAGATTTGTTGAACGTATCGACTTGTGTTCTGCTTCTTTGCTGGGTTGTGGTTGATATTGTAGTTTGTTTGTTTGTGTCAGAGATGAATTTGTGGAGCTTAAATGTATTTTTAGGGTTTGGCAGTGGAAGTTCAAGCTCGAAAGGTACTGCTGTTCTTACTGCGTGTAAAATTTTGGTTGAGGATCCAAGTTACTGGAGTATCGTTTTTAGTTTTTATTGGTTAATGAGTGAGGTCAGGTAGCAACTATGGTTTGCCAAGTGAGTGTCTGTAACACCCCACATTTCTTAACGAGACCCATTTGAGGTTTTCATTAAGAAATATGATAAGTATAAGTACAAAACAACACCAAGAGGCTAAAATTCACAAGACAATATAAATTAAACACAACGAAATTTAACATTTTCACTTATAACAAAACAAGAAGTGTCATAACATCATAAGTCATAAAAAACATAATTGTCTCATAAACAACAACAAATCAGAGTAACAAAAGTATCCCCCTCATCATTAAGTACAGAAAATGAATAAAACATGGAAAGGTACACGTAAGCATAAAAAAACAAGACATATGATAACCTCCAAAGGACTGACCTGTGTGACAACCCGCCTTTTCTGAATAATCCAAGTTGACAATATAACCACACATGTCCAACTCGAACGATTCAAAACTGACAGATAATCAATTTAGGGTGTATAATAGAATCAGATCATAGAATCACATATACAGAATAACACAGAATCTCGCAGCGGAAATGAAATAATATACATAAGCAGTTCATGAAGCTACTTAAACAGTTACAATTTAATTTTTACAATATAGCGACTCATAAAGTTCGCAAATACAAGCCAAACGGAAATAGGAACTAATACTGGATAGGATGGAGTCTTCGACTAGGTCTTCGGCTCCATATAAAGTGCTCCTCGAGAACACTGCAATACTCAGTCTGACCCGAGCGAAATGAGAAAAACACAAAACACTCGAGTCAGGTCTAAACATTCTAATGTGATTAGATCTAAAGTCAAATGCAAATAACTCAAGAGATGTTATGGTATTTTCCATCTCTTAAGGATCCGTTAAACTATCTATATATAGTATAATACGCTATTATAGGTAATGTCTATCAGTAATATAAAATATTTAAAATAGCGTTAAGGCTTTACATTGATCCCCCTTAACACGTTTTTAAACAATGTGGTCTATACAGGTCCTGTAACACAACCAGTAGAACGTCGGTAGCCAGTGAGTCCCCTATAGGCACATGTTAAATAGAAACTCGTAGTGGTCGCGCATAAGGATAAAACGTATGACAAGGCACGTGAGGCAATGCCCAAGGTAGGATACTACCAGTTTGCCTGATCCGGACTGATGGTAACCCCTAACGGCCCACCGCAACACAACACTCCCAAAATCAAGGGTGATCACCAAATAACAAAAAATATAATACACAAAGAAGTGTGTCTGCTAGAGGTAGCTAGCCTCAATGGTCCGGCACGGCTCCTGTTTTAGTCATTTCAAATTTGACACAAGTGTCGGTTATCCATTATCGTTCACTTTCTTCAATCCAGTAAACGTACACCACAAACAACCACTTCATTCTGGATCATCACTTCACGAACATAGTTATCAAAGTGGTTCCAGTATCGACAGAGAATGTGTCCATAACTGGCTCCGGTCTCCTTGACAACTAACGTCATTTATTCTTTCTTTTTTTTTCATTGATTAATTTGTCGAATGGATCAAACATAATTGTATTTCAACCTCCTTATATAAACTTGAACTATCAAATATTCTACTTTGAAATATTAACGATATTTTATCATTTACAATTTACACTTAACTTTTTTTTGTCTAATTTCAAAGTTCCAAATCAATAAACTAAAGGTGTATTTTTCTTTTATAAAATTTACATTTTTCAAATATTGAACATTTCACTTAAGACCACTTTCAAATTTCATAATTTTACTTCATTTAACTATATTGTTTTTCTCAACTAAATTTGTATCCAAAATTTACAATTTTGAAATTTATTCCCTCAAATATTTAGGCTAACGTTTTTTTCAATAAAGGTTCAACAATGGTTATTTCAATAAGTTTAAATTAAAATTTAAATCACTTAATATTTCATTTATCAATTTAAATCAAATTTTCATGTATATAATTTAAACCAAAGTTTAATCTTCAAAATTTGAAACAATTCTTTTTTTTTCATAACGGGAATTTGATATTTGAATACGTATCGTGAAATGTAGTAGCGGTAAAAATTTCATCGAAAAATTTGAATGTCGTCGGTCGCGCAATTTTCAGTGCAAAGCTGCGCATAACAGTTCAAATTTTAGCGATTTTAAAATCTCTTCAAAACAAGGTCGGACAAACATGAAAAATATTCTATTCGTTGACAGTAATCCAACGGTGAAATTCGTTTCGCCAAAATCGGACGTTTTGGCCTCCGTTCACATCCGCATTTTCACGTTAAAGGGGTCCGTAACGCGTTTTTGAACGGAGCATGCAGACACTGCAAATTATATACCGTTGTGTCCGTCTCGTCGCGCTGATTACAGAAATATATTCATTTGTCAGTTTCGGTGTTCGGTTTGCGCTAAAACTTTGAAAAAGCTTGCACAGTTCATTTTTGAAAAAGAGCCATTTGAGTTCGACGTGTCCGTTTTACGATTTTACATATTTTTCTAAATGTTTTGGGTCTGCAAAAGATGTCTTTTTATTTTATTAACCTACCTAAATATTTTATTTTCTAAATGTAGGGAATGGAACATGTTTAAGGGATGTGTTAGTTTAAAGGCCATGCACCATACTATACCATGCGTTACCCCCTTTTTTTTGGAAACATAAAATAATAAAAAAAAGGATGAAAGGATGTGTGCACAACATGTACATACTTATATATTTACATACTCACGCACAACATATGCATGGCACACACTGCATATTTAAACACAACACTGACACAAACCACACAGTACACAAAAGCAAACATTTTTTTACATATGTATACACATACACTTTTAAACACACCTATACACATTTAAACACACACCAAAAGCAAATATTTTAACACATGTATACACATATACACTCACGCATGCATTACATGCATGCATTACATGCATGCATTACATATACATGCACACTGTCTTGCGTTTTTGTTTTTGTTTGTTATTTTTTTTTTTTTATGGTGAATGGAACTCACACAATACATACACACGCACATACATGGAACATATTCACGCAAGACCTGGAAAGCAAGGAAAAGAGAGAGGGAAAGAGGAGGGAAGGAAAAAATAATGTTTGAGAAAATGGAAGTTCATGTTGCCTGGGAACAAAGAGAATGCAAACACTAACACATACATGCACACAAAATGAGTGAACCCGAAAAAATGAGTGAACCCAAAAGAAAAAAAGCTTGCAAATATTAAATTTGCTTTTCTGTCCATAACACTAACACATACATACATGCATACATGTTCAAGTTCACTTAGAAATTGTTCATGGGTATCATGTTTTCCCTTTGTTGTCCTATTACTTCCAAATAATTAGTATTGTAAGTTTTCATGAGTTAACGGTATGCAAATAAATATTGTCTACCATATGCCAGCAGCAACATCCTCTTTCCGTAGCTGTCATGCAGTCGCTTTGTTGTATTTCGGATTTGTTCATGGCAATTCTTTATTTCAAACAAAAAAAAATTATATAGGTTTTTTTATTTTTATTACAAATCTGAATATGATACAAGGCTTATGAATTTTCAAATACTTGTGCAGTAATTACAAATGGTTCTATTACTGATATAGATTTCTCAGTTGGTTGCGTTTATTTCATACTTTTGCCCATACACTCACTTTACGGCGGTGGCAAGTTGTTGATACAGGTTTACCAAATATCATTATCTGTCCGCATGTGAAATGCGGTTACAAATAATCATGATTAGAAGATGTTATTCGTAATGGGATCATATATTTAACCAAATGAGCACAAACAACATATTTTAACACATGTAGATAGATAATACACATACACATGCATAACACATTTGAGAAGTTTAGACATGAGTAACGACTCACCTTCGGTTCCGAGAGCTAAGTGATGACGACGAGATGTTGTCGATAAGAGAGCGCGGAGCAAGAGAGAGATGGAGCGGCTTCAGCAAGAGGAGAGAGAGCGTAGAGCAAGATGATGGAGGGCTGAGTGCGTGGGCTTTGGGATGATGAGTGGTGCTGGCGGTTACTTCATGCATGCATTTTCTTGGTCTGTTATTCTCTTTTGATATTTTTCTTTGTTTTGTATTTTTTTTTTATATACGAACAAAGTTTTTCAGAAGGAAGAAAAAATAGCTAGGGAGAAGAGACAATGAAAAGAAGGGAGAGAGAGCGAAGAGGTTTGGGCTGCCATATATAAGTATATAATAGTGGTAGGTGAATTCTTGTATTCATTTGCAAATAACATGCCTGCACCACTCCTCATTTAATGCAAGAAGAAAATTTTGGTCTTCGTTCACTTCTCATTTAATGCTAAGTACTCTCCTACACTATTATTGGATTTTTGAGAAGATAATTTTTTCTTGTTTGTTTGTAAACATTCTTAGTAGGTCACGCACATTAATTTCAGTCCGATTGTTTATGTTGCACTTCTTTACAGGGTCACATGTATGAAAATAACTATCTACCCATTTGCCTTTACGGACACCAAAATATTTGTATAAATATACCGTTGGGATCAGGACGTCGAGACGAATACAACGACACACAGTTATCAGTAATTTGAACGTTTTATAAAAAATCTATTTTTATTTTTAATTTCACTTGGTTTAATGAACGTTCATTTAAATTTATTCAGTTTAAATTTATCAGAATTATACGGAACGAACTTGTAACGTTTTGATTACAAATTTGATCTTCAAATTCTTTGTATACAAATATTTATTTCTATGTTAAATTCAATAACATTGAATATATTCATTCTAATAACTAAATTTAATCGTTTTATTTTATTTGCTGGTTTGTTTTTAGGAATTTATCGTTAAATAATTTTTTTTTTCCGATTTGAAAAACCAGGTCGTTACATTCTCCCCTACTCAAGTCTTTTCGTCCTCGAAAAGAACAGAACAGGGAAAAATAAAGAAATAAGCAGAAACGTAAGAATGATTAAAGACGAATTTGGTACCTTATGCAAACAATTCAGGATTTGAGGCACGGATACTCTCCTCAGTTTCCCAAGTGCAATCTCGGTCATCTCTACTCCACTGAATTTTGACGAGATTAACTATCTTCCTTCTAAGCTGCTTCGTATCTTTATCGACTATACGAAGTGGTCTTCTTTCGATAGTAAGATTTGGCTCAACATCCATATCTTCAAATAAAGCAGGTTGGACTATAGCTAACGGGTCATGTACATATCTGCGAATATGTGAAACATGAAATACATTATGCACACCCGATAGTTTCTCAGGTAAATCAACCCTATAAGCCAAACCGCCAATCTTTTCTAAGATAGGAAAATGACCAACAAATCTCGGAGCAAGCTTCTCCTTTTTTCCAAAACGAATCACGTTCTTCAAAGGTGAAATTTTCAGAAATACGAGATCACCAACAACAAATTCCAAATGTCTCCTCTTTCCATCAGCATACTTCTTTTGCCTATCCTGGGCAATCTTCATCCTCCTCCTGATTTCTCCAACTTTTTCAGAAGCTTCCAAAATCATTTCGGGGCCCAGAACAAGTCGATTTCCAGATTCAATCCAACAAGATGGAGATTTACATGGCCGTCCATACAGAGCGTCGAACGGTGCCATTTTAATACTCGCCTGAATTTCAAAGATTAATTCTAGATTTACATTTATTTAAACATGAATTTTAATTTGAATTAAATTACCTGATAGCTATTTTATAGGTGAATTCAACGAGATGGAGATTATCTTCCCAAGATCCCCCAAAATCTAAAGCACAAGCACGAAGCAAATCCTCCAGAATCTGATTTACTCTTTCGGTCTGACCGTCTGTCTGAGGATGATAGGCGGTGCTCAGGTTCAATTGAGTTCCCAAAGTTATCTGGAAAGCTTTCCATAATTTACTAGTAAAAATGGGATCTCTATCACATACTATGCTAGACGGAACACCATGAAGTCGGACTATATCCTTCATATAGAGCTCGGCTAAACTTGAAGCAGTTCGAGTTGTCTTTACAAGAATAAAGTGGGCTGATTTGGTTAGTCTATCAACAATAACCCAAATGCTTTCATTTCCCCTCCTGGTCCTTGGTAATCCATCTATGAAATCCATAGAAATTTGATACCATTTCCAGTTAGGAATCTCTAAAGGCTGTAACAAACCTGCAGTCTTCTGATGGTCGGCTTTTACTTGCTGGCAAGTGGCGCATCTACTGATATGAATAGAAATGTCTCTCTTCATTCCGCTCCACCAATAAAGCTTCTTCATATTCTGGTACATCTTAGTGACCCCAGGATGAATAGAAAGTTTAGACTGATGATTCTCTCTAAGCACCTCCTGTCTTAGATCATCCACATTCGGAACGCAAATACGATTGTTGATCCTCAAAATTCCATTGGTACCAATTTCAGCGCCCCATCCCTTCTGCACATTTACAACTTCTCTTTTGAGAACGCTTTCCTTTATTCGCCTAAGCATTTCATCTTCTTCTTGCTTAGCAATAATGCGATCCATAAGGGCTGGAGAAGCAGTAATTTGGAATAACATTGCTTTGTTTCTACTCAAAGCGTCGGCTACCACATTAGCCTTTCCGGGGGTATAGTTTATGTCAAGGTCATATGATGCTAAGAACTCGAGCCATCTGACTTGCCTCTGATTCAGATCCTTCTGAGAAAAGATATACTTCAATGATTTGTGGTCAGTGAAGAGTTCAAATTTAATTCCCAAAAGATGGTGCCTCCACAACTTAAGAGCAAAAACTACAGCAAGTAGTTCTAAGTCATGCGCTGCATAATTAACCTCATGGACTCTGAGTTGTCTACCAGCATAAGCAATAACTTTACCATGCTGCATAAGAACAGCTCCCAAACCTTCTCCGCAAGCATCAGTGTAAACAGTCAAACCTTCACTTCCATCTAGAACAGTAAGAACAGGAGCAGAAGTTAACTTGCGTTTAAGTTCATTAAATGCTTTTATACACTTACCGCTCCAATCGAACTTAACATTCTTTCCAGTCAAAGTTGTGAGTGGTGAAGAAATTCGAGCAAAATTTTCGATGAATCTCCTATAATAGCCAGCTAAGCCGAGGAAACTACGAATATCAGTTGGAGTTTCAGGAGTTTTCCAATCTTTGATTACGGCGATCTTAGCTGGATCGACTGAAATTCCATTCTCCGAAACAATATGTCCAAGAAACCTAACTTCATCTCTCCAGAAATGACACTTAGAAAACTTGGCCTTCAGTTGATGATCTCTCAAAGTTTTAAGAACAAACTTGAGATGCTCCTCATGTTCTTCTTTAGACTTAGAAAAGACTAGAATATCATCAATAAAGACAAGGACAAACCTATTCAGAACATCCCAGAATACTCTGTTCATGAGGTCAACAAAGTAAGCTGGGGCATTAGTTAAACCAAATGGCATAACTAACCATTCATAGAAACCGTCTTCTGTTCGAAAAGCTGTTTTAGGAATACTATCTTCAGAAATTCGAAGCTGGTGAAAACCTGTAGCAAGGTCGAGTTGAGAAAATATCTTGGCTCCGTGCAGTTGATCAAATAGGTCATTAATGCGAGGCATTGGATATCGGTTCTTGCGAGTAAGCTTATTCAGTTCCCGATAGTCTACGCACATTCTCAGTGAACCGTCTGACTTAGTAACAAATACAACTGCAGCTCCCCATTCTGAATGACTTCGACGAATTAGGTCTTTAGAGAATAGATCTTCGATTTGCACCTTTAATTCAATCTTCTCCTTAGGTGCCATTCTTCTTGGAGCAAGTACAATGGGTCTAGCTCCTTGAATGAGATCAATACGGAATTCGATTTCACGATGAGGCGGTAAGGAAGTTACTTCTCCAAAAACATCAGGAAAATGTTGAACAACAGGAGTAGTGCTAAAATCGCTAAGATGAGAATCGAGAGAGAAAATGAAACTTCCTGCAATATCTTGAGGCAATTGACATTCGATCTTCGAGGGTTTATCTTTGTCACAACGTAAAGAAACAGTTCGAGCTTTTCAAGAAATAATGGCATCGAACTTCCTTAAACAATCTCCTCCCAATAATATATCAAATGCCTTGAAGTCAAGAACATAAAAATCCCAAGTAAAACGGTGCATGCCTTTAAGTAGTTTAACATCTTTGCAAATCATCTCAAGATTCGCAGGTCCACCAATAGGGTTTGATACACATAGGAATTTAGACGCGTGTTCGGGTTTTAGGACTTGATTAAGTTTATCACATAAATCAACAGATATAAAGCTATGGGATGCACCAGTATCAATTAAGACGCGAACAGGTAAATTATGTAATGAAAATGTGCCTTGGAGTGTACCTTTGTTATCCTCCACCTTAGGAGTGGTAACAGCAAAAACTCCCGATGGTGTACCCTTTCGCTGGGTTGGGCAATCCTTCTTCTGGTGGCCTGGCTGTAGGAAAATAAAGCAAAGGTCTCGCCTAGTCATCTGAACCGGGAACAGTAGCTCCTGCTGAAACTGGGCAGCTGTTGGCATAGTGTCCCTGCTGTTTGCACTTGAAGCATGTGATCTTGGACAAGTCAACAGGCTGTCTCTGTGGATGCCCCTCTCCACCTCTATTCTGCCAATTCTTTTTCTGTTGCTGAAAGTTCGGTTTCCTCTTCTTTGCATTGCTAGACTCCCCCTGAGTAGTCTGAGAATGAACAACCGCTTCCTTAGGATCAAGGTTCTCATAACGAAGAGCCATGTCAATGAGAGCTGTGAAGGTGCCATGAATGTGAGCAGTGAGGAGATTGTAATACTCTGGACGGGCTCCTGCTACGAATTTTTCGTTTTTCTTCAAAGGAGTGTCTATCAGACCAGGGCCGAACTTGGACAGTTCATTAAACTTCCTTTCATAATCAGAGAATGTCATGGTTCCCTGCTTAAGGTCCATGAAACTACGGTACAACTGAGACTTTCCAGCTTCTGGCATCCACTTAGTCGCGAATGCCTCCCTAATGATTTATAGGCACGATTAGATAGATTCTAAAGATAAACATTTCGAATATGAATTCCAATAGATTTTACCTAAACAACTCCCAAGTGATGTTCTCATCAATGGTATGAGCTGTGACCATTTCCCACCAATCTCGAGCTGATTCATCTAACTGCCAGATAGCTAATTGGCACTTCTGGGCTTCAGTAATCTCCAAGCCAGTAAATATCCTTTCAATACTCTTAAGCCATTGCTGGGCTTCAATAATTCCTTCTGATCCCATAAATTTTGTGCCACCTAGCTGAGAAAATTCCTTGCACAAAATAGTGAATCTAACTGGAGGAACTGGAACAACTGGTGCTTCAGGTATGGGACCAAATCCTCTTCCCCTACCTCTAGCATTTCTACCTCTTCCTCGATTCATCCTGAAAAGTCCAGGATAAGATAAGGACAAAATTTGAGAAATTTGAACTGAAGAGAATCCTAATTAAAGAAAATAGGCTAAAGTTTTAAAAAGAGATTTTGAAAATAGGTTTGATTTTTTTTTTACATTTTATACTTTCAAAATACGCTCTCTCGGAAATGATTCTACTCATTCTAAGGTATTTCTAACCCTATCTATAATGAGTTCTACCCCCAGGCTAAGGTGTTTCTAAACCTGGCTCTGATACCAACTGTGACAACCCGCCTTTTCTGAATAATCCAAGTTGACAATATAACCACACATGTCCAACTCGAACGATTCAAAACTGACAGATACTCAATTTAGGGTGTATAATAGAATCAGATCATAGAATCACATATACAGAATAACACAGAATCTCGCAGCGGAAATGAAATAATATACATAAGCAGTTCATGAAGCTACTTAAACAGTTACAATTTAATTTTTACAATATAGCGACTCATAAAGTTCGCAAATACAAGCCAAACGGAAATAGGAACTAATACTGGATAGGATGGAGTCTTCGACTAGGTCTTCGGCTCCATATAAAGTGCTCCTCGAGAACACTGCAATACTCAGTCTGACCCGAGCGAAATGAGAAAAACACAAAACACTCGAGTCAGGTCTAAACATTCTAATGTGATTAGATCTAAAGTCAAATGCAAATAACTCAAGAGATGTTATGGTATTTTCCATCTCTTAAGGATCCGTTAAACTATCTATATATAGTATAATACGCTATTATAGGTAATGTCTATCAGTAATATAAAATATTTAAAATAGCGTTAAGGCTTTACATTGATCCCCCTTAACACGTTTTTAAACAATGTGGTCTATACAGGTCCTGTAACACAACCAGTAGAACGTCGGTAGCCAGTGAGTCCCCTATAGGCACATGTTAAATAGAAACTCGTAGTGGTCGCGCATAAGGATAAAACGTATGACAAGGCACGTGAGGCAATGCCCAAGGTAGGATACTACCAGTTTGCCTGATCCGGACTGATGGTAACCCCTAACGGCCCACCGCAACACAACACTCCCAAAATCAAGGGTGATCACCAAATAACAAAAAATATAATACACAAAGAAGTGTGTCTGCTAGAGGTAGCTAGCCTCAATGGTCCGGCACGGCTCATGTTTTAGTCATTTCAAATTTGACACAAGTGTCGGTTATCCATTATCGTTCACTTTCTTCAATCCAGTAAACGTACACCACAAACAACCACTTCATTCTGGATCATCACTTCACGAACATAGTTATCAAAGTGGTTCCAGTATCGACAGAGAATGTGTCCATAACTGGCTCCGGTCTCCTTGACAACTAACGTCATTTATTCTTTCTTTTTTTTCATTGATTAATTTGTCGAATGGATTAAACATAATTGTATTTCAACCTCCTTATATAAACTTGAACTATCAAATATTCTACTTTGAAATATTAACGATATTTTATCATTTACAATTTACACTTAACTTTTTTTTGTCTAATTTCAAAGTTCCAAATCAATAAATTAAAGGTGTATTTTTCTTTTATAAAATTTACATTTTTCAAATATTGAACATTTCACTTAAGACCACTTTCAAATTTCATAATTTTACTTCATTTAACTATATTGTTTTTCTCAACTAAATTTGTATCCAAAATTTAAAATTTTGAAATTTATTCCCTCAAATATTTAGGCTAACGTTTTTTTCAATAAAGGTTCAACAATGGTTATTTCAATAAGTTTAAATTAAAATTTAAATCACTTAATATTTCATTTATCAATTTAAATCAAATTTTCATGTATATAATTTAAACCAAAGTTTAATCTTCAAAATTTGAAACAATTCTTTTTTTTTCATAACGGGAATTTGATATTTGAAATACGTATCGTGAAATGTAGTAGCTGTAAAAATTTCATCGAAAAATTTGAATGTCGTCGGTCGCGCAATTTTCAGTGCAAAGCTGCGCATAACAGTTCAAATTTTAGCGATTTTAAAATCTCTTCAAAACAAGGTCGGACAAACATGAAAAATATTCTATTCGTTGACAGTAATCCAACGGTGAAATTAGTTTCGCCAAAATCAGACGTTTTGGCCTCCGTTCACATCCGCATTTTCACGTTAAAGGGGTCCGTAACGCATTTTTGAACGGAGCATGCAGACACTGCAAATTATATACCGTTGTGTCCGTCTCGTCGCGCTGATTACAGAAATATATTCATTTGTCAGTTTCGGTGTTCGGTTTGCGCTAAAACTGTGAAAAAGCTTGCACAGTTCATTTTTGAAAAAGAGCCATTTGAGTTCGACGTGTCCGTTTTACGATTTTACATATTTTTCTAAATGTTTTGGGTCTGCAAAAGATGTCTTTTTATTTTATTAGCCTACCTAAATATTTTATTTTCTAAATGTAGGGAATGGAACATGTTTAAGGGATGTGTTAGTTTAAAGGCCATGCACCATACTATACCATGCGTTACCCCCTTTTTTTTGGAAACATAAAATAATAAAAAAAAGGATGAAAGGATGTGTGCACAACATGTACATACTTATATATTTACATACTCACGCACAACATATGCATGGCACGCACTGCATATTTAAACACAACACTGACACAAACCACACAGTACACAAAAGCAAACATTTTTTTACATATGTATACACATACACTTTTAAACACACCTGCACACATTTAAACACACACCAAAAGCAAATATTTTAACACATGTATACACATATACACTCACGCATGCATTACATGCATGCACTACATATACATGCACACTGTCTTGCGTTTTTGTTTTTGTTTGTTATTTTTTTTTTTTATGGTGAATGGAACTCACACAATACATACACACGCACATACATGGAACATATTCACGCAAGACCTGGAAAGCAAGGAAAAGAGAGAGGGAAAGAGGAGGGAAGGAAAAATAATGTTTGAGAAAATGGAAGTTCATTTTGCCTGGGAACAAAGAGAATGCAAACACTAACACATACATGCACACAAAATGAGTGAACCCGAAAAAATGAGTGAACCCAAAAAAAAAAAGCTTGCAAATATTAAATTTGCTTTTCTGTCCATAACACTAACACATACATACATGCATACATGTTCAAGTTCACTTAGAAATTGTTCATGGGTATCATGTTTTCCCTTTGTTGTCCTATTACTTCCAAATAATTAGTATTGTAAGTTTTCATGAGTTAACAGTATGCAAATAAATATTGTCTACCATATGCCAGCAGCAACATCCTCTTTCCGTAGCTGTCATGCAGTCGCTTTGTTGTATTTCGGATTTGTTCATGGCAATTCTTTATTTCAAACAAAAAAAAATTATATAGGTTTTTTTATTTTTATTACAAATCTGAATATGATACAAGGCTTATGAATTTTCAAATACTTGTGCAGTAATTACAAATGGTTCTATTACTGATATAGATTTCTCAGTTGGTTGCGTTTATTTCATACTTTTGCCCATACACTCACTTTACGGCTGTGGCAAGTTGATGATACAGGTTTACCAAATATCATTATCTGTCCGCATGTGAAATGCGGTTACAAATAATCATGATTAGAAGATGTTATTCGTAATGGGATCATATATTTAACCAAATGAGCACAAACAACATATTTTAACACATGTAGATAGATAATACACATACACATGCATAACACATTTGAGAAGTTTAGACATGAGTAACGACTCACCTTCGGTTCCGAGAGCTAAGTGATGACGACGAGATGTTGTCGATAAGAGAGCGCGGAGCAAGAGAGAGATGGAGCGGCTTCAGCAAGAGGAGAGAGAGCGTAGAGCAAGATGATGGAGGGCTGAGTGCGTGGGCTTTGTGAAACACCCCACCTCCGTTAGGGTCACTCTCAAAGGGAATGCCCTAATTTTTGGTGGAGGTTTATAAGTATAAGTCACAGATATACAAGACAGATATAAGAACACATATTTGTAAACAGCGGAAAAACAACAACTTTTATTTCATAAAAGCAAATACGTGTTACAGCAACATCACCATGATTGTCTTACATCCTTTCAAAAAAAAAACATAACATAACTCTTTCATAATCTGTCCTGATTACATCATTTAAAGAAGCATAAAGAAAACATAGATAAACTGCAAAAGCCCCATAGTGGTTGTCCAAAGCCATAGTTCAAAACGAAAAAGTCCAAGTAATACATTTCTCCTCTTCAAGCTGGATATTAAGGCCGGTCAAGCTGCAGTGTTCCCTCCCTGTGGACCTTGGGGGGGGGGGGGAAACGGAAGAAAAGAAGACGAAAGAAAAGTAGAGTCAGACATAAAGCCTGAGTAAGTCTAGGACTAATCTGTCTATGAATAAAGAACTGGGTATGATAAGTATAAACAAGAAGTGGGAAAGCACTATAAACTTGGTTAAGTTGTCTAGGGTCGAATATACTATCGTACCCCATGTTAATCTCTGAACCCATATAAACTAGTTCCCAACTGGCACCCCATAATCAGGGTGAAGTGATCCATTCTATAATGATCGGCTCCTACTCGCATAGTTACATGTGTCTTACGGCCCCCGATGTTGTAGTTACCTATGCTGGTCCCACCATGGGGTGTATCAAGTCCCATGGCGGCGGCCCGACACAATCCTAGAATGCACAGGTATTCTACTGGTGCCCAGTGCCTTGTTTTTCTGCGCCGGAGTGTGTGCACGCCCGCACCCCGTTAGAACCTACACTGCTACACCACCGCCGTCGATTTGACCTCTTACAATCAGCCCAGTAATCTTGCCCCACCCTGCCTAGTTTCAGGGTATCATGATACACCTTATAGGGTTACTGCTGAAAAGGGTCCCCCGTTACTAGGTTTTCTATCTCTAGCCAACATGCTAAGTTGGTTAAGTGTTTTCTAACCTAACCCCCACCAGTCCGTTTAGTTTAGCATGTTCTATTTTGATTAAGTCTTCAGTTCACTTAATCCTAACAATCCTGACTCAGCCTTAATTGTCTTATTAAAGCCTTGACCTCTCACATTAGACAGGTATTGTTGTGGCTGCCTGTTGCCGGTTGGTTCCGGGCAGTCTTACGCCACAACTCAGTCTAACCTCGGGTCCTTATTGGGCTCCATGTTTAACCTCCCACATTGGATAGGTATTGTTGTGACTACTGGACAGCCGGGCGGTTCCGGGCAGGTTTACATCACAACTCAATCCAACCTCGGGTTAAACACATCGTATTTTCTACATTTACATATTTTGTCTTTCTTCTTTATTTTCTTATATGTAAATATTTGCGGCCCATTATTAAGTTAATGGTGTAAAGACTTACACCAATCATGGGCCCAACCCATACTTGAATTTGGGCCCTTCTACTTTATATTTTCATTTATTAATTAATTTGGCCCAACGTTATTTACCCCCGTTTAATACGCTCGTTTATTTTATATGTTGGGCTTAGGCTTTTAAGCCCAACTTAGCCATGAGAAAAAGGGGAGGCTTAAAACGTTCATACACGAAAGGGGAATGTTAACGCATGAACTTGCAACATAACGTTGGAACTACAAATCAGAAACTGGTGTACTTGCATAGTAGTAATGTATACTTTGGTCATAAAGCATAAGTGACATGAATCAAAGCATGTAAACTTGTAGTTAAGTTAAGAATCTAAATTGGATATCATTATTGACACATAGTCTTAACTACAACATAGACCTATGTTCTTATTTAGGCATAATGTCGAACATAAGCAAATCATGTTCATAAGGTTCCTACATGTTTACAAAGGGGCTTACTTTTGTTACTAATACAAAAGCATAGTTCAACTTGAATTATTCCAACTTAAATCATGACTTTAAATCTATTCACATAACCATGGCATGCATAAATATTTCTAACATGAAATCATGATTTTTACTTTAGTCATGCAAACTTGCAAATGGGATTTTGAATCTAACCTAGCTATGTACCACATATGTCATCATATAATTCTTGTTAACAATATAGACCTAACATGGTTTTCAATTATGTAAAATATCAATCATAGCCTAGTCATATTCATAAGTTTGCAAATAGGTTTTCTAGTACAAAAGCATGGCTTAATGATAGTTTCATACGAATTATAATACCCCAAATTTGTTCCAATTACGCACAAAATGATTTTTGTACAAAAATACACGTTATGATGGCCTAGTAGCAAAGCCCCAAACTTGCATGAATTTCAATTAAACAACTACATACATGTAGCTTCAACATGAATTACATATTTCGCGAATATCCAAACGTCATACTTGCATAAAACTACTGCAAACATGTAGTTTTTATAATGAATAACATAATTTGAGAATATCCAAACGTATACAATATTCCACATCGATAAGAATCATAATAACGCACAAATATGAATTACTTTATCGCCACAAATCAAGTATACAAACCAACACAGTTATTTGTTCATACCAAAATAATACTCTACTTACAATTGTGTGGCGAATTCTCCAACTTAGGAATTTGGAGATGCGACTTCTTTTGACTTAGGCGTTGATTTGATTTGTCTAAGTTGCTTTATGCTTTAGAATTTGCCTCCTAATCTTCTTCTCAATTTGGTGGCTACTCCTAGTCGTTCCTCCGCAGCATGATGGCTTTGTTCTTATTTTTGAATGAATAGATTAGGTTGAGTCTAGGGTCATTTTTATAGAGTTTAGGAACTGATTAGGACCATTGATGTTTGTGACGGCAAGGAATTTCGCTCGGTCCGAACCAGTCGCTAAACCGATTCAGGCCGTTCGAAACGCCCTATCGTTTGAGAACACGACAAAACAGAACGCATATAAAAGAACATTTCACTGTATATTACAACAATGCATCAGAATACAAGAATATACAGAGTATATAGGAATAAATATTACACAGAAATATCAGAGATTTAAATTACATTTAAATACATAGCAGCGGAAAATAATACAATATACAACTAGAAGAGATATACGGATACAAAGCTTTCCGGATATCATTCCAGCTGTAAACCAGGGTCCTGTGAATATAAATCTGCAAAACCAAAACTACTAGCTGCCCGTGTCAAAATAGGGGCACCCAGAGTTTAGGTTAAAACAATAAACTCCAGGTCAGTCATGTGACTGGTGTGAGAACTAAAACAGTTATTAATCTTTACTTTAAATCATTAGGTAAATCAAGGGACCACGCCGTATAACACGGAACGAGTTTCCTCCCAAGAATACCAGTGCATAAAACAAACAGCGCAATGCTAAATAAAGAAAAATGAAGCTGTTATAAGACCCAGGTCCTATCACACAATGCAACGCAAGCCGGGGGATAGGGTTTTCCCTTATAACAGCCAAAGAATGCTTGATACGTTTAAAACAAATCATTTGATACTATAATAAGTGCATAGTGTATAAAACAACTTCAAATCATAAGTATCAATCATAGGCGGCATAAGCGCCCCATCCCACTATGTCGCCATATATAGGATTACAACTAAAACCGCAAATGTCACGTATTTGGAAATTGGATTTCCATCTATGAACCGAGGCAAAAGATAGTCCTCAACCGATTCGAGACGCTCTAGCCCGCCCCTCAGGAACAGCCGCAACTGCCCCTTGGATCGTCAGGGCCGGTCCACACGGAGTGGATTATTATGCCTGAACAATACGTCTCCCCACCCTATGGGGTGTAAGTCTAGCCCGTCAGCCGACCAGAATGCATCGGCCGAAGCCGATATAACCGAGGCGCCTCGCAACCGCAACAACCACATAAGTCAAACTCGTCAGGGCGTGTAAAACCACTGACGCCACTTCTAGCTAGAAAGAAACGCAAGTCCTCCCTGAGGTCCGTCTCCCGTTTTTGGTTCATACCGGGTGTGAAACACGCGAGGTAAACGTTACACAAAGCTACGCCACAAAGGCCGTGCTTTGATCATCACCACAAGACTTTGCTTTTCAACAGAAGCCTTGATCATTTGCATCTTAGCATGCCACACAGGCAAACCATCCTATGCAACCGATATCAGTCACACAGAATGAAATCCGATGTCAGACACACAGTCCATTTACAAGTCCGTTCTGGGTCTGAACGAAACCGGAGGCACCTAGTACCCCGCATATCCATCGATCTCCAAGTACGTCTGGACGATCACTAACTGTTTCCATCTTCTTGGGTGTACAGCCCAATCAAGATCATCAGTTATCACCCAAACGACGTGAAGACCTCCGGTCTTCGACCACCGTCTTCATCTTCGACTTACCGTCGTATCAGTTATTCAGAATGGGATAAACCCGGTCTTTCCGAATAACTCGCGTATATATTATAAAAGTGTTACACAAACACAACATACGCTTCATTCCAATTCATCAGTCACTAACCGTAAATTAATCAAGAGAATAATTCCCCAAATATTAACCCCGAAGGCCGAAACCAACATCAGATCAATATCCAGAAAACCATTCTGCTTGGCTAACCGCCAGTTAGTTTCTAAATTTCACATTCATAGGGAAAGGTTCCCATTAATTTTATCCAAGATAAATTCCTTGAATTTATTCTTCATTCTATTTTTGAATCTCAATTCAAACTAGTCGGGATTAGCGAACCTTACCGAAGTAATCATTTATTTTAATTTCCCAATCCCAACCTATTCATCCCATGAAGTAAAACTGGTTATACTTCATATCTAACACCACAGTGTTATCGGTAAATTCAATTACCATTTCACGTTCAAATCTAATTAAAGATTTAACTATCGCCTGGAGCAAAACTGGTGATACTCCATTTTCGATCATTTCAATCTAATTAAAGATTCATTAAAACTCCGCTTAGTTTTAATCTTCGACTGGGTTAAAGAATCAGTGTCATTTAAAACACAGTTCACGATAAACCCAAAATCACATTCATTAATTATCGGGTTAAAGAACGAGTGTTATTTAAAACACTGTCCACGATAAACCCAAAAATCAATATCGATTTAATTCCAATTAAATATTATTCAATTGGTACACTTCATTAAATCTAAATAAAAAGATTTAATCTTTTCTCAACTGGGTTCAAGAACAGTGTTAGTGAAGACACCATTCACGACAAACCCAAATCACATTCGATATTCAATACAAGGCTCTGAATAGAAAATATATCGGCTTATATTCAATATCGAATTCTACGACTAACAAATGTCGTATTGGAAATAACGATATAAATATATATATCTTTCAAATTTCCATAACAACACCTGTATAATCACGAATTCCAACATCGAAATATTCCGAAGACAATTTCGATTCAAATCCACTCCAATGCAATCATTGGAAATTTTGGTTATTTTTAAAACCCTTTTTAAATTCAATTTATTTATTTAAAAATAAATAGAATTATATTTCTAGTTCAAAACTAGTTCATTTCGATAAAAATCCATTTTTATCTTTTCAAATATGGAGTTTTTCATCCCAATACTTTCTAAATCATTTCTTATGATTTTACACAAATTATTACTATTTTTAATAATTTTATCAAGGCCTGTACAGTCGATTTCCATCAACGGTCATCGAACTGCACTTACAGCGACCTTTTTCGAATTTGATTTGGACGTATCTCCAAATCCAACCGTTAGATTTTGAATTTCTAATATTCGTTAGAAAGCTTTTTTCGATACGAACCCAACGGTTCCGGTTTTAGGAGAATCCGACGGTCGGATCTCCCGCAATGTCCGTTTGAAATAAATGGTCGAAATTCACGAACTGCCGCGGCGCGTTCTATTCAGGCCATTATATTATATATATAATATATATAATATATACTTCGTCGATTTCTATTTAAAACGAATTATATAAATAGTTTTAAATTCGTTTCAAAAGCAATTTCAACTTCCTTTTCAATTCAAATCAAAATTGAATTCTTCTTTATAAATTCGTTTCAAAATTCATTTCTATTCAATTCAAATTCCAATTCAATTTGAATTCATTTCAATTCGTTTTCAATTCAATTTGAATTCGTTTTCAATTCATTTTGAAATCGTTTTCAATTCAATTCATTTCGAAATCGTTTTCAATTCAATTCATTTCGAGATCGTTAAAATCGATATAAATATCGTTCACGTCAAAATGGCGTCAATCTAACCAACACGGCTTCATATATTTCTATTTTCAAATATTCTATTTCAAATGTTTCTTTATTCAAAATAGTTGTTATTATCAAAATATTTCGTTCAACACATGACCAATCTCAATAAATGAGTACTGTCAACACATGAACTTTTATTTTATATATTCTTTATTTTTCAAATTGGAATGAGGCCCAATCAATTACCATATAAAGTTAATTATATGGATTTTCATACAACACATGTATATAACAGCATTGAAAAATAATCAACCATCAGCCAAAGTGCACTACACTGTATAAGCATCAAATATAGATATTCAACGCTTATAACAGCCTGTCAATCAATCGATCGACATATTTAATCAATCAGGATGAGTGAACTTCAAATTTCATCCTAACACCCGTGTGGGGTTTCAAACAATCAAACACATATTTTATTTGTGCTGTTGGGCGATGTGTAAAATTTATCGTCCCAATCAATGTCATTCAAATAGGTGTACATAAACAAACCGTCTGGTTTGTAAATGAATATTCTATTTTATTCACTTCACGTTAAAAATTATATTTTTAACGATAAAACATTTTATTTCAACCTATGAATTTCTATTCAATTCATTTACACAATAAAATGATATTTTTATTTTTCTAACATATTTTAGAAAATTTCGACGGCATAACGGCACGATACTAGAAACGGGACAAGGCCTAGCCTTATCCCCGGTCTAGTGAAGGCCCACGCCATTCACACATCAATCAAATCAATTCGTTATGCAAACCACAAAATTTGGAGTAAGAGTCTAACCTAGCCTTACTCCTTCGCCTTATAACGGCGCACGTCTAATCCTAACCAATTTATCGATTAGATTTTTCACACCACAAACCACATTCAAACCAATATCGCAATCAATCACCAAACAACCAAACAAACAAGTCCATGGTCTGTGGACGATTGTGTCGGGTGCTACTAAGCACCGTCTGCATCCTAGTATATATATATATAACTAAAAAAGAAATCGAAAGGTGAGAAATTCTCACCTATGGCTATCCTAGCTTCACGGCTCTTCTATTGTAGAGATCTTCGTCATTCCCGCCTTTTTGTCACCTTCGTTGTCCGTTTTCACTACATATGTAAAAATCGAATTTTTACTTCGCTATTCCATATATAAAAATCGAATTTTTTTATTTCAAAGATTAAATCTTAAAAATCGAATTTTTATTTCAAAGATTAAATCTTTTCTTTTAGTTTTCAAAAATTCAAATCTTTTTTCTATTTAAACAAAAATCAGTTTTGAATTCTTTTTAAACATTAATCAGTTTTTTTTTTTTTTTTTTTTTTAACAAAAATCAGTTTTTCCGCTTTATTAAAATTCAGTTTTTCTACCTTATTAAAATTCAGTTTTTCTACCTTATTAAAATTCAGTTTTTCTACCTTATTAAAATTCAGTTTTTCTACCTTATTAAAATTCAGTTTTTCTACCTTATTAAAATTCAGTTTTCAACTTTATTAAAATTCAGTTTTATTTACACGAAAAAAATCAGTAATTTAAAGTAACAAAAATCAGCATTTTATCACACGAAAAATCAGTCTTAACATTATTTAAATAAAATAAAAATAAAATAAATCAATTAAAAACGACTTACAGAGGGGGGGGGGGGGGGTTCGGCAGTGGTCTTCGTCGAAGGGAGGAGCTTGGATGCTGGTCGGTGCTCGAGGCTCAGGCGCGAGGCTTCAGGGTGCGCTCAGGTGGGTCGACTTCGGGTCTGGCGGTAGCGCGAGTTCAATTTGAGGAGGGAGCGACGTCGGGATGGCATGGTGATGGAGCGAAGGAAGGAGATCAGTCGGTCGACGTGGTGAAGGGTGCGCAGCCTCGGAGGCGCGACGGAGATGATGGCCGAAGGCCATGGATTTTCCCTTCGAGTCCTAATTTGGGGGTACGGGCAAGTGATTGAAGAAAATGAATGAGGGGTTAAGTGAAAAAGGTTAATATATATTATATTTATATTAATTTAATTATCAACTAGGTTGACTTTTTATTCGAACTTCAAACGAGACCCAACGACTGTCGCCTCTAGCTTTTTACCCCCATTCTGAACACAATGGGATATGTACCGCAAGCTGAATCGACCGTTTCGATCAGTTTCCGTTGCATTTACATTTAAATCATTATATTGAATTTTAAACGTACATTTCAAATTACCGGGGCCCCATACGAACTCTAAAAATTCTAGAAAAATATTTTCTAGCTTTGTATTGACGATACGGTCCTAACGAAACTAGTTTCGTCGAATTCTGAGACCGTTTGAAAAATAGCCAATTTCCAGTCGATTAAAATCAACTGAAACTGGTCAAACGCGTCTTCCTTTGCCACGCTCACATATTGATTCGAAAAATTATGAAATTTGGAATCTAACAATAACTCGACATCACGGACCCAACAAAACTGGTTTCGTCGAGATCCGAGGTCATTTGCAAAATGTCCATTTTTAAGGGCCTTATATATATAAAAATATATATAAATTCCACAGCGACTATTTCTAATTTTAAACTGGACATATCTTATCATTTCTAAGATGAAATCTCAGTTTGTTAACTCCGTTACAAAGATATAGTTATACAGATTCAAATATTTCTTGTTTCGTTCAATTCTGACTTATATTGAATTTTGTATATTCATTTGAAATTAGAAATCGAATTTTCGAACTACCGCGCCATTTTCAATTCCTTTTATAATTATATATAATTATTATATATTCTAACGACGACGTATATAATATATACGTTCAAATTATATTCAAAATAAATTTCTCGTTGATATTATTTAAAATAATCTATTTTAAATATCAAAGTTCGCTAAAATTGCCAAAATAAAAATTTCAAACTGGCTCGCATTTTCCGGGTTGTTACAATCTCCCCCACTTAAAACTTTTCGTCCCCGAAAAGGAACAAAGTCGAAAGTGGTTTGATCAATCAACACTACGTTCGATCTGGCTTGCATTCTCCAACCTTTCAGTTTCTGAGAATTTTCAAATATTCAAAAATTTGGCTAACACCCTAAAATTTTGAAAAATTTCGCCATAACCTCCCCTGCACCGGGAGCATCGGGGAATTTCAAATAGCTTCCCCGGTCCTTCAGATCTCAAAAAGAAAAAGAAAAAGCCAAGCGGCTAGCCAATAGGCTCATAAAATCATCATCACCCAAACAAAACAGTAAATTATGTAGCAAACATGTACCTATTTGTCGGGCAAACAAATTTTATTCTCTGCTCTAGCCTCCTTGCTACGACCTGTTCAATAGATATACATGTATGCAAGCAAATGCGACCAATTTTCAATACAATCCAATATTCGATCAAATTAGGCATAATGGTTCAAAATTATCAACCAAATAAACAAACAACACAAACATCAATCAATTAGTGAATTAGAGTTTCAAATTCATAATTTTGATACATATACAAAAAATCATGTTTTGGTGCCAATTCACAACAATGTGTTCTAACTATATTAGTTTTGGTTCTCACACCAGTCTAATGGAAACATATAGAAATCACACCTTCGAAACACGAAAATAAATACTGGTGATGGCGCGCCATCATCAGAATCATGTCCGGGCGACTAGAGTGTGACTCTATATCTATCCAGTATATTAAAATTTCGAATACACGCGGATCAGACGTATACGCAAAATCTATATATACTGGATTGTCCACATCAATATAAATAGATAATCAAATACGAATAATTGATTTAAATTTTCGAAACAAAAATTTGTTTTCACTTTCAAAAATATACTCTTCACACTCGTTCTAGGATACTACTGATCCTATCTCTAACGAGTCATTCTCATTGGACATTACTAATCCAATATCTGATTAATTCTTTCGTAAGGTTCTAATGTGCCTTGTTCTCTGAGCTTTGTAAACCAAAGCTCTGATACCAACTGTGACGGCAAGGAATTTCGCTCGGTCCGAACCAGTCGCTAAACCGATTCAGGCCGTTCGAAACGCCCTATCATTTGAGAACACGACAAAACAGAACGCATATAAAAGAACATTTCACTGTATATTATAACAATGCATCAGAATACAAGAATATACAGAGTATATAGGAATAAATATTACACAGAAATATCAGAGATTTAAATTACATTTAAATACATAGCAGCGGAAAATAATACAATATACAACTAGAAGAGATATACGGATACAAAGCTTTCCGGATATCATTCCAGCTGTAAACCAGGGTCCTGTGAATATAAATCTGCAAAACCAAAACTACTAGCTGCCCGTGTCAAAATAGGGGCACCCAGAGTTTAGGTTAAAACAATAAACTCCAGGTCAGTCATGTGACTGGTGTGAGAACTAAAACAGTTATTAATCTTTACTTTAAATCATTAGGTAAATCAAGGGACCACGCCGTATAACACGGAATGGGTTTCCTCCCAAGAATACCAGTGCATAAAACAAACAGCGCAATGCTAAATAAAGAAAAATGAAGCTGTTATAAGACCCAGGTCCTATCACACAATGCAACGCAAGCCGGGGGATAGGGTTTTCCCTTATAACAACCAAAGAATGCTTGATACGTTTAAAACAAATCATTTGATACTATAATAAGTGCATAGTGTATAAAACAACTTCAAATCATAAGTATCAATCATAGGCGGCATAAGCGCCCCATCCCACTATGTCGCCATATATAGGATTACAACTAAAACCGCAAATGTCACGTATTTGGAAATTGGATTTCCATCTATGAACCGAGGCAAAAGATAGTCCTCAACCGATTCGAGACGCTCTAGCCCGCCCCTCAGGAACAGCCGCAACTGCCCCTTGGATCGTCAGGGCCGGTCCACACGGAGTGGATTATTATGCCTGAACAATACGTCTCCCCACCCTATGGGGTGTAAGTCTGGCCCGTCAGCCGACCAGAATGCATCGGCCGAAGCCGATATAACCGAGGCGCCTCGCAACCGCAACAACCACATAAGTCAAACTCGTCAGGGCGTGTAAAACCACTGACGCCACTTCTAGCTAGAAAGAAACGCAAGTCCTCCCTGAGGTCCGTCTCCCGTTTTTGGTTCATACCGGGTGTGAAACACGCGAGGTAAACGTTACACAAAGCTACGCCACAAAGGCCGTGCTTTGATCATCACCACAAGACTTTGCTTTTCAACAGAAGCCTTGATCATTTGCATCTTAGCATGCCACACAGGCAAACCATCCTATGCAACCGATATCAGTCACACAGAATGAAATCCGATGTCAGACACACAGTCCATTTACAAGTCCGTTCTGGGTCTGAACGAAACCGGAGGCACCTAGTACCCCGCATATCCATCGATCTCCAAGTACGTCTGGACGATCACTAACTGTTTCCATCTTCTTGGGTGTACAGCCCAATCAAGATCATCAGTTATCACCCAAACGACGTGAAGACCTCCGGTCTTCGACCACCGTCTTCATCTTCGACTTACCGTCGTATCAGTTATTCAGAATGGGATAAACCCGGTCTTTCCGAATAACTCGCGTATATATTATAAAAGTGTTACACAAACACAACATACGCTTCATTCCAATTCATCAGTCACTAACCGTAAATTAATCAAGAGAATAATTCCCCAAATATTAACCCCGAAGGCCGAAACCAACATCAGATCAATATCCAGAAAACCATTCTGCTTGGCTAACCGCCAGTTAGTTTCTAAATTTCACATTCATAGGGAAAGGTTCCCATTAATTTTATCCAAGATAAATTCCTTGAATTTATTCTTCATTCTATTTTTGAATCTCAATTCAAACTAGTCGGGATTAGCGAACCTTACCGAAGTAATCATTTATTTTAATTTCCCAATCCCAACCTATTCATCCCATGAAGTAAAACTGGTTATACTTCATATCTAACACCACAGTGTTATCGGTAAATTCAATTACCATTTCACGTTCAAATCTAATTAAAGATTTAACTATCGCCTGGAGCAAAACTGGTGATACTCCATTTTCGATCATTTCAATCTAATTAAAGATTCATTAAAACTCCGCTTAGTTTTAATCTTCGACTGGGTTAAAGAATCAGTTTCATTTAAAACACAGTTCACGATAAACCCAAAATCACATTCATTAATTATCGGGTTAAAGAACGAGTGTTATTTAAAACACTGTCCACGATAAACCCAAAAATCAATATCGATTTAATTCCAATTAAATATTATTCAATTGGTACACTTCATTAAATCTAAATAAAAAGATTTAATCTTTTCTCAACTGGGTTCAAGAACAGTGTTAGTGAAGACACCATTCACGACAAACCCAAATCACATTCGATATTCAATATAAGGCTCTGAATAGAAAATATATCGGCTTATATTCAATATCGAATTCTACGACTAACAAATGTCGTATTGGAAATAACGATATAAATATATATATCTTTCAAATTTCCATAACAACACCTGTATAATCACGAATTCCAACATCGAAATATTCCGAAGACAATTTCGATTCAAATCCACTCCAATGCAATCATTGGAAATT
Organism: Allium sativum; assembly: GCA_030737875.1. Lineage (NCBI taxonomy): Eukaryota > Viridiplantae > Streptophyta > Magnoliopsida > Asparagales > Amaryllidaceae > Allium > Allium sativum. The sequence goes on from CM060926.1 coordinate 694,442,589, forward strand.
TTGGTTATTTTTAAAACCCTTTTTAAATTCAATTTATTTATTTAAAAATAAATAGAATTATATTTCTAGTTCAAAACTAGTTCATTTCGATAAAAATCCATTTTTATCTTTTCAAATATGGAGTTTTTCATCCCAATACTTTCTAAATCATTTCTTATGATTGTACACAAATTATTACTATTTTTAATAATTTTATCAAGGCCTGTACAGTCGATTTCCATCAACGGTCATCGAACTGCACTTACAACGACCTTTTTCGAATTTGATTTGGACGTATCTCCAAATCCAACCGTTAGATTTTGAATTTCTAATATTCGTTAGAAAGCTTTTTTCGATACGAACCCAACGGTTCCGGTTTTAGGAGAATCCGACGGTCGGATCTCCCGCAATGTCCGTTTGAAATAAATGGTCGAAATTCACGAACTGCCGCGGCGCGGCGCGTTCTATTCAGGCCATTATATTATATATATAATATATATAATATATACTTCGTCGATTTCTATTTAAAACGAATTATATAAATAGTTTTAAATTCGTTTCAAAAGCAATTTCAACTTCCTTTTCAATTCAAATCAAAATTGAATTCTTCTTTATAAATTCGTTTCAAAATTCATTTCTATTCAATTCAAATTCCAATTCAATTTGAATTCATTTCAATTCGTTTTCAATTCAATTTGAATTCGTTTTCAATTCATTTTGAAATCGTTTTCAATTCAATTCATTTCGAAATCGTTTTCAATTCAATTCATTTCGAGATCGTTAAAATCGATATAAATATCGTTCACGTCAAAATGGCGTCAATCTAACCAACACGGCTTCATATATTTCTATTTTCAAATATTCTATTTCAAATGTTTCTTTATTCAAAATAGTTGTTATTATCAAAATATTTCGTTCAACACATGACCAATCTCAATAAATGAGTACTGTCAACACATGAACTTTTATTTTATATATTCTTTATTTTTCAAATTGGAATGAGGCCCAATCAATTACCATATAAAGTTAATTATATGGATTTTCATACAACACATGTATATAACAGCATTGAAAAATAATCAACCATCAGCCAAAGTGCACTACACTGTATAAGCATCAAATATAGATATTCAACGCTTATAACAGCCTGTCAATCAATCGATCGACATATTTAATCAATCAGGATGAGTGAACTTCAAATTTCATCCTAACACCCGTGTGGGGTTTCAAACAATCAAACACATATTTTATTTGTGCTGTTGGGCGATGTGTAAAATTTATCGTCCCAATCAATGTCATTCAAATAGGTGTACATAAACAAACCGTCTGGTTTGTAAATGAATATTCTATTTTATTCACTTCACGTTAAAAATTATATTTTTAACGATAAAACATTTTATTTCAACCTATGAATTTCTATTCAATTCATTTACACAATAAAATGATATTTTTATTTTTCTAACATATTTTAGAAAATTTCGACGGCATAACGGCACGATACTAGAAACGGGACAAGGCCTAGCCTTATCCCCGGTCTAGTGAAGGCCCACGCCATTCACACATCAATCAAATCAATTCGTTATGCAAACCACAAAATTTGGAGTAAGAGTCTAACCTAGCCTTACTCCTTCGCCTTATAACGGCGCACGTCTAATCCTAACCAATTTATCGATTAGATTTTTCACACCACAAACCACATTCAAACCAATATCGCAATCAATCACCAAACAACCAAACAAACAAGTCCATGGTCTGTGGACGATTGTGTCGGGTGCTACTAAGCACCGTCTGCATCCTAGTATATATATATATAACTAAAAAAGAAATCGAAAGGTGAGAAATTCTCACCTATGGCTATCCTAGCTTCACGGCTCTTCTATTGTAGAGATCTTCGTCATTCCCGCAGTGGTCTTCGTCGAAGGGAGGAGCTTGGATGCTGGTCGGTGCTCGAGGCTCAGGCGCGAGGCTTCAGGGTGCGCTCAGGTGGGTCGACTTCGGGTCTGGCGGTAGCGCGAGTTCAATTTGAGGAGGGAGCGACGTCGGGATGGCATGGTGATGGAGCGAAGGAAGGAGATCAGTCGGTCGACGTGGTGAAGGGTGCGCAGCCTCGGAGGCGCGACGGAGATGATGGCCGAAGGCCATGGATTTTCCCTTCGAGTCCTAATTTGGGGGTACGGGCAAGTGATTGAAGAAAATGAATGAGGGGTTAAGTGAAAAAGGTTAATATATATTATATTTATATTAATTTAATTATCAACTAGGTTGACTTTTTATTCGAACTTCAAACGAGACCCAACGACTGTCGCCTCTAGCTTTTTACCCCCATTCTGAACACAATGGGATATGTACCGCAAGCTGAATCGACCGTTTCGATCAGTTTCCGTTGCATTTACATTTAAATCATTATATTGAATTTTAAACGTACATTTCAAATTACCGGGGCCCCATACGAACTCTAAAAATTCTAGAAAAATATTTTCTAGCTTTGTATTGACGATACGGTCCTAATGAAACTAGTTTCGTCGAATTCTGAGACCGTTTGAAAAATAGCCAATTTCCAGTCGATTAAAATCAACTGAAACTGGTCAAACGCGTCTTCCTTTGCCACGCTCACATATTGATTCGAAAAATTATGAAATTTGGAATCTAACAATAACTCGACATCACGGACCCAACAAAACTGGTTTCGTCGAGATCCGAGGTCATTTGCAAAATGTCCATTTTTAAGGGCCTTATATATATAAAAATATATATAAATTCCACAGCGACTATTTCTAATTTTAAACTGGACATATCTTATCATTTCTAAGATGAAATCTCAGTTTGTTAACTCCGTTACAAAGATATAGTTATACAGATTCAAATATTTCTTGTTTCGTTCAATTCTGACTTATATTGAATTTTGTATATTCATTTGAAATTAGAAATCGAATTTTCGAACTACCGCGCCATTTTCAATTCCTTTTATAATTATATATAATTATTATATATTCTAACGACGACGTATATAATATATACGTTCAAATTATATTCAAAATAAATTTCTCGTTGATATTATTTAAAATAATCTATTTTAAATATCAAAGTTCTCTAAAATTGCCAAAATAAAAATTTCAAACTGGCTCGCATTTTCCGGGTTGTTACAATGTTGCTTGGATTGATCGTAGCCATTCATTCGAAAGAGAGACCAATTAGAGCCTGCCACCTAGCCCTAATGACAAAGCAGGCTTCTGAAAATCGACCAACATAGACTAGGCCAGCCAGGTTGGGCTGGGTTCGACCTGGCTCTGGACCAGGTCGACAGCCTTGTCGACCTGGCTAGACCAGGTCGACAGCCCAGTCGACATGGGTGCATTAGGCGGGACTTTTCCCGCCCTGGCCAATTGGGCCCGATTTTTCTTATGCTCGAATTTTAAACTTAATTCAGAAACTTCCGAAGGCTATATCTCCTTCATACGGACTCCGTTTTTCGAAAACTCAGACTTTATTTCGCGTATTTTTCCGAGACGAACGCAATGGCGTATCCCGTTTCCCTTAGTTCTTTGATCTGTAATTAATTATACTTAAATTTGTGAATTTCACAGTTATAGAATGCACGGGGTGTTACACTTTGGGATGATTAGTGGTGCTGGCGGTTACTTCATGCATGCATTTTCTTGGTCTGTTATTCTCTTTTGATATTTTTCTTTGTTTTGTATTTTTTTTTATATACGAACAAAGTTTTTCAGAAGGAAGAAAAAATAGCTAGGGAGAAGAGACAATGAAAAGAAGGGAGAGAGAGCGAAGAGGTTTGGGCTGCCATATATAAGTATATAATAGTGGTAGGTGAATTCTTGTATTCATTTGCAAATAACATGCCTGCACCACTCCTCATTTAATGCAAGAAGAAAATTTTGGTCTTCGTTCACTTCTCATTTAATGCTAAGTACTCTCCTACACTATTATTGGATTTTTGAGAAGATAATTTTTTCTTGTTTGTTTGTAAACATTCTTAGTAGGTCACGCACATTAATTTCAGTCCGATTGTTTATGTTGCACTTCTTTACAGGGTCACATGTATGAAAATAACTGTCTACCCATTTGCCTTTACGGACACCAAAATATTTGTATAAATATACCGTTGGGATCAGGACGTCGAGACGAATACAACGACACACAATTATCAGTAATTTGAACATTTTATAAAAAATCTATTTTTATTTTTAATTTCACTTGGTTTAATGAACGTTCATTTAAATTTATTCAGTTTAAATTTATCAGAATTATACGGAACGAACTTGTAACGTTTTGATTACAAATTTGATCTTCAAATTCTTTGTATACAAATATTTATTTCTATGTTAAATTCAATAACATTGAATATATTCATTCTAATAACTAAATTTAATCGTTTTATTTTATTTGCTGGTTTGTTTTTAGGAATTTATCGTTAAATAATTTTTTTTTTCCGATTTGAAAAACCAGGTCGTTACAACCTGGGTCAAAGCTCTCCTAAGCACTAACTAGGAAGGGGAGAAGGAAGGAAGAAGAGAAAAACAAAAATAGTCAGACATAAATCTTGATGAGTTCAATAATTTCTAGCATGAGTGATAAAAGTGGAAATCTGGATAGGATAATAAATTGAAGCTCAACATAGTAATTAAGAACAAGAATATACTTCTACAAGATAATCAATTGTCAACTCATTCGATTTTTGCATCAATTGCTACAATTCATAAATTATGATATAACCAAATTCTACCCATCGATCGTCTCCTAAACCACAGTTGCGATGACCTATGCCGACTATGGCCTCGGGTTTATTAGACTTGGCCCATCAGCTCTAAGGACATAGCGAATATCAATGGCGTCATAACATCTTATCTTCCCTAATCAGCGCAATGCACGCTCATTTCCCCGACGGAATGCGTCCGTGCCCACCATATTTGGACCTACTACTACCTAATATAGTATAAGCGTGCCTTTGCTTCCTCGTGAGACTCAGTGTAGTGTGATAAAAAGGAATACTGACTGACACAGATCCCCAACCAAAAATATGCAGTTCGACATAAGTCACCCTAGCATTAGTCCCCAATTTTATTTACTAGCGCCAAGGCTCCAATAGAATTATTATTGACCTCCTATCTATCCTAGAACCCCTATAGTATTGTCAACAAACACCTAAGTTAATAAAAATTAACTATTATAATTGGCCTCTTATTTTCCCTAATCAGTCCAATCTCACTACCGGAACGGACTAATACTACGAGCCTCCTACTTCCCCTAATCAGTCGTTACTGCCAGAGCAGACTATACCTACTTATTAATTTATTTAATTAAACATAACTCCAATCTTAAGTTGATTAATAAGCCTACCTTTACTTTATGTAACTTTTCTATTATTTTATTGGCTGCATGTAAAATTTGACTTACAGGTTGTCAATAACATCTCTTTTCTTTAATTTAATTGTAAAACCTAACCCCCATCATTTGCATTTATCTAAATGTCATTTATTCAGTTATCAGTGTTACCATTCAATTTCCCTTTTATTTCACAATTTCAATTAAGCCCAATTTATCCTTTTAATACATATTTCTTATCATTCTCCAATTGTGCTACTATTATCAAATTCCATGTCTTAACCCAATTTTTGCATAAACAAGAATGAATAAAAGGTTTAGGCTCAAGAAGGCCTAAACTCAACATCAAAAATAAAATGGAAAATGGCCTGGCACTCGCATGGCCTAGGCTTAGATAAACAAGAAAAGATCTAAAATAAAATAGGGCTGATACAGAACTATAATAAAATTACATACAAAGTGCAAGGGGTGTAGACAACTGAATAAAACTACAGTAATGGATTTACTGAAAATAAACATAAGGAAGATAAAAGCAGATTCAAATTTACATAGACGACAGACAAAAATGAGAATAGGAATTAGAATGAATTCACAATTTATTATACTGTCAAGAAGAAACACCAGTTTGTACTAAATCTTGCAATTATTGAAATATATTCACCAATTTTATGCAATCCAAATCAAGCCCCGGTAGATAGTCTCTATCTATGAGTATCCTCCAAAAATATATACAGAATCAAGTCTCAGCACTCCATTAGAATTTTATCTGAGAAGAGGGTTATTTGAGAGGGAGGCAAAGAAATTTAGTGGTGAGATTTGTTTAGGTTTTGGAGCCAATTTATAATAGAGCTAGTGTATTTAGATGCATTAGATTTTAAGTTTAGATTTTAGGCAATTAGATCTAAGAATACTCTAGAAGATTGCACCCTAAAAACGAACCAGAACGATCAACAGCGTGTGCTCCAAAGTTGCGCATGCCACCTAGGTGGGTCGACCCATGTCCTTGGTGGGTCGACCCACTTGGGGCCTTGGTCAACCCCCGGGTCGACCTAGTTGATGGATGGGTCGCCCAACTACTCGTGATTTATGACTTAATTTATTCTGATTTATTTGATCGTTTATTCTGTTCTAAAATTCGAATTTCAAACTTGTTTCCTTTGTATTTTCTTCGTTTGAAGTCTGATTTGAATAAAACGAAAGTCTATCTTTGCCAAAATTTCGTAATGGACTCAATGGCGCAACCTCGTTGCCTATTTCACAATATATGATTAATATTTACATTATTAATCTTTTAATTAATTTGCTGTGTTAAATTTTCGAGTTGTCACATTCTCCCCTCCTTAAAGGATTTTGTCCCCGAAATCTCCAAGGCTAGAAGAATGTCACAAATATTATCACATCATCATCTGCATTCATCTACTCATCCATAATCACAGGCATCCATTATACTTTGGATTTCTAATGCTTTTTCATGAACATATGCAATAGTGTAGTGTATATGTCCCTAACTAATGCAAAAAATTAGGCTGTCTACAAATTTAGTCGACCTCCTTTTATGCAATTTATGTCGGTGCCATGTATCCAAAATGTAAGTAAAGGAATCATAACACTACATAAAGTTCTTTATGTATGCCACAACCATCATCAACGAAATGCAATATTCATGTGATAATCACCTAAGTTTTCATCCATAAATTAAAAATGAATTAAAAGTGCAGACACATCCATATGCGGTTATGTTAGTGTCCTAGTTGTCGATCACTAATTAGTGTCTAGTGTGTGTTTATACATCCACCAACAAACACTTGCATCCACTCGAATCCATCAAACATAACATGTCCTAATAACATGTTTAAACTAAATCCTACCATTCATGGGATTTCCTAAGACTCACTAATTCAAAAGATAGGAAATGAATAAGACCCAAATTCAAAACTTAAAAAGTATTAAGAGCATATTGTCAAAAAGGAATGGAAAAGAAGTGTGAATCTTCTCCTCACGTTCCTATGTTGCTTTGATGTTATCCTATCCCCATTGAACCTTGACGAATCTAATCTCCTTATTCCTTAACTTCTTTATCTCTGCATCCAGAATTTTTGTCGGCACTCGTTTGATAGAGGCCAGGTTCTCGATCTCAACTTCCTCTAGAGTAATAGGCTCTACTACCACCATAGAATCATGTAGGCATTTTTTCAAATGTGAGACATGAAACACATGGTGAACTCCTGATAATCTTTCTGGCAGCCAAACTCTATAGGTCATCTAGCCTATCCTCCCTACAATTGGAAAGGGTCCAACAAATCTAGGTGCTAATTTCCTAACTGAACCAAAGCACACCACATTCCAAAGGGGAGATACCTTAATAAAAACCATATCCCCAATGCTAAACTCAAGATCTGATCTCTTCCCATCTGCATAAGATTTTTGTCTTTCTTGAGCTGCTTTCATTCTTTTTAAAATTAATTCAATCTTGTCTGAGGTCTCCCTGATCATCTCAGGTTCAAGAAGAAGTCCTCCCGTAGTCTCCCATCAACAAGATGGTGATCTACAAGGTCATTCGTATAGAGCTTCGAAAGGTGCTCTAACGGTCTTCTTTTGGGTCCGGTTCAACCCAGTGATTAAACTGACTTAAGCTGTTCTCAAAGGTGGATTGTCGGGGTACTCACACACTAGCACAGAACAAAATAACTTTTCATTAATATCATCACAATATTACATCATAGTACAAGAATATATAATACTATAATAGTGCAACATATATCAGTGTATACCGAGATTACATACACAACGGAAATAGAAAACTCTCAGCGGAAGACAAAGAGATTATCTGGAGCATACCGAAACTACACACAATGGAAATATAAAACTCTCACCAGAAGATTAAGAAATTATCTAGAGTATAACTCTAGCCATAATCCAGAATCCTTCTCTAAAAGTGAATCCAAGGCTAAATCTGCTAAACCAAAACTACTAGGCTGCCCATGTGGAAAATATAGGCACCCAGAGTTTAGGTGGGAAATAATAAAATCTGAGTTAGTCATAGGACTGTTGTGAGAACTAAAAACAGTAATGTTCATTTCAAAGTAAGGTAATTCATAGGACCACGCCGTATAACACGGATTGGGATTTTCCCCATTTGAATACCAGTGTATAAAAATTTGCAATGCTATTTAGAAATGAAGCAACCATAAGATCTTGTGCCACATACATAATGCAAACACACACTTAGGCGAGGTTTCCCTTATGATAACCAAAATATGCTTAATATGTGTAAATACTCTTATATTATTATTAGTGCATAGAGTAAAAATTACTTCCGTAAATAAATGTATCAATCTTAGCCAGCATAGGTACCATAATATTATACTAACATCCTACGCGTTTTACGTAGGATGTACAATAGAAAGTCGTATGAGGACGTAGAGGATGATCCAGTTCAGAATCGTATACCAACCCAAACCATTCACAAAGTGGGTTTTTCAAACAAATAACCAAGGCTAAGGAGCTTCTTTACCGAATGTGCACGCCTTTAGAGGGACTTCCCGAGAAGTAAACCCTTCTCTACCAACATAAGGCCCTCGGTGCTATCCTAGCCATGCCACACGAGTATGACATTTCATGATTACCGACCTTTTCCATGTTTACCTAAATTTCCAATAAAAACACAAAAGTAAAATGCTAGGGATTCATACTATAAAATACCATATCAAAGCCACATAGAAAACACCTGGGATCCATACCATAGCGTTGCTTCAAAAATCTAGAAAGAAATTGTCATCCCCTAAGGGGTGCGACCCCCATAACCTTGAAGCTATGATTAACCAAGCTATGTTTTGATCATCAATAGCTTATAACTTAGCATGCCACATTGTCAATTCACAACATACAATCGGTGTCTACTAATATATAACCCTCTGAGTACATAAATCTTAAAGGAGCGTGTTAAACTAAGAGAATAATTCTTTGCCACCAACTGATATAACATAAATAGAAACCAATTGGTTATGCCATAAAATACAACACATATCCATTTGCAAGTTCGTTTTGGGACTGAACGGAACTGAAGGCGCTTTATTCCACGACCCCGCCTGGGTGCGAAAGCCCTTGCAATCCGAATCACTTCAAGTACACCTAGTTTGCTTATCACAAAATTATCTCTTAATGTGGGATTAGACCTATGAGACATCAACGAGAAATCCTACCAATGTGAAGATCTGCAGTCTATAACTACCGTCTTCAATATCTTTAATTGCTCTATTATGTCATATAGTTATTCAAAATGGGTTGGAACCAGGTCTTTTTGAATAACTAGCGCATTTTTAAAACGTGTGGAGGAAATATAGGGATATCATACATCTCATTCTATTTTTTATTATTCCTTGATTTCAATTAAAACTTAACGCAAAGGTTATTACATAAATCAAATCCCATTCCTATCCTATTGTGACGGCAAGGTACTTCGCTCGGTCCGAACCAGTCGCTAAACCGACCCAGACCGTTCGAAACGCCCTATCGTTTGAGAACACGACAAAACAGAACGCATACAGAAGAACATTTCATTGTATATTACAACAATGCATCAGATTACAAGAATTTACAGAGTATAAATGAATATTACACAGAAATATCAGAGATTTAAATTACATTTAAATACATAGCAGCGGAAAATAATACAATACACAACTAGAATGAGATATACGGATACAAAGCTTTCCGGATATCGTTCCAGCTGTAAACCAGGATCCTGTGAATATAAATCTGCAAAACCAAAACTACTAGCTGCCCGTGTCGAAAATAGGGGCACCCAGAGTTTAGGTTAAAACAATAAACTCCAGGTCAGTCATGTGACTGGTGTGAGAACTAAAACAGTTATTAATTCTTTATTTTAAAGTTAGGTAAATCAAGGGACCACGCCGTATAACACGGAACGGGTTTCCTCCCAAGAATACCAGTGCATAAAACGAACAGCGCAATGCTAAATAAAGAAAAATGAAGCTGTTATAAGACCCAGGTCCCATCACACAATGCAACGCAGTCGAGGATAGGGTTTTCCCTTATAACAGCCAAAGAATGCTTGATACGTTTAAAACAAATCATTTGATACTATTATAAGTGCATAGTGTATAAAACACTTCAAATCATAAGTATCAATCATAGGCGGCATGAATGCCCCATACCACTATGTCGCCATATATAGGTTATACAATCAAAATCGCAAAGTCTCGTATTTGGAAATTGGGTTTCCATCTATGAACCGAGGCAAAAGATAGTCCTCAACCGATTCGAGACAATCTAGCCCATGTCTCAGGCAAGCGCGCAGGCAAGCCTTGGATCGTCAGGGCCGGTCCACACGGAGTGGATTATTATGCCTGAACAATACGTCTCCCCACCCTATGGGGTGTAAGTCTGGTCCGTCAGCCGACCAGAATGCATTCGGCCGAAACCGATATAACCGAGGCGCCTCGCAACAGCAACAACCACATAAGTCAAACTCGTCAGGGCGTGTAAAACCACTGACGCCACTTCTAGCTAGAAAGAAACGCAAGTCCTCCCTGAGGTCCGTCTCCCGTTTTTGGTTCATACCTGGTGTGAAACACGCGAGGTAAACGTTACACAAAGCTACGCCACAAAGGCCGTGCTTTGATCATCACCACAAGACTTTGCTTTTCAACAGAAGCCTTGATCATTTGCATCTTAGCATGCCACACAGGCAAACCATCCTATGCAACCGATATCAGTCACACAGAATGAAATCCGATGTCAGACACACAGTCCATTTACAAGTCCGTTCTGGGTCTGAACGAAACCGGAGGCACCTAGTACCCCGCATATCCATCGATCTCCAAGTACGTCTGGACGATCACTAACTGTTTCCATCTTCTTGGGTGTACAGCCCAATCAAGATCATCAGTTATCACCCAAACGACGTGAAGACTTCCGGTCTTCGACCATCGTCTTCATCTTCGACTTATCGTCGTATCAGTTATTCAGAATGGGATAAACCCGGTCTTTCCGAATAACTCGCGTATATTTTAAGTAAGTGTTACACAAACACAACATACGCCTCATTCCAGTTCATTAGTCACTAACCGTAAATTAATCAAGAGAATAATTCCCCAAATATTAACCCCGAAGGCCGAAACCAACATCAGATCAATATCCAGAAAACCATTCTGCTTGGCTAACCGACAGTTAGTTTCTAAATTTCACGTTCAAATCTAATTAAAGATTTAACTATCGCCTGGAGCAAAACTGGTGATACTCCATTCTCGATCCTTTCAATCTAATTAAAGATTCATTAAAACTCCACTTAGTTTTAATCATTATCTGGGTTAAAGAATCAGTGTCATTTAAAAACACGATTCACGATAAACCCAAAATCACATTCCATTAATTATCGGGTTAAAGAACAAGTGTTATTTAAAACACTATTCACGATAAACCCAAAAATCAATACCAATTCAATTCCAATTAAATATCATTTAATTGGTACACTTCATTAAATCTAAATAAAAAGATTTAATCTTTTCTCAACTGGGTTCAAGAACAGTGTTAGTGAAGACACCATTCACGACAAACCCAAATCACATTCGATTAATTATCGGGTTAAAGAACAAGTGTTATTTAAAACACTGTTCACGATAAACCCAAAAATCAATATCAATTCAATTCCAATTAAATATCATTTAATTGGTACACTTCATTAAATCTAAATAAAAAGATTTAATCTTTTCTCAACTGGGTTCAAGAACAGTGTTAGTGAAGACACCATTCACGACAAACCCAAATCACATTCGATTAATTATCGGGTTAAAGAACAAGTGTTATTTAAAACACTGTTCACGATAAACCCAAAAATCAATACCAATTCAATTCCAATTAAATATCATTTAATTGGTACACTTCATTAAATCTAAATAAAAAGATTTAATCTTTTCTCAACTGGGTTCAAGAACAGTGTTAGTGAAGACACCATTCACGACAAACCCAAATCACATTCGATATTCAATACAAGGCTCTGAATAGAAACTATATCGGCCTATATTCAATATCAAATTCTACGATTAACAAATGTCGTATTGGAAATAACGATATACATATATATCTTTCAAATTTCCATAACAACACCTGTAATATCACGAATTCCAACATCGAAATATTCCGAAGACAATTTCGATTCAAATCCACTCCAATGCAATCATTGGAAATTTTGGTTATTTTCAAAACCATTTCAAATTCAATTTATTTATTTAAAAATAAATAGAATTATAATTCTAGTTCAAAACTAGTTCATTTCGATAAAAATCTATTTTTATCTTTTCAAATATGGAGTTTTTCATCCCAAACTTTCACAAATCATTTCTTATGATTTTACACAAATTATTACTATTTTTAATAATTTTATCAAGGCCCGTACGGTCGATTTCCATTAACGGCCATCGAACTGCACTTACAGCGACCTTTTTCGAATTTGATTTGGACGTATCTCCAAATCCAACCGTTAGATTTCAAATTTCTAACATTCATTAGAAAGCTCTTTTCGATACGAACCCAACGGTTCCGGTTTTAGGAGAATCCGACGGTCGGATCTCCCGTAATGTCCGTTTGAAACAAATGGTCGAAATTCGCGAACTGCCGCAGCGCGGCGCGTTCTATTCAGGCCATTATATTATATATATAATATATATTTCGTCGATTACTATTTAAAACGAATTATATAAATGGTTTTAAATTCGTTTCAAAAGCAATTTCAACTTCCTTTTCAATTCAAATCAAAATTGAATTCTTCTTTATAAATTCGTTTCAAAATTCATTTCTATTCAATTCAAATTTCAATTCAATTTGAATTCATTTCAATTCGCTTTCAATTCAATTCGAATTCGTTTTCAATTCAATTCATTTCGAAATCGTTTTCAATTCAATTCATTTCGAAATCGTTTTCAATTCAATTCATTTCGAAATCGTTTTCAATTCAATTCATTTCGAAATCGTTTTCAATTCAATTCATTTCGAAATCGTTTTCAATTCAATTCATTTCGAAATCGTTTTCAATTCAATTCATTTCGAAATCGTTTTCAATTCAATTCATTTCGAAATCGTTTTCAATTCAATTCATTTCGAAATCGTTTTCAATTCAATTCATTTCGAAATCGTTTTCAATTCAATTCATTTCAAAATATTCGATTTCGAAATCACGTTTCAATATTCATTTTAAAATGAATAAAATCGATATAAATATCGTTCACGTCAAAATGGCGTCAATCTAATCCTCACGGCTTCACATATTTCTATTTTCAAATATTCTATTTCAAATATTTCTATTTCAAATATTTCTATTTCAAATATTTCTATTTCAAATATTTCTATTTCAAATATTTCTTTTTTTCTCGAAACTGGAATGAGGCCCAATCAATTACCATATAATGTTAATTATATGGATTTTCTACAACACATGTATATATCAACAACGATGAATAATCAACCATCAACCAAAGTGCACTACACTGTATAAGCATCAAATATAGACATTTAACGCTTATAGCAGCTTGTCAATCAATCGATCGACATATTTAATAAATCAGGATGAGTGAACTTCAAATTTCATCCTAACACCCGTGTGGGGTTTCAAACAATTAAACACATATTTTATTTGTGCAGTTAGGCGATGTGTAAAATTTATCGACCCAATCAACGTCATTCAAATAGGTGTACATAAACAAACCGTCTGGTTTGTAAATGAATATTTATTTATTCACATTCACGTTAAAAATTATATTTTTAACGATAACACATTTTATTTTAACATATGAATTTATATTCAGTTCATTCGTTAAATAAAATGCTATTTTTATTTTTCTAACTTATTTTAGAAAATTTCGGCGGCATAACGGCACGATACTAGAAACGGGACAAGGCCTAGCCTTATCCCCGGTCTAGTGAAGGCCCACGCCATTCACACATCAATCAAATCAATTCGTTATGCAAACCACAAACTTTGGAGTAAGGGTCTAACCTAGCCTTACTCCTTCGCCTTATAACGGCGCACGTCTAATCCTAACCAATTTATCGATTCGATTTTTCACACCACAAACCACATTCAAACCAATATCACAATCAATCACCAAACAGTCAAACAAACAAGTCCATGGTCTGTGGACGGGTGTCGGGTGCTACTAAGCACCGTCTGCATCCTAGTATATATATATAACTAGAAAAGGAGAATTAAGAGTGAGAAGTTCTCACCTATAGCTATCCTAGCTCCACGGCTCTTCTTTTGCAGAAGTCTTCGTCGTTTCGCCTTTTTGTCACCTTCGTTGCCCAAGGCCACTATATATATAAAAATCGAATTTTTATTTCTAAGTTCAATATATAAAAATCGAATTTTTATTTCAAAGTTCAATATATAAAAATCGAATTTTTATTTCAAAGTTCAATATATAAAAATCGAATTTTTATTTCAAAGTTCAATACATAAAAATCGAATTTTTATTTCAAAGTTCAATATATAAAAATCGAATTTTTATTTCAAAGTTTCCGCCTTTTCCATTTCAAAGATCTAATCTTTTCTTTTACTTTTTAAAGTTCAAATCCTTTTACCTTTTAAAAATTCAAATCTTTTACCTTTTAAAAATTCAAATCTTTTTAAACCTCTTAAAAACAAAAATCTTCTTAAACCTTTTAAATTTCTTTACAATCACAGAAACTTATTTTTCCAAAAATCAAAAATCATATATGTAAAATTCATATTTTTATATTTCTATTAATCATATAAAAATCATATTTTTATATGTTAGAAACCATGCTATTCTTATTTTAAAACCAAATCAGTTTTTATTTTTATAATTTTACAAAATCAGTTTTAAATTACTTTAAAAAAAATTAGTTTTAAATTACTAAAAAAAACAGAAAAAGTAAATAATAAAAATAAAAAAAACAGAAAGGGGACTTACAGGGGGGAGGCTTCTCCGTTCGTCAGTGGGGGGGGCTCGTGGCGGAGGGTGGTCGGAGCAGCTCCTGGGGGGGCGGTTGTGGGTTTCGCGGCGCCTGGCGCCTGGAGGGGGGGGGTCGGGCTTGAGGGTCTCGCGTCGGAGCAGGGCGGAGATGAAGGGGGGGGGAACTGTGCGAGAGGGAGGCGGCGCGGTGGATGGTGGGGCGGCGCTCCGCCCCCCTGTCGCCCTTTCTTTTTTTTTTTTTTCTTTTTTTTTTTTCTGTTCTGTTTGAAATGAATGGACGGGGGGGGGGCCAGAGTGTTTTAAGGAGGGAGAAGTTTGTTTTTTTTTTTTTTTATTATTATTATTATTATTATTATTATTTAATTCATTAAAGTAGGTTTTTGCGTATGAACTCGAAACCAAACCCAATGACTGTCGCCCCTAGCTAATTACCCCCATCCCAGACACAATGGAATATGTTTCGTTAGCCAATTCGACTGTTTCAGTCAGTTGTCCCGCAAATTAAAGTATAAAACATTTAATTTTCAAATTTGAACGTACATTTCAAATTACCGGGGTCACATACTAACTAGAAAAATTTCAGAAAAATATTTTCTAGCTTCGTATTGACTATACGGTCCTAACAAAACTAGTTTCGTCGAATTCTGAGACCGTTAGAAAAATGGCCAATTTCCAGTCGATTAAAATCAACTGAAACTGGTCAAACGCGTTTTTCTTTGCCACGCTCAAATATTGATTCGAAAAATTATGAAATTTGGAATCTAGCAATAACCTGACATCACGGACCCAACAAAACTGGTTTCGTCGAAATCCGAGGTCATTTGCAAAATGTCCATTTTTAAGGGCCTGAATTCCATAGCGACTATTCAGAATTTTCAACTGGACATATCTTTCGATTCCTGATATGAAATCTTGATTTTTCGGATTCGTTGGAAAGATATTATCAATCAGATCCTAATGTTTTTGGTTTCACTAAAATCCGGATTGTTTTGCACCCGGTACATTCAATTGAAGTTTGAAATCGAATTATCGAACTACCGCGCCATTTTCAATTCTATTTATAATTATATATAAATATTTATATTCTAACGACGACGCGTATAAATATATACGTTCGAATTATATTCAAAATAAATTTCTCGTCGTTATTATTTAAAATAATTCATTTTAAATAATCTGAATTCGCTAAAATTGCCAAAATAAAAATTTCAAACTGGCTCGCATTTTCCGGGTTGTTACAATCTCCCCCACTTAAAACTTTTCGTCCCCGAAAAGGAACAAAGTCGAAAGTGGTTTGATCATTCAACTCTACGCTCGTTCAGGCTTCCATTCTCCAACTCTTTAGTTTCTGAGAATTTTCTAAATTTCAAAAATTTGGCTAACACCCTAAATTTTTGAAAAATTTCGCCATAACCTCCCCTGCACCGGGAGCATCGGGGAATTTCAAATAGCTTCCCCGGTCCTTCAGATCTCAAAAAGAAAAAGAAAAAGCCAAGCGGCTAGCCAATAGGCTCATAAAATCATCATCACCCAAACAAAACAGGAAATTATGTAGTAAACATGTACCTATTTGTCGGGCAAACAAATTTTATTCTCTGGCTCTAGCCTCCTTGCTATGACCTGTTCAATGTAAGTACAAGTATATGCAAGCAAATGCAACCAAATTTCAATACAACACAATATTCGGTTCAATTAGGCTAAATGGTTCAAAATTAGCAAACAAATGAACAAACTACACAAACATCAATCAATTAGTGAATTAGAGCTTCAAATTCATAATTTTGATACATATACAAAAATCAGATTTTTTTTGATGCCAAATCACAACAATAAGCCCTATCTAATTTTGGTTCTCACACCAATCAATAGGAAATATATAAATATCACATCTTCAAAACACGAACATAGATTCTGATGATGATCGATCAATCATCAGAACCATCTCCGGGTGTCTAGAATGTGATTCTATATCTATCCAGTATATTAAAATTTCAAATACACGTTTGCAAGGCGTATATGCAAAATCTTTATATACTGGACTGTCCAACTCAATATAAATAGATAATCAAATACGAATAATTGATTTAAATTTTCAAAACAAAAATTTGTTTTCACTTTAAAAATTTACTCTTCACACTCGTTCTAGGATACTACTGATCCCATCTCTAACGAGTCATTCCCATTGGATTTTACTAATCCAATATCTGATGAATTCTTTCGTATGGTTCTAATGTGTCTTGTTCTCTGAGCTTTGTAAACCAAAGCTCTGATACCAAATGTGACGGCAAGGTACTTCGCTCGGTCCGAACCAGTCGCTAAACCGACCCAGACCGTTCGAAACGCCCTATCGTTTGAGAACACGACAAAACAGAACGCATACAGAAGAACATTTCATTGTATATTACAACAATGCATCAGATTACAAGAATTTACAGAGTATAAATGAATATTACACAGAAATATCAGAGATTTAAATTACATTTAAATACATAGCAGCGGAAAATAATACAATACACAACTAGAATGAGATATACGGATACAAAGCTTTCCGGATATCGTTCCAGCTGTAAACCAGGATCCTGTGAATATAAATCTGCAAAACCAAAACTACTAGCTGCCCGTGTCGAAAATAGGGGCACCCAGAGTTTAGGTTAAAACAATAAACTCCAGGTCAGTCATGTGACTGGTGTGAGAACTAAAACAGTTATTAATTCTTTATTTTAAAGTTAGGTAAATCAAGGGACCACGCCGTATAACACGGAACGGGTTTCCTCCCAAGAATACCAGTGCATAAAACGAACAGCGCAATGCTAAATAAAGAAAAATGAAGCTGTTATAAGACCCAGGTCCCATCACACAATGCAACGCAGTCGAGGATAGGGTTTTCCCTTATAACAGCCAAAGAATGCTTGATACGTTTAAAACAAATCATTTGATACTATTATAAGTGCATAGTGTATAAAACACTTCAAATCATAAGTATCAATCATAGGCGGCATGAATGCCCCATACCACTATGTCGCCATATATAGGTTATACAATCAAAATCGCAAAGTCTCGTATTTGGAAATTGGGTTTCCATCTATGAACCGAGGCAAAAGATAGTCCTCAACCGATTCGAGACAATCTAGCCCATGTCTCAGGCAAGCGCGCAGGCAAGCCTTGGATCGTCAGGGCCGGTCCACACGGAGTGGATTATTATGCCTGAACAATACGTCTCCCCACCCTATGGGGTGTAAGTCTGGTCCGTCAGCCGACCAGAATGCATTCGGCCGAAACCGATATAACCGAGGCGCCTCGCAACAGCAACAACCACATAAGTCAAACTCGTCAGGGCGTGTAAAACCACTGACGCCACTTCTAGCTAGAAAGAAACGCAAGTCCTCCCTGAGGTCCGTCTCCCGTTTTTGGTTCATACCTGGTGTGAAACACGCGAGGTAAACGTTACACAAAGCTACGCCACAAAGGCCGTGCTTTGATCATCACCACAAGACTTTGCTTTTCAACAGAAGCCTTGATCATTTGCATCTTAGCATGCCACACAGGCAAACCATCCTATGCAACCGATATCAGTCACACAGAATGAAATCCGATGTCAGACACACAGTCCATTTACAAGTCCGTTCTGGGTCTGAACGAAACCGGAGGCACCTAGTACCCCGCATATCCATCGATCTCCAAGTACGTCTGGACGATCACTAACTGTTTCCATCTTCTTGGGTGTACAGCCCAATCAAGATCATCAGTTATCACCCAAACGACGTGAAGACTTCCGGTCTTCGACCATCGTCTTCATCTTCGACTTATCGTCGTATCAGTTATTCAGAATGGGATAAACCCGGTCTTTCCGAATAACTCGCGTATATTTTAAGTAAGTGTTACACAAACACAACATACGCCTCATTCCAGTTCATTAGTCACTAACCGTAAATTAATCAAGAGAATAATTCCCCAAATATTAACCCCGAAGGCCGAAACCAACATCAGATCAATATCCAGAAAACCATTCTGCTTGGCTAACCGACAGTTAGTTTCTAAATTTCACGTTCAAATCTAATTAAAGATTTAACTATCGCCTGGAGCAAAACTGGTGATACTCCATTCTCGATCCTTTCAATCTAATTAAAGATTCATTAAAACTCCACTTAGTTTTAATCATTATCTGGGTTAAAGAATCAGTGTCATTTAAAAACACGATTCACGATAAACCCAAAATCACATTCCATTAATTATCGGGTTAAAGAACAAGTGTTATTTAAAACACTATTCACGATAAACCCAAAAATCAATACCAATTCAATTCCAATTAAATATCATTTAATTGGTACACTTCATTAAATCTAAATAAAAAGATTTAATCTTTTCTCAACTGGGTTCAAGAACAGTGTTAGTGAAGACACCATTCACGACAAACCCAAATCACATTCGATTAATTATCGGGTTAAAGAACAAGTGTTATTTAAAACACTGTTCACGATAAACCCAAAAATCAATATCAATTCAATTCCAATTAAATATCATTTAATTGGTACACTTCATTAAATCTAAATAAAAAGATTTAATCTTTTCTCAACTGGGTTCAAGAACAGTGTTAGTGAAGACACCATTCACGACAAACCCAAATCACATTCGATTAATTATCGGGTTAAAGAACAAGTGTTATTTAAAACACTGTTCACGATAAACCCAAAAATCAATACCAATTCAATTCCAATTAAATATCATTTAATTGGTACACTTCATTAAATCTAAATAAAAAGATTTAATCTTTTCTCAACTGGGTTCAAGAACAGTGTTAGTGAAGACACCATTCACGACAAACCCAAATCACATTCGATATTCAATACAAGGCTCTGAATAGAAACTATATCGGCCTATATTCAATATCAAATTCTACGATTAACAAATGTCGTATTGGAAATAACGATATACATATATATCTTTCAAATTTCCATAACAACACCTGTAATATCACGAATTCCAACATCGAAATATTCCGAAGACAATTTCGATTCAAATCCACTCCAATGCAATCATTGGAAATTTTGGTTATTTTCAAAACCATTTCAAATTCAATTTATTTATTTAAAAATAAATAGAATTATAATTCTAGTTCAAAACTAGTTCATTTCGATAAAAATCTATTTTTATCTTTTCAAATATGGAGTTTTTCATCCCAAACTTTCACAAATCATTTCTTATGATTTTACACAAATTATTACTATTTTTAATAATTTTATCAAGGCCCGTACGGTCGATTTCCATTAACGGCCATCGAACTGCACTTACAGCGACCTTTTTCGAATTTGATTTGGACGTATCTCCAAATCCAACCGTTAGATTTCAAATTTCTAACATTCATTAGAAAGCTCTTTTCGATACGAACCCAACGGTTCCGGTTTTAGGAGAATCCGACGGTCGGATCTCCCGTAATGTCCGTTTGAAACAAATGGTCGAAATTCGCGAACTGCCGCAGCGCGGCGCGTTCTATTCAGGCCATTATATTATATATATAATATATATTTCGTCGATTACTATTTAAAACGAATTATATAAATGGTTTTAAATTCGTTTCAAAAGCAATTTCAACTTCCTTTTCAATTCAAATCAAAATTGAATTCTTCTTTATAAATTCGTTTCAAAATTCATTTCTATTCAATTCAAATTTCAATTCAATTTGAATTCATTTCAATTCGCTTTCAATTCAATTCGAATTCGTTTTCAATTCAATTCATTTCGAAATCGTTTTCAATTCAATTCATTTCGAAATCGTTTTCAATTCAATTCATTTCGAAATCGTTTTCAATTCAATTCATTTCGAAATCGTTTTCAATTCAATTCATTTCGAAATCGTTTTCAATTCAATTCATTTCGAAATCGTTTTCAATTCAATTCATTTCGAAATCGTTTTCAATTCAATTCATTTCGAAATCGTTTTCAATTCAATTCATTTCGAAATCGTTTTCAATTCAATTCATTTCGAAATCGTTTTCAATTCAATTCATTTCAAAATATTCGATTTCGAAATCACGTTTCAATATTCATTTTAAAATGAATAAAATCGATATAAATATCGTTCACGTCAAAATGGCGTCAATCTAATCCTCACGGCTTCACATATTTCTATTTTCAAATATTCTATTTCAAATATTTCTATTTCAAATATTTCTATTTCAAATATTTCTATTTCAAATATTTCTATTTCAAATATTTCTTTTTTTCTCGAAACTGGAATGAGGCCCAATCAATTACCATATAATGTTAATTATATGGATTTTCTACAACACATGTATATATCAACAACGATGAATAATCAACCATCAACCAAAGTGCACTACACTGTATAAGCATCAAATATAGACATTTAACGCTTATAGCAGCTTGTCAATCAATCGATCGACATATTTAATAAATCAGGATGAGTGAACTTCAAATTTCATCCTAACACCCGTGTGGGGTTTCAAACAATCAAACACATATTTTATTTGTGCAGTTAGGCGATGTGTAAAATTTATCGACCCAATCAACGTCATTCAAATAGGTGTACATAAACAAACCGTCTGGTTTGTAAATGAATATTTATTTATTCACATTCACGTTAAAAATTATATTTTTAACGATAACACATTTTATTTTAACATATGAATTTATATTCAGTTCATTCGTTAAATAAAATGCTATTTTTATTTTTCTAACTTATTTTAGAAAATTTCGGCGGCATAACGGCACGATACTAGAAACGGGACAAGGCCTAGCCTTATCCCCGGTCTAGTGAAGGCCCACGCCATTCACACATCAATCAAATCAATTCGTTATGCAAACCACAAACTTTGGAGTAAGGGTCTAACCTAGCCTTACTCCTTCGCCTTATAACGGCGCACGTCTAATCCTAACCAATTTATCGATTCGATTTTTCACACCACAAACCACATTCAAACCAATATCACAATCAATCACCAAACAGTCAAACAAACAAGTCCATGGTCTGTGGACGGGTGTCGGGTGCTACTAAGCACCGTCTGCATCCTAGTATATATATATAACTAGAAAAGGAGAATTAAGAGTGAGAAGTTCTCACCTATAGCTATCCTAGCTCCACGGCTCTTCTTTTGCAGAAGTCTTCGTCGTTTCGCCTTTTTGTCACCTTCGTTGCCCAAGGCCACTATATATATAAAAATCGAATTTTTATTTCTAAGTTCAATATATAAAAATCGAATTTTTATTTCAAAGTTCAATATATAAAAATCGAATTTTTATTTCAAAGTTCAATATATAAAAATCGAATTTTTATTTCAAAGTTCAATACATAAAAATCGAATTTTTATTTCAAAGTTCAATATATAAAAATCGAATTTTTATTTCAAAGTTTCCGCCTTTTCCATTTCAAAGATCTAATCTTTTCTTTTACTTTTTAAAGTTCAAATCCTTTTACCTTTTAAAAATTCAAATCTTTTACCTTTTAAAAATTCAAATCTTTTTAAACCTCTTAAAAACAAAAATCTTCTTAAACCTTTTAAATTTCTTTACAATCACAGAAACTTATTTTTCCAAAAATCAAAAATCATATATGTAAAATTCATATTTTTATATTTCTATTAATCATATAAAAATCATATTTTTATATGTTAGAAACCATGCTATTCTTATTTTAAAACCAAATCAGTTTTTATTTTTATAATTTTACAAAATCAGTTTTAAATTACTTTAAAAAAAATTAGTTTTAAATTACTAAAAAAAAACAGAAAAAGTAAATAATAAAAATAAAAAAAACAGAAAGGGGACTTACAGGGGGGAGGCTTCTCCGTTCGTCAGTGGGGGGGGCTCGTGGCGGAGGGTGGTCGGAGCAGCTCCTGGGGGGGCGGTTGTGGGTTTCGCGGCGCCTGGCGCCTGGAGGGGGGGGGTCGGGCTTGAGGGTCTCGCGTCGGAGCAGGGCGGAGATGAAGGGGGGGGGAACTGTGCGAGAGGGAGGCGGCGCGGTGGATGGTGGGGCGGCGCTCCGCCCCCCTGTCGCCCTTTCTTTTTTTTTTTTTTCTTTTTTTTTTTTCTGTTCTGTTTGAAATGAATGGACGGGGGGGGGGGCCAGAGTGTTTTAAGGAGGGAGAAGTTTGTTTTTTTTTTTTTTTATTATTATTATTATTATTATTATTATTTAATTCATTAAAGTAGGTTTTTGCGTATGAACTCGAAACCAAACCCAATGACTGTCGCCCCTAGCTAATTACCCCCATCCCAGACACAATGGAATATGTTTCGTTAGCCAATTCGACTGTTTCAGTCAGTTGTCCCGCAAATTAAAGTATAAAACATTTAATTTTCAAATTTGAACGTACATTTCAAATTACCGGGGTCACATACTAACTAGAAAAATTTCAGAAAAATATTTTCTAGCTTCGTATTGACTATACGGTCCTAACAAAACTAGTTTCGTCGAATTCTGAGACCGTTAGAAAAATGGCCAATTTCCAGTCGATTAAAATCAACTGAAACTGGTCAAACGCGTTTTTCTTTGCCACGCTCAAATATTGATTCGAAAAATTATGAAATTTGGAATCTAGCAATAACCTGACATCACGGACCCAACAAAACTGGTTTCGTCGAAATCCGAGGTCATTTGCAAAATGTCCATTTTTAAGGGCCTGAATTCCATAGCGACTATTCAGAATTTTCAACTGGACATATCTTTCGATTCCTGATATGAAATCTTGATTTTTCGGATTCGTTGGAAAGATATTATCAATCAGATCCTAATGTTTTTGGTTTCACTAAAATCCGGATTGTTTTGCACCCGGTACATTCAATTGAAGTTTGAAATCGAATTATCGAACTACCGCGCCATTTTCAATTCTATTTATAATTATATATAAATATTTATATTCTAACGACGACGCGTATAAATATATACGTTCGAATTATATTCAAAATAAATTTCTCGTCGTTATTATTTAAAATAATTCATTTTAAATAATCTGAATTCGCTAAAATTGCCAAAATAAAAATTTCAAACTGGCTCGCATTTTCCGGGTTGTTACACCTATCAATCCCATGGAGCAAAACTTGCTATACTCCATATCTAATTTCCCTTATATTTTGGTAAATCTAATTACCTTATCGATCCCATTCATTAATTCCCAATCTCACTTAAAAGATTCAATTTATCTTTATGGGAAAACATACTTACCTAATCCCAACCCATTTCTCAAATGAAAAAAAGAGGAGGGCACCAATCCCATTCTACTGGTCAAGGCAATTTCTACCTACGATAGAATGTAACTAGCTCCTTACCCTTAACTCATGTCCACACTTACTTTGGTAAATTTTAGTTACCTTCATTAATACTTTTTTTACCTCATTCATTAAAATCTTTACTCAAAGATTTATTAAAACTCTAACTTAGTTTTAATCTTCAAAACCATTCTTTTCTTTAAATGGGTCCAGAACCAAGTTATTAAAAACATTGTCACAACCAACCCAAAAGCATACTTCCTTTTGTAATGAAACCTTCACAGAAATCACACTAGCTCACTATCGACATAAATTTCCTTATCAAACTAACATTATAAGCAGAATAAAGGTGAAAACTTTTAAATTTCTAAAATAATATTTGTCTTCATCTACAAATACTTATCTCGATTATCATTAATTTAACAACCCGTAATTTCTGAACAAATTTAAAATTTTATTTTTAGATATTTTAATGGATTTAGTATATTTAAAATAATTTATTTCAAATAATAATGACGAAAAATTTATTTAAATCAGAGTTAGAACGAATAAATTTATTTCAATTATATAACGAGACTGAAATGGCGCAGTTGTTTGAAAATTCGATTTTAAATTTCAAATGAATGTACAGGATTCAAAATAAATCGGATTTCAGTAAAACAAGAAATATTTGAATTTGTCTGATTATATCTTTCTAAGGAATTTGAAAAATCCAGATTTCATACCGGGAATTGAAAGCTGTGCCCAGTTTAAAATTCAGAATAGTCGCTATGGAATTTATATATATATATATTAATATAATATAAAGCCATTTTACAAACGACCTCCATTTTTGACAAAACCACTTTTGTTGGATCCGGAATGTCGAATTATTGCTAGATTCCAATTTTCATAAATTTTGGAATTAATATGTGAGCGCAGTAAATGCAAAACGCGTTTGGTCAATTTCAGTTGAATTGGATCGACCAAAAAATGGTCATTTTTCAAACGGTCTCCAAATTCGACGAAATTAGGTTTGTTAGGACTGTATAATCAAAATATAGGTAGATTTATTTTTCTAAAATTTTTGGACTTAGTACGTGGCCCTAGTAAATTAAAATGTGCGTTTGAATTCAATATATATATATATATATATATTGAATTATATTTTGATTTTGATAAAAACTGTTAAAAACGATAGAACTGGTTTACTGGACCTATCCCATTGTGCCAGGAATATGGGTATTTAGCTAGGGGTGATAGTCGTTGGGTTTGATTTGGAGTTCGGATCAATAAACAACATTTTTGGAATCTAAAAGAAAATTAAATTAAAATAAAAATATTATAAATACTCTCTATGTATGGTCAAACCTAGCTGACCCTAAATCTTTTTCCTGTGCCGCCACTTTCAGAAAATCGATGGCCCACGTCTTCCAATCTTCTTCCCCATTTTTCCATTAATACATGCAATAATGTTGAAGATTGTTAAAGGCAAAATCGAAGCCCTCCAAGAGCTCGACAACACCAACGGTGGTGATCGGGAATAGAGTGGCAACGCGGTCGGAATATGGACTTAAAGGGCGCGGTTTTCGAATGCTCATAGGGGCACAAGAGGGCATCGGGGTCAACGAGACCGGGGGGAGGGTAGGTGTCGCTGCGCTCTTCGATGTGGCACCACTGGATTCAGGTCCGACAACATATGTGACACGACCCGAACTTCCCCGTGAAGGAAAGAACAGATTGAGTTGAGAACTAGACGAATCAGAACACAAACATTTCATTGTTTATTACAACAATTCCATCAAAATACAAGAATATCAGAGTATGAATAAATATTATACATCAGAAAAATATCAGAGATTCAATTTACATTACATAGCAGTGGAAAATAATACATAAACACAATTGAAAGAGATAAAAGGATACAGAGTTTTCCGAATATCATTCCAGCCGTAAACCAGGATCCTGTTAATATAAATCTACAAAACCAAAATTACTAGTTGCCCGTGTGGAAAATAGGTGCACCCAGAGTTTAGGTTAAAACAATAAACTCCAGGTCAGTCATGTGACTGGTGTGAGAACTAAAACAGCTATTTAAAACTTTACTTTGAAAGAGAGTAATTCAAGGGACCACGCCGTATAACACGGAACGGGTTTCCTCCTAAGAATACTAGTGCATAGAATAAACAGCGCAATGCTTTTTGAAAAAATGAAGCTACTATAAGACCCAGGTCCCATCACACAATGCAACGCAAGCCGGAGGATAGGGTTTTCCCTTATAATAGTCAAACATGCTTGGTACGTTTAAAATAAATTATTTTAATACTATTATAGTGTAAAGTGTATGAAAACAACTTCAAATATAAATGTATCAATCATAGGCGGCATGGATACCATCTATCATGTCGCCAATACTAGGCTCTACAGTCAAAACCGAAATGTCATGTATTGGAAATTGGATTTCCGTCATGAGTCGAGGCCAGGGATGGCTCCTCACCGCTTTGAGAAACTCTAGCAAATGTCTCAGG
Source organism: Allium sativum (assembly GCA_030737875.1). Taxonomy (NCBI): domain Eukaryota; kingdom Viridiplantae; phylum Streptophyta; class Magnoliopsida; order Asparagales; family Amaryllidaceae; genus Allium; species Allium sativum. Next base: position 694,469,590 of record CM060926.1, read on the forward strand.
ACTACACACTCTGGGTAGCCCTTGGACCTTCAGGGTCGGTCCTCCGTTACGTTTGAGGATTGGTTATTCCTGAACATACGTTTCCCGGTCCTATCGGACCTATATCCGAGGCGCCTCGCAATCCAACAACCACATAGGTAAAATAACAATAATGTCAGGGCGAGTAAAACGCTGGCACCACTCATAGCTAGAAAAAACGTCGTGCACTCCCTGCATTCATGATCTCGTTTTTGACTCATACCGAGGTGTGAGGCTCGCGAATTAATGCTATACACAAAGCTACGCTGTATTAAAGCCGTGCTTTGATCATAAACCACAAGACTCTGCTTTTCAACAAAAGCCTTGATCATTGCATCTCAGCATGCCACACAGGCAATTCATGCCATGCGACTGATATCTATCGATATATAACCTCTGAGCTCGTACATCTCAGAAAAGGGCGTTAAGCAAGAGAATAAATTCTCCTCTTCCAAACAGATATATATTTAATAGAAATCAATCAGCGTAGAATAAAATCCAATGTCAGACACACAATCCATTTATAAGTCCGTTCTGGGTCTGAACGAAACCGGAGGCACCTTATTCCTCCCCCACATGTCCAATACAGGGGAGAGGTCCTCACATATCCATCGATCTCCAAGTACGTCTGGACGATCACCACTTATTACCTCGGCCTAGGTGTACAGCCCAATAAGGACATTATAATCATCCAAACGATGTGAAGACCTCCGGTCTTCAACCAACGTCTTCATCGTCGACATATCGTCGAATCAGTTATTCAGAATGGGCATAAACCCGGCCTTTCCGAATAACTCGCGTATATAATAAACAAGTGCTATAAACCACAACATACGCCTCATTCCAATTCTGAATATTCTTTTATTCAAATATTCACATACTTTGGGAAAGGTTCCCATTAATTTTATCAAAGATAATGTAACACCCCACGTCCATCAATGTCACTCACAAAGCGAATGCATTAACTTCCATGGAGGTTATAAGTGAATATAGAACAGAAAAATTACAACAAGACAGATAATAAATAGTACTTGGAAATCTAAAACTTCATTTTATTGCAGCGGAAATTAAACATGTTTGTTACATCATAAAACCATAGATCATGACCAAGTACAATATCCATCTTCATAAAAACAAAATACATAATCCCATACATAAATAGCCATTAAAAAGATAACAAGCTGGACTTTACTTCAATGGTCCAAGCTTTCCAAAGAGAGATGAAGCAATTTAGTTAAACTCCACTAGAGCTGGGCCCAACCTGAGGACCTGGAGGGGGAAAAAGGATAGAAATAGAGGGGGTCAGACATTAAGTCTGGCGAGTATGATAATTCTAACAATACTATTATCAAAATAACTAGACTAAGGCATAAGCTGGAAGACAAGTAAATGTCTATGAACTCTTAGGAAGATAAAGATATCGTTTAAGATAACGTTAAAGATAACGGTAAAGGCACGCCTAATTACTAACGAATGATTACTACACTGCACCGCACATTACTACACTGCACCACACCAGTCACCCTATTGTTTGATCCCACTTGCTTCACACAGAAACTTTATAAATAGCCTTACGTACCCCTAGCTGACTACATAGGTGCCGTTTGCCCCTATCTCCACTAGGTGTACCCCACTACCCACTTTCGATCGGCTCCCTACTCGTAGATACCCGTGCTGGCCCCACAGTGGGGTGTATCACTCCCCTAAAGTTGCAACCTGATACAACTTGAGAATGCACGGCTTATACCTACACGATGCAACAACGTCTTACCTACCAGCTCGGATCCACACACGCATACGAAACCCGTTGGACTTGCGTTGCCACCGCTCCCCGTTTTGGCCTCTTACAGTCGAACCCAGCATGCATGTCCCGTCCTCGACTTGGGTCGAGCTCACAAAGATACATTTGGGATACTGGTCGAAATGAGCCCCCACAAGCTACCCACCTAAGCTTGTCACTAGTATATCTCACTTAACCCTCTTAGCCATGTTCATTTACATGTGTGTTTGGTTAAGTCTTACTAATCGTATTTCACATGCCACTAAGGGCACCCCCTAGATTCCTCATGCCACCCAAGGCACCTACTTAACCCCCATATCCCACCTTACACGTTTATCTAGTTAAGTATTTCTTAATTCATTCAGGCCATAACCTCATAAAGACCTCTCACATTAGACTGGCATTTATGGCAGTTGGATTTGCCGGGCCGGTCCGGGCAGTCTTACACCATAAAAGAGTCTAACCTCGTGTCTTTACAACCATTATGCTTTAGTTTAGGCCTAGGACCTCTCACATTGGGCTGACATTTGTGACCACTGGATTTGCCGGGCGGGTCCGGGCAGGTTTACGTCACAAACGAGTCCAACCTCGTGTCCTAAGCATTGATTAACACTTAAAATCTTTTACCCCAGTTTTAATAATTCCCTATTCAAATTATTAATTAAGTCAACTTTTAATGATGTCCATAATTGACTCAATTATGGCCATCCACTTATGGCATGCAAAATCATATCAATTGCACCCCAACTTTTTAATATTAAATCCTTAATATTACCCCTACCCCACGTTTATACGTTCGCTTATTCAACGCATAATATAGACTAGACTTGTATAGTCTAACACCTAGCACAAAGATAATTTATCACAACATATAGACAATTAAAATAAATCTAATCATAATAGGGGTGAAACTTGCATAAACTACACATGTTAAGGATCAAAAGGTGTCAACTTGTTAAATGCCTTAATTTATATGATATGATCATAGCCCAAATCTATACATAAACTTGCATATGGGGTTTTTAGGCAACATAATGATGGTGTGAACTAGCATAGGATATCACATATGTCATAGCATAATTCTAGATGTCATAATAGATGTCTTGGTATATGTTCATAACTTTTCTAATCAATCTAACTTGCATATGTGACTTGTCATATAGATCAACATAACCCAAACATGATGATTTAATTAATATGAACTAACTAGCATAGATGGTAACATCATGGCCTTTTTAACATGTATGATTCATCACAACTTAGCATAGAAACTTTCAACATACATAACATCATCATAGCATGATTTACAACATATAAGATATCATCATCACATAACATTGGATTTACAATATACATGATAGCAAAAAGGGGTTTACAACAACATATATGATAATTCACATCATCTACTCATAATCCATTCATAACTCAACCTAATTAAAATGGTAATAATCTTTTAAGATCATCATACTCACAATTTAGAGAAGAAAAGAGAGAGTTTTGCTTTGCTTTAGGGTTGAGAGAATTAGAATTGAATTTGCTTTTCTTCTTTCTTAGTTGGCGGCGGCTCCATTGATTTCCATGGCGATGGTATGACGGTAACTATTCTATTTTAATTAGGTTTAGGGTTAGCATTAGGATGTATTTATAGGTGTAGGAAGTTATTTAGGACCATTAGATTAACCCTGAACCATGAGAACCAATCAAATGCAAAATCTGCATTTGAGCGAATCGTCCCATGGGTTGACAGCCAAACACCCTAGATTAACCCCCAGTCGACCCAGCGGGGCTTGGGTCGACCTTAAAAATGGGCCGGTTCGGTTATTCCCCCTCCCAATTCGCTGTTTCGAACTTTTTTGCATATTTATTTATTTAATTTTTAATTTATATATATATATATCAATATATATATATTTCTCTGCGCAACCCATTTCACTTAATTCTTTTCTAAAAATTAAGTATACTTTAATTTGTGAATTTTAATGTTATAAAATTACGGGGTGTTACATTCTCCCCTCCTTAAAGGATTTCGTCCCCGAAATCTCCAAGTCAAGAAGAATGTATATCCTACCATCTAATCGTCCATCTACTCAACTATCAAACACCAGCATCCATTGTCCTTAAAAGACTTCTAATGCTTTAATGTTTATATGCACAGTGTGTGTATATGTCCATATCTAATGCAAAATTAGGCGGTCTACTGATTCAGTCGACCTCCTTAGTGCAATTCATTATAGTGCCATGCGTCCAATATGTATGCAAAAGATTCCTAATGATACATATTAATTCTATATGCGTGCACAACCATCCACCCGAATGCAGCAACTATAAGATAATACAACCATTATACATCCATTCTACTAAATACATCCATATATATGCAATATGCAATATGAAGTGATTGAGCCGATCTGGTGCCTAATAGTGTGTGTATATGCATCCACGAGCAACCACTAGCAAACACTTGCATCCACTTTGCATCCACCATACATAACATGTCTCAAACACATGTTTCAACCATATGATTATCCTAACTAAAGGTCAAAGATACTAGCGAGAGGATATACTAAAGATAAGATAAGTACAAGCTAAGCGATAAAGGAGAAATTAAAAGACATACCTTCAAAAAGAAAAGGGTATCGTGAACGCATCTTCTCTTCTGTCTCCCAAGTAGCGTTGCTCTCATCATCTCCCCATTGCACTTTGACTAGTCTGACCTCTCGATTCCTCAACCTCTTGATCTCCGACCCAAGAATGCGTGTAGGAGCTCGTTGAATTGTCGCATCACGCTCTATCTCCACCCCTCTAAGAAAGCTCGACTCTACCACTTCAGCGGTCTCGTGCAAGCACTTCCTCAAATGTAACACATGGAATACGCCGTGTACACCACTAAGTCTCTCGGGCAATTCCACTCTATACGCCATCTGTCCAATTTTCTCCTTAATAGGAAACGACCCTACAAACCTTGGTGCTAATTTCCCAACAGACCCAAAGCGAAAAACGTTCCGTAATGGAGACACTTTGACAAAGACCATGTCCCCAACTTCAAACTTGAGATCTGTCCTCTTATCCGCATAAGATTTCTGCCTATCCTGTGCTGCTTTCATTCTCCTTCGAATCAAGTCGATCTTCTCCGAAGTCTCCCTAATCATATCAGGCCCAAGTAAGATCTTATCCGTAGATTCCCACCAATATGTAGGTGAACGACAAGGTCGTCCATAAAGAGCTTCGAATGGTGCCGTACCAATGCCGGACTGAAAGCTGTTATTATATGCGAACTCCGCCAATGGAAGATGCTCTTCCCACATACCCCCAAAGTCTAGGATACCTAGCCTCAACAGATCCTCTAGAATGCGATTCACCCTCTCGGTCTGGCCGTCCGTCTGAGGATGATATGCGGTGCCCAAACATAACTGAGTCCCTACCGCCTCTTGTAAGCTTCTCCAAAATTCGCTAGTGAAAATAGGATCGCGTTCGCTCACTATGCTAGAAGGAACACCGTGCAAACGAACTATTTCTCGAACGTATACGGAGGCTAACCATGGAGCAATCCTCTTACTCTCTACGGGAATGAAATGGGCGCTTTTAGTAAGTCTATCTACTATAACCCAAATTCCCGTATTACCCTTCCTTGATCGCGGTAACCCATCCACAAAATCCATCGAGACACTTTCCCACTTCCATAGTGGAACCTCCAATGGGTGAAGCAACCCACCGGTTTTCTTTTGCTCCTCTTTTACTTGTTGGCACACCAAGCATCTAGCGACATACTCGGCTACGTCTTTTTTCATGCCGGCCCAAAAGTGAAATCTCTTCATGTCTTTTTACATCTTGTCCCCGCCAGGATGAATGGTCATCTTCGAACGATGTGCTTCGTCAAGAATAGTCTTCCTTAGGTCATCGTCTTTTGGTACACAAAGTCTACCGTCCCTACATAACCAACCCTTATCGTCTAGGGTATACCTACGGAGATGGCTTGATGACTCCTCTCCTTTGAGTTTTTCTACTAACTCAACCAACTGCGGGTCGTCTCGCTGTGCCTCGCCAATCCGTCCCAAAAGCGTAGGTCTGACCTCCAAGGATGCTAGCAAACCGGGTACGAAGTCAACGAAAGGTCTAAAGTCAAACATCGAAATGAATTCTAAACTTCGCCGCTCAACAAACAAAGGACTTAAGGATAATCTTTTTCTATTAAAGGCGTCTGCCACCAAGTTACCCTTGCCAGGGGTATAGGCTATTTCGAAGTCGTAGGACGCTAAGAACTCCATCCACCTTTGCTGCCTTAAGTTTAAGTCCTTTTGAGAGAATAGGTATTTTAAAGACTTGTAGTCAGTGAATAATTCGAATTTCTCGCCAAGAAGATAATGACGCCAAGACTTAAGCGCAAAAACAATAGGCCAATTCTAGGTAATGTGTAGGATAATTTTTCTCATGCGCTCTCAACGGCCTTCCACCATAGGCTATTACCCTACCCTCTTGCATTAAGACTGCGCCTAGTCCTGTCCCACAAGCATCAGTATAAACGGTAAACGGCTTACTCCCGTCTGGCAATACTAAGACTGGGGCTGAAGTCAAAGCTCTCTTCAAACGTTGGAACGCATCATCACAATCTACGTCCCATGTGAAAACTAGGTTCTTCTTCGTCAAGCGTGTCAATGGAGCTGATATCTTTGTGAAGTCTTTGATAAACTTCCTATAGTAGCCAGCCAACCCCAAGAAACTTCTCACTTCGGTAGCATTTTTAGGGACCTTCCAATCTTGGATGGCTACCACCTTCGCGGGATCTACAGCTATCCCTTCTTTGGAAACCACGTGTCCTAAGAATCGTACTTCCTTCCTCCAAAAGTGACACTTAGAAAATTTAGCTTTAAGCTTATGCGCTCGAAGAGTCTTCAACACTTCCCTAAGATGTAGGGCATGCTCTTCTTCATCCTTAGAAAAGATCAAGATATCATCTACAAAGACTACCACAAATTTGTTAAGGTACTCCCTAAACACCCTACTCATCAAATCAACAAAATATGCTGGGGCGTTTGTCAAACCGAAGGGCATCACTAGCCATTCATGGAAACCGTCCGGAGTCCTAAAGGCAGTCTTGTCTATGCTATCCTCAGCCACTCTCAACTGACGGAACCCAGTGGCTAAGTCCAACTGCGAAAACACTGAGGCGCCAACTAACTGATCGAAGAGATCGTCAATCCTCGGCAGTGGGTGTCTATTCTTCTTAGTAAGTTTATTAAGTTCTATATAGTCCACACACAGTCTAAGGGACCCATCCGCCTTCGTGGCAAATACTACTGGAGCACCCCACTCCGATATACTTCGTCTTATGAACCCCTTTTCAAGCAACTCTTTCACTTGCTTATCGAGTTCCCTCCTTTCACGTGGAGCCATGTGGCGTACTAGCAAAGATACTGGTTTCGCATTATCCACAAGATATATTCGAAAATCTATCTCCCGCTTCGGAGGCAAGCCCTTCACCTCCTCAAACACATCCGAATATTCTCGGACCACTCTAACAGATCGTAGATTTTCCTCAGACGCGTCAAGCGATTCTAGATAACTTAGCATAACCGAATTTATGGGATTACAGAAGATTTCGGGAGTGTTGCCAACGCGAGTCACGAGCCTAACTACTCTCCTTTCACAATCAAGAACGGCCCCATTTCTGGATAACCAATCCATTCCTAAAATTAGCCCATAGCCCGTGAAGCCCAACACAAAAGCATCACATCTAAATTCAACGCTAAGTATGGAAATTTTCAAATCCAAGCACATCATGGACAAATAAGCTGAGCCCCCTATTGGATTCAAAACAACTAAGGGATCCTCTACTAAACTGGTGTTTAAGTGCAGTGATTCAACTAATGATGTAGAGATAAACGAATGTGATGCGCCTGAATCGAATAAGGTACGGACAGGATGATCAAACAGAAAAACTAAGCTTTCAACAGAAATGGTTCTACCTCGTTCTTGCAGCGGTGGGACCGCGAGAGCCTGAACTTGTCCCCTAGCCTGCCCTGGTGCCATAAGAGCCTGCACTTGTCCTCCCGAGGTAGCTCCTGCCCTCTACCCCTTCTTTGGGCAGTCCTTCACTAAATGTCCCACATCGCTACAATGAAAACAGCCTGTCTTCTTTTTCTTTCGGCAATCCTTGCTGAGATGGCCTGGGGTTCCACAGTTAAAGCACTTCTTCTTTCCCTTGCCATTATTGTCTTTTCCACCCTTCTTGTTTTGCTGTTGTGGTTTCTTCTGATCCCCCTTCTTCTCGGGTGCCTTATCAGCTTTAGCGCTTTTCTCCTCATGCATGAGCGCCATTTCTACTAACTTCTCACAGGTGGCCCCCATAGGGATGTGGGTCATAGCCAACCCTTGCAATGGTTCATTCAAGCCATTCACGAACCTCAGCGCCTTCTTCTCCGGCGTGTTCACTAAGTCCAAGCCAAACCTTGCTAACTGATTAAATTTATTGACATATTCTTTCACTGATGAGCTTCCTTTCTTCATTGTCAAGAACCTTTCCATATATAGATTTTCTTCCGCCCTTGAGAGAAACTTCGCCTCGAACCTACGTCTAAAATCCACCCAAGAGTCAACATGATGCTCCCCATTGGTGACCTCCCACTAAAACGAGGCCTCTCCCTTCATCAACCAAGCTGCTAAACGAACTCTCCTCCCTTCTTCTACTTCAAAGATTTCTAGCAATTCTTCCACCTCCTTAAGCCAATCTCTAGCTTCCACAAACGTTTCTGACCCTTGAAATGGTTTTCCACCCATAGCCTTGAATTCCTTGCACGTCTTTGCAAAAGTATCTACGCGAGGAGGAGGAGGAACGGGTGCAACTGGTGGTGGAGGAACATTGGCTGGACCTGCAGCAGCCCTAGCGTCTAATAACCTCCTATACCATCCTGGTATCGTTACACCGTCGGGTAGATTAAGATCTTCAGCCATGCTGAAACGAAAAAAGGAAAGATTCAAAATAGAGAATTCGAAAGATAAAGATATGTGGCTATTGGGGATTATGTTTTTCTTAAAAACTTTTCTCTTTAAATTTCTCATTAAAACATGTTTTTGAAAACACTTCTTCCAAAAATAACTGTTTTTCTAAAGTATTTTTATCTGTTCTGGTAACCTTAAGCTCTGATACCACGTGTAACACCCCACGTCTATTAATGTCATTCACAAAGGGAATGCATTAACTTCCATGGAGGTTATAAGTGAATATAGAACAGAAAAATTACAACAAGACAGATAATAAATAGTACTTGGAAATCTAAAACTTCATTTTATTGCAGCGGAAATTAAACATGTTTGTTACATCATAAAACCATAGATCATAACCAAGTACAATATCCATCTTCATAAAAACAAAATACATAATCCCATTACATAAATAGCCATTAAAAAGATAACAAGCTGGACTTTACTTCAATGGTCCAAGCTTTCCAAAGAGAGATGAAGCAATTCAATCAAACTCCACTAGAGCTGGGCCCAACCTGAGGACCTGGAGGGGGAAAAAGGATAGAAATAGAGGGGGTCAGACATAAAGTCTAGCGAGTATGATAATTCTAACAATACTATTATCAAAATAACTAGACTAAGGCATAAGATGGAAGACAAGTAAATGTCTATGAACTCTTAGGAAGATAAAGATAGCGTTTAAGATAACGTTAAATATAACGGTAAAGGCACACCTTATTACTAACGAATGATTACTACACTGCACCGCACATTACTACACTGCACCACACCAGTCACCCTATTGTTTGATCCCACTTGCTTCACACAGAAACTTTATAAATAGCCTTACGTACCCCTAGCTGACTACATAGGTGTCGTCTGCCCCTATCTCCACTAGGTGTACCCCACTACCCACTTTCGATCGGCTCCCTACTCGTAGATACCCGTGCTGGCCCCATAGTGGGGTGTATCACTCCCCTAAAGTGGAAACCCGATACGACTTGAGAATGCATGACTTATACCTACACGATGCAACAACGTCTTACCTACCAACCCGGGTCCACACACGCATACGAAACCCGTTGGACTTGCATTGCCACCACTCCCCGTTTTGGCCTCTTACAGTCGAACCCAGCATGCGTGTCCCATCCTCGACTTGGGTCGAGCCCACAAAGATACGTTTGGGATACTGGTCGAAATGGGCCCCCACAAGCTACCCACCTAAGCTTGTCACTAGTATATCCCACTTAACCCTCTTAGTCATGTTCATTTACATGTGTGTTTGGTTAAGTCTTATTAATCGTATTTCACACGCCACTAAGGGCACACCCTAGATTCCTCATGCCATCCAAGGCACCTACTTAATCCCCACGTCCCACCTTACACGTTTATCTGGTTAATTATTTCTTAATTCATTCAGGCCATAACCTCATAAAGACCTCTCACATTAGACTGGCATTTATGGCAGCTAGATTTGCCGGGCGGGTCCGGGCAGTCTTACACCATAAAAGAGTCTAACCTCGTGTCTTTACAACCGCTGTGCTTTAGTTTAGGCCTAGGACTTCTCACATTGGGCTGACATTTGTGGCCACTGGATTTGCCGGGCGGGTCCGGGCAGGTTTACGTCACAAACGAGTCCAACCTCGTGTCCTAAGCATTGATTAACACTTAAAATCTTTTACCCCAGTTTTAATAATTCCCTATTCAAATTATTAATTAAGTCAACTTTTAATGATGTCCATAATTGACTCAATTATGGCCATCCACTTATGGTATGCAAAATCATATCAATTGCACCCCAACTTTTTAATATTAAATCCTTAATATTACCCCTACCCCACATTTATACGTTCGCTTATTCAACACATAATATACGCTAGACTTGTATAGTCTAACACCTAGCACAAAGATAAATTATCTCAACATATAGACAATTAAAATAAATCTAATCATAATAGGGGTGGAACTTGCATAAACTACACATGTTAAGGATCAAAAGGTGTCAACTTGTTAAACGTCTCAATTTATATGATATGATCATAGCCCAAATCTATACATAAACTTGCATATGGGGTTTTTAGGCAACATAATGATGGTGTGAACTAGCATAGGATATCACATATGTCATAGCATAATTCTAGATGTCATAATAGATGTCTTGGTATATGTTCATAACTTTTCTAATCAATCTAACTTGCATATGTGACTTGTCATATAGATCAACATAACCCAAACATGATGATTTAATTAATATGAACTAACTAGCATAGATGGTAACATCATGGCCTTTTTAACATGTATGATTCATCACAACTTAGCATAGAAACTTTCAACATACATAACATCATCATAGCATGATTTACAACATATAAGATATCATCATCACATAACATTGGATTTACAATATACATGATAGCAAAAAGGGGTTTACAACAACATATATGATAATTCACATCATCTAATCATAATCCATTCATAACTCAACCTAATTAAAATGATAATAATCTTGTTAAGATCATCATACTCACAATTTAGAGAAGAAAAGAGAGAGTTTTGCTTTGCTTTAGGGTTGAGAGAATTAGAATTGAATTTGCTTTTCTTCTTTCTTAGTTGGCGGCGGCTCCATTGATTTCCATGGCGATGGTATGACGGTAACTATTCTATTTTAATTAGGTTTAGGGTTAGCATTAGGATGTATTTATAGGTGTAGGAAGTTATTTAGGACCATTAGATTAACCCTGAACCATGAGAACCAATCAAATGCAAAATCTTCTTTAGAGCGAATCGGCCCACGGGTTGACAGCCAAACACCCTGGATTAACCCCAAGTCGACCCAGCGAGGCTCGGGTCGACCTCAAAAATGGGCCGGTTCGGTTATTCCCCCTCCCAATTCGATGTTTTGAACATTTTCGCATATTTATTTATCTAATTTTTAATTTTTATATACATATCAATATATATATATATTTCTCTGCGCAACCCATTTCACTTAATTCTTTTCTAAAAATTAAGTATACTTTAATTTGTGAATTTTAATGTTATAAAATTACGGGGTGTTACAGATAAATTCTTTTAAATTTCTTCTTTAATCTTCCTTTGGATTCTCAATTCAAACTGAAACGACCCAAACTTCCCCGTGAAGGAAAGCATAGATTGTATGAGAACAACACACATCAGAACACAGAACTTAAGAACATTTTATTGCTGATTACAACAATTACATCAGAGTACAAGAATATCCCAGAGTATGAATAAATAATATACATTGGAAATACAATATCAGAGATTTAAATTACATTTAGATAGCAGTGGAAAAATAATACAAATATACAACCGAAAGGAATACACGGATACAGAGCTTTCCGAATATCGCTTCAGCTGTAGACCAGGATCCTGTAAATATGATATCTGCAAAACAAGCTACTCGACTGCCCGTGTGGAAAATATGGGCACCTGAGTTTACCAGTGAAACAAACTACAGGTCAGTCATGGGACTGGTATGAGAAATCTTAACTAACCTATCTAATAATAAGGCTAATCACAGGACCACGCCTCTAACGCGGAACGGGTTTACTCCATTGGATTGCCAGTGCATAACTAAAGTAAATCGTCAAATAACGCAATGCTTTTTTTTAGAAAAATGAAACCATTATAAGACCCAGGTCCCATCACACAATGTAACGCACGCCGGAGGATAGGGTTTTACCTTATAATGGTCAAAGATGCTTGATACGATAAAACACGATACTAGTGTGTATATATATATTTAAAACATTTCAAAGTAAATGTATCAATCCTAGACGGCATAGTACCCCATCCTACTATGTCGCCATACTAGTTATACAATCAAAATCGTAAAGGGCGTATTGGAAATTTGGGTTTCCATCATGAGTCAAGGCTAGGGAGGAGATCCTTACCGATTCGAGACACTCTAGCAAATGCCCCAGGATTGGTACTCTGTCCAACCCTTGGATCCTGCAGGGCCGGTCCACACTTGCTTTTGTGGATTAGTTATGCCTGAACACACGCTCCCCGGTCCTTTTGGACCTATAATACGGCCAGTGGCGACCGCATAACCTGAGGCCTCGAAAAATCCAACAACCACAATGAATAAATGCCAGCGCTGGTAGGTCCCTGGCACCACTCTAGCTAGAAAGAAACGTGTGCACTCCCTGCGTTCCCTTCTCCCGTTTTAGACTCTACCGGGCTGTGAGGCTCGCGAAGTCACGATATACACAAAGCTATGCCTAAATAGACTGTGCTTTGATCATCAACCACAAGGCCTGCTTTTCAACAAAGCCTTGATCAATTGCATCTTAGCATGCCACATTGTCAGACTCTACCATATCATTGATCATCTACCAATATATATATAACCTCTAAGCTCATACGTCTTAGAGAAGGGTGTTAAGTGAAGAATAAATTCTCCACCACCAAACAGAAATATATAATCAGTAGCGTTCAACAAATACAGTAGAAAAGAATACAATGTCAGACACACAATCCATTTACAAGTCCGTTCTGGGTCTGAACGGAACAGGAGAAACCTGGGTGGTTCTCGTATATTCGGACAATTAACACATACGTCTAGACGACTACCACAGAAATCCCTTCAGGGTAGCTACTCCTGTCGAGTACCTCAGTAGCAATACATCCATCGATGTGAAAACCGCCGGTCTTCAACACCGTCTTCATCTTCGACTCTTCATCGTCGTAATGATTATTCGGAATGGGTTAAACCCGGTCTTTCCGAATAACTAGCGTAATTTATAAAAAAAATCAAGTGCTATAAAACATCCAATGCCTCATTCCATTTCAGAATATTCTTTTAAATAGAATATTCATATTATTAGGGGAAAGGTTCCCATAAATTTTATCAAAGATAAATTCCTTTAAAATATTCTCTTTATTTTAAAGATTCATTAAAACTCCAATTTGGTTTTAATGTAAAAAAAAATCATTATTAAATGATTATTCAAATTTTAAGGAATTATCCCTTGTCTTTAATTGGGTTAAAGAATCAATGTTATTTAAAAACATTGTTCACGATAAACCCAAAATCACCTTCCATTAATTATGGAAATTTCACAGAAATCAAGTCAATATATAATCGATATAAATTTCTGTATCAAACCAATACTACAATTGGAATAACGGCAAAGCCTTTTAAATTCCATACATAGTATCAGCCTTCCTTTGCAGAAAACTATCTCGAATATTATCGAATCCGATTTCTACTCAATCCTAATTTAATATATATTGGAAAGCTAGACTTTAGCAAATTTCTCTTTAAATCTTAATAAAAAGATTTATTAATTCTAAATCACCTTCAAATGTTAATTTGAGTTTAAGAACAAATGTCGTTTAAGAAACATAGTTCACAAAATCAATTTATTTAAGTAATTCCAAATAAATATTTTTCAAATGAAAAATTCTATTAAATCTTAATTTAATAATTTCATTCTAGTTAATAACAAGTTTATTACAAAAGGAATATCTTTTATCTTTTGTCCGTCCAAGAACGGACATAGAAATCATCTTTTCATCCTTTGTTAAATATACTTTAAAATATTCATTATAAAATATTCTTTGTATGAAAAGATTTTCTATATAAAATATTCTTTATAAAACAGCATTCTTTATTTTAAAAGTTATTTGTACTATAATATTCTTTATTCCAAATATTATTTATTTAAAAAGATATTCTTTATATAAAAGAAATCCTTTATTGGAATGCGACTCAACCAGTCACCATATAACTTGAGTTATATGGATTTCATACATTGAACGTATATAACAAGGAAAATAAATGATTATCAAACATCCATCCACATCCAGAGTGCAATATACAACTGTGTGAGCATTAAAATGAAGTGATAACGCTCATCGCAGCCTGTCGATCTATCGATAGACATACAAATAAATGTTGGGATTAGTGTATGTCAATTTCCATCCCAACACCCGTGTGGGGTTTTCAACCAATCAAACAAATCATAAATTATCTGTGCACTTGGGCGATGTGTGAAAATTATCATCCCAATCACATAAACAAGTCAGGTAACTTGTAAATGGAAGTGTAACATTTCAGTAACATAAAAAGGTGAATCATTTCATGTATAATGATAATGTTATTTATCAAAAATAATGAATCTTTCTACATATTCATTTATATCAAAAATGTGAATCCTAATGTTAATTCACTAAAAATGAAATGTAATCGTTTTATATTACATAAAAATGGATACCCTTTTATATTAAATAAAATGTAATTTTTATATTACATTAGGAATGTAATCCTTAAATATTATTATTTTCATAACATCTAAAATGTAGATAAAAATATACTCTGATTTCATGTTATATTTACATTAAAGAATGTAAATAAAAATGTATCTTTTGATTTCATATTTTATTTGTAATAAGGAATACAAATAAAAATTTAACTTTTTATTACATGCTTTATTTGCAAAGGAGAACGCAAATAAAGATTTAACCTTTTTTTATTTCATGTTTATTTACATCGAGAAATGTAGATAAAAATTATAACTCTCTATTTCTAGTTTTTATTTGCAACAAGAATTGCAAATAAAAAGATAACTTTTAATTTTAATATTTTGTTTACATCTAAAGCTGCAAACAAAATGCTTCTTTCTACTACAGTGTTTATTAGCCTCAAATCATGCAAATAAAAATGTAATATTATAACTACTATGTTTATTTGCATCTAAAAGTGAAAATAAAATATAATCTTTTAACTATAATCATTATTTGCAATAAAATATGCAAATAAAATAAAATCTTTTATTACATTGTTTATTTGCATTTAAATATGCAAACAAAATATAATCTTTTATTAAATGTTTTGTTTGCAACTAAATTTACAAACAAAAATGTATATTTCTATTTATTTAACTAAAACACAAAGTAAAAATGAAATATTTGTTTGCATCCAAAATTATAAAACAAAATGCAACTCTTTGAATCATATTTTGTTTCATTATTTTACAATCACTAAATAAACATTTGCAATTCATTCTTTAAAGTGACAAAAGAATGACTCTTTTTATTTCATATAAAATATTTGACAATAAAATATTACTCTTTTTATTTCATATAGAATTACAATAAAAATGAAATTTTAAAATCTATTCTTTCTATTGTCCTTTAAATGACAATCAAATGAAAATATTAAATTTTTTTTTACCATTTTTGCTACAAATGAAATGTAACTAAAATGTAACTTTTTAATCCTATCTTCTATTTACATCTGAAAATGTAAATAGTAAGGTAATTCTTAAATTTGAAAGTAAAATGAAACTTGCAATTCAGGTTTTTTTTATTTGCATTAACGAACGCCAATAAAAATACAACTTTAAAAAACGATATTTTGTTCATCTCAAAAACACAAATTAGAAATGTAAATTTCCTTTTTGATGTTTTGTTTGCATTTACAATGGCAAACAAAATTGAGACCTTTAATTTAATGTTTTATTTGCAACAAGGAATGCAAATGAATAAATGAATGTAACTTTTTATTTTTGATGTTATATTTACATTGTGAAATGCAAATAAAAGAACAAATTCTATTTTTAATATATGTTTGTAACTGTAAATACAAATAAAAGGACAAGTTTTATTTGAATGTATATTTGCATTGGTAAATAAAAGAATAAATTTTGTTTTTATTATATATTTGCATTGATGAATGCAAATAAAAGAATAAATTTTATTTTTAATGTACGTTTACATTAATAAATGCAAATAAAAGAACGGACTATAATTTCAATGCATATTTGCATTTGTGAATGCAAATAAAGGAATATAATTTTTAATTTCATGTTTTCATTTGCATCAAATAATGCAAATAGAAAACGCAACTTTCATCTTGATTCCAGAACAACATAAAAAGGGTATTGTAACACCCTTAAGTCCCACATCGTGGAAGTCTGTGTGAAGTGGGTACTTGTATAGTAGATCCCATCTCTTACTAACACCGAGGCCTTTTGAGGAACAAAACCCCACACCTATACGGTGGCTAAGTTGGGGACAATATCTTGCGTGAACGGAGGTGCAGGTTGTTACAGTCTCCCCCACTTAAAATCTTTTCGTCCTCGAAAAGGCACTAAGGTAAAAGTTGTTTAATTTACTAACTAAATTTTAATTTTCTTTTATTAATTTTATTTGTTAGCTAACTTATCAAATATATATACTTTTATATATTTAAAACATATTTTCTAAAATAGGATTATATATATAATCAAAATACTTTAATTATAAGCTTATCACTCTGAACTCATTCTAGGGCATTACTAACCCTATCTCTAATGAGTATTCTCATTCTAGGATACTGCTGATCCTATCTCTAATGAGTATTCTTATGGGATATTACTAATCCAATCTCTGATGAGTCTTTTGTTCAGTTCTAACGAGTTGTACCCCAAAGATTTGAGCTAACCAGAGCTCTGATACCACCTGTAACACCCTTAAGTCCCACATCGTGGAAGTCTGTGTGAAGTGGGTACTTGTATAGTAGATCCCATCTCTTACTAACACCGAGGCCTTTTGAGGAACAAAACCCCACACCTATACGGTGGCTAAGTTGGGGACAATATCTTGCGTGAACGGAGGTGCAGGTTGTTACAGTGGTATCAGAGCCAATACCCACTCGGAATTGTGGCTCCTGTGTGGACCACGGCGCCTGGGTGAGGTGTTTATGAGCCAACGGGGACGTTGGGCTTTGTAGGAGGGGAGAATGTAACACCCTTAAGTCCCACATCGTGGAAGTCTGTGTGAAGTGGGTACTTGTATAGTAGATCCCATCTCTTACTAACACCGAGGCCTTTTGAGGAACAAAACCCCACACCTATACGGTGGCTAAGTTGGGGACAATATCTTGCGTGAACGGAGGTGCAGGTTGTTACAGGTATTTTATTGTTTTCCACTTTCTATGTATTTTTAATAACAAATAAAAGAATATTTTATTTGTTGATATTTTTCTATACCTTCTAATAACATATAAAAGAACATTTTATATGTTAACATTTTTCTCTTCCTTTGTTTATATTTCAAAGTCATATAAAAGAATATTTTATATGAAAATATTTTTCTAAGTATTTCAATGATAAATAAAAGTAAATTTTATTTATATACGAATTCTAAGCTTCAATCGACAAATAAAAAGTAAATTCTATTTGCGTATCAATTTCTATGCTTCAGTCGACAAATAAAAAGTAAATTCTATTTAATGATAAATGAATTTGACAAACACCCTGTTTAATGAAAACAATAAAATGAATATTTTATCGTTATTCTATTTTTAAACAAAATTGGATATTTTATTTTGTCAATTTAGATATAATGAAAATGATAGTCTAATTTTTTCAGTTCTAGTTTAACAAACATGATATTCTATTTTGTAAATTTTCATTTAATAAAATAACAATATTTATTTTTGTCAGTTCTAATAAAATAAAATGTAAATCTTTATTTTTGTTGAATCCAATTCAAAAATAACATTTCTTATTCGTTGTTTTAATTCACAAAAATAACGTTTCAAATATTGCAACAAACATGATAGACACAATTCCTAATAGACACAATCAAAATCAATCACAGCACAATCAGCATTGAAACAAATATATACATACAACATGAATTTCATACGGAATGAATATATATAAATTATACAACAAAATAAATAATTAAATTTAAATTTAAATAGATATCTCGCATCGCAATTTTGGCAGAAATTCAAAGTGCTCCGTTTCAGATCTGGTCAGTGCCATGTTGTAGATCTCGCTGATGCGATCCCAACGCATCTGAAATCGTTCGATTCTGATTTGATATGGATGAGTTATGGTCATTTAAAGATTTAAACATTAAATATATAATTAAATTAATAAATAATTACATAACCCTTTCTTCCTCTTGTCTGAAACACGGCCGTAACATTGAACCCATCGTCGAACTGCTCCTGCTCCAAATCGCGCACTCCCCAATGCCCTGGAACCACATCATATGACGCCCCTTCGACCGCCTTGGCTCCTCCTCCCAGCGCCGTGACCTAGGGGCAGCTCGCACCCCTATGGCGCGTGGAAACCGGCCACGAACGAGCCAAGTTTGAGTTCGACAATCGGCCCCGATCTCGAACGAGATGTAATCAAAACCGTATAGAATTAACGAGCTCGAATTTCTCTTCAATTTCATATTTGATTTGTGTTTTAATTTGTAAGGAACAATGAGAATTTAAGGGACTAAGGGGGGTTGATGATGGCCATTGATAAAGAACATACGGCGGCCGTACTTAGTGTTTAGGGTTTTCCGTAGTTTCCAAGGTATTTATAATATATTTTATTAATTAATTCGTTAATTCAAAGTTAAAGCCCGTTAGTCCAATTTTGATCCAATTTCAGCCCAACAAAAAGTGTCCCTAGGCAAATACCCTCCTCCCGGACCCAATGGAACATGTCCCGAGGCCCAAATCCAAAGTCTACAACCTGTTTTATTTAATTTAATATTTAATTCATTTATTTATTAATTTTAACCGTACATTTTAATTTACCGGGGCCACATACGATCTCAGAAAAATCCAGAAAAATTATTTTTAGCTTTGTTTTGACGATACGGTTCTAACAAGACTAATTTCTTAGAATTCTGAGACTGTTAGAAAAATGGCCTTTTTTTAAGTCGTTTAAATTCATTTGAAATTAACAGAACACATTTTCCTTTGCCACGCTCACATATTAATTCTAAAAATTATGAAAAATTAAACTTAGCAATAATTTGACCTTCCGGATCCAACAAAAGTGGTTTCGTCGAAAATGGAAGTCGTTTGAAAATTGACTATTTTCAAGGGCTATTAATTTAATATTAAAAATAAATTTTTAAACAAATAATTTCCGAACCTCGAAATATATAAGTGCTTATACTTTTTCAATGCAGAAACATCATTCCGGACTTAATGGAAGTGGTTTCGAGTCCAAATTCCTTCGTATGTGAAAAGTAGCCTTTTGGGCCATATATATTATAATATATAAATTCTACAGCGACCTTTCTAAAAATTGAACTGGACATAACTTTTTATTTTTAAAACGAAATTTCAATTTTTCAGATTCGTTAGAAAGATATGATTAAACAGATTTAAATATTTTTGGTTTTACTCAATTCTGATTTATTTTGAATCCTGTACATTCAGTCAAAGTTTAAAATTAAAATTTCAAACTACTGCGCCATTTCTAACTCCATTTAATATTAAAATTAAATTTGCTCGTCTCAACTTCGATTAAAATAAATTTTTACCCATTATTAAAATAAATTATTTTATATTTCCATAATTCAATAAAATTTTCTAAAATAAAAATTTTAAATTGGTTCAGAATTTGCGGGTTGTTACAATCGCCCCCACTTAAAAATCTTTTCGTCCTCGAAAAGGAAATGAGCTAAAAGTTGATAAATTAACTAACTCAACTTTAAATTTTTATTTACTGGTTTAATTAATTAGCATTCTAATATTTTAATTAGTGAAACTAATAATTCAAACATCACAACCAGCAGTCAATTAGGTGATTAACTTTTCAAATATATATAATTTATATATATGGTCCAAAAATCATATTTTCAGAGCAAATCATAGCAATGTGTCCTAACTAAGTGTTGGTTCTCATACCAGTCAGTGGAAATATATAGAAATCCCACTTTCGAAACTCGAACATAGATTCTGATGATGATGCATCAATCGTCAGAATCATCTCCGGGTGACTAGAGTGTGATTCTATATCAATCCAGTATATTTGAGACTTCCAATACACGTTGATCAGACGTATATTAAAATCTCTATATACTCGATTGTCCACAATAAAATATAATATACTCAAATACGTATATTGAGTTAAAAATTCCAAAGCTAAATTTGTTTTTATTTTTAGGAAAATAATAATCTTTGGACTCATTCTAGGATACTTCTGATCCCATCTCTAACGAGTCATTCTTATTGGATATCACTAATCCAATCTCTGATGAATTCTTCTGTTCGTTTTCTAATATGTCTTGTCCTCGAGCTCTGTAAACCTAAGCTCTGATACCAAATGAAACGACCCAAACTTCCGCGTGAAGGAAAGCATAGATTGTATGAGAACAACACACATCAGAACACAGAACATAAGAACATTTTATTGCTGATTACAACAATTACATCAGAGTACAAGAATATCCCAGAGTATGAATAAATAATATACATTGGAAATACAATATCAGAGATTTAAATTACATTTAGATAGTAGCGGAAAAATAATACAAATATACAACCGAAAGGAATACACGGATACAGAGCTTTCCGAATATCGCTTCAGCTGTAGACCAGGATCCTGTAAATATGATATCTGCAAAACAAGCTACTCGACTGCCCGTGTGGAAAATATGGGCACCTGAGTTTACCAGTGAAACAAACTACAGGTCAGTCATGGGACTGGTATGAGAAATCTTAACTAACCTATCTAATAATAAGGCTAATCACAGGACCACGCCTCTAACGCGGAACGGGTTTACTCCATTGGATTGCCAGTGCATAACTAAAGTAAATCGTCAAATAACGCAATGCTTTTTTTTTAGAAAAATGAAACCATTATAAGACCCAGGTCCCATCACACAATGTAACGCACGCCGGAGGATAGGGTTTTACCTTATAATGGTCAAAGATGCTTGATACGATAAAACACGATACTAGTGTGTATATATATATTTAAAACATTTCAAAGTAAATGTATCAATCCTAGACGGCATAGTACCCCATCCTACTATGTCGCCATACTAGTTATACAATCAAAATCGTAAAGGGCGTATTGGAAATTTGGGTTTCCATCATGAGTCAAGGCTAGGGAGGAGATCCTTACCGATTCGAGACACTCTAGCAAATGCCCCAGGATTGGTACTCTGTCCAACCCTTGGATCCTGCAGGGCCGGTCCACACTTGCTTTTGTGGATTATTTATGCCTGAACACACGCTCCCCGGTCCTTTTGGACCTATAATACGGCCAGTGGCGACCGCATAACCCGAGGCCTCGAAAAATCCAACAACCACAATGAATAAATGCCAGCGCTGGTAGGTCCCTGGCACCACTCTAGCTAGAAAGAAACGTGTGCACTCCCTGCGTTCCCTTCTCCCGTTTTAGACTCTACCGGGCTGTGAGGCTCGCGAAGTCACGATATACACAAAGCTATGCCTAAATAGACTGTGCTTTGATCATCAACCACAAGGCCTGCTTTTCAACAAAGCCTTGATCAATTGCATCTTAGCATGCCACATTGTCAGACTCTACCATATCATTGATCATCTACCAATATATATATAACCTCTAAGCTCATACGTCTTAGAGAAGGGTGTTAAGTGAAGAATAAATTCTCCACCACCAAACAGAAATATATAATCAGTAGCGTTCAACAAATACAGTAGAAAAGAATACAATGTCAGACACACAATCCATTTACAAGTCCGTTCTGGGTCTGAACGGAACAGGAGAAACCTGGGTGGTTCTCGTATATTCGGACAATTAACACATACGTCTAGACGACTACCACAGAAATCCCTTCAGGGTAGCTACTCCTGTCGAGTACCTCAGTAGCAATACATCCATCGATGTGAAAACCGCCGGTCTTCAACACCGTCTTCATCTTCGACTCTTCATCGTCGTAATGATTATTCGGAATGGGTTAAACCCGGTCTTTCCGAATAACTAGCGTAATTTATAAAAAAATCAAGTGCTATAAAACATCCAATGCCTCATTCCATTTCAGAATATTCTTTTAAATAGAATATTCATATTATTAGGGGAAAGGTTCCCATAAATTTTATCAAAGATAAATTCCTTTAAAATATTCTCTTTATTTTAAAGATTCATTAAAACTCCAATTTGGTTTTAATGTAAAAAAAATCATTATTAAATGATTATTCAAATTTTAAGGAATTATCCCTTGTCTTTAATTGGGTTAAAGAATCAATGTTATTTAAAAACATTGTTCACGATAAACCCAAAATCACCTTCCATTAATTATGGAAATTTCACAGAAACCAAGTCAATATATAATCGATATAAATTTCTGTATCAAACCAATACTACAATTGGAATAACGGCAAAGCCTTTTAAATTCCATACATAGTATCAGCCTTCCTTTGCAGAAAACTATCTCGAATATTATCGAATCCGATTTCTACTCAATCCTAATTTAATATATATTGGAAAGCTAGACTTTAGCAAATTTCTCTTTAAATCTTAATAAAAAGATTTATTAATTCTAAATCACCTTCAAATGTTAATTTGAGTTTAAGAACAAATGTCGTTTAAGAAACATAGTTCACAAAATCAATTTATTTAAGTAATTCCAAATAAATATTTTTCAAATGAAAAATTCTATTAAATCTTAATTTAATAATTTCATTCTAGTTAATAACAAGTTTATTACAAAAGGAATATCTTTTATCTTTTGTCCGTCCAAGAACGGACATAGAAATCATCTTTTCATCCTTTGTTAAATATTCTTTAAAATATTCATTATAAAATATTCTTTGTATGAAAAGATTTTCTATATAAAATATTATTTATAAAACAACATTCTTTATTTTAAAAGTTATTTGTACTATAATATTCTTTATTCCAAATATTATTTATTTAAAAAGATATTCTTTATATAAAAGAAATCCTTTATTGGAATGCGACTCAACCTGTCACCATATAACTTGAGTTATATGGATTTCATACATTGAACGTATATAACAAGGAAAATAAATGATTATCAAACATCCATCCACATCCAGAGTGCAATATACAACTGTGTGAGCATTAAAATGAAGTGATAACGCTCATCCCAGCCTGTCGATCTATCGATAGACATACAAATAAATGTTGGGATTAGTGTATGTCAATTTCCATCCCAACACCCGTGTGGGGTTTTCAACCAATCAAACAAATCATAAATTATCTGTGCACTTGGGCGATGTGTGAAAATTATCATCCCAATCACATAAACAAGTCAGGTAACTTGTAAATGGAAGTGTAACATTTCAGTAACATAAAAAGGTGAATCATTTCATGTATAATGATAATGTTATTTATCAAAAACAATGAATCTTTCTACATATTCATTTATATCAAAAATGTGAATCCTAATGTTAATTCACTAAAAATGAAATGTAATCGTTTTATATTACATAAAAATTGATACCCTTTTATATTAAATAAAATGTAATTTTTATATTACATTAGGAATGTAATCCTTAAATATTATTATTTTCATAACATCTAAAATGTAGATAAAAATATACTCTGATTTCATGTTATATTTACATTAAAGAATGTAAATAAAAATGTATCTTTTGATTTCATATTTTATTTGTAATAAGGAATACAAATAAAAATTTAACTTTTTATTACATGCTTTATTTGCAAAGGAGAATGCAAATAAAGATTTAACCTTTTTTTTATTTCATGTTTATTTACATCGGGAAATGTAGATAAAAATTATAACTCTCTATTTCTAGTTTTTATTTGCAACAAGAATTGCAAATAAAAAGATAACTTTTAATTTTAATATTTTGTTTACATCTAAAGCTGCAAACAAAATGCTTCTTTCTACTACGGTGTTTATTAGCCTCAAATCATGCAAATAAAAATGTAATATTATAACTACTATGTTTATTTGCATCTAAAAGTGAAAATAAAATATAATCTTTTAACTATAATCATTATTTGCAATAAAATATGCAAATAAAATAAAATCTTTTATTACATTGTTTATTTGCATTTAAATATGCAAACAAAATATAATCTTTTATTAAATGTTTTGTTTGCAACTAAATTTACAAACAAAAATGTATATTTCTATTTATTTAACTAAAACACAAAGTAAAAATGAAATATTTGTTTACATCCAAAATTATAAAACAAAATGCAACTCTTTGAATCATATTTTGTTTCATTATTTTACAATCACTAAATAAACATTTTCAATTCATTCTTTAAAGTGACAAAAGAATGACTCTTTTTATTTCATATAAAATATTTGACAATAAAATATTACTCTTTTTATTTCATATTGAATTACAATAAAAATGAAATTTTAAAATCTATTCTTTCTATTGTCCTTTAAATGACAATCAAATGAAAATATTAAAATTTTTTTTACCATTTTTGCTACAAATAAAATGTAACTAAAATGTAACTTTTTAATCCTATCTTCTATTTACATCTGAAAATGTAAATAGTAAGGTAATTCTTAAATTTGAAAGTAAAATGAAACTTGCAATTCAGGTTTTTTTTATTTGCATTAAAGAACGCCAATAAAAATACAACTTTAAAAAACGATATTTTGTTCATCTCAAAAACACAAATTAGAAATGTAAATTTCCTTTTTGATGTTTTGTTTGCATTTACAATGGCAAACAAAATTGAGACCTTTAATTTAATGTTTTATTTGCAACAAGGAATGCAAATGAATAAATGAATGTAACTTTTTATTTTTGATGTTATATTTACATTGTGAAATGCAAATAAAAGAACAAATTCTATTTTTAATATATGTTTGTAACTGTAAATACAAATAAAAGGACAAGTTTTATTTGAATGTATATTTGCATTGGTAAATAAAAGAATAAATTTTGTTTTTATTATATATTTGCATTGATGAATGCAAATAAAAGAATAAATTTTATTTTTAATGTACGTTTACATTAATAAATGCAAATAAAAGAACGGACTATAATTTCAATGCATATTTGCATTTGTGAATGCAAATAAAGAAATATAATTTTTAATTTCATGTTTTCATTTGCATCAAATAATGCAAATAGAAAACGCAACTTTCATCTTGATTCCAGAACAACATAAAAAGGGTATTTTATTGTTTTACACTTTCTATGTATTTTTAATAACAAATAAAAGAATATTTTATTTGTTGATATTTTTCTATACCTTCTAATAACATATAAAAGAACATTTTATATGTTAACATTTTTCTCTTCCTTTGTTTATATTTCAAAGTCATATAAAAGAATATTTTATATGAAAATATTTTTCTAAGTATTTCAATGATAAATAAAAGTAAATTTTATTTATATACGAATTCTAAGCTTCAATCGACAAATAAAAAGTAAATTCTATTTGCGTATCAATTTCTATGCTTCAGTCGACAAATAAAAAGTAAATTCTATTTAATGATAAATGAATTTGACAAACACCCTGTTTAATGAAAACCATAAAATGAATATTTTATCGTTATTCTATTTTTAAACAAAATTGGATATTTTATTTTGTCAATTTAGATATAATGAAAATGATAGTCTAATTTTTTCAGTTCTAGTTTAACAAACATGATATTCTATTTTGTAAATTTTCATTTAATAAAATAACAATATTTATTTTTGTCAGTTCTAATAAAATAAAATGTAAATCTTTATTTTTGTTGAATCCAATTCAAAAATAACATTTCTTATTCGTTGTTTTAATTCACAAAAATAACGTTTCAAATATTGCAACAAACATGATAGACACAATTCCTAATAGACACAATCAAAATCAATCACAGCACAATCAGCATTGAAACAAATATATACATACAACATGAATTTCATACGGAATGAATATATATAAATTATACAATAAAATAAATAATTAAATTTAAATTTAAATAGATATCTCGCATCGCAATTTTGGCTGAAATTCAAAGTGCTCCGTTTCAGATCTGGTCAGTGCCATGTTGTAGATCTCGCTGATGCGATCCCAACGCATTTGAAATCGTTCGATTCTGATTTGATATGGATGAGTTATGGTCATTTAAAGATTTAAACATTAAATATATAATTAAATTAATAAATAATTACATAACCCTTTCTTCCTCTTGTCTGAAACACGGCCGTAACATTGAACCCATCGTCGAACTGCTCCTGCTCCAAATCGCGCACTCCCCAAAGCCCTGGAACCACATCATATGACGCCCCTTCGACCGCCTTGGCTCCTCCTCCCAGCGCCGCGACCTAGGGGCAGCTCGCACCCCTGTGGCGCGTGGAAACCGGCCACGAACGAGCCAAGTTTGAGCTCGACAATCGGCCCCGATCTCGAACGAGATGTAATCAAAACCGTATAGAATTAACGAGCTCGAATTTCTCTTCAATTTCATATTTGATTTGTGTTTTAATTTGTAAGGAACAATGAGAATTTAAGGGACTAAGGGGGGTTGATGATGGCCATTGATAAAGAACATACGGCGGCCGTACTTAGTGTTTAGGGTTTTCCGTAGTTTCCAAGGTATTTATAATATATTTTATTAATTAATTCGTTAATTCAAAGTTAAAGCCCGTCAGTCCAATTTTGATCCAATTTCAGCCCAACAAAAAGTGTCCCTAGGCAAATACCCTCCTCCCGGACCCAATGGAACATGTCCCGAGGCCCAAATCCAAAGTCTACAACCTGTTTTATTTAATTTAATATTTAATTCATTTATTTATTAATTTTAACCGTACATTTTAATTTACCGGGGCCACATACGATCTCAGAAAAATCCAGAAAAATTATTTTTAGCTTTGTTTTGACGATACGGTTCTAACAAGACTAATTTCGTAGAATTCTGAGACTATTAGAAAAATGGCCTTTTTTTAAGTCGTTTAAATTCATTTGAAATTAACAGAACACATTTTCCTTTGCCACGCTCACATATTAATTCTAAAAATTATGAAAAATTAAACTTAGCAATAATTTGACCTTCCGGATCCAACAAAAGTGGTTTCGTCGAAAACGGAAGTCGTTTGAAAATTGACTATTTTCAAGGGCTATTAATTTAATATTAAAAATAAATTTTTAAACAAATAATTTCCGAACCTCGAAATATATAAGCGCTTATACTTTCTCAATGCAGAAACATCATTCCGGACTCAATGGAAGTGGTTCCGAGTCCAAATTCCTTCGTATGTGAAAAGTAGCCTTTGGGCCATATATATTATAATATATAAATTCTACAGCGACCTTTCTAAAAATTGAACTGGACATAACTTTTTATTTTTAAAACGAAATTTCAATTTTTCAGATTCGTTAGAAAGATATGATTAAACAGATTTAAATATTTTTGGTTTTACTCAATTCTGATTTATTTTGAATCCTGTACATTCAGTCAAAGTTTAAAATTAAAATTTCAAACTACCGCGCCATTTCTAACTCCATTTAAAATTAAAATTAAATTTATTCGTCTCAACTTCGATTAAAAATAAATTTTTACCCATTATTAAAATAAATTATTTTATATTTCCACAATTCAATAAAATTTTCTAAAATAAAATTTTTAAATTGGTTCATAATTTGCGGGTTGTTACACAAACCATATTCTATCTTTAACTGGGTTAAAGAACCAATGTCATTTAAAACACGGTTCACGATAAACCCAAAATCACCTTCCATTTCATCAGCCTTTAACCGTAAATTACCAAGTGAAAAATTCCCTAAGTATTAACCACGAAGGCCGAAACCAACATCAGACCAATACCCAGGAGACCATTCAACTTAACTAATCTCCAGTTTGTTTCTGATTTTCTTAGCTCCATTGTTAATCGGGTTAAAGAACTAGTGTTATTTAAAACATCGTTCACGATAAACCAAAAGACCAATTTCAATTCAATTCCAATTAAATATATTAAATCGGAAACCTTTACTTTGGAAATTCCCATTAAATCTTAATAAAAAGATTTATGAATTCCAAATCTCATTTCACTGTAAATCGGGTTCAAGAACGAATGTCATTGAAAACACAGTTTAAAACAAACCCAAAATCCAATATGTCTCTAACCGTAAATTAGTAAGAGGACAATTCCCTAAGTATTAACCCCGAAGGCCGAAACCAACATCAGATCAATACCCAGAAAACCATTCAACTTAAATAACCTCCAGTCAGTTTCTAATTTTCTTAACTACATTCAGTTCAGGAACAATATTATTAAAGATACCATTCACGACATACCCAAAATCCAATTTGATATTAAATACAAGGCTCTGAATAGAAAATATATCGACTTACATTCAATATCAAATTCTGAAACCAACAAATATTGTATTGGAATAACGATATATATATATATATATATATATATATATATATATATATATATATATGTCTTCCAAATTCCCCCACAATGCCCGTATAATCATGAAATCCAATATCGAAATATTCTGAAGATAATTTCAATTCAAATCCATTCCAATTCATATATTGGAAATCCTGGTTGTTTTTAAAACCATTTCAAATCCAATTAATTATTCTATTTCAAAACTAGTTCATTTCAATAAAAATATATTTTTATCTTTTCAAATACGGAATTTTTCATCCCAATTCTTCCCAAAATCATTTATTTTGATTTTACACAAATTATTGATATTTCTAATAATTTTATCAAGGCCCGTATAGTCGATTTCCATGAACGGCCATCGAACTACACTTACAACGACCTTTTCCAAATTTTATTTGGACATAATTCCAAATCCATCCATTTGATTTCAAGTCTCTAATATTCGTTAGAAATCTCTCTTCGATACGAACCCAACGGTTCTGGTTTTAGGAGAATCCGATGGTCGGATCTCCCGTAATGTCCATTCGAAGTCAATTGTCGAAATTCGCGAACTGCCGCAGCGCAGCGCGTTCTATTCAGGCCATTATATATATATTATATTTCGTCGATTTCCATTTAAAATGTATTTTAAAAATCATTTTAAATTCGTTTTCAAAACAGTTTCTACTTCATATTCAATTCCAAATCAAAATTGAATTTTCTATTATAAATTCGTTTTAAATTCATTTCAAACTGATTTCAATTCAATTTCAATTCGTTTTGAATTCTCTTTAAATCGATTTCAACTCGATTTCAATTTCAATTTGTTTTGAATTCATTTCAAATTGGTTTCAATTCATTTTCAGTTCATTTTGAATTCATTTCAAATTGATTTCAATTCATTTTCAGTTCGTTTTGAATTCATTTCAAATTGATTTCAATTCATTTTCAAATCGTTCTGAATTCATTTCAAATTGATTTCAATTCATTTTCAAATTCAAATAAAAATTGAATATTCTATATCACTTCAATATTTTCAAAACATCAAATTTCGAAATCACTTTTCCATACTCATTATAAAATGAATATAATCGACCAAATTCCCGTTCATGTTAAAATGACGTTTAACGACTTAACACGACTTCACATTCCAATATTCACTGAGTATCATTTTAAAATATTCGTTAATTCTGAACTGGAATTAGACTCAGTCAATTACCATATAATTTCAGTTATATAGATTTTATCCAATACATGTATACAACAATGATGATAAACAATCATTAAAAATTCAAACAACATCCAGAGTGCATTCTATAACCGTGTAAGCATTAAAATAAATATTCAACGCTCATACAGCCTGTCAATCAATCGATCGACATACAGCTAATTATTGGGACTAGTGTATGTCATGTATCATCCCAATACCCATGTGGGGTTACAATCAACAAATAACGAATTTTATTTGTGCTGTTGGGTGATGTGTAAAATTTATCGTCCTAATCAATATCAGCCAAATATGTGTACACAAACAAATCGTCTGATTTTTTTATAAATATTTATTTTATTCATATACACGTTAAAAATTATATTTTTAACTATAAAATATTTTTAACTATAAATTATTTTATTCCATTTCAAATCACACAATCAATTTTTACAACATAATCGAACGAACAAACAAGTCGTCCATGGTATGTGGACGACGGGTGTCAGGTGCTGCTAAGCATCGTCTACATCCTAGTAAATATTTTAACTAGAAAATAAAATAAAGTGAGAAGTTCTCACCTTGGAGTTCCACTCTGCCGTGCTTTGTTTGTTAATCTATGTAGTATACCTACGTTAAAAATTATATTTTTAACCAATCAGCAATTATTTCTTTGTATGATTATTTTATAAATAACATACATAGGCTAAAAGTTATATATTTTTTCTTTTTAAAAATAATTTCATATTTTTACAACTACGCAACATAGATAAAAACGATGTTTTTATGCTGTTACTATATAGATAAAATCGAATCTTTACTGCTACTTCACATATATAAAAATCGAATTTTAATATAGCTAAAAATTATATTTTTATTTCGCTATGATATTATAAAAATCAAATTTTTTTCTAGTTATAAAAATCAAATCTTTTCTAGTTATAAAAATCAAATCTTTTCTATTTTAAAAATCTAAACTTTTCTATAATTAGAAACCTCGCCTTTCTATAAATAAAAATCTCGCCTTTCTATAAATAAAAATCTCGCCTTTCTATAAATAAAAAATCCTGCCTCCCTATAAATAAAAATCTAATCTTTCTATAAATAGAAATCTGATCTTTCTATAAATAAAAATCTAAACATGCCATATATAAAAATCTATATTTTTCAAAGTAAAAATATAACCTTTTCATATTTAAAAATCATAACTTTTTGCATATAAAAATCTAAACTTCTCTTATTTATAAATCTAATCCTTTTCTATCTTTTTTTAAAATCATTTCTTTATGTTAAAAACTGAAAATAACTTTTCATTTGTATAAATCAATTACATAATAATAAATACATTAATAATAACTCACATTTTTCTTGATTTTTGCTCAGAGGGAGGGGGGGTTTCACGTGGCTGGAGGAAGGGGGTGGGAGAAGCTCCGGCGCGACGGTGGTCTAGGGGAGGGTTGCTGGTGGCGCGGCAGGCCAATGTGGGTGGCAGGCGGTCTCGATTTGGTGATTATCGAGGGGCGTCGGTTTTTCTTTTGGCAGAGGGAGGAGAGATTGAGGAGCGAGAGAAGAGGAGGGGCGGTGAAGGCTCACGGTGGAGGCGAAGGGTGGCGGGGGCGAGCGCGACCGGGCGGCGGTCTTTTGGAGCGGCGGTGGCACGTTAGGTCTAGGGTTTTTTTATTTCGACTATTGAATCGGGGAGAGAAAAGGTGGGTGGAGGGAGTTTATATTTAATTTATTTATATATATTTTTTTTATTCGAAAATGTGAATTCTTATCCGAACTCCAATTCACATCCAACGACTATCGCCCCTAGCTAATTACCCCAATTCTGAACACAATGGCATATGTTTCGTAAGCCAGTTCGGTTGTTTCAATGAGTTTTTGCTAAAATCAAAATATAAATCTATATACTGAATTTGAACGCACAATTCAATTTACAGGGGCCACATATGGACCCCAAAAATTCTAGAAAAATAAATCTGGCTATTTTTAGACGATACGGTCCTAACAAAACTAATTTCGTCAAATTTGGAGATCGTTGTAAAAATGGCCATTTTCTGGTTGATCCAAATTGGCTGAAACTGATGAAACACGTTTTCTTTTTCCACGCTCACATATTGATTTAGAAAATTATGATATTTTGAACCTAACAATAACTTGACATCCCGAATCCAACAAAAGTGGTTTCGTCAAAAACGGAGGCCGTTTGCAGAATTTCCATTTTTAAGGGCCAAAATTCCATAACGACTATTCTGAATTTTCAATTGGACATAACTTTTTATTCCCACTATGAAATTTGGATTTTCCAGATTCGTTGGAAAGATATTCTCAAATGCTTTCAGATGTATTTGGTATCACTAAAATTAGGTTTATTTTGAATCCTGTACATTCATTTGAAATTTGAAATTGAATTTTCAAACTACCGTGCCATTTTCAATTCCTTTTATAATTAAAAATAATTATTTATATTCTAACGACGATTCCAAATAAATATATACGTTCTAATTAGATTCAAAATAAATTTATCATCGTTATTATTTAAAATATCCAAAATTCATTTAAATTGCCAATTTTATTTTTTAAATTGGTTCGGATTTTCCTGGTTATTACAATCTCCCCCACTTAAAATCTTTTCGTCCTCGAAAAGGAACGGAGCTGAAAGTTGTTTTACTAATCAACTCAACTTTCATTATTTTCATTATGGCTTAAGTTCTTCAACTTTTCAGTTTCTTAGAACTTTCCAATTCTTCAAAAATTTGGCTAACACCTAAATTTTTGAAAAATTTCACCATAACCTCCTTTGTACGGGAGCACCAGGAAAATCCCGAAATTGCCATACAGGCCTCTCCAATCCAAAAAAAAAAAAAGAAACAACCAAGCGACTAGCCAATCGTCTCATAAAATCATCCAAAACCCAAGAAATTAGTAAAAATGTACGTATCTGTCGGGCATTGAATTTTATTCCTCTTCTCTAGACTTCTTGCAATGACCTGTTCAAAGTATATATATGTGCATGCATGTAATTTCCAACAATTTTCAATATAGTTCAATATTTGGTTCAATTTGGCCTAAATTTTCCTTGCATTCACATAATGGTTTATATGAATAATCACACAACACATCCATCAATTAATTAGTGAATTAACGTTTCAAATTCATAATTTTGATATATAGTCAAAAATCACATTTTTGATGCCAAATCACAACAATAAGCCCTATCTAGTTTTGGTTCTCACACCGGTCAATTGGAATCATATAGAAATCCCACTATCGGCACTCGAACATAAATTCTGATGATGAGTACTCAATCATCAGAATCATCTTCGAGCTACTAGAGTATGATTCTATATCCGTCGAGCATATTAAAACTTGAATATACGTTTGCATGGCGTATACGCAAAATCTTTATATATTGGATTGTCCAAATTCAACACAAATAAATATTCAAATACGTTGAATAAGGTTTAAATTTTCAAAACAAAGTTGGTTTTCATTTTTATTTTAAAAATAATACTCTTCACACTCATTCTAGGATACTACTGATCCTATCTCTAACGAGTCATTCTCATTGCATATTACTAATCCAATCTCTGATGAATTCTTTCGTATGGTTCTAATGTGTCTTGTTCTCGAGCTCTGTAAACTAGAGCTCTGATACCAAACTGACACGAGCCGAACTTCCCCGTGAAGGAAAGAACGGATTGAGTTGAGAACAAGACAAATCAGAACACAAACAAAAGAACATTTCATTGTTTATTACAACAATTCCATCAGAATACAAGAATATACAAAGTATGAATAAATATTATACGTGAGAAAAATATCAGAGATTCAATTTACATTACATAGCAGTAGAAAATAATACACAAACACAACTGAAAGAGATAAACGGATACAGAGCTTTCCGAATATTATTCCGGTCATAAACCAGGATCTTGTGAATATAAATCCGCAAAACCAAAACTACTAGCTGCCCGTGTGGAAAATAGGGGCACCCAGAGTTTAGGTTAAAACAATAAACTCCAGGTTAGTCAAGTGACTGGTGTGAGAACTAAAACAGTTATTTAGATCTTTACTTTGAAAGAGAGTAATTCAAGGGACCACGCCGCATAACACGGAACGGGTTTCCTCCCAAGAATACTAGTTCATAGAATAAACAACGCAATGCTTTTTGGAAAAATGAAGCTATTATAAGACCCAGGTCCCATCACACAATGCAACGCAAGCCGTAGGATAGGGTTTTCCCTTATAATAGTCAAACATGCTTGGTACGTTTAAAACAAATTATTTTGATACTATTATAGTGTGAAGTGTATGAAAACAACTTCAAATATAAATGTATCAATCATAGGTGGCATGGGTAACATCTATCATGTCGCCAATACTAGGCTCTACAATCAAAACTGAAATGTCACGTATTGGAAATTGGATTTTCGTCATGAGTAGAGGCCAGGGATGGCTCCTCACCGCTTCGAGACTCTCTAGCAAATGTCTCAGGACTACACACTCTAGGTAACCGTTGGATCTTCAAGTCCGGTTCTCAGTTACGTTTGAGGATTGGTTATTCCTGAACACACATTTCCCGGTCCTATCGGACCTTTATCCGAGGCGCCTCACAATCCAACAGCCACATAGGTAAAATAACAATGATGTCAGGGCAAGTAAAAAGCTGACACCACCCATAGCTAGAAAGAAACGTCGTGCACTCCCTGCAGTCACGATCCCCTTTTTGACTCATACCGAGGTGTGAGGCTCGCGAATTAACGCTATACACAAAGCTACGTTGTATTAAAGCCGTGCTTTAATCATCAACCACAAGACTCTGCTTTTCAACAAAAGCTTTGATCATTGCATCTCAACATGCCACATAGGCAATTCATGCCATGTGACAGATATCTATCGATATATAACCTTTGAGCTTGTACGTCTCAGAGAAGGGCGTTAAGCAAGAAAATAAATTCTCCGCCACCAAACAGATATATATTTAATAGAAATCAATTAGCACAGAATAAAATCCCATGTCAGACACACAATCCATTTATAAGTCCGTTCTGGGTCTAAACGAAACCGGAGGCACCTTATTCCTCCCCCACATGTCCAATACAGGGGAGAGGTCCTCGCGTATCCATCGATCTCCAAGTACGTCTGGACGATCACCACTTATTACCTCGACTTGGGTGTACAGCCAATCAAGACATCAGTAATCATCCAAACGATGTGAATACCTCTGGTCTTCAACCACCGTCTTCATCTTCGACATATCGTCAAATCAGTAATTCAGAATGGGCATAAACCCGGCCTTTCCGAATAACTCGCGTATATAATAAACAAGTGCTATAAACCACAACATACGCCTCATTCCAATTATGAATATTATTTTATTCAAATATTCACATACTTTGGGAAAGCTTCCCATTAATTTTATCAAAGATAAATTCTTTTAAATTTATTCTTTAATCTTCCTTTGGATTCTCAATTCAAACCATATCATGTCTTTAACTGGTTTAAAGAACCATTGTCATTTAAAACACGGTTCACGATAAACCCAAAATCACCTTCCATTTCATCAGCCTTTAACCATAAATTAGCGAGTGAACAATTCCCTAAGTATTAACCCCGAAGGCCGAAACCAACATCAGACCAATACACAGGAAACCATTCAACTTAACTAATCTCCAGTTTGTTTCTGATTTTCTTAACTCCATTGTTAATCGGGTTAAAGAGCAAGTGTTATTTAAAACACCGTTCATGATAAACCCAAAGACCAATTTCAATTCAATTCCAATTAAATATATTAAATTGGAAACCTTTACCTTGGAAAATTCCCGTTAAATCTTGATAAAAATATTTATAAATTCCAAATCTCATTTCATTGTAAATTGGGTTAAAGTACAAATGTCTTTGAAAACACAGTTCACAACAAACCAAAATCCAATCAGTCTCTAACCGTAAATTAGTAAGAGGACAATTCCCTGAGTATTAACCCCAAAGGCCGAAACTAACATCAGATCAACACCTAGAAAACCATTCAACTTAACTAACCTCCAGTCGGTTTCTAATTTTATAAACTACATTCAATTCAAGAATAGTATTATTAAAGATACCATTCACGTCAAACCCAATATCCAATTTTATATTAAATACAAGGCTATGAATAGAAAATATGTCGGCTTACATTCAATATAAAATTCTGAAACCAACAAATATTGTATTGGAATAACGATTTATATATCTTCCAAATTCCTCCACAATACCCATATAATCACGAAATCCAATATCGAAATATTCTGAAGATAATTTCGATTCAAATCCATTCCAATTCATATATTGGAAATCCTGGTTATTTTTAAAACCATTTCAAATCCAATTTATTATTCTATTTCGAAACTAGTTCGTTTCGATAAAAATATATTTTTATCTTTTCAAATATGGAATTTTTCATCTCGATTCTTCCTAAATTATTTATTTTGATTTTACACAAATTATTGATATTTTCAATAATTTTATCAAGGCCCGTACAGTCGATTTCAATAAATGGCCATCAAACTGCGTTACAGCGACCTTTTCCAAATTTGATTTGGACATAATTCCAAAACCAACCATTAGATTTCAAATCTCTAATATTCAATAGAAATCTCTTTTTGATACAAACCCAACGGTTTTGGTTTTAGGAGAATCCGACGGTCGGATCTCCCATAATGTCCGTTTGAAGTCAATGGTCGAAATTCGCGAATTGCCGCAGCGCGACGCTTTCTATTCAGGCCATTATATATATAATATATATATTATATATATTTTGTCGATTTCCATTTGAAACGTATTTTATAAATCGTTTTAAATTCGTTTTCAAAACTGTTTCAACTTCATATTCAATTCCAAATCAAAATTGAATTTTCTATTATAAATTCTTTTTAAATTCATTTCAAATTGATTTCAATTCAATTTCAATTACAATTCAATTTCAATTCGTTTTGAATTCACTTTAAATCGATTTCAATTCAATTTCAATTCGTTTTGAATTCATTTCAAATGTGTTTCAATTCTTTTTCAGTTCGTTTTGAATTCATTTCAAATTGATTTCAATTCATTTTTAGTTCGTTTTGAATTCATTTCAGATTGATTTCAATTCATTTTCAGTTCGTTTTGAATTCATTTCAAATTTATTTCAATTCATTTTCAAATTCAAACAAAATTGAATATTCTATATCACTTCAATATTTTCAAAACATCAGATTTCGAAATCACTTTTTGATATTCATTATAAAATGAATAAAATCGACCAAATTCCCGTTCATGTTAAAATGGCTTTTAACTACTTAACATGGCTTCACATTCCAATATTCAATGAATATCATTTTAAAATATTCGTTAATTCTAAACTGGAATCAGACTCAGTCAATTACCATATAGTTTCAGTTATATGAATTTTATCCAATACATGTATACAACAATGATGATAAACAATCATTAAAAATTCGAACATCATCCAGAGTGCATTCTACAACTGTATAATCATTAAAATAAATATTCAATGCTCATACAGCCTGTCAATCAACCGACCGACAAACAACTAATTATTGGGACTAGTGTATGTCATGTATCATCCCAATACCCATGTGGGGTTTCAATCAACAAATAACAAATTTTATTTGTGCAGTTGGGCGATCTGTAAAATTTATCGTCCCAATCAATATCAGCCAAATATGTGTACACAAACAAATCGTCCGATTTGTTTATAAATATTTATTTTATTCATATACACATCAAAAATTATATTTTTAACTATAAAATATTTTAACTATAAACTATTTTATTCCATTTCACATCACACAATCAATTTTTACAACACAATCAAACAAACAAATAAGTCGTCCATGGTCTACGGACGACGGGTGTCGGGTGCTGCTAAGCACCGTCGGCATCCTAGCATATATTTTAACTAGAAAATAAAATAAAGTGATAAGTTCTCGCCTTGGAGTTCCACTCCGCTATGCTTTGTTTGTCAATCTATGTAATATGCCTAAGTTAAAAATTATATTTTTAACCAATCAATAATTATTTCTTCGCATGATTATTTTATAAATAACATACATAGGCTAAAAGTTATATATTTTATCTTTCTAAAAATAATTTCATATTTTTTTCAACTACTCTACATAGATAAAAACCACATTTTTATGCTGCTACTATATAGATAAAAATCGAATCTTTACTGCTACTTCATGTAACACCCTGTATTTTCTTTGAACGTCAAAGTAACAAATCAAAGTATACTTAATTTTTAAAGAATAATTAAGGGAAATGGGTTATGCCATTGCGTTCGTCTCGGGATTATGCTTGAGATAGAGTCCGAGTTTGCGTAAATCGGACTCCGTATGAAGAAGTTATGGCACTTAGAAGTTTCAGGAATTTAAAATAAAAACTAGCCCGAATACAAATTTAAAGTTTCGAAATTCGTATCACACATCCGGGCTGGGTGGGAAATTTCCCGCCCAGGACCCAGGTCGACCAGGGGGTCGACCTAGGGGTCGACCTGGGTAGAACAGGTCGACCATGGGGTCGACCTCCCCCCTTTTCCAGATCCGTGGACAGATTCGTTTTTCTGCATTTAGACGTCCGTTCTGACCAGATTCGTTGCTCCTAAGCTATTTGAACGCCCCCAAACCTCACTTTCTCTCCACACAACTTCATTTTGCCTATACTCTACCCTAATTCATATCAAAATAAATCTAAGATGGGGTTATGCTGCTCAAGTCCTTCATAGAAATCAAGTTTAGAATTCTAGTGGAGATTCAAAGGCTAATTCAACGACTTCAACCGCTATTTCTAAGGATCAAATCTAAATTAGAAGAACAATAGCCTACTTCAAGGGAAAGCTATTCAGTTTCAGAATATAGATCCCAGAATTCAAGACCATTATGTAATTTGTAAGTTCACGTTACTTTCAGAAATAAAAGTTAATTGTGATTCTGACATTGTAATAAATCTGGATCTGAGATTATGCCTGTCTTTCTATATCCTTTGGATCTATCTCATTGATAATATTATGTCCATTCTTTGTCTCTTCTTTCCTTCTTCCCTTTTTGTTTTATAGCCAGGCTACTGCGAGCCTGAGCCGGATCTCATAAGAGATAAATGTTTGTTAGAAATAAAATTGGGCATAAATTATGTTTTGGGCACGACCAGCGCTAAAATTTGGAAAAAGTATTAAATTGTGTATAATTGGACATAATTGAGTTGTAACTGATTTGAGGACATAACACATGTTGTATTCAAAACATAAAGTATTGGACATACGACTTGAGATTTGAGGCATAAAGTATTGGACATATGACTTGGGATTTGAGGCATAAAGTATTGGACATATGACTTGAGATTGAAACATAAAGTATTTGACATATGACTTGAGATTTGAAGCATAAAGTATTGGATATATGACTTAGGATTTGGGGCGTAAATTGAACTGTAAATATAGGGCATAGTACATGTTGTGGTCTAAGACCTAAAATTGGGACATATATATATATATATATATATATATATATATATATATATATATATATATGATAGTTTATGATTTGGAAGAAGAAGATTAGGGTGTATAGTGATGTATGGCTTAAGCATGAAAACAAGATTTTCCTTTGTTTTGTAAGTCAATTACTTTTTAGATTTGGACACTTAAATCTAATTGTGACATGTAATAAAATGGATATGAGAATATGCCTGATGTAAGCTATCCTTTCATTGAAATCTGTGCTTGAGTATATATATATCTTTGGGAATCATTTTTGACTATGAAACTGGTCCAATCATATCTATCCTTGTTGTATATCGGAATTGTAA
The DNA here is from genome assembly GCA_030737875.1 of Allium sativum. Lineage (NCBI taxonomy): Eukaryota > Viridiplantae > Streptophyta > Magnoliopsida > Asparagales > Amaryllidaceae > Allium > Allium sativum. The sequence goes on from CM060926.1 coordinate 694,509,472, forward strand.
TTCCTTTTTAAGTTCATGATATAATTCTTATCATATTTATACGCCTGCGATGTATTCCTTGCAAAACTTGTCTTTTTAGTACATCAGGTTTATTGGACCAGTAGTTCTTATCATCATATGACTATGCTTATCTTTACGATGTTCCATCTTGCTTCTCCCCTTATATTATGAATCTTGAGTTGAATCTCGAAATACATACGTTATGAATGCGGGGGAGATTGGGTATAACATGAAATTGACATTATTTAGCATAATTTGGAACATGTAATATGACATAACTGTTAAGATGCAATTTGGGGGTAACTTGACATGAATTATGGAATATATTGAACCTTGAATTGGCATGAACGACGAAGTAGGAAGTTGGCATATAAATCAAGTTTTGGGCAAAATTGTTATTGTTGCGAATTTGGGGTAACTTGAGCATTAAATCTAGATTGGGTGTAAAATGTAACATGACTAGTTTTGGTGAATTTGGTAATTAGCATGTAAAATCTAGATTTAGGTATATAGGGTAAACGTGTAGATTAAAGATGAACATGCCTAACCTGAGGTTAGATTGAGTTGTGGTGTAAAACTGCTCGGAACCGCCTGGCACATCCAGTAACCGCAACAACACATATCTAATGTGAGAGGTTGGTGCATTAATAAATCAATTAATGATAATGAACAAGATGAATGAGTAGGGTTAAGTTCATAGGAACACTTAACCAATATAACTTGGAGGACTAGGGTTAAGTAATAAGAAACACTTAACCGATATGACAAGATGGATGACTAGGGTTAAGTTAATAGGAAACACTTAACCGTATAGCATGATAAATGGAAAGGGTCAAGTTAACACTTAACCAATATAACTTGATTTGTGGTAAGGTTAAGTTAACACAAGAAGGCAACACTTAACAAAAATAACATGACAAGTAGGTGGGTTAAGTTAACTTGAATTGATTGATGACACTTAACCAATAGAACATTATGAACACGTGGGGTTAAGTTAACAAGGAACACTTAACCAATATAACTTGATGGACGAACGAGGTTAAGTTAATAAGAAACACTTAACCAACATGACATGATGACTGGGTAGGTTAAGTTAACATGAATGGACAACACTTAACCAATATGGCATAATGTGCGGGAGGGTTAAGTACATATTGGGTTGGTGGGTAATATTAGTAAATATAGGCCCACAAAACTTAACCGTTTAATAAACATGCTTGAATCGATGGGAGGGTTAAGTACATCTCGTGTAGGTGGGTAATATTAGTACATATAGGTCCACAAACTCAACCGTTTAATAAAATGCTTGAATCAGTGGGAAGGTTAAGAAGATATCGGGTTGGTGGGTAATATTAGTAAATATAGGCCCACAAACTTAACCAGCAGGAAACCCTAGTAACGAGGACCCATTTCAGCAGTAACCCACATAGATGTATCATGGTACCCTGAAACTAGGTAGGGTAGGGCACGATTACTGGGCTGATTATAAGTGGTCAAAAGTAGCGGCAGGGGTACGTCAGTGTAGGTTCCGACGTTTTACAGGCGTGCACGTACTCCAGAGTGGGAAAAAGCAGGCATTGGGTACCAGTAGTTATACACTGTGCATCTCGAATCATGTCAGGTCGCTATCATAAGGATTGATACACCTTATGGTGGGACCAGCATAAGGTATCTACACGCAAGAGAGAGCCGATTGACACAGACACAAGAGAAATAAATATAAGTAGGGAGCCGATCGATAGGGCAGTAAGGGTACATCTAGCATGTTCATGGCAATTAGGTAGATTGAGGTGGAATCCTCACGATAGATGTACACCTGAAGGCTACCACAACTACGGGGATTGGGATCACGTTATCATTTTATACATATTACTAGTTGGGACACTAGTTAGGTGGTGCAGAGACAGATATATAAATCAGAATAACAAAGTAGTATCGAAGCAAGGAAAGAGTAGAAGCGCATTCAGTTTATCTTGCCTTATCATACCTTATGCTTATCCTACGTTATCTTGTTATCACGATATTGTCTTTTATTCAGTTTATTCATGTCATGATGCTTTTACCTGTTTATATGCTGAAAGTCACTGGACATACCAGACTTATGTCTGATCTAGTTTTCTTTCACCTCTTTTCTTCTGTTCCCCCCTCCAGGTTCACAGGGAGGAAATGTTAGCACTTAGCTCAATTTTCTTTCTAAGCTCGAAGATAGTCAATGTATTGCTTTGGAATCTCTCTTCCACTGCTATGGCTGGTTCACGCTTTATTAGGGAATATCATTGTTACTTTTACGCTTCTTTTATTCTTGGAAGTTTTTAAATCAAGATAGAAGTTCTATGTAATACATTTAAGTGTGTTTGAGAAAATTGTTGTAAAAGCTTGACTGAATTAAGTTGTTTATAAAATGACTTTATTTTCCGCTACTTTATTTGTCTATCTTGTAATTTATCTACATCTTTTACCTAAAATACTCCACCAAAGTTAAGGCATTCCCTTTGTGAGTGACTTTAATGGAGGTGTGGTGTTTCACTTGGTATCAGAGCTGAAGGTTATCGGATCAGATAAAGGATTTGAAAAAAAGATTATTTTCAAAACGGTTTTAAAAGAGGCATTTTTAAAAGAAAAGTTTTGTTTTAAAGGCATATTCCCCAAAGCCATATGCACTATCTTTTTGATCCTCTGTTTGAATCCTTGTTTCCTTCTTTCCTGAGTCTCCGGGGCTCCTGGCTTTTTGGGAGGTAACCTCATCGCGGCATGGTTTCGTAGGCTTGATGAGACTACGACACCTTTCAAAGGGCGAAGAAGTGCCCAACTTCCATCTATAGCCGCAGTAATTTCACCTACGGCTAATTTTCTTTCGAGCTTTGTAGGATTCTCCGTGCGATGGATGCAGCTTTCAAGAGACTTGTCAACAAGTTACACAAGGATGGCAAAGATGAGAATGAGGGAGTTTGGCTAAGGAGCACAACCCAAGGATGAAGAACTCATGGATATAGACTTGGTTCACAAAGGAGGGGAGGAAAGATTAGTAAAACCTAAGACAAGAGGAAGTATCTTTATTATGGTATAATGGGTCGTATAATTAAGGACAAGGGCAAGAACAAACGATAGGATTTTCAGGAGGGCAAATGTGTAATGACCTGAGATTTTGACGACTTTGGTTATCGCCATAAACTCATTGACGACTAACCAAACGTCGAAAAATATCGATCATTAATGAAAGAAATTAGAGGATGAGGAAAGATAAGATAGAAACTTAGAATAGAAGAAGAAGAAGAACAAAATATCATAGTAACACGAATCTCACAGCGGAACGGATAAATATATTTCATAACATAACTTTGAAATACAAATCTGTACTTGAATATACATATCATTACCAAAGTACAACACTTACAACACAGCGGAAATAACTATAGCTATATAATCCTGAAGCCTCCGGCTCTAAGCTCTTCCAGTATATCTGTAAAATCCCGACTACTTGACTGCTCGTACAAATTTAGGCACCCAAGAGTTTAGGGAAACAAATAAATAAACTCCGGGTCATTCATGGGACTGGTATGAGTAAAACAATTTTAAAACAGTTCAAGCAGGTAAATGATATCTCATAAGACCACGCCGTATAACGGAACGGGTTTTTCCCTTATGAGAATCCAAATTATCTTTATATTAAAACCTTTGATATTATAATAATGTCTATCAACCACAATATAATAATCATCTAGCAGAAACGCTTTCATCTCACGTTCTACATATATTGTATACAATCAAAACCGCAAGCACGTATTGGGTAATGGATTTTCCAACTATGACAATGTATGGAACCACCTTTCGCTAGTGTATCTCTAGAAAGGAATACACTGGGTTCTACAAGAACATCTTTCAACCCGGCTACACATGACCGACCACTCATTTCGCTTGAGTGTATCGAATGCATATCACCAACGGTTGGGATCAGCAACCGTTTCCCGAATGGGACAGTATCGACAATAGATTTTTAGAAATAAATGAAACTCTAGATCAGGTGATTATACACCCTAATAGGTGCGACCTACATAGCCATGCTGCCTGCCCGATTTCTGTCATTTACCGGATGTGAGGCTAGAAGCTACGCTTTATCATCACACCAGATTCACTTTGAATGCCACATCGTCAAATCCATCAAATCACCGATTGACGTCCTCAACCATACATTATGTGATAGCTAAAAGAAGTTTCCTTCTCCGCTTCCACTCTTGGTACGAATGGAGAAATCAATATACGTGATCATCTGGAAATACTCTGTCAGACATCCATCCATACAAGTCATCCAGGAACAGGATGAACCGAAGGCACTATTCTGTAAACAGGATAGCCCTTGCATAACTCCGTCTTCAATTTCCTTTGGCATATATGATTTGATACGCTTATGCCAATACAGAGTGGTTCTTTGGATAATAATCCAACCGGTCTCTCCATATTAACAACGTTAAAATGGTCAAAACTTCGATAGTCTGCGATTTAACAATTGAAGAAAAACAAGTGTGCAAACAACGATATTATTTCCAAATGGAAATTTATATCGATCAAACATCATTCAACATTTATCTCTTTATTTCAATAATTTACTTATCTCCTGTTTCCCTATATTTAATATTTCTTATTTTCTAAATTTGGAAAATATACGTTATTAACAATGGAAAACATTTCTGGTTTCTTATTTGGAAAACATTTCCAAAACTTCTTCATTGGACTTAGTCAGTTTTTTTAAACAAACCATCGCGATGCCAACTCAAACCATTTCCTTTAATTACTAAATTCAATTAACCATCCTTTACTATCGAACCTTAACCATTCCTTAGTTAAAAATGAAGTCAATCAAGTTGGGGTAATACTACCACTCAGACCTCAACTGAACAACGTTTCTAACCTTGAAATAGACAAAGTTCACCCTTCTAATTCTTTAACAAACTTCCTTACGTAACTCTCTTTCAAATCTTTTCTATTCGAAAATTCTTTCCTTCGATAAGGTATATTCGATAACTCTATTCAATTTATTCTATTCACTTAACTCTTTTGATTTAACTCTAACTCTTTTCACTTAACTCCTATCGAATAAACTATATTCGATAACTCTTTTTATTCTATTTGAATAAACTATATATTCGATTAACTCCTTTTACTTTATATTCGAATAAACTATATTCGATTAACTCCTTTAATTCCATTCGATTAAACTAACAACGATTAACTCCTTTTACTTTATATTCGAATAAACTATATTCGATTAACTCCTTTTACTTTATATTCGAATAAACTATATTCGATTAACTCCTTTTACTTTATATTCGAATAAACTATATTCGATTTACTCCTTTTACTTTATATTAGAATAAACTATATTCGATTAACTCCTTTTACTTTATATTCGAATAAACTGCATTCGATTAACTCCTTTTACTTTATATTCGAATAAACTATATTCGATTTAACTCTATCCAATAAATTCTAGTTCGATATAACTCTATCGATTTACTTTAACTGATTAACACTAACTGTTTAACTCTACTGGTTTAACTCTAACTGATTTACTCTAATGATTTTACTCTAACTGGTTTAACTCTATTCAACTAAATCGACTCGACTAACCCCTTTCGAATAACTAATTTGATTTACTAACTTTCGAATACCATATTCGACTTAACTCCTTTCGAATACCATATTCGATTTAACTCCTTTATTGCTTTATAAAGATTTCCTTTTTAACAACATTTATTCATTTTAAAGATTTACTTTTAGTAACGGTTCTCCACTTTAAAATGATTTCCTTCTTATAACAGTTTCCTTTTTATATCGTTTTCCCTTTTCTAAATATCTCCAATTTATAAATATTCCAATTTATAAATATTTCTTATTTATAAATATTCCATTTATAAATATTTTATTTTCAAATATCACTTTGAAAATATTCTCTTATCAACATTTCCGTATGTTTTGGTATCTAACACATCAAATCACGATGACCAATATCGTTTAAACACATATAATAGACAACAGATTATATATCACATCATATATTACAATATATGAATCACAGTAAAATAAATGTTGAGGAATCCAGTTTGATTCCTCTAACCTGTTTCCCTGCATCACAGATGTTAAACAATATAGATAACATCACTTTCAGTTCCATATGACATATTCTGTTAAACAGATTCAATATAGAAATTCAACTAACTGACTAGGCGTTCAATCAAACAGTCAACGCATAGTCAGTCAGCCAATATTTAACAGTTCTAATAATACAACATGAAATTATAAACTGTTCAGAGTTAGTGAGATTTACTCACTTTGGCAGTTCATCGTTAAAGAACGTAAACTGTTGTTTGATTTGAATCAAACAGTTCGTTTCGCCATAAATTCAAACGATCTCCATCCCCCTCTCAGTCAGTCCCATCGGGTAGTGTCCGTCCATACGATCCTGTCGGATCTTGTTTCGCTCAATTATGATATAGTATGGAAGAGTTATGATGTTTTCAAGTTTGATTATACACATTAAATAAAATTAAACTAATTTAAACTATTCTTAGCTTTTAATTGGGCCTCAAGCAAATATAATGGCCCACCTCCCTTACATTACCAGGCCCGAACTCATTCTTCTTTCCTTCCCCAAAACTGCCGTGCTCCAGTACCTATTCATGGCCAAAACCGATCCTTCCAAAGACCATCCATCCTCCCTTTCCACTCCATGATTCGGCAAGCTACACACACCATCAATCTCGCCTTTACTTCCTCTCTGTTCCTATCACCATCGCGTCCACACCATCCTCTCCGCCTAAATCGCGTCACCCAACAGGTACCCGCGCCCTACAGTATTTCGAGCGACACTACTTCGAACGGAATTCCACAAAAAATCGCATACAACCTCAAATCGATCTCCTCAATCAAGTTATGACCCCCAAACCGCGTATAACGCTTGGATTTCCAACTAGGATCGAACCCTAGTTTGCTGTACATTTCTGCATTGGACCAAACAGCCGTCGAACTCCTTAAAAAGGATACTGGAATGGAGAGCATCCTTCAGGCTTCACAAGTTTATGTGATTTTGGATTTATAGGATTTGTTTTGTATTTTTCTATGAATTTCAAATGAGGATGTTTTCACGTTTGAAACAAAACTGATGGAGGCGCAAGAAATTTACCAATGAATGAGATTAGGTCTTAGGGAGGGGTAAGGGTGTTGTATTTATAGTGGAGACAAATATCTAGATATTTTGTAGAAGGAATATTCCCGGTATATTATCCATTGTTAATTCGTCTTCTAAAAATCCATGTGCTCACACACGCTATCTAAAAATCATGAAACTGGGCAAGCGGCTACAATTTGACATTACGGTCCCAACGAAACTGGTTTCGTCGAATTCCGACTCCGTTTGCCCACACAGCGTATTTTTAACTGTCAAAATATTGACTGTTTCTCACTCTAAAAATCCATACGGCCACACAGTGACTCTAAAAATCACGGAAACTAACATCTAGCAACTATTTGACATTGCGGATCTAACAAAATTAGTTTCGTCGAATTCCGATGTCGTTTGCAAAACTGGCTATTTTTAAAGCTCTTGATGACCCATTTAAATATATAAATATATTTAAATTAAATTAAATTAAATATAAATAAATTTATATTATCGTTTATATTCACAGTGAAATACCATACATCTCTAGAATATTCCTATATGGATTTCTAACTCGATATCTCAAATCTGGGTCAACCCGATATTCGATTTATATTGAAATTCCTTTTTTTAAAATATAAATAATTCCTTTATAAAATATAAAGGAATTCCACAGCGACTTTTCTAAAATTTGATTTGGACGTAAGTCAAAATCTACATGACGAAATCCCGATTTTTTTCTTCTACTAGAAAGATATACTCCACCAGCTCCACACGTTTCTTTTTTCATAGAAATCCTGCTTAAAACGAATCCTGTACATTCAGTTGAAGTTCGAATCGCCAATTTACAAACTGCAGCGCCATTTCGAGCTCGATTTTAATTATATTATAATTCTACGTTCAAACTGTCATTTTTATGTAATATATTCGTTATTCAAATTCAATTCCAAGCTGAATTAAATATCACAGATGATCCGGTTCACACCATATCGTCATTTCAGCCAATTCTGATTATTTCAGAATTAAATATATTATTTAATTTATTATTTTAATTAAATATTCATCATTATTTAATTACACGACCATTAAATTCTCTAAACCACCATTTATATAATTAAATTAATTAATTATAATACCTCTGCCAATGCGGGTCATTACAATCTTCCCCACTTAAAATAATTTCGTCCTCGAAACTGCTAAAAGGTAGAGGACGACCCTATCGACTGGTTAGAACATATTTGTTCACTTCTTAACTCCAGTTTCAACTGAACCAATTTAATTTCAATTAATTCTTATCAACGGAAATTTTCAAAAATCCTGAACATTTTCTAACGCCTTAACTCTTCGAAAAATTTCGCCAGCACCTCCTTTGTACTGGTCAATCGGTTAAACTCCAACTTGCCTCTCTGGGCCATCTCCATCCCAAAAGAAAACCAAACAGCCAAGTAGCTTGCAAATTCGGCTCATAAATCTCATGCTTATATCAAATATAAACTTGTACCTTTTGTCGGCATATCATTATATCCCTTCCACCTGTTATCAATTCAGTGGTTACAATTGTTATCCCAAATCAAAATCCGAAATCACTTTTATCTCCAACACAACCATTCGCTTTTTACCAAGTCAAATATCATTTCAACTCGAATTTCTTCTCGATTCCCATACAATTCAAATTTAAATCTCACAATCCAATTTTCTTGATATCATTCTAATTCAATCTCAGTTACCACTTTACTGGCTTTACTTTAATTCAATTTTGCTTTCACAAATTTCTGTTAAATTTGTTTTTATTTCAAACAGTCTTTCCCTGGGAGTTTTTTAAACAGTTTACTCTTTTCAAAAATCAAAATTTCCTTTTGAACATGTCCCTGAGCCCTTAATTAATATTCCACCAGTTAAATCACTTCTCTATTTCTTTATCCATATTTGTTAACCAAATATTTTCAATAACCATATTGGCCTTTTATGTTATTTGGAAAACATTTCCGAATATCGCCTTCCTTTATTTTCTAAACTTTAGAAAATATATGCTATTTATAATTGGAAAATATTCCAATTACTTATCTCTTTTCCGATCTCTTTTATTTCTATAATTAGGAAATATTCTGTATTATATTTCCAAGCTTACACTTATTTGGGTTAAAACAGATGTTGTGTAAAACATCGTTACGACAACCCAAATACTATATTCAACTAACTCTTATTCAACATTGATCTTTGAGCCTGAAATCTTACTATTTATTTGTTAATAATGAAATCAATCAAGTTGGGGTATAACTACCTCTCAGACCTTGACTGAATAACATTTATAACGTCAAAACAGATATGACTACTTACTCGAATAATCAATACCATACAACTACTTATTCACTTTTAAACACGTATACGCTTCCTCTTTCTATTCTTACTAGATTTTATTCTTAGTCTTCCTTTTTGATTTTACTATTCTATTTCTAAGTTCGTTTCCTTATCGACTTCTATATATATATATATATCGATATGTTGATTTCTAACTATCAAATTATCTTAAAAATATTCTAACTCCTTAAATTCCCGGAAAAATTCGCCATAACCTCCTTTGTACCAGGAGCATCAGGATATTTCAAATGGCCTCCCACGACCCTCGCCAATCCAAAAGAAAAAGAAAAAGCCAAGCGGCTAGCCGATACGGCGTATAAAATCTCATATATGAATTAAATACATACCTTTTCGTCGAGCATTCTATTTATATACCTTCATACCTTATCCATACCTATCTCATGTATATTTATACCTGTCCAATCTATTTTAACTATACCTGATCGTTTTTAACTCAATTCGTTAATTAATTTGTTAATTAACTCTTTAGTATATTTCACTTTTATATTTGAACATGACATGTTCAAATATATTTTAACTTGCTTATTAACTAATTTGAATCCAAATTTCAAATTTAAGTTCTATATTCGATTTTGAATATCTATTTACAAATCCAATTCACCTTTCAAAGTTCAACTTCAAATTCAAAACTCGATTAACTAATTCCTCTTCGACTTAGTTAATTCTATTCAATTTCTATTCAAATTTTATATTACTTCTATTTTATAGTTTAAATTCCATTTGAATTCTATATTCAAATTCTATATATTCAAATCCTATAGTTTAAATTCCATTTGAATTCTATATCACTTCCATTGAATTTCATATATTCAAACTTCCTTTGAATTTCTATATTCAAACTCTATTATTACTCTACATGAATTCTATATTAAATATCTATTTCAATTCCATTGAATTTCATATATTCAAACTCCCTTTGAATTTCTATATTCAATTTCTATTTCAATTCCATTGAATTTCATATATTCAAACTCCCTTTGAATTTCTATATTCAATACCTATTTCAAACTTTCTTTATTCATTCCTTATTATAAATCCCATTTTGAAATTCAACACAACTTGTCTTTCCCAAAACAAATTCAAAACAGTATCTCTGGTAGTAATTCGTCACTTACAACTCGAAAATGAATACTGATGATGCAGCTTTCATCATCAGAATCTACTTTCCAGCGATCGAAGTGAGTTCAATACTATAAAACCATTTCTAAACATTTCCACTTTGAAATTCAATTCAAAAATATAATTCACACTGCTTGTAAAACAATTTAAAATCTCCCAGGATCTTAAATTTTCCTTATTCTTAATCCAAATCCATTTACAAACACTTATCCAATTCTCCAGAGTTTTAATTCAATCTCTGGCTTAAATTTCAGATTTAACTCATCTGATTTCACGTATTTCACTTATATGAATTCTGATTGGTTATTTACATAACCATTTAATTTATAATCTTACTCGATTATAATAACAACCAATATATCCACTATATTATAATTTTGATATATATATCTCCTCTATATCAAGATATACCTTGGGTAAACTTATTTTAATTTACCCTCTTTTCAAAACATATCGTGACGGTTCATCATATTCGAGTGTTTACAAAATCCCTACCGATACAGTGGATCAAACTGATCGACCAGAACTCATAAACAACTCAACCAATAATTCTCCACAATATAAAACAATTTTTTATGTCAAATACAAATAAGTTCACTCATATATATACACTCAACTCAATCTAGGGTATTACTAACCCTATCTCTATCGAGTCACGCCGCAGAGCCAAGGTAATTCACTTAACTTAAGCTCTGATACCAACTGTAATGACCCGGGATTTTGACGACTTTGGTTATCGCCATAAACTCAAGGATGACTAACCAAACGTCGAAAAATACCGATCACTAATGAAAGAAATTAGAGGATGAGGAAAGATAAGATAGAAACTTAGAATAGAAGAAGAAGAACACAATATCAGAGTAACACGAATCTCATAGTGGAACGAATAAATATATTTCATAACATAACTTTGAAATACAAATCTGTACTTGAATATACATATCATTATCAAAGTACAACACTTACAACACAACAGAAATAACTATAGCTATATAATCCTGAAGCCTCCTGCTCCAAGCTCTTCCAGCATATCTTTAAAATCCTGACTACTTGACTGCCTATACAAATTTAGGCACCCAAGAGTTTAGGGAAACAAATAAATAAATTCTGGGTCAGTCATGGGACTGGTATGAGTAAAACAATTTTAAAACAGTTCAAGCAGGTAAATGATATCTCATAAGACCACGCCGTATAACGGAACGGGTTTTTCCCTTATGAGAATACAAATTATCTTTATATCAAAACCTTTGATATTATAATAATGTCTATCAACCACAATATAATAATCATCTAGCAGAAATGCTTTCATCTCACGTTCTACATATATTGTATACAAACCGCAAGAACGTATTGGGTAATGGATTTTCCAACTATGACAAGGCATGGAACCACCTTTCGCTAGTGTATCTCTAGAAAGGAATACACTGGGTTCTACAAGAACATCTTGCAACCCGACCACACATGACCGTCCACTCATTTCGCTTGAGTGTATCGAATGTATATCACCAACGGTAGGGATCAGCATCCGTTTCCCGAATGGGACAGTATCGACAATAGATTTTTAGAAATAAATGAAACTCTAGATCAGGTGATTATACACCCTAATAGGTGCGAACTACATAGCCATGCTGCCTGCCCGATTTCTGTCATTTACCGGATGTGAGGCTAGAAGCTACGCTTTATCATCACACCAGATTCACTTTGAATGCCACATCGTCAAATCCATCAAATCACCGATTGACGTGCTCAACCATACATTATGTGTTAGCTAAAAGAAGTATCCTTCTCCGCTTCCACTCTTGGTACGATTGGAGAAATCAATATATGTGATCGTCTGGAAATACTATGTCAGACATCCGTCCATACAAGTCATCCAGGAACAGGATGAACCGAAGGCACTATTCTGTAAACAGGATAGCCCTTGCATAACTCCGTCTTCAATTTCCTTTGGCATATATGATTCGCAACGCTTATTCCAATACAGAGTGGTTCTTTGGACAATAATCCAACCAGTCTCTCCATTTTAACAATGTTAAAATGGTCAAAACTTCGATAGTCTGTGATTTAACTATCAAATAAAAACAAGTGTGCAAACAACGATATTATTTCCAAATGGAAATTTATATCGATCAAACATCATTCAACATTTATCTCCTTATTTCATTAATTTACTTATCTCCTGTTTCCCAATATTCAATATTTCTTATTTTCTAAATTTGGAAAATATACGTTATTAACAATGGAAAACATTTCCATTTCTTGTTTTCTTTATTAGAAAACATTTCTGGTTTCTTATTTGGAAAACATTTCCAAAGCTTCTTCATTGGACTTAGTCAGATGTTTTAAACAAACCATCGCGATGCCAACTCAAACCATTTCCTTTAATTACTAAATTCAATTAACCATCCTTTACTATCGAACCTTAACCATTCCTTAGTTAAAAATGAAGTCAATCAAGTTGGGGTAATACTACCTCTCAGACCTTGACTGAACAACGTTTCTAACCTTGAAATAGACAAAGTTCACCCTTCTAATTCTTTAACAAACTTACTTACGTAACTCTCTTTCAAATCTTTTCTATTCGAAAATTCTTTCCTTCGATAAGGTATATTCGATAACTCTATTCAATTTATTCTATTCACTTAACTCTTTTGATTTAACTCTAACTCTATTCACTTAACTCCTATCGAATAAACTATATTCGATAACTCTTTTAATTCTATTTGAATAAACTATATATTCGATTAACTCCTTTTACTTTATATTCGAATAAACTATATTCGATTAACTCCTTTAATTCTATTCGATTAAACTAACATCGATTAACTCCTTTTACTTTATATTCGAATAAACTATATTCGATTAACTCCTTTTACTTTATATTCGAATAAACTATATTCGATTTACTCCTTTTACTTTATATTCGAATAAACTATATTCGATTAACTCCTTTTACTTTATATTCGAATAAACTATATTCGATTAACTCCTTTTACTTTATATTTGAATAAACTATATTCGATTTAACTCTATCCAATAAATTCTAGTTCGATATAACTCTATCGATTTACTTTAACTGATTAACACTAACTGTTTAACTCTACTTGTTTAACTCTAACTGATTTACTCTAATGGTTTTACTCTAACTGGTTTAACTCTATTCAACTAACTCGACTCGACTAACCCCTTTCGAATAACTAACTCGATTTACTAACTTTCGAATACCATATTCGATTTAACTCCTTTCGAATACCATATTCGATTTAACTCCTTTATTCGCTTTATAAAGATTTCCTTTTCAACAACATTTATTCATTTTAAAGATTTACTTTTAGTAATGGTTCTCTACTTTAAAATGATTTCCTTCATATAACAGTTTCCTTTTTACAACGTTTTCCCTTTTTCTAAATATCTCCTATTTATAAATATTCCAATTTATAAATATTTCTTATTTATAAATATTCCATTTATAAATATTTTATTTTCAAATATCACTTTGAAAATATTCTCTTATCAACATTTCGGTATGTTTTGGTATCTAACACATCAAATCACGATGACCAATATCGTTCAAACACATATAGTCGATAACAGATTATATATATCATATATTAGAATATATGAATCACAGTAAAATAAATGCTGAGGAATCCAGTTGGATTCCTCCAACCTGTTTCCCTGCATCACAGATGCTAAACAATATAGATAACATCACTTTCAGTTCCATATGACATATTCTGTTAAATAAAATCAATATAGAAATTCAACTAACTGACTAGCAGTTCAATCAAACAGTCAACATATAGTCAATCAGCCAATATTTAACAGTTCTAATAATACAACATGAAATTATAAACTGTTCAGAGTTAGTGAGATTTACTCACTTTGGCAGTTCATCGTTAAAGAACGATAAACTGTTGTTTGATTTGAATCAAACAGTTCATTTCACCATAAATTCAAACGATCTCCATCCCCCTCTCAGTCAGTCCCATTGGGTAGTGTCCATCCATACGATCATGTCGGATCTTGTTTCGCTCAATTCTGATATCGTATGGAAGAGTTATGATGTTTTCAAGTTTGATTATACACATTAAATAAAATTAAACTAATTTAAACTATTCTTAGCTTTTAATTGGGCCTCAAACAAATATAATGGCCCACCTCCCTTACATTACCAGGCCCGAACTCATTCTTCTTTCCTTCCCCAAAACTGCCGTGCTCCAGTACCTATTCATGGCCAAAACCGATCCTTCCAAAGACCATCCATCCTCCCTTTCCACTCCATGATTCGGCAAGCTACACACACCATCGATCTCGCCTTTACTTCCTCTCCGTTCCCATCACCATCGCGTCCACTCCATCCTCTCCGCCTAAATCCCGTCACCCAATAGGCACCCGCGCCCTACAGTATTTCGAGCGACACTACTTCGAACGGAATTCCACAAAAAATCGCATACAACCTCAAATCGATCTCCTCAATCAAGTTATGACCCCCAAACCGCGTATAACGCTTAAATTTCCAACTAGGATCGAACCCTAGTTCGCTGTACATTTCTACGTTGGACCAAACAGCCGTCGAACTCCTGAAAAAGGATATTGAAATGGAGAGCATCCTTCAGGCTTCACAAGTTTATGTGATTTTAGATTTATAGGATTTTATTTGTATTTTTTATGAATTTCAAATGAGGATGTTTTCACGTTTGAAACAAAACTAATGGAGGCGCAAGAATTTTACTAGCGAATGAGATTAGGTCTTAAGGAGGGGTAAGGGTGTTGTATTTATAGTGGAGACAAATATCTAGATATTTTATAGAAGGAATATTCCCGGTATATTATCCATTATTAATTCGTCTTCTAAAAATCCGTGTGCTCACAAGCGCTATCTAAAAATCACGAAACTGGACAAGCGGCTACAGTTTGACATTACGGTCCCAACGAAACTGGTTTCGTCGAATTTCGATTCCGTTTGCCCACACAGCGTATTTTTAACTGTCAAAATATTGACTATTTCTCACTCTGGAAATCCGTACGGCCACACAGTGACTCTAAAAATCACGAAAACTGACATCTATCAACTATTTGACATTGCAGATCTAACAAAATTAGTTTCGTCGAATTCCGAGGTCGTTTGCAAAACTGGCTTTTTTTAAAGCTCTGGATGACCCATTTAAATATATAAATATATTTAAATTAAATTAAATATAAATAAACTTATATTATTGTCTATATTCACAGTGAAATACCATACAGCTCTAGAATATTCCTATATGGATTTCTAACTTGATATCTCAAATCTGGGTCAACCCGATATTCGATTTATATTGAAATTCCTTTTTTAAAAATATAAATAATTCCTTTATAAAATATAAAGGAATTCCACAGAGACTTTTCTAAAATTTGATCTGGACGTAAGTCAAAATCTACACGACGAAATCCCGATTTTTTCTTCCACTAGAAAGATATACTCCACCAGCTCCACACGTTTCTTGTTT
Organism: Allium sativum; assembly: GCA_030737875.1. Classification (NCBI taxonomy): domain Eukaryota; kingdom Viridiplantae; phylum Streptophyta; class Magnoliopsida; order Asparagales; family Amaryllidaceae; genus Allium; species Allium sativum. The sequence continues at coordinate 694,525,615 of CM060926.1, forward strand.
CACAGAAATCCGGCTTAAAACGAATCCTGTACATTGAGTTGAAGTTCGAATCGCCAATTTACGAACTGCAGCGCCATTTCGAGCTCGATTTTAATTATATTATAATTCTACGTTCAAACTGTCGTTTTTATATAATATATTCGTTATTCAAATTCAATTCCAAGCTGAATTAAATATCGCAGATGATCCGGTTCACACCATATCGTCATTTCAGCCAATTCTGATTATTTCAGAATTAAATATATTATTTAATTTATTATTTTAATTAAATATTCATCATTATTTAACTCCACGACCATTAACTTCTCTAAACCACCATTTATATAATAAATAAATTAATTATAATACCTCTGCCAATGCGGGTCATTACAAAATGCATGCTCTCATCGCCAGCGTACCTGAGAGAGAGGTAGTTAGGTTTCTGTTGAAAGAGTTTAGCTTTTCCTATTTGATAATCCTGTTAGTACTCTTTTTGATTTTAGCGCTTCACATTCGTTTATATCTGCTTCCATAGTTGAGTCTCTGCACCTTAGAACTTGTACAGTAGAGGATCCCATTATTGTCTCAAATCCAATTGCTGGTTCGGCTCATTTATCTTTGGTTTGTGAGGATTTGAGAATATCTATATTAATGCTTATGTTTTTGGTTCCATGGGATATGGGTTGATTCTAGGCATGGGATGGTTAGCTAGTAACTGCGAAAGGAGGGTAGTTAGACCTTTTACTTGCCTTGGGAATACCCTCGAGATTTCGTGCGATCCTAAGGGATCAGTTAGGCTTAGCTACCTAGAATTACTTGATGCATCTATCGACGATTTGCGATCCGTTAGAATAGTCCATGAGTACGAGGATGTTTTGATTAGGTTAGGGGTTTTCCCCGTAAAACTCAAGATAGACTTCTGCATATATCTAGTTGACAACACGAAGCCAGTTATGCGATCTACGATAGTTTTGGAACAAGATTGGCGAGGATAGCCAGAGTCGGTTAAGTGCTCAATTGTTTGGTTGTTTTGCTAGTATCATCTCACATAAATCGTCCAAATTCGGAGGAGGTATTCCTTGGGTGCTTTTCTGATATTGGTTTTGGCTTTTGGGACTTGTACTTGAGGGATGTCGAGTTCGACTAGGATGGTTTGCGTGAGAAATAAATGGTTTTGGCAGGCGCCCTAAGTAAGACTGACCTTAATAGAGGTAAAAAAAGTATATAGCAACCTTTAGCTTTAGACCCCCAGAATTTTGACTTGATGGATAAGCTAAGTAGAAAAGAGACCTCTAATCATCATAGTATATACACTTGGTATCATGGTTAACATCTGTTTATCTTGGAAAGATAGTTCGACTACATTGGATACCCTCCAGCATAGTAAGTGATCGAGGTCCTATCTTTACTAGTCGGTTTTGGATATGGAGGTCAAGAAGCTTCGCAATCATGAAGTTAAATTAGTTAAGGTACAGTGGAGTGAAGCTCAAGAAGATGCGACTTAGAAGACTGGAAACTAGATACACACATCATACCCTTTTTGAGGGTATATCCTTGATTCCTCTTTTTCTATAAAATTTATTTGCATGATAGTCTTTATCTTTTAAGTATATCCTCCCGGTCCTATCCTCGGTCCTTAGGTAGAAGCAAATGGATGTAAACATGTGTTTGAGATGTTTTATGTTTGGTGGATGCAAGTGTTGCAAGTGTTTGCTCGTGGATGCATATACACACATTAGACACTAGATCGGCTCAGTCACTTTCATATTGCATATGCGTGAGTGAATTATTATATATATGGATTGAAACTTGATGTGTTATCATATAGATGTTGCATTTGTATGAATGACTGTTCACACATGTAGAAGTTATAAAGTATGATTAGGAATAATTGCATACATGTTGGATTCATGGCACTAACATAATCCGTATTAAGGAGGTCAACCGAATCAGTAGACCGCTTGATTTTGCATTAGATAAGGACATGTACACATGCTATGCATACGATCATGAAAGTATTAGAAACCTTTTAAGGAAACTGGATGCCTGTGTTTGATGGTTGTGTAGATGGACGATTGGATGGTAGGATATACATTCTTCTTGACTTGAAGATTTCGGGGACGAAATCCTTTAAGGAGGGGAGAATGTAACACCCCGTATTTTATGTGAACGTCAAAGTAACAAATCAAAGTATACTTAATTTTTAGAGAAGAATTAAGGGAAACGGGTTACGCCATTGCGTTTGTCTTGGAATTCTGCTTGAGATAGAGTCCGAGTTTTCATAAACCGGACTCCGTATGAAGAAGTTATGGCACTTAGAAGTTTTAGGAATTTAAAATAAAAACCAGCCCAAATTCAAATTTAAAGTTTCGAAATTCAAATCACACATTCGGGCTGGGCGGGAAATTTCCCGCCCGAAACCCAGGTCGACTAAGAGGTCGACCTGGGGTCAACCTGGGTAGAACAGGTCGACTATGGGGTCGACCTGGGGGTCGAATTCCCCCCTTTTCAGATCCGTGGACAGATTCGTTTTTCTGCATTTAGACGCCCATTCTGACCAGATTCGTTGCTCCTAAGCTATTTAAATCCACCAAACCTCACTTTGTCTATACTTTACCCTAATTCATATCAAAATAAATCTAAGACGGGGTTATGCTTCTCAAGTTCTTCGTAGAAATCAAGTTTAGAATTCTAGTAGAGATTCAAAGGCTAATTCAATGACTTCAACAACTATTTCTAAGGATCAAATCAAATCTAAATTAGAAGAATAAATAGTCTACTTCAAGGGAAAGCTATTCAGTTTCAGAATACAGATCCCAGAATTCAAGACCGTTCTGTAATTTGTAAGTTCACATTACTTTCAGAAATAAAAGTTAATTGTGATTCTGACATTGTAATAAATCTGGATCTGAGATTATGTCTGTCTTTTTATATCCTTTAGATCTATCTCATTGATAATATTATGTCCATTCTTTGTCTCTTCTTTCCTTCTTCCCTTTTTGTTTTATAGCTAGGCTACTCCGAGCCGGAGCCGGATCTCATAAGAGATAAACGTACGTTGGAAATAAAATTGGGCATAAATTTTGATTTGGACTTGACCAACGCTTAAATTTGGGAAAAGTATTAAATTGTGTATAATTGGGCATAATTGAGTTTTAACTGATTTGAGGACATAACCCATATTGTATTCGAAACATAAAGTATTGGACATACGACTTGAGATTTGAGGCATAAAGTGTTGGACATATGACTTGAGATTTGAGGCATAACGTATTGGACACATGACTTGGGATTTGAGGCATAAAGTATTGGACATATGACTTTAGATTTGAAACATAAAGTATTGGACATATGACTTGAGATTTGAAGCATAAAGTATTAGACATATGACTTGAGATTTGGGGTGTAAATTGAACTGTAAATATAAGGCATAGTACATGTTGTGGTCTAAGATTTAAAATTGGGACACACACACACATACACACACACACACACATATATATATATATGATAGTTTATGATTTAGAAGAAGAAGATTAGGGTGTATAGTGATGTATGGCTTAGGCATAAAAACAAGTTTTGCCTTAGTTTTGTAAGTTAGTTACTTTTTCGATTTGAACACATAAATCTAATTGTGACATGTAATAAAATGGATATGAGAATATGCCTGATGTAGGCTATCCTTTTATTGAAATCTGTGCTTGAGTATATATATCTTTGTGAATCATTTTTGACTATGAAACTGGTCCAATCATATCTATCCTTGTTGTATATCGGAATTGTAATCCCTTTTTAAGTTCATGATATAATTCTTATCATATCTATATGCCTGCGATGTATTCCTTGCAAAACTTGTCTTTTTAGTACATCAAGTTTATTGGACCAGTAGTTCTAATCATCATATGACTATGCCTATCTTTACAATGTTCCATCTTGCTTCTCCCCTTATATTACGAATCTTGAGTTGAATCTCGAAATACATACGTTATGAATGCGGAGGAGATTGGGTATAACATCAAATTGACATTATTTGGCATAATTTGGAACATGTAATATGGCATAACTGTTAAGATGCAATTTGGGGTAATCTTACATGAATTATGGAATATATTGAACCTAGAATTGGCATGAACGACAAAGTAGGAAGTTGGCATATAAATCAAGTTTTAGGTAAAATTGTTATTGCTGCGAATTTGGGGTAACTTGAGCAATAAATCTAGATTGGGTGTAAAATGTAAATGACTAGTTTTGGTGAATTTGGTAATTAGCATGTAAAATCTAGATTTGGGTATATAGGGTAAACGTGTAGCTTAAAGATGAACATGCCTAACCCGAGGTTAGATTGAGTTGCGATGTAAAACCGCCCGGAACCGCCCGGCACATCCAGTAACCGCAACAACACATATCTAATGTGAGAGGTTGGTGCATTAATAAATCAATTAATGCTAATGAACAAGATGAATTATTAGGGTTAAGTTCATAGGAACACTTAACCAATATAACATGGATGACTAGGGTTAAGTAATGAGAAACACTTAACCGATATGACAAGATGGATAACTAGGGCTAAGTTAATAGGAAACACTTAACCAATATAGCATGATAAATGGAAAAGGTTAAGTTAACACTTAACCAATATAACCTGATTTGTGGTAGGGTTAAGTTAACACAAGAAGGCAACACTTAATCAAAGTAACATGACAAGTAGGTGGGTTAAGTTAACTTGAATTGATTGATGACACTTAACCGATACAACATGATGAACACGTGGGGTTAAATTAACAAGGAACACTTAACCAATATAACTTGATGGACGAATGGGGTTAAGTTAGTAAGAAACACTTAACCAACATGACACGATGACGGGGTAGGTTAAGTTAACATGAATGGACAACACTTAACCAATATGGCATAATGTGCGGGAGGGTTATGTATATATCGGGTTAGTGGGTAACTTTAGTAAATATAGGCCCATAAAACTTAACCGTTTAATAAACATGCTTGAATCGATGGGAGGGTTAAGTACATCTCGTGTAGGTGGGTAATATTAGTACATATAGGCCCACAAACTTAACCGTTTAATAAACATGCTTGAATCAGTGGGAGGGTTAAGTATATATCAGGTTGGTGGGTAATATTAGTAAATATAGGCCCATAAACTTAACCAGCAGGAACCCTTGTAACGGGGACCCATTTCAGTAGTAGCCCACATTGATGTATCATGGCACCCTAAAACTAGGCAGGGTGGGGCACGATTACTGGGTTGATTATAAGCGGTCAAAAGCAGCGGCATGGGGTACGTCAGTGTAGGTTCCGACAGTTTACGGGCATGCACGTACTCCGGAGTGGGAAAAAGAAGGCACTGGGTACCAGTAGTTATACACTGTGCATCTTGAATTGTGTCGGGTCGCTATCATAAGGATTGATACACCTTATGGTGGGACCAGCACTGGGTTTCTACACGCAAGAGAGGGCCGATTGACACAGACACAAGAGAAATGAATACAAGTAGGGAGCCACTCGATAAGGTAGTAAGGGTACATCTAGCATGTTCATGGCAATTAGGCAAATTGAGGTGGAATCCTCACGATAGATGTACACCTGAAGGCTACCACAATTACGGGGATTGGGATCACGTTATCATTTTATACAGATTACTAGTTGGGACACTAGTTTGGAGGTGCAGATATAGATATAGAAATCAGAATAACAAAGTAGTAGCGAAGAAGAGAAAGAGTAGAAGCGCATTCAGTTTATCTTGCCTTATCATACCTTATGCTTATCCTATGTTATCTTGTTATCCCTGTTATCACGGTATTGTCTTATATTCAGTTTAGTCATGTCATGATGCTTTTACCTGTTTATATGCTGAAAGTCACTGGACTTACCAGACTTATGTCTGACCTAGGTTTCTTTCGCCTCTTTTCTTCCGTTCCCCCAAGTTCACAGGGAGGAAATGTTATCACTTAGCTCAGTTTTCTTTCCAAGCTCGAAGATAGTCGATGTACTGCTTTGGACTCTCTATTCCACTGCTATGGCTGGTTCATGCTTTATTGGGGAATATCATTGTTATTTTTATGCTTCTTTTATTCTTGGAAGTTTTTAAATCAAGATAGAAGTTCTATGTATTACATTTAAGTATGTTAGAGAAAATTGTTGTAAAAGCTTGATTGAATTAAGTTGTTTATAAAATGACTTTATTTCCCACTGCTTTATTTGTCTGTCTTGTAATTTATCTGCATCTTTTACCTAAAATGCTCCACCAAAGTTAAGGCATTCCCTTCGTGAGTGATCTTAATGGAGGTGGGGTGTTTCACTTCACATATATAAAAATTGAATTTTTATATAGCTAAAAATTATATTTTTATTTCTCTATGATATCATAAAATTCAAATCTTTTCTAGTTATAAAAATCAAATCTTTTCTAGTTATAAAAGACAAATCTTTTCTAGTTTAAAAATCTAAACTTTTCTATAATTAAAAACCTCACCTTTCTATAAATAAAAATCTCGCCTTTCTATAAATAAAAATCTCGCCTTTCTATAAATAAAAAATCCTGCCTTTCTACAAATAAAAATCTAATCTTTCTATAAATAAAAATCTTATTTTTCTATAAATAAAAATTTAATCTTTCTATAAATAAAAATCTAAACATTCCATATATAAAAATCTATATTTTTCTAAGTAAAAATATAACCTTTTCATATTTAAAAATCATAACTTTTCGCATATAAAAATCTAAACTTTTCTTACTTATTAATCTAATCCTTTTCTATCTTTTTTTTAAAATCATTTCCTTATGTTAAAAACTGAAAATAACTTTGCATTTATATAAATCAATTACATAATAATAAATACATTAATAAAAACTCACATTTTTCTTAATTTTTTCTCAGAGGGGAGGGGATTCATGTGGATGAGGATGGGGGGAGGGGAGGAGCTCCGACATGGAGGTGGTCCAGGGGAGGGGTGCAGGTGGCACGACAGGCCAATGGGGTGGCGAGCGGTCTCGATTTAGTGATTATCGAGGGGCGTCGGTTTTTCTTTTGGCAGAGGGATGAGAGATTGAGGAGGGAAAGAAGAGGAGGGGCGGTTGAGGCTCACGGTGTAGGCGATGGGTGGCGGGGGCGAGCGCGACCGGGAGCGGCGCGTTAGGTCTAGGGTTTTTTTTTCGACTGTTGAATCGGGGAGAGAGAAGGTGGTTGGAGGGAGTTATATTTAATTTATATATATATATGTATATATTTTTATTCGAAAAGGTGAATTCTTATCCGAACTCCAATTCACATTCAACGACTGTTGTCTCTAGCTAATTACCCCCATTCTGAATACAATGGGATATGTTTCATAAGCCAGTTCGGTTGTTTCGATCAATTTTCGCTAAAATCAAAATATAAATCTACATATTGAATTCGAACGCACATTTCAATTTACCGGGGCCATATACGGACCCCAAAAATTCCAAAAAATAAACCTGGCTATATTTAGACGATACGCTCCTAACAAAACTAATTTCGTCAAATTTGGAGACCATTTGAAAATTGGCCATTTCTGGTCGATCCAAATTGATTGAAACTGACAAAACACGTTTTCTTTTGCCACGCTCACATATTGATTCAAAAAATTATGATTTTTGGAACCTAGAAATAACTTGACATCCCAGATCCAACAAAAGTGGTTTCGTCGAAAACGGAGGTCATTTGCAAAATTTCCATTGTTAAGGGCCAAAATTTCATAACGACTGTTCTGAATTTTCAACTGGACATAACCTTTTATTCCCGCTATGAAATTTGGATTTTCCAGATTCGTTGGAAAGATATTCTCAAATGGATTCAGATATTTCTGGTTTCACTAAAATCCGGTTTATTTTGAATCCTGTACATTCACTTGAAACATGAAATCGAATTTTCAAACTACCGCGCCATTTTCAATTCCTTTTATAATTAAAAATAATTATTTATATTCTAACAATGATTCAAATAAATATATACGTTCTAATTCTATTTGAAATAAATTTCTCGCCGTTATTATTTAAAATAAATCATTTTAAATATTCGAAATTCATTAAAATTGCCAAAATAAAAATGTTAAAATGGTTCGGATTTTCCGGGTTATTACAATATGGGAGGCACGAGATCAAACCCTAATCTTGAAGCATGGGATCAGTATATCGTTTGCAAGCCTGGAGGATATCATGACGAAGAAGGTATAAGGAAGAAAGGTTTAGTTTTGTTTTTTTTACTTAAGCAAATTACATTGAATTTAAATTTTAGTTTTAAATTTAATTTACATTGAATTTAAATTTCAGTTTTAAATATAATTCACATTGAATTTAAATTTAATTTTAAATAAAAATATTCATTATTTTTGTAAATAAAATTTATATTGTTTTTAAAATAAAATTTGCATCGTTTTAAAAATAAAATTTGCATTTTTTTTAAATATAAAAAATTATTGTTTTTTAAAATATTAAACATTGTTTAAAATGTAAATTTTCAATATAATAACAATGTTATAAAATTTAATTTTTATAAAGAAATAGCTTAAAATAAAAATACGGTTTTGATATAACTTTAAAATAAAAATATGGTTTATATATGTAACGACCCGGAAAATCCGAACCAAGTTAAAATTTTTACTTTAAATAATTTGGTGGGAAAATGTGGCGGAAATTAAAATTTTCATTTTTAAATAATATTAAAGCCAGTGAAAATAGTCAATTTTCAAACGATCTCTATTTTCGACGAAACCCCTTTTGTTGGAACCGGAATGTCAAATTATTGCTAGGTTTCAATTTTTAGAATTTTTCGAGTTAGTATGTGAACGTGGCAAAGGAAACTGTGTTTTGTTCAATTCGGTCAAATTTAATCGACTGAAAAATAGCCATTTTTCAAACGATCTCAGAATTCGACGAAATTAATTTTGTTAAGACCGTATCGTCATAACGAAGCCAAATATATTTTTTGGGATTTTTCTGAGTCCGTATGTGGCCTCAGTGAATTTATTTATGCGGACAAATTAAATTAATAAAGGATTTAATTATTAAATTTAAATAAAACAGGCCATAAACAGCAGTTTGGGCTGACAGGACCTGTCCCGTTGGATCCGCAATATGGGCTATTGGCTAGGGACACCTTCTGCTGGACTGGATTCGAAACGGTTAAGAAGATTTGGATTTAATTGTAAAAATACATAGAAAATAGTATAAAAATAGGAAGTTTAAATCCCTAAACTACTATTCATCCTTCTTCTCAGTCGCCACCCCCTTAAACAATGGCCACCCTTCTTCGATCCTTCTTCCTCAATTTCTCTTCCATCTCCTCGAATTAGACCCCCTCACATACACCATATCGAAGAGATTTCCACCTCCTTCATTTCCATACGATTAGATCATCACCTAGAGGCCCGACCGCCGAGCTTCACACACCCAGACCCGCGCCCAAAAGCCCTGTTGGCCTCCCCCTAGGTCCTACCGAGCTTCACCATAGCGGGCCCTCGTGGTGAGCCGTTCCGTGCTCCACATCGCAGCAAATTCTGATCGTGCCATCTCCCTCCGGTTCGATCGAAATTGTCAGACCTAGTTTTGAACAATAATGTGATGGCCCGCCCGCACCAGCCAGCATTTCCTCCGAAAGTGTGCTGTACACATGCCCGACTAGCACGGAACGATCGCCAAAGAAAGGAAAGAAGAGAATGAACTAACAAAGAACCTGTAGAATGTCTCACAGTGCATGGAACAAAATATAATAATAATAATAATAATATACTTGACATAAAACATGCGAGACAATACATAAGCTGAAAACTAAATCATGTCTAACATGGCAGCGGAAATCCAAAATACAGCTTATGATCCAATATCATTATTACAACTTTGAAACTGTCTCTAAAGCAAAAGAAAGCAAAAGAAGGAGGTACACTACTAATGCCCAAGCAGTGACCTTCAACAACACAGGGAGAATATCTATATATCATACGTGGGAGCCTCCTGCTCGTCTCCGGATCAGCTACTCGTGCATACCCAGCTAACCTGTCTCTAGTCTGCTCGTGAGAGCACCCAGAGTAATAAGAAGAGACATAAAACTCTGGGTCAGACAAAAAGTCTGGTATAAGCGATAAGCAGCAAAACAAAACAATAACAGGTATAATCCAATCATACCTGAACCTGGACCTGCAACCAAAGAGTTAGCACTACATACCGTACAATACTGTAATGACCCGGAATTTTGGGGCCAATTTAAAATTTTTATTTTAGAAATTTTAGTTGATTTTAATATTTAAAATAATCTATTTTAAATAAAAACCACTAAAAATTTATTTTAAAATGAATAAATTCAATTTGATTAAAAAAGGAGTTTAAAACAGCGCTGCAGTTTGAAAATTTGAAATTGAACTTTGACTGACTGTACATGATTCAAAACAAATCGGATTTCAGTAAAACCAAATATATTTAAATCTGTTTAATAATATCTTTCTAACGAACCTGAAAAATTGAAATTTAGTTTTAAAAATCAAAAGTTATGTCCAGTTTAAAATTTAGAAAAGTCACTGTAGAATTTATATAGATTTTAATATAATATATTGGCCTTGAAAATAGCCATTTTTCAAACAACCTCGGTTTTCGACGAAACCACTTTTGTTGGAACCGGAATGTCAAATTATTTCGAATTAATATGTGAGCGTGGCAAAGGAAAACATGTTTTGTCAGTTTCAGTCAAATTTAATCGACTTGAAAATGGCCATTTTTCCAACAATCTCAGAATTCAACGAAATTAGTCTCGTTAGAACCGTATCATCAAAACATAACTAGAAATAAATTTTCTATAATTTTTAGAGGTAGTATGTGGGCCCGGTAATTTAAAATGTAAGTTTGAATTTAATAATTATATGATTTATAATTAAATTTAAAGAAAAACTTATCGTAACAGCCGAATTGGGTTGCGAAAAATATTCCAATGTGTTCGGGATGGGGGTTAATAGCTAGGGGCGACACTCGTTGGGTTTAATTTGGTGTTCGTATTGATAAACATGAATATTGAATCAAATAAATAAAATAAATAGGAAAAATACGCGTATAAATACAATAGGTATACGGAACCCTAGCCTATCCTATACGTTGCCGCCGCTTTCTCCTTCTTCAATGGCCATAACACTCCCATATTCTTCCCCCAAAATCTCCTCATCCACTTGCTAAAACCCATCCACCCTTTTGACAATTTCATAGAAGATCGAAACACCTTCACATCCATACGGTTTTCAACCCCTGCCGCTGCCTGAATCGACCGCACCATCGATGAGAAGACCCGCCGTTCGAGCCGCCGCGCCGCCTGAATCCAGCGATCGAGTTCGCCATGGTGGGGCCACCTGCGTGCGTGGCTCGAGCCTCTCCGATCCCACACCATCCGATCTTTGTATCGACCCCTGTAGCAGCTGCAAAGTTGAACCCTACTTTTGAACCCAAACGTGAAACTTCGGCTGTTAATAGTAGTGAAGAAGAAGAAGGGATTTTAAGGGAAGGTTAATCAACTAATTATTTATTTTATTATTCTAATAAAATGATTAAAGTTTAAACATTCATAACTTTTTCATACAGCGACGAAATCACGAGCCGTCAGTTGCGTTGAACTCGTATCTGAAAATACTACGCTATGGAAAAGACTAGAACTGAAACGGAGCAATTCTGAATTTCAGGGAATTTCAAATGTGAACTGTTCAGAATTTGACTATCGGTGAGAAATCTATTTTATTTATTTATCTATTTATTATTTAAAAACAATTATGAATTTGTTATCACAAATCTACAGTTATTTCCTGTTTGCTATTATTCATGATGAGTTCTGTGTGGAATGTTATGTATGGATCTATTTGTTGTTATGACGAATTGTAGTATTCATGTTCTGTTAAAATAGATTAAAAATACCTCCTTATTAGAAATGAAGAGTAGATCGAAGTTTACATTTTTTGTTGTTGTTTAGATTTAACATGATGTTTCATAGGAAAATGTTATCAAGATAAACATGCCTTTTTCACTAGAAGATTTTTATATTAATAAAAATAACATCGTGGTTAGAATATATGTTATGAAATGAAAAGGAACGTTTTGGTTTATAAAATGTGGTATCAGAGCTTTGGTTTACAGAGTTCGAGAATAAGACACATTAGAACCGAATGAAAGAATTCATCAGAGATTGGATTAGTAATATCCAATAAGAATAACTCGTTAGAGATGGGATCAGTAGTATCCTAGAACGAGTGTGAAGAGTATTATTTTCTTTAAAAATAAAAAAAATGGAAACAAAAATTTAGTTATGAAAATTTAATGTTAATATGCGTATTTGGGTATATTACTATATTTTAATGTGGACAATCGAGTATATGAAGGTTTCGAATATACGAGTAATTAATGGATATTCGAAGTTTTAATATATTGGATAGATATAGAATCACACTCTAGTCGCCCGGAGATAATTTTGATGATCGGTGCACCATCACCAGTATTTATGTTCGAGTATCGAAAGTGGGATTTTTATATATTTCCATTGACTGGTATGAGAAGCAAAACTTAGTTAGGACACATTGTTGTGATTTGCACTAAAAATATGATTTTTGATTATATATAAAAGTGTATACATATTTAAAAAGTTAATCACCTAATTGATTGCTGGTTGTGATGTTTGATAATTAGTTTCACTAGTTAAAATATTAGAATGATAATTAATTGAAACCAATGATAAAATTTTAGGTTGAGTTAGTTAAATTAAATAACTCTTAGCTACGTTCCTTTTCGAGGACGAAAAGATTTTAAGTGGGGGCGATTGTAATGACCCGGAATTTTGGGGCCAATTTAAAAATTTTATTTTAGAAATTTTTGTGGATTTTAATATTTAAAATAATCTATTTTAAATAAGAACGACTAAAAATTTATTTTAAAACGAATAAATTCAATTTAATTATAAAAGGAGTTTAAAACAGCGTCGCAGTTTGAAAATTTGAAATTGAACTTTGACTGACTGTACAGGATTCAAAACAATTCGGATTTCAGTAAAACCAAAAATATTTAAATCTGTTTAATAATATCTTTCTAACGAATCTGAAAAATTGAAATTTAGTTTTAAAAATCAAAAGTTATGTCCAGTTTAAAATTTAGAAAAGTCGCTGTAGAATTTATATAGATTTTAATATAATATATTGGCCTTGAAAATAGCCATTTTTCAAACGACCTCGGTTTTTGACGAAACCACTTTTGTTGGAACCGGAATGTCAAATTATTGCTAGATTTCAATTTTCATAATTTTTTGAATTAATATGTGAGCGTGGCAAAGGAAAACGTGTTTTGTCAGTTTCAGTCAAATTTAATCGACTTGAAAATGACCATTTTTCCAACAGTCTCAGAATTCAACGTAATTAGTCTCGTTAGAACCGTATCGTCAAAACATAACTAGAAATAATTTTTCTATAATTTTTAGAGGTAGTTGTAACAACCCAAAAATCTGGGCCAGTTTAAAATTTTTATTTTGGCAATTTTGGCGAAGTATGAATATTTAAAATGAATTATTTTAAATAATATCGACGGAAAATTTATTTTGAATATAAATAGAACGTATATATTATACGCGTCGCCGTTAGAATATAAATAATTATATATAATTATAAAAGGAATTGAAAATGGCGCGGTAGTTCGATAATTCGATTTCAAACTTCAATTGAATGTACCGGGTGCAAAACAATCCGGATTTTAGTGAAACCAAAAATAATGGAATCTAATAGTGAATATCTTTCCAACGAATCCGAAAAATCAAAAGTTAGTAGCGGGAATCAAAAGATATGTCCAGTTGAAAATTCTGAATAGTCGCTATGGAATTCAGGCCCTTAAAAATGGACATTTTGCAAATGACTTCGGATTTCGACGAAACCAGTTTTGTTGGGTCCGTGATGTCAAGTTATTGCTAGGTTTTAAATTTCATAATTTTTCGAATCAATATGTGAGCGTGGCAAAGGAAAACGCGTTTTGACCATTTCAGTTGAATTTAATCGACTGGAAATTGGCCATTTTTCCAACGGTCTCAGAATTCGACGAAACTAGTTTTGTTAGGACCGTATCGTCAATACGAAGCTAGAAAATATTTTTATTGAATTTTTAGAGTTAGTATGTGGCCCCGGTAATTTGAAATGTACGTTTATAATTCAGTATAGTGATTTAAGTGTAAATTCAACGGAAACTGATTCAAACGATCAAATCAAACTACGAAACATATCCCATTGTGTTCGGAATGGGGGTGAAACGCTATGGGCGACAGTCGGTGGGCCTCGTTTCGAGGTCGTATGTAAAAGTCAACTTTTAAAAAAAATATAAATTAACTAAATAAATTAAAACTCTCTTTTGCATATACCCCCCCTCTTCTCGTTTTCATTCAAAGGAAAAAAAAAAAAAACCGCTCAGCTAAAACCCATCGACCCCCCCCGAACCCTAGCGCCGCCGTCATCAGGCGCTCCGCCAGCCGCCTCCGCCCGCCAAAGCCTTCCGCCACCCACCTGAGAACCCGCCTTCAACCCTAAAACCCCCTCCCCTCCTTCGATCGACGCAAGCCACCCGAAACCCACCACCGTTCCTCCGTACGACGCGCCCTCCCCCTTCACCGGACAACCACCGCTACCCCCCCCTCTCAGCCACTGACGAACGGAGAAGACCCCCCCCCCCTTGTAAGTTTTTCTAATTTTATTTATTTTATAAACTGGTTTTATTTAATATATAAAATGATTTTATTTAATATATATAAACTGAAATTTATTTATTATATAAACTGAATTTTATTTATGTGGTAAAGTAGTAAAAATATGATTTTTATATTTTTAAAGTATTAAAAATATAGTCTTTACTATATAGATGATGTAAAAATATAATTTTTGGTTAGGTAGAGAGTCAAAAATATAATTTTTACATGATAGAAAGATTAAAAATATCATCTTTATATGTGTAGATAAAAATAAAAATGAGATTTTTATAATGACGAAATCTTTAAATTTGAAAAGGCGAAGTCTATATTTTTATAAAGGTGAAATCTTTATTTTAGAAAAGGGAAATCTTTATATAGAAAATAGCGTGATAAAAATATAATTTTTACCTATATAATATAGTAGTAAAAATTCGATTTTTATATATTGAATAGCGAGATAAAAATTCGATTTTTATATATATAGTGTCTACGGGCAACGAAGATGACGAAGATGCGATAGCGATGAAGATTTCTATCAATGGAGTGCCGTGGAGCTAGGATAGCTATCAGTGAGAACTTCTCACTCTAAAATTCTTTTTCTAGTTATATATATATATATATACTAGGATGTAGACGGTGTTTAGTAGCACCTGACACCCGTCATCCACAGACCATGGATGGCTTGTTTGTTAGATTGTTTGGTTGTGTAGTTGATTAAATTATTTGGTTTGAATTGTGTGGTGAAATGAATTGATATGATTGATGTGTGAATGGCGTGGGCCTTCACTAGACCGGGGATAAGGCTAGGCCTTGTCCCGTTTCTAGTATCGTGCCGTTATGCTGCCGAAATTTTCTAAAATATGTTAGAAAATAAAAATATCATTTTATTGTGTAAATGAATTAAATAGAAATTCATAGGTTGAAATAAAATGTTTTATCGTTAAAAATATAATTTTAACGTGAAGTGAATAAAATAAAATATTCATTTATAAACCGGACGGTTTGTTTATGTACACCTATTTGAATGACATTGATTGGGACGATAAATTTTACACATCGCCCAACAGCACAAATAAAATATGTGTTTGGTTGTTTGAAACCCCACACGGGTGTTGGGATGAAATTTGAAGTTCACTCATCCTGATTGATTAAATATGTCGATCGATTGATTGACATGCTGTTATAAGCGTTAGATATCTTTATTTGATGCTTATACAGTGTAGTGCACTTTGGTTGATGGTTGATCATTGTTCAATGCTATTATATACATGTGTTGTATGAAAATCCATATAATTAATTTTATATGGTAATTGATTGGGCCTCATTCCAGTTTCGAAAAAGAAATATTTGAAAAAGAAATATTTGAAAATAGAATATTTGAAAAAGGAAATATTTGAAAGGAAATATTTGAGATAGAAATATTCGAAATAGAATATTTGAAAATAGAAACATATGAAGCCGTGTTGATTAGATTGACGCTATTCTGACGTAAACGATATTTATATCGGTTTTATTCATTTTGAAATGAATTGAATTGAAAGTGATTTCGAAATGAATTGAATTGAAAGTGATTTCGAAATGAATTGAATTGAAAGTGATTTCGAAATGAATTGAATTGAAAACGAATTCAAAGTGAATTGAATTGAAAGTGATTTCGAAATGAATTGAATTGAAAATGAATTCAAAGTGAATTGAATTGAAAGTGATTTCGAAATGAATTGAATTGAAAACGAATTCAAAGTGAATTGAATTGAAAGTGATTTCGAAATGAATTGAATTGAAAGTGATTTCGAAATGAATTGAATTGAAAGTGATTTCGAAATGAATTGAATTGAAAGTGATTTCGAAATGAATTGAATTGAAAGTGATTTCGAAATGAATTGAATTGAAAACGATTTCGAAATGAATTGAATTGAAAATGAATTCAAATTGAATTGAAATTTGAATTGAATAGAAATGAATTTTAAAACGAATTTATAGAGAAGAATTCAATTTTGCTTTGAATTGAGATGGAAGTTGAAATAGATTTTGAAACGAATTTTAAAACTATTTATATAATTCGTTTTAAATAGAAATCGACGAAGTATATATTATATATATATTATATATATAATATAATGGCCTGAATAGAACGCGCCGCGCCGCGGCAGTTCGCGAATTTCGACCATTGATTTCAAATGGACGTTACGGGAGATCCGACCGTCGGATTCTCCTAAAACCGGAACCGTTGGGTTCGTATCGAAAAGAGCTTTCTAGCGAATGTGATAAATTAGAAATCTAACGGTTGGATTTGGAATTATGTCCAAATCAAATTGGAAAAAGGTCGCTATACGTGCAGTTCGATGGCCATTGGTGGAAATCGACTGTACGGGCCTTGATAAAATTATTAAAAATAGTAATAATTTGTGTAAAATCATAAGAAATGATTTAGAAAGGATTGGGGTGAAAAACTCCATATTTGAAAAGATAAAAATAGATTTTTATCGAAATGAACTAGTTTGAACTAGAAATATAATTCTATTTATTTTTAAATAAATAAATTGAATTTGAAAAGGGTTTTGAAAATAACCAGAATTTCCAATGATTGCATTGGAGTGGATTTGAATCGAAATTGTCTTCGGAATATTTCGATGTTGGAATTCGTGATTATACAGATGTTGTTATGGGAATTTGAAAGATATACATTTATATCGTTATTTCAATACGACATTTGTTAATCGTAGAATTTGATATTGAATATAAGCCGATATATTTTCTATTCAGAGCCTTGTATTGAATATCAAATGTGATTTGGGTTTGTCGTGAATGGTGTCTTCACCAACACTGTTCTTGAACCCAGTTGTGAAAAGATTAAATCTTTTTATTTAGATTTAATGAAGTGTACCAATTGAATGATATTTAATTGGAATTGAAGTGATATTGATTTTTGGGTTTATCGTGAACAGTGTTTTAAATAACACTCGTTCTTTAACCCGATAATTAATGGAATGTGATTTTGGGTTTATCGTGAACCGTGTTTTAAATGACACTGATTCTTTAACCCAGCCGAAGATTAAAACTAAGTGGAGTTTTAATGAATCTTTAAATAGATTGAAAGGATCGAGAATGGAGTATCACCAGTTTTACTCCAGGCGATAGTTAAATCTTTAATTAGATTTGAACGTGAAATGGTAATTGAATTACCGATAACACTGTGGTGTTAGATATGAAGTACTACCAGTTTTACTTCATGGGATGAATAGGTTGGGATTGGGAAATAAAATAAATGATTACTTCGGTGTGGTTCGCTAATCCCGACTAGTTTGAATTGATATTCAAAGGAGATTAAAGAATAAATTTAAGGAATTTATCTTGGATAAAATTAATGGGAACTTTTCCCAAAGTATGGGAATATTTGAATAACAGAATATTCTGAATTGGAATGAGGCGTATGTTGTGTTTGTGTAACACTTTTATAATATATACGCGAGTTATTCAGAAAGACCGGGTTTGTCCCATTCTGAATAACTGATTCGACGTGGTGTCGAAGATGAAGACGGTGGTCGAAGACCGGAAGTCTTCACGTCGTTTGGGTGATAACTGATGATCTTGATTGGGCTGTACACCCAAGAAGATGGAAACAGTTGGTGATCGTCCAGACGTACTTGGAGATCGATGGATATGCGGGGTACTAGGTGCCTCCGGTTTCGTTCAGTCCCAGAACGAACTTGTAAATGGACTGTGTGTCTGACATTGGATTTTAGTCCGTGTGATTGATCTCTATTAAATATATATCTGTTTGGCGGCGGAGAATTTATTCTCTTGCTTAACGCCCTTCTCTGAAACGTACGAGCTCAGGGGTTATATATTGATGGATACCAAACGCATGGAGTGAATTGCCTGTGTGGCATGCCTAAGTGGCAATTGATCGAGCCTTCTTTTGAAAAGCAAAGTCTTGTGGTGATGATCAAAGCACAGCCTGTGTGGCACAGCTTTGTGTAACGTGAATTCGCGAGTTTCGTACCCCGGTTGTGAACCAAAAACGGGAGAAGGACCTCAGGGAGGGCCTGCGTTTCCTCCTAGCTAGAAGTGGCGTCAGTGGTTTTACACGCCCTGACGAGTTTGACTTATGTGGTTGTTGCTGTTGCGAGGCGCCTCGGTTAGATCGGACGATCCGGGTCCGATGGAGTCATTCGTTGGCTCGCTTACGCCCCAAAGGGCGGCGAAACGCAGTGTTCAGGGTTTAAGTTTAATCCACATCGGTGGACCGGCCCTGTCGCTCCAAGGGTCGATGCGTTCTGATCCTGAGACTCGGGCTAGGCAGTCTCGAATCGGTTGAGGACTATCTTTTGCCTCGGTTCATAGATGGAAATCCAATTTCCAAATACGTGACATTTGCGGTTTTAGTTGTAAACCTATATATGGCGACATGATATATGGTACCCATGCCGCCTATGATTGATACTTATGATTTGAAGTTGTTTTATACACTATGCACTTATTATAGTATCAAATGATTGGTTTTAAACGTATCAAGCATTCTTTGGCTGTTATAAGGGAAAACCCTATCCTCGGCTGCGTTGCATTGTGTGATGGGACCTGGGTCTTATAACAGCTTCATTTTTATTTATTTAGCATTGCGCTGTTTGTTTTATGCACTGGTATTCTTGGGAGGAAACCCGTTCCGTGTTATACGGCGTGGTCCCTTGATTTACCTAACTTTAAAATAAAGATTAACTGTTTTAGTTCTCACACCAGTCACATGACTGACCTGGAGTTTATTGTTTTAACCTAAACTCTGGGTGCCCTTATTTTGACACGGGCAGCTAGTAGTTTTGGTTTTGCAGATTTTATATTCACAGGATCCTGGTTTACAGCTGGAACGGTATCCGGAAAGCTTTGTATCCGTATATCTCTTCTAGTTGTGTATTTTATTATTTTCCGCTGCGATGTATTTAAATGTAATTTAAATCTCTGATATTATTGTGTAATATTCATTTATACTCTGTATATTCTTGTAATCTGGTGCATTGTTGTAATATACAATGAAATGTTCTTCTGTATGCGTTCTGTTTTGTCCTGTTCTCAAACGATAGGGCGTTTCGAACGGCCTGGATCGGTTTAGCGACTGGTTCGGACCGAGCGAAATTCTTGTTCGTCACACGTGGTATCAGAGCTTTGGTTTACAAAGCAGAGAACAAGGAACATTAGAACCATACGAAAGAATTCATCAGATATTGGATTAGTAATATCCGACGAGAATGACTCGTTAGAGATGGGATCAGTGGTATCCTAGAACGAGTGTGAAGAGTATATTTTCAAATAAAAACAAGTTTTGTTTTGAAAATTTAAATCAATTATTCGTATTTGATTATTTATTTATATTGATTTTGGACAATTCAGTATATAAAGAATTTGCATATACGCCTTGCAAACGTATATTCAAAGTTTTAATATATTGGATAGATATAGCATCGCACTCTAGTCGCCCGAAGATGATATTGATGATAGCGATCGCATCATCAACATTTATGTTCGAGTTTCGAAGGTGTGATTTTCTATATATTTCCATTAGACTGGTGTGAGAACCAAAACTAATATAGCTAGAATTCATTGTTGTGATTTGGCATCAAAACATGATTTTCTTTATATGTATCAAAAGTTATGAATTTGAAACTCTAATTCACTAATTGATTGATGTTTGTGTTGTTTGTTCATTTGTTTGCTAATTTTGAACCATTTAGCCTAATTGAATCAAATATTGAATTGTAATTGAAATTGGTCGCATTTGCATGCATATACATATACTTACATTGAACAGGTCATAGCAAGGAGGCTAGAGCAGAGAATAAAATTTGTTTGCCCGACAAATAGGTACATGTTTACTACAGAATTTACTGTTTTGTTTGGGTGATGATGATTTTATGAGCCTATTGGCTAGCCGCTTGGCTTTTTCTTTTTCTTTTTGAGATCTGAAGGACCGGGGAAGCTATTTGAAATTCCCCGATGCTCCCATTGCAGGGGAGGTTATGGCGAAATTTTTCGAAAATTTAGGGTGTTAGCCAAATTTTTGAAATTTTGAAAATTCTCAGAAACTAAAGAGTTGGAGAATAGAAGCCAGATCGAGCGTAGAGCTGAATAATCAAACCACTTTCGACTTTGTTCCTTTTCGGGGACGAAAAGTTTTAAGTGGGGGAGATTGTAACAACCCGAAAATCTGGGCCAGTTTAAAATTTTTATTTTGGCAATTTTGGCGAAGTATGAATATTTAAAATGAATTATTTTAAATAATATCGACGGAAAATTTATTTTGAATATAAATAGAACGTATATATTATACGCGTCGCCGTTAGAATATAAATAATTATATATAATTATAAAAGGAATTGAAAATGGCGCGGTAGTTCGATAATTCGATTTCAAACTTCAATTGAATGTACCGGGTGCAAAACAATCCGGATTTTAGTGAAACCAAAAATAATGGAATCTAATAGTGAATATCTTTCCAACGAATCCGAAAAATCAAAAGTTAGTAGCGGGAATCAAAAGATATGTCCAGTTGAAAATTTTGAATAGTCGCTATGGAATTCAGGCCCTTAAAAATGGACATTTTGCAAATGACTTCGGATTTCGACGAAACCAGTTTTGTTGGGTCCGTGATGTCAAGTTATTGCTAGGTTTTAAATTTCATAATTTTTCGAATCAATATGTGAGCGTGGCAAAGGAAAACGCGTTTTGACCATTTCAGTTGAATTTAATCGACTGGAAATTGGCCATTTTTCCAACGGTCTCAGAATTCGACGAAACTAGTTTTGTTAGGACCGTATCGTCAATACGAAGCTAGAAAATATTTTTATTGAATTTTTAGAGTTAGTATGTGGCCCCGGTAATTTGAAATGTACGTTTATAATTCAGTATAGTGATTTAAGTGTAAATTCAACGGAAACTGATTCAAACGATCAAATCAAACTACGAAACATATCCCATTGTGTTCGGAATGGGGGTGAAACGCTATGGGCGACAGTCGGTGGGCCTCGTTTCGAGGTCGTATGTAAAAGTCAACTTTTTAAAAAAATATAAATTAACTAAATAAATTAAAACTCTCTTTTGCATATACCCCCCCTCTTCTCGTTTTCATTCAAAGGAAAAAAAAAAAAACCGCTCAGCTAAAACCCATCGACCCCCCCCCCCCCCCCGAACCCTAGCGCCGCCGTCATCAGGCGCTCCGCCAGCCGCCTCCGCCCGCCAAAGCCTTCCGCCACCCACCTGAGAACCCGCCTTCAACCCTAAAACCCCCTCCCCTCCTTCGATCGACGCAAGCCACCCGAAACCCACCACCGTTCCTCCGTACGACGCGCCCTCCCCCTTCACCGGACAACCACCGCTACCCCCCCCCTCTCAGCCACTGACGAACGGAGAAGACCCCCCCCCCCTTGTAAGTTTTTCTAATTTTATTTATTTTATAAACTGGTTTTATTTAATATATAAAATGATTTTATTTAATATATATAAACTGAAATTTGTTTATTATATAAACTGAATTTTATTTATGTGGTAAAGTAGTAAAAATATGATTTTTATATTTTTAAAGTATTAAAAATATAGTCTTTACTATATAGATGATGTAAAAATATAATTTTTGGTTAGGTAGAGAGTCAAAAATATAATTTTTACATGATAGAAAGATTAAAAATATCATCTTTATATGTGTAGATAAAAATAAAAATGAGATTTTTATAAAGACGAAATCTTTAAATTTGAAAAGGCGAAGTCTATATTTTTATAAAGGTGAAATCTTTATTTTAGAAAAGGGAAATCTTTATATAGAAAATAGCGTGATAAAAATATAATTTTTACCTATATAATATAGTAGTAAAAATTCAATTTTTATATATTGAATAGCGAGATAAAAATTCGATTTTTATATATATAGTGTCTACGGGCAACGAAGATGACGAAGATGCGATAGCGATGAAGATTTCTATCAATGGAGTGCCGTGGAGCTAGGATAGCTATCAGTGAGAACTTCTCACTCTAAAATTCTTTTTCTAGTTATATATATATATACTAGGATGTAGACGGTGTTTAGTAGCACCTGACACCCGTCATCCACAGACCATGGATGGCTTGTTTGTTAGATTGTTTGGTTGTGTAGTTGATTAAATTATTTGGTTTGAATTGTGTGGTGAAATGAATTGATATGATTGATGTGTGAATGGCGTGGGCCTTCACTAGACCGGGGATAAGGCTAGGCCTTGTCCCGTTTCTAGTATCGTGCCGTTATGCCGCCGAAATTTTCTAAAATATGTTAGAAAATAAAAATATCATTTTATTGTGTAAATGAATTAAATAGAAATTCATAGGTTGAAATAAAATGTTTTATCGTTAAAAATATAATTTTAACGTGAAGTGAATAAAATAAAATATTCATTTATAAACCGGACGGTTTGTTTATGTACACCTATTTGAATGACATTGATTGGGACGATAAATTTTACACATCGCCCAACAGCACAAATAAAATATGTGTTTGGTTGTTTGAAACCCCACACGGGTGTTGGGATGAAATTTGAAGTTCACTCATCCTGATTGATTAAATATGTCGATCGATTGATTGACATGCTGTTATAAGCGTTAGATATCTTTATTTGATGCTTATACAGTGTAGTGCACTTTGGTTGATGGTTGATCATTGTTCAATGCTATTATATACATGTGTTGTATGAAAATCCATATAATTAATTTTATATGGTAATTGATTGGGCCTCATTCCAGTTTCGAAAAAGAAATATTTGAAAAAGAAATATTTGAAAATAGAATATTTGAAAAAGGAAATATTTGAAAGGAAATATTTGAGATAGAAATATTCGAAATAGAATATTTGAAAATAGAAACATATGAAGCCGTGTTGATTAGATTGACGCTATTCTGACGTAAACGATATTTATATCGGTTTTATTCATTTTGAAATGAATTGAATTGAAAGTGATTTCGAAATGAATTGAATTGAAAGTGATTTCGAAATGAATTGAATTGAAAGTGATTTCGAAATGAATTGAATTGAAAACGAATTCAAAGTGAATTGAATTGAAAGTGATTTCGAAATGAATTGAATTCAAAACGAATTCAAAGTGAATTGAATTGAAAGTGATTTCGAAATGAATTGAATTGAAAACGAATTCAAAGTGAATTGAATTGAAAGTGATTTCGAAATGAATTGAATTGAAAGTGATTTCGAAATGAATTGAATTGAAAGTGATTTCGAAATGAATTGAATTGAAAGTGATTTCGAAATGAATTGAATTGAAAGTGATTTCGAAATGAATTGAATTGAAAACGATTTCGAAATGAATTGAATTGAAAATGAATTCAAATTGAATTGAAATTTGAATTGAATAGAAATGAATTTTAAAACGAATTTATAGAGAAGAATTCAATTTTGCTTTGAATTGAGATGGAAGTTGAAATAGATTTTGAAACGAATTTTAAAACTATTTATATAATTTGTTTTAAATAGAAATCGACGAAGTATATATTATATATATTATATATATAATATAATGGCCTGAATAGAACGCGTCGCGCCGCGGCAGTTCGCGAATTTCGACCATTGATTTCAAATGGACGTTACGGGAGATCCGACCGTCGGATTCTCCTAAAACCGAAACCGTTGGGTTCGTATCGAAAAGAGCTTTCTAGCGAATGTGATAAATTAGAAATCTAACGGTTGGATTTGGAATTATGTCCAAATCAAATTGGAAAAAGGTCGCTATACGTGCAGTTCGATGGCCATTGGTGGAAATCGACTGTACGGGCCTTGATAAAATTATTAAAAATAGTAATAATTTGTGTAAAATCATAAGAAATGATTTAGAAAGGATTGGGGTGAAAAACTCCATATTTGAAAAGATAAAAATAGATTTTTATCGAAATGAACTAGTTTGAACTAGAAATATAATTCTATTTATTTTTAAATAAATAAATTGAATTTGAAAAGGGTTTTGAAAATAACCAGAATTTCCAATGATTGCATTGGAGTGGATTTGAATCGAAATTGTCTTCGGAATATTTCGATGTTGGAATTCGTGATTATACAGATGTTGTTATGGGAATTTGAAAGATATACATTTATATCGTTATTTCAATACGACATTTGTTAATCGTAGAATTTGATATTGAATATAAGCCGATATATTTTCTATTCAGAGCCTTGTATTGAATATCAAATGTGATTTGGGTTTGTCGTGAATGGTGTCTTCACCAACACTGTTCTTGAACCCAGTTGTGAAAAGATTAAATCTTTTTATTTAGATTTAATGAAGTGTACCAATTGAATGATATTTAATTGGAATTGAAGTGATATTGATTTTTGGGTTTATCGTGAACAGTGTTTTAAATAACACTCGTTCTTTAACCCGATAATTAATGGAATGTGATTTTGGGTTTATCGTGAACCGTGTTTTAAATGACACTGATTCTTTAACCCAGCCGAAGATTAAAACTAAGTGGAGTTTTAATGAATCTTTAAATAGATTGAAAGGATCGAGAATGGAGTATCACCAGTTTTACTCCAGGCGATAGTTAAATCTTTAATTAGATTTGAACGTGAAATGGTAATTGAATTACCGATAACACTGTGGTGTTAGATATGAAGTACTACCAGTTTTACTTCATGGGATGAATAGGTTGGGATTGGGAAATAAAATAAATGATTACTTCGGTGTGGTTCGCTAATCCCGACTAGTTTGAATTGATATTCAAAGGAGATTAAAGAATAAATTTAAGGAATTTATCTTGGATAAAATTAATAGGAACTTTTCCCAAAGTATGGGAATATTTGAATAACAGAATATTCTGAATTGGAATGAGGCGTATGTTGTGTTTGTGTAACACTTTTATAATATATACGCGAGTTATTCAGAAAGACCGGGTTTGTCCCATTCTGAATAACTGATTCGACGTGGTGTCGAAGATGAAGACGGTGGTCGAAGACCGGAAGTCTTCACGTCGTTTGGGTGATAACTGATGATCTTGATTGGGCTGTACACCCAAGAAGATGGAAACAGTTGGTGATCGTCCAGACGTACTTGGAGATCGATGGATATGCGGGGTACTAGGTGCCTCCGGTTTCGTTCAGTCCCAGAACGAACTTTTAAATGGACTGTGTGTCTGACATTGGATTTTAGTCCGTGTGATTGATCTCTATTAAATATATATCTGTTTGGCGGCGGAGAATTTATTCTCTTGCTTAACGCCCTTCTCTGAGACGTACGAGCTCAGGGGTTATATATTGATGGATACCAAACGCATGGAGTGAATTGCCTGTGTGGCATGCCTAAGTGGCAATTGATCGAGGCTTCTGTTGAAAAGCAAAGTCTTGTGGTGATGATCAAAGCACAGCCTGTGTGGCACAGCTTTGTGTAACGTGAATTCGCGAGTTTCGCACCCCGGTTGTGAACCAAAAACGGGAGAAGGACCTCAGGGAGGGCCTGCGTTTCCTCCTAGCTAGAAGTGGCGTCAGTGGTTTTACACGCCCTGACGAGTTTGACTTATGTGGTTGTTGCTGTTGCGAGGCGCCTCGGTTAGATCGGACGATCCGGGTCCGATGGAGTCATTCGTTGGCTCGCTTACGCCCCAAAGGGCGGCGAAACGCAGTGTTCAGGGTTTAAGTTTAATCCACATCGGTGGACCGGCCCTGTCGCTCCAAGGGTCGATGCGTTCTGATCCTGAGACTCGGGCTAGGCAGTCTCGAATCGGTTGAGGACTATCTTTTGCCTCGGTTCATAGATGGAAATCCAATTTCCAAATACGTGACATTTGCGGTTTTAGTTGTAAACCTATATATGGCGACATGATATATGGTACCCATGCCGCCTATGATTGATACTTATGATTTGAAGTTGTTTTATACACTATGCACTTATTATAGTATCAAATGATTGGTTTTAAACGTATCAAGCATTCTTTGGCTGTTATAAGGGAAAACCCTATCCTCGGCTGCGTTGCATTGTGTGATGGGACCTGGGTCTTATAACAGCTTCATTTTTATTTATTTAGCATTGCGCTGTTTGTTTTATGCACTGGTATTCTTGGGAGGAAACCCGTTCCGTGTTATACGGCGTGGTCCCTTGATTTACCTAACTTTAAAATAAAGATTAACTGTTTTAGTTCTCACACCAGTCACATGACTGACCTGGAGTTTATTGTTTTAACCTAAACTCTGGGTGCCCTTATTTTGACACGGGCAGCTAGTAGTTTTGGTTTTGCAGATTTTATATTCACAGGATCCTGGTTTACAGCTGGAACGGTATCCGGAAAGCTTTGTATCCGTATATCTCTTCTAGTTGTGTATTTTATTATTTTCCGCTGCGATGTATTTAAATGTAATTTAAATCTCTAATATTATTGTGTAATATTCATTTATACTCTGTATATTCTTGTAATCTGGTGCATTGTTGTAATATACAATGAAATGTTCTTCTGTATGCGTTCTGTTTTGTCCTGTTCTCAAACGATAGGGCGTTTCGAACGGCCTGGATCGGTTTAGCGACTGGTTCGGACCGAGCGAAATTCTTGTTCGTCACAGTAGTATGTGGCCCCAATAATTTAAAATGTAAGTTTGAATTTAATAATTAAATGATTTATAATTAAATTTAAAGAAAAACTTATCGTAACAGCCGAATTGGGTTGCGAAACATATTCCAATGTGTCCGAGATGGGGGTTATTAGCTACGGGCGACACTCGTTGGGTTTAATTTGGTGTTCGTATTGATAAACATGAATTTTGAATCAAATAAATAAAATAAATAGGAAAAATACGCGTATAAATACAATAGGTATACGGAACCCTAGCCTATCCTATACGTTGTCGTCGCTTTCTCCTTCTTCAATGGCCAGAACACTCCCATATTCTTCCCCCAAAATCTCCTCATCCACTTGCTAAAACCCATCCACCCTTTTGACAATTTCATAGAAGATCGAAACACCTTCACATCCATATGGTTTTCAACCCCTGCCGCTGCTTGAATCGACGACACCATCAACGAGAAGTCCCGCCGTTCGAGCCGCCGCACCGCCTGAATCCGGCGATCGAGTTCGCCGTGGTGAAGCCACCTGTGTGCGTGGCTCGAGCCTCTCCGATCCCACACCATTCGATCTTTGTATCGACCCCTGTAGCAGCTGCAAAGTTGAACCCTACTTTTGAACCCAAACGTGAAACTTCGGCTGTTAACAGTAGTGAAGAAGAAGAAGGGATTTTAAGGGAAGGTTAATTAACTAATTATTTATTTTATTATTCTAATAAAATGATTAAAGTTTAAACATTCATAACTTTTTCATACAGCGACGAAATCACGAACCGTCAGTTGCGTTGAACTCGTATATGAAAATACTACGCTATGGGAAAGAATAGAACTGAAATGGAGCAATTCTGAATTTCAGGGAATTTCAAACTTGAACTATTCAGAATTTGACTATCGGTGAGAAATCTATTTTATTTATTTATTTATTTATCTATTTATTATTTAAAAAACAATAAGGAATTTGTTATCACAAATTTACAGTTATTTCCTGTTTGCTATTATTCATGATTGTTCTGTATGGAATGTAACGTATGGACCTGTTTGTTGTTATGACGAATTGTAATATTCATGTTCTGTTAAAATAGATTAAAAATACCTCCTTGTTAGAAATGAAGAGTAGATCGAAGTTTACATTTTTTGTTGTTGTTTAGATTTAACATGCTGTTTCATAGGAAAATGTTATCAAGATAAACATGCCTTTTTCACTAGAAGATGTTTATATTAATAAAAATAACATCGTGGTTAGAATATATGTTATGAAATGAAAAGGAACGTTTTGGTTTATAAAATGTGTTATCAGTGTTAAAATAACATTTTGATATAAAATGTTACATAGGAAATTAAAATAACATTTGGCCATAAAATGTCACATCATAAATAAAGATGGCATTTTTAAATAGAAATTTGTTAGAAAAATAAAACAACATTTTTACTTGAAATGTGTTATGCAAATCAAGATGACATTTTTGACTAGAATTTACATGTTATGTAAATTATGACATTAAAAATAGAGTTTACATTTTATGTAAATATGACACTAGAAATAAAATTTACATTTTATGAAAAAGTGATATTAAAATTAGAACTTACATTTTTATGTAAAAGGTGATATTAAAATTTGAAAGATTAACATTTTCATTGTAAAATGTGACATTTTAGTAAAATTAACATCTTATTTGAAAATATATTATGCATATAAAATAAACATTTTTATACATAAAAAAAAGAGAGTATGATTTGAGAATGTATGTTTTTATTCATTAAAAGGTATAATTTGAGAATTGAATATTTTGTTAACATTAAAAGGATAAGTTAGAATATACATTTTGTTAAACATTAAAAGGATTTGATTAGAATTAACATTTTTGTTAACATTAAAAAGAGGAAGTTAAAAATGTATATTTTTATACATTAACAAGTTATGAAATGAAAATGTATATTTCTATACATTAAAAAGCTATGAATTGAAAATGTATATTTCTACACATTAGAAAGAGAGTTAGTAATGAACATTTTGTTTAAAAATGTTAAATAGGATTAAAAGAACATTTTTGTACATTAGAAAGGCTAGAAGGACATTTTGTTTAGAAATGATCATAGAAATAAAAATCACATTTTTATGAAACAAGATTATTGAAAAGTAAAATATTCAATATTATCAAATGTAAAAGAATGTGAAAAATATGCATTTTTATCAACTGTAAGAGTGATAAAATTATTCATTTTTGTCAAATGTAAAAGAATGAAATAAAAACATTCATTTTTGTTAAATGTAATAGGATGAGAATAGAAACATTCATTTTATCATTTAAAAAGAATGATATTAGAATATAGTCATTTGTCATTTAAAAGGTGAGAGACCAAGATATTCTTTTTTTGTCATTTAAAAATGAATGGAACCAAAATATACATGTTTGGCCAATTAAAAAGGATTACACCAAAATATACATTTTTGGTCATTGAAAAGGATTACGCAAAAGATTAGGAATAGAAGTTAATATTTTTATTGTCGATTAGCTGCAATAAAAAGATCATATATTAAAAATATGATGTTAGCGATTGGTTGGAAATATATGTTTGTCGTATGGAAAGGTTAAATGTGTTAGAGATAAATGTTTGTATATTCAAATTTAATATTACACTACCATATACATGTTACCCGACTTGTCTATGTGATTGGGACGATAATTTTTACACATCGCCCAAGTGCACGAATATATTATTATTTGTTTGATGGATGAAACCCCACACGGGTATTGGGATGATATTGGACACACACCCAATCCCAATATTTAGTTATCTGTCAATCGATGGATTGACAGTCTGTGATGAGCGTTATTTATTTACTTTAATGCTCACACAGTCATGAATTTCACTTTGGTCGTCGTTTGGATGTTTGATAATTATTCATCATGATTGTTGATTTCATGCAATATATGGATGTTGATTGAGTCACATTCCAATAAAGAATATTCTAGAAAAAAAACATTTTAGAAAATATATTTTTGAAAAGGAATATTATAGAAAAAAGAATATATTTTGGAAAAGTATATTTCTATTGAAATGAACCAGGTATCAACTAGAATTAATCATTGAATTTACATTTAATGAAGTTTTCCAATTTATAATATTTAATTGGAAATTAAATTGAATAAATTGGATTTAGGTTTGTCGTGGATAGTGTCTTAAATAACACTGTTCTTAAACCCCGTATGAAAAGTATAAGCTTTTAATTTAGAATATTAAAGCTTTCAATTATATTTTGTAATTAGAATGTGAGTTGGGTTTATTGTGAACTGTGTTTTTAGCGACATTTGTTCTTTAACCCAACTGACAGTGAAAATATGATTTGGAATATATAAATCTTTTACTAAGATTTAAATGGGAATTTTCCTAAAAGTAAAGTTTTCCAATTTAATATATTAAATTGGAGTCGAATGGAATTTGAATTAATAAGAACCGAGATAAGCTTCTGTAAAAGAAGATCGATACTACATATGGAATTTAAAAGGCTTTGCCGTTATTCCATTTATATTATTGGAAGGATACATAAATTTATAACGATTATATTTTGATTTGATTTTTGTGAAGATTCCATATTTTATGGAAGATAATTTTGGGTTTACAGTGAACAATGTTTTAAATGACATTAGTTCTTCAAGCCAGTTAAAGATAAGATTAATTTATTAAATTTAATTAATCATTGAATAATGATTTGTGATATTTAAACCTAAATTGTTTCTTAATAAATATTTAAAAGAAAGTTTTAAGAATAAATTTGAAGAATTTATCTTTGATAAGTGTTAGACCAAAAAGTGGTTCTAACACCCAAATTGACTAAAAGCAGAATAAAATAAGATCAAAAATAAAATGAACACACAGGATTTATAGTGGTTCGGCGAAGGAATGCCTACATCCACTTGTCTTTCACTATTTTCAATGGTGTAGTTGCAATTACAATGAAATTTTCACTGAATTTCTCTCACAACTCACTTACATTCACTCAATTGTCTAAAAACAAATAATGAAAGAAGATTTGGATTTTCCGGGAGTGCTGGAATTCGGGTTATGAAGGTGGTTGAACTCTCAAAATGCCATAAAAAAGATCCTTTTCTTTGT
This sequence comes from Allium sativum, assembly GCA_030737875.1. NCBI lineage: Eukaryota > Viridiplantae > Streptophyta > Magnoliopsida > Asparagales > Amaryllidaceae > Allium > Allium sativum. The sequence goes on from CM060926.1 coordinate 694,556,987, forward strand.
CTCCAGACGGGGTATTTATAGGTGAAAATTAGCCCAGAACCCGATCCGGATCGGAGCCACGTGTCATCCATCCCATCAGCCTCGGGTTCGGGTGGATTTCTGTGTTGACAACGCATCAGAGCAGTGGACGTTGTGGGTAGGAACTGGTCATAGCCGCTCCGAATAACCAGGCGCTCATGCAGGGGAGTGACGTGGAAAATGGGTTCGGATCGGAAGAGTGTGCACAAGGGGTTCGGATCGGTGTATCCGATCCGACCCGGATTAACTTAGGACCAATTCTCTCTTCTTTTTACTCTGCTCCGCTCCGTTCCGATCTATCTCTGTAGCAATTGGGTGGCTTTCCGATCCAACTGGAAGTAGGTTGCCCTCCGACCCGAACAGCTGTGCCTCTTTGATTCCAACAGCAATAGTTCACCGATCCGAACAGCAAACTTTATCCGATCCGAGCCGCTACATTGCTTCGATCCGACCCATTTCATTGCTTCGATCCGACCCGCTTCAGTGCTTTCCAAGTTCTTCAATATTTCACATCTTGACTTTGTGTTGCCAAGTTCACAAAGTGGGCTAACAATAAGATAATGTGAATATTTTATTAAAAGAATATTCTGAATTGGGATGAGGCGTTGGATGTGTTTTCATAGTACTTGATTTTTAATTATAAAATACGTGAGTTATTCGGGAAGACCGGGTTTATCCCATTCTGAATAATTACTACGACGATGAAGAGTCGAAGATGAAGACGGTGATTGAAGACCGACGATCTTCACATCAAATAGATGTGTTGCTACAGAGACCCTTGATGGGTGTAGCTACCTTGAAGGGGCTTCAGTGGTGGCCGTCCGGACTATTGTTGATTGTTCAGATTTGGTTTTCACTCAGACCCAGAGCATAAGCTAGTATATGGATGCATGTCTAACATTGGATTTCGTTCCATGTGAATTAAATTGATATCTATTAATGTATGTCTGTTTGGTGGTGGAGGATTTATTCTCTACTTAACACCCTGGTATATATTATTGGTGATTGATTTCATGGCGTGAATTGTCAATGTGGCACGCCAAGATGCAATTGATCAAGGCTTTTGTTGAAAAGCAGGGCCTTGTGGGATGATCGAAGCATAGCCTATTACGACATAGCTTTGTGTATATCGTGAGTTCGCGAGCCTTACACCCCAGTATGAGTCAAAAACGGGATATGGACCGTAGGGAGTGCACACGTTTCTTTCTAGCTAGAAGTGGTGTCAGTGCTTAAACTGGCTGGCATTTTACTTATGTGGATGATGGATTTTGAGGCACCTCGGATTTTTATAGGCCGTTAGTGGTCATATTATAGGTTCAAAGGAACCGGGAAGCGTGTGTTCAGGCATAACTAATCCACTGCCGATAGGCGGGGACCGGCCCTACCACATCCAAGGGTTCACTGCAGGGGATCCTGAGGCATTTGCTAGAGTGTCTCGAATCGGAGAGGAGCTTGCCCCTAGCCTCGACTCATGATGGAAATCCAATTTCCAATACGACCTTGCGGTTTTTGAATGTAGAACTAGTATGGCGACATGATATACGGTACCCATGTCGTCTATGATTGATACATTATGTTTGAAATGTTTTTATTAGAATATATACACACTAATACTAAATCCGTTTTATCGTATCAAGCATCTTTTGACCATTATAAGGTAAAACCCTATCCTCCGGTTTACGTTGCATTGTGTGATGGGACTTGGGTCTTATAATGATTTCATTTTTCTAAAAAGCATTGCGTTGTTTAACGATTTACTTTAATTTATGCACTGACAATCCAATGGAGTAAACCCGTTCCGCGTTAGCGGCATGGTCCTGTGATTAGCCATGTTATTAGATAAGTTAAGTTAAGATTTCTCATACCAGTCCCATGACTGACCTGTAGTTTATTTCACTGGCAAACTCGGGTGCCCATATTTTCCACACAGGCAGTCGAGTAGCTTTTTGCAGATATATTTACAGGATCCTGGCTTACAGCTGAAGCGGTATTCGGAAAGCTCTGTATCCGTGTATTCCTTTCAATTGTATATTTGTAATATTTGTCCGCTGTTATTTTAATGTAATTTAAAACTCTGGTATTATTGTATTTCTATTTCTATAATAAGTATTCATACTCTGTTACATTCTTGTACTCTGATGTAATTGTTGTAATCAGCAATGAAATGTTCTTCAGTTTGTGTTCCGATGTGTGTTGTTCTCAAAGCAATCCAGGCTTTCCTTGACTGGAAGTTTGGGTCGTCACAAATACTCTAAGGTGCCACTGAACAAATGGTGTAAAGATAACGGGGGTGGGGGTGTGCATGTCATAGTGATGGCAAACAATCAAGCATAGCAACCATCCTCACATCTCTCACTCAGTGCGTAAAGCATACGATACCCGTTAATTTGGTCACCTAATTCTTTGGCCATGACGGAATCCAATCCCGTACAACTATCACTATAAGCTCCTAATCTGTCTCTCAATAGTGAACCAAGGCTACGGATACCGATAACCCCTTTGCACACGTCCCGCAGCAAAGCCCAATCATGAAGTGAACTCATTGGTCCCTATCTGGATCCCGAGTACAAACCTCCCATTTGGACTACCTTTTCATCTTGGGTTATTGGTCTTTACCAGATCGGTTCTTCACTTTAGTTCGTAATCCATGCCTCACGTCCAAGCTTCCATCCAGTCCTGGTTCGATTCGTGACTCATGGATCGCCCCCATGACGTCAGCTCATGCTCCCTCCATTGGATCGGATCGCTGGACTTAATCGGATCGCTAGACTTCATCGGATCGCTGGACAGAGGGCTATCCGTTTCGGATCTCGGGACAGGGGGCTATCCATTTCGGATCGCGGAACAGGGGGCTATCTGTTTCCTACACAATTTCCTGCAACTCTTCCAGCGATTGTTTACGCCATTCGACGGCATTTTCGACCAATCTAACACTTCTAGACAATCATAAAGCATACCATACAGTCATAGCAATAGGTATAATCATTCACAAACATCAAAACACAAATGTGATAGGATAAAACGGATCAAACATAGCCAAAATCCCATATTTTCCCTTAAGCATGTTTAAGAAAAACTAATCGTAGGATTAACAAAACTTAATCAGTCAACCCAAATTTCTAACAAAGGTCTAAAATAATATTTTGAATTTTTAGAATATTTTTCCACAATTTTATAGTGTAAGAATTCACTAATTATCACTAATCACCCTGATTAACTGTAATTAGTGTCAAAACAATGCTAACCACTCACCTTAGCCACAAATAAAACCCCAAAACTGAAATGATTCTATGTTTGGCCTATTCCTAATGCAACACAGCAGCTCTAACCTTGCTTTGGTGCGATTTCTCCTTAATTTGATGTTGCTAATCCTAATCTTCAAGTTGCAAGTGATTTGGAGGTGTTTTAGAGGTTGGAGGCCATTGTTAGGGTTTCTAAGAGGTAAGTGGCGGCTAGAAAACTAAAATATAATGAAAACCTAACTCATTTCAGCCTCCCCATAACCCTAATCCCGAAATGGGTTATGGGCTCATTCACTAATCACCCTATTTGGCCCGGTTAAGCAGTTTTTCACCTTCAAAACCTTATTTCAGCCATATCTCCCAAACGGTAAGTCCGTTTTTCACATGTAACCACTCTACGGAAAGGTAAACCATCAAACGAATCTAATGGAAGTGGTTTCAGTCAAAATTACTTTCCAGTCAAAAGTTATGGACGAAACAAGATTAGCTATGGGCAAAATGGTCATTTAAAAATTGGCAAAAGTCATGAACATGGGAAATGACCCCAATAGTCGTTTCCCAAAGCCACATGACCATACGACTTCGTATGAGAAAGAAATAAATATCCTTCTATCCTTCGATGCGTAGAATGCGGGTTGTTACTTTCTTCCCCCTTAAGAAATTTCACCCTCGAAATTCCTTAACTAAGAAACAAACAATGGGTCTCGCATGCCTATCAACCAATTTCAAACAATCAAACATACGTGATAGCACAACAAGCCTATCCTAGCATGCAGTTCACTAACAAGGGAAGAACCATTGCCCCATTGGACTTTCACTAATTTCCCCGTCTCCCTTCGTAGTTGCTTCATATCGTCCCTGATAATGCAAATCTGTCTCGCGGTTCCCAACCGCCTTGGGTTCTATTTTGATATCGTCCAACCGGTCTGGTGAAATAGCTAAATCAAAATCATGCATGAACTTCCTTAATTGAGAAATATGAAATATGTCATGTACTTCTGTCATCTTTTTAGGTAATCCAACCCTATACATCACATTACCAATTACATTCCAAATGTCCTTCCAAGTCTAACCCGAATCTTGCCTACATCCATACTGCACGTCCAACGTATATTCACCTCTTAGATGCAAACTAGATCCATCCAATGACCCCTAGGCTCTACACCTATATCTGTACTGTACGTCTAACGTACATTCACCTTCTAAAGGTGAACTAGACTCTTCCAATGAACCTAGGTACCCAACCCATATTCGTACTGCACGCCCAACGTACATTCACCTTCTAAAGGTGAACTAGACTCATCCAATGAATCTAGGTACTCTACCTACGAGTCCAAGTCCAACTGAAACTCCTATATCCGTTGAATCTCCAAGACAACGGACGCTCCACAATGCCCAAACATACTTCAAGTCTAACTTAAAGTATCTTAAATCCGGCATACCACCATGATCAACAAACTTATCTTATTTCTATTCAACAGGATCCTACAGGTGATAGTCTACTCAAGAGAAGAAAGATAGGAACAAACACAACAACCAAAGCATCCATCAAACAAATCCTGCCTATCACCTACTAAAGTCATGAATACGTCGATACCTGTATGTCTGGTCCAACCAACATCAATAACTAATGGAAGCCCCGCCTCCAAACGGACTACCATACGTCCAACGTATGTTTATCCTCCAAGGATAAATAGATCACGTCCAACGGATCCAAGGTAACGGGCGTCCCCAGATACCCTTGCTTTTAGTCCGCCTGAAACACTCGAGTCCCACCCAAGTCTATCTATTATCTTGCTGCTCTCTCGAGTCCAACTCGAGCCAATCCAATTCCTTGTAGCCTTCTCGAGTCCAACTCGAGTCAATCTATTACCCATAAACTCAGACCCAGTCTTGAGTATCCATTACCTACAAACCCTAGTCCAATGTGAGTCGTCTCCCTATTCGTTGCAGCTCCAAGATCAACGAATACCTATTTTCTTTTACGAGTCCAAGTCCAACTTGAAATGTCATAACCTTCGTTGCGTCTTCCATGATCAACGAGCACATCCTATTCTTTCAAAAAGAACATCAACATAGGGTCCTAAACAACCCATTACTTTTCATCTTTCTCGAGTCCCAGTCGAGCCATCTCATAACCCTATCGAGTCTAACTCGGGGCAGTCTATACCATTGAACAGTCTTATCCTGTCACAACTGCCCATCACTCTTCTAGTAAACCAAGATATCATCCAATGAAAATCACAACAACAACTTCCTATCTCTCACGCAGACCATCCTAGTCGACCTCGACATTCCCCGAGCACAAGCCCCAAAGGCCTAAACCAATATCAGACAAGAACCCAAGGAAATATCTCCTCCGAGTTTAGAAAATCTACGTGAGATGATATGAGAAAAACATCCAAACACTCAAGCATCCATAGACGACTTTGGCTATCCTCGCCAATCTTGTTTGAAACTATTATCGATCGACTGACCAAGTCCTGACCAAACTACTGTACGTCCAGTGTACATTTGCTTCTCTGACTCCCGTTATCATCTTCATCATAAGGTAGGCGATCCAATACCACCTTTCGTCCATCATCCACTCTAATGGTCGTCAAAGACCCTTCACAATCTACTACCACTCTATACCCTTGGAGTCAATCAGCTCCCAAAATCAAGCTAAACCGAGTAAAGCTCAAAATAAAGCAATTACAACAAACATACATCCATGACTCGATAAGACCACGTTACGACAAATCATACTAAGGCTAGTCGAACCACCAACTGGGATCGTCACTACTAAAGGTCTATCGACTATCTTGGGTTTATCAAACAATACTCGAACAGAAACATCTTAAATAGAAAGCATACCTCTAACGATACCTTTTTCCTTCTGCGCCATAGTTGGGGCATTCAACGAAGAAGGAACAGCGTTGATAGCATATGCTTTCACGATCTGCTTCTCCCTAGGAGATTCTGGACATTCACTCTTGTGATGTCCCGCTTGGCCACAATTAAAGCACTTCCTTTCCCCAGGCTTTTCTCGACAATCTCTGGCATAGTGGCCCTTCTTGCCACAACTAAAGCACTCGCCATCGTTCTTATTTCCCTTTTTCTGACCATCCTTAGCTTGGTCCTGTTTCCTCTTATTTTGAGAATTTTCTTTGCCTCCACCGCTTGCTTGCGGCTTTGGCTCCTCTGTAGGTGTAACAGCAATCTCGGTCCTTGGCTTAGGGTAATGACTCTCTGATCTTAGCGCTTTCCCCACAATCGATTCAAACGTCTCATCGATGTGGTTAATAAGCCTTTCCCCCAAGTATCCATCCAAGCCAGTTATGAACTTCTCGTTCTTTTTCTCGGCAGTATCTATAAGGGATAATCCATATTTCGACAAAGTGTCGAATTCGGCAATATACTCCGAGATAGCTCTGCCATTCTGCTTGAGTTCTAAGAATCTCTTAAACAACACTGACTTCTGAGCAGTTGAAATGAACTTATCGCTAATGCGAACCTTAAACTGATCCCAAGTAATCTGATCCTTTAGATTAGCTGCCTTTGTAGCATTCCACCAATTCATTGCCCGTCCTTGCAGCTGACGGGACGCTAGCCTTCTCCTTGTCGCATCCTCGATACCCAAGTCTTCGAAGATACGCTCGTAGTTATCCAACCAATCTTGAACAACCGTAGCCAACTCCATTCCGTGGAACGGCTTCCCACCAAGACTAGTATAATCCTTGTTCAGCTTGGCGAAATCGGCCCTAGGCGCCTGCACTACTGGACCACCACCATTACCAGCATTGGGAGCTGCCCTCTGCACATCCCTAAGCATCTCTCTCATGAGCTCAGTAAACATCGTCCTCATCTCAGCAGCATTCCCATTATTGGCTCCTCTACCGGTACCCATTACGTATCGGCTCATCGTTCAATCTGCACAGAGAAAACGATTAACCATCCTTTTTGTGGTGTCAGTGCAGTGCGACTTCATCCTTAGCTATACTAATAATATATATAGCTTTTGAAAACCAAAATAATCAAAAATATGTGCTCTCATATACACATACTATCTCTCCCTGGTGTCTTTCCTTAGGTTAACTACGCAACCTAGAGCTATGATACCAAATCTGACGGCCCGCCCTACACCAGCCGGCATTTCCTCCGAAAGTGCACTGTACACATGCCCGACTAGCATGGAACGGTCACCAAAGAAAGGAAAGAAGAGAATGAACTAACAAAGAGCCTGTAGAATGTCTCACAGTGCATGGAACAAAATATAATAATAATAATATACTTGACATAAAACAGGCGAGACAGTACATAAGCTGAAAACTAAATCATGTCTAACATGGCAGCGGAAATCCAAAATACAGCTTATGATCCAACATCATTATTACAACTTTAAAACTGTCTCTAAAGCAAAAGAAAGCAAAAGAAGGAGGTACACTACTAATGCCCAAGCAGTGACCTTCAACAACACAGGGAGAATATCTATATATCATACGTGGGAGCCTCCTGCTCGTCTCCGGATCAGCTACTCGTGCATACCCAGCTAACCTGTCTCTAGTCTGCTCGTGAAAGCACCCAGAGTAATAAGAAGAGACATAAAATTTTGGGTCAGACAAAAAGTCTGGTATGAGCAATAAGCAGAAAAACAAAACAATAACAGGTATAATCCAATCATACCTGAACCTGGACCTGCAACCAAAGAGTTAGCACTACATACCGTACAATACTCTAAGGTGCCACTGAACAAATGGTGTAAAGATAACGGGGGTGGGGGTGTGCATGTCATAGTGATGGCAAACAATCAAGCATAGCAACCATCCTCACATTTCTCACTCAGTGCGTAAAGCATACGATACCCGTTACTTTGGTCACCTAATTCTTTAGCCATGACGGAATCCAATCCCGTACAACTATCACTACAAGCTCCTAATCTGTCTCTCAATAGTGAACCAAGGCTACGGATACCGATAACCCCTTTGCACACGTCCCGCAGCAAAGCCCAATCATGAAGTGAACTCATTGGTCCCTATCTGGATCCCGAGTACAAACCTCCCATTTGGACTACCTTTGCATCTCGGGTTATTGGTCTTCACCGGATCGGTTCTTCACTTTAGTTCGTAATCCATGCCTCATGTCCAAGCTTCCATCCAGTCCTGGTTCGATTCGTGACTCGTGGATCGCACCATGACGTCAGCTCATGCTCCCTCCATTGGATCGGATCACTAGAGTTCATCGGATCGCTAGACTCCATCAGATCGCTGGATTCCATCGGATCGCTAGACTTCATCGGATCGCTAGACTTCATCGGATCGCTGGACAGAGGGCTATCCGTTTCGGATCGCGGAATAGGGGGCTATCCGTTTCGGATCGTGGGACAGGGGGCTATCTGTTTCGGATCGCGGAACAGGGGGCTATCTGTTTCACCCACAATTTCCTGCAACTCTTCCAGCGATTGTTTACGCCATTCAACGACGTTTTCGACCAATCTAACACTTCTAGACAATCACAAAGCATACCATACAGTCATAGCAACAGGTATAATCATTCACAAACATCAAAACATAAATGTGATAGGATAAAACGGATCAAACATAGCCAAAATCCCATATTTTCCCTTAAGCATGTTTAAGCAAAACTAATCATATGATTAACAAAACTTAATCAAATCAACCCAAATTTCTAACAGAGGTCTAAAATAATATTTCGAATTTTTAGAATATTTTTCCAGAATTTTATAGTGTAAGAATTCATTAATTATCACTAATCACCCTGATTAACTGTAATTAGTGTCAAAACAATGCTAACCACTCACCTTAGCCACAAATAAAACCCCAAAACTAAAATGATTCTATGTTTGGCACTGTTCCCAATGCAACACAGCAGCTCTAACCTTGTTTTGGTGCTATTTCTCCTTAATTTGATGTTGCTAATCCCAATCTTCAAGTTGCAAGTGATTTGGAGGTGTTTTAGAGGTTGGAGGCCATTGTTAGGGTTTCGAAGAGGTAATTGGCAGCTAGAAAACTGAAATAGAATGAAAACCTAACTCATTTCAGCTTCCCCATAACCCTAATCCCGAAATGGGTTACGGGCGCATTCACTAATCACCCTATTTGGCCCGGTTAAGCAGTTTATCACCTTCCAAACATTATTTCAGGCATATCTCCCAAATGGTAAGTCCGTTTTTCACATGTGACCACTCTACGAAAAGGTAAACCATCAAACAAATCTAATGGAGGTGGTTTCAGGTCAAAATTCCTTTCCAGTCAAAATTTATGGACGAAACAAGATCAGCTAGGGGCAAAATGGTCATTTAAAAATCGGCAAAAATCATGAACATGGTAAATGACCATAGTAGTCGTTTCCCAAAGCCACATGGCCATACGACTTTGTATGAGAAAGAAATAAATATCCTACGATCCTCCGATGCGTACAATGCGGGTTGTTACAAATAAGGAGAACTCACGGCCGATTACAGTGAAGGAGGAAGAGAGATTTAATCCCTTAGTTACTTTGATTAATTTAATTTTAAATAATTACCAATCTTATTTGAACAATAACTTATGCGTACGACGACGAAAATTAACAATTTCAGAAGCGTTGTGATCGTATTGACAAGATCTACGACTCTGAACTGAAACGGGACAATTCTGGACTGTTGGAATTTTGGACTAAATCGCGAACAACTGTGAGATTTCTTGCCTTTAAAATAATTAAATAATTTAATTATTGTTCGTGATGGTTTGAATCATATAGATCTGCGATGTGGTAATATGGTTATATGTTCATATGTTGATGAATGATGCTTTATCTGTTTGTTTATTATTCTATTAACTGAGATCTGTATGTTAATGATAGATCAGTTGTTGAATCACACATTTTGATGTAATCTCACATAAGTTCCCACCTTTATTTTATTTTTTACTTTATTCCTTTCTTAAAGTTGAATCTTTTATTTTGATTTACAACATAAAAGAAAGTTGAATCTTTTATTTTGATTTACAACATAAAAGAAAGTTGAATCTTTTATTTTGATTTACAACATAAAAGAAAGTTGAATCTTTTTGATTTATTAATATAAAAGAAAGATTAGATCTTTTATTTTGATTTATAAGGTAAATGAAGTTTAGATATTTTATTTTGATTCACAAAATAAAGATGGGACATTTATGTTGATTCATGAAAGATACACCAAATCATATGTTGTTGTTTATGTGTTGACATGAAACTTGACCCCAAATTATATGTTGCTATCATTTGTGTTGACATGAGAACTTCACACCAAATGACCCATTGATTTCATATATCGTGATATTGGATTGGACGTGTTAGTCAACACACAAAACTTAAAAGGGAATTTTTATTTACATCCACATTTGTAAATAGAAAAGAACAAAATATAAGAACATTTTTCTATGTAAATAAAAGTAGGAATTTAATATTGATATTTTATTTACATTTTTCTATGTGAATAAAAGGATAAAATTTAGCGATGTATTTTATTTACATTTTTCTGTGTATAAAAGAATCAAAATTTGCAATGAAATCTTATTTACATTTTTGCTATGTAAATAAAAGAACCAAATTAGCAATGAAATCTTATTTGCATTTTTCTTTGTAAATAAAAGAACAAAGTTAGCGATTGAACCTTATTGATACATTTCATGGGTAGATAAAAAGAACAAGTTTAGCGATTGAATTTTATTTGCATTTCATATGTAGATAAAAAGAACAAATTTAGTTGTAAGTAAAAATTGTGATCATTAGAAAAACTTCGAATTTTGATCATTAGAAAGAGATCAAATTTTGATCATTAGAAAATGAACAAAATTTGGATCATTAGAAAAAGTACAAAATTTGACAATTGGGAAAAGAACAAATTTTGTGATGCTATTTTATTTACGTTTATTTGTGTAAATGAAAAGAATGAACACCTAATTTTCGTTGTTATGTGAATAGGAAATGAAAAGAACGAACACCTTATTTTCATTGTTATGTAAATAAGAAATAGAATAAGTTACATTTATTTACATGTAGTGTAAATAAATAAGAAATAGAAAAAGTTATATTTATTTACATATAGTGTAAATAAATAAGAAATAGAAGAAGTTACATTTATTCACATGTAGAGTAAATAAATAAGAAAAAAGAAAAGGAATGTTTTATTTACATCCAGTGTAAATAAAACATGACATAATAAAAAGGGACATCTTAGTTATATCTAGTGTTGGTAAAATATGACATCGAAAAGAATTACATTTTTGTTTGCATTTTTAGACGCAAATAAAACATAGAAAGAGATTACACTTTTTATTTGCAAATTAGTTGCAAATAAAAGACATGAATATGAAAAGTACCTTTTTATTCACGTTTTAAATATGAATAAAAATATGGGAATAAAAAGTACATTTTGTTTGTATTTCGTATGTAAATAAAAACACCATTTTAAAAAGTGAATTTTATTTGCAAACTAGTTGCAAATAAAAACATGAATTTGAGAAAGTACGTTTTTATTTTGCAAACTAGTTGCAAATAAAAAAAATAAGAATTTATAAAGTACATTTTATTTGTAATTCAGTTATTAATAAAAATATGCTATTGGAAAATATATCTTTATTCACAATTTAGATATGAATAATACCATGAAATTAAAAGAAGTATTTTATTCACATTTTAGGTGTGAATAAGAACATGAGTTTTAGAAAGTGATTTTTATTTATAATTTAGAGATAAATAAATACAGAGATATAATAATGACATTTTATAATCATGGTCGATGCGATTAAAAAAGAATAGAAATTAAAAGCGACATTTTTATCGTCACTTGAGAAGCGATAAAAAGAATGGATTTTTATAGCTGGAATCGCCAACGAGTTATATATATATATATATATATAATTAAACCGAAACGCGCGCGGCAGTTCGCGTATCGACAATCGTAACTTTAAACGATTATACCGAAAGATCCGAACGTTGGATTTTCCCAAAACCGGAACCGTTAGGACCGCTTTGGGAAGAGCTTTCCAACGATATAGAATTCGTCAAAATCCAACGGTAGATTTCAAGATATGTGTAAATCAAAATCTGGTAAAAACAGCGCCAGGGCAGCCCACTGACCCGAAGCGTCGTTTTATTATTTTGAGCTATTTTTATAAATAGAAATAGCGATAAATAGTTATAAATAAATATGAAATGATTTAAATGATAATTATGCGATAATTATTTGAAAAGACCGAGTTTAACTCATTTCAAATAATTGCACGACGATTAAATCAAAGATATAAGAAGGCGATGGTAGATGACCGACGATCTTCCCATTGAATGGGCAACGGCTACTGATGCCTTGGACTGACTTGCTCCCAGGACGGGGTTGAAGCAGTAGTTGTCTGGACGTATGTGTTGATTTTCCGGGTAAGCGAGAACCTCTCAGGTGTCTCCGGTTTCGTTAAGACCCAGAACGGACTTGTAAATGGATGTGTGTCTGACGTTGGAATTCATTCCATGTAATTAAATCGATTTGTTTTAATATATGCCTGTTTGGTGGTGGAGAATTTATTCTCTGCTTAACACCCTGGTATATAATAATAGTTATCGATCGCATGGCGCGAATTGTCAATGTGGCACGCCAAGATGCAACGATCAAGGCTTTTGTTGAAAAGCAGGGCCTTGTGGTTGATGATCAAAGCATAGCCTGTTTAGGCATAGCTTTGAGTTTAGCGTGACTTCGCGAGCCTCACACCCCGGTATGAGTCAAAAACGGGATATGGACCGTAGGGAGTGCACACGTTTCTTTCTAGCTAGGTGTAGTGTCAGTGCTTAAACTGGCTGTCATTTTACTTGTGTGGATGACGGATTGAGGTACCTCGGGTTTTATAGGTTGTTAGTGGCCATATCGAGGTCTAAAGGGACTGGGAAACGTGTGTTCAGACATAACTAATCCACTACCATTAGGTCGGGACCGGCCCTACCGCTCCAAGTGTTGCCCATAGGTGTGATCCTGAGACATTTGCTAGAGTGTCTCAAATCGGAGAGGACGATCCCTAGCCTCGATTTCATGACAGGAAAACAATTTCCAGTACGGCATTACGGTCTTGATTGTAAACTTACATAAGGCGACATAGTAGGATGGGGTACTATGCCGTCTAGGATTGATACATTTATATTGAAGTATTTTAATACTGCTTAGACACTAATAATAATATAAAAATAATATTTTACATGTATTAAGCATGTTTGATCATCATAAGGGAAAACTCTATCCTCCTGTTTGCGTTGCATGGTGTAATAGGACTTGAGTCTTATGATGGTTTCATTTTTCAAAAGTCATTTCGTTGTTTTTGTATAAACTTTATTAAATTATGCATTGGAAATCCAATGGAGTAAACCCGTTCCGCGTTAGCGGCGTGGTCCTGTGATTCGCCATATTGATAGTTAGTATAGAAAGATTTCTCATACCAGTCCCATGACTGACTCGATGTTTGTTTCACTTTGCAAACTCGGGTGCCCTCTCTTTACACGAGCAGCCAAGTGACAGGTTCTTAGGGAGACATTTTATGGATTGAAGACTGCTTGGAAGGAGAAGAAGAAGACTCTCTTTTATCTCTATCTTTTTCTTTAGAGACTTTATTCTATCTTGTATTTTGATGTACGTTATGGAGTTTAGACCTATTTCCTTGGAAACTTATTTCCTTTGATTCAGACTTTTATTTTGCTAAGTTGTATCCTGTAAACTGCGTACTCTGTGGTTCTGTTGATACGATGTTTATGACTTATATCTTTTCCACTGCAATAATTATGTGTTATGATATTATCTGAGATCTGCTGTTGTTATAAATACATTGTATTCCAAATGATTATCCTTACTTTCGCACCACGGAAGTTTGGGGTCATCACAATATATATATATATAAATATATAGCTTTAAAATAAAAATGTGATTTTTATAGTGAGCTAGAATTTATAAAAATGTGATTTTTATATATAATATCATAAAATAAAAATGGGATTTTTAAATATAAAAATAGTATTGTTTTAGAATATAAATAACATTGTTTTATTTTCAGATTTTAAAAAAATTAACATTATTTTAAAGGTTTGAATTTTCAATTAAATAACATGGATTAAAAATATGATTTATATATACATATATACATAGTTTTAGAATAAAAATATGATTCTTAATAAATATAGCATAAATAAGAATATGATATTTAATGTATATACCATAGATAAAAAGGTTATTTTTTAATATATATATATATAAATATATATAGCAAACTAAAAATGTGATTTTTATTTATAAAGATAGTTGTTTAAAAATATGAATTTTAATATACATACCAAGTGAAAACAGATTGCGATGGAACTGTTTGGAAATAAAGTGGAATCCAAACTGTACCAGGATTTCAGAAATACACACTGACGGAGTTGAAAGGATGGTGAGAACTCCTCACTAAAAATTCTGCATAGTTATTTATTTATTTTCATAACTAAAAATATATAGAATTTCCAGTGCAGATTTTTATCAGTTTAATTATTATAAATTGTCTACGGTGCATGTTAGATTACTTTCCTCATCCATAAACCATAGATGATTTAAATTGACTGTAGTGTGTGTTGTTTGTGATGTTGAAATGTTTAACATATTAAAAATAATGTTAACATAAATATGGTAGTTGAAAATAAATTATAAATATTCATTTATAATTTGAATAGTGAAAATTGGTTAAATAGAAAATAATTCAAACTGAATTAGAATTGGTTAAATTTATTAACCAATGAATTGTTTAAATAAACTGTTGTTGTTTGAAAACCCCATACGGGTATTGGGATGATAGTTGACATACACTAGCCCCAATATTTAGTTGTATGTCAATCGATGGATTAACAGTCTGTAATGAGCGTTATTTATTTATTTATTTTAATGCTCACACAGTTGTAGATTTCACTCTGGATGTGAATGGACTGTTTGATGATTATTTATCATTGTTGTTGCATACATGCGATGTATGAAATCCATATAACTGAAATTAAATGGTAATTGGTTGAGTCGCATTCCGATTCAGAAATAAAAGGACATTTAAGAAAAAAGCACATTTTTAAAATAAAACAACATTTCTAAATAAAGAACATTTTTAAAAAAAGGAATATTTTTAAAATAAAGAATCTTTTAAAATAATGAGTATTTTAAAATAAAACGTTTTAACAATAAAAATCACATTTTTATTGTATGTATAAACAAATAAAAGAAGCGTATGTTAAAATATATTTTTATTAGATAAAAAAATGTCGTCTTTAACAAGTTAATGAAAATGAGAATAATCATTGGTTGAATTATATTTTTGTACATTAAAAATGTGTCATCTTTAACAAGTAAATGAAGGAGAAAAAGTATCATGTGTTAAAATATTTTTGTAAGATAAAAATATTATTTTTAACATGTTAGTGAAGTGAATAAAATAACTACGTGTTGAATAAAATTTTTAAACAATAAAAATATCATTTTTATTGAATATATAAACCATATAAGATATTCATGCGTTGAATAAAATTTTTGGAACAATAAAAATAGTTATGTGGTTAAATGCCCTTTCTATCGATCGAGTTATTCATTTTACAATGAATGTCGAAAAAAAGTGATTTCAAAATTTAATATTTTAAAAATATTATCATTTTAACGTGATAAAGATATAGAATATTCAATTTTGATTTAAAATTGAAAATAAAGTTGGAATCGTTTTAAAACAAATATATAAATGACTTATAAAATACGTTTTAAATGGAAATCGATGAAATATATATAATATATATTATATACATTTAATGGCCTGAATAGAACGCGCCGCGCAGCGACCTTTCGCTAATTTCGACCATTAACTTCAAATTGATGTAACGGGAGACCGATCGTCGGTTTCTCTTAAAACGGAAACCGTTAAGTTCGTATCGAAAAGAGCTTTGCAATGAATATAAGAAGTTTGAAATCTAATGGTTAGATTTGGAATTATGTCCAAATCAATTTCAGAAAAGATCGCTATTGATGCAGTTCAATGGCCGTTATTGGAAACCGACTGTACAGGCCTTGATAAAAAAATTAAAAATGATAATGAATTGTGTAAAATCATAATAAATGTTTTGGAAAGGTTTTTGATGAAAAATTCAATATTTGAAAAGATAAAAATATTTTTTTATCAAAATGAACTAGTTATTAACTACAATAATAATCCAATTATTTTAGAAATAATAAACTGGATCTACAATGATTTTAATATCACCAAATTTTCCAATGTATGAATTGGACTAGATTTGAGAAGAAATAATCATCAGAATATTTCGATATTGGATTCCGTGATTATATAGATATTGTAAAAGGAAATTGGAAGATATAAATAACGTTATTCCCAACACGATATTTGTTGATTTCAGAATTTGATATTGAATATAAGTCGATATAATTTCTATTTAGAACTTTTTATTTAATGTCAAATTGGATTTGAGTTTGTCGTGAATGGTGTCTTAAATAACACTGTTCTTAAACCCCGATGAAAAATAATAAATCTTTAAATTAAGATTTAATGAAGTTTTCCAATTAATTAATATTTAATTGGAATTGAATAAAATAAATTGGATTTTGGGTTTGTCGTGAACGGTGTCTTAAATAAAACTGTTCTTAAACCCCGATGAGAAAAGAATAAATCTTTAAATTAAGATTTAATGAAGTTATCCAATTAATTAATATTTAATTCGAATTGAATAAAATAAATTGGAATTTAGGTTTGTTGTGAGTGGTGTGTTGATTAACACTATTCTTAAACCCCGATGAGAAAAGAATAAATATTTTAATTAAGATTTAGAGAAGTTTACTAATTAATTAGTATTTAATTAGAATTGAAATGAAAGTTGATTGTGGGTTTACCGTGAACTGTGTTTTAAACGACATTTGTTCTTTAAACCAATTAACAGTGAAAATAAAATTTGGAATTCATAAATCTTTTATTAAGATTTAAATGGAAATTTCTAAAGTAAAGTTTTCCAATTTAATATCCTAAATTGGGATTGAATGGAATTCGATTCAGTAATAATCGAGATGAGCTTCTGTGAATGAAGACCATACCATATATGAAATTTAAAAGGCTTTGCTGCTATTCCATTTATATTATTACTCTGACACGGGAGTTTATATCGATTATGCACTGTTATGATTTCAATGTAGATTCCATTTTGATGGAAGATGATTTTGGGTTTACCGTGAACTGTCTTTTAAATGACATTAGTTCTTTAACCCAGTTAAGGATAAAGATTAATTTTCTAAATTTGAATAATCATAAAATAATAATTTTTGATATTAAAATCAAATTGGAGTTTAATAAGTTAGATTGAAATGGGAATGAGATAATTAAATTTATCGAATTCTTGAAACGGTCGAGAATGGAGTACCACCAGTTTTACTCCAGGCAATAGATCTTTAATTAGATTTACCGATAACACTGTGGGTGTTAGTATGGAGTGCTACTAGTTTTGCTCCATAGGATGAATAGGTTGGGATTGGGATAATAAATAATAAATGATTACTTCGGTAAGGTTCGCAAATCCCGACTAGTGAATAAACCTTAATTTGGTTTAGAATTGTGAAAAGATAAAATAAAATCTTTTGAAATTGAGATCCAAAGGAAGATTAAAGAATAAATTTAAAAGAATTTATCTTTGATAAAATTTATGGGAACCTTTCCTTAATAATGTGAATATTTTATTAAAAGAATATTCTGAATTGAAATGAGGCGTATGATATGTTTTTATAGCACTTGATTATTGATTATAAAATACGCGGGTTATTTGGAAAGACCGGGTTTAGCCCATTTTGAATAATTACTATGACGATTAAAAGTCAATGATGAAGACGGTGGTTGAAGACCTGAGATCTTCACAACATTTGGATGATTACTGATGTCTTGATTGGGTCGTACACCCAAGACAAGGTAATAAGTGGTGATCGTTCAAACGTTCTTGGAGATCGATGGATATGCAAGGACCTCTCTCTTCTATTGGACATATGGGACGAGGAATAAGGTGCCTCCAGTTTCGTTCAAACCCAGAATGGACTTGTAAATGGATGGTATGTCTGACGTTGTATTCTTTTATGCTGTATTCATTGATCTCTACTAAATATATATCTATTTGGTGGCGGAGAATTTATTCTCTTGCTTAACAACCTTCTCTGAGAAGTACGAGCTTAGAGGTTATATATTGGCAGAAACCCAATGGTATGGTATGGACTGACAATGTGACATGCTAAGATGCAAATGATCAAGGCTTTTGTTGAAAAGCAGAGCCTTGTGGTTGATGATCAAAGCACAACTTATTTAGGCATCGCTTTGTGTATAGCGTTACTTCACGAGCTTCACACCCCGGTATGAACCAGAAACGGGATGAGGACTTCAGGGAAATGGACATATGTTGGTTTCTGGCTAGGAGTAATGTCATGGTATGGAGCCCAGATTGTTTACTCATGTGGATGTTGCTCATTACACGATGGATAGAGAGGCGCCTCAAATATATAGGTCATTACGGGATCGATGGATGTTCTGGTCGATATACTGACCAAATTATTTTATGCCCCATAGGGAAGGCTAACATATAGTTTATGGTATAACTAATCATCGAGGGATGACCGACCCTGTTGCTAACCGTTGGTGCAGTTGCGGCTGTATCCTGCGCCTCGGGCTAGAGAGTCCCGAATCGGTAAGTACGATCGCTTGCCTTGGTTCATAAATGGAAACCCAATTTCCAATACACGATATTCGGTTTTAGCTGTAAATAAATAAATATATATATATATATATGGCGATGTAATGTAATGGTACCTACGCCACCTATGATTGATACATTTATATTTGAAGTTGATTTCTTCACTTATTGTAATAAGAAAAGATGAAATTTCGCGTATCAAGCATATTTTCCTATTATAAGGGAAAACTCTATCCTCGACTGTGTTCATTGTGTGATGGGACCTGAGTCCTATAATAGCTTCATTTTTCCAAAAAGCATTGCGTTGTTTTATTTTAAACTAAGATTCATGTAGAGTAAACATGTTCCGTGTTATACGGCGTGGTCCCATGATTTACCCATCTTTAAAATCAAGCTAATAACTATTTTAGTTCTCACACCAGTCACATGACTGACCAGGAGTTTATTGTTTTAATATAAACTCTGGGTGCCCCTATTTTCTGCATGGGCAGCTTGTAGTTGGGTTTTGCAGATATTATTTTCACAGGATCTTGGATTTACAGCTAGAGCTATGTTCGGAACGTTCTGTATCCGTATATTTATCACAGTTGAGTTATGTATTATTTTCCATTACTTTGTAATTTAAATCTCTGATATTGTATTTCCGATGTGTAATATTTATTCGTACTCTGATATATTCTTGTACTCTGATGTAATTGTTTTAATAAGCAATGAAATGTTCTTCTGTTTATATTCTAATGCGTCATATTCTCAACTCAATCCGGGCTTTCCTGAAAGGGGAAGTTTGAGTCGTTTCATTTGGTATCAGAGCTTTGGTTTACAGAGCTCAAGAACAAGGCACATTAGAACCAAACAAAAGAATTCATCAGAGATAGGATTGGTAGCATCCTATAAGAATAACTCGTTGGAGATAGGATCTGTACCATCCTAGAATGAGTTTGAAGAGTCTTATTTATATAAAAAAACAAATTTAGTTTTGAAATTTTATATCTATTATACGTATTTGAGTATGTTATTTTATATTAAATTTGGACAATCGAGTATATGATGATTTTGCATATACGCCTAGCTAGCGTGTATATAAAGTCTCAAATATACTGGATAGATATAGAGTTACACTCTAGTCGCATCATCAGTATCTATGTTCGAGTTTCGAAAGTGGGATATCTTTATATTTCCAATTGACTAATGTGAGAACTAAAACTTAGTTAGAGTTTATTGCTGTGATTTGCACTAAAAATGTGATTTTTGACTATATATAAAAGTTATATATAATCGACTAATTGATTGCTGGTTGCTTTGTATGATTATTAATTTGACTAATAAAAATATTGGAATGATAAAACTAATAAGAAAATGAAGGGTAAATCAAGCCAAATAGAATCAAATGTTGAAATGAATTGAATTTTTTTTCAAATTGCATACATATACATGTATATATAATGAATAGGTCATAGCATGGAAGCTAAGAAGAGGAATAAAATTGTTTGCCTGACAAATAGGTACATATTTACTGTATTCATTGGGGTTTGATGGTTTTATGAGCCGATTGGCTAGCCGCTTGGCTTTTTCTTTTTCTTTTGATTGATGAGTGCCCTATGAGGCAAGTTGCGGTTTTAAATATCAACCCATACAGAGGAGGTTATGGCGAAATTTTAGGGTGTTAGCGAAATTTTTGAAAAATTAAAAAATTCTTAGAAACCTAAAAAATGAAGTATGAAAGCTAGAATGAAAGTTGAGTTGGTTAGTTAAACAACTTTCAGCTCCGTTCCTTTTCGAGGACGAAAAGATTTTAAGTAAGGGAGATTGTAACAACCCGGAATTTTTGAACCAATTTAAAATCTTATTTTTAGATATTTTAATGGATTTAGTATATTTAAAATAATTTATTTTAAATAATAATGATGAAATTTTATTTAAATCAGAGTCAGAAAGAATAAATTTATTTTAATTATATTACGAGCCTGAAATGGCGTGGGAGTTTGAAAATTCGATTTCAAATGAATGTACCGGATTCAAAATAAATCGGATTTTAGTAAAACAAGAAATATTTGAATTTGTCTGATTATATCTTTCTGACGAACGTGAAAAATCCAGATTTCATAACGGGAATTGAAAGTTATGCCCAATTTAAAATTCAGAATAGTCGCTATGGAATATATATATATTAATATAATATATAGCCATTTTACGAACGACCTCCGTTTTCGATGAAACCACTTTTGTTGGATCGAGAATGTCAATTTATTGCTAGATTCCAGTTTTCATAGTTTTTGGAATTAATATGTGAGCGCAGTAAATGTAAGCGCGTTTGGTCAATTTCAGTTGAACTGGATCGACCAGAAAATGGTCATTTTTCAAACGGTCTCCAAATTCAATGAAATTAGTTTTGTTAGGACCGTATCGTCAAAACATTGCTAGATTTATTTATTTTTGGAATTTTTGGAGCCAGATGTGGCTCCGGTAAATTAAAATGTACGTTTAAATTCAATATATATATTGAATTATATTTTAATTTTGATAAAAACTGATCAAAACGATAGAATTGGTTTATCAAACATATCCTATTGTGTCCGGAATGGGGGTATTTAGCTAGGGGTGACAGTCGTTGGCTTTGATTTGGATCAATAAACAACATTTTGGAATTTAAAAGAAAATTAAATTAAATTAAATATATTATAAATACTCTCTATGTACGGTCGAACCTAGCTTACCCTAAATCTTTTTCCTGAGCCGCCACTTTCAGAAAATCGATGGCCCCGTTCTTCCAATCTTCTTCCCCATTTTTCCATTAATCCACGCAATAATGTTGAAGATTTATAAAGGCAAAATCGAAGCCCTCTAAGAGCTCGACAACACCAACGATGGTGATCGGGAATAGAGTGGCAATGCAATCGGAATCTGGACTTAAAGGGCGTGGTTTTCGAATGCTCTTAGGGACGCTAGAGGGCATCGGGTTCGACGAGACCAGGGGGAGGGTAGGCGTCGCTGCGCTCTTCGATGTGGCACCACTGGATCCATGTCCAACAGCATATGGGAGGCGCGAGATCGAACCCTAATCTGGAAGCATGGGTTCGGTCTATCATTTGCAAGCCTGAAGGGTTTCACGAAGAAAAAGGTATAAGGAAGAAAGGTTTAGTTTGTTTTATTTACTTAAGTAAATTACATTGAATTTAAATTTCAGTTTTAAATATAATTTACATTGAATTCAAATTTCAGTTTGAAATATAATTTACATTGAATTTAAATTTCTGTTTTAAATATAATTCACATTGAATTTAAATTTCGGTTTTAAATAAAAAATATACATTGTTTTTATAAATAAAATATACATTGTCTTTAAAATAAAATTTACATTGTTTTTAAAATAAAATTTGCATTTATTTAAATATAAAAAAGTGTTGTCTTTTAAAATATAAACATTGTTTAAAATGTAAATGTTCAATATAATAACATTGTTATAAAAATGTAATTTTTATAAAGAAATAGCTTAAAATAAAAATATGGTTTTTATATAAGTTTAAAATAAAAATATGGTTTTTATATATATAGCTTTAAAATAAAAATGTGATTTTTGTAATGAGATAGAATTTATAAAAATGTGATTTTTATATATAATGTCATAGAGTAAAAAATGGGATTTTTAAATATAAAAATAGTATTTTTTAGAATATAAATAACATCGTTTTATTTTCAGATTTTAAATAAATTAACATTGTTTTAAAGGTTTGAATTTTTAATTAATTAACATGGATTAAAAATATGATATATATATAGTTTTAGAATAAAAATATGATTTTTCATAAATATAGCATAAATAAGAATATGATATTTAACGTACATACCATAGATATGATTTTTTTAATATATATATAGCGTAATAAAAATGTGATTTTTATTTATATAGTTCGTTGTTTAAAAATATGATTTGTAATATACATACCGCGTGAAAACATATTGCGATGGAACTGTCTAGAAACAAAGCGGAATCCAAACCATACCAGAAATTCAGAAATACACACTGACGAAGTGGAATTGAAGGTGAGAACTCCTCACTAAAAATTATGCACAGTTATTTATTTATTTTCATAACTAAAAATATATAGAATTGCCAGTGTAGATTTTTATCAGTTTAATTATTATAAATTGTGAACGGTGCATGTTAGATCACTTTCCTTATCCATAAACCGTGGACGGTTTAAATTGGCTGTATTTTGTGTTGTTTGTGATGTTGAAATGTTTAACATATTAAAAATAATGTTAACATAAATATGGTAGTTGAAATTAAATTATAAATATTCATTTATAATTTGAACAGTGAAAATTGGTTAAATAGAAAATAATTCAAACTGAATTAGAATTGGGTAAATTTATTAACCAATGACTTATTTAAATAAATTGTTCTTGCCGCTCAGTTGCTTCTAGAGGAATAAATCTTTCATTGAATTTATTTTTTAAATCTATCCTAGGTAATATTACCTTCTGGATTATTCTTCGTAATAGTTTCCTACCGGACTAAAGCTTCGTCTTTGAGTGCCCAAGATGCCAGTAATCTTTTCTGGTCATCCCTCAGCTTTGAACCTTCAAAAATTCTCTCAGTAGAATGCATCCATGCTTGTGTTTCAATAATGGATTCTTTGCCCAAGAATGGAACTCCACCCATATTTCGATACTTCTTTACTAGAACTTTTATATTTGATTCTGGCTGTGGGAGCACGATTAGCTCATTAGATTATCGAACCATAGAATTACCCCTTCTGCTTATGCCACTCACTTTCTACTATGTCATCAAATAGCAGACAAAGAGTCAGGCCAACAGAAAAGATATTGTAAAGAATAGAGACATATATTTAAATGTATATGCATCTATGGGGGTGTATTTCATTCTGTTATACTCACTCCAGGAAATTACTGATCCTATCTATAATGAGTTATTCGTCTTAGAATACTGCTGATTCTATTTTTGATGAGTTCGTTAATATGTTATATTCCAGACTAAGATTAACCAATGCTCTGATACCAATTGTGATGGCCCCAAACTCCCGTGCCACAGAAGCAAGGATAATCTTTGGAATATAACACATAAATAATAAAAGTAGAATAGAAATATATCATTACACCAGATAATGTACAACAGATTACACTGGAACAGATATAATCATCAGAGTTACATAGTATAACAGGATCATACATAGCACAAAATACAGTTTCGGCTTTATATAAAATGTCTGCAGCGGAATCAAACATAATATACATAATGAAGTCTGAAAAACATAATAGAAATGATAGTATCCATCTTCATCTCCATAGCTATCCAGAATGAGCCTGCTAAAACCTGATCACAACGCTGCAAGTGTAGAAAATAGGGGCACCCGAGTTTGCAAAGTGAAACAAACTACGAGTCAGTCATAGGACTGCTATGAGAAATCTTACTTAACCGATTTAACAATAAGGTCAATCATAGGACCACGCCGCTAATGCAGAACGGGTTTACTCCATGGGATTGCCAGTGCATAAATAAAGTAAATCATTTAAACAACGCAATACTTTTCATAGAAAATGAAGCCATTATAAGACTTAAGTCCCATCACACAACGCAAAACAAGCCGGAGGATAAAGTTTTACCTTATAATGGCCAAAATATGCTTGATACGTATAAATCAAAGTCATTTTATATTATTACTAGTGCATATATGTTTCAAAAACAATTTCAATCATAATCTATCAATCATAGACGGCATGGGTACCATATATCATGTCGCCATATATAGGTTTATGATCAAAACCGCACACGTGGTATTGGAAGTTGGATTTCCATCATGAACCAAGGCAAGGGATCGTCCTTATAGACTTCGAGACTCTCTAGCCCGAGCCTCAGGATCAGAGCTCGAGTGACCCTTGGATCGTCAGGGCCAATCCACACGGAGTGGACTAAAATGCCTGAATAATACATTTCGCTGCCTTATATGGCATAAAACTGGTCAGTATATCTACCAAAACCATCCATCGACCTCGTAGTAACAGATATAACTTAGGCGCCTCGCTTTCTATCATCCACATAAGTAAAAATGTCTGGGCTCCATACCATGAAACCTCTCCTAGCTAGAAGGAAACACATGTCCTCCCTGAAGTCCTCTCCCATTTCTGGTTCATACTCGGGGTGTGAGGCTCACGAATTAACGCCATACACAAAGCTATGCTATATTAAAGCCGTGCTTTGATCATCAACCATAAGGCTCTGCTTTTCAACAAAAGCCTTGATCACTGCAACTCAGCACGCCACATTGACATTCCACGCCATGCGACTGATGTCTATCGATATATAACCTCTAAGTTCGTACGTCTTAGAGAAGGGTGTTAAGCAAGAGAATAAATTCTCCGCCACCAAACAGATATATATTTAATAGAAATCAATCAGCACAGAATAAAATCCAATGTCAGACATACATCCATTTACTAGTTCGTTCTAGGTCTGAACGAAACTAGAGGCACCTTATTCCTCGTAACGTATGTCCAATACAGGAGAGAGGCCCTCGCACATCCAAACAATCAACAAATACGTCCAGAAAACTACCAATGTAACCCTTTCAAGGCAGCAACTCCAATCAAAGGCATCAGTAACCATCCATTCGATCTGAAGATTATCGGTCTTGCACCATCTTTATATCTTCACTTTTTCATCGTCGATCAATTATTTGAAATGTGAATCAACTCGGAATTTTCAAATAATTCACACATGTATAGAATTCAAATCAATTCTTTCTACGGTTAAACTATTCGACATCAACATTTCAGTTCATTAGTATAATTTTCATGTCAAATACATCCAACCATCAAAATATCTGATAAACCAAGTAAAATCGGTTCATCTCTATTCCACATCGTTTATAATATTTTAAAATGATTTTTCACTATTTTTATTTATTTAAAAATAGTCCATTTCCATCGAATGACGTTTCAAGTCATTCGATGGCCCTGGCGCTACTCTCATCCAAATTTGATTTAAACGTTTCGCAAAATCAAACCGTTGGATCTTAACGAATTTTATATCGTTGGAACGATCTTTCCAAAGCAGATCCAATGGTCCCGTTTTGGGAAAATCCGATAGTCGGATCTCCCATAATAATCGTTTAAAATTACGATTTGAAAACGCGAACTGCAGCGTTGTTATTCGTTTTATTTTAATTATATATATATATATGAATATACTTTATTCGACAATTTCTAAACCATTTTCACTTCAAAAATTTGGCTAACGCCTCTAAATTTCAAAAAAAATCTCCATAACCTCCTTTGTACGGGGAGGGGTTTGGAAATTTGTTGGGCTGTATTTGGTACCCAATAAATCCAATATAAGCACACACAATTTTTAGTGTCCTATCTATGCCGGAGGGAGTGTGTAAAATTACTCTAGAGATAAATCTCGTCACCTTGTCCAGTATTGGAAAATAAATAATCCATGTGTCGTATCTAATAACTAGAGAGACGTGATGATTGTCAACTCTACACCCGTGTAGGGTTTTTATTTAATCTGGCAATTTACCGTAATATTTATTTTGTCTATATCAGTCCTCAGTTAAACCTGTAATTCAATCAACGCCATACGAGCGTCTTGCCCATATGGTAATCCCCACCTCGTCACATTAGCTCCAAATGCTGATGTGGTATAGGATGGAGTATGCTCTCTTCACGTAGTATACCATGTAGTGTAGTTCAAAATTAATTGTTGCTATTCTATGGCGACATTTATAATCTCACATAGAAAAACCAGCACACCGCATCCAATGGCATTTATAGGAGTTGATATACAAATAAAATTGCGCAGCCAACTCATTAAGGTTTACCTATTTGTCGGGCATGCAAATAAATTCTTTACTCAACAGCAAATCCATTTACCTGTTCAGCACATGTACGTATGTGCATATCTAAGCTAAAAATCATATTTTTAGCAAATCAATATTTATTTCTATACATGATGATGTTTAACACTTTATATACATGTTAAAAATATTATTTTCAATTAACAAATATTTATTTCAATCGATGGTTATTTTTAACACTTCGTAGACATGCTAAAAATATTATTTTCAATCAACAAATATTTATTTCAACCTTTGGTTATTTTTAACACTTCATATATATGTTAAAAATATTATTTTCAATCAACAAATATTTATTTCACCCTTTGGTTATTTTTAGCAGTTCATATTCGGGTTAAAAATATTATTTTCAATCAACAAATATTTATTTCAACCTTTGGTTATTTTAATAGTCCATATACACAATGAAAATGTGATTTTTATTGTTAAAACATTATATTTCAAACATGAATATTTTTAGTGGTTCACGTATACAATAAAAATGTTATTTTTATCATTCAAACAATTTATTTCAAACATGAATATTTTTAGTGATTCATATATACAATAAAAATGTGATTTTTATTGTTCAAACAATTTATTTCAAACACGAATTTTTTATATACTTCGTACATACAATAAAAATGTTATTTTTATCGTTCAAACAATTTATTTCAAACATGAATATTTTTAGTGATTCATATATACAATAAAAACGTGATTTTTATTGTTCAAATAATTTATTTCAAACATGAATATTTCAGAAAATTTCGGCATTACAATGTAGGGTATTTAGCACCGGCACCGTCTCCAGCACGGCTCCTTTGCTATCCTAGGCCTTACAGCATAACAATACTTTCATTTCAATGATTTCCACAATATCATTCATTTTCACAATACAATGAATATACCACAAACACAACCAATTTTGTTGCAACCACAATCAATCATTCACAATCACAACCCAAACAATTTATATCTTCCATGGTTTGTCGACGAGGGGAGTATATATATACATATATATATATATATATATATGTGTGTGTGTGTGTGTGTGTATAAATATATTTATTTCCATTTCAATTTCATTTCAATTCCATTCAACGCATATATGATTTATACAACGCATGTATAATTTATACATCGCTTATATAATTTATACAACGCCCATATATGAGATATACAATGCGTATGTAATTTATACATCACTTATATAAGTTATACAACGCGTATACATTCCAATTTGAATTTAGATTGCTTATATTGGGTTCCATTCCTTCTAAAATTGTAGATAATTCTCAAAATTCTCTGGCCTCTTCTAGAATGTAGCGCACGATGTCACAGTCCCAGTGTCTCTTGTTTCACTGGATTTCAACAATATATGTTAAAGATATGATTTTTATTCCATAATCAAACTTAGCAACGCTTTTAAACTATCGTAAACAGTTTAAATAAATACAACCTTTACCTTCAATAATTAGTTCAAAACTAGGTCTTTGATTTGCACAAAATCCACGTGTTATAGGACGATCGGTTGGCGTCTCGTCGAAGAGCTTAGAACGGCGCTCCAGGCGCTGGTGGTCTGGTCGAGATCGACGGTAGATCGGAGGAGCAACTCAGGTGCGAACGACGAACCTTCAACGGCTTGGATCTCGAACAACTCACGACGATAGGAGGTGCGGCTTGTATGGATTAGAAGAGGGTAAAATCCTCTACAAAAACTTCCAAAGGACCATATGATTTCGTGGAGAGATTAGAGAGTTATCGAAGGAAGAAGCTGGGAGCCTTTTCCGTCATCGAAATGTATAGAGGGTGGCGGGTTTGAAAGTGACGAGGGTTTGGAAAGGAGAAATCTGATTGGTCCTTTATATTTAATTTTATTTTTAATTTCTTTAATTCAAAAAAATACCCTCTAATCCATACGAACTCCAAATCAAACCCAACGACTATTTCCCCTAGCTAAATACCCCCATTTCGAACACATTGGAACATGTTTCGTAAGCCCCTTAGGCTATTTCAGTCAGTTATTTTTCAAATTAGGATATAAAACATTCAAATTCAAATTTGAACGTAGATTTTAATTTGCTGGGGCCACATACTGATTCCAAAAATTCCCGAAAAATAAATCTAGCTATGTTGGGATGATATGGTTCCAACAAAATTAATTTCATCGAATTTGGAGACTGTTTGAAAAATGGATTTTTTCTGGACGATCCAATTCAAACTGAAATTACCAAACACGTTTTCCTTTGCCATGCTCACATATTAATTCCAAAAATTATGGAATTTTAAACCAAGCCATAAATTGACATTCCAGATCCAACCAAAGTGGTTTCGTTGAAAACGAAGGTCGTCTGCAAAATGTCTATTTTTAAGGGCTATATTTATAGTAAATTCCATAGCGACTATTCCAAATATTCAACTGGCCATAACTTTTTATTCCGGCTATGAAATTTCAATTTTTCAGATCCGTTAAAAAAACATTTTTAAACAGATTTAAATATTTTTGGTTTTACTGAAATTCAATTTTTCAAAATACTGTGTTATTTCTAACTCCTTTTATAATTAAAATAAATATATTCATTCTAACTTCATTTAAAATCAATTTTTAGTCACTATTATTTAAAATAAAATATTTTAAATGTTATTAATTCATTAAAATAGCCAAAATAAAATTTTCAAATTAGTTCTGATTTTCCGGGTTGTTACACCTAGAAACCTTGATCTCATTATCATTCCAAACACGTATTTAAGAAATATAATTTCATCTATGAAATTGTTCACAGAGGAAATATACATATCTGCAAAGTACCATATATTGCAGATCTACTGACTAAAACTCCATCGCAACAGAAGAATGATAGTCACACTTATTTCATAGGTGTATGATACATGATTGATTGACTTTTGTTCAAGTGAGAGATTGTTAGAGTTTATGCCCTAGAGGTAACCCATTTGATGTGAATAATAACATTGTTGATGTTATATTTTATTTCGAATAAAATATTTTGTTATGTTATATTTACTGCGCAATATAAATATTAACATAATAGAAGTCCTTAGAATAAGAATAATGAATTATACAGTTTCAAGTTAGCAACTTAAACATGAGATTATATAATATAATAATAAGTATTATAATTCTTAAATGTCCCTAGTCAAGTTTTATTGTTTATAGATAAGAAAACAATAAAACATAGAGATTAGTATGTTGATTGACTGATGATCATATCTCATTGATCATTAATATACATGATATTAATGTCAATACATAAATATTTATTAGAGAATAGCGTATTGGGCTGACCCAACATGCGAAAAATTCATGGAATATAACTAATAGTATCGTAAGTAATTGTCATAGTGACAGTGATGTAATGGTCATCAAACCTAAAATCATTATAATTTTATTCGAGGATATTTGTGTTTTGATATCATCAAAAGTTACTTTTAACTTAGTAAACGATAAAGGTGATTATCGGATACATCTCGAATCGATTGAAAATTATTAATGATCTAGATGGAATTTAACCTTACAATATATATAGTGATATCCATGGGCCTCTTGATTGAGTGAGACTATGAAATGCATAACTGTGCTCAAATATTGATTTGTTTTATATAGTCTACTCATCGACCAAGATAAAAGGATTAAATTACAAAGAGGATGATACATTCTATTCCTCGAGTTTAATCTTGGATATATTGGTTAAAAGGTTTAAATTACATTGAAACACTGTTCACAGAAAAAGATTGTATTGAATCATTGATTTTATTATAACTTGGGTAGCAATGATGTATTACTAGATACCGCTCACTGTTTATAATTTTAAATACGATTTAAAAATTATTGAAACCTTTTTAGTGACATATAGGGTCACATACTTAGAACGTTATAATGGGAAAACCATTCTTTGGATAAATAAAATATCAATCTATTGATATTTTATTTAGCGTTGATAAGGCATGCCGGTTGGTTCCATAGTTTATGGTATACATTTGTTTTTGTTAAGGGTTTGCACATTCCTTTAAAATACACACAAAAAATGTCCATAAAATAAGAGATTGGATCGAATATGGAAACAACAGACCGAAATTATCCTTTTTAAATAAAACCCTAAAAAGGAATGGTGGCTAGTACTGATTTTTCCCTTTTCTTCTTCGATCCGATCGAAGATGAAGCATTTGTGTGGATACCAATAGAGGCCCAGCGTTTTGTTGTGCTATCGATTCAATCCATCCTCCATCTAGCTCGAATTTGTGATAACTTCGACATGCATAATACTTAATTTACAATCTTATCACTTGAATACTGTTTGATTTGGTTCAAATTTCGTTTTTAGTATTTGAATTTAATCCAAAATAACTTTCATCTTTAACACCTAAAGGCAACATTTTTACACTTTTAAACTAAATGTTTACAAACTTTAGCACTCATGGCATCCCAACCAACTCAAATCACATTCGTAACAAACATAACCATCATTAGTCACCGCAAACATTATTTGCAAACTGTTAACCTCATAAACAACTTATAAAACAATATTAGCAACATAGGTGATTAATTTATCGAAATGTGAGTGGGAAGTTCTCACTGAGGGATCCACTCCTCCAATCTTCAAAAAGGTAGGACCTTTAACACCTACAAACCCTTCTATCACCTTTACGGACCCCGTTTTCACCCGGACGTTGCTACGAACTAAGTATAATACATGAATATATTTTTAATAGCAAATATATTTTTGTTCGGCAAACAGGAAGAGAAATCTTGTATTTTTGAGTGTTCTAAGGGGTAAAAGAAGGATTTTGGCTCAAGGAAGGGGCTTTGTCTGGGGTGAGGTCCACGGCCTTGAAGCGGGAGGGTATGGGGTGAGGTGCAAGGAGATGTAGGTTGTAGGAGAGTGTGGTGGTGGTAGGAAGAGTGCAGGAGCCGAGGTAGTTGGAAAATGGAAGAAATAAGAGAGTTTTAGGCTTTTAGGCAGAGAAAAAGGGTGTTTGACCACATGGGGTTCATGGCAAGGTGGTATGGAGGTGGCGCAGGGGATGGAGGAGTTAGAGAGGCCAGTGGTGGTTGAGTAGGGAGGAGGTAGCCATTAGGGCTAAGGTGGAAAGAGGAGGAAGAAAGAAAAGGAAAAATGAAAACAAATGAAAATGAAAACTCTCTCTTATCACATGTTTAGGACCATTTGAAAAATGGTGAAATGGAAGAGATGCACAAGTGTTTAGGTAAGGACACAAGTTGTCTAAATTAGGAGGAGCTTAGGAATTTGGGGGAAAAGAAAGTGTTTACTTTTCATTAAACTTAACTTTACACTTAAGGTTTATATAGGGAAGGTATTACCTCCACTTAATATGATTTAACCTTTATGAAGCCATTATTGTGTGTTAGTAGGTCTTTAAGGTTATCATTAACCATTTAAAATTGAATTAAAAGGTTCCTAAATAGCTGTTTACGAATATGAACCTCTAAATGATTTAAACTTCCAACTGAAAACCAATGTAAATGAACTAATGATCTTTATAGATAAAATTTAACTAGAAATTTTATAAATGAGTTCATTATCATCTATGTTAATTTTTAAACCATTTTAAGTCTATTTTGTCGATATTTTACAAATATTCAGCATTACCCAAAACTGCTTAATCTCAATTAATTTTCAATAAACGATTCCTATGCGTTTTCAACTCGTATAATCGAACCGTAAATCCAATCAATAAGAAATTTGAAACCCCGATATATTTCACTAATATGGATCCAATAAAACTGATTTCATCGAAATCCAAGATCATTCGGAAAATGTCTATTTTTAGGCGATTGGAATAATATTAAATTATCAAACTTCAATATGTGTACTTTTAAATCAATTTTAGAAGTTCACTAATCTTATTTTATCTTTAGTTAAATATAAAACGAAGTTAAAATTCAATCTCAATAGTTTTTTCAAGTCTAGATTCAATATTTGACCATTTAAAATCCACTAAAAATCAATTAAAATTTCATATTTTAAATTGACTAAAAATATGGGTCGTTATAGTCTCCCTACTTAAAAAGATTTCTTCATCGAAATCGAAGATGGAACTGAAGGTCATTTGCTTAACCAACAACGTCACTAATCTTACAAAGGTTTTGTTGTTTTCCCTTCTTTATATTATCTAAATATTTTATCTGCAACTTCAGTATATTCCAAACTTTATCGACTGTCCAAAATCATCGATATTTCAATTT
This sequence comes from Allium sativum, assembly GCA_030737875.1. NCBI lineage: Eukaryota > Viridiplantae > Streptophyta > Magnoliopsida > Asparagales > Amaryllidaceae > Allium > Allium sativum. The sequence goes on from CM060926.1 coordinate 694,590,058, forward strand.
CTAATCCTAATCCTTTATTGTAATGACCCAGATTTCCGCAAACATCAGAGTTGACTATATACATCATACGTCCAACCCAAATATCACGAAAATACGGACATATTTTTTTTAGAAGAAAGAGATAGAAGAAGAACATAAATAACAACACAGAATCTCACATCGCAGCGGAACAAAATATAATATATCATATCTTTGAAATACAAAATCTTAACTGTATAACATACACTTATCAGAGTACAACACTTACAACACAACGGAACCACTATAACTAGATAACGCTGAAGCCTCCTGCTCCAAGCTCCTTTGTATATATCTGAAAAATCCTGAACTACTTGACTGCCCGTACAAATTTAGGCACCCAAGAGTTTAGGTAGAACAAAACAAATAAACTCCGGGTCAGTCATGGGACTGGTATGAGTAAACAGTTTAAAGCAGTTTCAGAAAACTAAATGATATCTCATAAGACCACGCCGTATAACACGGAACGGGTTTTTCCCTTATGAAAATCCAAACACTTGACTTATCTTTATATCAAAACTCTTTTGATATTATAATAATGTCTAAATCAAGTAAATAACAATCTAGTGGAACGTTTGCATCTCACGTTCCACTTATATATTCAATCAAAACCGCAAGCACGTATTGGGTATTTGGTTTTCCAACTATGACAAGGTATGGAATCACCTTCCGCTGGTATATCTCTAGAGGAGAATACACCGAGTTCAACAAGAACATCTTGCAACTCAGCCACACATGACCGACCACTCATTTCGCTTGAGTGTATCGAATGTATATCACCAACAATTGGGATCAGCAACCGTTTCCCGAATGGGACAGCATCGACAATAGATTTTTAGAAGTAAATGAAACTCTAGATCAGGTGATTATACACCCTAATAGGTGCGACCTACATAGCCATGTTGCCTGCCCGATTTCTGTCATTTACCGGTTGATGAGGCTAGAAGCTACGCTTTATCATCACGCCATATTCACTTCGAATGCCACATCGTCAAATCCATCGAAAATCACTAATTGACGTCGACAACAATACATTACGTGTCAGCTAAAAGAAGTTTCCTTCTCCGCTTCCACTCTTGGTACGGTTGAAGAAATCGATGTACGTGACCTTTCTGGAAATACTCTGTCAGACATCCATCCATACGAGTCACCCAGGAAAAGGATGAACTGAAGGCACTATTTCTATTAATAGAAAAAGTCCTTGCATTCTACTCCGTCTTCGATTATCTTTATATAATCTGATTCGCACGCTACTGCCGATATGGAGTGGTTCTTCGGATAATAATTCAACCGGTCTCTCCATATTGACAACGATGGTCAAAACTTCGATAGTTTGTGATTTAACTATCGAATAAAAACAAGTGTTTCGATAGTCGATGATTTAACTATCGAATAAAACAAGTGTTCATCCAAACATCCAACAATCACTGAACCTTTAATTAAAATTCCATTAATTAAATCTCTTCTCTATTTCTTATCAATATTTGTTAACCAAATATTTTCAATAACCATATTGGCCTTTTACTTTCTTTGGAAAACATTTCCATATATCGCCTTCTTATTATTTTCTAAACTTTAGAAAATATTCATTATTCCATTTCCAAGCTTTGCACATATTTGGGTTAAAACAGATGTTGTGTAAAACATCGTTACGACAACCCAAATACAGTATTTAACTAATTCTTATTCCACATTGATCTTCGAGCCTGAATCTTACTACTTATCGGTATATCATGCAATCAACCAAGTTGGGGTATAATTACCTCTCAGACCTTGACTGAATAACATTTAACGTCAAAACAGACAAGACTACTTACTCGAATAATCAATACCATACCACTACTTCTTCACTTTTAAACACATATATACTTTCTCTTTTATCCTTACGAGGTTTTATTCTTATACTTCCTTTTTGATTATACTATTCTATTTCTAAGTTCGTTTTCTAATCGACTTCTATATATTTTGATATGTTAATTTCTAACTATCAAATTATCTTAAAAATATTCTATTTCCTTAAATTCCCGGAAAAATTCGCCATAACCTCCTTTGTACCGGGAGCGTCGGGAAATTTCAAATAGCTTTCCCGGTCCTTCTCATTTCAAAAAGAAAAAGAAAAAGCCAAGCGGCTAGCCGATACGGCGCATAAAATCTCATATGGAAATTAAATACGTACCTTTTTGTCGGGCATTCTATTTATTTCACTTCTATACTTTATTCCATACCTGTCTCCTGTATCTATACCTGTCCAATCTATTTTAACTATACCAATCGTTTTAACTCAATTTGTTAATTAAATCTGTTACTTAACTTTTCAGTCTATTTCACCTTCATATTTGAACATGACATGTTCAAATATATTTTAACTGCATATTAACAAATTCTAATTATACTCATACTCTCGTTTCCTTATCGACTTCTCTATTCAAATTCCAATTCAATTCTATTTGAATTCTCTTTATTTAAAACTTCATTTGAATTCTACTTTCAAATTCTATGGTTTAAAGTCGCTTTGAATTCTATATTCAAAATCTATAGTTTAAAGTCCATTTGAATTCCATATTCAAAATCTATAGTTTAAAGTCCATTTGAATTCCATATTCAAAATCTATAGTTTAAAGTCCATTTGAATTCCATATTCAAAATCTATAGTTTAAGGTCCATTTGAATTCCATATTCAAAATCTATAGTTTAAGGTCCATTTGAATTCCATATTCAAAATCTATAGTTTAAGGTCCATTTGAATTCCATATTCAAAATCTATAGTTTAAGGTCCATTTGAATTCCATATTCAAAATCTATAGTTTAAGGTCCATTTGAATTCCATATTCAAAATCTATAGTTTTCTCTGCATTATTTATAAACAACGTTTATAGCTTCAATTCAAATCCCACCTTTCCATTTATAAACAACGTTTATAAATTCAATTCAAATCCCATATTTTCATTTATAACAACATTTATAAATTCGATTCAAAACCCACCCTTCATTTATAAACAACGTTTATAAATTCGATTCAAATCCTATCTTCCATTTATAAACAACGTTTATAAATTCGATTCAAATCCTATCTTCCATTTATAAACAACGTTTATAAATTCATATTTGTTTTATATACCTTCAAACAAGTTAATATTTTCTATAGTTTTATTTAAAATTCAAATTCTATTTTAAAAAAATAGAATTTCCTTTTTAAATATCAAATACCCTTTCCGATATTTAAATGAATCAATATTCAAGCTCTAGGGATATTTTAAACAATCAAACCAACCAATTTTCAATCATTTGATTTTTAACACATCATATATGAATATATATGAAATCAAACAAACAACAACAGATAATATATTTTTGAGGAATCCAGTTGGATTCCTCCAACCTGTTTTTCCTGCATCCACAGATGTTAGTCAACATAGTAATACCCATCCTGCTTCGAGGCAGGATATCGCGGTATAGAAGGTCATCCACTAATCATAGCGTGGGGCGTATAGGGTAATCATCCGCTATGAAACTGCGGGCATCCGCTAATGAGATTGCGGGAATCCAACCAATCATCAACCCAATATATATATATATAATAGTCAACCTAAATAACTATATATATTTAAATCAACCAACAACATTCAAACAAGCATAGCAATTATTTTTAACTATATAAAAATAAATTCTAAATAAAAGGTGAGTTTTACTCACCGTGACTTTTATTTTCGATCCATTCTGATTTCAAATTCTTAAATGCTGAATTATGAATCTCTGAGCTACGCCTTTCTCGACAGATTCCACTTGATAATATCTTGTATATATTTATAGTCCACGGCTTAATCATCTCCTTCATTATCTTTGCAAACATTGAACCTGCCCGTCCCTGTATAGCTCCATGGTCGCAACTACTAACCGTAGCTCACTGCCAGGACTCAGACAATTTCCACTCTTCCCCACTCGAACTCAGCTTCCCTTTTTTTTCCTTTTGTTTACACCGTCTGACTCCCTCCATACTTTCTCAACTACAAACACTACTCCATTATCCACAAGCCTCCACTGCCAATGACCAAACCTTACCACCAGAATTACATTTCCAGCACACCCAACGTTCGAACTCCACCTCCCAAAGTGCGACACCCAGCATCTCCTTACCCGCCATTTATTCCCTCATCTCAGTCCCCGCACAGAAACCATAAACTGATCGAACCCTCAATGGAACTACTCTTCTTCCTATAACTCAAATCACCATCATCGCTCCCATAAAGGTCGACTTCGTTCCCTTAACCGTACTGTTCTAGATCCCCCTTCGCGGTGACCGTTCTCTGTCCTCCCACCAGGGAGCGTCACCTTTGTCAAAGACAGCATCGCACCCTCAAATCCTTATTGCGTCACCCAGCTCAATTACCAAAACGCGACAGTCAGCCCTAGATAACCGCTTCTCAATTCTCGAGCACCCCCAAATTCTGCCGACGTCGAGCCTGATAATCCTCATCGCGATGCCTTGCGATGCCTGCGTGGTCTCCTTGCTTGACTTAAAAATGTGAAATCGAGTTTAAATTCAATTCCCTTTTTTTTTTGATCAGCAAGATCCGATTTATTTATAAAAGGGGAAAGAGGAGAAATCGTGATTTTGAGGGAGCGGATTTTATTCTGAGGAGTGGATTTCGTTGGCCATTTCCCTTCAGTTGAACGGGATTGAAGAAGCAAAAGCATATCGCGATTTATAAAGAGGGATTCATGGATAAAAGGAAGGCCACGGTTTCTTTTGTTATGTGGAAGAAGAGAGGCCCCGTATTGTTTTGAATTTGTGGAGAAGGAAGGCCACGTTTATAGACTGTTGGCCCAAAGAAATCCACAGAATTTTATTTGTTTATAATTAGTTTTAATTTACCGATGATTAAAATTAATTAAATTATCCCACAGGTTCCGAACTCCTTTCTGAATCCAACGACTGTCATTCTTAGGGTAATACCCCTATTCCGAACACCCTGGGACAGGTCACGAATTCTGATTCGATGGACTGTACAAGATATTTATTTAATTCGATATAAATTAATTTCAGACCAATTTATTCTCCTCGACAATAAATTAATATTATTAGCGTTATAAATTCAAATAAAATTTCCTATTTATTTATTTGAACTGCTATTAATTCAAATTAAAAATCTGAATGTAACTAAATCCATTTTCGTATTCTGACAATTTAATATATTCGATTAAAAATCGAAATTGATTATTAAACTAATAACACAATAAAAAATTTCATTTATATTATCCCCCCAATATTTAAATCCATATTAGATATTTAAAATTTTACCCATAAGGATCCGGGTCATTACAATCTTCCCCACTTAAAATAATTTCGTCCTCGAAATTGCTAAGGTAGAAAAGTGCTACAAACCCATTTATCTTTTCAAAACTTATTGATGTTGATACTCAACATTTCAAACTTCCTTACGTAACTCTCTTTCGAATAAATCCATATTCGATAACTCCTCCCTTCGAATAACTATATTCGATAATCTCTATTTCGAATAACTAGATTCGAAAACCTTTCTTTGAGTAACTATATTCGATTTACTCTATTCAATTTACTCTTATCAACTAACTCTATCGAATAACTAAATTCGATAACTCCTTCGAATAACCAATATTCTATATCTCACTTCGATTAAACTAATCGATAACTCTTTTCGATTAAACTATAATCGATAGCTCATTTCGATTAACATATAATCGATAACTCCTTCGATTTACTAATAATCGATAACTCCATTAATTCTATTCGAATAAACTAATATTCGATTTAACTCCATTCGCTTGCCTCTAGATCGCAGCGATCACAATGGTTACGCCTGATTCCCCCAGGAAACATCCGACCGCCCTAGGCTATCTGTGAAGACCCGTAACTTCCCCGTAAAGGAAGGCGACGGATAGTTCGAGAACAAACCACAACAGAACGCAAACAGAAGAACATTTCATTGTATATTACAACAATGCATCAGAATACAAGAATATACAGAGTATAAATGAATATTACACAGAAATATCAGAGATTTAAATTACATTTAAATACATAGCAGCGGAAAATAATACAATAGACAACTAGAAGTAGATATACGGATACAAAGCTTTCCGGATATCGTTCCAGCTGTAAACCAGGATCCTGTGAATATAAATCTGCAAAACCAAAACTACTAGCTGCCCGTGTCAAAATAAGGGCACCCAGAGTTTAGGTTAAAACAATAAACTCCAGGTCAGTCATGTGACTGGTGTGAGAACTAAAACAGCTATTAATCTTTATCTTTAAAGTTCGGTAAATCAAGGGACCACGCCGTATAACACGGAACGGGTTTCCTCCCAAGAATACTAGTGCATAAAACAAACAGCGCAATGCTAAATAAAGAAAAATGAAGCTGTTATAAGACCCAGGTCCTATCACACAATGCAACGCAAGCCGGGGGATAGGGTTTTTACCTTATAACAGCCAAAGAATGCTTGATACGTTTTAAAACAAATCATTTGATACTATTATAAGTGCATAGTGTATAAAACAACTTCAAATCATAAGTATCAATCATAGGCGGCATGAATGCCCCATACCACTATGTCGCCATATATAGGTTATACAATCAAAATCGCAAAGTCACGTATTTGGAAATTGGATTTCCATCTATGAACCGAGGCAAAAGATAGTCCTCAACCGATTCGAGACGCTCTAGCCCGCCCCTCAGGATCAGAGCTCGAGTGACCCTTGGATCGTCAGGGCCGGTCCACACGGAGTGGATTATTATGCCTGAACAATACGTCTCCCCACCCTATGGGGTGTAAGTCTGGTCCGTCAGCCGACCAGAATGCATTCGGCCGAAACCGATATAACCGAGGCGCCTCGCAACAGCAACAACCACATAAGTCAAACTCGTCAGGGCGTGTAAAACCACTGACGCCACTTCTAGCTAGAAAGAAACGCAAGTCCTCCCTGAGGTCCGTCTCCCGTTTTTGGTTCATACCTGGTGTGAAACACGCGAGGTAAACGTTACACAAAGCTACGCCACAAAGGCCGTGCTTTGATCATCACCACAAGACTTTGCTTTTCAACAGAAGCCTTGATCATTTGCATCTTAGCATGTCACACAGGCAAACCACTCTATGCAACCGATATCAGTCACACAGAATGAAATCCAATGTCAGACACACAGTCCATTTACAAGTCCGTTCTGGGCCTGAACGAAACCGGAGGCACCTAGTACCCCGCATATCCATCGATCTCCAAGTACGTCTGGACGATCACCAACTGTTTCCATCTTCTTGGGTGTACAGCCCAATCAAGATCACCAGTTATCACCCAAACGACGTGAAGACTTCCGGTCTTCGACCATCGTCTTCATCTTCGACTTATCGTCGTATCAGTTATTCAGAATGGGATAAACCCGGTCTTTCCGAATAACTCGCGTATATATTATAAAAGTGTTACACAAACACAACATACGCCTCATTCCAACTCATTAGTCATTAACCGTAAATTAATCAAGAGAATAATTCCCCAAATATTAACCCCGAAGGCCGAAACCAACATCAGATCAATATCCAGAAAACCATTCTACTTAGCTAACCGACAGTTAGTTTCTAAATTTCACGTTCAAATCTAATTAAAGATTTCACTATCGCCTGGAGCAAAACTGGTGATACTCCATTCTCGATCTTTTCAATCTAATTAAAGATTCATTAAAACTCCACTTAGTTTTAATCTGTGACTGGGTTAAAGAATCAGTGTCATTTAAAAACACGGTTCACGATAAACCCAAAGTCACATCCCATTAATTATCGGGTTAAAGAACAAGTGTTATTTAAAACACTGTTCACGATAAACCCAAAAATCAATATCCATTCAATTCCAATTAAATATTATTTAATTGGTACACTTCATTAAATCTAAATAAAAAGATTTAATCTTTTCTCAACTGGGTTCAAGAACAGTGTTAGTGAAGACACCATTCACGACAAACCCAAATCACATTCATTAATTATCGGGTTAAAGAACAAGTGTTATTTAAAACACTGTTCACGATAAACCCAAAAATCAATATCAATTCAATTCCAATTAAATATTATTTAATTGGTTCACTTCATTAAATCTAAATAAAAAGATTTAATCTTTTCTCAACTGGGTTCAAGAACAGTGTTAGTGAAGACACCATTCACGACAAACCCAAATCACATTCATTAATTATCGGGTTAAAGAACAAGTGTTATTTAAAACACTGTTCACGATAAACCCAAAAATCAATATCAATTCAATTCCAATTAAATATTATTTAATTGGTACACTTCATTAAATCTAAATAAAAAGATTTAATCTTTTCTCAACTGGGTTCAAGAACAGTGTTAGTGAAGACACCATTCACGACAAACCCAAATCACATTTGATATTCAATATAAGGCTCTGAATAGAAAATATATCGGCTTATATTCAACATCAAATTCTACGATTAACAAATGTCGTATTGGAAATAACGATATAAATATATATCTTTCAAATTTCCGTAACAACATCCGTATAATCACAAATTCCAACATCGAAATATTCCGAAGACAATTTCGATTCAAATCCACTCCAATGCAATCATTGGAAATTTTGGTTATTTTCAAAACCCTTTTCAAATTCAATTTATTTATTTAAAAATAAATAGAATTATAATTCTAGTTCAAAACTAGTTCATTTCGATAAAAATCTATTTTTATCTTTTCAAATAGGGAGTTTTTCATCCCAATTCTTTTTAAATCATTTCTTATGATTTTACACAAATTATTACTATTTTTAATAATTTTATCAAGGCCCGTACAGTCGATTTCCAACAATGGCCATCGAACTGCACTTACAGCGACCTTTTTCGAATTTGATTTGGACGTATCTCCAAATCCAACCGTTAGATTTCAAATTTCTAATATTCGTTAGAAAGCTCTTTTCGATACGAACCCAACGGTTCCGGTTTTAGGAGAATCCGACGGTCGGATCTCCCGTAATGTCCGTTTGAAATAAATGGTCGAAATTCGCGAACTGCCGCGGCGCGGCGCGTTCTATTCAGGCCATTATATTATATATATAATATATATAATATATATTTCGTCGATTCCTATTTAAAACGAATTATATAAATAGTTTTAAAATCGTTTCAAAAGCTATTTCAACTTCCATTTCAATTCAAAGCAAAATTGAATTCTTCTTTATAAATTCGTCTCAAAATTCATTTCTATTCAATTCGAATTTCAATTCAATTTGAATTCATTTCAATTCGCTTTCAATTCCATTTGAATTCGTTTTCAATTCAATTCATTTCGAAATCGTTTTCAATTCAATTCATTTCGAAATCGTTTTCAATTCATTTTGAATTCGTTTTCAATTCAATTCATTTCGAAATCGTTTTCAATTCAATTCATTTCGAAATCGTTTTCAATTCATTTTGAATTCGTTTTCAATTCAATTCATTTCGAAATCGTTTTCAATTCAATTCATTTCGAAATCGTTTTCAATTCATTTTGAATTCGTTTTCAATTCAATTCATTTCGAAATCGTTTTCAATTCATTTTGAATTCGTTTTTAAAATCGATATAAATATCGTTCACGTCAAAATGGCGTCAGTCTAATCAACACGGCTTCATATATTCCTTTATTTTCAAATATTCTATTTCAAATATTTCTTTTTCAAATATTTCTTTTTCAAAACTGGAATGAGGCCCAATCAATTACCATATAAAATTAATTATATGGATTTTCATACAACACATGTATATAATAGCATTGAAAATAATCAACCATCAACCAAAGTGCACTACACTGTATAAGCATCAAATATAGATATTCAACGCTTATAACAGCCTGTCAATCAATCGATCGACATATTTAATCAATCAGGATGAGTGAACTTCAAATTTCATCCTAACACCCGTGTGGGGTTTCAAACAATCAAACACATATTTTATTTGTGCAGTTAGGCGATGTGTAAAATTTATCGACCCAATCAACGTCATTCAAATAGGTGTACATAAACAAACCGTCTGGTTTGTAAATGAATATTTATTTATTCACATTCACGTTAAAAATTATATTTTTAACGATAACACATTTTATTTTAACATATGAATTTCTATTCAGTTCATTCTTTAAATAAAATGCTATTTTTATTTTTTTCTAACTTATTTTAGAAAATTTCGGCGGCATAACGGCACGATACTAGAAACGGGACAAGGCCTAGCCTTATCCCCGGTCTAGTGAAGGCCCACGCCATTCACACATCAATCAAATTCACTTTCGTTATGCAAACCACAAAATTTGGAGTAAGGGTCTAACCTAGCCTTACTCCTTCGCCTTATAACGGCGCACGTCTAATCCTAACCAATTTATCGATTCGATTTTTCACACTACAAACCACATTCAAACCAATATCACAATCAATAACCAAACAGCCAAACAAACAAGTCCATGGTCTGTGGACGATTGTGTCGGGTGCTACTAAACACCGTCTGCATCCTAGTATATATATATAACTAGAAAAGTAAATTGAAAGGTGAGAAATTCTCACTTTTAGCTATCCAACCATCTCGGCTCTTCTAATGCAGGAAACCTTCGCCAACTTGCCTTTTGTCGCTTTCGTTGTCCGCTTTCACTACATACGTAAAAATCACATTTTTACTTCGCTATTCAATATATAAAAATCGAATTTTTATTTCGATGTTCAATATATAAAAATCGAATTTTTATTTCAAAGTTCAATATATAAAAATCGAATTTTTATTTCGAAGTTCAATATATAAAAATCGAATTTTTAGTTCAAAGTTCAATATATAAAAATCGAATTTTTAGTTCAAAGTTCAATATATAAAAATCGAATTTTTATTTCAAAGTTCAATATATAAAAATCGAATTTTTATTTCAAAGTTCAATATATAAAAAACGAATTTTTATTTCGCCATTCAATATAAAAAAAAAAACTAATTTTTATTCTTCGCTTTCATATATAAAGATCTAAATTTTCTCCTATGTAAACAATATAAAGATCATATTTTTATTTCGATTTAAACAATACAAAAATTATATTTTCAAAGCAAATTCATTTTTAAAAACCATAAAGTAAAATCAGTTATAAACCATAAAGTAAAATCAGTTTTTATTTTTCTACAAATATAAAGATCTGGTTTTTCCTAATACAAAAATCTGAACTTTTATAAATTAAAAATCTAAATTTTTATAACTTAAAAATCCTAACTTTTCAGCCTTTGAAGTTTAAATCTTTTCACTTTAAAATCTAAAAATAAAAGTCAGTTTTAAAAATAAATAAAAACAGTTTTAAAAATAAATAAAATCAGAAAAAGTAAATAAAATAAAAATAAAATAGCAGGGAACTTACAGGGGGGCTTTGGCGGTCGGAGAAGAGGCTGAGGGCGCACGGGGGGGGGGGGGGGGGGGGTCGGGGCGTCGGAGGGGGTGGCAGATGGCCAGAGGCGGCGGAATAGGGTTGTGGAGGCAGGAGCTGGGCGGCGCGTCGATCGAACTGGGGGGGGGGGGTCTCCCGCGCGTCGATCGAAAGGGGGGGGTCTCTCGCGCGAGGCGCTCCGACGTTGGGGCTCGCCAGAGGCGGCGGCGCCACCCCTCGGAGGAGCGACGGCTCCTCCGTCTTTCGCTTCCTCTTTTTTTTTTTTTTTTTGTTTTCTGATTTGAAATGAAACGTGAAAAGGGGGGGGGGCCAATGATAAAGGGGGGAAATATATTTTCTTTTTTTTTTTTTATTATTTTAATCGGAAAAAGTTGACTTTCATAAACGACCTCGAAACGAGGCCCACCGCCTGTCGCCCATAGCGTTCTACCCCCATTCCGAGCACAATGGGATATGTGTCGTAGGCTAATTCGACTATTTGAATCAGTTTCCGTTAAATTTACATTTAAATCACTATATTGAATTTTAAACGTACATTTCGAATTACCGGGGTCACATACTAACTTTAAAAATTCCCGAAAAATATTTTCTAGCTTCGTATTGACGATACGGTCCTAACAAGACTAGTTTCGTCCAATTCTGAGACCGTTAGAAAAATGGCCAATTTCCAGTCGATTAAAATCAACTGAACTGGTCAAACGCGTTTTCCTTTGCCACGCTCACATATTGATTCGAAAAATTATGAAATTTGAAACCTAACAATAACTTGACACTGCGGATCCAACAAAACTGGTTTCGTCGAAATCCGAGGTCGTTTGCAAAATTGCTATTTTTAAGGGCCTTATATATATAAAAATATATATAAATTCCACAGCGACTATTTCAAATTTTCAACTGGACATATCTTATCATTTCTAAAATGAAATCTCAGTTTGTTAACTTCGTTACAAAGATATAGTTATACAGATTCAAATATTTCTTGTTTCGTTCAATTCTGACTTATATTGAATTCTGTATATTCATTTGAAATTAGAAATCGAATTTTCGAACTACCGCGCCATTTTCAATTCTATTTATAATTATATATAAATATTTATATTCTAACGACGACGCGTATAAATATATACGTTCGAATTATATTCAAAATAAATTTCCCGTCGATATTATTTAAAATAATCCATTTTAAATATTCAAAATTCGCTAAAATGGCCAAAATAAAAATTTTAAACTGGCCCAGATTTTACGGGTTGTTACAATCTCCCCCACTTAAAACTTTTCGTCCCCGAAAAGGAACAAAGTCGAAAGTGGTTTTATTATTCAGCTCTACGCTCGATTCGGCTTCCATTCTCTAACTCTTCAGTTTCTGAGAATTTTCAAAATTTCAAAAATTTGGCTAACACCCTAAATTTTTGAAAAATTTCGCCATAACCTCCCCTGCACCGGGAGCATCGGGGAATTTCAAATAGCTTCCCCGGTCCTTCAGATCTCAAAAAGAAAAAGAAAAAGCCAAGCGGCTAGCCAATAGGCTCACAAAATCATCATCACCCAAACAAAACAGGAAATTATGTAGTAAACATGTACCTATTTGTCGGGCAAACAAATTTTATTCTCTGCTCTAGCCTCCTTGCTATGACCTGTTCAAAGATATATATGCATATGCAAGCAAATGCGACCAAATTTCAATACAAGTCAATATTTGATACAATTAGGCTAAATGGTTCAAAATTAGCAAACAACTAAACAAACAACACAAACATCAATCAATTAGTGAATTAGAGTTTGAAATTCATAATTTTGATACATATACAAAAAATCATGTTTTTGATGCCAATTCACAACAATGTATTCTAGCTATATATAAGTTTTGGTTCTCACACCAGCCTAATGGAAATATATAGAAAATCACACCTTCGAAACACGAACATAAACGTTGATGATGCGATCGCTATCATCAATAATATCTCCGGGCGACTAGAGTGTGATGCTATATCTATCCAATATATTAAAACTTCGAATATACGTTCATGACGCGTATACGCGAAATCTATATATACTCGATTGTCCACATCCATATAAATAATCAAATACGAATAATTGATTTAAATTTTCAAAACAAAATTTGTTTTCACTTTAAAAATATACTCTTCACACTCGTTCTAGGATACTACTGATCCCATCTCTAACGAGTCATTCTAATTGGATATTACTAATCCAATATCTGATGAATTCTTTCGTATGTTTCTAATGTGCCTTGTTCTCTGAGCTTTGTAAACCAAAGCTCTGATACCAACTGTGAAGACCCGTAACTTCCCCGTAAAGGAAGGCGACGGATAGTTCGAGAACAAACCACAACAGAACGCAAACAGAAGAACATTTCATTGTATATTACAACAATGCATCAGAATACAAGAATATACAGAGTATAAATGAATATTACACAGAAATATCAGAGATTTAAATTACATTTAAATACATAGCAGCGGAAAATAATACAATAGACAACTAGAAGTAGATATACGGATACAAAGCTTTCCGGATATCGTTCCAGCTGTAAACCAGGATCCTGTGAATATAAATCTGCAAAACCAAAACTACTAGCTGCCCGTGTCAAAATAAGGGCACCCAGAGTTTAGGTTAAAACAATAAACTCCAGGTCAGTCATGTGACTGGTGTGAGAACTAAAACAGCTATTAATCTTTATCTTTAAAGTTCGGTAAATCAAGGGACCACGCCGTATAACACGGAACGGGTTTCCTCCCAAGAATACTAGTGCATAAAACAAACAGCGCAATGCTAAATAAAGAAAAATGAAGCTGTTATAAGACCCAGGTCCTATCACACAATGCAACGCAAGCCGGGGGATAGGGTTTTTACCTTATAACAGCCAAAGAATGCTTGATACGTTTTAAAACAAATCATTTGATACTATTATAAGTGCATAGTGTATAAAACAACTTCAAATCATAAGTATCAATCATAGGCGGCATGAATGCCCCATACCACTATGTCGCCATATATAGGTTATACAATCAAAATCGCAAAGTCACGTATTTGGAAATTGGATTTCCATCTATGAACCGAGGCAAAAGATAGTCCTCAACCGATTCGAGACGCTCTAGCCCGCCCCTCAGGATCAGAGCTCGAGTGACCCTTGGATCGTCAGGGCCGGTCCACACGGAGTGGATTATTATGCCTGAACAATACGTCTCCCCACCCTATGGGGTGTAAGTCTGGTCCGTCAGCCGACCAGAATGCATTCGGCCGAAACCGATATAACCGAGGCGCCTCGCAACAGCAACAACCACATAAGTCAAACTCGTCAGGGCGTGTAAAACCACTGACGCCACTTCTAGCTAGAAAGAAACGCAAGTCCTCCCTGAGGTCCGTCTCCCGTTTTTGGTTCATACCTGGTGTGAAACACGCGAGGTAAACGTTACACAAAGCTACGCCACAAAGGCCGTGCTTTGATCATCACCACAAGACTTTGCTTTTCAACAGAAGCCTTGATCATTTGCATCTTAGCATGTCACACAGGCAAACCACTCTATGCAACCGATATCAGTCACACAGAATGAAATCCAATGTCAGACACACAGTCCATTTACAAGTCCGTTCTGGGCCTGAACGAAACCGGAGGCACCTAGTACCCCGCATATCCATCGATCTCCAAGTACGTCTGGACGATCACCAACTGTTTCCATCTTCTTGGGTGTACAGCCCAATCAAGATCACCAGTTATCACCCAAACGACGTGAAGACTTCCGGTCTTCGACCATCGTCTTCATCTTCGACTTATCGTCGTATCAGTTATTCAGAATGGGATAAACCCGGTCTTTCCGAATAACTCGCGTATATATTATAAAAGTGTTACACAAACACAACATACGCCTCATTCCAACTCATTAGTCATTAACCGTAAATTAATCAAGAGAATAATTCCCCAAATATTAACCCCGAAGGCCGAAACCAACATCAGATCAATATCCAGAAAACCATTCTACTTAGCTAACCGACAGTTAGTTTCTAAATTTCACGTTCAAATCTAATTAAAGATTTCACTATCGCCTGGAGCAAAACTGGTGATACTCCATTCTCGATCTTTTCAATCTAATTAAAGATTCATTAAAACTCCACTTAGTTTTAATCTGTGACTGGGTTAAAGAATCAGTGTCATTTAAAAACACGGTTCACGATAAACCCAAAGTCACATCCCATTAATTATCGGGTTAAAGAACAAGTGTTATTTAAAACACTGTTCACGATAAACCCAAAAATCAATATCCATTCAATTCCAATTAAATATTATTTAATTGGTACACTTCATTAAATCTAAATAAAAAGATTTAATCTTTTCTCAACTGGGTTCAAGAACAGTGTTAGTGAAGACACCATTCACGACAAACCCAAATCACATTCATTAATTATCGGGTTAAAGAACAAGTGTTATTTAAAACACTGTTCACGATAAACCCAAAAATCAATATCAATTCAATTCCAATTAAATATTATTTAATTGGTTCACTTCATTAAATCTAAATAAAAAGATTTAATCTTTTCTCAACTGGGTTCAAGAACAGTGTTAGTGAAGACACCATTCACGACAAACCCAAATCACATTCATTAATTATCGGGTTAAAGAACAAGTGTTATTTAAAACACTGTTCACGATAAACCCAAAAATCAATATCAATTCAATTCCAATTAAATATTATTTAATTGGTACACTTCATTAAATCTAAATAAAAAGATTTAATCTTTTCTCAACTGGGTTCAAGAACAGTGTTAGTGAAGACACCATTCACGACAAACCCAAATCACATTTGATATTCAATATAAGGCTCTGAATAGAAAATATATCGGCTTATATTCAACATCAAATTCTACGATTAACAAATGTCGTATTGGAAATAACGATATAAATATATATCTTTCAAATTTCCGTAACAACATCCGTATAATCACAAATTCCAACATCGAAATATTCCGAAGACAATTTCGATTCAAATCCACTCCAATGCAATCATTGGAAATTTTGGTTATTTTCAAAACCCTTTTCAAATTCAATTTATTTATTTAAAAATAAATAGAATTATAATTCTAGTTCAAAACTAGTTCATTTCGATAAAAATCTATTTTTATCTTTTCAAATAGGGAGTTTTTCATCCCAATTCTTTTTAAATCATTTCTTATGATTTTACACAAATTATTACTATTTTTAATAATTTTATCAAGGCCCGTACAGTCGATTTCCAACAATGGCCATCGAACTGCACTTACAGCGACCTTTTTCGAATTTGATTTGGACGTATCTCCAAATCCAACCGTTAGATTTCAAATTTCTAATATTCGTTAGAAAGCTCTTTTCGATACGAACCCAACGGTTCCGGTTTTAGGAGAATCCGACGGTCGGATCTCCCGTAATGTCCGTTTGAAATAAATGGTCGAAATTCGCGAACTGCCGCGGCGCGGCGCGTTCTATTCAGGCCATTATATTATATATATAATATATATAATATATATTTCGTCGATTCCTATTTAAAACGAATTATATAAATAGTTTTAAAATCGTTTCAAAAGCTATTTCAACTTCCATTTCAATTCAAAGCAAAATTGAATTCTTCTTTATAAATTCGTCTCAAAATTCATTTCTATTCAATTCGAATTTCAATTCAATTTGAATTCATTTCAATTCGCTTTCAATTCCATTTGAATTCGTTTTCAATTCAATTCATTTCGAAATCGTTTTCAATTCAATTCATTTCGAAATCGTTTTCAATTCATTTTGAATTCGTTTTCAATTCAATTCATTTCGAAATCGTTTTCAATTCAATTCATTTCGAAATCGTTTTCAATTCATTTTGAATTCGTTTTCAATTCAATTCATTTCGAAATCGTTTTCAATTCAATTCATTTCGAAATCGTTTTCAATTCATTTTGAATTCGTTTTCAATTCAATTCATTTCGAAATCGTTTTCAATTCATTTTGAATTCGTTTTTAAAATCGATATAAATATCGTTCACGTCAAAATGGCGTCAGTCTAATCAACACGGCTTCATATATTCCTTTATTTTCAAATATTCTATTTCAAATATTTCTTTTTCAAATATTTCTTTTTCAAAACTGGAATGAGGCCCAATCAATTACCATATAAAATTAATTATATGGATTTTCATACAACACATGTATATAATAGCATTGAAAATAATCAACCATCAACCAAAGTGCACTACACTGTATAAGCATCAAATATAGATATTCAACGCTTATAACAGCCTGTCAATCAATCGATCGACATATTTAATCAATCAGGATGAGTGAACTTCAAATTTCATCCTAACACCCGTGTGGGGTTTCAAACAATCAAACACATATTTTATTTGTGCAGTTAGGCGATGTGTAAAATTTATCGACCCAATCAACGTCATTCAAATAGGTGTACATAAACAAACCGTCTGGTTTGTAAATGAATATTTATTTATTCACATTCACGTTAAAAATTATATTTTTAACGATAACACATTTTATTTTAACATATGAATTTCTATTCAGTTCATTCTTTAAATAAAATGCTATTTTTATTTTTTTCTAACTTATTTTAGAAAATTTCGGCGGCATAACGGCACGATACTAGAAACGGGACAAGGCCTAGCCTTATCCCCGGTCTAGTGAAGGCCCACGCCATTCACACATCAATCAAATTCACTTTCGTTATGCAAACCACAAAATTTGGAGTAAGGGTCTAACCTAGCCTTACTCCTTCGCCTTATAACGGCGCACGTCTAATCCTAACCAATTTATCGATTCGATTTTTCACACTACAAACCACATTCAAACCAATATCACAATCAATAACCAAACAGCCAAACAAACAAGTCCATGGTCTGTGGACGATTGTGTCGGGTGCTACTAAACACCGTCTGCATCCTAGTATATATATATAACTAGAAAAGTAAATTGAAAGGTGAGAAATTCTCACTTTTAGCTATCCAACCATCTCGGCTCTTCTAATGCAGGAAACCTTCGCCAACTTGCCTTTTGTCGCTTTCGTTGTCCGCTGTCACTACATACGTAAAAATCACATTTTTACTTCGCTATTCAATATATAAAAATCGAATTTTTATTTCGATGTTCAATATATAAAAATCGAATTTTTATTTCAAAGTTCAATATATAAAAATCGAATTTTTATTTCGAAGTTCAATATATAAAAATCGAATTTTTAGTTCAAAGTTCAATATATAAAAATCGAATTTTTAGTTCAAAGTTCAATATATAAAAATCGAATTTTTATTTCAAAGTTCAATATATAAAAATCGAATTTTTATTTCAAAGTTCAATATATAAAAAACGAATTTTTATTTCGCCATTCAATATAAAAAAAAAACTAATTTTTATTCTTCGCTTTCATATATAAAGATCTAAATTTTCTCCTATGTAAACAATATAAAGATCATATTTTTATTTCGATTTAAACAATACAAAAATTATATTTTCAAAGCAAATTCATTTTTAAAAACCATAAAGTAAAATCAGTTATAAACCATAAAGTAAAATCAGTTTTTATTTTTCTACAAATATAAAGATCTGGTTTTTCCTAATACAAAAATCTGAACTTTTATAAATTAAAAATCTAAATTTTTATAACTTAAAAATCCTAACTTTTCAGCCTTTGAAGTTTAAATCTTTTCACTTTAAAATCTAAAAATAAAAGTCAGTTTTAAAAATAAATAAAAACAGTTTTAAAAATAAATAAAATCAGAAAAAGTAAATAAAATAAAAATAAAATAGCAGGGAACTTACAGGGGGGCTTTGGCGGTCGGAGAAGAGGCTGAGGGCGCACGGGGGGGGGTCGGGGCGTCGGAGGGGGTGGCAGATGGCCAGAGGCGGCGGAATAGGGTTGTGGAGGCAGGAGCTGGGCGGCGCGTCGATCGAACTGGGGGGGGGGGTCTCCCGCGCGTCGATCGAAAGGGGGGGGGTCTCTCGCGCGAGGCGCTCCGACGTTGGGGCTCGCCAGAGGCGGCGGCGCCACCCCTCGGAGGAGCGACGGCTCCTCCGTCTTTCGCTTCCTCTTTTTTTTTTTTTTTTTTTTTCTGATTTGAAATGAAACGTGAAAAGGGGGGGGCCAATGATAAAGGGGGGAAATATATTTTTTTTTTTTTTTTTTATTTTAATCGGAAAAAGTTGACTTTCATAAACGACCTCGAAACGAGGCCCACCGCCTGTCGCCCATAGCGTTCTACCCCCATTCCGAGCACAATGGGATATGTGTCGTAGGCTGATTCGACTATTTGAATCAGTTTCCGTTAAATTTACATTTAAATCACTATATTGAATTTTAAACGTACATTTCGAATTACCGGGGTCACATACTAACTTTAAAAATTCCCGAAAAATATTTTCTAGCTTCGTATTGACGATACGGTCCTAACAAGACTAGTTTCGTCCAATTCTGAGACCGTTAGAAAAATGGCCAATTTCCAGTCGATTAAAATCAACTGAAACTGGTCAAACGCGTTTTCCTTTGCCACGCTCTCATATTGATTCGAAAAATTATGAAATTTGAAACCTAACAATAACTTGACACTGCGGATCCAACAAAACTGGTTTCGTCGAAATCCGAGGTCGTTTGCAAAATTGCTATTTTTAAGGGCCTTATATATATAAAAATATATATAAATTCCACAGCGACTATTTCAAATTTTCAACTGGACATATCTTATCATTTCTAAAATGAAATCTCAGTTTGTTAACTTCGTTACAAAGATATAGTTATACAGATTCAAATATTTCTTGTTTCGTTCAATTCTGACTTATATTGAATTCTGTATATTCATTTGAAATTAGAAATCGAATTTTCGAACTACCGCGCCATTTTCAATTCTATTTATAATTATATATAAATATTTATATTCTAACGACGACGCGTATAAATATATACGTTCGAATTATATTCAAAATAAATTTCCCGTCGATATTATTTAAAATAATCCATTTTAAATATTCAAAATTCGCTAAAATGGCCAAAATAAAAATTTTAAACTGGCCCAGATTTTACGGGTTGTTACACTATCTGCAGCCCTGCGAATTATGCTAGCAGTCGTACGAAATGGCAACTTATCAGTAACGATGTTTGACTAACTCTATCTCAATAACTATATTCGATCAACTTTAATTGAATAACTAACATTCAATTAAATCCTAATTCGATTAACTATGTTCAATTAACTCTATCTGGTTAACTCTTACTCAAATCGATTTATTCTAACTCTAATCGATTATTTTTAACTCAAATCGACTTCTCCTATTCGAATAACTCCTATTGGATTATGTTTATTCATTTATAAAGATTTACTTTTAGTAGTGGTTCTTCACTTTATAAATGTTCTCTTTAATAACGTTACTTCACTTATACAAGTGTTGTGTACCCCATCTATTTAAAACTATCGGTGTTAAAAACCAATATCTCTTCTCTATATAAGCTCAGACTTATATATTCCATTTATCGAATGATAAATATTTAATTTATAAACTGTTATTTATAAATCAATCTTTTCTATTTATCTGTTAAAACAGATTTCCATTTTCTATTTATCTTCTGAATATTCCTTTGATTAAATTCTATTTATTTAACAAATAAATATCTCATCTATAACATTCTATTTGCTTTCCAAATAAATATTTCCATTGAATCTATTTGTAAATGTTTTACAAATATTTCCTTTTAAAATTCCATTTGTAAATGTTTTTACAATATTCCTCCTTCTATTTGTTTGCACATAACTTCCTTTGTATTTGTTTTTACAAATATATTTCCTCTTTAACTCTTTTGGTTTGCCTTTATTCAAACCCAATTCATATTTTATTCACATTGATTTTACTCAATTTATTCATTTCGATCCATTTAACTTACTTAAGTTAAATTTAATTTCAATCATTCAAATTCTCATTAACTAGTTGCTAATTAACCGTTTTGCCGATTTCACCTTTTTTTTCTTCCGAATATCACTTGTTCAAATATATGTCAACTAAATTATAAACTAATCTAATTATATTTTCAACTCGAGTTATATATTCGATTTCGAATATAAATTCTCAATCTCTTTCGCTTATCCAAAATCCCAATTTCGATTCAACTTTCCTTTAACTAATTATTTTCCAATTTAGTTAATTCTATTCAATAATCAGAAATATGATCATTGTTTCCCAAATTATTTTATCTACTTTACTTGAGTTCACATTCATTTTATAACTCAAGTCTATATTTTACTCATGGCCATTCGGATTTTATTTACTTTAAAAATCCTCTTATTTATACATATATAAACCATTGTGGTTTTAAATGGTTTCTGGCGCTGCACCTTTTTGAAATTTGATTTTGACCTATCTCAAAATCTATACGACGAAATCCTGATTTTTCTCTTTTATTAGAAAACTATTGTTCAACCGGTCCCGACGATTCTTGTTTCGAAGAATTCCGACTTCAATTGAGTTCTGTATACTAAATTGAAGTTCGAATCGCCAATTTACGAACTGCCGCGCTACGACGAGCTTGTTTTAATTATACTTATAAATATAAACGTTTTAACTTCGTTTATAATAAATTTAACTCCATTCTGATATATTTTCAATATATATCAAATCCATTTTTCCATTTCAACATAATATTCCCGATCTATTTCACTACTATTTGAAATTCTATATATTTACAATATTCAAATTCCATTTGAATTTCTTTATTCAAACTCTATATTTGAATTTCCTTCTATTCAATTTCTATTTGAATTTTCCTCGATTCAAATTCTATTTTAATTTCTTATTTTCAATTCCTATTTGAAATCCTTTATTCAAAACCCATTTCAAATCCCTTATTCAAATTCCATTTGAAATCCTTTATTCAATTTCTATTTTAAATTCCTTATTCAAATTCCTATTTGAAATCCTTTATTCAATTTCTATTTTAAATTCCTTATTCAAATTCCTATTTGAAATCCTTTATTCAATTTCTATTTAAATTCCTTTGTTCAATTTATTTTTGAAATCCTTTGAATTCAAATTCTATTTCAACTCCTTTTGTTTTCAAATTCTATTTCAAACTTTATATTTTCTTTGAATTCTAATATTCATCCTCCACTTTATATTCTCTTTGAAATTCTATTTAACCAAATTCCATTTGGATTCTAATATTCAAATCTCTATTTGAATTTTCTTTATTCAAATCCATTTGAATTCCTTTGAATTCAAATTCAACAACAACAACAACAAAGCCATATTTTTCTATTTGAATTCCTTTTGAATTCAAATTCCATTTCAATCTTTCTTATACAATTTCTATTTGAATTTTTCCTTTATTCAAACTCATTTGAATTCCTTTGAATTCAAATTCTATTTCACTTCTATTTGAATTATATATATATATTCAAATTCCTTTATTTTACTTCTATTTGAAATCTATATTCCAATTCTCATTTCAAAATTCCTCTGAAGTAATATAAATATATACATATATTTATCTATCTCAAATTCAAAACATTTGAATTTTCAACCAACTTGTTTCTTTCAAACAAATTTCCATCAAAAACTTTTCTAAGGCAGCAATTCATCACTTAGATACTCGAAAATGAACACTGATGATGTTGCGACCATCATCAGAATTATTTCCCAGCTACTGAATGAGTTCAGTGCTTTATTTCTTTCAAAATCCATTTAGAAAAATATTTTCCGAACTCCTAGGATTTTAAATTCTTAATTCTGGTTGGAATTCAATTTCAATTTATCTCATTTGTATATTTGATTTCATATACAAATTCCATTGGTTATATATAACTATTTCAGTTCTTATAATCTTATTTGATTATAATCCTAACAATCAACTTAACTATTTAAAAACAATATCGTGTTCAATCTTCTGTTTAAGTGTTTATAAACTCCTATCGACTTCGTGGCGTCCCACGATTCGACCAAAATTTATAATCCACTCAACAGACTAGTCAACACAATATAAAACGGTTTTTATATCAAATAACAAATACGCTCTCTCGTATATATATACACTCAACTCATTCTAGGATACTACTGATCCTATCTCTAATGAGCACATTTCCACACAGCCTAGGTATTCGCTAAACCTAAGCTCTGATACCAACTGTAATGACCCAGATTTCCGCAAACATCAGAGTTGACTATATACATCATACGTCCAACCCAAATATCACGAAAATACGGACATATTTTTTTTAGAAGAAAGAGATAGAAGAAGAACATAAATAACAACACAGAATCTCACATCGCAGCGGAACAAAATATAATATATCATATCTTTGAAATACAAAATCTTAACTGTATAACATACACTTATCAGAGTACAACACTTACAACACAACGGAACCACTATAACTAGATAACGCTGAAGCCTCCTGCTCCAAGCTCCTTTGTATATATCTGAAAAATCCTGAACTACTTGACTGCCCGTACAAATTTAGGCACCCAAGAGTTTAGGTAGAACAAAACAAATAAACTCCGGGTCAGTCATGGGACTGGTATGAGTAAACAGTTTAAAGCAGTTTCAGAAAACTAAATGATATCTCATAAGACCACGCCGTATAACACGGAACGGGTTTTTCCCTTATGAAAATCCAAACACTTGACTTATCTTTATATCAAAACTCTTTTGATATTATAATAATGTCTAAATCAAGTAAATAACAATCTAGTGGAACGTTTGCATCTCACGTTCCACTTATATATTCAATCAAAATCGCAAGCACGTATTGGGTATTTGGTTTTCCAACTATGACAAGGTATGGAATCACCTTCCGCTGGTATATCTCTAGAGGAGAATACACCGAGTTCAACAAGAACATCTTGCAACTCAGCCACACATGACCGACCACTCATTTCGCTTGAGTGTATCGAATGTATATCACCAACGATTGGGATCAGCAACCGTTTCCCGAATGGGACAGCATCGACAATAGATTTTTAGAAGTAAATGAAACTCTAGATCAGGTGATTATACACCCTAATAGGTGCGACCTACATAGCCATGTTGCCTGCCCGATTTCTGTCATTTACCGGTTGATGAGGCTAGAAGCTACGCTTTATCATCACGCCATATTCACTTCGAATGCCACATCGTCAAATCCATCGAAAATCACTAATTGACGTCGACAACAATACATTACGTGTCAGCTAAAAGAAGTTTCCTTCTCCGCTTCCACTCTTGGTACGGTTGAAGAAATCGATGTACGTGACCTTTCTGGAAATACTCTGTCAGACATCCATCCATACGAGTCACCCAGGAACAGGATGAACTGAAGGCACTATTTCTATTAATAGAAAAAGTCCTTGCATTCTACTCCGTCTTCGATTATCTTTATATAATCTGATTCGCACGCTACTGCCGATATGGAGTGGTTCTTCGGATAATAATTCAACCGGTCTCTCCATATTGACAACGATGGTCAAAACTTCGATAGTCTGTGATTTAACTATCGAATAAAAACAAGTGTTTCGATAGTCGATGATTTAACTATCGAATAAAACAAGTGTTCATCCAAACATCCAACAATCACTGAACCTTTAATTTAAATTCCATTAATTAAATCTATTCTCTATTTCTTATCAATATTTGTTAACCAAATATTTTCAATAACCATATTGGCCTTTTACGTTCTTTGGAAAACATTTCCATATATCGCCTTCTTATTATTTTCTAAACTTTAGAAAATATTCATTATTCCATTTCCAAGCTTTGCACATATTTGGGTTAAAACAGATGTTGTGTAAAACATCGTTACGACAACCCAAATACAGTATTTAACTAATTCTTATTCCACATTGATCTTCGAGCCTGAATCGTACTACTTATCGGTATATCATGCAATCAACCAAGTTGGGGTATAATTACCTCTCAGACCTTGACTGAATAACATTTAACGTCAAAACAGACAAGACTACTTACTCGAATAATCAATACCATACCACTACTTCTTCACTTTTAAACACATATATACTTTCTCTTTTATCCTTACGAGGTTTTATTCTTATACTTCCTTTTTGATTATACTATTCTATTTCTAAGTTCGTTTTCTAATCGACTTCTATATATTTTGATATGTTAATTTCTAACTATCAAATTATCTTAAAAATATTCTATCTCCTTAAATTCCCGGAAAAATTCGCCATAACCTCCTTTGTATCGGGAGCGTCGGGAAATTTCAAATAGCTTTCCCGGTCCTTCTCATTTCAAAAAGAAAAAGAAAAAGAAAAAGCCAAGCGGCTAGCCGATACGGCGCATAAAATCTCATATGGAAATTAAATACGTACCTTTTTGTCGGGCATTCTATTTATTTCACTTCTATACTTTATTCCATACCTGTCTCCTGTATCTATACCTGTCCAATCTATTTTAACTATACCAATCGTTTTAACTCAATTTGTTAATTAAATCTGTTACTTAACTTTTCAGTCTATTTCACCTTCATATTTGAACATGACATGTTCAAATATATTTTAACTGCATATTAACAAATTCTAATTATACTCATACTCTCGTTTCCTTATCGACTTCTCTATTCAAATTCCAATTCAATTCTATTTGAATTCTCTTTATTTAAAACTTCATTTGAATTCTACTTTCAAATTCTATGGTTTAAAGTCGCTTTGAATTCTATATTCAAAATCTATAGTTTAAAGTCCATTTGAATTCCATATTCAAAATCTATAGTTTAAAGTCCATTTGAATTCCATATTCAAAATCTATAGTTTAAAGTCCATTTGAATTCCATATTCAAAATCTATAGTTTAAGGTCCATTTGAATTCCATATTCAAAATCTATAGTTTAAGGTCCATTTGAATTCCATATTCAAAATCTATAGTTTAAGGTCCATTTGAATTCCATATTCAAAATCTATAGTTTAAGGTCCATTTGAATTCCATATTCAAAATCTATAGTTTTCTCTGCATTATTTATAAACAACGTTTATAGCTTCAATTCAAATCCCACCTTTCCATTTATAAACAACGTTTATAAATTCAATTCAAATCCCATATTTTCATTTATAACAACATTTATAAATTCGATTCAAAACCCACCCTTCATTTATAAACAACGTTTATAAATTCGATTCAAATCCTATCTTCCATTTATAAACAACGTTTATAAATTCGATTCAAATCCTATCTTCCATTTATAAACAACGTTTATAAATTCATATTTGTTTTATATACCTTCAAACAAGTTAATATTTTCTATAGTTTTATTTAAAATTCAAATTCTATTTTAAAAAAATAGAATTTCCTTTTTAAATATCAAATACCCTTTCCGATATTTAAATGAATCAATATTCAAGCTCTAGGGATATTTTAAACAATCAAACCAACCAATTTTCAATCATTTGATTTTTAACACATCATATATGAATATATATGAAATCAAACAAACAACAACAGATAATATATTTTTGAGGAATCCAGTTGGATTCCTCCAACCTGTTTTTCCTGCATCCACAGATGTTAGTCAACATAGTAATACCCATCCTGCTTCGAGGCAGGATATCGCGGTATAGAAGGTCATCCACTAATCATAGCGTGGGGCGTATAGGGTAATCATCTGCTATGAAACTGCGGGCATCCGCTAATGAGATTGCGGGAATCCAACCAATCATCAACCCAATATATATATATATAATAGTCAACCTAAATAACTATATATATTTAAATCAACCAACAGCATTCAAACAAGCATAGCAATTATTTTTAACTATATAAAAATAAATTCTAAATAAAAGGTGAGTTTTACTCACCGTGACTTTTATTTTCGATCCATTCTGATTTCAAATTCTTAAATGCTGAATTATGAATCTCTGAGCTACGCCTTTCTCGACAGATTCCACTTGATAATATCTTGTATATATTTATAGTCCACGGCTTAATCATCTCCTTCATTATCTTTGCAAACATTGAACCTGCCCGTCCCTGTATAGCTCCATGGTCGCAACTACTAACCGTAGCTCACTGCCAGGACTCAGACAATTTCCACTCTTCCCCACTCGAACTCAGCTTCCCTTTTTTTTCCTTTTGTTTACACCGTCTGACTCCCTCCATACTTTCTCAACTACAAACACTACTCCATTATCCACAAGCCTCCACTGCCAATGACCAAACCTTACCACCAGAATTACATTTCCAGCACACCCAACGTTCGAACTCCACCTCCCAAAGTGCGACACCCAGCATCTCCTTACCCGCCATTTATTCCCTCATCTCAGTCCCCGCACAGAAACCATAAACTGATCGAACCCTCAATGGAACTACTCTTCTTCCTATAACTCAAATCACCATCATCGCTCCCATAAAGGTCGACTTCGTTCCCTTAACCGTACTGTTCTAGATCCCCCTTCGCGGTGACCGTTCTCTGTCCTCCCACCAGGGAGCGTCACCTTTGTCAAAGACAGCATCGCACCCTCAAATCCTTATTGCGTCACCCAGCTCAATTACCAAAACGCGACAGTCAGCCCTAGATAACCGCTTCTCAATTCTCGAGCACCCCCAAATTCTGCCGACGTCGAGCCTGATAATCCTCATCGCGATGCCTTGCGATGCCTGCGTGGTCTCCTTGCTTGACTTAAAAATGTGAAATCGAGTTTAAATTCAATTCCCTTTTTTTTTTGATCAGCAAGATCCGATTTATTTATAAAAGGGGAAAGAGGAGAAATCGTGATTTTGAGGGAGCGGATTTTATTCTGAGGAGTGGATTTCGTTGGCCATTTCCCTTTAGTTGAACGGGATTGAAGAAGCAAAAGCATATCGCGATTTATAAAGAGGGATTCATGGATAAAAGGAAGGCCACGGTTTCTTTTGTTATGTGGAAGAAGAGAGGCCCCGTATTGTTTTGAATTTGTGGAGAAGGAAGGCCACGTTTATAGACTTTTGGCCCAAAGAAATCCACAGAATTTTATTTGTTTATAATTAGTTTTAATTTACCGATGATTAAAATTAATTAAATTATCCCACAGGTTCCGAACTCCTTTCTGTATCCAACGACTGTCATTCTTAGGGTAATACCCCTATTCCGAACACCCTGGGACAGGTCACGAATTCTGATTCGATGGACTGTACAAGATATTTATTTAATTCGATATAAATTAATTTCAGACCAATTTATTCTCCTCGATAATAAATTAATATTATTAGCGTTATGAATTCAAATAAAATTTCCTACTTATTTATTTGAACTGCTATTAATTCATATTAAAAATCTGAATGTAACTAAATCCATTTTCGTATTCTGACAATTTAATATATTCGATTAAAAATCGAAATTGATTATTAAACTAATAACACAATAAAAAATTTCATTTATATTATCCCTCCAATATTTAAATCCATATTAGATATTTAAAATTTTACCCATAAGGATCCGGGTCATTACATTTATATTTACCTTTTTTTATATTTAAATAATTATCTTTCAAAATCCTTTATATTCAAAATAAAATCTTTCACAACCCATTTTAAAAATTAATTTTTTATTACAAATACGCTCTCTCGTATACGTAATACTCTTAACTCATTCTAGGGCGTTACTAATGGTATCTCTAATGAATTTCTCTTCTAGGATATTACTAATCCTAGCTCTGATGAGCACTTTCCTTCTTTTCTAATGAGTCTTACCCCATAACTTTGTATAAACCAAAGCTCTAATACCAAACTCTAACGATCTGCTTTTAGGTCAGGTTCAACCCGGTAATTAAACTGACTTAAGCCATTCTCAAAGGTGGATTGTCGAGGTACTCATACATTAGAACATAATAAAATTTTGTTTTCATTAGTACCATCACAATATTACATTAGAGTACTAGAATATATCATGGTCCAACAAATATCAGAGTATACCGAAATTACATATACAACGGAAATATAAAACTCTCAATGGAAGACTAAGAAATTAACCAAGTATAACTCCAGCTATAATCCACAATCCTGCTTTGAAAATGAATCCAATGCTAAATCCGCAAAACCAAAACTACCAGGTTGCTTGTGTGGAAAATATGGGCATCCAGAGTTTAGGTGGGAAACAATAAAATATAAGTCAGTCATGGGACTGTGGTGAGAACTAAAAACGGTTATGTTCATTTTAAAGTAAGTTAATTCATAAGACCACACCGTATAACACGGAACTGGTTTTTCCCCATATGAATACCAGTGTGTAAAAATTCGCAATGCTCTTTAGAAAGCGAAGCTACAATAAGATCTTGCACTGCACACACAATGCAAACACACACTTGGGCTAGGTTTCCCTTATGATGATCAAAACATGATTGATATGTGAAATTCCTCTTATATTATTATTAGTGCATAGTGTGGAAATCATTTTCACAAATAAATTTATTAGTCTTAGCCAACATAGGTACCATAATATTATACTGACCTCCTATGCTTTTTACGTAGAATCTACAATAGAAGCCGTAAGGGCACGTAGCAGATGATTCAGGTTCAGAATCGTATACCGACCTAAAAAGTTCACAAAGCGGGGTTTTCCAACAAATGACCAAGGCTAAAGAACTTCCTTACCGAATGGGAACGATACATCTCGGGAAGAATTCCATTCTCTTCCACCACAAGGCCGTTAGTGTTATCCAAGCCATGCCAGATGAGTATGCCATTTCCCGGTCGTTACAGACCTTTTCCACGGGTACCCAAATTTCCAACAAAACTACAATAGTAAAATGTCATGGCTCCATACCATAGAAATACCCTATCAAAGCAGTATATAAAACACCTGGGCACCATACCATAGTGTTGCTTCAAAAATCTAGAAGGAAATGGTCATCCCCTAAAAGGAGCGACCCCCTTAACCTTGCTACATCTTTTCCTGTTTCGGTCATCTCAGAGATGTGAGGCTTTTCTAAGTCTCATTACAAAAAGTTATGCTTAACAAAGCCATGCTTTAATTATCAATAGCTCATCACTTGGCATGTCGCATTGTCAATTCATAACATATAATCGGTGTCTATTAATATATAATCCTCTAAGTACATAAGTCTCAAAGGATGGTGTTAAGCTAAGCGAATAAATTCTCTGCCATGAACTGATATAACATCACTAGAAACCAAATGGTTATGTCATAAAATACAACGTCTGACACACATCCATTTACAAGTTCATTTTGGGACTGAATAAAACCAAAGGCGCTTTATTCCATGACACTGTCTGGGTACGAAAGCCCTTGCAATCTGAATCACTTCAAGTACGACTAGATTGCTTGTCATAATATAACCTCATAATAGGGGATCAGCCCTATAAGACATCAACGAGCAATCCAATTGATGTGAAGATCTCCGGTCTTTAACCACCATTTTCAGTATCATCAATTGCTCTATTACACTGTATAGTTATTCAAAATAGGTGAAAACTCGGTCTTTTCAAATAACTAGAGCATTTTTAAAACGTGTGGAGAACATTCAGTAATATCATACATGTAACGACCCGTACTTTTATGGATAATAAATAAATTATTTAATTAATTAAATAAAGCTTTGGTAATTTAAAATGACCAGAATTAAATAATAAAGAATATTTAATTAATATAATAATTAAATAATATATTTAAATTCCAGAATAGTTAGAAATAGTAGAATTCACAATACGAGGATCATATATAAGCTGTAATTCAGTTTGGAATTGAATTAGGATAATGAATATATTATTTAAACGAAGTTTGAACGTATAATTATATTATAATTATAATCGAGCTTCAAATGGCGAGGCAGTTCGTAATTTGGCGATTCGAACTTCAACTAAATATACAAGGTCTGTTTTTAATTGGATTTCTATGAAACAAGAAACGTTCGGAGCTGGTGAAGTATATTTTTCTAATGGAAGAGAAAATTCGGGATTTCATTGTGTAGATTCTGATTTATGTCCAAATCAAATTTTAGAAAAGTCGCTATGGAATTCCTTTATAAATTATAGTGATTTATTTATATTATAAAAGGATTTTTCAATATAAATTGAATATCGATTCAACCAGGATTTGAATATCAAGTTATAAATCCAATTGGAGCTATACGATATTCTTTGTGAATATATATACGATAATATATATTTATTTATATTTAATTTAATTATTTATATATATATTTATATATTTAAATGGGTTATTTAGAGCATTAAAAATAGCCAGTTTTGCAAAAGATCTCTGTTTTCGACGAAACTAATTTTGTTGGATCCATAATATTAAATTATTGCCAGATTTCAAGTTTCGTGATTTTTGGGGTCACTGTGTGATCGTATGGATTTTTAATGTGAAAGAAAGTCGATATTTTGACGGTTAAAAATACGCTGTGTGAGCAAATGGAGTCGGAATTCAACGAAACCAGTTTTGTTGGGTCCATAATGTCAAACTCTAGTTATGTGTCCATTTTCATGATTTTCGAGTATCATGTGTGACCATAGGAAATTTTAGTAGACAAATAGAATTACGGTGGTATTATAAATAAGATAAAAAGGAAAATATCTAAACACCCTCTATAATAATTTTTATTCACCCTTAAACCTAATCCATTCCTCATTCTTCTTCGATCGGTTCTCAGCCGCTACCGAAACAAACTCAAAATGTGAGCATCCCTCTTTCAAAAATTCCAAACAAATCAAATAAATTCCTAGAAATCAAAATACATATATATTTATAATCTATAGTATGAGCTCTTCATTGTAGTAGGGGTTATTCCAGTTCGACGTCGGTTTTGATTTTTTAATTTTGAATAGGAAACCGCGAGTTGAGGAATTGTTCGTTGGTTACCGAAGAGGGTTAAACGCGGAAGCTGGTTGCGCGTTCATGTCCGTTGCAGGGTGCTGAGTAGTAGTGTGATGGGCGCATAGCCATTTGATGGAAGGGGGAGGTGTAGAAACTGTAGACCATGGACTGTCTGGAGTATGAGGTTTCTGTAACATGCAGCTGAGCATGAAAGGAGATATATGCTGAAGAGAAGAGGGGAAGAAGCAGGTGGTCATGGTTTTAATAAATATGAGGAGCGGTTTGCAGTTTGATAGGAGAGGATGGTCGAATTCTTTTATCTTTCTATAGAAAGGACGGTGGTTTGAGTTGATTTTGTGAGGATGTTGTCGCGTGAATCACTGATGGGTGCGCTGTTTGTAGAAGGAGGAGTCGCATGTTTCAAGTATGGTGGAAGAAAAGGAGGGAAGTTACGGTGTTGATGGTTTTATGGGGTTCAGTTTAGAGGTCGTAGAAGATTGTACATGTTTGGCCTTTGAGCTGTGCCTTATATGAAATGGGGTTTGCCGTGTAAAATGGTGTACGGGGGTTTTCATTATTTTAGTAGACTGGAGTTTGAAGGTGAAGGGGGCCGGGGAAGTTACTGTAATGGAAATACAGAGGAACTGATGGAATAAGTTCGGCTATGGACATTTACGATGAGCAGGTGCTTTCTTCTTAACAAGGAGGAGGAGGAGGAATTGCTTTAATGCGGATATGGGCCAGAAATTCATGGGTAAAGCCCATAATTAATATTAAATAAGTGTAATTTTAAATAAAAATATTGTATTGTCATGTAAAGCACATAACTCGCTCAAATGTTGTCAGAATTTGACGAAACCAGATCCGATAGGATCGTATGAACGGACACTACATGTGGGATTGACTAGGAGTGAATTGGAGCTCGTTACAATTTATAACAAAATAAATTGTCCGATCTGAATCGACAATAGTTAATCGTTATTTAACGATAACTGTCCAATGTGAGTAAAACTCATCAACTCTATCAGTTCATATTTTTATAAGTATATTTAGAACTGATAAATGATGACTGATATCTATGTGTTGATTGTTTGATTGAACTGCTTATTGATTGGTTGAAAATATCAATATAATTATATATATAAGTCATTGATCAGATATTGATTTTGTTTATCAAAATATTTCATATTGAAATGAAATCGATGTTATTTATATTGTTTAACATCTGTGGATGCAGGGAAACAGGTTGGAGGGATCCAACTGGATTCCTCAATATTTATAATATTGTTCTTTTCATATATTGTAATATACGATGTGATATATAATCTGTTGTTGATTATGTGGGTTTGAATGATATTGATCATCGTATTTGGTATTTTAAATGCTATAAAAATACCAGAATGTAAAAAGGAAATTTTCAAAGTGTTTATTGAAAATAAAATGTTTAAAACATCAAAGGGTTTTATAAAAAGGAAATAAAATATTTAAAAAATCAAAGGATTTTATAAAAGGAAATATTTATTTGATAAAATAAATAGAATTGAAAGGAAATACTTATTTGTTAAATAAATAGAGTTGAAAGGAAATATTTATTTGTTAAATATATAGAATTGAAAGGAAATATTTATTTGCTAAATAAATAAAATTGAAAGGAAATATTTATTTGTTAATAAATAGAATTGAAAAGGAATATTTATTTGTCAAATAAATAGAATAGAAAAGGAAATATTTGTAAAACAAATAGGGAAGGAAATATTTGTAAAACAAATAGAAAAGGAAATACTTGAAAAATGAATAGAATAGTATAAAAAGAGAATTTTATATTTGAAAGGTTTAGACCCGTGCTTCACACATGGGTATAACATGATATGGATTCAAAGCAAAGATTTTAAATAGAATCTGTTCTAACCAATAGATGGAGAAGATTAATTTATAAATCATATTTTATAAATTAAATAAAATGTTTATCATTGGATAAATAGAATATATAAGTCAGGACTTATATAGAGAAGTAAGAATCGATTTCAACATCGATATTTGAAACTGAATATGGACGCAGAGTTAATCAAAGGAGTTAATCGATTAGAATTAGAGTTAATCGAATTAGAGTTAATCGATTAGAATTAGAGTTAATCGAATTTGAGTTAATCAATTAGAGCTAGAGTTAATTGATTAGAGTTAATCAAAGAGAGTTAACCGATCAGAGTTAATCGAATAGAGTTAATTAATTAGAGTTAATCAAAGAGAGTTAATTAATTAGAGTTAATCGAATAGAGTTAGTCGAATATTAGTAAATCGAAAAAGAGTAATCGAATATTGGTTATTCGAAAAGGAGTTATGGAATATTGGATATTCGAAAGAGAGTAAATCGAATATTAGTTATTCGAGTAGAGTTAATCGAATATTAGTTATTCGAATAGAGTTAATCGAAAAAGGAGTAAATCGAATATAGTTTATTCGAATAGAGTTTTGCGAGTTAATCGAATAGAGTTATTCGAAAGGATTTAATCGAATATTATTTTATTCATAGGAGTTAATCGAATATTAGTTTATTCGAAGGAGTTAATCGAATATTAGTTTATTCGAAAGGAGTTATCGAATATAGTTTATTTGAAAGGAGTTAATCGAATATAGTTTATTTGAAAAAGAGTTATCGAATAGAGATTATTCGAAATAGAGTTATACGTTGAAATTATATCGAATACGGGAAAGTACCATTTACTTTCCGTTTTAATCAAGATTTATTTATTTATTAATAAATTAGTTGTTTGTTTGTTTATCCAAATAAACAAATAAAAGTTATATTTAAGTTGTTATATTTCAAAAGCATAGGATTATAACACTATTGTTATAATCAAATGATTCCTGTAAAAAAAGTGGATTCATAAATAGAATCCGAGAGTTACGTAAGGAAGTTTATTAGAGGTTTAAAAGGTGAACCTTGACTATTTCGAAGTTAGAAATGTTGTTCAGTTAAGGTCTGAGAGGTAGTTATACCGCCAACTTGATTGGCTTCGTTTTAACTAAGGAATGGTTAAGGTTCGATAGTAAAGGTTGGTTAAGTGAAATTAGTTAATCAGTGTAATGTTTTGAGTTGGCATAACGATGTTTTATTTAAACATCCTTATAAATCCAAATGTAGGAGTTTTGGGAATGTTTTCCAAATAAGAATCAGAAATGTTTTCTAATATAGAAAACAAGAAATAGAAATGTTTCCCAATGGTAATAACGTATATTTTCTAAATTTAGAAAATAGGAAATGTTGCATATCCGGAAACAGGAAATGAAAAATGAACTAAAGAGATAAATGTTAAATGATGTTTGATCGATATAATTTCCATCTGGGAATAATATCGTTGTTTGCACATGTGTTTTTCTTTGATAGTTAACTCACCGACTATCGAAGTTTTTGACCATTTTTCCGTCGTCAACGCGGAGAGACCGGGATCAGACTCATTATCTGAAAATCACTCTGTATGGGCATTAGCGTTGCGATCAAATATGATGAAGATAATTAAAGACGGAGTTATGCAAGGGCTGTCCTATTTATAGAATAATGCCTTCGGTTTTTCCAGTCCCAGGACGACCTGTAAGGAAGAATGTCTGACAGAATATATTTAACAGATCGCGTAAGTTGATCTCTTCAAACGTATGTACGTTTGGTGGCAGAGGAATTCGTTTCTCTTAGCTGTATACCCGTTGTATTTTTGGGGAAATCAATTTGTGATTTGGAGGGTATGACAATGTGACATTCAAAGTGAATAAACGTGTGATCTGTCAAAGATAAGCATGGCCTCTAGCCTCACCACCGGGAAATGACAAAAATCGGGCAGGCAGCATGGCTAAGTGATTGGCTGCCAAGTAGGGTGTATTATCACCTATCTAGAGACATTCATTTCATTCTTTAATCTATTCGATGTTGTCCCATTCGGGAAACGGTTGCTGATCCCAACCGTTGGTGATATACATTCGATACAGTCAACCGAAATGAGTGGTCGGTCATGTGTGCTCGGGCTGCAAAATGTTCTTGTTGAACCTAGTGTATTCCTCTCTAGAGGTACACTATCGGAAGGTGGTTCCATACCTTGTCATAGTTGGAAATCCATTACCCAATAAGTTCTTGCAGTTTTGATTGCATACTACATATGTGGAACGTGAGATGAAAGCGTTCTGCAAGATGATTGTTATATTGTGGTTGATAGACACTATTATAATATCAAAAGAGTTTTGATATAAAAGATCGTTGTTTCTTTCAAAATGATTTGAAAGTTAAATCAAATTGATTTGGATTCTCATAAGGGAAAGACCCGTTCCGTTGTACGGCATGGTCTTATAAGATATCGTTATTTTCCCAAACTATTTTAAATTGTTTACTCACACTAGACCCATGACTGACCTAGAGTTTGTTTTGTCTCGTTTTCCCTAAACTCTTGGGTGCCCAATTTATTACGGGCAGTCAAGTAGTCAGGATTTTACAGATATACTTGGAGAGCTTGGACCAGGAGGCTTCAGGATTTTTTAGCTATTGTTATTTCCACAGTGTTGTAAGTGTTGTACTCTGAAAATGTTACTGTATACATATACTGATCTTATTTCAAAGATATGTTATCTATTATATGTTGTTCATTCTGCTGTGAGATTCGTGCTGCTTTGATGTTGTATGTTCTTCTTCTACTTCTATTCTAAGTTTCTATCTTATCTATTCTCACCCTCTAAATTCTTTCATGGACTATCCGGTGTTTCCGATGCTTGAATAGTCGACATAGTGTTGTATGCCGATATCCAGGATCGCAAATTCCCCGGGTCGTTACCATACTTCTCACTCTATCTTAGATTACTACGTGATTTCAATTAAAACTTAGCACAAAGGTTATTATATAAGTAAAATTCCATTGCTATCCTATCAATCCCATAGAGCAAAACTGGCCATACTCCATATCTAATTTCCCCTGTATTTTGGTAAATCTAATTACCTTATTGATTTCATTCATTAATTCCCAATCTCACTTAAAATATTCGATTTTTTTATGGGAAATCGTACTTACCTAATTCCAACCCATTTTTCAAATGAAATAAAGAGGAGGACTTCAGTCCCATTCTACCGGTATAGGGAAATTTCTACCTGCGATAGAATGTAACTAGCTCCTTACTCTTAACCTATATCCACACTTATTTTGGTAAGTTTTAATTACCTTCATTAATCCCTTTTTAATATCATTCTTTCAAATCTTTACGCAAATATTTATTAAAACTCTAACTTATTTTTAATCTTCAAAACCGTTCTATTCTTTAAATGGGTCGGGAATCATGTTATTAAAAACATTGGTTATAACCAACCCAAAGTCATACTTTCATTTGCAATGAAATCTTCTCGGAAATCACATCAGCTCACTATCGACATAAATTTCCATATCAAATTAACATTATAAGCGGAATAAGCGCAAAGCCCTTTAAATTCCTTAAACAGTATTTGTCTTCATCTATAGATACTTATCTCGATTATCACCAAATTGATTTCCATTAAATTACAAATTTAATTTACTAATCATTAAAAAATGATTAATCAAGTCATAGATGAAAACAATTGAGTTAAAAACTTTAAATAACCCTTTTCATCCAATTTTGTAATAACGTCACAAAAAGCATTGCAAATAGGCTTATATTAGCTTGTTTAATCAAAATGACTTTTATATTATCCAAAACTTCATTTTATCATTTTAAATAACTTTCAAACCATTTATTATGATATATCATAGTTTATCCCTATGTTAATGATTTAAAAATAGCACGTTTCTTTAAAATCCATTTTTTGGGTCAGTAACAACACTAACGCTGTTTTATTCAAAATTTATTCGAACTTATCCCAAGATTTAACCGTTGAATTTTAAAACTTTACATATCATTTGAAAGCTCTTTTCTTTTCGAACCAAACGTTTTCGTTTTGGGAAATCCCGACAGTCGGATCTCCCTTTAGTCGATATAAATTTAGTAGTCGAACTTCGCGGACTGCCGCTGCACGACTAGTCCTATTCAAAACAAATTTTGATTTATAATTAAAAATTAAATCAAACTACTTCCAAAATAGTTTGTTAATCATATAAAATAGGTATGATTACTTTTGGAAACTATATTTCAATTTCAAATTAAATATTCTATTATTTAATCATTTGGGTATTATATAAATCATTAAAATAATACTATTTTTCAAAATTCATTATTTGAAAAACAAAATTTCCTGAGGTCCATTACAAAAATAAATAAGATAATATGGAAAATAAAATCTTATTAAAACATCTCCTGGATACCCTAACCAAACTTCATTTTTTAAGTTACTATTCGTTTTCAATTCAAATTTGAAAACATGCCTTTATTACATAAAACTAGATCAAAACAATAAATTATTATTCTTACAAAAACTATTCGTAATTACTAAAACTATCTTTCCAAATTATTTCAGATTTAAAATTTAAACTTTTAGTTTTCACTTAATATTTCATTAATAAAGTATTCAATTAAAATAAATCTTTAATTCAAATCATTTTAAATTTAAATAAAATTTCAAATTAACCATCCCGTCCACCGGATCAGTTAGGGATAGCCAGGGAGAGCAGGAAACTATATTTTCCAAACCCAAATCTAGACACTATCCTCTGTGTGATCCTAGAACGACTAGTTTTTTTCCGAAAGAGACTTCATTTATTTATATGTATCCATACTTATGAGTCATTCACTTAAGTGTTTATAACATTAACACTTAATTTCCAAATGGGTATTGTTTAACATAAGCGTTAATACACTCAACACTTGAAATTAACAACCCAATAACATATCCAATAACCTATTTACCATTCATCATAGCATCCAATAACATCGTAAAACACCCAATAACATTGTACAACACCCAACAACATCATACAACATCCAGTAACATCATAGGGTGTCACTTACACAAGGGTTCGTACCATGTTTGCTTAAAGGGTACATTTTCATCACTTAAAATTAGGGGTCTACATTGTTAACTCATAAGGCAACATCCTTAACACTTTAACTAAGTGTTTATATAAATAACATCTAAAGGCAATCTTTTTTATAAACACTCCAAACTAAGTATGTACATCTTTAACACCTAAAGGCAACTTTTTACACTTTTAAACTAAGTGTATACAAAATATAGCAACATAAGTGACTAATTAATCGAAATGTGAGTGGGAAGTTCTCACCGAGGTGTCCACTCCTCCAATCTTTAAAAAGATAGGACCTTTAACACCTACGATATCACCTTTACGGAACCCGTTTTCACCCAGATTTCGCTACGAACTAAGTATAATACATAAATATATTTTTAATAGGCATATTTTTTTGGCACTTAGGAAGAGAAAGCTTGGATTTTTAAGTGTATTAAGGGGTAAAATAGGGATTTTTGGCTCGAGGAAGGGGAATTATCTAAGGTGGGGTCCACGACCTTGAAGGGGGAAGGTATTGTAACAACCTGCTCATTCGACGATTTTAGATTTAAATATTTTATTTAAATATAACATCGTATCTTATATATCACTCAAAATGTCATTTTTTCAAAAACGATAAAATTAGGATTCGGGACCACTTCCATTGAGTTCGGATCGTCGTTTACAACCTTTTTGACTATAAGCATCAATATGTTTCGAGTTCGTGAAAATTGGCACTTTGGTTGGGTCTTGGTTTATCTAAACCTAGCCCATTCCTTATAACCAAATCAGCCCGCTTCTCTCCCATTCACTCTAACACTTCACAGAAAATAGAAAATGGGGGAAGGGAATGGGAAATAGAAATTCCCTAAGCTTGGGCCTTCAATCTAGAGCTCAAATCTTGTGCAAATCCAATTCTAAGACATGGGTAAGCTTCTCTATCCTCTTCTCTATCTCCATGGTTCATCGATTTCAGATTTTTGCTCTTACACTAAAACATATATTCCCTTATGTATGTTTATGAGGTGATTTTGGAGGAGCTAATGAAGAAAGGTGGGTTCTTGCTCGAATTAGAGCTTGTTCTTCATCGTTTGCAACCAAGGTGAGTTCTTTGATGAACTCACATCTATGCCACAAGCCTTGGTGCTTTTAAAAGTGTAATTTAGTGTTCATATGTGTTTGCATGTGCTAGTGAATTGGTTATGTTAGTGTAACTTAGCCGATTCCATATGTTTATGTTCCATTTTAGTTGAAATTATAGGTAGGATTGTTTACACGATCTTATGCATATGTTTTGAGTTGATTTGGTGATGCTGTAAAGCTCTGTGTCCCCCCGACAAAGTTCTAAGTGTTCACAAGTTACTTGAAACGATTTCGTATGCTTTGGTTTGGAATTCAGTTCATATTTGAATATATAATCAAAATCATTGCAACCATATGTATATATGTTTATGTATGTGAATATGGTGTTGTGAGTTCTTTAAGAACTCACATCTATGCCTCAAGCCATATGCTTGTATAGTGTGCTCTTGGCACGTATATGTTGTGTGTGCATTGCGTGTGTAATGTTTAGTTTTCAAGAAATTGAGCAATTTTGTATTTTAAAAGCAAATCCTTTGCATTTACGTGAATGTGTGTATATGCATGTTGTTTTTGTGCTTTAGAGAGTGTATGCAAGCCCTCTTAGCATTTGGATTCAATACGGGAAGTCCGGAGCTTTCCTGA
This sequence comes from Allium sativum, assembly GCA_030737875.1. Lineage (NCBI taxonomy): Eukaryota > Viridiplantae > Streptophyta > Magnoliopsida > Asparagales > Amaryllidaceae > Allium > Allium sativum. The sequence goes on from CM060926.1 coordinate 694,630,919, forward strand.
GTTTGATTTGGAAGTCATAGGCAAACAAAATAATTACTTGCGTCAGGTCAGACGTTTGACCGACGCAACAGACGTCTGAAAATGCTCTCGGGAAACTTGTTTCCTGTAATTTGCGTCAGTCAGACGTCTGATTTAGCTCTCTGCCAGGAAAATAATTATTTGAATTGGGTGAGACATCTGAACTGATGAAACAGACGTCTGATTTATCTCTTGCGAAATTATTTGCATCAGTTCAGACTTCTGAACCGATGCAACAGACGTCTGTCAAGAGGCAAAATAGTTGAATTCTTAAAACGATCATAGCTTTTTCATACGTTGTCGAAATTCAATGAAATCAGGTGCGTTGGAACCATCTCGACGAGAGCTTTCTAATAAAACTAATTTTAGAGTAACTAACACTATTTGGGATCAATTGTGGACTTTTTATGATTTCATAAACCTTTTTCACGACTATAAAACGTGAATTATCCATTGATATCCTTCAAGTCTATTCCGATATAGTTTAAAACGTTCGCATGCTAGTTTGGGATTTCGATTCGTTCGTTGATCGAAATTACAACCGTTATCCATTACATTTTCTATATGTTGTTGAAATGTGAGTTTATGTTTTATGATTTTTGTGTTCCCTTCGCTACGGCGACGGTTTTTATGAATAATTGAACCACAATGGATAACAGGGTTTTACATTGTCAATGGGCATCGACCCAATGTTTAATCAGTTTTTAAATTCAAATCCTTTTAAAATAAATTCGATTTCTAAGCCCGGTTCTGATTCTATTGATTTATATACGATTCCTTATCCTATCGATCAGACGAGAAATTTAGTTTATTTACCCTAGTAAAACTGAGGACTATGAACCCTTATATGTTTACCTCGGCGAATAACCCTTGGACTTGTGCATTCGAACATGTGTGGTGATTTTCTCTATTTTGAATAGAAACTTTTTAATATGAACCAACAACGGGTTCGTAAATGTTTGAGAATAGCGAGTGGTTATGGGACATTTAGCCATTTTCTTATATTAACTATCTCGGTGTAATTTATACTCACCGGACTGATGCGATCCTTTTTATGACTTATGGTTTGAGGTCCTCGATCGCCCGAGTAGGATTTACGATTCTTGGATTTCACCTATGGGACTTCGGTCCAACTTTCTATGATTTTATATGATTTATGTATTTTCTCTCTTCCGGGGTCACGACTCGGCTTTATGGGGAGCTTCGGCTCAAACAAATGGGTTCGCTACCTAGAGATCGTATCTCATCTTCTTTAAACAGGCCTTTTTATGATGTTCTCTGGATTTCTAAGTGATTTCTGATTCTTGATTACTTTGATGCAATGCGCGTCAATTTGATAAATGATTTCTGATTCTTGATTACTTTGATGCTATGCATGTCAATTTGATTTATGTTTGGCATTTATTTGTTGATTCTTATTGATATATGCTCTTTTCCTATAATGAGATTTATTTCCTCTGTCACTTCCGGTTGTGTGCTATTATTTAAATGTTGCATTCTACACTAGCTAGAAGATTATTTAGAGATATTCGTGTGCTGAAATTCCATTGTCATTTCCTGATTGTGTTGACATGCCAAGTTTCATATATTTTTTATGATTAAATAGTACTCAGGTTAGACTGAGTCATTTAGGTACTCCTCTGGGTCTTCTCGCAGGATTGATCTTCCGCTGTTAGCTTGTTGCTCTGTCTCCGCAGGTTTATGTACTTTTGTACCTATGGCATTATCTATCATTGTGTACCTATTCTTTTATTTAGATCATGGTACATGTATTAGTGGATATTTGCTGACCACAAGCTTGTTGTACACATTCTTGGATTATTCATATCTATTCTGCCTTTGTATAAATAATACTTGGTTTAGACCGAGTCATTTTAGGTACTCCTCTAGGTCTTCTCGTAGGATTGATCTTTCGCTTTCAGCTTGCTACTCTATCTCCGCAGCTTTATGTACTTTTATACCTATGGCATTATCTATCGTTGTGTACCTATTCTTTTATTTAGATCATGGTACATGTATTAGTGGATCTTTATTGACCACTAGCTTGTTGTACACATTCTTGGATTATTCATATCTATTATGCCTTTGTGATATGACTATTCTATGCCTGGCTGTGATTTATATTGTTGTTGTCATCTATTTTATACTGCTTTCCAGATTATTCATAGCCTTTGTGTAGTTGTCCTATGTGCCGAATGTTCATGCCAAAATTTTAATTGGTACCAGAATTCAATGTGCATTCCTCACATGGAGTGATCATACAATCAGTCTCTCTTCACAAACTTCATTCTCCGTTATGGTCTACGACATTTCTCTGAAATGAACTGGATGATAGTGGGTATAGAGGCGGGGCATTACAGTTGGTATCAGAGCCACTTTTCGAAATAGTGTAAGATAGTATGACGATGGTATTGTCTTAAGCCTCTCGCGAGAATCGTGCTTTAGGGTTTTAGTTAGAGTCTTAAGACCCGTCATAGCTTATCTTCCTATATGATTCCATTTTGATTGAATTCACATCATTTGAATTCAACTTGAGACTAACTTTTTCTTCCTTCTTTTTCCTTAAAGAAGCGAAATAGTTGGTCGTAGTCATGCAAGTGCCGGTTCACCCAGTGTACCTTCTACAGGAGGGATGATTATGTCTCAAGTGGCCTATTTTTAGTCCTTTAGAATAGTTACCGATTTGTCCCTTTGGGGTTGATTTCTATAGTCCGTCTAGGGCCCTTGTGCTCTAGTGGTGCTTCCGTTTCATTCTACGACTCGAGTTGCTAATCGATATCAATTTAATATCCTTGTAGTTGATTGATCATTGGATATCTTGCCTGTGTGTCTTTACGGCCGTCGTAAGCGTTTTCGATCCTGATATTTCTTGATTTCTAGTTAAGATTGTTTCGTATGTCGTTATATACCTAGCATGGTCTATTGATCACTTGTCGGTCGGTATGGAGATCACCAAGCCTTCGGGCTAAAACAACTCATTTGTTACCTCGTTGTGCCGGTGTGAGTCACCAAGCATTTGTGCTAAATTAACTCAACAAATGTATCGTTGCGTTCCAAACTCAAGATCAAGAACAAGGGAAAGCATCCCACTTCTTGTGATCCCTCCTCTTTAATCAAGGTACGAGTCATTAATTTCTTAATGTCATTTACCTTGTTCAGAGATTATTTTATTTATGTTGTTTTGATATACGACGATCGTGTTCTTCGTTTTCGAAAGATATCATTTGTGTTTTATTCCTAAGTTGATAAAGGAATTTTATTTCCTTTATGCCATCTCGAATGATTTATCGAATTTTTATATTTTCGCGAGATCTACCTTAATGTTAGAAATTGTGAGGACCTTCTTGTGTTAACTTGTCCATCGGGTGCGTTAAGGATCTCGAATGAGATATGGGATGCCATATTGTAGTTTGGAATTCCTAAACACCATTATATGACAATCCGACATTCGAAATGATTCCTAAAATTAAAATTCACTCCTAATGAGTTAATCAAAATAATAATATTTTGGATTTTTGTGATTTTTCATAATTGTTTGTTATTTTTCTAGATAATTTATTTCTAAATTTCCTTGGAGCAATTCCAAGAATTTGAGTGGTTCAAGATTTTTAATTAGAAATTATCTTGAACTTTTCTTTGAGTATGTAACTATCTGGGGATTTCGACTCCGAAAATCGACATAAATACCAATGTTGACTATTCAGACATTGAAAATACCTAATCATTAATAGAAAGAAGTTAGAGGGTGAGAATAGATAAGGTTGAACTATTAGAATAGAAGAAGAAGAACATAACAACATCAGAGTAACACGAATCTCACAGCGTAACGAAAAAAATATAGTATACAAAATAACATTGAAACACAAATCTGTATATATTAGAGTACAACAATTACATCACAACGGAAACAAACAATAACTATAAATTGCTGCTAAAGCCTCCTACTCCAAGTTCCATCTAGTCTATCTGTAGACCCCGACTACTTGACTGCCCGTACAAATTTGGGCACCCAAGAGTTTAAGGAAAACAAAACAAAATAAACTTTGGGTCAGTCATGGGACTGGTATGAGTAAACTCCAACCACTTGCTTTAACTTTTAAAAATCATTTTCAAAAGGAATGATAATCGTAAGACCGATCCACACATAAACATAGATGGTTTTTACCTTACGATAACCCAAATCATTTTCAAAATCAATACTTTCATGATATTATAATGATGTCTAATCACAAACAATTAACAATCTAGCAGAACGTTTTCATCTCACGCTCCATACATACATATATATATATATATATATAATATACAATCAAAACCACAGGCGCTTATTGGAGATTGGATTCCGACTATGACAAGGTAAGGCACCACCTGCCGATAGTGTATCTCTAGAGAGGAATACACTGGGTTCTAAAAGAACGTCTTGCAACCCAAGCACATATGACGGACCACTCATTCTCTTGAGTGTATCGAATATATTGTCACCTACGGTTGCTAGCAACATAACTGTTCCGAGAGATACAGAAGCGAAAAGAAGTAACAAATATGAATATTCTCTAGATGGTGACAATACACCATAATGGGGGCGACCCACATAGCCATGCTGCCTGCCCGATTTTTGTCATTTCCTGGTTGATGAGGCTTGAGGTCATAACGTATCTTTTGACAGATCATACATTCATTTACTTTGAATGCCACATCGTCATACCCGCCAAATCACAATTTGATTTCCACAAAAATACCACAGGCATAAAGCTAAGAGAAATGAAGTCCTCCGCCAACAAATGTGGATACGTTTGAAGCGATCAACATACGTGATCTGTTAGATATACTCTGTCAGACATTCGTCCATACAAGTTGTCCTGGGTCTGGACAAACCTAAGGCACTATTCTGTAAATCCATCTTAGACAATTTCTACCTAGGATCGTCAGAACAACCCTTGCACAACTCCGTCTTCAATTATCTTCATTATATTCGATTCGCAATGCTAACGCCCGTACGGAGGGGTTTTAGATAATGAATCTGATCTCGGTCTCTCCGTATTGACGACGGAAAAATGGTCAAAAACTTTGATAGTCAGTGATTTAACTATCAAAGGAAAACATGTGTACAAACAACGATCGTATTTCCAAATGGAAATCTTACCGAGCCAATCATCACTCAACACTGACCCCCTTAAATTTAATTTGCCATTCAATTGTTCATATCCCCATTTCTGATCTTATATATTCGTGAATTATTATTTTCTAAATTTAGAAAATATACGTTATTAATCATTGGTAAACATTTCCATATTTACTCCTATTTCTTATTTTCGATATTAAAAACATTTCTGATTTCTTATTTGGAAAACATTTCCAAAACCCCTTCATTGGATTTAAACAGATGTTTAAATAAAACATCGCTATGCCAACTCGAACCATCACACTCTATAACGATACAGATTTCACTCGGACCTGATCGATTGCTAAATCGACCAAGACCGTTCGAATCCCGAATATGCTAACTCTGGGCATACAACACATCAGAACAAATAATAGAAGACTTTTATAAACATCATAATAATGTTACATCAGAGTACAGTATATATCAGAGTATATCGAAAAGAATACAGCGGAAGATTAATTTACAATAAATGTAATACAATGCACAACAAAAGACTATAAATGTCTGGACACAGCTTAAAGCTTCAATCCAGAATTCTTCTCAATATATCTGCAAAATAAAACGACTCGACTGCCCATGTGGAAAATAGGGGCATCCAAGTTTTCAAGGGAAAAGCAAACTATAGGTCAGTCATGGGACTGGTGTGATAAACTCTATAGTTAACATTAACTTATTTAGTCATAAGACAAATCACAGGACCACGCCGCTAACACGGAACGGGTTTACCCCCATGAATGCCAGTGTATAAAAAACAATCAGTAATATAGATATGGATCTACTATGCATCAATCAACATGCAATATCCCAATCTACCCATTTAGATTAATCACCACACTTAGATTTTTCCAAATCAATTAATTTACAGAAATTATTCCTTTGGACTTTATTTCTCGATTTCTATTTCAATTCATTTGAAATACATATCTAACTTTTATATCAAAGTAGATTTCGCTTCGGGATTTCAAACCCAATCTTTGGAAATATGAATTCCAAAACATAACAATGCATACAAACAAGTATGCAACCAAATATCGGGCTCCCCTCGGATAAGGCAAAGGGCACGTACCTAAGCAACTCGATATATATATATATATATATATATATATATATATATATATATATGCACCTCCCACACATGGAGCAGGCTACACACTGATCACTCACGCTAAGGCACTGGATCCCACCTATACTTTAGTAGACCGGGTTACCAAATCTTTAGCCACATACCAAATCATTTCTTATTCCGAAGTCGGGAAAATCATTTCACAACATAATAATCACAAGTACTATCATAATATAGTACTTCACATCAGCAGTTCACACATACGATCAGTCACTATTAATCACATAACCTTTGAGCTCGTGCGTCTCAAAGAAGAGTGTTAAGCAAGAGAATAAATTCTCCACCATCAAACAGATACATCATTAATAGCGACTGATCAAATATGCGATGAACTACAATGTAACTCATACTAAATTTCGAAATCATTTCGACAATATCGGGTTTTGGCCTCAGAATCATTTCTGTTTTATAAAACATTCCCTGTCCAAAATCAGGACTACATTTCTTTTCACTTAAGAAAAATATCATTTCAAAAATCACTCATTACATTTGAAATGAACACAACATCGCTAAACACCTTATCGTCAAATCGTGAAGTGTTTCACAAGGTGTTAGCATACAGATATCTTTACCCAACCCAATGCTAAATGTAAAAGCATATTCTTCTCATAAACTGGTCGGGAAACATCCAAACAATCAATCAACTACAATCAATATCAATGACCAAGTAAATTTGGTTTAATCACATCACGTGTTTTGGTAAATTTAATCACCATTAATTTATTCAAATCTAATTAAAGATTTATTCAAATCTAATTAAAGATTTATTCAAATCTAATTAAAGATTTATTCAAACCCCAGTTGGTTTCATCTCTAAAATCATTTCATATTGACTGTTCTACTTTTTGGAAATTAATCCTGCTTTTACTCGGGTTAAAGAACTAATGTCATTTAAAAGCCATTTACGACAAACCCCAAATCCAATTTGATAATAAATACAAGGCTCTGAATAGAAAATATATCGGCTTATATTCAATATCAAATTCTGAAATCAACAAATATCGTATTGGAATAACGATTTATATATATCTTCCAAATTCCTCCACAATATCCGTATAATCACGGAATCCAACATCAAAATATTCTGAAGATAATTTCGATTCAAATCTATTCCAATTCTTATATTGGAAATTTCTGGTTATATTAAAACCACATCTCAATCCATTTTATTTATTTAAAAATATTGGAATGTTTTTCTAGTTAATAACTAGTTCATTTCATTAAAAATGTATTTTTATCTTTTCAAATATGGAATTTTTCATCCTAGTTCTTTCCAAATCATTTATTATGATTTTACACAAATTATAGATATTTAATAATTTTAATAAGGCCCGTACAGTCGATTTCCATAAACGGTCATCGAACTGCACTTACAGCGACCTTTTCCAAATTTGATTTGGACAGAATTCGAAATCCAACCGTTAGATCTCAAATCTCTCATATTCATTGGAAATCTCTTTTCGATACAAACCCAACGGTTCCGAGTTTAGGAGAATCCGACGGTCGGATCTCCCGTAACGTCAATTTGAAGTTAGTGGTCAAAATTTGTGAACTGTCGCCGCGCGGCGCATTCTATTCAGGCCATTATAATATATAATATATATATACTATATATTTCGTCGATTTCCATTTAAAACGAATTTTATAAATCGTTTTAAATTCATTTCAAAAAATGATTTCCGCTTCCATTTCAAATTCAAATCAAAATTGAATATTCCAATATAAATTCGTTTTAAATTTCATTTCAATCGATTTCAAAACGATTTCAATTCAATTTCATTTCAATCCGCTTTGAATTCATTTCAATCGATTTCAATTCTATTCGATTTCAAATCAATTTATATTCATTTCAATCGATTTCAATTCTATTCGATTTCAATTCAATTTATATTCATTTTAATCGATTTCAATTCTATTCGATTTCAATTCAATTTATATTCATTTCAATCGATTTCAATTCAATTCCAATTCAATTTCCATTTCAATTTAATTCAGATTTCAAATTCATTTCAATTTAATTCGAATTTCAATTTAATTCGAATTTCAAATTCATTTCAATTTAATTCGAGTTCAAATTCATTTCAATTTAATTTGAATTTCAAATTCATTTCAATTTAATTCGAATTTCAAATTCATTTCAATTTAATTTGAATTTTGAAATCACTTTTCAATATTCATTATAGAATGAATTAAATCAACAGAAAATCCTGTTCGTGTTGAAATGGCGTTTAACTACTTAACACGGCTTCGCATTCAATGTTTTCTGAATATTATTTTAAAAAAATATTCGTTAATTCTGAACTAAACTCATACTCAATCAATTACCATATAATTTCTGTTATATGGATTTCAGCATCACATGTATAGAAGAATAATAATAAGCCATCATTAAAAATTCAAACAACATCCAGAGTGCTTTCTACAACTGTATAAGCATTAAAATGAATAAATAACGCTTATACGGTCTGTCAACTCATCAATTGACATACCACTAACTATCGGGATCAGTGTATGTCAAATATTATCCCAATACCCATGTGGGGTTTTCAAACAACAAATACTGTTTATTATTTGTGCAGTTGGGCGATGTGTAAAATTAATCGTCCCAATCAATATGAGATAAATCAGTGTACATAAACAAACCGTCCGGTTCGTAAATGAATATTTATTTTATTTTGAATATTTATTTTATTCATATACACGTTAAAAATTATATTTTAACGATAACATATTTTATTTCACACACGAATGTTTTATTATCCATTTCACATCAAAATCACGAACAAACTTCACAACATATCATAATCAAACAAGTCGTCCATGGTCTGTGGACGACGGTGTTGGCTGCTGCTAAGCACCGTCTACATTCTAGTATATATTTTCAACTAGAAATTAAATTCAAGTGACAAGTTCTCACCTTTGGGATCCACTCCATAATTCTTTGTTTGAACGGTTTGGATTCTGTTCGCTTCCAGTTGGTCCCATCGCAATCTGCTTCACAGGATTTATATTAAAAATCCATTTTTTTGAAACAACACTATATAGAATTAGAAATCACAATTTTAGATGTTCTATATATTTTTATAAACCAATGTTATTTATATTTTTAAAAACAAAGTACATTCATATTTTTATTTTTAAAACAAACAAGCTGTTTATATTTTAAAACCTAAGTTGTTTTTATTCTATAAAAATCTTTATTTTTTACTTTACAAAGCTATTTCATAAAAATCCTATTTTTACATATAAAAATCTGAATTTTTAATCTATGTTTTTACATTAAAAAAACTGAATTTTTATGCAATTTTTATATACAAATCATATTTTTGTTTATAACTTATATAATTAATACTAACTAATCTAATTAATAAATTAATTACTTTCTAATTAACAATAAAAAAACTTAACCCCTCTTCATTACATATTCTGTCTTCTTCCAATAAACATATGTAACGACCCGGATTTCGCCCGACCCGATCGACCAAGACTGTTCAAAACCCGAATACGTTAACTTTGGGAATACAACACATCAGAACAGATAACAATAGACTTTTATAAACATCATAATAATGTTACATCGGAGTATAGAATATATCAGAGTACTTTGAATATAATAATACAGCGGAAGATTAAATTACAATAAATGTAATACATTGCAGTGGAACAATTAAATTAACACAGCGGAAGACTACTAATGCTCTGGACACAGCTTTAAGCTTCGATGCAGAATCCTGCTCAATATATCTGCAAAATAAGCTACTCAACTGCCTGTGTGGAAAGAGGGCACCCGAATTTGCAAAGTGAAACAAACTACGGGTCAGTCATGGGACTGGTGTGAGAAATCTTTACTTAACTTATCGAATAAGTAGGCTGATCACAGGACCACGCCACTGTCGCGGAACGGGTTTACTCTACTGGATTGCCAATGCATAAATAAAGTAAATCGTTAAAAACAACGCAATGCTTTTTAGAAAATTGAAACCATTATAAGACTCAGGTCCCATCACACAATGCAACGCAAGCCGTAGGATAGAGTTTTACCTTATAATGGTCAAAAATGCTTGATACAATAAAAACGGATTTGATATTATTATTAGTGTATATATGCTTTAAATACCTTTCAATCATAATGTATTAATCATAGACGGCATAGCACCCCATCCTACTATGTCGCCATATATAGGTATACAATCAAAACCGCAGGATGTCATATTGGAGGTTGGATTTCCATCAAGATTCAAGGCTAGGAACGATCTCCTGACCAATTCGAGACACTCTAGCAATGTCTCAGGATTCAGACGCTGGCGAACCCTTGGATCCTGCAGGGCCGGTCCCCTAATAGTGCAATGGGTTGGATTAGTTATGCCTGAACACATGCTTCCCGATCCTATTGGACCTATAAATTGGCCATTGCGGCCAATAAAATCCGAGGTGCCTCAAAATCCATCGACCACATAAGTAAAATGTCGGGCCGTGTTAAACCCAAACACCACTTCTAGCTAGAAAGAAACGTGTGCACTCCCTGCGTTCCCTTGCTCCGGTTTTGACTCATACCGGGGTGTGAGGCTCGCGAGGCAACAAAATACACAAAGCTATGTCTAAATAGGCTATGCTTTGATCATCATCCACAAGGCTCTGCTTTTCAACAAAATCCTTGATCAATTGCATCTTGGCATGCCACATTGACAGTCCACACCATGCGATCGATAACTACTAATATATAATCTCTGAGCTCATGCGTCTCAGAGAAGGGTGTTAAGCAAGAGAATAAATTCTCCGCCACCAACAGATATATATGAAATAGAAACCAATTTACATGGAATGAAATCCAATGTCAGACACACATCCATTTACAAGTCCGTTCTGGGTCTGAACGAAATCGGAGGCACCCTATACCTCGTATATCCGAACGATCAACAATACGTCCGAACAACTACCACTGGAACCTTTTCAAGGTAGCAACTCCAATCAAAGGCATCAGTAATCCTCATCCATTCGATGTGAATCGCCAGTTTTCAACTATCGTCTTCATCTTTGACTTTTGATCGTCATAATAATTATTCAGAATGGGTTGAACCCGGTCATTCCGAATAACTCGCGTATTTTTATAATTAAAAACCAAGTGTTATTAGGATACATCCAACGCCTCTTTCCAATTCAAAATATTCTTTAAATAAAATATTCATATTATTAGGGAAAGGTTCCCATTAATTTTATCAAAGATAAAATAATTTAAATTTATTCTTAAATCTTATTTTCAAAGATTTATTAAAATTCCAATTCAGTTTTAATATCAAAAATCACTACTTTACAATTATTCCAATTTAAGAAATAAATCTTATTTCTTAACTGGGTTAAAGAATCAATGTCATTTAAAAACATTATTCATGATAAACCCAAAATCATTTTCCAATAAATAAATATAAATTGAAATACCAATAATCTTAGTCGAAAGATTTATTCTTTATTTAAAAGAAATTCTTTGTTTTAAAAAAATATTTTTTTATATGAAGGATACTCTGAATCGGAAAGCGATTCAATCATTTACCATATAACCTTGGTTATATGGATTTCATACATCGTATGTAAATAACAATAATAATAAATAATCATCAAACCATCCATCCAAAGTGAAGTTCTCAACTGTGTGAGCATTAAATGAAATAATAACGCTCATCGCAGCCTGTCAATCTATCGATTGACATATGAATAAATATTGGGACTAGTGTATATAAATTATCATCCCATTACCCATGTGGGGTTTTCAGCCAACAACAGTACATATAAATAAATAATTAGTTAATTAATTTAACCAATTTTAATACTATCAACATGTTGATAATGATGGACAAAAATGATATTTTATTCCTAATGTCGAAATAAAATATAAATTTGACTCGCATAATTTCTTTTACATTTCTAATATATAATAGAATGTAATTTATTTATATGACATTATTGTGGATTACAAATAAAAGATAATTTACATTATACTTAATTTGTATGTAAATTATCCTTAATGTAAAAAGAAATAATCACATTTGTATATATTTTAAGGTATAACTCAACGCATAAAATGTTTATTTTAAATTGCATACAAATTCTAATGTATGCATTACCATATAGAAACGTCACTTTAACTCGCCTATACATTCTAATGTATATTTTGACCAGTACATGATTCTTATGATTGAATATAAGTTCCAATGTAAGTTTGCAAATAAAAAAGATTTTTATATTTGTATATAAATTCTCTTGTATGTTATGCAAATAAAAATGATTATTATATTTGCATGTAAATTCTATTGTATGGTATGCAAATAAAAATGATTATTTTATTTGCATATTAATTCTATCTCAATAAAACGTATAAGAAGAGTGATACATTCATTTGCTGACAATTCTATTTTATCAAAATACTATTTGTGTTTAATTCTTATTTGACAAAAATGTCCTTTTTGGGTTTCAATCAATATAATTTGACAAATTGAGTGTTTGATTCAACTAATATAAATTGACAAAAGTGATTATTTTATTCCAACCTTTTTAAAATGACAAAATTAAATAAATTTTGTCTCATTCTATTTAAATGATAAAAATGTATCTTTTTGTATTGCAACAAAAGGACAAATAAACCTTCTCTATCTTTTTATTGAAGCCAAGTTGACACTAAAAATATACCTTCTTAATTCTAGTCTTTTTATTTTAATCTATGATGAAAATAAAATCATTTTATTTATTTTAACAAAATTACAACTACGATGAATTCATTTTATCGTAATCCTTTTATTTACTCTAGTTTAAAAGTAAAAATTATATTTTAAATCCTATTCTTTTAACTATATCTAAATTGTAATAAAAGTGTAACTTCTTAAACTATGCTTTTTATTTGCATCTAACATGCAAATAAAAATGTAATATTTTAATTTATGATTTATTTGCATCAAGGAATGCAAATAAAAATACAACTTTTATCTTCATGTTTTGTTTGCATCAAAGGATGCAAATAAAAATGCAACTTTCTAATTCAAGGTTTTATTTGCAACAAGGAATGCGAATAAAAATTCAACCTTTAATTCAGCATTTTATTTGCATCAAGGAATGCAAATAAATATGCAACTTTTAATTTCATAGTTTATTTGCATCAAAGAATACAAATAAAAATTCAACTTTTAAAAATGATGTTTATTTGCATCAAAAAATGCAAATAAAATATAACTTTTTATTTCCACGTTTATCTGCATCAAAGAATGCAAATATAATCCTTGTTCTATGATGTTTATTTGCATCTAAATATGCAAATAAAATATAACCTTCAAACTACGTTGTTTATTTGAATCTAAATATGCAAATAAAAATATATCTTTATGCTTTGTTTACAACTAAATTTATAAATAAGAATGTAAATCTTTTAAATCATATTTCTGTCTAAAATACAAAATAAAAATGTCATATTCATTCTAGTGTTTTTGTTTGCATTTATAATTGCAAAAGTGTAATTTTAACTCTAATGTTTGTTTGCATCTAAAATTGCAAATAAAAACATAGTTTCCTTATTTCAATGCATATTTGCGTTAGAGAATGCAAATAAAAGAATATTTTATATTTCAATATATATTTGCATAAAAGAATGCAAATAAAAGAGCATTTTTCTATTTCTATGTATATTTGCATAAAAGAATGTGAATAAAAGATCATTTATATTTTCTACGTATATTTGCATAAAAGAATGCGAATAAAAGATCATTTTTTATTATCTATGTATATTTGCATAAAAGGAAGCAAATAAAAGATCATTTTATATTTCAATGTATATTTGCATTTGTGAATGCAGATAAAAAGAACAAATTTCATTCCTATGTATATTAGCATTAGTGAATGCAAATAAAAGAACAAACTTTATTTTTCATGTATATTTGCATTTGTGAATGCAAATAAAAGAACAAATTTTATTTTTACATATATATATTTGGATTAGTGAATGCCAATAAAAAGAACAAATTTTATTTTCAAGTTTATTTACATTAGAAATGTAAATAAAAGAACAAATTTTAATTTTCATGTATGTTTGCATTTGAGAAATGCAAAATAAAGAAAAAAAAATATTTTTCATTTTTATTTACATTGGTGGATGTAAATAAAGGAAAAAGTTTTAATTTCGATGTTCATTTGCATTAAAGGATGCAAAACAAAAAGTGAACCTTTAATTTCAATGTTTTATTTGCATTGTGGAATGCAAATAAAAAGTGATCTTTTAATTCTATGTTATATTTGTGATAAAGAACACAAATAAAAAGTCAATTTCTATATAACATAATATTGAGCATTTGAATTGATAAACTAAATCAACTCGAAAATGATGACATAGTATTATGTGTTGAATTGATAAACTAAATCAATTCAAAAATGATAACATGGTTTTGTGTGTTGAATTGACATACTAAATCAATTCAAAAATAATAACATAGTATGGATTACTGAATTGACAACTAAATCAATTCAAAAATAATCACATAGCATGATGTATTGAATTGATAAACTAGATCAATTCAAAAATAAGGAATAACATAGTTTTTCTATATTAAATTGACAATCAAACTCAGTTCAACAATATAAGCAAAATGGTGACTTTTCTTGAATCGGCAATTCTATTCCAATTCGCTAATTGACCAACAAATTCAATTCAATACTCATCTTTGTTTAATCCACATAATCCACAAATATTGGTAAAAGGGAAAATGTTTTATTTGACTAACATATATAGATCTAAAATTTAAACAACACATCTATATACATACACACAGAATAAACAGATCAATCATAAAAATTGCATCACATCGCATAGCTAATTACTTAACACACATATAAATATTTATCAGCGATAGATAATTAAACTGATTAAATAATTCAAATTAGAAATATCACATGAATTTAATTCTGAATTCCCTGATGTTTTGATTTAAATTTGCTTGAAATTTAGATCTGCTTCTTGTCAGTTCCGGTCTGGTTCATCTCGTAATGTTCTTCAAAACGGACGCAACGCAACGAAAATTGTTCGATTCTGATTTAATATGACCAAATTATGATCGTTATTCCATTTGATAATTAAATAAATAATTAATTAAAATACGCTTAAGCTAATTACCCTCCAATCCAAAACAAGGTCGTAACCACATCTTCTTCTTCCAGGTATGGTCGATGCACCAAACCCATTCGTTCATAGTTAGGGCCGACCTTTCGCCGCCCGTACACCACGCCGGAGGGCCATCGCCACCCACCACATCGAAGGGCTCGACGTTGGCCACAAACGCCCAAAACCCGAGGCAACTCGCATGCTCCATGGGCCCCAGAAATGCCTCCAAACCCGCCGGCTTTGAGCCATGAAATCGTTCACCTCGAGGCACCATATCCCATCATAGCCGTTCATCATGTAGATCTCGGCGGGCTCTTCAGTTTTTGCTTTGGTTTCATGTTGAATTATAGAATGGATCTGAAGATTGAGAGGGAGGAAATCTGGAAGGTAATGGCCATTGAAAAAGAAGGGTGCGGCGGCTATAGTAAGAGGGATTAGGGTTAGAGGAAGATGATGTTTATTTATATATTATTTTAATGTTAATTTTGCAATTAAATCCATAAGTTTTAAACCAAACCAATTTCAGTCCAACTGGAGTCTACGCCACCCAATAGCCCCCGTTCCGGATCCAATGGGCTAGGTTTCGTGAGCCCAATCAAATGTCTTCAGCTTGTTTAATTTATTTTAATATTTAAATTATTTATTTAATCAATTCAATCTTACATTTAAATTCACCTGGGCCACATACGACCTCTAAAAATCCCAGAAAAATTATTTCTAGTTATGTTTTGATGATACGGTCCTATCAAAATCAATTTCGTCGAATTCTGAGAACGTTTGAAAAATGGCTATTTTCTGGTCAATCAAATTTGACTGAAATTGACAAGACACATTTTCTTTTGCTACACTCACATATTAATTCAAAAATTTATGAAAATTGAAACCTAGCAATAATTTGACATTCCGAATCCAACAAAAGTGGATTCGTCGAAAACTGAGGTCGTTTGAAAAATGACTATTTTTAATATTAAAATTTATATATAAATTTTACAGCGACTATTATGAAAATTAAACTGGGAATAACTTTTGATTCCCGGTATGAAACTTCGATTTTTCGGATTCGTTGGAAAGATATTTTTAAATAGATTCTAATATTTTTTGTTTCACTAAAATTTGGTTTATTTTGCATCCTGTACATCCGGTCAAATTTCAAGTTTGACTTTTCAAACTATCGTGCTATTTCTAACTCCTTTTATAATTATAATTAAAATTTTCGTTCTAACTTTGATTTAAATATATTTTTAATCATTAGTATTTTAAATAAATTATTTTAACTATTAAAATTCCATTAAAATTTCTAAAATAATAAATTTAAATTGGTTCAGAATTTGCGGGTTGTTACAATCTCCCCCCACTTAAAATCTTTTCGTCCTCAAAAAGGAACGAAGCTAAAAGTCGTTAAATTAACCAACTCAACTTTTAATTTTAATCAATTTTCAGTTCAGTTCAATATTAGTTTTGATTTAGTTAAATTTATCATTCTTTTATATATTGGTTCAATTAGTTAAACTAATTATCAAACATCACAAACAGCAATCAATTAGGTGATTAACTTTTCAAATATACATAAGTTTTATATATAGTCAAAAATCATATTTTTAGTGCAAATCACAGCAATAGACCCTATCTAGTTTTGGTTCTCACACCAGTCAATGGAAATATATAGATATACCACTTTCGAAACTCGAACATAAATTCTGATGATGTTTCGAACTACCATCAGAACATCTCCGGGCGACTAAAGTGTGATTCTATATCTATCTAGTATATTTGAGACTTCGTATACGCGCTAGCTAGGCCTATATGCGAAATTTTTATATACTCGATTGTCCAAAATAAAATAAAATAATATATTCAAATACGTATAATAAGATTTTAAATTTTCAAAACTAATTTTGTTTTCATTTTTAATTTAAAAAAATAAATACTCTTCACACTCGTTCTAGGATACTACTGATCCCATCTCTAACGAGTTATTCTTATTAGATATTTCTAATCCAATCTACGATGAATTCATTTTATCGTAATCCTTTTATTTACTCTAGTTTAAAAGTAAAAATGATATTTTAAATCCTATTCTTTTAACTATATCTAAATTGTAATAAAAGTGTAAATTCTTAAACTATGCTTTTATTTGCATCTAACATGCAAATAAAAATGTAATATTTTAATTTATGATTTATTTGCATCAAGGAATGAAAATAAAAATACAACTTTTATCTTCATGTTTTGTTTGCATCAAAGGATGCAAATAAAAATGCAACTTTCTAATTCAAGGTTTTATTTGCAACAAGGAATGCGAATAAAAATTCAACCTTTAATTCAGTATTTTATTTGCATCAAGGAATGCAAATAAATATGCAACTTTTAATTTCATAGTATATTTGCATCAAAGAATGCAAATAAAAATTCAACTTTTAAATACAATGTTTATTTGCATCAAAGAATGCAAATAAAATATAACTTTTTATTTCCACGTTTATCTGAGTAACAAACTTTATTTTTCATGTATATTTGCATTTGTGAATGCAAATAAAAGAACAAAATTTATTTTTACATATATATTTGCATTAGTGAATGCAAATAAAAAGAACAAAATTTATTTTCAAGTTTATTTACATTAGTAAATGTAAATAAAAGAACAAGGTTTAATTTTCATGTATGTTTGCATTTGTGAAATGCAAAATAAAGAACAAATTTTATTTTTCATTTTTATTTACATTGGTGGATGTAAATAAAGGAACAAGTTTTAACTTCGATGTTCATTTGCATTAAAGGATGCAAAACGAAAAGTGAACCTTTTATTTCAATGTTTTATTTGCATTGTGGAATGCAAATAAAAAGTGATCTTTTAATTCTATGTTATATTTGCGATAAAGAACACAAATAAAAAGTCAATTTCTATATAACATAATATTGAGCATTTGAATTGATAAACTAAATCAACTCGAAAATGATAACATAGTATTGTGTGTTGAATTGATAAACTAAATCAATTCAAAAATGATAACATGGTTTTGTGTGTTGAATTGATATACTAAATCAATCCAAAAATAATAACATAGTATGGTGTATTGAATTGACAACTAAATCAATTCAAAAATAATCACATAGCATGATGTATTGAATTGATAAACTAGATCAATTCAAAAATAAGGAATAACATAGTTTTTCTATATTAAATTGACAATCAAACTCAGTTCAACAATATAAACAAAATGGTGACTTTTCTTGAATCGGCAATTCTATTCCAATTCACTAACTGACCAACAAATTCAATTCAATACTCATCTTTGTTTAATCCACATAATCCACAAATATTGGAAAAAGGGAAAATGTTTTATTTGACTAACATATATAGATCTAAAATTTAAACAACAGATCTATCATACATACACACAGAATAAACAGATCAATCATCAAAATTGCATCACATCACATAGCTAATTACTTAAGACACATATAATTATTTATCAGCAATAAAAATTAAACTGATTAAATAATTCAAATTTGAAATCTCACATGAATTTAATTCTGAATTCCCTGCTGTTTTGATTTAAATTTGCTTGAAATTTAGATCTGCTTCTTGTCAGTTTCGGTCCGGTTCATGTCAAAACGTTCGCAACGCAACGAAAATTGTTCGATTCTGATTTAATATGACCAAATTATGATCGTTATTCCTTTTGATAATTAACTAACTAATTAATTAAAATACGCTTAAGATAATTACACTCCAATCCAAAACAAGGCAGTGACCTTATCTTCTTCTTCTAGGTGTGGTTGATGCACCAAACCCATTCGTTCATAGTTAGGGTTGACCTTTTGCCGCTCGTACACCACGCCGGAGGACCATCGTCACCCACCACGTCGAAGGGCTCGACGTTGGCCACCAACGCCCAGAATCTGAGGCAACTTGCACGCTCCATGGGCCCCAGAAACGCTTCCAAACCCACCGGCTTTGAGCCCTGAAATCGTCCACCTCGAGGCACCATATCCCATCATAGCCATTCATCCTGTAGATCTCGGCATGCTCTTCAGTTTTTGCTTTGGTTTAATGTTGAATTATAGAACAGATTTTAAGATTGAGAGGGAGGAAGTCTGGAAGATAATAGCCATTGAAAAAGAAGGGGGCGGCAGCTACAGTAAGAGGGATTAGGGTTAGAGGAAGATGATGTCAATTTATATATTATTTTAATGTTAATTTTGCAATTAAATCCATAAGTTTTAAACCAAACCAATTTCAGTCCAATTGGAGTCTACCCTACCAATTATCCCCCATTCCGGATCCAATGGGATAGGTTTCGTGAGCCCAATCAAATGTCTTCAGCTTGTTTTATTTATTTTAATATTTAAATTATTTATTTAATCAATTCAATCTTATATTTAAATTCACTGGGGCCACATATGACCTCTAAAAATCCCAGAAATATTATTTCTAGTTATGTTTTGACGATATGGTCCAATCAAAATTAATTTCATCGAATTCTGAGACCATTTGAAAAATGGCTATTTTCTGGTCGATCAAATTTGACTGAAATTGACAAAACACATTTTCTTTTGCTACACTCACATATTAATTCGAAAAATTATGAAAATTGAAACCTAGTAATAATTTGACATTCCGAATCCAACAAAAGTGGTTCCGTCGAAAAGTGAGGTCGTTTGAAAATGACTATTTTTAATATTAAAATATATATAAATTCTACAACGACTATTCTGAAAATTAAACTGGGAATAACTTTTGATTCCTGCTATGAAATTTCGATTTTTCGGATTCGTTGGATAGATATTTTTAAATAGATTCTAATATTTTTGGTTTCACTAAAATCCGGTTTATTTTGCATCCTGTACATCCGGTCAAAGTTCAAGTTTGACTTTTCAAACTACCTTGCTATTTCTAACTCCTTTTATAATTAAAATTAAAAAATTTGTTCTAACTTCTATTTAAATATATTTTTAACCATTATTATTTTAAATAAATTATTTTAACTATTAAAATTTCTAAAATAATTTTTTTGAATTAGTTCAGAATTTGCGGGTTGTTACAACATACATCGAGCTTCAACTTCGAGCAACCACCACCGCTATCCTGATGGGCCACCAGACCCCCATCTTCCACCGTCCTCCTATGCGCCGCAACATCACATACCCTGGCCGTAAGTCTCCTGAGACGCGATGCCTTCAAGCTCTGGTGATTGGCCCTGATTTGCACCGCCTTCGCGAGAGGATTCCGGTCACTCTGGCCGACGATGGTCGATCACCACCGTTCAAGTTCTAGAACTCGGCATGCTCTTGAATTTTGTTTCAGAATACTCTCCGAATTGATTAACTGATTTCATCAAAAATTGAAATGAATCTCATGATTTTTCCATCATAGAAAAGGGAGGGTGGCGACACTTATCTGGTTGACCGCAAATGGGTGTTTGACTTAGGGTTGGTAATGGTAGGGTTATATAATATTATTTTATTCATATTTAATTCGTATTCTGTTTAGTTTAAAGCTCCAAACTCCAAATCAAACCCAACGACTGTCTCCCCAGCTAAATACCCCCATCTCGGACACACTGGGATATGTTTCGTAAGCCAATTCGACTGTTAGGATCAGTTTTAATCAAAATTAAAATATAAATTAGTAAATGTTTAATTTTAACGTAAATTTTAATTTACCGGGGCCACATACTGACTCTGAAAATTCCAGAAAAATTATTTCTAGCTTTGTATAGACGATACAGTCCTAACAAAACTAATTTCATTAAATTTTAAGACCATTTGAAAAATGGCTATTTTCTGGTCGATCCAAATTGGCTAAAGCAGTCAAAACACGTTTTCCTTTGCCACACTCACATATTGATTCAGAAAATTATAAATTTTAAAACATAGCAATAATTCGACTTCTCGGATCCAACAAAAGTGGTTTCGTCGAAAACGGAGGTCGTTTGCAAAATGGCTATTTTTAAAGGCCATATATATATATTAAAATATATATACATTCCATAGCGACTTTTCAGAATTTTAAACTGGACATATCTCTCAACTTTTAAAATGAATTCTCAGTTTTTTACATTCGTTAGAAAGATATGATTAAACAGATTCGAATATTTTTTGTTTCACTAAAATCCGGTTTATTTTGAATCCAGTACATTCAATTGAAATTTGAAATCAAATTTTCGAACTACCGAGTCATTTTCAATTTCTTTTATAATTAAATTAAATATTTATATTCCAACTTCGATTTAAATAAATATATACGTTCTAATTCTGTTCAAAATAAATTTCTTGTCATTATTATTTAAAATAATTCATTTTAAATATTCAAAATTGTTTTCCCTAAAATTGGGCTTAACACCAAAATGTGAAGATAATGTTTCACAAAAAATGATAAGTGGAGCCGTACAATGATTGAAATGCAAGTAGAAGACACAAAGTTTTATAGTGGTTCAATCCAATAAGGATTTACATCCACTCTCATAAGAGATTCCATTATCAATGCGCAAATTACAAGATTAACTTCTCTCTTACAACATTTTCATCACTCCCTTACTCATGAATCATGTTTCAATCTATTAGGGATGACAGTGAAGTGTACTAATCAGCGGAGATATGATATAGATGTGGTAGAATTGGAAGAATTCCTTCTTGCATACAAGCTTCACTCAATCAAATTTCAACTCTTGAATCATTTGGATGTGTTTGATGAAGATCATGATCCTGGATTAATCTTCAATTTATGATATTGGACAGATGTTTAGAATTATTGTAGAATATTTTCAGCAGCACTTCATGGTCTAAAGATTCGATCCCTCCTAATGAAGAAGTGAGGGAGGTATTTATAGGAGATTTCCGGACCAGATGGCAGTTCTGTAATTATGCAGAAAAACGCCATGACTCATGTTGCCATCGACATGACTTGGATCTTCGCTATAACTCATGTCGCCAACGACATGACTCATGTCGTCTGGCGGGTTAGCCCTTGGCGCCTTGAGCTTGCGACACGACATGACTCTCCTTGACATGGTTCATATCGTTCGGATGATAGCTGTCAACAACCTGGTAATAACTGGATGCGGTATGAGTAGGTCACGACATGGTTTGTATCGATATCTTAAGTAGCAGCTTGCTCCTTATGTCATTGAACATCATAGGGGATGGACGACATGGCGTGTTTCCTGAATCCGACCTGGCTCTCTCGACATGGTTTAAGGCCGACATGAATTACTTATACACCATGTCGCTGAATGACATGGATAACAGTAGTATAACGTTATGTCGCAGACCGACATGAATCTTAGCCTTATTTTATGTCATTACATTAGAGTGGCACGACTGTCGAATGCTTTAGCTTCCTCTCAACGCCATAAAGCAGGCACGACATAACTGAAGATGGCATGGTTCCTTCCTTTTCTCACGACATGGCCTTAAAACGACTTGGCATTTACGTATTGAGCCCTACGACTTGACAAATAATGGCATGACTTTGACGACATATTGAACACGTATTTTATGGGTTAACATTTGCCCCTCGAAGTTCATGTTATTAGAAATAGCATGGGCTTCGAAACCTTATACCTTATGACATCTTTTCCATGTATTTTAGTTAAGTCATTAAGGTACTTTTGGACTCATGTCGCAAGTTAACATCATGTCGCGACTTGCCTTGGCTTTTCCGTGTCGCATGAGACCCTCTAAGTCATTTTGGGCTTCAATCTGAACTGGCCTTGGCCCGGTTATTTTAGCACTCCATATATTATCTCAAACCCGTATGTCCATTCTTATTCCTCTTCTCATTTTAAAGCTTCATCTTGTAAATGGCGGATTGGGTCGGAGAGATATCATCGCCTTCCTCATAAGCAACTTATCCAACCAAGCCGATGCCTTCATTAAAATCATCGCGACTAGATTCTAACTGACTTCGACGAGCTCCATCAATCCAATTCGACACCTATACTCTCAATTTTGCAGAATTCTTCCTTCAGCGATCATTTCAGAACTTATTGCAAGTAATTTTTAGATCTAAATTTCACTTTGTTTTTTCTGAATGCTAAGATTTTTATAGAATCCAAGGATTTTCAATCACTTTTGATAAAGTGATGATCTCGCGAATCAATTTTGACTGTTTTGTGTTATTGAGATGTTTGTGAATCGAAAACGAGTTAAATTGGAATGGGTATACCGTGTATAAGGGCTTCGAAATCCTTTAATCCTCTTTGAGCTCTGATTTCTATGTAATACATACGACTTGAGCCTTATGTCGTTCCAATGACATAAGTTTCAAACCGTGCCCAGTTGACTTAAATTTCTTAAACGACTTGAGCGACATAACTTTAATACCATAAAATGCCTTATTTTGGTCGATGATGATCGTATGAACTGTTTTTGAAGATTTTGTTATATTGCACACCAGTTGCTTGCTGAAATGTCTGAACCATGAATTTTATTATTTTATCATAGCTGTTGTATGATTCTTTTTAAAGCCAGGACCTCCGTGTTGATGTTGAATTGCTTTTAAGGTCTCATGCCGTGATTCGACATGGGTCTCATCTCGTGGACTGACATGAATCTCAAGTCGTGGACCAACATGAGTTCCATGTCGTGAATCGACATAAGTTCCAAACGGTGGCAGTGTCACGAGCAAGTCGTCATGTCGTTGCTACGGCATGGGGGACCATGCTATAACGACTTAACCCTAATGTCGCCAAACGCCTCACTTCGATGTTTGTCACCTCTGTTTCAATGCTTTGATTTTTTTTATAATCTCTATTCTTTGAATCTTGTTGCTAAAAAACTGAAATGTATTCAAGTATATTTGTGTAGAATGACTACTAAAAAGCAAGTTCTCCCTCAAAATGAAGAGACTTCTTTGGCTCAAACTGATCCCTCTTTAAATATGGTTTCCGAAACTGAAACAACCATAACTTCTAGCCAAGCTTCCGCCTCCCTTCCTTTGGAACTTCACCCAGTCAATGCTAGGGATCAAGAGAGACAGTCTACCACACTAACTCAGGATCAATACGAACTATTGTGTGGTTAATACGGGATTCCTCTTACAGATGCAATATTACCAAAAGAAGGCATTTTTGCTGACGACCCTCCTGTTGGATATGTTGCTGTAAATAGACAAATGCTAGCAGCTGGTGCCATTCCCCCATTTTATCCTTTTTTAGTGCGAAATTTAAACCGTTTAGCCATTGCTCCTTTCCAACTCCATCCTAATGGTTATACTGTTTTACTGGGCCTCTATGTTCTTTTCATGGATACAAGAAGGCAAGAACCTACTTTTCTGGAGCTTCGTTACCTGTGTTCTTTTAAGAGTAGGAAGGACACCCCCTCTATTATACATGTTGAAGGTGCCAGGAATCGGAAGCATGTTGTCGAATTACTGGATAGTGTTTCAGGATTTTTAAGTCAATTCTTCTTCGGGGCAGTGGACAGACGAAGGTATACAAAGTTTATTGATTGGCTTTGACTTTATTTTCCTTTAAGCTATACGTTCTTACATTATTTCTTTTGGAATGCAGTAATTCCTGCCCCGGTTAAGGATAACAAGGCATCCTCTTCTCTTAAGGCCACATACGAAACACTGAAAGCTATTGACGAGACGAAGAGAAGTAGAAAACGTTTAATTATGGAAAACATTCTTCGACAATATGAACTACTTCATCCCTTGAGGAAATTCTTATGTAAGACTGGACCTTCCACTCCTAAACCCAACCTTGCAGAGTCGGACATTGGAAATTCTGACAATAGGAATGTAACTCAAGTCGATCAAAACCCTACCATTGAGCCTTCCTTGAAAAGATGTTCAGGGCCTACTAGTGGAAGAACATTGCCCTTGTCAGTGACTTTGAGAAAGGATAAAGATTCTAACTGTCGTAGGGGCGAGGATCCTACAACATCGGCCGAATTAGCTGAAAAAGAGAACACTTCCCCGCATTCTAAGTCAGAATCAGATTCCGAACAGGTTGAGAAAGACGATAGGGAAGTGAATCCTTTTGAATCCAAGAGTGGAACTGAATGTGATAGGGAAGATGTAATTGCATCAGAAACCGATCCGAATATCAGGACTATAACTGGAGATTACCTTACTGAAAATGCAGCTAAGGAAGACTCTACAGGTACATTTGACAATTTGAGTGATCTCAACGCAGCTAAATATCTTAGTCAG
Source organism: Allium sativum (assembly GCA_030737875.1). Classification (NCBI taxonomy): domain Eukaryota; kingdom Viridiplantae; phylum Streptophyta; class Magnoliopsida; order Asparagales; family Amaryllidaceae; genus Allium; species Allium sativum. The sequence goes on from CM060926.1 coordinate 694,656,519, forward strand.
GATTGTGCAGTTACTCAGCCTCTCAACCCTCAAACCATGGAACCTGGATTTAGGGATGCAGCTGCAATTGAGTCCGGAAGGCATCTTAACTCTTTAGGAATTCCCTTAGACCCAGGGGAAAGAACCGGTCTGTCAATGACAGAGTCTTTTAAAGAAAATACATCTCTTGCATTCTAGTTTATTTCCTGTCTTTGTATCTTGCCTTAGCATTTTTAGATACTTTGTAGTTTTTAGTGCCGAATACTCATCCATATCTCATTTCATGTTTAGACATGCACGGGAGACGCTCGTCAGGAATCAGATCAGATTTTAGTAAAGGGAGAAAAGCTATCGATCCGAAGCACTTATTACAATTCAAGTCCCAGCGACCATCGCATCATCGCGAGCAGCTCCATCCTCCTCCACCCTTGAAACCCTCTTCTCAGTCCTTACATGCCTCAGAATCTGTCCTGACTGAGGAACAAGGGAAGAAGATACGTGAGGAAGAAGAGGAGGAGGCTAGAGGCTAAGAGAAGACACTCCCAATGAAGGGGAGCGAGGGAGGAAACGAGGAAGGGACGGCTCTTATAAGCACTCCCGAGTAGAAAAGCTGCCTATTAAGCCCTGACTTGCTTCATCATCTGGCCCTCCCATCCCTCAGACGAGATCCATTCGATTATTAATAAACCTCGCCATACTCCTGGTTCAAAGAATATCTCTTTTTTCGAAAATCTCCTAGGTTAGAACTTGAAAGGGCTTTACTTTGATCGTGGAGTAGGTATAACTGATGTCGATGATTTTCCTAAGGAGGTGGAAGCGGTTATAAGCCAAACACACACCCAGTTTGATAGTGCTAAGAGTCAACTCGAAACGAAATGGAACATCGTAAGAGATATCTTTTACAAAAAGCTGCACGGATGGGAGAAACTTAGTGATGACCTCCAAAAGCGCCATGATTCCCATCTCAAAAAAATTTCCGAGTTGGAGAATGATAAAGTTAAATGGGAAAAAGATTTGGATGATCGTGACGCTACTATCGCGATTCTTAATAAAAGAGTTGCAGAGTTAGAAGCATCAGATAACCAGATCAAGAAGCTCTGGGAAGAACTTGATGCTTCAAAGCAAAAAGAAAAAGATGCCATAACTGCTAGGCGTAATGTTGATGCCATATTAGCTGTAGAGAAGGATTTCTCCAAACAATATCGGGAAGATGCTGCCAATCTTCGTAAGAAGGTAAAATCTCCGAAGGCTTCTAACCATACATTGATGGCCAGGGTCGAGTATCTTGAGAAGGACAAGATAAATGCAGAAGAAACTCAGAAATAGGCTATGGACGAAGCTGATGACGACATGTTCCGCTTCTATGTATACAGTGTCATGAGCCGTGGGAGTTTGCATTACTTAGGGGATAGTTTCGCGCATACTTTGGCACTTGTTTGGAAGTGAGTGCTTGAGATTGGTGGTGATGATTGTAGCGAGGATGAACTCATTGACAAACTCTTAGATGACAGGTCCAGAGAGGCTTTGGCAGAAGGAAAGGCATAACTAATAGATGAGAGGACCGATACTTCTGGTGAGCAAGTTCAAACCCAGCCTGATGTCGACCCTCCTACTGGTGCCTCGATCCTTGAAGCTTCCGGTTCACAAACATTAACTACCCATGTTGATGCTTCCAAAGAGAAAGATGCTATTACTGAGGGGAATATCAATACAGGGAATATTGTTGAACACCACGGTGAAGACGATGAGGCTGATGATGATAGTCCTGATCATTGGAGAATTGAGCACAGGGATCCCCCAGAAAATCTTCTAGATACAGGTAAAATTGAAACCAACTATACCCTGTTGTGCTTAGAGTCCATTTTCGATTCACCTGGGTCCCTTGCTTATTATGCTCGATGTTTCCATACTTTGAATTTAATTTCACCCCTGCCTTCTCCTACCATAGGCAATGCAACGACAACAGGAGCTACTAGGACTGACTCACCACTGACAACTTTCCCTCTTACTTCTGTCATTACTTCCCTCCTCCTAGTAACGCACCATTGCTTATTATAGCTCCTGGGTCTCAAGATACCAAAATCGGTGCCTTCCTGGATTTAGATGTTGTTGACTACAGCCTTAGTGATGACCTTGAGGGCATCGATGCATGTGGAAGCCCCCAAGATACCGCCATGGTTAATGGGAAAAAGTCTGCCAAGTCCTCATCGTCTAAGAAGAAGAAGGATATGGGGGCTATCGCTTTATCTTCCCAAGAGAATCAGAGTAATGTGGAAGAGACCCCTCAAACTTTACCTAACAAGCCAACTTTGAGATCAAGCAACAAGAAGAAATGTTTAGTGGTAGCTTAATCTGGTTGCTAATTACTTTCTTTTATAAGTTGTATTCAGGTCGGTTGTATATGCGGGTGCCGATCCCCGCTTATTACTCTTGTACTTGTCGTCTTTATGTACTTTGTTGCCTGATTTTTTGCACTTTAACTTGTGACTTTATGATATAATTCTGCTTTTTCTATCAGGAAATTATATCCTGCTTTCCATGCTTTAAATTTCGCTTTTAGTCTCGATGTACCTCTTTACTCTGTATTTCATACCTGTTTTATATTTGCAATATAGATTTTGCATCACAAATTGTTTGTTATGACATTCTGAGTTAATCCAACCAACTTTATTGGATTTTCCTGATCTCGACTAAGACGATGCCCAAAACCCTTTCACATGGATAACCGCTTTATTAGGATCTTTAATTTCATCTTAGACATTCCAAAAAATCCAGTTTTGTTGATTGGAATGACCTAATGCCGGATTTTCATGAAATTGTGATCGGATTGTAGTATGTTTAAGAGAGCGTCATTAGATTTCATTAATGCGATGGTAATGCCCCCATACCACAATTGGTTTCAATATTTTGAAAATTAGGCATGATATTTATAGTTAAATAAAGAAGTTTGTTAATCCTGGCAACTGGGCGAGCCAGGAAAGTCTTTGGTTCCGTCACTAACCGAATTTGGAAGATTCGGCTTATGATCGGATGCCCCCGAAGGAATCTTTGATCCGTTGTTCGTTGAGCCTGGATAATTTAGACATTTGTTGAACTTGTCGGATGCCTCCGAAGAGGTGTTTGGGCCCGTCAGTAACCGGGTTTGGAAGACCCAGAATCAATAGCTGGATTTGGAAGATCCAGCATCTGAGCGGATGCCTCCGAAGTGGTCTTTGAAAACCCAGTGTTTGTATCACTATCCAGCCATGTATTAATGGCATCGGTGATGAACCAGGTGCCCCTCAGGGAGGTCTTTGGTTTAAAATTCTGGTGTTTGTATCACTATCCAGCCATGTATTAATGGCATCGGTGAGAAACCAGGTGCCCCTCGGGGAGGTCTTTGGTTTAAAACCCCGGTGTATCCAGCCATGTATTAATGGCATCAGTGAGAAACCAGGTGCCCCTCGGGGAGGTCTTTGGTTTAAAACCCGGATGTTTGTATCACTATCCAGCCATGTATTAATGGCATCAGTGAGAAACCAGGTGCCCCTCCGTGGAGGTCTTTGGTTTAAAACCCCAGTGTTTGTATCACTATCCAGCCATGTATTAATGGCATCGGTGAGAAACCAGGTGCCCCTCGGGGAGGTCTTTGGTTTAAAACCCCGGTGTTTGTATCGTGGGATGACGCTAGTTTATTTGTCAGATTTTCATTGTGACTTGTTAGAACTAGCGTCTTGGAATATGTTATTAGAAAGGTGCCCCTACGGTAAAACTCAAAACTTGGTCCATAGTCTGAGGGTCGCATTGCTTTAGGTTTATAGTGCTTGATGCCCCTTATTTATGGCTTTGTACTTCACACCCTCCATAGAAAAAGTGCGAAGATGTTTGAGTATTAGGCAACAGGTGCTTGAGCTTTCTCCGTTGGGATGTGCTATAGCATTTACCAGATTCTATTTGGTTTTAGATGTGCTTTTGCCTACTTAAAAAGGCCTGTAATTAAAATCGATGTTAGCAGCTTCGAATACAAAACTTGCCAATGTAAGATTTTAGATAGGTAAAGTAGTTTCTTTCATTAACTTTGAACAAACTTTGCATGACATTCACGATGCATGATATATTTACAATTCATGATGTATGTACAATGTGTAATATATGAAAGAAACTTCAAACAAAATAACGGCGAAGATGAATGCTATTCCATGCTCGAGGGAGTGCGATTCCGTCTGTCGTATTTAGCTCAAAAGTACCATTTGCAAATTTCTGGCTTATCATATATGGCCCCTCCCAATTAGGCCCGAATACCCCGGTTCCTGTCGTAATTTTCTTCAGGACGAGGTCCCCGACTTGAAAAGTTCTTTGCTTGACTGTTGTATTGAAATGTCTGGCTATTTTCCGTTGATGGGCTGATATCCTAAGCTCTGCTTCTTTTCGCTTTTCCTCAAGCAAATCAAGTGCCTCAAGTTGCAGCTTTTCATTCTCCTTCTGGTTAAAGTGGATTCTACGGTGAGTGGGTACTTCCAATTCCACTGGGATCATAGCTTTTGACCCGAATGCAAGTGAGAACGGCGTGTGCCCCGTAGCAGTTTTATGTGTCGTCCGGTATGCCCATAGTGCCAAGGGAAGTTCGTCAACCCAGTTGCCTTTGGCTTTCTCAAGACTCTTTTTGATGGTTGACTTTAGTACTTTGTTGGTGGCTTCCACTTGCCCTTTTGCTTGTTGATGGGCCACAGCAGCAAAACTCTTTTTGATTTTATATTTAGCGCAAAAGTCTAGGAATTCGTTGCTTTCAAACTGGGTTCCGTTATCGGTAATGATCTTCTGTGGCACTCCAAATCTACAAATGATGTTTCTTAAAACAAAATTGATCACTTTCTTTGATGTAATAGTAGCCAAAGGTTCTGCTTCATCCCATTTGGTAAAGTAGTCGACAACTACTATAGCATATTTCATATTCGATTTCGCGGTGGGTAATATCCCAATTAAATATATGCCCCAGACAGCAAACGGCCATGGACTGGCCATTTGAGTTAGCTCCGTGGGAGGTTCTCTTGGAATCTTAGTGAATCTCTGGCACCTGTCACACTTCTTTACATAGGTCATGGCGTCTAGATTTACATCAGGCCAGAAATAGCAGTATCGCAGAATCTTCTTGGATAATGTTTGACCACCGGTGTGCCCTCCGCATTCTTCGTCATGCAACACTGCCAAAATTGCTATAGATTCCTCTTTGGTTACACATCGCAGTAATGGCATGGAAAATCCTCACCGGCAAAGCCTCCCATCTTGAACGAGGTACAAAGGAGCTTTGCGCATTATCTTCTTTTTCTTTTTTCGGTCCTTAGGAAGTGTCCCGTTAAGGATATACTCTGTAACACCCCGTAATTTGAACATAAAAATTCACAAATTAAAGTATACTTAATTAAGTGAAATGGGTTGCGCAGAGAAATATATATATATAAATATAATTGAAAATTAAATAAATAAATATGCAAAAATGTTCAAAACAGCGAATTGGGAGAGGGGAATAACCGAATCGGCCGATTTTTTAGGTCGACCCGAGCTCGCTGGGTCGACTAGGGGTTAATCCAGGGTGTTTGGCTGTCAACCCGTGGGCCGATTCGCTCAAATGCAGATTTTGCATTTGAATGGTTCTCATGGTTCAGCTTTAATCTAAAGGCCCTAGATGGTTCCTACACTTGACTTCTTCCCCAAGACATGCTTTGATGGCTTGGATTGAATCTAGGGTTAATCCTATGGCTAATACTATCCTAATCCTCTATAAAAAGACCCCTAAACCTAGCCTAAATCACCATTATTCAATCCTACAACTAAACTATGCCAAAATTTTCCTCTCATGGCCTCCACTCTCATGCTAAAATTTCTAAGTTAAATTATATGAGAGATTTTGAATGCATACAAGTATTTTCAAGCTTGTGTGAATGTTCTTAGTTTGCATTCAAGTCAAGTTGCAACATTTCTATTTCAAAGCAAGGGTTTTTATTGATTTGGCTCAAGGGTTTTTCATTTGGAGCTTGCATATTTGGGTCTTTTTGGTGATTGCATAAGGGCTTCGTCTCAATCTTTTAATAACTATTTATTTGTGTCTTCATAGCATTGTAAGCCCTTTTCTACTTTCTTATTATTAACTCTAAAGTTAAATGAATGATGCAAGTTTGGGGTTGATCATTATGATATGCAAGTTTGGTTGATCATTATATGCAAGTTTGGTTGATCATTATATGCAAGTTTGGTTGATCATTATATGCAAGTTTGGTTGATCATTATATGCAAGTTTGGATGATCATTATGCAAGTGGGTTTAATCATTATGTATGACACATGTTGCTATGTTATGCAAGTTTGGGTTGATCATGTTATCATGTTATGCAAGTTAAACTTGAAGTTGTGAGCTTAAAGCTTCAAGCTTTATGTTGATTGTTGCATTTTGGCAACATGGAAGTTATCATATCCCTTATGATAACTTGCATGTGAGGCTAAATGCGAACTTCTAGCAACTTCTACATGTCATTTATCACCATGTATCACTCATATGCTAAGTTTGGTTTTATGCATGCTTTTGAAGCCTAATAATGCAATATGCAAGTATATGAACATATGTACATTTCATATGCCACCATGTTAAACTTGTGGCTTCAACACCTTTTTGTCATGATTATGCCAAGTTCCCTATTTTATCCTTTATGCGTTGTTGCGACTATGTAAACGATGGGATTACGTTGGGGTTGGGTAACATTATGACATAAACATGGTTTTTATAACATAACGTGATATGTTAACTTGTAATTATGTTTTGGAAACATAATGGACATGACACTTAGAAAATATGAGTGTGGCCAACTCGAGGTTGGGTTGAGTTCGTAGCATAAATCTACCCGGACCCGCCCGGCTTAACTAGTGGCTACAAACAATAGGACCCAATGTGAGAAGTTGGTCATGTTGTGCTCGAACCCGAGGTTAGGCCTAGTTGTGGTGTAAAGCTACCCGGACCCGCCCGGCTTAACTAGTAACCACAACAAAGTCTAATGTGAGAGGTTAAAGCGCATTAAGTTAATGAATGCCTCCTGATTAGGGTTAAGTCATGGTCCACTTAATACTTAACCAATTTGGGCTTGATGGGTTAATCGAGGTTAAGTCAGGAGCCTTGGGTACTCTTAACCGATTTAATCCACGTTTGGATCGGGTTAACCACATTTAACCCGTTAAGAAACCCTAGTTGCGTGGTCCTTTTCAGCAGTAACCTTCTAGGTAGTATCATAAGACCCTAGGACTAGGCTAGGGTGGTGCACGATTACTGGGCTGATTGTAAGAGACCAAAAGAGACGGCTGAATGATGCCCCAGTTGTTCAGGCGGACCATGGTCGTGCACATTAAGTCCGGAGTTGAACACGGGCACCGGTAGGTTTAGATTGTGCATCCTGTAATGGTGTCTGAGGGTTACACCGTAGGGCCAGATACACCCTAGGGTGGACCCTGCACAGTCAACTACATTACATGATTAAGCCGTATGACACCGACACTTGACGAGTTAGGCTTATAGGGAGCCGATCGACTAGACCGAGTAGTTAGACCTTGATTTAGGTCATCTTATGATATTGGGCCAAGCTTGGGCCAAGGGATCAATTCTTGTTTTTACTTGACATGTTAGAATGCTAGTACACCCGTGGTGCAAAACTTAACCTTGATTATGCGATGACACCTTTATCTACCTTGTTAGTTAATCATCATGCCAGTATATATGTTGTTATCCTTATGTTCATCTGAGCTTCTCATGCCAGTTAACTTTACTAGTTCATAGACAGATAGTAGTAGGGCTTACCAGTCTTTTTGACTGACCTGTTTTCTTTCACCTCTTTTCTTCCGTTTCCCCCCCCCCTCAGGTTCTCAGGGTGGGAACATTGGAGCTTAGCTGGGATCTTTATAGCTTGCTTTTGGATTTGCTCATGTACGGTCTTGGACATTGAGCTAGCTATGGTTTATCATTTCACTTTGGGGATAGTACTTTATGTATTTCAGTTTTTCAGTTTATGCTTTTGTCTAGATTTGGTTTGTTGGAAAATAATGAGTACTTTGTTGTAACTTAACTCTGGTTTTGAAATGCTAGTTTATCCGCTGCTTTACTACTCTGTTTTACTTATATGTTCTGTCTTGTGATATCTGCATGCATGTTTACCTTGTTTAAACGCCCCTCCAAAGCCAGTGTGCTTGCAAGAGTTACCCTGGCGGAGGTGGGGTGTTACATACTCCTTGATTGGAGTCATCCATGACACATGTTCTTCAGCGGTCTCCATTATCCAGTCAATACTCGCTTCCTCAATGGTTGGGGTAGAAAGGACTTCGACGGGAATCAAAACCAGCCGTTGAGCGTCAGATGAACTAACATACTTGGCAAGAGAATCCTCTTTTGAATTTTTCTTTCTAGGGATGTGAGATATAACTTAATGATCGGGATCGTTTAGAAGTTCCATAGCTTTGATTAGATAAGAAGGAAGGTTCCTAGTTTTGGTTTGGAACTCTTTACGCACTTGACTCACCGCCACTTGAGAATCACTGAGAATCTGCAAGGCTTTCAGGTTTAGCTCTTTCGCCAACTTTAACTCTGTTATTAACGTTTCATATTCGACCTCATTATTAGTTGATGGAAATTCCAATCTCAAGGCATAGCATAACGAGTGACATTCTGGGGTTTCTAAGACAATTTCGGCCCCTGAGCAATAGTCGTTTCTAGACCCATCAAAGTATAGTTTCCAACTAGCTTCCGTTTCTGCTGGTTCTTCGACCTCTTCTCCTCTGTCTGTAAATTCAGCAATAAAATACGCTAGGGCTTGGCCATTAATGGCTCTTCGAGGATGATAAGTGATGTCATACTGACTTAGCTCAATGTTCCACTTTAGTAACCTTCCTGAAGTTTCTTGGCAAAAGAGAATTTTCCTTACTGGTTGATCGGTGAGAACTTTGATAGGGAGAGATTGGAAGTACGGTCTCAACATTTTTGAGGCAATGAGGAGGCAATATGCGAGCTTCTCTAGCTTAGGGTAATTTAGTTCAGCCCCGACAAATCTCTTACAGATGTAGTATACCGGCAATTGCACCCCTGCTTCTTCTCGGATTAGGGCAGCACTCAAGGAATGTGGCGAAACCGCTAGATACAAAAATAGATCTTCCCCATCTTTAGGTTTCGACAATATTGGCGGTGATTCCATATGTCTAACCAATTCCTCGAAGGCCTCCTGGCACTCTGAGGTCCATTGGAAGTCCTTTTTTCAAGGCATCAAAAAGCGGAATACACCGATCGGTTGCTTTGGATACGAATCGATTTAATGCTGCCACCTTTCCATTTAGGCTTTGGAGTTAATTTTTTATCCTTGGAGCCCGCATTTCCCTTAAAGCCGTAATTTGAGAGGGATTCGTTTCGATTCCCCTAGCATTGACGATAAACCCGAGAAATTTCCCCGAAGAGACCTCGAAGGAACACTTTACTGGGTTTAGTTTCATACCGTATTTTCTGAGTATGTGAAACATCTCAGCTAGATCCTCGAGATGATCTTCGGCCTTCTTTGATTTGACTAGCATATCATCTACGTACACTTCCATTGTATTCCCTATTTGAGATTTAAACATGGAGTTTACGAGATGTTCCTGCGTTTTTCAGTCCAAACGGCATGACTTTATAGCAGTATAGCCCCCTATTCGTTATGAAACTCGTGTTCTCCTCATCCGGCTTGTGCATCATAATTTGATTATATCCGGAATATGCGTCCATAAAAGATAGTAACCCATGTCCCGCTGTTGCATCTATGAGTTGGTCAATCTGGGGCAAGGGAAAACTGTCTTTTGGGCACGCTTTATTAAGGTCTGAGTAAACTATACACACTCTCCGCTTTCCGTTGGACTTTTTGACAAGGACTGGGTTAGAAACCCAATTTGGATATGTAGATTCTCATATGAAATTATTTTCGAGTAATTTATCTACTTACTTCTTCTTTTAGAGCTACAGATCTTTCTATTCCTTGATTCGTCTCTTTTATTTCACTGGAGTCAATTTTTGATTTATATTCAATTTGTGAACAATTACATTCGATGGGATCCCACACATATCTGAGTGTGTCCAGGCAAATACATCTAGATTCTCTTTCAAAAGGAAGACTAAATCCTTTTGCAGTTTCATACCCAGCTGAGATCCTATCCTCAGGACCTGGTTGGGATCTTTATCGGATATTGGAACGGGGATAGTATCTTCGGTCGGTGCTGCTCTATTTTCCCCTATATTGTTTTTCCTTGGATCAATTGCTTTTCGAGCGCCACTGTGCTCTCCAGTATGGGGGCCTTGCTTTAATTGCTATAAGAGGGGGTTTTGGATGCGGAGCGACAGCTCCACATCCTTCTTCAATTCCTTCGCTCCGCATCCTTCTTTAATTCCTTCTTCGTGGCCTCTGCCAATTCAACTAAATAACATTCTCTTGCTGCTTGTTGATCGCTTATAATTGTGCCTATACCATTCTCTGTTGGGAATTTCATGGTGAGGCACCACGGAGCAATAGTTATTCTAAATGCTGCAAGAGTAGGTCTTCTTACGAAGGCGTTGTAAGCGGAGAGTTCATCAATTATAACGAAATCATGTTCTAGTGTGTCTTTCTACCTCCCTTCTCCGAGTTCCACTAGTAAACTGATAACGCAAATTGGTTGAACAGCTTGACCTGTGAAACCGTGGACCTTGTTCTGGCAGGCTTTTACGTCGTTCATGGAAAGCTTCATTCTATGGAATGCGCTAACGAAGAGGACATTAACAGATGCTCCACTATTGACCAAAACCCTTCTAACTATGGCTGGGCCCAAACCAATGGTTATCACCATTGAATGCTCTGTAGGTGTTATGATCCTGTCTGGATCTTCATCTTTAAATGTGATGTCGTCTTGTGAGATTCTTGGTATTTTTGCTGATAAAGCCTCATCCATGATCATGAGTTCACCTTTTTTCGAAAAGTCCTTCACCTCATGAGCATACTTCACCATGTCCCCCTAGCTTTTCCCAACCGGGTATGAGCCTCCTGAGATGGTGTTTATGATCATCCTTGGTATAACAGCAATCGAAGCATTCACATTCTGTTTAGGCTATCCCGCAGAGGCTCCTTGGTCTTGACCTCCCTGAGAATTCTGTGGGTTCTTTGTGTACTGATTTAGCCTGTATTTTCTTATCAGCTCCTCAATTAAGCTTTTCAAATGTCTACACTCGTTTGTGCTATGCCACGGTTGGTTGTGGAATCGACAGAATCTGCCGGACTTTATTGCATTATCAGTGACTCTTAACTTCCCTGGTTCTTGGTATTCCTCCGTGTATTTAGTCGCCATATAAATATTTTCTATGGTATCATTAAGGTGAGTCATTTCAGAATTCTTGAAGAAACGAAGCTTTTTGTTGTTTCGACCGTCTTTCCCTTCACTCCCCCTTTTCTGATTCCCTCTAGTGTTTTTCTGTCCTCCTTGCACGTTTACGTCTTTTTTCTCTGTCGACTCATTATTTTCTGGAACTTCTAATGTATCGACCGGATCCTCATCCACGCCTATATATTCTTCTGCCTTATCGAATAGCTCTTCGAGAGTGGTAGGCTTCTTTTTCTTAATCCACCGCTCAAGTTTGGTCCTTTTATTTATACCTCCTTTTAGAGCCATCAAGGCCAAACATGGCTCATAATTTCCAACTTCTGCCGCAGCTGTATTAAAACGAGAAAGGAAGGCTTTAATGGATTCCCCTGGCCCTTGTTCCAATTCATTCAGCTCCATTACATCACGCACCTTAGTTGCTTGAAGTCTGAATTGCTGCCTAAACAGCTTGGCCAAGGTGGCAAAATCGTCCATGGACTTTGGTGGAAGCTTCGTGAACCAGAGTGAAGCTACCCCCTCCATGTAAGTAGGGAGTATAGACATTTGAGCTCATCAGTAGCACGTGCCCCATCCATGTGTTGATCATACTTGAATAGGAACATGTTGGGATCGCCAGTCCAATTATAAGCTTGCATAACTGGAGGTTTGAATTTATTCGGATATGGCGCCATTTTAATTCTTTCCGTAGGCAGTGTTTTTGTGGGAGCGAACCCCCATTCCTTCACATCATCCACCTTTTTCTGGTCCTCCTTCATGATCTTTCGTATCATCCCGGATATATGCTCCTCCTCATTGAGTTGGCCCACGGGGCGAACGCCTTCCTCTTTATCAGATGTTTACCTGGGCAAACGGTCACTGTAACACCCCACCTCCGCTAGGGTCACTCACAAAGGGAATGCACTAGTTTTGGAGGAGCGTTATCGAGGTAAACAATCACAGAATTATTACAAGACAGAACATAAATAAAACAGCGGAAGATTAAAAGCTAAATTTCATTACTTTCAAAAAGAGTCAAAACCTTTTACATCAAATAGCCAAGGTCATTATTTTCCATTACAATAAATTCTGTCTTGCATAAATAAAGAACCACAAACTTGAAACAACAAAAGGAGCTTAATTCCCCAAAGGTAGCAGAAATGCAGCCGTAGCATAGCTCAAGATCAAATCGTACATGAGCTGAACCGAAAGCAAGTGAAATCCAAGCTAAGTGCTAGAGTTTTCTCCCTGAGAACCTGGGGGGAAACGGAAGAAAAAAAGGCAAAAGAAAACGGGTCAGTCATAAAGACTAGTAAGTCCAAGTGACTTTCAGCATAAAAACAGATAAAGGTAACATTACATGTATAAACTGAAAGTAAACATAAGGATGCTGTCAAGATGGGCAAGATAGACTAAGATAACAGGATAAATCAAGTATAAATCAAGTATAGCATCACATATTCAAGGTTTGATGCATCAACTGTACTAGAATCCCAAACCCATTTCTTATGTAAATCATGAAATAATCCCTTGGTCCAATATCATGAAATGACCCATTTCTAGGTCCAACGAAATGATCCACTAGTCGATCGGCTCCCTACAAGTTCTAGCTCGCTAGGTGTCTGTGTCATACGGCCCTATAACGAATGTAGTCACCTGTGCTAGGTCCACCATAGGGTGTATCAAGCCCTATGGTGCCAAACACCGACACGAATCAAGCAAGCACAGATAAACCTACTGATGCACAATGCCTGCTTTTTCAACTCCGGACCACGTGCACGACCATAGCCCGCCTGAACCTACACTGGCGCACTAACATAGTCGTCGTTCTGGTCGCTTACAACCAGCCCAGTAACCGTGCCCCACCCTGCCTAGTTTCAGTGTACCATGATACATCTAGTGGGTTACTGCTGAAACGGACCGCGTAACTAGGGTTTCCGTCCCATAGGTTAAGTGTTGTCATTTAAATTCGTGACTTAACCCCTTTCAGTCTAGCATATCAAGTTGGTTAAGTGTTGTCATTCAAGTTCTTGACATAACCCGCCTACGAATCATGTATCAAGTTGGTTAAGTGTTGTCTCTCATGTTCATGACTTAACCCTATCATGTGGCATTAATTCATTAATGCACCCCAACCTCCCACATCAGACCTGTTGTTGTGGTCACTGGATATGCTATAATGACCCGCATTGTCAAGGGTAATATAATTAATTTATTTAATTATATATATCGTGATGTAGGGAATTAAATCGTCGCTAATTAAATAACATGGAATATTTAATAAAATTAAATAATAGAATAATATATTTAATTCAGAAATAATCAAAATATTGGAAATCACAATATCCTGTGAACTCGGTCATCCCTAGGATTTAGTTCAGGTTAAAGTTGAATAATATTGACGAATATATTCAATCGACGTCAGTTTGAACGTATAATTATAATATAATTAAAATAGAGCTCGAAATGGCGCGATAGTTTGCTATTCGGTGATATGAACTTCAACTGAATGTACAGGATTCGTTTTAAGCCAGATGTCTGTTAAACAAGAAACGTGTGGGCTAGTGGAGTATATCTTTCTAGTGGAAGAGAAAAATCGGGATTTCATCGTGTAGATTATGATGTAGGGCCAAATCAAATTTTAGAATAGTCGCTATAGAATCGTTTATCGACCGTAACGGTTTATCGACCGTAACGGTTTATTCGATATAACTAGATACTGGTTTGGAATTTAGCCAAGATTCTTTTGAGACATAGTGATAATTTAATTTTTAGAATTTTATGGTAATTTTTAATTAATTAAATAAGCAACTTTTTATTTAGAGTGTTTTGCACCCTGAATCGACATTTCTGGGTTTCACAATATGAGTAAATCTACTGATATTTTTATATTTTTAGGACCGTGATACACCGCTGGTCACCACAGTGTTTTTATTTCTGTCTATAGCAACCTGTAAAACAACGAAATTGGGTGAAATGGAAACCGAAAAACTTCATTTTGGGAAAATAAAAAGAAAACTAAACATGTGTATTCATTCAAATACACGTTGAGCTTGTTTTAGCCACCAAGTGAAGAACCAAAAATATATATAAATACCCTATCCCTTATAACCTAATTTTTCGCCAGACAATGTTTTTCCAAGCCGCCACTTCTCTTGTTTCTTCAGCTAAAACATGTGATTAGAAAATCGATATAAAATCAAAAGAAATTCCAAAATTTCCAACCCAAGATCCTTTGAATTAGGATGGTCGGAGTTTAAAGTGGAAGGGGCTTTTGCATAAAACAAATGAAGGGGGAGGTTAGTTTGCTTTACCGGAGCAAAAATATATGGGGTAGGAGGCGGCTGAACGTGGGCTTGTAGGACGTGATGTTGAGGAGTTTGCGGAGGAGGGACTGTTCGAACTGAAAACGCTGGAGCAATGCAGGAACGTAAAGAAGAAAATGCGTGAAAAGGGAATATTACGAAGGAGGAGCTGTTTCTTTATGGGGTGAACATTTGAGCTGTTCCTTCCATATTAGTAAACGGTGAGGGAACTACGTACGGGTCAAGGAGAAGAGGGTGCGATTGGGGTCCTGTGTGCTCGAATTTGCGAGTAACAGCTAGGGAAAGAGCTTGCCATCGATTGAAGAGGGTCTGGGTCAAACCGTTACCAGGGAGGAGCTTCTGGAGGCAAGGCGCCTTTGCTGGCAAAGCTGGGTAGGTTGCAACGTCGGAAAGGGGGCGGCCTGTTGTTGCGCCGCGAGTCTGAAGGTCGTGCTGTTTTGGCGACGAGGGAGTGCGAAGTGAAGATTGAGGGTATGGGGGGAGCGGCTGTGGAAGAGGGGGACAATGGTGGTGGCGGCGATGTCTGTAGGTGACGGAAGTGATGGCAGCTAGGGGTCAACGGCGAAGTAAAAGGGTCGGGTTCGGTGGAGTGGTTTATCTGGAGCCGTGGAAATTTGGATTTGGGAAAGATAGAGAAGCCGGGTTTTTAAATGGGTTATTGGGCCATGAGGTAGTGGGCTGGTTTGAAGGGTCAAAGGCCAATGGAAAAATAATAGTTAAGTTCATTTTCATTTAAATTTGTTTATGAACTTGTAGACGTCATAACTTCATCATACGATATCGATTTTCAGCGAAACAAGATCCGACAGGATCTTATGGACGGGAGCAACACAATGAGACTGACCGGGAGTGAATCCGAGCTTGTTACAATTTATGGCGAAATAAATTGTCCGATTTGAATTGACGGAAGAATATCGTTATTTAACAATAACCAATCAAAGTGAGTAAAACTTACCAACTCTGAACAGTTTATAATTTCATGTTGTATTTTTAGAACTATTAGAAATTGTCTGATTTACTATGTGTTGACTGTTTGGTTGAACTGCTAGTCAGTTAGTTGAATTTCTATATTGATTCTGTTTAACAGAATATATCATATGGAACTGAAAGTGATGTTATCTATATTGTTTAACATCTGTGATGCAGGGAAACAGGTTGGAGGAATCCAACTGGATTCCTCAACAGTTATTTTACTATGATTCATATATTATGATATATAATGTGATATATAATCTGTGACGATTATATGTGTTTGGACGATAATGAACATCGTGATTTGATATGATTTAATACCGTAACATACCGGAATGTTGATAAGGAAAATTTCAAAGTGATATTGAAAATAGAATATTTATAAAGGGAATATTTATAAATAGGAGATATTTCAAAAAGGAAATAATTACAAACCATTTTCTTTAGGAATGGAAAGGCCTGTGTGGCGGGTTTGGGGATTTTCCCGATGCTCCCGTTACAAAGGAGGTTATGGCGAATTTTTCAGAGAATTTAAGGAGTTAGAATATTTCAAGAATAAATTTGAAAAGGAAATATTTGTAAACCATTTACAAATAGAATTGAAAAAGGAAACGTTATAAAAAGGAAATCATTTTTAAAGTGTAGAACCGTTATTTAAAAGTAAATCTTTTCAAATGAATAAAAAGTTGTTAAAAAGGAAATCTTTATAAAGTGAATAAAGTAAATCGAATATGGTATTCGAAGGTTAGTAAAACGAATATGCTAATCGAAAGGGGTTAGTGAGTCGAGTTAGTTGAATAGAGTTAACTCGTTCAGTAGAATTAACCAGTTCAGTTAGAGTTAACCAGGTAGAGTTAACCAGTTAGAGTAAACCAGGTAGAGTTAACCAGTTAGAGTTAATCAGTAGAGTTAACCAGTTAGAGTTAATCAGTTAGAGTTAACCAGGTAGAGTTAACCAGTTAGAGTTAATCAGTTAGAGTTAATCGACTAGAGTTAAAACGAACTAGAGTTAATCAAATATAGTTATTTGAGACAGAGTTAGTCAAACATAGTATTCAGGGTAAGTTGCCATCTCGTACGACTGCTAGCGTAATTCGCAGGGCTGTAAATAGCCTAAGGCGGTGGGATGTTTCCTGAGGGAGTCAGGCGTAACCATTGTGATCGCTGCGATCTAGAGTCATGCGAATGGAGTTAAATCGAATATTAGTTATTCGATAGGAGTTAATCAACTTGAGTTAGATTATCGAGATAAGTTAATTGAGTTAAGTTATTGAGTTTGATTATCGAGATAAGTGAGTCGAGCTAAGTTCGTCGAGTTAAATTAATCGATGTTAGTTTCACCAAAAGGAGTTATCGATTAGTTAAATCGAAAGGAGTTATCAATTAGTTAAATCAATGGAGTTAATCGAATATAGTTTATTCGAATATAGTAAAGGAGTTAATCTAATATAGTTTATTCGAATATAGTAAAGGAGTTAATCGAATATAGTTTATTCGAATATAGTAAAGGAGTTAATCGAATATAGTTTATTCGAATAGAGTTAGAGGAGTTATCGAATATAGTTTATTCAATATGAGTTAAGTGAATGGGGTTAATCAAATAGAGTTAATCAAATAGAGTAAATCAAATAGAGTTAACCCAATAGGGTCAGTCCAATAGAGTTAATTGAAAAGAGTCAATCGAATATAGTTATTCGAAAGAAAGGTTAAGTAAGGAAGTTAGTTAAAGAAATATAAAGTGAACTTTGCCTATTTCAATGTTAGAAGTGTTGTTCAGTTAAGGTCTGGGAGGTAGTTCTACCCCAACTTGATTGGCTCCGTTTTTAACTGAGGAATGGTTAAGGTTCGGCAGTAAAGGAATGGAAATGTTTCTAGTGTTAATAACGTATATTTTCTAAATATAGAAAATAGCAAATGTTGAATATAGGGAAACAGGAGATGTAAAATTAACTAAAGAGATAAATGTTAAATGATGTTTGTTTGATATAATTTCCATCTGGAAATAATATCGTTGTTTGCACACTTGTTTTTCTTCGATAGTTAACTCACAGACTATCGAAGTTTTTGACCATTTTAACGTTGTTAATATGGAGAGACCGGTTGGATTATTATCCAAATAACCACTCTGTATTGGCATAAGCGTTGCGAATCATATATGCCAAAGATAATTGAAGACGGAGTAAAATGCAAGGGCTATTGTATAAGTCTTAGATAACAGTGACTAAGATGGATATACTGAATAGTACCTTCGGTTTGTCCAGTCCCAGGACAACTTGTATGGATGAAGGTCTGACAGAGTATATCCAATGGATCGCGTAAGTTGATCTGTTCAAACATATTCACGTTTGGTGCGGAGGAATTCGTTTCTCTTAGCTGTATACCCGGGTTATGTTTGGATAAGTCAATTTGTGATTTGGCGGGTATGACGATGTGATATTTTAAGTGTATGAATGAATGTCTGACAGAGTATTTCCAGAAAGGTCACGTACATTGATTTCTTCAACCGTACCAAGAGTGAAAGCAAAGATGGAAACTTCTTTTAGCTGACACGTAATGTATGGTTGTAGACGTCAATTAGTGATTTTCGATGGATCTGACAATGTGGCATTCTAAGTGAATCTAATGTGATGATAAAGCGTAGCTTCTAGCCTCATCAACCGGTAAATGACATAAATCGGGCAGGTAGCATGGCTAAGTCGGTCGCACCGAAGTAGGGTGTATAATCACCTATCTAGAGAATATTCATTTGTTTCTTAAATCTATCAATGCTGTCCCATATATATACTGGATCGGTTGCTGATCCCAACCATTGGTGATGTACATTCGATATACTCAAGCGAAATGAGTGGTCGGTCATGTGTGGCTGAGTTACAAGATGTTCTTGTTGAACTCCAGTGTATCGTTCCTAGAGTACACTGATCGGAAGGTGGTTCCATACCTTGTCATAGTTGGAAATCCATTATCCAATACGTGCTTGCGATTTTGATTGTATACTATATATGTAGAATGTGAGATGAAAGCGTTTCTGCTAGTTGATATCTATTTGTACATAGACATTATTATAATATCAAAAGGTTTTTGATATAAAGATATTTTGGATTCTCATAAGGGAAAAACCCGTTCCGTTCTGCGGCGTGGTCTTATGAGATATCGTTTACTTGTTCATATACATGTTTAAACTGTTTTACTCATACCAGTCCCATGGCTGACCCGGAGTTTACTTTGTTGTTTTTCCCTAAACTCTTGGGTGCCTAAATTTGTGCGGGCAGTCAAGTAGTCGGGATTTGCAGATACATTGTAGAGCTTGGAGCAGGAGGCTTCAAGATCATATAGCTATTGTTTATTTCCGCTGTGTTGGAAGTGCTGTACTCTGATAAGTGCTATTGTATACATAACTGTTATATTTCAAATTTATGTTATCTATTATATGTTATTCGTTCCGCTGTGAGGTTCGTGTTACTCTGATGTTGTGTTCTTCTTCTTCTTCTTCTTCTTCTTCTTCTATTCTAGGTTTCTATCTTATCTATTCTCACCTTCTAATTTCTTTCATTAATTACCGGGATTTTTCGATGTTTTGGTTATCGACATCGTGCTTATGTCGATAACCAAAGTCGCTCAAAATCCGGGTCGTTACAGTTGGTATCAGAGCTTAAGTTAAGAATTACTTGGCTCTGTGGCGTGACTTGGTAGAGATAGGGTTAGTAATACCCTAGATTGAGTTTGAGTGTATATATACGAGTGCGTACTTGTATTTGATATAAAAATGGTTTTATATTGTGGAGATTCATTTGCTGAGTTGTTTATGAGTTCTGGTCGATCAGTTTGATCCCCTGTATCGGTAGGAGTAAATAAACACTTGAATACGATGGACCGACACAGTATGGATATGTGATATATTATCATATATAGGATGTGTTGGTAGTAATTATAATTAGATAAGATTATAAAATGTGAAAAGGTTATATATGACCAATCAGAATTGATATAAGTAAAATATATGGAATTGAAATGAATTAAATCTGAAATTAAAGTCAGAATTGAAATTAAAAACGGGAAATTCAGATAAGTGGCTGTAATTGAATCTGGATTAGATATATGTAAATTTTAAAATCCTGGGAGGTTTTAAATTTGTTTTAATGAGGATATTTTGAACTGATTCAAGATGGAAGTGTTTGAGTTTGAAAAGGAATATAATATTGAACTCACTTTGATCACTGGAAAATAATTCTGATGATGGTGTACACATCATCAGTGTGATTTTCGAGTTGTAAGTGACGGATTACTACCCAAGATTTTATTTTCTAATTTGTTTTGCGAAAACAAGTGGTTTAAGAATTCAAATGTTTTGAATTGGTATTATGATTTCAAATTTGACTTGAAATAAAAACCCAGGAGTTTAAATTCTAAATTAAAAAATTTAACTTGTTAAGTAAAAACCGGGGTGATAAGAGAATAATCTGAAATGGTCTTGTACTGATGGGTTAAGAGCTTGAAATCGAAAATCAAACTCGAATTTGAAATTTAATTCGGCTTGAATAAGCGAATGGTTGTGTTAAGAATAACTTGGTTGGAGTTGATTGGGATAGCATTTGTATGTGCCGAGTTGATAACAGATGGTAGGGATATTATGATATGCCCAACAAAAAGGTACAAGTTTATATTTTATATGAGTCTGGAATTTATGAGCCGAATTGGCAAGCCGTTTGGCGTTTTGATTTTCTTTTGGGTTGAAGAATGCCCAGAGAGGCGAGTTGGAGTTTGAGCTATTGACCAATACAAAGGAGGTGCTGGCAAAATTTTTCCAAAAATTTAAAGTGTTAGAAAATTTTCAGAATTTTTGAAAATTTTAGTTAGTCGAAAAAAATTAATATTTTAGTCGATATTAATTGGTTCAGTTGAAATCAGAAATAAGGGGTAAACAAATCTTAGGAGTTCCAATATATAGGGTCGTCCTCTAACTTAGCAATTTCGAGGACGAAATTATTTTAAGTGGGGAAGAATGTAATGACCCGCATTGTCAGGGGTAATATAATTAATTTATTTAATTATATATATCGTGATGTAGGGAATTAAATCGTCGTTAATTAAATAACATGGAATATTTAATTAAATTAAATAATAGAATAATATATTTAATTCAGAAATAATCAAAATATTGGAAATCACAATATCCTGTGAACTAGGTCATCCCTAGGATTTAGTTCAGGTTAAAGTTGAATAATATTGACGAATATATTCAATTGACGTCAGTTTGAACGTGTAATTATAATATAATTAAAATAGAGCTCGAAATGGCGCGGTAGTTTGCTATTCGGTGATATGAACTTCAACTGAATGTACAGGATTCGTTTTAAGCCGGATGTCTGTGAAACAAGAAACGTGTGGAGCTGGTGGAGTATATCTTTCTAGTGGAAGAGAAAAATCGGGATTTCATCGTGTAGATTATGATGTAGGGCCAAATCAAAATTTAGAATAGTCGCTATAGAATCGTTTATCGACCATAACGGTTTATTCGATATAACTAGATACTGGTTTGGAATTTAGCCAAGATTCTTTTGAGACATAGTGATAATTTAATTTTTAGAATTTTATGGTAATTTTTAATTAATTAAATAAGCAACTTTTTATTTAGAGTGTTTTGCACCCTGAATCGACATTTCTGGGTTTCACAATATGAGTTAATCTACTGATATTTTTATATTTTTAGGACCGTGATACACCGCTGGTCACCACAGTGTTTTTATTTATGTCTATAGCAACCTGTAAAACAACGAAATTGGGTGAAATGGAAACCGAAAAACTTCGTTTTGGGAAAACACAAAGAAATCTAAACATGTGTATTCATTCAAATACACGTTGAGCTTGTTTTAGCCACCAAGTGAAGAACCAAAAATATATATAAATACCCTATCCCTTATAACCTAATTTCCCCCTAGACAATGTTTTTCCAAGCCGCCACTTCTCTTGTTTCTTCAGCTAAAACATGTGATTAGAAAATCGATATAAAATCAAAAGAAATTCCAAAATTTCCAACGCAAGATCCTTTGAATTGGGATGGTCGGAGTTTAAAGTGGAACGGGCTTTTGCATAAAACAAATGAAGGGGGAGGTTAGTTTGCTTTACTGGAGCAAAAATATATGGGGTAGGAGGAGGCTGAACGTGGGCTTGTAGGACGTGATGTTGAGGAGTTTGCGGAGGAGGGACTGTTCGAACTGAAAACGCTGGATCAATGCAGGAACGTAAAGAAGAAAATGCGTGAAAAGGGAATATTACGAAGGAGGAGCTGTTTCTTTATGGGGTGAACATTTGAGCTGTTCCTTCCATATTAGTAAACGGTGAGGGAACTACGTACGGGTCAAGGAGAAGAGGGTGCGATTGGGGTCCTGTGTGCTCGAATTTGCGAGTAGCAGCTAGGGCAAGAGCTTGCCATCGATTGAAGAGGGTCTGGGTCAAACCGTTACCAGGGAGGAGCTTCTGGAGGCAAGGCACCTTTGCTGGCAAAGCTGGGTAGGTTGCGACGTCGGAAAGGGGGCGGCCTGTTGTTGTGCCCGAGTCTAAAGGTCGTGCTGTTTTGGCGATGAGGGAGTGCGAAGTGAAGATTGAGGGTATGGGGAGGAGCTGCTGTGGAAGAGGGGGACAATGGTGGCGGCGGCGATGTCTGTAGGTGACGGAAGTGATGGCAGCTAGGGGTCAACGGCAAAGTCAAAGGGTCGGGCTCGGTGGAGTGGTTTATTTGGAGCCGTGGAAATTTGGATTTGGGAAAGATAGAGAAGCCGGGTTTTTAAATGGGTTATTGGGCCATGAGGTAGTGGGCTGGTTTGAAGGGTCAAAGGCCAATGGAAAAATAATAGTTAATTTCATTTTCATTTAAATTTGTTTATGAACTTGTAGACGTCATAACTTCATCGTACGATACCGGTTTTCAGCGAAACAAAATCCGACATGATCTTATGGACGGGAGCAACACAATGAGACTGACCGGGAGTGAATCCGAGCTTGTTACAATTTATGGCGAAATAAATTGTCCGATCTGAATTGACGGAAGAATATCGTTATTTAACAATAACCAATCAAAGTGAGTAAAACTCACCAACTCTGAACAGTTTATAATTTCATGTTGTATTTTTAGAACTGTTAGAAATTATCTGATTTACTGTGTGTTGACTGTTTGATTGAACTGCTAGTCAGTTAGTTGAATTTCTATATTGATTATGTTTAACAGAATATATCATACGGAACTGAAAGTGATGTTATCTATATTGTTTAACATCTGTGATGCAGGGAAACAGGTTGGAGGAATCCAACTGGCTACCTCAACAGTTATTTTACTGTGATTTATATATTGTGATATATAATGTGATATATAATTTGTGACGATTATATGTGTTTGGACGATAATGAACATCGTGATTTGATATGATTGAATACCATAACATACCGGAATGTTGATAAGGAAATTTTCAAAGTGATATTGAAAATAGAATATTTATAAAGTGGAATATTTATTAATAGGAGATAATTCAAAAAGGAAATAATTACAAACCATTTTCTTTTGGAATGGAAAGGCCTGTGTGGCGGGTTTGGGGATTTTCCCGATGCTCCCGTTACAAAGGAGGTTATGGCGAATTTTTCAGAGAATTTAAGGAGTTAGAATATTTCAAGAATAAATTTGAAAAGGAAATATTTGTAAACCATTTACAAATAGAATTGAAAAGGGAAACGTTATAAAAAGGAAATCATTTTTAAAGTGTAGAACCGTTATTTAAAAGTAAATCTTTTCAAATGAATAAAAAGTTGTTAAAAAGGAAATCTTTATAAAGTGAATAAAGTAAATCGAATATGGTATTCGAAGGTTAGTAAAACGAATATGCTAATCGAAAGGGGTTAGTGAGTCGAGTTAGTTGAATAGAGTTAACTCGTTCAGTAGAGTTAACCAGTTCAGTTAGAGTTAACCAGGTACAGTTAACCAGTTAGAGTTAACCAGGTAGAGTTAACCAGTTAGAGTTAATCAGTAGAGTTAACCAGTTAGAGTTAATCAGTTAGAGTTAACCAGGTAGAGTTAACCAGTTAGAGTTAATCAGTTAGAGTTAATCGACTAGAGTTAAAATGAACTAGAGTTAATCAAATATAGTAATTTTAGACAGAGTTAGTCAAACATAGTATTCAGGGTAAGTTGCCATCTCGTACGACTGCTAGCGTAATTGCAGGGCTGTAAATACCCTAAGGCGGTGGGATGTTTCCTGAGGGAGTCAGGCGTAACCATTGTGATCGCTGCGATCTAGAGTCATGCGAATGGAGTTAAATCGAATATTAGTTATTCGATAGGAGTTAATCAACTTGAGTTAGATTATCGAGATAAGTTAATCGAGTTAAGTTCTTGAGTTAGATTATCGAGATAAGTTAATCGAGTTAAGTTCTTGAGTTAGATTATTGAGACAAGTGAGTCGAGTTAAGTTCGTCGAGTTAAATTAATCGATGTTAGTTTCACCAAAAGGAGTTATCGATTAGTTAAATCGAAAGGAGTTATCAATTAGTTAAATCAAAGGAGTTAATCAAATATAGTTTATTTGAATATAGTAAAGGAGTTAATCGAATATAGTTTATTCGAATATAGTAAAGGAGTTAATCGAATATAGTTTATTCGAATAGAGTTAGAGGAGTTATCGAATATAGTTTATTCAACAGGAGTTAAGTGAATGGGGTTAATCAAATAGAGTAAATCAAATAGAGTTAACCCAATAGGGTCAGTCCAATAGAGTTAATTGATAAGAGTCAATCGAATATAGTTATTCGAAAGAAAGGTTAAGTAAGGAAGTTAGTTAAAGAAATATAAAGTGAACTTTGCCTATTTCAATGTTAGAAGTGTTGTTCAGTTAAGGTCAAAGAGGTAGTTCTACCCCAACTTGATTGGCTCCATTTTTAACTGAGGAATGGTTAAGGTTCGGCAGTAAAGGAATGGAAATGTTTCTAGTGTTAATAACGTATATTTTCTAAATATAGAAAATAGCAAATGTTGAATATAGGGAAACAGGAGATGTAAAATGAACTAAAGAGATAAATGTTAAATGATGTTTGTTTGATATAATTTCCATTTGGAAATAATATCGTTGTTTGCACACTTGTTTTTCTTTGATAGTTAACTCACAGACTATCGAAGTTTTTGACCATTTTAACGTTGTTAATATGGAGAGACCGGTTGGATTATTATCCAAAGAACCACTCTGTATTGGCATAAGCGTTGCGAATCATATATGCCAAAGATAATTGAAGATGGAGTAAAATGCAACGGCTGTTGTATAAGTCTTATATAACAGTGACTAAGATGGATATACTGAATAGTACCTTCGGTTTGTCCAGTCCCAGGACAACTTGTATGGATGAAGGTCTGACAGAGTATATCCAATGGATCGCGTAAGTTGATCTATTCAAACGTATTCACGTTTGAGGAATTCGTTTCTCTTAGCTGTATACCCGGGTTATGTTTGGATAAGTCAATTTGTGATTTGGCGGGTATGACGATGTGATATTCTAAGTGTATGAATGAATGTATGACAGAGTATTTCCAGAAAGGTCACGTACATTGATTTCTTCAACCGTACCAAAAGTGAAAGCGAAGAAGGAAACTTCTTTTAGCTGACAGGTAATGTATGGTTGTAGACGTCAATTAGTGATTTTCGATGGATCTAACAATGTGGCATTCGAAGTGAATCTAATGTGATGATAAAGCGTAGCTTCTAGCCTCATCAACCGGTAAATGACATAAATCGGGTAGGCAACATGGCTAAGTCGGTCGCACCGAAGTAGGGTGTATAATCACCTATCTAGAGAATATTCATTTGTTTCTTAAATCTATCAATGCTGTCCCATATATATACGGGAACGGTTGCTGATCCCAACCGTTGGTGTTGTACATTCGATACACTCAAGCGAAATGAGTGGTCGGTCATGTGTGGCTGAGTTACAAGATGTTCTTGTTGAACTCCAGTGTATTGTTCCTAGAGTACACTGATCGGAAGGTGGTTCCATACCTTGTCATAGTTGGAAATCCATTATCCAATACGTGCTTGCGATTTTGATTGTATACTATATATGTAGAACGTGAGATGAAAGCGTTTCTGCTAGGTGATATCTATTTGTACATAGACATTATTATAATATCAAAAGGTTTTTGATATAAAGATATTTTGGATTCTCATAAGGGAAAAACCCGTTCCGTTCTGCGGCGTGGTCTTATGAGATATCGTTTACTTGTTCATATGCATGTTTAAACTATTTTACTCATACCAGTCCCATGACTGACCCGAAGTTTACTTTGTTGTTTTTCCCTAAACTCTTGGGTGCCTAAATTTGTACGGGGAGTCAAGTAGTCGGGATTTGCAGATACATTGAAGATCTTGGAGCAGGAGATTTCAAGATCATATAGCTATTGTTTATTTCCGCTGTGTTGTAAGTGCTGTACTCTGATAAGTGCTATTGTATACATAACTGTTATATTTCAAAGTTATGTTATCTATTATATGTTATTCGTTCCGCTGTGAGGTTCGTGTTACTCTGATGTTGTGTTCTTCTTCTTCTTCTATTCTAGGTTTCTATCTTATCTATTCTCACCTTCTAATTTCTTTCATTAATTACCGGGATTTTTCGATGTTTTGGTTATCGACATCATGCTTATGTCGATAACCAAAGTCGCTCAAAATCCGGGTCGTTACATATGTCGGGCGGTTCCTGGCAGATTTACACCACAACTCAGCCTGACCTCGGGTTTTCAAGTGCGGTATGACCAACTACCCACATTGGATCCTATTGTTTGCAGTAACTGGATTTGTCGGGCAGCTCCGGGCAGAATTACACTGCAAACTCAACCCAACCCAACCTCGAGTTGGCCATTTTCAGGTTCATTCCAGTGTCATGTCCATGTTCAAGATTCATGTCAAGTTTCATGGCGAGTTTCATACCAAGTTTCCTATAATTACCAATTTTTCCCAATGTTACCCCATCTAAATATTATGCTAACAATCTTAGCCTAATTTTCCGTCCGCATGATTTTTGACATATAATGTTAGGCTAAAAATTTATCCTAATTTAACGTACACAAAATTTGCATAAAGAAATTCATTAACATGACATAGGTGTAAACTTGGCATTCTTGGCATAGTCAATATGAACACCATAGGTGTGTACTTGCAAAACAATCAACATGAATATCATAGGTGTGATCTTGCAACGTAGACTAAATCAACATACATATATGTGAATTTGCAACATAGACTAAATCAACTTGCATATATGTGAACTTGCAAATCAATCACGGGCATATGAATAAGTGTGAACTTGAAATATGGCATAGGTTTTACATATACACATAAACATGTAGATCTAACATTTAGTCACATATGTGATACGATTTTACAACCTAAAACTTGCATAACATGTTAAACTACACAACTTGTCATAACATGTTATACTTCAAGTTCCTATACATATGAATAGACTTATTCATTAATTCCCAATTCAACATGATAATAAAATAGAACCACAGGCAGAGATCAATCTCATTCAATTCCACATATAACATAATAAACATTATTCTATTATCAATATATTTTCAAGGCATGACATAACTGAATAAATTGATTAAAACATCGCAGACATATAGATCTGATAACATTATGAACATGAAAAGGTTTGAATAATAATCTAGGTTCAAGAACATGGATAGATCTAACTTAAATAGAAAAATCCCTAAAATCAAGATCCAAGGATAAATAAAGAAAATAGGTCTGAATAGAAATTCAAGCTTAGATCCAATTTCATAGTCACAATCCTAGGCAATAACCTCATGGTCATGAATCATACGTGATTAGCCATTATTTTCCTTGTCATAGTCATAGGCAATAGTCTTATTGTTCAAAGTCATAGGCATAGTCTTATGTACAACGTCATAGTCATAGGCATAGTCTTATGTTCACCGTCCTAGTCATAGGCATAGTCTAATGTTCACCGTCATAGTCATGGGCATAGGCATAGTCTTATGTTCACAGTCATATACATAGTCATAGTCTTATGCCATTAACAATAGTTTCAACGTCGTAGTCAATATTCCCAATAGTCAAGATCCAAGAAGAAAACAAGAATAGATATGAATCATACATAAATCAATTCCAATTTAACATGCCCATATTAGATTTATAGTTTTTATCTAAAAGTAACTAGAACTTACAGATCGTGGTCTAAGAAATTTAGATGCAGAAGTCAAGTCCAGAAATTTGTCGTAGAACATTTCGGTGTCGTTGATCTATTTTCTTGAATTGTTGTAGAAGCGTTGATCTTTGATTTGAATTGAGTTTGAATGCTTAAGCTTTAATTTGGAGGCGGCGGCCATGGTTCAAGGGGTAAATTAGCAGCATAGCAGTGTAAAAATGATTTGTATGAATTAGGCTTGGTCTTAGGATGTATTTATAGGGGTAGCAACTAGTTTAGGCCCTTAGATTAACCCTAGAATCAATCCGGACCATCAAAACACGTCTCAGGTTTCAAAAATGGGTTCCGGGTCAAAACAGGCCGACCAGGTCGACCTGTAGGGGGGAGGTCGACCATATGGTCGACCTGTGGGGTAGTTCGACCCTAAGGTCGACCATATGGTCGACCTGACCCCCAGGTCAACCTGCCTGGTCTGAAATTTGCTGAATCTTCTACAGGCCATAACTTCTTCATCCGAACTCCGATTTTCGAAAACTTGGACTCTATTTCATGCAGAATTCCGAGACGAACGCAATGGCATAACCATTTCCCTTGATTCTAATTTTAAAATTTAATTCTGCCTTGATTTATGGTTTTAACATGTTATAAAAATTCGGGTTGTTACATTCTTTCCTCCTTAAAGGATTTCGTCCCCGAAATCTTCAAGTTAAGAAGAATGTGTCCTACCATCCAATCATCCATCTACTCAATCATCAATCAGAGGCATCCATTGTCCTTAAGAGATTTTAATGTTGTATGAACATATGCAAAAAGTGTGTGTATATGTTCCTTATCTAATGCAAATGATCAGGCCTGATTGATCTTCTTAATGCAAAATATGTTTAGTGCCATCAATCCAACATGTATGCAAATTGTCCTAGTCACATAAACATTATATGTGCACACAAACATCCATCCATATGCAGCATCCACATGATAACACATTCAATTTCATCCATAAACAAGTATAAACACTCATGCATATGCAATATGAAAATGTGTCTGAGCCGATCTAGTGCCTAATGTGTGTTAGGCAACCACGAGCAACCACTTGCGACCAGTTGCAACCATTTGCAAACATCAACCATAACATGTTTCAATCACATGTTTACATCCAAAAGGGTTCTACCTAAGGTTCTCAAGATAGGATTGAGAAGATAAGCAAGATAAAACAAGGCATCTAGGAGAAGAAGTTAAAGATGTACCCCCAGAAGGTCCTGCTTGTGGGGCTTGCCCTTGCTTCTTAGGGAAGTTCTTGCTGATATGTCCAAGCTCACCACATTGAAAGCACGCACCTATCTTCTTCTTCCTTCTTTTCAATCCTTGATAACATGCCCAACTACACCACAGAAGTTGCACTTCCTCTTATCATGTGACTTGTTGTTATTGTTATCGTTGTTCTCGCCTCTCTTCTGGAAGTCTTTCTTCTCGTTCTGAGACTCATCCACCTTAACTTATCACTCATACCTTCCCTATGTAACATGTTAATAAGCCTCATGGAAACTATCTCCATCGTACGGAAAACCCTCTACGAAGCTAGAAAGAAGATTAGACGTAGGTAAAAACTACTCCGACTACAGATGGAGAAAAGAAAGGAAAAGAGATTCAAACAAGGAAACAAAGGATAGTGCTAATGGATTTTGGGGGAATAGCCTTTAAATAAAACAAGACTTTTCTTGAAAAATGCTTCTTTGTAAACTGTAACGTCCCGCCTTTTTGACCGCTTCAAATTAGTTATTAAATCAACTTAAAACGTTCAAATCGACGGACCGTTATTTAGCTCACAGAGTTTAAAACATAATCAACACAGAAAACACAGAATAAAATAAATAACACGGTATTGAACAGCAAAATAATACTTTTATTTATTAATCATAATTTTTGATACAAATTTTCTATACAGCGGAATCAAAAACAAATTTTGAATATAAGAAAAAAAACATTTACTGTTTTTGAAAGCTTCAGAGTGCAGATATTCGAAATCCCCAGTCCTTTTTTGCCGATCTTCGAATCCTGAATTGTAATCTCTAAATCTAAAATGCTCGGGTCTGACTCGAGCATTCCATGCAAAAACATAAAACACTCGAGTTAGGATTAATCATTTGTTCAAGTAAATTAATTTCAAAAAGAAACTGAAATTTAATAGTAAATCCTGACATATCATACATAAAATATCAAGTATACAAAAGTGTAGTATCAAGTATAATATCTGTGATCATCGATTTTTATTCCAGGGACAAATATATCAAGTTGATGTGATCAGGTGAAGCTTGACAACATTTTCATGCTACAGGTATCCATGAACACTCTCATGATAACATGCAAAAAGTTGGTCGTTGAAGCCTGGCTGCACGTGCACACGTGTACAGGTACACGTGTGCACTGCCCCAACATCCCACACTCAAGAAAATAACCAGTATGATGAAAATCACAAGTGTGCACAAGTATGCAATCGAACAAGACAACAAAGAGTTAACCCAATAGGCACAAATATCAAGGTCAAGGCAAGCTACACATAGGTGACCGGACATATCAGAAACTCGACCCAACATGTCCAGTTTGCAAGGAAAGTGAATATTTAACAAGATACAAAATATACATAATGTCTTGAACAAGGTGTTTCCAATTTGCATGCCGATTCGGCAGGGTACAAGTTTAAATGGCATTTGCAAAATGAATCTACTGGGCACAATGCGTGTATACATATAGTTGAGCCATACTGTTTCTCAAGAGTACGACACTGTGTTAACAATTGCAAGTGTACAGGTGAATAATATCATCCATGATTATTATATTTCATAAATCCAAGCAACCAAGTCTGATGATCACACAGTAGGCAAAATAACAAACATAATGAAATGTCTAATTTTCAGGTAATAAGTAATATATGAACTCAAATCTCCGGGAATGAATTTCATAAAGTATGCAACATAATATTTAACAGTCTCGATTTCAAGCAAATATCCAAGTCGGAAAAGCAGCAAATGCATAAATACAGACCAGCAAACGAGAAGTGTTGCTGCCAGAAATAATTGGTTGCTCTTAAATTAGTTTAATGAATTTAACGGTCATGGGTATAAATTGAAACAATTGGCATCTCAAAAAAAATAGAACGAAGTTTATTTATGCAAAAGTTGAGCTATATTGTGCTTGCAAAGCTAGAATAATCTACAGACTTAAACCCAATAAAAAGGAACACCCAAATATTTCTGTTTTATAATATTGGCGCAACTATTTTTAAAGAGGAGGGCCAAACCCTTCAACATGAAGAGTAAGTGTAAACAGTGATCAAATGGCCAGTGGTAGCAATGTATATCCAGTTTAAAAATTCTTTCAAATAGTAAACCAGTTCTTATAAAAAAATTTAGGTGACACATACAAATTTGCAAGCATGCGCTAAATAATAAAATGCAAATTTCATGAATTTATGTAGGCCATTGAATATATGACTTCATACAAATATGATGACATGCAAGTGTCCAAGATAAAATAAGTGACAGACATGCTGAATACACATCTGCAACAACCAAGATAAGGCAGACCAAGTATTAGGTCAAGCTCATAGCGTAGTGATGAAAACTAGTTTTACTTTTAATTAAACAGTCAAAGATTTTCTTGTATGCCTCCGTTAAAAATTTGAAAATAGAATCCATCATATTGTTCCTTTTGTTTTGTTGGTTTGTTCATCCATGTCTACCAAAATAGGCAACTGTTGTGCTATCTCTAACCCAACTTACATGAATATTTATCTAAAGTTACATGTTTATAGTCATAAGTGGAAAGTATGCTGGTTAACCGACAATATTTATATCAAAAAGATGATATTAATATATACTGCAGACATGGATATCTATAATTAATTAATACCATAAGTAGTTCTTAATACCATCCATATACATATACATATACATATACATATACATATGTATATAAATATATATATATATATATATATATATATTCATAGCATCATTGGACTGTTGGACATCTATCTGCAGCTTATACACTATTTCTCAAAAGTGGAAAATATCAAAGTAAGAGGCATGCAACCAGGTAGAAGTATGCAACAGGCTATTTTGGTTACTGTCTCAAGTTTAAACAAAATGTACAATGTTTATCTATATGTAGATCAGGTGACAAAGGGGTATAAACCCATACAAAAGTTAAATACAATCACATATGCAAGTTCCATCCGATATTTCAAACCCAACGGCAAAGACATTTGATTAATACAGTTCTCGCACAAGTGGACAGTTTACAGTTCAGGCACCACAAGATAGCCAGTAACTTAGTTTTGGTTTCAACAGCGGTGACAGTGAACAAGGAAAGGTATATGTATACAGGGTGAACATTCATACAACCCATATTACCCACGTTAATGGATAAGCAATTTTAACAAATCAAAGATTAACTATTGTATTCAGATAAATTACTGAAATTAATAAACTCGACTCAATGATTAATCGTGAGTGATGTTCACCTTAAAACGACAGTGGCGAAGTGGCTGAATGGTGCGCAGACTCGGCTTCTGTCAGAGCTGGAGCCATGGTTTGTCTCGGATTTCAAAGGATGTGGAGGCAATCGTAGTTTGGTTCATCAAAAATGGATGTCGGCTTGGGCAAGGCACTGATGCACAATGATTGTTGGAGTTGGCCGCTAGAGTGGCCACAGAGGAGCTTCGATTGAATAGGAAGAGGAGCGATCAATTTGAGATAGTGAATTTCAATCAATTTGGGGAAGAAATCATCTTGACTTCCGCCATTAAAATGAGAAGAGGAAAAAACATTTTTACTGGAAAGATTGAGGAAAAGCAGCGATTTCCTTTTTGTTGAGAGATTTGGGGAACTAGGGTGGATTTATAACAATGGAACCGTTGGGAGCAAGGCACCAAAGTAGGATGAATTAGGGTAGGTTGTTTCTGGGTACGAAGATTTTTGGGGTTGAAGGAATTTAAAATAACACCATTGACCACTAAAAATTAAATTTTACTGCAAATTGCATTAATGTTTTATTTTTGTTCTGCCGCAAACGAACTCCGAACACAACAAAATTTGACACGTCGCTACGTCTCAATGTTCTGAACCCAGTAAAATAATTCTAGTTGTAATCTGACTCCGGTTTTATATGGTATATTTTTGAAATTTTAATTATTTATCATTTCCACTATATTAATTCAGTTTGTCCGTCAATAACCCCGTTTGTTAACTTCAATCTCCATATATTTAAACAAATGGAGTCTCTAATTCCTGTAACTTAATAATAACATTTATAATTAATTCCAATCGTTTATATTCTTCTGTCTAACTGTAAATTCAATTCGAATATTCAAGCAAATTCCATTCAACCAATAAATATTTGATTTCTAACAACCATTCTGAATTGAATTAAATCCATACACAACAATGTATTTGATTTTTAATTCAAATATCAACGTAAATTGATTATTAATAGTAAATTCTTTAATTAATCGTATATTCCAATCGTCGAAATTTCTGGGTCGTTACATTCTTCCCCCCTTTAAAACTTTTCGTCCTCGAAAAGGAAAAATCGTTAGAGTTATACCAATGTACCCTTCAGATTTCCATATTTGTGGGAAACTATTCCACAACTGATTTAAATATCGATATTCAAGTCATCGATCTTCTTTGTTTCCATCATATTCAATTTTCTCTAATCATTAAATTTCTCTCCAAACTAACTTCTTCTTAAATTTCAAAATTCGCATAAGTTGGATTTATGCCTCTCAAATTATTCCAAATTTCTTTATAGACCCCATCTGTCAAAGTTTACTTATCCATCATTGCGATTGAAATGGGTCCAGGTTAGCAACCCTCAACCCAATCTCCTTACATTCAATCCATTTAGTTTTTCTCAACATTCATTAAGGAGTGCAAATAACATCTCCTTTTTATGTTACAAACCGTCAACTCGAAATTTTTCCAAATCCGTAATCCTTTTAAAAATCGTATATCAGAAATATCTGTATTATTACTCCAAAGCTATAGAATCGGAAAAGCTCGGAAATTCTTCTTAATTTATCAAGTTACATAGATTTTAATTTCTAATTATTTACTTGAAAATATTTGATAACTCGAAGTTTGACAAGTCTATTGTCGTTCTCACAGATGTTAGGCATTCGCTGGCCAGACGCACGACTAAGATCTCCAAGTACTAAATATCCTTGCTTCAACTCCCAATGAAAATATATTTCAAAAACTCTCTTTAAAATAGATACGGAAAGTACCAATGTGATATCGATAACGTTGATAGTTCATGAATCGCAGATACACAATGGTTCCGTCTGGATCCCCCAGAAAACATCTGTATCCGTAGGAAATCGCTTCCTTGCGAATTTCGTCATGGACAGATCAACGGAAGATATTTTAAGGATCAAAAGACATTCTGAGGTCACTGAACATTGATTGCTCTGTCTCAGAATCATGGAAACAAATCAAGGAATTATGAAGATACTTCAAGTCACTAGGACAAAACAAGTCCCAAAGACAAACAGGTCACGAAGACCAATCAAGTCACGAAGACTAACTGCTGCATCAAACAGGTGGCTGACTATCACTAAGATATCTCAAACATTGCATGGCTCCATTCTACCTTTAGTAACTCTTGTGGTTACATCTCTTTCACTTGTAGATATGCCATGTGGACCGTAGGTATACAATGGTTACGCCTGGGTCCCCCAGGAAACATCCATACCCGTATGCTTTCACAGCTCTGCGGATTATGCCCTTACAATTCGACTGTAGATCGCAGCAGTCACAATGGTTACGCTCGTTTCCCTCAAGAAACATCCGTCCGCCGTAGGCTATCTGCAGCCCTGCGAATTTCGCTACACAGTCGAATTCCAACGACTCTAGATCGCAGCGATCACAATGGTTACGTCTGATTCTCTCAAGAAACATTCGACCGACATAGGCTATCTACAGCCCTGCGAATTATGCTAGCAGTCGTGCTCAATAGAAACTCATGAGTTTTATGTCCGGACAACCTACTTCCACCAGCAGCATATCTCAACCAAGCTCAAAATTCAAGAGAAGGAAGGTACTTTCCTTATCTTTACTTTGAAAAACATACTATACTATATACATATAGTATTTTATTTCATAAATCATACTTATGTCATTTACATAAGATTTTCTTCCCAAATCATATTTCAAACATCTCGTCTTATATAAATTCCGTTATGTAAGATTTTATCTTAATTGATTACCTTTCAATCCAGAAAATTTCAATTCACTATATTTTCCCATACAAGTTACGAAATCTTATTTCTCCAATACCCAAAATCGAATATTCTCAAAATTCATTCCGATTTCAAAATTTTAGCTTTGATCTATTAACTACTTCAAATACTTGATGTCCTTTCCAACTCGGATTTATAGATCTACCAATTTTTCTTCCAGATTTCCAATTATTACGTTTATCACCCAAATCTTTGTGTTTTCAAACTTCCAGAATTTTCATTCTTGTAACAAAATTTTCATTCACACAATTACTCTTTCACATCCATCCACTGTAAATTAGCAAGCGAACAATTCCCAAAGTATCAACCCCTGAGGCCGAAACCAACATCAGATTAACACTCAGAAAATTATTCAACTGAACTAATCTCCAGTCAGTTTCTAAATTTTTTTAACTCCATTTCTTAATTTCTTATCAAATAAATTCTTGAAACTCTCAAATTCATTTTGAAAATTCATTTCTCTTACGCTCTGTCGACCTTCGTCCTCGCCGTACGGCTACTTGTTCTTCTGTTCTTGCTATCGAACCTTAATTATTTGTTGGTCAATAATGAAGTCAATCAAGTTGGGGTATATTTACCTCTCAGACCTTAAATGAACAATATTATTAACTTCGAAATAATTCAAGTTCACAGCAAAACATCCATTCTCGCGACTTCCGAAAATTGTTGATTATTACAATAATTTACGCTTTCGAAATATTAGTCTTCAATATATACTTTATTTATCTATCTGAATATAAATAATGAATTAACAATATATTAAATTTTAATTAAAATGGAAAGTAATTGGTACTTCCCTGAAATTTGACATAAATGTCTCCTCTAAGTAACTTCGTTCTGAATAATCACTTATTCGTTAATATATATTCTGAACTTCGAAAAAATCTCATTTGATTTCTATTCTGAACTTCAGAATAACCAAATCGTTCTAGTCAACTTCATTTCCTTTACCCCAAATCTACTTGCACAATTTTTCTTTCATACGTTATTTACTTCTAAAAAGGTTAATATTATTCCTTTTATACGAATCTAGACTCGTCAATTCGAATTAGCTGTAAGTTCACATCTTTTTACAATGTTTACTCACATTTTTCTTCATTCATATTCCCGTCTACACATCACTTCTTGTTAATCAATTAACAAGTTCATAACTCACTATCGAATTTATATATTCGATTATACGTTATTGGCTTAGAACCAATTATAATTTAATCTTGCCAAATTCTAAATAATTTAAACAAATTAGTGACACAACTTAACTAAATCGAATTCTTTTAAATTTTACTTCATTAATTTATATTTCGAACATCGAAATAAAATTCATCGTTTCATTCTTGAAGCAAATTCCAAATTTCTCTTTTTCATTCAAATTCTCGTCCGACTTCTTATTCCAATAAATTTTCAATTGTCATTGATTTGCTAAAAATACACGATTAGAGAGATCGATTCATCGATTTTCTTATCCTCTTTTGATATTATTCGATGATGGACTCAAAACTCAAATCTAAATGAACCTATCAAAGGAAAGCTCTTACATACCTGGATTCAAAGATTTCCAAAGACTGGGGATTCCGAACAGAATTTTCAAATCTAAAAATAAATTTTTTATTCCCGCTGTATTAGTTTCAAAACACTTGTTTCAAAATACTTGATATTTCTAAAATAATTTATCTTTCAAAAATTTATTTTTCAAAACCTTTTTCATTTTCCAGATCCGTTTTTAAACTCAATAAGCTATGCTTTGAATAAACCTAAGCTCTGATACCACCTGTAACGTCCCGCCTTTTTGACCGCCTCAAATTGGTGATTAAATCAACTTAAAACGTTCAAATCGACGGACCGTTATTTAGCTCACAGAGTTTAAAACAGAATCAATACAGAAAACACAGAATAAAATAAATAACATGGTATTGAACGGCAAAATAATACTTTTATTTATTAATCATAATTTTTGATACAAATTTTCTATACAGCGGAATCAAAAAAAATTTTGAATACAAAAAAAAAAACATTTACTTTTTTGAAAGCTTCAGAGTGCGGATCTTCGGAATCCCCAGTCCTTTTTCGCCGATCCTCGAATTCTGAGTTGTAATCTCTAAATCTGAAATGCTCGGGTCTGACTCGAGCATTCCATGCAAGAACATAAATCACTCGAGTTAGGATTAATCATTTGTTCAAGTAAATTAATTTCAAAAAGAAACTGAAATTTTATAGTAAATCCTGACATATCATACGTAAAATATCAAGTATACAAAAGTGTAGTAACAAGTATAATATCCGTGATCATTGATTTTTATTCCAGGGACAAATATATCAAGTTGATGTGATCAGGTGAAGCTTGACAACATTTTCATGCTACAAGTATCCATGAACGCTCTCATGATAACATGCAAAAAGTTGGTCGTGGAAGCCTGGCTGCACGTGCACACGTGTACAGGTACACGTGTGCACTGCCCCAACATCCCACACTCAAGAAAATAACCAGTATGATGAAAATCACAAATGTGCACGAGTATGCAATCGAACAAGACAACAAAGAGTTAACCCAATAGGCACAAATATCAAGGTCAAGGCAAGCTACACATAGGTGACCGGACATATCAGAAATTCGACCCAACATGTCCAGTTTGCAAGGAAAGTGAATATTTAACAAGATACAAAATATACATAATGTCTTGAACAAGGTGTTTCCAATTTGCATGCCGATTCGGCAGGGTACAAGTTTAAATGGCATTTGCAAAATGAATCTACTGGGCACAATGCGTGTATACATATAGTTGAGCCATACTGTTTCTCAAGAGTATGACACTGTGTTAACAATTGCAAGTGTACAGGTGAATAATATCATCCATGATTATTATATTTGATAAATCCAAGCAACCAAGTCTGATGATCACACAGTAGGCAAAAGAACAAACATAATGAAATGTCTAATTTTCAGGTAATATGTAGTATATGAACTCAAATCTCCGGAAATGAATTTCATAAAGTATGCAACATAATATTTAACAGTCTCGATTTCAAGAAAATATCCAAGTCGGAAAAGCAGCAAATGCATAAATACAGACCAGCAAACGAGAAGTGTTGCTGCCAGAAATAATTGGTTGCTCTTAAATTAGTTTAATGAAGTTAACGGTCATGGGTATAAATTGAAACAATTGGCATCTCAAAAAAAATAGAACGAAGTTTATTTATGCAAAAGTTGAGCTATATTGTGCTTGCAAAGCTAGAATAATCTACAGACTTAAACCCAATAAAAAGGAACACCCAAATATTTCTGTTTTATAATATTGGCGCAACTATTTTTAAAGAGGAGGGCCAAACCCTTCAACATGAAGAGTAAGTGTAAACAGTGATCAAATGGCCAGTGGTAGCAATGTATATCCAGTTTAAAAATTCTTTCAAATAGTAAACCAGTTCTTATAAAAAAATTTAGGTGACACATACAAATTTGCAAGCATGCGCTAAATAATAAAATGCAAATTTCATGAATTTATGTAGGCCATTGAATATATGACTTCATACAAATATGATGACATGCAAGTGTCCAAGATAAAATAAGTGACAGACATGCTGAATACACATCTGCAACAACCAAGATAAGGCAGACCAAGTATTAGGTCAAGCTCATAGCGTAGTGATGAAAACTAGTTTTACTTTTAATTAAACAGTCAAAGATTTTCTTGTATGCCTCCGTTAAAAATTTGAAAATAGAATCCATCATATTGTTCCTTTTGTTTTGTTGGTTTGTTCATCCATGTCTACCAAAATAGGCAACTGTTGTGCTATCTCTAACCCAACTTACATGAATATTTATCTAAAGTTACATGTTTATAGTCATAAGTGGAAAGTATGCTGGTTAACCGACAATATTTATATCAAAAAGATGATATTAATATATACTATGGACATGGATATCTATAATTAATTAATACCATAAGCAGTTCTTGTTACCATCCATATACATATACATATACATATACATATACATATACATATACATATATATATGTATATATATACATATATTCGTAGAATCATTGGACTATTGGACACACACATATATATATATATATATATATATATATATATATATATATATATAAATTTCATTACTTTCAAAAAGAGTCAAAACCTTTTACATCAAATAGCCATGGTCATTACTTTCCATTACAATAAATTATGTCTTGCATAAATAAAGAAGCATAAACTTGAAACAACAAAATGAGCTTAATTCCCCAAATGTAGAAGAAATGCAGCCATAGCATAGCTCATGATCAAACCGTACATGAGCTGAACCGAAAGCAAGTGAAATCCAAGCTAAGTGCTAGAGTTTCCTCCCTGAGAACCTGGGTAGGAAACGGAAGAAAAAGAGGTGAAAGAAAATGGGTCAGTCATAAAGACTGGTAAGTCCAAGTGACTTTCAGCATAAAAACAGATAAAGGTAACATGACATGTATAAACTGAGAGTAAACATAAGGATGTTGTCAAGATGGGCAAGATAGACTAAGATAACAGGATAAATCAAGCATAAATCAAGTATAGCATCACATATTCAATGTTTGCTGCATCAACTGTACTAGAATCCCAAACCCATGTCTTATGTAAATCATGAAATAATCCCTTGGCCCAATATCATGAAATGACCCATTTCTAGGTCCAACGAAACGATCCACTAATCGATCGGCTCCCTAGAAGTTCTAGCTCGTTATGTGTCTGTGTCATACGGCCCTATCACGAATGTAGTCACCTGTGCTAGGTCCACCATAGGGTGTATCAAGCCCTATGGTGCCAACCACCAACACGAATCAAGCATGCACAGATAAACCTACTGATGCCCAATGCCTGCTTTTTCAACTACGGACCACATGCACGAACATAGCCCGCCTGAACCTACACTGGCGCACCACCACAGCTGTAATGACCCGGATTTTGAGCGACTTTGGTTATCGACATAAGCATGATGTCGATAACCAAAACATCGAAAAATCCCGGTAATTAATGAAAGAAATTAGAGGATGAGAATAGATAAGATAGGAACTTAGAATAGAAGAAGAAGAAGAACACAACATCAGAGTAACACGAATCTCACAACGGAACGAATAACATATAATATATATAACATAACTTGAAATATACATCTGTACTTGCATATACACATCAGTATCAAAGTACAACACTTACAACACAGCGGAATAATAATAGCGATATAATTCTGAAGCCTCCTGCTCCAGCTCTTCAATGTATCTGTAAATCCCGACTACTTGACTGCCCATACAAATTTAGGCACCCAAGAGTTTAGGGAAAACAACAAAGTAAACTCCGGGTCAGTCATGGGACTGGTGTGAGTAAAATAGTTTAACACAGTTTAACATATATATGGTATCTCATAAGACCATGCCGTGAATACGGAATGGGTTTTTCCCTTATGAGAATCCAACATCTTTGACAAGCAATATCATTCTGATATATAATAATGTCTAAGTACAAATATATACCAATCTAGCAGAAATGCTTTCATCTCACGTTCTACATATATAGTATACAATCAAAATCGCAAGCACGTATTGGATAATGGATTTCCAACTATGACAAGGTATGGAACCACCTTCTGCTAGTGTACCTCTAGAGAGGATTACACTGGGTTCAACAAGAACATCTTGCAACCCGGCCACATATGACCGACCACTCATTTCTCTGAGTGTATCGAATGTATATCACCAACGGTTGGGATCAGCAACCATTTCCCAAATGGGACAGCATCGACAATAGATTATAGAAAAAATTAAACTCTAGATCAGGTGATTATAAACCCTAATAGGTGCGACCTACATAGCCATGCTACCTGCCCGATTTCTGTCATTTACCGGTTGATGAGGCTAGAAGCTACGCTTTATCATCACATCAGATTCACTTCGAATGCCACATTGTCAGATCCA
This sequence comes from Allium sativum, assembly GCA_030737875.1. Classification (NCBI taxonomy): domain Eukaryota; kingdom Viridiplantae; phylum Streptophyta; class Magnoliopsida; order Asparagales; family Amaryllidaceae; genus Allium; species Allium sativum. The sequence goes on from CM060926.1 coordinate 694,697,587, forward strand.
TCAAAATCACCGATTTGACGTCTACAACCATACATTATGTGTCAGCTAAGAGAAGTTTCCTTCTCCGCTTCCACTCTTGGTACGGTTGAAGAAATCAATGTACGTGACCTTTCTGGAAATACTCTGTCAGACATTCATCCATACACTTAGAATATCACATCGTCATACCCGCCAAATCACAAATTGACTTATCCAAACATAACCCGGGTATACAACTAAGAGAAACGAATTCCTCCACCACCAACGTGAATACGTTTGGACAGATCAACTTACGCGATCCATTGGATATACTCTATCAGACCTTCTTCCATATACGTTGTCCTGGGACTGGACAATCCGAAGGCACTATTCAGTATATCCATCTTAGTCACTGTTATCTAAGATTTATACAACAGCCCTTGCACTCTACTCCGTCTTCACTTATCTTTGGCATATATGATTCGCAACGCTTATGCCAATACAGAGTGGTTCTTTGGATAATAATCCAACCGGTCTCTCCATATTAACAACGTTAAAATGGTCAAAAACTTCGATAGTTTGTGATTTAACCATCAAAATAAAAACAAGTGTGCAAACAACGATATTATTTCTGGGTGGAAATAATATCGATCAAACATCATTTAACATTTGCTATTTTGGTCTCTCCTGTTTCCCTATATTCAACATTTGCTATTTTCTAGATTTAGAAAATATATGTTATTAACACTGGAAAACATTTCCATTCTTTTAATTACTAAATTCACTTAACCATCTTTTACTGCCGAACCATACCCATTTCTTAGTTAAAACGAAGCCAATCAAGTTGGGGTAGAACTACCTCTCAGACCTTAACTGAACAACATTTCTTACCTTGAAATAGACAAAGCTCACTTTAAAATTCTTTAACTAACTTCCTTACTTAACCTTTCTTTCGAATTATATTCGATTAACTCTTTCCAATTAACTCTATTGGACTGACCCTATTGGATTAACTCTATTTACTTAACTCCCGTCGAATGAACTATATTTGATAACTCCTCTAACACTGTTCGAATAAACTATATTCGATTAGCTCCTCCAACTCTATTCGAATAAATTATTCGATTGATTCCTTTGGATTAACTCGGTTTGATAACTCCTTTCGAATTAACTATATCTGATAACTCACTTCGGATAACCCATATTCGATAACTCCTCTTTTGAATAAACAATATTCAATTTCTCTTCTCTCGAATACCCTATATTCGATTAACTCACTTCGAATAAGTGATATTCGATAACTCTACTCGATTAACTACATTTAAGTAACTCAAATTAGTTAACTCTAACTGGTTAACTTTGACTGGTCAACCCTAACTGGTTTTACTTGGTTTGACTAACTCAATTGATTAACTCGACTGACTAATTCAACTCGATTAACCTCACTTGATTTTATCTCGATTAACTGAACTAATCACTTTGATTAACTTAACTAATCCACTTTGGTTTAACTTAACTAATCCACTTTGGTTTAACTTAACTAATCCACTTTGGTTTAACTTAACTAATCCTCTTTGGTTTAACTTAACTAATCCACTTTGGTTTAACTTAACTAATCCACTTTGGTTTAACTTAACTAATCCACTTTGGTTTAACTTAACTAATCCACTTTGGTTTAACTTAAATAATCCACTTTGGTTTAACTTAACTAATCCACTTTGGTTTTACTTAACTAATCCACTTTGGTTTAACTCTATTTATTTATCAAATAAATATCTCCTTTATTCTATTTATTCAAATAAATAAATGTCATCCTTATTCTATTTATTCTAACAAATAAATATTCCTTTTACTTTGATTTATTTCCTAAATAAATATATCCTTTTACCTCTTTCAAATATATTTCCTTATATTTGCTATCAAATATATTTCCTTTATATATTTGATTTATAAATAAATCCCTTTATATTTGAATTACAAATATAATTCCTTTTATATTCAAAACCCTTTTCTTTTATATATAAAATCCGGTGATTTTATAAAAATGAAATATTTTCAAATTATACTTTGAAAATCCTCTTTCTACATTCTGGTATTTCTTATGGTATTTAACACACCATATAACAACGATAAATATCGTCCCACCACACATAATCAACATCAGATTATATATCACATTTATACATCACAATATACAAATCACAGTAAAATAACTGTTGAGGAATCCAGTTGGATTCCTCCAACCTGTTTCCCTGCATCACAGATGTTAGCCAATAATATTAACATCGATTTCACTTTGATATGAATTATTCTGATAGCAGAATCACATATAAATATTTAACAGTTTATATATATATATACAGATATATATATATATATAATTTCTACTAACTGACTAGCAGTTCAATCAAACATCCAACACACAGTCAACTATACAATATTTAACAGTTCTAAGAATACGTTGTAAAAATAGAACTGTACAGAGTTGGTGAGTTTTACTCACATTTGCAGTTCATCGTTAAAGAACGATAAACTGTTGTTTGATTTGAATCAAACAGTTTATTTCGCCATAAATTCATACGAGCTCGAATCCACTTCTAGTCAGCTTCATTGTGAAGCTCTCGTCCATACGATTCCAACGCAACTTACGGTTCGTCAATCTGATATCGTATGAGAGAGTTACGCATTTTTAAAGTTATACGAAAATTATAAACTAAATTAAAATTAACATTCTAATTTAAATCGGGCTTTTACCCTTTTGACCGGCCCACTCCCTACTTTTTGAACCCAACCCGCTTAGGATATTTCCCTTCTTCCATTTTAGGATGACGTGGCCTCCCCTGTTACACACGCCGTTAACCAGTCTTGCACGCCTCATTCTCAACCGGCCTTCGCGTCCTTTATCCACCGACTGACGATGCTGACCACACCCGCACCTTCCTCCGGTCACCACGAGTCCAGTGGAGAAATCGATCTCAACTCCGGCTCCCTTAATCATAAGTCGATCTGTTGCCTCAACAAACATCGCCATCTGTCGCTCTTCACCACAGCATCGCACCCGCCAAAACCACCCTCCTCCGACTCGTTTTCCGACCCCGAACTCCACAACACCTCGCTCTTCGCCTTTAATGTTCCTGAGTTTCCGCCACGACCCATCCTATCCCGTTGGTTTAAATACCGAACCCCTAGTAAGTGACATCGCACTCAAAACGAGGTCCACCAGAGTGAAGCCCCCTTCGCTTTCGAGTTCAACGAGCCCAGACTTATCTAGTTTCGTCTAGGAAAACGTTTGATTCAAATTTGAAGAAGTTAGGAGCTTTGGAAAGTGGCGGCCGGTTTTTAAAGAATGAAACATTAGGTCTTAAGAGCTGCTTTTATAGAGAAGAGAGAAAGGAGCCATATTAATTATTTTAATATATAAACTTTTTCATGGAGTTTTTCGTAAAAATGGCACCTTATATAACCCCTGTTTTTAATGAACTCAGTTGATCCTAGCATAGAAAAATATTTCGGATCCAATGGAACAGGTTTTGTCGAATTCCGACACCGTTTGCGAAAATCCCTTAGAAAATATCGATGAAAAACAACGAGCATTAATTCCTTAAAATTACAGAAAAAAATCCTAAAAATATGAGGCCTTGACGTTTCACTAGACCTCTTCCTAAGGTTTCGTATGAAACTTGTTTCGTTGAATTTTGAGTTCGTTTGACCAGTTAACCATTCAGTTTAGTTTGTTTCAAATTAAAAACATAGTGTACCGTACTATGAAATACCCTGTTCACGTAGGGACTGTTATGGACAGAAACAAAGATACCATTTAAACGAGTGACGTGCTCTGGTCCCAAAAATGTAATAATACCGGTAGATGGACTCATATTGTGAAACCCCGAAATGTCGATACATGGTGCCAAATACTCCAAATAAAAAGTTGCTTATTTAATTAATTAAAAATTACCATAAAATTCTAAAAATTAAATTATCACTACTTCCTAAAAGAATCTTGTCTAAATTCAAACCCGATCTCTAGTTATATCGAATAAACCGATACGGTCGATAAACGATTCTATAGCGACTATTTTAAAATTTGATTTGGACATATCTCAAAATCTACACGACGAAATCCCGATTTTTCTCTTCCACTAGAAAGATATACTCCACCAGCTCCACGCGTTTCTTATTTCACAGAAATCCAATTTAAAACGAATCTTGTACATTCAGTTGAAGTTCAAATCGCCAAATTGCGAACTGCAGCGCCATTTCAAGCTCGATTTTAATTATATTATAATTATACATTCAAACTGTCATCGATTGAATATATTCGTCCATATAATTCAACTCTAAGCTGAATTAAATCTAAGGGACCCGTTCACAGAATATTGTGATTTCCAATATTTTTTATTATTTCTAAATTAAATATATTATTTAATTTATTTAAATTAATTAAATATCCACTTAATTTAATTAAACGACGATTTAATTCCCTAAATCACTAATTATATAATTAAATAAATTAATTATACTACCTCTACCAACGCGGGTCATTACAACAGCCGTCGTTCTGGTCGCTTACAATCAGCCCAGTAATCGTGCCCCACCCTGCCTAGTTCCAGGGTACCATGATACATCTAGTGGGTTACTGCTGAAACGGACCACGTAACTAGGGTTTCCGTCCAATAGGTTAAGTGTTGTCATTTAAATTCGTGACTTAACCCCTTTCAGTCTAGCATGTCAAGTTGGTTAATTGTTGTCATTCAAGTTCGTGACTTAACCCGCCTACAAATCATGTATCAAGTTGGTTAAGTGTTGTCTCTCATGTTCATGACTTAACCCTATCATGTGGCATTAATTCATTAATGCACCCCAACCTCCCACAATAGACCTTTTGTTCTGGTCACTGGATATGCCGGGCGGTTCCAAGCAGATTTACACCACGACTCAGCCTGACCTCAGGTTTTCAAGTGCGTTATGACCAACTACCCACATTGGTTCCTATTGTTTGCAGTAACTGGATTTGCCGGGAGGTTCAGGGCAGAATTACACTGCAAACTCAACCCAACCTCGAGTTGGCCATTTCCAGGTTCATTCTAGTGTCATGTCCATGTTCAAGATTCATGTCAAGTTTCATGGCGAGTTTCATACCAAGTTTCCTATAATTACCAATTTTTCCCAATGTTACTCCGTATAAATATTAGGCTAACAATCTTAGCCTAATTTTCCATCTGCATGATTTTTGACATATAATATTAGGCTAAAAACTAATCCTAATTTAACGTACACAAAATTTGCAAAAAGAAATTCATTAACATGACATAGGTGTAAACTTGGCATTCTTGGCATAGTCAATATGAACACCATAGGTGTGTACTTGCAAAACAATCAACATGAATATCATAGGTGTGATCTTGCAACGTAGACTAAATCAACATACATATATGTGAATTTGCAACATAGACTAAATCAACTTGCATATATGTGAACTTGTAAATCAATCATGAGCATATGAATAAGTGTGAACTTGAAATATGACATAGGTTTAACATATACACATAAACATGTAGATCTAACATTTAGTCACATATGTGATATGATTTTACAACCTAAAACTTGCATAACATGATAAACTAGTTATACTTAAAGTTCCTATACATATGAATAGACTTATTCGTTAATTCCCAATTCAACATGGTAATAAAATAGAACCACAGGCATAGATCAATCTCATTCAATTCCACATATAACATAATAAACATTATTCTATTATCAATCTATTTTCAAGGCATGACATAACTGAATAAATTGATTAAAACATCGCAGACATATAGATCTGATAACATTATGAACATGAAAAGGTTTGAATAATAATCTAGGTTCAAGAACATGGATAGATCTAACTTAAATAGAAAAATCCCCAAAATTAAGATCCAAGGATAAATAAAGAAAATAGGTCTGAATAGAAAGTCAAGCTTAGATCCAATTTCATAGTCACAATCCTAGGCAATAACCTCATGGTCATGAATCATAGGTGATTAGCCACAATCGTCCTTGTCATAGTCTTAGGCAATAGTCTTATTGTTCACAGTCATAGGCATAGGCATAGGCATAGTCTTATGTTCACCGTCATAGTCATAGACGTAGTCTTATGTTCACCGTCAGAATCATAGGCATAGGCATAGTCTTGTGTTCACTGTCATAGTCATAGGCATAGTCTTATGTTCACCGTCATAGGCATAGTCTTATGTTCACAGTCATAGGCGTAGTCATAGTCTTATGCCATTAACAATAGTTTGTACATCGTAGACAATATTCCCAATAGTCAAGATCTAAGAAGAAAACAAGAATAGATATGAATCATACATAAATCAATTCCAATTTAACAAGCCCATATTAGATTTATAGTTTTTATCTAAAAGTAACTGGAACTTACAGATCGTAGTCTAAGAAATTTAGATGTAGAAGTCAAGTCTAGAAATTTGTCGTAGAACGTTCCGGTGTCGCTAATCTATTCTCTTGAATTATTGTAAAAGCGTTGATCTTTGATTAGAATCGAGTTTTAATGCTTAAGCTTTAATTTGGAGGCGGCAGCCATGGCTCAAGGGGTAAATTAGCAGCACAGCAGTGTAAGAATGATTTGTATGAATCAGGCTTGGTCTTATGATGTATTTATAGGGGTAGCAACTGTAACACCCTGTATTTCTATTAATAACAATGTTGACAAATTAAAGAATAATTAATTTCAGACATGAGAATTAAGGGAAACGGGTTGCGCCTTTGCGTTCATCTCGGAATTCTGGTTGAGATAGAGTCCGAGTTTGTCTGAATTGGATTTCGTATGAAGAAGTTATGGCCATCGGAAGTTTCATAAAATTCAAAATAGCTCGCAGGAAAATTTAAAAATTCAAACTGAAAGTGCAGAAGCGGGCTCGGCAGGAAAATTCCAGCCCAGGCAGGTCGACTGGGGAGTCGACCTCCCCTCCCCCCCATAGGTCGACTGTAGTGTCGACCTGGGTGTCGACCTGGTCCAGTCGGCCAAGTTTTGGCAGAGCCCAATTTTGAGCTGCTGATGTGTCTTTAGGGCTGATTTGGCTAATTTGACGGTTCAGGTTAGTTCTGAGTTGATCTGACGGTCTAAATAAATCCTAAACTCTATATATACCTAGGTAGTCTCTCACTCTAAATTCACATGAAAAATAGAATAGCCGCCGTCATGCCATCACCATGGAACTCAGTGTAGCCGCCGCCAACTAAGAAGGAAGAAAGCTAATCTAAACTAATTCTATTCAACTCTAAAGGAAATCAAGACTCTCTTTCTTCTATAATTGTGAGTATGATGATCTTAATAAGATTATTAGCAAACTAATTAGATTAAGATGTGATATGGATCATAAGAAAATGATGTGAATTGTCATATATGTTGTTGTAGACCTTATGCTATCATGTATGTTGTAAATCCTATGTTATGTGATGATGATATCCTATATGTTGTAAATCATGCAATGATGATATTATATATGTTGCAAGTTTCTATACTAAGTTGTGATGTTACAAAGCCATGATGTTATTATGTTGTAGTTAGCTTATGAATCATGATGTTGATTATATATATTTGGGCAATGATGATTCACATGATAAATCACATGTACCTATGCAAGTCTAGATTTATTAGTATGTATAATATAACATATTGTATGACATCTATTTAGATCTAGAATTATGACATCTATTTAGATCTAGAATTATACTATGACATGTGTGAGTTCTATGTGTTAGATGCTAATTCACCCCATCATTATGTTGCATAAACCACATATGCAAGTTTATACATGAACTTGGGTTATGATCATATTATGTAAGTTGTGACATTTAACCAAACAAGTTGACACCTTTAGATCCATGACATGTGTAGTTTTATGCGAGTTTCACCCCTATTATGATTAGATCTATTTTATTTGTCTATATGTTGTGATAATTTATCTTTGTGCTATGAGTTAGATTATTCAAGTCTAACGTATATTTTGCGTTGAATAAGCGAACGTATAACGTGGGGTAGGGGTAATATTAAGGATTTAATATTAAGAAATTGGGGTGTAATTGATATGATTTTGCATACCGTAAGTGGATGGCCATAATTGAGTCAATTATGGACATCATTAAAATTGGAATCAATTAATGATTTGAATAGGGATATATTTAAAACCGGGGTAAAAGATTATAAGTGTTAATCAATGCTTAGGACACGAGGTTGGACTCGTTTGTAACGTAAAACTGCCCGGACCCGCCCGGCGAATCCAGTAGTCACAAATGTCAGCCCAATGTGTGAGGTCCTAGGACCTAATTAAAGCATAACAGTTGTAAAGACACGAGGTTAGACTCTTTTATGGTGTAAGACTGCCTGGACCCGCCCGGCGAATCCAGCTGCCATAAATGCCAGTCTAATGTGAGAGGTCTTTATGAGGTTATGGCCTGAATGAATTAAGAAATACTTAACCAGATAAACATGTGAAGTGGGACATGGGGGTTAAGTAGGTGCCTTGGGTGGCATGAGGAATCTAGTGGGAGCCTTTAGTGGCATTTGAAATACGATTAGTAAGACTTAACCAAACACACATGTAAATGAACATGACTAAGAAAAGGGTTAAGTGGGATATACTAGTGGGGACAAGCTTAGGTGGATAGCTTGTGGTAAATAGTGGGGGCCCATTTCAACCACTAACCCAAAACGTATCTTTGCGGGCTTGACCCAAGTCGAGGACAGGACACGCGTACTGGGCTTGACTATAAGAGGCCAAACGGGTTAGCGGTGGCAACGCAAGTCCAACGAGTTTCATATGCGTGTGTGGACCCGGGCTGGTAGGTAAGACGTTGTTGCATCGTGTAGGTATAAGCCGTGCATCCTTAAGTTGTATCGGGTTGCCACTTTAGGGGAGTGATATACCCCACTATGGGGCCAGCACGGGTATCTACGAGTAGGGAGCCGATCGCAAGTGGGTAGTGGGGTACACCTAGCGGAGATAGGGGCAGGCGGCACCTATGTAGTTAGCTAGGGGTACACAAAGCTATTTATATAATTTCTAAGTTCGGTGAGTGGGATCAACCTTTAGAGTGACTGGTGTGATGCAGTGTAGTAATTATTCGTTAGTAATTAGGTGTGCCTTTAACGTTATCTTTATCTGCTCTTCCATACCCAATAGTTCATAGACATTTCCTTGTTTTCCATCTTATGCCTTAGTCTAGTTATTTTGATAATAGTATTGTTAGAATTATCATACTCGCCAGACTTTATGTCTGACCCCCTCTATTTCTATCTTTTTCCCCCTCCAGGTCCTCAGGGTGGGCCTAGCTCTAGTGGAGCTTGATTGGATTGCTTTATCTCTCTTTTGGAAAGCTTGGACCATTGAAGTAAAGTCCAGCTTGTTATCTTCTTTAATGGCTATTTTTGTAATGGGATTATGTATTTTGTTTTATCAAGATGGGCAGTGTACTTGACTTTGATTTATGGTTTTATGTTGTAACAAACATGTTTAATTTCCGCTGCAATGAAATAAAGTTTTAGATTTCCAAGTACTACTTATTATCCGTCTTGTTGTAATTTTTCTGTTCTATATTCACTTAAAACCTCCATGGAAGTTAATGCATTCCCTTTGTGAGTGACATTAATGGACGTGGGGTGTTACATGTGGTATCAGAGCTTAAGGTTACCAGAAAAGATAAAAAATTTAGAAAAACTATTTTTCTAAAGTATTTTTGGAAGAAGTGTTTTCAAAAACATGTCTTGATGAGTAATTTAAAGAGGAAAGTTTTTATGAAAAACATAATCCCCAATAGCCATATATCTTTATCTTTCGAATTCTCCATTTTGAATCTTTCCTTTTTCGTTTCAGCATGGCTGAAGATCTTAACCTTCCGGAGGGTGTAACGATACCACGATGGTATAGGAGGTTATTAGAGGCTAGGGCCGCTGCAGGTCCAGCCAATGTTCCTCCACCACCAGTTGCACCCGCTCCTCCTCCTCCTCCCCCCTCCTCGTGCTGATACTTTTGCAAAGACATGCAAGGAATTTAAGGCTATGGGTGGAAAACATTTTCAAGGGTCAGAAACGTTTGTGGAAGCTAGAGATTGGCTTAAGGAGGTGGAAGAATTGCTAGAAATCTTTGAAGCAGAAGAAGGGAGGAAAGTCAAATTAGCAGCTTGGTTAATGAAGGGAGAGGCCTCGTTTTGGTGGGAGGTCACTAATGGGGAGCGTCCTGTTGATTCTTGGGCGGATTTCAGACGTAGGTTTGAGGCAAAGTTTCTCTCAAGGGCAGAAGAGAATCTATACATGGAAAGGTTCTTGACATTGAAGCAGGGAAATCTATCAGTGAAAAAGTACGTCAACAAATTTAACCAATTGGCCAGGTTTGGCTTAGATTTGGTGAACACGCAGGAGAAGAAGGCTCTGAGGTTCGTTACTGGCTTGAATGAGCCATTGCAGGGGTTAGCTATGACCCACATCCCTATGGGGGCCACCTTTGAGAAGCTAGTAGACATGGCACTCATGCACGAGGAGAAAGGCGCTAATGCTAATAAGGCACCCGAGAAGAAAGGGGATCAGAAGAAACCACAATAGCAAAACAAGAAGGGTGGTAAAGACAATAATGGCAAAGGAAAGAAAAGATGCTTTAACTGTGAGACACCAGGCCATCTCAGCAAGGATTGCAGAAAGAAAAAGAAGACTGGCTGTTTTCACTATGGTGAAGCGGGACATCTAGTGAAGGACTGCCCAAAGAAGGGGCAGAGGGCAGGGTCTACCTCGGGAGGATAGGTGCAGGCTCTTATGGCACCAGGGTAGGCAAGGGGACAAGTTCAGGCTCTCGCGGTCCCACCGCTGCAAGAACGAGGTAGAACCATTTCTGTTGAAAGCTTAGTTTTTCTGTTTGATCATCCTGTCCGTACCTTATTCGATTCGGGCGCATCACATTCATTTATCTCTACATCATTAGTTGAATCACTGCACTTAAACACCAGTTTAATAGAGGATCCCTTAGTTGTTTCGAATCCAATTGGGGGCTCAGCTTATTTGTCCATGATGTGTTTGGATTTGAAAATTTCTATACTTAGCGTTGAGTTTAGATGTGATGCTTATGTTTTGGGCTTCACGGGCAATGGGCTAATTTTAGGAATGGATTGGTTATCTAGAAATGGGGTCGTTCTTGATTGTGAAAGGAGAGTAGTTAGGCTCATGACTCGCCTTGGCAACACTCTCGAAATCTTTTGTAATCCCATAAATTCCGTTATGCTAAGTTATCTAGAATCGCTTGACGCGTCTGTGGAGAATCTATGATCTGTTAGAGTGGTCCGAGAATACTCGGATGTGTTTGAGGAGGTGAAGGGCTTGCCTCCGAAGCGGGAGATAGATTTTCGAATATATCTTGTGGATAATTCAAAATTAGTATCTTTGCCAGCACGCCATATGGCTCCTCGTGAAAGGAGGGAACTCAATAAGCAAGTGAAGGAGTTGCTTGAGAAGGGGTTCATAAGACGTAGTATATCGGAGTGGGGTGCTCCAGTAGTATTTGCCACGAAGGCGGATGGGTCCCTTAGACTTTGTGTGGACTATAGAGAACTTAATAAGCTTACTAAGAACATACACCCACTGCCGAGGATTGACGATCTCTTCGATCAGTTAGTTGGCACCTCAATGTTTTCGCAGTTGGACTTAGCCACTAGATTCCATCAGTTGAGAGTGGCTGAGGATAGCATAGACAAAACTGCCTTTAGGACTCCGGACGGTTTCTATGAATGGCTTGTGATGCCCTTCGGTTTGACAAACGCCCCCGCATACTTTGTTGATTTGATGAGTAGGGTGTTTAGGGAGTACCTTAATAAATTCGTGGTGGTCTTTGTAGACGACATCTTGATCTTTTCTAAGAATGAAGAAGAGCATGCCCTACATCTTAGGGAAGTGTTGGAGACTCTACGAGTGCATAACCTTAAATCTAAATTTACTAAGTGTCACTTTTGGAGAGAGGAAGTGCGATTATTAGGGCACGTGGTTTCCAAAGAAGGGATAGCTGTGGATCCCGCGAAGGTGGTAGCCATCCTAGATTGGAAGGTCCCTAAAAATGCTACCGAAGTAAGGAGTTTCTTGGGGTTGGCTGGTTACTATAGGAAGTTTATCAAAGACTTCGCAAAAATATCAACTCCATTGACACGCCTGACGAAGAAGAACCTAGTCTTCGCGTGGGACGTAGATTGTGATGATGCGTTCCAACGTTTAAAGAGAGCTTTGACCTCAGCTCCAGTCTTAGTGCTGCCAGACGGGAGTAAGCCATTTACTGTTTATACCGATGCTTGTGGGACAGGTCTAGGCGCAGTCTTAATGCAAGAGGGAAGGGTAATAGCCTACGGTGGAAGGCAGTTAAGGGTGCATGAGAAAAATTACCCTACACATGACCTAGAGTTAGCCGCAATTGTTTTCGCGCTTAAGTCTTGGCGCCATTATCTTCTTGGCGAGAAATTCGAATTATTCACTGACCATAAATCTTTAAAATACTTATTCTCTCAAAAGGACTTGAATTTAAGACAGCAAAGGTGGATGGAATTCTTAGCGTCCTACGATTTCGAAATAACATATACCCCTGGCAAGGGTAATGTGGTGGCAGACGCCTTAAGTAGGAAAAGGTTGTCCTTGAGTCCGTTGTTTGTTGAACGGCAAAACTTAGAATTCATCTCTATGTTTGATTTTAGACCTTCCGTTGACTTTGTACCCGGTTTGCTAGCATCCTTGGAGGTCAAACCTACGATTTTGGGACGGATTGGTGAGGCACAGCGAGACGACCCACAGTTGGTTGAGTTAGTGGAGAAGCTCAAAAGAGGGGAGTCATCAAGCCATCTCCGTAGGTATACCCTAGATGATAAGGGTTGGTTACGTAGGGATAGTAGACTTTGTGTATCACGAGACGAGGACTTGAGGAAGACTATTCTTGATGATGCACATCGTTCGAAGATGACCATTCATCCCGACGGGGATAAGATGTACAAAGACATGAAGCGAGTTTTATTTTGAGCCCGTATGAAGAGAGATGTGGCCAAGCATGTTGCTAGATGCTTGGTGTGCCAACAAGTAAAAGCGGAGCAAAAGAAACCCGGTGGGTTGCTTCACCCATTGGAGGTTCCACTATGGAAATGCGAAAGTGTCTCGATGGACTTTGTGGATGGATTACCAAGATCAAGGAAGGGTAATACGGGGATTTGGGTTATAGTAGATAGACTTACTAAAAGCGCCCATTTTATTCCCGTGAAGAGTAAGAGGACTGCTCCATGGTTAGCTTCTGTATACGTTCGAGAGATAGTTCGTTTGCATGGTGTTCCTTCTAACATAGTAAGCGACCGTGATCCTATCTTCACTAGCGAATTTCGGAAGAGCTTGCAAGAGGCGGTAGGGACTCAGTTTTGTTTGAGCACCGCGTATCATCCTCAGACGGACGGCCAGACTGAGAGGGTGAATCTCATTCTAGAGGATCTTTTGAGCCTATGTATCCTAGACTTTGGGGGTACATGGGAAGAGCATCTTCCATTGGTAGAGTTCGCATATAATAACAGCTTTCAATCTAGCATTGGCATGGCACCTTTCGAAGCTCTTTATGGACGACCTTGTCATTCACCTACATGTTGGTGGGAATCTACGGATAAGATCTTACTTGGGCCCGATATGATTAGAGAGACTTCGGAAAAGATTGACTTGATTCGAAGGAGGATGAAGATGGCGCAAGATAGGCAGAAATCTTATGCAGACAAAAGGAGGACAGATCTTGAGTTTAATGTTGGGGACATGGTCTTTATCAAAGTGTCTCCATTATGGAATGTTGTTCGCTTTGGGTCCTTTGGGAAATTAGCACCAAGGTTTGTAGGGTCGTTTCCTATTAAGGAGAAGATTGGGCAGATGGCGTATAGAGTGGAGTTGCCTGAGAGACTTAGTGGTGTACACGACGTATTCCATGTATCACATTTGAGGAAGTGCCTACACGAGACCGCAGAGGTGGTAGAGCCGAACTTGCTTAGAGAGGTGGAGATAGAGCATGATGCGACGATTCGACGAGCTCCTACGCGCATTCTTGGGTCAGAGATTAAGAAGCTGAGAAATCGAGAGGTCAGACTAGTCAAAGTACAATGGGGAGATGATGAGAGCAACGCTACTTGGGAGACAGAAGAGAAGATGCGTTCATTTTACCCTTTTCTTTTTGAGGGTATGTCATTTAATTTCTCCTTTATCGCTTATCTTGTACTTATCTTACCTTTAGAGTATCCTCTCGCTAGTATCCTTGACCTTTAGATAGGGTAATCCTATTATTGAAACATGTGTTTGAGACATGTTATGTATGATGGATGCCTATGGATGCAAGTGTTTTCTAGTGGTTGCTCGTGGATGCATATACACACACTTTAGGCACTAGATCGGCTCAGTCACTTCATATTGCATATTGCATATAAATGTGTGTACATAGTTAAGTTAATGGATGTATAATGGTTGTGCTATCATAAGGATACCGCATTTTGGTGAATGGTTGTGCACACATGTAGAAATAATATGTATCGATAGGGTTCTTTCGCATACATAATGGACGCATGGCGCTATCATGGTTTGCATTAAGGAGGCCAACTGAATCAGTAGATCGCCTGATTTTGCATTAGATAAGGAACATATACACACACTTCTTGCATATGTTCATACAGCATTAGAAACTTTATAAGGACAATGGATGTCAGCGTTTGATGGTTGAGTAGATGGTTTTTTGGATGTTAGGATATACATTCTCCTTAACTTGGAGATTTCGGGGGCGAAATCCTTTAAGGAGGGGAAAATGTAACACCCCGTATTTCTATTAATAACAATGTTTACAAATTAAAGAATAATTAATTTTAGATTTGAGAATTAAGAGAAATGGGTTGCGCCATTGTGTTCATCTCGGAATTCTGGTTGAGATAGAGTCCGAGTTTGCGTGAATTGGACTTCGTATGAAGAAGTTATGGCCATCGGAAGTTTCAGAAAATTCAAAACAGCTCGCAGGAAAATTTAAAAATTCAAACTGAAAGTGCAGAAGCGGGCTGGGCGGGAAAATTCCTGCCCAGGCAGGTCGACACTAGAGTCGACCTCCCCCCCCCCCCCAGGTCGACTGTAGTGTCGACCTGGTCCAGTCGGCCAGGTTTTGGCAGAGCCCAATTTTGAGCTGTTGATGTGTCTTTAGGGCTGAGTTGGCTAATTTGACGGTTCATGTTAGTTCTGAGTTGATCTGACGGTCTAAATAAATCCTAAACTCTATATATACCTAGGTAGTCTCTCACTCTAAATTCACATGAAAAATAGAATAGCCTCCGTCATGCCATCGCCATGGAACTCAGTGTAGCCGCCGCCAACTAAGAAGGAAGAAAGCTAATCTAAACTAATTCTATTCAACTCTAAAGGAAATCAAGACTCTCTTTTTTCTATAATTGTGAGTATGATGATCTTAATAAGATTATTAGCAAACTAATTAGATTAAGATGTGATATGGATCATAAGAAAATGATGTGAATTGTCATATATGTTGTTGTAGACCTTATGCTATCATGTATGTTGTAAATCCTATGTTATGTGATGATGATGTCCTATATGTTGTAAATCATGCTATGATGATATTATATATGTTGCAAGTTTCTATGCTAAGTTGCGATGTTACAAAGCCATGATGTTATTATGTTGTAGTTAGCTTATGAATCATGATGTTGATTATATATATTTGGGCTATGATGATTCACATGATAAATCACATGTACCTATGCAAGTTTATATTTATTAGTATGTATAATATCACATATTGTATGACATCTATTTAGATCTAGAATTATGACATCTATTTAGATCTAGAATTATACTATGACATGTGTGAGTTCTATGTGTTAGATGCTAGTTCACACCATCATTATGTTGCATAAACCACATATGCAAGTTTATACATGAACTTGGGTTATGATCATATTATGTAAGTTGTGACATTTAACCAAACAAGTTGACACCTTTAGATCCATGACATGTGTAGTTTTATGCAAGTTTCGCCCCTATTATGATTAGATCTATTTTATTTGTCTATATGTTGTGATAATTTATCTTTGTGCTATGAGTTAGACTATTCGAGTCTAACGTATATTTTGCGTTGAATAAGCGAACGTATAACGTGGGGTAGGGGTAATATTAAGGATTTAATATTAAGAAATTGGGGTGCAATTGATATGATTTTGCATACCGTAAGTGGATGGCCATAATTGAGTCAATTATGGACATCATTAAAATTAGAATCAATTAATGTTTTGAATAGGGATATATTTAAAACTGGGGTAAAAGATTATAAGTGTTAATCAATGCTTAGGACACGAGGTTGGACTCGTTTGTGACGTAAAACTGCCCGGACCCGCCCGGCGAATCCAGTAGTCACAAATGTCAGCCCAATGTGAGAGGTCCTAGGACCTAATTAAAGCATAAAAGTTGTAAAGACACGAGGTTAGACTCTTTTATGGTGTAAGACTGCCTGGACCCGCCCGGCGAATCCAACTGCCATAAATGCCAGTCTAATGTGAGAGGTCTTTATGAGGTTATGGCCTGATTGAATTAAGAAATACTTAACCAGATAAACATGTGAAGTGGGACATGGGGGTTAAGTAGGTGCCTTGGGTGGCATGAGGAATCTAGTGGGTGCCTTTAGTGGCATTTGAAATAAGATTAGTAAGACTTAACCAAACACACATGTAAATGAACATGACTAAGAAAAGGGTTAAGTGGGATATACTAGTGGGGACAAGCTTAGGTGGATAGCTTGTGGTAAATAGTGGGGACCCATTTCAACCAGTAACCCAAAACGTATCTTTGTGGGCTCGACCCAAGTCGAGGACGGGACACGCGTACTGGGCTTGACTATAAGAGGCCAAACGGGTTAGCGGTGGCAACGCAAGTCCAACGACTTTCATATGTTTGTTTGGACCCGGGCTGGTAGGTAAGACGTTGTTGCATCATGTAGGTATAAGCCGTGTATCCTCAAGTTGTATCGGGTTGCCACTTTAGGGGAGTGATACACCCCACTGTGGGGCCAGCACGGGTGTCTACGAGTAGGGAGCCAATCGCAAGTGGGTAGTGGGGTACACCTAGCGGAGATAGGGGCAGGCGGCACCTATGTAGTTAGCTAGGGGTACACAAAGCTATTTATATAATTTCTAAGTTCGGTGAGTGGGATCAACCTTTAGAGTGACTGGTGTGGTGCAGTGTAGTAATTATTCGTTAGTAATTAGGTGTGCCTTTAACATTATCTTTATCTGCTCTTCCATACCCAATAGTTCATAGACATTTCCTTGTTTTCCAGCTTATGCCTTAGTCTAGTTATTTTGATAATAGTATTGTTAGAATTATCATACTCGCCAGACTTTATGTCTGACCCCCTCTATTTCTATCTTTTTCCTCCTCCAGGTCCTCAGGGTGGGCCCTGCTCTAGTGGAGCTTGATTGGATTGCTTTATCTCTCTTTTGGAAAGCTTGGACCGTTGAAGTAAAGTCCAGCTTGTTATCTTCTTTAATGGCTATTTATGTAATGGGATTATGTAATTTTTTTTATCAAGATGGGCATTGTACTTGACTCTGATTTATGGTTTTATGATTTAACAAACATGTTTAATTTCCGCTGCAATGAAATAAAGTTTTAGATTTCCAAGTACTACTTATTATCTGTCTTGTTGTAATTTTTCTGTTCTATATTCACTTAAAACATCCATGGAAGTTAATGCATTCCCTTTGTGAGTGACATTAATGGACGTGGGGTGTTACAGCAACTAGTTTAGGCCTTTAGATTAACCCTAGAATCAATCCGGGCCATCAAAACACGTCTCAGGGTTCAAAAATGGGTTCTGGGTCAAAACATGCTGACCAGGTCGACCTGTAGGGGGGAGGTCGACCATATGGTCGACCTGTGGGGTAGGTCGACCCTAAGGTCGATCACATGGTCGACCTGACCCCCAGGTCGACCTGCCTGGTCTGAAATTTGCTGAATCTTCTACAGGCCATAACTTCTTCATCCGGACTCCGATTTTCGAAAACTTGGACTCTATTTCTTGCATAATTCCGAGATGAACGCAATGAAGTAACCCATTTCCCTTGATTCTTATTTTAAACTTTAATTCTGCCTTGATTTATGGTTTAAACATGTTGTAAAAATTCGGGTTGTTACAATCACGGTTCAGATTCCGGGGCCCTGGACCTCCCGCATGGGGAAGTGCCCCTTTGGTGGAACCAAACGCTCGTTGAGGAGTTGCTTTTCCAGAGTGATTATGAGTAGGAGGCTTTGTTCCCTTATGACTGGGATTTGTAATCTCCTGGACATAATTTCCTCTATTCGGGCTTGAGGAAGAAATCCAGTTTCTTCCATTCGAGTGGTTTTAGCAGATTGAAGACGGGCTGCACTCATGTTAATCTTAGCCGCTGCGGCTTGCATAGCGTACATGGTTTCAAGTTTCTTCATCATGGCTTCATTCGTGATATTGATTCGACTTGTCAGTCCTGCTGCCACTTCATCCAATTCCCTTCTAGTTACGACGGTTCCGGCTTTAGAACTTTCACCAAATTGAAACTGGTTAGCGGGCGGAGTGTTTTCCGTGTTAGTGGCATTATCGACACTTTTGCTTATAGTTTCTTCGGTGGTCTACCTGGCTTACCCATGGCTTTGGATAAGAATTTCAATTCGGACAACTTAAATGATCGGAGTGTATTCAAAATTCCAATGCAAGGCCTTCTACCCTGTGAGAGAGTGAGAAATGAATTAGCAATCTGGGCCCCACGGTGGGCACCAAATGTTTTCCCTAAAATTGGGCTCAACACCAAAAATGTGAAGAAAATGTCTCACAAATAATGATAAGTGGAGCCACACAATGATTGAAATGCAAGTAGAAGACACAAAGTTTTATAGTGGTTCAATCCAATAAGGATCTACATCCACTCTCATAAGAGATTCCATTATCAATTCGCAAATTACAGGATTAACTTCTCTATTACAACATTTTCATCACTCCCTTACTCATGAATCATGTTTCAATCTATTAGGGATGAGAGAGAAGTGTACTAATCAGCGGAGATATGATATAGATGTGGTAGAATTGGAAGAATTCCTTCTTGCACACAAGCTTCACTCAATCAATTTTCAACTCTTGAATCATTTGGATGTGTTTGATGAAGATCTTGATCCATGGATTAATCTTCAATTTATGATATTGGATAGATGTTTAGAATTTTTGTAGAATATTTTCAACAACACTTCGTGGTCTAAAGATTCGATCCCCCCTAATGAAGAAGTGAGGGGGCTATTTATAGGAGATTTCCAAACCAGATGGAAATTCTGTAATTATGCAGAAAAATGCCATGACTCATGTCGCCACCGACATGACTTGGATCTTAGCTATAACTCATGTCGCCAACGACATGATTCATGTCGTTTGGCGGGTTGCCCTTGGCGCCTTGAGCTTGCGACACGACATGACTCTCCTTGACATGGTTCATATCATTCGGATGATAGCTGTCAACAACCTGGTAATAACTGGATGTGGTATGAGTAGGTCGCAACATGGTTTGTATCGATATCTTAAGTAGCAGCTTGCTCCTTATGTCGTTGAACGACATGGGGGATTGACGATATGGCGTGTTTCCTGAATTCGACCTAGCTCTCTCGACATGGTTTAAGGCCGACGTGAATTACTTGTACACCATGTCGCTAAACGACATGGATAACAATAGTATAACGTTATGTTGCTGACCAACATGAATCTTAGCCTTATTTTATGTCATTACATTAGAGTGGCATGACTGTCGAATGCTTTATCTTCCTCTCAACGCCATAAAGCAGGCACGACATAACTGAAGACGACATGGCTCCTTCCTTTTCTCACGAAATGGCCTTAAAACGACTTGGCATTTATGTATTGAGCCCTACGACTTGACAAATAACAGCATGACTTTGACGACATATTGAACACGTATTTTATGCGTTAACAAAAATTCATTAAAATTGCAAAAATAAAAATTTTAAATTGGTTCTGATTTTCAGGGTTGTTACACGCTTATTAACTAAATTAACTTAACCAACCTTCACCATCAAACGTTAACCATTCCTTAGTTAAAGACGAAGTCAATTAAGTTGGGGTATAACTACCTCTCAGACCTTAACTGAACAACATTTTTAACTTTGAAATAGATAAATTTCACCTTTAAATTTTTTAACAAACTTCCTTACGTAACTCTCGGATTCTATTTACGAATCCACTTACGTTATAGAATTCATTTGATTATAATAATAGTGTTATAATCCCATACTTCCGAAATATAATAAATTTAATATAACTTTTATTTCTTAACTTAAATAAATAAACAAAGGGTTTATTAAATAAATAAATCTTGATTTAAAAACCAGAAAGCAAATAATACTTTCCAACATTCGATATAGTCGAATCCCAATGTCTAATTCTTTCTCGAATAAACTCTATTCGATAAATCTCTCTCGAATAAACTATATTCAATAACACTTTCTCGAATAAACTATATTCGATAATCTCTCCTTCGAGTAAACTATATTCAATAATATCTCCTTCGAATAAACTATATTCGACTCACTCTATTCGAATAACTAATATTCGATTAACTCTATTCCAATAATTAATAATCGATTTACACTAATTCGATTAACTCTATTCGATTAACTCTAATTCGAATAACTAATATTCGATTAACTCTAATTCGATTAACTCTAATTCGATTAACTCTAATTGATTAACTCTAATTCGAATAACTCTAATTTTAGTTTAACCCTGTTTCCTTTCTCATTCAAATTACCATTTGAATTTCTATTTCAAATCCCAATTTTTCTTTATAAATGTTTTAATTTATAAAATAACTAATTTAATCCATTATTGACATCGAATGTGAAAAATATTTCTTTTATATAATCCATTAAGTTTGATTTCTTATTTAAAATAATATTCCATTTCCAAATTCTATTTACACTTCTATTTATAGAATTATTCATACGAAATCTCCTTTGTATCCTAATGCTTAAATCTCATTTATAAATCCCTTTATAATTGCTACATTTAACTTAAGTATCAAATATCTGTATTAAAACAAATTTTTACTTCTATATATAAATTCAGACTTATATATTCAATATATCTAACGATAAATAATTTACTTAATTTATAAGACGTTATTTATAAATTAATCTTCTCCATTTTATCTGTTAAAACAGATTTCTATTTAATATTTATTTTCCACTTATTTCCTTTTATAAAATTCTATTCATCTTATAAAATACTTCCTTTTTATAATATCCTATTTATTTCATATAAACATTTCATTTATAATATCCTATTTATTTTATAAATAATCCCTTTTCTAATTATATTTATTTCCCTAATATTTCCGTTTATAATTATATTTATTTCATATAAATATTTCCTTTTATATAAAATCCATTAATTTTATAAATATTTTATTTTCAAAATACACTTTGAAATTTCACTTTTTACTTTCCATTATCACTTATGGTATTAAAATACCAAATCAAAAGTATCAATCATCATCCATTTCCATTATCACTTATGGCATTAAAATACCAAATCAAAAGTATCAATCATCATCCAAACACAGATAATCAATAACAGATTATATCCCACATCATATATCACAATATATGAAAAACAGTATTATAAATATTGAGGAATCCAGTTGGATCCCTCCAACCTGTTTCCCTGCATCCACAGATGTTAAACAATACAAATAACATCGATTTCATTCAATATGAAATATTCTGATCAACAGAATCAATATTTGACTAACGATATATATTTATAATTATATCGATATTTTTAATTAATTAATTAGTCGTTCAACCGACCAATCAACACACAACAATCAACCAATATTTATCAGTTCTAAAATATATGTTATGAAAATATAAATTGAGCAGAGTTAGTGAGATTTACTCACATTGGACGATTTATTGCTAAATAACGATAATTGTCGGTTGATTCAGACAGACAATTTATTTTGCTATAAATTGTAATGAGCTCCAATTCACTCGTAGTCAGTTCCATTGTGTAGTCGTCGTCCATACAATCCCAGCGGATCTTGTTTTGCTGAAAACCGATATCGTATGCATAAGTTATGTATTTTTAAAATTATAAAATTGTTTTATATCAGTTTAAACTTGAATAATTTAAATACGGGCTCTACCCAAATATTCGTCAGCCCATCTCAGCGCACTACCACTAAAAATAGTCTTCTTCCCTAGGCAAACAAATTGGATGCTCCTTCTCATTCAATCCATTTCCAACTTTTACCTTCTTTATTTTTCATTGTAAACAAATCCAACTAAATTAACAAAAAATTTAATATTAACCTAAATTAATATTCCCTAAATCACCTGCTTACTGTTAAATTGCGTCTTCCATAAATTATCGAGCTCCAGCCATCCATTGTTCATGGTCATCTCACGCAATACTTTCCCTTTAAACAGCTTGATTCTCACCATGATTCACACATAAAACTCACCTCATTTTATCTTCCTCAAATTCGTATAAGTCACGCCCCCTTCCTCATTATTACCGGAACACGACTTACACTGCCATGGCCAAAGTTTAGAGCCTCCATACTTCCACTATACTACACAGATTTGCAAACGGACTTCACCATTTCCTTTCTCTTTGAAATCTTCATCATTTTACCATCTGCATGCCAGGCTTGATCACACTCGCAGATTGCGTCGACAGTACCTTGTCGAGCTCGTCCCAGCTTTCGAGCGACAAATTTAATCAGGGAAAATCCCAAGATTTTGCATGCCATATCAGCTTGAACTCCTCAATCCAAAAACAGCATCGAATCGAACCATCACTCCTTTATTTTGCCTAAATCCGACGATTTCCTAAACCCTAACCACCGCTATATAAAACGCAACATATAAAAGGAGTTTCGAACTACAAATAACTAAAGTTGGGTTGAAGGAAATCATTTAAGGAATCCAAATATATAGATTTATAGGATTTTACTGAAGCTTTTTTGGATTTTTTAAAGGAAGAAAATCTTAGTTTTTCTGTGTAAGAGACTGGCGGCCATCATTTTGACCATAGGAAAAAGTTTATTGTTTGTTTAGGTTGGCATGGTATTTATAGGAGGATTTAATATTTTTTTAATCTATTATTTTACTAATTTATTTCATATTTCTACTTGTATTGTTGATTAAAAATTCCTATAATCACATATAATATCCAAAAATCATGAAAATGGACATACAACAAGGGTTTGACATTACGAACCCATCAAACTTGTTTCGTCGAATTCCGAGTCCGCATGCTCACACAACTTATTTTTAAAATCCAATTATTGACTGTTTTTCACATTAAAATCCCACACGGCCACATACTGACCCCTAGAATCACGAAAATTTAAATCTAACAATTATTTAATATTTCGGATCCAACAAAATTAGTTTCATCAAAAACGGAGGTCATTTGCAAAAATGGCTATTTTAAAGCTTTAAATAAAACCATTTAAATATAAATATATTTAAAAATAATTAAATTAAATATAAATAAATAAATATTATCGTTTATATTCACATATAATATTACGCAACTCCAATATAAATATATATGGATTCATAACCCGATATTTCAAATCCGGGTTAATCGGTATCCAATTTATATTGAAAATCCATTTATAATATAAATAAATTGTTATAAATTATAACAGAGTTCCATAACGACTTTTCAAAAATTTGACTTGGACACAATTTACATGACGAAAACCCGATTTTTCTCTTTTATTTGAAATATATAGTTCACCAGCTCCGAATGTTTCTTATTTCACAAAAATCTAATTTAAAACGGATTCTGTATATCCATTTAAAGTTCGAATCGCCAATTACGAACTACCACGCCATTTCGAGCTCGTTTATAATTATAATATAAATTATACATTCAACTAGCATTTATAAATAAATTTGTTAATATAATTTAACTCTAAACTGAATTATATATTTTAAATTGTCCAATTCACACAATATTGTCAATTCACCATTTCCGACTATTTCGGAATTAAATGTATTACTCTATATTTGTATTAATTAAATATTC
The DNA here is from genome assembly GCA_030737875.1 of Allium sativum. Classification (NCBI taxonomy): domain Eukaryota; kingdom Viridiplantae; phylum Streptophyta; class Magnoliopsida; order Asparagales; family Amaryllidaceae; genus Allium; species Allium sativum. The sequence goes on from CM060926.1 coordinate 694,721,709, forward strand.
TATATTATTTGATTAGACAACCATTTTATATTACCAAACTAACTAAATAAATTATTTATTATCCATAAAAATACAGGTCGTTACATTCTTTCCCCCTTAGAATAATTTCGTCCTTGAAATTGCTAAGGTAGAAAACAAACCTTATTAAATGGGTTAAAATTATTTGTTTATTCTTAACTTCAGTTTTACTATACCAATTAATTTCAATTAAAATATTAATTAATTCTTATTAACGAAAATTTCCAAAAATTCTGAAAATTTTCTAACACTCTAAATTTCTGAAAAATTTCGCCAGCACCACCTTTGTACTGGTCAATCGGTACAACTACAACTCGCCTCTCTAAGCCTTCCCCAACCCAAAAGAAAATCAAACAGCCGAGCGGCTTGCCAATTGGGCTCATAAAATCACCAAACTCATTTAAAAATAAACATGTCCCTTTTTTTCGGGCATATCATTATATCGTTTCCATCTGCTGCTAATTCAGCATATACCAATGTCTTTTAATTCAAACTCCAATCCATTTATCCTCAACATAGTTATTCGCTTAAACAAGCCAAATATCATTCCTAATCTCATGTAGCATTTTTGATTCCAAACTCTTACTTACCCCAACCATTATCATTTCAAATTCCTATCCCTTAAATCCAGTGTCTCGATATCATTCTAGTCCAATTCAATTTCATTTACCACTTAACTGGCTTTACTTTAATTCCAATTTGCTTTTACAAATTTCGGTTTAATTTGTTTCTAATATCTCGTATAATCTCTACCTGGGAGTTTTAAACCATTTCCCTTTCCAAAAATCAAATATTCCCTTTTCGGAAATCAAAACCACTTGTTTTCTCAAAACATTTCCAAACTGTATCTTTGGTAGTAATCCGTCACTTAGAACTCGAAAATGAACACTGATGATGTGGCCAACATCATCAGAATTATTTCCTAGCGATCAAAGTGAGTTCGGTACTATATCACTTTTCAAAACCATTTCTTTATCATTTCTATTTTAAAATTATTTCAAAATATCCTTCTCAATGCTTGTAAAACAATTTAAAATCTCCCAGGATTTTAAAATTCTCATATATTTAGTTCAAATCCATTTGTATACACTTTTCACATTTCCAGAGTTTTTAATTCCAATTCTAATTTAAATTCAGATTTAATCCATCTGAATTCATATATTACACTTATACGAATTCTGATTGGTTATTTACATAACCATTTTACTTTTATAATCTCATTCGATTATATTGATAACCGACACATCAAATATACAATTATATTTCCAATATATATATATATATATATATTTATCAAAATATAATTTGTGTAAAATTATTCCATTTTTGCCTTTTTTTCAAAACATACTGTGTTGGTTTATCGTATTCAAGTGTTTAGAAACCCCTACCGATACAATGGATCAAACTAATCGATCAGAATCCATAAACAACTCAGCCAATAAATCTCCACATAATAAAACCCTTTTTATAAAATCCACAAATACGTTCACTCGTATATATACACTTAAACTCAATCTAGGGTATTACTGATCCCATCTCTACTGAGTTACGCCATAGAGCCAAGGTAATACTTAAACTTCAGCTCTGATACCACTGTAACGACCCGGGGATTTTCGACTCCGAAAATCGACACAAATACCAATGTCGACTAATCAGACATCGGAAATACCTGATCATTAATAGAAAGAAGTTAGAGGGTGAGAATAGATAAGGTAGAACTATTAGAATACAAGAAGAAGAACACAACAGCTTCAGAGTAACAAGAATCTCACAGCGGAATGAATAAAATATAGTATGCAAAATAACATTGAAACACAAATCTGTATATATTAGAGTACAACACTTACATCACAGCGGAAATAAACAATAACTATAAATTGCTGCTGAAGCCTCCTGCTCCAAGCTCCATCTAGTGCATCTGTAAATCCCGACTACTTGACTGCTTGTACAAATTTGGGCACCAAAGAGTTTACGGAAAACAAAAAAAAAATAAACTCTGGGTCATTCATGGGACTGGTGTGAGTAAACTCCAACCACTTGATTTAACTTTTAAAAATCATGTTCAAAGGAATGATAATCGTAAGACCGATCCACACATAAACACGGATGGTTTTTACCTTACGATAACCCAAATCATTTTAAAAATCAATACTTTTCTGATATTATAATAATGTCTAATCATAAATAATTAACAATCTAGCAGAACGCTTGCATCTCACGCTCCGCATATATATATATATATATATATATATATATATATATATATCAATAAAAACCACAGGAGCTTATTGGAGATTGGATTCCAACTACAACATGGTATGGAACCACCTGTTGATAGTGTATCTCTAGAGAGGAACACACTGGGTTCAATAAGAATGTCTTGCAACCCGGCCACACATGACCGACCACTCATTTCTCTTGAGTGTATCGAATATATTGTCACTTGCAGTTGCAAGCAACATAACTGTTCCTGGGAGATACAGAAGCGAAAAGAAATAACGAATATGAATATTCTCTAGATAGACAATACACCCTAATAGGGGCGACCCACATAGCCATGCTGCTTGCCCGATTTTTGTCATTTCCCGGTTGATTTGGCTTGAGGCCATTACTTATTTTTTGACAGATCATACATTCATTTACTTTGAATGCCACATCGTCATACCCGCCAAATCACAATTTGATTTCCAAGAAAATACCATAGGTATAAAGCTAAGAGAAATGAATCCTCCGCCACCAAACGTGGATACGTTTGAACCGATCAACTTATGTGATCCGTTAGATATACTCTGTCAGACATTCATCCATACACGTTGTCCTGGGTCTGGACAAACCGAAGGCACTATTATGTAAATCCATCTATGGCAATTTCTAACTAGGATCATCAGAACAGCCCTTGCACAACTCCGTCTTCAATTATCTTCATCATATTCTATTCACAACGCTAGTGCTCATACAGAGCGGTTTTCATATAATGAATCTGATCCCGGTCTCTCCATATTGACGAAAGAAAAATGGTCAAAAACTTTGATAGTCGGTGATTTAACTATCAAAGGAAAACATGTGTACAAACAACGGTCGTATTTCCAAATGGAAATCTTACCGAGCCAGTCATCACTCAACACTGACCCCCTTTAATTTAATTTGCCATTCAATTGTTCATTTCCCCATTTCCAATACCATATATTCGTAAATTCTTATTTTCTAAATTTAGAAAATATACGTTATTAATCGTTGGAAAACATTTCCATATTTACACCTATTTCTTATTTTCTATATTAAAAACATTTATGATTTCTTATTTGGAAAACATACACAAAACCCCTTCGTTGAATTTAAACAGATGTTTAAATAAAACGTCGCTATGCCAACTCGAACCATCACACTCATTAACTAAATTTACTTAATCAACCTTCACTATCAAACCTTAACCATTTCTTAGTTAAAAACGAAGTCAATCAAGTTGGGGTATAACTACCTCTCAGACCTAAACAGAATAGCATTTTTAACTTCGAAATAGATAAAGTTCACCTTTAAAATCTTTAACAAACTTCCTTACGTAACTCTCATATTATATTTACGAATCAGCTTCCTTCACAGAATTCATTTGATTATACTAATAGTGTTATAATCCCATACTTCCGAAATATAATAACTTTAATAGAACTTTTATTTCTTAACTTAAATAAATAAACAAAGGGTTTGTTAAATAAATAAATCTTGATTTAAAAGCCAAAAACAAAATAATACTTTTGTACATTCGATATAATCGAATCCCAATGTCTAATTCTTTCTCTAATAAACTCTATTCGATAACTCTCTCTCGAATAAACTATATTCAATAACTCTTTCTCGAATAAACTATATTTGATAATCTCTCCTTGAATAAACTATATTCGATAATATCTCCTTCGAATAAACTATACTCGATTCACTATATTCAAATAACTAATATTTGATTAACTCTATTATATTAACTAATATTGGATTAACTCTATTCCAATAATTAATATTCGATTTACTCTAATTCGATTCACTCTATTCGATTAACTCTAATTCGAATAACTAATATTCGATTAACTCTAATTCAACTAACTCTAATTGATTAAATCTAATTGATTAACTCTAATTCGATTAACTCTAATTGATTAACTCTAATTCGAATAACTCCAATTTTATTTTAACCCTATTTCCTTTCTCATTCAATTTCCCATTTGAATTTCTATTTCAAATCCCAATTTTTCTTTATAAATGTTTTAATTTATAAAATAACTATTTTAATCCGTTATTCACATCGAATGTGAAAGATATTTCTTTAATATAATCCATTAAGTTTGATTTCGTATTTTAAAATAATATCCCATTTCCAAATTCTATTTACACTTCTATTTATAAAATTATGCATACGAAATGCCCTTTTTTCTAGCGCTTAAATCTCATTTATATATCCCTTTATAATTGCTACATTTAACTTCAGTCTCAAATATCGGTATTAAAACTGATTTTTACTTCTATATATAAATTCTGACTTATATATTCAATTTATCCAATGATAAATAATTAATTAATTTATAAGACATTATTTATAAATTAATCTTCTCCATTTTATCTATTAAAACATATTCTATTTAATATTTAATTTCCAATTATTTCCTTCCATATAATTCTATTTATTTTATAAGATACTTCTTTTTTATAATATCCTAATTATTTCATATAAATATTTCATTTATAATATCCTATTTATTTCATATAAAAATTTCACCTATAATGTCCTATTTATTTTATAAATAATCCCTTTTCTAATTATATTTATTCCCCAAATATTTCCTTTTATAATTATATTTATTTCATATAAATATTTCCTTTTATATAAAATCCATTGATTTTATATAAATATTTTATTTTCAAAATACACTTTGAAATTTCCCTTTTTTACTTTCCAATATCACTTATGGTATTAAAATACCAAATCAAAAGGATCAATCATCATCCAAACACCCATAACCAATAACAGATTATATCCTACATCATATATCACAATATATGAAAAACAATATTATAAATAGAATCCAGTTAGATCCCTCCAACCTATTTCCATGCATCCACAGATGTTAAACAATATAAATAACATCGATTTCATTTTAATATGAAATATTCTGATCAACAGAATCAATATTTGATTAATGATATATATTTATAACTATATCGATATTTTTAACTAATCAATTAGTCGTTCAACCAACCAATTAACACACAGCAATCAACCAATATTTATCAATTCTAAAATATAGGTTATGAAAATATAAACTAAGTAGAGTTAGTGAGATTTACTCACATTGGATGATTTATCTCTAAGTAACGATAATTGTCGATTTATTTAGTCAAACAATTTATTTTGCTATAAATTGTAACGAGCTCTAATTCACTCCCAGTCAGTTCCATTGTGTAGCCGCCTTCCATACAATTCCAGCGGATCCTGTTTCATTGAAAACCGATATCATATGCATAAGTTATATATTTTTAAAGTTAATACATTGTTTTATATCAATTTAGACTTGAATAATTTAAATACGGGCTCTACCCAAATATTCGTCAGCACATCTCAGCCCACTATCGCTTAAAATAGTCTTCTTCCCCAGGCAAATTAATTGGACTCTGCTTCTCTTTCAATCCATTTACGACTTTTACCTTCTTTGTTTTTCATTGAAAACAAATCCAACTAAATTAACTAAAAATTTAATACTAATTAATATTAACCTAAAATAATATTCCCTAAATCACCTTCTTACTGTTAAATTGCGTCTTCCTGAAATTATCGAGCTCCAGCCATCCTTTGTTTCATGGTCATCTTGCACAACACTTTCCCTTTAAATATCCTAATTCTCACCATGATTCACACACAAAACTCACCCGGTTTCATCTTCCCCAAATTTGTATAACTCACGACCCCTTCCTCATTATCCCCTGAACATGACTTACACTGCCATGGCCAAAGTTCAGAGCCTCCATGCTTCCACCATACTACATAGATTTGCAAACGGACTTCACCATTTCCTTTCTCTCCAAAATCTTCATCATTCTACCGTCTCCATGCCAGGCTTGATCACACTCGCAGATTGCGTTGATAGTACCTTGTCGAGCTCGTCCCAGCTTTCGAGCAACAAATTTTATCAGGGAAAATCCTAAGATTTTGCTTGCCACATCGATTTGAACTCCTCAATCCAAAAACAACATCGAATCGAACCATCACTCCCTTATTTTGCCTAAATCTGACGATTTCCTAATCCCTAGCCACAGTTGTATAAAACGAAGCGTATAAAAGGATTTTCGAACTGCAAATAACTGATGTTGGGTTGAAGGAAATTATGTAAGGAATCCAAATATATACATATATAGATTTATAGGATTTTACTGAAGTTGTTTGGATTTTTTAGAGGAAGAAAATCTCAGTTGTTCTGTGTAAGAGACTGGCTGCCATCATTTTGACATAGGAAAAAGTTTAGGGTTTGTTTAGGTTGGCATGGTATTTATAGGAGGATTTAATATTTTTTTAATCAATTATTTTATTAATTTATATCATATTTCTAATTTTATTGTTGATTAAAAAAATCCTATAATCACATACAATATCCAAAAATCATGAAAATGGACATACAATTAGAGTTTGACATTATGGACCCAACAAAACTTGTTTCGTCAAATTCTGAGTCCGCATGCTCACACATCGTATTTTTAAAATCCATTTATTGGCTGTTTTTCATATTAAAATCCCGTATGGCCACATAGTGACCCTAAAAATCACGAAAAATGAAGTCTAATAATAATTTAATATTCCAAATCCAACAAAATTAACTTCGTCGAAAACGGAGGTCATTTGCAGTAATGGCTATTTTTAAAGCTCTAAATAAACCCATTTAAATATAAATATATTTCAAAATAATTAAATTAAATATAAATAAATATTATCATATATATTCACATACAATATTACGCAGCTCCAAAATAAATATATATGGATTCAAAACTCGATATTTCAAAATCGGGTTAAATCAGTATCCAATTTATATTAAAAATCCATTTATAATATAAATAAATCGTTATAAATTATAATGGATTTCCATAGCGACTTTTCGAAAATTTGATTTGGACACAATTCACAATCTACACAATAAAATTTGGATTTTTCTCTTTCATTTGAAAAATATTTTTCACTAACTCCGAATGTTTCTTTTTTCACAGAAATCCGATTTAAAACGGATTCTGTATATCCGTTTAAAGTTCGAATCACCAAATTACGAACTGTCGCGCCATTTCAAGCTTGTTTATAATTATAATATAAATTATACGTTCAACTAGCATTTATAAATAAATTCGTTAATATAATTCAACTCTAAACTGGATTATATATTTTAAATTGTCTAATTCACACAACATTGTTAATTCACTATTTCCAACTATTTCGGAATTAAATATATTATTCTATTATTTATATTAACTAAATATTCTATGTTATTTAATTTGACAACCATTTCATATTACCAAACCATTATTAAATAATTAAATAAACTATATATTATCCGTAAAAATATAGGTCATTACAGAGTAAATTAAATAAATCCAGGAACAAACCAAAAAGTTATTTATTTATGTCTCTTGCTTCTGGATTTTAGAGCTTTGATTTTTGAAAATCCTTAATGATTGAGAATCTCGCATCATTATTCCTAATCCTTGTTTCTGATTTTCTAAAGAGAATTTAGTATTCTTGTGATTCCATGGGTCTTCTTATTTTCTCTAGTGAACGATCACTCGAGAGAATGGGAATCTCAAGCGGAGGGGAGATTTGGGTTTTGCGATCCACGGCAAACTCAATTATTCCTTATTTTAATTCTATGATCTAGTTGATCATCCGGAAGTGCTATAGTCAACTCACGTGCGGACTTAGCCCCATGTATCTTTAGTGATGAATCTCGAGAGGATGAGCTCTTTTGATATTCATTCCTTGTTTATTTGAATCATTTGGGTCGACAATTGTATCCGCACGTTTGTTAACCCTTGTGTATATTTTTTTTTGGGATTATGACCTCTTTGGTTTAATCTCATCTTGTTATAGAAATTGTCTATTGCTTCTTTGATTAGTTGTTGGCGTTTTTGCGATTTGAGATTTCCGGTGGAAAATTATCTTAAATCTTTTTGTTCTGAAGTGGTAAGTTGTGCACTACTTATCCATCATCTTCTCGATGTTTCTAATTTTCTACAATCGATACTCGAGTTTCTGAATATTGAAAATTTCGTATGATTCCTAATGATTCGTCCTTATGGTTACTAAATGAGATTTAGTACCAGGTTAGAAATCAATTTCCCCGAATAGTTCATTGGCATTCCTTTACCAATCTTGAATCATTGATACTAAAATTTATTATTCCTTCGAGAATTGCTCTCCTTTGCTAAATTGGGTGGAATCTCTATGTTGTGCTTTAGTTGGTGTCAGCCACCTTATCGCAAGACTAAGGTGCTCAGATTCGATGTTCGCTACGTCGTCATGATTGAGTATTGGGAATGGAATAGTCAGCCACCGTAATTTCCCATCTCATATCCTAAGAGAAATATCTACTATCAATATTCTGCGTCTATTGGACCCAGTCTTATTACTTCTTGAAAATTCTGAATTTGATTTGCAAGATCCTTAGGTAATATACAAATTCTCATTCCTTTGAGAATTGTAATAAGAGAGGCAAATCAATACGAATTCATAGCATTTATGAATTTTTCTAGAATTATTTTACCTGTTTGGCATGACTACCTTCATGGGTAATGAAGTTTGAGATAGAACTCTAGTTTTTATAACCTTGCGAGACGAAATGGGGATCTCACCTAGTTGTTGGTGTGGTCTTTTCAGTTTATGTCGGTTCTTATTGTACCACTTTATGGTATAATTTTTGGTTGTTACCTATTACTTCAATCTTAAGGAATTGCAGGGACGCGATTCTTTTAAGGGGGAAGTCTGTAACAACCTGCTCATTCGACGATTTTAGATCTAAATATTTTATTCAAATATATCATCGTATCTTATATATCACTCAAAATGTCGTTTTTCACAAACGATAAAATTAGGATTTGGGACCGCCTCCATTGAGTGTGGATCGTCGTTTACAACCTTTTTGACTATACGCATTAATATGTTTCGAGTTCGTGAAAATTGGAACTTTTGTTGGGTCTTGGTTTAGCTAAACCTAGCCCACTCCTTATAACCAAATAACACCCTTTCTCTCCCATTCACTCTAACACTTCAAATAAAACAGAAAATGGGGGAAGGGAATGGGAAATAGAAATTCTCTAAGCTAGGGCCTTCAATCTAGAGCTCAATTCTTGTGCAAATCCAATTCTAAGACATGGGTAACCTTCTCTATTCTCTTCTCTATCTTCGTAGTTAATCAGTTTCATATTTTTGCTCTTTCCCTAAAACATATATTCCCTTATGTATGCTCATGAGGTTGTTTTGGAGGAGCTAATAAAGAAAGGTAGGTTCTTGCTCGAATTGGAGCTTATTCTTCATCGTTTGCAACCAAGTTGATTTCTTTGATGAACTCACATCTATGCCTCAAGCCTTGGTACTTGTAAAAGTGTAATTTAGTGTTCATATGTGTTTGCGTGTGCTAGTGAATTGGTTATGTAAGTGTAACTTAACCGATTCCATATGTTTTTGTTCCATTGAGTTGAAATTATAAGTAGGATTATTTACACGATCTTATGCATATGTTTTGAGATGATTTGGTGATGTTGTGAAGCTCGTTGTCCCTCGACAAAGTTTTAAGTCTTCACAAGTTTCTTGAATCGCTTTCGTATGCTTTGGTTTGGAATTCAGTTCATATTTGAATATATAATCAAAATCATTGCAACCTTATGTATATATGTTTATGCGTGTGAATATGGTGTTGTGAGTTCTTAAAGAACTCACATCTATGCCTCAAGCTATATGAATGTATAATGTGCTCTTGGCACGTATATGTTGTGTGTGCATTGTGTGTGTAATGTTTGGTTTTCATGAAATTGTGCATTTTTGTGTTTTAAAAGCATAACCTTTGCATTTACGTGAATGTGTGTATATGCATGTTGTTTTTGTGCTTTAGAGAGTGTATGCAAGCCCTCTAAACATTTGGATTCAATACGGGAAGTCCGGGGCTTTCCCGAGTTTGATTTGGAAGTCATAGGTAAACAAAATAATTATTTGCGTAAAGTCAGACATTTGACCAATGCAACAGACGTCTGAAAATGCTCTCAGGAAATTTGTTTCCTGCAATTTGCGTCAGTCAAACGTCTGAACCGACGCAACATATGTCAGATTTAGCTATCGGCTAGGAAAATAATCATTTGCATTAGGTCAGACGTCTGAACCGATGCAACAAACGTCTGATTTATCTCTTTTAAAATTATTTGCATCAGTTCAGACATCTGAACCAATGCAACAGACGTCTGTCGGGGGCAAAATAGTTGAATTCTTAAAATGATCATAACATTTTAATATTTTGTCGGAATTCAACGAAAACAGGTGCGTTGGAACCGTCTCGACGAGAGCTTTCTATGAAACTAAATTTAGTGTAGTTTACATTATTTGATATCAATTGTGGCCTTTTTATGATTTCATAAACCTTTTTCACGACTCTAAAACGTGAATTAACAAATCTATATCCTTCGAGTCTATTCCGATATTGTTTAAAACCTTCGCGTACTAGTTTGGGATTTCGATTCATTCATTGATAGAAATTACAACCGTTATCCCTTTGATTTCCTATATGTTGTTGAAATGTGAGTTTATGTTTTATGATTTTTGTGTTCCCTTCGCTACGGCGATTGTTTTATGAATAACTGAACCACAATGGATAACAGGGTTTATATTGTCAATGTACATCGAACCAATGTTTAATAAGTTTTTAAATTCAAATCCTTTTAAAATAAATTCAATTTCTAAACCTGGTTCCAGTTCTATTGATTTATATACAATTCCTTACCCTATCGATCGGACGAGAAATTTAGTTTATTTACCTTAGTAAAACTGAGGACTATGACCCCTTATATGTTTACTTCGACGAATAACCCTTGGACTCATGCGTTCGAACATGTGTGGTTATTTCCTCTATTTTGAATAGAAACTTTTTAGTATGAACCAACAACGAGTTCGTAAATGTTTGAGAATAGCGAGTGTTTATGGGACATTTAGCTATTTTCTTATATTAACTATCTCGATGTAATTTATACTCACCGGACCGATGTGGTCCTTTTATGACTTATGGTTTGAGGTCCTCGATCGCCCGAGTGGGATTTACGATTCTAGGATTTCACCTATAGGACTTCGGTCCAACTTTCTATGATTTATGTATTTTCTCTCTTCCAGGGTCACGACCCGGCTCTTTGGGGAGCTTCGGCTCAAACAAATGGGTTTGCTACCTAGAGATCGTATCTCATCTTCTATGAATAGGCCTTTTTATGATGTTCTGGATTTCTTAGTAATTTTTGATTCTTGATTACATTGATGTGATGCGCGTCAATTTGATAAATGTTTGGCATTTGTTTGTCGATTCTTATTGATATATGCTCTTTTCCTATCATGAGAATTATTTCCTCTATCACTTCCAGTTGTGTGCTATTATTTGAATGTTGCATTCTACATTAGCAAGGAGATTATTTAGAGATATTCGTGTGCTGACATTCCATTGTCATTTCCTAATTGTGTTGACATGCCATGTTTCATATTTTTTTATGATTAGATATTATTACTAGAATCATGCCATCCTATGTCATATCTTTTGTCATCTTAGTTTATTTGATAAGTACAGCTAGACTGACTCATTTATTGTTTATTCCTTTAAATAATACTCAGGTTAGACTGAGTCATTTTAGGTACTCCTCTGGGTCTTCTCGGAGGATTGATCTTTCGCTTTTAGCTTGCTACTCTGTCTCCGCGGCTTTATGTACTTTTGTACGTATGGCATTATCTATCGTTGTGTACCTATTCTTTTATTTAGATCATGGTACATGTATTAGTGGATCCTTGCTAACCACTAGCTTATTGTACACATTCTTGGTTTATTCATATCTATTCTGCCTTTGTGATATGATTTTTCTGTGTCTGGTTGTGATTTATATTATTGTTGTCATCTATTTTATACTGCTTTCCGGATTATTTATAGCTGTTATTAGTTGCTCTATGTGCGTAATATTCATGTCGAAATTTTAATAGGTATCAGAATTCGATGTGTATTGCTCACATGGAGTAATCATACAATCAGTCGCTCTGTAGCGACCCGAACTTCCCCGGTCTCCGAAGAGATGAGAAAGAACGAATTACTGTGAGGACTGGGAAACGTGTGTTCAGAAATTGCCAATCCTCTAACGTAAGTGAGGACCAGCCCTGAAGCATCCAGGATTGCCCAGAGTGTGTAGTCCTGAGACATTTGCTAGAGTGTCTCGAACGCGAAGAGAAGCTTGCCCCTTGCCTCGACTCATGACGAAATCCAATTTCCAATACGTGTAATTCTGTTTTAATTGTAGAACTAGTATGGCGACATAGTAGATGGTAGCTATGCCGCCTATGATTTATATTTATGATTGAAATTGTTTTGACACTATACACTTATTATAGTATCAAATGATTTGTTTTAAAACGTACCAAGCATGTTTGGCTATTATAAGGGAAAACCCTATCCTCCGGCTTGCGTTGCATTGTGTGATGGGACCTGGGTCTTGTAATAGCTTCATTTTTCGAAAAGGCATTGCGTTGTTTATTGATATGCACTGGTATTCTTGGGAGAAAACCCGTTCCGTGTTATACGGCGTGGTCCCTTGAATTACTCTCTTTTAAAGTAAAGCTTTAAATAACTGTTTTAGTTCTCACACCAGTCACATGACTGACCTGGAGTTTATTGTTTTAACCTAAACTCTGGGTGCCCCTATTTTCCACACGGGCAGCTAGTAGTTTTGGTTTTGCAGATTTATATTCACAGGATCCTGGTTTACAGCTGGAATGATATCCGGAAAGCTCTGTATCCGTATATCACCTTCAGTTGTGCTTTGTATTATTTTCCGCTGCTATGTAATTTATTGTAATCTCTGATATTCTTTGTTGTATAATATTTATTCATACTCTGTATATTCTTGTATTCTGATGGAATTGTTGTAATAACAATGAAATGTTCTTCCGTCTGCGTTCTGTTTTGTCTTGTCCTCACAGTAATTAGATATTTCTCATCTCTTCGGAGACTGGGGAAGTTCGGGTCGCTACATTTGGTATCAGAGCATAAGGGAGGAGAGGGTTTTTTTAATTTAATTATTTTATTTATCACTAAAAAGCAACTTTTATTTTCGACCTCTAAACGAGGCCCACCGCCTATCGTCCATAGCGTTTTACCCCCATTCCGAACACAATGGGATATGTATCGCAAGCTGATTCAACCGTTTCGATCAGTTTCCATCAAAATCAACATATAACTCTATATATTAAATTTGAACGCGCATTTCAATTTACTGGGGTCACATACTAACTCGAAAAATTCCAGAAAAATATTTTCTAGCTTCGTATTGATGATACGGTCCTAACAAAACTAGTTTCGTTGAATTCTGAGACCGTTGGAAAAATGGTCATTTTCCAGTCGATTAAAATCAACTAAAACTGGTCAAACGCGTTTTCCTTTGCCACGCTCACATATTGATTCGAAAAATTATGAAATCTGAAATCTAGCAATAATTTGACACTGCGGATCCAACAAAAGTGGTTTCGTCGAAATCCGAGGTCGTTTGCAAAATGTCCATTTTTAAGGGCCTGAATTCCATAGCGACCATTCAGAATTTTCAACTAGAAATATCTTTTGATTCCCGCTATGAAATTTCGATTTTTCAGATTCGTTGGAAAGATATCATCAATTAGATTCTATCGTTTTTGGTTTCACTAAAATCCGGATTGTTTTGCACCTGGTACATTCAATTGAAGTTTGAAATCGAATTATCGAACTACCGCGCCATTTTCATTTCTATTTATAATTATATATAAATATTTATATTCTAACGACGACGTATATAATATATACGTTCGAATTCTATTCAAAATAAATTTTCACGTCGATATTATTTAAAATAATCTATTTTAAATATTCAAAATTCGCTAAAATTGCCAAAATAAAATTTTTAAACTGGCACAGATTTTCGGGTTGTTACACGCTCTTCACAAACCTCATTCTCTGTTATGGTCTACGACATTTCTCTAAAATGAAATGGACGATAGTGGGTATAGAGGCGGGCGTAACATGTATAGGGTAAGGCACAAGGAGACGTAGAGTGTACGAGAGGCATGGTGCTGGTAGGAAGAGTGCAGGAGCTAAGGTAGTCGGAAAATGGAATAAAAAAGAGAGTTTTAGGAGGAGAAAAAGGGTGTTAGACCACATGAGGTTCATGGCATGGCGGTAAGGAGGTGGCACAGAAGTGAAGGAGCTAGGGACGCCGGTGGTAGTTGTAGAGTAGGGAGGAGGTGGCCATTAGAGCTAAGATGGAAAGAGGAAGAAGAAAGCAAAGGAAAAATGAAGAAAATATGAAACCAAATGAAAATGAAAACTCTCTCTCATCATACTCTTAGTTACATTTTGAAAATGGTTAAATGGAATAGATGGACAAGTGTTAGGTAAGGACATGAATTGTCTAAATAAGGAGGGGCTTAAGAATTTGCTGAAAAAGGAAGTGATTAATTTTTATTAAACTTAACTTTGCACTTAAGGTTTATGTAGGGAAGGTATTATCTCCACTTAATATTATTTAACCTATATGAAGCTTTTAGTGTGTTAATAGGTCCTTAAGGTTATCGTTAACCATTTAAAATAAAATTAAAGGAAATTAAATAGCCGTTTACGAATATAAACCTCTAAACGATTGGAATTTCCAATTGAAAATCATTGTAAATGAACTAATGATCTTTATAGATAAAATTTATCTTGAAAATTTATAAACGAGTTCATTATCATCTATGCTTATTTTTAAACCATAAGAATTTTCAAATATTCGTTGTTACCCAGAACTGCTTAATTTAAATTGAATAAACAATTTCTACGCTTTTCAACTCGTATGATCAAACTGTAAGTCCAATCAATACGAAATTTGAAACCCTACTATATTTCTCTAATACAGATCCAATAAAACTGATTTTGTCGAAATATGAGATCGTTTGAAAATGTCTGTTTTTAGGCGATTAAAATAATATTAAATTATCGAATTTCAATATATGTACTTTTAAATCAATTTTAGAAGTTCGCTAGTCTTATTTTAACTTTTGTAAAATATAAAAGAAAGTTAGAATTCAATTTCAATATTTTTTTCAAGTCTAGATTCAATATTTGACTACTAAAATTCAATTAAAATTACATATTTTAAATTGACTAAAAATACAGGTCATTAAAGGTGTTATGCCAATACTCGCTTGGTAGCGGTTGTTGTAGGAGAACTGAACAAAGGAAGGGTGTTCTTCCTAACTCCCTCAAAAGTCCGAAATGCACTGCCACAGTAAATCCTCAAGAAGCTGATTAACCCTTTCAGTATGTCCATCTGTTCATCTGTCTGAGGGTGGTATGTTGTACTAAGTCTCATCTGTGTCCCTAACTCCTCCTGCGGGCTTCTCCAAAACTCGCTGGTGAAGATGGGATCTCTATCACTAACAATGTTCGAGGGAACTCCATTAAGTCGAATAATCTCCCTCAAATATATCCAAGTCAGTCCCGCTACAGTCCACATATTCTTTACCGGGATGAAATTAGAGCTCTTTGTTATTCTATATACGATCACCCAAATGCTGGTATTTCCCATCCTCGACCTATGAAAACCACCTATAAAGTCCATCAAGATACTCTCCCATTTCCACTGTGGTATGTCTAAGGCTGAGATAATCAACCTAGTTTCCTTTGCTCAGCCTTGACCCTCTGACTTGATATACGTCTCGCTACAAAATCTGCCATATCTCCCTTCATCACTTTCCAATAGAAGTCCCTCTTCATATCCCTATACATCTTGTCTCCTCCTGGATGGATGGCCATCTGAGAGTGATGAGCCTCCGATAATACCACACTTATTACATCTCCTGTTCAGGGTACACACTACCTGCCATTACGGCGTAGCCATTCTTTATCATCAACCGAGTACCTCGAAAGGTGCTTTGAAGTCTCGCCTCTTTCTAAGTGGTCAAAAATGTTGTCTAGCTGTAGATCATCACACTGATTGGATTCAGTCTATACCAATAGAGTAGGTTGCACCTCAAGTGATGCTAATAATCATGGTGTATACTCCGTAGATAGTCTGAAATCAAATGATGAGATAAAATTTAAACTCTTCCACTCTACGAATAATCGGCTCAAAGTCACCCTCTACCCACTTAGAGCATCCACCACTACATTCCCCTTCCATGGGGTATAAGAGATCTCGAAATCATAGGATGCCAAAAACTCCATCCAATGTTGTTGCCTCAAGTTAAGATCCTTTTGCAAGAATAGATACTTGAGTGACTTATGATCTATATATAACTCGAACCTCTCGCCATATAATTAAAGCCACAAAGACTTAAGGGCAAAGACAATCGCTGTTAGCTCTGAATCATGGGTAGCATAATTCTTCTCATGCACCCTAAGTTGTCTACTCTCATAACAAACAACCCTACACTCTTGCATTAGGACTGCGTCTAATCATGTACCATAGGCGTCGATATATACTGTAAACATCTTTGATCCGTCTGGGAGAGTTAACACTGGAGCTGTCGTAAGAGCCTCTTTCAATCTCATATAGAAATCTTCACAATCCAGGTTCTTAGTAGAGTCGGTAAGTGGAGCATAAATCCACGAAAAATCTTTAATAAATTTTTGATCAAATCTCGCCAAGCCAGGAAAGCTCGTTAACTTGGTCGCATTCTTGGGTACTTTCCAATCTTGCACTGCAACCACTTTTGCGGGATCCATCTCTATACCCTCTCTCGAAACTACATGCCTCCAAGAACCTCACTTCCTTACGCTAAAAGTGATATTTCGAAAATTTTGCCTTTAACTAATGGGAATAGAGAGTAAGGTGGTCCTCTCCCAAGTGAAATGCATGCTTATCCTCATCTCTCGAGAATATCAAGATGTCATCTATGAACACCACTACAAACTTATTAAGGAACTTACTAAACACTCGGCTCATCAGATCAACAAAATATGTTGATGCATTGGTTAGTCCAAAAAGCATAACCAGCCACTCATAGAGTCCACATGGAATCCTAAAAGCTTTCTTATCCACACTTTCATCTGGCACTCGAAGCCGATGAAACCCATTCGTCAAATTTAACTGAAAGAAAATGGATGCACCCACCAACTGATTAAATAAATCATCTATCTGAGAGAGTGACTGTTGATTCTTCGTGAGCTTGTTAAATTCTCTGTAATCCACACAGAGAATCTTCCTTATTAACATACACGACTGGTGCTCACCACTCAGATATACTCGCTTAAAAAAACCCTTCTCTAACAACTCACCCACTTGCTTACTCAATTCTTTCCTTTCCCTCAGAGCCATATAACGCACAAGCAATGCAACAGGTTTAGCATTCTCTATCAAATAAATCCATAAGTTGATCACTCATCTCGGAGGTATCCTTTCACCTTCTTAAATTCATCCAGAAAATCTCTCACCGGTGGTACAAAGCTAAGGTCATTGATAAAATTATCTAGGGACTCTAAGAAGCTCAACGTGACTGATCGTCGTCGGTCGTAAGATATCTCGAGGATCCTACCATGACAATTCATCAACCTTACTACTCACCTCTCGTAGTCAAGAATGATACCATACATGACCGGTCAATCCATCCCTAGAATAATACCATACTCAGAAAACCCCAGTACGTAGGCATCACAATCAATGTCGATGCCTCGAATAGAAAGTCTCAAACCCTTACACATCATAGATAAATGAGCCGAACCTCCTATCAGGTTTAAAACTAGTACTGTATCTGAAATAAAAGAGATATTAAGGTACACACCCAATGAATGCAAAGCATCAGAATCAAATAAGGACCTAACTGTAAAGTCATAAAGAGGGATCAAACCTTCGACTTTAACCTTGCTGCCTCTGGCTTGATCGGCATTAGCCTGAGTTAGTTCCAATGCATGCATCTGAACCTCCTATCAGTTTTAAAACTACTACTCTATCAGAAATAAAAGAGATATTAAGGTACACACCCAAAGAATGCAAAGCATCAGAATCAAATAAGGTCTTAACTGGAAAGTCATAAAGAGGGATCAAACCTTTGACTTTAACCTTGATGCCTCTGTCTTAATCAACACTAGCCTGAGTTGGCTCCTTGCCCTGCTTCTGAGAACACCGCCTACTATAATGACCTAGGTGTCCATAATGATAGTAGCTCCCTTTCCTAGCAGTCTACTTGCAATCCCTCACAAAGTGTCTTGTCATTCCATAACCATGGCATTTAACATCCTTCTTAATCTGAGCTTTCTATGGTTTTTCAATTTTCTTCTTGTTAAACTTTTTGGGCCACCACTTCTTCTTCCCAACATTTTCCTTAGCCACCTCAGCTTTGTTTTCCACAAGATTACCTTTTCCCTCCTCGTGCATGAGAGTCAACTCCATAAGATTCTTAAATGTAGCGCCCATTGGGATATATGTCATAACTAATCCCTGTAAAGTTTAGTTAAAGCTTTTAGCAAACCTCACTGATTTCTTGTGGGCAATATTCGCCAAATCCATCCCAATTCTTGCAAGATCATTAAACCGATTGATATACTCCTTAATAGAAAGATTTCTCTATTTTGGTACTAGAAAATTTTCCAACTACATGCCTTTTTCCGCCTAGGATAGAAATTTTCTGCCAGATCTCTGTGTACAGTCATTCCAAGTCCCAAACCAACGCTATGCCTTAGCCGCTTCCCACCAAAATGAAGTCTCATCTGTCAAATGCCATGCATCCAACTGCACTTGCCTCCTATCATCAAGCTCTAAAAGTCCAAATATGCGCTTGGTGTTCGCGAGCCAAGCGCGAGCCTCAACAAAAGTCCCTTGGCTCAGCCTCAACAAAAGTCTCTGTACCATGGAAAGTCTTGCCACCAAGAGAGGTAAAATCTTTGCAAAGCTTAGAGAAGTTAGCTGTTGGTTGTAGTTAGGGCGAGACACCATGGCTGGAGGAAAAGGTTGGGCATTTCCTTGCCCTTCAGCTGGTGCCATAACTTCTACACACCTACGAAACCAAGTAGGAATGGGGATTCCCTCTGAAAAATTAGGAGCCCTGAACATGCTATGATCAAAAAAGAGAAGGATTCAAAAACAGAATCAAGGGAATATTATAATGGACTCGAGGGATGTTTTGCAAAAACATTTTTTATTTTGAAAACACTTAGACTTTTTCTTTAAAATAAAAACTTTTTACAGATCTTGTAACCTTAGGCTTTGATACCAAATGTAGCACCCCACATTTCTTAACGAGACCTGTATAAGGGTTTCATTAAGAAATATAAAGAGTATAGTTATAAAATAACATCAAAGAGGCCAACATTCACAAGACAACATAAATAAACACAACGAAATTTAAAATTTTTACTTAAAACAAAATAAGAAGTGTCATTACATCATAAGTCATAAAAACCATAGTTGTCTCATAAACAAAAACAAACTAGAGTACCAAAAGTATCCCCTCAACATTATGTAACACCCTAAAATTTAAATATTAAAGTTAACAAATTAAAGAATACTTAATTTTAAATGTAAGAATCAAGGGAAACAGGTTACGCCATTGTGTTCGTCTCGGAATTCTGGTTGAGATAAAGTCCGAGTTTGCGTAAATTGGACTTCGTATGAAGAAGTTATGGTTGTCGGAAGTTTCTAGAAAATTCAAATAAATTCAAACAACTCGAAACAGATTCAAATTCAAATCAGAAGTCAGAAGCGGGCTGGGCGGGAAAATTCCCGCCCAGGACCCAGGTCGACCCTAGTGTCGACCTCCCCCTACAGGTCGACCGGGGGGTCCTAGGTCGACCTGTCCCCCCTTCCCTACCCCCCCCCCCCCCCAAACCCTGGGCAGATCTAAGAGATGACGACTTATGACTTGCTGCTGAGTCATTAGGGTTTCTGGATAGTTCTGATCTGGTCTGAATGGTCTTGATTGATTCTAGGCTGATCGGATGGCCTAAATTAATCCTAAATTCTATATAAACACTTGTGGACTCAAACCCTAAAACCAAATAAAAATTAGAACCATGGCCGTCATGCTATCACCTTGCAACCTAGAGTAGCCGTCACCAAATAGAGAGAAAGTGAAGCTAATCAACTCAACTCAAATTTATAACAACAACAACAACAAATTTGTCTACTTCAAAGGTGAGCTAAATCAATTTCAGAACTCAGATTCCAGAACTCAAGACCTTCTTTGAGTTGTGAGTTCAATTTCTTTAATAAAATAATTAATAAGATAATTGGGTTGAGTTATAAATTGGGTTATATGGCTATGTTTGTGAAACATTGGAAAAATATGATACATTGTGAATATATGCTAGTTGTTCATAATGATAGTTTTGTTGTGGATCCCTTTTCATATGCCAAATCACCTATGTTCAACTTGATTCATGTTTGATATCATTTTATATGCAAGTATGGGTGTAGATTATATGCTAGTTTCTATATGAATTGTACACAAGTTTACATGTGAATCAAATAAAGTGACTATATGCAAGTTTAGGTAGAGATTGGATTCACATATATGCAAGTTTACACCTTTAGATTTAGATCTATGATGTACAAAGTTTTATGCAAGTTTGTGACTATGGCCTATACAAGTTTTAGAATGAAAACTATATTCATATATGCAAGTTTTAGGTGAAAAACTATATTATATATATACAAGTTCACACCTTTAGGCTTATGTTTAGGTTTATGACAATAACAAGTTTATGCAAGTTATGTTGTAATCCTTATTTGCAAGATTAGATCCATTTTGTGTGTTATGCAAATTTGCAATGTTTCTTCCCTTTTATGTGTTAGACTAATT
Organism: Allium sativum; assembly: GCA_030737875.1. Classification (NCBI taxonomy): domain Eukaryota; kingdom Viridiplantae; phylum Streptophyta; class Magnoliopsida; order Asparagales; family Amaryllidaceae; genus Allium; species Allium sativum. The sequence continues at coordinate 694,742,776 of CM060926.1, forward strand.
TCTAGTCTGATATATATATATATATATATATATATATATATATATATATATGTATGCCACGATAAATGAACGAACAACGTGGGGACGATGGGGGTAATATTGAATATACACATATTGAAAATTGGCATAAATGGCCTTAAAAAGGCATATAATTAATTTAAGACATTAATTTGAAAAATTGGCAATCATGGACATAACTAAGACAATTATGGACATAAGTATATTTGGAATTCATTGATAAATTTGAATAGGGATATTAATCCAATTTGGGGTTAAATGAAGATGTGTAATAATAAACCGCCTAAGACACGAGGTTATACTCGTTTGTGGTGTAAGACTGACCGGACCCGCACGGCAAATCCAGCAGCCACAAATGCCAGTCTAATGTGAGAGGTCAAAGGCATGAATTAAACGCGTAACAGTTGTAAAGACACGAGGTTAGGCTCGTTTGTGGTGTAAGACTGCCCAGACCCGCCCGGCAAATCCAGCTGCCACAAATGCCAGTCTAATGTGGGAGGTCTTTATAAGGTTACGGTGTTAATGAATTAAGAAACACTTAACTAGATAAACATGTGGTGGGGCATGAGGGGGTTAAGTGGGTGATTTGGGTGGCATGTGAAATTAAGAGGGTACCTTGGGTGGCATGTGAAATACGATTAGATGCACTTAACCAAGATTGAAACATGTAAGAAGACATGAATAAGAATGGGGTTAAGTGGGGAAAAACCTTAGAGGGGACCAAGCATAGGTGGAAAGTTTGTGTCATGCACGGGGGCCCTTTTCAAACTAGTAACCTATTAAGTATCTTTGTGGGCTCGACCCAAGTCGAGGACGGGACACGCGTACTGAGTTCGATTGTAAGAGGTCAAAACGGGTTAGCGGTGGCAACGCAAGTCCAACGGGGTCATATGCGTGTGTGGGCCCAGGCTGGTAGGTAAGACATTGTTGCATCGTGTAGATATAAGCCATGCATCTTGGTGGTATCGGGTTGCCACTTTGGAGAGTGATACACCCCACTGTGGGGCCAGCACGGGTATCTACGAGTTAGGGAGTCGATCGAATGGGGGTAGTGGGTACACCTATTAGAGATAGGGGCAGACGGCACCTACGAAGGCAGCTAGGGGTACACGAAACTACCATTATCATTATTAAGTTCTGTAGGCGGGATCAACTTTTAGGGTGTTTGGTGTGGTGCAGTGTAGTAATTATCCTATACTGATTAGGTACGCCTTTAACATTATCCTTGTTCACCTTATTTCCTTTGTTTGCTTTGTCATACCCATTTGTTCACAGTCATTTCCTTATTTTCCAGCTTATGCCTTATCCTAGTTACTTAATGATTATATTGTTAAAGTTATTGCACTTACCAGGCTTTATGTCTGACCCCCTTTGTTTCCACCTCTTTTCTTCCTTCCCCCCCCTCCCCCCCGGGTGCTCAGGGTAGGACTAGCACTAGTGGAGCTTGATTTGGACATCTTTATCTCTTTCTTTTGAAGATTGCTTGGATCGCTGAAGTAAAAGTTCAGCCTATCTTATTTATGGCTATTTTATGTTGGGCTTATGTCTTTCATTTTATGTACTCTAATTTAGTCAAGATGGATATTATGTACTTGACTCTAGTCTTTGGTTTTTGATGATGTAATCAAACTTATTTGTTTACCGTTGCAATGAATGAAATTTTAAATTTTTAAGTTCTGTTTTACATCTGTCTTGTTGTTAAGTTTCTGTTTTATATACACTTAAAACGCTCCATAGAAGTTAATGCATTCCCTTTGTGAGTGACATTAATGGACGTGGGGTGTCACACGTGGTATCTGAGCTGAAGGTTACCAGAACAGATAAGATATTTTGAAAAAACTATTTTTCAAAAGCATTTTATAAAGAAATACTTTCATAAGTATGTTTTAAGGAGAATATCTTCAAGAGAAAAGTTTATTTTAAAAGCATAACCCCAAGAGCCGTATATCTTTCTTTCGAATTCTTCGTTTGAGTCTCTTCATTTTCTTTTCAGCAAGTCCGGAATTCCTGAGATTCCCGAGGGGATACCGATACCAGGATGGTTTAGAAGGTATCTGGAAGGTAGGGCCCATGTCGTAGGCCCAGAAAATGCTCCTCCTCCTCCCCGTGTTGACACTTTCGCAAAGATATGCAAGGACTTTCGGGCAATGGGCGGGAAACCTTTTCACGGATTGGAGACGTTTGTTGAAGCTCGAAATTGGCTAAAGGAAGTGGAAGAATTGTTTGGAATCTTTGAGGTAGAAGATGGAAGAAAAGTCCAGTTGGGTGCCTGGTTAATGAAGGATGAGGCCTCGTTTTGGTGGGAGGTCACTAATGGAGAGCGTCTAGTTGATACATGGCCAGATTTCAGGCATAGGTTTGAGGCAAAGTTTCTCTCACGGGATGAAGAGAATCTGTACATGGAAAGATTTTTAGCATTGAGGCAGGGGAATCTATCAGTGAAAGAATACATCAACAAGTTCAATCAGTTGGCGAGATTTGGCTTGGACTTGGTGAATACATCCGAAAAGAAGGCCCTGAGATTTGTTAAGGGTTTGAACAAGCCGCTACATGGGTTAATTATGACCCACATCCCTATGGGGGCCACCTTTGAGAGACTAGTTGACATGGCGCTTATGCATAAAGAGGAGAAAGGCGCTAATGCTGATAAGACACCTGAGAAGAAAGGGGATCAAAAGAAACCACAACAGCAATTGTGGAACAAGAAGGGTGGTAAAGACAACAATGGTAAGGGAAAGAAAAGATGCTTTAACTGTGGGACACCAGGCCATCTAAGCAAATACTGTAGGAAGAAGAAGAAGACTGGTTGTTTCCACTGTGGGGAGGCAGGACATCTGATTAAGGACTTCCCAAAGAAAGGGAAGAGGGCAGGGCCTACCTCTAGAGGGTAGATTCAGGCTCTCATGGCACCAGGGCAGGGGGCAGGTCCAGGCTCTCGTGATCCCACCGCTGCAAGAACGAGGTAGAGCGATTTTCGTTGAAAGTTTAGTTTATTTTTTCGATCATCCTGTTCGCACACTCTTTGATTCTGGTGCATCGCACTCTTTTATATCCACTGCTTTAGTTGAGACACTACACCTAAACACCAGTATAGTAGAGGATCCCTTAGTTGTTTCAAATCCAATTGGGGGCTCAGCCTATTTGTCGATGATTTGTTTGGATTTGGAAATTTCTATACTTAGAGTTGGGTTTAGATGTGATGCTTATGTTTTGGGCTTCACGGGCTATGGGTTAATTTTGGGCATGGATTGGCTATCCAGTAATGGAACCGTCCTAGATTGTGAAAAGAAAGAGGTTAGGCTTATGACTCGTTTGGGCAACACTCTCAAAATCTCTTGTAATCCCATGAATTCGGTTATGCTAAATTATCTAGAATCGCTTGATGCGTCTATTGAGAATTTACAGTCTGTTAGAGTGGTCCGTGAATACTCGGATGTCTTCGATGAAGTTCGAAGTTTACCCCTGAGGCGTGAGATAGATTTTCGAATATACTTAGTAGATAATGCAAAGCCAGTTGCATTACCAGTGCGCCACATGGCTCTAAGAGAGAGAAGAGAATTCAGTAAGCAAGTGAAAGAATTGCTTGGGAAGGGGTTCATAAGAAGAAGTATTACGGAGTGAGGTGCTCCAATCGTTTTTGCTACAAAAGCTAATGGTTCACTTAGATTGTGCGTGGACTATAGAGAGATGAATAAGCTAACAAAGAAGAACAGACACCTGTTACCAAGGATAGATGATTTATTCGATCAGTTGGTGGGAGCTTCAGTTTTCTCGCAACTGGATTTGGCTACAGGGTTTCATCAGCTAAGGGTGGATGAAGATAGCATCGATAAGACTACATTTAGAACTCCTAATGGTTTCTTCGAGTGGCTCGTCATGCCTTTTGGTTTGATGATTGCACCTGCATACTTTGTTGACTTAATGAGTAGGGTGTTTAGGGAGTTTCTGAACAAGTTCGTGGTAGTATATATAGACGATATTCTGGTTTTCTCTAAAAATGAAGAAGAGCATGCCCTACATCTTAGGGAAGTCTTAGAGACCCTACGAGCACATCAGCTAAAAGCTAAGTTCTCCAAGTGCCATTTTTGGAGAAAAGAAGTGAGGTTCTTAGGACACGTGGTCTCTAAGGAAGGGATAGCTGTGGATCCCGCTAAGATAGTGGCAATCCAAGATTGGAAAACTCCTAAGAACGCAACCGAAGTAAGAAGCTTTTTAGAACTAGTTGGTTACTATAGGAAGTTCATTAAGGACTTCGCGAAGATATCAGCCCCTCTCACTCGATTAACGAAAAAGAATTTTAATTTTACTAGGGACATTGGCTGTGTCGATGCTCTCCAACATCTGAAGAGGGCTTTGATGACAACTCCAGTTTTAGTTTTGCCAGACGGGAGTAAGGCATTCACTGTATATACTGATGCTTGCGGGAAAGGTCTTGGCGCAGTTTTAATGCAGGAGGGAAGGGTGGTATGCTATGGTGGAAGACAGTTGAAAACCCACGAGAAAAATTACCCTACCCACGATTTGGAGTTGGCGGCCATAGTTTTTGCGCTTAAGTCATGGCGTCATTATTTGCTTGGCGAAAGGTTTGAGTTGTATACAGACCATAAGTCGCTAAAGTATTTATTCTCTCAGAAGGACCTAAACTTGAGGCAACAGAGATGGATGGAGTTTTTGGCATCCTATGATTTTGAGATTGCATATACTCCTGGAAAGGGTAACGTTGTAGCTGATACCTTAAGTAGAAAGAAGTTAACTTTAAGTCCTTTGTTTGTAGAGCGGCGGAGTTTGGAGTATATATCTTCCTTTGACTTCAGACCCTCTGTCGAATATGTACCCGGATTGTTAGCATCATTAGAGGTGCAACCTACACTTTTGGGTCGAGTTGGAGAGGCACAGCGGAACGACCCATAGTTAGTTGAGATAGTAGGCAAGCTTACAGGAGGGGAGTCCTCGAGTCATCTGAATAGATATGCTATATATGAAAGAGCCTGGCTATGTAGAGATGGAAGACTTTGCGTACCACAAGATGAAAGTTTGAAGAAGGCAATTCTTGAAGACTCACATCGCTCTAAGATGACCATACAACCCGGTGGTGATAAGATATATAGGGATATAAAGAAAATTTTCTTTTGGGCTGAAATGAAGAAGGACGTGGCCGAGTTCGTTGCTAGATGCTTAGTGCGCTAGCAAGTCAAGGCGGAGCAAAAGAAGCCCGGAGGTTTGCTCCATCCCTTAGAGATTCTGCTTTGGAAATGGGAAAGTGTTTCCATGGATTTTGTAGATGGGTTACCAAGATCGAGGAAGGGTAATACGGGGATTTGGGTAATTGTAGACCGACTTACTAAATGTGCCCATTTTATTCCCGTTAAAAGTAGAAGGACCGCCGCATGGTTAGCATCTGTTTACCTTCGAGATATAGTTCGTTTGCACGGCATACCCTCTAGCATTGTGAGTGATAGATATCACATTTTCACAAGCGAATTTTTGAAGAGCTTACAAGAGGCGGTTGGAACGCAATTATGCCTAAGTACCGCTTATCATCCTCAGACGGACGGCCAAACCGAGAGGGTGAATTGGATACTAGAAGACCTTCTGAGGCTATGCATTCTAGACTTTGGAGGGACATGGGAAGAACACCTTCCACTAGTAGAGTTCGCCTATAATAATAGTTTTTAGGCTAGCATTGGCATGGCACCTTTTGAGGCTCTTTATGGACGACCATGTCGATCACCTACATGTTGGTGGGAATCCACGGATAAGGTTTTGCTTGGACCCAACATGATTAGGGAGACTTCGGAGAAGATAGACCTGATTCAAGAATGAAAACGGAGCGGGACCGACAGAAGTCATATGCTGATAAGAGATGAACCGATCTTGAGTTCAATGTTGGGGACATGGTTTTTATTAAGGTGTCACCGTTGAGAAACTTAGTCCGTTTTGGATCAATAGGGAAGTTGGCACCAAGGTTTGTAGGACCCTTTCCAATTACAGAGAGGATTGGCCAGATGGCGTACAGAGTAAAGTTACCAGAGAAACTCAGCGGAGTTCATGACGTGTTTCACGTTTCACATTTGCGTAAGTGTTTACACGATACGGCGGAAGTGGTAGAGCCGAGCACGCTCGAAGAAGTGGAAGTAGAGCGCAATGCCATGATCAGACGAACTCCTACACGCATTCTCGGATCGAAGGTCAAAAAGATCGCAACAAAGAGGTCAGGTTGGTCAAAGTGCAATGGGGAGATGATCAAAGAGACGCGACTTGGGAGACGGAAGATAAGATGCGCACATTGTACCCTTTCCTTTTTGAAGGTATGTTTTAATTTCTCCTTTTTCTACCGCTTTGTTGATACTTGTCCTATCTTTTAGTATTTTCTTTGCGATGACATCTTCGATCTTTAGTTAGGAAGAACCCTACGGTTGAAACATGTGTTTGAGACATGTTATGTCTGATGGATGCAAATGGATGCAAGTGGTTGCTAGTGGTTGCTCGTGGATGCATATACACACACCTTAGGCACTAGATCGGCTCAATCACCTTCATGTTGCATATGAATGTGTGTGCATATTTAAATTAATGGATGTATAATGGTTGTGTTATCATATGGATACTGAATTTTGATGAATGGTTGTTCACACATGTAGAAATAATATGTTGTGCACATATGTAGAAATAATATATATCGATAGGATTCTTTCACATACATAATGGACGCATAGCACTATCATGATTTGCATTAAGGAGGTCAACTGAATCAGTAGACCGCCTGATTTTGCATTAGATAAGTTACATATATACACACTTCTTGCATATGTTCATACAGCATTAGAAACTTTGTAAGGACAATGGATGCCTGTGTTTGATGGTTGAGTAGATGGATGATTGGATGTTAGGATATGCATTCTCCTTAACTTGGAGATTTCGGGGGCGAAATCCTTTAAGGAGGGGAGAATGTAACACCCCGTAAATTTAAATATTAAAGTTAACAAATTAAAGAATACTTAATTTTAAATGTAAGAATCAAGGGAAACGGGTTACGCCATTGTGTTCGTCTCGGAATTCGGGTTGAGATAGAGTCCGAGTTTGCGTAAATTGGACTTCGTATGAAGAAGTTATGGCTGTCGGAAGTTTCCAGAAAATTCAAATAAATTCAAACAGCTCGAAACAGATTCAAATTCAAATCAGAAGTCAGAAGCGGACTAAACGGGAAAATTCCCGCCTAGGACCCAGATCGACCAGGGGGTCGACCCTAGTGTCGACCTCCCCCCACATGTCGATCTGGAGGTCGACCTAGGGGTCGACCTGTCCCTCCCTCCCCCCCTCCCCCCGGCCAGATCTGAGAGAAGACGGCTTATGACTTGTTGCTGAGTCACTAGGGTTTCTGGATAGTTCTGATCTAGTCTGAATGGTCTAGATTGATTCTAGGTTGATCGGATGTCCTAAATTAATCCTAAATTCTATATAAACACTTGTAGACTCAAACCCTAAAACCAAATAAAAATTAGAACCATGGCCGTCATGTTATCACCTTGCAACCTAGAGTAGCCACCACCAACTTGAGAGAAACTGGAGCTAATCAACTCAACTCAAATTTATAATAACAACAACAACAAATTTGTCTACTTCAAAGGCGAGCTAAATCAATTTCAGAACTCAGATTCCAGAACTCAAGACCTTCTTTGAGTTGTGAGTTCAATTTCTTTAATAAGATAATTAATAAGATAATTAGGTTGAGTTAAAAATTAGGTTATATGGCTATGTTTGTGAAACATTGGAAAAATATGATACTTTGTGAATATATGCTAATTGTTCATAATGATAGTTTTGTTGTGGATTCCTTTTCATATGCCAAATCACCTATGCTCAACTTGATTCATGTTTGATATCATTTTATATGCAAGATTGGGTATAGATTATATGCTAGTTTCTATATGAATTGTACACAAGTTTACATGTGAATCAAATAAAGTGACTATATGCAAGTTTAGGTAGAGATTGGATTCACATATATGCAATTTTACACCTTTAGATTTAGATCTATGATGCACATAGTTTTATGCAAGTTTGTGACTATGGCCTATGCAAGTTTTAGAATGAAAACTATATTCATATATGCAAGTTTTAGGTGAAAAACTATATAATATATATATATATATATATACAAATTCACACCTTTAGGCCTATGTATAGGTTTATGACAATAACAAGTTTATGCAAGTTATGTTGTAATCCTTATTTGCAAGATTAAATCCATTTTATGTGTTACGCAAATTTGCCATGTTTCTTCCCTTCTATGTGTTAGACTAATTGCTAGTCTAATATATATATATATATATATGTCCTGATAAACGAACGAACAACATAGGGACGATGGGGGTAATATTGAATATACACATATTGAAAATTGTCATAAATGGCCTTAAAAAGGCATATAATTAATTTAAGACATTAATTTGAAAATTTGGAGTTTATGGACATAATTGAGACAATTATGGAATAAGTATATTTGGAATTCATTGATAAATTTGAATAGGGATATTAACCTAATTTGGGGTTAAATGAAGATGTGAAATAATAAACCGCCTAAGACACGAGGTTATACTCGTTTGTGGTGTAAGACTGCCCGGACCCGCTCGGCAAATCCAGAAGCCACAAATGCCAGTCTAATGTGAGAGGTCAAAGGCATGAATTAAATGCGTAACAGTTGTAAAGACACGAGGTTAGGCTCGTTTGTGGTGTAAGACTGCCCGGACCCGCCCGACAAATCCAGCTGCCACAAATGCCGGTCTAACGTGGGAGGTCTTTACAAGGTTACGGTGTTAATGAATTAAGAAACACTTAACCAGATAAACATGTGGTGGGACATGAGGGGGTTAAGTGGGTGCTTTGGGTGACATGTGAAATTAAGAGGGTGCCTTCGGTGGCATGTGAAATACGATTAGATGCACTTAACCAAGATTGAAACATGTAAGAAGACATGAATAAGAATAGGGTTAAGTGGGGAAAACCTTAGAGGGGACCAAGCAAAGGTGGAAAGCTTATGTCATGCATGGGGGCCTTTTTAAACCAGTAACCCATTAAGTATCATTGTGGGCTCGACCCAAGTCGAGGACGGGACACATGTATTGAGTTTGATTGTAAAAGGTCAAAACGGGTTAGTGGTAGCAACGCAAGTCCAACGGGGTCATATGCGTGTGTAGGCCCGGGCTGGTAGGTAAGACGTTGTTGCATCGTGTAGATATAAGTCATGCATCTTGGTGGTATCTGATTGCCACTTTGGGGAGTGATACACCCACTGTGGGGCCAGCACGGGTATCTACGAGTTAGGGAGCCGATCGAATGGGGTAGTGGGTATGTAATGACCCGCACTGGCAGAGGTATCATGATTAATTTATTTAATTATATATATGGTGGTTTAGAGAATTAAATGGTCGTGGAATAAAATAATAGTGAATATTCAATTAAAATAATAATTAAATAATATATTTAATTCTGAAATAATCAGAGTTGGCTGAAATGACGATATGGTGTGAACCGGATCATCTGTGATATGTAATTCAGCTGGGAATTTGAATTTGAATAACGAATATATTCAATTGTTGACAGTTGAACGTATAATTTATAATATAATTATAAACGAGCTCGAAATGGCGCTGCAGTTCGTAAATTGGCGATTTGAACTTCAACTGAATGTACAGGATTCGTTTTAAGCCGGATTTCTGTGAAACAAGAAACGTGTGGAGCTGGTGGAGTATATCTTTCTAGTGGAAGAGAAAAATCTGGATTTCGTCGGGTAGATTTTGGGATATGTCCAAATCAAATTTTAAAATAGTCACTATAGAATCGTTTATCAACCGTAACGCTTTATTCGATATAACTAGATATCGAGTTTGAATTTAGGCAAGGTTCTTTTGGGAAGTAGTGATAATTTAATTTTTAGAATTTTACTGTAATTTTTAATTAATTAAATAAGCAACTTTTTATTTGGAGTTTTTCGCACCCTGTAATCAACATTTTGAGATTTCACAATATAAGTTAAACTACCGATATTATTATATTTTTGGGATCGTAAGACGTTGTTGATAACAACGGTATTTTTATTTCAGTCTGTAGTGTTTCTCTATGGATACAATTTTATTGAGCGGGACATGTTAAATAACACAAAACAAATATCCGACTCGTATAGAAATTAAATAGAAAATGGATGGTTAACGGTCACCATAACCAACATATTTTGAACAAACGCTCTACATTTTCACACCACGTTTTGCTTAGAAAACCTATGGTCTAAAAATGAACACATCAACGTATGTACGTGGATGCTTGCATTCCAACAAAGAAAGTTAGGTGGATAACAGAACGCGTGGCCTTTTAATCCCCTCAACATTCACTAAGATCTAATTAATTCTCCAGTGAACACAAAAATCCGTCGTCCTGCGTTCTTTAAAAAAAACGTAAGAAAATCCAATCTTCCAAAAATCAAAATATAATTTCTTCAATTCGTGAAACACTGCAAGGCGATTCATTGCCTGGTGAACTCGACCGAGAATTTCCGCAGTTCGACGCCTACAACATCCTAGGGCTTCGGAGATTCACCAAGAGGAGCAGAGCTGGGACGTCTCGAGACAGGCGTGGGCTTCATGAGGTGTAGGCGCGTGTTTGGTGATTGGTTGGGATAGTTCGATGGGGCGAGGTGCTGGAGGTAGGAAGTTAAACGGGGAAAGCTTAAATGGAGTTTTCTGGTCATATAAGGGGTTAAGCAAGGCGGGTCAGGGGTAAAAGGGGGGCCAGGGATGCAGCGCTAGCACCGGTGGTCAAAGGCGGAGCTCTGTTCGCCTGAGCAGGAGGCAAGGTATCGTTGGGGATATGAAGTCTTGGAAATGGTGATTCGAAGGTTTCTGAGGTCGCTGAAAAAAACGGTGAAGGAGGAGGAATGTATTTGGCGGGTCTGGGTTCGGTAGAAGTGAGGATGGGCCAAATTGGAAAGGTAAAGCCCATATAAATAAAAGGAAAATTTATTTAAATTATTAATTTAAATAGTTGTACAAACTTTAAATTACAATATTGCATTCATACGTTATCAGAAATTCGAACGGTCAGTTACGTTGGGATCGTATGGACGAGCGCTACACAATGGAACCGACTGGGAGTGGATGGGAGCTAGTTTGAATTTATGGCGCAATAAACTGTTTGATTCGAATTAAACAACAGTTTATCATTCTTTAACGATTAACGCGCCAATGTGAGTAAATCTCACTAACTTTGAACAGTTTATAATTTCATGTTATATTTTTAGAACTGTTAGATATTGGCTGATACTGTATGTTGACTGTTTGATTGAACTGCTAGTCAGTTAGTTAAATTTTCTATATTGATTCTGTTTAACAGAATATATCATATAGAACTGAAAAGTGATGTTATCTATATTGTTTAACATCTGTGATGCAGGGAAACAGGTTGGAGGAATCCAACTGGATTCCTCAACATTTATTTTACTGTTTTCATATATTGTGATATATGATGTGTTATATAATCTGTTATGGATTATGGGTGTTGGAATGATATTGATCATTGTTATTCGATATTTTAAATATCATAAGAAACCCTGGGATGGAAAAAAAAAAGTATTTCAATGTATATTGAAATAAAGGAATTTTATAAAATCACAGGATTTTATAAAAGGAAATAATTATAAAACGAACACGGTTTTATAAAAGGGATATTTATTTAGAAAATAAATAGAAATAGAAAAGAAATATTTGTTTAGAAAATAAATAGAAATAGAAAGGAAATATTTGTAACGGTAAAAAGAAGTTATAAATAGGAAATATTTGTAACGGTAAATAGAAGTTATAAATAGGAAATATTTGTAACGGTAAATAGAAGTTTTAAATAGGAAATATTTGTAACGGTAAATAGAAGTTTTAAATAGGAAATATTTGTAACGGTAAGTAAACGTTATAAATAGGAAATAGTTGTAACGGAAAACGTAGTTTATTAAAAAGAAGTTAATCGATGTTAGTTTAATCGATTAGTGTTAAAGTAAAAGAAGTTAATCGATGTTAGTTAATCGATTAGAGAATAAAGTTAAAAAGAAGTTAATCGATGTTAGTTTAATCGATTAGTGTTAAAGTTAAAAAGAAGTTAATCGATGTTAGTTAATCGATTAGTGTTAAAGTAAAAGGAGTTAATCGATGTTAGTTAATCGATTAGTGTTAAAGTTAAAAAGAAGTTAATCGATGTTAGTTAACCGATTAGAGAATAAAGTTAAAAAGAGTTAATCGATGTTAGTTTAATCGATTAGAGTAAAAGGAAAGTAGTTAATCGATGTTAGTTTAATCGATCAGAGTTAAAGCAAATGAGTTAATCGAATATAGTTTATTCGAAGAAAGAAAAGGAGTTATCGAATATAGTTTATTCGAAAGGAGTTAAGTGAAATGAGTAAATCAATAGTGTTAGTCAAATAGAGTTAATCCAATAGTGTTAGTCCAATAGAGTTAATTGATAAGGGTTAATCGAATAGAGATTTATTAGAAGGAGGGTTAAGTAAGGAAGTTAGAAAAAGGAATAAAGTGAACTTTGCTAATTTCAAAGTTAGAAATGTTGTTCAGTTAAGGTCTGAGAGGTAGTCCTACCCCAACTTGATTGACTTCGTTTTTAACTAAGGAATAGTTAAGGTTCGGCAGTAAAGGAAATGGTTTGAGTTGGCATCGCGATGGTTTGTTTAAACATATGTCTAAGTCCAATGAAGAAGCTTTGGAAATGTTTTCCAAATAAGAAACCAGAAATGTTTTCTAATAAAGAAACAAGGAAATGGAAATGTTTTCCATTGTTAATAACGTATATTTTCCCAATTTAGAAAATAAGGAATATTGAACGTAGGGAAACATGAGATAAGTAAATTAATGAACTAAAGAGACGAATGTTGAATGATGTTTGATCGATATAATTTCCATTTGGAAATAATATCGTTGTTTGCACACTTGTTTTTATTCGATAGTTAAATCAGAGACTATCGAAGTTTTGGCCATTTTAACGTTGTTAATATGGAGAGACCGGTTGGATTATTATCCAAAGAACCACTCTGTATTGGCATAAGCGTTGCGAATCATATATGTCAAAGGAAATTGAAGACGGAGTTATGCAAGGGCTATCCTGTTTACAGAATAGTGCCTTCGGTTCATCCTGTTCCTGGATGACTCGTATGGACGGATGTTTGACAGAGTAATTCCAGACGATCACGTACATTGATTTCTCCAACCGTACCAAGAGTGGAAGCGGAGGAGGAAACTTCTTTTAGCTAACACATAATGTATTGTTGTAGACGTCAATCGGTGATTTGATGGATTTGATGATGTGACATTCAAAGTGAATCTGGTATGATGATAAAGCGTAGCTTCTAGCCTCATCATCCGGTAAATGACAGAAATCGGGCAGGCAGCATGGCTAAGTCGGTCGCACCGAAGTAGGGTGTATAATCACCTGATCTAGAGTTTCATTTACTTCTAAAAATCTATTGTTGATGCTGTCCCATTCGGGAAACGGTTGCTGATCCCAACTGTTGGTGATATACATTCGATACACTCAAGCGAAATGAGTGGTCGGTCATGTGTGGCCGGGTTGCAAGATGTTCTTGTTGAACCCAGTGTATTCCTCTCTAGAGGTACACGAGCGGAAGGTGATTCCATACCTTGTCATAGTTGGAAATCCATTACCCAATACGTGCTTGCGGTTTTGATTGTATACTATATATGTAGAACGTGAGATGAAAGCGTTTCTGCTAGATGATTATATATATACTGTGGTTGATAGACATTATTATAATATCAAAAGGTTTTTGATATAAAGATATTTTGGATTCTCATAAGGGAAAAAACCCGTTCCGTTCTGCGCCGTGGTCTTATGAGATATCGTTCGCTTGTTCATGTACCTGTTTAAACTGTTTACTCATACCAGTCCCATGACTGACCCGGAGTTTACTTTGTTGTTTTCCCTAAACTCTTGGGTGCCTAAATTTGTACGGGCAGTCAAGTAGTCGGGATTTACAGATATACTGGAAGAGCTTGGAGCAGGAGGCTTCAGGATCATATAGCTATAGTTATTTCCGCTGTGTTGTAAGTGCTGTACTTTGATAATGATATGTATATTCAAGTACTGATTTGTATTTCAAAGTTATGTTATGAAATATATTTATTCGTTCCGCTGTGAGATTCGTGTTACTCTGATGTTGTGTTCTTCTTCATCTTCTATTCTAATTTTCTATCTTATCTTTCCTCACCCTCTAATTTCTTTCACTAACTACCAGGATTTTTCGGTGTTTTGGTTATCGACATCGTGTCTATGTCGATAACCAAAGTCGCTGAAAATCCGGATCGTTACAGTTGGTATCAGAGCTTAAGTTAAGAATTACTTGGCTCTGTGGCGTGACTCGGTAGAGATAGGGTTAGTAATACCCTAGACTGAGATTGAGTGTATATATACGAGTGAACGTATTTGTATATGATATAAAATAATTTTATATTGTGAAGATTTATTGGTTGAGTCGTTTATGAGTTCTGGTCGATCAGTTTGATCCACTGTATCGGTAGGAGTTACTAAACACTTGAATACGATGAACCATCATGGTATGTTTTGAAAGAGGGTAAACGAAATAGTTTACCCAAAGTATATTTTGATATATATATTGGATATATTGGTTGTTATTATAATCGAGTAAGATTATAAATTAAATGGTTATGTAAATAACCAATCAGAATTCATATAAGTGAAATACGTGAAATCAGATGAGTTAAATCTGAGATTTTAAGCCAGAAATTGAATTAAAACTCTGGAGAATTGGATAAGTGTTTGTAAATGTATTTGGATTAAAAATAAGGAAAATTTAAGATCCTGGGAGATTTTAAATTGTTTTACAAGTAGTGTGAATTATATTTTGAAATAAATTTCAAAGTGGCAATGTTTAGAAAAGGTTTTATTGTATTGAACTCACTTCGATCACTGGAAAATAGATTCTGATGATGACAGCTGCATCATCAGTATTCATTTTCGAGTTGTAAGTGACGAATTACTACCAAAGATACTGTTTTGAATTTGTTTTGAGAAAGACAAGTGGTGTTGAATTTCAAAATAGAATTTGAATATATAGAATTTGAATTTTGAAATAGATTTGAAATATTAACTTGTTTTAAAAGAAATAAAACGAGAAGTTCCTTTATAAACGAAGTTTATAAAAAGTTCTTTTATAAACGAAGTTTATAAATGAAGTGAAGAGAATTATCATTTGGATAATTCAGAAATAAAAATACAAGTGTGAAATTGAAAGGGAAATCTGTTTTCCAAAGGTAGAAATATCGATTTCAAAAGGAATGGAAATCGAGACTTATTTAAAGAATAAATAAAGCTTGAAAAGGAATTTGAATAAAGGAAAATTCAAAGAGGATTTGAATATAGAAAATTCAAAGAGGATTTGAATATAGAAAATTCAAAGAGGATTTGAATATAGAAAATTCAAAGGGAATTTTAATATAGAAATTCAAAGGGAGTTTGAATATATGAAATTCAATGGAATTGAAATAGAGTTTGAATATAGAAATTCAAATGAAATTCAAATATAGAATTTGAATATAGAACATATAAAGGAATTCAAATATAGCATTTGAATATCGAAAGTGAAAATGAAATTTGAATATAAAATATTCAAATAAAATTGAAATGAAATTCAAGTAGAATTTGAAATAAGAGAGTTTGAAATGGAATTTGAATATAGGAAATTCAAATAGAATTGAAAAGGAATTCAATTAGTTGATAAACAAGTTAAAATATATTGCAACATGTTATACTCAAATATGAAAGTGAAATGGGCAAACCAGTAATTTGAAAATCACTTAACGAAATAAGTTAAAACGATTGGATTAAGTTGGAATGAGTTAGAAATGTATGGATATACATGAGACAGGTTTGGAATATAGTATAGAAGTGAAATAGATAGAATGCTCGACAAAATGGTATGTATTTAATTCATATATGAGATTTTATGCGCCGTATCGGCTAGCCGCTTGGCTTTTCTTTTTCTTTTGATTGGAGAAGGCCTGTGTGGCAGTTTGGGGATTTTCCCGAAGCTCCCGGTACAAAGGAGGTTATGGCAAATTTTTCCGGGAATTTAAGGAGATAGAATATTTTTAAGATAATTTGATAATTAGAAATCAACGTATCGATATATATAGAAGTCGATAAGGAAACGAACTTAGAAATAGAATAGCAAAATCAAAAAGGAAGACTAAGAATAAAATCTAGTAAGAATAGAAAGAGAAAGTGTAGACGTGTTTAAAAGTGAATAAGTAGTTGTATGGTATTGATTTTTCGAGTAAGTAGTCATATCTGTTTTGACGTTATAAATGTCATTCAGTCAAGGTCTGAGAGGTAGTTATACCCCAACTTGATTGATTTCATTATTAGCAAATAAATAGTAAGATTTCAGGTTCGAAGATCAATGTTGAATAAGAATTAGTTAAATACTGTATTTGGGTTGTCGTAACGATGTTTTACACAACATCTGTTTTAACCCAAATAAGTGTAAGCTCGGAAATAGAATAATAAATATTTCCTAAGTATAGAAATAAACGAGATCGGAAAAGAGATAAGAAATTGGAATATTTTCCAACTATAAATAACATATATTTTCTAAAGTTTAGAAAATAAAGGAAGGCGATATTTGGAAATGTTTTCCAAATAACATAAAAGGCTGATATGGTTATTGAAAATATTTGGTTAACAAATATTGATAAAGAAATAGAGAAGTGATTAAACTAATGGAATATTAATTAAGGGCTCAGTGACATGTTCAATAGGGAAAATTTGATTTTTTTGAAAAAGTAAACTGTTTAAAATTCCCAGGAAGAGACTGTTTGAATTAAGAACAAATTTAAATAGAAGTTTGCGAAAGTAAGCTGAAATTGAATTGAAACAGTTAAGTGGAAACTGAATGGAAATAGAACGATATCAGGAAAAATTTGTTCTTGAATAAAATTGGATTGTCGAGATAAGAATCTGAAATGAAAATTGGATTGGGAAGTTAAGATTTTGAAATCGAGAATGGAACTCGAATTTGAAATAAATTTCGACTTAGGTATAAGCGAATGGTTGAAATTGTGGATAAAAAGCGGATTGGAGTTTGATTGGGATAACCCTTGTATCCGCTGAATTGATAACAGGTGGAAATGATATAATGATATGCCGACAAAAGGTACAAGTTTATATTTCTATTGGATATAAGGTTTATGAGCCGAATTGGCAAGCCGCTTGGCTGTTTGATTTTCTTTTGGGATGGAGATGGCCCAGAGAGGCGAGTTGGAGTTTGACCGATTGACCAGTACAAAGGAGGTGCTGGCGAAATTTTTCGAAGAGTTAAGATGTTAGAAAATTTTCAGGATTTTTGAAAATTTTCGTTGATAAGAATTAATTAATAATTTAATTGAAATTAAATTGGTTCAGTTGAAACTGAAGTTAAGAAGTGAACAGATATGTTCTAACCAGTCGATAGGGTCGTCCTCTACCTTTTAGCAATTTCGAGGACGAAATTATTTTAAGTGGGGAAGATTGTAATGACCCGCACTGGCAGAGGTATCATGATTAATTTATTTAATTATATATATGGTGGTTTAGAGAATTAAATGGCCGTGGAATAAAATAATAGTGAATATTCAATTAAAATAATAATTAAATAATATATTTAATTCTGAAATAATCAGAGTTGGCTGAAATGACGATATGGTGTGAACCGGATCATCTGTGATATGTAATTCAGCTGGGAATTTGAATTTGAATAACGAATATATTCAATTGTTGACAGTTGAACGTATAATTTATAATATAATTATAAACGAGCTCGAAATGGCGCTGCAGTTCGTAAATTGGCGATTTGAACTTCAACTGAATGTACAAGATTCGTTTTAAGCCGGATTTCTGTGAAACAAGAAACGTGTGGAGCTGGTGGAGTATATCTTTCTAGTGGAAGAGAAAAATCTGGATTTCGTCGGGTAGATTTTGGGATATGTCCAAATCAAATTTTAAAATAGTCACTATAGAATCGTTTATCAACCGTAACGCTTTATTCGATATAACTAGATATCGAGTTTGAATTTAGGCAAGGTTCTTTTGGGAAGTAGTGATAATTTAATTTTTAGAATTTTACTGTAATTTTTAATTAATTAAATAAGCAACTTTTTATTTGGAGTTTTTCGCACCCTGTAATCAACATTTTGAGATTTCACAATATAAGTTAAACTACCGATATTATTATATTTTTGGGATCGTAAGACGTTGTTGATAACAACGGTATTTTTATTTCAGTCTGTAGTGTTTCTCTATGGATACAATTTTATTGAGCGGGACATGTTAAATAACACAAAACAAATATCCGACTCGTATAGAAATTAAATAGAAAATGGATGGTTAACGGTCACCATAACCAACATATTTTGAACAAACGCTCTACATTTTCACACCACGTTTTGCTTAGAAAACCTATGGTCTAAAAATGAACACATCAACGTATGTACGTGGATGCTTGCATTCCAACAAAGAAAGTTAGGTGGATAACAGAACGCGTGGCCTTTTAATCCCCTCAACATTCACTAAGATCTAATTAATTCTCCAGTGAACACAAAAATCCGTCGTCCTGCTTTCTTTAAAAAAAACGTAAGAAAATCCAATCTTCCAAAAATCAAAATATAATTTCTTCAATTCGTGAAACACTGCAAGGCGATTCATTGCCTGGTGAACTCGACCGAGAATTTCCGCAGTTCGACGCCTACAACATCCTAGGGCTTCGGAGATTCACCAAGAGGAGCAGAGCTGGGACGTCTCGAGACAGGCGTGGGCTTCATGAGGTGTAGGCGCGTGTTTGGTGATTGGTTGGGATAGTTCGATGGGGCGAGGTGCTGGAGGTAGGAAGTTAAACGGGGAAAGCTTAAATGGAGTTTTCTGGTCATATAAGGGGTTAAGCAAGGCGGGTCAGGGGTAAAAGGGGGGCCAGGGATGCAGCGCTAGCACCGGTGGTCAAAGGCGGAGCTCCGTTCGCCTGAGCAGGAGGCAAGGTATCGTTGGGGATATGAAGTCTTGGAAATGGTGATTCGAAGGTTTCTGAGGTCGCTGAAAAAAACGGTGAAGGAGGAGGAATGTATTTGGCGGGTCTGGGTTCGGTAGAAGTGAGGATGGGCCAAATTGGAAAGGTAAAGCCCATATAAATAAAAGGAAAATTTATTTAAATTATTAATTTAAATAGTTGTACAAACTTTAAATTACAATATTGCATTCATACGTTATCAGAAATTCGAACGGTCAGTTACGTTGGGATCGTATGGACGAGCGCTACACAATGGAACCGACTGGGAGTGGATGGGAGCTAGTTTGAATTTATGGCGCAATAAACTGTTTGATTCGAATTAAACAACAGTTTATCATTCTTTAACGATTAACGCGCCAATGTGAGTAAATCTCACTAACTTTGAACAGTTTATAATTTCATGTTATATTTTTAGAACTGTTAGATATTGGCTGATACTGTATGTTGACTGTTTGATTGAACTGCTAGTCAGTTAGTTAAATTTTCTATATTGATTCTGTTTAACAGAATATATCATATAGAACTGAAAAGTGATGTTATCTATATTGTTTAACATCTGTGATGCAGGGAAACAGGTTGGAGGAATCCAACTGGATTCCTCAACATTTATTTTACTGTTTTCATATATTGTGATATATGATGTGTTATATAATCTGTTATGGATTATGGGTGTTGGAATGATATTGATCATTGTTATTCGATATTTTAAATATCATAAGAAACCCTGGGATGGAAAAAAAAAGAAGTATTTTAATGTATATTGAAATAAAGGAATTTTATAAAATCACAGGATTTTATAAAAGGAAATAATTATAAAACGAACACGGTTTTATAAAAGGGATATTTATTTAGAAAATAAATAGAAATAGAAAAGAAATATTTGTTTAGAAAATAAATAGAAATAGAAAGGAAATATTTGTAACGGTAAAAAGAAGTTATAAATAGGAAATATTTGTAACGGTAAATAGAAGTTATAAATAGGAAATATTTGTAACGGTAAATAGAAGTTTTAAATAGGAAATATTTGTAACGGTAAATAGAAGTTTTAAATAGGAAATATTTGTAACGGTAAGTAAACGTTATAAATAGGAAATAGTTGTAACGGAAAACGTAGTTTATTAAAAAGAAGTTAATCGATGTTAGTTTAATCGATTAGTGTTAAAGTAAAAGAAGTTAATCGATGTTAGTTAATCGATTAGAGAATAAAGTTAAAAAGAAGTTAATCGATGTTAGTTTAATCGATTAGTGTTAAAGTTAAAAAGAAGTTAATCGATGTTAGTTAATCGATTAGTGTTAAAGTAAAAGGAGTTAATCGATGTTAGTTAATCGATTAGTGTTAAAGTTAAAAAGAAGTTAATCGATGTTAGTTAACCGATTAGAGAATAAAGTTAAAAAGAGTTAATCGATGTTAGTTTAATCGATTAGAGTAAAAGGAAAGTAGTTAATCGATGTTAGTTTAATCGATCAGAGTTAAAGCAAATGAGTTAATCGAATATAGTTTATTCGAAGAAAGAAAAGGAGTTATCGAATATAGTTTATTCGAAAGGAGTTAAGTGAAATGAGTAAATCAATAGTGTTAGTCAAATAGAGTTAATCCAATAGTGTTAGTCCAATAGAGTTAATTGATAAGGGTTAATCGAATAGAGATTTATTAGAAGGAGGGTTAAGTAAGGAAGTTAGAAAAAGGAATAAAGTGAACTTTGCTAATTTCAAAGTTAGAAATGTTGTTCAGTTAAGGTCTGAGAGGTAGTCCTACCCCAACTTGATTGACTTCGTTTTTAACTAAGGAATAGTTAAGGTTCGGCAGTAAAGGAAATGGTTTGAGTTGGCATCGCGATGGTTTGTTTAAACATATGTCTAAGTCCAATGAAGAAGCTTTGGAAATGTTTTCCAAATAAGAAACCAGAAATGTTTTCTAATAAAGAAACAAGGAAATGGAAATGTTTTCCATTGTTAATAACGTATATTTTCCCAATTTAGAAAATAAGGAATATTGAACGTAGGGAAACATGAGATAAGTAAATTAATGAACTAAAGAGAGTAATGTTGAATGATGTTTGATCGATATAATTTCCATTTGGAAATAATATCGTTGTTTGCACACTTGTTTTTATTCGATAGTTAAATCACAGACTATCGAAGTTTTGGCCATTTTAACGTTGTTAATATGGAGAGACCGGTTGGATTATTATCCAAAGAACCACTTTGTATTGGCATAAGCGTTGCGAATCATATATGTCAAAGGAAATTGAAGACGGAGTTATGCAAGGGCTATCCTGTTTACAGAATAGTGCCTTCGGTTCATCCTGTTCCTGGATGACTCGTATGGACGGATGTTTGACAGAGTAATTCCAGACGATCACGTACATTGATTTCTCCAACCGTACCAAGAGTGGAAGCGGAGGAGGAAACTTCTTTTAGCTAACACATAATGTATTGTTGTAGACGTCAATCGGTGATTTGATGGATTTGATGATGTGACATTCAAAGTGAATCTGGTATGATGATAAAGCGTAGCTTCTAGCCTCATCATCCGGTAAATGACAGAAATCGGGCAGGCAGCATGGCTAAGTCGGTCGCACCGAAGTAGGGTGTATAATCACCTGATCTAGAGTTTCATTTACTTCTAAAAATCTATTGTTGATGCTGTCCCATTCGGGAAACGGTTGCTGATCCCAACTGTTGGTGATATACATTCGATACACTCAAGCGAAATGAGTGGTCGGTCATGTGTGGCCGGGTTGCAAGATGTTCTTGTTGAACCCAGTGTATTCCTCTCTAGAGGTACACGAGCGGAAGGTGATTCCATACCTTGTCATAGTTGGAAATCCATTACCCAATACGTGCTTGCGGTTTTGATTGTATACTATATATGTAGAACGTGAGATGAAAGCGTTTCTGCTAGATGATTATATATATACTGTGGTTGATAGACATTATTATAATATCAAAAGGTTTTTGATATAAAGATATTTTGGATTCTCATAAGGGAAAAAACCCGTTCCGTTCTGCGGCGTGGTCTTATGAGATATCGTTCACTTGTTCATATACCTGTTTAAACTGTTTACTCATACCAGTCCCATGACTGACCCGGAGTTTACTTTGTTGTTTTCCCTAAACTCTTGGGTGCCTAAATTTGTACGGGCAGTCAAGTAGTCGGGATTTACAGATATACTGGAAGAGCTTGGAGCAGGAGGCTTCAGGATCATATAGCTATAGTTATTTCCGCTGTGTTGTAAGTGCTGTACTTTGATAATGATATGTAAATTCAAGTACTGATTTGTATTTCAAAGTTATGTTATGAAATATATTTATTCGTTCCGCTGTGAGATTCGTGTTACTCTGATGTTGTGTTCTTCTTCTTCTTCTATTCTAATTTTCTATCTTATCTTTCCTCACCCTCTAATTTCTTTCACTAACTACCAGGATTTTTCGGTGTTTTGGTTATCGACATCGTGTCTATGTCGATAACCAAAGTCGCTGAAAATCCGGGTCGTTACAGGGTACATCTAGTGGAGATAGGGGCAGACGGCGCCTATGAAGGCAGCTAGGGGTACACGAAACTACCATTATCATTATTAAGTTCTGTAGGTGGGATCAACTTTAAGGATGTTTGTTGTGGTGCAGTGTAGTAATTTTCCTATAGTGATTAGGTACGCCTTTAACGTTACCCTTGTTCACCTTATTTCCTTTTTTTGCTTTGTCATCCCAATTTGTTCACAGTCATTTCCTTATTTTCGATCTTATGCCTTATCCTAGTTACTTAATGATTATATTGTTAAAGTTATTACACTCGCCAGACTTTATTTCTAACCCCTTTGTTTCCACCTCTTTTCTTCCTCCCCCCCCCCTCTCAGGTGCTCAGGCTGGGACTAGTACTAGTGGAGCTTGATTTGGACATCTTTATCTCTTTCTTTAGAAGATTGCTTGGATCACTGAAGTAAAAGTTCAGCCTATCTTATTTATGGCTATTTTATGTAGGGGTATGTCTTTCATTTTATGTACTCTGATTTAGTCAAGATGGGTATTATGTACTTGACTCTAGTCTTTGGTTTTTGATGATGTAATCAAACTTAATTGTTTACCGTTGCAATGAATGAAGTTTTAATTTTTTAAGTACTGTTTTATATCTGTCTTGTTATTAAGTTTCTATTCTATACACACTTAAAACGCTCCATAGAAGTTAATGCATTCCCTTTGTGAGTGACATTAATGGACGTGGGTTGTCACACATTAAGTACAGAAAATAAATAAAATGTGGAAAAGTACATGTTAAAGAACAAGACAAATGATAATCTCCAAAGGAAAGAGCTAGGTCAAAGCTATCTCTAGCACTAGATCCTCCACCATGAGAACCTGGAAGGGGGAGGGAGGGGAAGTAAGGAATTAGAAAAAAAACAAAACCAGTCAGACATAAAGCCTTGTGAGTTCAGTAGTTACTAGCATGAGCAATAAAAGAGGAAATTTAGATAGGATAATAAATTGAAGCTCATCGTAGTAATTAAAAACAAAAATATATTTCCACAAGATGGTCGATTGTCAAGTCATTCAATTTCTGCACCAATTGCTACAATTCATAAATTAGGATAAAACCCAATTCTACCCATCGGTCGGCTCCTAAACCACAGTTGCGATAACTCATGCCGACTATGTCCCCGGGTTTATCATACCCGGCCCATCTTCTCTAAGGACATAGAAAATATTACTGGCGTCACAACGTCTTATCTTATCTAATCGGCGCAATGCACACTCACCCCCCGCTGGAACGTACCCACCACGTTCGGACCTCTTACTACCTAGTACAGTATAAGCGTGCCTTAGCCTCCTCGTGAGACCTTAGTGTAGTGTGATAAAAATGAATATTGACTGATATGGATCCCCAAACAAAAATATGCAATTTGACACAAGTTACCTTAGACTTAGTCCCCAATTTTATTTATTAGCACTAAGACCCTCATAGAATTATTGTTGACCGCCTTGCTACCCTAGGCCCCCATATTATTGTTAACAAATGCCTAGGTCACTAAAAATTAACTATTTCAATTGGTCTCTTATTTTCCCTGATCATTCTACTCTCACTACCAGATTGGACCAATATTACGGGCCTCTAATTTTCCCTAATCAGCCGTCGTTGATGGAACAGACTCCAACTGCTCCTGCATGTTAATTTATTTAATTAAAATTAGCGCAAATCTTAAGTTTATTTATAACCATACTTTCCTCTACGTAACTTTTCTGTTATTTCATAGGTTGCATGTAAACTTCAATTTACAGGTTGTCAATAAACATCTCTTTTGTTTAATTTAATTTTACAACCTAACCCCCATCATTTGCATCAAATGTCATTTATTTAGTTATTAGAGTTACATTTCAATTTCCCTTTTATTGCTTCAATTAAGCCCAACTTATCCTTTTTATACATATTCTTATTATTCTCCAATTGCGCTACTATTGTCAAATTCCATGTTTTTACCCAATTTACGCTTAAAAAAGAAAGAATAAAAGGTTTAGGCTCAAGGAGGCCTAAACTCAATGTCAAAAATAAAAAGGGAAATGGCCTAGGTTCTTGCATGGCCTAGGCTCAGATAAACAAAAGTAGATCTGAAATAAAATAGGGCTGATATAGAACTGTAATAAATTATATACAAAAAGCAAGGGTACAGACAATTGAATAAAACTACAATAATAGATTGAAAATAAATGAAAGGAAGATAGAAGAAGATTCAAATTTACTTAGATAACAGACAAAGAAGAGAATAGAAATCAGAAGTAATATATAACTTATTATACTGTTAAGAAGAAACTTTAATTTGTACTGAATCTTGCAATTACTAAAATATATTCACCTATTCTAAGCAATCCAAATCAAGCCCCGGTATATAGTCTCTATCTATTAATATCCTCCAAAAATAAGTGCAGGATCAAGTCTTAATACTCCATTAGAGTTTTCTCTCAGAAGAAGGTTATTTGAGAAGGAGGAAGAGAAATGGAGTAGTGAGATTTGGTTAAGTTTTGGAGCCTATTTATAATAGGGCCAGGAAATTTAGATGCAGTATATTTTAGGTTTATATTTTGGGCCATTAGATCTAGGAATACTCCAGAAGATCGCATCCCAAAAACGAATCAGAATGATTAACAGCGTGCGCATCAAAGTTTTGCATGCCATCTAGGTGGGTTGACCCATACAGACCCCTGGGTCGACCCCCGAGTCGACCCAGTTGATGGCTGGATCGCCAGCTATGCATGATGTAGTGTCCCGAATTTCTGGTACAATTTGAGCTGAACAAATAACACAAGTCCAACCCAAATTTACACTGAAATAAGAAAACTAATAGAAAGAAAACAAAGGGTGAGAATAGACAAGATAGAAACTTAGAACAGAAGAAGAAGAATAACACACAACATTAGAGTAAACACGAATCTCATAGCGGAACGAATAAAATATAACATAACTTTGAAACAAAAGATTGTACTTGAATATACATATCATTATCAAGTAAAACACTTACAACACAGCGGAAATAAGCAATAGCTATATAAGCGCTGCTGAAGCCTCCTGCTCCAGCTTTCCAAGTT
Source organism: Allium sativum (assembly GCA_030737875.1). Classification (NCBI taxonomy): domain Eukaryota; kingdom Viridiplantae; phylum Streptophyta; class Magnoliopsida; order Asparagales; family Amaryllidaceae; genus Allium; species Allium sativum. The sequence goes on from CM060926.1 coordinate 694,768,490, forward strand.
ATCTGTAAAATCCCAACTACTTGACTGCCCGTACAAAATTGGGCACCCAAGAGTTTAGGGGAAACAAAAACAAATCAAAATTTGGGTCAGTCATGGGACTGGTGTGAGTAAAATAATTTATAACAGTTTGAGCAATAAAATGATATCTCATAAGACCACGCCATATAATGGAACGGGTTTTTCCTTTATGAGAATCCAAATCAATTTGATTTAACTTTCAAAACATTTTGAAACAAACAATGATCTTCTATATCAAAACTCTTTGACATTATATTAATGTCTATCAATCACAATATAATAATCATCTAGCAGAAACGCTTTCATCTCACGTTCTAAATACATAGTATACAATCAAAATCGCGAGCACTTATTGGATAATGGATTTCCAAATATGACAAGGTTTGGAACCACCTTCTGATAGTGTACCTCTAGAGAGGAATACACTGGGATCAACAAGAACATCTTGCAACCCGACCACACATGACCGACCACTCATTTCGCTTGAGAGTATTGAATGTATATCACCAACGGTTGGGATCAGCAACTGTTTCCCAAATGGGACAACATTGAATAGATTTAAGAATGAAATGAATATCTCTAGATAGGTGATAATACACCCTAATTGGCAACCAACCACGTAGCCATGCTGCCTGCCCGATTTTTGTCATTTCCCGATTGTGAGGCTAGAGGCCACGCTTATCTCCGACAGATCACACATTTATTCACTTTGAATGTCGCATCGTCATACCCGCCAAATCACAAATTGATTTCCCCAATAATACAATGGTTATACAGCTATGGGAAACGAATTCCTCCACCACCAAATGTAAATACGTTTGAAGAGATCAACTTACGCGATCCATTAAAAATACTCTATCAGACATTCTTCCATATAGGTCGTCTTGGGACTGGACAAACCAAAGGCACTATTATGTAAATCCATCTTAGGCAATTTCTACCTAGGATTTGACAGAACGACCCTTGTACAAACCCCGTCTTCAATTATCTTCATCATGTTTGATCGCAATGCTAACGCCCATATAGAGTGGTTTTCGGATAATGAATCTAATCCTGATCTCTCTGCATTGACGATGGAAAAATGGTCAAAAACTTCAATAGTCGGTGAGGTAACTATCAAAGAAAAACATGTGTGCAAACAACGATATTATTTCCAAATGGAAATTATATCGATCAAACATCATTTAACATTTGTCTCTTTAGTTCATTTTTCATCTCCTGTTTCCATATATGCAACATTCCCTATTTTCTAAATTTAGAAAATATACGTTATTAACATTGGGAAACATATCCATTTCTTGTTTTCTATATTAGAAAACATTTCTAATTCTTATTTGGAAAACATTTCCAAAACTCCTTCATTTGGATTTAAATAGATGTTTAAATAAAACATCGTTATGCCAACTCAAAACATTACACTGATTAACTAATTTCACTTAACCAACCTTCACTATCGAACCTTAACCATTCCTTAGTTAAAAACAAAGCCAATCTGGTTGGGCTATAACTACCTCTCAGACCTTAACCGAACAACATTCCTAACCTCGAAATAGACAAAGTTCACCTTTTACATCTTTAACAAACTTCCTTACGTAACTCTCCGATTCTATTTACGAATCTAATTCTTTTATAGAAATCATTTGATTTTAACAATAGTGTTAAAATCTCATGCTTTTGAAATATAATAACTTCACTATAACTTTTATTTATTAATTAGGATAAATAAACAAACAACTAATAAATAAATAAATCTTGATTAAAACGGAAAGTGAATAGTACTTTCCCGAATTCGATATAATCGAATTGCAACGTATAACTCTTACTCGAATAATCTCTATTCGATAACTCCTTTTCGAATAACTAATATTCGATAACTCCTTTTCAAATAACTAATATTCGATTAACTCCTTTCGAATAAACTATATTTGATAACTCCTGTTCGAATAACTAATATTCGATTAACTCCTTTTGCTTTATTCGAATAAACTATATTCGATTAACTGCTTTAACTCTATTCGAATTAACTATATTTGATTAACTCTAATCGATTAACTCTAATTCGACTAACTCTAATTCGACTAAACCTAATCGATTAACTCTATTTGATTAACTCTATCTATTAACTCTAATTGATTAGCTCTAATTCGAATAGCTCTAATTCGACTAACTCTAATTGATTAACTCTAATTGATTAACTCTATTGATTAACTCTAATCAATTAACTCTAATTGATTTACTCTAATTAATTAACTCTAATCAATTAACTCTAATTGATTAACTCTAATCAATTAACTCTAATTGATTAACTCTAATCAATTAACTCCTTTTGAACAACTGTTTTCGATTAACTCCTTTTACTCTATTTGAATAAATTATATTCGATTAACTCTAATCGATTAACTCTAATTCGAATAACTCTATCGATTAACTCTAATGAATTAACTCTAATCGATTAACTCTTTTCGAATAAACTATATTCGATTACTCCTTTTCTTTATTCGAATAAACTATATTCGATTAACTCATTTAACTCTATTCGAATAAACTATATTCGATTAACTCATTTAACTCTATTCGAATAAACTATATTCGATTGACTTCCTTTTGAATAACCAATATTCGATAACTCTTTTCGAATAACCTATATTTGACTAACTCTTTCGAATAACCAATATTCGACTAACTCTTTTTCTTCGACTAAAACTATTTGATTACAAATACTTCCTTTTCTATTTGTTTATACATATATTTCCTTTTCTATTGTTTTTACAAATATTCCCTTTTCTATTTGTTTATTTAACAAATAAATATTTTTTTTTCAATTCTATTTATTTAACAAATAAATATTTCCTTTTCAAATCCTATTTATTTAACAAATAAATATTCCTTTTATCTTTCTATTTATTTTCCCAATAGATATTCCTTTGATCCTATTCTATTTATTTCCCAATATATATTCCCTTTCTCTTCTATTTGTTCAACAAATATTTCCTTTTCAATTCTATTTGTAAATGTTTTACAAATATTTCTCTTTCTATTTTATTTGTAAATGTTTTACAAATATTTCTCTTTCTATTTACACTTTAAAAATTCTCTTTTTACATGGTAATTTATATACCCTATAACAATGATCAATATCATCAAACCCACATAATCAACAGCAGATTATATATCACATCACAATTTTAGTATAAGAAAAACAGTAAAATAAATGTTGAGTAATCCAGTTGGATTCCTCCGACCTGTTTCACTACATCCACAGATGTTAAACAATACAATTAACATCAATTTCGTTTCACTATGAAATATTCTGCTAAACAGAATCAATATATATATATATATTTATTTGTATATATATATATATATATAACCTGTTCCATAATTTCAACCAATTACTTAGCAGTTCAACCAAACAGTCAATACGCAGCAATCAATCATTATTTATCAATTCTAAAATACGTTATACAAATATGAACTGATCAGAGTTGGTGAGTTTTACTCACATTGGACGATCATCGTTAATAATGATAACCATCGCTTGATTCAGATGGACAATTTATTTTGCTATAAATTGTAACGAGCTTCGATTCACTCCCAATTTGTTCCATTGTGTCGCGCTCGTCCATAAGATCCTAACGGATCTTGTTTCGTTGAAAACCGATATCATATGAGGAAGTTATGCTTTATACAAGTCTATACACTATTTAAATTTAATTAAAACATAAATAAATTCCATTTGGGCTTTACCCAAAGTTACGGCCATCCAAGATTTAAATACCCAAACCCGTTAAGCTTCTTCTCCTCCGTTATCAGAAAACTGAATACCCAACTCATGCCATTTCCACCCTTTCTTCCTTTCAGCGCATCCTCACCATTACATGATTTCAAAAACCAAATATACCATCCTCCTTCTCTTGCCGAGCTCTTCCTTCTTATGTCATACATGTTCAACTCGCATCAACCAGGGGAAATCCGACTCAAGTAGTTCACTGCACCCACCAGTGTCAACATCAACACTTTTCATCGCGGATTCCACAAATAAATCAGGCACAGATGCCGAATGATCTCACAAACTCAATCGCGAAAACCCTTTCGTGAATCAACGCTTAAATTCCTAGTTTTCTCCAACCCTAGTCTGCGGTTTAAAAAATCGATGTTCCAAAACAGACGTCGAACCCACTAATGTTGGTATGAAAATGAAGAGGATCTCACTAGCTGCTCAAAAATGTTATCATTTGATTTTTAAGATTTTTCTTTGATTTTATCTTGATTTAATGAGGATTGAAAAAGTGTTTACTGGAAGAAAAATATTGGCGGCTCGAATGGGGATTGAACAAAGAAACTAAATTTAGGGTTAAAGTGTTAAGGTTACTTACAAGGTAGTTTTAATATTTTTAATTCGAATTTGATATTAACATTTAATCAAACGCTGTCTATATTTATTATTAAAAATTGCTAGTTTCACACATGACGTATAAAAATCACGAAAATGGGCATGCAGCTATAGTTCGATATTACGGACCCAACGAAACTAGTTTCTTCGAATTCTGACTTCGTTTACTCACACAGCGTATTTTGAACCATCAAAATACTGACTTTTTCACATTAAAAATCGGTACGGCCACATACTGACTTCAAAAATCACGAAATTTGAAATCTAACAATAACTTAATGTTACGGATCCAACAAAATTAGTTTCGTCGAAAACGGAGTTCGTTTGCAAAACTGGCTATTTTTAAAGCTCTAAATAACCCATTTTAAATATATAAATATATTTAAAATAATTAAATTAAATATTTATAAATTAATATTATCGTATATATTCACAATACAATACCATACAGCTCCAAAATAAATATATATGGAGTTATAACTTGATATTTCAAATCCAGGTCAAATCGATATTCAATTAAAAATAGAAATCCTTTTATAAATCGTTATAAATTATAAACGAATTCCATAGCGACTATTTTAAAATTTGATTTGGACATAAATCAAAATCTACACAATGAAATCTCAATTTTTCTCTTCCATTAGAAAAATATACTTCACCAGCTCCGAACGTTTCTCGTTTCACAGAAATCCGGCTTAAAACGAATTCTGTATATTCAGTTAATGTTCGAATCGCCAAATTACGGACTGCAATGCCATTTCGAGCTCGATTATACATATAATATTATTTATACGTTCAGCCATCATTAATTAAATATATTTGTTATCGTAATTCAATTCTAGACTGAATTATATATTTTGAATTGCCCAATTCACACAATATTGCCATTTCAGCTAATTCTGATTATTTCAGAATTAAATATATTATTTAATTATTATATTAATTAAATATATTCAAAGCTATTTAATTAAACAACAATTAAATCCTCTATATCACTATTTAAATAATTAAAAAGATTAATTATAACACCGTAAAAATACGGGACATTACATTCTTCCCCCTTAAAATAATTTCGTCCTCGAAATTGCTAAGGTAGAAAGCACACCCTATTACTGGGTTAAAATTATTTGTTTACTTCTTAACTTCAGTTTCAACTGAACCAATTTAATTTCAATTAAAATATTAATTAGTTCTTATCAAGTCCTGAAATTTTCTAACACCTTAACTTTTTGAAAAATTTCGCCAGCACCTCCTTGTACTGTTCAATCGGTATAATTGCAATTCGCCTCTCTAGGCCTTCTCCAACCCAAAAGAAAATAAAAATCAAACAGCCAAGTGGCTTGCCAAATGCGCTCAAAAAATTTCATGTCTAATATGAAATATAAACTTGTACCTTTTTGTCGGGCATATCATTATATCATTTCCATCTGTTACCAATTCTGCATATACCAATGTCATCCCAATCAAACTCCAATCGGTTTCTTCTCAAAACCAAATACTTTGCTTATACAAGCCAAATTCCATTCCAACTCCAATTCCAATCTCAATTCAAAATTCTAATGCAACAATTCATTTCTATTCTAGATTATCTCTAATCCAGTCCAGTTCTACTTGATACCATTCAATATCAAAGTGATTTTCACTTAGTTGTCTTTTAATCCAATCCCCATTTGCTTTCACAAATTTCAATTTAAATTTGGCTTTAATCCAAACAATCTTTCCCTAGAAATTTTAAACATTTTACCATATCGAAAATTAAACTTCCCTTTTCAGGATTCAAATAACTTGCTTTTCTCAAATCAATTCAGAACAAAATCTTTGGTAGTAATCTATCACTTAGAAACCCGAAAATGAACACCGATGATGCTGCGCAGTCATCGTCGGAGTTATTGTCAGCGACCGAAGTGAGTTCAATACTATTACTTTCAAAATCCATATTTAAATACTTCCATTTTGAAATCTATTTTCAAAATACCATCCACAAGGCTTGAAAATATTTACAACTCTCCCAGGATTTTAAAACTTCCAAATACTTAACCCAAATTCATTTGCAAATACCATCCCAAGTTTCAAGGGTTTAATTCCAATTCTGATTTAAATTCAGATTCAATTCAATTCATAATACTCATACGAATTCTACTTGGTTATATATATAACCATTTAATTTATAATCTTACTCGATTATAATAACACCCAATATATCCAATATATTATAATCATTCCAATATAAATCCTTTATATCAAAATATAATTTGGGGTAAATTATTCATTTACCCACTTTTCAAAACATACAGTGTCGGTTCATCATATTCGAGTGTTTATAAACCCCTACCAATACAGTGGATCGAACTGATCGACTAGAACTCATAAACAACTCAACCAATAAATCTCCACAATATAAATCATTTTTATATCAAATAACAAATACTTTCACTCGTATATATACACTCAACTCAATCTAGGGCATTACTAACCCTATCTCCACTGAGTCACGCCACAGAGCTAAGGTAATTACTTAACCTTTAGCTCTGATGCCAACTGTAGTGTCCCAAATTTCCGGTACAATTTACGCTGACCAAATAACACAAGTCTAACCCAAATTTACACTGAAACCGGAAAACTAATAGAAAGAAAATAGAGGGCGAGAATAAATAAGATAGAAACTTAGAATAAAAGAAGAAGAACACACAACATTAGAGTAAACACGAATCTAACAGCGGAAAGAATAAAATATAACATAACTTTGAAATGAAAGATTGTACTTGAATATACATATCATTATCAAGTACATCACTTACAACACAGCGGAAATAAACAATAGCTATATAAACGCTACTGAAGCCTCTTGCTCCAGCTTTCCAAGTATATCTGTAAAAACCCGACTACTTGACTTCCCATACAAAATTGGGCACCTAAGAGTTTAGGGGAAACAAAAACAAAATAAACACTGGGTCAGTCATGTGACTGGTGCGAGTAAAACAATCTAAAACAGTTTGAGCAATAAAACGATATCTCATAAGACCACGCCGTATAACGGAATGGGTTTTTCCTTATGAGAATAAAAATCAATTTGATTTAACTTTCAAATCATTTTGAAAGAAATAATGATCTTTTATACTTTGATATTATATTAGTGTCTATCAATCATAATATAATAATCATCTAGCAGAAACACTTTCATCTCACGTTCTATATACATAATATACAATCAAAATCGCGAGCACTTATTGGATAATGGATTTCCAACTATGACAAGTTATGGAACCACCTTTCGATAGTGTACCTCTAGAGAGGAATACCTGGGTTCAACAAGAACATCTTGCAATCCGGCTACACATAACTGATCACTCATTTCGCTTGAGCGTATCGAATGTATATCACCAACAGTTGGGATCAGCAACCGTTTCCCGAATGGGACAGCATCAAATAGATTTAAGAACGAAATGAATATCTCTAGATAGGTGATAATACACCCAAATTGGAAGCCAACCACTTAGCAACGCTGCTTGCCCGATTTTTGTCATTTCCCGATTGTGAGGCTAGAGGCCACGCTTATCTCCGACAGATCACACATTTATTCACTTTGAATGTCACATCATCATACCCGCCAAATCACAAATTGATTTCCCCAAAAATACAATGGGTATACAGCTAATGGAAACGAATTCCTCTTCCACCAAACGTAAATCCGTTTGAAGAGATCAACTTACGCGATCCATTAAATATATTCTGTCAGACATTCTTCCATACAGGTCGTCCCAGGACTGGACAAACCGAAGACACTATTATGTAAATCCATCTTAGGCAATTTCTACCTAGGATTTGACAGAATGACCCTTGCACAAACTCCATCTTCAATTATCTTCATCATATTTGATCGCAATGCTAACGCCCATACAGAGTGGTTTTCAGATAATGAATCTGATCTCGGTCTCTCCGTATTGACGGCGGAAAAATGGTCAAAAACTTCGATAGTCGGTGAGTTAATTATCAAAGAAAAACATGTGTGCAAACAACGATATTATTTCCAGATGGAAATTATATCGATCAAATATCATTTAACGTTTATCTCTTTAGTTCATTTTTCATCTCTTGTTTCCATATATGCAACATTTCCTATTTTCTAAATTTAGAAAATATATGTTATTAACATTGGGAAACATATCCATTTCTTGTTTTCTATATTAGAAAACATTTCTGATTCTTATTTGGAAAACATTTCCAAAACTCCTTCATTTGGATTCAAACAGATGTTTAAATAAAACATCGTTATGCCAACTCAACACATTACACTGATTAACTAATTTCACTTAACCAACCTTCACTATCGAACCTTAACCATTCCTTAGTTAAAAACAAAGCCAATCATGGTGGGGTATAACTACCTCTTAGAACTTAACTGAACAACATTCCTATCCTCGAAATAGACAAAGTTCATCTTTTACATCTTTAACAAACTTCCTTACGTTACTCTCCGATTCTATTTGTGAATCTACAGAAATCATTTGATTTTAACAATAATGTTAAAATCTCATGCTTTTGAAATATAATAACTTCACTATAACTTTTATTTATTAATTAGGATAAATAAACAAACAACTAATTTATTAATAAATAAATAAATAAATCTTGATTAAAACGGAAAATGAATAGTACTTTCCCGAATTCGATATAATCGAATTTCAACGTATAACTCTCACTCGAATAATCTCTATTCGATAACTCCTTTTCGAATAACTAATATTCGATAACTCCTTTTCAAATAACTAATAATCGATTAACTCCTTTCGAATAAACTATATTTGATAACTCCTTTTCGAATAATTAATATTCGATTAACTCCTTTCGCTTTATTCGAATAAACTATAATCGATTAACTCCTTTAACTCTATTCGAATTAACTATATTCGATTTACTCTAATCGATTAACTCTAATTCAACTAACTCTAATTCGACTAACTCTAATCAATTAACTCTATTTGATTAACTCTATCGATTAACTCTAATTTATTAACTCTAATTCGACTAACTTTAATTCGACTAACTCTATTCGATTAACTCTATTTGATTAACTCTATCAATTAACTCTAATTGATTAACTCTAATCAATTAACTCTAATTGGTTAACTCTAATTGATTAACTTTAATTGATTAACTCGAATCAATTAACTCTAATTGATTAACTCTTATCAATCAACTCCTTTTGAATAACTATATTCGATTAACTCCTTTTACTCTATTCGAATAAATTATATTCGAGTAACTCTAATTGATTAACTCTAATTCGACTAACTCTATCAATTAACTCTAATGAATTAACTCTAATGAATTAACTCTAATCGATTAACTCTTTTCGAATAATCTATATTCAATTACTCCTTTTCTTTATTCGAACAAACTATATTCGATTAACTCATTTAACTCTATTTGAATAAACTATATTCGATTAACTCCCTTTCGAATAACCAATATTCGATAACTCTTTTAGAATAACCAATACTCGACTAACTCTTTCGAATAACCAATATTTGACTAACTCTTTTTCTTCGACTAACACTATTTGATTACAAATACTTCCTTTTCTATTTGTTTATACAAATATTTCCTTTTCTATTGGTTTTACAAATATTCCCTTTTCTATATGTTTATTTAACAAATAAATATTTCCTTTTCAATTCTACTTATTTGATAAATAAATATTTCCTTTTCAAATCCTATTTATTTAACAAATAAATATTCCTCTATCTTTCTATTTATTTTCCCAATAGATAATCCTTTGATCCTATTCTATTTATTTCCCAATATATATTCCTTTTTTCTTTTATTTGTTCAACAATTATTACCTTTTCAATTCTATTTGTAAATGTTTTACAAATATTTCCCTTTCTATTTTATTTGTAAATGTTTTACAAATATTTCTCTTTCTATTTACACTTTTAAAATTCTCTTTTTACATGGTAATTTACATACCCTATAACAATGATCAATATCATCAAATCCACATAATCAACAGCAGATTATATATCACATCAAATATTTTAATATATGAAAAATAGTAAAATAAATGTTGAGGAATCCAGTTGGATTCCTCCGACCTGGTTCCCTGCATCCACAGATATTAAACAGTACAATTATCATCAATTTCGTTTCACTATGAAGTATTCTGCTAAACATAATCAATTTATATATATATAACCAGATCTATAATTTCAACAAATTACTTAGCAGTTCAACCAAACAGTCAATACACACATCATTTATCAGTTCTAAAAATACGTTATACAAATATGAACTGATCAGAGTTGGTGAGTTTTATTCACATTGGACGATCATCGTTAATAACGATAACCATCGCTTGATTCAAACGGACAATTTATTTTGCTATAAATTGTAAAGAGCTCTGATTCACTCCCAGTCTGTTTCGTTGTGTCGGCTCATCCATACGATCCTAACGGATGTTGTTTCGCTAAAAACCGATATCGTATGAGGAAGTTATGCTTTATACAAGTCTATACACTATTTAAATTAAATAAAACTTAAATAAATTCCATTTGGGCTTTACCCAAAGTTACAGCCCATCCAAGATTTAAATACCCAAACCCGTTAAGCTTCTTCTCCTCCGTTAGCAGAAAACCGAATACGCAACGCATGCCATTTCCACCCTTTCTTCCTTTCAGCGCATCCACACCATTACATGATTTCAAAAACCAAAGATAACATCTTCTTTCTCTTGCCGAGCTCTTCTTCTTATGTCATACATGTTCAACTCGCATCAACCAGGGGAAATATGACTCAAGTAGTTCACCGCACCCACCAGTGTCGACATCGACACTTCTCATCGCGGATTCCACAAATAAATCAGGCGCAGATGCCGAATGATCTCACAAACTCAATCATGATAACCATTTTTGTGAATCAACGCTTAAATCCCTAGTTTTCTCCAACCCTAGTCTATGGTTTAGAAAATTGATGCTCCAAAACAGACGTCGAACCCATTAATCTTGGTATGAAAATGAAGAGGATCTCATTAGCCACTCAAAAATGTTATCATTTGATTTTTAAGATTTTTCTTTGATTTTATCTTGATTTAATGAGGATCGAAAAAGTGTTTACTGGAAGAAAAATATTGGCAGCTCAAATTGGGATTGAACAGAGAAACTAATTTTAGTGTTAAAGTGTTAAGGTTACTTACAAGGTAGTTTTAATATTTTTAATTCGAATTTTATATTAACATTTAATCAAACGTTATCTATATTTATTATTAAAAATTCCTATGATCACACATGGCATCAAAAAATCATAAAAATGGACATGCAGCTACAGTTCAACATTACGGACCCAAGAAAACTGGTTTCGTCGAATTCTGACTTCGTTTTCTCACACCGCGTATTTTTACCATCAAAATACTAACTGTTTTTCACACTAAAAATCGGTACGGCTACATACTGACTCCAAAAATCACGAAACTTGAAATTTAACAGTAACTTAATGTTACGGATCTAATAAAATTAGTTTCATCGAAAATGGAGTTCATTTGCAAAACTGGCTATTTTCAAAGCTCTAAATAACCCATTTTAAATATATAAATATATTTAAAATAATTAAATTAAATATTTATAAATAAATATTATTGTATATATAGAATACCATACAGCTCCATAATAAATATATATGGAGTTATAACTTGATATTTCAAATCCAGGTCAAATCGATATTCAATTAAAAATAGAAATCCTTTTATAAATCGTTATAAATTATAAACGAATTCCATAGCGACTATTTTAAAATTTGATTTGGACATAAATCAAAATCTACACAATGAAATCTCGATTTTTCTCTTCCATTAGAAAAATATACTTCACTAGCTCCGAACGTTTCTTGTTTCATAGAAATCCGACTTAAAACGGATTCTGTATATTCAGTTAAAGTTCGAATCGCCAAATTACGAACTGCAGCACCATTTCGAGCTTGATTAGTATTTTGATAAAATGGATGTAATGGATAATCAGCCAGAGAAACGAAGTGTTTTGGGCATATTTTATGTTAATTTATTTGCTTGACTTAAAATAGGTTTGTGACTATCCTGAATTTATTTGATGAAGAACATTTTTTCTTAAGTGAATGTTGGAATAATGTTAATATTATGGTTTTAACACATTTAGTTTACAATGAATTTTCTACACAAACTACCATGATAATGCATGTCTAGGATTCACTTTCTAATGGAGGGAAGAGAAAAAATATCATTAATATGTTATGTCATATCATGCAAATACGAACAATGCCTAAATAAAATGGCAATGGATGTTTATAAATAAAACAGACTTCAATGCAAATGTGAAGCTAAAAAATTAACCATTTATATATAAACATATTAATAAAAAAAAATCTAGTAAACTATAATTGAAGTTATGTAATATAATATTTGTCAAAAAGACAAAGAGTTTTTCATGTTTTGTGTATACATGATTTGTTTAACTTATAAAATTAGTGTGCAAATATTAATTTTAATGAGCGAACAAAGACAAAATTTTTGTGAACAATTTAATTATGTTAACATACTATGGTTTTGAACTGAAAACACATACAGTCTACAATTAATTATCTACATAAATCATTATAATTATGGTTCATGTTAAAAAAGGTGAAATTCAAAAGGAAATATGTAGTATTGGACAACAAATTTAAGTTCAATTATAATACATTTTTTTTTCTTAAATACATTAAATGAACTATTTATATATATAGATATTTATTTGATGATAGATTGAATGGATGTAAAATAATACTCATTTGTAAGTATGAAGAATTCAAGGAATGTTGTATTTTTTTCTTATTTCTTATGAAAGATATGTGAAAATCATGAATTTAATGAGTGAAAAAGAAAAAAATCTAGGAGCATACCTAAATAGTACTAATGTTGCTTTAAGGTGAAATCATATTTAGTTTGCAAAGGTTAGTTTACAACAGTTGTCATAATCATGGCTGAAGTTAAGGCATGTGAGAAGCAAGAAGAAAATGTGTAAGAAGTTTGTTTTAATCGGATGAAGGAATTAATAACATATTGTAGCAACCCAATTTTTCATACTATTCAAGTCGGTAATGAAACCAAATTAAATCGTACAAAAAGCAGATTATTTTAACTATAGTGTTTAATACAATCAAATCATAGAACACAAACAGGTACAAAATAGCAGAATAACACAGAGTGGAATAAAAAAACTTAGTAGTTCATGAAGCCACCAATTACATAATCTCAAAATAAAAATACATAATATTAGATTCATAATTTAATATATTCGAAATTCTTAGATACAGAACTGCCTAATATAAGCAAGTGGTAGAAATAGAATAATAGAATCACTAAGATAACAGTAGTAGATGGGTTGTAAGTTGAATTTCCAGTAGATCCCCAACTCTGAAAAATGAATCGCCAAAGATGAACTCCTTAATCTGAATTGACCGTAAAGTCAAAAATAAAACACTTGAGTCAGGACTAACATTCTCAATAGTAAATTGACTCAAGTGAAATGCGCAAGTAACTTAAATAATGTTTGGGATTCCATTCTTTAAATATCCTTAAACTAGATAACTTATAATACAATACCTATTATAATAGTGTCTATTAAGTAAAGTATTAAAATAGCGTAAGCGAGGTTATATTTTTATTGTTACACCATTTATAATACCTAGTCTATACAGATACCGTAAAGTTCATCGAAAACTAATTGCTAGTAGAGGGAACTACATAGGTATGGTACAAATCAAAATCGTAGGGAGCTCGGTCAGGATAATATGATAAGGCACACGAGGCAATATCCGGGGTAGGATTCTACCAATTGCATGCTCAGACTAGTGGTATCACATAGCCATAACTACCATCCACTTCGAACAACACTACCATAATCATAGGGACCCAATCTAATCACAAAGTAATAGATATAATATTGAAGAAGTGTGTCTGATAAGAGATCCACCTCTATAAACCATCGTATAGTCCCTGTTTTAGTCATTTTAATTATGACTCGAAGGTCAAGGATATCCACCATCGTTTTCTTACTTCATTCCAGTAGCGCTTGCCAAACCAACCTACCTCATTCTTGATTCTCCCCCACGTGCAAAGTTGTTAAAGTGGTATCAATATTGGTAGAAGTATGTTAATACCGACTCCATCTCTTTAACAATAGAACGCCTATTTCACACCATGGTCATTTATATTTAACAATCATATTTAAAATATCATAAATAAAATAATAACAATACTGATTTATATTCAAATAATTACGTTAAATATTTCAGTGTCATAAATCATATTTCAAACAAATTCATTATTTGATTAAATCAAGATATAGATTTTATACGTAACGATTTACCAATAAATTACGTTTTGATTTCAGATTCCTATATCTCAATTGTAATTATTTTAAAAAAATTATATTCAACATTTCGAACGTAGCAGCTCGGATTGGACACAGACTTTTATTTAAAATAGTTAATATAATATAAAATTAGTTGTAATTAAAAATAAGTATATTTATATACAATAATTTGATTTAGAATAAATATAAAAATATAATAGTCAAATCTATGAAATAAATAAGCATAATTAAAATATTTATCGAAAATATGATGTTAAGTTAAATATCAAATAGTCACATTAAAATAGTTATAAAATAATATTTGAGTTTAGATAGTATAATATAAGTTAATACAAATTTCAAATAAATTAACATAATCAAATCAAGACCAATTATCTGTATTTCCAAGTTTGGCTTATCAATAATTTAGATTCGAAATTTTTATTCATATCAAGTTTAAACTTTTAAAGTATATTCTTGATTTAAACTATTTTAAAACTATAATGACCTAGAATTATAAGCATCTGAAAAATTAAATTCCAAATAATTATACATGGTTTTGGGTAATTTTAAATTTAATTTTGAATTTGGTTCAGATAATAAACTAGTTCCTTTTAAACTATAAATAGGACTGTAAAATATATCGATGAAAATATATCAGCTTTTGCCAAAATCAGTTATTCAAATACATATCAACTAAATCTTTCACAACACTTGATTTATGCTATTATAGCTTACCATAGCATTTTTCTAACAAATGCTACCTTAAGTTATAGGCTTACTCACCGTGGTATGTGTCACCATGCATGGCATAAGCCATAGAGAATGGACAAGTGTCCCTTAGCTTAATTACCTTCATACCCCTCTCTCACCACCCTTACTCACCATTTTCTCCATCCTTCCTTTCTCTATCTTCTCCTTACTCTCTCATCTTCCTTTGTCCATGGCATCCTATGCCACCATCCCCTCTCTTTTTTCCTTTAGTTCTTCCCATGGCCTCCTCCCCCCCTCCTATACCCACGGCCATCCTCCTCCTTCCCTTTTCTCCCTTCTCCTCTAAGCCTAAAGCCTCCCCACCTCACGCCACTAACCACATCCACCCCTTCTTCCAAATAGAAAAAGAAAGGAAAAAGAAAATAAAGAGATATATATTGCAAGATAGAAAAGAAAATCTAGAGCGGGGACGGTAAACGGAAACACCGGTTCAAATACAAGTCATACAGTGAAGATTGACGGAGTGAATATCCTGGTGAGAACATCTTTTACTATATTTGGTGTTTAATATAATCATACTCAGATTATTCGGTTGCTTTGCAGTTGTTATAGCTGGTTCGTGGTTGTTATGGATTTTATTATATTTATCATCATTCATGTATGTTTAAGCGTTAATCCTCATAAATCTTATAGTATAGGTATTATGATATGAATGAATGGTTGTTATGGATGTTATTATGGTTTTTATTAGTGATAACGTAAAACACATACCCACATTTATGGAATTATATGTGTATTGGTTAAGTTTTTTCCAAATCGGACAATATAAATGAATACTATATTTGTTAAGTAAGGTGAGAAAATCAAAGTTGGAATTTTATATCCGAAACTGGCTAGAAATGAAATTAAAGCGATTATAAGAAACTTTTGTAAAGATGGAAATGAATTGGAAAGAGTTTTGACTATAATGCAGCTTGTTCAAATTTAAAATGAATAAAAAAATCGATTTTGAATTGTAAATTGAAATTTAATTTGAGTTAGGTATATAAACAATGGTTTAAACTCAAATTAGTTGTTCCAATAATTTTATATAATGTTTAATCTGAATTCTGAAAATCTGAATTTTAAAAAGTAATATATTATATTAATATTTAAATATTTAATTATGGTAAATAATTGAATTTGAAGCTGAAATTTGAAAATATTGTTATTAATGAGTTTATATATATTTTATAAGTTTATAAACATATTAGAACTTAATCAGATGAATTTTTGTATGAAATTATGATATGGTCCGAATAAGCTTGTAGAGTAACGGTAGTTCGTGAATTTCGGCCATAAACTTCAAAGTTTTGTACCTAATGAAATTAAAATTGGATTTTCCTAAAACGAAAAGCACTTGTTTATTAATGATAATAGTTTTCAATTAAAAAAGAAAGTTCCAGTTTTCAATATATAGATTTTGAGTTTAAGTCCAAATCGATTTTGAAACAGAATCGCGGTTTTGTAATTCAGTGGCCGAAACTACAAACTGTTATAAAGGGCTTTATAAAAATATGGAAAAACTATAATAAACCATAATAAATTATTTTAAAATTATTTGGATAAGGAATATGAAGTTTTTAATGATAATTTGAAATTTGAGATTTTCGGCCTAGTTAAAAAGGAAATAAACTCAAAAAATTTGAGTATACGGAAAAAATAAGTAGGTTCGTTCTGTTTCTAAGTTTAGGAACGATAAACATCATGTATATCTTTAAATTAACGTTACTGACCAATGTTTACTTATCTAGAAAAGTGATGTAGCAAATCAGAAGTGAAGTCGGATTTTATGAAATGTTATTTTGAAATATAACTTTAATAGGATTAAAAAAGTTCAATTATAAATGAATTGGATTTGGACGGAAATAATCTTCGTATATTTGATACTTAAACAAATTATACTGTTATTCCACTTATGGTATTTGTTGATTATGAGAATTGATATTGAATATAAGCTGATATAATTTCTATTTAAATATTATATTCAACATCAATTGGTTTTGGATTTGTTGTGAATGATGTCTTAAATAACATCATTCTTTAACCCAGTTAAGATTAATTTATGTTTGTAATTTAAATAGGATTATAATATTTTAATTAAAGGTTAATGAGAATGACATAAGCTTTGATTAAGAGATAGGTTTTGAAAAGGGAAAGAAAATGGTAAAAAGTTAATGAATCTTCGTTAAAGATTAATGAATGGTTTTTGAAATAATCCCTAATTAAGGAATGAAAGATTAAGAAATTTGTTTAAGTAAATAGAATGTTTGTACTATGTTACTTTAAGTTTTGGAGGTTTAATGAATTATCTTTGGTTTAAAGGAGGAAATTTAAATGGGGAATTAAGGATTAATTAATCTTTTAATTAAGATTAATAAATGTGATTGGGATATGGGGTTTAAAGGAAAACCTTTGTTAAGGCTTGATTAATCTTAGTTTAAAGATTTAATGAATTGAATTTATGGATCTAGACAATTGAGGAATTTGTTAAGTAAATGAATGGCTTGATCAAAGAATGAATCTTTTTAAGGAATGAATCTTTTAGGTAAAAGATTTAGAAGGTTTAGTTAACAAATTTAAGATGGAAGAGATTTAATCGAAATCCTGTATAATCCATATAGTTTTTAAATTGCGCTGATTATTCAAAAAGAATGGGATCAGACTTGGTTGCTCCTATTCGAAAACCATTTCGAATAATCATATGATGAATAGTAAGAAATAGAGAATTTGAAGATGATGGTGGAAGACCATATTTTTTTCACATCGAAAGGTCGGCCTGTTGATAGTCTAGTTTGGCAGCTTCCAATCTCGAGATTTTTATTATAGTGGTACAGACGTATTGGAAGAATTTCCGGATTTGCAAGGTCTTTCAAACTCGGTTGGGTCGAGGAATAAAGCGCCTTCGATTTTATTCAGTCCCAAAATGAACTTGTATGAACATGTGTCTAACATTGTATTTTATGGCATAGCAACTGATTTTTACTAAATATATCTCTGTTTGGTTGTGGAGAAGTTCTTCTCTTAGCTTAACACCCTTGTTTGAGACAAACGAGCTCAAAGGTGATATGGTTAGTCGATTTCAGCCATATGTTATGAGATGACAATGTGGCATGCGAAGTGTAAAGAGCTGTACATGATGATCAAAGCATGGCTTAAGTAATAAGCGTAGCTTGGTGTAATTAGACTACACGAACCTCGCAACCCGGTAATGGCCTAAAACAGAATGAATACGACAAAGCTATGTGGGTCATTCTGAAACGACACAAATTCGCTAGCTCCAAGGAGACCGGAAAACACGGATTGTAATGAGAACACGACTTAGGGAGGGGGAAAGGAAGAAAAGAAGGCGAAAGAAAATAGGTCAGACATAAGTCTGGTAAGTCCGGTGATTATTCAGCACGTAAACAAGTAAAAGGATCATGACATGAATAAACTGAACATAGGACAATACCATAGAAA
Source organism: Allium sativum (assembly GCA_030737875.1). Lineage (NCBI taxonomy): Eukaryota > Viridiplantae > Streptophyta > Magnoliopsida > Asparagales > Amaryllidaceae > Allium > Allium sativum. Next base: position 694,787,474 of record CM060926.1, read on the forward strand.
TAAGATAACATAAGATAAGGCAAGATAAACTGAATATTCTTATCGCACTCATTTCCATTTCTCTGCACCTACTACGAATGTTTCAACTACCATCATGTGTTCATAACAAAGTGATCCCTTTCCCGATCGGTTTCTACTCGCATGCATTTCTTACTTGTGTCATTCGGCCCCGCTTGATTGTAGATACCTGTGCTGGTCCCACCATGGGTGTATCAATTCCTATGGTGGCAACCCGACACAAATTCAAGATGCACAGTGTATACTATTGATGACCAGTGCCTGCTTTTCCACTCCGGAGTACGTGCACGTCCATTCTCCGTCGGAACTACACTGCTGCACCCCCTGCCGCTATTTTGAATGCTTATAATCAGCCAAGTAATCATGCCCACCCCTGCCTAGTTCAGGGTACCGTGATACATCTATGTGGGTTACTGCTGAAATGGGTCCCCGTTACTAGGGTTTTCTAATCAGCATGTTATAACGGTTAAGTGTTCTCAAAATTTACCTAACCTCACCCATCTGTTTTGCTAACATGTTTTATTGGTTAAGTGTTGCCTTAATTAACTTAACCCTACCATTCTTAGCCTGTCTATTCCTCAGCTTTAATTCATTCATTAAAGAACCAAACTCTCACATTAGATCTATATTGTTGCAGTCGCTGGATGTGCTGGGCGGTTCCGGGCAGTCTTACACCGCAACTCAATCTAACCTCAGGTTTTTGGGGCTTAATGCGCTAACCTCTCACATTAGATTTATATTGTTGCGGTAGCTGGATGTGCCGGGCGGTTCCAGGCTGTCTTACACCGCAACTTAGTCTAACCTCGGGTTAGCCATGTTCATCTTTAGCCAATTTACATATTTGTCATATGTGTCCAAATCTATGTGTCAAATTTTCCACAAGTCTAGTAAATACAATTTTATGCCACATTCCCAAGCTATGCTCAAAATTTACTGAATTAAATTATACCCAACTTTCCCCGCGTTATAATCGCATGTACAACGAGATTCAATCTAAGTTCCGAATGAACATAGTATTCACAAAAGCAAGTAAAAAGGGAAAAAATAGAGAAGTAGCATAAGAATTGACATAAGGAAAAATAGGCATGTAAAGATGTACCAATTTCAAGAATCATGTTTTAATGTTGTACATTAACACTATGTGTAGACAAGCTAAGCAATTCACACCATAGGTATAAAGATTAGATAGAATTGGACTTAAGAGAATTACTAATTTAATGTACAACATGATAAGTCCCATTTGATAAATCACAATAGTCTCATAGGCATAGGTTCTACAACATGAAAAGTTCCATCTTATCAATCACAATAGTCTCACAGGCATGATAGGTTCATTTATGTCAGTCCAACAGTCTCATAGGCATGATAGGTTCTATTATGTCAGTCCAACAGTCTCATAGGCATGATAGATTCCATTATGCCAGTCCAACAGTCTCATAGGCATGATAGGTTCCATTACATCAATCACAATAGTCTCATAGGCATAAGCAATTTAGATTAGACAAAAGGATAGGCATGAATCAGAATTAGGCATCGTTCTAGATCTAATTATTATAGTCATGATTTCTATTAGATGTTTTAAATCTAAATAATAACTAAACTTACAGTAAAAGGATGGATCTTGTATTCTGGGATCTGATTCCAGAATATGAAAAGCTATCCTTTGATGTAGACATTTGATTTGAAGTTCTTCTAATCGATTACTAGTTTGGATTTATTTTTCTAGTTAGGAGAAGATGAAGGAGGCAAGGCTAGCTTGTAGATGAACAGCGTGATGACACCATAGTCTTCGGGTTATGAGGTTAGGGTCCAGGTTTGGCTATGTATATATAGATGTCTAGGATTAATTCTAGCCTTTAGATTAGTCTAGGAGAAATCAGAGCCATCAAACCAAAGAGACATGTCATCCATCCAATCATAGCATGACACAAAAGCCCTAACACCTCATAAATTAGTCATTGGCCAATCAGGGAAGGCCACATCAGCTCAGAGCTACTAAAATTCATCACAGGAAGTAGATCTCAAAGGGGTCGACTCCCTACAGGGGGGATCGACACCTATGTCGACACCCCTATAGGGGTGTCGACACCTATGTCGACTCCCCCTGGGGGGGGGTCGACACCCTGAGCAGGAATTTTCCCGCTCAGCATATTCTCTTTGAATTTTGAGCTGGATTTATTATTTAATTATTATTTTCTGTTTATTCTTGAAATCTTCTAAACTCCATAACTTCTACATATGGAGTCTGATTCACGCAAACTCGGACTTTATCTCAAGTAGAATTCCGAGATGAACGCAATGGCATAACCCGTTTCCCTTAATTATTCTTCTAAAAATTAAATGTTCTTAGATTTGTAAATTTTAATATTCACATAATATACGGGGTGTTACATTCTCCCCTCCTTAAAGGATTTCGTCCCCGAAATCTCTAAGTTAAGAAAAATGTATTCTAACATCCAACATCCATCTACTCAACCATCAATCACAGGCATCCATTGCCTTTAAAAGGTTTCTAATGCTTTCATGATCATATGCACAATGTGTTTATATGTCCCTATCTAATGCAAAATCAGGCAGCTTACTGATTCAGTTAACCTCCTTGATGCGAATCATGTCAGTGCTATGAGTCCACCATGTATGCATTTATTCCTAATTGTATTTTGTAACTTCTACATGGGTGCACAATCATTCATACAATGAAACGTCCATATGATAACACATCAAGTTTCAATCCATATATAAATTCATATATGCATATGCAATATGAAAGTGACTGAGCCGATCTAGTACCTACTATGTGTATATGCATCCACAAGCAACCACTTGCAACCATCAATCATAACATGTTTCAAATACATGTTTGCATCCATTGGTTTCTACCTAAGGATCAAGAATAACACCGAGGAGATATACTTAAGAGATAGATACAAGCATGCATAAACTTTTGGAAAAAAGATCAAGAATGTACCCTCAAAAAGATAAGGGTAGGATGCGCGTATCTTATCCTCAGTCTCCCACGTCGCGTCTTCCTCAGCATCACTCCATTGTACTTTAACTAGCTTGACCTCACGATTACGTAGCTTTTTAACTTCTGTACCCAAGATACGAGTTGGAACTCTTCTCACCGTTGCCTCTCGTTCCACTTCTATTTCCTCTAGTATGCTTGGCTCCACAACTTCCGCAGATTCATGTAAGCACTTTCGTAGATGAGAAACATGAAAGACATTATGTACTCCAGCCAATCTTTCGGGCAACTCTACTTAATAAGCCATCTTCCCAATCCTCTCAATGATCGAAAATGGCCCTACAAATCTTGGTGCCAATTTTCCTACGGACCCAAAGCAAACGACATTATTCAAAAGAGATACTTTAAGAAAACTCTGTCTCCAACCTCAAACTCAAGGTCGGTCCTTATTTTATCAGCGTAGGACTTCTGTCTATCTTGTGCGGTCTTTATTCGTCTTTGTATCAAGTCCACCTTCTTTGATGTTTCACTGATCATGTCAGGCCAAGTACGAGCTTGTCTGCAGACTCCCACCAACAAGTTGGTGATTGGCATGGTCTTCCATATAAAGCTTCAAAGGGTGCCATGCCTATGGTGGGTTGGTAGCTATTGTTGTGGGAGAACACCAACAAAGGAAGGTGATCCTCCCATGTTCCCCCAAAATCAAGAATGCACAATCTCAAGAGATCTTCTAGTACTTTGTTCACCCTTTCTGTCTGACCATCGGTTTAAGGGAGATAAGCAGTGCTTATGCATAGCTGTGTGCCTACAGCCTCTTGCAAACTTTTCCAAAACTCGCTCGTAAAGATAGGGTATCGATCACTTACTATGCTGGAGGGTATTCCATGAAGTCGAACTACCTCTTTAAGATAAATGGATGCTAACGATAAGGCAATCCTCCTGCTCTTCACAGGTATAAAGTGAGCGCTTTTAGTGAGCCTATCCACTATTACCCAAATACTAGTATTTCCCCTTCCTGATCTAGGAAACCCATCAATAAAGTCCATAGAAATGTTATCCCATTTCCACTGTGGGACCTCCAGAGGATGAAGCAGACCACCGGGCTTCTTCTGCTCTACCTTGACTTGCTGGCATATCAAGCATTTAGAGACAAACTCAGCTACATCCTTCTTTATGTCATTCCAGAAGAAAACCCTTTTTATGTATTTATATATCTTGTCCCCACCTGGGTGTATGGTCAACTTAGAATGGTGTGCCTCTTCGATAATGGTCTTCACCAAATCCCTTGCTTGTGGGACACATAGTCTTCCATCCCGGGTCAACCAACCCTTGTCATCGATGGAGTATCTATCGAGGTGACTAGAAGTCTCGCCTCTAATTAGCTTATCCATCACATCAAATAGCTAAGGGTCTTCACGTTGCACGGTTCCTATTGAGTCCAAAAGAGTAGGCCGCACCTCCAGCGATGCTAACAAACCAGGTACAAATTCAAAGGAGGGTCTAAAGTCCAAGTTTGCTATGTACTCCAAGCTTTTCCTTTCTACAAAGAGAGGACTTAAGGTCAGGTTTTTCCTACTTAAGGAATTTGCTACCACGTTGCCCTTGCAAGGGGTATAAGCAATATCAAAATCGTATGAGGCAAGAAATTCCATCCACCTTTGTTGCCTTAAGTTAAGATCTTTATGTGAGAAAAGGTACTTTAACGATTTATAGTCAGTAAACAATTCTAACCTTTCTCCTAGCAGGTAATGACACCATGACTTAAGAGCGATAACAATGGCAGCTAGTTCTAAATCATGAGTTGGGTAGTTTTTCTCATGTACCTTCAACTGCCTTCCTCCATAACAAACTACTCTACCCTCTTGCATCAAGACAGTGCCCAATCCTGAACTGCATGCGTCTGTGTATACAGTAAACATCTTACTCCCATCAGGCAATGTCAGAACCGGGGCTGTTGTTAGAGACCTTTTCAGTCGTTGGAAAGCAACATCGCAATCCAAATCCCAAGCAAAAGTTAGGTTCTTCTTTTTCAACCTAGTAAGAAGGGCTGAGATCTTCGCAAAGTCCTTAATGAACTTTCTATAAAAGCCTGCTAGCCCGAGAAAACTTTGTACTTCAGTTGCATTCCATGGGATCTTCCAATCTTGCACCGCAACTACTTTTGTGGGATCCACAACTATCCCCTCTTTGGACACTACAGGTCCAAGAAACCTCACTTCATCTCTCCAAAAAAGGCATTTGGAGAATTTTGCTTTCAGCTGATGTGCACGAAGAGCATCCATAACTTCCCTTAAATGCAAAGCATGTTCTTCCTCACTTTTCGAGAAAATCAAAATGTCGTCCACGAAGAACACAACAAATTTATTAAGGAACTCTCTGAATACCTTACTCATCGAGTCTACGAAGTAGGCAAGTGCGTTTGTCAAGCCGAAAGGCATGACAAGCCATTCGAAGAAACCATCCGGGGTCCTGAACATAGTCTTATCTATACTGTCCTCAGCCACTCTTAGCTGATGAAATCCGGTGGCCAGATCTAGTTGGGAAAAAAATGAGGCACCTACGAGCTGGTTGAACAAGTCATTTATTATAGGAAGTGGGTGCCTATTCTTCTTGGTCAATTTGTTTAGCTCCCTGTAGTCCACGCACAGGCGAAGTGAACCATCTGCTTTGGTTGCAAACACAACTGGAGCACCCCATTCAGAAATACTTTACCTTATGAACCCCTTTTCAAGCAACTCTTTAACTTGCTTGCTGAGCTCTTTTCTTTACCTTGGAGCCATGTGTCTAACGGGTAAAGCAACAGGTTTTGCGTTATCAACAAGGTATATGCGGAAGTCTATCTCTCGCTTCGGAGGTAAACCCTTCACCTCTTCAAAGACATCCGAATATTCACGGACCACTCTAACAGATTGCAAGTTTTCAACAAACGCATCAAGAGATTCTAGGTAACTAAGCATAACAGAATTCATGGGATTACAAGAGATTTCGAGAGTGTTACCGAGGTGAGTCATAAGTCTAACCGCTCTCTTTCCAAAATCGAGGATGGCACCGTTACTGGATAACCAATCCATGCCTAGAATCAACCCATAGCCCGTGAAACCCAAAACATAAGCATTACATCTAAACCCAACGCTTAGTATAGAAATTTCCAAATCCAAACAAATCATGGACAAATAAGCCAAGCCCCCAATTGGATTTGAAACAACCATGGGATCCACTACTATACTGGTATCTAGGTGCAGAGATTCAACTAAAGCAGTAGATATAAAAGAGTACGATGCGCTATGTGACGGCCCGCTCCGCACCAGCCTGCATTTCCTCCGAAAGTGCGCTGTACACGTGCCCCGACTAGCATGGAACGGTCGCCAAAGAAAGGAAAGAAGGGAATAAACTAATCAAGGAACCTGTAGAATGTCTCACAGCGCATGGAATAAAATATAATAATAACATACTTGACATAAAACAGGTGAGACAGTGCATAAGCTGATAACTAAAATCAACATCCATCATCAGAGCAGCGGAAATCCAAATACAGCTTATTACAATTTTCCAAATTTACTGTCTCTAAACAAAAGAAAGCTAAAGTAGAAGATGCACCACCAATGCCCAAGCAGTGATCTTCAACAACACAGGGAGAATATTATATATACTTTACGTGGAAGCCTCCTGCTCGTCTCCGGACCATCTACCCGTGCATCACTAGCTAACCTGTCTCTAGTCTGCTCGTGTGAGCACCCAGAGTAATAAGAGGAGACATAAAACTCTGGGTCAGGCATAAAGCCTGGTATGAGCGATAAGCATCTAAACAGAATAATAACACGTATACTAAACTATACCTGAACCGGGACCTGCAACCAAAGAGTTAGTACCACATACCGTACAATGCTCTAAGGTGCCATAATAATAGTGTAAGAATACGGGGGTGGGGTGTGCATGTCATAATGATAGCAAACAAATCATCCATGGCAACCATCCTCGCATCTCTCACTCAGTGCGTAAAGCATACGATGTCCACCACTGCCAATCACTAGACCCATCGAAGTAGTGATGGAGTTCAACTTGTACAACTACTGCTACTACCAAGCTTACCACATGGAGTCATGACCAAATCTTTACAAATGACCCCACTTCATTGGTTTATAGCCCTTTAGTCGTACCTAGGCCACTTTGGCCCTGAATCCGTTCACGTACCTCCCATACATAGTGATCCAAAGTCACAGACATCGACTGCCCCTTGGCACACGTCCCGCAGCAAAGCCCAACTCATGAAGTGAACTCGTCGGTTCCCAACTGGATCCTGAGCTCTAACTTCCATTTGGACTACCTTTGCATCTCGGGTTTTGGTCATCGTCTTTATCCCGATAGGTCGTCATCATTCGGATCGGTCTTCATTCAGTCTTCTCCTCGGATCGTGCTCCCTTGGATGGTTCGGTTCGTGGCGCGCCTCCCCAATCGGATCGGTTCGTTCTCCCTTTGTCGGATCGGGTCGCACCTCTCCAGGTCGTGCCCTTCAGCTCGCGGCGTCCTCTCAAGTGCATAACTCCGGTTCGGATCGTGCTTCTGAAGTGGATCGGGTCGGAAAGCCAGTTCAGTTCTTGCCTTCTATTTGGATCGTGGTCTCCAGTTTCCATCGGATCGGATCGTGAACTTCAGACGCGAGGGATCGGTTCGTGGTCACCATCCATAGGCGAATCGGGTCGTGTCGTAGCGCGAGCTCCAATCGGATCGGTTCGCATGGGGTAGGGGCGATCCGGTTCGGGGTATTTCCTGCAGTTCTTCCAGCAAGTAGTTTACGCCATTCGACGGCGTTTTTGACAAATCTAACACTTCTAATCAATCACAAAACACTCCATAAAGTCATAACAACATGTAATAGCAACCACAAACACCAAACAACAATTCTAATAAAGCAAAATGGATCAAAAGTGGCCAAAACTCCTTATTTTCCCCTAAGCATGTTTAAGTAAAACTAATCATAAGATTAACAAAACTTCATCAAATTAAACCAAATTTCTACCAGAAGCATAAAATATTATTTTCGAATTTCTAAATATTTTTCTAGAATTTATTTGTGTATAAATCAGCTAATCTTCACTAATTACCCTTAATTTCCCTAATTAGTGCAAAAACTATGCAAATCACTCACCTTTGCCACAATAAAACTTTTAGATCTGAAGTGAACCTCTGATTTGCACGAATTCCAATATATAACAGCAGCTCTACCTCGGTCCTTGTGCTAATCCTCCTTGATTGGATGCCTCTAAGCCTTAGTCCTTGATTAGGAAGTGATTTTGGGTGTTTTAGAGAGATTTAGAGAGTGGAGGCCATGGCTAGGTCAAGAGGGATGGAAAGTGACGGCTGAAAAATGAGAAAAAGGTATTCTCCAAACCCTAACAGCGCTTTTAAACTCCTAATCCCGAAATTCCCCTCTGGGCCTAGCTGTTAATCACCCGGTTAAGCCCAATTAAGCTGTTTTTCACCATCTGAAACTTGTTTCAGCCATATCTCCCAAACGGTGAGTCCGTTTGGCTAATGTGACCACTCTACGGAAAGAGAAACCATCATCCGGAGTCAATGGAAGTGATTTCAGGTCAAAATTCCTTTCCAGTCAAAAGTTGTGGCCAAAACAGTGCCAATTAGGGGTAAAATGGTCATTTAAAAATCGGGAAAAATCATGAACATGGGAAATGACCCCAATAGTCGTCCCCCAAAGTTACATGACCATACGACTTCGTATGTGAAAGAAATAAATATCCTACGATCCTATGATGCGTACAATGCGGGTCGTTACACTCTCCCCCCCTTAAGAAATTTCGTCCCCGAAATTCCTTAACCCAAAACATACAAAGGATCCCACATGCCTAACAACCAGATACAACAATCAAACATGCAAAACAAGCAAACAAGCCTATCCTAGCATGCGGAAAACTAAATCGAAGTCAAAATCTTACCAGGCAAAGAGTTCTGGGTGTGTCTTCCTAATGTTCTCCTCTGTCTCCCAAGTACAATCATTCTCGTCCTCGCCCCACTGAACCTTGACTAGCTTCACCGCCTTCCTTCGAAGTTGCTTCATGTCGTACTCGACAATACGGGCCGGCTTGCGGTTCCCAACCGCCTCGGGTTCTACTTCGAAGTCCTCTAACTGATCAGGTGAAATAGTCATATCTGAGTCGTGAACGAACTTCCTTAGTTGGGAAACAAGAAATACGTCGTGAACTCCCGCCATCTTCTCTGGTAAGTCAATTCTATATGCCAAATTTCCGACTAGTTCAAGAATAGGGAATGGGCCAACAAATCTTGGTGCCAACTTGCCTCTCCTGCCGAATCGTATTACGCTCTTCAACGGAGAAGTCTTGACAAACACCAAGTCACCAACGGAGAATTTTAGGTCTCTTCTCCTCTTATCAGCATAACTCTTCTGCCTATCTTGGGCAGCCTTCATTCGTTGTTGAATGATTTTGATCTTATCTGAAGTTTCCCTCACCACATCTGGTCCAAGCATAAACTTCTCGCCAGTCTCTATCCAACATGATGGTGAGTTACACGGTCTTCCGTACAAAGCTTCAAACGGAGCCATACCGATACTGGATTGGTAGCTATTATTATATGCAAACTCTACTAGATGCAAATGGTCATCCCATGATCCACCAAAATCCAATATACATGCTCTCAAGAGATCTTCCAAAATACGGTTCACCCTCTCCGTCTGTCCGTCGGTCTAAGGATGATATGCGGTACTGAGATGTAACTCTGACCCTAGAGCCTCTTGTAAGCTCTTCCAAAACCCACTAGTGAACAACGGGTCTCGGTCGCTCACAATGCCTTTAGGTACTCCATGAAATCTCACTACCCACTTCATATACAATTCTGCTAACTTAGCTGCCGTTCTGGTCGATTTGACTGGTATAAACCTTGCACTTTTAGTCAGTCGATCTACAATTACCCAAATGCTGTCATATCCCGATCTAGTCCTTGGTAAACCATCGATGAAATCCATCGAGACTTGCTCCCATTTCCATTCGGGAATTTCTAAGGGCTGTAACAACCCACTAGGCTTCTTTTGCTCGGCTTTAACTAGCTGGCAATTCATGCACTTGGATATAAACTTCCCAACGTCTCTTTTCATCCCTTCCCAGTAGTAAGTCTGCTTCATATCTCGATACATCTTGTTACCACTGGGGTGTACAGTTAGCTTTGAGTGATGACATTCTCTAAGCACTTCATCTCTCAATCCATTGACATTGGGTACAATAAGCTTTCCATTCTTTCTAAGCCATCCATCTCGATCAAGCCCATACTTGTTCATCTCCTCATCGATACCCATCTCTAACTTGGAGATGATTTCCAATAGGTTAGGATCGTCCCTCTGACTAGAGCCGATCCGCTCAATCAAAGTGGGTCTGATCGTCAAACTTGCTAACATTTCTGGATCCAATTCGCACTTTGGTCTGAAATCAAACCCCGCGATAAACTCCAGTTGCTTCCATTCAAGGAACATAGCCCCTAAGCTGGCATGTCTTCTACTCAATGCATCAGCCACCGCATTGCCCTTTCCCGGTGTGTATGCGATGTCAAAATCATAGGAAGCTAAGAACTCTAACCATCTCTGCTGACGGAGATTCAAATCTTTCTGGGAGAAGAGATACTTTAACGACTTATGATCTGTAAACAGCTCAAATCTTTCTCCCAAGAGATAGTGTCTCCACATCTTTAACGCGAACACGATCGCTGCCAATTCTAAATCATGGGTAGGGTATCTTCTCTCGTGCGGTTTCAATTGCCGACTTGCGTAAGCTACAACCCTACCGCCTTGCATCAATACAGCACCCAGTCCGGTACCACAGGCATCCGTGTATACCGTCATCTCTTCATCCCCCTTAGGAATGACTAACACTGGTGCACTTGTCAACTTGTCCTTTAGACTTTTGAATGCATTCTCGCACCTTTCATCCCAGACAAAAGCTTGATTCTTCTTGGTCAACTGGGTCAATGGTGCTGCTATCTTGGAGAAACCTTGGATAAACTTACGATAATATCCGGCTAATCCCAAGAAACTTCTTACATCTGTTGCGTTCTTGGGCGTAGGCCAATCTTGTACCGTAGCCACCTTCGCCGGGTCCACGACAATACCATTCTCTGATACAACATGGCCCAAGAACCTCACTTCCCTCTTCCAGAAGTGACACTTAGAAAACTTTGCTTTTAATTGGTGTTTTCTCAACACCACCATCACTACTCTTAAATGTTCCTTGTGTTCTTCCTCTGTCCTCGAATAGACCAAAATATCATCAACGAACACAAGGACAAACTTATTCAACTGATCCCTGAATACCCTATTCATAAGATCCACAAAATATGCTGGGGCACTGGTCAGCCCAAATGGCATGACCAACCACTCATAAAATCCAGACGGCGTTCGAAATGCCGTTTTAGCTATACTCTCAGCTTCCACTCTAAGCTGATGAAAACCTGTCGCGAGATCCAACTGAGAAAATATTCTCGCGCCACTCAACTGATCGAACAAATCATCTATCCGCGGTAGAGGATACTTGTTTTTCCTCGTCACTTTATTCAACTCGCGGTAGTCTACACACAAACGAAGGGAACCATCCGCCTTGGTAGCAAACACAACTGGTGCTCCCCATTCAGAAACACTCCTTCTGATAAATCCCTTCTTCAATAGATCGCTGACTTGCACCTCGAGCTCTCGCTGCTCTCTTGGTGCCATACGACGAAGTGGCATCACTATAGGCCTGTCATCTTTTACCAAATCAATACGAAACTCAATCTCTCGGTGTAGTGGAAGTCCGGTCACTTCTTCGAAAACATCCGGATACTGACCAACCACGGGCAAACCTGACAACTCACTATGCGGAATGTCGAGGGAGTTTAGAAAACTAGCTAATACCCCCTTACTGGGTAGACCACCAAACACTATCCTCCGCCCATCATCCGCTCTAGCTGTCACTAAAAATCCCTCACAGTCCACCACCACCCTGTATCTTTGGAGCCAATCTACTCCCAAAATAATGCCAAACCCAGTAAAGCCCAAAACAAAGCAATCACAAACAAACATGCATCCATGACTCGATAAGACCACATTACGACAAATCATGCTAAGGCTAGTCGAACCACCAATCGGGTTCGTCACTACTAAAGGTCTATCGACAATTTCGGGCTCCAAACCCAACCTATCTACCAGGTCACTAGATATGAAAGAACTGGAAGCTCCGGTATCAAACAAAACTCTAACAGGAACATCATAAACAGAAAGCATACCTTGAATGACGACATTCTTTCCCTTCTCCGCCGCTGTTGGGGCATTCGACGAAGAAGGAATAGCATTAAGAGCGTAGGCTTTCACCATTTGCTTTTCCTTAGGGGGCTGTGGACACTTGTCCTTGTGATGTCCCATCTGGCTACAGTTGAAGCACTTCCTATCCGCTGGCTTGGCCCGACAATTACTAGCATAATAGCCCTTCTTACCACAGCTGAAGCACTCCACATCTTGCTTATTCTTTTTCTTCTGGCCATCCTTAGCTTGGTTCTGCTTTCTCTTATTCTGGGAACCACCCTTGCCTCCACCACTTGCTTGTGGCTTTGGCTCATCTGCGGATGCAACCTCAGTCTTCGGCTTAGGGTAGAGACTTTCTGATCTTAATGCTTTCCCCACAATCGACTCAAACGTCTCATCGATGTGGTTAATAAGTTTTTCCCCCAAGTACTGATCCAAACCAGTTATGAATTTCTCATTCTTTTTCTCGGCAGTATCAATAAGAGATAACCCATATTTTGACAAAGTGTCAAATTCAGCAATATACTCCGAGACAACTCTGCCATTCTGCTTGAGCTCCAAGAATTTCTTAAACAACACTGACTTTTGAGCAGCTGGAATGAACTTCTCGCTAAAGCGAGCTTTAAACTGCTCCCAAGTAATCTGATCTTCGGGAGTAGCTGCCTTTATAGCATTCCACCAATTCATTGCCCGCCCTTGCAGCTGACGGGACGCTAGCTTTCTCTTCATCGCATCCTCGATACCCAAATCCTCGAAGATACGTTCGCAACTATCCAACCAATCTTGAACATCTGTGGCCGACTCCGTTCCGTGGAACGGCTTCCCACCAAGGCTAGTATAGTCCTTATTCAGCTTGGCGAAGTCGACTCTTGGCGCCTGCACTATTGGACCACCACCATTTCCATCATTGGGAGCTGCCCTCTGTACATCTCTAAGCATCTCTCTCATGAGGTCAGTAGACATCGTCCTCATGTCAGCAGCATTCCCATTATTGGCCCATCTACCGGTACCTCTAACATATCGGCTCATCGTCAATCTGAAAAAGGAAACGATTAACGACTCCATAGTGGTGCTAGTGCAGTACGACTTCATCCTTATACTACTGATAGTATATATATATAGAAAAAAATAAAAATAATCACAAATACGCTCTCTCGTATACGTGTATTATCTCCCCCTGATAACTTCCCTAGGTTAACTACGCAACCTAGAGCTCTGATACCAAGTGTGACGGCCCGCTCCGCACCAGCCTGCATTTCTTCCGAAAGTGCGCTGTACACGTGCCCCGACTAGCACGGAACGGTCGCCAAAGAAAGGAAAGAAGGGAATAAACTAATCAAGGAACCTGTAGAATGTCTCACAGCGCATGGAATAAAATATAATAATAACATACTTGACATAAAACAGGTGAGACAGTGCATAAGCTGATAACTAAAATCAACATCCATCATCAGAGCAGCGGAAATCCAAATACAGCTTATTACAATTTTCCAAATTTACTGTCTCTAAACAAAAGAAAGCTAAAGTAGAAGATGCACCACCAATGCCCAAGCAGTGATCTTCAACAACACAGGGAGAATATTATATATACTTTACGTGGAAGCCTCCTGCTCGTCTCCGAACCATCTACCCGTGCATCACCAGCTAACCTGTCTCTAGTCTGCTCGTGTGAGCACCCAGAGTAATAAGAGGAGACATAAAACTCTGGGTCAGACATAAAGCCTGGTATGAGCGATAAGCATCTAAACAGAATAATAACAGGTATACTAAACTATACCTGAACCTGGACCTGCAACCAAAGAGTTAGTACCACATACCGTACAATGCTCTAAGGTGCCATAATAATAGTGTAAGAATACGGGGGTGGGGTGTGCATGTCATAATGATAGCAAACAAATCATCCATGGCAACCATCCTCACATCTCTCACTCAGTGCGTAAAGCATACGATGTCCACCACTGTCAATCACTAGACCCATCGAAGTAGTGACGGAGTTCAACTTGTACAACTACTGCTACTACCAAGCTTACCACATGGAGTCATGACCAAATCTTTACAAATGACCCCACTTCATTGGTTTATAGCCCTTTAGTCGTACCTAGGCCACTTTGGCCCTGAATCCGTTCACGTACCTCCCATACATAGTGATCCAAAGTCACAGACATCGATTGCCCCTTGGCACACATCCCGCAGCAAAGCCCAACTCATGAAGTGAACTCGTCGGTTCCCAACTGGATCCTGAGCTCTAACTTCCATTTGGACTACCTTTGCATCTCGGGTTTTGGTCATCGTCTTTATCCCGATCGGTCGTCATCATTCGGATCGGTCTTCATTCAGTCTTCTCCTCGGATCGTGCTCCCTTGGATGGTTCGGTTCGTGGCGCGCCTCCCCAATCGGATCGGTTCGTTCTCCCTTTGTTGGATCGGGTCGCACCTCTCCAGGTCGTGCCCTTCAGCTCGCAGCGTCCTCTCAAGTGCATAACTCCGGTTCGGATCGTGCTTCTGAAGTGGATCGGGTCGGAAAGTCAGTTCAGTTCGTGCCTTCTATTTGGATCGTGGTCTCCAGTTTCCATCGGATCGGATCGTGAACTTCAGACGTGAGGGATCGGTTCGTGGTCACCATCCATAGGCGAATCGGGTCGTGTCGTAGCTCGAGCTCCAATCGGATCGGTTCGCATGGGGTAGGGGCGATCCGGTTCGGGGTATTTCCTGCAGTTCTTCCAGCAAGTAGTTTACGCCATTCGACGGCATTTTTGACAAATATAACACTTCTAATCAATCACAAAACACTCCATAAAGTCATAACAACATGTAATAGCAACCACAAACACCAAACAACAATTCTAATAAAGAAAAATGGATCAAAAGTGGCCAAAACTCCTTATTTTCCCCTAAGCATGTTTAAGTAAAACTAATCATAAGGTTAACAAAACTTCATCAAATTAAACCAAATTTCTACCAGAAGCATAAAATATTATTTTCGAATTTCTAAATATTTTTCCAGAATTTATTTGTGTATAAATCCGCTAATCTTCACTAATTACCCTTAATTACCGTAACTAGTGCAAAAACTATGCAAATCACTCACCTTTGCCACAATAAAACTGTCAGATCTGAAGTGAACCTCTGATTTGCACGAATTCCAATATATAACAGCAGCTCTACCTCGGTCCTTGTGCTAATCCTCCTTGATTTGATGCCTCTAAGCCTTAATCCTTGATTAGGAAGTGATTTTGGGTGTTTTAGAGAGATTTAGAGAGTGGAGGCCATGGCTAGGTCAAGAGGGATGGAAAGTGACGGCTGAAAAATGAGAAAAAGGTATTCTCCAAACCCTAACAGCCCTTTAAACTCCTAATCCCGAAATTCCCCTCTGGGCCTAGTTGTTAATCACCCGGTTAAGCCCAATTAAGCTGTTTTTCACCATCTGAAACTTGTTTCAGCCATATCTCCCAAACGGTGAGTCCGTTTGGCTAATGTGACCACTCTACGGAAAGAGAAACCATCATCCGGAGCCAATGGAAGTAGTTTCAGGTCAAAATTCCTTTCCAGTCAAAAGTTATGGCCAAAACAGTGCCAACTAGGGGTAAAATGGTCATTTAGAAATCGGGAAAAATCATGAACATGGGAAATGAGCCCAATAGTCGTCCCCCAAAGTTACATGACCATACGACTTCGTATGTGAAAGAAATAAATATCCTACGATCCTATGATGCGTAGAATGCGGGTCGTTACACGCTAGAATAAAAAAGATTACAAACTGGATGATCAGAATGATAAACTAAACTATCAACAGAAATATTTCTGCCTCTTTCTTGCGGAGGTTCCATGAGAGCGTGAATTTGTCCTCCAGAAGTGGGGCCAGTCCTCTGCACTTGCCCTTGCCTTTTTGGGCAATCCTTAGCCATATGCCATGTCTCGCCGCATTGAAAGCAACCATCCATCTTCCTTTTCTTCTTTCTGCAGTCCTTAATCAGATGTCCAGGTATGCCATAAAATTTACACTTCCTCTTGTCATGGGGTTTGTTATTCTTCCGCCTTTCTTGAAATCCGTCTTCTTATTCTGTGATCCCTCCACTTTCTTGTCTTGAGGTTAATCCACCTTTGCCCCTTTCTTGCCACCCTTGTCTTCCTCCTGTAACAGTGCCATGTCCACCAGTCTCTCAAAAGTCTCACCCATAGGTATATGGGACAAAACTAGGCTGTGCAGCGGTTCATTCAACGCATTCACGAAACGGAGAGCCTTTTTATGTGGAGTGTTTACCAACTTCGGTCCGAATCAGGCCAAGTGGTTGAATTGGTTGACGTATTCCTTAACCGATAGATTTCCCTATTTGAGTGCTAAGAACTTATCCATCTGTAGGCTTCGTTCAGCTTGCGAGAAGAACTTCATTTCAAATCTCCTTCTGAAATCCTCCAAGTTTCAACTAGTCTCTCCGCATTAGTAACTTCCCACCAGTAAGAAGATTCATCCTTAAGTAACCATACAGCCAATTGTATCTTCTGCCTATCGTCAACTTTGAAGATAACAAACAAATTTTTTGTTTCCTTGAGCCAGTTTCTTGCTTCCGTAAAAGACTCAGACCCATTAAAGTTCTTTACACCCATAGCTCGAAAGTCCGTACAAATCTTCGAGAAAGCATTCACCCGCGGAGGAGGAGGAGAAACAGCTGCAGCTGGGGGAGGAGGAACGTCTGCTGGGCCTGCGTCATTTGCCCTAGCCTCTAGATAACTTCTGAACTAGCTAGGTATTGGTATGCCCTCAGGAAGATTAAGATCCCCAGACATGCTAAAACGAAAAGAAAAGGTTCAAAACAAAGGATAGAAAGATAATGCATATGGCTTTCGGGGTTATGCCTTTAAAATAAAACAACACTTTTCTTGAAAATGCTTCTTTAAATTTCTGTTTAAAAAATAGTTTTCAAAAACTTTTATCTGATCTGGTAAACCATCGCTCTGATACCAAGTGAAACACCCCACCTCCATTAAGGTCACTCACAAAGGGAATGCATTAACTTTGGTGAAGCATTTTAGGTAAAAGACACAGATAATTTACAAGACAGACATATAAACAGCGGAAAACTGAAATCATTTCATAAATAGCGTGGTTCAGTCAAAACATTACAAGCATTGTCTCAAAACCCAACTTCTAAATTATTACAATGATACATCTGTCTTGATTTAAAACTCCAAGTACATAAAGAAGCACAAAACAGTGGTAAAGCAACATAAATCCCCAATAAAAGTGTAACCAGAGCCATAGCCCAAGAAGAGAGAATCCAAGCAATACATCTACTCCCTTCAAACTAGAAAAGATGTGCACTAAGTTGAAGTATTCCCTCCCTGCAGACCTAGGGAGGAGGGAACAGAAGAAAAGCAGGTGAAAGAAAATAGTTCAGACATAAGTCTGGTAAGTCCAGTGATTATTCAGCACGTAAACAAGTAAAAGGATCATGACATGAATAAATTGAACATAGGACAATACCATAGAAATAAGATAACATAAGATATGGCAAGATAAACTGAATATACTTATCGCACTCATTTCCATTTCTCTGCACCTATTACGAATGTTTCAACTACCGTCATGTGTTCATAACAAAGTGATCCCTTTCCCAATCGGCTTCTACTCGCATGCATTTCTTACTTGTGTCATTCGGCCCCGCTCGATTGTAGATACCTGTGTCGGTCCCACAATGGGGTGTATCAATTACTATGGTGGCAACCTGACACAAATTCAAGATGCATAGTGTATACTGATGCCCAGTGCCTGCTTTTTCACTCCGGAGTAAGGGCATGCCCATGCTCCGTCGGAACTACACTGCTGCACCCCTTGCCGCTATTTTGACCGCTTATAATCAGCCCAGTAATCGTGCCCCACCCTGCCTAGTTCAGGGCACCGTGATACATCTAGGTGGGTTACTGCTGAAATGGGTCCGCGTTACTAGGGTTTTCTAATCAACATGTTATAACGGTTAAGTGTTCTCAAAATTTTACCTAACCTCACCTATCTGTTTTGCTAACATGTTGTATTGGTTAAGTGTTTCCTTAATTGACTTAACCCTACCATTTTTAGCCTGTCTGTTCCTTAGCTTTAATACATTCATTAAAGCACCAACGTCTCACATTAGATCTATATTGTTGCGGTCGCTAGATGTGCCGGGCAGTTCCGGGCAGTCTTACACTGCAACTCAATCTAACCTCGGGTTTTTAGGGCTTAATGCGCTAACCTATCACATTAGATTTATATTGTTGCGATAGCTGGATGTGTCGGGCGGTTCCGGGCAATCTTACACCGCAACTCAATCTAACCTCGGGTTAGGCATGTTCATCTTTAGCCAATTTACATATTTTTCATATGTGTCCAAATCTATGTGTCAAATTTTCCACAAGTCTAGTAAATACAAGTTTATGCCACATTCCCAAGCTATGCCCAAAATTTACTAAATTAAATTATACCCAACTTTCCCCACGTTATTATCTCACGTACAACGAGATTTAATCTAAGTTCTGAATGAACTTAGTATTCCCAAAAGCAAGTAAAAAGGAGAAAAATATAGAAGGAGCATAAGAATTAACATAAGGAAAAATAGGCATGTAAAGATGTACCAAATTCAAGAATCATGTTTCAATATTGTACATTAACACTATGTGTAGACAAGCTAAGCAATTCACACCATAGGTATAAAGATTAGATAGAATTGGACTTAAGAGAATTACTAATTTAATGTACAACATGATAAGTCCCATTTGATAAATCACAATAGTCTCATAGGCATAGGTTGTATAACATGAAAAGTTCCATCCTATCAATCAAAACAGTCTCACAGGCATGATAGGTTCATTTATGTCAGTCCAACAATCTCATAGGAATGATAGGTTCTATTATGTCAATCCAACAGTCTCATAGGCATGATAGGTGCCATTACATTAATCACAATAGTCTCATAGGCATAAGCAATTTAGATTAGACAAAAGGATAGGCACGATTCAGAATTAGGCATCGTTCTAGATCTGATTATTACAGTCATGGTTTCTATTGGATGTTTAAATCTAAATAATAACTAAACTTACAGAAAAAGGACGGATCTTGTATTCTGGGATCTGATTTTAGAATTTGAAAAGCTATCCTTTGATGTATATGTTTGATTTGAAGTTCTTCTAATCGATTACTAGTTTGGATTTATTTTTCTAGTTAGGAGCAGATGAAGGAGGCTAAGCTAGCTTGTAGACGAATAGCATGACGACACCCTAGTCTTAGGGTTATGAGGTTAAGGTCTAGGTTTGGCTATGTATATATAGATGTCTAGGATTAATTCTAGCCTTTAGATTAGTCTAGGAGAAATCAGAGTCATCAAACCAAAGAGATGTGTCATCCAGCCAATCATAGCATGACACATAAGCCCTAACACCTTAGAAATTAGTCATTGGCCAAATCAGGGAAGGCCACATCAGCTCAGAGCTACTAAAATTCGTCAAAGGAAGCAGGTCTCAAAGGGGTCGACTCCCTTAAGGGGGGGAGGGGGTTGACACCTATGTCGACTCCCCTATAGGGGGTCGACACCTATGTCGACTCCCCATGGGGGGGGATTGACACCCTGAGCGGGAATTTTCCCGCTCAGTCTGTTCTATTTGAATTTTGAATTTTTAACTGGATTTATTATTTTATTATTAGTTTCTATTTATTCTTGAAATCTTCTGAACTCCATAACTTTTACATACAGAGTCCGATTCACGCAAACTCGAACTCTATCTCAAGCAGAATTCCGAGACGAACGCAATAGCGTAACCCGTTTCCCTTAATTCTTCTTCTAAAAATTAAGTGTTCTTAGATTTGTTAATTTTACTATTCACAAAAATACGGGGTGTTACACCACCTCTCAAATTACCCTCTTTCTCTTAAGTCTCTTATTAAAGACTAATTGAATAAGACAAAAGGTCTCATGCATCATTAATGGCTAAGAGAGGATTAAAAACTTCATGAAGTGGGCATTTCAGGGATTTCCCAATATAAGTGATTAGGAATTTGAGTTAGAAACATGTATATATACCCCTTTATGTGATGTAAATATGGATATCTCTGATCTCCTCTCTTTTATCCCCTTCTTTAGTTTAGTTGCTCTTGTATTTACATGGCTACTTAGCCGTCTTCTTTATGTAACTTCTTTATTTTAATGCAATTTAATTTCTGTGCTATTTACTTTCATGTTCATAACTTAGATTTACATTCATGTTCATAGCTTAGATTTACTTTATGTTCTTAGTTTAGTTCTGTACTTGTTCTACTTAGTTTTTCTTTCATTTTGCTTTATTTTCTAATCTTCAATATGAGTGGCTAATCCCTTGATTTAGGGGTAATGATGCTCTCTATGTTTCTGTAAGCTCAACATTTGTATGATTTGTGATCTGCTTCATGTTATTGAATGTTGATGTAAGTTTATACAAATGGTTTTGATAGTCTATGTTTGTTGACAATAAAATAGAGTATGCTTAGTCAATGTAAACACAAATTACATCAATATTTTCTAAGTGGTTATTGATGTTGAAATAAAAGTAAGAACAAAATTCGATGGTCTATAGTTTTAGTTAATAATTCATAGGCCATACTTAGAATAGTTTTGCTTTAGTTCAATTTTCATGAGAATCGTAAGTGGTTTAAATATTGCATTTATATCACTTAATGGAGATCATAAATTGTATTTTTGATAACTTACATAAATGTGAGAGTTGAATTGCCTTTAAATTGTTTTCATTTCATATTTAGCTCTCAACTTAGTTTATAGTTTTCATTAGCTTTTATTAGTTAAATCTTCACTCAAATTTGGTTTAATCTGATTGAATAAAATTAGAATTGATTATTTCCCTATGGATCGACATGTATTCGCCACGTACTAACAATTGTACACCGTGCGCTTGTCGTTTATTATTAAAATATTTTGTTGACGGTTTTCTAATTCGATAGAAAATTCATTTGCGAAAACGAGGTGACTAGAAGTCTCCCCTTTTCTGAGCTTTTCCATGATGTCTAAAATTTGTGGGTCACCTTGTTGCGAAGATCCTATTTGATCCATAAGAGTTGGTCGTATCTTCAAGGATGCAAACAAATCAGGCAAAATCTCGATGGAGGGTCTAAATTCAAAAGCTGATATGAACTCCAAATTCTTTCTTTCCACAAACAGAGGACTTAAGGCCATCTTCTGCCTACTTAGTGCGTCAGCCACCACATTACCCTTGCCAGGGGTATAAGCGATCTCAAAAATCATAATAAGCTAAGAACTCCATCCACCTTTGTTGTGTTAAATTGAGGTCTTTCTACGAGAACAGATACTTGAGAGATTGGGATCGGTGTATAACTCGAAATTCTCTCCAAGTAAATAATGACGCCATGTCTTTAACACAAATACTATGGAAGCTAGATCTAGATCATGGGTGGGGTAGTTCTTTTCATGAACTCTCAACTCTACCCCTATAACATATTACTTTCCCTTCTTGCATCAGAACCGCACCAAGCCCTGTACCACACGCATCAATGTAAACGGTAAACACCTTACTCCCCTCAGGCAAGGTCAAGACTGGGGCTATTGTCAGAGCCCTCTTCAGTCATTGGAAAGCAACGTCACAGTCTATATCCTATGAAAATGACAAGTTCTTCTTCGTTATCCTGGTGAGTGGGGCTTGTATCTTTGCGAAGTCCTTAATAAACTTCCTATAGTAGCCTGCCAACCCAAGAAAGCTTCTCACCTCGGTTGCATTTTTAGGAATTTTCCAATCATGCACCGCAACCATGGTGGGATCTACAGCTATCCCTTCTTTGGGGACCATACGCCTTAAGAATCTCACCTCTTTTCTCAAAAAATGGCATTTGGAGAACTTTGCCTTAAGTTGATGGTCACAGAGAGTTTTCGAAACTTCTATCAAATGTTAGGCATGATCTTCTTCGCTCTTTGGAGAAAATCAAAAAATAATCAATAAAGGCTACAACAAATTTATTTAGGAACTACCAAAACACCCTACTCATCAGATCGACAAAATAGGCGGGTGCATTCGTCAGCCCAAAAGGCATCACTAGCCATTCAAAGAAACTGTCTGGAGTTCTACAAGCAGTCTTATCTATCCTGTCCTCAACCGCCCTCAACTGATGGAACCCTACGGCTAAGTCTAACTGAGAAAATACCGAGGCACCAACAAGCGGATCAAATAAATCATCAATCCTCGGAAGCAGGTGCCAATTCTTCTTAGTGAGTTTAATCAGCTCTCTATAGTCAACACAAAAATGAAGCGAACCATCTTCCTTAGTCGTGAATACTACTGAAGCACCCCATTCAGAAATGCTTCGTCTGATAAACCCTTTCTCAAGTAGCTCCCCTACTTGCTTACTCAGCTCCCTCCTTTCCCTCAGAGCCATGCGGCGCACTAGCAATGCAACTGGCTTTGCATTTTCACACCAAATATATACGAAGGTCAATCTCGCGCCTCAGAGGTAAACCCCGAACCTCATCAAAAACATCGGAATAATCTCAGACTACTAGAACAGATTGCAAGTCATCGATAGATGCATCAAGAGACTCTAGGAAAATAAGCATAACAGACCCTTGTGGGTCACAAGAAATCTCGAGGGTCCTCCCATGACAAGTCAGAAGCCAAACGACCCTCTTCTCACAATCCAGAATGGCACCGTATGTGGTAAGCTAACCCATTCCTAGAATCAACCCATAGCCCATAAGCCCAAGCACATACATGTCGCATTCAAACTCGACGAATGGCACAGATATTTTCAAACCCGACAAATCATAGATAAATGAGTTGAACCACCAATGGGGATTGAAAAAAGTACGGGATCCACAACAATACTAGTAATTAAGTGCAGGGATTCAACCATAGAAGTAGATATAAATGAATGTGAAGCCCCATAATCAAAAAGTGTTCTAATAGGATGATTTGCAAGAGAAGTTAAACCTTCCATGGAAATTTTTCTACCTCTATCAGGAGCACTGATCGCGAGAGCATGCACCTGCCCTCCAGAAGTTCCTGCCCTTTGACTTGTCCCTGCGATCCCTGTTTCTTTGGGCACTCCCTAGCAAAATGTATGACCTCTCCACAACGGTAGCAAGAGTTCTTCCTTCACTTATAGTCTTTGACCAAGTGACCCTCTTTCCCATAATTGTGACATTTTCTCTTATCCTTTCCTTTGTCATTCTTCCCTCCTTTCTTCTGCTGTTGTTGTTATCCCTTCTTGGGCCACACCTTCTTATTTTGTGATGTTTCCTCATCTTTTACTTCCTTCTTTTCTCCCTTGTCTTCCTCATGCAATAGGGCCATATCGACAAGCTTTTCAAAAGTGGCTCCCATTGGGATATGGAACATGGATAACCCATGAAGGGCCCATTAGCAAATCGCAAAGCCTTTTTTGTGCGGCGCATCCACCGGCTCTAACCCGAATCTTGCTAGTTGGTTGAATTTATTCACATACTCTTTCACCGTCAAATTTCCTTGTTTGAGTGCTAAGAATCTCTCAATCTGCATGCTTCGCTCAGCTTGGGAAAGAAATTTCATTTTGAACCTCTATCTAAAATCTTCCCAAGTTTCCACCGGATGTCCAGCTTGGGCGACTTCCCACGAAAATGAGGCTTCGTATTTTAGTAGCGAGGCAGCTAACTAAACCTTCCTTCTATCCTCCACCTCAAAGATTACGAACAAGTCATCGGTCTCCTTGAGCTAATTCCGCACTTCTACGAACGTCTCGTTCCCGTGGAATGACATCCCTCCCATAGCACAGAAGTCTTTGTAAATCTTAGCGAAATTATCTGCTCTTGGAGGTGGAGGAGGAGGAATGACTGGTGCAGTTGGGGGAGGAACGTCTCCTTGGCCTTCGACAGGCGCCGTGGCCTCCAGATACCGACGGAACCATCCATGTATCGTAACGCCCTCTGGGATATCAGGAATGTTTGGTTCCCCACATATGTTGAAAAGAAAATGGAAGGGGTTTAGACAAAGGATCTAAGATATTACATGTGGATTTTTGGGGAATGTTTTTCAAAACATACTTTTCTTTTTGAAAATGTTTTCTTTTAAAACCTTTTTGAAAATAATTTTCAAAACTTTTATCCAATCTAGTATCCTTCAGCTCTGATACCAAGTGTGAAACCCCACGTCCATTAATGTCACTCATAAAGGGAATACATTAAGTTTCGTGAAGTGTTATAGGTAAACAAACACAGAATATTACAAGAGAGATATATAAAATAACAGCGGAATAAAAACTTTATTTATCATAAGATACCGTGGTGCAAAAACATCACATGTCTGAAACATAAAAGCCCATTACAACATAAAAGCTACTGTCTTGTACTTCAAAAAATATCAGAGTACATAAAAGAAGTAAAACTCCCCAAGAACAAAATATAGCCATAAAAACAAGGATAGTAGCTTAAGCCATACATATCAGCAGCTCAAGCAAAAGTAAGCAGAATCACGGCCAAGCCTGAGTGTTTCCTCCCTGAGAACCTTGGGGGGGAGAAAGAAGGAGGAACAAAAAGGGTCAGACATAAAGTCTGATGAGCCTAGTGACTTTTAGGGAGCAAATAAATGAAAGTAGCATGACAGGCATATAAAGCGGATAAGAGAGATCACTACATAAATGGCAGGTGTGACAAGGTAGACAGGATAAGGTGTATATGCTTCCCTAATGATTACTCTGCACTATTACTAGTATAACTAGAATGAGGTGATCCCTTACACTTAAAGGTGGCAGACTTGGACATACATCCAAATATACCCTAACTACTACCCTAATCGATCGGCTCCCTACTCCATAGATACTCCGTGCCTGCCCCACGGTAGGATGTATCACGTCCTAAAGTGGCAACCCCTCACTAATTGTAATAACCCGAAAATCTGGGCCAGTTTAAAATTTTTATTTTGGCAATTTTAGCGAATTTTGATTATTTAAAATGAATTATTTTAAATAATATCGACGAGAAATTTGTTTTGAATATAATTCGAACATATATAGTTATACACGTCGTCGTTAGAATATAAATAATTATATATAATTATAAAAGGAATTGAAAATGGCGCGGTAGTTCGAAAATTCGATTTCTAATTTCAAATGAATATACAGAATTCAATATAAGTCAGAATTGAACGAAACAAGAAATATTTGAATCTGTATAACTATATCTTTGTAACGAAGTTAACAAACTGAGATTTCATTTTAGAAATGATAAGATATGTCCAGTTTAAAATTAGAAATAGTCGCTGTGGAATTTATATATATTTTTATATATCTAAGGCCCTTAAAAATAGCAATTTTGCAAACGACCTCGGATTTCGACGAAACCAGTTTTGTTGGGTCCGTGATGTTAAGTTATTGCTAGATTCCAAATTTCATAATTTTTCGAATCAATATGTGAGCGTGGCAAAGGAAAACGTGTTTTGACCATTTCACTTGATTTTAATCGACTGGAAATTGGCCATTTTTCTAACGGTCTCAGAATTCAACGAAACTAGTTTTGTTAGGACCGTATCGTCAATACGAAGCTAGAAAATATTTTTCTGTAATTTATAGAGTTAGTATGTGACCCCAGTAAATTGGAATGTACGTTTAAGTTGAATATATAAAGAATTATATTTTAAATTTAACAGAAACTGTTCGAAATGATCGAATCAGCATACGAAACATATCCCATTGTGTTCGGAATGAGGGTAATTAGCTAGGGACGACGGTCGGTGGGTTTTGTTTCGTGTTCGAAATAAAAAGTTACCTCTTGGTGGAAAATAAAATAAATAAAATAATAAAATTATATAAAAACCTCACTCCCTCTTATTCTCTCTCCCACTCATTCTCAGATAAAAAAAAAAAAGAAGAAGGAAACGGCTGAAGCCCTCGACGGAGCAGCCCCACCCAATCGCCGGCGCCGTCGTGCCAGGGCCGCCGCCCCTCCTCCACTCGAGGACGCCATCACTCGTTTCCCCCCCCCCCCCCCCCGCCTCCCCGCTCAAGCCCGCTCGTTCGCGCTAAGAATCCGACGCACCTGGTGGTGCGAGCTGCTCCTGATGGCGGCCACAGGGAGGCGATGCCACCCCCTTCTTCCGGCGTCCTCCGATCAACTTCTGGGGCAGGGTAGCGACCGCGATAAGGGACCCTAGTTTACTAGCCTGGTTCGATTTTTCTAGGGCAAAACCAGAAGATGAGGTATAAGCATGATACAGTGAGTTTTTAATAGCGTTTTATTTTTATTTCAGTTTTATATATGAAAAATGTTCTTTTAACGATATATATGGAAATGTTTTTTTTTAGAAAAATATAAAAATGGCATGATTTGAAAATTTAAAAATATGAACATACTTTGTTTTAAAAGTATAAATAAACTTTGTTTAAAAATATGATTTTTATATTTTTAAAGTATTAAAAATATGATTTTTATATTTTTAAAGTATTAAAAATATAGTCTTTACTATATAGGTGATGTCAAAATATGATTTTTGGTTATGTAAAGAGTTAAAAATATAATTTTTACATGATCGGGATATTAAAAATGTCATCTTTATATGTGTAAAAAAAAAATGAGATTTTTGTAAAGAGGGGATCTTTAAATTTGAAAAAGCGAAGTCCACGTTTTTATAAAGGCGAAATCTTTAATTTAGAAAAGGCGAAATCTTTATATGGAAAATAGCGTGATAAAAATATAATTTTTATCTATGCAACATAGTAGTATAAAAATTCGATTTTTATATATTGAATAGCAAAGTAAAAATTCGATTTTTATATATTGAATAACGAAGTAAAAATTCGTTTTTTACATATGTAGTGGCTACGGGCAACGAAGATGACGAAGATGCGAGAACAGTGAAGATTTCCTGCATTAGAAGAGCCGTGGAGCTAGGATAGCTATATGTGAGAATTTCTCACCTTTCAATTTCATTTCTATTTATATATATATACTAGGATGCAGACGGTGCTTAGTAGCACCCGACACAACCGTCCACAGACCATGGACTTGTTTGTTTGGTTGCATAGCTTAGTTATATGATTTGATTTGAATTTGGTTGTTTGGTGAATTTGATTGATGTGTGAATGGCGTGGGCCTTCACTAGACCGGGGATAAGGCTAGGCCTTGTCCCGTTTCTAGTATCGTGCCGTTATGCCGCCGAAATTTTCTAAAATAAGTTAGAAAAATAAAAATATCATTTTATTGAAGAAATGAATTGTATAGAAATTCATAGGTTGGAATAAAATGTTTTATCGTTAAAAATATAATTTTTAACGTGAAGTGAATAAAATAAAATATTCATTTATGAACCGGACGGTTTGTTTATGTACACCTATTTGAATGACATTGATTGGGACGATAAATTTTACACATCGCCCAACTGCACAAATAAAATATGTGTTTGATTGTTTGAAACCCCACACGGGTGTTAGGATGAAATTTGAAGTTCACTCATCCTGATTTATTAAATATGTCGATCGGTTGATTGACAGGCTGTTTTAAGCGTTAGATATCTATATTTGATGTTTATACAGTGTAGTGCACTTTGGTTGATGGTTGATTATTTTTCCATGCTATTATATACATGTGTTGTATGAAAATCCATATAATTAACTTTATATGGTAATTGATTGGGCCTCATTCCAATTTGAAAAATAAAGAATATTATAAAATCAAAGTTCATGTGTTGACAGTACTCATTCATTGAGATTGGTCATGTGTTGAACGAAATATTTTAGTAATAAAATTTGCACCTTTATCGATATAAAATAAAAGTTCATGTGTTGACAGTACTCATTCATTGAGATTGGTCATGTGTTGAACGAAATATTTTGAAAATAGCAACTATTTTGAATAAAGAAACATTTGAAATAGAATATTTGAAAATAGAAATTTATGAAGCCGTGTTGATTAGATTGACGCCATTTTGACGTGAACGATATTTATATCGATTAAAACGATTTCGAAATGAAATGTATTGAAAACGATTTTGAAATGAAATGAATTGAAAACGATTTCGAAATGAAATGAATTGAAAACGGTTTCGAAATGAATTGAAAACGAATTCAAATTGAATTGAAAGTGAATTGAAATGAATTCAAATTGAATTGAAATTTGAATTGAATAGAAATGAATTTTAAAATGAATTTATAAAAAAAGAATTCAATTTTGATTTGAATTGAAAAGGAAGTTGAAATTGCTTTTGAAACGATTTTAAAACTATTTATATAATTCGTTTTAAATAGAAATCGACGAAGTATATATTATATATATTATATATATAATATAATGGCCTGAATAGAACGCGCCGCGCCGCGGCAGTTCGTGGATTTCGACCATTTATTTCAAACGGACATTACGGGAGATCCGACCGTCGGATTCTCCTAAAACCGGAACCGTTGGGTTCGTATCGAAAAGAGCTTTCTAACGAATATTAGAAATTAGAAATCTAACGGTTGGATTTGGAATTATGTCCAAATCAAATTTGAAAAAGGTCGCTATAGGTGCAGTTCAATGGCCCTTGATGGAAATCGACTGTACGGGCCTTGATAAAATTATTAAAAATAGTAATAATTTGTGTAAAATCATAAGAAATGATTTGTGAAGATTTGGGATGAAAAACTCCATATTTGAAAAGATAAAAATAGATTTTTATCGAAATGAACTAGTTTTGAACTAGAAATATAATTCTATTTATTTTTAAATAAATAAATTGAATATGAAAAGGGTTTTAAAAATAACCAGAATTTCCAATGATTGCATTGGAGTGGATTTGAATCGAAATTGTCTTCGGAATATTTCGATGTTGGAATTCGGGATTATGCAGATGTTGTTATGGAAATTTGAAAGATATATATATTTATATCGTTATTTCCAATACGACATTTGTTAATCGTAGAATTTGATATTGAATATAAGCCGGGATATTTTCTATTCAGAGCCTTGTATTTAATATCAAATGTGATTTGGGTTTGTCGTGAATGGTGTCTTCACTAACACTGTTCTTGAACCCAATTGAGAAAAGATTAAATCTTTTTATTTAGATTTAATGAAGTGTACCAATTAAATGATATTTAATTGGAATTGAATTGGTATTGATTTTTGGGTTTATCGTGAACAGTGTTTTAAATAACACTTGTTCTTTAACCCGATAATTAATGGAATGATTTTTGGGTTTATCGTGAACAGTGTTTTAAACAACACTCGTTCTTTAACCCGATGATTAATGAATGTGATTTTGGGTTTATCGTGAACCGTGTTTTTAAATGACACTGATTCTTTAACCCAGTCAAAGATTAAAACTAAGTGGAGTTTTAATGAATCTTTAATTAGATTGAAATAATCGAAATGGAGTATCACCAGTTTTGCTCCAGGCGTTAGTTAAATCTTTAATTAGATTTGAACGTGAAATGGTAATTGAATTTACCGATAACACCGTGGTGTTAGATATGAGGTACTACCAGTTTTACTTCATGGGATGAATAGGTTGGGATTGGGAAATTAAAACCAATGATTACTTCGGTAAGGTTCGCTAATTCCGACTAGTTTTGAATTGATATTCAAAAGATAGATTAAAGAATAAATTCAAAGAATTTATCTTTGATAAAATAAATGGGGACCTTTCCCTATGAATGTGAAAGTTAGAAACTAACTGTCGGTTAGCCAAGCAGAATGGTTTTCTGGATATTGATCTGATGTTGGTTTCGGCCTTCGGGGTTAATATTTGGGGAATTATTCTCTTGATTAATTTACTGTTAGTGACTGATGAATTGGAATGAGGCGTATGTTGTGTTTGTGTAACACTTTTATAATATATACGCGAGTTATTCGGAAAGACCGGGTTTATCCCATTCTGAATAACTGATACGACGATAAGTCGAAGATGAAGACGATGGTCGAAGACCGGAGGTCTTCACGTCGTTTGGGTAATTACTGATGATCTTGATTGGGCTGTACACCCAAGAAGATGGAAACAGTTAGTGATCGTCCAGACGTACTTGGAGATCGATGGATATGCGGGGTACTAGGTGCCTCCGGTTTCGTTCAGACCCAGAACGGACTTGTAAATGGACTGTGTGTCTGACATTGGAATTTAGTCTGTGTGATTGATTTCTATTAAATATATATCTGTTTGGCGGCGGAAAATTTATTCTCTTGCTTAACGCCCTTCTCTGAGACGTACGAGCTCAGGGGTTATATATTGATGGATATCAAACGCATGGAGTGAATTGCCTGTGTGGCATGCCTAAGTGGCAATTGATCGAGGCTTCTGTTGAAAAGCAAAGTCTTGTGGTGATGATCAAAGCACGGCCTTTGTGGCGTAGCTTTGTGTAACGTTTACTTCGCGTGTTTCACACCCGGTATGAACCAAAAACGGGAGGGGACGTCAGGGAGGGCATGCGTTTCTTCCTAGCTAGAAGTGGCGTCAGTGGTTTTACACGCCCTGACGAGTTTGACTTATGTGGTTGTTGCTGTCGCGAGGCGCCTCGGATTGATCGGTCGTTCTCGAACCGATGGAGTCATTTAGTTGGCTCGTTTACGCCCCATAGGGCGGAGAAACGCATGTTCAGGCATTTTAATCCACTCCGTGTGGACCGGCCCTGAGGATCCAAGGGTCACTCGAGCTCTGATCCTGAGACTCGGGCTAGGCAGTCTCGAATCGGTTGAGGACTATCTTTTGCCTCGGTTCATAGAAGGAAATCCAATTTCCAAATACGTGACTTTGCGGTTTTATTTGTAAACCTATATATGGCGACATGATATATGGTACCCATGCCGCCTATGATTGATACTTATGATTTGAAGTGTTTTATACACTATGCACTTATAATAGTATCAAATGATTTGTTTTAAACGTATCAAGCATTCTTTGGCTGTTATAAGGGAAACCCTATCCTCGACTGCGTTGCATTGTGTGATGGGACCTGGGTCTTATAACAGCTTCATTTTCCTTTATTTAGCATTGCGTTGTCTGTTTTATGCACTGGTATTCTTGGGAGGAAACCCGTTCCGTGTTATACGGCGTGGTCCCTTAGTTTACCGAACATTAAAAATAAAGATGAACTGTTTTAGTTCTCACACCAGTCACATGACTGACCTGGAGTTTATTGTTTTAACCTAAACTCTGGGTGCCCTTATTTTGACATGGGCAGCTAGTAGTTTTGGTTTTGCAGATTTATATTCACAGGATCCTGGTTTACAGCTGGAACGATATCCGGAAAGCTTTGTATCCGTATATCTCATTCTAGTTGTGTATTGTATTATTTTTCCGCTGCGATATATTTAAATGTAATTTAAACCTCTGATATTTCTGTGTAATATTTATTCATACTCTGTATATTCTTGTAATCTGATGCATTGTTGTAATATACAATGAAATGTTCTTCTGTATGTGTTCTGTTTTGTCCTGTTCTCAAACGATAGGGCGTTTCGAACGGTCTGGGTCGGTTTAGCGACTGGTTCAGACCGAGCGAAATTTCCTGCCGTCACAGTTGGTATCAGAGCTTTGGTTTACAAAGCAGAGAACAAGACACATTAGAACCATACGAAAGAATTCATTAGATATTGGATTAGTAATATCCAATTAGAATGACTCGTTAGAGATAGGATCAGTAGTATCCTAGAACGAGTGTGAAGGGTATATTTTTCAAATGAAAACAATTTTGTTTTGAAAATTTAAATCAACTATTCGTATTTGATTATTTATTTAATATTGATTTTGGACAGTCCAGTATATAAAGATTTTGCATATACGCCTTGCAAACGTGTATTTGAAATTTTAATATACTGGATAGATATAGGACCGCACTCTAGTAGCCCGGAGATGTTCTGATGGTGGTTCGAAACATCATCAGCATTTATTTTCGAGTGACGAAGGTGTGATACCTATATATTTCCATTAGACTGGTGTGAGAACCAAAACTAATATAGCTAGAATACATTGTTGTGATTTGGCATCAAAACATGATTTTTGTATATGTATCAAAATTATGAATTTGAAACTCTAATTCACTAATTGATTGATGTTTGTGTTGCTTGTTTAGTTGTTTGATAATTTTGAACCATTATGCCTAATTTGATCGAATATTGAATTGTATTGGAAATTGGTTGCATTTGCTTGCATATACATATGCTTATATTGAACAGGTCATAGCAAGGAGGCTAGAGCCGAAGAATAAAATTTGTTTGCCCGACAAATAGGTACATGTTTACTACATAATTTACTGTTTTGTTTGGGTGATGATGATTTTGTGAGCCTATTGGCTAGCCGCTTGGCTTTTTCTTTTTCTTTTTGAGATCTGAAGGACCGGGGAAGCTATTTGAAATTCCCCGATGCTCCCGGTACAGGGGAGGTTATGGCGAAATTTTTCGAAAATTTAGGGTGTTAGCCAAATTTTTGAAAATTTGAAAATTCTCAGAAACTAAAGAGTTGGAGAATGGAAGCCAGATCGAGCGTAGAGTTGAATAATCAAACCACTTTCGACTTTGTTCCTTTTCGGGGACGAAAAGTTTTAAGTGGGGAGATTGTAATAACCCGAAAATCTGGGCCAGTTTAAAATTTTTATTTTGGCAATTTTAGCGAATTTTGATTATTTAAAATGAATTATTTTAAATAATATCGACGAGAAATTTGTTTTGAATATAATTCGAACATATATAGTTATACACGTCGTCGTTAGAATATAAATAATTATATATAATTATAAAAGGAATTGAAAATGGCGCGGTAGTTCGAAAATTCGATTTCTAATTTCAAATGAATATACAGAATTCAATATAAGTCAGAATTGAACGAAACAAGAAATATTTGAATCTGTATAACTATATCTTTGTAACGAAGTTAACAAACTGAGATTTCATTTTAGAAATGATAAGATATGTCCAGTTTAAAATTAGAAATAGTCGCTGTGGAATTTATATATATTTTTATATATCTAAGGCCCTTAAAAATAGCAATTTTGCAAACGACCTCGGATTTCGACGAAACCAGTTTTGTTGGGTCCGTGATGTTAAGTTATTGCTAGATTCCAAATTTCATAATTTTTCGAATCAATATGTGAGCGTGGCAAAGGAAAACGTGTTTTGACCATTTCACTTGATTTTAATCGACTGGAAATTGGCCATTTTTCTAACGGTCTCAGAATTCAACGAAACTAGTTTTGTTAGGACCGTATCGTCAATACGAAGCTAGAAAATATTTTTCTGTAATTTATAGAGTTAGTATGTGACCCCAGTAAATTGGAATGTACGTTTAAGTTGAATATATAAAGAATTATATTTTAAATTTAACAGAAACTGTTCGAAATGATCGAATCAGCATACGAAACATATCCCATTGTGTTCGGAATGAGGGTAATTAGCTAGGGACGACGGTCGGTGGGTTTTGTTTCGTGTTCGAAATAAAAAGTTACCTCTTGGTGGAAAATAAAATAAATAAAATAATAAAATTATATAAAAACCTCACTCCCTCTTATTCTCTCTCCCACTCATTCTCAGATAAAAAAAAAAAAAAGAAGGAAACGGCTGAAGCCCTCGACGGAGCAGCCCCACCCAATCGCCGGCGCCGTCGTGCCAGGGCCGCCGCCCCTCCTCCACTCGAGGACGCCATCACTCGTTTCCCCCCCCCCCCCCCCCCCGCCTCCCCGCTCAAGCCCGCTCGTTCGCGCTAAGAATCCGACGCACCTGGTGGTGCGAGCTGCTCCTGATGGCGGCCACAGGGAGGCGATGCCACCCCCTTCTTCCGGCGTCCTCCGATCAACTTCTGGGGCAGGGTAGCGACCGCGATAAGGGACCCTAGTTTACTAGCCTGGTTCGATTTTTCTAGGGCAAAACCAGAAGATGAGGTATAAGCATGATACAGTGAGTTTTTAATAGCGTTTTATTTTTATTTCAGTTTTATATATGAAAAATGTTCTTTTAACGATATATATGGAAATGTTTTTTTTTAGAAAAATATAAAAATGGCATGATTTGAAAATTTAAAAATATGAACATACTTTGTTTTAAAAGTATAAATAAACTTTGTTTAAAAATATGATTTTTATATTTTTAAAGTATTAAAAATATGATTTTTATATTTTTAAAGTATTAAAAATATAGTCTTTACTATATAGGTGATGTCAAAATATGATTTTTGGTTATGTAAAGAGTTAAAAATATAATTTTTACATGATCGGGATATTAAAAATGTCATCTTTATATGTGTAAAAAAAAAATGAGATTTTTGTAAAGAGGGGATCTTTAAATTTGAAAAAGCGAAGTCCACGTTTTTATAAAGGCGAAATCTTTAATTTAGAAAAGGCGAAATCTTTATATGGAAAATAGCGTGATAAAAATATAATTTTTATCTATGCAACATAGTAGTATAAAAATTCGATTTTTATATATTGAATAGCAAAGTAAAAATTCGATTTTTATATATTGAATAACGAAGTAAAAATTCGTTTTTTACATATGTAGTGGCTACGGGCAACGAAGATGACGAAGATGCGAGAACAGTGAAGATTTCCTGCATTAGAAGAGCCGTGGAGCTAGGATAGCTATATGTGAGAATTTCTCACCTTTCAATTTCATTTCTATTTATATATATATACTAGGATGCAGACGGTGCTTAGTAGCACCCGACACAACCGTCCACAGACCATGGACTTGTTTGTTTGGTTGCATAGCTTAGTTATATGATTTGATTTGAATTTGGTTGTTTGGTGAATTTGATTGATGTGTGAATGGCGTGGGCCTTCACTAGACCGGGGATAAGGCTAGGCCTTGTCCCGTTTCTAGTATCGTGCCGTTATGCCGCCGAAATTTTCTAAAATAAGTTAGAAAAATAAAAATATCATTTTATTGAAGAAATGAATTGTATAGAAATTCATAGGTTGGAATAAAATGTTTTATCGTTAAAAATATAATTTTTAACGTGAAGTGAATAAAATAAAATATTCATTTATGAACCGGACGGTTTGTTTATGTACACCTATTTGAATGACATTGATTGGGACGATAAATTTTACACATCGCCCAACTGCACAAATAAAATATGTGTTTGATTGTTTGAAACCCCACACGGGTGTTAGGATGAAATTTGAAGTTCACTCATCCTGATTTATTAAATATGTCGATCGGTTGATTGACAGGCTGTTTTAAGCGTTAGATATCTATATTTGATGTTTATACAGTGTAGTGCACTTTGGTTGATGGTTGATTATTTTTCCATGCTATTATATACATGTGTTGTATGAAAATCCATATAATTAACTTTATATGGTAATTGATTGGGCCTCATTCCAATTTGAAAAATAAAGAATATTATAAAATCAAAGTTCATGTGTTGACAGTACTCATTCATTGAGATTGGTCATGTGTTGAACGAAATATTTTAGTAATAAAATTTGCACCTTTATCGATATAAAATAAAAGTTCATGTGTTGACAGTACTCATTCATTGAGATTGGTCATGTGTTGAACGAAATATTTTGAAAATAGCAACTATTTTGAATAAAGAAACATTTGAAATAGAATATTTGAAAATAGAAATTTATGAAGCCGTGTTGATTAGATTGACGCCATTTTGACGTGAACGATATTTATATCGATTAAAACGATTTCGAAATGAAATGTATTGAAAACGATTTCGAAATGAAATGAATTGAAAACGATTTCGAAATGAAATGAATTGAAAACGGTTTCGAAATGAATTGAAAACGAATTCAAATTGAATTGAAAGTGAATTGAAATGAATTCAAATTGAATTGAAATTTGAATTGAATAGAAATGAATTTTAAAACGAATTTATAAAAAAAGAATTCAATTTTGATTTGAATTGAAAAGGAAGTTGAAATTGCTTTTGAAACGATTTTAAAACTATTTATATAATTCGTTTTAAATAGAAATCGACGAAGTATATATTATATATATTATATATATAATATAATGGCCTGAATAGAACGCGCCGCGCCGCGGCAGTTCGTGGATTTCGACCATTTATTTCAAACGGACATTACGGGAGATCCGACCGTCGGATTCTCCTAAAACCGGAACCGTTGGGTTCGTATCGAAAAGAGCTTTCTAACGAATATTAGAAATTAGAAATATAACGGTTGGATTTGGAATTATGTCCAAATCAAATTTGAAAAAGGTCGCTATAGGTGCAGTTCGATGGCCCTTGATGGAAATCGACTGTACGGGCCTTGATAAAATTATTAAAAATAGTAATAATTTGTGTAAAATCATAAGAAATGATTTGTGAAGATTTGGGATGAAAAACTCCATATTTGAAAAGATAAAAATAGATTTTTATCGAAATGAACTAGTTTTGAACTAGAAATATAATTCTATTTATTTTTAAATAAATAAATTGAATATGAAAAGGGTTTTAAAAATAACCAGAATTTCCAATGATTGCATTGGAGTGGATTTGAATCGAAATTGTCTTCGGAATATTTCGATGTTGGAATTCGGGATTATGCAGATGTTGTTATGGAAATTTGAAAGATATATATATTTATATCGTTATTTCCAATACGACATTTGTTAATCGTAGAATTTGATATTGAATATAAGCCGGGATATTTTCTATTCAGAGCCTTGTATTTAATATCAAATGTGATTTGGGTTTGTCGTGAATGGTGTCTTCACTAACACTGTTCTTGAACCCAATTGAGAAAAGATTAAATCTTTTTATTTAGATTTAATGAAGTGTACCAATTAAATGATATTTAATTGGAATTGAATTGGTATTGATTTTTGGGTTTATCGTGAACAGTGTTTTAAATAACACTTGTTCTTTAACCCGATAATTAATGGAATGATTTTTGGGTTTATCGTGAACAGTGTTTTAAACAACACTCGTTCTTTAACCCGATGATTAATGAATGTGATTTTGGGTTTATCGTGAACCGTGTTTTTAAATGACACTGATTCTTTAACCCAGTCAAAGATTAAAACTAAGTGGAGTTTTAATGAATCTTTAATTAGATTGAAATAATCGAAATGGAGTATCACCAGTTTTGCTCCAGGCGTTAGTTAAATCTTTAATTAGATTTGAACGTGAAATGGTAATTGAATTTACCGATAACACCGTGGTGTTAGATATGAGGTACTACCAGTTTTACTTCATGGGATGAATAGGTTGGGATTGGGAAATTAAAACCAATGATTACTTCGGTAAGGTTCGCTAATTCCGACTAGTTTTGAATTGATATTCAAAAGATAGATTAAAGAATAAATTCAAAGAATTTATCTTTGATAAAATAAATGGGGACCTTTCCCTATGAATGTGAAAGTTAGAAACTAACTGTCGGTTAGCCAAGCAGAATGGTTTTCTGGATATTGATCTGATGTTGGTTTCGGCCTTCGGGGTTAATATTTGGGGAATTATTCTCTTGATTAATTTACTGTTAGTGACTGATGAATTGGAATGAGGCGTATGTTGTGTTTGTGTAACACTTTTATAATATATACGCGAGTTATTCGGAAAGACCGGGTTTATCCCATTCTGAATAACTGATACGACGATAAGTCGAAGATGAAGACGATGGTCGAAGACCGGAGGTCTTCACGTCGTTTGGGTAATTACTGATGATCTTGATTGGGCTGTACACCCAAGAAGATGGAAACAGTTAGTGATCGTCCAGACGTACTTGGAGATCGATGGATATGCGGGGTACTAGGTGCCTCCGGTTTCGTTCAGACCCAGAACGGACTTGTAAATGGACTGTGTGTCTGACATTGGAATTTAGTCTGTGTGATTGATTTCTATTAAATATATATCTGTTTGGCGGCGGAAAATTTATTCTCTTGCTTAACGCCCTTCTCTGAGACGTACGAGCTCAGGGGTTATATATTGATGGATATCAAACGCATGGAGTGAATTGCCTGTGTGGCATGCCTAAGTGGCAATTGATCGAGGCTTCTGTTGAAAAGCAAAGTCTTGTGGTGATGATCAAAGCACGGCCTTTGTGGCGTAGCTTTGTGTAACGTTTACTTCGCGTGTTTCACACCCGGTATGAACCAAAAACGGGAGGGGACGTCAGGGAGGGCATGCGTTTCTTCCTAGCTAGAAGTGGCGTCAGTGGTTTTACACGCCCTGACGAGTTTGACTTATGTGGTTGTTGCTGTCGCGAGGCGCCTCGGATTGATCGGTCGTTCTCGAACCGATGGAGTCATTTAGTTGGCTCGTTTACGCCCCATAGGGCGGAGAAACGCATGTTCAGGCATTTTAATCCACTCCGTGTGGACCGGCCCTGAGGATCCAAGGGTCACTCGAGCTCTGATCCTGAGACTCGGGCTAGGCAGTCTCGAATCGGTTGAGGACTATCTTTTGCCTCGGTTCATAGAAGGAAATCCAATTTCCAAATACGTGACTTTGCGGTTTTATTTGTAAACCTATATATGGCGACATGATATATGGTACCCATGCCGCCTATGATTGATACTTATGATTTGAAGTGTTTTATACACTATGCACTTATAATAGTATCAAATGATTTGTTTTAAACGTATTAAGCATTCTTTGGCTGTTATAAGGGAAAACCCTATCCTCGACTGCGTTGCATTGTGTGATGGGACCTGGGTCTTATAACAGCTTCATTTTCCTTTATTTAGCATTGCGCTGTCTGTTTTATGCACTGGTATTCTTGG
Source organism: Allium sativum (assembly GCA_030737875.1). Classification (NCBI taxonomy): domain Eukaryota; kingdom Viridiplantae; phylum Streptophyta; class Magnoliopsida; order Asparagales; family Amaryllidaceae; genus Allium; species Allium sativum. Next base: position 694,826,378 of record CM060926.1, read on the forward strand.
GAGGAAACCCGTTCCGTGTTATACGGCGTGGTCCCTTAATTTACCGAACATTAAAAATAAAGATTAACTGTTTTAGTTCTCACACCAGTCACATGACTGACCTGGAGTTTATTGTTTTAACCTAAACTCTGGGTGCCCTTATTTTGACACGGGCAGCTAGTAGTTTTGGTTTTGCAGATTTATATTCACAGGATCCTGGTTTACAGCTGGAACGATATCCGGAAAGCTTTGTATCCGTATATCTCATTCTAGTTGTGTATTGTATTATTTTTCCGCTGCGATATATTTAAATGTAATTTAAACCTCTGATATTTCTGTGTAATATTTATTCATACTCTGTATATTCTTGTAATCTGATGCATTGTTGTAATATACAATGAAATGTTCTTCTGTATGTGTTCTGTTTTGTCCTGTTCTCAAACGATAGGGCGTTTCGAACGGTCTGGGTCGGTTTAGCGACTGGTTCGGACCGAGCGAAATTTCCTGCCGTCACACTAATATGCACAGCCCTATATCTACAGGTGTCAAGGTCGCATTATCCCCCTCTGCCCGGCTCATGCACGCACATGACCCGGTCGGTTTTGGCCGCCCACATCGTCCCCCATGTTTGGATCTCTTACAATCAGTCTTGTAAGCGTGCCCCTTCTCTGACCTAGTACGGAGTACATGTTTTGATACCTACTTCGGGTTACTGACTGAAATGGGTCCCGCACAATATGATATAAGCTCTCCCCTTTGTCTTGTATCCCCCACTAGGTTTTCACTGACTATGTATACCACTAGGTATCTTTAATTACATAGCCCTATTCATTTCCACTAGTTATGCTTACCCTAAAAGGTGCCTTTAATTACATAACTTTGTATTTTCCACTGGTTATGTGGGTCTTTAATTACATAACCGTAATGGGTTAAGTTCATGCGCCTATATGTAAATATTACCCACCCCCTTAAAATTACATAACCCACCCACTATCCAATCAATTTTTACTTAACCCAAACTTTAGTTCATAATCATACAATCCTTATGGATTAGATTTGGTTAAGTAGTCCAATTTATTACCATGTCCATTTATGGTTTATAATGGGCTAGACCTCCTACATAAGGCCTACAACTCATGGATGCTGGATATGCCGATCGGGTCTGGGCAGTCTTATTCCACAGTTAGGTCTAACGTTGTGTCTTAGCCCGATTCATATTTGCGCACTTAGACCTCTCACAATAGGTTGAACATTAGTGGTTGCTGGATATGTCGGTCGGGTCCGGGCAGACTTCCACCACAAATGCAACATAACCTCGTGTCAAAGTGCAATTACAATTCCTAATTTTAATTACTAGACATTTCATTCTTATCCAATTCTTACCTATGTCTTTATAGGTGATTATGTCCCTTTTTTCCCAATAATTTGATTTACATGCCTACTGATGTTTATATTCAAATTATGTCCATATTAACCCTTTTCCCCCGTTCCCTAACTAGCGCACTCATAAAATTGGCGGCATGCCTAGGCTAGATAATAGCCTAGTCATAAACGATAAAAGGGAAAATAATAGGAATATGACAAATGTGAATGTTTTAACATAACTTGGCATAAACATAAACTGGCATGGTGATAAGGTGGACATATATGCATAAAACTGATGAACTTGTGGTAGTCAATTGATTCCTAACATAGCTATGATGTCACAATAAGCATAATTAGATCTAAATTAACAAATTAGATGTCCAACTAGTTTAGATCTAATATGACAGGCACAAGGTGATAAACAAGATCTGATTAACAATTCAAATGTCCATATAATTTAGATCCAATAGTTTTAAAGTGGATCTACACAAATAAGGTTTAAGGATCACATCATGGCATGTCATAGAAGTTACCATAGACCAAACAAGATAGAGATTTAGATCAATAGTTAAAATAGATCTAGCACAAATCATAGAATGCCACAAAGGTTGCAATAAATCCAACAAGATAGAGATTTTGATCCAAATCCTAACCAATTCAGAATGTTATATGTTCATGATTTACAATGGATCTGATATAATATAAACAAGTCCAAGTCATAGTCATGTCATATTTACTTTTAAGTACTCAAATCTAAAAGTAACTAGAAACTCACAGTGTTAGGATTAGAAAATAAAGAAAAAATAGATCTTTAATCTCTAGATTTGATTTGCAAAATTGATAGTTGTAGAAGATAACGGATTTAGTTCAGACACCGAAAGAGTTTGGCCACCATGAATTCTTAATGAAGAAAACAAGAGAAATGACCACGTATATATAGCTCACAAACCCACTGAAACCGACAGCCACCTCAGCCTTAGGGGTGTCGACACCCCTATGGATGGGTCGACCCTGGTGTCGACAGCCCTTAAGGGGGGTCAACCCCGGTGTCGACACCCTTCTAGGGGGTCGACCCCCTAGAGTGGGAAATCTGCCGCCTCTTTTTCTTTTTCAAATTCGAACTGTTCTGGATAAGGTGCTGATTCATATCTGACTCCTATATGACTCATATGTTTGTGTATATATATATACATTCTTTCTACGCGTATACAAATTTAAAACCCTCATAACTTCTCCATACGATGCCCATTTTATGTAAACCAATTGTCTATCTTGACCAGAATTTCGAGACATACACAATGGCACAGTCCGTTTTCCTTAGTTCTAAATATTAAATTAATTATTATTTAATTTATCCTCTTTAATGTTAAAAAATTACGGAATGTTATATTAACTAACCATATTTCAAAATCTCATATTATTTCCTTTTTGGAAATCATTTACTATAACAATAATGTTATGGTCCATGTTCTATTATTAATGAAAACGTTATTTACCAAACTTTAATTTTTATCCACTAATTTGGTTTTTAATTCTATATATAATCGATAAATCATTTTTTAGTTATCAAATTTTTTTGAAAATTTCTAAGTCCTTAAATTGCCGAAAAATTCCACCAATGTCCCATTTGTGAGACTCAATCGGTACAACTACGAATCGCCTTTATAGGACCTTTTCATTCAAAAAGAAAATAAAAAAGCCAAGCGGCTTGCCCAAGTAGACTCATAAAAACTCATTGAATTAAATATGTACCTTTTCATCGCACATTCAATTTATTCCTTACATCCTCTTCATTCCATACTTCTTTAATACACATTCATTTATTTCCAATTTTGTTTTCAAATCAATCCAATCTTTTAACTCAACTCGCTTTTAGTTCACCGATTAGCACTTTTGTTAATCCCGTTTTAGTTTGAACATATCATGTACAAATATATTTTAATTTGCTTGTATACTAATCGAATTCCGTTTCCGACTCAGGTTTCATGTTCGATTTCGAATATGAATTCACAAATCCAAATCACCTATCCAAGGTCAAACTACATACAAAACTCCATCAACTAATTATTCTTCTAATTAGTTAATTCTGTTCGATAATTAAAAATCAGTTTTTTGTTCCAAAAATCTGTTCATTTACTCCACTTGAGTCCATATTTATTTTATAACTCAAATCTAGATTTTACTAATAGAAATCTGAATTTTATTCATTTAAAATCCTTTTATTCTATTTAATAAACCATTATGGTTAATAGACGATTTATGCCGCTGTTTTTCTATAAATTTGATTTTGATATAACTCAAAATCAATAAGACAAAATCCATATTTTTCTCTTACATTAGATAATTATCATTCGATAGATTTGGATGATTCTTGTTTCAAAGAGTTCCGGCTTATATTAAGTTCTATATACTTAATTGAATACGAACTACCGCGTTGTGGCGAGCTCATTTTAATTAATTTTAAATATAAACATTTAAACTTTGTTTATAAATAAATTCCAACTCCGTCTTTAATATTTAAATATAAATTAAATTGGCTTTCTAAATCTAACTTAAGGTTTCCAATTATCCTAGATCGTCAATTATTTCTTTCCAAATTCATAACTCAGATAAAAATTAATTTACAACTCAACTTTTATAGTGAATTCCCATTCTCTTGGAAATAAATTATTTTATAACATTCAGTATAATCGAATTCTAATTATAAATTCCTTCGATTTATCTCCATTCAATTTATATTCCGAATTCCAGAATAAAATCTGTCATTTCCTTTTCAAAACGATTTCCAATTCCTTGGAACAATAACCATACCTTTATATAAATAGAATAACGAATTCACCAAATTCCTCTCATTTCCTTTACTATGAAACTGTTGTTATAATTTCATAAAAACCCATTTTGTTTCCTTAGATTTGGAAATATTACTATATTTCTCATATCCCTTTTTATTTCTTTTACCTTGGAAATATCGTTTATTTACTTAATCAAGTGGCAAGAAATAAATAAGCAATCTTATATATGGGTCTAACTGATGTTATTTGCCTCCCTTCTTGTTATATGCATCTAAGCAGTTTTCTTTATTTTCACAACTTCATTTTAGGGAATAATGATTTAGTTTCCATATCCACTTCCATTTCAACCCAGTTATACTCTCTTATTTATATTTCACGAAACCATGGCTATATACTTATTTCTTGTAATAAACGTATTTCCATTAACATTCTACTTTCATTGTTTGAAAATAGCGCTATATACTTTAAAGAATGGTATATGTATAACCACACTTCTTTCTTAGGCCAAACAATGCAAAATTATACATTGTTTACTTTAAAACCATACAGTTTTGATTATATCTCAATATCATACAAATAAGTTGTAATATTCCTTTTGTGGAAATAATCAACTAATTCAACTTCCTTTACCATTACAAACTAATATCATATCTTGATAATAGTGAAGTCGTTCAAGTTGGGTTATTTTATTTACTACTCAGACCTTGATCGATAATGTATTATCTTGAGATAGATAAGTGTTCGTAACTCAAAAACCCACGTTACTTATAATATCATAAATATCTCATCTTTTATCTCATTTGAAATATGGTTTTTAAATGTCATTTCTTACATTTGGGACATCTATTTCCAAATTATCCAATGAAAATTACTTCACTTCATTCAAAAGCATTATTTATAAAATAACTTTCTTATTTTATATATTAAAACAAGCTTCCATTTAAAAATCCATTTGAAACTCGATTCCCATTTGGAATATTTATTATTAAACTTTTATATAAACAAAGAATCTATTTTCATATTTAATTTTAAATTTTAGTTTTTATTTAATACAACTGCATTATCCTTTCTGCAAATAGTTTATTTTTATAAATTCGACATAGTCGAATTCTAATCATTAATCCATATGGATTTATTTCAATTCAATCTACATTCCAAGCACTGGAATAAATTTCATTGTTTCTTTTTCCTGAAATGATTCCCCTTTTTCCCTTACATTCACTATAACACCCCGAAAATTTTACAATTTAATAATTAATTTATTTAATTATTTTAATATATTGTTTTGATAATTTAAATGGTTCGAATTTAAATATTTGTAATATTAAATTTAAATACAAATAATGTGATAATATATTTAATTTCTGAAATGGTCGGAAACGAGTTGAATTCACAATAGTGTGTGAATTGGATAATATATGAGATTTAATTCAGTATAGAATTGAATTATAGTAACGAATATATTAATTAAACGGAAATTCAATGTATTAATGATAATATAATTTAAATTGAGCTCGTAAGGTCGTGATAGTTCGTAATATTAAGTTTTGAACTTCAAAAAGACTATACAAGATTTGTTATTAGTTGGATTTCTTCAAAAAATAGAAACGTTCGAATCTGTTGAGCTATATTTTTCCATGGAACTGAAAAATTGAGATTTCGCCTTATAGATTGTAAGTTATGTCCAAATCAAATTTTCAAATAGTCGTTATGGAATCGTTTATAAACATAATGATTATTTAATTATAATAAATTATTTATTTCGAATTTCGATAAGATTTTCAAGACGTAGTTATAATTAAATTTATAGAAATTTTTTGTAATTTTTATTTCGGGAAATATGCAACTCTTTGTTTGAAGTATTTTTCATCATATATCAGCGTTTTAGGGCTTCACGAAATAAGTTATCTAGTCTATTTTATTATATTTCCGGGATCCTGGCACATTGCTCATCACAACGGTACTTTTAATTTTGTCAATTACAGTCTGTATGTTAACCCAGTTTTAAGTAACGAGTACCGAGACCATTTAACAAACTAAAATAAACATACACACTTACCATTCCTTCGCTTGCAAGTTACTTAACCGTACATTATACATCACGCAGTCCCATTTTATCTTCACACAGGCTATGAAAATCGCAGTAGTGAATTTTCACATCATAGGGTACTCTAACTAGCCTATCATTTATTCCTTAACACTTAAGTCTTCTCCTGTCAGTGTCGGCCCTAAAATTCTGGTTGCCCTAGGCAATATTAAATAAAACGAAGTAAAAATTACGCTAGGGCAAAAATTTGCTTGTAGGAATCGAACCCAAGTTGTATAACCTTTGCATGCATACCTAACCACCCAACCATTAAAAACTTCTATCATCTTTTGCCCCACTATTTAACTAAATATTTTAGAAAGCAGATAACACTTTCCGGTTGCCCCTCCGCCACCGCCAGCAGTGTTGCCCTAGGCGAAGGTCTCCTTTGCCTATGCCTTGGGTCGGGCCTGTCTCCTGTATAAATAAATACACAGCTTCACTCCTCTGGATCGGTTTTTTTAGCAAAACTCCATAAATCAAACCAAGAAAAAACGAAACGCATGGGGGTGGCAGCGTTGAATTCTGTGTAGTTTTGAAGGAGCCAAACTTGCGTAATATGGTAGTGCATGCGCAGAATATTTGAATTGGAGAGTGGAATTCTAGAGCGGAGACTTTGGTGAAAATGTGGGGCATGACTTGGTGTAGCTCGTGTTCCAGCCAAAAACAACACGTAGATGGGTGACCATGGAGGTATGCAGTGGGAGGCGAGAGGAGGAGTGGAGTTGGCAGTATGTTCGGTGGTGGAGTAGTGGATGGGAGGAGAAACATGAGTAGGAAGTTTAGTAATGGCTCCCAAAGTGTGTACAGGGTTGTTTGGGGTATGATTTAGCATGAGGTAAGGAATTGTTGGGGTGTTTTGCTAGTAGAATATGACGCAATCACTTTGAGGAACAGAGTTTACATGTGTTGAAGCTTCATTTTGGAGAGGGAAAAAGAAAACGCATGGAACAATACACTACAACAAAAAGACCTTTTTATGACGTTTAAATACCATCATAAAAACTTTCTATGACGATTCTATAAACGTCATATATCAACATGTTATTAAAAATCTGATAGATATTATGACGTGTAATTCTTGCAACAGAAAACACACTTTTGTCGCCATCTTAAACAGGCTATACTGATGCAATTGCTTTTCCATGGCTTGTGAAGCATGCTATGGAAAGTTTTTATGACGCATCAAAACGTCATTTAAATGGTGTAACATGTTGTCATTCCTTGTTGTTATGGCATATGAACAAGCCATTAAAAGTTTTTATAACACATCAAAACACACTATGAAAAATTCAGTACTATTTACTATAGCATCATTTTGTTGTCATAAAAAATATTCAAAGCATTATATTGCAACTTTTTTCTGCCATAACATTCAAAGTTTACAAGTTCTAGTTCTAATAATATATTATAACAATTCAAAAAAAAAAAAAAAAAAAAAAAAAAACCACATATTTGTCGCATTAATCTAAGTACACAAATGAAGTCATAAGCCAAATCACAAAATATATATACCCATAATATTTCATACATGATAAATTCAAACATAAATGTAGACAATACATACTACTTCTTCACCACCAACACCTCCTGTAGACCATTAGCAGCAGGCACCCCTGCATTTGACTGCATGCATTCTTCCTTTCACACCCCCCGCATTCTTCCACAACCATTCTTCCTTGAGTGAAGCTCAGTTCCTAAATAACAAAATATAACGTATCATGGTATAATACTTGAGTGAAGATCAGTTCCTTCCACATCCATTCTTCCACGTGACAACCATTCTTCCTTGAGTTATCTGGAGTTTTCTTGGTCTACATGGTATAAGCAGTGCATCTACAAAATATAGTTCCCTTAACAGCATAGCCATTGAAGAAAAAACGAATTTGTAAAAGCAGTAGCTACATGGAAAGACAGAGCAAAAAGGAAGAAGAAAGAAAAAAGAGTTGTTTAATAATGCATACCGGTTTCATCCGCCTTAAAGTTCCTAAGCTTTATGTATTAATAATTTTCCATCTGCATGTATTAATAATTTTCCGTCTTCGTCGTGCATAACACTTTTAGTGTATAAACAAGGGCTGAAAATGGAATATGGGAAAGAAAATACCAAACAAGGCATGTCTTCGATGATCCTAAACTTCAAAGATGCAAAATTGATCTCCAATTTCATGGACTTTGATAAAATTAACGAGAACCTGCAAAATATCAAAATAGATTAATTTAACAACATAATGATGCATAAAAGTGTAGAGTTATCGTATGAATTCAGCATCAGTACCTAAACATGTATTTGCCTACACTAGAAACAGTGTGCACATGCATGAACATACTGCGTGCTTTTCCGATTGATTTATACTTCCACATACCTCACCAAAGTAATCAAAAATTAGCACTAAGGAAATGATTTTACTTGAGATTTTAATTTTAGAAAGTATATAGTCTTTGCATATGTCTAATGCACAATCTTATCCAGTGTAAAATTACTTTTGATATCTCATAAAAGAAAAAAAAAAGAAAAAAAGAAAGAAAGAGAAACAATGACTATCAAATTTGACTTGGATTTAAAATAAGATCGGATATATAATAGAAACAAATCCTTTCACTGGTCAATATTGAACGAGATGTAGATGAGAAAAGCACGGCGAGGAAGGGACATGATATATATATATATATATATATATATATATATATATATATATATATATATATATATATATATATGATAATATCATATGAACATAAACCAAAATCATGTTCACAATGCAAACTTTACAGTCACAGTACAAATAATTTTTCGTTCATAGATGGGCTGACATGGGTACCAGAAAATACAACATCGCAGCCAACAACAGATGGAAATGGAACTGAAAATTTAAAATTATTTGGTCACTGGAAAGGAAATGGAAAATGAAATTTCTGAACTTGGTTGCTTGATGGAATTCAGAAAACCAACTTAAAGTTCATTTGAATAAAAGTGGCATTTCATCAAACTGGTGTGTGCATATGTTTTATCCGCATGCAGTTAGCACAAGCTGAGAAAGTTTCTTTTTAACAGTCATTTCAATTTGTCAGGTTTCTCAACAGACTTTGATTGCAATTGCGAAAAGGTGTTCAAATTTGAGAAGTATGGATCTTTCATTTTGCCGCAGCATGACCAATGAAGTTGTTGGGTTGATTGTTGACAACTGCTCAAGTCTAAAACTTCTCAAAAATTTTGGCTGCACACAAGTATATGATATACCATACATAATGCTTGTAACCATGTTTTTCTCTTCTTATGGAAATAAGGATTGCCATTAATTTTGACTCGTTTGGATCAATTAAAATAAATCATTTTTTAACTAGAAATCAGTTTATTTTGACTTTTAAAAAGTAAAAAATTGACTTATATAACTCGATCTAGACGGCTAATTACAAAAGTCCGAAAATCCAGATTGACATAGAACCATAGAATCACAAACCTCTTAACACTACAAACTGGCATACATAATAGTCTTTATTCTAATAGTTGACTGATACTAATAATAATAATAATAATTTATTCATTTCGCTAACTCAAATATTGTTCTTTAGGCACATAGACTTTTGTGATTGTGAATGCAAAAAAGTGTGAATAGTGAACAACTGTATTAATTACTTTGTATATAGTGTGTATCAAATATGAAGAAAAAAAAAGTAAAACATTAGCAATAAATTGTGCACTTACATTAGCAATAAATCACTTTGTAATAGTGTGTAACTGTACATGTTCTCAACTAATGTTATTAGCCTCAATAATGTTGCTTATGCTTTTGCAGTAAACCAGATAAATATTATTATCCCCAATAATGTTGCTTATTTGAAAAACTATTTTTAACGCTAAACAATGGTGCAAGGGACTTCAAAGGTTTGCATCTGCCAAACTATCTCAGAACAATTTTAATAGTACAGGAATGTAAAGATCTTACGAAGTTAACCACTGTTTAAGATTTGGAGAAAGAAAAGAAAACTAGCCTGTTACTTTCAGAGGTACTACTTCAGGCAGCATAGCTTTAGAGAATGCTGCAAGTACATCAAATAAGTCTTATAAAAATCATGTTAATGACAAAAAACTGAACAAAGCATTAGAATATTGGCTGTCTAGAATTGATAAACTGATGTTGCTACCAACAAAATCCTATCTATAAATAAAAGTAAACGACATCATGAGTAAAAAAATGCAAGAACTGGAAAAAGAAGAAGCAAGAATTCAATATTGCAAAAGGGGAAACAACCAATTTGTACAGCTCCTACCTAACACCCTGATGTGTCTACAAGCAATGTTTTTAAATGCCTTACGCCAATTGCTGATAATGAGCCTTCTGAAGTTCAAACTTCAAATTACATGCCCTGTACAACTGGACTCCAAAACGCAACCTCTATTGAATCTGCACATCCGACGCAACATTTAGATGAAGTTATCGTAGAAGATTGGAAAAGTAATGACTCAACAAGGGATATTCCGGACAAACAGAACTAGTAAAAATTTGTATATGCCTTAGCATCAAATATCCAAGAAGTAGGAAATCATGATGTAGCTGAGAAAAATGCCCCCCCTATGGTATCATCAAACCCTGAATATAAGAAGAAAAGCTTAAACAATGTTAAATCCTGCAAAAGACATACATAGTATTAGGCTACAGTAAAGCATCATCAAACTTGAATAGAAAGAAAAAAAAAATATGTTGGTATAAAATGTAGTCATCTGTTGAGATAAAAATTGATTTTAGGCCAGTTTTTTTAAACTATTTTTGCTTATGGTTTGCTTACTAGAATAAATTGAACATATAGATTTTATATAAGATTTCAACTGTATAATATCTTTACAGAAATACCAAAAATATCTATGCAAATGTCCAATATTAAAAAAAGCAAATGAAAAACATCTGTCTAACACTCATAATCGTTTGTAGGTATTTTGTATGTTTCTCAAACTAAAGCATCAATATACACAAACAGAACCAACCCCCAACATTAAAGCCAATGCTTGTGATGCTAATAACTACCTCATGATACATGTGAATACAAACCATATACACGTGTGTGTGTGTGTGTGTGTGTGTGTGTGTGAAAATTTAGAACTTCGTTAGCTAAATTATAGATGGTTTGAGATTATTTTAAATTGTTTGATACAAACCATCATTCATTTGACTTGTTGTGCTGCTAATAGAGTGCACATAGAAAAAAACATAATGCTGCCAATGGTAGTTCTATGGTAAAAGAATATTACCTCATTAATTTTATTGTCAAGTTTGTCCAACATATCCAAATTGTTCTTTGTTTTCTTCTGAATTCCAACAGCTTCTTCATCTGAATAAAGGAGGGTTATATGTGAAAGGAAGAAGAATGGTTTTGAAGAGACGAGGAAGAGACCATAGAGCCCCCTCCTGCATTTTTTTTAACTTACTAGTCACTACTCGTGAGTATATGTTACTGTCATGTAGAAGATAATACTCAATTTTGTTTAGCAATTGATTATTGATTATATTTTCAAGTTGTTGCTTCTAAGCACTGTACTTCAGCTGTGAGATATGAAATAGCAAAATGACGGATAAAACTATAAAAGACATTTTACTTAAATATAAATCAATTCAAAAATGCTAGATGGCCTGCTTTTTAAGTACGAAAATTTAGCCAAATGGAGATAAGAAGCTGGATTTAAATCTTTTTCAACTTATCTACGGTCCCCCTGAATTTCGCTCATTTCCATACTGCTTTCTTTCGGGCTTCACAACATCGTTCAAATCAATTAGTAAGAGAGAAATAAATTTTTTGTATCAAACGTGGACTAGAATGCTGCTACACGGACCGAAGCACATTCGGTCAAATAATGCGATCGGAGGAAAAAATTTGAATTTAGGAGGGTATTCTTGTAATTTACTACCGTTTTTTGTGTGGTTCGTCCGAAATTAGTGTTTCTTTTCACACGAATCAATGTAAAGTGTATCAGTTATAATAGCTTTGTTGTGTGGACTAAAATTGGGAGAAAAAGGCCTCAGGAGAAAGCAAGGCAATGAAGTTCGTAAATTCAAAAACAATATAATGAACGGAATAGGATTCTCTTAAATGTAGGTGTGGTTCACACGTTAAGATTAAAGTGGGCATATTTTGCTAAAACGCCTCAGCATATGTAAAGCCAGCATGCTCTAAGTGTATACCAAATTAATGAAAATAGTAGTTTTTCCATTTACCAAAGATATTTTGACTCTTTGCTTTCATGCTCAACATTGTCCACATGTCATGTATCCAAAAATCTGCACAATAAGAAAGTTAACGTAATGTAATATTAGATTGGTTTATGCGCAAACTCCGGATATAATACGAGGATATCACAATCATTCAGTAAAGTTGAAGCATGTCAGTTTGTTGGTTCAATGAATCAACAAACTTCCATCCCTAATAATGAAGTAGGTTGCGTTCTCTGTTTCCTTAAGAAAAGGAATGACTGACCAAATATAATACGATAAAAGTGAATGATCACAAATAAAGATTAGTACGGATTTACATACAAATATTCTATCCTTGTCCGAAATTTTAATTTGGAAAATAACTTCAAACACCTAAATAGAATTATAGGGAACACTGAACAGACGTTAGTACCAAAAAAACAAACCATTTTGGATTATTAATATCGATGAATGAGAACCATTGGTCTGATCTCTTGGCGAAATTATTCCATTGTCACTCCACCATCAATCTTTATCTCGCATTTCATTTTTCAGTGCTATTCATTTGTCCACTCCTTTCCCTTTACTACAATGCAAAGATGCACTTTGTTTCGTCCCCTTCCTGCATTTTGAAAGACAACTGAATTGGCATTTTGGAATCTTTGTAATCTATAGCTGTTATATATACATATTTACAAATTAACACAGGTAAATTTATGTGTATAACATAGTTGCAAATTTGTGTTATAAACAGATGTTTTATGCATGAATTTACACATTTATATCTGTATATAGCTCTGAATTTGTGGTGCATGATAGAGGAAAGGTTAACCTGTTGGACTGACAGAATCAATATCAGAAAGTGTGTGAATGCATGTGTGTATATATGAAAAGGTATATTTGAACACAAAATTAGACACAAGCAATCTAACCATCTAATCTTCCATGAATTCCACCTTGCATGTAAAGAGAAACAAATCCAATTGCCTACAATTTTTATGTGTATGTCTGTATACACATATGTATGTATATGTCCAACCCAGGTCTTTAGTGAATATTTGTTATCGGAGATTCGGAGATAACATTCTTGAGTTGTTAAAGAATTTTTTTTTTTCCTTTTCTTTTTTGAAAGCCATCATTATCATGCACTTAACCATTTAATGCAATAAAAAATAACAAAATAAATAAGAAAAGAAAGAGCATGGAAGAAAATCTTGGAAGCAAATCAGCCAATTATTCATATTTTTGCTGAAATTTTTATTACCACTGGCTCCTTAAAATCTTATGGTGTGTTGTAAAATTTTCAAAACAAATGCTTTGGGGTATGGGTTTAATTTGAAGAGAAGAATTAAAATAGGAAGAAGAAAGGAGCAAGTAGTTTTTGTCCCACATTGTAAGATATATGTGTGTATGTTGCATACTTAAGTGGCTTTCTCAAGAAGGTGTTGGGGCCTTGGGGCACCCAAATGTTTACTTTGTTGTGAGGAGGAAGACCATGCATATGAACCACACACGCGCGCGCCGTGCGTCCGACCGAACGAGCCGAACCGGGTTCGGGTCAAATGAGAAATAATCTTTGACCGGAATATATTAGTGATAAACGGGCCAAAACTGGGCCCATTTTGGGACAGAAAGAAAACCTGTCGGCAGGCCAAATTCAACGGTCGACCGGTGATATTGAAACGGATGTGACTGTCGCAAGCAGTCATGACGCTTCGCTGAAAAGACATCTCCTTTGGTCTGCTATAAATAGCGACGCCCAGAAACGTTGCAATGTAGCAAAAATCTTATCTTCTTCTTCCTTCGATCTGCAACGCCATTAAAGCGTTGTAATGACGCTGTTTCGTCTGTAACACCTCTGTGGTGTTACAAATTCCAGAAAAACGTTGCAGATACTTCATCTTCTTCTTCTCTTTGTTCTTCACACTACTTGCATCATCAGAAACATATATTCAGAGTGTTTTTGGTCGGATCAAAATCGTACAAATTTTGAATCCGATAACGCTGTTTCAAGGCTTCATTGAATCCTGAAGTCAATAGTTCGTTAACCCGTTTGTACCTGGTGGGTTGAACTATTGTCTGAAAGAATTTGCTCCGTAAATCCTTGAAGTCAGAAGTACGACATTTATTCTCCTCCATTACCGTCTCAAACCACAAAATTCCCAACAAATTTTCAGACAATAGATTCAACCATGGAAGGTTTGAGCGTGTTACAAGTAATGAATCAACATTTGACGAAGTTAGAGCGATTTGATGGAGAGAATTTCACTCGTTGGCAAGAGACCATGGAATTCTTCCTGATCACAGTCAAGTTATTTCATATTCTCGAAGATGGATTGGAGAAAATACCGGAGGAAACAGATAAGGATAGTGCGGAACTAAAAGCAAAAAGGGCAAAGCGCAAAGAGGAAGATTTTCTATGCAGAGGCCACATTCTGAATGCACTATCTACTCCGATATACAATGCTCACAGGACCTTGGACACCGCGAAGGCTCTCTGGACTGCGCTAGAAAGCAAATATCGCATCTCTGAGGCAAGTAATAAGAAATTTCTTATATGCAATTTTATGGATTTCAAAATGGTCACTAACAAGTCCATAATTGGACAAGTTAGTGAAATACTACTGTTAGTAAATCAACTTAAGGATGCCGGTATTGATCTCCCTGAATCATTTGTTGTTGGAGTTATTATTTCGAGATTTCCGAATTCTTGGAATGATTATAAGAAGTAATTAAAGCATGCGGAAACGGATTATGATTTAGACGGTTTACGGCGTCATTTTCGTATTGAAGAGGATTCTCGTAAACGCGAACTAGATGATAATCCGCAAACTGAGTCTCAATCTAAGGCTAATAATGTTGAAATTAACGATAAGTTGATGCCTAAGAATGAGACACAGTTTAAAAAGAAAGGTACTAATTCCAAGAATAAGAAGAAGGGTGACTGTTACTATTGTCACAAACCCGACCACTATGCCCGAGACTGTCGTCTTCGGAAGAAACAACAAAAAGCGAATATGGTCGAAGAAAAGCTTGTGGCTGTCGTACAAGAGGCGAACTCCGTTAGTGGAATTGATAATGATTGGTGGCTCGATACTGGAGCAACTATTCATATTTGCAAAGACCGTAATCTGTTCAAGACTTACGATGATAATAACGGAGAATCCAGCGAAGTAACTAGCGCAAACAAAGTTGCAAGCAAAGTTCTGAAAAGGCACTATTGAATTGACATTCACCTCTGGGAAAGTTCTTACTTTAGTCAATGTATTTTATGTACCTGATATGTGTAAGAATTTGATTTCTGGATACCTTCTTAACAAAGGAGGATTCAAGATGGTGTATGAGTTTGATAAGTTAGTGTTGTCCAAGAACAGCAAATTTATTGGACAGGGATATTCTTGTAACGGCATGATTAAGTTGAATCTAATGAAGAAATCTTCTGCTTATATTGTTGATTCTGTTAATTTATGGCATAGTAGATTAGGACATGTTAACTATAAGTCACTTAGAAATATGCATAAATTAGGATTAATTTCTGATTGTGATTTCGAATCTATTTCTAAATGTGAAATATGTGTTCAAGCAAAAATACATCGGAAATCCTTCAAATCTGTTGAAAGGAAAACAAGTTTGCTTGATTTAGTATATAGTGATGTGGGTGACTTAAAGAGTCATATCACTTATGGTGGAAACCAATACTATATAACATTTATCGATGACTATTCTAGATATGCTTATGTATATCTAATGAAATCTAAAGATGAAGCCTTTGATAAATTCAAAATTTTCAAAGCAGAAGTCGAAACACAATTAGGAATCAAAATTAAAGAGTTACATTCAGATCGTGGTGGTGAATATTTTTCAAATGAGTTTATTTTGTTTTGCAAACAAAATGGTATTATTCACCAATGTACCGCCCCTTATACACCACAACAAAATGGTGTTGCTGAAAGGAAAAATAGAACTTTAGTTGAAATGGTTAACGCCATGCTCATAAGTTCTAATTTACCTTACAACCTATGGGGTGATGCTTTGTTATCTGCATGTTACATTTTAAATAGAGTACCACTTAAGAAAAATAATATTTCTCCTTATGAATTATGGTTCAATAGAAAACCTAACCTTACTAGACTTAAAGTTTGGGGTTGTTTAGCATATGTTAGAAAACCAGATCCTAAACGACCAAAGTTAGGAAATAGAGCATTTAAGTGTGTTTTCATATGATATTCTATTAATAGTATAACTTATAGATTTATGATTCTTGATACTTTTAAAGACATAGAATCTGTAGATGTAGAATTTTTTGAAAATCAAACTATTGAGAATCCATTAAGATCATCTAGTCCAGAACCAACTGAGACTAATGATACGAATGATGATGAATATGCTCCTGCTCAAAACAGCAAGGAAGTGTCAGTACCAAATGATAGTACTGAACACAGGAGAAGTAAAAGAGCGAGAATAGAAAAGGACTATGGTCCTGACTTCATAACATATCTCGTAGGAGGCAATAAGGACGAAGTCCTTAATATGACAAGATATGTAATGAACGTCGATGATGATCCCAAAACTTATTCAGAGGCTATGAGTTCTAGAGATTCTATTTTCTGGAAAGAAGCTATCAATGATGAAATGAATTCCATAATGTTAAACCAAACTTGGGTATTAAGTGATTTACCTCCTGGTGCTAAACCTATAGGATGTAAATGGATATTCAAGAAAAAGTTGAATACAAATGGATCCATTGATAAATTTAAAGCCAGATTAGTTGCTAAGGGATATAAACAAAGACAAGGCGTAGATTATTTTGATACATATGCTCCGGTGGCTCGCATATCCTCGATACGCTGTTTAATAGCACTTGCATCAATTCATAACTTGGTCATACATCAAATGGATGTAAAGGCAGCTTTTCTAAATGGAGATTTAGAAGAAGAGATATACATGGAACAACCTGAAGGTTTCATAACCCCAGGCCAAGAAAAGAAAGTTTGTAAATTAGTTAAATCTCTTTATGGCCTGAAGCAAGCTCCCATGCAATGGCATGAGAAGTTTGATAAAGTTGCACTGTCATTTGGATTCATTGTTAATGATGCATATAAATGTATCTATAGCAAATCGGATAACAACGGTTATGTTATAATATGTTTATACGTTGATGACATGCTAATATTTGGTTCCAACATATCCTGTGTAAATGAAACTAAGAAGTTTCTATCTTCTAAATTTGATATGAAAGATCTGGGAGAGGCTGATGTAATTCTAGGAATTAAAATCATTAGGAAAACGGGGGAGTTATTATTAACTCAATCTCATTACATTGAGAAGTTCCTAAAGAAGTATAATCATTATGATGACAAACCAGCACCAACTCCTTTAGATCCAAGTATAAAATTAGAAAAGAACACTAGACGTACCATTTCTCAATTGGAATATTCCAGTATTTTTGGGAGTCTTATGTATGCTATGCATTGCACTAGACCAGATATCGCACATGCTATAAGTGTATTGTGTCGATTTACGAGTAATCCAGGTTTCGAACACTAGAAAGCCATTTCCAGAGTCTTAGCTTATTTGAAGGGAACCATAAACTATGGTTTAACTTATAAAGGATATCCTGCTGTAATAGAAGGATATAGTGATGCAACCTGGAACAATGTAGAATCAAAATCCAAATCTACAACTGGTTGGATATTTACATTAGGAGGTGATGCCGTGTCTTGGGCTTCCAAGAAGCAGACCTGTATATCTGATTCAACTATGTTATCAGAATTAATTGCATTAGCAGACACATGTAAGGAAGCGGAATGGCTTAGAAATTTGTTAGTAGAAATCCCATTATGGAAGAAGCCATCTCCAGCAGTCTTGATTAATTGCGATAATCAAGCAACGATATATAATATTTCTAATAAAACATATAATGGAAAGTCTAGACATGTGAGTCTAAGACATCAAATGGTGAGACAGTTACTCAAAAGTGGATTTATAACTGTTGACTACATAGAAACAAAGAAAAACTTGGCTGACCCACTTACGAAGAGTCTTCCAAAGGCTATGGTTTCTATAAAGTCAAAAGAAATGGGACTAAGGTCTGTGAATGTAGGTTGATCATCCTTAACAGAAAACCAACTTGTGTTTTGAAAAAGATAGACAAAGTTCAATGGGTACCAACAAGTTAAGGAAATGATTATGGAACACTAAATCAATAATCCCATAATATTTAGTATTGGATTCTGCATGAACTAAGGATGGATTAATATCCTTAATAAGTCTAGAAACCCTAAAAGGTGTCTCGCAGAAACACCTTAAGTGACTTACCTATATGAGTATGGAAATCAGGCTATTTCCTAGGAAAGTAAGACCGCTTTCTAAGTAGACTCATGAACCAGGATTTAAGCACATGGCCATTAACGTGCTGAGCAATACAGAACACTCTAACTAAGGAATACAACATGTGTGATTGTTCCGGTTATATCATTAAGGGATACTTGGTTCAAGATTCGTTCACCGTTGAATCTCGATAGAACTTTGAATGATTTACACTAAGTAAAAGTTCAAATCCGAAAGATACTTTTATCTATGTGTTGTTTCCACGATGATGCAAAACTTGATCTTAGAACTACATAGGCTTGATCCCACTTGGGTATGTAGGAAGTCACACTAGTGACTCAGCCATCCACTTTAATTTTATTTTGAAAATTGGGGGAGATTGTTGTAAAATTTTCAAAACAAATGCTTTGGGGTATGGGTTTAATTTGAAGAGAAGAATTAAAATAGGAAGAAGAAAGGAGCAAGTAGTTTTTGTCCCACATTGTAAGATATATGTGTGTATGTTGCATACTTAAGTGGCTTTCTCAAGAAGGTGTTGGGGCCTTGGGGCACCCAAATGTTTACTTTGTTGTGAGGAGGGAGACCATGCATATAGACCACACACGCGCGCGCCGTCCGTCCGACGGACCGAACCGAACCGGGCCGGGCCGGGTACGGGTTTCGGGTTCGGGTCAAATGAGAAATAATTTTTGACCGGAATATATTAGTGATAAACGGGCCAAAACTGGGCCCATTACGGATCCGAAAGAATATTGGGACAGAAAGAAAACCTGTCGACAGGCCAAATTCAACCAGTCGACCGAATTTTTCTCTGTTTGATAACGGTCGACCGGTGATATTGACCTGTCGACCGATTTCAGTAAAATAGTGTGCGACGTTTCAAATTGAAACGGATGTGACTGTCGCAAACAGTCACGACGCTTCGCTGAAAAGACATCTCCTTTGGTCTGCTATAAATAGCGACGCCCAGAAACGTTGCAATGTAGCAAAAATCTTAACTTCTTCTTCCTTCGATCTGCAACGCCATTAAAGCGTTGTAATAACGTTGTTTCGTCTGTAACACCTCTGTGGTGTTACAAATTCCTGAAAAACGTTGTAGATACTTCATCTTCTTCTTCTCTTTGTTCTTCACACTACTTGCATCATCAGAAACATATATTCAGAGTGTTTTTGGTCGGATCAAAATCGTACAAATTTTGAATCCGATAACGCTGTTTCAAGGCTTCATTGAATCCTGAAGTCAATAATTCGTTAACCCGTTTGTACCTGGTGGGTTGAACTATTGTCTGAAAGAATTTGCTCCGCAAATCCTTGAAGTCAGAAGTACGGCATTTATTCTCCTCCATTACCGTCTCAAACCACAAAATTCCCAACAAATTTTCAGACAATAGATTCAACCATGGAAGGTTTGAGCGCGTTACAAGTAATGAATCAGCATTTGACGAAGTTAGAGCGATTTGATGGAGATAATTTCACTCGTTGGCAAGAGACCATGAAATTCTTCCTGATCACAGTCAAGTTATTTCATATTCTCGAAGATGGATTGGAGAAAATACCGGAGGAAACAGATAAGGATAGTGCGGAACTAAAAGCAAAAAGGGAAAAGCACAAAGAGGAAGATTTTCTATGCAGATGCCACATTCTGAATGCACTATCTACTCCGATATACAATGCTCACAGGACCTTGGACACCGCGAAGGCTCTCTGGACTGCGCTAGAAAGCAAATATCGCATCTCTGAGGCAAGTAATAAGAAATTTCTTATATGCAATTTTATGGATTTCAAAATGGTCACTAACAAGTCCATAATTGGACAAGTTAGTGAAATACTACTGTTAGTAAATCAACTTAAGGATGCCGGTATTGATCTCCCTGAATCATTTGTTGTTGGAGTTATTATTTCGAGACTCCCGGATTCTTGGAATGATTATAAGAAGAAATTAAAGCATGCGGAAACGGATTATGATTTAGACGGTTTACAGCATCATCTTCGTATTGAAGAGGATTCTCGTAAACGCGAACTAGATGATAATCCGCAAACTGAGTCTCAATCTAAGGCTAATAATGTTGAAATCAACGATAAGTTGAAGCCTAAGAACGAGACACAGTTTAAAAAGAAAGGTACTAATTCCAAGAATAAGATGAAGGGTGACTGTTACTATTGTCACAAACCCGGCCACTATGCCCGAGACTGTCGTCTTCGGAAGAAACAACAAAAAGCGAATATGGTCGAAGAAAAGCTTGTGGCTGTTGTACAAGAGGCGAACTCCGTTAGTGGAATTGATAATGATTGGTGGCTCGATACTGGAGCAACTATTCGTATTTGCAAAGACCGTAATCTGTTCAAGACTTACGATGATAATAACGGAGAATCCAGCGAAGTAACTAGCGCAAACAAAGTTGCAAGCAAAGTTCTGGGAAAAGGCACTATTGAATTGACATTCACCTCTGGGAAAGTTCTTACTTTAGTCAATGCATTTTATGTAACTGATATGTGTAAGAATTTGATTTCTGGATACCTTCTTAACAAAGGAGGATTCAAGATGGTGTATGAGTCTGATAAGTTAGTGTTGTCCAAGAACAGCAAATTTATTGGACAGGGATATTCTTGTAACGACATGATTAAGTTGAATCTAATGAAGAAATCTTCTACTTATATTGTTGATTCTGTTAATTTATGGCATAGTAGATTAGGACATGTTAACTATAAGTCACTTAGAAATATGCATAAATTAGGATTAATTTCTGATTGTGATTTCGAATCTATTTCTAAATGTGAAATATGTGTTCAAGCAAAAATACATCGGAAATCCTTCAAATCTGTTGAAAGGAAAACAAGTTTGCTTGATTTAGTATATAGTGATGTGGGTGACTTAAAGAGTCATATCACTTATGGTGGAAACCAATACTATATAACATTTATCGATGACTATTCTAGATATGCTTATGTATATCTAATGAAATCTAAAGATGAAGCTTTTGATAAATTCAAAATTTTCAAAGCAGAAGTCGAAACACAATTAGGAATCAAAATTAAAGTGTTACATTCAGATCGTGGTGGTGAATATTTTTCAAATGAGTTTATTTTGTTTTGCAAACAAAATGGTATTATTCACCAATGTACCGCCCCTTATACACCACAACAAAATGGTGTTGCTGAAAGGAAAAATAGAACTTTAGTTGAAATGGTTAACGCCATGTTCATAAGTTCTAATTTACCTTACAACCTATGGGGTGATGCTTTGTTATCTGCATGTTACATTTTAAATAGAGTACCACTTAAGAAAAATAATATTTCTCCTTATGAATTATGGTTCAATAGAAAACCTAACCTTACTAGACTTAAAGTTTGGGGTTGTTTAGCATATGTTAGAAAACCAGATCCTAAACGACCAAAGTAAGGAAATAGAGCATTTAAGTGTGTTTTCATAGGATATTCTATTAATAGTATAACTTATAGATTTATGATTCTTGATACTTTAGAAGTCATAGAATCTGTAGATGTAGAATTTTTTGAAAATCAAACTATTGAGAATCCATTAAGATCATCTAGTCCAGAACCAACTGAGACTAATGATACGAATGATGATGAATATGCTCCTGCTCAAAACAGCAAGGAAGTGTCAGTACCAAATGATAGTACTGAACACAGGAGAAGTAAAAGAGCGAGAATAGAAAAGGACTATGGTCCTGACTTCATAACATATCTCGTAGAAGGCAATAAGGACGAAGTCCTTAATATGACAAGATATGTAATGAACGTCGATGATGATCCCAAAACTTATTCAGAGGCTATGAGTTCTAGAGATTCTATTTTCTGGAAAGAAGCTATCAATGATGAAGTGAATTCCATAATGTTAAACCAAACTTGGGTATTAAGTGATTTACCTCCTGGTGCTAAACCTATAGGACGTAAATGGATATTCAAGAAAAGGTTGAATACAAATGGATCCATTGATAAATTTAAAGCCAGATTAGTTGCTAAGGGATATAAACAAAGACAAGGAGTAGATTATTTTGATACATATGCTCCGGTGGCTCGCATATCCTCGATACGCTGTTTAATAGCACTTGCATCAATTCATAACTTGGTCATACATCAAATGGATGTAAAGACAGCTTTTCTAAATGGAGATTTAGAAGAAGAGATATACATGGAACAACCTGAAGGTTTCATAACCCCAGGCCAAGAAAAGAAAGTTTGTAAATTAGTTAAATCTCTTTATGGCCTGAAGCAAGCTCCCATGCAATGGCATGAGAAGTTTGATAAAGTTGCACTGTCATTTGGATTCATTGTTAATGATGCAGATAAATGTATCTATAGCAAATCGGATAACAACGGTTATGTTATAATATGTTTATACGTTGATGACATGCTAATATTTGGTTCCAACGTATCCTGTGTAAATGAAACTAAGAAGTTTCTATCTTCTAAATTTGATATGAAAGATCTGGGAGAGGCTGATGTAATTCTAGGAATTAAAATCATTAGGAAAACGGGGGAGTTATTATTAACTCAATCTCATTACATTGAGAAGTTCCTAAAGAAGTATAATCATTATGATGACAAACCAGCACCAACTCCTTTAGATCCAAGTATAAAATTAGAAAAGAACACTGGACGTACCATTTCTCAATTGGAATATTCTAGTATTATTGGGAGTCTTATGTATGTTATGCATTGCACTAGACCAGATATCGCACATGCTATAAGTGTATTGTGTCGATTTACGAGTAATCCAGGTTTCGAACACTGGAAAGCCATTTCCAGAGTCTTAGCTTATTTGAAGGGAACCATAAACTATGGTTTATCTTATAAAGGATATCCTGCTGTAATAGAAGGATATAGTGATGAAACCTGGAACAATGTAGAATCAAAATCCAAATCTACAACTGGTTGGATATTTACATTAGGAGGTGTAGCCGTGTCTTGGGCTTCCAAGAAGCAGACCTGTATATCCGATTCAACTATGTTATCAGAATTAATTGCATTAGCAGACGCATGTAAGGAAGCGGAATGGCTTAGAAATTTGTTAGTAGAAATCCCATTATGGAAGAAGCCATCTCCAGCAGTCTTGATTAATTGCGATAATCAAACAACGATATATAATGTTTCTAATAAAACATATAATGGAAAGTCTAGACATGTGAGTCTAAGACATCAAATGGTGAGACAGTTACTCAAAAGTGGAGTTATAACTGTTGACTACATAGAAACAAAGAAAAACTTGGTTGACTCACTTACGAAGAGTCTTCCAAAGGCTATGGTTTCTATAAAGTCAAATGAAATGGGACTAAGGTCTGTGAATGAAGATTGATCATCCTTAACAGAAACCCAACTTGTGTTTTGAAAAAGAAAGACAAAGTTCAATGGGTACCAACAAGTTAAGGAAATGATTATGGAACACTAAATCAATAATCCCATAATGTTTAGTGTTGGATTCTGCATGAACTAAGGATGGATTAATATCCTTAATAAGTCTAGAAACCCTAAAAGGTGTCTCGCAGAAACACCTTAAGTGACTTACCTATATGAGTATGGAAATCAGGCCGTTTCCTAGGAAAGTAAGACCGCTTTCTAAGTAGACTCATGAACCAGGATTTAAGCACATGGCCATTAACGTGCTGAGCAATACAGAACACTCTAACTAAGGAATACAACATGTGTGATTGTTCCGGTTATATCATTAAGGGATACTTGGTTCAAGATTCGTTCACCGTTGAATCTCGATAGAACTTTGAATGATTTACACTAAGTAAAAGTTCAAATCCAAAAGATACTTTTATCTATGTGTTGTTTCCACGATGATGCAAAACTTGATCTTAGAACTACATAGGCTTGATCCCACTTGGGTATGTAGGAAGTCACACTAGTGACTCAGCCATCCACTTTAATTTTATTTTGAAAATTGGGGGAGATTGTTGTAAAATTTTCAAAACAAATGCTTTGGGGTATGGGTTTAATTTGAAGAGAAGAATTAAAATAGGAAGAAGAAAGGAGCAAGTAGTTTTTGTCCCACATTGTAAGATATATGTGTGTATGTTGCATACTTAAGTGGCTTTCTCAAGAAGGTGTTGGGGCCTTGGGGCACCCAAATGTTTACTTTGTTGTGAGGAGGGAGACCATGCATATAGACCACACACGCGCGCGCCGTCCGTCCGACCGACCGAACCGAACCGGGCCGGGCCGGGTACGGGTTTCGGGTTCGGGTCAAATGAGAAATAATTTTTGACCGGAATATATTAGTGATAAACAGGCCAAAACTGGGCCCATTACGGATCCGAAAGAATATTGGGACAGAAAGAAAACCTGTCGACAGGCCAAATTCAACCAGTCGACCGAATTTTTCTCTGTTTGATAACGGTCGACCGGTGATATTGACCTGTCGACCGATTTCAGTAAAATAGGGTGCGACGTTTCAAATTGAAACGGATGTGACTGTCGCAAACAGTCATGACGCTTCGCTGAAAAGACATCTCCTTTGGTCTGCTATAAATAGCGACGCCCAGAAACGTTGCAATGTGGCAAAAATCTTATCTTCTTCTTCCTTCGATCTGCAACGCCATTAAAGCGTTGTAATAACGTTGTTTCATCTGTAACACCTCTGTGGTGTTACAAATTCCAGAAAAACGTTGCAGATACTTCATCTTCTTCTTCTCTTTGTTCTTCACACTACTTGCATCATCAGAAACATATATTCAGTGTGTTTTTGGTCGGATCAAAATCGTACAAATTTTGAATTCGATAACGCTGTTTCAAGGCTTCATTGAATCCTGAAGTCAATAGTTCGTTAACCCGTTTGTACCTGATGGGTTGAACTATTGTCTGAAAGAATTTGCTCCGCAAATCCTTGAAGTCAGAAGTACGACATTTATTCTCCTCCATTACCGTCTCAAACCACAAAATCCCCAACAAATTTTCAAACAATAGATTCAACCATGGAAGGTTTGAGCGCGTTACAAGTAATGAATCAGCATTTGACGAAGTTAGAGCGATTTGATGGAGAGAATTTCACTCGTTGGCAAGAGACCATGGAATTCTTCCTGATCACAGTCAAGTTATTTCATATTCTCGAAGATGGATTGGAGAAAATACCGGAGGAAACAGATAAGGATAGTGCGGAACTAAAAGCAAAAAGGGCAAAGCGCAAAGAGGAAGATTTTCTATGCAGAGGCCACATTCTGAATGCACTATCTACTCCGATATACAATGCTCACAGGACCTTGGACACCGCGAAGGCTCTCTGGACTGCGCTAGAAAGCAAATATCGCATCTCGGAGGCAAGTAATAAGAAATTTCTTATATGCAAATTTATGGATTTCAAAATGGTCACTAACAAGTCCATAATTGGACAAGTTAGTGAAATACTACTGTTAGTAAATCAACTTAAGGATGCCGGTATTGATCTCCCTGAATCATTTGTTGTTGGAGTTATTATTTCGAGACTCCCGAATTCTTGGAATGATTATAAGAAGAAATTAAAGCATGCAGAAACGGATTATGATTTAGATGGTTTACAGCGTCATCTTCGTATTGAAGAGGATTCTCGTAAACGCGAACTAGATGATAATCCGCAAACTGAGTCTCAATCTAAGGCTAATAATGTTGAAATTAACGATAAGTTGAAGCCTAAGAACGAGACACAGTTTAAAAAGAAAGGTACTAATTCCAAGAATAAGAAGAAGGGTGACTGTTACTATTGTCACAAACCCGGCCACTATGCCCGAGACTGTCGTCTTCGGAAGAAACAACAAAAAGCGAATATGGTCGAAGAAAAGCTTGTGGATGTCGTACAAGAGGCGAACTCCGTTAGTGGAATTGATAATGATTGGTGGCTCGATACTGGAGCAACTATTCATATTTGCAAAGACCGTAATCTGTTCAAGACTTACGATGATAATAATGGAGAATCCAGTGAAGTAACTAGCGCAAACAAAGTTGCAAGCAAAGTTCTGGGAAAAGGCACTATTGAATTGACATTCACCTCTGGGAAAGTTCTTACTTTAGTCAATGTATTTTATGTACCTGATATGTGTAAGAATTTGATTTCTGGATACCTTCTTAACAAAGGAGGATTCAAGATGGTGTATGAGTCTGATAAGTTAGTGTTGTCCAAGAACAGCAAATTTATTGGACAGGGATATTCTTGTAACGGCATGATTAAGTTGAATCTAATGAAGAAATCTTCTGCTTATATTGTTGATTCTGTTAATTTATGGAATAGTAGATTAGGACATGTTAACTATAAGTCACTTAGAAATATGCATAAATTAGGATTAATTTCTGATTGTGATTTCGAATATATTTCTAAATGTGAAATATGTGTTCAAGCAAAAATACATCAGAAATCCTTCAAATCTGTTGAAAGGAAAACAAGTTTGCTTGATTTAGTATATAGTGATGTGGGTGACTTAAAGAGTCATATCACTTATGGTGGAAACCAATACTATATAACATTTATCGATGACTATTCTAGATATGCTTATGTATATCTAATGAAATCTAAAGATGAAGCCTTTGATAAATTCAGAATTTTCAAAGCAGAAGTCGAAACACAATAAGGAATCAAAATTAAAGTGTTACATTCAGATCGTGGTGGTGAATATTTTTCAAATGAGTTTATTTTGTTTTGCAAACAAAATGGTATTATTCACCAATGTACCGCCCCTTATACACCACAACAAAATGGTGTTGCTGAAAGGAAAAATAGAACTTTAGTTGAAATGGTTAACGCCATGCTCATAAGTTCTAATTCACCTTACAACCTATGGGGTGATGCTTTGTTATCTGCATGTTACATTTTAAATAGAGTACCACTTAAGAAAAATAATATTTCTACTTATGAATTATGGTTCAATAGAAAGCCTAACCTTACTAGACTTAAAGTTTGTGGTTGTTTAGCATATGTTAGAAAACTAGATCCTAAACGACCAAAGTTAGGAAATAGAGCATTTAAGTGTGTTTTCATAGGATATTCTATTAATAGTATAACTTATAGATTTATGATTCTTGATACTTTAGAAGTCATAGAATCTGTAGATGTAGAATTTTTTGAAAATCAAACTATTGAGAATCCATTAAAATCATCTAGTCCAGAACCAACTGAGACTAATGATACTGTAACACCCCGTGTATTCTATAACCGTGAAAGTCATAAATTAAAGTATAATTAATTTCAAATCAAAGAATTAAGGGAAACAGGATACGCCATTGCGTTCGTCTTGGAAAAATACGCGAAATAGAGTCCGAGTTTTCGAAAATCGGAGTCCGTATGACCAAGATATGGCCTCCGGAAGTTTCTGAATTAAGTTTAAAATTCGAACAGAAGAAAAACAGCTCAGAAAAACAATTCAAAATCGGGCCCAGTTGGCCAGGGCGGGAAAATTCCCGCCTGAAGGCACCAGGTCGACTTGGCAGTCGACCTGGGCTAACCAGGTCGACAGGGCTGTCGACCTGGGTGTCGACAGGGCTGTCGACCTGGCCCCAGAGCCAGGTCGAACCCAGCCCATCCTGGCTGGCCAGGTCTGTGTTTGGCCGATTTTCTGAGCCTTGCCTTGTCACTAGGGCTAGGTGTCAGCCCCTGATTGGTCTCTCTTTCGAATGAATGGCTACGATCAATCCAAGCAACATCGATGGTCCTAATCAGTTCATAAACTCTATAAAAATGACCCTAGACTCTACCTAATCTATTCATTCAAAAATAAGAATAAGGCCATCATGCTGCTGAGGAACGACTAGGAGTAGCCACCAATTTGAGAGACGATTAGGAGGCAAACTCTAAAGCATAAAGCAACTTAAACAAATCAAATCAACGCCTACGTCAAGGGGGTAGCTGAATTGAAGAATTCGTCACACGATTGTAAGTAGAGTACTATTCCGATGTAAATAAATAACTGTGTTTGATTTGTGTAAAATGAGAATTACACTTGATTTGTGGTGATAAGTAATTCATATTTGTGCGTTACTATGATTCTAATCGATTTGGAATGTTGTATAACGATTGGATATTCGCAAGTATGTAATTCATTATAAAAACTACATGTTTGCGGTAGTTTTATGCAAGTATTCGATTGGATATTCGCAAGTATGTAATTCATTATAAAAACTACATGTTTGCGGTAGTTTTATGCAAGTATACGATTGGATATTCGCAAGTATGTAATTCATGTTGAAGCTACATGTTTGTAGTTGTTTAATTGAGATTCATGCAAGTATGTGGTTTTGCTACTATGCCAACATAATGTATATTTTTGTAAAAAAATCACTTTTTGTGTAATTGGATCAAACTTGGGTTATTATAATTCATATGAAATTATGTTGGAATTTGGCATCATGATCTATGTATAAAACCATACTTTTGTATTAGAAACAAAAGTAAGCCTCTTTGTGAACTTATGAATATGACTAGGCTATGTTTGATATTTTGCATAATTGAAAAACATGTTAGGCCTATATTGTTAACAAGAATTATATGATAATATATGTGGCACATAGCTAGGTTAGATTTACAATCCCATTTGCAAGTTTGCATGAATAAAGTAAAAACCATGATTTCATGTTTAGGAATATTTATGCCATAAGTATATTTGTGCCATGGTTATGTGAATAGATTTAAAATCATGATTAAGTTGGAATAATTCTAGTTGAACTATACTTTTGTATTAGTAACAAAATTAAGCACCTCTATAAACATATAGTAATTTTATAAACATGATTTGCTTATGTTTGACATTATGCCTAAGTAAAAGCATAGGTTTATGTTGTAGTTAAGACTATGTGTCAATAATGATATCTAATTTAGTTAGATCCTTAACTTAACTACAAGTTTACATGGTTTGATTCATGTCACTTATGCTTTATGACCAAAGTATATGTTACTACAAGGCAAGTACACCAGTTTCTATTTTGTAGTTTCAACGTTATGCTGCAAGTTCATGCGTTCACATTCCCCTTTTTGTGTATATAATCACGTTTTAAGCCTCCCCTTTTTCACGTGGCTAAGTTGGGCTTAAAAGCCTAAGCCCAACATATATTATAATAAACGAACGTATTAAACGGGGGAAAATAGCGTTGGGCCAAATTAATTAATAAATGAAAATATAAGAGTAGATGGGCCCAAATTCAAGAATGGGTTAGGCCCATGAATTGGTGTAAACCTTTACACCATTATCTTAAATTGATTTTGAATAATGGGCCGCAAATATTTACATATAAGAAAGTAAAGAAGAAAGACAAAATATGTAAATGTAGAAAATACGATGTGTTTAACCCGAGGTTGGATTGAGTTGTGATGTAAACCTGCCCGGAACCGCCCGGCTGTCCAGTAGTCACAACAATACCTATCCAATGTGGGTGGTTAAACATGGAGCCCAATCAGGACCCGAGGTTAGACTGAGTTGTGGCGTAAAACTGCCCGGACCCAACCGGCAATAGGCAGCCATAACAATACCTGTCTAATGTGAGAGGTCAAGGGTTTAATATGACAATTAAGGCTGAGTCAGGATTGATAGGATTAAGTGAACTAAAGACTTAATCAAAAATGGAACATGCTAAACTAAACAGACTGATTGGGGGTTAGGTTCATAAAACACTTAACCAACTTAGCATGTTGGCTAGAAGTAGAAAACCTAGTAGCGGGGGACCCTTTTCAGCAGTACCCCTATAAGGTGTATCATGATACCCTGAAACTAGGCAGGGTGGGGCACGATTACTGGGCTGACTGTAAGAGGTCAAATCGACGGCGGTGGTGCAGCAGTGTAGGTTCTAACGGGGTGCGGGCGTGCACACATTCCGACGCAGAAAAATAAGGCACTGGGCACCAGTAGCATACCTGTGCATTCTAGGTTTGTGTCGGGCGGCCACCATGGGACTTGATACACCCCATGGTGGCACCAACATAGGTAACTACAACATCGGGGGCCGTAAGACACATGTAACTATGCGAGTAGGAGCCGATCATCATAGAATGGATCACTTCACCTTGATTATGGGGTGCCAGTTGGGAACTAGTTTATATGGGTTCAGAGATTAATATGGGGTACGATAGTATATTCGACCCTAGACAACCTAACTAAGTTTATAGTGCTTTCCCATTTCTTGTTTATACTTATCATACCCAGTTCTTTATTCATAGACTGAATAGTCCTAGACTTACTCAGGCTTTATGTCTGACTCTACTTTTCTTTCGTCTTCTTTTCTTCCGTTCCCCCCCCAGGTCCATAGGGAGGGAATACCGCAGCTTGACCAGCCTTCATATCCAGCTTGAAGAGAAAGAATGTATTGTGTAACACCCCACCTCCGCCAGGGTGACTCTTGCAAGCACTCTGACTTTGGAGGGGCGTTTGAATCAGGTAAACATGCATAATGGTATATCAAGGCAGAACAAGAACATATGTGTATATGTAAACAGAGTAAATAACATAGATAAAACAGCGGAAGATTTCAAACCATTTCAAAACAAGTCTGGTACAACATAATGTCAATTTTCCAAATAAACAAGTCTAGATAAAACAACATCATCTGAAAACTGAAATACATAAGTGCTATCCCCAAAGTAAAAGAGAACCATAGCTAGCTTCATGTCGAAAGCGTACATGAGCTGAAATCCCACAAGCAAGCAATCCAAAATCCAAGCTAGGCTCCAGTATTCCCTCCCTGAGAACCTGGGGGGGGGAACGGAAGAAAAGAGGCGAAAGAAAACAGGTCAGTCAAAAAGACTGAGTAAGCCCTACTACAATCGATGAAAACTGATAAAGTTAACTGGTATGAGCAGCAGGGATGAACATAAGGATAACTACATACTAGCATGATGATTAACTAACAAGGTAGATAAAGGTGTCATCGCATAATCAGGATTAAGGTTTTGCACCACAGGTGTACTAGCAAACTAACATGACTTGAATAAACAAGTATTGATCCCTTGGCCCAAGCTTTGGCCCAATAACATGAAATGACCCTAATACGAGGTCCAATAACATGAAGTGACCCTAACACGAGGTCCAACCCAAACGGTCTAGTCGATCGGCTCCCTAAGCCTAACTCGTCACGTGTTGGTGTCAATACGGCCCAAACATGATTGTAGTCGAACTGTGCCGGGTCCACCCTTCGGGTGTATCAAGCCCTAGGGTGTCAACCCCTGGACACCATGAACATGAGTGCACAGTCTCGATCTACTGGTACCCGTGCATGTTTTCTTCGGCTACGGACTATGTGCACGACCAGAGTCCGCCCGGAACTACACCGGCGTACCACCCTGCCGTCGTTTATTGGTCGCTTACCTCCAGCCCAGTAATCGTGCCCCCACCCTAGCCTAGTCCCTAGGGTCATGATGATACAAACTAGGGATTACTGCTGGAGTGGACCCCCCCCCATTGCTAGGATTTTTCTAGTGGGTTAAGTACGGTTTAACCCCTTTACTAATCATGGATTAACTTGGTTAAGTGTAACGATGAGTTCACGACTTAACCCCGATTAATCTACCAAGCCCAAATTGGTTAAGTATTAAATGGACCATGACTTAACCCTAATCATGAGGCATTAATTAATTAATGCGCCTTAACCTCTCACATTAGACTTTGTTGCGGTTACTAGTTAAGCCGGTCGGTTCCGGGTAGCTTTACACCACAACTTGGTCTAACCTCGGGTCCAAGGTACCACATGACCAACTTCTCACATTGGGTCCTATTGTTTGTAGCAACTAGTTAAGCCGGTCGGTTCCGGGTAGGTTTACGCTACAAACTCAACCCAACCTCGAGTTGGTCACACTTATCTTTTCTAAGTGTCATGTCCATCATGTTTCCAAAACATGTTACAAATTTTCAAGCAATTGGGTAGACCTAACTTAATAGGTAAATTCCCAATGGGTAGACCTAACTTAATAGGTAAATTCCCAAGCTTATGTTTTTATGTCTTTTAAGTTTACCCAACCCCAAACGCAATCCCATCGCTTACATATCGCAATAGCGCATAAAGGATAGAAAGAGGGAACTTGGCATAATCATGACATAAAAGTGTTGAAGCCACAAGTTCAACATGGTGGCATATGAAATGTACATATGTTCATATACTTGCATTAGGCCTCAAAAGCATGCATAAAACCAAACTTAGCATATTGGTGATACATGGTGATAAATGACATGTAAAAATGGCCATAAGTTCGCATTTAGCCTCACATGCAAGTTATCATAAGGGATATGATAACTTACATGTTGCCAAAATGCAACCTTTAGCATAAAGCTTGAAGCTTTATGTTCATAAGCCCAAGATAAGCTTGCATAACATGATTACATGAACCATATGATCATCCCAAACTTGCATAACATAACTTGCATATCATATGACAAACTTGCATATCAAACTTGCATAACATAACTTGATGAACTTGCATAACACATCATAGTAAACTTGCATATCACATCATAGTAAAATTGCATAACACATCATAGTAAACTTGCATAACACATCATAGTAAACTTGCATATAAACTCGCATATCATACATTTAACTTTAAAGTTTAAGTATGAAAGTAGAATAGGGCTTACAATGCTTATGCGGACTCAAATGAGTATAGCAAATATAAGAAAGCCCTTATGCAACCAATTAAACCCAAAATGCAAGCAAAACCCTTGAGCCAAAATGATCAAAACTCTCTCTTTATGATGCAAATATAGAAACTTGACTTGAATGCAAGCTAATGATGGTCATACAAATTTGAAAACACTTGTATGCATGGAAAATCTCATAAAAATTAGTTTAGGAATTTTATGAAGAGAGTGGAGGCCATGAGAGGATTGATTTTGCCATAGTTTAGTTGCTAGAATGAATAATGATGATTTAGGGTAGGTTAGGGTCTGATTTATAGAATAGGCAAGTGTTTTAGGCCATAGGATTAAACCCTAGTTCCAATCTCAGCCCTCAAAACCGAATCTGGCCCCCAAGCTCAACACAATCTCAAAATGGTGCACCAGGCTAAATAGCCCGGCTGGACCAAGTCGACAGCCAAGTCGACAGGGCTGTCGACTCCCAAGTCGATAGGGCTGTCGACTTGGGTGCTCTGGCGGGATTTTTCCCGCCTGGCCCAAACTGGCCCAAATTTCCAAATTCAAACTTGAATTTGAAATCTGTTTTTACTTTGGAATTTTCAGAAAACTTCGTTGGGCCTTAATCGGGTCATACAGACTCCGATTTTCGAAAACTCGGACTCTATTTCGCGTATTTTTCCGAGACGAACGCAATGGAATAGCCCGTTTCCCTTGATTCAGATTTATAAATTAAATTCTGCCTCGATTTACATCATTACAGGTTATTGAAAATACGGGTTGTTACATTCTCCCCTCCTTAAAGGATTTCGTCCCCGAAATCTTCAAGTTAGGAAGAACGTATCCTACCATCCAATCATCCATCTACTCAAAACATCATCCACGAGCAATCATCGTCCTTACAAGATTCTAAATGTTGTATGAACATATGCAAAGGTGTGTGTATATGTACTTATCTAATGCAAATATTATCAATGCAAATTATGTTAGTGAAATGAATCCATATGTATGCAATTCCTAACATAATGTATACCATCTATATGTGTGCACATAACATACATCCATATGCAACATCCATGTGATAACACAAAAATTTTCATCCATGAATAAGCAAAAACACTCATGCATATGCAATATGAGGAGTGTGTGAGCCGATCTAGTGCCTAACGTGTATAATGCATCCACGAGTAACCACTTGCAAACACTTGCAACCACTTGCAACCATCAAGCATAACATGTTTCAAACACATGTTTCATCCAAAGGGTTACTACCTAAGGTTCTCATGACAAGATTAACATGATAAACTAGATAAACATGGATAGCAAAGAGAAAGATATGCTAACAAAGAAAAGAGATTGAGAGTGTACCCTCAAAAAGGAATGGATAAAGCCCACGCATCTTCTCCTCGGTTTCCCAAGTTGCGTCTTCTTCGGCTTCACCCCATTGAACCTTCACCAACTTGACCTCTCGATTCCTTAGCTTCTTGGTCTCCGTCCCCAAGATACGAATCGGAGCTCTCCTCAAGGTAGCCTCTTTCTCCACTTCCACATCTTTCAGAATACTTGGCTCAACAACCTCTGCTGATTCATGTAAACACTTCCGGAGATGCGAGACATGAAAAACATCGTGTACTTCGGCAAGCTTCTCGGGCAACTTCACTCTATAAGCCATCTGCCCGATCCTCTCTATAATAGGGAATGGTCCAACAAACCTCGGTGCTAACTTCCCAACGGCTCCAAATCGGACCACATTCCGCAAAGGAGAAACCTTCACGAAAACCATATCCCCAACATCAAACTCCAAATCAGTTCTTCGCTTATCAGCATAGGATTTCTGTCGGTCTTGGGCCGCTTTCATCCGTCTCCGAATCAACTCGACCTTCTCGGATGTATCTCTGATCATATCAGGCCCAAGTATAAGCTTATCTGTAGTCTCCCACCAACATGTAGGGGACTTGCACGGCCTCCGATATAAAGCTTCAAATGGTGCCATCCCTATGCTTGCCTGATAACTGTTATTATATGCAAACTCAACAATAGGAAGATGGTCTTCCCAAGTACCACCAAAATCCAGAATACAAAGCCTCAACAGATCCTCGAGTACCCTATTCACCCTTTCGGTTTGACCGTCCGTCTGTGGGTGATAAGCAGTACTTAGATTCAACCTCGTGCCCATGGCTTCTTGCAAGTTATTCCAGAACTGACTTGTAAAGGTTGGGTCACGGTCACTGACTATACTAGAAGGGACTCCATGTAGTCTCACAATCTCACGAAGATATACAGATGCTAGCCAAGATGCGGTCCTCTTGCTCTTCACCGGAATGAAATGAGCACTCTTCGTAAGTCTATCCACAATAACCCAAATGCTCGTATTTCCTTTCCTTGACCTTGGTAGCCCATCGATAAAATCCATGGAAATACTCTCCCACTTCCAAAGTGGAACGTCTAGAGGATGCAATATCCCACCGGGCTTCTTCGACTCGGCCTTAACTTGCTGGCAAATGATACATCTAGAGACAAACTCTGCCACATCCTTTTTCATCCCAGGCCAAAAGAAAATGCACTTCATATCTTTATACATCTTATCTCCGCCTGGATGTATAGTCAACTTAGAGCGATGCGCTTCCTCAAGAACTTTTCTTACTAAATCTTCTACCATTGGAACACATAACCTTCCGTCTCTCCACAGCCAACCCTTGTCATCAATAGAATATCGAGCGAGATGACTAGACGCCTCTCCTCGAATCAGCTTATCCATAATCTCAACTATCTGAGGGTCTTCTCTCTGCGAAGCCCCAACTTGATCAAGAAGGGTAGGTATGAGTTCCAGAGATGCTAAAGAACCGGTCATCGACTCAATTGCCAAAGAGAAATCAAAGGTTGCCACATACTCTAAATTCTTCATCTCAACGAATAGGGGACTCAGAGTCAACCTTTTTCTACTCAATGCATCAGCTACCACATTCCCCTTGCCAGGGGTATAGGCTATCTCAAAATCATAGGACGCCAAGAATTCCACCCATCTTTGTTGCCTCAGATTCAGATCCTTCTGAGAAAAGAGATACTTCAATGACTTGTGATCGGTATAAAGCCCAAATCTTTCGCCCAGAAGATAATGGCGCCAAGCCTTGAGTGCATATACTATTGCTGCCAACTCTAAGTCATGAGTGGGATAATTCTTCTCATGCACTTTGAGTTGTCTACCGCCAAAGCATATCACTCTTCCATCTTGCATCAGAACAGCTCCTAACCTCGTGCCACATGCATCGGTGTATACTGTAAAATACTTCCCTCCATCGGGCAAAGCTAGAACAGGTGCTGATGTGAGGGCTCTCTTGAGCTTCTGGAAAGCAAGCTCGCATTCTATGCTCCAAGCAAAAATTAATTCTTCTTCGTCAATTTAGTAAGAGGAGCGGATATCTTCGCGAAGTCCTTGATGAACTTCCGGTAAAAACCCACAAGACCTAGAAAACTTCTAACTTCGGTTGCATTCCTTGGAGTCTTCCAATCCTGAGCTGCAACTACCTTAGCGGGATCCACCGCTAAGCCTTGCTTAGATACTATATGCCCAAGGAATCTAACTTCCCTTCTCCAAAAGTGACACTTGGAGAACTTGGCCTTCAACTGATGCGCTCTAAGCGTATCCATCACCTCCACGAGATGCCTTGCGTGCTCTTCCTCATCCTTAGAGAAGATCAGAATATCATCAACGAAGACCACGAAAAACTTGTTCAAGAACTCCCTGAACACCCTACTCATCAAGTCCACGAAATATGCGGGTGCATTAGTCAAGCCGAACGGCATGACAAGCCATTCGAAGAATCCATCTGGAGTCCTGAACGCAGTCTTGTCTATACTATCCTCAGCTACCCTGAGCTGATGGAATCCAGTAGCAAGATCGAGCTGAGAGAAAATAGAAGCACCGACAAGCTGGTCAAAGAGAACATCAATCCTCGGTAACGGGTGTCTGTTCTTCTTAGTCAGCTTATTCAACTCTCGATAGTCAAAACAAAGTCGGAGAGAACCATCTGCCTTGGTAGCAAATACCACAGGCGCTCCCCATTCAGATATACTTCGTCTAATGAAGTTCTTCTCAAGCAACTCCTTTACTTGCTTACTTAGCTCCCGCCTTTCTCGCGGAGCCATGTGCCGAACGGGCAAAGAAACCGGCTTTGCATTATCCACCAGATAAATGCGGAAATCAATCTCTCGCTTAGGGGGCAACCCCCTAACTTCATCGAAAACATCCGGATACTCTCGAACCACTCTCACAGACTGAAGAGTCTCCATTGACGAGTCGAGTGATTCAAGATAGCACAACATGACGGGACCTCTCGGATCACAAGAAATCTCTAGGGTGTTTCCGAGGCGAGTCTCGAGCCTCACAACCCTATGCTCACAATCAAGGATGGCTCCATATCTGGACAACCAATCCATGCCCAATATCAATCCGTATCCCCTGAAACCAAGAACATAAGCACTGCACAAGAACTCTACACTCAGTATAGAGATCCTCAAATCCCTACATATCATAGACAAATGGGCGGAACCCCCAATAGGATTTGAGACACAGACGGGATCATCTACCAAGCTAGTACTAAGGTGCAAACTATCAACAAGATCAGATGAGATAAAGCTATGCGATGCACCAGAATCAAACAAGGTACGAACTGGAAAATCAGAAATATATACAAGGCTCTCAACAGAAATACTACCTCGATCAGGAATTGGAGCGGTATTGAGAGCATGAACTTGCCCTCCTGAAGGTCCAGCACGCTGAGTCTGACCCTCGCCTTGCCCTTGCTTCTTCGGGCAATCCTTACTGAAATGTCCAGTCTTACCGCAGAAAAAGCATTCACCATTCTTCCTTTTCCTCTTCTTACAATCCTTAATAAGATGCCCAACTGAACCGCAATAATGGCACTTCTCCTTGTTGTTCTTGCCCTTGTTGTTGTTCCCCTTGTTGCCTTGACTCTTGTTCTTGTTCTGATTGCCTTGACTGCTTTGACCACTTGGATTACCCTGATTTCCTTTTCCCTGGGAATCAGTCTTCTTGACTTGAGTATCATTTTTCTTGACATCTCCCTGAAGTAACGCCATATCAACCAAGCTCTCAAATGTGGCCCCATGGGGAATATGTGACATGGCCAATCCCTGCAACGGCTCATTCAATCCTCTAGCAAAACGAAGAGCCTTCTTCTGAGGAGTATTCACCATATCCAAGCCAAAACGAGCTAACTGATTGAACTTGTTCACATATTCTTTGACAGACATATCTCCTTGTTTCAAAGTTATGAACCTTTCCATTTGCAGATTCTCCTCAGCAGAAGATAGAAACTTAAGCATGAACCTTGCCCTGAAATCGGCCCAAGTCTCAATAGGCCTAGTACCATTGGTGACTTCCCACCAATAAGCGGCTTCATCCTTCATAAGCCAAACCGCCAACAAGATCTTCCTCTGATCGTCTAACCCAAAGATAGCAAATAAATCCTCGGTCTCTTTCAACCAATTTCTGGCCTCTACAAAAGTCTCAGTGCCTTGAAAGTTCTTGCTACCCATTGCTTTGAAATCTTTGCAAGTCTTTGCGAAGTCAGCTTGAGGATGCTGAGGGGGAGGAGGAAGAGGAACCTCAGCGACAGGAGGAGGAGGAACATTAGCGACAGGAGGAGGAGGAATATTAACTACTGGAGGAGGAGGAGGAGGAACATCTGCGGGGCCGGCTTCGGTCGCCCTAGCCTCCAAAAGTCTCCTATACCAAACAGGTACGTGTACTCCCTCCGGAATAGCAAAGTTATCGGCCATACTGAAAAAGAAAAAGACAGATTCAGAATGGAGAAAAACGAAGGGATTTTGCTAATGGCTTTTTGGGGAATAGCCTTTAAAATAAGCTAGACTTTTCTTTGGAAAATACTTTATACTTGGTTTTGAAAATAGTTTTCGAAAAGTTTTCTAAAAACCTTTTTGTTCCTTCTCGTAAACCATATGCTCTGATACCAAATTGTAACACCCCACCTCCGCCAGGGTGACTCTTGCAAGCACTCTGACTTTGGAGGGGCGTTTGAATCAGGTAAACATGCATAATGATATATCAAGGCAGAACAAGAACATATGTGTATATGTAAACAGAGTAAATAACATAGATAAAACAGCGGAAGATTTCAAACCATTTCAAAACAAGTCTGGTACAACATAATGTCAATTTTCCAAATAAACAAGTCTAGATAAAACAACATCATCTGAAAACTGAAATACATAAGTGCTATCCCCAAAATAAAAGAGAACCATAGCTAGCTTCATGTCGAAAGCGTACATGAGCTGAAATCCCACAAGCAAGCAATCCAAAATCCAAGCTAGGCTCCAGTATTCCCTCCCTGAGAACCTGGGGGGGGGGGGAACGGAAGAAAAGAGGCGAAAGAAAACAGGTCAATCAAAAAGACTGAGTAAGCCCTACTACAATCAATGTAAACTGATAAAGTTAACTGGTATGAGCAGCAGGGATGAACATAAGGATAACTACATACTAGCATGATGATTAACTAACAAGGTAGATAAAGGTGTCATCGCATAATCAGGATTAAGGTTTTGCACCACAGGTGTACTAGCAAACTAACATGACTTGAATAAACAAGTATTGATCCCTTGGCCCAAGCTTTGGCCCAATAACATGAAATGACCCTAATACGAGGTCCAATAACATGAAGTGACCCTAACACGAGGTCCAACCCAAACGGTCTAGTCGATCGGCTCCCTAAGCCTAACTCGTCACGTGTTGGTGTCAATACGGCCCAAACATGATTGTAGTCGAACTGTGCCGGGTCCACCCTTCGGGTGTATCAAGCCCTAGGGTGTCAACCCCTGGACACCATGAACATGAGTGCACAGTCTCGATCTACTGGTACCCGTGCATGTTTTCTCCGGCTATGGACTATGTGCACGACCAGAGTCCGCCCGGAACTACACCGGCGTACCACCCTGCCGTCGTTTATTGGTCGCTTACCTCCAGCCCAGTAATCGTGCCCCCACCCTAGCCTAGTCCCTAGGGTCATGATGATACAAACTAGGGATTACTGCTGGAGTGGACCCCCCCATTGCTAGGATTTTTCTAGTGGGTTAAGTACGGTTTAACCCCTTTACTAATCATGGATTAACTTGGTTAAGTGTGACGATGAGTTCATGACTTAACCCCGATTAATCTACCAAGCCCAAATTGGTTAAGTATTAAATGGACCATGACTTAACCCTAATCATGAGGCATTAATTAATTAATGCGCCTTAACCTCTCACATTAGACTTTGTTGCGGTTACTAGTTAAGCCGGTCGGTTCCGGGTAGCTTTACACCACAACTTGGTCTAACCTCGGGTCCAAGGTACCACATGACCAACTTCTCACATTGGGTCCTATTGTTTGTAGCAACTAGTTAAGCCGGTCGGTTCCGGGTAGGTTTACGCTACAAACTCAACCCAACCTCGAGTTGGTCACACTTATCTTTTCTAAGTGTCATGTCCATCATGTTTCCAAAACATGTTACAAATTTTCAAGCAATTGGGTAGACCTAACTTAATAGGTAAATTCCCAATGGGTAGACCTAACTTAATAGGTAAATTCCCAAGCTTATGTTTTTTATGTCTTTTAAGTTTACCCAACCCCAAACGCAATCCCATCGCTTACATATCGCAATAGCGCATAAAGGATAGAAAGAGGGAACTTGGCATAATCATGACATAAAAGTGTTGAAGCCACAAGTTCAACATGGTGGCATATGAAATGTACATATGTTCATATACTTGCATTAGGCCTCAAAAGCATGCATAAAACCAAACTTAGCATATTGGTGATACATGGTGATAAATGACATGTAAAAATGGCCATAAGTTCGCATTTAGCCTCACATGCAAGTTATCATAAGGGATATGATAACTTACATGTTGCCAAAATGCAACCTTTAGCATAAAGCTTGAAGCTTTATATTCATAAGCCCAAGATAAGCTTGCATAACATGATTACATGAACCATATGATCATCCCAAACTTGCATAACATAACTTGCATATCATATGACAAACTTGCATATCAAACTTGCATAACATAACGTGATGAACTTGCATAACACATCATAGTAAACTTGCATATCACATCATAGTAAACTTGCATAACACATCATAGTAAACTTGCATAACACATCATAGTAAACTTGCATATAAACTCGCATATCGTACATTTAACTTTAAAGTTTAAGTATGAAAGTAGAATAGGGCTTACAATGCTTATGCGGACTCAAATGAGTATAGCAAATATAAGAAAGCCCTTATGCAACCAATTAAACCCAAAATGCAAGCAAAACCCTTGAGCCAAAATGATCAAAACTCTCTCTTTATGATGCAAATATAGAAACTTGACTTGAATGCAAGCTAATGATGGTCATACAAGTTTGAAAACACTTGTATGCATGGAAAATCTCATAAAAATTAGTTTAGGAATTTTATGAAGAGAGTGGAGGCCATGAGAGGATTGATTTTGCCATAGTTTAGTTGCTAGAATGAATAATGATGATTTAGGGTAGGTTAGGGTCTTATTTATAGATTAGGCAAGTGTTTTAGGCCATAGGATTAAACCCTAGTTCCAATCTCAGCCCTCAAAACCGAATCTGGCCCCCAAGCTCAACACAATCTCAAAATGGTGCACCAGGCTAAACAGCCCGGCTGGACCAAGTCGACAGCCAAGTCGACAGGGCTGTCGACTTGGGTCCAACCAAGTCGACTCCCAAGTCGACAGGGCTGTCAACTTGGGTGCTCTGGCGGGATTTTTCCCGCCTGGCCCAAACTGGCCCAAATTTCCAAATTCAAACTTGAATTTGAAATCTGTTTTTACTTTGGAATTTTCAGAAAACTTCGTTGGGCCTTAATCGGGTCATACGGACTCCGATTTTCGAAAACTCGAACTCTATTTCGCGTATTTTTCCGAGACAAACGCAATGGCATAGCCCATTTCCCTTGATTCAGATTTATAAATTAAATTCTGCCTCGATTTACATCATTACAGGTTATTGAAAATACGGGTTGTTACATATTGCTTGGATCTTTTCGTTTTGGACTATGGCTTTGGACAACAACAATGGGACTTTTGCAGTTTATTTATGTTTTCTTTATGCTTCTTTAAATAATGTAATCAAGACAGTTATGAAGATGTTATGTTTTTTTTTGAAAGTATGTAAGACAATCATGGTGATGATGCTGTAACACGTATTTTCTTTTATGAAATAAAAGTTGTTGCTTTTCTGCTGTTCAAAAATATGTGTTCTTATATCTGTCTTGTATATCTGTGACTTATACTTATAAACCTCCACCAAAATTAGGGCATTCCCTTTGAGAGTGACCCTAACGGAGGTGGGGTGTTTCACTTGGTATCAGAGCATAGGTTTACCAGATAAGAAACAAAAAAGTTTTGAAAGTTTATTTTCAAAAAGGAAATTTAAAGAAGCATTTTTAAAAGAAAAATATTAATTTGTTTTAAAAGGCAAAGTCCCTCCCCAAAGCCATAGGTACTATCTCTTATCCTTCGTTTTGAATCTATCCTTTTTGTTTCAGCATGTCCGAAGAACTTAACTTGC
This sequence comes from Allium sativum, assembly GCA_030737875.1. Taxonomy (NCBI): domain Eukaryota; kingdom Viridiplantae; phylum Streptophyta; class Magnoliopsida; order Asparagales; family Amaryllidaceae; genus Allium; species Allium sativum. The sequence goes on from CM060926.1 coordinate 694,869,259, forward strand.
CAGAGGGTGTACCAATACCTGGTTGGTTTAGACGGTTCTTAGAAGCAAGGGCCACTTAGCCAGGTCCTACCGTTCCTCCTCCCCCAGCTGTAGGAAATCATCCAGCTGCAGCGGCACCTCTTCCTCCACCTCCTCCGCGGGGAAACACTTTTGCTAAGATATGTAAAGATTTTAAAGCTATGGGAGGAAAGGATTTCCATGGAACTGAGTCCTTCGTGGCAGCTAGAAATTGGCTGAAAGAAACTGAGGACCTATTCATCATCTTTGAGGTAGAAGATAGACAGAAAGTACAACTGGCAGTATGGCTACTAAAGGGCGAGGCTTCCTACTGGTGGGAAGTCACTAATGCAGAAAGACCAGTGGAGACATGGGAGGACTTTAGGGCAAGGTTTGAGGCTAAATTTCTCTCAGATGCGGAAAGGAGTTTGCAATTGGAAAAATTCTTATTTCTTAAGCAAGGGAACAAGACAGTCAGAGAGTATGTTAATCAGTTCGATGAGCTGGCTAGGTTTGGGCTGGACCTAGTCAACACCCCGCATAAGAAGGCTCTCCGTTTCGTCAAAGGGTTGAATGAGCCATTACACAGTTTGGCCATGACCCATATACCCATGGGAGCCACGTATGAAAGACTGGTGCAAATGGCATTGCTGAACGAAGAGGATAAGGGCAAGAAGGAGACAAAGGCAGAAAGCTCTCAAGGGAAGAAAGAGGGTTTGCAGCCTAAGAAGACAGACTTTAAGAAGGGCGGGAAAGGCAACAAAGAGAAGAGGAAGTGTAATTTCTGTGGCAAAGTGGGGCACTTAGTAAAGGACTGCCGGAAAAAGAAGGCCAAGGAGAATGGTGGGTGCTTTTCTTGCGGTGAGACAGGCCACAGGGCTAAGGACTGCCCAAAGAAACGAGGACAGGGGCAGAGGGCTGGATCCACCTCAGGGGCACAAGTTCATGTGCTAGAAGCGCCACCTCTGCAACAGCGAGGTATAAATACTTCTGTAGAAAGTGTAGTTTATCTTTATGATCACCTCGTTCGCACTTTATTTGATTCTGGCGCATCACACTCCTTTATCTCGTCTGCTTTAGTAGAATCTCTGCACCTAAAAACTAGTATGGTAGAGGACCCCTTAATTGTTTCAAACCCAATTGGGGGCCCAACTCATTTGTCTATGATCTGTTTGGGATTGAAAATTTCTATTCTAAGCGTAGAATTTCAATGTAGTGCCTTTGTTTTGGGCTTTTCGGGATATGGTTTGATTTTGGGCATGGATTGGCTATCCAGTAATGGGGCCATCCTTGATTGTGAGAAAAGGGTTGTCAGGCTCCTAACCCAGCTCGGTAATACTTTGGAAATTTCTTGTAATCCCTCGTATGCGGTTATGCTTAGTTATCTTGAATCGCTAGATGCCTCTGTTGAAAATTTGCAATCAGTTAAAGTGGTCCGGGAATATCCGGATGTCTTCGAAGAGGTGAAGGGCTTTCCTCCGAAGCGGGAAATAGACTTCCGCATATACCTTGTAGATAATGCAAAGCCCGTTGCGTTGCCCGTTAGACACATGGCTCCACGGGAAAGGAAAGAGCTCAGTAAACAGATTAAAGAGCTTCTAGAAAAGGGGTTCATTAGGAGGAGCATTTCAGAATGGGGCGCTCCAGTGGTGTTCGCTACAAAGGCGGATGGTTCACTCCGTCTATGTGTTGACTATAGGGAGCTCAACAAGCTAACGAAAAAGAATAGGCATCCTCTCCCTAGAATTGACGATTTGTTCGATCAGCTTGTAGGAGCGTCTGTTTTCTCCCAACTCGATTTAGCGACCGGTTTTCATCAGCTTAGGGTGGCTGAAGATAGTATCGATAAAACGGCATTCAGAACCCCAGACGGCTTCTTTGAATGGCTTGTCATGCCTTTCGGCTTGACAAATGCACCTGCTTACTTCGTGGACCTGATGAGTAGGGTATTCAGAGATTTCCTCAATAAGTTCGTAGTGGTCTTCGTAGACGATATTCTTATCTTCTCAAAGAGTGAAAGGGAACATGCTCGGCACTTAAGGGCAATCATGGAAACTCTGCGAGTCCATCAGCTAAAAGCCAAATTCTCCAAATGCCACTTTTGGAGAGAAGAGGTGAGGTTCCTTGGGCACATAGTATCCAAACAAGGGTTAGCAGTGGACCCTGCTAAGGTAGTGGCGGTACAGGATTGGAAGACACCAAGGAATGCAACTGAGGTCCGAAGTTTTCTAGGACTAGCAGGTTTCTATCGAAAATTCATAAGGGATTTTGCGAAAATCTCAGCTCCGCTCACGAAATTGACCAAGAAGAATCTAGTGTTCAATTGGGACTTGGATTGCGAGTTTGCTTTCCAGCGGCTGAAAAGGGCTCTTACAACAGCCCCAGTTTTGGCGTTGCCAGATGGGAGCAAGATGTTCACTGTTTATACAGATGCATGTGGGACAGGGCTAGGCGCCGTCTTAATGCAAGAAGGAAGGGTAGTAGCTTATGGCGGGAGGCAGTTGAAAGTGCACGAAAAGAACTACCCGACCCACGATCTTGAGTTAGCTGCCATCGTCTTTGCACTCAAGTCTTGGCGACACTATCTCCTAGGTGAGAAGTTCGAACTTTACACTGACCATAAATCGTTGAAATATCTTTTCTCGCGGAAAGATCTTAACTTGAGGCAACAAAGATGGATGGAGTTTCTTGCCTCGTACGATTTCGAGATCTCCTATACTCCGGGCAAAGGCAACGTAGTGGCAGACGCGTTGAGCCGAAAGAAACTGACCCTAAGCCCGCTGTTTGTTGAAAGACAAAGCCTAGAGTTTATAGCCAGCTTCGACTTTAGGCCTTCCTCCGATTTTGTACCAGGCTTGCTAGCATCTCTCGAAGTGCGCCCAACTTTAGTGGACTCAGTAGGGACAGCACAACGCGAAGACCCTCAGCTTGTGGAAACGATTGATAGGCTAATTAGGGGTGAGACTTCAAGTCACCTCAACAGATACTCCATCGACGATAAGGGTTGGCTAAGGCGAGACGGTAGACTATGCGTCCCACAGATAAGGGATTTAGTAAAGAGGGTTCTCGAGGAAGCACATCACTCCAAGATGACGATACACCCAGGCGGAGACAAAATGTATAAGGACATAAAAAGAACTTTCTTCTGGAACGACATGAAAAAGGACGTGGCAGAATTCGTTTCTAAGTGTATGGTGTGCCAACAGGTTAAGGCGGAACAGAAAAAGCCTGGCGGACTGCTACATCCTCTAGAGGTCCCGCAGTGGAAGTGGGATAGCATCTCAATGGACTTCATCGATGGGCTGCCTAGGTCTAGGAGAGGCAACACTAGCATTTGGGTAATAGTGGATAGGCTTACTAAAAGCGCCCACTTTTTACCTGTCAAAAGTAAAAGAACTGCCTCATCCCTGGCATCACTTTACCTCAAGGAAATCGTTCGACTCCATGGAATACCATCCAGCATTGTTAGTGACCGAGACCCCATCTTCACCAGTGAGTTTTGGCGGAGTCTGCAAGAAGCAGTAGGAACGCAGTTATGCTTGAGCACGGCCTATCATCCCCAAACCGACGGCCAAACAGAAAGAGTGAACAGAGTTTTGGAGGACCTTTTAAGACTGTGCGTCCTTGACTTCGGAGGGACATGGGAAGACCACCTTCCTTTGGTGGAATTTGCCTACAACAACAGCTATCAAGCAACCATCGGAATGGCGCCTTTCGAAGCTTTATATGGGAGACCGTGCCGATCGCCCACTTGTTGGTGGGAGTCTACTGATAAGCTCATACTTGGACCAGATATGATCCGAGAGACTTCAGAGAAAGTAGACTTAATACGAAGAAGGATGAAGACGGCCCAAGACAGACAAAAGTCCTACGCCGACAAGAGGAGGACCGACCTTGAATTTGAGGTTGGGGACAGAGTTTTTCTTAAGGTATCTCCGCTAAGGAACGTTGTTCGTTTTGGAACCACAGGAAAGCTAGCACCAAGGTTCGTAGGGCCATTCCCTATCATCGAGAAAATTGGGAAAATGGCCTATAGATTAGAGCTACCCGAAAAGCCGGCCGGAGTTCACAACGTTTTTCATGTTTCACATCTCTGAAAATGTCTACATGAGTCTGCAGAAGTGGTAGAGCCAAATATCCTAGAAGAGGCTGAAGTGGAGCGCGAAGCAACCGTGAGGAAAGTTCCGACCCGCATATTAGGAACGGAAGTGAAGAAGCTACGCAACCGCGAAGTCAAGCTCGTCAAAGTTCAGTGGAGCGACGCCGAGGGAGACGCGACTTGGGAAACTGAAGCTAGAATACGCACTGCCTACCCTTTTCTTTTCGAGGGTACATCCTTGATCTTTCTTTTTCCTTAAGTTGCGCTTTTATCTATCTTTTTAGGTATATTTCCTTGACCTTGTCTTTTAGGTAGAAACCCTTTGGATGAAAACATGTAATTGAAACATGTTATGGATGATGGTTGCAAGTGGTTGCAAGTGATTGCTAGTGGTTGCTCGTGGTTGCATATACACACACAATCTAGGTTTTAGATCGGCTCAGTCACTTCATATTGCATATGCATATATGTTTGCATTCGTATATGGTTGAACTTTAATGTATTGTCATATGGATGTTGCATTTGTATGAATGATTGTGCACTCATGTAGAATCATGAGTAGGAAAATTTGCATACATAATGGATTCATGGCACTTACATAATTCGCATTAAGGAGGTCAACTGAATCAGTAGACCGCCTGATTTTGCATTAGATAAGTACATGTACACACACACTTCGCATATGATCATGAAGCATTAGAAGTCTTTTAAGGACAATGGATGTTCGTGTTTGATGGATGAGTAGATGGATGTTTGGATGTTAGGATATACATTCTTCCTAACTTGAAGATTTCGGGGACGAAATCCTTTTAAGTGGGGGAGAATGTAACACCCCGTGTATTCTATAACCGTGAAAGTCATAAATTAAAGTATAATTAATTTCAAATCAAAGAATTAAGGGAAACGGGATACGCCATTGCGTTCGTCTCGGAAAAATACGCGAAATAGAGTCTGAGTTTTCGAAAATCGGAGTCCGTATGACCAAGATATGGCCTCCGGAAGTTTCTGAATTAAGTTTAAAATTCGAACAGAAGAAAAACAGCTCAGAAAAACAATTCAAAATTCAAAATCGGGCCCAGTTGGCCAGGGCGGGAAAATTCCCGCCTGAAGGCACCAGGTCGACTTGGCAGTCGACCTGGGCTAACCAGGTCGACAGGGCTGTCGACCTGGGTGTCGACAGGGCTGTCGACCTGGCCCCAGAGCCAGGTCGAACCCAGCCCATCCTGGCTGGCCAGGTCTGTGTTTGGCCGATTTTCTGAGCCTTGCCTTGTCACTAGGGCTAGGTGTCAGCCCCTGATTGGTCTCTCTTTCGAATGAATGGCTACGATCAATCCAAGCAACATCGATGGTCCTAATCAGTTCATAAACTCTTTAAAATGACCCTAGACTCTACCTAATCTATTCATTCAAAAATAAGAATAAGTCCATCATGCTGCCGAGGAACGACTAGGAGTAGCCACCAATTTGAGAGACGATTAGGAGGCAAACTCTAAAGCATAAAGCAACTTAAACAAATCAAATCAACGCCTACGTCAAGGGGGTAGCTGAATTGAAGAATTCGTCACACGATTGTAAGTAGAGTACTATTCCGATGTAAATAAATAACTGTGTTTGATTTGTGTAAAATGAGAATTACACTTGATTTGTGGTGATAAGTAATTCATATTTGTGCGTTACTATGATTCTAATCGATTTGGAATGTTGTATAACGATTGGATATTCGCAAGTATGTAATTCATTATAAAAACTACATGTTTGCAGTAGTTTTATGCAAGTATTCGATTGGATATTCGCAAGTATGTAATTCATTATAAAAACTACATGTTTGCGGTAGTTTTATGCAAGTATACGATTGGATATTCGCAAGTATGTAATTCATGTTGAAGCTACATGTTTGTAGTTGTTTAATTGAGATTCATGCAAGTATGTGGTTTTGCTACTATGCCAACATAATGTATATTTTTGTAAAAAAAATCACTTTTTGTGTAATTGGATCAAACTTGGGTTATTATAATTCATATGAAATTATGTTGGAATTTGGCATCATGATCTATGTATAAAACCATACTTTTGTATTAGAAACAAAAGTAAGCCTCTTTGTGAACTTATGAATATGACTAGGCTATGTTTGATATTTTGCATAATTGAAAAACATGTTAGGCTTATATTGTTAACAAGAATTATATGATAATATATGTGGCACATAGCTAGGTTAGATTTACAATCCCATTTGCAAGTTTGCATGAATAAAGTAAAAACCATGATTTCATGTTTAGGAATATTTATGCCATAAGTATATTTGTGCCATGGTTATGTGAATAGATTTAAAATCATGATTAAGTTGGACTAATTCTAGTTGAACTATACTTTTGTATTAGTAACAAAAGTAAGCACCTCTGTAAACATATAGTAATTTTATAAACATGATTTGCTTATGTTTGACATTATGCCTAAGTAAAAGTATAGGTTTATGTTGTAGTTAAGACTATGTGTCAATAATGATATCTAATTTAGTTAGATCCTTAACTTAACTACAAGTTTACATGGTTTGATTCATGTCACTTATGCTTTATGACCAAAGTATATGTTGCTACAAGGCAAGTACACCAGTTTCTATTTTGTAGTTTCAACGTTATGCTGCAAGTTCATACGTTCACATTCCCCTTTTTGTGTATATAATCACGTTTTAAGCCTCCCCTTTTTCACGTGGCTAAGTTGGGCTTAAAAGCCTAAGCCCAACATATATTATAATAAACGAACGTATTAAACGGGGGAAAATAGCGTTGGGCCAAATTAATTAATAAATGAAAATATAAGAGTAGATGGGCCCAAATTCAAGAATGGGTTGGGCCCATGAATTGGTGTAAACCTTTACACCATTATCTTAAATTGATTTTGAATAATGGGCCGCAAATATTTACATATAAGAAAGTAAAGAAGAAAGACAAAATATGTAAAGGTAGAAAATACGATGTGTTTAACCCGAGGTTGGATTGAGTTGTGATGTAAACCTGCCCGGAACCGCCCGGCTGTCCAGTAGTCACAACAATACCTATCCAATGTGGGTGGTTAAACATGGAGCCCAATAAGGACCCGAGGTTAGACTGAGTTGTTGCGTAAGACTGCCCGGACCCAACCGGCAACAGGAAGCCACAACAATACCTGTCTAATGTGAGAGGTCAAGGCTTTAATAAGACAATTAAGGCTGAGTCAGGATTGATAGGATTAAGTGAACTAAAGACTTAATCAAAAATGGAACATGCTAAACTAAACAGACTGATTGGGGGTTAGGTTCATAAAACACTTAACCAACTTAGCATGTTGGCTAGAAGTAGAAAACCTAGTAGCGGGGGACCCTTTTCAGCAGTAACCCTATAAGGTGTATCATGATACCCTGAAACTAGGCAGGGTGGGGCACGATTACTGGGCTGACTGTAAGAGGTCAAATCGACGGTGGTGGTGCAGCAGTGTAGGTTCTAACGGGGTGCGGGCGTGCACACATTCCGGCGCAGAAAAATAAGGCACTGGGCACCAGTAGCATACCTGTGCATTCTAGGTTTGTGTCGGGCCTCCACCATGGGACTTGATACACCCCATGGTGGGACCAGCATAGGTAACTACAACATCGGGGGCCGTAAGACACATGTAACTATGCGAGTAGGAGCCGATCATCATAGAATGGATCACTTCACCTTGATTATGGGGTGCCAGTTGGGAACTAGTTTATATGGGTTCAGAGATTAATATGGGGTACGATAGTATATTCGACCCTAGACAACCTAACTAAGTTTATAGTGCTTTCCCATTTCTTGTTTATACTTATCATACCCAGTTCTTTATTCATAGACTGAATAGTCCTAGACTTACTCAGGCTTTATGTCTGACTCTACTTTTCTTTCGTCTTCTTTTCTTCCGTTTCCCCCCCAGGTCCACAGGGAGGGAATACCGCAGCTTGACCAGCCTTCATATCCAGCTTGAAGAGAAAGAATGTATTGCTTGGATCTTTTCGTTTTGGACTATGGCTTTGGACAACAACAATGGGACTTTTGCAGTTTATTTATGTTTTCTTTATGCTTCTTTAAATAATGTAATCAAGACAGTTATGAAGATGTTATGTTTTTTTTTGAAAGTATGTAAGACAATCATGGTGATGATGTTGTAACACGTATTTTCTTTTATGAAATAAAAGTTGTTGCTTTTCTGCTGTTCAAAAATATGTGTTCTTATATCTGTCTTGTATATCTGTGACTTATACTTATAAACCTCCACCAAAATTAGGGCATTCCCTTTGAGAGTGACCCTAACGGAGGTGGGGTGTTTCAGATACGAATGATGATGAATATGCTCCTGCTCAAAACAGCAAGGAAGTGTCAGTACCAAATGATAGTACTGAACACAGGAGAAGTAAAAGAGCGAGAATAGAAAAGGACTATGGTCCTGACTTCATAACATATCTCGTAGAAGGCAATAAGGACGAAGTCCTTAATATGACAAGATATGTAATGAACGTCGATGATGATCCCAAAACTTATTCAGAGGCTATGAGTTCTAGAGATTCTATTTTCTGGAAAGAAGCTATCAATGATGAAATGAATTCCATAATGTTAAACCAAACTTGGGTATTAAGTGATTTACCTCCTGGTGCTAAACCTATAGGATGTAAATGGATATTCAAGAAAAAGTTGAATACAAATGGATCCATTGATAAATTTAAAGCCAGATTAGTTGCTAAGGGATATAAACAAAGACAAGGAGTAGATTATTTTGATACATATGCTCCGGTGGCTCGCATATCCTCGATACGCTGTTTAACAGCACTTGCATCAATTCATAACTTGGTCATACATCAAATGGATGTAAAGACAGCTTTTCTAAATGGAGATTTAGAAGAAGAGATATACATGGAACAACCTGAAGGTTTCATAACCCCAGGCCAAGAAAAGAAAGTTTGTAAATTAGTTAAATCTCTTTATGGCCTGAAGCAAGCTCCCATGCAATGGCATGAGAAGTTTGATAAAGTTGCACTGTCATTTGGATTCATTGTTAATAATGCAGATAAATGTATCTATAGCAAATCGGATAACAACGGTTATGTTATAATATGTTTATACGTTGATGACATGCTAATATTTGGTTCCAACATATCCTGTGTAAATGAAACTAAGAAGTTTCTATCTTCTAAATTTGATATGAAAGATCTGGGAGAGGCTGATGTAATTCTAGGAATTAAAATCATTAGGAAAACGGGGGAGTTATTATTAACTCAGTCTCATTACATTGAGAAGTTCCTAAAGAAGTATAATCATTATGATGACAAACCAGCACCAACTCCTTTAGATCCAAGTATAAAATTAGAAAAGAACACTGGACGTACCATTTCTCAATTGGAATATTCCAGTATTATTGGGAGTCTTATGTATGCTATGCATTGCACTAGACCAGATATCGCACATGCTATAAGTGTATTGTGTCGATTTACGAGTAATCCAGGTTTCGAACACTGGAAAGCCATTTCTAGAGTCTTAGCTTATTTGAAGGGAACCATAAACTATGGTTTATCTTAAAAAGGAAATCCTGCTGTAATAGAAGGATATAGTGATGCAACCTGCAACAATGTAGAATCAAAATCCAAATCTACAACTGGTTGGATATTTACATTAGGAGGTGATGCCGTGTCTTAGGCTTCCAAGAAGCAGACCTGTATATCTGATTTAACTATGTTATCAGAATTAATTGCATTAGCAGACGCATGTAAGGAAGCGGAATGGCTTAGAAATTTGTTAGTAGAAATCCCATTATGGAAGAAGCCATCTCCAGCAGTCTTGATTAATTGCGATAATCAAGCAACGACATATAATGTTTCTAATAAATCATATAACGGAAAGTCTAGACATGTGAGTCTAAGACATCAAATGGTGAGACAGTTACTCAAAAGTGGAGTTATAACTGTTGACTACATAGAAACAAAGAAAAACTTGGCTGACCCACTTACGAAGAGTCTTCCAAAGGCTATGGTTTCTATAAAGTCAAAAGAAATGGGACTAAGGTCTGTGAATGAGGATTGATCATCCTTAACAGAAACCCAACTTGTGTTTTGAAAAAGATAGACAAAGTTCAATGGGTACCAACAAGTTAAGGAAATGATTATGGAACACTAAATCAATAATCCCATAATGTTTAGTGTTGGATTCTGCATGAATTAAGGATGGATTAATATCCTTAATAAGTCTAGAAACCCTAAAAGGTGTCTCGCAGAAACACCTTAAGTGACTTACCTATATGAGTATGGAAATCAGGCCGTTTCCTAGGAAAGTAAGATCGCTTTCTAAGTAGACTCATGAACCAGGATTTAAGCACATGGCCATTAACGTGCTGAGCAATACAGAACACTCTAACTAAGGAATACAACATGTGTGATTGTTCCGGTTATATCATTAAGGGATACTTGGTTCAAGATTCGTTCACCGTTGAATGTCGATAGAACTTTGAATGATTTACACTAAGTAAAAGTTCAAATCCAAAAGATACTTTTATCTATGTGTTGTTTCCACGATGATGCAAAACTTGATCTTAGAACTACATAGGCTTGATCCCACTTGGGTATGTAGGAAGTCACACTAGTGACTCAGCTATCCACTTTAATTTTATTTTGAAAATTGGGGGAGATTGTTGTAAAATTTTCAAAACAAATGCTTTGGGGTATGGGTTTAATTTGAAGAGAAGAATTAAAATAGGAAGAAGAAAGGAGCAAGTAGTTTTTGTCCCACATTGTAAGATATATGTGTGTATGTTGCATACTTAAGTGGCTTTCTCAAGAAGGTGTTGGGGCCTTGGGGCACCCAAATGTTTACTGTGTTGTGAGGAGGGAGACCATGCATATAGACCACACACGCGCGCGCCGTCCGTCCGACCGAACCGAACCGGGCCGGGCCGGGTACGGGTACGGGTTTCGGGTTCGGGTCGAATGAGAAATAATTTTTGACCGGAATATATTAGTGATAAACGGGCCAAAACTGGGCCCATTACGGATCCGAAATAATATTGGGACAGAAAGAAAACCTGTCGACAGGCCAAATTCAACCAGTCGACCGAATTTTTCTCTGTTTGATAACGGTCGACTGGTGATATTGACCTGTCGACCGATTTCAGTAAAATAGGGTGCGACGTTTCAAATTGAAACGGATGTGACTGTCGCAAACAGTCATGACGCTTCGCTGAAAAGACATCTCCTTTGCTCTGCTATAAATAGCGACGCCCAGAAACGTTGCAATGTAGCAAAAATCTTATCTTCTTCTTCCTTCGATCTGCAACGCCATTAAAGCGTTGTAATAACGCTGTTTCGTCTATAACACCTCTGTGGTGTTACAAATTCCAGAAAAACGTTGCAGATACTTCATCTTCTTCTTCTCTTTGTTCTTCACACTACTTGCATCATCAGAAACATATATTCAGAGTGTTTTTGGTCGGATCAAAATCGTACAAATTTTGAATTCGATAACGCTGTTTCAAGGCTTCATTGAATCCTGAAGTCAATAGTTCGTTAACCCGTTTGTACCTGGTGGGTTGAACTATTGTCTGAAAGAATTTGCTCCGCAAATCCTTGAAGTCAGAAGTACGGCATTTATTCTCCTCCATTACCGTCTCAAACCACAAAATCCCCAACAAATTTTCAGACAATAGATTCAACCATGGAAGGTTTGAGCGCGTTACAAGTAATGAATCAGCATTTGACGAAGTTAGAGCTATTTGATGGAGAGAATTTCACCCGTTGGCAAGAGACCATGAAATTCTTCCTGATCATAGTCAAGTTATTTCATATTCTCGAAGATGGATTGGAGAAAATACCGGAGGAAACAGATAAGGATAGTGCGGAACTAAAAGCAAAAAGGGCAAAGCGCAAAGAGGAAGATTTTCTATGCAGAGGCCACATTCTGAATGCACTATCTACCCCGATATACAATGCTCACAGGACCTTGGACACCGCGAAGGCTCTCTGGACTGCGCTAGAAAGCAAATATCACATCTCTGAGGCAAGTAATAAGAAATTTCTTATATGCAATTTTATGGATTTCAAAATGGTCACTAACAAGTCCATAATTGGACAAGTTAGTGAAATACTACTGTTAGTAAATCAACTTAAGGATGCCGGTATTGATCTCCCTGAATCATTTGTTGTTGGAGTTATTATTTCGAGACTCCAGAATTCTTGGAATGATTATAAGAAGAAATTAAAGCATGCGGAAACGGATTATGATTTAGACGGTTTACAGCGTCATCTTCGTATTGAAGAGGATTCTCGTAAACGCGAACTAGATGACAATCCGCAAACTGAGTCTCAATCTAAGGCTAATAATGTTGAAATTAACGATAAGTTGAAGCCTAAGAACGAGACACAGTTTAAAAAGAAAGGTACTAATTCCAAGAATAAGAAGAAGGGTGACTGTTACTATTGTCACAAACCCGTCCACTATGCCCGAGACTGTCGTCTTCTGAAGAAACAACAAAAATCGAATATGGTCGAAGAAAAGCTTGTGGCTGTCGTACAAGAGGCGAACTCCGTTAGTGGAATTGATAATGATTGGTGGCTCGATACTGGAGCAACTATTCATATTTGCAAAGACCGTAATCTGTTCAAGACTTACGATGATAATAACGGAGAATCCAGCGAAGTAACTAGCGCAAACAAAGTTGCAAGCAAAGTTCTGGGAAAAGGCACTATTGAATTGACATTCACCTCTGGAAAAGTTCTTACTTTAGTCAATGTATTTTATGTACCTGATATGTGTAAGAATTTGATTTCTGGATATCTTCTTAACAAAGGAGGATTCAAGATGGTGTATGAGTCTGATAAGTTAGTGTTGTCCAAGAACAACAAATTTATTGGACAGGGATATTCTTGTAACGACATGATTAAGTTGAATCTAATGAAGAAATCTTCTACTTATATTGTTGATTCTGTTAATTTATGTCATAGTAGATTAGGACATGTTAACTATAAGTCACTTAGAAATATGGATAAATTAGGATTAATTTCTGATTGTGATTTCGAATCTATTTCTAAATGTGAAATATGTGTTCAAGCAAAAATACATCGGAAATCCTTCAAATCTGTTGAAAGGAAAACAAATTTGCTTGATTTAGTATATAGTGACGCGGGTGACTTAAAGAGTCATATCACTTATGGTGGAAACCAATACTATATAACATTTATCGATGACTATTCTAGATATGCTTATGTATATCTAATGAAATCTAAAGATGAAGCCTTTGATAAATTCAAAATTTTCAAAGCAGAAGTCGAAACACAATTAGGAATCAAAATTAAAGTGTTACATTCAGATCGTGGTGGTGAATATTTTTCAAATGAGTTTATTTTGTTTTGCAAACAAAATGGTATTATTCACCAATGTACCGCCCCTAATACACCACAACAAAATGGTGTTGCTGAAAGGAAAAATAGAACTTTAGTTGAAATGGTTAACGCAATGCTCATAAGTTCTAATTTACCTTACAACCTATGGGGTGATGCTTTGTTATCTGCATGTTACATTTTAAATAGAGTACCACTTAAGAAAAATAATATTTCTCCTTATGAATTATGGTTCAATAGAAAACCTAACCTTACTAGACTTAAAGTTTGGGGTTGTTTAGCATATGTTAGAAAACCAGATCCTAAACGACCAAAGTTAGGAAATAGAGCATTTAAGTGTGTTTTCATAGGATATTCTATTAATAGTATAACTTATAGATTTATGATTCTTGATACTTTAGAAGTCATAGAATCTGTAGATGTAGAATTTTTTGAAAATCAAACTATTGAGAATCCATTAAGATCATCTAGTCCAGAACCAACTGAAACTAATGATACGAATGATGATGAATATGCTCCTGCTCAAAACAGCAAGGAAGTGTCAGTACCAAATGATAGTACTGAACACAGGAGAAGTAAAAGAGCGAGAACAGAAAAGGACTATGGTCCTGACTTCATAACATATCTCGTAGAAGGCAATAAGGAAGAAGTCCTTAATATGACAAGATATGTAATGCACGTCGATGATGATCCCAAAACTTATTCAGAGGCTATGAGTTCTAGAGATTCTATTTTCTGGAAAGAAGCTATCAATGATGAAATGAATTCCATAATGTTAAACCAAACTTGGGTATTAAGTGATTTACCTCCTAGTGCTAAACCTATAGGATGTAAATGGATATTCAAGAAAAAGTTGAATACAAATGGATCCATTGATAAATTTAAAGCCAGATTAGTTGCTAAGGGATATAAACAAAGACAAGGAGTAGATTATTTTTGATACATATGCTCCGGTGGCTCGCATATCCTCGATACGCTGTTTAATAGCACTTGCATCAATTCCTAACTTGGTCATACATCAAATGGATGTGAAGACAGCTTTTCTAAATGGAGATTTAGAAGAAGAGATATACATGGAACAACCTAAAGGTTTCATAACCCCAGGCCAAGAAAAGAAAGTTTGTAAATTAGTTAAATCTCTTTATGGCCTGAAGCAAGCTCCCATGCAATGGCATGAGAAGTTTGATAAAGTTGCACTGTCATTTGGATTCATTGTTAATGATGCAGATAAATGTATCTATAGCAAATCGGATAACAACGGTTATGTTATAATATGTTTATACGTTGATGACATGCTAATATTTGGTTCCAACATATCCTGTGTAAATGAAACTAAGAAGTTTCTATCTTCTAAATTTGATATGAAAGATCTGGGAGAGGCTGATGTAATTCTAGGAATTAAAATCATTAGGAAAACGGGGGAGTTATTATTAACTCAATCTCATTACATTGAGAAGTTCCTGAAGAAGTATAATCATTATGATGACAAACCAGCACCAACTCCTTTAGATCCAAGTATAAAATTAGAAAAGAACACTAGACGTACCATTTCTCAATTGGAATATTCCAGTATTTTTGGGAGTCTTATGTATGCTATGCATTGCACTAGACCAGATATCGCACATGCTATAAGTGTATTGTGTCGATTTACGAGTAATCCAGGTTTCGAACACTAGAAAGCCATTTCCAGAGTCTTAGCTTATTTGAAGGGAACCATAAACTATGGTTTAACTTATAAAGGATATCCTGCTGTAATAGAAGGATATAGTGATGCAACCTGGAACAATGTAGAATCAAAATCCAAATCTACAACTGGTTGGATATTTACATTAGGAGGTGATGCCGTGTCTTGGGCTTCCAAGAAGCAGACCTGTATATCTGATTCAACTATGTTATCAGAATTAATTGCATTAGCAGACACATGTAAGGAAGCGGAATGGCTTAGAAATTTGTTAGTAGAAATCCCATTATGGAAGAAGCCATCTCCAGCAGTCTTGATTAATTGCGATAATCAAGCAACGATATATAATATTTCTAATAAAACATATAATGGAAAGTCTAGACATGTGAGTCTAAGACATCAAATGGTGAGACAGTTACTCAAAAGTGGATTTATAACTGTTGACTACATAGAAACAAAGAAAAACTTGGCTGACCCACTTACGAAGAGTCTTCCAAAGGCTATGGTTTCTATAAAGTCAAAAGAAATGGGACTAAGGTCTGTGAATGTAGGTTGATCATCCTTAACAGAAAACCAACTTGTGTTTTGAAAAAGATAGACAAAGTTCAATGGGTACCAACAAGTTAAGGAAATGATTATGGAACACTAAATCAATAATCCCATAATGTTTAGTATTGGATTCTGCATGAACTAAGGACGGATTAATATCCTTAATAAGTCTAGAAACCCTAAAAGGTGTCTCGCAGAAACACCTTAAGTGACTTATCTATATGAGTATGGAAATCAGGCCGTTTCCTAGGAAAGTAAGACCGCTTTCTAAGTAGACTCATGAACAAGGATTTAAGCACATGGCCATTAACGTGCTGAGCAATACAGAACACTCTAACTAAGGAATACAACATGTGTGATTGTTCCGATTATATCATTAAGGGATACTTGGTTCAAGATTCGTTCACCGTTGAATCTCGATAGAACTTTGAATGATTTACACTAAGTAAAAGTTCAAATCCAAAAGATACTTTTATCTATGTGTTGTTTCTACGATGATGCAAAACTTGATCTTAGAACTACATAGGCTTGATCCCACTTGGGTATGTAGGAAGTCACACTAGTGACTCAGCATCCACTTTAATTTTATTTTGAAAATTGGGGGAGATTGTTGTAAAATTTTCAAAACAAATGCTTTGGGGTATGGGTTTAATTTGAAGAGAAGAATTAAAATAGGAAGAAGAAAGGAGCAAGTAGTTTTTGTCCCACATTGTAAGATATATGTGTGTATGTTTCATACTTAAGTGGCTTTCTCAAGAAGGTGTTGGGGCCTTGGGGCACCCAAATGTTTACTTTGTTGTGAGGAGGGAGACCATGCATATAGACCACACACGCGCGCGCTGTCCATCCGACCGACCGAACCGAACCGGGCCGGGCCGGGTACGGGTACGGGTTTCGGGTTCGGGTCAAATGAGAAATAATTTTTGACCGGAATATATTAGTGATAAACGGGCCAAAACTGGGCCCATTACGGATCCGAAAGAATATTGGGATAGAAAGAAAACCTGTCGACAGGCCAAATTCAACCAGTCGACCGAATTTTTCTCTGTTTGATAACGGTCGACCGGTGATATTGACCTGTCGACCGATTTAAGTAAAATAGGGTGCGACGTTTCAAATTGAAACGGATGTGACTGTCGCAAACAGTCATGACGCTTCGCTGAAAAGACATCTCCTTTGGTCTGCTATAAATAGCGA
The DNA here is from genome assembly GCA_030737875.1 of Allium sativum. Lineage (NCBI taxonomy): Eukaryota > Viridiplantae > Streptophyta > Magnoliopsida > Asparagales > Amaryllidaceae > Allium > Allium sativum. The sequence continues at coordinate 694,886,152 of CM060926.1, forward strand.
CACCCAGAAACGTTGCAATGTAGCAAAATTCTTATCTTCTTCTTCCTTCGATCTGCAACGCCATTAAAGCATTGTAATAACACTGTTTCGTCTGTAACACCTCTGTGGTGTTACAAATTCCAGAAAAACGTTGCAGATACTTCATCTTCTTCTTCTCTTTGTTCTTCACACTACTTGCATCATCAGAAACATATATTCAGAGTGTTTTTGGTCGGATCAAAATCATACAAATTTTGAATCCGATAACGCTGTTTCAAGGCTTCATTGAATTCTGAAGTCAATAGTTCGTTAACCCGTTTGTACCTGGTGGGTTGAACTATTGTCTGAAAGAATTTGCTCCGCAAATCCTTGAAGTCAGAAGTACGACATTTATTCTCCTCCATTACCGTCTCAAACCACAAAATCCCAACAAATTTTCAGACAATAGATTCAACCATGGAAGGTTTGAGCGCGTTACAAGTAATGAATCAGCATTTGACGAAGTTAGAGCGATTTGATGGAGAGAATTTCACTCGTTGGCAAGAGACCATGAAATTCTTCCTGATCACAGTCAAGTTATTTCATATGCTCGGAGATGGATTGGAGAAAATACCGGAGGAAACAGATAAGGATAGTGCAGAACTAAAAGCAAAAAGGGCAAAGCGCAAAGAGGAAGATTTTCTATGCAGAGGCCACATTTTGAATGCACTATCTACTCCGATATACAATGCTCACAGGACCTTGGACACCGCGAAGGCTCTCTGGACTGCGCTAGAAAGCAAATATCGCATCTCTGAGGCAAGTAATAAGAAATTTCTTATATGCAATTTTATGGATTTCAAAATGGTCACTAACAAGTCCATAATTGGACAAGTTAGTGAAATACTACTGTTAGTAAATCAACTTAAGGATGTCGGTATTGATCTCCCTGAATCATTTGTTGTTGGAGTTATTATTTCGAGACTCCCGAATTCTTGGAATGATTATAAGAAGAAATTAAAGCATGCGGAAACGGATTATGATTTAGACGGTTTACAGCGTCATCTTCGTATTGAAGAGGATTCTCGTAAACGCGAACTAGATGATAATCCGCAAATTGAGTCTCAATCTAAGGCAAATAATGTTGAAATTAACGATAAGTTGAAGCCTAAGAACGAGACATAGTTTAAAAAGAAAGGTACTAATTCCAAGAATAAGAAGAAGGGTGACTGTTACTATTGTCACAAACCCGGCCACTATGCCCGAGACTGTCGTCTTCGGAAGAAACAACAAAAAGCGAATATGGTCGAAGAAAAGCTTGTGGCTGTCGTACAAGAGGCGAACTCCGTTAGTGGAATTGATAATGATTGGTGGCTCGATACTGGAGCAACTATTCATATTTGCAAAGACCGTAATCTGTTCAAGACTTACGATGATAATAACGGAGAATCCAGCGAAGTAACTAGCGCAAACAAAGTTGCAAGCAAAGTTCTGGGAAAAGGCACTATTGAATTGACATTCACCTCTGGGAAAGTTCTTACTTTAGTCAATGTATTTTATGTACCTGATATGTGTAAGAATTTGATTTCTGGATACCTTCTTAACAAAGGAGGATTCAAGATGGTGTATGAGTCAGATAAGTTAGTGTTGTCCAAGAACAGCAAATTTATTGGACAGGGATATTCTTGTAACGACATGATTAAGTTGAATCTAATGAAGAAATCTTCTGCTTATATTGTTGATTCTGTTAATTTATGGAATAGTAGATTAGGACATGTTAACTATAAGTCACTTAGAAATATGGATAAATTAGGATTAATTTCTGATTGTGATTTCGAATCTATTTCTAAATGTGAAATATGTGTTCAAGCAAAAATACATCGGAAATCCTTCAAATCTGTTGAAAGGAAAACAAATTTGCTTGATTTAGTATATAGTGACGCGGGTGACTTAAAGAGTCATATCACTTATGGTGGAAACCAATACTATATAACATTTATCGATGACTATTCTAGATATGCTTATGTATATCTAATGAAATCTAAAGATGAAGCCTTTGATAAATTCAAAATTTTCAAAGCAGAAGTCGAAACACAATTAGGAATCAAAATTAAAGTGTTACATTCAGATCGTGGTGGTGAATATTTTTCAAATGAGTTTATTTTGTTTTGCAAACAAAATGGTATTATTCACCAATGTACCGCCCCTTATACACCACAACAAAATGGTGTTGCTGAAAGGAAAAATAGAACTTTAGTTGAAATGGTTAACGCCATGCTCATAAGTTCTAATTTACCTTACAACCTATGGGGTGATGCTTTGTTATCTGCATGTTACATTTTAAATAGAGTACCACTTAAGAAAAATAATATTTCTCCTTATGAATTATGGTTCAATAGAAAACCTAACCTTACTAGACTTAAAGTTTGGGGTTGTTTAGCATATGTTAGAAAACCAGATCCTAAAAGACCAAAGTTAGGAAATAGAGCATTTAAGTGTGTTTTCATAGGATATTCTATTAATAGTATAACTTATAGATTTATGATTCTTGATACTTTAGAAGTCATTGAATCTGTAGATGTAGAATTTTTTGAAAATCAAACTATTGAGAATCCATTAAGATCATCTTGTCCAGAACCAACTGAGACTAATGATATGAATGATGATGAATATGCTCCTGCTCAAAACAGCAAGGAAGTGTCAGTACCAAATGATAGTACTGAACACAGGAGAAGTAAAAGAGCGAGAATAGAAAAGGACTATGGTCCTGACTTCATAACATATCTCGTAGAAGGCAATAAGGATGAAGTCCTTAATATGACAAGATATGTAATGAACGTCGATGATGATCCCAAAACATATTCAGAGGCTATGAGTTTTAGAGATTCTATTTTCTGGAAAGAAGCTATCAATGATGAAATGAATTCCATAATGTTAAACCAAACTTGGGTATTAAGTGATTTACCTCCTGGTGCTAAACCTATAGGATGTAAATGGATATTCAAGAAAAAGTTGAATACAAATGGATCCATTGATAAATTTAAAGCCAGATTAGTTGCTAAGGGATATAAACAAAGACAAGGAGTAGATTATTTTGATACATATGCTCCGGTGGCTCGCATATCCTCGATACGCTGTTTAATAGCACTTGCATCAATTCATAACTTGGTCATACATCAAATGGATGTAAAGACAGCTTTTCTAAATGGAGATTTAGAAGAAGAGATATACATGGAACAACCTGAAGGTTTCATAACCCCAGGCCAAGAAAAGAAAGTTTGTAAATTAGTTAAATCTCTTTATGGCCTGAAGCAAGCTCCCATGCAATGGCATGAGAAGTTTGATAAAGTTGCACTGTCATTTGGATTCATTGTTAATGATGCAGATAAATGTATCTATAGCAAATCGGATAAAAACGGTTATGTTATAATATGTTTATACGTTGATGACATGTTAATATTTGGTTCCAACATATCCTGTGTAAATGAAACTAAGAAGTTTCTATCTTCTAAATTTGATATGAAAGATCTGGGAGAGGCTGATGTAATTCTAGGAATTAAAATCATTAGGAAAACGGGGGAGTTATTATTAACTCAATCTCATTACATTGAGAAGTTCCTAAAGAAGTATAATCATTATGATGACAAACCAGCACCAACTCCTTTAGATCCAAGTATAAAATTAGAAAAGAACACTGGACGTACCATTTCTCAATTGGAATATTCCAATATTATTGGGAGTCTTATGTATGCTATGCATTGCACTAGACCAGATATCGCACATGCTATAAGTGTATTGTGTCGATTTACGAGTAATCCAGGTTTCGAACACTGGAAAGCCATTTCCAGAGTCTTAGCTTATTTGAAGGGAACCATAAACTATGGTTTATCTTATAAAGGATATCCTGATATAATAGAAGGATATAGTGATGCAACCTGGAACAATGTAGAATCAAAATCCAAATCTACAACTGGTTGGATATTTACATTAGGAGGTGATGCCGTGTCTTGGGCTTCCAAGAAGCAGACCTGTTTATCTGATTCAACTATGTTATCAGAATTAATTGCATTAGTAGACGCATGTAAGGAAGCGGAATGGCTTAGAAATTTGTTAGTAGAAATCCCATTATGGAAGAAGCCATCTCCAGCAGTCTTGATTAATTGCGATAATCAAGCAACGATATATAATGTTTTAATAAAACATATAATGGAAAGTCTAGACATGTGAGTCTAAGACATCAAATGGTGAGACAGTTACTCAAAAGTGGGGTTATAACTGTTGACTACATAGAAACAAAGAAAAACTTGGCTGACCCACTTACGAAGAGTCTTCCAAAGGCTATGGTTTCTATAAACTCAAAAGAAATGGGACTAAGGTCTGTGAATGAAGATTGATCATCCTTAACAGAAACCCAACTTGTGTTTTGAAAAAGATATACAAAGTTCAATGGGTACCAACAAGTTAAGGAAATGATTATGGAACACTAAATCAATAATCCCATAATGTTTAGTGTTGGATTCTGCATGAACTAAGGATGGATTAATATCCTTAATAAGTCTAGAAACCCTAAAAGGTGTCTCGCAGAAACACCTTAAGTGACTTACCTCTATGAGTATGGAAATCAGGTCGTTTCCTAGGAAAGTAAGACCGCTTTCTAAGTAGACTCATGAACCAGGATTTAAGCACATGGCCATTAACGTGCTGAGCAATACAGAACACTCTAACTAAGGAATACAACATGTGTGATTGTTCCGGTTATATCATTAAGGGATACTTGGTTCAAGATTCGTTCACCGTTGAATCTCGATAGAACTTTGAATGATTTACACTAAGTAAAAGTTCAAATCCAAAAGATACTTTTATCTATGTGTTGTTTCCACGATGATGCAAAACTTGATCTTAGAACTACATAGGCTTGATCCCACTTGGGTATGTAGGAAGTCACACTAGTGACTCAGCCATCCACTTTAATTTTATTTTGAAAATTGGGGGAGATTGTTGTAAAATTTTCAAAACAAATGCTTTGGGGTATGGGTTTAATTTGAAGAGAAGAATTAAAATAGGAAGAAGAAAGGAGCAAGTAGTTTTTGTCCCACATTGTAAGATATATGTGTGTATGTTGCATACTTAAGTGGCTTTCTCAAGAAGGTGTTGGGGCCTTGGGGCACCCAAATGTTTACTTTGTTGTGAGGAGGGAGACTATGCATATAGACCACACACGCGCGCGCCGTCCGTCCGACCGACCGAACCGGGTCGGGCCGGGTACGAGTACGGGTTTCGGGTTCGGGTCAAATGAGAAATAATTTTTGACCGGAATATATTAGTGATAAACGGGCCAAAACTGGGCCCATTACGGATCCGAAAGAATATTGGGACAGAAAGAAAACCTGTCAACAGGCCAAATTCAACCAGTCGACCGAATTTTTCTCTGTTTGATAACGGTCGACCGGTGATATTGACGTGTCGACCGATTTCAGTAAAATAGGGTGCGACGTTTCAAATTGAAACGGATGTGACTGTCGCAAACAGTCATGACGCTTCGCTGAAAAGACATCGCCTTTGGTCTGCTATAAATAGCGACGCCCAGAAACGTTGCAATGTAGCAAAAATCTTATCTTCTTCTTCCTTCGATCTGCAACGCCATTAAAGCGTTGTAATAACGCTGTTTCGTCTGTAACACCTCTGTGTTGTTACAAATTCCAGAAAAACGTTGCAGATACTTCATCTTCTTCTTCTCTTTGTTCTTCACACTACTTGCATCATCAGAAACATATATTCAGAGTGTTTTTGGTCGGATCAAAATCGTACAAATTTTGAATCCGATAACGCTGTTTCAAGGCTTCATTGAATCCTGAAGTCAATAGTTCGTTAACCCGTTTGTACCTGGTGGGTTGAACTATTGTCTGAAAGAATTTGCTCCGCAAATCCTTGAAGTCAGAAGTACGGCATTTATTCTCCTCCATTACCGTCTCAAACCACAAAATCCCCAACATGGTGTACATTTAACATTTGAAAAGAACATATATAATAGAGGAATGCAACCAACTAATGTATCATAGCAAACAGTGAGAATAAATCAATCGAGGAGAAAATACAAACATAAGACAGTGACATGTCCCTACTCATTTCAATTCTTCTTCCAATCACTTCAAACTCACTTACAAAGGCGACAAATTTCCAAATTGGACTCAAAAATATACCAACTTTAAGCTTGTTCAAATCTTATTACAAAAATATGTCTTTATATTTGCAAAATCCATACATGCACAAATACTTAAAAAAAATTATACTTGCACATTCCGAAAAAAGTAAGCATAATTTAAAAAAAAATAGTACTAGCGCAATTCAAATTTGTACAAATGAAAATATATTTTTAAAACAAAAATTACACTTAACGCAACCCATATTTGTGCAAAATAGTATCTATTTTTGTAATAAGTTTGAGGTGTAGAGCTGAAATAAGCTATAACTCACTATAACTCAATAACAGCTCACTGCTATTTTATAAAATATGAAAATTTGTGCTTATAAAATATGAAAAGTGTTATGATTTTTATGCGCAGCGAAAGCTTGACAAAATGCCAAGAAAAATTGGATTTTTATCACCCAATCACTTGAAGATGAATTTGGTTGAAAAAAAACACAAATAATATCGGAAATATGAGCACACGATATTCCACCCAACCACCCTCTTTATTGATTCACTAATAAAAATTGTTTACAAACGATCTCAACTATCGTTACAAACAATTACAACTTGAACCAATAACCTTATTGAGAAATAGGTAGAGAATATCTAATGGCTAAAAAATTTTGAGGAGAAAGACAATGAAGAATAATGGTAAATTTTCCACACATAATGAAGAGATTAGCTAACCCTTTTCATAGTGAGAATTGCTTCATGCCCAAGAAAAACTTGGCTTCATGCCCAAGAAAACTTGGCTCTCAAATATCTTCATATATGTTATAAAACTATTTGGTTAAGCACCAAATATCCTTGCAATAAATATCTACAAATATAGCAACTAATATCTCTCCATAAAATCTAGCATCAAATCTCTTCATCAAATCTAACAACAAATCTCTCCACAAAATATGTAAGATTATTTGTTGCCCAAAATTGTGATTTGTGTATCACCAATTTCAACACTCCACCTTGATACCAAATCACATCTCCTCCACTCAAACAATAGCCCCTTAGCTCTCACTTTCAACCTTTCTTTCTCAATTAACACCATTACAAACCTCCACCATCGCTCAGTAATGATGCACCTCCATTATCCGTGCACCACGCCGCTAGCGATCTTCAAAAGAATTTGTAATACCACAAAGACCTCCATCTCGTCTTTGTGGATTTCACAACTCGACATCCGTCTTCCACTTGACATGATCTCTTCATCTCCGGGATCCCTCAAGCATCATCAACATCTAGACCCTTGTCGATACCATAATCCTCTACCTTAGAACCATCAGCAGTGACCATATTAACCTCTCCACCTTGCCGTGGACTGGGTTCTTCAACCGTCACCCGCCTTTCATTATTGACCACCGAACCGACCAAACTATATAGGTTTCCCTCCTCCAAAACTCCTCGCATCATCGCAAGACCACTTTCCTTCACTCTCAAAACTCCACCTCGAGTCTCATAAGTGCAACCGCGGCGATCTAACTGACCGAGAGATATGAGGTTATGCGAACAAGTGGGTATGTGCCTCACACCGGCCACTTCTCTCACCACTCTATCATGCATCCGAAACCTAACAGCTCCAACTCCACAAATTGGTAGCTCTACTCCATTGGCCGTCTTTATCATGCCAACACTCTTCTCATATAAAGAAAAACTTTTCACATCACGGCATATGTGAAAAATTGCTCCTGAATCCATCTTTCAAGGCTCCACAACACTAAATAGGACATCACATGAAGAATCGCTTTCGGTACCTTCAGCAAAACCTGCTTGTCCCAAATTATTATTATTATCACCTTGCGCCTTCTTCTTATCCCTCTGATAAGCATAACAATCATTGCGCTTGTGGCCTTTCTTACCACAACGATAACAAGCACCTTCACCAATAGCCCATTTCTTCTTACTTCTTGTATCTTTCCCCGAGCCCCTTGCTACCATCGCCTCAGTTTGAATCGATTTCAACTCCGACCCTTTTCTCCTTGGCTCCTCATTCAAAAGACTGCTTCCAACCGTTTCTAAAGAGATAGTTCCATTAGCATTTGAATTACTCAATGAAACAACCAAAGTCTCCCAACTTTCCGAAAGAGAACTCATCAATAAAAGAGCCTGCAACTCATCATCAAAATTGACCTTCATATTTGTCAGTTGATTGATCACATCCTGAAACTCGTTCAAGTGCTCTGCAACAGACTTCTCCTCATCCAATCAAAGTTACACCAACTTTCGAACCAAAAAAGCCTTACTTATAGCACTCCTCAACTCATACAAAGATACTAATTTGTCCCACAACGTCTTCGCGGATTCACAACCAGCCACATGGTGGAATACAGAATCATCCAAATATTGGCGAATCAACGCAATCGTCATTTTGTCCATTTTCTTCCACTTTCCCTCATCCATATTCGAGGGCTTCACCCCATCTCCATCAATGGGATCATGCAAATGATTAAGATATAGAATGTCCTCCATCTTTGGCTTCCATATACCCCAATTCTTCTCATTTAAAATAGCCATCTTTGGAAATTTCATCATCTCCGACATCTCCAATTTTCAATCCAACAAACACTCCAAGCTATGCGGTGATCTGGCTCCGATACCAAACTGTTATGATTTTTGTGCGCAGCAGAAGCTTAACAAAATGCCAAGAAAAATTGGATCTTTATCACCCAATCATTTGAAGATGAATTTGATTGGAAAAAAAACACAAATAATATCGGAAATATGAGCACACGATATTCCATCCAACCACCCTCTTTATTGATTCACTAATAAAAATTGTTTACAAACGATCTCAACTGTCGTTACAAACAATTACAACTTGAACCAATAACCTTATTGAGAAATAGGTAGAGAATATCTAACGACTAAAAAAATTTGAGGAGAAAGACAATGAAGAATAATGGCAAATTTTCCACACCTAATGAAGAGATTAGCTAGCCCTTTTTATAGTGAGAATTGCTTCATGCCCAAGAAAAACTTGGCTTCATGCCCAAGAAAACTTGGCTTGCAAATATCTTCATATATGTTATAAAACTATTTGGTTAAGCACCAAATATCCTTGCAATAAATGTCCACAAATATAGCAACCAATATCTCTCCATAAAATCTAGCACCAAATCTCTTCATCAAATCTAACAACAAATCTCTCCACAAAATATGTAAGATTATTTGTTGCCCAAAATTGTGATTTGCGTATCACCAATTTCAACAAAAAGACATCTGCTTCCCTCTCACTATAACTCAATAGCAGCTCACTGCTTAGTTTCTTATTCGGTTCGGAACTACATTTAATAGATAAGGTTGCAAAGAATCATATTCGTATTCTTTTTTAGGAACCTCAGTTCATTTTTTCATTGCTTCATTTTACAACTCTCATACATCCTCCGCTCTCCTTAAAGAATCTTCTACAGTTAAGATCGAATCATCTTCTTATGTACAATAAATATTTCTTGTTTTTGTTTGTAATTTATAAATAAATGCACTTTAAGGGGAGGTGGTATCTCTATCTATATATATCTTCATCATCAAGCATTTATAACCTTAAGAAGTTGTTATAGAAGAAGAAATTAAAGACCTATATTCATTTAGAATGAAGTTGGTTGACAGCTTCATTTATAATCATGCGCTCGCGACCAGTGATAGAAGTGGAAGCCTCGTACAGACAAAATTTGGTAGAGATTTCGATTTTGATACCTGACCACCATCGCTTTAATATTTGAGAAACAGGCGGCGAACGATACGAATAGAACATTAATTATAAAAGAAAATGGAGAAAGAACTTGAGAGAGTGGATGTAAATGAAGGTAGAAAAGGGGATTAGGCTTTGTTTTGGTGGAATAAGGATTGAAAAAGAAGCGGCCTGGAAATGAAAAAGAAGCGGCCTTGGAAAAATTTCGTTCCTCGGCTCACCAACCGGAAGCGGGAGGTGAAGATATTTACCGCCTAATTATGAGGATTTGTGATGACACAAGAAATGGGCCATATTCAACTATATTTGGCTTTAAACTAAACAAAGATGACGAGATGCCCTTAAACGTCATGTTAAGTAGCCATCAATAACCATTTTTCTTGTAGTAGTGGCTGTATGGGTGCTACTGGAAGGGTACATGCGGTTTGAATAACATGAACGGTATGGTTTCAAACAAAAGAAAAAAAATAACAAAAAAGGAGAGTTGCGCAGTGAGTATTTTCGGGAGGAGCAGCGTATTGTAAGTGTTGCACGAAAGAAGAGATACTGGTGAGGATGGGCCGGGTGCGCGGGTTTGTTATTGGGCCAGTTGAAGGTAAGTATAAAGCCCAATGTAAATAAATAAATGAAGATAAAGTTCAAATTCAATTTAATTTGCATATAAACTTGTTAATTTAATATTTCACACATACAGGGTCAGAATCATGAAGGGTCTGAACTTTGGCAACGTATTCACACAGGCTATGCGATAAAGCTTATTTGGAACTGTTCAGAGCTCGTTTGAATTTATGGCGGAATTAAATGCTTGATTTAACCAATCAACCATAAATCATTATTTAATGGTTAACGACTAAGGTGAGTAAACTCACTAATTCTGTCCAGTTTATAATTTCAAAATCTTTATTTAATATTGATAAAAATGATTTAATGTTGTGTGTGATGTTTGTTTGGATGATTTGCTAATTAATTAATTAGAATAATATATATAGTTATATATATATATCGTTGATTTGATATTGATTCTATTCATTTTAAGATTTCATATTGATATGAAATTAGTGCGATTTATGTTGATTAACATCTATGCATGTAGGGAAACAGGTTGGAGGGATCCAACTGGATTCCTCAACAATTTATTGTTGTTTTTCATATATTGTATTATATGATGGGACAGATAATCTGTGATTGATTATTGTGTGTTTTGGGATGTTGAATAACATTGACCTGAAATAATTGGTATTTAAATACAGTAAAATATATTCAAATATATTGGAAAAGAATTCGAGTTTTAAAAAGAAAAATCTATTTTAAAATATAAATTGAATCTCAACTGGCTAGAATGAAATAACTTGTTTTAATTATATTAAAAACAACTATTTTGGTAATAAAATGCAATAATTAGTATATACAAATGTGGGAATGGATATTTAAGAATGATTTAAAGTGGGAAATCATTTCAAAAGGAAGACAATGGAATCGTTTCGATATTCGAAATATGGATAGAATTCAAATAAATCGATAAGGATTTATAATTATGATTCGACGATGTCGAATGTTAATAAAATGATTAATTCTTAAAAATTATATATTATATAATTCAGTATTTGACAAAATAGTTAATATTTGGTTTAAAACCGATAAATTATGATCGAACAGGTAATCGAGATTATAGTATAAACTTGATATGTTACTAACAAGACATTTACATGTAAATGAAGTAGAAAACGAGTTTGAATTTATAAGATAACTCAATAAACAGACGGTTGACCTGTAATAGCATTTATGATTATAAATCAAGATTTGATTTGATAAAATAAGTCTAGATTCCTATAAAAGAATAATATTCATGTTTTAAAGTGATTAATGATTTAAAAAAACGTTTGCAGAGTTAATTAGTTATAAGTAAATGTTTGGAAGTGATAAATTCAAACATGAATTTAGAAATCAAGTTAACCTGAAATGGTGAGTTTATTCTGACGTTCGGAACGTAAATTAAATAGAGAGTATTCAAAAATGAGTTGTAAGTTGGAACTGATTCTATTGAATTCAGGAAAGTACCAGTTACTTTCCGGTTATAATCAAGATTTAATTAATTAATTATTATTTTATTTATTTAAATAAAAGTTATATTTTGAAATTAAATATTTCAAAGGAAGATATTATAACGTTATTGTTATAATAAAAGATTTTCATAAAGAAGTGGATTCGTAAACTGAATGCGAGAGTTATGTAAATAGTTTTGTAAATAAGAAATGTGTAACGATCCAACTTTCGAACACATCGAAAGTCGTGTCATTATATAAGAACAAGAAATAGATAGAGATAGAACTAAAGGAAAACATCAGAATCTCATAGCGGAATTTTAATAAAAGATAATACTTCATAATATTTTACATTAGAACACAGTACATCAGAGCATATTAGGTCCAGTGGTACATGCCATTCCATATTACAACTTTAATTATACATAACATCATAGATAACCAGACTTGAAGACTCCATAATTATACATGATATGATAGGTAGACTAGCACACAAAAAGTTTCCATCCAGCTTCCCAAGTTAAATCATGACCTGATTCACTTGTCTACTCATAACAAGTGTTATGAGTACCCAATAGTTTAAGAAAAACACAGAAAAATAAACTTCAGGTTAGTCAGGGGACTGGTATGAGTAAACGATTTTAAAACAAGTTAAAGAAATAAAAATATCTTATAAGACCACGAAGTAAATACAGAACGGGTTTTTACCTTATGAGAATAAAACACTTTGTATACTTTAAATCAGATATTTTCATAGTGTCTAGGGTTTTTCACAAATGATTTAGAATCTAGAAGAATGCTTGCATCGCACATTCTCTTATATAGTATACAAACAAAAACGCTTGTCTCTTATGGATAATGGATTTCTGACTATGACAAGGTATGGAACTACCTTTCGATAGTGTATTTCTAGAGGCGAATACACTGGGTTCAACAAGAACGTCTTGCAACCCGGCCCACACATGACCGACCACTCATTTCTCTTGAGTGTATCGATTGTATATCACCAATGGTTGTGTACGGAAACCATTTCCCGAACGGGTCAGAATCTATAGAATAAAAAACAAAAGGAATTTCTCTATATAGGTGATGCTACACCCTAATGGGAGCGACCCACATAGCCATGCTGCCTACCCGATTTTTGTCATTTCCTGAATGTGAGGCCTGAGGCTAGACTTACCTTTTTATCATCACGGTTTATTTGCTTTGAATGCCACATCATCAAAACTCGTCAATCACTAATTGACTTCCCCAAAAATATATTAAGGTATAAAGCAAGAGAAACGAATTCCTCTACCACCATATAAATACGTTTGGAGAGATCAACGTACGTGATCAGTTAGAATAACTTTGTCAGACATTTGTCCATACAAGTTGTCCTGGGATTGGACAAATCGAAGGCACTATTCAAGAATAGCCCTTGCATATCTCCGTCTTCAGTTATCTTTAATACTTCTGACATGCGACGTATAAACCTAATCAAAGTGGAATATTAAATTCGGACTCTTCGAAATGATTCACGTAATGTCTTTCCTATCAATTTATACTTAAGAACTATTTTTAATATTCATTTGATCTAAAAATGTTAGCTATCAGTTTAGACTAAACTGGATTAAGTATAATTTATTTTCTATTCTATGATCTTTAACCAACAGGAAGGTATATGGTTGTATTGTTTAAACCCAAGTGTTTTGGTTATCTTTTATAACGAACAACTAAAGTGTGTGCGTCGCACACGGTATTTTACTCTGCTTGTCAGTTTTGTTTTACACGACAATTATTTTCAATTTACATTATCGTCTTAATTGTAAACTGTCTTTTTGTTCTTAATCAATCATTAACAATTTAATTTCTATTTTATATTTATTATTTCCTTTTTGTTTTTATTTTATTTTTAAACCTGTTGAACTTCGGAAGCCAAGCTACTATACTGATTCCCTTGCCACTGTCTTTCCTTTCACCTACCCACTATATTCTGCTTCTCTTGGTCATAAAATAAAAATCTCTTTTTATTCATTTATTACTTTTCTTCTTTATTTTTATTTGATTTTCTATTTCGAACTTGGTTTAATTTAAAACTTCGTTCAAAATCTCTTTTGTTTGCATCTTTGCCAAAGTGCTAGTTTCGCAAGTACCACTTTTCAAAATCTCTGTGTTCCGCCTGCAAATCCGCCCAAATCGCCATGCACCAGCTAAAGTACCACATCTCCACTTGGTACTACCACTTTACCAAGTACCAAGGTTTAAAACACCATGCTCCACCTCCAAAATTCCATGCCCGCTCATGATTTTCACCTCTGCCAAAGTACCACCTGGTACTTACCAAAGTACCAAGTACCAGGTCGCCTGCACTCATGTTTTCTCGTCGAAATCTGATGCTGCACCCACGTTTCCTGCCTTTGCCAAAGTACCACTTGGTACTACCAAAGTACCAAGTGCCACCCCCTCCAGATCACGTCCGTTCACTGCCAAATCACCATAAAACCTATTTGCCAATTTTCCAGTACCACCCTGATGTACACGAGTGCATGGTGCACGTGCGCAACCACTCAAGCCACCGTTGATCACCTCTGACCATCCAGACCTATCACCCTTCACCTTCTAGTTGCGCCGCCACCTTCAGATCCGACCACCTTTATCTCTTTAGTGTTTTCACTGTATGACTCCTCCACCATCGAAATGGGTTTCATCGGAGAATCCCATGACCGCCACATCCTCCGACCATCTGAGTTCCTCCAACTCCTACAACACCACCGTGACCTTCCCACGCTTCGATCCCCCCAGACCGCACCTTCCAATTGCCACTGTCGCCGTGCAGTTTTTCGATGAACCACGATCCCCAAAAACAACCCCATGAACCCTAAATCTATTTCGTTTACAAAATTGTCACATTTGAAAAATCTTTTTATATTTTTCCTATAATCTAGGATCTCTTACGCTCCTCTCTGCTTCACGTCATGTCATTTCACCTAACGGATCACCGGAAATCGATCAAACACGATTTTCTGATCATCTCAACATTTCTTGATCATCCTAGCGTTATAAATTATGAAACTACCACTAAAAATCATCATTTGGTGTCATGTTTCCATTTATATATTCAAATCATGTTTTTGTATTGTTTGAATTTTCATATTAACAGTGGGTTTACATAGAACATCATGTTTTCTATTTTGTTGGATATGTATTCATTTTCAATGTTTCTCCATTGTTTATATTTACTAATGTATGAAATGTATACATTACATCCTACATTTATATCAACCTAGTGTGAGAATTTTTAGGTAGGATTCTCTTTTGAAAATAAGTGTCCATGAGGTTCTGTTTTTACAGAACACAGTAGCAGGTTGTTTTCTATGGTTTTCAAACTATCAACAAACTTATGCAAATATACTGGTACTTTATATATGAATAATACAGTCTACAACATATGTAATTCAAGGGTTTTTAGCATCAATTATTTGTTGTTTGTTGGCAAGATGATGGTGTTAACATAACAGGAACTTGCAGCTAAATCAAGACATATATACTGAGGTATTCAAAACAGTTTACAGTAAAGAATTAAACAATGAAATTAGATGAGGATTACTCACTTTTCTTTTTCCTGTGCTAAGCTTTTGAAAATAGTTCTCTGGTTTGGAGTTCTACTTCCTACTAGGTTGTTCGAACCAATTGTTTGTGGTGAGGAAATTATGCATTTGTGCCTCTATTTATAGGTGCTTTAAAGTAATAAAATAATGTTGCATTAAATGAAGGTCTGGGAAAAGAGGAACATGAGCAGCATGTTCAGTTTTGATTTTTGACTGATTGAAAAGGAGGAGAGCTAGCTTCTACTAGCTGTTTGGATGGAAACCCTTATTTTACAATTGCCGAGATGCTGAAAACAGGAAGTGACATGCCGTTGGGTACTAACTTGTACCAACCATGCAAAGAAATGGCTGCTAAGGGTAATATCACATTAATTTCCATTGTTGTGTCAACCATATCACTTGCTCTCTGTTTTTGATCAGTGAAAAGAAAGGCTATATCTCTTAGCTTATGTTAAGTTGTTCCCTATCTTTACAGCTACTTGTTTCAGGCGGCATATGGTCTTGAATTTGCACTATTTGTTTTAAAATTTCATACTTTACTTCCAAGTCTTCTCAAAAATCTGAAATACTCAGTACCCTATATATCTCGGCATATGTGTGACTAAAATCAATCCATCCCTATCTAGTTTCCTACTTTCTAGTTGCAGCAGCCCTCTTGTCTATTTAACGCATGAAGTGTATTAATATTTTAATGATTTGGCTTAAACAAATAGATTTTGAAGCTTGCTTTTCAACTAGTCCTTCCAAGAAATCAAAAATGTACAGAAGTAAATATTGCGGCACACGTGTGTATAAATCAATCCTATTCATGTCCCTTTCCTAGTTCTTAGGTGCTACCTCTCCCTTGTCTAATGCATATGAAATATATTACTATATATTTGGATCTATAAAGGCCAGATGTGAAACCAGGGTAATTTAGTTCATACATGTACATGATGTAGAATATTATACTGAGTGTACTTCGATTGGTAAACATAAATGAGGACAAAGTATAACCATTTCTTACTTATGTTCGAGATGTTCAAAGGCAAACTAGCACATACACACAAACAAGGAAATTTAATTGGATTGGTTTTCAAGTATTAAATTAATTGTATAAATTAGTTAATTATCAATAAATTATTGTCTAACAAAGGTCAGTAAAAACCCGGGACGTTACAAAATGGAGTCAAGGAAATTAGAAACTGACTGGAAATTAGTTAAGTTGAACAGCTTTCTGGGTATTGATCTGATGTTGTATTCGGCCTTCGGGATTAATACTTAGGGAGTTGTTCTCTTACTAATTTATGGTTAAGCACTGATGGACATTGAAGAATATTGATGCGTGAATAAGATAAGGAAATATTTTCCAATGTAAACAACGTATATTTTTTAAGTATAGAAAATAACGAATCGTGAATAAATGGAGATGTCTTCCAAGTATCGTGAGAAGCAAAACGAGTTAGAGAAATACTTGGGTAAAGATATAAAAGGGAAATTGGGAAATGAAATGATTATTGATAAATCTATTTAAAGGGGCTCAGTATTGATTGATGATTGATCGGTAAGATTTCCATTTGGAAATATGGCTGTTGTTTGTATGTATGTTTTCCTTTGATAGTTAAATAACCGACTATCAAAATTTTTAACCATTTTTCCATTGTTAATAAGAAGAGACCGGGATCAGATTTAATTTCTGAAAACCACTCCGTATGGGCATTAGCGTTGTGAATCAAATATGTTGAAGATAATTGAAGACGGAGTTTATGCAAGGGCTGTTCCAGCGATCATAGGTAGAAATTGTCTAAGTTGGATTTACGGAATAGTGCCTGTGGTTTTTCCAGTCCCAAGACAATGTGAATGGACGAATGTCTGATAAAGTATATGTAATAAATTGCGTAAGTTGATCGCTTCAAACGTATTTACGTTAGTAGCAGAGGGATTCGTTTCTCTTAGATTTACACCCGTGATAATTTTGGGGAAATCAATTTGTGATTTGGCGGGTATGATGATGTGGCATTCAAATTAAATGAAGGTGTGATCTGATAAAAGGTAATTTATGACCTCAAGCTTCATCAACCGGGAAATGACAAAAATCGGCAGGTAGCATGACTAAGTGGGTCGCACCCAATTAGGATATAATGTCACCATTAAGAGAATATTCATATTTTTACTTCTTTTTATTTCTGTATCTCCCGGGAATGGTTATGTTGGTATACCAACTATAACGTGACAATATATTTAGAAAATTCAAGCGAAATGAATGGTCGGTCACGTGTGGCTGAGTTACAAGATGTTCTTGTTGAACTCCAGGGTATCGCTTCTACAGTACACTGATCAGAAGGTGGTTCCATACCTTGTCATAGTGGGAAATCCATCCTCCAATAAGATCCCGTGGTTTCTGATTGTATATTATATATGTAGAGCATGAGATGGAAGCGTTCTGCTATATTGCTATTTACTTGATAAAGACACTATTATAATATCAGAATAATATGGTTTTTAAAATGATGTTGTAACGTCCCGTAATTACGGTATAATAATTAATTTATTTAACTATTTAAATTAGGATTTAGATATTTAAATGGCTATTTAATTAAATAATATTGAATATTTAATTAATATATATAATATAATATTATATTTAATTCGAAATAGTCGGAAATAGTAGAATTCACAATAATGTGTGAATTGAATCATTTAAAATATTTAATTCAGTTTAAAATTTGAATTAGAATAACGAATATATGATTTGAACGATAGTTGAAAGTATAATTATATTATAATTATAATCTAGCTCGAAATGGCGCGGTAGTTTGTAATTTAGCGATTCGAACTTTAAACGAATATACATAATTCGTTTTAAGCCAGATTTCTATGAAACAAGAAACGTTCGGAGCCGGTGAAGTATATTTTTCTAATGGAAGAGAAAAATCGAGATTTCGTCATGTAGATCGTAAGTTGTGTCCAAACCAAATTTTTGAAAAGTCACTATGGAATTCCTTTATAATTTATAATGATTTATATATATTATAAATGGATTTTTCA
The DNA here is from genome assembly GCA_030737875.1 of Allium sativum. NCBI lineage: Eukaryota > Viridiplantae > Streptophyta > Magnoliopsida > Asparagales > Amaryllidaceae > Allium > Allium sativum. Next base: position 694,904,644 of record CM060926.1, read on the forward strand.
ATATAAATTGAATATCGATTCAACCGAGATTTGAATATCGAGTTATAAATAAAATTGGAGCTGTATGATATTCTATTGTGAATATATACGATAATATAAATTTATTCATATTTAATTTAATTATTTTTAAATATATTTATATTTAAATGGGTTTATTTAGAGCTTTAAAAATAGCCAATTTTGCAAACGACTTCCGTTTTCGACGAAACTAATTTTGTTGGATCCGGAATATTAAATTGTTGTTACATTTCAATTTCATAATTTTTGAAGTCCTTACGTGGCCGTACGAGATTTTAATGTGAAAAACAGTCGATAATCTGACTTTAAAAATACGTTGTGTGAGCAAACTGAGTTGGAATTCTATGAAACCAGTTTCGTTGGGTCCGTAATGTCAAACTCTAATTGTATGTCCATTTTCATGATTTTTGGATTTCATGTGTGATCATATAGATTTTATAGGACGAAAATACAAATAGAAATGAGAATATAAATTAATATAAAATGAATGAAGCTTCTCCGACAAGCTAAATATATTCTATAAATGCCCCAATATTCTACCTAACACTAAAACTACTTTCGTCTGGTCAAACACTTCTCCGCCGCAGGTTTTCTTCCATGAAAATATTTTCGGTCTTCAAAAATTCAAATAAAACCTAGTAAAATTCCTAAAATCATTATATATATATATATGAACTCATGGAAGCATTCTCTACAGCCTAGTACACCTTTTGTGCAACTCGCGCACCATTTGCGGAGTTCAGAAATTATGCAGCGAACCTAGGGCTGACCGATTCACGCGATTGAAGCATTGATGGATGAATCTAAGTTTGTACTTGGAACCAGGGGTCGAATACCTTCGTTTATGATTTTCTCGGATTAAAAGAAAAAAAAGTGTCGCATTTCTCTCGTAAGATGCTGGGAAGGGCTCGATGTCGGGGTTCTATATTGGGGTGCGAGTTTACTGAAAATGGTATGGGGAGGGAGAGATTCGAATGTGGAGCAACTTGGTATGTTTTGTTCGATTTATCGTGAAGTATAGATGGAGCGTGGATGGAGAGAACGTTGGCTATGGTGGTTCGAGTTATGCTGGAGTGTGGATGGGGAAGAAGGGGATTGGTTTAGACGCGGGTGGGCTGGGCTTGATTGTGGTGAGGCCCAAATAATAAATATAATCCATGTTTAGTTTAATTATAAAATATATTAACTTGTTAATGCAATATCTTCGTCATATGATATCAGAATCGGACGAAATGAGATCCGTTGGGATTGTATGGACGAACGCTATGCAATGGTACTGACTAGGAGCGAATTGGAGCTCGTTACAATTTATAGCGAAATAAATTGTCTGTTAGAATCAACCGACAATTATCGTTATTTAACGATGATCGTCCAAGGTGAATAAGTCTCACTAACTCTGCTCAGTTTAGATTTCATAACATATTTTTAGAACTAATAAATATTGGTTGATTGTTGTGTGTTGATTGGTTAGTTGAACTGCCAACTGATGTGTTGAAAATATCTATATAGTTATATAAATATCGTTAATTAAATATTTATTTTGTTGATCAGACTATTTCATATTGAAATGAAATTGATGTTAATTATATTGTTTAACATCTGTGGATGCAGGGGACCGGGTTGGAGGGATCCAACTGGATTCCTTAATATTTATAATACTGTTTTTCATATATTGTGATATATGACGTGGTACATAACCTGTTATTGATTGTGTGTGTTTGGATGATGATTGATCCTTTTGATTTGGTATTTTAAATACCATATGAAATACTGGAATGTAAAAAGGGAATTTTCAAAATGTATTTTGAAAATAAAATATTTATATAAAATCAATGGATTTTATATAAAAGGAAATATTTATATGAAATAAATATAATTATAAAAGGTAATATTTTGGAAAGTAAATAAAATTAGAAAAGGGATTATATATAAAATAAATAGAATTATATAAAGGAAATATTTATATAAAATAAACAGAATTTTATAAATGAAATATTTATATGAAATAAAGAGAATTATATAAAGGAAATATTTGTAAAACAAATAGAATTGAAAAGGGAATATTTGTAAACATTTACAAATAGGATTGAAAAGGAAATATTTGGAATCATTTATAAATATAATTATAAAGGGAATATTTATTCAGAAAATAAATAGGAGTTATAAACAGGATTATTGTATAAAATGAATAGAACCTTATAAAAGAAAATAAGTGGGAAATAAATATTAAATGGAAATCTGTTTTTAAGAGATGAATTGGTAAGATTAATTTAAAGTAGAATTAAGTAGAAATTTGTTTTAAGAGATAAAATGTAGAAGATTAATTTATAAATAATGTTTTATAAATTAAGTAAATAATTGTTCATTGGATAAATTGAATATATAAGTCTGAATTTATATATGGAAGTAAAAAATCGGTTTTAACATCGATATTTGAGATTGAAATTGAATGTAGCAATTATAAAAGGATTTATAAACTAGATTTAAGTGTTAGAAATAGAAAGGATATTTTGTATGAATAATTCTATAAATAAAAGTATAAATAGAATTTGGAAATGGGATATTATTTAAAAATATGAAATCAAACTTAATGGATCATATAAAGGGAATATTTTCACATTCGATGTGAACAATGGATTAAAATAAATATTTTATAATTTAAAACATTTATAAAGAAATTGGGTTTTGAATAGGAATTCAAATGGGAATTTGAATGGGAAAGGAATTAGAATTAATCGAATGTAAGTCATTCAAATAAGAGTTAATCGAATAGAGTTAGTTGAATATTAGTTATTCGAATTAGAGTTAATGAAATAGAGTTAATCAAACTAGAGTTAATTGAATAGAGTTAATCGATTAGAGTTAATCGAATTAGAGTTAATTGAATATTAGTTATTCGAATTAGAGTTAATCGAATTAGAGTTAATCAAATATTAGTTGTTATTCGAATTAGAGTTAATCAATTATAGTTAATAGAATTAGAGTTAATCGAATATTAGTTATTCGAATGAGAGTTAACCGAATACTAGTTATTGGAATAGAGTTATCGATTATAGTTATTCGAAGGGGAAATTATCGAATATAGTTATTCGAAGGGGAGATTATCGAATATAGTTATTCGAAGGGGAGATTTCGAATATAGTTATTCGAAGGAGAGATTTTCGAATATAGTTTACTCGAAGGAGAGAGTTATCGAATATAGTTTATTCAAAGGAGAGATTATCGAATATAGTTTATTCGGAAGAAAGTTATCGAATATAGATTATTCGAGAGAGAATTATACATTTAAATTCGACTATATCGAATGTAGGAAAGTACTTTTTACTTTCCAATTTTTAAATCAAGATTTATTTATGTAATAAATTAGTTGTTTAATTATTTATCCAAATTAAATAAATAAAAGTTATCTTTAAGTTATTATATGTATATATATATATATATATATATATATATATATATATATCGGAAGTATGGGATTATAACCTTATTATAGTCAAACGAATTCTATAAAGGAAGTGGATTCGTAAATAGAATCTGAGGGTTACGAAAGAAAGTTTGTTAAAGATTTAAAAGGTGAACTTTGTCTATTTCAAGGTTAGAAAGATTGTTCAGTTAAGGTCTGAGAGGTAGTTATACCCCAACTTGATTGACTCCATTTTTAACTAAGGAATGGTTAAGGTTCGAAAGTGAAGGTTGGTTCAGTGAATTTAGTTAATGAGTGTAATGTTTTGAGTTGGCATAGCGATGTTTTATTTAAACATCTATTTAAATCCAAATGTAGGAGTTTTGGAAATGTATTCCAAATAAGAATCACAAATGTTTTCTAATATAGGAAATAAGAAATGAGAGTAAATATGGAAATGTTTTCCAATGTTAATAACATATAGTTTCTAAATATAGAAGCGGCGTGATAAACAGGATTTAAGAAATATATGGAAACGTGAATAGGGAAATGAAATAAATTAATGATAAATTAATTTATAGTGATAAACGTTGATTAATGATTGATCGATAAGATTTCCATTTGGAAATACGACCGTTGTTTGTACACATGTTTTCCATTGATAGTTAAATCACCGACTATCAAAGATCTTGACCATTTTCCATTGTCAATACGGAGAGATCGGGATCAGATTCATTATCTGAAAACCACTTTGTATGGGCATTAGTGTCGCGAATCAAATATGATGAAGATAATTGAAGACGAAGTTGTGCAAGGGCTGTTCTGGTGATCCTAGGTAGAAATTGCCCAAGATGGATTTACATAGTAGTGCCTTTGATTTATCCAGACTCAGGACAACGTGTATGGAAGAATCTCTGATAGAGTATATCTAATGGATCACGTAAGCTGATCGCTTCAAACGTATCCACGTTTGGTGGCAGAGGAATTCGTTTCTCTTAGCTTTATACCCGTGGTATTTTTGTGGAAATCAATTTGTGATTTGGCGGGTATGACGATGTGGCATTCAAAGTAAATAGAGCTGTGATCTGTCAAAAGATACGTTATGACCTCAAGCCTCATCAACCGGGAAATGACAAAAATCGGACAGGCAGCATGGCTATATGGGTCGCCCCCATTAGGGTTTATTGTCACCATCTAGAGAATATTCATATTTGTTACTTCTTTTCGCTTCTGTATCTCCCGGGGACAGTTATGTTGCTAGCAACCGTAGGTGATAATATATTCGATACACTCAAGAGAAATGAGTGGTCGGTCATGTGTGGGCCGGGTTGCAAGATGTTCTTGTTGAACCCAGTGTATTCCTCTCTAGAGATACACTATCAGCAGGTGGTTCCGTACCTTGCCATAGTCGGAATCTAATCTCCAATAAGCGCCTGCGGTTTTGATTGTATACTATATATATGTGGAGTGTGAGATGCAAGCGTTCTACTAGATTGTTAATTATTTGTGATTAGACATTATTATAATATCAGAAAAGTATTGATTTTTAAAATGTTTTGAGTTATCGTAAGGTAAAAACCATCCATATTTATGTGTGGATCGGTCTTACGATTATCATTTCTTTTGAAAATGATTTTGAAAAGTTAAACCGAATGGTTGGAGTTTACTCACACTAGTCCCATGAATGACTCAGAGTTTATTTTGTTTGGTTTTATCCTAAACTCTTGGGTTCCCAAATTTGTACGGACAGTCTAGTAGTTCACGTATTTCCAGGAATTTTTGGAGGAGCTGGGGTAGGAGGCTTCAGGATTTTATAGTTATTGTTTATTTCCATTGTGATGTAAGTATTGTACTCTAATATACAAAATACAGATTTGTGTTTCTATGTTACTTTGTATACTATATTTTATTCGTTCTGCAGTGAGATTCGTGTTACTCTGATGTTGTTGTGTTCTTCTTCTTCTATTCTAATAGTTCTACCTTATCTATTCTCACCCTCTAACTTCTTTCTGTTAACTATCCAGTATTTTCGATGCTTGGATAGTCGACATTGGTTTTAAATGTTGATTTTCTAGATAGAAAATCCCCGTGTCGTTAAAGATGTTTTGGGTTATCGTAAGGTATATTGAATTTAGTTAAGGTATAGATAGGAAGATTAGAATTATCGACAATTTTTGACAATCGATAAGTTATATAGTATATTGAGGCAATAAAAGGAGTTTTTTAAGTAAGCACGAGTACCTTGGGTTTTAAGTTTCACAATTTGATTGAAGGATATTCGGAAAGAAGAAAATATCTAAACTAAAGCATTTATACAACCGAATTGAGATGATCGAGTTTTTTGTGTAAAGGTTAATAGTAATTTTGGAAACAGAAAAAGGAATAAGTTTCATAACCTTTGTATTCGGATAGATTAGCAAGATAAGACCTTAGAAAATGATTTATAACTTCGAATTTTCTAAAAGGGCGGTAAATCGTTGAGTATTAAGCAATTGGTCATGTAAATGATGAGTCAGATATAAGGGATAATTAGAGATCATCGTTTGGAAAACACTATAGATATGGTTATCTGGACCTATGTATTCTACCTGGCAGTTCCATTATGAGGACGGAAGTTTTAGTAAAAAGAATTTTAATCTTGAGTTTGAAAATCTATAAGATTTCGAATGTGCAGTTACAATTCTTTTTCATTTTAAAGAACAAAAAGTTTTAAGGGGGTAAAACAAACGATCCAGAGTTTTAACCAATTTAAAATTGAAATTTTGAATATTTTATTTGAATTTTTGGATATAATATTGATTTAATATGATTTAAATATGAATTTAGTATAAGTATATTGATTTAAATAATTAAAAATTATCATGCTTTTGTTACAATAAATTTGCCAAATTCGTATTTGGTAAATTATTTTGTTAATATAATCTTTTGTTAGATATAAATATAATTTTATGAATATCAGAACCATTAGTAGCATTTGTTATAAGTGTTGTCTTTGAATTTCCACAACATTTTAAGTTAAAATGCTATCTTAAGCACCTCCTTCTTAAATAAACAAGTGTATGAACACTTGTCCAACTTCATGCCACTCTCCTTCTTAAGTTAAGTTATGACACTTGTCATTTTGCATATACCCATTCATGCATGAATGTTATGTGTCCCTTGATGTGTCACTCTCTCCTTACTCCATTTTTCCTATGAATAGCATTCTTTTCTTTCATTTTCTCATTCATTCCTACTTCTCCTTTCTTGTTCTTAAAGTTTTAGGTCATAGTTTCCATGGCATAGAAACCCCCTTCCTCCTCTCATTTTTCTCCTCCTCCATCCTCCATTTGGCCTCCACCGCCATCTTGCCAAAATTCGTTCTCCTCCTCCTCTTATAAAAAAAGAGATTTATATATATATATATATATATATATATGCAAAGAAGACGGTTTATCAAAATACTATCTGATGGTTTGTTTGCAGTCAGCTAGGCTCGCTTGCAAAGAATTTGGAAGCTATACTGGTGAGAACTTTTTAAATCTATACGCTAGTTTAATGTGCACTAATTAGCGAAGATTAATTTAGATAATTAAGTAGTGTTGTTACTGTTGTATATAACAGTGTTGTATACACAATTATATGATTTTTGTTTGATGATAACAACCAAAAATATTTATTATTGAATATGTTTGTAACTGTACTGATATACTACACAACAGACAGGAATATAATATTTCTATTTAAATAAAATACAACTATACAGAAATTTAAAAAATCACACTGCATTTTATTTAAATAAAAATATTTTTTAATATAAAAAAGTACACCTTTTATAACTCCACTATTTGATATACTACATTTCATTCATACAACTCTGTCACTCACTCTATACAACTATATTTACATTCACATATACAGACACTGTCATACATTGACACTGTTATTTTTCACTGTCTTCCATTTTCTGTCTTCACAGCCTTCAGTCAAATTATGTCTTCATACCTGTCACAAGAAACACACACAGTACACTGCAATAAAAATAAAACTGAACACATGCAAATAAAATTTATTTTAAATTTGCCTCAGAATTTTGGTGTGTTTCTCATCATTTTCTAGATCTTGTACGAATCCTCTAATACAGACTGCTTGTGATATTCATAGTGATACACTGTAAATACCATAAGACAGACTGATTTCTAGAGCCCACATATCAGCTTCGCATAACCACACTGGTTTGCTGATCAGAACCAGCATTAGCTGATTCTGAACAACCTCAACACAGTGTAGTAGGACTGATGATTACAAAAATATACGTTTTTCATCCGAGTATCCCACAAATATAAAGTTGCACATTCAAAACACATGTATACAAAAACAATTGTTTGCATATACACACGAGAATATGCAGGTAAAAGCCCAAATCAAAAATGGTCAATCTCGAGCCAACACAGCCAAGTCAAAAATGGTGAACAAACATTTCAGCCAAATCAGCATGTACATGGTATGTGCACAAGACTCTGGAAAATATCAAATGTACACAACAAATTCCAAAGGTGCAACGGGGTAGTTTAAGAACAATAGCAAGCAACAATGTCACACAGCAAAGAATGGTGCATAGGCTAGCTTGGTGACAAAGCTAAAGTCAAGCAAGTTGAAAAGTGGACAAACAAAAGTTGTCGACATAAATCAAAATGGACCAGCATATACAAGGTGTAGCCGATCAGCATTAGCACAAGTACAATCATGGTCGAACCAAAGTGCAAATAAGAAATGACACTTGTGTTACAGCAAGTGCAACGGCATGGTAAACAAGGATAAACACCATATCAGTATGTGTATAAACAACATAGTATATGTCATGCCAACAATGAAATTCACAAGAGTAAACTACAAGATTGCTCAAGCAAAGTCACAAACAAATCAAGTGCAAGTAGATGGTGAGCTCAAGTACAAACTCAGTTTTCCTTACTTACAATTAAAACAGTAATGGACACAACAACATTTCCAACTCGATCAACTATCATGACCCAGTATGCTCAGAAATTCAAGCAAGATCATCATACAGTAAAGGCGTGAACATATGGGTGTTCATGTATATGGTAGTATCGCAAAGAATGTAAGTAAACAAGTATCAGTGCAATGAACAAACCAATCAAATAAAGCATCAGTTCTTAACAGTTCAAAAATGATGTAAATCAAGGTAGCATCGATTTCTATCCAAGTGGAGTGTAAAGTCAAAACAAGGAAAATCAGTTCTTATCAGTTCAAGTATTAAGCATTATATCTGTTCTTATCAGTTCTACTTATCCTGATCAAAATAGTCAAAGGGAAATGCAATCCAAAGTTCCAGTAAAACCGTTCAAGCTTGTATTTACGAAAAAATACATACGACATTTATTTTAAGTCAACGAAGACAAATTCAAAGTCCAGAGTGATCAACAAGCAATTAAAGTATCTAAAGATATTTTTTTTCAAAACAATAGATGAACGGGATTCTATATGACTCGATCAAAGTTCAAGAAGCTACCAAGATTTTTCAGAGCAAATGGGGCCAAGCTAAAAATTCCAGAACAGGTTGAAGATTACAAACTCCAAAATTCAAAACCGTAACCAAGAAAAAAATCCGCAATATTCCAACAGAAATCGCAATAAATATTCAATTAAATCGAAGTGTCTAGAATCAGAGTTTTTAGGGATCAAAATCCCTATAAATACACATATCTTCATCTTTGGCAAAAACACAGAAATACAGAGTAAAAAATTGAACATATTAGAAGAGGAACAAGGGCGAAAATCACATACAATTTTCAGAGCTGTCAACATTGAATCGGAATCCACTGGAGCATCAATTCAATTGCATAAATTGTTGGAGGAAGATCGTTTTCCAGAGAAAGCCTAGAAGAACCGCCGTCATTATTATAACAAAAGAAAAAGCATCGGGACTAAGTAAAAAGGATGGCCGACCAAGTTCAAAAGGGGCTAAGTCTTTTAATCTTATTCCTAGGGTTTCATTTAGTTTGTTTTTAAAGTTTGATGTTTTAAGATTGCTTTAATTTTTAAAAAGGAGCCAATAACTACTAGTGTTTGTAGTTAGAAAAATCACAGCTTAGGAGAACAAGTTGTGTCAAGGTCTTGAGCGTAGGTTAAAACAGTCAGGAGTAAGAGTTGCGAGTTTACAAGGGTCTGTAAGCGTAGAGATTATTTATAACTCCTAGTAGAAACATTGAATGCAGCAGTAGGCAGGGTTTTGCCGAAGCTGGGTTTATTCTGTGTGTGATTTTCTTTCTGCAAGTTATTTTTATTATTCTGTTTTAATTTTATTTAGTTTTAAATTTATTTAAATTGCAATAAACCCTATTCACCCCCCTCTAGGGTTAATTTAGATCCTACAAGTGGTATCAGAGCATGTATTTTTAACTCTAGAGTCATGAATCTGTCTAACAACACTTTTTCTAAGGGTCAGTCCATAGCTAGGCCACCAATGTTTAATGGAACCGATTATGCCTATTGGAAAGCTAGGATGAAAATTTACATAAGTTCAGTCGATTATGATGTATGGAATATTGTTGAAACAGGCTACACACCACCCGTTACGATTATTAATGATATTGAAATTCCTAAGCCAAAAGATAATTGGGATGCTAATGATAAAAAATTATTCTTAACTGATGTCAAAGCAATGAACGCTTTAATTTTTGCTCTTGATAAAACTGAGTTTAACTGTATATCTCACTATTCAACTGCACAGGAAATTTGGCATACTTTGGAAGTTACACATGAAGGAACATCTCAAGTCAAGGAATCCCGTCTCGCACTACTCTGCAACGAATATGAAAATTTCACGATGCGTAAAGACGAAGATATAAAAGAGATGTATGGTCGATTCTCAACACTGATTTATAATGCAAGGGCTCTTGGTAAAGTCTACACTGAAGTGGAATTAATACTCAAAATACTGAGAGTACTACCAATGAACTTTGAAGCCAAAGTAACGGCCATTCAAGAATCAAAAGATTTAAGTAAGTTCAGAATAGAAGAGTTGATTGGAAACTTTATTGCTTATGAAATGGAGTTAAAAGCCAAAGAAGGACGCGATGATTCAGAATCAAAGAAAAAGATAATTGCTCTAACCAGCACTGCTGAAAGTAATGATGAAGCCGAGAATCCCATTGAAGAATTGGCTATGGTTCTTAAAAAGTGGTCTAACAAGAAATTCAAGTCAGGAAAGAAGAATTCAAAATCCAACAAATCCAAGAATTCAGACAACTCAGACGATGAAGTCATATGTTACAACTGTAATAAACCTGGCCATATCAAACCAAATTGTCCACTACTTCAGAAAGACAGAAAGAAGAAGAAGAAAAAGAAAGCTTTTGCAGCTACATGGGACGATGAAGAAGGAGAGGAAGAAGACTCTGACAGTGATAAAGAGGAAGCCAATTTATGTCTTATGGCATAGTCAGATTCGGGAAGTAGCGAAGAAGATTCCACTGAGGTACCAAACTACTCTTACAAAGATTTAATTTTAATGTGTCATGATCTTACCAAAACCGTTGATTCTCTTAAACTAAAAGTCAAGAAATTAAAATATAATAGGTTAAAACTGGTTCATGAAAACAATAGGTTAGAAACTGAGCTTGAAAAGTGACAAATCTTGATTGTGAAAACTGTAAGTTTTTAAAACAAGAGAAAATAGAATTTAAAGCAAATTTGGAAAATTGAAATAAGAACACTTGGCTTTAAAAGAAAGTGATGACACAAAAAGAAAGAATTTCATCAACAGATGCACCTCTCTTGTAAATGAAAATGTAGCACTTAAAACCAAAGTAAAAAATCTTGAAATAACATTGAGCAAGTTTTCAAAAGGAGAAAAGTCATTTAGAATGCTGCTTGGAAATCAATTATATGCTAACAATAGAAAAGGATTAGGATTCGGGAAAACGCACATTAATATGAATGATAATGCGAAGGGTGGAAGTGTTTTTTCTAAATGTATAAAATGTGGAAAAATTGGGCATAGCAATGAAAAATGTGAAAGTAAGAACAATAATAAAAAATTCATACAAGTATGGGTTCCAAAAGGGACGACAAGCAATTGTTACAGATTTGGATTTGGTAAGTCTAAACAAATTTGGATTCCAAAAGGATCTGTTGTTCAAAATCAAAAAATTTCAGTTACTAATTTTATTAGACCTACGAGTTTCTCTTGGTCATTCTCTTCTTCTCGTGTGTAGGTATGTTGGCGGGCTAAGGAGCAACAAGAATGGTAGTTGGATTCAGGTTGTTCCAAACATATGACAGGAGATAAATCAAAATTCCTTAGCCTCAAAAAATATAAAGTGGAAGTGTGATAATGGGCGATAACAGAAAATGTAAAATTATCGGTAAAGGTAAAGTAGGTAATAGTACTTTCTCCTTAACTGATGTTTTATATGTTGAAAACTTGCATCATAATCTCATTTCCATTAGCCAACTATGTGACAAAGGAATGAGTGTGATATTTGATAGTGAATCTTGCAAAATTATTGAAAAATCCACTAACAGTATTGTGTTCACAGGAAAAAGAAAAGGAAATGTTTATACGCTTTGATTTGATGATTTGACTCTCTCACGATTTTTAGTAGCTACGGATGAAGAAGTTTTCTTATGGCATAGGAGATTGGTTCACGCTAGTATGAGTCTCTTAGAAAATCTTGAATCAAAAGAATTGGTAAGGGGATTACCACATCAGAAATATAAAAGTAACAAAGTGTGCAAATCTTTTACTATGAGAAAATTCAGTCGATCATCATTTCGCCCCAAAAATGTTGTTAGTACTAATAGGGTACTTGAATTGATTCACATGGATTTATTTGGACCAAATGAAATTGCTAGCTTGAATGGAAAACGTTATTGTTATATGTTGGTTGTTGATTATTCTAGATTTAAATGGGTTTATTTTCTAGCTAAAAAATCCGAAACTTTTGATTACTTTTCAAAGTTTGCAAAACTCGCTCAAAATGAAAAAGGTGTTTCAATAAAAACTTTGAGAAGTGATCACGATGGTGAATTTGTAAATTTGGATTTTGAATTTTTTTGTGAAGATAATGGTTTTAAACACAAATTTTCTTCTCCTCGAACACCTCAACAAAATGGGGTGGTCGGAAGGAAAAATCGTACATCACAAGAATTGGCTAGATCTATGATAAGTGAATATAAATTGCCTTTGACTTTTTGGGCAGACGCAGTCAATACATCCTGCCATGTAATGAACAGAGTAATAATTAGACCAATACTTAACAAAATGTCCTATGAATTGTGGTTTGACAGAAAGCCTAACATTTCATATTTTAGAGTTTTTGGATGCCCTTGTTATCTTCTTAATACAGGTGATCAATTTGGTAAGTTTGAATCAAAGGCCGATGAGGGAATTTTCATGTGTTACTCTTCAAGAAGCAAGGCTTATCGAATCTTCAACAAACGATCAAAAACTATTATTGAAACCATCAATGTGAAATTAGATGAATCAGATCTGGATACTGGACAAAGAGAAAAATGATGAGGGAATTACATATGAGGGTAAAAAAGAAAATAGCAAAGAGAAGACTAGCAGTGATGATTCAACAAAACAAATATTTGAGGTCGAGAAGTTGAAATTCAAAGCCAACCATCCTCCAGAATTGGTAATAGGAAATCCAACGGCAGGTATACGAACTCGTTCATCATTTAATAAAGATATCTGTGCATCTTGTATTTACAACTGTTTTATCTCTGAAACAGAACCTAAAAATGTTGAAATTGCACCTAATGATGAAAGTTGGATTTTAGCAATGCAAGAAGAACTTAATCAATTTGAACGGAATAATGTTTGGAAATTAGTTCCTGGACCAAATAACTATCCAGTAGTAGGAACTAAATGGGTGTTCAAAAATAAGCTTGATGAATCCGGAAATGTAATTAGAAAAAAAGCTAGCTGGTTGCAAAAGGATATAAACAAATTGAAGGCATTGATTTTGATGAGACATTCGCACCAGTAGCTAGGTTAGAAGCCATTAGAATTTTGCTCAGTTTTGCATGTTATAAAGGTTTCAAACTTAAAAAAATGGACGTAAAAAGTGCGTTTTTAAATGGAGAATTAAAAGACAACCCCCTGGTTTTGAAAATCATGAATTTCCAAATCATGTATTTAAACTTGAAAAAGCATTATATGGTCTTAAACAAGCTGCTAGAGCATGGTACGATTATTTAAGTGCATATCTTTTGGAAAACGGTTGTAAAAAGGGTAGTGTAGACACGACATTGTTTCTATTACATGAAGGTGAAGATTTTTTAATAGTTCAAATTTATACTGATGATATTATATATGGTGCTACTAATGATCGTCTTTGTGAGAAATTTGAAAATGTCATGTAGGATAAATTCGAAATGAGCTTAGTAGGTGAATTGAAATACTTCCTTGGATTTCAAATCAAACAAAGCATCAAGGGCATTTTCATATCACAAATAAAACACGTTACTGAATTGCTGAAAAGATTTGGACTAGAAAACGCAAAACCACTCAGAACACCGATGAGTCCTTCAACCAAGCTTGACAAAGAGGAGAAAGGAGTTGCAGTTGATCAGAAAAAATATCATGAAATAATTGGTTCACTTCTTTATCTCATCGTATCTAGGCCTGATATTATGTTTGCAGTCTGTTTATGTGCACGCTTTCAGTCTAATCTGAAAGAATCACACTTAAAAGCCACAAAAAGGATATTAAGATATCTTTTGCACACAACAAATTTGGTTTATGGTATCCCGCATGCAATAATTTTGAATTTATTGGATATTCTGATGCTGATTATAGTGGATCCCTTGTGGATAGAAAAAGCACTAGTGGAACTTGTTTTATGCTAGGACATTCATTAGTTTCATGGTCAAATCGAAAACAAAATTGTGTTGCTTTATCCACAACTAAGGCTGAATACATTGCTTTAGGAAGTTTTTGTGCACAAATATTATGGATGATGCAAACTCTTTCAGATTTTAGCATAATTTATAAAAAAGTACCACTAAATGTGACAGTAAAAGTGCTATAGATTTGTCTAATAATCTTGTTCACCATTCACGCACTAAACACATAGATGTGAGACACCATTTTATTAGAGATCACATTTCATGAGAAGATATTTGTATTGAGTTTATTTCAACTGATTGTCAACTTCGCTGGTATTTTTACAAAACCTCTTCCCGAAGATAGAATTTCACGATTATGCTTAGATTTGGGAATTATAGAAATTGATTGATCATTATACATTTTTTAAGAAATTCTTGGTTATTCAAAAGTTAAATGATTGGTCATTTGAACTATTTTGTAACTCGTTGAAATTATGTCAGAACTTGAAATTGTGATGAGTATTGACTATAATATTTTTTGTATCATGAGGAAATATTTTAAATCTCATGATGATTGGACAGATTTTATAATATTTGTGAATTAGAGCTTATTTCATGACCATCTTCTATATCTACCATATTTGTGTCATTCGTCATGGTTTTATTTAATTTTGGGAGTTCTAACTATTCTTGGAATTAAAAAATAATATTTTATCCTTGGTATTCACGCCCATTTAAAAGTCCTCACGATTATGTGTGGGTGAATTACCTTAATCTCTATATGCTTCCATTCTCACTTAAAAGACCTTTGGGCTGTGCATGGACGGAACTCATTAGAGAGGATAAAGTTAAGTTACTATTAACCCCATTTAAAATATCTTTGGGCTATGCGTGGCTAGGAAGTGCTTAACACATTTTTGAGCATATTTAAAATCTTTAAAATTCATACTCAAATATTCAATTTCTATCGAACTCTCCTCATTCTATAAAATCCATTGTAAATCCATTCATTCTGAAAGTGAAATTTGCTTCTGATTCGAAGAATATTATGATTTTTGTTTGATTAAATGAGATTTACGATTTATTTTCTTTTTGATCTGAATTTATAATTCTAGTTTATTGTAACGACACGGGTTTCGCCCGGACCTAATCGATCGCTAAACCGACCAAGACCGTTCGAATCCCGCATACGCTAACTTTGGGTATACAACACATCAGAACAAATAACAGAAGACTTCAATAAACATCATAATAATGTTACATCAGAGTACAGAATATCAGAGTATATCGAAATATAATACACAGTGGAAGATAAATTTACATAAATGTAATACAATGCACAGCGGAAATATAAACTACACAGCGGAAGACTGTAAATGCCTGGACACAGCTTAAAGCTTCAATCCAGAATCCTGCTCAATACATCTGCAAAATAAAACTACTCGACTGCCCATGTGGAAAATAGGGGCACCCGAGTTCGCAAAGGAAAAGCAAACTACAGGTCAGTCATGGGACTGGTGTGAGAAACTCTAACAGTTATAATTAACTTATTTACTAAAATGGCATATCACGGGACCACGCCGCTAACGCGGAACGGGTTTACCCCCATGAATACCAGTGTATAAACAATAATCAATATAGATATATGGATCTACTATGCATCAATCAACATGCAATATCCCAATCCACCCATTTAGATTAATCACTACACTTAGATTTTCTAAATCCAATTCGATTTACAGAAATTATTCCTTTGGATTTTATTCCCGATTTCTTATTTCAAATCATTTGAAATACATATCTAACTTTCTATATCAAAGTAGAATTTCACTTCGGGATCTCAAATCAAATCATTTGGAAATGTGAATTCCAAAACATAACAATGCATACAAACAAGTATGCAACCAAATATCGTGCTCCCCATCGACAAGGCAAAGGGTACGCACCTCGCAACTCGATATATATATGTGCACCTACCCCACATAGGAGTAGGCTACACCGACGATGCACCTCCCACTCATGGAGAGCATACACCGCCCTCTCACCCATACTTTTAGTCTCAGGGTTACCCGAATCTTTAGCCACATACTAAATCATTTCATATCCCGAAGTAGGGAAAATCATTTCACAACATAATAATCACAAGTACTTTCAAAATTTAGTACTTCACATTAGTAATTCACGCATATGTTCAGTCACTATTAATCACATAACCTTTGAGCTCGTACGTCTCAAAGAAGGGTGTTAAGCAAAAGAATAAATTCTCCGCCACCAAACAGATACATCATCAATAGCAACTAATCGAATACGCGATGAACCACAATGTAACATATAATACATTTCTAAATCATTTTAGAAATCATCGGGTTTTGGGCCTCGAAATCCTTTCTTTTTTATAAAACATTTTTATAAAACATTCCCTGTCCAAAATCGGGAATACATTTCTTTTCACTTAAGAAAAATATCCTTTCACAATCATTCGTTAAATTTGAAATGAACACAACATCGCTAAACACCTTATCGTCAAATCGTGAAGTGTTTCACAAGGCGTTAGCACACAGATATTTTCAACCCAACCCAATGCTAAATGTAAAAGCATATTTTGCTCATAAACTGGTCGAGCACAATCCAAACCATCAATCAATCAAATTTGACATTAAATATAAGGTTTTAAATAGAGAGAGTATTGACTTATATTCAACATCAAATCCTGAAACCAACAGATATCATATCGGGAATAACGATATCGATATCTTCCAAATTCCCATCACGATCTCTGTATAATCACGGAATCCAATATCGAAAATATCCAAAGATAATTTCAATTTAACTCTAATCCAATTTATTTATTTATAACCATTGGATTATTTTTCTAGTTAATAACTAGTTCATTTCGATAAAAAATCTATTTTTATCTTTTCAAATATGGAGTTTTTCATCCCAATTCTTCACAAATCATTTCTTATGATTTTACACAAATTATTACTATTTTTAATAATTTTATCAAGGCCCGTACAGTCGATTTCCATCAACGGCCATCGAACTGCACTTACAGCGACCTTTTTCAAATTTGATTTGGACATAATTCCAAATCCAACCGTTAGATTTCTAATTTCTAATATTCGTTAGAAAGCTCTTTTCGATACGAACCCAACGGTTCCGGTTTTAGGAGAATCCGACGGTCGGATCTCCCGTATTGTCCGTTTGAAATAAATGGTCGAAATTCACGAACTGCCGCGGCGCGACGCGTTCTATTCAGGCCATTATATTATATATATAATATATATAATATATATTTCGTCGATTTCTATTCAAAACGAATTATATAAATAGTTTTAAAATTCGTTTCAAAAGCAATTTCAACTTCCATTTCAATTCAAATCAAAATTGAATTCTTCTTTATAAATTCGTTTTAAAATTCATTTCTATTCAATTCGAATTCATTTCAATTTGCTTTCAATTCATTTCGAAATCGTTTTCAATTCAATTCATTTCGAAATCGTTTTCAATTCAATTCATTTCGAAATCGTTTTCCATTCAATTCATTTCGAAATCGTTTTCAATTCAATTCATTTCGAAAACGTTTTCCATTCAATTCATTTCGAAATCGTTTTCAATTCAATTCATTTCGAAATCAGTTTCCATTCAATTCATTTCGAAATCGTTTTCAATTCAATATAAATCGTTCACGTCAAAATGGCGTCAATCTAATCAACACGGCTTCATAAATTTCTATTTTCAAATATTCTATTTCAAATATTTCTTTTTCAAAATAGTTGTTATTATCAAAATATTTCGTTCAACACATGACCAATCTCAATGGATGAGTACTGTCAACACATGAACCTTTATTTTATATTATAAAGATGTAAATTTTATTGCTAAAATATTTCGTTCAACACATGACCAATCTCAATGGATGAAACTGTCAACACATGAACCTTTGTTTTATATTATTCTCTATTTTTCAAATTGGAATGAGGCCCAATCAATTACCATATAAAATTAATTATATGGATTTTCATAAAACACATGTATATAATAGCATTGAAAAATAATCAACCATCAACCAAAGTGCACTACACTGTATAAGCATCAAATATAGATATCTAACGCTTATAACAGCCTGTCAATCGATCGATCGACATATTTAATCAATCAGGATGAGTGAACTTCAAATTTCATCCCAACACCCGTGTGGGGTTTCAAACAATCAAATACAGATTTTATTTGTGCAGTTGGGCGACGTGTAAAATTTATCGACCCAATCAATCATTCAAATTAGTGTATATAAACAAATCGGCCGATTTGTTTATAAATATTCATTTATTCATATTCACGTTAAAATTATATTTTTAACGATAAAACATTTTATTCCAACACATGAATTTCTATTATTCATTTACACAATAAAATGATATTTTTATTTTCTAACATATTTTAGAAAATTTCGGCGGCATAACGGCACGATACTAGAAACGGGACGAGGCCTAGCCTTATCCCCGGTCTAGTGAAGGCCCACGCCATTCACACATCAATCAAAATCACCAAACAACCAAATTCATCTCAAATCATATAACTCAGCTATGCAACCAAACAAACAAGTCCATGGTCTGTGGACGATTGTGTCGGGTGCTACTAAGCACCGTCTGCATCCTAGTATATATATATAACTAGAAAAGAAATTGAAAGGTGAGAAATTCTCACCGATAGCTATCCAATATCACGACTCTTCATTTAGAGAAGTCTTCGTCGCTCTCGCCTTCTTGTCGCTTTCGTTGTCCGTATTCTCTACATAGGTAAAAATCGAATTTTTACTATGTTATTCAATATATAAAGATCATATTTTGACTTCGCTATTCAATATATAAAGATTATATTTTTAATATTCCTATGATGTAAAAATTATATTTTTATTGCTTTAAAAATATAAAATCATATCTTACTCCTTCTACTTAATAAAAATCCCGTTTTTTCTATTTTGAAAATATGATCTTTATTTTTGAAAGTTCAAATCTTTTTCTTTTAAAAGATTAAACCTTTTTCTATTTCAAAGCTTAAACCTTTTTTCTATTTTAAACCTTAAAATAAAATCAGTTTTTATTTCCTTTAAAAATCAGTTTTTAAATCTCTTAAACAAATCAGTTTTTAAATTCTAAAAAAAACAGTTTATAAATCTAATTAAAATCAGTTTTTATATTCTTTTAAAAATCAGTTTATGCATCTTTAAAAAAACAGTTTTTGCATCTTTAAAAAAAAACAGAAATTAGTTTTTAATATTCTTAAAAAATCAGTTTTTAAATTCTTTTTCAAATCAGTTTTAAAATTCTTTTTAAATACAATTTTAAAATTCTTTTTAAATATTCAGTTTTTAAATCTTTAAAAATTCAGTTTTTAAATCATTATAAAAAAACAGTTTTTAAATTCCTTTAACAAATTCCGAAATTAAAATAAATGATTACTTCGGTAAGGTTCGCTAATCCCGACTAGTTTGAATTGAGATTCAAAAATAGAATAAAGAATAAATTCAAGGAATTTATCTTAGATAAAATTTATGGGAACCTTTCCCTATGAATGTGAAATTTAGAAACTAACTGTCGGTTAGCCAAGCAGAATGGTTTTCTGGATATTGATCTGATGTTGGTTTCGGCCTTCGGGGTTAATATTTGGGAAATTATCCTCTTGATTAATTTACGGTTAGTGACTAATGAATTGGAATGAGGCGTATGTTGTGTTTGTGTAACACTTTTATAATATATACGCGAGTTATTCGGAAAGACCGGGTTTATCCCATTCTGAATAACTGATACGACGATAAGTCGAAGATGAAGACGGTGGTCGAAGACCGGAAGTCTTCACGTCGTTTGGGTGATTACTGATGATCTTGATTGGGCTGTACGCCCAAGAAGATGGAAACAGTTGGTATCAGAGCTTTGGTCTACAAAGCAGATTTATATTCACAGGATCCTGGTTTACAGCTGGAACGATATCCGGAAAGCTTTGTATCCGTATATCTCTTTCTAGTTGTGTATTGTATTATTTTCCGCTGCGATGTATTTAAATGTAATTTAAATCTCTGATATTTCTGTGTATATTTATTCATTAATACTCTGTATATTCTTGTAATCTGATGCATTGTTGTAATATGCAATGAAATGTTCTTCTGTATGCGTTCTGATTTGTCGTGTTCTCAAACGATAGGGCGTTTCCAACGGCCTGGATCGGTTTAGCGACTGGTTCGGACCGAGCGAGATTCCTTGCCGTCACATTTATATTCATCACTGTTTTAATTTCTGTTATTCTTTTGATGATAATAAAAGGGGGTGAATGGTCAAGATTTTAATGGATGAGTAAACATTTATAAAATATTTTGAAATTTGGTGTTTGATTAATTTATTTCAACATTTATAGAATATTTTGAAATTTGGTGTTTGATTAATTTATTTCAAAATTTTAAAATCTATGCATCAATAAGGGAAGCTTAGTTGTAGGGGGAGAATACAAATAGGGGGAGTAATATAATTCACATTCAAACACATTCAAAATATTTTATTTGTTCGTCATCATCAAAAGGGGGAGATTGTTGTATATAACAGTGTTGTATACACAATTATTTGATTTTTGTTTGATGATAACAACCAAATATATTTATTATTGAATATGTTTGTAATTGTACTGATATACTACACTACAGACAGGAATATAATATTTCTATTTAAATAAAATACAACTATACAGAAATTTAAAAAATCACACAGTATTTTATTTAAATAAAAATATTTTTCAATATAAAAAAGTACACCTTTTATAACTCCACTATTTGACATACTACATTTCATTCATACAACTCTGTCACTCACTCTATACAACTATATTTACATTCGCATATACAGACACTGTCATACATTGACACTGTTATTTTTCACTGTCTTCTGTCTTCCATCTTCTGTCTTCACAGCCTTCAGTCAAGTTCTGTCTTCATACCTATCACAAGAAACACACATAGTACACTGCAATAAAAATAAAATTGAACACATGCAAATAAAAATTTATTTTAAATTTGCCTCAAATTTTGGTGTGTTTCTCGTCATTTTCTAGATCTAGTACGAATCCTCTAATATAGACTGCTTGTGATATTCATAGTGATACACTGTAAATACCACAAGACAGACTGATTTCTAGAGCCCACATATCAGCTTCGCATAACCACACTGGTTTGCTGATCAGAACCAGCATTAGCTGATTCGGAACAACCTCAACACAGTGTAGTAGGACTGATGATTACAAAAATATACGTTTTTCATCCGAGTATCCCACAAATATAAAGTTGCACATTCAAAACACATGTATACAAAAACAATTGTTTGCATATACACACGAGAATATGCAGGTAAAAGCCCAAATCAAAAATGGTCAATCTCGAGCCAACACAGCCAAGTCAAAAATGGTGAACAAACATTTCAGCCAAATCAGCATGTACATGGTATGTGCACAAGACTCTGGAAAATATCAAATGTACACAACAAATTCCAAAGGTGCAACGGGGTAGTTTAAGAACAATAGCAAGCAAAAATGTCACACAGCAAAGAATGGTGCATAGGCCAGCATGGTGACAAAGCTAAAGTCAAGCCAGTTGAAAAGTGGACAAACAAAAGTTGTCGACATAAATCAAAATGGACCAGCACATACAAGGTGTAGCCAATCAGCATTAGCACAAGTACAAGCATGGTCGAACCAAAGTGCAAATAAGAAATGACACTTGTGTTACAGCAAGTGCAGCGACATGGTAAATAAGGATAAACACCATATCAGTATGTGTATAAACAGATTAGTATATGTCATGCCAACAATGAAATTCACAAGAGTAAACTACAAGACAGCTCAAGCAAGTTCACAAACAAATCAAGTGCAAGTAGATGGTGAGCTCAAGTACAAACTCAGTTTTCCTTACGGACAATTAAAACAGTAATGGACACAACAACATTTTTCAACTCGATCAACTATCATGACCCAGTATGCTCAGAAATTCAAGCAAGATCATCATACAGTAAAGGCGTGAACATATGAGTGTACATGTATATGGTAGTACCACAAAGAATGAAAGTGAACAAGTATCAATGCAGTTCACAAACCAATCAAGTAAAGCATCAATTCTTAACAGTTCAAAAATGATGTAAATCAAGGTAGCATCGATTCCTATCCAAGTGGAGTGTAAAGTCAAAACAAGGAAAATCAGTTCAAGTATCAAGCATTATATCTGTTCTTATCAGTTCTGCTTATCCCAATCAAAATAGTCAAAGGGAAACGCAATTCAAAGTTCCATTAAAACCATTCAAGCTTGTATTTACGAAAAAATATGTAAGACATTTATTTTAAGTCAATGAAGACAAATTCAAAGTCCAGAGTGATCAACAAGCAATTAAAGTATCTAATTTTTTTTTCTAAAACAATATATGAACGAGATTCTATATGACTCGATCAAAGTTCAAGAAGCTACCAAGATTCTTCAGAGCATACGGGGCCAAGTTAAAAATTCCAGAATAGGTTGAAGATTTCAAACTCTAAAATTCAAAACCGTAACCAAGAAAAAAATCCGCAATATTCCAACAAAAATCGCAAGAGATATTCAAGTAAATCGAAGTGTCTAGCATCAGAGTTTTTAAGGATCAAAATCCCTATAAATACACATATCTTCATCATTGGCAAAAACACGGAAATACAGAGAAAAAAATTGAACATATTAGAAGAGGAACAAGGGCGAAAATCACATACAATTTTCAGAGCTGTCATCATTGAATCGGAATCCACTGGAGCATCAATTCAATTGCATAAATTGTTGGAGGAAGATCGTTTTCTAGAGAAACCCTATAAGAACCGCCGTCATTATTATAACAAAATAAAAAGCATCGGGATTAAGTAAAAAGGATGGCCGACCAAGTTCAAAAGGGGCTAAGTCTTTTAGTCTTATTCCATGGGTTTCATTTAGTTTGTTTTTAAAGTTTGTTGTTTTAAGATTGCTTTAAGTTTTTAAAAGGAGTCAATAACTACTAGTGTTTGTAGTTAGAAAAATCACAGCTTAGGAGAACAAGTTGTGTCAAGGTCTTGAGCGTAGGGTTTAAACAGTCGGGAGCAAGAGTTACGAGTTTATAAGGGTCTGTAAGCGTAGAGATTGTTTATAACTCCTAGTAGAAACCTTGAATGCAGCAGTAGGCAGGGTTTTGCTGAAGCTGGGTATCTTCTGTATGTGATTTTCTTTCTGCAAGTTATTTTTATTATTATGTTTTAATTTTATTTAGTTTTAAATTTATTTAAATTGCGATAAACCCTATTCACTCCCCTTCTCTAGGGTTAATTTAGATCCTACAGTTACCGGTTATGAATCTTTAATGGTTGACGCTTATTTGTGATGGATGATGGTCGTGTAATTTAGAACACACACACATAGTCTATTAAGCGTTAATGTTATAAGGCTTGTGCACAGTTATTATTTATTTAATAATGTTGATGGTGGTTTCTATGGTTATTTATAATGATTGTTGATGTTGTTTCACACACACTATGACACATAATTATGACATTGCATTGGTGATCAAGAAATCTCCTTTGTAATTAGAAGAAATATTATTATTGGAATTGGAGTTTGAAATATGTTTTCAAAATTGAGGTTTGAAATAATTTGAAAATGGAATAGAAATGTATATGAATAGTCTTCGTAAAAGGGAACATTTTGTTTAAATTGGTTTTTGACTATAAAACAAGGTTTTATCATAAATCGATGAAAACAGTTTTGATTTGAAAAGGTGAAGTTTGGTTTTCCTATCTAGAAAATTGTTTATATTAGTATATAATGGTTTTCTATGGTGTTTTGAAGCAGTTTGGAATAATTTTTATAAAATTTATATTACGGTTAAAATAGAGCTTGTCGCACAGCGATAGTTCACGTATTTTGGTTACAAACTTTAAACGTTTATAACTTTTGCAGTTTAAATCGGATTTTCACGAAATGATAAATGTTTGATTTCTATTAACAAGGCTTTCAAATGAGTGAATGCATTTTTACATTTTGACTTATAGTTTTCGAATTATGTTTAATTTTTTTTTGCAAAATTACGCTATAAGTGCAGTTCGTTAACCATAATTGTAAACATCTATTTTCAGTATTAAAAAAATATGAATTTTTTTGTAAAATCATTATAAATTATTTTAAAGTATTCTAAAATGGAAATTTTAAGTTTTGACTAAGATAAACAATATTCTGATCAAACTACTTAGGATAACTGTTTTGTAACACTTTTGGAGCGCTTTTGAAATGCTATCATAAAACTTCTTTTTGGAAACAATCTGTTTTGAAAGTTTTAACCCGTAAATTGTTTTCTAAATTATAAGTAATCATTTTTAAATGATTGTGAATTTTTTTCAAAGGTTTAAAAGTATTAAAAATATTTTTATGGAATTTAAATTGATTTATTTAATATTAAAAAAGAGTTTTTCAATTTTAAATAATTAGATATGGTTGGAGATAAATCTTCAAATGTTTGATATTAATTCATTAGATGATGACTCTTACTATTCGAGGAATTTTAAAGGTAGTTTACCATTATTCCACTTATAATATGAGTTGGATACGGAGATTAATATTAAGGATAAGTTGATGGTATTTCTATCCAGATCTAATGTCAAGGAGTTTGATAAATTTTTGATCTAAGATAAGGATTTCCCGATTTGTTGAGATAAGTTGGACAGAAATAAACTTCAGATATTTGATACAAAATTTTGTTGTGTAAACGTATACTATTTGAGGAATTTGGAAGATATTATTATCGTTATTATACTTACAACATTCATTGATTATGAGAATTTGTATCGAATATAAGAAGAAGCAATTTCTATATAACTTATGTTCAATATCAATTCATTTGGGTTTTGTTGTGAATGATATCTTCAATAGTATCATTTTTGAAACCCAATAAGATTGGGTTATAGAAATTCATATCATAAGTGGGAGTTAAATCAAATCTTTGATTTAAGGAAATTTTTAGTAAGGAATTTTGAAAGAAGTATAATCTTTTAATTAAGATTAAAGAATTCAATGTGGGGAAATCGTTTTAAATGGAAACTATGGTTGAAATGATTGAAACATGGATTAAGAGTTCTCAAAAGAAACTGGATTTGGATAACAGGTTATCAAATGGAAAGCTAATTGACGTTTTGAGGCTAGATTATCTTTTATTTAAAGGATGTGTTTTTAAAGGAGAAATGTTTAAATATAGATTTTGTTAAAGATAAAATGAGAACGGGTTTAACGAAATTTTTATTAACAAGATACAAGATGAAAGGAGATTTGGTTGAAAGCCTGTGTGATGCAATATTGTGTTTTTAAATTTGCACTTGTGATCCGGAAAGATCGGGATTAGATATTGAATATGAAACAAGTTCCGGATAATAAAACAATGTTTGGAGTAAATAAGCATTTGAAAATGGTGTTGAAGACTGGGACCCTTCACATTGGAAGGGAGAACCGTTGAATAACTCGAATGGGTCGCTCCCATTTGCAAATGGTTTTTAGATTGGTTAAGTGGCAAGTAGTCCAGACGTTTTTGAAGGAATTCTGGATTTTTATTTTGTTCAAACCCAGGACAAACCTTTATGGATTGTGTGTCTAACATTATAATTGACTGCGTAGCACTCATCTTTATTAATATGTATCTGCTTGGTGGAAGAGGGTTTATTCTCTTGGCTTAACACCCATCTCTTAGACATATCAGCTCAGAGGTTATATATTGATAGATACCAGTGATGCGTGGTGAATGGACAATGTGGCATACTTGAGTTATGTGATGAGCTATTATTGATCGAAGCATGGCTTATTGAAGCATAGCTTTGTGTATATCGTGACCTCGATGAACCTCACACCTAGAATGATGGTAAACTGGTGGTTAGATTTTTATGTTTGTTTCGTATGTTCGTTGCACTAGGATGTGATGATGAAATGGTACTACGAAGTCCCCAGTCTGAGACGCTGTTTATTGGATGCTCTGATTTATGTATGGTAGGCTAATATAACAGTGTCCTAGTTTAGATGCTGACCATGAGTGCTGGGATGATGCGCACAAGAAATTTTATGGCCTATGAATTATGTACGAGGAACCATCGTGTTGGTAACCTAATCTCCACTACGAGCCCATACAATTTTAATTGTATAGCATGCTGATTATTGGTAGGATTACGTCAGTATAATGGGATGTGGCATTATGCTAGCTTGATTAATGTAATGACCCGCAAATCCGCAACATCAGAGTTGACTATATACATCATACGTCCAACCCAAATATCACGAAAATACGGAACATTTTTTTTTTAGAAGAAAGAGGTAGAAGAAGAACAGAACTAACAACACAGAATCTCACATCGCAACGGAACAAAATATAATATATCACATCTTTGAAATACAAAATCTTAACTGTATAACATACACTTATCAGAGTACAACACTTACAACATAACGGAACAACTATAACTGGATAACGCTGAAGCCTCCTGCTCCAAGCTCCTTTAGATAGATCTGTAAAATCCTGAACTACTTGACTGCCCGTACAAATTTAGGCACCCAAGAGTTTAGGTAGAACAAAACAAATAAACTCCGGGTCAGTCATGGGACTGGTATGAGTAAACAGTTTAAAACAGTTTTCAGAAAACTAAATGATATCTCATAAGACCACGCCGTATAACACGGAACGGGTTTTTCCCTTATGAGAATCCAAACACTTGACTTATCTTTATATCAAAACTCTTTTGATATTATAATAATGTCTAAATCAAGTAGATAACAATCTAGTGGAACGTTTGCATCTCACGTTCCACATATATAATATACAATCAAAACCGCAAGCACGTATTGGGTAATGAAATTCCAACTATGACAAGGTATGGAACCACCTTCCGCTGGTATATCTCTAGAGGAGAATACACCGAGTTCAACAAGAACATCTTGCAACTCAGCCACACATGACCGACCACTCATTTCGCTTGAGTGTATCGAATGTATATCACCAACGATTGGGATCAGCAACCATTTCCCGAATGGGACAGCATCGACAATAGATTTTTAGAAGTAAATGAAACTCTAGATCAGGTGATTATACGCCCTAATAGGTGCGACCTACATAGCCATGCTGCCTGCCCGATTTCTGTCATTTACCGGATGTGAGGCTAGAAGCTACGCTTTATCATTACACCAGATTCACTTCGAATGCCACATCGTCAAATCCATCAAATCACCGATTGACGTCTACAACAGTACATTACGTGTTAGCTAAAAGAAGTTTCCTTCTCCGCTTCCACTCTTGGTACGGTTGAAGAAATCAATGTACGTGACCTTTCTGGAAATACTCTGTCAGACATTCATCCATACAAGTCACCCAGGAACAGGATGAATCGAAGGTACTATTTCTATTAATAGAAAAAGTCCTTGCACTCTACTCCGTCTTCGATTATCTTTATAAAATCTGATTCGCACGCTACTACCGATATGGAGTGGTTCTTCGGATAATAATCCAACCGGTCTCTCCATATTGACAACGATGGTCAAAACTTCGATAGTCTGTGATTTAACTATCGAATAAAAACAAGTGTTTCGATAGTCGATGATTTAACTATCGAATAAAACAAGTGTTCATCCAAACATCCAATAATCACTGAACCTTTAATTAATATTCTATTAATTAAATTTCTTCTCTGTTTCTTTATCAATATTTGTTAACCAAATATTTTCAATAACCATATTGGCCTTTTACGTTATTTGGAAAACATTTCCGAATATCGCCTTCCTTTATTTTCTAGCTTTAGAAATATTTATTATTCTATTTCCAAGCTTACATTTATTTGGGTTAAAACGGATGTTGTGTAAAACATCGTTACGACAACCCAAATACTATATTCAACAAATTCTTATTCCACATTGATCTTCGAGCCTGAATCTTGCTACTTATCGGTATATCATGAAATCAATCAAGTTGAGGTATAATTACCTCTCAGACCTTGACTGAATAACATTTAACGTCAAAACAGACAAGACTACTTACTCGAAAAATCAATACCATACAACTACTTCTTCACTTTTAAACACATATATACTTTCTCTTTCTATTCTTTCGAGATTTTACTTCTAGTCTTCCTTTTTGATTATACTATTCTATTTTTAAGTTCGCTTCCTTATCGACTTCTATATATATTGATAAGTTGATTTCTAACTATCAAATTATCTTAAAAATATTCTATCTCCTTAAATTCCCGGAAAAATTCGCCATAACCTCCTTTGTACCGGGAGCATCGGGAAATTTCAAATAGCTTTCCCGGTCCTTCTTATCTCAAAAAAGAAAAAGAAAAAGCCAAGCGGCTTGCCGATACGGCGCATAAAATCTCATATGGAAATTAAATACGTGCCTTTTTGTCGGGCATTCTATTTATTTCACTTCTATTCAATTCCATACCTGTCTCCTGTATGTCTATACCTGTCCAATCTATTTTTAACTATACCAATCGTTTTAACTAAATTTGTTAATTAAATCTATTGCTTAACTTTTCAGTCTATTTCACCTTCATATTTGAACATGACATGTTCAAATATATTTTAACTGCATATTAACAAATTCTAATTATACTCATACTCTCGTTTCATTATCGACTTCTTATTCAAATTCCAATTCAATTCTATTTGAATTCTCTTTATTTAAACTTCATTTGAATTCTATTTTCAAATTCTATAGTTTAAAGTCCATTTGAATTCTCTATTCAAATTCTATAGTTTAAAGTCCATTTGAATTCTCTATTCAAATTCTATAGTTTAAAGTCCATTTGAATTTTATATTCAAATTCTATAGTTTAAAGTCCATTTGAATTCTCTATTCAAATTCTATAGTTTAAAGTCCATTTGAATTCTCTATTCAAATTCTATAGTTTAAAGTCCATTTGAATTCTATATTCAAATTCTATAGTTTAAATCCATTTGAATTCTAAATTCAAATTCTATTTGAATTCTCTGCATTATTTATAAACAACGTTTATAACTTCAATTCAAATCCCACCTTTCCATTTATAAACAACGTTTATAAATTCAATTCAAATCCCGTATTTTCATTTATAAACAACGTTTATAAATTCAATTCAAATCCCATATTTTCATTTATAAACAAAGTTTATAAATTCGATTCAAATCCCAAATTTTCATTTATAAACAAAGTTTATAAATTCGATTCTTGTTTTATATACCTTCAAACAAGTTAATATTTTCTATAGTTTTATTTAAAATTCAAATTTCTATTTATAAAAATAGAATTCCCTTTTTAAATATCAAATACCCTTTTTGATGTTTATATGAATCAATATTCAAGCCCAGGGATATTTTAAACAATCAAATCAACCAATTTCAATCACTTGATTTTTAACACATCATATATGAAATCAAACAAACACAAACAGATAATATATTTTTGAGGAATCCAGTTGGATTCCTCCAACCTGTTTTCCTGCATCCACAGATGTTAGTCAACATAGTAATACCCATCCTGCTTCGAGGCAGGATATCGCGGTATGAAGGTCATTCACTATCATATGGGGCGTATAGGGTAATCATCCGCTATGGTACCGCGGGCATCCGCTAATGAAACTGCGGGAATCCAACCAATCAATCAACCCAAATACATATATATAATAGTCCTAAATAACTAATATATATTTTAAAACCATCAGACAACATTCAAATAAGCAACAACAATTATTTTTAACGATGTAAAAATAATTCTAAACAAGTGGTGAGTGAGGTTTACTCACCGTAATTTTCCATTGCTGAATTTTCCAAATAAATCCCGTTTAATTTCATATCGACGTGCTTACGAACTTATCGAATCATCTCAACCAACTTTACCCCGTACCTATGATTAATTAATATTATTTAACGATTAATCAATTATTTATTTAATTAACAACTAACATAAATAAATATTTCTAAGTAATTTAAATTTAAATAAAAATGTATACCTTAGCCTTGTCAATTATTCGATCGATCTATGGAGCATATCTCAAAAATCAACGGCCATTTCCTATTGAAATCAATCCAAATACTCCTTCATTCCCTTTTGACACCATAAGTTTAAGTTAATCACCTCATTAACCAGCTCCAAACCCTTCTTTCCCACTGCTACTGTTCGGATCCCTTTCCTGTAGCTCACAGTTCAAACCTTGATTCCCTCTGCTCATTACCGAGCTTCCCCTCACCACAAACTTCATATATACTCCAACATTCACACATCCTGCTCCATGCAGTAACTTGCGCACCCCGAAACACATGCCTTCTCTTCTTCACGCGAGCTCTTCCTTGACTCGCAGATGTTCTGGTCGTCGTCGAGCTTCGGGGTTTGTTCACGGTTTCCGATTCAAAGCGTCGATGGGTTTCGAGCTTCACATATTCAACCGCGATCCCCCTTTTCGACTTCGAACAATCCAACGACACACGAGCAAATCAGGCTCGAAGTCGATCTTCAAGGAAGCCGCCGTCCTTATCGCGAATTTTATTTGACTAAAGTAAGGCACGACAATTGATTTGGTTTGTGGATTTAAAGGGAACGGTTTCGGTTATCTGAATGGTTTGAGAGGGGCCACGATTTGTTTTATCCTGTGGTGAGGAAAGGAGATATGTGTTTTAATGAGGGACAAGTATATTTTATTTTAATTTATTCAAACTGGAATCCTTTAATTTAAATTATCACGTTGATTCTGAACTCCTTACTGAACCCAACAACTGTCAATTCTAGGGTAATACCCCTATTCCGGACACACTGGGATAGGTCACGAAGTTCAATTTGATCATCTGTAGAATATATTAATTTAAATCAATAAATTAAATTTCAAACCATTTAAATTCTACGATAATAAATTAATATTATTATCGTTATAAATTTCAAATGAAATTCCCCATTAATTATTTGAACTATATTTAATTCAAATTAAATTTTGAATTCATCTAAATCCATTTTCGTATTCTGTTAATTTAATATATTCAATATTAAATCGAAAATGATTATTAATTTGATAACTTAAAAATAAATATTCATTTAATTTATCAAATTAATATTTAAAACCGTATTAAATATTCAAATCTAACCGACGGAATATCCGGGTCATTACATTCTTCCCCACTTAAAATAATTTCGTCCTCGAGATTGCTAAGGTAGGAAAAGTGCTACAAACCCATTTATCTTTCCAAAACTTATTTATGTTGATACTCAACATTTCAAACTTCCTTACGTAACTCTCTTTCGAATAAATCCCTATTCGATAACTCCTCCCTTCGAATAACTATATTCGATAATTTCTCTTTCGAATAACTAGATTCGAAAACCTTTCTTCGAATAAACTATATTCGATTTACTCTATTCAATTTACTCTTATCAATTAACTATATTGGATTTAACTCTTTTTCGATTAACTCCATCGAATAACTAAATTCGATAACTCCTTCGAATAACCAATATTCTATAACTCACTTCGATTAAACTAATCAATAACTCTTTTCGATTAAACTATAATCGATAACTCCTTTAGTTCTATTCGAATAAACTAATATTTGATTTAACTCCATTCGCTTGACTCTAGATCGCAGCGATCTCAACGGTTACGCCTGATTCCCCCATGAAACATCCGACCGCCCTAGGCTATCTGCAGCCCTGCGAATTACGCTAACAGTCGTATGAAATGGCAACTTATCCTGAGTAACTATGTTTGACTAATTCTATCTCAATACTATATTCGATCAACTTTAATTGAATAACTAATATTCAATTAAATCCTAATTCGATTAGCTATGTTCAATTAACTCTATCTGGTTAACTCTTAATTTGAATAACAAGTATTCAATAAATTCTAATTGAATAACTAATATTCAATTAACTCTACGGATTAACCCTAACTGATTAACTCTAACTGGTTAATTCTACTCTAATCGATTTATTCTAACTCTAATCGACTCCTCCTATTCGAATAACTCCTATTGGATAACGTTTATTCATTTATAAAGATTTACTTTTAGTAACGGTTCTTCACTTTATAAATGTTCTCTTTAATAACGTTACTTCACTTATACAAGGGTTGTGTACCCCTTCTATTTAAAACTATCGGTGTTAAAAACCAATATCTCTTCTCTATATAGTTCAGACTTATATATTCCATTTATCGAGTGATTAATATTTAATTTATAAACTGTTATTTATAAATTAATCCTTTCGATTTATCTGTTAAACAGATTTCCATTTTCTATTCATCTTCTAAATATTCCTTTGATTTAATTCTATTTATTTAACAAATAAATATCTCATTTATAACATTCTTATTTATTTTCTATAAATAAATATTTCCATTGAATCTATTCGTAAATGTTTTACAAATATTTCCTTCTAAACTCTATTTGTAAATGTTTTACAAATATCTCCATCTAAACTCTATTTGTAAATGTTTTTACAAATATTTCTCCCTTTGTTCGTTTGCACATAACTTCCTTTGTATTCGTTTTACAAATATATTTCCTTTCTAACTCTTTTGGGTTTTTCCTTCATTCACACCCAAAATTTATTTCATTCACATTGATTTTACTCAGTTTATCTATTTCGATCCATTTAACTTACTTAAGTTAAATTTAATTTCAATCATTCAAATTCTCATTAACTAGTTGCTAATTAACCGTTTTGCCTATTCCACTCTTTTTATTTGAACATAACTTGTTCAAATATATGTCAACTTAATTATAGACCAATCTAATTATATTTTCAACTCGAGTTATATATTCGATTTCGAATATAAATTCTCAATCTCTTTCACTTATCCAAAAATTCAATTTCGATTCAAATTTCCTTTAACTAATTATTCTCTATTTTAGTTAATTCTATTTAACCGTTTAAAATACGATTTTTGTCTTAAAAATCATTTCACTTACTTCACTGGAGTTCATATTTATTTTATATCTCCAGTCTGTATTTTTCTAATGCCAATTCGGATTTTATTTCCTAAAAATCCTTTTATTTATTTAATTAAACCGTTATGGTTTTATAATGGTTCTGGCGCTGCTTTTCTAAAAATTTGATTTTGACATAACTCAAAATCTATACGACGAAATCCAGATTTTTCTCTTTTATTAGAAAACTATTATTCAACCGGTCCCGACGATTCTTGTTTCAAAGAATTCCGACTTCAATTGAGTTCTGTATACCAAATTGAAGTTCGAATCGCCAATTTACGAACTGCCGCGCTACGACGAGCTTGTTTTAATTATATTTATAAATATAAACGTTCTAACTTTGTTTATAATAATTTTAACTCCATTCTGATATATTTTGAATATGTATCCAATCCATTTTTCCATTTCAACATAATATTCCCGATCTATTTCACTACTATTTGAAATTCTATATATTTACAATATTCAAATTCCATTTGAATCTCTTTATTCAAACTCTATATTTGAATTTCCTTCTATTAAATTTCTATTTGAATTTCTTCTATTCAAATTCCTATTTAAATTCCTTATTCAAAACCTATTTAAATTCCTTTGTTTAATTTCAATTTGAAATCCTTTGAATTCAAATTCTATTTTAACTCCTTTGAATCCAAATTCTATTTCAAACTTTATATTTTCTTTGAATTCTAATATTCAAACTCCACTTTATATTCTCTTTGAAATTCTATTTAACCAAATTCCATTTGAATTCTATATTCAAATCTCTATTTGACTTTTCTTTATTCAAATCCATTTGAATTCCTTTGAATTCAATTTCAATTTTTCTTATACAATTTCTATTTGAATTTTCTTTATTCAAATCCACTTGAATTCCTTTGAATTCAAATTCTATTTAAATTTCTATTTGAATTATATATATATTCAAATTCCTTTATTTTACTTCTATTTGAAATCTATATTCCAATTCCCTTTCAAAATTCCTTTGAAGTAATATAAATATATACATATATTTATATCTATCCCAAATTCAAAACATTTGAATTTTCAAACAACTTGTTTATTTTAAACAAATTTCCATCAAAACTTTTCTAAGGCAGCAATTCATCACTTAGAAACTCGAAAATGAACACTGATGATGTTGCGACCATTATCAGGATTATTTCCCAGTCACTGATGTGAGTTCAGTACTATATTTCTTTCAAAATCCATTCAAGTGATTTTTATTCAAAAATCCTTCCAAAATAAAGCTATATTATTTTAATATACTTTTTTCCAACTTCCCAGGATTTTAAATTCTGAATTCTGGTTGGAATTCAATTTCAATTTATCACATTTGTATATTTGATTTCATATACAAATTTCATTGGTAATATATAACTATTTCATTTCTTATAATCTAATTTGATTATAATCCTAACAATCAACTTAACTATTTAAAAACAATATCGTGTCCAATCTTCCAAGTGTTTATAAACTCCTATCGACATCGTGGCGTCCCACGATTCGACCAAAATTTATAATTCACTCAACAGACTAGTCAACACAATATAAAACGGTTTTTATATCAAATAACAAATACGCTCTCTCGTATATATATACACACTCAACTCATTCTAGGATACTACTGATCCTATCTCTAATGAGCACATTCCAACAAGCCTAGGTATTCGCTCAACCTAAGCTCTGATACCAACTGTAATGACCCGCAAATCCGCAACATCAGAGTTGACTATATACATCATACGTCCAACCCAAATATCACGAAAATACGGACCATTTTTTTTTAGAAGAAAGAGGTAGAAGAAGAGCAGAACTAACAACACAGAATCTCACATCGCAGCGGAACAAAATATAATATATCACATCTTTGAAATACAAAATCTTAACTGTATAACATACACTTATCAGAGTACAACACTTACAACATAACGGAATAACTATAACTGGATAACGCTGAAGCCTCCTGCTCCAAGCTCCTTTAGATAGATCTGTAAAATCCTGAACTACTTGACTGCCCGTACAAATTTAGGCACCCAAGAGTTTAGGTAGAACAAAACAAATAAACTCCGGGTCAGTCATGGGACTGGTATGAGTAAACAGTTTAAAACAGTTTTCAGAAAACTAAATGATATCTCATAAGACCACGCCGTATAACACGGAACGGGTTTTTCCCTTATGAGAATCCAAACACTTGACTTATCTTTATATCAAAACTCTTTTGATATTATAATAATGTCTAAATCAAGTAGATAACAATCTAGTGGAACGTTTGCATCTCACGTTCCACATATATAATATACAATCAAAACCGCAAGCACGTATTGGGTAATGAAATTCCAACTATGACAAGGTATGGAACCACCTTCCGCTGGTATATCTCTAGAGGAGAATACACCGAGTTCAAAAAGAACATCTTGCAACTCAGCCACACATGACCGACCACTCATTTCGCTTGAGTGTATCGAATGTATATCACCAACGATTGGGATTAGCAACCGTTTCCCGAATGGGACAGCATCGACAATAGATTTTTAGAAGTAAATGAAACTCTAGATCAGGTGATTATACACCTTAATAGGTGCGACCTACATAGCCATGCTGCCTGCCCGATTTCTGTCATTTACCGGATGTGAGGCTAGAAGCTACACTTTATCATTACACCAGATTCACTTTGAATGCCACATCGTCAAATCCATCAAATCACCGATTGACGTCTACAACAGTACATTACGTGTTAGCTAAAAGAAGTTTCCTTCTCCGCTTCCACTCTTGGTACGGTTGAAGAAATCAATGTACGTGACCTTTCTGGAAATACTCTGTCAGACATTCATCCATACAAGTCACCTAGGAACAGGATGAATCGAAGGTACTATTTCTATTAATAGAAAAAGTCCTTGCACTCTACTCCGTCTTCGATTATCTTTATAAAATCTGATTCGCACGCTACTGCCGATATGGAGTGGTTCTTCGGATAATAATCCAACCGGTCTCTCCATATTGACAACGATGGTCAAAACTTCGATAGTCTGTGATTTAACTATCGAATAAAAACAAGTGTTTCGATAGTCGATGATTTAACTATCGAATAAAACAAGTGTTCATCCAAACATCCAACAATCACTGAACCTTTAATTAATATTCTATTAATTAAATCTCTTCTCTGTTTCTTTATCAATATTTGTTAACCAAATATTTTCAATAACCATATTGGCCTTTTACGTTATTTGGAAAACATTTCCGAATATCGCCTTCCTTTATTTTCTAGCTTTAGAAATATTTATTATTCTATTTCCAAGCTTACATTTATTTGGG
Source organism: Allium sativum (assembly GCA_030737875.1). Lineage (NCBI taxonomy): Eukaryota > Viridiplantae > Streptophyta > Magnoliopsida > Asparagales > Amaryllidaceae > Allium > Allium sativum. The sequence goes on from CM060926.1 coordinate 694,941,219, forward strand.
TTAAAACGGATGTTGTGTAAAACATCGTTACGACAACCCAAATACTATATTCAACAAATTCTTATTCCACATTGATCTTCGAGCCTGAATCTTGCTACTTATCGGTATATCATGAAATCAATCAAGTTGGGGTATAATTACCTCTCAGACCTTGACTGAATAACATTTAACGTCAAAACAGACAAGACTACTTACTCGAAAAATCAATACCATACAACTACTTCTTCACTTTTAAACACATATATACTTTCTCTTTCTATTCTTTCGAGATTTTACTTCTAGTCTTCCTTTTTGATTATACTATTCTATTTTTAAGTTCGCTTCCTTATCGACTTCTATACATATTGATAAGTTGATTTCTAACTATCAAATTATCTTAAAAATATTCTATCTCCTTAAATTCCCGGAAAAATTCGCCATAACCTCCTTTGTACCGGGAGCATCGGGAAATTTCAAATAGCTTTCCCGGTCCTTCTTATCTCAAAAAAGAAAAAGAAAAAGCCAAGCGGCTTGCCGATACGGCGCATAAAATCTCATATGGAAATTAAATACGTACCTTTTTGTCGGGCATTCTATTTATTTCACTTCTATTCAATTCCATACCTGTCTCCTGTATGTCTATACCTGTCCAATCTATTTTTAACTATACCAATCGTTTTAACTAAATTTGTTAATTAAATCTATTGCTTAACTTTTCAGTCTATTTCACCTTCATATTTGAACATGACATGTTCAAATATATTTTAACTGCATATTAACAAATTCTAATTATACTCATACTCTCGTTTCATTATCGACTTCTTATTCAAATTCCAATTCAATTCTATTTGAATTCTCTTTATTTAAACTTCATTTGAATTCTATTTTCAAATTCTATAGTTTAAAGTCCATTTGAATTCTCTATTCAAATTCTATAGTTTAAAGTCCATTTGAATTCTCTATTCAAATTCTATAGTTTAAAGTCCATTTGAATTCTATATTCAAATTCAATAGTTTAAAGTCCATTTGAATTCTCTATTCAAATTCTATAGTTTAAAGTCCATTTGAATTCTCTATTCAAATACTATAGTTTAAAGTCCATTTGAATTCTATATTCAAATTCTATAGTTTAAAGTCCATTTGAATTCTAAATTCAAATTCTATTTGAATTCTCTGCATTATTTATAAACAACGTTTATAACTTCAATTCAAATCCCACCTTTCCATTTATAAACAACGTTTATAAATTCAATTCAAATCCCATATTTTCATTTATAAACAACGTTTATAAATTCAATTCAAATCCCATATTTTCATTTATAAACAAAGTTTATAAATTCGATTCAAATCCCATATTTTCATTTATAAACAAAGTTTATAAATTCGATTCTTGTTTTATATACCTTCAAACAAGTTAATATTTTCTATAGTTTTATTTAAAATTCAAATTTCTATTTATAAAAATAGAATTCCCTTTTTAAATATCAAATACCCTTTTTGATGTTTTTATGAATCAATATTCAAGCCCAGGGATATTTTAAACAATCAAATCAACCAATTTCAATCACTTGATTTTTAACACATCATATATGAAATCAAACAAACACAAACAGATAATATATTTTTGAGGAATCCAGTTGGATTCCTCCAACCTGTTTTCCTACATCCACAGATGTTAGTCAACATAGTAATACCCATCCTGCTTCGAGGCAGGATATCGCGGTATGAAGGTCATCCACTATCATAGCGTGGGGCGTATAGGGTAATCATCCGCTATGGTACCGCGGGCATCCGCTAATGAAACTGCGGGAATCCAACCAATCAATCAACCCAGATACATATATATAATAGTCCTAAATAACTAATATATATTTTAAAACCATCAGACAACATTCAAATAAGCAACAACAATTATTTTTAACGATGTAAAAATAATTCTAAACAAGTGGTGAGTGAGGTTTACTCACCGTAATTTTCCATTGCTGAATTTTCCAAATAAATCCCGTTTAATTTCATATCGACGTGCTTACGAACTTATCGAATCATCTCAACCAACTTTACCCCGTACCTATGATTAATTAATATTATTTAACGATTAATCAATTATTTATTTAATTAACTACTAACATAAATAAATATTTCTAAGTAATTTAAATTTAAATAAAAATGTATACCTTAGCCTTGTTAATTATTCGATCGATCTATGGAGCATATCTCAAAAATCAACGGCCATTTCCTATTGAAATCAATCCAAATACTCCTTCATTCCCTTTTGACACCATAAGTTTAAGTTAATCACCTCATTAACCAGCTCCAAACCCTTCTTTCCCACTGCTACTGTTCGGATCCCTTTCCTGTAGCTCACAGTTCAAACCTTGATTCCCTCTGCTCATTACCGAGCTTCCCCTCACCACAAACTTCATATATACTCCAACATTCACACATCCTGCTCCATGCAGTAACTTGCGCACCCCGAAACACACGCCCTCTCTTCTTCACGCGAGCTCTTCCTTGACTCGCAGATGTTCTGGTCATCGTCGAGCTTCGGGGTTTGTTCACGGTTTCCGATTCAAAGCGTCGATGGGTTTCGAGCTTCACATATTCAACCGCGATCCCCCTTTTCGACTTCGAACAATCCAACGACACACGAGAAAATCAGGCTCGAAGTCGATCTTCAAGGAAGCCGCCGTCCTTATCGCGAATTTTATTTGAGTAAAGTAAGGCACGACAATTGATTTGGTTTGTGGATTTAAAGGGAACAGTTTCGGTTATCTGAATGGTTTGAGAGGGGCCATGATTTGTTTTATCCTGTGGTGAGGAAAGGAGATATGTGTTTTAATGAGGGACAACTATATTTTATTTTAATTTATTCAAACTGGAATCCTTTAATTTAAATTATCACGTTGATTCTGAACTCCTTACTGAACCCAACAACTGTCAATTCTAGGGTAATACCCCTATTCCGGACACACTGGGATAGGTCACGAAGTTCAATTTGATCATCTGTAGAATATATTAATTTAAATCAATAAATTAAATTTCAAACCATTTAAATTCTACGATAATAAATTAATATTATTATCGTTATAAATTTCAAATGAAATTCCCCATTAATTATTTGAACTATATTTAATTCAAAATAAATTTTGAATTCATCTAAATCCATTTTCGTATTCTGTTAATTTAATATATTCAATATTAAATCGAAACTGATTATCAATTTGATAACTTAAAAATAAATATTCATTTAATTTATCAAATTAATATTTAAAACCGTATTAAATATTCAAATCTAACCGACGGAATATCCGGGTCATTACAATTAATATATTTACCTCCGAAAGGTTTTCTCACTATGCACTAATAATAGTATAAAAGAGGATTTTTCACGTATTAAAAGAATTTTTGGTTATCATAAGACAAAAATCACCCATCTATTGACGGCCACCCCATACCTCCTGCACAAGACTGAGGAGAAATGCATTGTACGATGTGCTAGGCCGATACAGGATGATCATTAGGGTAGAATAATTTGAAAACATAACGTGTCGTATAACTCATAGCGCATGGATAATATATAATAATAAAATATACAACATGACATAGTTATAAAGAAAACTTAACAGAGAATCAAATTTCCACGAAACCATAGAATCTTGATTACAATACTTCTCGATACAAGAATCTATAAAAACAATATGCCTTAATACATCCCTCAGAGTCTTAGTAACTTCAACATACAATGGAAATAGAAAGATATAGCTTAATAGTAGGTAGTAATAATATGCCAGTCCATGCTCGTCACCGAGCAGCAACACCGGCACCCATGTACTACTACTTAGTCTTCCCACCATCAAATTAGTGAACAACCAACAGTAGTAAGAAGGAAACATAAAACCTTGAGTCAAACAACAATCGTAGTGAGCGATAAAATAGCTAACAAACAGTTACACAGAATAATATGTGTATATACGGATTGACCCTCCGATCTGCTCGATAATCATCAAGATAACACGTGAAAACTACCTTTCACATGTTATATCAGAAACAAGAAAGGACTACCATAATCCCGCTTCTCTTCAAAATTCTACGGTGATGGCCTACCTAGAGAAAATAGGGAAGAAAATATAAAATCAACCATAGCATCCATAACATCCAATGTCCTAGCCATCGCTAACTATAGCCGTGAATCCATCAATTATCGAACTTGCATTTCATTGGTCAAAAGGGCTAATGGAAAATCATGGTTCTAGCCAAACTTCAATACACCATCGTGACTCGCATGTGTTCCCCAAAGGCCTAACACAACTAGATCACTCCTACGTTAGCAACCCAAGGTACTTGATCCTACCTGATCCTTATGGGCGTCCCCATGAAACCCATGTTTTGAGTTCGTTAGAACACTTCAATAACCAACGATTGCTTGTCGCATCAAATTTGTCGACCCTTTCTCCTTGGCGACATCACTTCTTTAGTCAAGCCACCTCTTGAACTAATTCCATTATCATCCCTGGTTAACTCCTACTTGAGTCATCCCATAATCAAATTGTATCGTATACCATCCCATGACCATTGTCACATCAACTTAGCTTCGCCACTCTTGCCTGAGTTCACAATCGAAGCACCGTCCATCATTGAGTTGTGCATCAATCGTCCGAAGTCAATTTCAATCCAAACTTCACCAGGAACTTCAGGAAGCTCCTATCAACATGCCCCCAAAACATACTTTAGGAAGCTCTTATCAACATGCCCCCAAAACATACTCTGACCCGACCTTCCCCCATGGGTTGGTGCCGACCCGTCATATGTCGATGCCGACTCATGCACTTAGCAAATTTTGGTTAAGTCCATGCTCCGGTCCTTCATCACTTCGAGTGCATCCCACCGACCTATTAGCTAATCATTTCATCGCTCATGTTGAAGCTTTTGTCGGTCTATTAAAATCTCGAGTAATCAGCCTTCGACCCATCCCAAATCAACTCTGAATGACTTTAAATTTTTTAGGAAGTTTCAATTTAACAACACAAAGCCATGCCATCAAAATCACTGCCGTACGATCACCCCACCTGGTTCGGTGCCACCCATGCGCTTACTGCATATGGGCATGAAAATTTTTGTGCACCCTTCCTTCGTCTTCTAAAGCGCCTCCGCCAAGTTTTGCTTTAATCCGATCATCTGAACCTCTGACTTTCTCTATTCTTCAGTCCTATGATTCTACGACAAACAATCTAATATACAACTCAAGCAATGCAACCAATTCAATCAAAACAAACATCAGCTCACACTACAATGATTATTCAAACATGAATAATACATAAGCATAGAATAAACATATCATAAGCATGAGATCTAACATGATTTTGATCTAAACATATGAATAAATATGATTAATCTAACAATTACCCAGTTAATATGATCAAATTAGGTTTTCGTAGGGTTGTTAAGTTTGAGTTAAACATGGATGATCAAATCTGAGGTGATTTTAATATGAAACTAATGGATATGATCCTAATTTACCCATACAATATGTAGCTTCCGTGTGAGAGATATCTATCCCTTCCCCTAGTTTCTAGATTTTGTAAAGGTTCAATGAAATCTGATATGGACAGTGCTGAAATCCCTTGAATTTGATGTAATATGATGTGATCTAATCCTCTTTGATGATGATCTACTTTTCCCTGATGATGATCTATCTTCAAGTTGCAATCTACAGTGAATTTGATTGATAGGGTTTAAAGTTGAACCAGAGAATCACAGACGTCCAACCTAAAACATAGAATGAAGAGAGTAACCCTAATTCTCTCTCTATGTCCCCCTATTTATATATGTTGGTCATAGGTCTAATGGGTTCGGCTAATCAACCCATTAGCTGTTGACCAGTCTGCCTAAACATAAGCTGAAACTTAAAACAACGATTCCTCCCAAACCGCTGAACCAAATCCTTTAAGTGACCACTCTGCGGAGTCGTTAAACATTATTCCTATCCAATGGCATCAATCTTAGCTCCTAATCGATCACTATCAAAAGTTAGGGCCTAAACAGTAAACATAAGGGAAAAATGGTCATATCTGAATTTACTGAAAACCATGGACATGTCTCACTTCCCCATGAACGACATATTAAAATCTGAGAATGATCCGACCACCAGAGAATAAAATAAAATTATTTTACGGTCAGATGATATGTAAAATGTGGGTCGTTACATTCTCCCCCTTTAGGAATTTTGCCCTCGAAATCTCAAACAAACACGAGCAAACACAACATCCGACATGCCTTCCATCCATGAGTATCCATTCTAGCATTCAACAGTCGATGCAATCAAATTCTTATCCTAGTATGCAGAATTCTAATAGTACAAGACACAATGGATTAAGTAAGATACGATATATGGGACATATCACTCGAAGAGTTCTAGATGGGTCAACTTCATTCCCTCTTCCATTTTCCATGTGAAATCGTCATCGTTCTTGCACCATTGTACCTTGACTATCTTAACAAACTTCGTCCTAAGGTGTTTCGTGTCATTCCCTATGATGCGAAGCAGCTTATGAGGTCTAGAAACTTCAGGCTCAACTTAAAAATCTTCAAGCTGATCTGGTGATACCATAACATTCGAGTTGTGTACGAACTTACGTAGAAACAATACATGAAAAACATTATGCACACTCGCTATCTTCTTAGGTAAATCCAATCCATGAGCGAGCTTTCCAATATGCTCGATAATCGGAGACGGCCTAACAAACCTTGGTGCTAATTTTCCTTTATTCCCAAAATGAGCCATATTCCTCAACAGTGAAATGTTAGAAAACACCATATCTCCAACTGAGAATTCTAAATCCTTCCGTTGTTTAGGGGCATAACATTACTAACAATCTTGGGCTACCTTCATTCATTGTCAAAAGATCTCAATATTATTCGTCATTTCTCTTATCATTTCAGGCCTGTGTATTAACTTATCACTAGTTTCTAACCAACAAGATGGAGAACTACACGGCCTGCCGTACAATGCCTCTTATGGTGCCATTCCAATACTCACTGGTAACCATTATTATAAGCAAACTCGACTAAATGTAGATGGTCTTCCCACAATGCTCCAACCTCCAATACGCAAGATCTAAGGATATCTTCCAATACATAATTAACCCTTTCAGTCTGACCATCTGTTTAGGGATGACAAGCCGTACTTAAACATAGTTCGGTTCCCAACTTTTCCAGAATCCACCAGTAAATAACAGGACTCAATCGCTAACTACGCTCTTTGGGATTCCATGGAATCGAACTATTCACTTAAGATATAACTCAGCCAACTTCGATGCAGTCCTAGTTGATATGACAAGAATAAATCTTGCGCTTCTAGTCAAGTGATCCATGACAACCCAAATACTATCACTTCCTTCCCTTGTTTTAGGTAATCCACAAATAAAGTCGATCGATACTTGCTCCCACTTCCACATAGGAACTTTAAATGGTTGTAACAATCCACTCGGCTTCCTCTACTCTGCTTTAACCAACTGGCAGTTCATACACTTCGAAATAAATTTCCCAACATCTTGTTTCATGCCTTCCTAGTAGTAGACTTGCTTCATGTCCCGATACATCTTATTACCACCAGGATGAATCGTCAATCTAGAGTGATGATATTCCCTTAAAACTTCATCTCTCAATCCATCTGTGTCAGAAACAACCAATCGTCCATTTTTATGAAGCCAACCATCTCGATCGATGTAACACCCCACGCCCATTATTGTCACTCATTAAGGGAATGCATCAACTTTCATGGAGCATTATAAGTGTATAGAATGGAGCATCACAACACAGATATACAAAAATGGTACTTCAAAATTTAAAATAACTTCATTGCAGCGAAAACGAAACATAGTTTGGATACAACATCAAAACCAACTTGTAAAACCAAGTACATAAATATCCATCTTGGTCAAATTATTACATGAAAACCAAAAGCATAATCCCGCTACAAATAGCCATAATAAAAAAAAAGATAAAGCTGAACATTACTTTCAGCAACTCCAAGCACTTCAAAAAGAGAGAGAAAGAGATCCAAGTCAAGCTCCACTAGTCCCACCCTGAGAGCCTGGAGGGGGAAAAAGGAAAGAAAAGAGGCGAAACAAATGCGGTCAGACATAAAATCGGGCAAGTCCAGTGACTTTAACAATATAATCATTAAAGTAACAGGATAAGAACATAAACTGGAATGACTGTAATATAAACAGGTATGACAAGGTAAGCATGATGGACAAGATAAACATTGATTGTGCTTCTAATCACTATAAGATAATTCCTACACCGTACCAATACTAGTTATACAGAAAGTTGATCCCTCTTACTAATTATAATGATAATGATAATGGTAGTTTCGTGTACCTTAAGTTGCTGTCATAGGTGCCGCCTGCTCCTATCTCCACTAGTTGTACCCACTACCCTCCCCATTCGATCGACTCCCTAATTCGTAGATACCCGTGCTGGTCCCACAGTAGGGTGTATCACTCCCTAAAGTGGCAACCCGATACTATTAAGGATGCACGGCTTATACCTACATGATGCAATAATGTCTTACCTACCAGTCCGGAATCATGCACACACATGACTCCATTGGACTTGTGTTGCCACCGCTAACCCGTTTGACCTCTTACAACCAATCCTAGTAAGCGTGCCCCGTTCTCGACCTAGTTCGAGCTCACATAGATACTAAACGGGTTACTAGTTGAAAAGGGTCTCCACACTTGACACAAGCTTCCCGTCTATGCTTGGTCCCCACTAGGATTTCCCATTTAACCCCTTCTTATTCGTGTATTCTTACATGTTTCAACTTGATTAAGTGTTTCTAATTGTATTTCACATGTCACCCACTTAACCCCATGTCCTACTACATGTCTTATCTTGGTTAAGTGTTATTTAATTCATTATAACCGTAATCTTGCAAGACCTCCCACATTAGATTCTGTTTTGTTGTTGCTGGATTTGCTGGGCGGGTCCGGGCAGGTTATACCGCAATCTGAATCTAACCTCGTGTCTTTTCCTTATTACGCATCTAGTTTATGCCTTTGACCTCTCATATTAGACTATCGTTTGCGGTTGCCGGATGTGCCAGGCGGGTCCGGGCAGGCTTATACCGCAAACCAGGTCTACCCTCATGTCTTAGACGTTCATTATCTCATTTTATTATTCAAAACCCAATTTGAATTAATATCCATATTCCAATTTGTCCATAATTCCCAATTTAAGCTATGTTCATAATTCTCATTCTAATTATGTCCATAATTCCATGTACATAAATTATACTAGTTTATGCCCCAAGTTAATTAAACGATTACGAACCAATTTATGCTAATTACATAATATTAAATGTTTTTCCCAAACTTTTCCCCAACGTTCCTACGTCATTCGTACGTATAATTCACATAATATGTTAGGCTCGTCGTTAGCCTAACTCATAAGAAAAAAGGAAAAGAAGAGGGAAAGAGACATCATCCACACATAGTATAGATCAAATATTCATATGGAATATGAACTTGCATAAAATAGGATATATCTAATCAACATAAACTTGCATAGATCTAATTAACATAAACTTGCATAGATCAAATTAACATAAACTTGCATAGATCTAATTAACATAAACTTGCATAGATCTTATTAACATAAACTTGCATAGAAAAGAATAGATCTAATCAACATAAACTTGCATAGATCTAATTAACATAAACTTGCATAGAATAGAATAGATTTAATCAACACAAACTTGCATAGATCTAATTAACATAAACTTGCATAGATCTAATTAACATAAACTTGCATATAATAGAATAGATCTAATCAACATAAACTTGCATAGATCTAATTAACATTAACTTGAATAGATTTAATTTACATAAACTTGCATAGATTTAATTAACATAAATTTGCATAGAATAGAATAGATCTAATTAACATAAACTTGCATAGATCTACTTAACATAAACTTGCATAGATCTAATTAACATAAACTTGCATATAATAGAATAGATCTAACCAACATAAACTTGCATAGATCTAATTGACATAAACTTGCATAGATCTAATTAACATAAGCTTGCATAGAATAGAATAGAACTAATCAACATAAACTTGTATAGATCTAATTAACATAAACTTGCATAGATATAATTAACATAAACTTGCATATATCTAATCAACATAAACTTGCATAGCATAGAATAGAGTAGATTTAATTATGCATATGAATCTACAAAATAGATTCAATAACATATATAACAGAACTGGCATATCTCAACATAATAGATCTAATAGCATATGATACGGGCATAGTCATACAGTCTAATTCACACTTATCACCATTATTTTTAATTAATTATCTTGTGAAAGTAACTGTACTCACAGTGGTAGAAGAAGAAAGAATATAGATCTGAACGTTTGTTGTTGTTCTAGAATCGTTCCCCTTTTTTACAATTCCTATGCTTTGATTCGTTCAAGAAGAGAAACTAGTCTAGTTTTGGATGCAGCAACATGGAGGCTTATAAATGAATTTTGTTTAGATTAGGGATAGATTAGATGTGCTTATATAGACGTATTAGCTTAGTTAGAGCCTTTAGATTAACTAGGAGATCATCAGAACCACACGACTCAAAGACACGTCATCCAGCAAATCAGAAGAGGCCACATCAGCCCTAAAAATCAAAAATCATCATTAACAAATAAAAATGCGCCATGTGTGCAATATGATGCGCAACAGCAGGGGTGTTGACACCCACATGATATATATATATATATATATATATTTCTAACTATCTTTCCAATTAACCCTTTTCACACTAAACCGCTTTTTTCTAATTGAACTGCGTTCACACTAAGCCACTTTTCAGCCATTCTCCTAAAACAAAAATATGGCGCTGGCGGGGATTGAACTCAGAACCTCTTGTATACAAGTCACGTGCTCTAGCCAAATGAGCCACTAAGTCTTTTGTTTACGAACCTTTGAACAATGCTAAACATTATTATTTTCTCATTCCTCTTTTTCATGTTTTGTTGCAATATTTAATTTTTCTCTTAAATATATCTATATATATAATATATATGCATATTTCCACATTTTTAATTTCAATAAAAATGCGGGGTGTTACATTCTCCCTTACTCAAAGGATTTCGTCCCCGAAATCTTCAAGTTAAGAAGAATATATGCTACCATCCATCATCCATCTACTCATCCATCATCGACAAGCATCCATTTTCCTTAAACGATTTTTAATGCTATAAGGAGATATGCAAAGGTTTGTGTATATGTTCCTTATCTAATGCAAAGATCAGGCGGTCTACTGATTCAGTTGACCTCCTCAATGAAAATTATGTCAGTGCCATGAGTCCAAAATGTATGCAAAGGAATCCTAATGATACATATCATTTTATATGAGTGCACAACCATTCATTCAAATGCAACATCCATATGATAACGCATTCAATATAAATCCATTAGTTTAAATATGCACACTCATTCATATGCAATATGAAAGTGATTGAGCTGATCTAGTGCCTAATGTGTGTGTAAATGCATCCATGAGCAACAAATAGCAAACACTTGCATCCACTTGCATCCACCAAACATAACATGTCTCAAACACATGTTTACAACCATAGGATTTTCCTACCTAAAGATTGAAGATGTAATCGAGAGGATATACTAAACACTAGAACATGTATAAATAAAGCAGTAGAAAAAGGAGAAGTTAAGAACATACCCTCAAAAAGGAAAGGGTACGACGCACGCATCTTTTCTTCCGTCTCCCAAGTCGCGTTCCCTTGATCATCTCCCCATTGGACTTTAACCAACTTGACCTCTCGGTTGCGTAACTTCTTGATGTCCGATCCAAAGACGCATATAGGAGCTCGTCTAATCATGGCATCTCGCTCTACTTCCACCTCTCTAAGCATGCTTGGCTCTACTACTTCCACGGTATCATGTAAATATTTCCGCAAATGCGACACATGAAATACGTCATGAATACCACTAAGCTTTTCAGGCAACTTCACTCTGTAGGCCATTTGTCCAATTCTTTCTGTAATGGGGAATGGCCCTACGAACCTTGGTGCCAACTTCCCTACAAATCCAAAACGAATAAAATCCATGAACCCAACACCAAACTCAAGATCGGTCCTTCCCTTATCAGCATATGACTTTTGCTGGCCCTGTGTCGTCTTCCAGAATTGAATTTCTCAAGCTCTCGTCTCGTGAAACGCAAAGTCTTTAATGAACTTCCTAAAATAGCCCGCCAACCTTAGAAAACTTCTTACTTCCGTTGCGTTTCTAGGAACCTTCCAACCTTGGATTGGCACCACCTTCGTGGGATCCACCGCTATCCTCTCCTTAGAGACCACGTGCCCTAAGAACCTCACTTCCTTCCTCCAAAAATGGCATTTGGAGAACTTAGCCTTGAGTAGATGTGCTCGAAGAGTCTCTAAGACTTCCCTAAGATGTAGGGCATGTTCTTTCTCGCTTCTAGAGAATATCAAAATGTCATCCAGAAAGACAACTACGAACTTGTTTATAAACTCCCTAAACACCCTACTCATCAAGTCTACGAAATATTAGGGTGCATTCGTCAAACAAAAAGCATGACGAGCCATTCGAAGAAACCATCGGGAGTCCTTAAAGCAGTCTTATCTATACTCTCCTCAGTTACCCTCAACTGATGAAATCTTGTAACACCCCACCTCCGTTAAGGTCACTCACAAAGGGAATGCCTTAACTTTGATGGAGCGTTTTAGTAGGCAGAATAGAAATTTACAAGACAGATAAAACAGTACTTGAAAATTTTATAACTTAATTACAACAGAAATAGAAATAAGTTTGGTTACATCTTTTCAAATCACAATATCAGAATTCAAGTACAAAATATCGGTCTTGTACAAAAGCCTTCAGAATGCATAGTTTTTAAAGTCATAATCCCCAAAATAAACTGCCATGGAAACATAGAGCAAAAGCCAAGCAATACTTCAAACGCTTCAAGCAGAGAGAATCTGAATCAAGCTCCTACGTTTCCACCCTAAGCACCTGGGGGGGGGGGGGGAAACGGAAAGAAAAGGGGCGAAAAAAACTAGCTCAGACACTAGTCTGGTGAGTCCAGTGACTTTCAGTATATAAACAGATAATAGTATCATGACATGTAAATAAAACTGGATGAGAGATAACCGCAACAGGAATAGCAGGTTAACAGAATGATATAGGCGAAGCTAAGCTTCTTACTTAGTCTTCACTTCTCTGCACTAATACTAGTATAATAGGATTAGGTGTTACCCTAATGTCTAAACTGAAACAGAATAATCTCTACAGAAACAGAATGCTAGTAATGGGCCTTTACCACCCGAACAGACAGAAGATACAGAAGCAGAATACTAATAATGGGCCTTTACCACCCAGCTAATGGGCCTTTACCACCCCAACAGACAGAAGGTACGGAAATAGAATCAGAAACGAAATCAGAGACGGAAACAGAATAATCCTTACAGAAACAAAATGTTAGAATTAGGTGTACACTAGTAATGGGCCTTTACCACCCCAACAGACGGTACCACGCAGAAACAGACAGGTGTTGCCACCCAACAGAAACAGACGGTACCAACAGAAACAGACAGAACTAAGTGTACCCTAAGTCCTACCCCCAAGCGATCGGCTCCCTAATACATAAATACCCTGTGTCAGCCCTATAGTAGGGTGTATCACTCCCTAAAGTGGCAACCTATTGGAACAGACCTATTTACAGATGTCATGGTGTCTTACATCCTCCGAGCAGACCGGATCCATGCACGCACATGACCCGGTTGGAACACACCATCAACACCCCTCGCCATTATCAGACTGAACCACTTATAATTAGTTCAGTAAGCGTGCCCGGACCCCTACATAGCGTGGGGTCAAAGTTTTGATACCAGAAAGGGTTACTGACTAATATGGGTCCCAAACAACAGATGACACAAGTACTTGCCCTCCTAACCTTGTGTCCCCAGACTAACAGATTTCAGATTAACTTGTTTACAGATTTCAGACAGAGTTCAGGTTACTAGTTCACAGATCAGACAATCAAGCTAACAAGTTTTCAGACTAACGGATCAGATATACAGATTAACAATTCTCAGACTAACGGATCAGATATACTGATTAAAAAGTTCTCAGACTAACAGATCAGATATACTAATTAACAGACTTACAGATTGTTTTACCTAACTTTGTATTGGGCCTACAGATTTACGAAACGGGTTTATTAGATTCATCAGACAATTGTTTTAACCCTATCCACCCAACACGTTTTAGGTATCATATTTATCTTAGATTTGCATTAATTAATTATTAATGCACATACCTCTCACATTAGGTCAGTAGCTTGTGGCCGCTGGATATGCCGGGCGGTTCCGGGCAGACTTCTGCCACAAGCCAGACCTAACCTCGTGTCTAAGCATATTTTAGTTATGCCTACGACCTCTCACATTAGACTGATAGTTTTCGGTCGCTGGTTAAGCTGGTTGGTTCCGGGTAGGCTTCTACCGCAAACTGAGTCTAACCTCGTGTCATAGCCACTTTACAGAAAATTATGTCTATTTAGCAGATTTAACTTCTTTACAAGTTACGGCAAATTATCCAAAGTTCTATTAATGTGTTTTGCTCAATTTTAGATCGAGCCTCCAATTTATAATTATTCAGCTTTCAACAGATTAAGCAATTCAACAGATTTAGCAGATAATAATTTTAGCAGATTAGGCAATTCAGCAGATTTAGCAGATTAGGCAATTCAACATATTAAGCAGATAACAGATGTAGTATATTAGGTAATTCAACAGATTAAGCAGATAACAGATTTAGCAGATTAGGCAGTTCAACAGATTTAGCAGATAACAGATTAGCAGATTAGGCAATTCAGCAGATTTAGCGGATTAAATATTTCTTAAACTTCTATTTACATATATTGCCTAAATTTACATGCCTAAATCATGGTCATAATTCATAATACGACATATGCCCCAAATTTTAATTAAACTTTGCACAGTACAGAATATTCTCTAAAAAGTCCCAAACAATATGAATTATGCCAAATTATAGCCTATGATGCCAAATATCCTAAAATCCATATTTAGGCGCATTCACATTAACAGTTAACCTACTTTAATATAGATCTTTACGCCTAAGTCACATATATCTTTTTTTCTTTTCAAGTCATAGATCGTGATATAAAATATGCACCAAAAATCTAGATCTTAAATTTTAATCATGTATTAAGTCCTCAAAACCAGATCTTGCATTATAATATGCATTATATTCCAAGTTCCAAGTCATATGCTATCATATAATAATTCTTCTTCCAAATCACAGTCTTTTATACATAGTATGCACTGGTTCTAGATCTTAATTTACAACCTATGTTCTTTTCTCAAATCAGTCACAGATCAGTCATGTCCAATTATGTAATATTCATTATTTGTCCCAAAATTAGCGTTCATGCGTCAATCTCTTATGAGATTTGGCGCAGGCTAGTAGTAGCCTGGCTATAGAACAGAAAGAAAAAGGTGATACAGAATAGTCATAGAAAAACAGATCTGACAGATAAGAATATGCATAACCTCAGATTCAGATTTATAACCATGCCAAGATCATAATAAAAGTTTATTTCTGAAAATAACTGTACTCACAAAAAGGGAACGATTCTTGTATTCTGGAATCTGTGTTCTGACACTGAATAGCGCTCCTTTGATGTAGACTAGTTGTTCTTTTAATCCTATTCAGTTTGGAAGAAGATGCACTAGATTTATCCTAGGTTTCAACAGAGTAGCGACGCCATTATTTTATTTTTAATTAGAATAGAGGCAGCGTATAGGAAGAATGAATTTGTGTGGAGAGAAAACTGGGTTTGGGGGTGTTTAAATAGGTTAGAGCTCATGAATCCGGTCAGAAAGGCGTCCAGGTGCAGAAAAATGGATTTGTCTACAGGTCTGTAAAAGGGGGGTCGACCCTAGGGTCGACCCTAGTGTCGACCTGCTTACCTAGGTTGACACTCAGGTCGACCCTAGTGTCGACCTGGGCCCTGGGTAGGAATTTTCCCACTCAGCCCGGTTGTCTGTTTTGAATTTTGAAATTTGAATTCCAAGCTGATTTTTACTGAAACTTCTGAAGGCCATATCTTCTTCATACGGAGTCCGATTTACGCAAACTTGACTCTATTCCAAGAAGAATTTCAAGGCGAACGCAATAGCGCAACCCGTTTCCCTTAATTATTTTGTTACAATTTAGTTATTCTATGATTTGTTACTCTTATGTTCACAGAAAATTTGGGGTGTTACAAATCCTGTAGCTAAGTCCAACTGTGAGAAAACCGAAGCGCCAACCAACTGATCGAACAAATCATCTATCCTCGGTAGTGGGTGTCCATTTTTCTTTGTGGGTTTATTTAGCTCCCTATAGTCCATACACAATCTAAGAGAACCATCCACCTTTATAGCAAAAACAACTGGAGCACTGTAACGACCCAGAAAATCTGAACCAATTTAAAATTTTTAAATTGGCTAAAATAATGGATTTTAAATATTTAAAATAAATATTTTAAATAAAGGCGATGAAAACTGAGTTTGAATCGACATTTGAAAACGAATATAATTAATTATAATTATATATAGAATTGAAAATGGCACGGTAGTTCGATAATTCGATTTCAAACTTCAATTGAATATACCGGATGCAAAACAATCCGGATTTTAGTGAAACCAAAAACATTAGGATCTAATTGATGATATCTTTCCAACGAATCTGCCAAATCGAAATTTGATAGCGGGAATCAAAAGATATGTCCAGTTGAAAATTCCGAATAGTCGCTATGGAATTCAGGCCCTTAAAATGGATATTTTGCAAACGACCTCGGATTTCGACGAAACCACTTTTGTTGGACCCGTGATGTCGAATTATTGCTAGGTTTCAAATTTCATAATTTTTCGAATCAATATGTGAGCGTGGCAAAGGAAAACGCGTTTGACCGGTTTCAGTTGATTTTAATCGACTGGAAATTGACCATTTTTCAAACGGTCTCAGAATTCGTCGAAACTAGTTTTGTTAGGACCGTATCGTCAATAAGTAACTAGAAAATATTTTTCTGGAATTTTTCTAGTTAGTATGTGGCCCCGGTAATTTGAAATGTACGTTTAAAATTCAATATAGTGATTTAAATGAAAATTCAACGGAAACTGATTGTAATAATCAAATCATCTTGCGATACATATCCCATTGTGTTCGGAATGGGGGTAAAACGCTATGGGCGACAGGCGGTGGGCCTCGTTTCGAGGTCGTGGGTAAAAGTCAACTTTATGCAATTAAATTAATTAATAAAAAAAAAAATATTATATAATTCCCTCCTATACCTTGGCCCCCCCTGTAATTCATTATCGAAGTCCAATAACCAGAAGAAAAAAAAAAACCTCGTCGAAGAAGGAGACCGACCGCCATCGCCTCGTCGAAGAGACCTCCGCTTCGCCTGCTCCTCCCTCCATCGCCGACGAACCCTCCGCTTCGCCAATCCTCCCTCCACGCGACGCCTCGTTCCTGAAACCACGAAGCCGCCTCCCCCGTTCGAAACCCTAGCGCCGCCCCCTCGAAGCCAGCTCCGCCCAGTTCGAGACCCACCGCCACCTGACGCAAAAACCACCCCCCCTCGCCGATCAATGTAAGTCGTTATTGTTTTATTTTATTTTTATTTATTATTCTGTAAAAAACTGATTTTTCTAAAAGATTTAAAACTGAATTTTAATTAGGTTTAAAACTGAATTTTAAAAAAAGGTAAAAACTGATTTTTCTAAAAGATTTAAAACTGAATTTTAATTAGGTTTAAAACTGATTTTTATAAAGGATTAAAACTGATTTTAATTTTAACTTTAAAAAGAAAAAGGTTTAAACTTTAAAAAAAAAAAAGGTTTAAACTTTAAAAAGAAAAAGGCTTGAACTTTAAATAGAAAAGATTTGAACTTGGATAATAAAGATCATATTTTTAAAATAGAAAAGACAGAATTTTTATTAAGTAGAAGAAGTAAGATATGATTCTTATATTTTTAAAGCAATAAAAATATAATTTTTACATCATAGGAATATTAAAAATATAATCTTTATTTTTAAAATATGATCTTTATATATTGAATAGCGAAGTCAAAATTCGATTTTTATATATATTGGATAACATAGTAAAAATTCGATTTTTACATATGTAGAGAATACGGGCAACGAAGCGACAAAAAGAGAGATTGGCGAAGATTTTATGCAAAGAAGAGTCGTGGGATTGAATTAGCTATTCGGTGAGATTTCTGATTTAAAACTATATATATATATATGTGTGAGATGAAAGTGAATTGCTATATATAAATATATATATATATATCTACGCCCCTCGTCCACAAACCATGGACGATATTTATTGGTTGAAATTGTTGTGAAAATTGATTGATAGCGAATGATTGTTTGGGATTGTTTGTGGTAGATATTGGTTGATTGTGGTTGAAAAATACCCGTTTGTGATTGAGGAATATTTGATTGAAACCACATAGGATTAGTTTGTGGAAATGAAATAAATATATACATGCCGCCTGCGTGCGAACTAGATGCATGATCCCCATTGTCAAAAACCGCGAGGTTTTAAGGTAGAGCGAGGAGCCGTACTAGGGACGGTCCCGGTTTTAACTACCCTGCCGTTATGCTGCCGAAATTTTGAATAATATTCGTGTGTTTGAATTATTTTCATATGCTTAAACTATATTTATTCATTGTATAGAAAACCTTCATGTGTTGAATTGATATTCATTCGTTGATTAGAAATTCATGTGTTGAATGGTATTCATATTTTGAAATAAATTGTTTGATAATAAAAATCACATTTTTATCTATATATAGAAACTATAGAAAACATTCATGTGTTGAATTGATATTCATTCGTTGATTAGAAATTCATGTGTTGAATGGTATTCATATTTTGAAATAAATTGATTGATAATAAAAATCACCTTTTATCGACTATATGAACTGTGTAAAATAATCTCGGTTTAAAAGAAATTGTTTTATGATAAAAATCCTATTTTTATCACCTATATGAACCATATAGAAAAATAGTGTTTTGAAATGAATTGTTTTACAATAAAAATCACATTTTTATTGTATGCATAAATCGTTGAAATGTGAAGTGTTAAAAATAGCCACTTGTTCAAAATAAACATATATGAGATGAAATATTCATTAATTAGCTAATGAAATGATTTGCACCTATGTATGTAACATTAGAATAAATGGTGTCTTTAAACCAAACAGAAATCAAATATGAAGTTGAATAGAAAATGATAAATGATAAGAACTGTACATGCATATTTATTGAACAGGTTATAGCAAAGGGGCTAGAGAAGAGGAATAAAATTTTGTGCCCGACAAATAGGTACACATTTACTGTTTTGTTTGGGTGATGATTTTATGAGCCTGTTGGCTAGCCGCTTGGCCTTTTCTTTTTCTTTTTGAGATTAGAAGGACCGGGAAAGCTATTTGCGATTTCCCGATGCTCCCGGTGCAGGGGAGGTTATGGCAAAATTTTCCAAAATTTTAGGGTGTTAGAAAAATATTTGAAGTGAAAACGATATGGAAATCATTGAATGAACTATATTTATATAAATATATAAATATAAATAAAATTAAAACGAAACGAAGCCGTGCAGTTCGTATTTTGAAACCATGATTTCAAACAACTGGTACGGGAAATCCGACCATTGGATTTTCCCGAAACCTCAACCGTCGAGTTCGCCTTGGAATAATCTTTCCAACGGCACCAACCTTGTAAAAATCCAACGGTTGGATTGTCTGGAATGTTTAATTCAAATCTGAAGAAAAACAGCGCCAGAAACGATTATATTTATATATATATAAATATAATTATATTTAATCGAATAACGACGCTGCAGTTCGTATTTTGAAATCGAAACTTCAAATGATTGTACCGGGAGATCCGACCGTCGGATTTTCCCGAAACTGGAACCGTTGGATTCGTTTTGAAAAGACCTTTCTAATGATGTAAATTTTGTGAAGATCCAACGGTTAGATTTTCAGATATGTGTAAATCAAATCTGAAGAAAAACAGCGCCACGGCCGCTTTAAGGCCCGAAGCGTCGTTTTGAATAAATTAGCTATTTTAAAATAAATAAAAATAGCGATAAATAGTTATAAAATACCATAAACAATATGGAGTGGAAATAAACTGAATTTGCTCGATTTATGTTGTATTTGATGGTTGAATGTGTTTGGTGTGAAAATTACATTAAAGAACAATATTGGTGTTGTCGAATAATTTAACCATTGAAATAAATCGATTTGAAATTCTAAATATACGTGAATTATTTGAAAAGGCCGAGTTAATTCTCATTTCGAATAATTGACCGACGATTGAGATTCGAAGATGAAGACGATGGTCGAAGACCGGAGATCTTCACCTCGTTTGGATGGTAACCGAGGTCCTGATTGGGAGGCATCCCGAAATATGGATAATGAGTGGTGATCGTCCAGACGTACGTGGTGATCGAAGGGTTTGCGAGGTATTTAGTGCCTCTGGTTTCGTTCAGACCCAGAACGGACTAGTAAATGGACTGTGTGTCTGATATTGGATTTTATTCTGTGTTGATTGATCTCTATTAAATATACATCTGTTTGGCGGCGGAGAATTTATTCTTTCGCTTAACGCCCTTCTCTGAGACGCACGAGCTCAAAGGTTGTATATCGATGGACATCAGTCGCATGGCATGAATGGCCTGTGTGGCATGCTAAGATGCAGTGATCAGGGCTTCTGTTGAAAAGCAAAGTCTTGTGGTGATGATCAAAGCACCGCCTGTGTGGCGTAGCTTTGTGTATAACGTAAAATCGCGAGCCTCACACCCCGGTATGAACCTAAAACGGGAGAAGGACCTCAGGGAGGACATGCGTTTCTTTCTAGCTAGGGTGGTGTCAGTGACCTACCAGCCCTGACATTTATATACTTTTCACCTATGTGGTTGTTGCTGTTGCGAGGCGCCTCGGTTTGGTCGGACGATCCGGGTCCGATGGAGTCATTCGTTGGCTCATTTACGCCCCAAAGGGCGGGGAAACGTATTGTTCAGGCACTATAATCCACATCGGTGGACCGGCCCTGTCGCTCCAAGGGGCAGTTGCGGCTGTTCCGGTGGCTCGGGCTAGAGAGTCACGAATTCGGTAAGGACTATCTTTTGCCTTGGTTCATGACGGAAATCCAATTTCCAAATACGACATCGTGCGGTTTTGATTGTATACCTATATATATGGCGACATAGTGGTATGGGGCATTAATGCCGTCTATGATTGATAGTTATGATTTGAAATTGCTTTCAAAACATATAAACACTAGCAATAATATCAAATGCCTTTGTTTTATTCGTATCAAGCATATTTTGACCGTTATAAGGTAAAAACTCTATCCTCCGGTTTGCGTTGCATTGTGTGATGGGAACTGAGTCTTATAACGGCTTCATTTTTATAAAAAGCATAGCGATGTTTAAAAGAAAGATTTGTTTTAAAAGCACTGGCAATCCAATGGAGTAAACCCGTTCCACGAAAGTGGCGTGGTCCTGTGATTTGCCATATTATATATGTGTTGAGTAGATTTCTCATACCAGTCCCATGACTGACTCGTAGTTTGTTTCACTCTCAAACTCGGGTGCCCCTTTCTCTACACGGGCAGCCTTGTATTCAGGTTTAGCTGGTTCTCTTTCCTGGATAGCTGGAGCTGAAGATGGATTCTATCATTTATTTCTTTTTATGCTGTTCAGCTCCTATTGTACATATTTTGTTTATTTCCGCTGTAGACATTTATGTATAGCTGAACTGTATTTGTACTAAGTAAGATCCTGTATACTGTGTAACTCTGATGATTACTTTTATCCAGTATATTCTATTGTTCATCATCTGGTGTATTTATTTAATTCTGTTCTGCTATTTTCTGTTTCTGTGTTATATTCCAAAGATAACCCTTGTTTCCGTGAGAACGGGAAATCGGGTCGTCTCAACGTGGTATCAGAGCTTTGGTTAAGCTTAGTTCTGGAATATAACATTTGAACGAACTCGTCAGAAATAGAACCAGTAGTGTTCTAGGACGGGTAACTCTATACAGATAGGATCAGTAATATCCTAGTATGAGTAAAGCAGAATGAAATTACACCTTGATAGACACATTTACATTTGAAGTATTTGTCTCTATATTTTGAAATATCTTTCCTGTTGACCTGACACTTGATCTGCTATTTGCAGAGGAACTAGAAAATGAGTGCCAGAAACAGAAGAAGTAATACTGACCCGGATATAGAAGCCCTATTTATGAAATATAGAAATCTGGGTGGAAAACCTTTCTCGGGAGAAGAAGCAATTATGAAAACACAAGCTTGGATTCGTTCGGTTGAGAAAATCTTCGAAGCATTAAAGCTGAGGGATGACCAGAAAAGATTACTGGCCTCCTGGGCTCTCAAAGACGAAGCTTTATTCTGGTGGGATTCTGTTATTAAAGGTAATCCAGAAGGTGATATCACCTGGGATAGATTCAAGGTGATTTTCTTAGAAAGGTTTACTCCTCCCGAAGCAACTGAGCGATTATGCGATGAATTTTCTTATCTGATACAAGGAGACATGACCATTCCCGAATATCATAAGAAATTCAATGAACTTTCTCACTTTGCTCCTCATCTAATTCAAAATCCGAAGAGGAAAAATATGAGATTTATTCACGGACTTCAAAGGAAATACCAGAATAAAGTATTGGGGCATGTGAAGCTTCCTTTTTCTGAAATGATATATATGGCCTATCAGTATGAAGATCTCCATAAGAAAGGAATGTTATGCGACGAAGAAGAAGTCAGTTCTAGTGACGTAGCAGAGTCGGAAACTGATATTACTGAGGCAAGTACAATATCTGAGATCAGTAAAAAGGCCAGTGCCAAGAGAAAAAGGGCCAAATCAGAGAAGAAACCAGTAACGACAACTGTATGCTCTAACTGCAATAAGCAAGGACATCTCTCGATAAGTTGTCGATCTCTAAAGAAACAAAGAAAGGAAGGATCTAAGTCTATTAAGAAGTTTCAAGAGACTAGAGAATGAAGCATTTGCCATCGGTTTGGCCATGTAAGACAGGATTGCCGGCTGTTAAAGGCAACCAAGGAGGCTCAAATAAATGAAGTAGCAGAAACCTCGGCACCCTCAGATAATCAGGGAAGGTCTGATGTTTTAGAAGGCACGCTCAATGTCAAAAACATTCCAGTTAAAGTACTGTTTGACACAGGCGCGTCACGAAGCTTTATTGCAAAGAGTGCAGTCAAGAAGTTGGATTTGAATTTGAAAAAGCTCAAAGAGCCCATGACTGTCCAAAATCCAGTTGGGGGTTCCATCAATCTCAGTTGGATCTGTGCAGTACCTGTCTCTTTTTCTTGCTATAAATTCCCTATTGTCTCTATCGTCATGGATTTTAATGAATTCGATATCATTCTGGGATTGGATTGGCTAACCAAATATGAAGCGGAAGTTAAATGCGCCGAGAGGGTTGTTAAGGCAAAGGCACAATTGGGGAATTATATAACCATACCATGTGAAGGCCCAACTTCTAATAGAAAAGATTTCTGGGCAGCTTTGGATGTTTCCCCAGCTCAAATAGAAAATACCCCAGAAGTCATAGAAAATATTCCTGACCTCATCAAAGATATTCCTGTCGTCAAGAACTATGCGGATGTGTTCGAAGAAGTTGTTCGCTTACCTCCGCAGAGAGAAATAGATTTCAAAATTGCTTTAATTCCAAATGCAAGGCCGGTAGTTCACGCTATTAGAAGAATGTCCTTGAAAGAGAAAGAGGAATTAGACAATCAAACACGACAGTTAGTATGGAAGGGCCTGATCAGGCCTAGTTTCTCTGATTGGGGAGCAGCAGTGGTGTTTGTCCCAAAATCTGACGGTACTCTACGTCTATGTGTGGATTATCGTGATCTGAACAAACAGACAATAAAGAACAAATATCCATTGCCGCGGATAGATGACTTGTTAGATCGATTAAATGGAGCACAAGTATTCTCACGAATGGACCTAGCTACAGGCTTCCATCAACTTCGAATTGCCGAAGAGTGTGTTCCAATGACAGCGTTCAGAGGCCCCGACTTATTCTATGAGTGGTTAGTAATGCCGTTCGGCTTATGTAACGCTCCCGCTTACTTCGTCGATCTAATGAATAGAGTATTCAGAGGAGTATTGAATAAATTTGTTCTGGTTTTCATTGACGATATTCTAATCTTCTCTAAATCAAAGGCCGAACATGAAAAGCATCTGGAACAGGTTCTAGAAATCCTCAGAAGGAATGTATTAAAAGCCAAGTTTTCCAAATGTATCTTCTGGCAAGATGAAGTGAAATTTCTGGGCCACGTTGTATCGAAAGAAGGAATCGCTGTGGACCCAAGCAAAATCACGGCCATTCAAAATTGGAAACAGCCCAGTACCCCCACTGAAGTCCGCAGTTTTCTCGGATTGGCTAGCTATTATCGGAAGTTCGTTAAAGACTTTTCGAAGATATCTGGTCACTTAACGAAGCTTACAAAGAAGCATTCTAAGTTCAAATGGACTCAAGAGAGTGAGGAAGCTTTCGAAGAGCTAAAGTTGAGATTAACGACTGCTCCAGTGTTAACCATCATTGATGGCAACCAGGATTTAAAAGTATGGACTGATGCTTCTAGAGAAGGCCTTGGCGCAGTGTTAATGCAAAGAGGTCAAGTGATTGCTTATGCTGGCCGTCAACTTAAGCCACACGAGAAGAACTACGTAACTCATGATCTTGAGTTATTGGCTATAGTATTCGCTTTGAAAATCTGGAGACACTATCTACTGGGTGAGAGATTTGAACTGTTTACAGATCACCAGTCGTTAAAGTATCTGTTCACTCAGAAGGACTTGAACTTGAGGCAGCAACGTTGGCTGGAGTTTCTCACAGCATATGACTTTGAAATTATATATACTCCAGGAAAAGCCAATGTCGTGGCCGATGCGCTGAGCAGAAAGAATGTAATGATCGCCAGCTTTATTATCACGACTTCCTTGATTGATAAAATATCTATTCTTTAGAAGGAGGATAACTTTATTAAGGATATGATTAAAAGGATTCAGAAAGGCGAACCCTCGTGTTTTCAAATAGATAACGACGAGACCTTGAGGTTAAAAGGAAGGATTTGTGTTCCTGACATCCCAGAGTTAAAAAGGGAAGTGTTAGACGAGTGTCACAAGTCCAAGCTGAGTATCCATCCTGGCGTGGCCAAAATGTATAACGATCTCAAAAGAACATTCTGGTGGAAGGCTATGAAAAGAGACGTTTCAATATACGTTAGCCGATGCCCTACTTGCCAGCTAGTTAAAAGCGACCAACAGAAATTGGCTGGATTGTTACAACCACTAGAAGTTCCTGGTTGGAAGTGGGAACATATTTCGATGGATTTCATTGATGGTTTGCCCAGAACAAGAAAAGGAAATGACAGTATTTGGGTGATCGTAGATCGCTTCACGAAGACCGCCCATTTCATACCTGTCAGATCAAACAGAACTGCTCAGAGTCTGGCGCAGATATACTTCAGGGAAATAGTTAGACTACATGGAGTGCCGCTCAGCATAGTCAGTGATAGAGATACAATATTCACTAGCAAATTCTGGGAAGCATTTCAAGTCGAGCTGGGAACAAAGTTAAACCTAAGCACCGCTTATCATCCTCAGACAGACGGTCAGACTGAGAGGGTGAATCGCATTTTAGAAGATCTATTGCGGGCGTGTGTTATAGATTTCGGTGGATCATGGGAAGACCATCTACATTTGGCTGAATTCTCTTATAACAACAGCTACCAGGCGAGTCTGACAATGTCGCCATTCGAAGCATTGTATGGTAGACCTTGCCGATCTCCTGCTTGTTGGGTCGAGCCTGGAAATAGACTTGTGTTAGGGCCTGACATGATTCGGGAAGCGGCCGACAAAGTCGATTTTATTAAGAAGCGATTACTCACCGCTCAAAGCCGACAAAAGAGCTATGCCGATAGAAGAAGAAGAGATATATCCTTTGAAGTTGGCGACTATGTATATTTGAAAGTATCGCCGATGAGAGGAGTTATCCGGTTCGGTAAAACTGGAAAGTTAGCGCCCAAATTCATTGGTCCGTTTCCTATTCTGGAACGGATTGGGACTCTCGCATATAAAGTTAAATTGCCAGACTGGTTGCCTGGAGTTCATGATGTATTTCCATATATCTCAACTTCGAAAGCACGTTCATGATCCAGACTTGATCGTGGAAGAAGCAGCTCAGCAGGATATTGAAATTACTCCAGAATTAGCTGTGAGGCGAGAGCCGCTAAAGATTATCGGCAAAGAAACCAAAGAGCTGAGAAACAAGAAGGTTCCCTTGGTCAAAGTGCAATGGAGTGGAGATCCGCGAGATTGTACTTGGGAAACTGAGGAGAGCATTCAGAAAGCTTATCCCAGATGCCGAGTAGATATCTCTGATTGACTCCGGTGCCAGGTACATTTACCATACTTTGCATTACCACATAATTCTCTACTCTATTGTTATTTTCTTTTCATGGATGTGCACTTTTAATTATATAGTCTGAATGATTTTTAAAGGGTATAGGATTTGATTAGTATATTTTTGAAGGCTAAAACAATTGGATTGGTTGTTGTGTTGTGTGATTGTAGATTTATCAAACCACTTTCGACTTTATTCCTTTTCGGGGACGAAAAGTTTTAAGTGGGGGAGATTGTAACGACCCAGAAAATCTGAACCAATTTAAAAATTTTAAATTGGATAAAATAATGGATTTTTAATATTTAAAATAAATATTTTAAATAAAGGCGATGAAAACTGAGTTTGAATCGACATTTGAAAACGAATATAATTAACTATAATTATATATAGAATTGAAAATGGCGCGGTAGTTCGATAATTCGATTTCAAACTTCAATTGAATATACCGGATGCAAAACAATCCGGATTTTAGTGAAACCGAAAACATTAGGATCTAATTGATGATATCTTTCCAACGAATCTGCCAAATCGAAATTTGATAGCGGGAATCAAAAGATATGTCCAGTTGAAAATTCTGAATAGTCGCTATGGAATTCAGGCCCTTAAAAATGGACATTTTGCAAACGACCTCGGATTTCGACAAAACCACTTTTGTTGGACCCGTGATGTCGAATTATTGCTAGGTTTCAAATTTCATAATTTTTCGAATCAATATGTGAGCGTGGCAAAGGAAAACGCGTTTGACCGGTTTCAGTTGATATTAATCGACTGGAAATTGACCATTTTTCAAACGGTCTCGGAATTCATCGAAACTAGTTTTCTTAGGACCGTATCGTCAATACGAAACTAGAAAATATTTTTCTGGAATTTTTCTAGTTAGTATGTGGCCCCGGTAATTTGAAATGTACGTTTAAAATTCAATATAGTGATTTAAATGAAAATTCAACGGAAACTGATTGTAACAATCAAATCAGCTAGCGATACATATCCCATTGTGTTCGGAATGGGGGTAAAACGCTATGGGCGACAGGCGGTGGGCCTCGTTTCGAGGTCGTGGGTAAAAGTCAACTTTATGCAATTAAATTAATTAATAAAATAAAAAAATATATATATATTATATAATTCCCTCCTATACCTTGGCCCCCCCTGTAATTCATTACCGAAGTCCAATAACCAGAAGAAAAAAAAAACCTCGTCGAAAAGGAGACCGACCGCCATCGCCTCGTCGAAGAGACCTCCGCTTCGCCTGCTCCTCCCTCCATCGCCGACGAACCCTCCGCTTCGCCAATCCTCCCTCCACGCGATGCCTCATTCCTGAAACCACGAAGCCGCCTCCCCCGTTCGAAACCCTAGCGCCGCCCCCTCGAAGCCAGCTCCGCCCAGTTCGAGACCCACCGCCACCTGACGCAAAAACCACCCCCCCCCCCTCGCCGATCAATGTAAGTCGTTTTTGTTTTATTTTATTTTTATTTATTATTCTGTAAAAAACTGATTTTTCTAAAAGATTTAAAACTGAATTTTAATTAGGTTTAAAACTGAATTTTAAAAAAAGGTAAAAACTGATTTTTCTAAAAGATTTAAAACTGAATTTTAATTAGGTTTAAAACTGATTTTTATAAAGGATTAAAACTGATTTTAATTTTAACTTTAAAAAGAAAAAGGTTTAAACTTTAAAAAGAAAAAGGTTTAAACTTTAAAAAGAAAAAGGCTTGAACTTTAAATAGAAAAGATTTGAACTTGGATAATAAAGATCATATTTTTAAAATAGAAAAGACAGAATTTTTATTAAGTAGAAGAAGTAAGATATGATTCTTATATTTTTAAAGCAATAAAAATATAATTTTTACATCATAGGAATATTAAAAATATAATCTTTATTTTTAAAATATGATCTTTATATATTGAATAGCGAAGTCAAAATTCGATTTTTATATATATTGGATAACATAGTAAAAATTCGATTTTTACATATGTAGAGAATACGGGCAACGAAGCGACAAAAAGAGAGATTGGCGAAGATTTTATGCAAAGAAGAGTCGTGGGATTGAATTAGCTATTCGGTGAGATTTCTGATTTAAAACTATATATATGTGTGTGAGATGAAAGTGAATTGCTATATATAAATATATATATATATATCTACGCCCCTCGTCCACAAACCATGGACGATATTTATTGGTTGAAATTGTTGTGAAAATTGATTGATAGCGAATGATTGTTTGGGATTGTTTGTGGTAGATATTGGTTGATTGTGGTTGAAAAATACCCGTTTGTGATTGAGGAATATTTGATTGAAACCACATAGGATTAGTTTGTGGAAATGAAATAAATATATATATGCCGCCTGCGTGCGAACTAGATGCATGATCCCCATTGTCAAAAACCGCGAGGTTTTAAGGTAGAGCGAGGAGCCGTACTAGGGACGGTCCCGGTTTTAACTACCCTACCGTTATGCTGCCGAAATTTTGAATAATATTCGTGTGTTTGAATTATTTTCATATGCTTAAACTATATTTATTCATTGTATAGAAAACCTTCATGTGTTGAATTGATATTCATTCGTTGATTAGAAATTCATGTGTTGAATGGTATTCATATTTTGAAATAAATTGTTTGATAATAAAAATCACATTTTTATCTATATATAGAAACTATAGAAAACATTCATGTGTTGAATTGATATTCATTCGTTGATTAGAAATTCATGTGTTGAATGGTATTCATATTTTGAAATAAATTGATTGATAATAAAAATCACCTTTTATCGACTATATGAACTGTGTAAAATAATCTCGGTTTAAAAGAAATTGTTTTATGATAAAAATCCTATTTTTATCACCTATATGAACCATATAGAAAAACAGTGTTTTGAAATGAATTGTTTTACAATAAAAATCACATTTTTATTGTATGCATAAATCGTTGAAATGTGAAGTGTTAAAAATAGCCACTTGTTCAAAATAAACATATATGAGATGAAATATTCATTAATTAGCTAATGAAATGATTTGCACCTATGTATGTAACATTAGAATAAATGGTGTCTTTAAACCAAACAGAAATCAAATATGAAGTTGAATAGAAAATGATAAATGATAAGAACTGTACATGCATATTTATTGAACAGGTTATAGCAAAGGGGCTAGAGAAGAGGAATAAAATTTTGTGCCCGACAAATAGGTACACATTTACTGTTTTGTTTAGGTGATGATTTTATGAGCTTGTTGGCTAGCCGCTTGGCTTTTTCTTTTTCTTTTTGAGATTAGAAGGACCGGGAAAGCTATTTGCGATTTCCCGATGCTCCCGGTGCAGGGGAGGTTATGGCGAAATTTTCCAAAATTTTAGGGTGTTAGAAAAATATTTGAAGTGAAAACGATATGGAAATCATTGAATGAACTATATTTATATAAATATATAAATATAAATAAAATTAAAACGAAACGAAGCCGTGCAGTTCGTATTTTGAAACCATGATTTCAAACAACTGGTACGGGAAATCCGACCATTGGATTTTCCCGAAACCTCAACCGTCGGGTTCGCCTTGGAATAATCTTTCCAACGGCACCAACCTTGTAAAAATCCAACGGTTGGATTGTCTGGAATGTTTAATTCAAATCTAAAGAAAAACAGCGCCAGAAACGATTATATTTATATATATATATATATAAATATAATTATATTTAATCGAATAACGACGCTGCAGTTCGTATTTTGAAATCGAAACTTCAAACGATTGTACCGGGAGATCCGACCGTCGGATTTTCCCGAAACTGGAACCGTTGGATTCGTTTTGAAAAGACCTTTCTAATGATGTAAATTTTGTGAAGATCCAACGGTTAGATTTTCAGATATGTGTAAATCAAATCTGAAGAAAAACAGCGCCACGGCCGCTTTAAGGCCCGAAGCGTCGTTTTGAATAAATTAGCTATTTTAAAATAAATAAAAATAGCGATAAATAGTTATAAAATACCATAAACAATATGGAGTGGAAATAAACTGAATTTGCTCGATTTATGTTGTATTTGATGGTTGAATGTGTTTGGTGTGAAAATTACATTAAAGAACAATATTGGTGTTGTCGAATAATTTAACCATTGAAATAAATCGATTTGAAATTCTAAATATACGTGAATTATTTGAAAAGGCCGAGTTAATTCTCATTTCGAATAATTGACCGACGATTGAGATTCGAAGATGAAGACGATGGTCGAAGACCGGAGATCTTCACCTCGTTTGGATGGTAACCGAGGTCCTGATTGGGAGGCATCCCGAAATATGGATAATGAGTGGTGATCGTCCAGACGTACGTGGTGATCGAAGGGTTTGCGAGGTATTTAGTGCCTCCGGTTTCGTTCAGACCCAGAACGGACTAGTAAATGGACTGTGTGTCTGACATTGGATTTTATTCTGTGTTGATTGATCTCTATTAAATATACATCTGTTTGGCGGCGGAGAATTTATTCTTTCGCTTAACGCCCTTCTCTGAGACGCACGAGCTCAGAGGTTGTATATCGATGGACATCAGTCGCATGGCATGAATGGCCTGTGTGGCATGCTAAGTGTGACGGCCCGCCTCGCACCAGCCTGCGTTTCCTCCAAAAGTGCGCTGTACACATGCCCGACTAGCACAAGACGGTCGTCATAAGAAAGGAAAGAAGGGAATGAGCTAATCAAAGAAACCTGCAGAATGTCTCACAGCGCATGGAATAAAATATAATAATAACATACTTGACACAAAACAGGTGAGACAGTGCATAAGCTGATAACTAAAATCAACATCAATCATCAAAGCAGCGGAAATCCAAATACAGCTTATTACAATTTTCCAAATTTACTGTCTCTAAACAAAAGAAAGCTGAAGTAGAAGATACACCAACAATGCCCAAGCAGTGATCTTCAACAACACAGGGAGAGTACTAAATATATATATATCACGTGGAAGCCTCCTGCTCGTCTTCGGATCATCTACCCGTGCATCACCAGCTAACCTGTCTCTAGTCTGCTCGTGTGAGCACCCAGAGTAATAAGAAGAGACATAAAACTCTGGGTCAGACATAAAGCCTGGTGTGAGCGATAAGCAGCTAAACAAAACAGAACAATAACAGGTATAATCCAATCATACCTGAACCTGGACCTGCAACCAAAGAGTTAGCACTACATACCGTACAATACTCTAAGGTGCCGCTAACATATGATGTAAAGAATACGGGGGTAGGGGTGTGTATGTCATAGTGATGTCAAACAAATCATCCATAGCAACCATCCTCACATCTCTCACTCAGTGCATAAAGCGTACGACATCTACCACTTTGGAACACTAGACAAACTGAGGTAACGACGAATCCCGACTTGTAGGAACCCTGCTGTGACCAAGCCAAACACTTGGAGTCATGACCAAACATTTCAATGACCCACTTCATTGGTCGTAGCCCTTGGTTCTACCAATGCCATAATGGCCCTGAATCCGCCTTCGTACCTCCTACCATAGTGGTCCCAAAGCTATAGACGTCGATAACTCCTTAGCACGCGTCCCGCAGCAAAGCCCAACCATGAAGCGAACTCGTTGATTCCCATCTGAATCTTAAGCTCCAACTTCTCCTTTGGACTTCCTTTGCATCTCGGGTTTGGTCGAATTGGAGTGGGTCTTCAGAAGAGTTGTCGCGCATTAACAGTCCTAGAATTCTGTTCGGTTCGGTAGTCATCACCATCATCGGGTCGGGTCGGTAGTCCACTTCGGGTCGGGTCGGTGTCTCCCTCCGGGTCGGGTCGGTTCAGTGATTCTCCCCCTTCAGATATCGGTTCGGTTCGGTTGCCTCTGCTTGAGTTCGGTTCGGAGGTAGTTCATCCGATCTGATTCTTCCTGTTTGACTTGTTTGCCTGCTCCGATCCGCCCTGTTCTCTTCCTCCGATCCGGTCTGCTCCATCGCTCCGATCCGATCTGTTCTCTTCCTCCGATCCGTCCTGCTCCATCGCTCCGATCCGATCTTCTGTCCAACTCCAACTCTAAGTAATGGCCTTCCTTCCTGCCAAACTTCCTCTAGTGGCAAGTCCTCATCCAGTTCGGATTCCCTTGGTCAGTTCCCTAGTCCGATCCGACCCCTTTTATCCGATCCGAACCGGTTCGGAGCCTGCACACTTCTGCAACTTTCCAGCAAGCTTTCTACGCCATTCGACGACGTTTTCGAGCAATTTAACTATTCTAATCAATCATAAAACATACCATAGAGTCATAGTAACATGTAATAGCAACCACAAACAACAAACAACAATTTAAATGAATCAAAATGGATCAAAAGTGGCCAAAACCTCACATTTTCTTATAATCCCTCCTAATCATGTTTAAGCATACGATTAGCAAAACACATCGAAATTAACCCAAATTTCTAACAGAGCCTTAAAACATTATTTTAGAATTTTAAGAATTTTTCCAGAATTTATTGGTGTATAAATTCGCTAATCTTCACTAATTACCCTTAATTAACCGTAATTAGTGTCAAAATGATGTTATCACTCACCTTGGCCACAAATGAAATTCTCAGAACTGAAACTCCTCTGATTTGGGGCGAATACTGATGCCTAACAGCAGCTCTAACCTTGCTTTGGTGCTTTTTCTCCTTAATTTGGTGTTGCTAAGCCTAATCTTCAATTAGAGGGTGATTTGGGGTGTTTTAGATGTAGGAAGCCATTACTAAGGTCTCAAGGAGGTTTGTGGCGGCTCAAAACTGAAATGAAAGTGATAACCTAACCCTATTCAGTCCTCCTATACCTCTAAACCCGAAATTCCCCTTGGGCCTAACTGCTAATCACCCGGTTAAGCCCAATTAAGCTGTCTTTCACCATCTGAAACTTGTTTCAGCCATATCTCCCAAACGGTGAGTCCGTTTGGCTAATGTGACCACTCTACGGAAAGAGAAACTATCATTCAAAGTCAATGGAAGTGGTTTCAGGTCAAAATTCATTTCTAGTCAAAAGTTATGGCCAAAACAGTGCCAACTAGGGGTAAAATGGTCATTTAAAAATCGGGAAAAATCATGAACATGGGAAATGACCCCAATAGTCGTCTCCCAAAGTTACATGACCATACGACTTCGTATGTGAAAGAAATAAATATTCTACGATCCTATGATGCGCAGAATGCGGGTCGTTACACTAAGATGCAGTGATCAGGGATTCTGTTGAAAAGCAAAGTCTTGTGGTGATGATCAAAGCACCGCCTGTGTGGCGTAGCTTTGTGTATAACGTAAAATCGCGAGCCTCACACCCCGGTATGAACCTAAAACGGGAGAAGGACCTCAGGGAGGACATGCGTTTCTTTCTAGCTAGGGTGGTGTCAGTGACCTACCAGCCCTGACATTTATATACTTTTCACCTATGTGGTTGTTGCTGTTGCGAGGCGCCTCGGTTTGGTCGGACGATCCGGGTCCGATGGAGTCATTCGTTGGCTCATTTACGCCCCAAAGGGCGGGGAAACGTATTGTTCAGGCACTATAATCCACATCGGTGGACCGGCCCTGTCGCTCCAAGGGGCAGTTGCGGCTGTTCCGGTGGCTCGGGCTAGAGAGTCACGAATTCGGTAAGGACTATCTTTTGCCTTGGTTCATGACGGAAATCCAATTTCCAAATACGACATCGTGCGGTTTTGATTGTATACCTATATATATGGCGACATAGTGGTATGGGGCATTAATGCCGTCTATGATTGATAGTTATGATTTGAAATTGCTTTCAAAACATATAAACACTAGCAATAATATCAAATGCCTTTGTTTTATTCGTATCAAGCATATTTTGACCGTTATAAGGTAAAAACTCTATCCTCCGGTTTGCGTTGCATTGTGTGATGGGAACTGAGTCTTATAACGGCTTCATTTTTATAAAAAGCATAGCGATGTTTAAAAGAAAGATTTGTTTTAAAAGCACTGGCAATCCAATGGAGTAAACCCGTTCCACGAAAGTGGCGTGGTCCTGTGATTTGCCATATTATATATGTGTTGAGTAGATTTCTCATACCAGTCCCATGACTGACTCGTAGTTTGTTTCACTCTCAAACTCGGGTGCCCCTTTCTCTACACGGGCTGCCTTGTATTCAGGTTTAGCTGGTTCTCTTTCCTGGATAGCTGGAGCTGAAGATGGATTCTATCATTTATTTCTTTTTATGCTGTTCAGCTCCTATTGTACATATTTTGTTTATTTCCGCTGTAGACATTTATGTATAGCTGAACTGTGTTTGTACTAAGTAAGATCCTGTATACTGTGTAACTCTGATGATTACTTTTATCCAGTATATTCTATTGTTCATTATCTGGTGTATTTATTTAATTCTGTTCTGCTATTTTCTGTTTCTGTGTTATATTCCAAAGATAACCCTTGTTTCCGTGAGAACGGGAAATCGGGTCGTCTCAAGCACCCCATTTCGAAATACCACTTCTTATGAACCCTTTCTCAAGTAGCTCCCTTACTTGCTTACTGAGTTCCCTCCTCTCTCCCTCGGAGCCATATGGCGCACTGGCAATGCAACTGTGTGACAACCAGGATTCCGACGGGCTAAAATTTTTCAAAAATCCCAATCCATCGAAACCCGAGTTGGTTTGCTCTGGTATCCTGCAGAAAAGACAGAGACATAAAACATGTCAGAGCTCAGAAAAATATCTCACAACGGAAAGGATAAAATATAGTTTAATCAAAACATAGCCTTACCTTATTATTAATACTGCCTAACCAGTATCCAAAGCTATCATGTCTCTGCCACTGTAACAACCCGAATTTTAATAACGTGTTAAGACAAGAATCGATGCAGAATTAAATTTTAAAATAAGAATAAAGCGAAACGGGTTGCGCCCTTGCGTTCGTCTCGGAATTCTGGTTCGAAACGAGTTTGAAATTTCGTAAATCGGAGTCCGTATGACCGAGATATGGCCTCTAGAAGTTTCACGAAAAATCAGAAAACGAAAACATATTTTTCAAATTTCGAATTCAGCCCCAAACGGATTGGGCGGGAATATTTCCCGCCCAGCCCCAGGTCGACTGGGGAGTCGACCCCCCAGGGACCAGGTTGACTGCCCAGTCGACCTGGGGGTCGACTTCCCTGGTCGGACCAGGTCGGCCTGTGTGCACCTGCAGGGTCTTGTGGTCTAGTTTGTTGGCCTGTGACGATTTTTGATGGCTCAGATTTGTTCTAGGGTTGATCCTATGGCCTAAACTTGTTCCTACTCCTATAAAAACACCCTAAGACCTAGCCTAATTCACTACAATTCACTCTAACAACAAAGTGCTGCCCAAATATTTCTTGATCATGGCCTCCATCTCCAACTTCAAAAGCTTGAGCATTCAAACTAGATCCATGTCAAAGGAGCAAGCTTTCTACATCAAATCAAGGTAGTAGAGCATCATCTCAACACCATTCTACGACAAATGCTTGCTCATAAATCTCTAGCCACGCTTTGTAAGTTCTAGCTACTTTTAGATCTAAACGGTAGTTCTAATGTTGACATGGAATAAAATGAGATGAAACCTAAGTATGCTAGTCTATGTGAATCTAGTCTTGCCCCTTTCTTGAACCTTATGACTTTGGGCTATTTCTTAGTTATTAAATCATGCCACTCATGTTGTGTTTGACCTAGTTTATCATGCAAGATTGAATCTTGACTTGTGGAACATTGGCATGAACCCTTAAAAACAATTTGACTTGTGGAACATTCATATGAACCTGACTTGGGGCTTATGCATGTAAAAGAACCTAAACCCCTCATGACCATTTACATGCCTATGATGACGAACCTAGTATTATGCTATCATACATGTTTGAGGCCAATCCCTTTATTCTATCATACATATTTGAGGCCAATCCCTTTATGCTATCATACATGTTTGAGGCCAATATGTTGTCATATTATTCCTACTATGTTGACTCTCTTTCGCTTGCGTTGGGAATACGCCTTGGGTAGTTTAGGCAAACTTGAGATGGGCTATGAAACTTGAAAATCATACAAGTAGGAAAACATGAAAGTGGCCAACTCGAGGTTGGGTTGAGTTTGTAGCATAAATCTGCCCGGAACCGCCCGGCAAATCCGGTAGCTACAGACAATAAGACCCAATGTGAGAAGTTGGTCATATCGTGCTCAAAACCCAAGGTTAGACTAGGTTGTGGTGTAAATCTGCCCGGACCCGCCCGGTGTAACCAGTAACCACAACAAAGTCTAATGTGAGATTGGGGTGCATTAATTTACTTAATGCCACATGATAAGGTTAAGTTAGTTTGACTAATGGCACTTAACCGATATGACATAAATAGGTAGGTTAAGTAAGACCGGACTTGATTACTTAAAGACACTTAACCATATAACATGATTAGCGGATGGGTTAGTTTAACCTAAATGGGTTGGTAACACCCGACTGGGATAACGCGATGCGTGGTAGAGTTAAGTAAACCCACAAGAATGATACTTAACCATTATAAATACGACTAGTGGATGGGGTTAAGTTAACCTACACTTAACCAATCCGACTCGGTAATTTGATGGGGTTAAGTTAACTTACACTTAACCAATCTGACTTGATGATTTGATAGGGTTAAGTCATGAACCTCTTAAATATGCTTAACCAATCCGACTTGATAATTTAATGGGGTTAAGTTAACCTACACTTAACCAATTTTACTCGATGATTTGATGAGGTTAAGACAACCTATACTTAACCAATCTGACGCGGTAGCTTGATGAGGTTAAGATAACCTATACTTAACCAATCTGACACGGTAATTTGATAGGGTTAAGTTAACCTATACTTAACCAATCTGACACGATAATCTAGGGTTAAGTCATGAACTTCTTGTTATACTTAACCAACTTGATACATGGTTCGTAGGGCTAAGTCTTGAACTTGAATACTTAGCCAATTTTGACATAGGAGGGGTAAGTCATGAACTCGAATGACAACACTTAACCCATTAGACAAAACCCTAGTTCAGGGGACTAAGTGGAAAATCGTAGTTAATAAGGATAACGGGAAGGGAAACTAAGTGATAAACCTTAGTAAAGGATAACTAAGTAATAATTCTTAGTCAAGAGAATTGGACCAGTTCACAAATAGATGAGTAACCTGATACGGTAGGTCATCGTTTAAACAAACACACGAGGAGGAGCGAATGTTTATCTGACTTAGATAAAGGCTCCAGTGAACTGGATGACGAAGCGGTAGCTTCGGGGGACGTGAAGGTACTCTTGGTATCCCTCTATGAGGTTGCAGATGATCCGCCTGGGCTCACAGAGGTTAAGGTCTATGGTAGTAGAACCAAGGGTATGCCTTGGTTGCTGTGCGAGCAACCTAAAGACTGTGGTGGATTAGCGTGGAGTCGGCGATACTTAGTTTAGCACTGTGATAGCACGTCGTCGACTGCCTACCATCTTTAGTCAATCGTGTACGTATGCGGAAAGGCAGAGAACTCCCAACAGACCATATACTTGCTATCTAGTTATGGGTGAGGTTGGCCAATAGGAAAGTTGGGCATGGATGGCCGGAGTATAGTTCTCGTGCATGATTTTCTTGGATTTCCTTTCAGTAGTTGAGGGAGGGGTCACGTGGGACCATAACCACCGGTAGAAAAATAGACCTTGATATCTGCATTGGCATATAACCTAAAGCTCCCGACCGAGTCCTGTATTTCTTGATTAGCCCTGTCACGGGGCTCGGATGGCACATTGAGATACATGTGCATCTAGACATGGAAAAACGATTCACGATACATACATGGGGAAAAGGGCGTGGTTGATGGGTAGCGTAATCCCTAGCGGTCCTAGGTGTCTTAAACCCAAACCGAGTTACAAAAACGTTTAGTAGGTAGCGTAATCCTTAGTGGTCCTAGGTGGCATAAATCCTAGCCGAACATTCGATAATTCATGGTAAGAAAATACAGCTAGATCAAGGGTGACAGTCCAAATGATTTCAAGGATAATGGAACTACGTTGAAGTAGTATAGAACTACGTGAGGAAGCCCGTAGGATTTACGGCAAGGGACTAGACATATACATGGAAAGAAACATACGAGTTGGGAAAACCTACATTAGGTTGACATGAACCATTTCATGACATTGGGCAAGGGACATTTTGTAGCTAACACATGACACGGGTTGGGATACTAGTACGGAAGGTGTAGGGCAAATATACTTGATAGAACCTTGGGGCGTTATACTCGATAGAACCTTGGGGCGTTATACTCGATAGAAACTTGGGGCGTTATACTCGATAGAACCTTGGGATGTTATACTCGATAGAACCTTGGGATCTTATACTTGATTCATAGTGACCGTAGTTTATCTTGATACAGTAGCTCATCCTGTTACCTTGGTTTAACTTGTCTATCTTGTCATCATCCTTATGTTTACTTTCAGTTTATGCATGTCATGTTACCTTTACCTGTTTTTATGCTGGAAGTAGATAGGACTTACCAGTCTTTATGACTGACCCCGTTTTCTTTCGCCTCTTTGTCTTCCGTTCCCCCCAGGTTTTCAAGGAGGAAATACTGTTATTTAGCTCGGACTTCTTCTGCTTCAAGGTCATCATGTATGGCTTGGATTTTTCTTGGCTATGGCTGCTTTACCGTTTTACTTGGGGAATATTTTATGACTGTGGTTTTATGCTTCTTTAACTATTGCAAGACAGGTTTCCAATGTAATGGCTTTTAAAGGCATTTTGATGTAAAAGGCTTTAGACCTTGTAATTTTATGAGGTAATGAAATTTGGTTTTTTCCGTTGTTTTATATGTTCTGTCTTGTAATATTTCTGTGCATGTTTACCAAGACAACGCCCCTCCAAAGCTAGTGCATTCTCTTGTGAGTGACCCTGGCGGAGGTGGGGTGTTACAGCCACAATCTAACCTGCGAGTGTGTTACGAGGAGGGGGTCAGAACACAAGTTATGGTGACTGGATTTAAACTATACACTTTGGATAATCTTACATATAACGTTCAATCATATTTTCTTATTCATTAGGTTACTTGGGTTAACAACACTCAAGGCTTACACACACGTCGTACCCATTTACTTCCCAGTGAATTAACCTAATACAGTATACGTAGCTATCCCTCAATATTGAGATACACCCCATGGTACCCACTCGTAAGGTCTCCACCGTATCACCGCAGGAATATAGTAGTCCCTAATCCTATGCCCGAATGTCGTATGGATTTATGTATATATGTCAACGCTACGTGTGCAAAGAACTACTACTTCTATATTACATAAGTGTTCGGACTGCCATCTTTGAACCATTCAATCGAATTAGCTTCCATCCTCGAATAATGCCCTCTAGTCTTATGATACACCACCTAGAGCGACATGAGTGTATCTAGACTTTCCCACGTACGTATTGTCAATCGTTCTCGATGTCTATTGCACATGTTCTCTATATGTGAGCCTGAGTTCCGTAGCAGGCCTAATCAAGAAACACGAAACTCGATCGGGAGCGTTCAGATATCTGTCGATTGCAGATGTTAAGGTCTGCTTTTATTGTGGCTATGGTCCCACTTGACCCCTCCCTCAACTAATGAAAGGCACCCAAGAATATCAAGAATGAGAACTTAACCCCCTCCCCCTATGCCCTTCAAACCTATTGGACAACCTCAACCATAACTAGATAGCAAAGTATATGGTCTTTTGGAGTTCTCCGCCTTTCCGCTTTACGTACTGGCTGAAGATGAAAGGTAGATGA
Source organism: Allium sativum (assembly GCA_030737875.1). Classification (NCBI taxonomy): domain Eukaryota; kingdom Viridiplantae; phylum Streptophyta; class Magnoliopsida; order Asparagales; family Amaryllidaceae; genus Allium; species Allium sativum. The sequence goes on from CM060926.1 coordinate 694,981,496, forward strand.
TGAGTTGCTATCACAGGGCACTAACTGGTCTCGCCGAGTGACGCGGATCCATCTTAGTCTTTCGATTGCCCCTTATTATTGCAATCAAGGCATACTCATTGGTTCACCCACGCAGACCTTGCCTCTGTGAGCATAGGTGGATCATCTGCCACTCACAGAGGAATACCAAGAATACCCTACATCCCCGGAAGCCGCGTGCTTCTTAACCTAGTCCATTGGAGCCTACAAGAATATCTAGATGGCCATGCGCTCCTCTTTGTGTCTTTTGACATCCCAATGATCTACCCCTTAGGGTTATTCATCCTCTAACGTATGGACTGGTCCAAGCGCCTCAGTTTTATATGTTATTAGACCCTATGTCTAACCATTAATTACGCGCTTGCTTCAACTCACCGGGTTTTCAATTAACTTGGTTATTCCAATTCATATTGAATTCTTATTCAAATTACCAAGTTTCTCTTGCTTATTAATTTCAGTCATATAACTTAATTCATTTAAGTTTATTAATAAGCTTACAACTTGTTATTCTCTAGATTATGGCCCAAGGTACGTGATCCACAATCCCTGTTTGATTCTTGTTTGATTTCAATAACATGTTGTTTGATTTCAATAACATGTTTTACTTAATATGCAATTAAGTATATCCAATTCACATGTTTCCAATTAACATGTCACTTACCATTTATGATTAAATATAACATATTTCATTTCATATGTTTTCCTCATCCTTTCTCATTTAATCATAATTCCACTTTATGTCGTCAATACAACTTACCGTTGTTTACTTATTAACTTAGTTCTATTAACTAAGGCCCATTAATAAGTTTCTTTACCCATTTATTATAACCTATGTTATAATATCCCCTTGTCCCTAAGACAAGTCTAAACATGTTATTCTTACCAACGGGTTTCAGACTCCTAGACTACTTAATTACAATTAAGTACAATATATTTTCCCCCCTTTTCTTAACTGGTTTTAGGTTTTCCCCTTTTCTAATTACTTAATTTAAAATTAAGTGTCACTTAACTTAATTCACCAGTTATCCCATTCCCTTATTAGTTTATTATAACATAAGTTATAATATTCACTTGTCCCTAGGACAAGTCTACCTATTATACAACATTTTCATTAATGTTATTTATTTATAATAGGTTATTATCATTCCCCTTTTAAACCATTTACTGTTTTAAACCATTATTCTTCATTCCCTGTAATATATGTTCCTTATTATATTAAGGAAAACACTTCATGTACCTTATCAGTTTGATAGAAGGAACCAATGATTTATTTTCATAACGTTTTCCCATCTAAATCCGTGGTAGCAAGTAATTTCTTTACTTTTCTATATTTATTGTGGCTTACTTGCAACAACGTTTTCATAAATAAGTCATTTAGGGAAATACATCACTTTTCCCTCTTATCATACTAACTCAGTTCGTTACATCCCTTCCTTTCTTATTTTTTGAGTTAGACATTTAATTACCATCCTTGCCATTTATTCATATCTTGTTATATACATATATATATATAAGCACTAGATCTCTCACATTAAGCCTACACTTGTGGATGCTGGATTTGCCAGGTGGGTCCGAGCAGACTTCTACCACAAGCTGACTTAACCTCGTGTCTTAGCACATGTTGTTAATTCTTGCACTTAGGCCTCTCACATTAGGTTCAACATTAGTGGCTGTTGGATATGTCGGTCGGGTCCAGGCAGACTTCCGCCACTAATGCAACTTAACCTCGTGTCATAAGTGTATTTATAATCTCTAATTGTAATCCTAGGCATATTCATTTTCATTCAATCACTTATGTTCATATCAAATTACGCTTCCAAATTAAAATCTCAAAACATAATATATGTTATGTACATTACATGAAAATTTTTAGACATATTATCGTTTTTACTGTAATATAGTTTATAGTAATCTAATTTACATTTCGTCCAATTTTTGCCTATATTTTGTCGCATGTCATTTTCAACATATGTTTAATTCAACTAGGACATGTACACATTCAATCGGATAATTAATTTAACATGTCGTTCAATCAATAATATGTCAAAGTAAAGCATGTAATTACAATTACTGAATTGGCTATTCATATCCTAACAAGTTTATTTTCTCCAACATGTAAACATCCGATAACTTAGCCAATTCAACATAGGAATTTCCTGACATATTCGTATCAACATTTCAATTCGTTACGACAGCAATTTATAATTAAACTGACCATTTCAAAATTTATTAAAAAGTGGAATGTTAAACGATAGTCATAACATTATCTAAAGGCTATAGCTTAAACCACCTCACCTTTAAGCTTTCCCCAAATTTTGGATCTGATCTGTTCTATCATCCATGGTTTTCCTTTTCCCTTTAATTTGATTCACGACCTAACGACCATAGATTTATTATTTCATGAAAAGAGAAGGGAAAGAGAAATAATTTAAATAGATTGGTTCTTAGAGCTTTTATGATTCAATAATCTTTTTTATTAACGTTGATTCCATCTTCCAGATCTGAATTCATAATACTCCTAGGCTAACATTTTAATTTCAGAATAGATTTGAGAAGAGAGAGAGGGAGCCATGGCAGAGCTCCAGCGTAGGTGCTGAATTATGATGTTTAGGGTTAGGTCTAGGGTCTTATTTATAGGTGCTCAAGACCTTATCGTACACACAACGCTGACTCAGCATTGAACCCAGTTAAGAAAATAGTCCAGGTTCGTAGATGAATCTAGCCAAATCTTATCGTACACGTAGTGCTAAGTCAGCATTGGGTCCCGCAAGCTGTTTTGGTGTAGAAATTTGAATTTCGAATGTTTGAATTGTTTTGGCGTAGAAATTTGATTTTTGAACTTTTGAAATTCTGGAATTTATTTACCTGCATTATTCACATGAAATATTCTTATATGTATACAATTCCTCTAACGACCATTTTACGCGTATATATATACGCACAACTTTCGTTTTATTTTCAAAACTCAAACGATGTTGCACCGTTATTTGATTCTTGCCATATTTCATTGACTGTAGCCTTATCTTGAATTTTATCTTTTCTATACATATATTTATGCATATATATACATTCTCAAATATATACATATATTTTCTTTATTTCCTTATATGTACGTTCTTATCCTTTCAAATTTTGAATTTGTATACGTACATATATTTGCATGATCAGTTGGCCCTCTCTAAAACAAAGATAAAAATTATGCCGCCGCCGGGGTTCGAGCCTCCGACCTCCATGTTACAAAACCAATGCCTTAACCAACTAAGCTATGAAGTCTTTTGTTAATAAGTCTTAAAAAAATGATAATTATTGTTCTCTCCTTAATTCTCTTTTTCATGTTATTTACAATACTTAAATTAAATCATTGCATGAATCTTTTTCTTTTAATGTTAACGCATTATGTTTGAAAATCAGTGCATGCAACATATTTACATTGCATGCAACCAATCCTTTCTTTCTTTCAATGCATGCATTACACATTTTTTTCAATGCATGTATTTATTACATGCAATCCTTATTTTATTCTTTATTTTATATTTTAATTTGTTTGTATATATATATATATATCACTTGTGCATATACAAACCTCTAGGCTTAATAACTTCTTTATATGATGTCCATTTTACGCAATCCAGGTGTCTATCTTGACCAGAATTCCGAGACAGACGCAATGGCGTAGTCTGTTTTCCTCAATTCTCATTATTTAATTAAGTTATTCTTATTTTATTATCTTAAAAATATGGGGTGTCACATTCTCCCACCCTTAGGAAATTTCGTCCCCGCAAATTTAATAAGGGTAAAATCAATTAACCCCTCGCATAATATACATCCATCATGTGTGCATCCAATTTTAGCAAACATTATGCACTTGTGCAAAGTGAAATACAATATAATAATGCATGTATGCCTAAGTGGAACCTCCTATGTGTATGAAAATTTCTCAAAAAACCTTTTTAAAATATGATGCTCACATCCTAGATATACTGGCAGTTCTATATAAATGCAATATTTTGAAAATCAAAATGTTTTTTCATCCAAATTTTCCCACACTATTACTGAGTAAGAGAAGAGTTCATCCAATTGTTGCGTCCATAAGCCTACCAATCAACTTTATTTTTCGAATTTCAGAAAAATCTAATTTTCTAAATTCGATTTCTTATGTTACATAAAGGTGGAAAATGGAAAATTTCACACCTTCCGTTTTTCTTTTATATACCTTTTTCCAACCGTACTTGGATTTTATGAAATAATGTATAAAGATTTCCTATTTTCATATCCAAGCACATCCCACATAAGAAAATTTTCTTTGTTGTAGCTTTTATTTTTCATCTTATCTTGAAATTTTTTTTCAAATCACAAAACTGGAGTAGATATGGACAACTATTTTCCTTACTCGAGTTTATGACTTATTCTTACCTATAAGGTCAGTTCATTCTTCTACTACAAGGTGCCAACATCCACACTATTCTCATTTTCTACAACTTATTTTGTCCACCCGACAAAATTCTCTTTTAAACAATTTATCAAAAATAATTGTCAAAAGAAAAGAGACTTCAAAACTTTCTTGATTAAAAATTCATGTTTGAAATATAACAAGAAAAACTAGCAAGCTATACATGCTCTATAATATGCACCTTTTACCGAGAGAATTTTACTTTAAAACTCAATATGTACTTCTTCACATATTTTAAAACTATAACTTTAAAGATAGAAACTTGAAAACACAATAAACTCTTTTGCCAAAACTTTTATAATCTCAAGTTCTTAAAAGTTAATAATGGGGTTAGACTCAAACAGGGTTTCCAACTTACCTAGGCTTTCCTAGACACCCCACAAGGTCAATTCTCTCAACTATATATATTCCTAATCCGTTTTCCTTTTTCTATTTAGTGGGCTCCTCTCTAGATCTAGGTTTATATATATAATATTTATATTTTAAAATACAAATATGCTCACTCATTATCTATATAAGGAATCCTAAACCTAAGCTCTGATACCAGATGTGACAACCAGGATTCCGATGGACCGAATTTTTCAAAAATCCCAATCCATCGAAACCCGAGTTGGTTTGCTTTGGTAACCTGTAGAAAAGACGGAGACATAAAACATGTCAGAGCTCAGAAAAATATCTCACAGCGGAAAGGATAAAATATAGTATAATCAAAACATAGTCTTACCGTATTACTAATACTGCCTAACCAGTATCCAAAGATATAATGTCTCTGCCATAATCTAACCTGCGAGTGTGTTATGAGGAGGGGGTCAGAACACAAGTTCTAGTGACTGGATTTAAACTATATACTTTGGATAATCTTACATATACTATTCAATCATATTTTCTTATTTATTAGGTAACTTGGGTTAACAGCACTCAAGGCTTACACACACGTCGTACCCATTTACTTCCCAGTGAATTAACCTAATACAGTATACGTAGCTATCTCTCCATATTTAGATACACCCCATGGTACCCACTCGCAAGGTCTCCACCGTATCATCGCAGGAATATAGTAGTCCCTAATCCTACGCCCGAATGTCGTACGGATTTCTGTAAATATGTCAACGCTACGTGTGCAAAGAACTACTACTTCTATATTACGTAAGTGTTCGGACAACCATCTTTGAACCATTCGATCGAATTAGCTTCCATCCTCGAATAATGCCCTCTAGTCTTATGATACACCACCTAGAGCGACATGAGTGTACCTAGACTTTCCCACTTAAGTATCGTCAATCGTTCTCGATGTCTACTGCACATGTTCTCTATATGTGCGCCCGAGTCCCGTGGCAGGGCTAATCAAGATACATGGAACTCGTTCGGGAGTTTTTAGATATCTGCCGATTGCAGATGTTAAGGTCTGCTTTTACAGTGGATATGGTCCCACTAGACCCCTCCCTTCACTAATGAAAGGCACCCAAGAATATCAAGAATGAGAACATAACCCTGGCCCCCAAAGCCCTTCAAACATATTGGCCAAACTCACCCATAACTAGACAGCAAAGTAATTGGTCTTTTGGAGTTCTTCGCCTTTCCGCTTCACGTACTGGCTGAAGATGGTAGGTAGACGACGAGTTGTTATCACAGGGCACTAACTGGTCTCACCGAATCACGCTGGTCCATTTTAGTCTTTTGATTGCACCTTATTATTGCAATCAATGCATACTCATTGGTTCACCCACGCAGACCTAACCTCTGTGAGGACAGGCGGATCATCTGCCACTCACAGAGGAATACCAAGAGTACCCTACGTCCCCGGAAGCCGCGTGCTTCTTAACCCAGTCCGTTGGAGCCTACAAGAATATCTAGATGGACATGCGCTCCTCTTTGTGTCTTTGGACATCCCGATGATCTTCGTCCTCTAACATACGGACTGGTCCAAGCGCCTCGTTTTATGTCATTAGACCCTATGTCTAACCATTAATTACGCGCTTGCCTCAACTCACCGGGTTTCCAATTAACTTGGTTATTCCAATTCATATTGAATTCTTATTCAAATTACCAAGTTTCTCTTGCTTATTAATTTCGGTCATACAAGTTAATTCATTTAAGTTTATTAATAAGCCTACAACATGTTATTCTCTAGATTATGGCCCAAGGTCTGTGATCCACAATCGCTTTTATATTCTTGCTGGATTTCAATAACATGTTTTACTTAATATGCAATTAAGTATATCCAATTCACATGTTTCCAATTAACATGTCGCTTACCATTTATGGTTAAATATAACTTATTTCATTTCATAAATTTTCCTCATCCTTTCTCGTTTAATCATAATTCCACTTTACGACGTTAATAGGACTTACCGTTGTTTACTTATTAACTTAGTTCTATTAACTAAGGCCCATTAATAAGTTTCTCTACCATTTATTATAACCTATGTTATAATTTCCCCTTCTCCCTAGGACAAGTCTAAACATGTTATTCTTACCAGCGGGTTTCAAACTCCTAGACTACTTAATTCATAATTAAGTACAATATATTTCCCCCCTTTTCTTAACTAGTTTTAGGGTTTCCCCTTTTCTGATTACTTAATTTACAATTAAGTGTCACTTAACTCAATTCACTAGTTATACCATTCCCTTACTAGTTTATTATAACATAAGTTATAATATTCCCTTGTCCCTAGGACAAGTCTACCTATTATACAACATTTTCATTAATGTTATTTATTTGTAATAGGTTATTATCATTCCCCTTTTAAATCATTTACTGTTGTAAACCATTATTCTTCATTCTCTGTGATATATGTTCCTTATTATATTAAGGAAAACACATCATGCACCTTATCAGTTTGATAGAAGGAACCAATGATTTATTTTCATAACGTTTTCCCGTCTAAATCCGTGGTAGCAAGTATTTTTTTACTTTTCTATATTTATTGTGGCTTACTTGTAACAACGTTTTCAGAAATAAGTCATTTAGGGAAATACATCACTTTTCCCTCTTATCATACTAACTCAGTTCATTACATCCCTTCCTTTCTTATTTTCTGACTTAGACATTTAATTACCATCCTTGCCATTTATTTATATCTTGTTATATACATATATTTATTTATATATAAATATAAGCACTAGACCTCTCACATTAAGCCTACACTTTTGGACGCTGGATTTGCCGGGTAGGTCCGGGCAGATTTCTACCACAAGCTGACTTAACCTCGTGTCTTAGCACATGTTGTTAATTCTTGCACTTAGGCTTCTCACATTAGGTTCAACATTAGTGGCTGCTGGAAATGCCGGTCGGGTCCGGGCAGACTTCCGCCACTAATGCAATTTAACCTCGTGCCATAAGTGTGTTTACAATTTCTAATTGTAATCCTAGGCATATTCATTTTCATTCAATCACTTATTTTCATTCAATCCTAGACATATTATCCTTTTTACCGTAATATAGTTTACCATAATCTAATTTACATGTCGTCCAATTTTTGCCTATATTTTGTCGCATGACATTTTCAACATATGTTTAATTCAACTAGGACATGTAAACATTCAATCGGGTAATTAATTTAACATGTCGTTCAATCAATAATATGTCCAAAGTAAAGCATGTAATTACAATAACTGAATTGGCTATTCATATCCTAACAAGTTTATTTTCTCCAACACGCAAACATTCAATACCAATTCAACATAGGAATTTCCTGACATATTCATATCAACATTTCAATTCGTTACAACATCAATTTATAAATAAACTGACCATTTCAAAATTTATTAAAAAGTTGAATGCTAAATGATAGTCATAACATTATCTAAAGGCTATAGCTTAAACCACCTCACCTTTAAGCTTTCCCCAAATTTTGGATCTTATCCATTCTATCATCCATGGTTTTCCTTTTCCCTTTAATTTGATTCACGACCTAATGACCATGGATTTATTATTTCATGAAAAGAGAAGGGAAAGATAAATAATTTAAATAGATTGGTTCTTAGAGGTTTACCTTGCTTTTATGATTCAATAATCTTTTTTATTAACGTTGATTTCCTCTTACAGATCTGAATTCATAATCCTCCTAGGCTAAAATTTTAATTTCAGAATAGTTTTGAGAAGAGAGAGGGAGCCATGGCAGCGTTCCAGCGTAGGTGCTGAATTATGATGTTTAGGGTTAGGTCTAGGGTCTTATTTATAGGTGCTCAAGAACTTATCGTACACGCAGCGCTGACTCAGCATTGAACTCAGTTAAGAAATGTAACGGCTGGAAATTTTCGACTCCTCGAGAGTCGAAAATTCCGAGACGTTAGTGAAAGAAAGTAGAGGGTGAGGAAGAAAAGATAGAACTAATAGAATAGAAGAAGAAGAAGAACTTACATCATCAGAGTAAACACGAATCTCACAGCGGAACGAATAAAATATAACATAACTTTGAAATACAAATCAGTACTCGTATATACATACCATTTCAAAGTACAACACTTAACAACACAGCGGAAAAATAATAGCTATAATCCTGAAGTCTCCTGCTCCAAGCTCTCCAAGTGTATCTGTAAAATCCCAACTACTTGACTGCCCGTACAAATTTAGGCACCCAAGAGTTTAGGGAAAACAAAACAAAATAAACTCCGGGTCAGTCATGGGACTGGTGTGAATAAAAACTCCAACACTTGGTTAAATAAAGGATATCTTTCTGATATTATAATAATGTCTAAATACAAATAGATATCAATCTAGCAGAACGCTTGCATCTCACGTTCCACATACATAGTATACAAATAAACCGTGAGCGCTTATAGGAGATTTGATTCCAACAGACAAGGTATGGGAGCACCTTCCGATCAGTGTACTCTAGAGGAGATACACTAGGGTTCAACAAGAACGTCTTGCAACCCGGCCACACATGACCGTTCACTCATTTAGCTTGAGTGTAACGAATATATTATCACTGATGGTTGGGATCAGAAACCATCCTTCCCGATAAGGGACAGCATTGAAATAGATTATAAAGAAGTACAATTGAATATTCTCTAGATGGTGATAATACAGCCTGCTTGGGTATGGCCCAACTAGCCATGCTGCCTAGCCCAACTTCTGTTATTTCCCGGTGGTGAGGTTTGAGGTCACGTTTATCACTTTGACAGATTATTGCTTCAATTACTTTGAATGCCACATCGTCATACCCGCCAAATCATTATCGATTTCTCAAGGCATCCCGGGTATAAAAGCTAAGAGAAACGAATTTCTCTGCCACCAACGTAATACGTTTAAAGAGATCAACATATATGATTCGTTAAGAATACTTTGTCAGACACTCGTCCATATACGTTGTCCTGGGACTAAACAAACCGAAGGCACTATTCAGTGAATCCATCCTACTTAGGCTTTTCACAATAGCCCTTGCACTTCACTCCGTCTTCAATTATCTTCAGCGTACTTGATTCGCAACGCTTATGCTAATACGGAGTGGTTCTTCGGATAATAATCCAACCGGTCTCTCCATATTTACAACGTAAATATGGTCAAAACTTTGATAGTCTGTGATTCAACTATCAAATGAAAACATGTCGGTGTACAAACAACGATCTTATTTCCAAATGGAAATTCGATCAATCAATCATCATATGTTCATATTTCCTTATTTCATATATTTAGAAAATATATGTTATTAATCATTGGAAAACATTTCCAAAGCTTATTTTCACATCACTATTATTTCGCAACTATCAGTCCCTAACTGTAACTAGTATGAGAACAATTCTCTAAGTATCAATCCGGATGGTCGAAACCAACATCAGAACGTCACTTAGAAAACCGTTCAACTTACCCTCTCCAGTCAGTTTCTGAATTTGCTTAACTCTATTTCTTAAATTCTTATCATGAAAACATTTCATTTTCTATGTTTAGAAAACATATCTGATTTTATTTGGAAAACGTTCCCAAAACTCATTTACGGATTTCCAATGAACGTTGTATAAAACATCGTTACGCTTAATCCATTAATCGCTTATTACTTAACTATATTTCAAATCAACCTTTTCTATCGAACCACAACTATTCCTTTGTCAATTCTGAAGTCAATCAAGTTGGGGTATAATTACCTCTCAGACCTTAATTGAACAACGTCCTTTACTGTGAAATAGATGAAGCTCGTCACTCACTTTTTCCAATCATCTGTTTACGCAAATTCTCGGATTCAGGTTACGAATCTACTTCTTATGTGAAAACGTTTGATTATAACTATAACGTTATAATTCCTACTTCTGCAATATCTAACCAAAATTATAACTTTATCTCCTAACTCGAATAATTTAACAGACACTTCATTTCTAAATCAATAACTAAATCTTGATTTAAACCCTGGAAAGTAAATAGTACTTTCCCGAATTCGCTATAATCGAATTCGACGTATAACTCTCTTTCGAGTAATCTCTATTTGATTAACTCTTCTTCGAATAACCTATATTCGATTATCTCTCTTCGAATAACTCATATTCGAAATCTCTCTCTTTCGAATAAACAATATTCGATCTCTTTCTTTCGAATATGCTATATTCGAAAATCTCCTTTCGATTTACTAATCGATAACTCCTTTCGATCAAAATAAAATCGATAACTCCTTTAACTCTATTCGAATAACTAATATTCGACTAACTCCTTTGGATCAACTCATTTGATTAACTCCTTCGAATAACTAATTCGAATAACTTACCTTCGAATAACCAATATTCGATTTACTCTAACTCGATTAACTTAATTCTAATCGATTTACTCCATTTCGATTCAACTTAATTCAAATCGATTAACTTAACTCAAATTGATTAACTCCTTTCGAATAATTAAATTCGATTTAACTCTAATTGAATAACTAATATTCAATTAACTCTTACGTGTTTAACTCTATTTGAATAAGTAATTCGAATCACTCTAATGTGTTTAACTCTATTCAAATATCTAATTCGAATAACTCATTTCGAATAACTAAATTCGATTAACTCTTTTAACTTTACTCGAATAACTATATTCGATTAACACCTTCTTTCGAATAACTATATTCGATTAACTCTTCGACTAACTCCTTTGGATTAACTAACTTCGAATTACCAATATTCGATAACTACTCTTCGAATAAATAATATTCGGTAACTCTTCTCAAATGAATAACATTTGATTTCTCCACTCGAATAAACTATATTCGATTACTCTTCCCTCGAATACACTATATTCGATAACTCTACTTCGAATAAGTGATATTCGGCAACTTTACTCGATTAACTCCACTTGGATAACTCTAACTGGTCAACTCTAACTGGTCAACTCTAACTGAGTAACTCTAACTGATCAACTTTAACTGGTCAACTTTAACTGGTCAACTTTAACAGTTTATCTTTAAATGGTAAACTTTAACTGGTTAACTCAAATGGTTTAACCTAACTTGATTTACTTGTCTCGATTAACTGAACTAATCCACTTAGTTTAACTTAGTTAATTCACTTTGATTAACTCTAACCGATTTACTTAGTTTAACTCAGCTAATTCACTTTGATTAACCCAACTAATTTACTTCGATTAACCAATTAGTTTAACTTGACTAATTCACTTAGTTTGACGCAACTAATTACCTTTGATTTACAAATTAGTTTAACTTAACTAAGTCACTTAGTTTGACGCAACTAATTCACTTGATTTACAAATTAGTTTAACTTAACTAATTCACTTCGATTAACCGCTTAGTTTATCTTAACTAATTTACTTTGGTTAACTTAACCAATTACTTTGATTAACTCGACTAACTTGCTTTGGTTAACCTAAAAAATTACTTTGTTTAACTCTATTCGAATAAGTAATTCGAATCACTCTAATGTGTTTAACTCTATTCAAATATCTAATTCGAATAACTCATTTCGAATAACTAAATTCGATTAACTCCTTTTATTAACGTTTATTCATTTCAAAAGATTTCCTTTTTACAACGTTTATCCATTGATAAAGATTTACTTTTTACAAGTTTATCCATTTATAAAGATTTACTTTTAGTAACACTTCTTCACTTTATAAATGTCCTTTTAATAACGTTTCTACTTCTCTATATAAGTCCAGACTTATATATATTCCATTTATCAACGATAAATAATTTATTTAATTTATAAAACATTATTTATAAATTAATCTACTTCAATTTATCTGTTTAAAACAGATTTCCTATTTAATATCTCATTTAAATCCATATCGTGTTATACCGTGTGCGAAGCACGTGTTTAAATCTATACTTGTACAATTCTATTTATTTTCCGAACAAGTGTTCCTTTATTTATTCCCTAAATAAATATTCCTTTATTCCATTTATTTATAATCTAAATAAATGTTCCTTTATTTATTTCCTAAATAAATAAATGTTTTCATTTTATAAAATCCTATCGATTTTATAAATAAGATTTATTTTCAATATAAACATTGAAAATTCCCTTTTTACATTCTAGTATCACCTACGGTGTTTAACGTGTCGTATAACAATGATCAGTATCATTCAAACATATGAAATCAATAACAGATTTCATAACACATCATACATCACAATATATGAAAAACGGTAAAATAAATGTTGAGGAATCCACTCGGATTCCTCCAACCTGTTTCCCTGCATCCACAGATGTTACACAATAAAACATACATCAATTTTATTCCAACATGAAATATACTGATGAACTGAATCAATATTTGATTGTCGTTTATATATATAACTATATCTATGTTTCAATCAAATCTATTTAACAGTCCAAACTATCAATACACAGCAATCAAATCATTTAACACAGTTTATATAAAAATATAAACTGAGGAGAGTTAGTGAGTTTTACTCACATTGGCGCGTTAATCGTTAAATAACGGTTTGCGTTATTTGATTCAGTCGGACAATTTATTTCGCCATAAATTGTAACGGTCTCTGATGGACTTCCAGTGAGCTCCATCATGTAGTGTCCGTCCATGCGATCCTGTCGGATCTTGTTTCGCTGAAAACCGATGTCGTATGGTCAAGTTATCGACATTACAAGTTCATGTATTATTTAAAACAAAATAAACTAGAGTTTATTTTATCGGGCCTCACCCTCCTTCGAATAAAACCCGGCCCGTCTTCAACAGTTGGCCCAGACCCGAACTTTATTTTACCTCGTCTTCCTCTCAGAACAATCCCCGTAACCTCCTGCTTGCTTCACCATTTCTGAGTACAACTCCATATCATCACGTTTTTAATTCCATTTTATTTCGTCAGCTCCCCTTCTACTCCTTCCCACGTTTTAATCCCAAGAACACTGTCTAGAACCCAAACTCCAGACATACCCAAAACTCCTTCCTCCTTGACTGTCATGAATACAGTAAGTCGCTAGCACTTAGAACACTGCTCCTTCCATTTACTTATCCCACTTTGTTCTCTTTTTATTTAAAATACCCAGTTCAAAATATACCTTACCCTCCTTTGACCAGACCCACGCACTCATACAAAGTCCACGCCCTTCCCATATACCGTTTATACACAAACAACTGTCGCCCACAACACTCCTCATAGCTGTCTTTCTCCCCCACATAACCATGAACGCCGTACTCAAAAACCCCACCGCAACTCAAAGAACCGCACTCCAGAAATCACATGGCCGTCACGTTTTACACTTTCTTATCCCAAACAACAGAAGCTTGCGCCCCCTGCTTAATCACCGAAACCACCCTGAACACTCAGCGCTCCTCCCTTTTACTCAGTGCAAACCCCATCCAAACTATCTGCCATCAAGTGTTAAACTTCTCCGCCCTCCAGACTTTTGAACCGCAAGCATGTATGCAAACCTCGGTACTTCTCTCTCAACATGTAACCGCATCTGCTCCTTTTCACCTTACATTGTAAACCCCTCCTACTGTAAAACGTGAGCTCCATCCTCTTCTTTCCTTATATTTCAGTTCGGTGGGGTGTGTTTGACGCGAAGAAATGAAAAGGAAAATGAAACTATGCATCTTCAGTATTTATAATATTATATAGATGGGAAGCCTTGAACGTATACATGTAGTGGACCACTCATATTTGTAGTTAATTAGTTAAACACGTAGGGTATGTTATGGAGCCTTCCATTTCCACACGTTACTTCACCAATATTTGTCTCCACGTTACTATCCTATTAAAAATGTAAATAAATGTATATTTAAAGGTTGTTTGTGGCACGGATATACATTGTTTTAAAGTGAAGTTCTTATGAATGGTTATATACAGAAATAAACATACTGTTGTGACGAGCAAGACGCCACGATTCCAAAAATATAATAATATCGGTAGGTGGACTCATATTTTGAAACTTCAAAATGTTGACTTCAGGGTGCGAAATACTTCAAAATAAAAAGTTGTTTATTTAATTAATTAAAAATTACCATAAAATTCTAAAAATTAAATTATCACTACTTCCCAAAAGAACCTTGTCTAAATTCAAACCCGATCTCTAGTTATAACGAATAAACCATTACGGTCGATAAACGATTCTATAGCGACTATTTTAATATTTGATTTGGACATAAATCAAAATCTATCCGACGAAATCCCAATTTTTCTCTTCCACTAGAAAGATATACTCCACCAGCTCCACACGTTTCTTGTTTCACAGAAATCTGATTTAAAACGAACTCTGTACATTCAGTTGAAGTTAGAATCGCCAAATAACGAACTGCAGCGCCATTTCAAGCTCTATCTTAATTAAATTATAATTATACGTTCGAACGTTGTACTTTAAGTTATCGATATCGCCAAATCGATATATAAATAATTAAATAAATTAATTATTCGACAGCTAACAAAACGCGCCATTACAGACTTCCCCCCTTAAAATAATTTCGTCCTCGAAATTGCTAAGCTAGGAAAATGCTACCAACTTTACTAACTAGATTCAAATATCTTTTAGTTTACTTCTCAACTCCAGTTTCAACTGAACCATTAAATTTTAATTGATTTATTAATTCATTTCCGACCAACTAAAATTTTCAAAAATTCTGAAAATTTTCTAACACCTTAAATTTTCGAAAAATTTCGCCATAACCTCCTTTGTACGGCTCAATACGTCAAACCACAACTCGCCTCTCTAGGCCTCCTCCAATCCAAAAGGAAATCAAAATAGCCAAGCGGCTTGCCAATTCGGCTCATAAAATCCAAACTCATATATGATATAAACTTGTACCTTTTTGTCGGGAATTTAACTCTATCCCTTTCATCTGCTACCACTTCAACATATACCAATGTTATCCATTCCAATTGATCTCCAATTAGTTCATATCCTCAAATCCAAATCGAATTTCATTCGAACTCTAATATCAAATTCCAAATTATTGACTTATCAATTTGGTTCCATTCTAGATTATCTCTAATCCAATTCAATTTTATTTAACTCGGTTCAAGTTAAATTTCAATTTATTTTTACCATCTCATTTTATTTAACTTCATTAGTTAAATTTTAATTCTAGAACTTAAGTTCCTTGGTTTCTTTCAAATCAATTTGAAATCATAATGCCAATTCAAAACCTTTGAATTTCTAAACAACTTGTTTTCTCAAAACAATTCAAAAACAAAAACTTTGGTAGTAATCCGTCACTTAGAACTCGAAAATGAACACTGATGATGTCTAGATTCATCATCAGAATCTATTTTCCAGCTATCGAAGTGAGTTCAATACTATATCATTTTCAATTAAAAAAAAACATTTTCAAAATCTCCCAGGAACTTAAAATTCCCTCATTTTAATTCCAAATCTGATTTAAATTCATATTTAATTCAAACTATTTCATATATTACATTCATATGAATTCTGATTGGTCATTTATAACCATTTCACCCTTTTATAATCTTATTCGATTATAATAACAATCAACACAACCAATATACTATAATAATTTCAAGATATATATTTCTTCTATAAACAAATATATTTTGGGAAAAATTATTTCATTTACCCTCTTTCAAAACATACCATGTCGGTTCATCGTATTCGAGTGTTTAGTAACCCTTATCGATACAGTGGATCAAACTGATCGATCAGAATTCACAAACTACTCATCCAACAAATCTCCACAATATAAAACCATTTTATATTGAATAACAATTACGCACTCATATATATACACTCAAACTCAATCTAGGATATTACTAATCCCATCTCTATCGAGTTATGCCACAGAGCCAAGGTAATCACTTAACTTAAGCTCTGATACCAACTGTAACGGCTGGAAATTTTCGACTCCTCGAGAGTCGAAAATTCCGAGACGTTAGTGAAAGAAAGTAGAGGGTGAGGAAGAAAAGACAGAACTAATAGAATAGAAGAAGAAGAACTTACATCATCAGAGTAAACACGAATCTCACAGCGGAACGAATAAAATATAACATAACTTTGAAATACAAATCAGTACTCGTATATACATACCATTTCAAAGTACAACACTTAACAACACAGCGGAAAAATAATAGCTATAATCCTGAAGTCTCCTGCTCCAAGCTCTCCAAGTGTATCTGTAAAATCCCGACTACTTGACTGCCCGTACAAATTTAGGCACCCAAGAGTTTAGGGAAAACAAAACAAAATAAACTCCGGGTCAGTCATGGGACTGGTGTGAATAAAAACTCCAACACTTGGTTAAATAAAGGATATCTTTCTGATATTATAATAATGTCTAAATACAAATAGATATCAATCTATCAGAACGCTTTCATCTCACGTTCCACATACATAGTATACAAATAAACCGTGAGCGCTTATGGGAGATTTGATTCCAACAGACAAGGTATGGGAGCACCTTCCGATCAGTGTACTCTAGAGGAGATACACTAGGGTTCAACAAGAACGTCTTGCAACCCGGCCACACATGAACGTTCACTCATTTAGCTTGAGTGTAACGAATATATTATCACCGATGGTTGGGATCAGAAACCATCCTTCCCGATAAGGGACAGCATTGAAATAGATTATAAAGAAGTACAATTGAATATTCTCTAGATGGTGATAATACAGCCTGCTTGGGTATGGCCCAACTAGCCATGCTGCCTAGCCCAACTTCTGTTATTTCCCGGTGGTGAGGTTTGAGGTCACGTTTATCACTTTGACAGATTATTGCTTCAATTACTTTGAATGCCACATCGTCATACCCGCCAAATCATTATCGATTTCTCAAGGCATCCCGGGTATAAAAGCTAAGAGAAACGAATTTCTCTGCCACCAACGTAATACGTTTAAAGAGATCAACATATATGATTCGTTAAGAATACTTTGTCAGACACTCGTCCATATACGTTGTCCTGGGACTAAACAAACCGAAGGCACTATTCAGTGAATCCATCCTACTTAGGCTTTTCACAATAGCCCTTGCACTTCACTCCGTCTTCAATTATCTTCAGCGTACTTGATTCGCAACGCTTATGCTAATACGGAGTGGTTCTTCGGATAATAATCCAACCGGTCTCTCCATATTTACAACGTAAATATGGTCAAAACTTTGATAGTCTGTGATTCAACTATCAAATGAAAACATGTCGGTGTACAAACAACGATCTTATTTCCAAATGGAAATTCGATCAATCAATCATCATATGTTCATATTTCCTTATTTCATATATTTAGAAAATATATGTTATTAATCATTGGAAAACATTTCCATAGCTTATTTTCACATCACTATTATTTCGCAACTATCAGTCCCTAACTGTAACTAGTATGAGAACAATTCTCTAAGTATCAATCCGGAAGGTTGAAACCAACATCAGAACGTCACTTAGAAAACCGTTCAACTTACCCTCTCCAGTCAGTTTCTGAATTTGATTAACTCTATTTCTTAAATTCTTATCATGAAAACATTTCATTTTCTATGTTTAGAAAACATATCTGATTTTATTTGGAAAACGTTCCCAAAACTCATTTACGGATTTCCAATGAACGTTGTATAAAACATCGTTACGCTTAATCCATTAATCGCTTATTACTTAACTATATTTCAAATCAACCTTTTCTATCGAACCACAACTATTCCTTTGTCAATTCTGAAGTCAATCAAGTTGGGGTATAATTACCTCTCAGACCTTAATTGAACAACGTCCTTTACTGTGAAATAGATGAAGCTCGTCACTCACTTTTTCCAATCATCTGTTTACGCAAATTCTCGGATTCAGGTTACGAATCTACTTCTTATGTGAAAACGTTTGATTATAACTATAACGTTATAATTCCTACTTCTGCAATATCTAACCTAAATTATAACTTTATCTCCTAACTCGAATAATTTAACAGACACTTCATTTCTAAATCAATAACTAAATCTTGATTTAAACCCTGGAAAGTAAATAGTACTTTCCCGAATTCGCTATAATCGAATTCGACGTATAACTCTCTTTCGAGTAATCTCTATTTGATTAACTCTTCTTCGAATAACCTATATTCGATTATCTCTCTTCGAATAACTCATATTCGAAATCTCTCTCTTTCGAATAAACAATATTCGATCTCTTTCTTTCGAATATGCTATATTCGAAAATCTCCTTTCGATTTACTAATCGATAACTCCTTTCGATCAAAATAAAATCGATAACTCCTTTAACTCTATTCGAATAACTAATATTCGACTAACTCCTTTGGATCAACTCATTTGATTAACTCCTTCGAATAACTAATTCGAATAACTTACCTTCGAATAACCAATATTCGATTTACTCTAACTCGATTAACTTAATTCTAATCGATTTACTCCATTTCGATTCAACTTAATTCAAATCGATTAACTTAACTCAAATTGATTAACTCCTTTCGAATAACTAAATTCGATTTAACTCTAATTGAATAACTAATATTCAATTAATTCTTACGTGTTTAACTCTATTTGAATAAGTAATTCGAATCACTCTAATGTGTTTAACTCTATTCAAATATCTAATTCGAATAACTCATTTCGAATAACTAAATTCGATTAACTCTTTTAACTTTACTCGAATAACTATATTCGATTAACACCTTCTTTCGAATAACTATATTCGATTAACTCTTCGACTAACTCCTTTCGATTAACTAACTTCGAATTACCAATATTCGATAACTACTCTTCGAATAAATAATATTCGGTAACTCTTCTCAAATGAATAACATTTGATTTCTCCACTCGAATAAACTATATTCGATTACTCTTCCCTCGAATACACTATATTCGATAACTCTACTTCGAATAAGTGATATTCGGCAACTCTACTCGATTAACTCCACTTGGATAACTCTAACTGGTCAACTCTAACTGGTCAACTCTAACTGAGTAACTCTAACTGATCAACTTTAACTGGTCAACTTTAACAGTTTATCTTTAAATGGTAAACTTTAACTGGTTAACTCAAATGGTTTAACCTAACTTGATTTACTTGTCTCGATTAACTGAACTAATCCACTTAGTTTAACTTAGTTAATTCACTTTGATTAACTCTAACCGATTTACTTAGTTTAACTCAGCTAATTCACTTTGATTAACCCAACTAATTTACTTCGATTAACCAATTAGTTTAACTTGACTAATTCACTTAGTTTGACGCAACTAATTACCTTTGATTTACAAATTAGTTTAACTTAACTAAGTCACTTAGTTTGACGCAACTAATTCACTTGATTTACAAATTAGTTTAACTTAACTAATTCACTTCGATTAACCGCTTAGTTTATCTTAACTAATTTACTTTGGTTAACTTAACCAATTACTTTGATTAACTCGACTAACTTGCTTTGGTTAACCTAACAAATTACTTTGTTTAACTCTATTCGAATAAGTAATTCGAATCACTCTAATGTGTTTAAATCTATTCAAATATCTAATTCGAATAACTCATTTCGAATAACTAAATTCGATTAACTCCTTTTATTAACGTTTATTCATTTCAAAAGATTTCCTTTTTACAACGTTTATCCATTGATAAAGATTTACTTTTTACAAGTTTATCCATTTATAAAGATTTATTTTTAGTAACGGTTCTTCACTTTATAAATGTCCTTTTAATAACGTTTCTACTTCTCTATATAAGTCCAGACTTATATATATTCCATTTATCAACGATAAATAATTTATTTAATTTATAAAACATTATTTATAAATTAATCTACTTTAATTTATCTGTTTAAAACAGATTTCCTATTTAATATCTCATTTAAATCCATATCGTGTTATACCGTGTGCGAAGCACGTGTTTAAATCTATACTTGTACAATTCTATTTATTTTCCGAACAAGTGTTCCTTTATTTATTCCCTAAATAAATATTCCTTTATTCCATTTATTTATAATCTAAATAAATGTTCCTTTATTTATTTCCTAAATAAATAAATGTTTTCATTTTATAAAATCCTATCGATTTTATAAATAAGATTTATTTTCAATATAAACATTGAAAATTCCCTTTTTACATTCTAGTATCACCTACGGTGTTTAACGTGTCGTATAACAATGATCGGTATCATTCAAACATATGAAATCAATAACAGATTTCATAACACATCATATATCACAATATATGAAAAACGGTAAAATAAATGTTGAGGAATCCACTCGGATTCCTCCAACCTGTTTCCCTGCATCCACAGATGTTACACAATAAAATATACATCAATTTTATTCCAACATGAAATATACTGATGAACTGAATCAATATTTGATTGTAGTTTATATATATAACTATATCTATGTTTCAATCAAATCTATTTAACAGTCCAAACTATCAATACACAACAATCAAATCATTTAACACAGTTTATATAAAAATATAAACTGAGGAGAGTTAGTGAGTTTTACTCACATTGGCGCGTTAATCGTTAAATAACGGTTTGCGTTATTTGATTCAGTCGGACAATTTATTTCGCCATAAATTGTAACGGTCTCTGATGGACTTCCAGTGAGCTCCATCATGTAGTGTCCGTCCATGCGATCCTGTCGGATCTTGTTTCGCTGAAAACCGATGCCGTATGGTCAAGTTATCGACATTACAAGTTCATGTATTATTTAAAACAAAATAAACTAGATTTTATTTTATCGGGCCTCACCCTCCTTCGAATAAAACCCGGCCCGTCTTCAACAGTTGGCCCAGACCCGAACTTTATTTTACCTCGTCTTCCTCTCAGAACAATCCCCGTAACCTCCTGCTTGCTTCACCATTTCTGAGTACAACTCCATATCATCACGTTTTTAATTCCATTTTATTTCGTCAGCTCCCCTTCTACTCCTTCTTCCCACGTTTTAATCCCAAGAACACTGTCTAGAACCCAAACTCCAGACATACCCAAAACTCCTTCCTCCTTGACTGTCATGAACACAGTAAGTCGCTAGCACTTAGAACACTGCTCCTTCCATTTACTTATCCCACTTTGTTCTCTTTTTATTTAAAATACCCAGTTCAAAATATACCTTACCCTCCTTTGACCAGACCCACGCACTCATACAAAGTCCACGCCCTTCCCATATACCGTTTATACACAAACAACTGTCGCCCACAACACTCCTCATAGCTGTATTTCTCCCCCACATAACCATGAACGCCGTACTCAAAAACCCCACCGCAACTCAAAGAACCGCACTCCAGAAATCACATGGCCGTCACGTTTTACACTTTCTTATCCCAAACAACAGAAGCTTGCGCCCCCTGCTTAATCACCGAAACCACCCTGAACACTCAGCGCTCCTCCCTTTTACTCAGTGCAAACCCCATCCAAACTATCTGCCATCAAGTGTTAAACTTCTCCGCCCTCCAGACTTTTGAACCGCAAGCATGTATGCAAACCTCGGTACTTCTCTCTCAACATGTAACCGCATCTGCTCCTTTTCACCTTGCATTGTAAACCCCTCCTACTGTAAAACGTGAGCTCCATCCTCTTCTTTCCTTATATTTCAGTTCGGTGGGGTGTGTTTGACGCGAAGAAATGAAAAGGAAAATGAAACTATGCATCTTCAGTATTTATAATATTATATAGATGGGAAGCCTTGAACGTATACATGTAGTGGACCACTCATATTTGTAGTTAATTAGTTAAACACGTAGGGTATGTTATGGAGCCTTCCATTTCCACACGTTACTTCACCAATATTTGTCTCCACGTTACTATCCTATTAAAAATGTAAATAAATGTATATTTAAAGGTTGTTTGTGGCACTAATATACATTGTTTTAAAGTGAAGTTCTTACGAATGGTTATAGACAGAAATAAACATACTGTTGTGACGAGCAAGACGCCACGATTCCAAAAATATAATAATATCGATAGGTGGACTCATATTTTGAAACTTCAAAATGTTGACTTCAGGGTGCGAAATACTTCAAAATAAAAAGTTGTTTATTTAATTAATTAAAAATTACCATAAAATTCTAAAAATTAAATTATCACTACTTCCCAAAAGAACCTTGTCTAAATTCAAACCCGAACTCTAGTTATAACGAATAAACCATTACGGTCGATAAACGATTCTATAGCGACTATTTTAATATTTGATTTGGACATAAATCAAAATCTATCCGACGAAATCCCAATTTTTCTCTTCCACTAGAAAGATATACTCCACCAGCTCCACATGTAATGACCCGCATTTTTAGAGATATATAATTAATTTATTTAATTATATAATTGGTGATTTAGAGAAGTTAATGATCGTTTAATTAAATAATATTGAATATTTAATAAATAATTATAATATAATAATATATTATAATGTCGAAATAGTCGGAAATAGTGAAATTCACAATATCGTGTGAATTGAATAGCATACGAGATTTGGTGGAGTTTCGATTCGAAATATAATAACGATTATATTGAATCGACGACAGTTGAACGTATAGTTTATAATATATTTATAATCGAGCTTGAAATGGCGCTGCAGTTCGTAAATTGGCGATTCGAACTTCAACTGAATGTACAGGATTCATTTTAAGCCGGATTTCTGTGAAACAAGAAACGTGTGGAGCTGGTGGAGTATATCTTTCTAATGGAAGAGAAAAATCAGGATTTCGCCGTATGGATTTTGATGTACGTCCAAATCAAATTTCAGAAAAGTCGCTGTAGAATTCCTTTATAATTTGCAACGCTTTATATACGCTATAAAGGGATTTTCGATATAAATTGAATATCGATAAATCTAAAAATACGAAATATCAAAATGTAAATTCTGATATGATATTCTGGAGCTGTACGATATCATATGTGAAAATATACGATAATATTAATTTATTAATATTTAATTTAATTGTTTTTAAATATATTTATATTTTTAAAAAGGGCTATTCAGGGCTTTAAAAATAGCCACTTTTGCAAACGAAGTCGGAATTCGATGAAACTAGTTTTGTTGGATCCACAATGTCAAATAGTTGATAGATTCCAAGTTTCGTGATTTTTAGGGTCAGTGTGTGACCGTGGGGATTTTTAGAGTGAAAAATATTCAGTATTTCGACGGTTAAAAATATGCTGTGTGAGCGAACGGAGTCGGAATTCGACGAAACCAGTTTCATTGGGACCGTAATGTCGAACTCTAGTCGTATGTCCAGTTTCGTGATTTTTGGGTATCACGTGTGACCATAGGAATTTTAGAGGACAAATACAGATAGCGATGACTTAAAAATAAATATAAAATTTGAATATAAAAATATTAATTCTCCTCTATAAATAACCCACAAATCCCTTAAACCCTAAATTTCATTTTTTCTTTCTGGTCAACGGCATTTCTTAGCCGCCGAAAGTTTTTCCAGTAAATTATTTCGAACTTCAAAAATCTGTAGAAATTCTAATACAAAGCATAAATTCCAAATCAAAGAGAGTTGGATTCGTGAGGAGTGGAGCTTCAAGTTGGCACCAGATTTGTGGCGTTCGATTTATATCCGTCGAAGTCTGGGTGTTCACCGTAAACTAGGGTTACCATTTTTGGTAATTTGAAGCAGTGTTGGTATGATTCAAGTTGATTTTCGAACTTGTGATAGGAAGTAGTTTCAGTTGTGAATTTTTCGTGGAGTTCGGTGCAGAGTGACGTCGCAGGTTGCTCAGGGGACCTCGAAGTCGCCCATCGTAGGAAGAAGTCGAGTTTGGGATATTTGGTATGGGTTTGAAGGGATTTCGAAATGGAGTATTGTGGTGGGTTCTGATTGGAATTTCATGAAGAAGTAATGGAGATTGAATGGGAGGAAGCAACCGAAATGAGGAAGCAAGAAGGAGCAGGTTGCGGTCAAATGTTTTGAAGAAGAAAGGGCTGTGGGTTTTTGAAAGGGGGAGTTGGGCCGGGTTGAAGTGGTGAGGTCCAATAACGTCAATTATTTATATTGAACTATGTAATTATATATCATAACCTTTTTAGTTAATAACTATATCATACGATATCAGATTGACAAACCGTAAGTCGCGTTGGGACCGTATGGACGGACACTACACAATGACATTGACTGGAAGTCCATCCGAGCTCGTTACAATTTATTGCAAAATAAATTGTCCAGCTGGATAAAGCGATGGTTATCGTCATTGACGATGATCGTCTAAAGGTGAGTAAAACTCACCAACTCTGAACAGTTATATTTTTATAATGTATATTTAGAACTGTTAATCATCTGTTGATTGCTGTGTGTTGGTTGATCGATTGAACTGCTAGTCAGTTAGTGGAAATTATATATCTATATATAATATATATATATATAAACTGTTAAATATTTATATATTGATTCTGTTTAACAGATAAATCCGTACTGAACTGTAATGGATGTTGATTTTACTGTGTAACATCTGTGGATGCAGGGAACAGGTTGGAGGGACCCAACTGGGTTCCTCAATATTTATAATACTGTTTTTGATTTATATATTCTGTTATATGAAGCGATATATAATCTGTTGTCAATTATATATGGTTGGACGTTATTGATCATCGTGATTCGATATGATTGAATACCATAACATACGGTATGTTGATAAGGAGATTTTCAAAGTGATATTGGAAAATAGAATATTTATAAAACGGAATATTTATAAATAAGGAATATTTATAAATTGGAATATTTATAAATAGGAGATATTCAAAAAGGAAATTAATTCAAGATATTTTCTTTTTGAATGGAAAGGGCTGTGTGGCGGGTTTGGGGATTTTCCCGATGCTCCCAGTACAAAGGAGGTTATGGCGAATTTTTCCGGGAATTTAAGGAGTTAGAATATTTTCAAGAATAGAATTGAAAATGAGATATTTATTTGTTAGAATAAATAGAATTAAAGGAAATATTTATTTGATAAATAAATAGGATTAAATCAAAGGGATATTTATTTGATAAATAAATAGAACTAAATCAAAGTGAATTAGTTAAGTTAAACCAAATGGATTAGTTAAGTTAAACTAAATGGATTAGTTAAGTTAAACTAAATGGATTTGTTAAGTTAATCAAAATGAATTAGTTAAGTTAAACCAAATGGATTAGTTAAGTTAAACCAAATGGATTAGTTAAGTCAAACCAAGTGGGTTAGTCAAGTTAATCAAAGTGAATTAGTTAAGTTAAACTAAATGGATTAGTTAAGTTAAACCAAATGGATTAGTTAAGTCAAACTAAGTGAATTGGTTAAGTTAATCAAAGTGATTAGTTCAGTTGATCGAGATAAGTAAAATCAAGTGAGGTTAATCAAGTTGAATTAGTCAGTCGAGTTAATCAATTGAGTTAGTCAAGCCAAGTAAATCAAGCTAGGTTAATCGAGTTGAATTAGTAAGTCAAGTTAACCAGTTGGGTTAAGTTAGTCAAGTTAACCAGTTGGGTTAAGTAAGTCAAGTAAATCAGGTAGAGTTAACCAGTTAGAGTTAATCAGTTAGAGTTAATCAGGTAGAGTTAATCAGGTAGGGTTAACCAGTTAGAGTTAATTAGTTAGGTTAGTCGAGTTAAGTCATTCGAAGAAGAGTTAATCAAATAGAATTAAACAAGATTAGAAATTGACTAGAGATAGTAAGTTGAATAGTTTTCTGAGTATCGATCTGATGTTGGTTTCGGCCTTCGGGGTTTATACTTAGAAAATTGTTCTCTTACTAATTTACAGTTAGGGACTAATCGTTTTAGAATGGTAATGATGCGTGAATAAGCAGATGGAAACGTTTTCCTGTGTTAACGTATATTTCCTAAACATAGAAAATAGGAAATATGAATATATATATATGATTGATGATTGATTGATAGAATTTCCATCTAGAAATAATATCGTTGTTTGCACACAGACATTTTTCGTTTGATAGTTAAATCACCGACTATCAAAGTTTTGACCATTTTAACGTTGTTAATATGGAGAGACCGGTTGGATTATTATCCAAAGAACCACTCTGTATTGGCATAAGCGTTGCGAATCATATATGCTAAAGATAATTGAAGACGGAGTAAAATGCAAGGGCTATTGTATAAGTCTTAGATAACAGTGCCTAAGATGGATGTACTGAATAGTGCCTTCGGTTTGTCCAGTCCCAGGACAACTTGTATGGACGAAGGTCTGACAGAGTATATCTGGTAGATCACGTAAGTTGGTATTTTCAAACGTATTCACGTTTGGTGGCGGAGGAACTCGTTTCTCTTAGCTGTATACCCGTGGTATGTTTGGCGAAATCAATTTATGATTTGGCGGGTATGACGATGTGGCTTTCAAAGCAAATGAAGATTTTATAAAAAGGGTAAGTTACGACCTCTGGCCTCACATCCAGGAAGAAGGTATAAAATCGGGTAGGTCGCATGGCTAAGTGGTTAGCTGCCAAGTAGGGTGTATTGTCACCTGATCTAGAGTTTCATTCATTTCTATAATCTATTGTTGATGCTGTCCCTTTCGGGAAAACGGTTGCTGATCCCAACCGTTGGTGATAATACATTCGGTACACTCAAGCGAAATGAGTGACCGGTCATGTTTAGCCTGGGTTGCAAGATGTTCTTGTTGAACCCGGTGTATTCCTCTCTAGAGGTACACTGTCGGAAGGTGGTCCCATACCTTGCCAGTTGGAAATCCATTACCCAATACGTGCTTGCGGTTTTGATTGTAAACTATATATGTAGAACGTGAGATGAAAGCGTTTCTACTAGATTGATATCTAATTGTATTTAGACATTATTATAATATTAGAATGATATTGCTTTACAAAGTTGTTTGGATTTTCATAAGGGAAAACCCGTTCCGTTTTCACGGCGTGGTCTTATGATATATCCTTTATTTAAACTAAGTGTTTTAAACTGTTTTACTCATACCAGTCCCATGACTGACCCGGAGTTTACTTTGTTGTTTTCCCTAAACTCTTGGGTGCCTAAATTTGTACGGGCAGTCAAGTAGTCGGGATTTTACAGATACACTTGGAGAGCTTGGAGCAGGAGACTTCAGGATTCTATAGCTATTATTATTTCCGCTGTGGTTGTAAGTGTTGTACTCTGATAAGTGCTATTGTATATATAACTGTTTGTATTTCAAAAGTTATATTTTATTCGTTCCGCTGTGAGATTCGTGTTTACTCTGATGATGATGTTCGTCTTCTTCTTCTATTCTATGAGTTCTACCTTATCTTTCCTCACCCTCTAATTTCTTTCATTAACAACCGGGATTTTTCGATGTTTTGGTTATCGACATCGAGCTTATGTCGATAACCAAAGCCGCTCAAAATCCGGGTCGTTACAGTTGGTATCAGAGCTTATGTTTTAGTGATCGGACTTAACTCTGTGGCGTGACTCGGTAGAGATAGGGTTAGTAATACCCTAGATTGAGTTTGAGTGTATATATATACAAGAGAGAGTATATGTTATTGAATATAGAATGGTTTTATATTGTGGAGATTTATTGATTGAGTGGCTTATGAATTCTGGACGATCAGTTTGATCCACTGTATCGGTAGGAGTTTTATAAACACTTGAATACGATGAACCGACATGATATGTTTTGAAATTAATATAGTATATTAGTTGTGTTGGTTGTTAGTATAATCGAATGAGATTATAAAAAGATGAAATGGTTATAAATAACTAATCAGAATTCATATAAGTAAAGTATATGAAGTAAGACGAATTGAATCTGAAGTTAAATCAGAATTGGAATTAAAATAAGTAAATTTTAAGTTCCTGGGAGATTTTGAACTGTTTTCAAAATAGAAGTGTTTAGAAATGATTTTTGAAAGTGAAATAGTATTGAACTCACTTCGATTACTGGAAAATAGATTCTGATGAGTGTGGCCACATCATCAGTGTTCAATTTCGAGTTCCAAAGTGACGGATTACTACCAAAGAATTTTATTTGAATTGTTTTTAGGAAACAAGTTGTTTAGAAAATTCAAAGGTTTTGAATTGGCAGTATGATTTCAAATTGGT
Source organism: Allium sativum (assembly GCA_030737875.1). Classification (NCBI taxonomy): domain Eukaryota; kingdom Viridiplantae; phylum Streptophyta; class Magnoliopsida; order Asparagales; family Amaryllidaceae; genus Allium; species Allium sativum. The sequence continues at coordinate 695,010,295 of CM060926.1, forward strand.
TTGAAATGAACCCAGGAATTTAAAATTCTGGAATTAAAGTTTAACAAATGAAGTTAAATAGAATGAGATAGTAAAAGTGAATGAGAAATTTGAATTTAACGTGAAATAAGTTAAATTAAAACTGGATTGGATTATAGAATAATCTGAATGGAATTAAGTTGATAAACTAAGAATTTGAAATTTGATATTTGGGTTCGAATGAAATTCGATTTGGTTTTGAGGATATGAACTGATTGGAATTTGATGGAAATAACACTGGTATATGCTGAGTTGATAGCATATGGAAGTGATAGAGTTGATATTCCCGACAAAAAGGTACCAGTTTATATTATATATGGATATGAGATGTATAAGCCGAATTGGCCAGCCGCTTGGCTGTTTAATTTTCTTTTGGGTTAAAGAAGGCCCAGAGAGGCGAGTTGGGGTTTGAGCTATTAACCAGTACAAAGGAGGTGCTGGCGAAATTTTCCGAAAAGATAAAGTGTTAGAAACTTTTCAAAATGTTTGAAAATTTTAGTTAGTCGGAATGAATAAATATTTTAGTTGATATTAATTGGTTAAGTTGGAATCAAAAATAAGGGGTAAACAAATCTTAGGAATTCCAATAGATAGGGTCGTCCTCTAACTTAGCAATTTCGAGGACGAAATTATTTTAAGTGGGGAAGAATGTAATGACCCGCATTTTTAGAGATATATAATTAATTTATTTAATTATATAATTGGTGATTTAGAGAAGTTAATGATCGTTTAATTAAATAATATTGAATATTTAATAAATAATTATAATATAATAATATATTATAATGTCGAAATAGTCGGAAATAGTGAAATTCACAATATCGTGTGAATTGAATAGCATACGAGATTTGGTGGAGTTTCGATTCGAAATATAATAACGATTATATTGAATCGACGACAGTTGAACGTATAGTTTATAATATATTTATAATCGAGCTTGAAATGGCGCTGCAGTTCGTAAATTGGCGATTCGAACTTCAACTGAATGTACAGGATTCATTTTAAGCCGGATTTCTGTGAAACAAGAAACGTGTGGAGCTGGTGGAGTATATCTTTCTAATGGAAGAGAAAAATCAGGATTTCGCCGTATGGATTTTGATGTACGTCCAAATCAAATTTCAGAAAAGTCGCTGTAGAATTCCTTTATAATTTGCAACGCTTTATATACGTTATAAAGGGATTTTCGATATAAATTGAATATCGATAAATCTAAAAATACGAAATATCAAAATGTAAATTCTGATATGATATTCTGGAGATGTACGATATCATATGTGAAAATATACGATAATATTAATTTATTAATATTTAATTTAATTGTTTTTAAATATATTTATATTTTTAAAAAGGGCTATTCAGGGCTTTAAAAATAGCCACTTTTGCAAACGAAGTCGGAATTCGATGAAACTAGTTTTGTTGGATCCGCAATGTCAAATAGTTGATAGATTCCAAGTTTCGTGATTTTTAGGGTCAGTGTGTGACCGTGGGGATTTTTAGAGTGAAAAATATTCAGTATTTCGACGGTTAAAAATACGCTGTGTGAGCGAACGGAGTCGGAATTCGACGAAACCAGTTTCATTGGGACCGTAATGTCGAACTCTAGTCGTATGTCCAGTTTCGTGATTTTTGGGTATCACGTGTGACCATAGGAATTTTAGAGGACAAATACAGATAGCGATGACTTAAAAATAAATATAAAATTCGAATATAAAAATATTAATTCTCCTCTATAAATAACCCACAAATCCCTTAAACCCTAAATTTCATTTTTTCTTTCTGGTCAACGGCATTTCTTAGCCGCCGAAAGTTTTTCCAGTAAATTATTTCGAACTTCAAAAATCTGTAGAAATTCTAATACAAAGCATAAATTCCAAATCAAAGAGAGTTGGATTCGTGAGGAGTGGAGCTTCAACTTGGCACCAGATTTGTGGCGTTCGATTTATATCCGTCGAAGTCTGGGTGTTCACCGTAAACTAGGGTTACTATTTTTGGTAATTTGAAGCAGTGTTGGTATGATTCAAGTTGATTTTCGAACTTGTGATAGGAAGTAGTTTCAGTTGTGAATTTTTCGTGGAGTTCGGTGCAGAGTGACGTCGCAGGTTGCTCAGGGGACCTCGAAGTCGCCCATCGTAGGAAGAAGCCGAGTTTGGGATATTTGGTATGGGTTTGAAGGGATTTCGAAATGGAGTATTGTGGTGGGTTCTGATTGGAATTTCATGAAGAAGTAATGGAGATTGAATGGGAGGAAGCAACCGAAATGAGGAAGCAAGAAGGAGCAGGTTGCGGTCAAATGTTTTGAAGAAGAAAGGGCTGTGGGCTTTTGAAAGGGGGAGTTGGGCCGGGTTGAAGTGGTGAGGTCCAATAACGTCAATTATTTATATTGAACTATGTAATTATATATCATAACCTTTTTAGTTAATAACTATATCATACGATATCAGATTGACAAACCGTAAGTCGCGTTGGGACCGTATGGACGGACACTACACGATGACACTGACTGGAAGTCCATCCGAGCTCGTTACAATTTATTGCAAAATAAATTGTCTAGCTGGATAAAGCGATGGTTATCGTCATTGACGATGATCGTCTAAAGGTGAGTAAAACTCACCAACTCTGAACAGTTATATTTTTATAATGTATATTTAGAACTGTTAATCATCTGTTGATTGCTGTGTGTTGGTTGATCGATTGAACTGCTAGTCAGTTAGTGGAAATTATATATCTATATATAATATATATATATATAAACCGTTAAATATTTATATATTGATTCTGTTTAACAGATAAATCCGTACTGAACTGTAATGGATGTTGATTTTACTGTGTAACATCTGTGGATGCAGGGAACAGGTTGGAGGGACCCAACTGGGTTCCTCAATATTTATAATACTGTTTTTGATTTATATATTCTGTTATATGAAGCGATATATAATCTGTTGTCAGTTATATATGGTTGGACGTTATTGATCATCGTGATTCGATATGATTGAATACCATAACATACGGGATGTTGATAAGGAGATTTTCAAAGTGATATTGGAAAATAGAATATTTATAAAACGGAATATTTATAAATAAGGAATATTTATAAATTGGAATATTTATAAATAGGAGATATTCAAAAAGGAAATTAATTCAAGATATTTTCTTTTTGAATGGAAAGGGCTGTGTGGCGGGTTTGGGGATTTTCCCGATGCTCCCAGTACAAAGGAGGTTATGGCGAATTTTTCCGGGAATTTAAGGAGTTAGAATATTTTCAAGAATAGAATTGAAAATGAGATATTTATTTGTTAGAATAAATAGAATTAAAGGAAATATTTATTTGATAAATAAATAGGATTAAATCAAAGGGATATTTATTTGATAAATAAATAGAACTAAATCAAAGTGAATTAGTTAAGTTAAACCAAATGGATTAGTTAAGTTAAACTAAATGGATTAGTTAAGTTAAACTAAATGGATTAGTTAAGTTAATCAAAATGAATTAGTTAAGTTAAACCAAATGGATTAGTTAAATTAAACCAAATGGATTAGTTAAGTCAAACCAAGTGGGTTAGTCAAGTTAATCAAAGTGAATTAGTTAAGTTAAACTAAATGGATTAGTTAAGTTAAACCAAATGGATTAGTTAAGTCAAACTAAGTGAATTGGTTAAGTTAATCAAAGTGATTAGTTCAGTTGATCGAGATAAGTAAAATCAATTGAGGTTAATCAAGTTGAATTAGTCAGTCGAGTTAATCAATTGAGTTAGTCAAGCCAAGTAAATCAAGCTAGGTTAATCGAGTTGAATTAGTAAGTCAAGTTAACCAGTTGGGTTAAGTTAGTCAAGTTAACCAGTTGGGTTAAGTAAGTCAAGTAAATCAGGTAGAGTTAACCAGTTAGAGTTAATCAGTTAGAGTTAATCAGGTAGAGTTAATCAGGTAGGGTTAACCAGTTAGAGTTAATCAGTTAGGTTAGTCGAGTTAAGTCATTCGAAGAAGAGTTAATCAAATAGAATTAAACAAGATTAGAAACTGACTAGAGATAGTAAGTTGAATAGTTTTCTGAGTATCGATCTGATGTTGGTTTCGGCCTTCGGGGTTTATACTTAGAAAATTGTTCTCTTACTAATTTACAGTTAGGGACTAATCGTTGTAGAATGGTAATGATGCGTGAATAAGCAGATGGAAACGTTTTCCTGTGTTAACGTATATTTCCTAAACATAGAAAATAGGAAATATGAATATATATATATGATTGATGATTGATTGATAGAATTTCCATCTGGAAATAATATCGTTGTTTGCACACAGACATTTTTCGTTTGATAGTTAAATCACCGACTATCAAAGTTTTGACCATTTTAACGTTGTTAATATGGAGAGACCGGTTGGATTATTATCCAAAGAACCACTCTGTATTGGCATAAGCGTTGCGAATCATATATGCTAAAGATAATTGAAGACGGAGTAAAATGCAAGGGCTATTGTATAAGTCTTAGATAACAGTGCCTAAGATGGATGTACTGAATAGTGCCTTCGGTTTGTCCAGTCCCAGGACAACTTGTATGGACGAAGGTCTGACAGAGTATATCTGGTAGAACACGTAAGTTGGTATTTTCAAACGTATTCACGTTTGGTGGCGGAGGAACTCGTTTCTCTTAGCTGTATACCCGTGGTATGTTTGGCGAAATCAATTTATGATTTGGCGGGTATGACGATGTGGCTTTCAAAGCAAATGAAGATTTTATAAAAAGGGTAAGTTACGACCTCTGGCCTCACATCCAGGAAGAAGGTATAAAATCGGGTAGGTCGCATGGCTAAGTGGTTAGCTGCCAAGTAGGGTGTATTGTCACCTGATCTAGAGTTTCATTCATTTCTATAATCTATTGTTGATGCTGTCCCTTTCGGGAAAACGGTTGCTGATCCCAACCGTTGGTGATAATACATTCGGTACACTCAAGCGAAATGAGTGACCAGTCATGTTTAGCCTGGGTTGCAAGATGTTCTTGTTGAACCCGGTGTATTCCTCTCTAGAGGTACACTGTCGGAAGGTGGTCCCATACCTTGCCAGTTGGAAATCCATTACCCAATACGTGCTTGCGGTTTTGATTGTAAACTATATATGTAGAACGTGAGATGAAAGCGTTTCTACTAGATTGATATCTAATTGTATTTAGACATTATTATAATATCAGAATGATATTGCTTTACAAAGTTGTTTGGATTTTCATAAGGGAAAACCCGTTCCGTTTTCACGGCGTGGTCTTATGATATATCCTTTATTTAAACTAAGTGTTTTAAACTGTTTTACTCATACCAGTCCCATGACTGACCCGGAGTTTACTTTGTTGTTTTCCCTAAACTCTTGGGTGCCTAAATTTGTACGGGCAGTCAAGTAGTCGGGATTTTACAGATACACTTGGAGAGCTTGGAGCAGGAGACTTCAGGATTCTATAGCTATTATTATTTCCGCTGTGGTTGTAAGTGTTGTACTCTGATAAGTGCTATTGTATATATAACTGTTTGTATTTCAAAAGTTAAGTTATATTTTATTCGTTCCGCTGTGAGATTCGTGTTTACTCTGATGATGATGTTCTTCTTCTTCTTCTATTCTATGAGTTCTACCTTATCTTTCCTCACCCTCTAATTTCTTTCATTAACAACCGGGATTTTTCGATGTTTTGGTTATCGACATCGAGCTTATGTCGATAACCAAAGCCGCTCAAAATCCGGGTCGTTACACCACACGTTTCTTGTTTCACAGAAATCCGATTTAAAACGAACTCTGTACATTCAGTTGAAGTTAGAATCGCCAAATAACGAACTGCAGCGCCATTTCAAGCTCTATCTTAATTAAATTATAATTATACGTTCGAACGTTGTACTTTAAGTTATCGATATCGCCAAATCGATATATAAATAATTAAATAAATTAATTATTCGACAGCTAACAAAACGCGCCATTACAAGAAAATAGTCCAGGTTCGTAGATGAATCTAGCCAAATCTTATCGTACACGCAGTGCTGAGTCAGCATTGGGTCCCGCAAGCTGTTTCGGTGTAGAAATTTGAATTTTGAATGTTTGAATTGTTTTGGCATAGAAATTTGATTTTCGAACTTTTGAATTTCTTGAATTTATTTAACTGCTTTATTCACATGAAATATTCTTATATGTATACAATTCCTCAAACGACCATTTTACGTGTATATATATATGCACAAATTTCGTTTTATTTTCAAAATTCAAATGATGTTGCACCGTTATTTGATTCTTTCTATATTTCATTGACTGTAGCCTTATCTTGAATTTTATCTTTTGTATACATATATTTACGCATATATATATATACTCATATACATGCATATATTTTCTTTATTTCCTTATATGTACGTTCTTATCCTTTCAAGTTTTGAATTTGTATACATACATATATTTGCATGTTCAGTTGGCCCTCTCTAAAACAAAGATAAAAATTATGCCGCCACCGAGGTTCGAACCCCCGACCTCCATGTTACAAACCCAATGCCTTAACTAACTGAGCTATGAAGTCTTTTTTTAATAAGTCTTAGAACAATGATAATTATTGTTCTCTCCTTACTTCTCTTTTTCATGTTAGTTACAATACTTAGATTAAACCATTGCATGAATCTTTTTCTTTTAATGTTAATGCATTATGTTTGCAAATCAGTGCATGCAACATATTTACATTGCATGCAACCAATCCTTTCTTTCTTTCAGTGCATGCATTACACATTTTTTTTCAATGCATGTATTTATTACATGCAATCCTTATTTTATTCTTAATTTATATTTTAATTTGTTTGTATATATATATATATATATATATATATATATATATATATATTTTTCACTTGTGCATATACAAACTTCTAGGCTTAGTAACTTCTTCATATGATGTCCGTTTTACGCAAACCAGTGTCTATCTTGACCAGAATTTCGAGACGGACGCAATGGCGCAGTCCATTTTACTTAATTCTCTTTATTTAATTAAGTTATTCTTATTTTATTATCTTAAAAATACGAGGTGTTACAAACTGGCTTTGCATTTTCTACTAAGTATATACGGAAGTCTATCTCGCGTCTCGGGGGTAAACCCCGAACCTCATCAAAGACGTCATCATACTCACGGAGTATAGGAATAGATTTCAAATCATCAATGGATGCGTCAAGTGATTCTAGGTAGCTAAGCATCACCGAACCTCTAGGGTCACAAGAAATATCAAGGGTATTTTCACAACGAGTCAACAGTCTAACTACCATCCTTTCAAAGTCTAGGATGGCACCATATCTGGCTAGCCAATCCATTCCTAGAATCAACCCATAGCCCATGAAACCAAGAACGTAGGCATTGCATTCAAACCCAACGCCTAAGACAGACACTCTCAAATCCCGACAAACCATAGATAAATGAGCCGAACCACCAATAGGATTTGAGACTACAATGGGATCCATAACTAAACTAGTATTTAGGTGTAGTGTTTCAACTAACGAAGCAGATATAAACGAATGCGAAGTGCAAGAGTCGAAAAGAGTTCTAGGAAAAAGAAATCAAAACTTCAATAGAAACTTCCCATCTCTTTCCGGTATACTGACTACGAGAACACAACCTGCCCTCCAGAAGATCCTGCCCTCTATCCTTGTCCTTGCTTCACCATACTGGAAACAACCACCTATCTTCCTCTTTTCACGGAGTTTATTATTCTTTCCACCCTTTTTAGGTTCTACTTTCTTATCCAGTGTTATATCCATGCCTCCACTGCACGTTCTCCATTTATGACCTCCCACCAAGATGGAGCTTCATCCTTCATTAACCAAGCAGCTAGTTGAACCTTCCTTCCATCGTCCATCTCAAAGATACCAAACAAGTCCACCACTTCCTTGAGCCAATTTCTTAACTCGACAAATGTCTCAGTCTAATGAAGCGGTTTTCAGCCCATCGCACGGAAGTCCTTACATATCTTAGAAAAAGCATCTAAACGCGAGGAGGAGATTCAGAAAGGAAAAAGGAAGAGATTCCAAATGGAGAATTGGTAGAAAGATATATGGCCCTTGGGGATTATTGAAACACCCCACCTCCGTTAAGGTCACTCACAAAGGGAATGCCTTAACTTTGGTGGAGTATTTTAGGTAAAAGATGCAGATAAATTACAAGACAGATAAATAAAACAGTGGAAAATAAAGTCATTTTATAAACAACTTAATTCAGTCAAGTTTTTACAATAATTTTCTCAAACATGCTTAAATGTAATACATAGAACTTCTGTCTTGATTTAAAAACTTCCAATAATATAAGAAGCATAAAATAACAATGGTATTCCCCAATAAAGTGTGAACCAGCCATAGTTGTGGAAAGGAGAGTCCAAAGCAATACATCGACTATCTTCGAGCTTGGAAAGAAAACTAAGCTAAGTGGTAAAATTTCCTCCCTGTGAATTTAGGCGGGGGGGGGGGGGGGGGGACGGAAGAAAAGAGGCGAAACAAAACTAGGTCAGACATAAGTCTGGTAAGTCCAGTGACTTTCAGCATATAAACAGGCAAAAGTATCATGACATGAATAAACTGAATATAAGACAATACCATGATAACAGGGATAACAAGATAACATATGATAAACATAAGGTATGATAAGGCAAGATAAACTGAATGCACTTCTACTCTTTCTTTTCTTCGCTACTACTTTGTTGTTCTGATTTCTGTATCTATCTCTGCACCACCTAACTATTGTCCCAACCAGAAATCTATATAAAATGATAACGTGATCCTAATCCCCGTAATTGTGGTAGCCTTCAGGTGTACATCTATCGTGAGGATTCCACCTCAATCTGCCTAATTGCCATGAACATGCTAGATGTACCCTTACTACCCTATCGATCGGCTCCCTACTTGTAATCATTTTTCTTGTGTCTATGTCAATTGGCCATCTCTTGCGTGTAGATACCCTATGCTGGTCCCACCATAAGGTGTATCAATCCTTATGATAGCGACCCGACATGATTCAAGATGCACAGTGTATAACTACTGGTACCCAGTGCTTGCTTTTTCCCACTCGGAGTACGTGAACGCCCGTAAACCGTCGGAACCTACACTGACATAACCCCTGCCGCTGCTTTGACCACTTACAATCAGCCCAGTAATCGTGCCCCACCCTGCCTAGTTCAGGGTACTGTGATACATCTATGTGGGTTACTGCTGAAATGGGTCCCCGTTACTAGGGTTTCCTATTGGTTAAGTTTGTGGGCCTATATTTACTAATATTACCCACCAACCCAATATGTACTTAACCCTCCCACTGATTCAAGCATGTTTATTTAACGGTTAAGTTTGTGGGCCCATATGTACTAATATTACCCACTACACGAGATGTACGTAACCCTCCCCTCGATTCAAGCATATTTATTAAATGGTTAAGTTTTGTGGGCCTATATTTACTATTATTACCCACCAACCCGGTATGTACTTAACCCTCTCGCACATTATGTCATATTGGTTAAGTGTTGTCCATTCATGTTAACTTAACCCACCCATTCATCGTGTCATGTTGGTTAAGTGTTCCTTATTTACTTAACATCGTCTGTTCATCAAGTTATATTGGTTAAGTGTTTTCTTGTTAACTTAACCCCACGTGTTCATCATGTTGTATTGCTTAAGTGTCTTCAATCAATTCAAGTTGACTGAACCCACCTACTTGTCATATTACTTTGGTTAAGTGTTGCCTTCTTGTGTTAACTTAACCCTACCACAAATCAAGTTATATTGGTTAAGTGTTGCCCTCTTGTTTTAACTTAACCTTATGATAAATCAAGTTATACTGGTTAAGTGTTTCTTATTACTTAACCCTGCCCATTCATCATGCTATAATGGTTAAGTGTTTCCTATTAACTTAACCCTAGTCATCCATCTTGTCATATTGGTTAAGTGTTCCTATGAACTTAACCCTACTCATTCATCTTGTTCATTAGCATTAATTGATTTATTAATGCACCAACCTCTCACATTAGATATGTGTTGTTGCGGTTACTGGATGTGCCGGGCGGTTCCGGGCAGTTTTACACCACAACTCAATCTAACCTCGGGTTTTTCTTGGGCATGATGCACTAATCTCTCACATTAGATAGGTGTTGTTGTGGTTACTGGATGTGCTGGGCGGTTCCGGGCAGTTTTACACCATAGCTTAATCTAACCTCAGGTTAGGTATATTCATCTTTAATCTACACATTTACGCAATATACCCAAATCTAGATTTTACATGCTAATTACCAGATTCATCAAAACTAGTCATGTTACATTTTACACCCAATCTTGATTTAATGCTCTAGTCACTCAAATTCGCAACAATAACAATTTTGCCCAAAACTTGATTTATAAGCCTACTTCCTACTTTGTTGTTCATGCCAATTCTAGGTTCAATATTTCAAATTACAAATTCCATAATTCATGTCAAATTACCCCAAACTGCATCTTAACAGTTACGCTATATTACATATTCCAAATTATGCCAAATAATGCCAATTTCATGTTATACCCAATTTCCCCCGCATTCATATCGTACGTATTTTGAGATTCAACTCAAGATTCATAATATAAGGGGAGAAGCAAGACGGAACATCATAAGAATAGGCATAGTCATATGATGATAAGAACTACTGGTCCAATAAACTTGATGTACTAAAAAGAAAAGTTTTGTGAGGAATACATTGCAGGTATATAGATATGATAAGAATTATATCATGAACTTAGAAAGGATTACAATTCCAATATACAACAAGGATAGATATGATTGGACCTGTTTCATAGTCAAAATTGATTCTAAAAAATATATATACTCAAGCGCAGATTTCAATGAAAGGACAGCTTACATCAGGCATATTCTCATATCCATTTTATTACATGTCACAATTAGATTTAGGTGTTCAAATCTAAAATGTAATTGACTTACAAAACAAAGGCAAATCTTGTTTTCATGCCTAAGCCATACATCACTATACGCCCTAATCTTCTTCTTTCAAATCATAAACTATCATGTATATATATATATATGTCCCAATGATAGATCTTAGACCACAACATGTACTATGCCTTATATTTGCAGTTCAATTTACTCCCCAAATCCCAAGTCATATGTCCAATACTTGATGCCTCAAATCTCAAGTCATATGTCCAATAATTTATGCCTCAAATCTCAAGTCATATGTCTAACACACTTTATGTTTTGAATACAACATATGTTATGTCCTCAAATCAGATACAACTCAATTATGCCCAATTATACGCAATTTAATACTTTTCCCAAATTTTAGCGCTGGTCATGTCCAAATCATAATTTATGCCCAATTTTATTTCCAACGTACTTTAATCTCTTATGAGATCTTGCTCAGGCTCGTAGTAGCCTGGCTATAGAACAAAAAGGGAAGAAGGAAAGAAGAGACAAAGAACAGACATAATATTATCAATGAGATAGATCCAATGGATATAGAAAGACAAGCATAATCTCAGATCCAGATTTATTACAATGTCAGAATCACATTTAACTTTTATTTCTGAAAGTAACATGAACTTACAAATTACAGAAGGGTCTTGAATTATGGGATCTGTATTCTGAAACTGAATAGCTCTCCCTTGAAGTAGACTATTTGTTCTTCTAATTTATATTTGATTTGATTCTTAGAAATAGTTGTTGAAATAGCCTTTAAATCTCTACTAGAATTCTAAACTTGATTTCTACGAAGGACTTGAGCAGCATTACCCCATCTTTGTTTTTTTTATATGAATTAGGGTAGAGTATAGGCGTAATGAAGTTTTGCGGAGAGAAAGTGAGGTTTAGGGGTGTTTATATAGCTTAGGAGCAACGAATATGGTCAGAACGGGCGTCTAAATGCAGAAAAATGAATTTGTCCATGGATCTGGAAAAGGGGGAGGTCGACCCCATGATCGACCTGTATGACCCAGGTCGACCCCCTGGTCGACTTGGGTCCTGGGTGGGAAATTTCCCGCCTAGCCCGGGTGTGTGTTTTGAATTTCGAATTTGAATTTCGAGCTGAGCTGTTTTATTTTATTCAAACCCCTGAAACTTCTTAAGGTCATAACTTCTTCATAAGGAGTCCGATTTACGCAAACTCAAACTCTATATCAAGCAGAATTCCGAGATGAACGCAATGGCGTAACCCGTTTCCCTTAATTCTCCTCTTAAAAATTAGGTATAATTTAATTAGTTACTCTAATGTTCACAGAAAATACGGGGTGTTACATTTTCCCCTCCTAAAAGGATTTCATCCCCGAAATCTTCAAGTTAGGAAGAACGTATATTCTAACATCCAACATCCATCTACTCAACCATTTAATCATAGGCATCCATTATCCTTAAAAGGTTTCTAATGTCCTATGAACATATGCATAGTGTGTGTATATGTCTCTTATCGAATGCAAAATCAGGCAGTCTACTGATCCAGTTGACCTCCTTAATGTGAATCATGAGAGTGTCATGCGTCCAACATGTATGCAAATATCCCTAATCATGTAAATACTATATGTGTGCATATTCACTCATCCATATGATAACACATCAAGTTTCAATCCATATACAAATACATTTATATGCATATGCAATATGAAAGTGACTGAGCCAATCTAGTGCCTAATGTGTGTATATTCATTCACGAGCAACCACTAGCAAACACTTGCATCCACCAAACATAACATATCTCAAACACATGTTTACACGCATTGGCTTCTACCTAAGGAACGAGGATAGGACCGAGAGGACATACTTAAAAGATAAAGACTAGCATGCAAATAAACTTTACAGAAAAAGTGGAATCAAGGGTATACCCTTAAAAAGGGTATGATGCGCGTATCTAGTCTTCAGTCTTCTAAGTCGCATCTTCTTGAGCTTCACTCTACTGTACCTTAACTAATTTAACTTCACGATTGCGAAGCTTCTAAAACCCACTAGTAAAGATAGGACCTCGATCACTTACTATGCTAGAGGGTACCCAATGTAGTCGAGATAAACAGATATTAATCATGATACTAAGTATATATACTAAGATGATTAGAGGTCTCTCTTCTACTTAGCTTATCCATCATGTCACAAATCTGAGGGTCGATATCTCTCATGCAAACCATCCTAGTCGAACTTGACATCCCTCAAGTACAAGCCCTAAAGGCCTAAACCAATATCAGAAAAGCACCCGAGGAATACCTCCTCTGAATTTGGACAATTTATGTGAGATGATACTAGCAAAACAACCAAACAATTGAGCACTTAACCGACTCTGGCTATCCTCGCCAATCTTGCTCCAAAACTATCGTTGATCGCATAACTGGCTTTGCATTGCCAACAAGATATATGTGGAAGTCTACCTTACGTTTTAGGGGACAAACCCCTAACCTTAATCAAAAACATCTGCGTACCCATGAACTACTCCAATGGATCGAAAATCGTCGATAAATACATAAAGTGATTCTAGGTAGCTAAGACAAACTGATCCCTTAGGATCACATGAAATCTCGAGGGTATTCCCGAGGCAAGTCGAAAGTCTAACTACCCTCCTTTCACAGTTACTAGCTAACCAATCCATGCCTAGAATCAACCCATAGCCCATGAAACCTGGAAACATAAGCATCTCAAATCCTTACAAACCAAAGATAAATGAGTCGAACCACAAATTGGGTTTGAGAAAATAATGGGATCTTTTACTATATAAGTACTAATGTAACACCCCGTAATTTTATAACATTAAAATTCACAAATTAAAGTATGCTTAATTTTTAGAAAAGAATTAAGTGAAATGGGTTGCGCAGAGAAATATATATATATATATATATATATTGATATATATATATATATAAATTAAAAATTAAATAAATAAATATGCGAAAAAGTTCAAAACAGCGAATTGGGAGGGGGAATAACCGAACCGGCCCATTTTTGAGGTCGACCCAAGCCCAGCTGGCTCGACTAGGGGTTAATCCAGGGTGTTTGGCTGTCAACCCGTGGGCCGATTCGCTCAAATGCAGTTTTTGCGTTTGATTGGTTCTCATTGTTCAGGGTTAATCTAATGGTCCTAAATAACTTCCTACACCTATAAATACATCCTAATGCTAACCCTAAACCTAATTAAAATAGAATAGTTACCGTCGCCATGGAAATCAATGGAGCCGCCGCCAACTAAGAAAGAAGAAAAGCAAATTCAATTCTAATTCTCTCAACCCTAAAGCAAAGCAAAACTCTCTCTTTTCTTCTCTAAATGGTGAGTATGATGATCTTAACAAGATTATTATCATTTTAATTAGGTTGAGTTATGAATGGATTATGAGAAGATGATGTGAATTATCATATATATATAGTTGTAAACCCCTTTTGCTATCATGTATATTGTAAATCCAATGTTATGTGATGATGATATCTTATATGTTGTAAATCATGTTATGATGATGTTATGTATGTTGAAAGTTTCTATGCTAAGTTGTGATGAATCATACATGTTAAAAAGGCCATGATGTTACCATCTATGCTAGCTTGTTCATATTAATTAAATCATCATGTTTGGGTTATGTTGATCTATATGACAAGTCACATATGCAAGTTAGATTGATTAGAAAAGTTATGAACATATACCAAGACATCTATTATGACATCTAGAATTATGCTATGACATATGTGATATCCTATGCTAGTTCACACCATCATTATGTTGCCTAAAAACCCCATATGCAAGTTTATGTATAGATTTGGGCTATGATCATATCATGTAAATTGAGACATTTAACAAGTTGACACCTTTTGATCCTTAACAAGTGTAGTTTATGCAAGTTTCACCCCTATTATGATTAGATTTATTTTAATTGTCTATATGTTGTGATAATTTATCTTTGTGCTAGGTGTTAGACTATACAATTCTATCCTATATTATGCGTTGAATAAGCGAACGTATAAACGTGGGGTAGGGGTAATATTAAGGATTTAATATTAAAAAGTTGGGGTGCAATTGATATGATTTTACATGCCATAAGTGGATGGCAATAATTGAGTCAATTATGGACATCATTAAAAGTTGACTTAATTAATAATTTGAATAGGGAATTATTAAAACTGGGGTAAAAGATTTTAAGTGTTAATCAATGCTTAGGACACGAGGTTGGACTCGTTTGTGACGTAAACCTGCCCGGACCCGCCCGGCAAATCCAGTGGTCACAAATGTAAGCCCAATGTGAGAGGTCCTAGGCCTAAACTAAAGCATAACGGTTGTAAAGACACGAGGTTAGACTCTTTTATGGTGTAAGACTGCCCGGACCCGCCCGGCAAATCCAGCCGCCATAAATGCCAGTCTAATGTGAGAGGTCTTTATGAGGTTATGGCCTGAATGAATTAAGAAATACTTAACCAGATAAACATGTAAGGTGGGACATGGGGGTTAAGTAGGTGCCTTGGGTGGCATGAGGAATCTAGGGGGTGCCCTTAGTGGCATGTGAAATACGATTAGTAAGACTTAACCAAACACACATGTAAATGAACATGACTAAGAGGGTTAAGTGGGATATACTAGTGACAAGCTTAGGTGGGTAGCTTGTGGGGGCCCATTTCGACCAGTATCCCAAACGTATCTTTGTGGGCTCGACCCAAGTCGAGGACGGGACACGCATGCTGGGTTTGACTGTAAGAGGCCAAAACGGGGAGCGGTGGCAACGCAAGTCCAACGGGTTTCGTATGCGTGTGTGGACCCGGGCTGGTAGGTAAGACGTTGTTGCATCGTGTAGGTATAAGCCGTGCATTCTCAAGTTGTATCGGGTTGCCACTTTAGGGGAGTGATACACCCCACTATGGGGCCAGCACGGGTATCTACGAGTAGGGAGCCGATCGAAAGTGGGTAGTGGGGTACACCTTGTGGAGATAGGGGCAAACGGCACCTATGTAGTCAGCTAGGGGTACGTAAGGCTATTTATAAAGTTTCTGTGTGAAGCAAGTGGGATCAAACAATAGGGTGACTGGTGTGGTGCAGTGTAGTAATGTGCGGTGCAGTGTAGTAATCATTCATTAGTAATTAGTTGTGCCTTTACCGTTATCTTTAACGTTATCTTAAACGCTATCTTTATCTTCTTAAGAGTTCATAGACATTTACTTGTCTTCCAGCTTATGCCTTAGTCTAGTTATTTTGATAATAGTATTGTTAGAATTATCATACTCGCCAGACTTTATGTCTGACCCCCTTTATTTCTATCCTTTTTCCCCCTCCAGGTCCTCTGGTTGGGCCCAGCTCTAGTGGAGTTTGATTGAATTGTTTCATCTCTCTTTGGAAAGCTTGGACCGTTGAAGTAAAGTCCAGCTTGTTATCTTTTTAATGGCTATTTATGTAATGGGATTATGTATTTTGTTTTTATGAAGATGGATATTGTACTTGGTTATGATCTATGGTTTTATGATGTAACAAACATGTTTAATTTCCGCTGCAATAAAATGAAGTTTTAGATTTCCAAGTACTATTTATTATCTGTCTTATTGTAATTTTTCTGTTCTATATTCACTTATAACCTCCATGGAAGTTAATGCATTCCCTTTGTGAGTGACATTATTGGACGTGGGGTGTTACACGTGGTATCAGAGCTTAAGGTTACCAGAACAGATAAAAATACTTTAGAAAAATAGTTATTTTTGGAAGAAGTGCTTTCAAAAACATGTTTTAATGAGAAATTTAAAGAGAAAAGTTTTTAAGAAAAAAAAACATAATCCCCAATATCCCATATCTTTATCTTTCGAATTCTCCATTCTGAATCCTTCCTTTTTCGTTTCAGCATGGCTGAAGATCTTAATCTACCCGACGGTGTAACGATACCAGGATGGTATAGGAGGTTATTAGAGGCTAGGGCCGCTGCCGCTCCAGCCAATGTTCCTCCACCACCAGTTGCACCCGTTCCTCCTCCTCCTCCTCGCGTAGATACTTTTGCAAAGACGTGCAAGGAATTCAAGGCTATGGGTGGAACCCCAGGCCATCTCAGCAAGGATTGCCGAAAGAAAAAGAAGACAGGCTGTTTTCATTGTGGCGATGCGGGACATTTAGTGAAGGACTGCCCAAAGAAGGGGCAGAGGGCAGGAGCTACCTCGGGAGGACAGGGGCAGGCTCTTATGGCACCAGGGAAGGCTAGGGGACAAGTTCAGGCTCTCGCGGTCCCACCGCTGCAAGAACGAGGTAGAACCATTTCTGTTGAAAGCTTAGTTTTTCTGTTTGATCATCCTGTCCGTACCTTATTCGATTCGGGTGCATCACATTCGTTTATCTCTACATCATTAGTTGAATCACTGCACTTAAACACCAGTTTAGTAGAGGATCCCTTAGTTGTTTCGAATCCAATAGGGGCTCAGCTTATTTGTCGATGATGTGTTTGGATTTGAAAATTTCCATACTTAGCATTGAATTTAGATGTGATGCTTATGTGTTAGGCTTCACGGGCTATGGGCTAATTTTAGGAATGGATTGGTTATCCAGAAATGGGGCCGTTCTTGATTGTGAAAGGAGAGTAGTTAGGCTCGTGACTCGCCTTGGCAACACTCTCGAAATCTTTTGTAATCCCATAAATTCGGTTATGCTAAGTTATCTAGAATCGCTTGACGCGTCTGAGGAAAATCTACGATCTAATAGAGTGGTCTAAGAATATTCGGATGTGTTTGAGGAGGTGAAGGGCTTGCCTCCGAAGCGGGAGACAGATTTTCGAATATATCTTGTGGATAATGCGAAACCAGTATCTTTGCCAGTACGCCACATGGCTCTACGTGAAAGGAGGGAACTCAATAAGCAAGTGAAGGAGTTGCTTGAGAAGGGGTTCATAAGACGAAGTATATCGGAGTGGGGTGCTCCAGTAGTATTTGCCACAAAGGCGGATGGGTCCCTTAGACTGTGTGTGGACTATAGAGAACTTAATAAACTTACTAAGAAGAACAGACACCCACTGTCGAGGATTGACGATCTCTTCGATCAGTTAGTTGGCGCCTCAGTGTTTTCGCAGTTGGACTTAGTCACTGGGTTGCATCAGTTGAGAGTGGCTGAGGATAGCATAGACAAGACTGCCTTTAGGACTCCGGACGGTTTCTATGAATGGCTAGTGATGCCTTCGGTTTGACAAACGCCCCAGCATATTTTGTTGATTTGATAAGTAGGGTGTTTAGGGAGTACCTTAACAAATTTGTGGTAGTCTTTGTAGATGACATCTTGATCTTTTCTAAGGATGAAGAAGAGCATGCCCTACATCTTAGGGAAGTGTTGGAGACTCTTCGAGCGCATAAGCTAAAAGCTAAATTTTCTAAGTGTCACTTTTGGAGGAAGGAAGTACGGTTCTTAGGACACGTGGTTTCCAAAGAAGGGATAGCTGTAGATCCCGCGAAGGTTGTAACCATCCAAGATTGGAAGGTCCCTAAAAATGCTACCGAAGTGAGAAGTTTCTTGGGGTTGGCTGGCTACTATAGGAAGTTTATCAAAGACTTCGCAAAGATATCAGCTCCATTGACACGCTTGACGAAGAAGAACCTAGTTTTCACATGGGATGTAGATTGTGATGATGCGTTCCAACGTTTGAAGAGAGCTTTGACTTCAGTTCCAGTCTTAGTATTGCCAGACGGGAGTAAGCCGTTTACCGTTTATACTGATGCTTGTGGGACAGGACTAGGCGCAGTCTTAATGCAAGAGGGTAGGGTAATAGCCTATGGTGGAAGGCAGTTGAGAGCGCATGAGAAAAATTATCCCGCACATGACCTAGAATTGGCCACTATTGTTTTTGCGCTTAAGTCTTGGCGTCATTATCTTCTTGGCGAGAAATTCGAATTATTCACTGACCACAAGTCTTTAAAATACCCATTCTCTCAAAAGGACTTGAACTTAAGGCAGCAAAGATGGATGGAGTTCTTAGCGTCCTACGACTTCGAAATAGCCTATACCCCTGGCAAGGGTAACGTAGTGGCAGATGCCTTAAGTAGAAAAAGATTATCCTTAAGTCCTTTGTTTGTTGAGAGGCGAAGTTTAGAATTCATTTCCATGTTTGACTTTAGACCTTCCGTTGACTTCATACCCGGTTTGCTAGCATCCTTGGAGGTCAGACCTACGCTTTTGGGACGAGGCACAGCGAGACGACCCGCAGTTGGTTGAGTTAGTAGAAAAACTCGAAGGAGGGGAGTCATCAAGCCATCTCCGTAGGTATACCCTAGACGATAAGGGTTGGTTACGAAGGGACGGTAGACTTTGTGTACCAAAAGACGATGACCTAAGGAAGACTATTCCTGACGAAGCACATCATTCGAAGATGACCATTCATCCCGGCGGGGACAAGATGTACAAAGACATGAAGAGAGTTTACTTTTGGGCCGGCATGAAGAAAGACGTGGCCGAGTATGTCGCTAGATGCTTGGTGTGCCAACAAGTAAAGGCGAAGCAAAAGAAACCCGGTGGGTTGCTTCACCCATTGGAGGTTCCACTATGGAAGTGGGAGAGTGTTTCGATGGATTTTGTGGATGGATTACCAAGATCGAGGAAGGGTAATACAGGGATTTGGGTTATAGTAGATAGACTTACTAAAAGCGCCCATTTCATTCCCGTAAAGAGTAAGAGGACTGCTCCATGGCTAGCCACCGTGTACGTTCGAGAAAAAGTTCGTTTGCACGGTGTTCCTTCTAGCATATTGAGCGACCGCGATCCAATTTTTCACTAGCGAATTTTGGAGAAGCTTACAAGAGGCGGTAGGGACTCAGTTATGTTTGAGCACCGCATATCATCCTCAGACGGACGGCCAGACTGAGAGGGTGAATCGCATTCAAGAGGATCTGTTGAGGCTATGTATCCTAGACTTTGGGGGTACGTGGGAAGAGCATCTTCCATTGGTGGAGTTCGCATATAATAACGGCTTTCAGTCCAGCATTGGTATGGCACCATTCGAAGCTCTTTATGGACGACCTTGTCGTTCACCTACATGTTGGTGGGAATCTACGGATAAGATCTTACTTGGGCCCGATATGATTAGGGAGACTTCGGAGAAGATCGACTGGATTCGAAGGAGGATGAAAGCAGCATAGGATAGTCAGAAATCTTATGCGGATAAGAGGAGGAGAGATCTCGAGTTTGAAGTTGGGGACATGGTCTTTGTCAAAGTGTCTCCATTTCGGAATGTTTTTCGCTTTGAGTCCGTTGGGAAATTGGCACCAAGGTTTGTAGGGCCATTCCCTATTAAGGAGAAAATTGGACAGATGGCGTATAGAGTGGAATTGCCCGAGAGACTTAGTGGTGTACACGACGTATTCCATGTGTCACATTTGAGGAAGTGCTTGCACGAGACCGCGGAAGTGGTAGAGCCGAGCTTGCTTAGAGAGGTGGAGATAGAGCGTGATGCGACAATTCGACGAGCTCCTACGCGCATTCTTGGGTCGGAGATCAAGAGGTTGAGGAATCGAGAGGTCAGACTAGTCAAAGTGCAATGGGGAGATGATGAGAGCAACGCTACTTGGGAGACGGAAGAGAAGATGCGTTCACGATACCCTTTTCTTTTTGAGGGTATGTCTTTTAATTTCTCCTTTATCGCTTAGCTTGTACTTATCTTATCTTTAGTATATCCTCTCGCTAGTATCTTTGACCTTTAGATAGGATAATCCTATGGTTGAAACATGTGTTTGAGACATGTTATGTATGGTGGATGCAAAGTGGATGCAAGTGTTTGCTAGTGGTTGCTCGTGGATGCATATACACACACTATTAGGCACCAGATCGGCTCAGTCACTTCATATTGCATATTGCATATATATGGATGTATTTAGTAAAATGGATGTATAATGGTTGTATTATCATATAGTTGCTGCATTCGGGTGGATGGTTGTGCACGCATATAGAATTAATATGTATCATTAGGAATCTTTTGCATACATATTGGACGCATGGCACTATCATGAATTGCACTAAGGAGGTCGACTGAATCAGTAGACCGCCTAATTTTGCATTAGATATGGACATATACACACACTGTGCATATAAACATTAAAGCATTAGAAGTCTTTTAAGGACAATGGATGCCGGTGTTTGATGGTTAAGTAGATAGACGATTAGATGGTAGGATATACATTCTTCTTGACTTGGAGATTTCGGGGACGAAATCCTTTAAGGAGGGGAGAATGTAACACCCCGTAATTTTATAACATTAAAATTCACAAATTAAAGTATACTTAATTTTTAGAAAAGAATTAAGTGAAATGGGTTGCGCAGAGAAATATATATATATTGATATATATATATAAAAATTAAAAATTAAATAAATAAATATGCGAAAAAGTTCAAAACAGCGAATTGGGAGGGGGAATAACCGAACCGGCCCATTTTTGAGGTCGACTCGAGCCCCGCTGGGTCGACTAGGGGTTAATCCAGGGTGTTTGGCTGTCAACCCGTGGGCCGATTCGCTCAAATGCAGATTTTGCATTTGATTGGTTCTCATGGTTCAGGGTTAATCTAATGGTCCTAAATAACTTCCTACACCTATAAATACATCCTAATGCTAACCCTAAACCTAATTAAAATAGAATAGTTACCGTCGCCATGGAAATCAATGGAGCCGCCGCCAACTAAGAAAGAAGAAAAGCAAATTCAATTCTAATTCCCTCAACCCTAAAGCAAAGCAAAACTCTCTCTTTTCTTCTCTAAATGGTGAGTATGATGATCTTAACAAGATTATTATCATTTTAATTAGGTTGAGTTATGAATGGATTATGAGTAGATGATGTGAATTATCATATATGTTGTTGTAAACCCCTTTTGTTATCATGTAGATTGTAAATCCAATGTTATGTGATGATGATATCTTAGATGTTGTAAATCATGCTATGATGATGTTATGTATGTTGAAAGTTTCTATGCTAAGTTGTGATGAATCATACATGTTAAAAAGGCCATGATGTTACCATCTATGCTAGTTAGTTCATATTAATTAAATCATCATGTTTGGGTTATGTTGATCTATATGACAAGTCACATATGCAAGTTAGATTGATTAGAAAAGTTATGAACATATACCAAGACATCTATTATGACATCTAGAATTATGCTATGACATATGTGATATCCTATGCTAGTTCACACCATCATTATGTTGCCTAAAAACCCCATATGCAAGTTTATGTATAGATTTGGGCTATGATCATATCATGTAAATTGAGACATTTAACAAGTTGACACCTTTTGATCCTTAACATGTGTAGTTTATGCAAGTTTCACCCCTATTATGATTAGATTTATTTTAATTGTCTATATGTTGTGATAATTTATCGTTGTGCTAGGTGTTAGACTATACAAGTCTAGCCTATATTATGCGTTGAATAAGCGAACGTATAAACGTGGGGTAGGGGTAATATTAAGGATTTAATATTAAAAAGTTGGGGTGCAATTGATATGATTTTGCATGCCATAAGTGGATGGCCATAATTGAGTCAATTATGGACATCATTAAAAGTTGACTTAATTGATAATTTGAATAGGGAATTATTAAAACTGGGGTAAAAGATTTTAAGTGTTAATCAATGCTTAGGACACGAGGTTGGACTCGTTTGTGACGTAAACCTTCCCGGACCCGCCCGGCAAATCCAGTGGTCACAAATGTCAGCCCAATGTGAGAGGTCCTAGGCCTAAACTAAAGCATAACGGTTGTAAAGACACGAGGTTAGACTCTTTTATGGTGTAAGACAGCCCGGACCCGCCCGGCAAATCCAGCCGCCATAAATGCCAGTCTAATGTGAGAGGTCTTTATGAGGTTATGGCCTGAATGAATTAAGAAATACTTAACCAGATAAACATGTAAGGTGGGACATGGGGGTTAAGTAGGTGCCTTGGGTGGCATGAGGAATCTAGGGGGTGCCCTTAGTGGCATGTGAAATACGATTAGTAAGACTTAACCAAACACACATGTAAATGAACATGACTAAGAGGGTTAAGTGGGATATACTAGTGACAAGCTTAGGTGGGTAGCTTGTGGGGGCCCATTTCGACCAGTATCCCAAACGTATCTTTGTGGGCTCGACCCAAGTCGAGGACGGGACACGCATGCTGGGTTTGACTGTAAGAGGCCAAAACGGGGAGCGGTGGCAACGCAAGTCCAACGGGTTTCGTATGCGTGTGTGGACCCGGGCTGGTAGGTAAGACGTTGTTGCATCGTGTAGGTATAAGCCGTGCATTCTCAAGTTGTATCGGGTTGCCACTTTAGGGGAGTGATACACCCCACTGTGGGGCCAGCACGGGTATCTACGAGTAGGGAGCCGATCGAAAGTGGGTAGTGGGGTACACCTTGTGGAGATAGGGGCAAACGGCACCTATGTAGTCAGCTAGGGGTACGTAAGGCTATTTATAAAGTTTCTGTGTGAAGCAAGTGGGATCAAACAATAGGGTGACTGGTGTGGTGCAGTGTAGTAATGTGCGGTGCAGTGTAGTAATCATTCGTTAGTAATTAGGTGTGCCTTTACCGTTATCTTTAACGTTATCTTAAACGCTATCTTTATCTTCCTAAGAGTTCATAGGCATTTACTTGTCTTCCATCTTATGCCTTAGTCTAGTTATTTTGATAATAGTATTGTTAGAATTATCATACTCGCCAGACTTTATGTCTGACCCCCTCTATTTCTATCCTTTTTCCCCCTCCAGGTCCTCAGGTTGGGCCCAGCTCTAGTGGAGTTTGATTGAATTGCTTCATCTCTCTTTGGAAAGCTTGGACCATTGAAGTAAAGTCCAGCTTGTTATCTTTTTAATGGCTATTTATGTAATGGGATTATGTATTTTGTTTTTATGAAGATGGATATTGTACTTGGTTATGATCTATGGTTTTATGATGTAACAAAAATGTTTAATTTCCGCTGCAATAAAATGAAGTTTTAGATTTCCAAGTACTATTTATTATCTGTCTTGTTGTAATTTTTCTGTTCTATATTCACTTATAACCTCCATGGAAGTTAATGCATTCCCTTTGTGAGTGAGATTAATGGACGTGGGGTGTTACAACTAAGTTGCAGAGACTCAACTATGGAAGCAGATATAAATGAACGTGAAGCGCTAAAATCAAAAAGAGTACTAACAGGATGATCAAGAAGAAAAACTAAAATTTTTCAATAGAAATATTACTACCTCTCTCTCGGGTATGTTGTCAGTGAGAGCATGCATTTGCCCTCCTGAAAATCCTGTCATTTGTTCTTGCCCTTGCCCTTAATTATACGACCATAATAAAGATACTTCCTCTTGTTTTAGGTTTTACTATTCATTCCTCCCCTCCTTTGTGAACCAAGTCTATATCCATGAGTTCTTCATCCTTAGGTTGTGCTCCTTAGCCAAACTCCCTCATTCTCATCTTTGCCATCCTTGTGTAACTTGTTGACAGGTCTCTTGAAAGCTGTCTCCATCGCACAAAAAATCCTACAAAGCTTGAAAGAGAATTAGCCGTAGGTGAAACTACTATGACTACGGATTGAGGTTGGGCACTTCTTCGCCCTTTGACAGGTGTCGTAGTCTCATCGAGCCTACGGAACCATGCCACGATGAGGTTACCTCCCCGAGAGCCAGGAGCCCCGGAGACTCAGGAAAGAAGGAAACAAGGATTCAAACAGAGGATCAAAATGATAGCGCGTGTGGCTTTGGGGAATATGCCTTTAAAACAAAACTTTTCTTTAGAAAATGCTTCTTTTAAAACCGTTTTGAAAATAATTTTTCAATTCTTTTATCTGATCCGGTAACCTTCAACTCTGATACCAAGTGAAACACCTCATCTCCGTTAAGGTCACTCACAAAGGGAATGACTTAACTTTGGTGGAGCATTTTAGGTAAAAGATGCAGATAAATTACAACATAGACAAATAAAGCAGCGGAAAATAAAGTCATTTTATAAATAACTTAATTCAGTCAAGCTTTTACAACAATTTTCTCAAACATACTTAAATGTAATACATAGAACTTCTGTCTTGATTTAAAAACTTCCAAGAATAAAAGAAGCATAAAAATAACAATGGTATTCCCCAATAAAGCATGAACCAGCCATAGCAGTGGAAAGGAGAGTCCAAAGCAATACCTCGACCATCTTTGAGCTTGGAAAGAAAACTGAGCTAAGTGAAAACATTTCCTCCCTGTGAACCTGGGGGGGGAACGGAAGAAAAGAGGCGAAATAAAACTAGGTCAGACATAAGTCTGGTAAGTCCAGTGACTTTCATCATATAAACAGGCAAAAGTATCATAACATGAATAAACTGAATATAAGACAATACCATGATAATAGGGATAACAAGATAACATAGGATATACATAAGGTATGATAAGGCAAGATAAACTGAATGTGCTTCTACTCTTTCTTTGCTTCGCTATTACTTTGTTGTTCTTATTTCTATATCTATCTCTGCACCACCTAACTAGTGTCCCAACTAGAAATCTATATAAAATGATAACGTGATCCCAACCCCCGTAATTGTGGTAGCCTTCAGGTGTACATCTATCGTGAGGATTCCACCTCAATCTGCCTAATTGCCATGAACATGCTAGATGTAGCCTTACTACCCTATCGATCGGCTCCCTACTTGTATTCGTTTCTCTTGTGTCTGTGTCAATCGGCCCTCTCTTGCATGTAGATACCCTGTGCTGGTCCCACCATAAGGTGTATCAATCCTTATGATAGTGACCCGACATGATTCAAGATGCACAGTGTATAACTATTGGTACCCAGTGCCTGCTTTTTCCCACTCCGGAGTACGTGCACGCCCGTAAACCATCGGAACTTACACTGACGTACCCCCTGCCGCGCTTTGACCGCTTACAATCAGCCCAGTAATCGTGCCCCACCCTGCCTAGTTCAGGGTACCATGATACATCTATGTGGTCTACTGCTGAAATGGGTCCCCGTTACTAGGGTTTCCTATTGGTTAAGTTTGTGGGCCTATATTTACTAATATTACCCACAAACCCGTTATGTACTTAACCCTCCCACTGATTCAAGCATGTTTATTTAACGGTCAAGTTTGTGGGACTATATGTACTAATATTACCCACCTACATGAGATGTACTTAACCCACCGATCGATTCAAGCAAGTTTATTAAACGGTTAAGTTTTGTGGGCCTATGTTTACTAATATTACCCACCAACCCGATATGTACTTAACCCTCCCGCACATTATGTCATATTGGTTAAGTGTTGTCCATTCATGTTAACTTAACCCACCCATTCATCGTGTCATGTTGGTTAAGTGTTCCTTATTTACTTAACCCCGTCCGTTCATTAAGTTATATTGGTTAAGTGTTTTCTTGTTAACTGAACCCCACGTGTTCATCATGTTGTATTAGTTAAGTATCTTCAATTAATTTAAGTTAACTTAACCCACAAACTTGTCATATTACTTTGGTTAAGTGTTGCCTTCTTGTGTTAACTTAACTCTACCACAAATCAAATTATATTGGTTAAGTGTTGCCCTCTTGTTTTAACTTAACCTTACCACAAATCAGGTTATACTGGTTAAGTGTTTCTTATTACTTAACCCTACCCATTCATCATGCTACACTGGTTAAGTGTTTCCTATTAACTTAACCCTAGTCATCCATCTTGTCATATTGGTTAAGTGTTCCTATGAACTTAACCCTACTCATTCATCTTGTTCATTAACATTAATTGATTTATTAATGCACCAACCTCTCACATTAGATATGTGTTGTTGCGGTTACTGGATGTGCCGGGCGGTTCCAGGCAGTTTTACACCATAACTCAATCTAACCTCGGGTTTTTCTTAGGCATGATGCACTAACCTCTCACATTAGATAGGTGTTGTTGTGTTTACTGGATGTGCTGGGCAGTTCTGGGCAGTTTTACACCACAGCTCAATCTAACCTCGGGTTATGCATATTCATCTTTGATATACACATTTTCCCTATATACCCAAATCTAGATTTTACATGCTTATTACCAGATTCATCAAAACTAGTCATGTTACATTTTACACCCAATCTAGATTTAATGCTCCAGTTACCCAAATTCGCAAGGATAACAATTTTGCCTAAAACTTGATTTATAAGCCAACTTCCTAATTTGTCGTTCATGCCAATTCTAGGTTCAATATGTCAAATTACATATTCCATAATTCATGTCAGATTACCCCAAACTGCATCTGAACTGTTATGCCATATTACATGTTCCAAATTATGCCAAATAATGCCAATTTCATGTTATACCCAATTTCCCCCGCATTCATAATGTACGTATTTCGAAATTCAACTCAAGATTCATAATACAAGGGGAGAAGCAAGATGGAACATCGTAAGAATAGGCATAGTCATATGATGATAAAAACTACTGGTCCAATATACTTGATGTACTAAAAAGACAACTTTTGCAAGGAATACATCGCAGGCATATAGATATGATAAGAATTATATCATGAACTTAGAAAGGATTACAATTCCGATATACACCAAGGATAGATATGATTGGACCTGTTTCATAGTCAAAAATGATTCCCAAAGATACATATATACTCAAGCGTAGATTTCAATGAAAGGATAGCATACATCAGGCATATTCTCATATCCATTTTATTACATGTCACAATTAGATTTAGTTGTTCAAATCTAAAAAGTAACTGACTTACAAAACAAAGGCAAATCATGTTTTCATGCCTATGCGATACATCACTATACGCCCTAATCTTCTACTTTCAAATCATAAACTATCATATATATATATATATATATATATATATATATATGTCCCAATGATAGATCTTAGACCACAACATGTATTATGCCTTATATTTACAGTTCAATTTACTCCCCAAATCCCAAGTCATATGTCCAATACTTTATGCCTCAAATCTCAAGTCATATGTCCAATACTTGATGCCTTAAATCTCAAGTCATATGTCCAATACTTTATGCCTCAAATCTCAAGTCATATGTCCAATACACTTTATGTTTTGAATACAACTTGTGTTATGTCCTCAAATCAGTTACAACTCAATTATCCCCAATTATACACAATTTAATACTTTTCCCAAATTTTACCGCTGGTCATGTCCAAATCATTTATGCCCAATTTTATTTCCAACGTATGTTCATCTCTTATGAAATCTGGCACAGGCTCGTAGTAGCCTGGTTATAAAACAAAAAGGAAAGAAGGAAAGAAGAGACAAAGAACAGACATAATATTATCAATGAGTTAGATCCAAAGGATATAGAAAGACACGCATAATATCAGATCCAGATTTATTACAATGTCAGAATCACAATTAACTTTTATTTCTGAAAGTAACTTGAACTTACAAATTACAGAAGGGTCTTGAATTCTGGGATCTGTATTCTGAAACTGAATAGCTCTCCCTTGAAGTAGACTATTTGTTCTTCTAATTTAGATTTGATTTGATTCTTAGAAATATTTATTGAAATAGCCTCTGAATCTCTACTAGAATTGTAAACTTGATTTCTACGAAGGACTTGAGCAGCATAACCCCGTCTTTGATTTATTTTGATATGTATTAGGGTAGAGTATAGGTGTAATGAAGTTGTATGGAGAGAAAGTGAGGTCTAGGGGTGTTTAAATAGCTTAGGAGCAACGAATCTGGTCAGAACGGGCGTCTAAATGCAGATAAACGAATCTGTCCACGGAGCTGGAAAAGGGGGGAGGTCGACCTGTGTGACCCAGGTCGACCTGGGTCCTGGGCGGGAAATTTCCCGCCCAGCCCGGGTGTGTATTTTAAATTTCAAATTTGAATTTCGAGCTAAGGTGTTTTATTTTATTCAAACCCCTGAAACTTCTGAAGGTCATAACTTCTTCATACGGAGTCTGATTTACGCAAACTCGGACTCTATCTCAAGCAGAATTTCAAGACATATGCTGTTAAAAATTAAGTATACTTTAATTTGTTACTTTAATGTTCACAGAAAATACGAGGTGTTACAATTATGTTTTTCATAATAAACTTTTCTCTTGAAAGTACCTTCTTTAAAACATGTTTTTGGAAATACTTCTTAAAAAAATGCTTTTTGAGAATGATTTTCAAAATCTTTTACCTGTTTTGGTAATCTTCCGCTCCAATACCACGTGTAACACCCCACATCCATTAATGTCACTCACAAAGGGAATGCATCAACTTTCATGGAGCATTATAAGTGTATAGAGCATAACATCACAAGACAGATACATAAAAATGGTAGTTCAAAATTTAAAATAACTTCATTGCAGCGAAAACGAAACACAGTTTGGTTAAACATCAAAACCAATTTGTAAAACCAAGTACACAAATATCCATCTTGGTCAAATTATTACATGAAAACCAAAAGCATAATCCCATTACAAATAGCCATCATAAAAAAAGATAAAGTTGAAAATTACTTTCAGCAACTCCAAGCACTTCCAAAAGAGAAAGAAAGAGATCCAAGTCAAGCTCCACTAGTCCCACCCAGAGTACCTGAAGGGGGGAAAAGGAAAAACAAAGAGGCGAAACAAACGAGGTCAGACATAAAGTCTGGCGAGTCCAGTGACTTTAACAATATAATCATTAAAGTAACAGGGTAAGAACATAAACTGGATATAAGAAATGATTGTAACATAAACAGGTATGACGAGGTGAGCAAGATGGACAAGGTAAACGTTGATTGCGCTTCTAATCACTTTAAGATAATTCCTACACCACACCAATACTAGTTATACAGAAAGTTGATCCATCTTAATAATTATAATGGTAATGGTAGTTTCGTGTACCCTAATTGCTGTCATAGGTGCCACCTGCTCCTATCTCCACTAGTTGTACCCACTACCCTCCCCATTCGATTGGCTCTCCAAATCATAGATACCCGTGCTGGTCCCACAATAGGGTGTATTACTCCCTAAAGTGGCAACCCGATACTACTAAGGATGCACGGCTTATACCTACACGATGCAACAACGTCTTACCTACCAGCCCGGACCCATGCACGCATATAACTCCATTGGACTTGCATTGCCACTGCTAACCCATTTGACCTCTTACAATCAATCCTAGTAAGCGTGTCCCGTCCTCGACCTAGTTCGAGCTCACATAGATACTAAATGGGTTACTGGTTGAAAAGGGTCCCCACACTTGACACAAGCTTCCCGTCTATGCTTGGTTCCCACTAGGATTTCCCACTTAACCCCTTCTTATTCATGTCTTCTTACATGTTTTAACTTGGTTAAGTGTTTCTAAATATATTTCACATGTCACCCATGTCACCCACTTAACCCCATGTCCCACTACATGTCTTATCTTGGTTAAGTGTTATTTAATTCATTATAACTGTAATCTTGCAAGACCTCCCACATTAGATTCCGTTTTGCAGTAGCTGGATTTGCCGGGCGGGTCCTGGCATGCTTATATCGCAATCTGAATCTAACCTCGTGTCTTTGCCTTATTACGCATCTAGTTTATGCCTTTGACCTCTCACATTAGACTGCCGTTTGCGATTGCTGGATGTGCCGGGCGAGTGCGGGCAGACTTATACCTCAAACCAAGTGTAACCTCGTGTCTTAGGCATTCATTATCTCTTTCGATTATTCAAAACCCAATTTGGATTAATATCTATATTTCAATTTGTCCATAATTCCCAATTTAGGCTATGTTCATAATTCTCATTCTAATTATGTCCATGATTCCATGTACAAAAATTATACCAATTTATGCCCCAAGTTAATTACATGATTACAAACCAATTTATGCCAATTACATAATATTCAATATTTTTCCCAAACTTTTCCCTAACGTTCCTACGTCAATCGTATGTATAATTCACCTAATATGTTAGGCTCATCGTTAGCCTAACTCATAAGAAAAAGGAAAAGAAGAGGGAAAGAGACATCATCCACACATAGTATAGATCCAATAATCATATCGAATATGAACTTGCATAGAATAGGATAGATCTAATCAACATAAACTTGCATAGATCTAATTAACATAAACTTGCATAGATCTAATTAACATAAACTTGCATAGAATAGGATAGATCTAATCAACATAAACTTGCATAGATCTAATTAACATAAACTTGCATAGAATAGAATAGATCTAATCAACATAAACTTGCATAGATCTAATTAACATAAACTTGCATAGATCTAATTAACATAAACTTGCATAGAATAGCATAGATCTAATCAACATAAACTTGCATAGATCTAATTAACATAAACTTGCATAGACCTAATTAACATAAACTTGCATAGAATAGAATAGATCTAATCAACATAAACTTGCATAGATCTAATTAACATAAACTTGCATAGACCTAATTAACATAAACTTGCATAGATCTAATTAACATAAACTTGCATAGATCTAATTAACATAAACTTGCATAGAATAGAATAGATCTAATCAACATGAACTTGCATAGATCTAATTAACATAAACTTGCATAGATCTAATTAACATAAACTTGCATAGATCTAATTAACATAAACTTGTATAGCATAGAATAGAGTAGATTTAATTACGCATATGAATCTACAAAATAGATCCAACAACATATGATAACAGAACTGGTATATCTCAACATAATAGATCTAATAGCATGTGATACAGGCATAGTCATACAGTCCAATTCACACTTATCACCATTATTTTTAGTTAATTATCTTGTGAAAGTAACTGTACTCACAGTGTTAGAAGAAGAAAGAATATAGATCTGAATTAAGCGTTTGTTGTTGTTCTAGAACCATTCCCCTTTTTGACAATTCCTATGCTTTGATTCATTGAAGAAGAGAAACTAGCACCTTGCAAAAAAAAAGAAGAGAAACTAGTTTACTTTTGGATGCAGCAGCATGGAGGCTTATGAATGAATTTTGTTTAGATTAGGGTTAGATTAGATGTGCTTATATAGATGTATTAGCTTAGTTAGAGCCTTTAGATTAACTAGGAGATCATCAGAACCACACAGCTCAAAGACACATCATCCAGCAAATCAGAAGAGGCCACGTCAGCCCTAAAACTCAAAAATTGTCATTAATAAATAAAAATGTGCCATGTGTGCAAGATGATGCGTAGGGATGTTGACACGCACGTGTCATATATATATATATATATATATATATATTTCTTTTTAACTATCTTTCCAATTAACCCTTTTCACACTAAACCGCTTTTTTTTAATTGAACTGCGTTCACACTAAGCCACTTTTTAGCCATTCCCTTAATATAAAAATATGGTGCTGGCAGGGATTGAACTCAGAACCTCTTGTATACAAGTCACGTGCTCTAGCCAAATGAGCCACTAAGTCTTTTGTTTACAAACTTTAGAACAATCCTAAACATTATTCTTTTCTCATTCCTCTTTTTCATGTTTTATTGCAATATTTAATTTTTCACTTAAATATATCTATGTATATAATATATATATATATATATATATATATATATACATATTTTCACATTTTTAATTTCATTAAAATGAGGGGTGTTACAATCGACTTCGAAATCCTACATATCTTCTGGTTCTACTCTCATTTCTAATATTCCAATGATTTCCGTAATATTATCGTCTCGTTTTTCTCTTTCGCCAATCCTTTCGATGAGAGTCGACCTAATTGATAAGCTAGCTAACATCTCGGGTTCCAACTCACAATGATGTCTATAATCAAAACTGGCCAAATACTCGAGATGTTTCCATTCCATGAACATGGCTTCCAAACTAGCATGTCTTTGACTTAACGCATCAGCCACTACGTTACTCTTTCCTAGAGTATAGGTTATTCTAAAGTTATACGACGCCAAAAACTCTAAGCATCATTGCTACCGGAGATTCAAATCCTTCTGGGAGAAAAGATATGTAATGGCCTGAATTTCCGTACCCTTTTTGTTGACTAGT
Organism: Allium sativum; assembly: GCA_030737875.1. NCBI lineage: Eukaryota > Viridiplantae > Streptophyta > Magnoliopsida > Asparagales > Amaryllidaceae > Allium > Allium sativum. The sequence continues at coordinate 695,043,155 of CM060926.1, forward strand.
TAGACCACACATGTAGCCAAAATAGCACAAAAATACAAACCATTAATAGAAAGAAGTTAGAGGATGAGAAATAGAAAGAAAGAAAATTAGAATAAAAGAAAAATGAAGAACACAAATCTCATAGCGGAATGAATAAAATATATTATATAACATATTCTTTGAAATTCAAATCAGTAACTATATATACATACCATTATCAGAGTACAACAATTTACATCACAACGGAAATAAATAGCATCTATCTAATGCTGAAGTCTCCTACTCCATGCTCTTCCAAATATGTCTAAAAATTCCCGACTACTTAAACGCCCATACATATTTGGGCATTCAAGAGTTTAGGGTAAAACAAAACAAAAAACACTCTGGGTCAGTCATGGGACTGGTGTGAGTAAACTCCAACCATTTGATTTAACTTACAAAAATCCTTGTGAAAGAAAAGATAATCGTAAGGCCAATCCATACATAAACACGGACGGTTTTTACTTTACAATAACCCAAAATATTTTGATATCAAATCCAGTAATATTTTAATAGTATCTAAATCAAATAAATAGAAATCTAGCAAAATGTTTGCATCTCACACTCCACATATATAGTATAAAATCAAAACCCGCAGAGTGCTTATTGGAGAATGGATTTCCAACTATGATAAGGTATGAGATCACCTTCCGGTAGTGTATCTCTAGAGAGGAATACACTGGGTTCAACAAGAACATCTTGCAACCTGGCTACACATGACTGGCCACTCATTTAACTTGAGTGTACCGAGCATATTATCACCAATGGTTGTGATCAGCAACTGTTACCGAAAGCATACAGAAATGAATAAAATAAGAAGCAAATGAAATTTCTCTATATCAGGCGATAATACCCTTAATGGGAATGACCGACTTGGCCATGCTGCTTGCCTGATTTCTGTCATTTCCCAGTTGATGAGGCTTGAGGTCACGATTAACTTTTAGGAACATCTTATCACCATTCACTTTGAATGCCACATCGTCAGATCCATCAAATCACTAATTAACGTCCAAGAGTATACTCTGGTTGTTAAGCATAATAGAATAAGTTCCCCGCCACCATACTTGATATATTTGTAAAAATCAAAGTTCGTGACCATCTAGAAATACTCTATCAGACAATCGTCCATATACGTTGTCCTGGGACTGGAAAAACCGAAGGCACCATTCTGTTAATCCATCTTAGGCAATTTCTACCTAGGATTATCAAAATAGCCATTGCATTTTACTCCATCTTTAATCATATTCAGCATAAGTTGATTTGTAACGCTTATGCCCATACGGAGTGGTTTTCAGATAATAAACCTGATCCCGGTCTCTCTGTATTGACAACGGAGGTCTGAAATAAACCAAAACTTTAATAGTTGGTAATTTAACTATCAAAGGAACATCCATACAACCAATGTTCCAATTTCCAAATTGAAATTCTACCGATCAAGCATCAAACAATACTGGCCCCTTTATTATTAATTCCTTATTATATTATCATTTCCAAAATCCCATCTCCCATATCTTTTCAAATCCTGATTGTCTCTCTCGATTCTTGAAAAACATTTTCAATATCATAATTTCTTTATTCGAGAAAATATCTCTTATTCCAGTTAGAAAACATTTCTATACATCCACAAATTCTCATTTTCTATATTTTAAAAAACATATGATATTAACACTGGAAAAGATTTCCAATTACCATTTCTTAACTTCTCGTTATCCCAAATCATTCATTTCTATACTTAGAAAACATCTCTGATTTACTTCGGAAAATGTTTCCATAATCTTTTTATTTGGTTAAATTGATGTTATATAAAACACTGTTACTATAACTCAACTCATTATATAACCATATCACTCCAATCCTTGCTACTGAACCTTAACCATTCCTCTATCAATCTTGAAGTCAATCAAGTTAGGCTATAATTACCTCTCAGACCTTAACTAAACAACATTCTCAACGTCGAAATAGACAAGGCTCAAAACTTCAAATGCCAACAAACATTCGCTTACGCACTCTCGGATTCAATTTAAGAATCCACTTCTTTTTATGGAAAACATCAATTATAACGATAGCGTTACAATCCCTATTTCCGAAATATTAAAATTTTAAAATATAACTTTTATTCATTAAACAAATAAATAAATAATTAAATCTTTATTTAAATAAAATCGAATTTTAATAAATAATTCTCTTTCGAATAATCTATATTCGATTAATATTCCGAATTTCGAAATAAATTTATTATTTCTGGTTATCTCAAATTTCCTTATAATTATTTTCATTCGTAGAACATTTTCTTTCAAACCGTTATTCACCTTCAAATATTAATATTGTTTCTTAGTAGGAATCTGGACTTGTTTATCAATTCAACGTTGATTTTTATTTGTAAATATCATTACAAATTCAAATCTAGTCTCTTTATAAACCCACATCATGTTTATAAATTCTATTAATAAAACTGCTACTAATACTTTTCTGTTTATATTCGAATTTCCTTTTTAAACGCATTTATAAGCTATATATTTCATAACTTCTGAAATCAACCTTATTTGATTTCTATAATTCCCTTCTTGTTTAACGATTCTAACTTAAAATAATATTAAACTATCACAAACATATAATTTTATTTAAATAGCCATAAACATTGAAGTATTCGTTTCCTATCATATTTCATTTAAATTATACATTCACACTAAATAGATTTTAAATATCTTTTCTAAAATAAATCATTTTCATAAGATTTGACATTGTCAAATTTTAAATATATGCCCCTTGGATTTATCTTAATTTATTTTATATTCAAATCTATAGAATAAAACCCATCGATTTCTTTCGAAAACGATTTATATTTTCCTTATCATTCAAATTTCCCTTTGAGTTCACATTTCCAACCCCTATTTCTTTTGTAAATACTTTCATTTGCAAAATATCTATTCTAAACCATTATTCACTTTAGTCGTGAATAACATTCATTTTTACATAATTAAATCCATTTGATTTTATCATATCAAATCCAAATTCCATTTATGACTTCTATTTACAATTGTTTATAGAAAATCTCATTTTTAATTTCAAACATTTATAATCTCGTTTATAATTCGCTTTAAAATCACTTAGTTCAAACGCAATTACAAATATCGGTTTCAAAACCGATTATTTTTTTAATATAAATTCCAACTTGAATTTATATTCCAATTTGTCAAATGATAAATATTATACTAATTTATAAATGTCATTTTATAAAACTTCTTCTTGTTTTATTCACTTAAATAAGTTACTATTTTCAACAACCTTAAAAATTTAACTTCTATTTTGGAAACAAATTTCCTTTTTAAATATCAAATTCTTTTTCTACATTTAAAAATATTTTATGGTATTAAATACAAAAATTCTAAGGCTAGTGTAATTCAACATAATCAATCATAGTATATACATCACAACATATATTACAATAAATGACAAATAGTAATATAAATGTTGAGGAATCCAGTTAGATCCCTTTAACCTGTTTCCCTACATCCACATATGTTAATCAAAATCAATAATATTAATTTCACATCAATATGAAATATTGCAATAAACATAATTAATAATCGATCAACGATATAACTATATCAGCCAATTTTATCAACTATTCATTCGAACAACCATTACAAAGTATAAAATTACTAAATATAAATTTAAAAATTGTTTATATAAAAAAAACAATCAAAGTTATAGAGTTTGCTCACACTCTTTCGTAGTTGATGGTTCTTCTTTGGTTTTGTTTACAATCAAACAAGTGTTTAACTTTATTATGAAACATTAGTAGCTCCATTCCAGTGAAATCAGTTCCACAATGTAGATCTCGTCGTCACGATTCCAACGTGACTAGTTCTGTGCAATTCTATTAACATATGTATGAGATATTTATTATACAAGCTTTCAATAATTTAATGGTCATTAGTTTGATTAATAATTAAATTAAAAGGTTAATTACTTTATTATATTAAGCGGATCCTGTAAATTTTCTTTCTTCCCTGACGTCAAAGACATCGCGATATTTCCTCGAACCCATCGTGCACCCTTGACCAACCACCACTTCAACGATATACATTTTTGTTTAGACCATTCTTAGCTTCCATCTATTCTTTAAAATAACCTTTACTAAATCAAATATTTGAGGTTTTTATCCACAAAGTCGCCAATAAGTTGATCCTTGTAGCACAAAGAACTGGTCTGATTGAAATCGATGGAGGAATAAATCACAACACCATTAACACAGTTAACTTCATAGCTCCTAGTCATGTAAGATCCCGAAATGTTTAGTTTATTTGGATGTAATGAGGGATAAGGTTTTAGAAGCATCACAGGTTATTTTGCGATTAGTAACTTCTTCATCCAATACCGGCAAGGTTTTCATTAGAACAGGACACAAGCACGGTAGAAATTAACACACGTTAAGAGAGTTTGCACCCAAATCATTCCCAATATTAACCAATAGAACCTTATCTATAATTACGTTAATCCCATCTTCATCAAATTCAAATAGGAGTCTGCTACCCCCCTCAAGACCACCGCTACTCATTTCCAAACACTAATCACCGAGCTTCGCCTAGAGCCATCATGACGACGCCGGAGGTAACCCAACTTCCACCGACTCTCCAGCTTGCCACAAACTTCTCACCACCGTTCATCTTATGATCGGAACCCGCTGCCTATCATTAAAGTCACCCCTCCGACCCAGCCGACCCCACGCTTGTGAACTCGGACCCTTTATCGCCTCTGACATTTTTTTAGAAGAAGTTAACCAGCGGTGCTTTTACTTGTAGAGGCTGAGTTTCGAATGAGATAACGGGTGAAGGAAAAGTGTTTTTTTTACTTAAGTAATATGAAAGGTAGCGCATAAAAATTTGACCGGAGGACACACAGCCACGTGTCGAGATGTGGTCTGAGAACAGATAAGATCACAAACGATTTTTCTTTAATGATTTTGTCTGTATTCTTTTAATTACAAATAAGAAAGGAGGTAGCAGGTAAAGGTAAGGGTGTGTCCAGCGCAAGCAGAAGCGGAGAATTTGGGTGGAGAATGTTAGCAGAGAATGTGTTTGGCGCGTTAAGTGGAGAATTTGAGCGGAGCATTTAAGCAGAGTATTTTATATTTATTTTGTAATTTAATTATTTAATGATTAAAACTTAACAATATGATTAATGCAAAATAACACATTTAACCAAACATATCATTTCAGTACATAATAATATTTCATACCAATTCAATACATAATAATATTTCATACCAGTTTACTACATAATAATAAAACGAAAACATACAACAAACTACTAACATCTGCGGAATCTAGAAAGATGATAACTCACGTACCCCATCAACTCCATATCAGGCAATGTCTCAACCACCTCCAAAATAGACCGGTCGAGACGAAAAATCTCAATAATCTCCCACTTGTCGACATCAGTGATGGGCGAGAAAATGGCATAACATCGGTCCACCGCCATGGAGAAACGCTCAATCTGAACGAAGGCCGGTTCGGGAGGTATAGGTTCGGGAGGAGTTGCCCTACTAAATGTGGCACGCGTCGACTGCCTCCGTGCAGACTGAACCGGCGGTGGACTATCTGCGATGGCCGGGTGGGCAGGGGGTATCTGATAACTGCAAGTGCCTGCGCCAATGCAGTCCCCAAAAAGTTGGTCCTGCTCATGAAACTTCAGAGGTGGCTGTTTCCAAAACTTCTGGTACATGCGTGCAACCCCATGCCACCAGTCGTCTAATCCATCCAAGTGGTCCTGCGAAGCATCCCAAAAACCGTCAGGTATCTATAACAGTGCATTCCATGAAGTCCAGACCCTCTTTAGATTATCCCATTTGTTTTTTATTTAGGTCTGAGTCACCTCGTCCTCAAACATCTCGTTGAATTCAGTCTGCACAGCAGTGAGGAATCTGTGGTTCCTCAAAGATGAATATTATTGAGGCATATATCTATGAAAGCCTTAGTGCGGTCCACTGGTCATAAAGAATTCGGGGTGTTGGAAGAGCCAGAAGCAGAAGCAGAAGAATGTGCCATTTAACTGAAAAAAGAAGAAATAGAAATAAAAAAATAAACGTAAACAGAAAATAAAAAAATACCTTAAGGAGGTAGAACGAAGCAGAAGGAAGCGGAAGCAGGAAGAAGGAGGAAGAAGTGAGGAGAAAGAAAACAGGGAGGATTTATAGGGGGAGAGGGAGGAGCCAATGACTCAATTTTGAGCCGTTGGTCTTGACACGTCGGATGCGTCGAGAGCCAACGGCTCAAAATTGAGTCGTTGGATCAACGGTCCTAAAAGGTAATGGACGCGTCCAACACGTCGGTTACCCAAACGATTCGTTTAGGACCAAAGAACAGGACCTAAGTATTTAGGGCATAGTCGCATCGTTTGACTTCTAGGTGAAGACATGCGATAAGATTTGTTAAGGATCTTTCTCAGATTTGAAAATATCTTACAATTTTTTCTTTTAAAGGAATGAAGTGATATTTTGAAGTTAAAGAAATGTGTCAGAAAGTATTTAGTCAAGATAAGATCAGGCGAGATTTTTCTTTCTCATATCGTTGGGTTTCCATAGAAGGATCTGAGGTGTTCAGAAGAAAAAGAAAAAATGTTCAGCGAAGAAAGGAAACGAACTGTTTATAATCAAATAAGCCTTGTCATGCTGTCACAAAAATGTTTAACTTCGTACGTACAAAAATATCTCTACATCGTGATGTACTCCAAATTCGTAAATATTTTAAAACAAGAATTACAGGCTCACATGCGTCATTGTGCCCTTGGTATTAACTATGAACATAGTTAGCTTAATATTTACAATGGAAAGCACGGGTCGTGCTAATTGGCTGAAATATAAACTGAGCAGTAACATAAATCAAATTGAAAATTCCTTAAGCATATCATGGTCATTTAATCATTCTATTAACGTTGGTTACTTCCATGTAACATACTATTCTGTCAATCAATAAATTTTAATACAAGGATTTGTTTTAGCATATGCTCGTGCGCGAAGCACGGGACTAATCTAGTATTAGTAAAGATGTTAAAAAAATATTCGCACTGACATTTTGAAAGTATGTTAATTTATTATTTAATGTGTAGCTAACATTCGAAGTTTACACAAGTCATATGAGCATATACAATGCCCGATCGTGATGACATTCGAAATCCTACAATAACTTTGTAACACCTGGGATTTTTAAATAATCGAATTAACTAAACTAAAGAATAAATGTTTAGCATTGTTCTAAGGTTTGTAAGCAAAAGACTTAGCTCATTTGGTTGGAACATGTGACTTGCATACAAGAGGTACAGTGTTCGATCCCCGCCAACGCCATATTTTTGTTTTAGAGGAATGGCTAAAAAGCGGCTTAGTGTGAACGCGGTTCAAAAAGTAGTTTAGTGTGAAAATGGTTAATTAGGAAGATAGAAATATATATAGATATATTTATAAAAATAAAATAAAATTCAACCTAAAATTTAAGAAAAAAATTCAAAACAGCGGAAGCGGGAAGGAAAAACACCAAACCGACCTATTTTATGGGTCGACCCCAGGGTCAACTCAGGAGGTTTGGAATTGGTCCCGTCGGCGCTAAATGGACTATGACGAAATTTTATGTTTTAGGGCTTAGGTAGCGGTTCCTGGTTGGTCTATTGACATCATTACTTAGTTTCTAAGGCCTAGATGGATTCTAGGGTGATCTGACGGCTGCAAATAAATTCAAAACTCTATAAAAAGACCCATAGACTCAAACCCTAAATCAAAATTAAAACTAAAACTATGGTCGTCATGCTGTCGTCTTGAACCCTAGAGCAGCCACCACCAATTAGAGAGGAAGAACAACAAATCAAATCAGTTCTATTCAACCCTAACAACGAATCTTCTTCAAAGGAGAACTAATACAACTTCAGAAATTAGAATTCAGAACTCAAGACCTCTTTTGAGTTGTGAGTTTGATCACTTTAACAAAATAATTGCTAAATTAATTATGATGTGATATACGTTGGATTATAAGTTGTGGTTGTGAATCTAATTCGTATGTTTAATCATGTATGTTAACTTGATTCATATTATATGATGTTATGCAAGTTTTATATATGATGTTATGCAAGTTTCATGTATGATGTTATGCAAGATTAATGTGATTATGCAAGTTAATATGATTATGCAAGTTTCATATATGATGTTATGCAAGTTTCATATATGATGTTATGCAAGTTAATATGATTATGCAAGTTGTACAAATGATGTTATGCAAGTTAATAGGATCACGCAAGTTGTATGCGAGTTGTATGCAAGTAGTTCATCATGTTAACTTGTGTCAGTGAATCCCTTTTTATAATCCAATCACCTAGGTTTATAACATCAGTTTTTAGGCAAATATGGATGTGGAACATATGCTAGTTTGTATAAGTATTATGTTCCTATGCATGTTTAAGTGATAATTGGATTCACATGTATACAAGTTCACACCTTGAAAGTTTAGATCCATATTCAAGTTGACATTTTTATGTTGAAACTATGACATGCATAGTTATGCAAGTTTACACCTTTATGTGGATCCATAGTTTACTCAGGTTAACACCTTTTATTGGATCCATAGTTATGCAAGATGACACCTTTATGTTTAGGTTGACGACATGCATAGTTTATGTAAGTTTGTGATAATTACCTAGGCTAGTTGGGTGTAAAACTATGTTCATACATGCAAGTTCACACCTTTTAGATCAATGATTTTTGGATCCTTGATAATACAAAGACTACGCAAGTATGTTGTAATTCTTAATTGCAAGTTAGATGCAAATTAGATCTATTATTGTGTGTATGTGACTTTGTGACGTTTATTCCCTTTTTTTAAGTATTAGACTATTTGCTAGTCTAATATGTATATGTCATGTTAAGCGAACGAATGACGGGGGTACGATGAGGATAATAGTGGATACACACATATTGTGAATTTGGCTTGTAATGGCCTAAAAAGGCATGTAATTAATTTTAAGGAATAAAATTAATTAGTGATGAAATTGGTATAATTTATATACCATAAATAGATGAGCATAATTTAGGTGATAAATTATGGACATAAATAAATATGGAAATTTGAACAGGGAAAGTAATTCAAATTTGGGGAAAATTAAATATGTATAATTAATTGCCTAAGACACGAGGTTGGACTCATTTGTGGTGTAAGACTGCCCAAACCCGCCCGACAAATCCAGCAGCTACAAATGGTAGCCCAATGTGAGAGGTCAAAGGCCCAACTAAATGCGTAACAATTGTATGGACACGAGGGTAGGCTCGTTTGTGGTGTAAGACTGCCCGGACCCGCCCGGCAAATCCAGCAACCACAAATGCCAGTCTAATGTTAGAGGTCCTACAGGGGTTACGGTAGTAATAAATTAAGAAACACTTAACCAAAGTAAAACATGTGGTGGGACATGGGGGTTAAGTGGGTGCCTTGGGTGGCATGAGGAAATACGATTAGTAAGACTTAACCAAGGTAAAACATGTAAGTGGAGCATAGGGGTTAAGTGGGTGCCTTGGGTGGCATGTGGAATTACTAATAGAAACCCTTAACCAAATTTAAAACATGTAAGTGGACATGAAGGGGGTTAAGTGGGATGTTCTAGTGGGGACCATGCTTAGGTGGAAAGCTTGTGTCAAGCATGGGTGGGGGGGCTTTTCAGTCCAGTAGCCCAATAAGTATCTTTGTGAGCTCGACCCAAGTCGAGGGTGGGGCACACCTACTGGGTCTGATTGTTAGAGGCCAAAACGGGTTAGCGGTGGCAACGCAAGTCCAACGGGGTCACATGCGTGTGTGGGTCCGGGCTGGTAGGTAAGATGTTGTTGCATCGTGTAGTTATAAGCCGTGCATTCCTTGTGTGGTATAAGGTTGCCATATTGGGGAGTGATACACCCCACTATGGGACCTGCACGGGTATCTACGAGTTAGGGAGCCGATTGAATGGGGCAGGGTAGTGGGTACACCTAGTGTTGATAGGAGCAGACGGCACCTATGTAGTCAGCTAGAGGTACACGAAGCTACCGCTATTATTAATAATTATTAAGGGGGTACACCTAGTGGAAATAGAAGCAGGCGAAACCTATGACGTCAGCTAGGAGTACATGGAATTACCATTATTACTTATTGAAGGGGCACATCTAGTGGGGATAGGTACACGCTGGGTACCTATCATAGCAACTAGAGATATACAGTCAAACATGGAGGATAGTGGGAACATCTAGTAGTACACGAAGCTATCATCGTTCTATTTAGCCAAGAGGGATCAAATTTCTAGAGTGACTAGTAGGGGTGCAGTTAGTGTTAGTACGGTACAGTACGGTACAGTACGGTAGAGTATAGTAATTATCCTATATTGATTAGGAAGCGCCATTAACGTTATCTCTATTTCTCTTGATTGCCTTGCCATACCCATGTGGTTCACGCAGTCATTACCTTATTCTCCAGCTTATATCTTATCATATTGCTTTAATAATTATGTTGTTAGAATTATCATACTCGCCAGACTTTATGTCTGACCCCCTTTGTTTCCGCCTCTTTTCTTCCTGCCCCCCTAGGTTCTAAGGGTGGGACTGGTACTAGTGGAGCTTGATTGGAATCTCTTTGGGAGCACTTGGATTTGGATTGCTGAAGTAAAGTTCAGCCTATCATTTTCTTTAGGGCTATTTGTAGTAGTGGGATTATGTACTTTGTTTTATCAAGATGGATATTGTGTACTTGAATTTGGTTTATGGTTTTTGATGATGTAACCAAACATATTTACCTTCTGCTGCAATAAATAAAGTTTTAAATTTTCAAGTACTGCTTTATATCTGTCTTGTTGTGATTTTCTGTTCTATATTCACTTAAAATGCTCCATGGAAGTTAATGTATTCCCTTTGCTAGTGACATTAATGGACGTGGGGTGTTACACGTGGTACCAGAGTTGAAGGTTACCAGAACAGATAAGATATCTTGAAAAACTATTTTTCAAAAGCATTTTTATAAAGAATACGTACAAAAATATGTTTGTAGAAGAGTATTTTTGAAAGAAAGGTTTATTTTAAGAACATAATCCCCAAGAGCCATATATCCTTCCTTCGATTCTCCGTTTTGAATCTCTTCCTCTTTCTCCTTTTGAATTTCCCCCTCCTCCATGTATAGATGTTTTTTCTAAGATAAATAAGGACTTCTGTAAGAAGGACGGAAAACCACTTCAAGGGACTTAGATGTTTGTCGGGCTAGAAGTTAGTCCAAGGAAGTGGAGGGCTTGTTGGTACCTTTAAGATAGACGATGGGAGGAAGGTTCAAATAGCTGTTTGGTTAACAAAGGACGAAACCTCATTTTGGTGGGAGGTCACGAATGGAGAATGTGAAGAAGAAGGCTAGTTGTTTTGGAGAAATAGGACACCTTAGGATTGTCCAAAGAGGCAAGGATAAAGTACAGGATCTTCTGGAGGGTAGTTGTATTCCCTCACGGCTGGTATACCTAATGGGGGTAGGACCGTCTAGGTTGAAATTTGGTTTTCTTTATCATCCTATTTGAACTTTGTTTGATTCTGGCGCTTCATACTCGTTAGTATCTGCTTCGTTAGTTGAAACACTTCACCCAAATACTAGTCTAGTTAAGGATCCCATCCTAGTCTCAAATCCTGTTGGTGGTTCGGCTCATCCTTCAGTGGTTTGTCAGGATTTGAGAGTGTCTATCTTGGGCGTTGGATTTGAATGCAACGCCTTCGTCCTTGGTTTCACGGGCTATAGTTTGATTCTAGGGGTGGATTGGCTAGCCAGGCGGGGTGCCATCCTAGATTGTGAAAAGGGGGTAGTTAGACTATTGATTCGTTATGGAAAGACCCTCATATTTCTTGTGATCCTAGGGGTTCAGTGATGATTAGATGCCTAGATTCTTCTGACGCATCCAACGATGATTAGGAGTCTGTTTGTGTGGTCCGTGAGTATGGAGACGTCTTTGATAAAGTGCGGGGTTAACCCAGAGGCACGAAATAAGTTTTCGTACGTGCTTAATAGATTAAGCAAAGCCAGTTATGTGATCAACGGTGGTTTTGGAGCAAGACCGGTAAGGACAGCCAGAGTCAGTCAAGTGCTCAATTGGTTGGCCATCTTACTAGTATCATCTCACGTAGGTCGTCTGAATTCGAAGGAGGTATCCCTTGGGTGTTGGTCTGATATTGGTTTAGGCTTTTGGGGCTTGCACTTGGGGGATGTCGAGTTCGACTAGGATGGTCTGTGTGAGAGATGGATAGTTGTGATGATTTTGCATGGGATAATATCCTGGTTTTCTCTAGAAGCAGAGAAGAGCATGCCCTACATCTTAGAGAAAGCTTAGGGACCCTACAAGCACACCATCTTAAAGCTAAGTTCTCCAAAATACCATTTTTGGAGGAAAGAAGTGAGGATTTTAGGGCATGTGGTCTCTAGGGAAGGGTGATATGTTATGGTGGAAGACAGTCGAAAGTCCATGAGAGAAATTACCCTACACATGACCTAGAGTTGGCCGCTATTGTCTTTGCGCTTAAGTCTTGGCATCATTATCTTCTAGGCGAGAAATTCAAATTATTCACTGGCCATAAATCGCTAAAATACTTATTCTCTCAGAAGGACTTGAACTTAAGGCAGCAAAGGTGGATGGAATTCTTAGCATCCTATGATTTCGAGATAGCATATACCCCTAGCAAGGGTAACGTGGTGGCAGACGCCTTAAGTAGAAAAATGTTGTCCTTGAGTCCATTGTTTGTTGAGCGGCGAAGCTTAGAGTTCAACTCTACATTTGACTTTAAACCTTCCGTTGACTTTGTACCTGGTTTGCTAGCATCCATGGAGGTCAGACCTACCCTTTTGGGACAGATTGGTGAGGCACAGCGAGATGACCCACAGTTGGTTGAGTTAGTAGAGAAGCTCAAAGGAGGGGAGTCATCAAGCCATCTCCGTAGGTATACCCTAGATGATAAGGTTTGGTTACGTAGGGATGGTAGGCTTTGTGTACCAAAAGACGAGGACCTAAGGAAGACCATTCTTGATGATGCACATCGTTCGAAGATGACCATCCATCCCGGCGGGGACAATATGTACATGGACATGAGACGAGTTTACTTTTGGGCAGGCATGAAGAAGGACGTGGCAAAGTTTGTCGCTAGATGCTTGGGGTGCCAACAAGTAAAAGCAGAGCAAAAGAAGCCCGGTGGATTACTACACCCATTGAAGGTCCCACAATGGAAGTGGGAAAGCGTCTCGATGGATTTTGTTGACGAATTACCGAGATCGAGGAAGGGTAACACGGGGATTTGGGTCGTGGTAGACAGACTTACTAAGAGCGCTCATTTCATTCTCGTAAAGAGTAAGAGGACTGCTCCATGGTTAGCCTCCGTATACATTCGAGAAATAGTTTGTTTGCACGGTGTTCCTTCTAGCATAGTGAGCGACCGCGATCCTATCTTTACTAGTGAATTTTGGAAGAGCTTGCAAGACGCAGTAGGGACTCAGTTATGTTAGAGCACCGCATATCATCCTCAGACGGATGGCCAGACCGAGAGGGTGAATCATATTCTAGAGGACCTATTGAGGTTGTATGTCTTAGATTTCGGAGGAACATGGGAGGAACATCTTCCATTGGTGGAGTCCGCATATAATAAGAGCTTTCAGTCTAGCATTGGCATGGCACTGTTCGAGGCTCTCTATGGACGGCCGTGTCGTTCGCCTACATGTTGGTGGGAGTCTACAGATAAGATCTTACTTGGGCCCGATATGATTAGAGAGACTTTGGAAAAGATCGATTTGATTCGAAGGAGGATGAAGACGGCGCAAGATAGGCAGAAATCTTATGCGAACAAGAGGAGGATAGATCTTGAGTTTGATATTGGGGACATGGTCTTTGTCAAGGTGTCTCCATTACGGAATGTCGTTCGCTTTGGGTCCATTGGGAAGTTAGCACCAAGGTTTGTAGGGCCATTTCCTATTAAGGAGAGGATTAGGCAGATGTAGAATAGAGTGGAGTTGCCCGAGAGACTTTGTGGCGTACACGATGTATTCCATGTGTCACATTTGAGGAAGTGCTTGCACGAGACCGCGGAAGTGGTAGATCCGAGCTTGCTTAGAGAGGTGGAGATAGAGCGTGATGCGACGATTCAGCGAGCTCCTACGTGCATTCTTGGGTCGGAGGTTAAGAAGTTGAGGAATCGAGAGGTCAAGCTAGTCAAAGTGCAATGGGGAGATGATGAAAGCAACGCTACTTGGGACACGGAAGAGAAGATGCGTTCACTATACCCTTTTCTTTTTTAGGGTATGTCTTTTAGTTTCTCCTTTATCTCTTACCTTATACTTATCTTATCTTTAGTATGTCCTCTCGTTAGTACCTTTGACCTTTAGATAGGGTATTCCTATGATTGAAACATGTGTTTGAGGCATGTTATGTATGATGGATGCATGTGGATGCAAGTGTTTGCTAGTGGTTGCTCGTGGATGCATATACACACACTTTAGGCACTAGATAGGCTCAGTCACTTCATACTGCATATTGCATATAAATGTGTGTGCATATTTAAGCTAATGGATGTATAATGGTTGTGCTATCATATGGATGTTGCATTTTGGTGAATGGTTGTGCACACATGTAGAAATAATATGTATCGATAGGGTTCTTTCACATACATAATGGATGCATGGCACTATCATGGTTTGCATTAAGGAGGTCAACTGAATCAGTAGACCACCTAATTTTGCATTAGATAAGGAACATATACATGCACTTTTTGCATATGTTCATACAACATTAGAAATTCTATAAGGATAATGGATGCCTGTGTTTGACGGTTGAGTAGATGGTTGTTTGGATGTTAGGACATGCACTCTCCTAACTTGGAGAGTACGGGGGCGAAATCCTTTAAGGAGGGGAGAATGTAACACCCCGGATTTTTGAATAATCGAATTAACTAAATTAAAGAATAAATGTTTAGCATTGTTCTAAGGTTTGTAAGCAAAAGACTAAGTAGCTCATTTGGTTGGAACATGTGACTTGCATACAAGAGGTACAGAGTTCGATCCCCGCCAACGCCATATTTTTTGTTTTAGGGGAATGGCTAAAAAGCGGCTTAGTGTGAACGCGGTTCAAAAAGTAGTTTAGTGTGAAAATGGTTAATTAGGAAGATAGAAACATATATAGATATATTTATAAAAATAAAATAAAATTCAACCTAAAATTTAAGAAAAAAATTCAAAACAGCGGAAGCGGGAAGGCAAAACACCAAACCGACCTATTTTATGGGTCAACCCAAGACCCGCTGGGTCGACCCCAGGGTCGACTCAGGAGGTTTGGAATTGGTCCCGTCGGCCCTAAATGGTCTATGACGAAATTTTATGTTTCAGGGCTTAGGTTGCGATTTCCGGTTGGTTTGTTGACATCATTACTTGATTTCTAAGGCCTAAATGGATTCTAGAGTGATCTGACGGCTGTAAATAAATTCAAAAATCTATAGAAAGACCCATAGACTCAAACCCTAAATCAAAATTAAAACTAAAAATATGGCCGTCATGCTGTCGTCTTGAACCCTAGAGCAGCCGCCACCAATTAGAGAGGAAGAACAACAAATCAAATCAGTTCTATTCAACCCTAACAACGAATCTTCTTCAAAGGAGAACTAATACAACTTCAGAAATCAGAATTCAGAACTCAAGACCGCTTTTGAGTTGTGAGTTTGATCACTTTAACAAAATAATTGCTAAATTAATTATGATGTGATATACGTTGGATTATAAGTTGTGGTTGTGAATCTAATTCATATGTTTAACCATGTATGTTAACTTGATTCATACTATATGATGCTATGCAAGTTTTATATATGATGTCATGAAAGTTACATTTATGATGTTATGCAAGATTAATATGATTATGCAAGTTTCATATATGATATTATGCAAGTTAATATGATTATGCAAGTTTCATATATGATGTTATGCAAGTTAATATGATTATGCAAGTTGTACATATGATGTTATGCAAGTTAATAGGATCACGCAAGTTGTATGCGAGTTATATGATGTTATGTAAGTTTGGATCTAAAATATATGCTAGTAGTTCACGATGTTAACCTGTGTCAATGAATCCCTTTTTATAATCCAATCACCTAGGTTTATAACATCAGTTTTTATGCGAATATGGATGTGGAACATATGCTAGATTGTATAAGTATTATGTTCATATGCAAGTTTAAGTGATAATTGGATTCACATATATACAAGTTCACACCTTTAAAGTTTAGATCCATATTCAAGTTGACAATTTTATGTTGAAACTATGACATGCATAGTTATGCAAGTTTACAGCTTTATGTGGATCCATAATTTACTCAGGTTAACACCTTTTATTGGATCCATAATTATGCAAGATGACACCTTAATGTTTAGGTTGACGACATACATAGTTTATGTAAGTTTGTGATAATTACCTAGGCTAGTTGGGTGTAAAACTATGTTCATACATGCAAGTTCACACCTTTTAGATCTATGATTTTTGGATCCTTGATAATACAAAGACTATGCAAGTATGTTGTAATTCTTAATTGCAAGTTAGATGCAAATTAGATCTATTATTGTGTGTATGTGACTTTGTGATGTTTATTCCCTTTTTTAAGTATTAGACTATTTTCTAGTCGTATATGTCATGTTAAGCGAACGAATGACGGGGGTACGATGGGGATAATAGTGGATACACACATATTGTGAATTTCGCATGTAATGGCCTAAAAAGGCATGTAATTAATTTTAAGGAATAAAATTAATTAGTGATGAAATTGGTATAATTTATATACCATAAATAGATGAGCATAATTTAGGTGATAAATCATGGACATAAATAAATATGGAAATTTGAATAGGGAAAGTAATTCAAATTTGGGGCAAATTAATTATGTATAATTAATTGCCTAATACACGAGGTTGGACTCATTTGTGGTGTAAGACTGCCCGGACCCGCCCGGCAAATCCAGCAGCCACAAATGGTAGCCCAATGTGAGAGGTCAAAGGCCCAAACTAAATGCGTAACAATTGTATAGACATGAGGTTAGGCTCGTTTGTGGTGTAAGACTGCCCGAACCCGCCCGACAAATCCAGCAGCCACAAATGCCAGTCTAATGTGAGAGGTCCTACAGGGGTTACGGTAGTAATAAATTAAGAAACACTTAACCAAAGTAAAGCATGTGGTGGGACATGGGGGTTAAGTGGGTGCCATAGGTGGCATAAGGAAATACGATTAGTAACACTTAACCAAGGTAAAACATGTAAGTGGGGCATAGGGGTGAAGTGGGTGCCTTGGGTTGCATGTGGAATTACTAATAGAAACCCTTAACCAAATTTAAAACATGTAAGTGGACATGAAGGGGGTTAAGTGGGATGTACTAGTGGGGACCAAGCCTAGGTGGAAAGCTTGTGTCAAGCATGGAGGGGGAGCCTTTTCAGTCCAGTAGCACATTAAGTACCTTTGTGAGCCCGACCCAAGTCGAGGACGGGACACGCCTACTGGGCCTGATTGTTAGAGGCCAAAACGGGTTAGCGGTGGCAACGCAAGTCCAACGGGGTCACGTGCGTGCGTGGGTCCGGGCTGGTAGGTGAGACATTGTTGCATCGTGTAGTTATAAGCCGTGCATTCCTTGCGTGGTATAAGGTTGCCATATTGGGGAGTGATACACCCCATTGTGGGACATGCACGCGTATCTACGAGTTAGGGAGCCGATCGAATGGGGTAGGGTAGTGGGTACACCTAGTGGAGATTGGAGCAGACGGCACCTACGTAGTCAGCTAGGGGTACATGAAGCTACCACTATTATTAATAATTATTAAGAGGGCACACCTAGTGGAGATAGGAGCAGGCGACACCTATGACGTCAGCTAGGAGTACATGGAATTACCATTATTACTTATTGAAGGGGTACATCTAGTGGGGATAGGTACACGCTGGGTACCTATCATAGCAACTAGAGATATACAGTCAAACATGGAGGATAGTGGGTACATCTAGTAGTACACGAAGCTATCATCGTTCTATTTATCCAAGAGGGATCAAATTTCTACAGTGACTAGTAGGGGTGCAGTTAGTGTTAGTACAGTACTGTACGGTACAGTACTGTAGAGTATAGTAATTATCCTATATTGATTAGGAAGCGCCATTAACGTTGTCTCTGTTTCTCTTGATTGCGTTGCCATACCCATGTGGTTCACACAGTCATTACCTTATTCTCTAGCTTATATCTTATCATATTGCTTTAATAATAATGTTGTTAGAGTTATCGGATTCGCCAGACTTTATGTATGACCCCCTTTGTTTCCACCTCTTTTCTTTCTCCCTCCCCTAGGTTCTAAGGGTGGGACTAGTACTAGTGGAGCTTGATTGGGATCTCTTTGGGAGCATTTGGATTTGGATTGCTGAAGTAAAGTTCAGCCTATCATTTTCTTTATGGCTATTTGTTGTAGTGGGATTATGTACTTTGTTTTATCAAGATGGATATTATGTACTTGACTTTGGTTTATGGTTTTTGATGATCTAACCAAACATATTTACCTTCTGCTGCAATAAATAAAGTTTTAAATTTTCAAGTACTACTTTATATCTGTCTTGTTGTGATTTTCTGTTCAATATTCACTTAAAATGCTCCATGGAAGTTAATGTATTCCCTTTGCGAGTGACATCATTGGATGTGGGGTGTTACAAACTTAATATTCTGGTAACGATGGAACTGGTTTCTTTGAAAACAGTGATCGTTTACAAAAAGGCTATTTATAAAGCTTGATTAATTCAAAAAAATATTAATAAATTCAAAACAATTTAATTTAATAATTATTCCATATTATCGTATATATCCAAAGAGATTATCTTATATCTTCAAAATAAATATATTTGGATTTGAAAGTTGATATTTCTAATTAAAACGTTACTCGGATTATTTAAAATTGATTTATTTATATAATAAAATGTTATAACTTATAAATGATTCCATAGCGACTATTTGAAAATTTAATTTGTATGTAACTCCCAATTTGCAAGATGAAATTTCAATTTTTCACTTCCATTAGAAAAATATAATCAAATAGATCTGAACGTTTCTTGTTTCAAAGAAATCCGACTTATAATGGACTCTGCATATTCAATTGAAGTTCAAAACGCTAAATTACGAACTACCGCGACGTTACGAGCTCGTTTTAAATTTAATTACAAATTATACGTTCAAACTTCGTTTTTAATAAATAAATTCCTTAATAATTTGCATTTATATTTCTAATACAACATTTAAACAATTCTAAATGTTTTAAAATTAATGGCTAAAAATTCGGGTCGTTACAAGATACTTCAACGCTTGTGATCTGTAAAAAACTTGAATCTAACTCTCAACAAATAATGCCTCCAAATCCTCAGAGAAAACACTATCGCCGCTAATTCTAAATTGTGAGTCAGGTAATTCCTTTTATGCGGCTTCAGTTGTCGACTTGCATGATCCACAACATATCTTTTTTTATTAGCACCGCTCCAAGTTTAGTGCCACATGCATCGGTATATACTACCATCTCTTCATTCCCATTTGGAATAGTCAACACATGAGCACTTGTCAATCTCTCTTTCAAAATTCAAAAGGCTTTCTCACACTTCGCGTCCCACACGAAGACATGATCTTTCTTCGTCAACCCGGTTAATGGTGCAGCTATCTTAGAGAAATTCTTGATAAATCGTCAGTAATATCCAACTAAACCAAGGAAACACCTAACATTCGTCGCATTCTTGGGTCGATCCCAATCTTGGATTGGAGCTACCTTAGCGGGATCCACTGTTGTTCCTCGTCCTGATATGACATGACCCAAGAACCTTGCTTCTTCCTTGCAGAAGTGACACTTCAAAAACTTAGCACTCAACTAAAGTTTTTGCAAGATTTCCAAAAAAATCTCAAGTGTGTTTTATGTTCTTCCTCGTCCCTTAAGTATAACAATATGTCTTCCATGAACACAAGTATGAACTTATTCAACTGACCTCTAAAAACTAGATCCATAAGATCCAAAAAAACATGCAGGTGCTTTAGTAAATCCAAAAGACATTACCAGCCACTCATGAAACCTGGATAATTTCCTAAAAGCAATCTTCGCCACACTATCCCTAGCAACTCTTAATTGATGAAATCTCATCGCCAAATCCCTTTGGGAAAACACCTTAGCTTTGTAAAGCTGATCAAACAAGTCTTCTATCCTCGACAATGGATACTTTTTCTCCTTGGTCACCTTATTCAGCTCACGATACTCCACATACAATCATAATGATCCATCAACCTTGGTCACAAACACAACTGGTGCACCCCTCTCGGTTACACTTCTCTAAATTAATCCCTTACTCAAGTGATCATTCACTTCACCACCAATTCTCGTTGTTCCTTAGGCGACATTTACCTAAGAGGCATAGCAATAGGTCTGGCTCCATCCACTAAATCAATTTGAAATCAATCTCTCGCTATGGCGACAACCCTCTTACTTCGTCAATCACATCACAAAACTCTCGTACAATCGACGTTGATGACAACCAAAACTCCATCCTTTAGCAAACAACACATCACCATCGTTCGCCCTTACACATTCTCGATTGTCACCTCAACCCTTTCGCAATCAACAATAACCGCGTACTTCTTGAGCTAGTCCGTACCCAAAATAATCCCAAACCCAGTGAAATTCAAAAACAATCACACACAAAAGAGCAAACATGACTCGATAACACTAGACCATGTCAAAGAATACAAAGACTAGACAAACCCCCTACTGGATTAGTCATGACTAATGGTCTATCAACAATCTCAGGTTTTAAACCTAACTTGCAAACAAGCTCATTACAAATAAAAGAATGTGATGCTTCAGTATCAAACAAAACTCGAACGGAAACATCTCTAACAGAAAGCGTACCTTGCACCACAACATTCTTCCCTTTCTGCTATGCAGTCAGACCCCTTGAAGAAGATAGCACAATATCTAAAGCATATGCTCTCATAATCTACTTACCTTTTGGTGGTTCTAGAAAGTTCTTCCGCACATGCCTGGGTTTATCACCGTAATCACACTTTCCCTCCACCTTAGGGTTTCTTACACTCATTGGAATAATGGACCTTCTGTTGATAGTTATAATAAGTAACATCGCCTTTCGGCTTTTTGTGGCCATTTTCCCCTTGTTATTTTTTCCATTTTCCATTCCACTTTTTCTTATTGCCATTACCTTGATGTGGTTTCATTTCCTCCTTACCCCCAACAACAGCCTCTGCCTTTTGAGGAAACATACTCTCCTTAAAGCTTCTTGACCAATTTCTCAAAAGGGTCGCCAATACGGTCTATTACTTGTTTCCCTAAACTCTCATCCAAACCCATAATAAATTTCTCAACCTTTTGGTAAGGAGTCTCGACATACAATTGAGCATACTTGGATAAAGCCTTAAATGTTGTCACATACTCAGTGGTAGGCCTCCTACCTTGCTTCAAATGAACAAACATCTTAAACAATATCAATTTCTGTGAAATAACTTCTTTTCAAACTTAGCCCTAAATTGGTCCCAAGTGATCTGGTCCTCTAGAGTCTCCCAAGTAATAGAGTTCCACCAATCCATCGCTTGTCCCTGTAGCTTCCTCAATGCAAGCTTTCGCTTAGTTTCATCATCGATCCGAAATCTTCAAAAATTCGATTACAAATATCCAATCAATTATGCACTTCAACAGCCGGTTCCGTCCAACTAAATAACTTAGTACCTAGAGAAGCGTAATCCTTACAAAGCTTCGCGAAATCAACAACCCTAGGTGCTTGCATAGGAAAACCGCATTCTACTACCACACCTGGAGTGGGTATCCTCCTCATGATCGCTGCCATCATGGCCATGAACATAGCTGAACAATCGGGCATAGCAGCTGCAGCTCCTGACTGGTTATTGTTGCCCACCCTTTCAGTTGCAGGCTCATTCCTAGCAGTGTGTCTCGAAGTTCATCAACTTATCCTTAATCTGAAATGACAATTCACAATAGAGTAATCTGCTTTGTTGTTCAAGTGCTTACTAACCTATACTATACTATACTACGTACATATATAATATAGTAATCATCGAAACAAAATAACAAATACGTCTCACACGTTTATACGCTCGTGATCATTAGGTAAAATAGATTAGCCATAGTTATGATACCAAATGTGACAACTGACTCGTACCTTCGGTACAAAACTGAGGAGATGTACGATATATGATGTTCTAGTCCGATATGGGACAATTATCAAGGTAGAATAATTCAAAAACAGAACCGGTCATATAACTCGTAGCGCATGGATAATATATAACAATAAAATATACAATAGGATATAGTGATGAAGCACAACTGAACATAGAATCAAATTTCCATAAAACCAAAGAATCTTGGTTACGATACTTCAAGAATGTTTGAAAACAATATTCCTCACTACATCCCTTAGAGTCTCAATAACATCAACATCCCATAGAGTCACCGCGTAGCAACACTGGCTCCAAACTTGCTACCTGCTACTCAGTCCGTCTAACATCAAATTGGTGATTAACCCAAGGTAATAAGACGGAAACATAAAACCTTGAGTCAGACAAAAGTCTTCGTGAAATAGCTAACAAACAATTACACAGAATAATATGAGTATATGCAGATCAACCCTCTGATCTGCCCGACAATCATCAAGATAACACGTGAAAACTACCCATCACATGTTATATCATAAATAGGAAAGGACTATCCCTAATCCCGCTTCTCTTCAACAACCTACGGTGATGGCCTACCCAGAGAAAAAAAAGGGAAGAAAACATTAAATCAACCATAACATCCAATATCCCAGGCATCACCGACTACAACCGTGAATCCATCAGTTATCGAACTTGCATTTCACCGGTCGAAAAGGCTAATGGAAAACCCCTGTTCTAGCCAAACTGCCATACACCATCGTGACTCGTATGATTTTCCCCAAACACCTGAGACAACTAGATCACTCCTACATGAGCGACCCAAGGTAATCAATCCTACCTGATTCTTATAGGTGTCCCCATGATACCCCTGTTTTGAGTCTTCTAGATCACTTCGATAACCAACGATTCCTTGGCACATAAATTTTGTTGAGTCTTTCTCCTTGGCAATATCGCTTCTTTAGTCAAGCTTCCTCTAGAACTAATTTCATTAGTATCCCTAGTTAACTCCTACCTGAGTCATCATATAATAAAATCGTATCATATACCATCCCACGACCAGTGTCACATCAACTTAGCTTCGACCACTCCTGCCTGACTTCAGAACCGAAGCACCATTCGTCTTTGAGTTGCGCACCAATCATCTGAAGTTTGTTTCAATCCAAACTTCACCAGCAACTTCAAGAAGCTCCCATCATCATGCTCCCCAAAACATATGCCAACCCGGCCTTCCCCTATGGGTCGGTGCCGACCCATCATGGGTCGGTGTCGACCCATGCACTTAGCTAAGTTTGGCTAAGTGTCATGCTCCGGTCCTTCATCACCTCCATCCCACCAAGCTATTCTCTAATCTTTTTCTACATTTGTGTTGAAGCTTCTGTCGGTTTATTCAAATCTTGAGTAATCAACCTTCGACTCATACCTAATCAACTCCAAATGACTTGAAATTTTGTAAGAACCTTTGATTTACCAACACAAAGCCAAGCAATCAAAATCACTGCTGCACGGTTGCCCAACATGGGTCGGTGCTGAGTGCGTAGGGGCATGGAAATTTTTTCCCCTTCCTTCGTCTTCCAGAGCTCCTCTGCCAAGTTTCGTCCGAATCTGATCAAATGAAACTCCGATTTGCTATGCTCTTCAATACTATGATTCTACGGCAAATTATCTAACATAAAACTCAAGCAATGCAATCAATTGAATCAAAACAAACATCAATTCATACTACAATGATCATACAAACATGAATAATTTATAAGCATAGCATAAACATATAATAAACATGAGATCTAGCATTGTTTGGATCTAAACATATGAACAAACATGACTAATCTAATAGTTATCCCGTTAATATGATCAAATTAGGTTTTCCTAAGGTTGCTAGGTCTGAGTTAAACATGTACGATCAGATCTGAGGTGATGTTAACATGAAACATATGAATATGGTCCTAATTTACCCATACATTCTGTTTTCGTGTGAGAGATATCTATCACTCAGCAATTTCTAGATTTGATGAAGATTCAATGAAATCAGATTTTGATAGCGCTGAAACCTCTTGAATTTGATGCAATATGATGTGATCTTATCCTCTTGGATGATGATCTACTATTCCTTGATGATGATCTATCTTCTAGATGCGATCTACAATGAATTTGATTGAAGAAAATGGAGAAATAGGTTGTTAGGATGAACCGAAGAATCAAAGATGTCCTATCTAAAATTTAGAATGAAAAGAGTGACCCTAATTCTCTCCCTAGGTTCCGCTATTTATATCTGTCGATAATAGATCTAATGGATTTGGCTAATCAGCCCACTAGCTGCTGACCAGTCTGCCTAAAAACATGAAACTTAAAGCAGTGATTCCTCCTAGGCCGCTGAACTAAATCTTTATGTGACCCTAAAGAATTGTAAACAGCAATTTCGATCCAATGGAATCAATCTCAGCACCTGATTCAATCCCTATCAAAATTTATGGCCCAAACAATAAACTTAAGGGTAAAATGGCCATAGTCGAATTCAGTAAAAACAACCCTGTGAGAGACGTATTAAAATCTAAGAGTGATCCGACCACTAGGGAATAAAATATAAATATTTTACAATCGGTCGCTACATAAAATACAGGTTGTTACACATCTGGTGTGCGCTTGCATTGTGTGATGCAGGATGAGCTTATGATAGCTTCATTTTTTAAAAAGTCATTGCAGATTTTTATGCACTAATATTCACATGGAGTAAACCTGTTTCTCGTTAGTGGCGTGGTCCAGTGAATTACCTAATTTTAAAATTAACCCTAAAAACAACAATTGTGAATTCACACACCAGTCCCATGACTAACCAGGAGTTTATTGTCCTCACACTTAAACTCTGGGTGCCCATAATTTTTACACTGTCAGCTAGTAGTTTGGTTTGCAAATTTAGTCTTCGGTGTTGGATTCAGGACTGGAGCTAGAGCTTTACTTTGGATCATTCTTCTTCTGTTGAGAGTATATTTGTATTTCTTTCCACTGTCTTTCTATTGTTCTCTGGTAACTTTTGTACTTTGATGTAATATTATTGTAATAATAATGGAAAGTTCTTTTACTTTTGTACAAATGTGTAAAGTACCCCTAACAATCTGTCTTTATGAACGGTTTGAGTCGGTTTAATTACAGTGAAAAAAAAGGTTGGTCGTTATAAACACAAATGGAACGACTACAGTTAATCTACATATCATCAAAGTCAATATCATCAAGGCTTGCTCTGTCTTCATCAGCATCTCCTAGATGTCAAGGATGGCAGCGCTCCTCATCAGCGGTAGTAAGCTCGTTACGAGATGTCAACTCATCTATGCTACATTGATGCTCGGCGAACATTACCCGTCTCGATCCTGACTGCATCCGAAATAAATACTTATACGAAAAAGAGGTTGGATCTGGGTACTAAGTAACTTATACGTGAGGAATATCCACATATCTTTCACCACATGTAACTGTAGGTATACCGACTGTCCAACCAAATTCTGTTGCTTGTGGTGGAGGATGATATAACCGTGTGCTCTGAGGCAAGTTTGGAAGCACATATGGAATAATACAAGGTCTGATAGCTGAAAGTCCAATCAAATCAACGGTTGTAGCATGAACCACAAGAGATGTACTGGAGCGTGGAATTTACGTCAAAATGCTACATACTGCTAACTGGTAATGATGAAATAATTATCAGTTCCTCGCTCATGATAACTAACCACTGTCCAATCGGCATTCCTATACACTATTAAGTAAGATGTATCTTAATGTGGATCATCAGGCATGAAATCATCATTAATATCTGCATTTAACAGCATTCATCAAGGAACTGGTAATAACCATAGTGGGAGGAGATGGCAATAAAAGAATACGTCTCGTCAAAACCAATGTTATATGATCCACACCCACGTTGTCAAACAAGGTGAACCGCCATAGGATGCCAAATGATACTCTCTCGTGTGGTGTGTAACTCGATTTGAGTACAAGCTACTGCAAATATATGATGGGTCTAACCTCCATGCACATGTCACCAGTTCTCACGAGCCCATGACTAGAATAGAGGAAAGAATAAGGATAACGCTGGATCAAATATCGAATAAGTCATATTACTCAAGTACTTGTAGTACCATTACTATAAAACTTGCTAAGAACCAATAATAGACGTAGATCTCTCACTAATAACTCATTAATGGTCTAAGGAGCGACGTAGATATGCTAGGACTAGAGTCCCCTAATCATATAGAACTAAACCATCAAATGTCAAATATGTAACCGTTGCTACATGTCCAGCCGACAACTTGTTTTATCGGTCTGAAAAAAATAACTTATCCATCAAATATAGAATAAAAAGCCATGTTATCTCCAAAAGATCATTTTTCCATGTACAATGATTAAATTTTGGATTGTCTATCTGATGTAACTAAGTCGCAAATGTAATCCATAAGTTAAACCATTGTGGAAGTCAAAATGAGACAATGGAGATGATAAGATGTTAGAGCGTAGATAATGCCCATCGTAAGGTAATGTCTCACCTAATCCTATCGAAAGTCCAGTAAGCATAATAAGGTCTAAATGGGTGAAGCCTAACTCTCCAAACCCAAAATGAAACAAATGGATTCTCGTCTACGCACATGGGGCTAATTCCTCGTCAACTGAACATCCGAATTTAAAAGTTTTTTATACTTAAAATACTAATTTACCTTAAATGAAACTATTTTAAAATAAGAAATAATTTGATGATAGTTAAGTGAACATGTACTAATGAAATCACTAAATCCCACATCACCGAGAAATGTGTGTATAATATCTTTTGTATTATAATTGCAAATCACTGCATATAAGAGAATAATGTTTGGCTAAGAACCACACATTCTATCTCGCTATGCCTAGCTACAAATGAGACCATATTTAAATTTCTAATATACATAAAGTAACTATTATTGGTATACAAAAATAGATAACTTATATAATCTTCAATGTGCATGCTTGTATGCTCGTTTTCATTTGGAAGTACACAATAATTGATCAGTACTTTGCCGGAGGGGTGACATTTTCTTCAATCGGAATGTTGTCTCTTTGAGCCTATACATTTCCCGCACTATGACTTCTACTACCTTGTATTTCTCTCTAAGCTTTTTTTAATGGTTTGCTGAAATTGAAGGATGGAGAGAGGAAGGACAAGAGAGAAGATGGAGTTGTTGGAATGAAGTACCATAGCCAGTTATAGACGGTAAACATAGCTGGCTTTATAAAAGTCGGCTATATCTATGGTGTGGATCATAATCCACACCATGGTGTGGAATACGATTCAACAGATGTGAATCACATCATGGTGTGGACTACGATCATAATCCCCACTATTTTATTAGCCGGCTTTGTAACACCCTGAATTTTAGTTAATACTAAAATTCACTAATTACAGGATAAATAATCTCAGACGTGGGAATTGGGGGTAACGGGCTGCGTTATTGCGTTCGTCTCGGAAAAATACGCGAAATAGAGTCCGAGTTTTCGAGAATCGGAGTCCGTATGGCCCGGTTATGGCCCAAAGAAGTTTGCAGAAAAATTAGAGTTAAAAACAGATTTAGAAATTTAAATTTAGATTTTAAATTAGAACCAGCGGGGCCAGGCGGGAAGGTTCCCGCCCTAAGCATGTCGACAGGGCTGTCGACAGGCCTGTCGACAGGGGTGTCGACATGCCTGTCGACAGGGGTGTCGACATGCCTGTCGACTTGCCTGTCGACATGGCGTGTCGAACCAGGGTGCTTGGGTGCACCAGATCTGGTTTTCTGGCTAGGGCTGGGCTGGGTTCTAGAGATTTCCTAAATCTAACGGACCTAAATTAATCTAGGGTTAATCTAAGGGCCTAAAACACTCTCTTAATCTATAAATACACCCTAAACCTACCTTAATCCATACTAAAAATAGAAATGAAGGCCTCATGCCGCCAAATTAAATCCTAGAAGGAGTCTCCACTAATTTAAGAAGGAAGTTTCAAGCTAATCCCTCTCAAATCATTCTCTAATCATCATTATCTTCATAGTTAGCAACTAATTCTACTTCATAAGGTTGCTAATCTTGAGTTTGGTGAGTTTCTATCACTTTAACACCAATTGTTAAAGTAAGTAGATTGGGTGTAATGAGACTTATGGTCTTAAATGCGGATTAGTGAGTTTGAATCATGTATAATGATATGTTACTCTATGTTGTTCTATGTTTATGCATATTTGATAAGTTGGTTTATGCATGCTTAATAAGTTGATTTATGCATGTTTAACAAGTTGGTATATGCATGCTTAACAAGTGGATTTATGCATATTTAATGAGTGGAATTATGCATGTTTAATAAAGTAAGTTATGCAAGATAAGTATATGTTTAAATGCAAGTTTAAAGTGATATGCAAGTTATGCATGCTTATGCAAGTGTATGGATGCTTATGCAAGTCATGTATATGTTTAAATGCAAGATTTATGTGATATGCAAGTTATGCATGCTTATGCGAGAATATGAATGCTTATGCAAGATATGTATATGCTTAAATGACATGATATGCAAGTTATGCATGTTTATGCAAGTTATGTATGCTTATGCAAGTATGTGAATGTTTATGCAAGTATGTGAATGCTTATGCAAGTTATGTGTATGCCTAAATGCATGTTTAACATGTTATGCAAGTCATGAGAATGCTTATATGCAAGTTCAACATGTTATGCAAAATATGTGTATGATAATATGCAAGCTCATATGCAACATGTTATGCAAATCATGTGTATGATAATATGCAAGTTTGGGTTAAATGTGGTTGGGTTAAAATGTGTTCATATATGCAAGTTGACATCCTCTTAACCCATGACAAAGTTATATGCTTAACCCATGATATTTGTGATGGATCTTCCCCTTTTATTATGTCATGAAATGAGAACGATTTACGTGGGGAACGATGGGGTTGGTAAATATGTTAATAAATGAATGATTGGGTATGATTAAGCATACCATAAAAATAAATTACCATAAGTGGGAATTTACCTATTGAGTTAGGTCTACCCCATGGGAATTTACCTATTGAGTTAGGTCTACCCATGTTATGGAAAACTTGATATTAATTAGGGATAATTAATATGGGGGTGATTAATTAGGTGTAATTAATCGACTAAGACACGAGGTTGGACTCATTTGTAGTGTAAAACTGCCCGGACCCGACCGGCTTAACCAGTTGCTACAAATGTCAGCCCAATGTGAGAGGTCTTAGCCATGAATTAAATACGTGATTAAGGTAAAGACACGAGGTTAGACTCTGTTATGACGTAAAACTGCCCGGACTCTACCGGCTTAACCAGGCGGTCATAACAGTCAGTCTAATGTGGGAGGTCTTTATGGGAGATCACGGTCTTAATTAATTAAGAAACACTTAACCATATTAGCATGTAGTGGGACATGAGGGGTTAAGTGGGTGCCTTGGGTGGCATGAGGAAATTTTGTGGTTGCCTTGGGTGGCATGTGGAATCTAGTGGGTTGCCTTGGGTGGCAATAGAAAATACGATTAGAATACTTAACCAAGTGGAAACATGTAATTAAACATGATTAAAGGGTTAAGTGGGATACACTAGATATTTGACAAGCTTAAGTGGGTTGCTTGTGGGGGCCCATTTCAACCAATATCCCAAACGTATCTTTGTGGGCTCGACCAATGTCGAGTGACGGGACACGCATATTGGGCTTGATTATAAGAGGCCAAAACGGGTTAGCGGTGGCAACGCAAGTCCAACGGGTTTCATATGCGTGTGTGGGCCCGGGCTGGTAGATAAGCCGTTGTTGCATCGTGTAGATATAAAGCCGTGCACCGTTAGTAATGGGTAGCCACTTTAGGGGAGTGATACACCCCACTGTGGGACCAACACGGGTATCTACGGTAGGGAGCCGATCGATGGGGAGTAGTGGGTACACCTAATAAAGATAGGGGCAGACGACACCTATGTAGGAGTACACGAAACTACTGGGTAAGAATTACTGAGTACACCTAGTGGAGATAGGGGTGGACGGCACCTATGTAGTGGGCTAGGAGTACACGAAACTGCTGGGGAAATTTTCTAAGTCCTTGGAAGGGATCAACCTTTAAGTGGGAATGACTGGTGTGGTGCAGTTAGTAATTATCCTTGGGTGGGTAGATGCGTCCTGACGGTTATCTTAGTTTATCCTAAGTCTTCTAAGCTGCTTAGTGTAGCCATTCATCCCCAGATATTACCGTAGGTCAAGTTTATGTCTTCTCTGGTTACTTTAATGATTGTATTGTTAAAGTTATAGGACTCACTCAGACTTATGTCTGACCCCGTTGTTTTTATCTTTTTCCCAACCTTCAGGTCCTACGGTGGATCCTAGCAGTAGTAGAGCTTGATCGGATTGCTGTTCCAGTCTTTCGGAGCTTGGGTAGATGTAAAGCTCCAGTTATCTTTTCTTTTGTCATGGCTATTGTATGAGAGAGTGGGATTATGTACTTCTTTATTTTAACGGATATTGTACTTGACTTTTATCATGGTTTTATGATGTAACCAGACATGTTTATTTCCGCTGTTATGAGATGATGTTTTAAAATTTCAAGTACTATTTATATCTGTCTTGGTGTAATTTTTCTGTTCTATATTCACTAAAATACTCCACCGATGCTATGGCATTCCCTTTGTGAGTGACCATAGCGGGCGTGGGGTGTTACACGTGGTATCAGAGCAAAGGTTACCGGAACAGATAAAATTTTTAGAAAACTATTTTTCTAAAACATTTTTGGAAAAGATATTTTCAAAAACATGTCTTTTAAGAGAAAAGTTTTTGAAAGAAAAGCATAATCCCCAATAGCCATATCTATATCCTTCGAATTCTCCGTTTTGAATCTTTCCTTTTTCGTTTCAGCATGGCCGAGAATCTTAATTTTCCGGAGGGTGTGACGATACCAGTATGGTATAGGAGATTGATGGAGGCTAGGGCCACCACTACGGGTCCAGCAAATGTTCCTCCACCAACCGTAGCACCCGATCTTCCTCCTCCCCCTCCTCCTCGCACGGATACTTTTGCTAAGACTTGCAAGGAATTTAAAGCCATGGGAGGAAAACCTTTCCAAGGATCTGAAACTTTTGTGGAGGCTAGAGATTGGCTTAAGGAGGTGGAAGAGTTGATAGATATCTTTGAGATGGAAGAAGGAAAGAAAGTCAAGTTGGCTGCTTGGTTAATGAAGGGAGAGGCCTCATTCTGGTGGGAGGTCACTAATGGAGAACGCCCCGTTGACTCTTGGGCGGATTTTAGGCAAAGATTTGTGGCAAAGTTTCTCTCAAGGGCGGAGGAAAACTTGTATATGGAAAGATTCTTGACTCTAAAGCAAGGAAATCTTTCGGTGAAGGAATATGTTAACAAGTTTAATCAATTGGCAAGGTTTGGCCTAGACATGGTGAATACACCGGAGAAGAAGGCTTTGAGGTTCGTGAAAGGCTTGAATGAACCGATGCATGGGTTGGCTATGACTCACATCCCTATGGGGGCCACCTTTGAGAAGCTAGTTGACATGGCACTCATGTATGAGGAAGAGAAGGGTCCTAATGCTAATAAGGCACCCGAGAAGAAGGGAGATCAAAAGAGACCTCAGCAACAACAGCAAAGCAAAGGTGGGAAAGGCAACGGTGGCAAAGGCAAGAAGAAGAAGTGTTTCAATTGTGGGACACCTGGCCACCTAAGCAAGGATTGTCGCAAGAAGAAGAAGACTGGCTGCTTCCACTGTGGCGAAGCAGGGCATCTAGTGAAAGATTGTCCTAAGAAGGGGCTAAGGACGGGATCTACCTCAGGAGGACAGGTGCAAGCTCTTATGGCACCGAGTCAGGCTAGGGGGCAAGTACAGGCTCTCGCGGTTCCACCAATTCAGGAAAGAGGTAGAACTATCTCCGTTGAAAGTCTGGTTTTTCTATTTGACCATCCTGTCCGTACATTGTTTGATTCAGGCGCATCGCATTCGTTTATCTCATCATCATTAGTTGAGTCACTGCACTTAGACACCAGTCTTGTAGGTGATCCCTTGGTTGTCTCAAACCCAATTGGGGGCTCCACTTATTTGTCCATGATATGTTTGGGTTTGAAGATTTCTATACTTAGCATTGAGTTTAGGTGTGATGCTTTTGTGTTGGGCTTCACGGGCTATGGGTTGATTTTGGGCATGGACTGGTTATCCAGTAATGGTGCCGTTCTTGATTGTGAAAGGAGAGTTGTTAGGCTTCTGACCCGTTTGGGTAACACTCTCGAGATCTCTTGTAATCCCATGGAATCTGTTTTGCTAAGTTATCTTGAATCGCTCGATGCTTCAGTCGAGAGTTTGCATTCTGTTAGAGTGGTCCGGGAATATCCGGATGTGTTTGAGGAGGTGAAGGGCTTACCTCCGAAGCGGGAGATTGACTTCCGAATATATTTGGTGGATAATGCTAAACCGGCATCTTTACCAGTGCGCCACATGGCTCCTCGTGAGAGGAGGGAACTCCATAAGCAAGTAGGGGAGTTACTTGAGAAGGGGTTCATAAGACGGAGCATATCGGAGTGGGGTGCTCCAGTAGTATTTGCTACGAAGGCGGATGGGTCCCTCAGACTTTGTGTAGACTATAGAGAACTCAACAAGCTCACAAAGAAGAATAGACACCCATTGCCGAGAATAGATGACCTTTTCGATCAGTTGGTTGGCGCTTCAGTATTTTCTCAGTTGGACTTGGCCACGGGGTTTCATCAGTTGAGGGTGGCTGAGGATAGCATAGACAAGACTGCCTTTAGAACTCCGGATGGTTTCTATGAGTGGCTGGTGATGCCATTTGGGTTGACGAACGCCCCTGCATACTTTGTTGATTTGATGAGTAGGGTGTTCAGGGAGTTCCTTAATAAATTCGTGGTGGTCTTTGTGGATGATATCTTAGTATTTTCTAAGAGTGAGGAAGAGCATGCCCTACATCTTGGGGAGGTGTTGAAGACTCTTCGAGCACATAGCCTTAAGGCTAAATTCTCTAAACGTCACTTCTGGAGGAAGGAAGTACGGTTCTTGGGGCACGTGGTCTCCAAGGAGGGGATAGCCGTGGATCCCGCGAAGGTAGTATCAGTCCAAGATTGGAAGTTTCCTAGAAATGCTACCGAAGTAAGAAGTTTCTTGGGGTTGGCGGGTTATTATAGGAAGTTTATTAAAGACTTCGCGAAGATATCAGCCCCATTAACCCGCTTAACAAAGAAGAATCTTGTTTTTGCATGGGACGTAGATTGTGATGATGCGTTCCGACGGTTAAAGAGAGCTTTAACCACGGCTCCAGTTTTAGTGTTGCCAGATGGGAGCAAGCTATTTGTTGTCTATACCGATGCCTGTGGGACAGGACTTGGCGCGGTCTTAATGCAAGAGGGAAGGGTAATAGCCTATGGTGGAAGGCAGTTGAGGGCACATGAGAAAAATTACCCTACCCATGATCTAGAGCTGGCCGCTATTGTTTTTGCGCTTAAGATTTGGCGCCATTATCTTCTTGGTGAGAGATTCGAGTTGTTCACTGACCATAAATCTTTGAAGTACTTGTTCTCTCAGAAGGATCTAAACTTAAGACAGCAAAGGTGGATGGAGTTCCTAGCATCTTATGATTTCGAGATAGCGTATACCCCTGGCAAGGGTAACGTAGTGGCGGACGCCTTGAGCAGGAAGAGGTTGTCCTTGAGTCCATTGTTCGTGGAACGACGAAGCTTGGAGTTTATCTCGATGTTTGATTTCAGACCTTCCATTGATTATGTACCCGGTTTGCTAGCTTCCTTGGAAGTTAGGCCTACTCTTTTAGGGCGGATTGGGGAAGCCCAGAGGGACGACCCACAGTTGGTTGAGTTGATAGAGAAGCTCATAAGGGGGGAGTCGTCCAGCCATTTGAGTAGGTACACCCTAGACGATAGGGGGTGCTTGCGTAGAGACGGTAGACTTTGTGTACCGCTAGACGAGGGTTTGAGGAAGGCTATTCTTGATGACGCACACCGTTCTAGGATGACCATTCATCCCGGTGGGGATAAGATGTACCAAGACATGAAGAGGGTTTTCTTCTGGGCCGGTATGAAGAAAGATGTGGCCGAGTATGTCGCTCAATGTTTGGTGTGCCAGCAAGTGAAGGCGGAGCAAAGGAAACCAGGTGGGTTGCTTCACCCATTGGAGGTTCCGCAATGGAAGTGGGATAGCGTCTCGATGGATTTTATTGACGGGTTACCCAGATCGAGGAAGGGTAATACAGGAATTTGGGTGGTGGTAGATAGACTTACTAAGAGCGCCCATTTCATACCTGTGAAGAGTAAGAGGACTGCTCCATGGCTAGCTTTAGTATATCTTCGAGAGATAGTTCGATTACATGGGGTACCCTCTAGCATAGTGAGTGATCGAGATCCTATCTTCACTAGCGAGTTCTGGAGAAGTTTGCAAGAAGCAGTGGGGACTCAATTGTGTCTGAGCACTGCATATCATCCTCAGACAGACGGCCAGACTGAGAGGGTGAATCGTGTTCTAGAAGACCTTTTGAGGCTTTGTATCTTAGATTTTGGAGGTACATGGGAAGAGCATCTTCCACTGGTGGAGTTCGCATATAATAACAGCTTTCAGTCCAGTATTGGTATGGCTCCTTTCGAAGCTCTCTATGGAAGGCCTTGTCGATCACCTACATGTTGGTGGGAATCTACGGATAAGATCTTGCTTGGGCCCGATATGGTTAGTGAGACTTCTGAGAAGATTGACCTGATTCGAAGAAGGATGAAAGCAGCGCAGGATAGGCAAAAATCTTATGCGGACAAGAGAAGGACGGATCTTGAGTTTGAGGTTGGGGATATGGTTTTTGTTAAGGTATCTCCGTTGAGAAATGTTGTTCGCTTCGGATCCGTTGGGAAGTTAGCACCGAGGTTTGTTGGGCCGTTTCCTATCAAGGAAAGGATTGGACAGATGGCATATAGGGTGGAGTTGCCCGACAGACTTAGTGGAGTTCATGATGTATTCCATGTATCACATTTGAGGAAGTGCTTACATGAGACCGCAGAGGTGGTAGAGCCAAGCTTACTTAGAGATGTAGAGGTAGAGCGTGATGCGACTATTCGACGAGCCCCTACTCGCATCCTTGGGTCAGAGACTAGGAAGTTGAGAAACAGAGAGGTTCAGCTAGTCAAAGTGCAATGGGGAGAAGATGAGAGCAACGCAACTTGGGAGACGGAAGCGAAGATGCGTTCATCGTACCCATTTCTTTTTGAGGGTATGTCTTTACTTTCTCCTTTATCGCTTGTCTAGTACTTATCTTATCTTTGGTATGTCCTCTCGTTAGTACCTTTGACCTTTAGATAGGGTAAACCTATGGTTGAAACATGTGTTTGAGACATGTTATGGTTGATGGATGCAAGTGGATGCAAGTGTTTGCTAGTGGTTGCTCGTGGATGCATATACACACACTCTAGGCACTAGATCGGCTCAGTCACTTCATATTGCATATTGCATAAAATTGTGTGTAGGAAAATATATTTATGGATGTATAATGGTTGTGTTATCACATGGATGATGCATTTTGGTGAATGATTGTGCACTCATGTAGATATTGTATGTGTCGATAGGGTTTTCTCGCATACATAATGGATGCATGGCACTATCATGGTTTGCATATGTCCGTACATTAGATAGGGAACATATACACACACCGTTTGCATATGCTCATACATCATTAGAAACTGTCTAAGGACAATGGATGCCCGTGGTTGATGATTTGAGTAGATGGTTGTTTGGATGGTAGGATATGCATTCTCCTTAGCTTAGAGATTTCGGGGACGAAATCCTTTAAGGAGGGGAGAATGTAACACCCTGAATTTTAGTTAATACTAAAATTCACTAATTACAGGATAAATAATCTCAGACGTGGGAATTGGGGGTAACGGGCTGCGTTATTGCGTTCGTCTCGGAAAAATACGCGAAATAGAGTCCGAGTTTTCGAGAATCGGAGTCCGTATGGCCCGGTTATGGCCCAAAGAAGTTTGCAGAAAAATTAGAGTTAAAAACAGATTTAGATATTTAAATTTAGATTTTAAATTAGAACCAGCGGGGCCAGGCGGGAAGGTTCCCGCCCTAAGCATGTCGACAGGGCTGTCGACAAGCCTGTCGACAGGGGTGTCGACATGCCTGTCGACTTGCCTGTCGACATGGCGTGTCGAACCAGGGTGCTTGGGTGCACCAGATCTGGTTTTCTGGCTAGGGCTGGGCTGGGTTCTAGAGATTTCCTAAATCTAACGGACCTAAATTAATCTAGGGTTAATCTAAGGGCCTAAAACACTCTCTTAATCTATAAATACACCCTAAACCTACCTTAATCCATACTAAAAATAGAAATGAAGGCCTCATGCCGCCAAATTAAATCCTAGAAGGAGTCTCCACTAATTTAAGAAGGAAGTTTCAAGCTAATCCCTCTCAAATCATTCTCTAATCATCATTATCTTCATAGTTAGCAACTAATTCTACTTCATAAGGTTGCTAATCTTGAGTTTGGTGAGTTTCTATCACTTTAACACCAATTGTTAAAGTAAGTAGATTGGGTGTAATGAGACTTATGGTCTTAAATGCGGATTAGTGAGTTTGAATCATGTATAATGATATGTTACTCTATGTTGTTCTATGTTTATGCATATTTGATAAGTTGGTTTATGCAT
The DNA here is from genome assembly GCA_030737875.1 of Allium sativum. Lineage (NCBI taxonomy): Eukaryota > Viridiplantae > Streptophyta > Magnoliopsida > Asparagales > Amaryllidaceae > Allium > Allium sativum. Next base: position 695,080,090 of record CM060926.1, read on the forward strand.
GCTTAATAAGTTGATTTATGCATGTTTAACAAGTTGGTATATGCATGCTTAACAAGTGGATTTATGCATATTTAATGAGTGGAATTATGCATGTTTAATAAAGTAAGTTATGCAAGATAAGTATATGTTTAAATGCAAGTTTAAAGTGATATGCAAGTTATGCATGCTTATGCAAGTGTATGGATGCTTATGCAAGTCATGTATATGTTTAAATGCAAGATTTATGTGATATGCAAGTTATGCATGCTTATGCGAGAATATGAATGCTTATGCAAGATATGTATATGCTTAAATGACATGATATGCAAGTTATGCATGTTTATGCAAGTTATGTATGCTTATGCAAGTATGTGAATGTTTATGCAAGTATGTGAATGCTTATGCAAGTTATGTGTATGCCTAAATGCATGTTTAACATGTTATGCAAGTCATGAGAATGCTTATATGCAAGTTCAACATGTTATGCAAAATATGTGTATGATAATATGCAAGCTCATATGCAACATGTTATGCAAATCATGTGTATGATAATATGCAAGTTTGGGTTAAATGTGGTTGGGTTAAAATGTGTTCATATATGCAAGTTGACATCCTCTTAACCCATGACAAAGTTATATGCTTAACCCATGATATTTGTGATGGATCTTCCCCTTTTATTATGTCATGAAATGAGAACGATTTACGTGGGGAACGATGGGGTTGGTAAATATGTTAATAAATGAATGATTGGGTATGATTAAGCATACCATAAAAATAAATTACCATAAGTGGGAATTTACCTATTGAGTTAGGTCTACCCCATGGGAATTTACCTATTGAGTTAGGTCTACCCATGTTATGGAAAACTTGATATTAATTAGGGATAATTAATATGGGGGTGATTAATTAGGTGTAATTAATCGACTAAGACACGAGGTTGGACTCATTTGTAGTGTAAAACTGCCCGGACCCGACCGGCTTAACCAGTTGCTACAAATGTCAGCCCAATGTGAGAGGTCTTAGCCATGAATTAAATACGTGATTAAGGTAAAGACACGAGGTTAGACTCTGTTATGACGTAAGACTGCCCGGACTCTACCGGCTTAACCAGGCGGTCATAACAGTCAGTCTAATGTGGGAGGTCTTTATGGGAGATCACGGTCTTAATTAATTAAGAAACACTTAACCATATTAGCATGTAGTGGGACATGAGGGGTTAAGTGGGTGCCTTGGGTGGCATGAGGAAATTTTGTGGTTGCCTTGGGTGGCATGTGGAATCTAGTGGGTTGCCTTGGGTGGCAATAGAAAATACGATTAGAATACTTAACCAAGTGGAAACATGTAATTAAACATGATTAAAGGGTTAAGTGGGATACACTAGATATTTGACAAGCTTAAGTGGGTTGCTTGTGGGGGCCCATTTCAACCAATATCCCAAACGTATCTTTGTGGGCTCGACCAATGTCGAGTGACGGGACACGCATATTGGGCTTGATTATAAGAGGCCAAAACGGGTTAGCGGTGGCAACGCAAGTCCAACGGGTTTCATATGCGTGTGTGGGCCCGGGCTGGTAGATAAGCCGTTGTTGCATCGTGTAGATATAAAGCCGTGCACCGTTAGTAATGGGTAGCCACTTTAGGGGAGTGATACACCCCACTGTGGGACCAACACGGGTATCTACGGTAGGGAGCCGATCGATGGGGAGTAGTGGGTACACCTAATAAAGATAGGGGCAGACGGCACCTATGTAGGAGTACACGAAACTACTGGGTAAGAATTACTGAGTACACCTAGTGGAGATAGGGGCAGACGGCACCTATGTAGTGGGCTAGGAGTACACGAAACTACTGGGGAAATTTTCTAAGTCCTTGGAAGGGATCAACCTTTAAGTGGGAATGACTGGTGTGGTGCAGTTAGTAATTATCCTTGGGTGGGTAGATGCGTCCTGACGGTTATCTTAGTTTATCCTAAGTCTTCTAAGCTGCTTAGTGTAGCCATTCATCCCCAGATATTACCGTAGGTCAAGTTTATGTCTTCTCTGGTTACTTTAATGATTGTATTGTTAAAGTTATAGGACTCACTCAGACTTATGTCTGACCCCGTTGTTTTTATCTTTTTCCCAACCCTCAGGTCCTACGGTGGATCCTAGCAGTAGTAGAGCTTGATCGGATTGTTGTTCCAGTCTTTCGGAGCTTGGGTAGATGTAAAGCTCCAGTTATCCAGTTATCTTTTCTTTTGTCATGGCTATTGTATGAGATAGTGGGATTATGTACTTCTTTATTTTGACGGATATTGTACTTGACTTTTATCATGGTTTTATGATGTAACCAGACATGTTTATTTCCGCTGTTATGAGATGATGTTTTAAAATTTCAAGTACTATTTATATCTGTCTTGGTGTAATTTTTCTGTTCTATATTCACTAAAATACTCCACCGATGCTATGGCATTCCCTTTGTGAGTGACCATAGCGGGCGTGGGGTGTTACAGGCTTTATAAAATCCGGCAAAGAAAACACTACAGCCACATATTGTGGTTGATGTGTTTTCTCCTATTGGGGGGAGGGGGGTCAATCGACCCAGATTAGACCCTGACCTAACTCGTGTTAGGAATGGTCCTACCATGCACAGTTATCATTACAGTTGTTCTTCTACCGGGTTAAACATTATAACATGTACTCCAAACTAAAAAACCTATACTGAAATTCACATCGACCGACCATCTCGAACTATAATATTACCGGTCTACTGCAATATTGAATATAAGATCACATAGTTATACTCCCATTTGTGTTGTTGAATTTGAATTGAATTTAACTTTCTGCTGATTCTCGTATGATCCAGTTAGTCTTCTAGTATATTATGCATTGTTAGATTTTTCTTGTAATAATTTCCCAAGTTCGAAAGCATACACCATTAACTTTTAGGTATTTGAGAAGCATCTCCGTTTTAATCGGTTGAGGCGTAGAATCAAGATGCAAGAGGTCATGTGTTTGATTCAGTCGAACTTCTGGTCATAATTGTATGGTACATACTACCAACTTTGTATACATATTAACTACCCAATTTCCAAAAAAAACTTTTAGGCCTTCTCCTAAACGGTACCATTATTGCACTTACATACCCTGCCATAATTTTGAATATAGCTGGAACGTTTGCAGTGTTAAAAAAAGTACATTTAAATTCAAAAGTTTCTTGTTTCAGATTAGAATTCAGAAGGTAGTTAGTTCCTTCTAAATCATGTTCTAGGAAAGAAAGCCTTACGGGAAGAAGGAAATAATTCTCTAATAAATAAACCAACGGTGTTAGATGGACTACATGCCAAAGAAAGGAGGAAAAAACTATGATGAACAACATGTTCAATAGAGGTAAACGAAAGAACTTATAATTAATATCGCTTTAATTTCTTTTCTTGTAAATGAATATTCTATGTTTGTGTCATTCTCAATTGAATTGAGAGTGATACATCCACTAAATCTCATAGGTGACATTATTGTGAGTTATTTGGCATTTAACGTATTCTCTTGTGAGCTCTTAACGATATTTGAAAAACTCAAAATATGTCTGTATGTGCACTCAAAAATTAGATAAGTACCTGATATTTAGAAAAATTATACGGATGTAGATACTAAAACATCCATATTTAAAAATATTTCATTCGGTCTTTTTCAAAATTATAGCTTAAGTTATATCTATTTTGTATCAGATATTTATTAATCATTTTACTAAATTAAAATTTCATATTATACATACCAAATATATATATATATATTAATTGCTCAAAATAATTTGTTATTATCATGTTTTTATTTTATTTTTAACAATTTAATAATAAGCGAAATTGAAAAAAGTTCATTTTAAACCAAAAGATTTAATTATATTTCTTAATTTATTTGATATTTGTTGATAAAATAATTGTCTAATATCCTCTGTATCTAGGGATAAAGATATCCAATATTAAAAAATAATTTTGGATGTGGATATGACAATATTAAAATTCGAAATTATCAAATGACATGCATGTTTCCTTCTTGAGTTTTTCCTATATATTCACTCCATTTTTAAGAATTCTTCAACTTTAATGGATGCTAAGGATAACTGCACCTAATAATATTGCTATAATGATTACGTAAAACCAAAAAACACATTTCGATCATAAATCTAAAGAAGATTAAAAGAGGAAAATTTTGCAAAATAAAAAACAATTAGCTTGATATTTGAAGTTTCTAACAAATACTATGTGGCCACTAATATAGCAATCTCCGAAGAAATGAATGAAACACAACTAAATTCACCTTAGACTGACACTACTAAACATACAGTATATACCGACAAAGGGGGGAACTTCCATCAATGTCACCTTGGTAACGGTTTTCGACGACTCCTAACTGAAGGTTCTTTCTAGATTTTTTTCTAACAAAAAAATATATGTTGCTAGCTGTTGGAAACCATTGGTTTTATACTCATTGGAGGACATTGGAAGTCATTGCCAAGTCACGAAGATATTGTCAGAACTACTTCTTCTTCCTCATTACGGCTTTGCTCGAATTTTTTCCCTAAAAATCCTCCCCCTTCTCAGATTTCGCCCCTCACCGTCCTCCTCTAGTCTCTCTAATACCTAGAAGCCTCCCTCTCCTCCTCTCCAGGCTCCAATTTTCCGCCAATCAAGGTATAAACCGTAATTTTAATTTTAATTTTAATTACATTTGCTAATTTGAGGTTAATTTGTTAGATTTCGTGTTTGGATTGCCTTATTGTATGTATAACGTAGTTTATTAAGGTATAATTCTTGTTATTAATCTACGTATTTCTAGGCTATGTAGTTTGCATCTCAATTGAATTATGTGCATGTAGGTTGAATATATAAGCGGTATTAGTCTTGTTAAAGCACATTTAGTGGAAACAAACAAAATTTAGTTTATGTTTTCTAGAAATTAGTCGAAACGATATTTAATTTTATAACATATTGTTAGTGTTGTATAAGAGCACCAATAGTAATATATTACATTCGTAAACCCTTAGAGTGTTTTTGGCCCCGTTTGATAAGTCTTGTATATGATCGTTATGTGGAAATTCGTTATGTCAATAGAACGGACATCTGTATTCATCATATGCAATATTTGTTGGATTTGTCCTTGTATTGGACAAGTTACGAACAGAATAACGAAATTAAATATCGTAAATCATTTCATTTGAAATGGTTCTCAAAATTTCGAAAGCACTTCCTTTATATTCCCTGTGTACACATAAAACAATATTGTTCGGGGAACTAAAGCAAAGTGCTACCATAATTTTGTTGAATCGTTTAAATTGAAAAGATTTACGCGATTTAGTTACGTTATTGTATTTGTAATGGGAGGTAGGATGACCCATCATCAAAGTGTAAATGATCAATTAACAAAACATTCACCAATAAATTTGTTATAATAAAATGTCAGTGCAAATTTTATCATACTTTTTAATTATCTACATAGGATAAATGGACAATTATTTTACTGATCGGAGCTAGATGTACAAACGAAGGGAACCTGAAGGCTTAATAAGTGAACAATTTATTACTGGTGTTGGCATGTTTATTGATTTTTTTAAAGTAATAAATGAAAAGACGAAGAAATCCATTATCCATGTTGCAGATGGAAATTGTTAAAGCATTTGATACCACAAATGGTTAGAGTTCATTTACATCAGTATGGTTTTATGAAGAACTGTTTGGTTTGGGATCGTCATGGAGAAAAGTAAGCATCTACTTCTGTACAAGTTGATGAGGTAGTAAATAATGAATTTGCTACAATGAATCTCATAGAACATATGGTTGAAGATATTGCACGTTCAATGTTCCTTGTTCCCTGTTCCCTGTTCCAGATTTCACTGATGACAATGGTAATGCTGAAGAAGAACCAAATATTGGAGCTAAAAGTATATGATTTGTTAGATGCCGCAAAAAACTCCTTTGGGAAGGTTGTACCAGCATACCCCAATTATCAGTAACTGCTGAATACGTTGCGATGAAATCTAAATACAACCTCACAAAAACTGGATTTATGGTTGTCATACAAGTTGTGAAGCAGCATATGCCTTAATGTGAGAAAATCATTATGAAGTAAAAAAAAATGTCGGCTTTTGGTTTATGGTACAAAAAAATAGATACATGTCTAAACGAATGCATGATGTTTTGGAAGGAAGATATCAACCTGAAGAATTGTAAAAAATGTAATCGAGAAAGATACAAACCAAGAAAGAAAAAGGGAAAGGAAGTTCTGTATAGACGTATGTGTTATTTACCAATTACTCCTAAACTTCAAAGGTTATATGCATCTTCTGTAATCACACAACATATGAGATGGCACAATGTAAGAACACAGGAAGAAGACATGTTAACACAGCCAGCTGATGGGGAATCACAGAAGCATTTTGACCAGAAATATCCCAATTTTGCATCTGAGAATCATAATGTTAGACTTGGTTTATATACCAATGGATTTTCACCATTTTCTCAATTTGGTGCTAAATATTCGTCTTGACCTATAATTGTCACACCTTATAATTTACCTCCGTGGATGTACATGAAAACTCCTTATATGTTTCTCACAGTTGTTGTCCTCGGATGTAACAACCCAAATTTCGACAGACCGTTTTTTTTTCAAAAATCCCAATCAATCGATGCTTGAGTTGGCTTGTATGGTATCCTATAGAAAAGACAAAGATAATATTATAGCTTAGTAAACATCTCACAGCGGAATGAATATAATATAATATAATAAAATATAGCCTTACTGATGTAATAATACTGTCAAATCGGTATCCAAAGCTATCATATCTCAGTCACAAACCTAACCAGTGAGTGTGTTATGAGGAGGGGGTCAGAACACAAAGTTCTGGTGACTAGATAAATTATACATTCTGAAATAATCCCACATATATCGTTCATTTATGTTTTCTTATTGATTAGGTTGTTTGGGTTAACAACACTAAAAGCTCTATACTCACATCAGACCCGTCTACTTCCTAGTAGATTAACCTAATATATATGTAGCTACCCCCAACATATCACTCTCCATGGTACCCTCCTCGCACAGTCTCCACCATCATGCTACAGAAGTTTATCCTATGCCTGTAACGGCTGGAAATTTCCGACTCCTCGAGAGTCGGAAATTCCGAGACGTTAGTGAAAGAATTTAGAAGGTGAGAAAGAAAAGATAGAACTAATAGAATAGAAGAAGAAGAAGAACATCAGAATCATCAGAGTAACACGAATCTCACAGCGGAACGAATAACATATAATATATAACATAGCTTTGAAGTAAACAGTTATATATATACAATAGCACTTATCAGAGTACAACACTTACAACACAGCGAAAATAACTATAGCTATAGAATCTTGAAGTCTCCTGCTCCAAGCTCTCCAAGTATATCTGTAAATCCCGACTACTTGACTGCCCGTACAAATTTAGGCACCCAAGAGTTTAGGGAAAACAACAAAGTAAACTCCGGGTCAGTCATGGGACTGGTATGAGTAAAATAGTTTAAAACAATTGAATAGGTATATGATATCTCATAAGACCACGCCGTGAATACGGAACGGGTTTTTCCTTATGAGTATCTAAACAACTTTGACAAGCAATATCATTGTGATATTATAATAATGTTTAAGTACAAATAGGTATCAATTTAGCAGAAACGCTTGCATCTCACGTTCTACATACATAGTATAAAATCATAAACCGCAGGGCGCTTATCGGAGAAAGGATTCCAACAGACAAGGTATGGGAGCACCTTCTGAATAGTGTACTCTAGAGGTGATACACTCAGGGTTCAACAAGAACGTCTTGCAACCCGGCCACACATGACCGCTCACTCATTTAGCTTGAGTGTCGCGAATATATTGCCACCACGGTTATAGGCCATCAAACCGTCATCCGAAGATACAGAATCAAAAAGAAGTATAAATATGGATATTCCCTAGATCGGTGACAATACACCCTGCTTGGGGATGACCCAACTAGCCATGCTGCCTAGCCCAACTTTTGTTACTTCCGGTGTGAGGCTAGAAGCTACGTCTATCTTCAGAACATCTGATCACCATTCACTTTGAATGCCACATCGTCATACCCGCCAAATCACAAATTGACTTTTTCAAAAATAACACGGGTATACAGCTAAGAGAAACGAATTCCTCCGCCACCAAACGTGAATACGTTTGAACAGATCAACTTACGCGATCCATTGGATATACTCTGTCAGACCTTCTTCCATATACGTTGTCCTGGGACTGGACAAACCGAAGGCACTATTCAGTATATCCATCTTAGTCACTGTTATCTAAGACTTATACAACAGCCCTAGCACTTTACTCCGTCTTCAATTTATCTTTGGCATATATTGCTCGCAACGCTTATGCCAATACAGAGTGGTTCTTTGGATAATGATCCAACCGGTCTCTCCATATTAACAACGTTAAAATGGTAAAAACTTTGATAGTCTGTGATTCAACTATCAAATGAAAACATGTCGGTGTACAAACAACGATCTTATTTCCAAATGGAAATTCGATCGATCAATCATCATATGTTCATATTTCCTTATTTCATATATTTAGAAAATATATGTTATTAATCATAGGAAAACATTTCCATAGCTTATTTTCACATCACTATTATTTCGCAACTATCAGTCCCTAACTGTAACTAGTATGAGAACAATTCTCTAAGTATCAATACGGAAGGTCGAAACCAACATCAGATCGTCACTTAGAAAACCGTTCAACTTACCCTCTCCAGTTAGTTTCTGAATTTGCTTAACTCTATTTCTTAAATTCTTATCATGAAAACATTTCATTTTCTATGTTTAGAAAACATATCTGACTATATTTGGAAAACGTTTCCAAAACTCATTTACGGATTTCCAATGAACGTTGTATAAAACATCGTTTCGCTTAATCCATTTATCGCTTATTCCTTAACTTTATTCCTAATCAACCTTTTAGATCGAACCACAACTATTCCTTTGTCAATTCTGAAGTCAATCAAGTTGGGGTATAATTACCTCGCAGACCTTAATTGAACAACGTCCTTTACTGTGAAATAGATGAAGTTCATCACTCACTTTTTTCCAATCATCTGTTTATGCAAATTCTCGGATTCAGGTTACGAATCCACTTCTTATATGACAACGTTTGATTATAACTATAACGTTATAATTCCAATCCCTAAAATATCCAACCTAAATTATAAATTTATTTCCTAACTCGAATAATTTAACAGACATCTAATTTCTAAATCAATAACTAAATCTTGATTTAAACCCTGGAAAGTAAATAGTACTTTCCCGAATTCGCTATAATCGAATTCGACGTATAACTCTCTTTCGAGTAATCTCTATTTGATTAACTCTTCTTCGAATAACCTATATTCGATTATCTCTCTTCGAATAACTCATATTCGAAATCTCTCTCTTCCGAATAAACAATATTCGATCTCTTTCTTTCGAATATGCTATATTCGAAAATCTCCTTTCGATTTACTAATCGATAACTCCTTTCGATCAAACTAAAATTGATAACTCCTTTAACTCTATTCGAATAACTAATATTCGACTAACTCCTTTGGATCAACTCATTTGATTAACTCCTTCGAATAACTAATTTGAATAACTTACCTTCGAATAACCAATATTCGATTTACTCTAACTCGATTAACTTAATTCTAATCGATTTACTCCATTTCGATTCAACTTAATTCAAATCGATTAACTTAACTCAAATTGATTGACTCCTTTCGAATAACTAAATTCGATTTAACTTCTCTAACTCTACTCGAATAAATTATATTCGATTAACTCTTTTAACTTTACTCGAATAAACTATATTCGATTACTTTTCCCTCGAATATACTATATTCGATAACTCTACTTCGAATAAGTGATATTCGGCAACTCTACTCGATTAACTCTACTTGGATAACTCTAACTGGTCAACTCTAACTAGTCAACTCTAACTGGTCAACTCTAACACGTCAACTTTAACTGGTCAACTCTAACTGTTTATCTTTAACTGGTAAACTTTAACTGGTTAACTCAAATGGTTTAACCTAACTTGATTTACTTGTCTCGATTAACTGAACTAATCCACTTAGTTTAACTTAGTTAATTCACTTTGATTAACTCTAACCGATTTACTTAGTTTAACTCAGCTAATTCACTTTGATTAACCCAACAAATTTACTTCGATTTACCAATTAGTTTAACTTGACTAATTCACTTAGTTTGATGCAACTAATTCACTTTGATTTACAAATTAGTTTAACTTAACTAAGTCACTTAGTTTGACGCAACTAATTCACTTTGATTTACCAATTAGTTTAACTTGACTAATTCACTTAGTTTGACGCAACTAATTCACTTTGATTTACAAATTAGTTTAACTTAACTAAGTCACTTAGTTTGACGCAACTAATTCACTTTGATTTACCAATTAGTTTAACTTGACTAATTCACTTAGTTTGACGCAACTAATTCACTTTGATTTACAAATTAGTTTAACTTAACTAAGTCACTTAGTTTGACGCAACTAATTCACTTTGATTTACCAATTAATTTAACTTAACTAATTCACTTTGGTTAACTTAACCAATTACTTTGATTAACTCCACTAACTTGCTTTGGTTAACCTAACAAAGTACTTTGTTTAACTCTATTCGAATAAGTAATTCGAATCACTCTAATGTGTTTAACTCTATTCACATATCTAATTCGAATAACTCATTTAAATCCATATCGTGTTATACCGTGTGCGAAGCACGTGTTTAAATCTATCCTTGTATAATTCTATTTATTTTCCGAACAAGTGTTCCTTTATTTATTCCCTAAATAAATATTCCTTTATTCCATTTATTTATAATCTAAATAAATGTTCCTTTATTTATTTCCTAAATAAATAAATGTTTTTTTTTCATTTTATAAAGTCCTATCGATTTCATAAATAAGATTTATTTTCAATATAAACATTGAAAATTCCCCTTTTACATTCTAGTATTACCTACGGTGTTTAACGTGTCGTATAACAATGATCGGTATCATTCAAACATATGAAATCAATAACAGATTTCATAACACATCATATATCACAATATATGAAAAACGGTAAAATAAATGTTGAGGAATCCAGTCGGATTCCTCCAACCTGTTTCCCTGCATCCACAGATGTTACACAATAAAATATACATCAATTTCATTCCAACATGAAATATACTGATGAACTGAATCAATATTTGATTGTCGTTTATATATATAACTATATCTATGTTTCCATCAAATCTATTTAACAGTCCAAACTATCAATACACAGCAATCAAATCATTTAATACAGTTTATATAAAAATATAAACTGAGGAGAGTTAGTGAGTTTTACTCACCTTTGCGCGTAAACCGTTAAATAACGATTTGCGTCAGTTGATTCACATCAGTCGTTTTATTTTTCCATATTTTTTGACGAGCTCCAACTAGTTTCGATCTATTTTCATAACGCAACCAACTTCCGAGCGATTCCATCGTGACCAGTTTGGTCTAATTCCTTAGTAATGTGATTTGCCGTTAATCCCATTGCTCATTCCTTGATACGTTGTTTTCATCTCCCAGCAGGGAATTTGAAAACAAGCATTTGTCCTTCATTTCCAATTTTCAGTTTCACGTTTTGAAAAAAACCCGGTCTTCCATATTGGCAATTTATCCCAAAATGAACAGTGTCACCTTCATCAAATACTTCACTCTGTTTACACTAGTGTTTTGTCTCCACCGTGTTTACTTCTTTAGGCTCGCCTCCTGTACAAACTTCCTTGCACAGACCATACCACATGCATACAACTCTTCCTTCCCCATTGTTCAGTGTTTACAACTGCTGCTCACGGAAATGTGCTGCTCGCATGAAATTGTCCACAAACAACATGGTTGTGAATTCTTTTCGATGCCATAATATTGTTTTAAATCCCTTAATCACTTTGTAAACAACATTAGGCCCTTTCAACCCAAGCCAAACCCTGCGCAAGCTCCAGTTTGTTATCCACTTCTACATCATTCCACTTCAGTAATATGTACATAAGAATTTCCTCTCACTGGCATGACTATGAAACCATCCCATCCATGCATATTAACCCATTGTTGTCCCCTCCTTTACATGTGCGCGTTTCACCATCATGTATGTACTAAATCTCCATCCTCCTTATATTTAATAGTCACGCATGTCCCTCCCTTAGTACTCACGCATGCACTAAATCTCCATTATCTCAAGCTCATCCGTCTACACACATCAGCTAAGCTCGAGCGTCCTTCGATGTTCACATCGCCATTGGCCATCGCGTCGAGCAAATCTTCGTATTCACAGCAGAGATGATGTGTCCAAGTTAGTCTCCAGTACCCACCGATGCCACTCTCGAACGCTGCTGCACCTTCTTCTTTCATTTTTTTTTCTATTGAAAGCTGCGTCTCAACCCGGTCAGAAGAAAAGGAAGGGTCTGCTTGCGTGCATATTTAAGGAAGAAGAAAACTTAATCGCTAAGTATTAGGGTATGCGGTTAGGTAATGTGAGTGGCTGAGAAGGGATGGAGCGTGGCTTGTTTTAGATCAAGGAATATGTTAGGATATTTGTTTCGGTTTAAAAGATTTTGGTCATCACCTTTTACAAAACTTCGTCAATTACGAACTGCTATAGACAGAGTTGATCATACCATTGTGACGACCAATGTACCACGATCCCAAAGATATAATAATACCGGTAGGTGGACTCATATTTTGAAAGTTCAAAAATGTTGGTTTCAGGGTGCGAAATACTTCAAATAAAAAGTCGCTTATTAAATTAATTAAAAATTACAGTAAAATTCTAAAAATTAAATTATTACTACTTCCCAAAAGAACCTTGTCTAAATTCAAACCCGATTTCTAGTTATATCGAATAATCCGTTACGATCGATAAACGATTCTATAGCGACTATTTTAAAATTGGACACATCTCAAAATCTACACGACGAAATCCCACTTTTTCTCTTCCACTAGAAAGATATACTCCACCAGCTCCACACGTTTCTTGTTTCACAGAAATCCGGCTTAAAATGAATCCTGTACATTCAGTTGAAGTTCAAATCGCCAATTTACGAACTGCAGCGCCATTTCGAGCTCTATTATAATTATATTATAAACTATACGTTCAACTGTCGACGATTGAATATATTCGTTGTTCAAACTCAATTCCAAGCTGAATTAAATATCACAGATGATCCGGTTCATACCATATCGCCATTTCAGCCAATTCTGATTATTTCAGAATTAAATAAAATCTTTAATTTATTATTTTAAATTAAATATTCACCATTTATAAGTTCGAACGTTGTGCTTTAAGTTATCGATATCGCCAAATCGATATATAAATAATTAAATAAATTAATTATTCGACAGCTAACAAAACGCGCCATTACAGACTTCCCCCCTTAAAATAATTTCGTCCTCGAAATTTCTAAGCTAGGAAAATGCTAGCAACTTTACTAACTAGATTCAAATATCTTTTAGTTTACTTCTCAACTCCAGTTTCAACTGAACCATTAAATTTTCAATTAAATTATTAATTCATTCTGGCTAACTGAATTTCCATAAATCATGAGAATGTTCTAACGCCTGGATTTTCGAAAAATTTCGCCATAACCTCCTTTGTATTGGTCAATATGACAAACCACCTCTCGCCTTTCTAGGCCTTCACCAATCCAAACGGAAACCAAAATAGCCAAGCGGCTTGCCAATTCGGCTCATAAAATCCAAACTCATATCCATATATAATATAAACTGGTACCTTTTGGTCGGGCATATCAACTCTATCCCTTGCATCTGCTACCACTTCAACATATACCAATGTTATCCATTCCAATTGATCTCCAATCAGTTCATATCCTCAAATCCAAATCGAATTTCATTCGAACTATAATATCAAATTCCAAATTATTGACTTATCAATTTGGTTCCATTCTAGATTATCTCTAATCCCAATTCAATTTTATTTAACTCGGTTCAAGTTAAATTTCAATTTATTTTTACCATCTCATTTTATTTAACTTCATTAGTTAAATTTTAATTCCAGAACTTATGTTCCTGGGTTTCTTTCAAATCAATTCGAAATCATAATGCCAATTCAAAACCTTTGAATTTCTAAACAACTTGTTTTCTCAAAACAATTCAAAAACAAAACCTTTGGTAGTAATCCGTCACTTAGAACTCGAAAATGAACACTGATGATGTCTAGATTCATCATCAGAATCTATTTTCCAGCTATCGAAGTGAGTTCAATACTATATCATTTTCAATTTGAAAAACATTTTCAAAATCTCCCAAGAACATAAAATTTCCTTATTTTAACTCCAAATCTGATTTAAATTCATATTTAATTCAAACTAGTTCACATATTACATTCATATGAATTCTGATTGGTCATTTATAACCATTTCACCTTTTTATAATCTTATTCGATTATAATAACCACCAACACAATCAATATACTATAATAATTTCAAGATATATATTTCTTCTATAAACAAATATATTTTGGGAAAAATTATTTCATTTACCCTCTTTCAAAACATACCATGACGGTTCATCGTATTCGAGTGTTTAGTAACCCTTATCGATACAGTCGATCAACTGATCGACCAGAATTCATAAGCCACTCAACCAATGAGTCTCCACAATATAAAACCATTTTATATTGAATAACAATTACGCGCTCATATATATACACTCAAACTCAATCTAGGATATTACTAATCCCATCTCTATCGAGTTATGCCACAGAGCCAAGGTAATCACTTAACTTAAGCTCTGATACCAACTGTAACGGCTGGAAATTTCCGACTCCTCGAGAGTCGGAAATTCCGAGACGTTAGTGAAAGAATTTAGAAGGTGAGAAAGAAAAGATAGAACTAATAGAATAGAAGAAGAAGAAGAACATCAGAATCATCAGAGTAACACGAATCTCACAGCGGAACGAATAACATATAATATATAACATAGCTTTGAAGTAAACAGTTATATATATACAATAGCACTTATCAGAGTACAACACTTACAACACAGCGAAAATAACTATAGCTATAGAATCTTGAAGTCTCCTGCTCCAAGCTCTCCAAGTATATCTGTAAATCCCGACTACTTGACTGCCCGTACAAATTTAGGCACCCAAGAGTTTAGGGAAAACAACAAAGTAAACTCCGGGTCAGTCATGGGACTGGTATGAGTAAAATAGTTTAAAACAATTGAATAGGTATATGATATCTTATAAGACCACGCCGTGAATACGGAATGGGTTTTTCCTTATGAGTATCTAAACAACTTTGACAAGCAATATCATTGTGATATTATAATAATGTTTAAGTACAAATAGGTATCAATCTAGCAGAAACGCTTGCATCTCACGTTCTACATACATAGTATAAAATCATAAACCGCAGGGCGCTTATCGGAGAAAGGATTCCAACAGACAAGGTATGGGAGCACCTTCTGAATAGTGTACTCTAGAGGTGATACACTCAGGGTTCAACAAGAACGTCTTGCAACCCGGCCACACATGACCGCTCACTCATTTAGCTTGAGTGTCGCGAATATATTGCCACCACGGTTATAGGCCATCAAACCGTCATCCGAAGATACAGAATCAAAAAGAAGTATAAATATGGATATTCCCTAGATCTGTGACAATACACCCTGCTTGGGGATGACCCAACTAGCCATGCTGCCTAGCCCAACTTTTGTTACTTCCGGTGTGAGGCTAGAAGCTACGTCTATCTTCAGAACATCTGATCACCATTCACTTTGAATGCCACATCGTCATACCCGCCAAATCACAAATTGACTTATTCAAAAATAACACGGGTATACAGCTAAGAGAAACGAATTCCTCCGCCACCAAACGTGAATACGTTTGAACAGATCAACTTACGCGATCCATTGGATATACTCTGTCAGACCTTCTTCCATATACGTTGTCCTGGGACTGGACAAACCGAAGGCACTATTCAATATATCCATCTTAGTCACTGTTATCTTAGACTTATACAACAGCCCTTGCACTTTACTCCGTCTTCAATTTATCTTTGGCATATATTGCTCGCAACGCTTATGCCAATACAGAGTGGTTCTTTGGATAATGATCCAACCGGTCTCTCCATATTAACAACGTTAAAATGGTAAAAACTTTGATAGTCTGTGATTCAACTATCAAATGAAAACATGTCGGTGTACAAACAACGATCTTATTTCCAAATGGAAATTCGATCGATCAATCATCATATGTTCATATTTCCTTATTTCATATATTTAGAAAATATATGTTATTAATCATAGGAAAACATTTCCATAGCTTATTTTCACATCACTATTATTTCGCAACTATCAGTCCCTAACTGTAACTAGTATGAGAACAATTCTCTAAGTATCAATACGGAAGGTCAAAACCAACATCAGATCGTCACTTAGAAAACCGTTCAACTTACCCTCTCCAGTTAGTTTCTGAATTTGCTTAACTCTATTTCTTAAATTCTTATCATGAAAACATTTCATTTTCTATGTTTAGAAAACATATCTGACTATATTTGGAAAACGTTTCCAAAACTCATTTACGGATTTCCAATGAACGTTGTATAAAACATCGTTTCGCTTAATCCATTTATCGCTTATTCCTTAACTTTATTCCTAATCAACCTTTTAGATCGAACCACAACTATTCCTTTGTCAATTCTGAAGTCAATCAAGTTGGGGTATAATTACCTCGCAGACCTTAATTGAACAACGTCCTTTACTGTGAAATAGATGAAGTTCATCACTCACTTTTTTCCAATCATCTGTTTATGCAAATTCTCGGATTCAGGTTACGAATCCACTTCTTATATGACAACGTTTGATTATAACTATAACGTTATAATTCCAATCCCTAAAATATCCAACCTAAATTATAAATTTATTTCCTAACTCGAATAATTTAACAGACATCTAATTTCTAAATCAATAACTAAATCTTGATTTAAACCCTGGAAAGTAAATAGTACTTTCCTGAATTCGCTATAATCGAATTCGACGTATAACTCTCTTTCGAGTAATCTCTATTTGATTAACTCTTCTTCGAATAACCTATATTCGATTATCTCTCTTCGAATAACTCATATTCGAAATCTCTCTCTTCCGAATAAACAATATTCGATCTCTTTCTTTCGAATATGCTATATTCGAAAATCTCCTTTCGATTTACTAATCGATAACTCCTTTCGATCAAACTAAAATTGATAACTCCTTTAACTCTATTCGAATAACTAATATTCGACTAACTCCTTTGGATCAACTCATTTGATTAACTCCTTCGAATAACTAATTTGAATAACTTACCTTCGAATAACCAATATTCGATTTACTCTAACTCGATTAACTTAATTCTAATCGATTTACTCCATTTCGATTCAACTTAATTCAAATTGATTAACTTAACTCAAATTGATTGACTCCTTTCGAATAACTAAATTTGATTTAACTTCTCTAACTCTACTCGAATAAATTATATTCGATTAACTCTTTTAACTTTACTCGAATAAACTATATTCGATTACTTTTCCCTCGAATATACTATATTCGATAACTCTACTTCGAATAAGTGATATTCGGCAACTCTACTCGATTAACTCTACTTGGATAACTCTAACTGGTCAACTCTAACTGGTCAACTCTAACTGGTCAACTTTAACTGGTCAACTCTAACTGTTTATCTTTAACTGGTAAACTTTAACTGGTTAACTCAAATGGTTTAACCTAACTTGATTTACTTGTCTCGATTAACTGAACTAATCCACTTAGTTTAACTTAGTTAATTCACTTTGATTAACTCTAACCGATTTACTTAGTTTAACTCAGCTAATTCACTTTGATTAACCCAACAAATTTACTTCGATTTACCAATTAGTTTAACTTGACTAATTCACTTAGTTTGATGCAACTAATTCACTTTGATTTACAAATTAGTTTAACTTAACTAAGTCACTTAGTTTGACGCAATTAATTCACTTTGATTTACCAATTAGTTTAACTTGACTAATTCACTTAGTTTGACGCAACTAATTCACTTTGATTTACAAATTAGTTTAACTTAACTAAGTCACTTAGTTTGACGCAACTAATTCACTTTGATTTACCAATTAGTTTAACTTGACTAATTCACTTAGTTTGACGCAACTAATTCACTTTGATTTACAAATTAGTTTAACTTAACTAAGTCACTTAGTTTGACGCAACTAATTCACTTTGATTTACCAATTAATTTAACTTAACTAATTCACTTTGGTTAACTTAACCAATTACTTTGATTAACTCCACTAACTTGCTTTGGTTAACCTAACAAAGTACTTTGTTTAACTCTATTCGAATAAGTAATTCGAATCACTCTAATGTGTTTAACTCTATTCACATATCTAATTCGAATAACTCATTTAAATCCATATCGTGTTATACCGTGTGCGAAGCACGTATTTAAATCTATCCTTGTATAATTCTATTTATTTTCCGAACAAGTGTTCCTTTATTTATTCCCTAAATAAATATTCCTTTATTCCATTTATTTATAATCTAAATAAATGTTCCTTTATTTATTTCCTAAATAAATAAATGTTTTTTTTTCATTTTATAAAGTCCTATCGATTTCATAAATAAGATTTATTTTCAATATAAACATTGAAAATTCCCTTTTTACATTCTAGTATTACCTACGGTGTTTAACGTGTCGTATAACAATGATCGGTATCATTCAAACATATGAAATCAATAACAGATTTCATAACACATCATATATCACAATATATGAAAAACGGTAAAATAAATGTTGAGGAATCCAGTCGGATTCCTCCAACCTGTTTCCCTGCATCCACAGATGTTACACAATAAAATATACATCAATTTCATTCCAACATGAAATATACTGATGAACTGAATCAATATTTGATTGTCGTTTATATATATAACTATATCTATGTTTCCATCAAATCTATTTAACAGTCCAAACTATCAATACACAGCAATCAAATCATTTAATACAGTTTATATAAAAATATAAACTGAGGAGAGTTAGTGAGTTTTACTCACCTTTGCGCGTAAACCGTTAAATAACGATTTGCGTCAGTTGATTCACATCAGTCGTTTTATTTTTCCATATTTTCTGACGAGCTCCAACTAGTTTCGATCTATTTTCATAACGCAACCAACTTCCGAGCGATTCCATCGTGACCAGTTTGGTCTGATTCCTTAGTAATGTGATTTGCCGTTAATCCCATTGCTCATTCCTTGATACGTTGTTTTCATCTCCCAGCAGGGAATTTGAAAACAAGCATTTGTCCTTCATTTCCAATTTTCAGTTTCACGTTTTGAAAAAAACCCGGTCTTCCATATTGGCAATTTATCCCAAAATGAACAGTGTCACCTTCATCAAATACTTCACTCTGTTTACACTGGTGTTTTGTCTCCACCGTGTTTACTTCTTTAGGCTCGCCTCCTGTACAAACTTCCTTGCACAGACCATACCACATGCATACAACTCTTCCTTCCCCATTGTTCAGTGTTTACAACTGCTGCTCACGGAAATGTGCTGCTCGCATGAAATTGTCCACAAACAACATGGTTGTGAATTCTTTTCGATGCCATAATATTGTTTTAAATCCCTTAATCACTTTGTAAACAACATTAGGCCCTTTCAACACAAGCCAAACCCTGCGCAAGCTCCAGTTTGTTATCCACTTCTACATCATTCCACTTCAGTAATATGTACATAAGAATTTCCTCTCACTGGCATGACTATGAAACCATCCCATCCATGCATATTAACCCATTGTTGTCCCCTCCTTTACATGTGCGCGTTTCACCATCATGTATGTACTAAATCTCCATCCTCCTTATATTTAATAGTCACGCATGTCCCTCCCTTAGTACTCACGCATGCACTAAATCTCCATTATCCCAAGCTCATCCGTCTACACACATCAGCTAAGCTCGAGCGTCCTTCGATGTTCACATCGCCATTGGCCATCGCGTCGACCAAATCTTCGTATTCACAGCAGAGATGATGTGTCCAAGTTAGTCTCCAGTACCCACCGATGCCACTCTCGAACGCTGCTGCACCTTCTTCTTTCATTTTTTTTTTCTATTGAAAGCTGCGTCTCAACCCGGTCAGAAGAAAAGGAAGGGTCTGCTTGCGTGCATATTTAAGGAAGAAGAAAACTTAATCGCTAAGTATTAGGGTATGCGGTTAGGTAATGTGAGTGGCTGAGAAGGGATGGAGCGTGGCTTGTTTTAGATCAAGGAATATGTTAGGATATTTGTTTCGGTTTAAAAGATTTTGGTCATCACCTTTTACAAAACTTCGTCAATTACGAACTGCTATAGACAGAGTTGATCATACCATTGTGACGACCAACGTACCACGATCCCAAAGATATAATAATACCGGTAGGTGGACTCATATTTTGAAAGTTCAAAAATGTTGGTTTCAGGGTGCGAAATACTTCAAATAAAAAGTCGCTTATTAAATTAATTAAAAATTACAGTAAAATTCTAAAAATTAAATTATTACTACTTCCCAAAAGAACCTTGTCTAAATTCAAACCCGATTTCTAGTTATATCGAATAATCCGTTACGGTCGATAAACGATTCTATAGCGACTATTTTAAAATTGGACACATCTCAAAATCTACACGATGAAATCCCGATTTTTCTCTTCCACTAGAAAGATATACTCCACCAGCTCCACACGTTTCTTGTTTCACAGAAATCCGGCTTAAAATGAATCCTGTACATTCAGTTGAAGTTCAAATCGCCAATTTACGAACTGCAGCGCCATTTCGAGCTCTATTATAATTATATTATAAACTATACGTTCAACTGTCGACGATTGAATATATTCGTTGTTCAAACTCAATTCCAAGCTGAATTAAATATCACAGATGATCCGGTTCATACCATATCGCCATTTCAGCCAATTCTGATTATTTCAGAATTAAATAAAATCTTTAATTTATTATTTTAAATTAAATATTCACCATTTATAAGTTCGAACGTTGTGCTTTAAGTTATCGATATCGCCAAATCGATATATAAATAATTAAATAAATTAATTATTCGACAGCTAACAAAACGCGCCATTACAATGCCGAACGACATGCGGAAATCCAAATTATTAAGCCATGTTACCACCCAAAACCATCATCGCTATGCCATGCAAGCATACAGATCGTCATATCCAAAACTCCTTAATCGAAACAAGCCTCAATACGGAGTAATGCCCTCTCATCTATGATACACCTCTCAGTGCATGCACCTAGATTCTCACATGAACGTACGGCCTATTGTACACTTAGTCCCATAATAAGGTTGCATCGGAATGCCGGGAGCTTCCTATATCTGTAGAGGTCCGCCGAAAAAGGCCTACAATACAGATATCCAGAATATGGACTGCATTTTTCCGGTGGCTATGGTCCCACCTGACTTCTCCCTCAACTAGTGAAAGACCGTATCAAGAGCTAAGTGACATTCCCTTAGCAAGCAATCTAATCATCCAATTTGTCATGTCCCTCAACCAACACCTCGATAGTGAAAGATCGAAGGTCTCTTGGCTTATATGTAGTCTTTCTCGCATCCCACTGACTGCCGACGACAGGTACCTGACGATTACTATCATGTATTGGTTCTTACCCAGCCTCTTCCTGAGGAAATCTCCAAATCACCCTATGCCATCCGCCAAAGCCTTTTGACTGGCAATTCTACAGTAGTAGTCAAGGTATGCTCACCGGGTGGTACCACGACCCATCCTCTACGAGTATAGCATGAGCATGAACCACAATAGAGGACAACCACGGAGTACCCTACCACGTCCCTCGGAGGCCGCGTGCTTCCCAACAGTCTCGTAAAGATATCAAGCAGAATAATTAGATGGATGTGCTCCTCTATTGTCTCTACACACCACGATGATCCACCTCGTTGGGTTCTTCACCTTCATACGCGCGGACTGATCCAAACACATTACGTAAACATGTTATTAGACCCTATGGCTAATCTTTTTATCAAGCACTTACTTTATATTATCAGATTACTAATTAACTTGATTACCCAAATGTTCCCTTTTTATTTAAGTTATAAGGTTTTCCCGAGCCTCTTATATCCCTGAGGAGTGGCTTTCTCGCTGATTAATCAACATGTTTAACTTAATCATGTTTTAAGTTCATTAATAATCCCATGACATGTTATTCCCTAGATTGTGATTAACGAAAATATTCTACAATATTACCATGTCATTTATTTTGCAATTACTTGTTTACAAGTTACAATAACATGTTTGACTTAATGTATAATTAAGTATATATTATCC
The DNA here is from genome assembly GCA_030737875.1 of Allium sativum. Taxonomy (NCBI): domain Eukaryota; kingdom Viridiplantae; phylum Streptophyta; class Magnoliopsida; order Asparagales; family Amaryllidaceae; genus Allium; species Allium sativum. Next base: position 695,102,487 of record CM060926.1, read on the forward strand.
CAATCCACATGTTTTCTGTTAACATGCTACTTAATATATAGCTAAGTACAACTTATTCCATTTTGTAAGTCTACTTTATTCTTTCTTATTAAATCATAACCTTGTCTTACACTGTCATCACAACCTGTTATTTTTTACTTATTAACTTGGTTCTCTTAACTAAGGTTTATTAATAAGTTCTGTTTTCCATTTATTAGAACCCATGTTATAATTCCACTTGTCCAAGCCGACCTATTGTATTACATTTGCATTTATATAACTAATTATAATAGGTCATATTACCCGCTCATCACATTTTCCTTGGTTTATCGTTAACCAAACTTTTACTGTTCATAGAATCCATTTATTTACCGTCTTGTATATTCTCGTTATTTCAAGAAAATATTTCACACACTTCACTGGATTGATCAGTAAAAAGATATAAAGATCCATTTCCATAATGCACATAAATTATATTTGTAGTTGCAAGCTGTTTCTTTTACTTTCATCGTGGACATACATATATCTTTTATTTGATTATTGTGCAATATGGTAAAAGAATCCCTATTTCACACTAACCTTTTTTTCCTTTTCTTGCAACTACGTTCACAGTTATGGAAATGTATCAATTTTTTCTAAATCCATTTGACCCATTCCACTATAAATTTTCCCTTTTTATTTTTTGTGTTAGATGTTATTTACAATTTCCAGGTCATTGTAAATTTTCCATACGAATTAGGCACATTTATTCTTTTTCCATTATTCCCAATTTCACCATAATTTGATTTACAATATATCCAATTTTTCACTAAAGAACAATTTCAGTAACATATTCATGTTTACTGTAAATCCCACAATTTCGGTATTACAGTAAAAAAAATTCCAAATAGAAGATTAACATAATAGATTTGTACAACAGTGTATTCTTAGCATTCTAGAGAATAAACTATAATTCAATTACCACAGTTTACAATTATTTAACATGTTAAGAATAATGGGAAACGTAAAAAGTAAATATACCATTATCTAAAAGGTAGAATTCTAGACCCACTCACTTGACAGCTTTCCAATCCTTGAATCTGATTCAAATCTATGATTCTGTAGTCTTCCAAACTGAATCTAGTGTAACACCCCGAATTTTAGTTAATACTAAAATTCACTAATTACAGGATAAATAATCTCAGATGTGGGAATTGGGGGAAACGGGCTGCGTCATTACGTTCGTCTCGGAAAAACACGCGAAATAGAGTCCGAGTTTTCGAAAATCGGAGTCCGTATGGCCCAGTTATGGCCCGATGAAGTTTGCAGAAAATTCAAAACTAAAACAGATTTAAAAACTTAAAATATTCAGATTGAGAATGGGCCAGGCGGGGTCAGGCGGGAAGCTTCCCGCCCAACCCATGTCGACAGGGCTGTCGACAGGCCTGTCGACAGGGGTGTCGACATGCCTGTCGACTTGCCTGTCGACAGGGTCCAGGCGCCCAGTGAACCTGGGTGCACCAGGTTGCACCAGGTTGGGTTTCAGGCTGGCTAGGAGGGCTGGTTCTAGAGATTTCCTAAATCTAAGGGTCCTAATCTAATCTAGGGTTAATCTAAGGGCCTAAAACACTCACCTAATCCTATAAATAAGACCATAACCCTACCCTAATTCATTCATAATTAAGTCTTGTAACTAAACTATGGCAAAATGAAATTTGAGCATGGCCTCCACTAGTTCATGAAGGAAGTTGCAAGCTAATCTCTCTCAAATCATTCTCTAATCATCATTATCTTCATAATTAGCAACAAATTCCTCTTCATAAGTTGGTTAATCTTTAGTTTGGTGAGTTTCTATCACTTTAACATTGATTGTTAAAGTAAGTAGATTGGGTGTAATAAGACTTATGGTCTTAAATGCGGATTAGTGAGTTTGAATCATGTATAATGATATGTTACTCTATGTTGTTCTATGTTTATGCATATATGTGATAAGTTGGTTTATGCATGCTTAATAAGTTGATTTATGCATGTTTAACAAGTTGATATATGCATGTTTAATAAGTGGAATTATGCATTTTTAGCAAAGTGAGATATGCAAGCTAAGTATATGTTTAAATGCAAGTTGAAAGTGATATGCAAGTTAAGTGTATGTTTAAATGCAAGTTGAAAGTGATATGCAAGTTATGCATGCTTATGCAAGTGTATGGATGCTTATGCAAGTCATGTATATGTTTAAATGCTAGATTTATGTGATATGCAAGTTATGCATGCTTATGCGAGTATATGAACACTTATGCAAGATATGTATATGCTTAAATGACATAATATGCAAGTTATGCAAGTATGTGAATGCCTATGCAAGTATGTGGATGCTTATGCAAGTTATGTGTATGCCTATATGCAAGTTTAACATGTTATGCAAGATATGTGTATGATAATATGCAAGCTCATATGCAACATGTTATGCAAATCATGTGTATGATAATATGCAAGTTTGGGTTTAAATGTAGTTGGGTTAATATATGCTCATATATGCAAGTTGACATCCTCTTAACCCATGACAAAGTTGTATGTTAAACCCATGATATTTGTGATGATCTTCCCCTTTGTTATGTCATGAAACGAGAACGATTTACGTGGGGAACGATGGGGTGGTAAATAAGTTAATAAATAAATGATTGGGTATGATTAAGCATACCATAAAAATAAATTACCATAAGAGGGAATTTACCTATTGAGTTAGGTCTACCCCATGGGAATTTACCTATTGAGTTAGGTCTACCCATGTTATGGAAAACTTGATATTAATTAGGGATAATTAATATGGGGGTGATTAATTAGGTGTAATTAATCGACTAAGACACGAGGTTGGACTCATTTGTAGTGTAAAACTGCCCGGACCCGACCGGCTTAACCAGTTGCTACAAATGTCAGCCCAATGTGAGAGGTCTTAGCCATGAATTAAATACGTGATTAAGGTAAAGACACGAGGTTAGACTCTGTTATGACGTAAGACTGCCCGGACTCTACCGGCTTAACCAGGCGGTCATAACAGCTAGTCTAATGTGGGAGGTCTTTATGGAGATCACGGTCTTAATTAATTAAGAAACACTTAACCATATTAGCATGTAGTGGGACATGGGGTGTTAAGTGGGTGCCTTGGGTGGCATGAGGAAATTTTGTGGTTGCCTTGGGTGGCATGGGGAATCTAGTGGGTTGCCTTGGGTGGCAATAGAAAATACGATTAGAATACTTAACCAAGTGGAAACATGTAATTAAACATGATTAAAGGGTTAAGTGGGATACACTAGATATTTGACAAGCTTAAGTGGGTAGCTTGTGGGGGCCCATTTCAACCAATATCCCAAACGTATCTTTGTGGGCTCGACCCATGTCGAGTGACGGGACACGCATATTGGGCTTGATTATAAGAGGCCAAAACGGGTTAGCGGTGGCAATGCAAGTCCAACGGGCTTCATATGCGTGTGTGGGCCCGGGCTGGTAGATAAGCCGTTGTTGCATCGTGTAGATATAAAGCCGTGCACCGTTAGTATTGGGTAGCCACTTTAGGGGAGTGATACACCCCACTGTGGGACCAGCACGGGTATCTACGGTAGGGAGCCGATCGATGGGGAGTAGTGGGTACACCTAATGAAGATAGGGGCAGACGGCACCTATGTAGGGGTACACGAAACTACTGGGTAAGAATTACTGGGTACACCTAGTGGAGATAGGGGCAGACGGCACCTATGTAGTGGGCTAGGAGTACATGAGATTACTGGGGAAATTTTCTAAGTCCTTGGAAGGGATCAACCTTTAAGTAGGAATGACTGGTGTGGTGCAGTTAGTAATTATCCTTGGGTGGGTAGATGCGTCCTGACGGTTATCTTAGTTTATCCTAAGTCTATCAAGCTGCTTAGTGTAGCCATTCATCCCCAGATATTACCGTAGGTCAAGTTTATGTCTTCTCTGGTTACTTTAATGATTGTATTGTTAAAGTTATAGGACTCACTCAGACTTATGTCTGACCCCGTTGTTTTATCTTTTTCCCAACCCTCAGGTCCTACGGTGGATCCTAGCAGTAGTAGAGCTTGATCGGATTTCTGTTCCCAGTCTTGAGGAGCTTGGATAGATGTAAAGCTCCAGTTATCCAGTTATCTTTTCTTTTCTTATGGCTATTGTATATGAGAGTGGGATTATGTACTTCTTTATTTTGACAGATGTTGTACTTGACTTTTATCATGGTTTTATGATGTAACCAGACATGTTTATTTCCGTTGTTATGAGATGATGTTTTTAGAATTTCAAGTACTATTTATATCTGTCTTGTTGTAATTTTTCTGTTCTATATTCACTAAAATGCTCCACCGATGCTATGGCATTCCCTTAGTGAGTGACCCTAGCGGGAGTGGGGTGTTACACGTGGTATCAGAGCAAAGGTTACCGGAACAGATAAAATTTTTAGAAAACTATTTTTTCTAAAAACATTTTTGGAAAAGATATTTTCAAAAACATGTCTTTTAAGAGAAAAGTTTTTGAAAGAAAAGCATAATCCCCAATAGCCATATCTATATCCTTCGAATTCTCCGTTTTGAATCTTTCCTTTTTCGTTTCAGCATGGCTGAGGATCTTAACTTTCCGGAGGGTGTGACGGTACCAGTATGGTATAGGAGATTGATGGAGGCTAGGGCCACCACTGCGGGTCCAGCCAATATTCCTCCACCAACCGTAGCACCCGATCTTCCTCCTCCCCCTCCTCCTCGCACGGATACTTTTGCTAAGACTTGTAAGGAATTCAAAGCTATGGGAGGGAAACCTTTTCAAGGATCTGAAACCTTTGTGGAGGCTAGAGATTGGCTTAAGGAGGTGGAAGAGTTGATAGATATCTTTGAGATGGAAGAAGGGAAGAAAGTCAAGTTGGCTGCTTGGTTAATGAAGGGAGAGGCCTCATTCTGGTGGGAGGTTACTAATGGAGAACGCCCCGTTGACTCTTGGGCGGATTTTAAGCAAAGATTTGTGGCAAAGTTTCTCTCAAGGGCGGAGGAAAACTTGTATATGGAAAGATTCTTGACTCTAAAGCAAGGGAATCTCTCGGTGAAGGAATATGTTAACAAATTTAATCAATTGGCAAGGTTTGGCCTAGATATGGTGAATACACCGGAGAAGAAGGCTTTGAGGTTCGTGAAAGGCTTGAATGAACCGATGCATGGGTTGGCTATGACGCATATCCCTATGGGGGCCACCTTTGAGAAGCTAGTTGATATGGCACTCATGTATGAGGAAGAGAAGGGTCCTAATGCTAGTAAGGCACCCGAGAAGAAGGGAGATCAAAAGAGACCTCAACAACAACAAAGCAAAGGTGGGAAAGGCAACGGTGGCAAGAGCAAGAAGAAGAAGTGTTTCAATTGTGGGACACCTGGCCACCTAAGCAAGGATTGTCGCAAGAAGAAGAAGACTGGCTGCTTCAACTGTGGCGAAGCAGGGCATTTAGTGAAGGATTGCCCTAAGAAAGGGCAAAGGACGGGATCTACCTCAGGAGGACAGGTGCAAGCTCTTGTGGCACCGAGTCAGGCTAGGGGGCAAGTACAGGCTCTCGCGGTTCCACCGATTCAGGAGAGAGGTAGAACTATTTCCGTTGAAAGTCTGGTTTTTCTATTTGATCATCCTGTCCGTACATTGTTTGATTCAGGCGCATCGCATTCGTTTATCTCATCATCATTAGTTGAGTCACTGCACCTAGACACCAGTCTGGTAGATGATCCCTTGGTTGTTTCAAACCCAATTGGGGGCTCCACTTATTTGTCCATGATATGTTTGGGTTTGAAGATTTCTATACTTAGCATTGAGTTTAGATGTGATGCTTTTGTATTGGGCTTCACGTGCTATGGGTTGATTTTGGGCATGGACTGGTTATCCAGTAATGGTGCCGTTCTTGATTGTGAAAGGAGAGTTGTTAGGCTGATGACCCGCTTGGGTAACACTCTCGAGATTTCTTGTAACCCCAGGGACTCTGTTATGCTAAGTTATCTTGAATCGCTTGACGCTTCGGTCGAGAACTTGCAATCTGTTAGAGTGGTCCGGGAATATCCGGATGTGTTTGAGGAGGTGAAGGGCTTACCTCCGAAGCGGGAGATTGACTTCCGAATATATTTGGTGGATAATGCTAAACCGGTATCTTTACCAGTGCGCCACATGGCTCCTCGTGAGAGGAGGGAACTCCATAAGCAAGTAGGGGAGTTGCTTGAGAAGGGGTTCATAAGACGGAGCATATCAGAGTGGGGTGCTCCGGTAGTATTTGCTACGAAGGCGGATGGGTCCCTCAGACTTTGTGTAGACTATAGAGAACTCAACAAGCTCACAAAGAAGAATAGACACCCATTGCCGAGGATTGATGATCTTTTCGATCAGTTGGCTGGCGCTTCAGTATTTTCTCAGTTGGACTTAGCCACGGGGTTTCATCAGTTGAGGGTGGCTGAGGATAGCATAGACAAGACTGCCTTTAGGACTCCGGATGGTTTCTATGAGTGGCTGGTGATGCCATTTGGGTTGACGAACGCCCCTGCATACTTTGTTGATTTGATGAGTAGGGTGTTCAGGGAGTTCCTTAATAAATTTGTGGTGGTCTTTGTGGATGATATCTTAGTATTCTCTAAGAGTGAAGAAGAGCATGCCCTACATCTTGGGGAAGTGTTGAAGACTCTTCGAGCGCATAGCCTTAAGGCTAAATTCTCTAAATGTCACTTCTGGAGGAGGGAAGTGCGGTTCTTGGGGCATGTGGTCTCCAAGGAAGGGATAGCTGTGGATCCCGCGAAGGTAGTATCAATTCAGGATTGGAAGGTTCCGAAGAATGCTACCGAAGTAAGAAGTTTCTTGGGCTTGGCGGGTTATTATAGGAAGTTTATCAAAGACTTCGCGAAGATATCAGCCCCATTAACCCGCTTAACGAAGAAGAATCTTGTTTTCACATGGGACATAGATTGTGATGATGCGTTCCGACGGTTAAAGAGAGCTTTAACCACGGCTCCAGTTTTAGTGTTGCCAGATGGGAGCAAGCCATTTGTTGTCTATACCGATGCCTGTGGGACAGGCCTTGGCGCAGTCTTAATGCAAGAGGGAAGGGTGATAGCCTATGGTGGAAGGCAGTTAAGGCCACATGAGAAAAATTACCCTACCCATGATCTAGAGCTGGCCGCTATTGTTTTTGCGCTTAAGATTTGGCGCCATTATCTTCTTGGTGAGAGATTCGAGCTGTTCACTGACCATAAATCTTTGAAGTACCTGTTCTCTCAAAAGGATCTAAACTTAAGACAGCAAAGGTGGATGGAGTTCCTAGCATCTTATGATTTCGAGATAGCGTATACCCCTGGCAAGGGTAACGTGGTGGCAGACGCCTTGAGCAGAAAGAGGTTGTCTTTGAGTCCATTGTTCGTGGAACGACAAAGCTTGGAATTTATCTCGATGTTTGATTTCAGACCTTCCATTGGCTATGTACCCGGTTTGCTAGCTTCTTTGGAAGTTAGACCTACTCTTTTGGGGCGGATTGGAGAAGCACAGAGGGACGACCCACAGTTGGTTGAGTTGATAGAGAAGCTCATAAGGGGGGAGTCGTCCAGCCATTTGAGTAGGTACACCCTAGACGATAGAGGGTGCTTGCGCAGAGACGGTAGACTTTGTGTACCGCTAGATGAAGGGTTGAGGAAGGCTATTCTTGATGACGCACACCGTTCTAGGATGACCATTCATCCCGGTGGGGACAAGATGTACCAAGATATGAAGAGGGTTTTCTTCTGGGCCGGTATGAAGAAGGATGTGGCCGAGTATGTCGCTCGATGTTTGGTGTGCCAGCAAGTGAAGGCGGAGCAAAGGAAACCAGGGGGGTTGCTTCACCCGTTGGAGGTTCCGCAATGGAAGTGGGATAGCGTCTCGATGGATTTTATTGATGGGTTACCCAGATCGAGAAAGGGTAATACAGGAATTTGGGTGGTAGTAGACAGACTTACTAAGAGCGCCCATTTCATACCTGTGAAGAGCAAGAGGACTGCTCCATGGCTAGCTTCAGTATATCTTCGAGAGATAGTTCGATTACATGGGGTACCCTCTAGCATAGTGAGTGATCGAGATCCTATCTTCACTAGCGAGTTCTGGAGAAGTTTGCAAGAAGCAGTGGGGACTCAATTGTGTCTGAGCACCGCATATCATCCTCAGACAGACGGCCAGACTGAGAGGGTGAATCGTGTTCTAGAAGACCTTTTGAGGCTTTGTATCTTAGATTTTGGAGGTACATGGGAAGAGCATCTTCCACTAGTGGAGTTCGCATATAATAACAGCTTTCAGTCCAGTATTGGTATGGCTCCTTTCGAAGCTCTCTATGGAAGGCCTTGTCGATCACCTACATGTTGGTGGGAATCTACAGATAAGATCTTGCTTGGGCCTGATATGGTTAGGGAGACTTCTGAGAAGATTGACTTGATTCGAAGAAGGATGAAAGCAGCGCAGGATAGGCAAAAATCTTATGCGGACAAGAGAAGGACGGATCTTGAGTTTGAGGTTGGGGATATGGTTTTTGTTAAGGTATCTCCGTTGAGAAATGTTGTTCGCTTCGGATCCGTTGGGAAGTTAGCACCAAGGTTTGTTGGGCCGTTTCCTATCAAGGAAAGGATTGGACGGATGGCATATAGGGTGGAGTTGCCCGACAGACTTAGTGGTGTTCATGATGTATTCCATGTATCACATTTGAGGAAGTGCTTACATGAGACCGCAGAGGTGGTAGAGCCAAGCTTGCTTAGAGATGTAGAGGTAGAGCGTGATGCGACTATTCGACGAGCTCCTACTCGCGTCCTTGGGTCAGAGACTAGGAAGTTGAGGAATCGGGAGGTTCAACTAGTCAAAGTGCAATGGGGAGAAGACGAAGGCAACGCAACGTGGGAGACGGAAGCGAAGATGCGTTCATTGTACCCATTTCTTTTTGAGGGTATGTCTTTACTTTCTCCTTTATCGCTTGTCTAGTACTTGTCTTATCTTTGGTATGTCCTCTCGTTAGTACCTTTGACCTTTAGATAGGGTAAACCTATGGTTGAAACATGTGTTTGAGACATGTTATGGTTGATGGATGCAAGTGGATGCAAGTGTTTGCTAGTGGTTGCTCGTGGATGCATATACACACACTCTAGGCACTAGATCGGCTCAGTCACTTCATATTGCATATTGCATAAAATTGTGTGTAGGAAAATATTTATGGATGTATAATGATTGTGTTATCACATGGATGATGCATTTTGGTGAATGATTGTGCACTCATATAGATATTGTATGTGTCGATAGGGTTTTCTCGCATACATAATGGATACATGGCACTATCATGGTTTGCATATGTTCATACATTAGATAGGGAACATATACACACACTCTTTGCATATGCTCATACATCATTAGAAATTGTTCTAAGGACAATGGATGCCCGTGGTTGATGGTTTGAGTAGATGGTTGTTTGGATGGTAGGATATGCATTCTCCTTAGCTTAAAGATTTCGGGGACGAAATCCTTTAAGGAGGGGAGAATGTAACACCCCGAATTTTAGTTAATACTAAAATTCACTAATTACAGGATAAATAATCTCATATGTGGGAATTGGGGGAAACGGGCTGCGTCATTACGTTCGTCTCGGAAAAACACGCGAAATAGAGTCCGAGTTTTCGAAAATCGGAGTCCGTATGGCCCAGTTATGGCCCGATGAAGTTTGCAGAAAATTCAAAACTAAAACAGATTTAAAAACTTAAAATATTCAGATTGAGAATGGGCCAGGCGGGGTCAGGCGGGAAGCTTCCCGCCCAACCCATGTCGACAGGGCTGTCGACAGGCCTGTCGACAGGGGTGTCGACATGCCTGTCGACTTGCCTGTTGACAGGGTCCAGGCGCCCAGTGAACCTGGGTGCACCAGGTTGCACCAGGTTGGGTTTCAGGCTGGCTAGGAGGGCTGGTTCTAGAGATTTCCTAAATCTAAGGGTCCTAATCTAATCTAGGGTTAATCTAAGGGCCTAAAACACTCACCTAATCCTATAAATAAGACCATAACCCTAACCTAATTCATTCATAATTAAGTCTTGTAACTAAACTATGGCAAAATGAAATTTGAGCATGGCCTCCACTAGTTCATGAAGGAAGTTGCAAGCTAATCTCTCTCAAATCATTCTCTAATCATCATTATCTTCATAATTAGCAACAAATTCCTCTTCATAAGTTGGTTAATCTTTAGTTTGGTGAGTTTCTATCACTTTAACAAAATTTGTTAAAGTAAGTAGATTGGGTGTAATAAGACTTATGGTCTTAAATGCGGATTAGTGAGTTTGAATCATGTATAATGATATGTTACTCTATGTTGTTCTATGTTTATGCATATATGTGATAAGTTGGTTTATGCATGCTTAATAAGTTGATTTATGCATGTTTAACAAGTTGATATATGCATGTTTAATAAGTGGAATTATGCATGTTTAGCAAAGTGAGATATGCAAGCTAAGTATATGTTTAAATGCAAGTTGAAAGTGATATGCAAGTTAAGTGTATGTTTAAATGCAAGTTGAAAGTGATATGCAAGTTATGCATGCTTATGCAAGTGTATGGATGCTTATGCAAGTCATGTATATGTTTAAATGCTAGATTTATGTGATATGCAAGTTATGCATGCTTATGCGAGTATATGAACACTTATGCAAGATATGTATATGCTTAAATGACATAATATGCAAGTTATGCAAGTATGTGAATGCCTATGCAAGTATGTGGATGCTTATGCAAGTTATGTGTATGCCTATATGCAAGTTTAACATGTTATGCAATATATGTGTATGATAATATGCAAGCTCATATGCAACATGTTATGCAAATCATGTGTATGATAATATGCAAGTTTGGGTTTATATGTAGTTGGGTTAATATATGCTCATATATGCAAGTTGACATCCTCTTAACCCATGACAAAGTTGTATGTTAAACCCATGATATTTGTGATGATCTTCCCCTTTGTTATGTCATGAAACGAGAACGATTTACGTGGGGAACGATGGGGTGGTAAATAAGTTAATAAATAAATGATTGGGTATGATTAAGCATACCATAAAAATAAATTACCATAAGAGGGAATTTACCTATTGAGTTAGGTCTACCCCATGGGAATTTACCTATTGAGTTAGGTCTACCCATGTTATGGAAAACTTGATATTAATTAGGGATAATTAATATGGGGGTGATTAATTAGGTGTAATTAATCGACTAAGACACGAGGTTGGACTCATTTGTAGTGTAAAACTGCCCGGACCCGACCGGCTTAACCAGTTGCTACAAATGTCAGCCCAATGTGAGAGGTCTTAGCCATGAATTAAATACGTGATTAAGGTAAAGACACGAGGTTAGACTCTGTTATGACGTAAGACTGCCCGGACTCTACCGGCTTAACCAGGCGGTCATAACAGCTAGTCTAATGTGGGAGGTCTTTATGGAGATCACGGTCTTAATTAATTAAGAAACACTTAACCATATTAGCATGTAGTGGGACATGGGGGGTTAAGTGGGTGCCTTGGGTGGCATGAGGAAATTTTGTGGTTGCCTTGGGTGGCATGGGGAATCTAGTGGGTTGCCTTGGGTGGCAATAGAAAATACGATTAGAATACTTAACCAAGTGGAAACATGTAATTAAACATGATTAAAGGGTTAAGTGGGATACACTAGATATTTGACAAGCTTAAGTGGGTAGCTTGTGGGGGCCCATTTCAACCAATATCCCAAACGTATCTTTGTGGGCTCGACCCATGTCGAGTGACGGGACACGCATATTGGGCTTGATTATAAGAGGCCAAAACGGGTTAGCGGTGGCAACGCAAGTCCAACGGGCTTCATATGCGTGTGTGGGCCCGGGCTGGTAGATAAGCCGTTGTTGCATCGTGTAGATATAAAGCCGTGCACCGTTAGTATTGGGTAGCCACTTTAGGGGAGTGATACACCCCACTGTGGGACCAGCACGGGTATCTACGGTAGGGAGCCGATCGATGGGGAGTAGTGGGTACACCTAATGAAGATAGGGGCAGACGGCACCTATGTAGGGGTACACGAAACTACTAGGTAAGAATTACTGGGTACACCTAGTGGAGATAGGGGCAGACGGCACCTATGTAGTGGGCTAGGAGTACATGAGATTACTGGGGAAATTTTCTAAGTCCTTGGAAGGTATCAACCTTTAAGTAGGAATGACTGGTGTGGTGCAGTTAGTAATTATCCTTGGGTGGGTAGATGCGTCCTGACGGTTATCTTAGTTTATCCTAAGTCTATCAAGCTGCTTAGTGTAGCCATTCATCCCCAGATATTACCGTAGGTCAAGTTTATGTCTTCTCTGGTTACTTTAATGATTGTATTGTTAAAGTTATAGGACTCACTCAGACTTATGTCTGACCCCGTTGTTTTATCTTTTTCCCAACCCTCAGGTCCTACGGTGGATCCTAGCAGTAGTAGAGCTTGATCGGATTTCTGTTCCCAGTCTTGAGGAGCTTGGATAGATGTAAAGCTCCAGTTATCCAGTTATCTTTTCTTTTCTTATGGCTATTGTATATGAGAGTGGGATTATGTACTTCTTTATTTTGACAGATGTTGTACTTGACTTTTATCATGGTTTTATGATGTAACCAGACATGTTTATTTCCGTTGTTATGAGATGATGTTTTTAGAATTTCAAGTACTATTTATATCTGTCTTGTTGTAATTTTTCTGTTCTATATTCACTAAAATGCTCCACTGATGCTATGGCATTCCCTTAGTGAGTGACCCTAGCGGGAGTGGGGTGTTACATCTAGTATTAAAACAACCACGGATTTACAAATCTGATACTAGAAGAAGAGGGAAAGAAGGAAAGAAATCTAGATAAATCAGATCCACAGGACTTACATCACGTTGAACAGAAATATGAACACCTATGTTGTTGTAATGACCCGCATTGGCAGAGTTACTATGATTTATTTATTTAATTATATAAATGGTGATATAGTGGATTAAATGGTCGTGGGATTAAATAATGATGAATATTTAATTCAAATAATAAATTAAATAATATATTTAATTCTGAAATAATCAGAATTGGTTGAAATGGCGATATGGTGTGAACCGGATCATCTGTGATATTTAATTCAGCTTGGAATTGAATTTGAATAACGAATATATTCAATCGTCGACAGTTGAACGTATAGTTTATAATATAATTATAAACGAGCTCGAAATGGCGCTGCAGTTCATAAATTGGCGATTCGAACTTCAACTGAATATACAGGGTTCGTTTTAAATCGGATTTCTATGAAACAAGAAACGTGTGGAGCTGGTAGAGTATATCTTTCTAGAGGAAGAGAGAAATCGGGATTTCGTCGTGTAGATTTTGAGATATGTCCAAATCAAATTCTAGAAAAGTCGCTGTAGAATTCCTTTATAATTTATAAAGGAATTATTTATATTTTAAAAAGGAATTTCAATATAAATAGAATATCGGGTTGACCCAGATTTGAAATATCGAGTTGTAAATCCCATTGGAGTCGTATGGTATTCCACTGTGAATATATATACGATAATATTTATTTATAAATATTTTATTTAATTTTATTTAAATATATTCATATATTTAAATGGTCATCCAGAGCTTTAAAAATAGCCGATTTTGCAAACGAAGTCGGAATTCGACGAAACTAGTTTTGTTGGATCCGCAATGTCAAATAGTTGTTAGATTTCCAGTTTCGTGATTTTTAGGGTCACTGTGTGGTCGTACGGATTTTTAGAGTGAGAAACAGTCAGTATTTTGACAGTTAAAAATACGCTGTGTGAGCATACGGAGTCGGAATTCGACGAAACCAGTTTCATTGGGACCATAATGTCGAACTCTAGCTACGTGTCCAGTTTGGTGAATTTTGGGTATCGGACGTGGAAGCAGGGATTTTTAAGGACCAGATAAGAGTATAAAATCAAGAAATAAAATAAAAATAAATAGGAAAAAATATCCTAACTTTTCTTGGTCAAAACAGAGACCACACCTTCACTACCCTCATCCACAAACGGCACCTACCAACACCAGTCTATATAAACCATATAAAATCATAATCAGAACAGTTAGAAAATCAAAACAATTCCAATAAAATTCCATAAATCTGAATCCTTATATATTCAAGCTCCTGCTATGCTCCTCTTCGTTCTAGGATGCTTTGTACTTGGTGCGATCAGCGCCTGAACTCGGCGGAAAGGAGCAGCGAAGCTAGGGTTTAGCTTGGATGCGATTGAGGGCGGAGTTAAGCCGAAGTAATGACGCTGGAGGGTTTGCGAGGGTGAAGCGCATCAGTTGGATGGAGGTTGGAGGCACTCGATGATCGGTTGGTGGGTGCGACACCATGGCAGTGGAGCAAGGTCAGATCGAGATTTTAGGGACGACATCAAACTAGCTATGAAGGGGATGGTCGGAGAAAGGAGGAGGCGAGGAGCCCTCTGGTGATGATAGCGGCGCCGATGGGTGGCCGACGAGGGAGTGGTTGATAGTCAAAGGAGGTGGTCAACCGTGGGTTTTGGGTTTTATCGATGTCCAGATAATTGTGTGGAGTGGAAGAAGGTGGGTCGGTCCGTTTATTTGAGAAATAAGGTCATGGGCCTTATGTTAAAGGTGAGCCCAAAGGAAAAATTAGAAATTTAGTTTTAAATTCAAGTTAAAATAGTCGTATAACTTCAAAAATTGTAACTTTACCATACAACATCGAAATTCAGCAAAACAAGATCCGTCAGGATCGTATGGACGGGCACTACACAATGGAACTGACTGGGAGTGGATTGGAGCTCGTTACAATTTATAGCAAAATAAATTGTTCGTCCGATGGTTATTGTTATTAACGATGATCGTCCAATGTGAGTAAAACTCACCAACTCTGAACAGTTATATTTTTATAACGTATTGTTAGAACTGATAATTATCTGTTGATTGCTGTGTGTTGATTTGGTTGATTGAACTGCTAGTCAGTTAGTGAATTTCTATATTGATTCTGTTTAACAGAATATATCATATGGAACTGAAAAGTGATGTTATCTATATTGTTTAACATCTGTGATGCAGGGAAACAGGTTGGAGGAACCCAACTGGGTTCCTCAACATTTATTTTACTGTTTTTCATATATTGAGATATATGATGTGATATATAATCTGCTGTCGATTATATGTGTTAGGACGATACTGATCATCGTGATTTGATATGTTGAATACCATGACATACCAAAATGTTGATAAGGGAATATTTTCAAAGTGTATTTTGAAAATGAATTATTTATATAAAATCGATGGATTTTATATAGAAAAGGAAAAGGGTTTTTAAAAAAGAAATATTTATAAAATCAAACGATAAGTAGAATAAAAAAAGGAAATCATTTGTAAAGTCAAGAACTGTTACTAAAAGTAAATCTTTATGAATGAATAGTTTATTCGAAAAGGAGTTAATCGATGTTAGAGTTAAATCGATTAGAGTTAAAGTAAAAAGGAGTTAATCGATTATAGTTATTCGAATAGAAAGCAAATGAGTTAATCGAATATAGTTATTCGAATAAAAGAAAATGAGTTAATCGAATATAGTTATTCGAATAGAAAGCAAATGAGTTAATCGAACATAGTTATTCGAATAGAAGCAAATGAGTTAATCAATGTTAGTTTAATCGATTAGAGTTAAAGTAAAATGAGTTAATCGAATATAGTTATTCGAATAAAAGCAAATGAGTTAATCGAATATAGTTATTCGAATAAAAGAAAAGGAGTTAATCGAATATAGTTATTCGAATAGAAAGCAAATGAGTTAATCGAATATAGTTATTCGAATAAAAGCAAATGAGTTAATCGCATATAGTTATTCGAATAAAAGAAAATGAGTTAATCGAATATATTTTATTCGAAGAAAGTAAAAGGAGTTATCGAATATAGTTTATTCGAAAGGAGTTAAGTGAAATGAGTAAATCAATAGCATTAGTCAAATAGAGTTAATCCAATAATGTTAGTCCAATAGAGTTAATTGATAAGGGTTAATCGAATAGAGTTAAGTGAAAAGAGTCAATCGAATATAGCTATTCGAAGGAGGGTTAAGTAAGGAAGTTAGTAAAGGGATATAAAGTGAACTTTGTCTATTTCAAAGTTAGAAATGTTGTTCAGTTAAGGTCTGAGAGGTATTTCTACCCCAACTTGATTGGCTTTGTTTTTAACTAAGGAATAGTTAAGGTTCGGCAGTGAAGGAAATGTTTTGAGTTGGCATCGCGATGGTTTGTTTAAACATCTGTCTAAGTCCAATGAAGAAGCTTTGGAAATGTTTTTTTTCAAATAAGAAACCAGAAATGTTTTCTAATAAAGAAAACAAGAAATGGAAATGTTTTCCAATGGTAATAACATATATTTTCTAAATTTAGAAAATAAGAAATGTTGAATATAGGGAAACAGGAGATGAAAAATGAACTAAGGAGATGAATGTTAAATGATGTTTGATCGATATAATTTCCATTTGGAAATAATATCGTTGTTTGCACACTTGTTTTTATTCGATAGTTAAATCACAGACTATCGAAGTTTTGACCATTTTAACGTTGTTAATATGGAGAGACCGGTTGGATTATTATCCAAAGAACCACTATGTATTGGCATAAGCGTTGCGAATCATATATGCCAAAGATAAGTGAAGACGGAGTTATGCAAGGTCTATTGTATAAGTCTTAGATAACAGTGCCTAAGATGGATGTACTGAATAGTGCCTTCGGTTCATCCTGTTCCTGGATGACTTGTATGGACGGATGTCTGACAGAGTATTTCCAGACGATCACGTATATTGATTTCTCCAACTGTACCAAGAGTGGAAGCGGAGAAGGAAACTTCTTTTAGCTAATGCGTAATGTATGGTTGAGGACGTCAATCGGTGATTTGATGGATTTGACGATGTGGCATTCAAAGTGAATTTGGTGTGATGAAAAAGCGTAGCTTCTAGCCTCACATCCGGTAAATGACAGAAATCGGGCAGGCAGCATGGCTAAGTCGGTCGCACCGAAGTAGGGTGTATAATCACCTGATCTAGAGTTTCATTTACTTTTAAAAATCTATTGTTGATGTTGTCCCATTCGGGAAACGGTTGCTGATCCCAACTGTTGGTGATATACATTCGATACACTCAAGGGAAATGAGTGGTCGGTCATGTGTGGCCGGGTTGCAAGATGTTCTTGTTGAACCCAGTGTATTCCTTTCTAGAGATACACTAGCGAAAGGTGGTTCCATACCTTGTCATAGTTGGAAATCCATTACCCAATACGTGCTAGCGGTTTTGATTGTATACTATATATGTAGAACGTGAGATGAAAGCGTTTCTGCTAGATTGATATATATTTGTACTTAGACATTATTATAATATCAGAATGATATTGCTTGTCAAAGATGTTGGATTCTCATAAGGGAAAAACCCGTTCCGTATTCACGGCGTGGTCTTATGAGATATCATATATATGTTAAACTGTGTTAAACTATTTTACTCACACCAGTCCCATGACTGACCCGGAGTTTACTTTGTTGTTTTCCCTAAACTCTTGGGTGCCCAATTTTGTACGGGCAGTCAAGTAGTCAGGATTTACAGATATACTGGAAGAGCTAGGAGCAGGAGGCTTCAGGATCATATAGCTATAGTTATTTCCGCTGTGTTGTAAGTGTTGTACTTTGATAATGATATGTATATTCAAGTACAGATTTGTATTTCAAAGTTATGTTATGAAATATATTTATTCGTTCCGCTGTGAGATTCGTGTTACTCTGATATTGTGTTCTTCTTCTTCTTCTATTCTAAGTTTCTATCTTATCTTTCCTCACCCTCTAATTTCTTTCACTAATTACCAGGATTTTTCGTGTTTTGGTTATCGACATCGTGTTTATGTCGATAACCAAAGTCGCTCAAAATCCGGGTCATTACAGTTGGTATCAGAGCTTAAGTTAAGAATTACCTTAGCTCTGTGGCATGACTCGGTAGAGATAGGGTTAGTAATACCCTAGATTGAGTTGAGTGTATATACGAGTGAACGTATTTGTTATTGATATAAAAATTTGTTTTATATTGTGGAGATTCATTGGTTGAGTTGTTTATGAGTTCTGGTCGATCAGTTTGATCCACTGTATCGGTAGGAGTAAATAAACACTCGAATACGATGGGTCGGCACGGTATGTTTTGAAAAGAGGGTAAATTAAAATAAGTTTACCCAAGGTATATCTTGATATAGAGAAGATATATATATATATATCAAAATTATAATATATTGGATATATTGGTTGTTATTATAATCAAGAAAGATTATAAATTAAATGGTTATGTAAATAGCCAATCAGAATTCATATAAGTAAAATACGTGAAATCAGATGAGTTAAATCTGAAATTTAAACCAGAAATTGAATTAAAACTCGGGAAAATTGGATAAGTGTTTGTAAATGGATTTGGATTAAAAATAAGGAAAATTCAAGATCCTGGGAGATTTTGAATTTGTTTTACAAGCAGTGTGAATTATATTTTGAAATGAATTTCAAAGTGGAAATGTTTAGAAATGGTTTTATAGTATTGAACTCACTTCGATCGCTGGAAAATAGATTCTGATTATGACAGCTGCATCATCAGTATTCATTTTCGAGTTGTAAGTGACGAATTACTACCAGAGATACTGTTTTGAAATTGTTTTGGGAAAGACAAGTTGTGTTGAATTTCAAATGGGATTTATAATAAAGAATGAATAAAGAAAGTTTGAAAAGGAATTTGAATAAAGGAAGTTCAAACATAGAATTTAAATAAGAAAATTCAAAGGGGATTTGAATATAGAAATTCAAATGAGATTTGAATAAAGAAGATTTAAATAATGGAAAAGTGAATATAGAATTTAAATAGTTTGAAAGGAAATTTGAATGTAAAATTCGAATAGAATTGAAATGGAATTAAATTAGTTGATAAATGAGTTAAACTTATATTTGAACATGTATATTCAAATAAAAAGGTGAAATAGGTAAACCAATTAATTAGCCATTAGTAAATGGATCTTGAATTGAAGTTGAACTTTAGATAAGTAAAGGGACTGGTAAATTTATATTTGAAATCGAATATGAAACCTGAGTTTGAAAAAGTAGAATTTGATTAGTTTATAAGCAAGTTAAAATATATTTGAACATGTCATGTTCAAATATAAAAGTGGAATAGCCTAAACAGTTAATTAACAAATTAATTAAAGAATTGAGTTAAAACGATCGGGTATAGTTTGACAGGTATAGACATACAGGAGACAGGTATGGATAAGGATAATGCAAGAGTTATACATAGAATGCCCGACAAAAAGGTACGTATTTAATTCATATATGAGATTTCATGCGCCGTATCGGCTAGCCGCTGGGCTTTTCTTTTTCTTTTTGATTAGAGATGGCCTGTGTGGCAGTTTGGGGATTTTCCCGAAGCTCCCGGTACAAAGGAGGTTATGGCGAATTTTTCCGGGAATTTAAGGAGTTAGAATATTTTTAAGATAATTTGATAGTTAGAAATCAACGTATCGATATATATATATATAAGTCGATAAGGAAACGAACTTAGAAATAGAATAGTAAAATCAAAAAGGAAGACTAAGAATAAAATCTAGTAGGAATAGAAAGAGGAAACGTATACGTGTTTAAAAGTGAATAAGTAGTTGTATGGTATTGATTATTCGAGTAAGTAGTCATATCTGTTTTGACATTATAAATGTTATTCAGTCAAGGTCTGAGAGGTAGTTATACCCCAACTTAATTGATTTCATTATTAACAAATAAATAGTAAGATTTCAGGCTCGAAGATCAAATGTTGAATAAGAGTTAGTTGAATATAATATTCAAGTTGTCGTAACGATGTTTTACACAACATCAGTTTTAACCCAAACAAGTGTAAGCTTGGAAATATAATAAAGAATATTTCCTAAGTATAGAAGTAAACGAGATCGGAAAAGAGATACGTAATTGGAATATTTTCCAATTATAAATAGCATATATTTTCTAAAGTTTAGAAAATAAAGGAAGGCGATATTCGGAAATGTTTTCCAAATAACATAAAAGCCAGTATGGTTATTGAAAATATTTGGTTAACAAATATTGATAAAGAAATAGAGAAGTGATTTAACTAATGGAATATTAATTAAGGGCTCAGTGACATGTTCAAAAGGAAATTTTGATTTTTGAAAAGAGTAAACTGTTTAAAAAATCCCAGGGAAAAAGATTGTTTGAATAAAAAAAACCAATTTAACAGAAATTTGTGAAAGCAGATTTGAATTAAAGTAAAGTCAATTAAGTGGTAACTGAGATTGAATTAGAATGATATCAAGATAAATTGGATTGTGAGATTCAAATTTGAAGTATAATGTGACAATCAAGTTAAGAGTTGGGAATCGAGAAGAAACTCGAGTTGAAATGATATTTGGCTCGGATATAAGCGAATGGTTGTGTTGTGGATAAAAGCAGATTGGAATTTGATTGGGATGACCCTTGTATCCGCTGAATTGATAACAGGTGGAAGGGCTATAATGATATGCCGACAAAAGGTACAAGTTTATATTTCTATTGGATATAAGATTTATGAGCCAAATTGGCAAGCCGCTAGGCTGTTTGATTTTCTTTTGGATTGTAAAGGGCCTAGAGAGGCGAGGTGGAGTTTGAATTATTGACCTGTACAAAGGACGTTATGGCGAAATTTTCGAAGAGTTAAGGCGTTAGAAAATTTTCAGGATTTTTGAAAATTTTCGTTGATAAGAATTAATTAATAATTTAATTGAAATTAAATTGGTTTAGTTGAAATCGAAGTTAAGAAGTGAACAAATATGTTCTAACCAGTCGATAGGGTCGTTCTCTACCTTTTAGCAATTTCGAGGACGAAATTATTTTAAGTGGGGAAGATTGTAATGACCCGCATTGGCAGAGGTATTATGATTTATTTATTTATATAAATGGTGATATAGTGAATTAAATGGTCGTGGGATTAAATAATGATGAATATTTAATTAAAATAATAAATTAAATAATATATTTAATTCTGAAATAATCAGAATTTGTTGAAATGGCGATATGGTGTGAACCGGATCATCTGTGATATTTAATTCAGCTTGGAATTGAATTTGAATAACGAATATATTCAATCGTCGACAGTTGAACG
Organism: Allium sativum; assembly: GCA_030737875.1. Lineage (NCBI taxonomy): Eukaryota > Viridiplantae > Streptophyta > Magnoliopsida > Asparagales > Amaryllidaceae > Allium > Allium sativum. The sequence goes on from CM060926.1 coordinate 695,123,657, forward strand.
TATAGTTTATAATATAATTATAAACGAGCTTGAAATGGCGCTGCAGTTCGTAAATTGGCGATTCGAACTTCAATTGAATATACACGGTTCGTTTTAAATCGGATTTCTATGAAACAAGAAACGTGTGGAGCTGGTAGAGTATATCTTTCTAGTGGAAGAGAGAAATCGGGATTTGTCGTGTAGATTTTGAGATATGTCCAAATCAAATTCTAGAAAAGTCGCTGTAGAATTCCTTTATAATTTATAAAGGAATTATTTATATTTTAAAAAGGAATTTCAATATAAATCGAATATCGGGTTGACCCAGATTTGAAATATCGAGTTGTAAATCCCATTGGAGTCGTATGGTATTCCACTGTGAATATATATACGATAATATTTATTTATAAATATTTTATTTAATTTTATTTAAATATATTTATATATTTAAATGGTCATCCAGAGCTTTAAAAATAGCCGATTTTGCAAACGAAGTCGGAATTCGACGAAACTAGTTTTGTTGGATCCGCAATGTCAAATAGTTGTTAGATTTCCAGTTTCGTGATTTTTTTGGTCACTGTGTGGTCGTACGGATTTTTAGAGTGAGAAACAGTCAGTATTTTGATAGTTAAAAATACGCTGTGTGAGCATACGAAGTCGGAATTCGACGAAACCAGTTTCGTTGGGACCGTAATGTCGAACTCTAGCTACGTGTCCAGTTTGGTGATTTTTGGGTATCGTATGTGGTCGCAGGGATTTTTAAGGACCAGAGAAGAGTATAAAATCAAGAAATAAAATAAAAATAAATAGGAAAAAAATCCTAACTTTTCTTGGTCAAAACAGAGAACACACCTTCACTACCCTCATCCACAAACGGCACCTACCAACACAGTCTATATAAACCATATAAAATCATAATCAGAAAAGTTAGAAAATCAAAACAATTCCATTAAAATTCCATAAATCTAAATCCTTATATATTCAAGCTCCTGTTATGCTCCTCTTCGTTCTAAGATGCTTTGTACTTGGTGCGATCAGCACCTGAACTCGGCGGAAAGGAGCAGCGAAGCTAGGGTTTAGCTTGGATGCGATTGGGGGCGGAGTTAAGCCGAAGTAATGACGCTGGAGGGTTTGCGAGGTCGAAGCGCATCAGTTGGATGGAGGTTGGAGGCACTCGATGATCGGTTGGTGGGTGCGACACCATGGCAGCGGAGCAAGGTCAGATCGAGATTTTAGGGACGATATCGAACTAGCTATGAAGGGGATGGTCGGATAGAGGTGGAGGCGAGGAGCCCTCTGGTGATGATGGCGGCGCCGATGGGTGGCCGACGAGGGAGTGGTTGATGGTCAAAGGAGGCGGTCAACCGTGGGTTTTGGGTTTTATCGATGTGCAGATAATTGTGTGGAGTGGAAGAAAGTGGGTCGGTCCTTTTATTTGAGAAATAAGGTCATGGGCCTTATGTTAAAGGTGAGCCCAAAGGAAAAATTAGAAATTTAGTTTTAAATTCAAGTTAAAATAGTCGTATAACTTCAAAAATTGATAACTTTACCATACGACATCGAAATTCAGCAAAACAAGATCCGTCAGGATCGTACGAACGGGCACTACACAATGGAACTGACTGGGAGTGGATTGGAGCTCGTTACAATTTATAGAAAAATAAATTGTTCGTCCGATGGTTATCGTTATTAACGATGATCGTCCAATGTGAGTAAAACTCACCAACTCTGAACAGTTATATTTTGTAATGTATTGTTAGAACTGATAATTATCCGTTGATTGATGTGTGTTGATTTGGTTGATTGAACTGCTAGTCAGTTAGTGAATTTCTATGTTGATTCTGTTTAACAGAATATATCATATGGAACTGAAAAGTGATGTTATCTATATTGTTTAACATCTGTGATGCAGGGAAACAAGTTGGAGTGGGTTCCTCAACATTTATTTTAATGTTTTTCATATATTGAGATATATGATGTGATATATAATCTGTTGTCGATTATATGTGTTGGGACGATACTGATCATCCTGATTTGATATGTTGAATACCATAACATACCGAAATGTTGATAAGGGAATATTTTCAAAGTGTATTTTGAAAATGAATTATTTATATAAAATCGATGGATTTTATATAGAAAAGGAAAAGGGTTTTTATAAAAGAAATATTTATAAGATCAAACGATAAGTAGAATAAAAAAAGGAAATCATTTGTAAAGTGAAGAATCGTTACTAAAAGTAAATCTTTATGAATGAATAGTTTACCTTATTATCATACTAGTTTATGTTTACGACAAGATGATCATGTTAGTCACTTTCCCATTATTTTCCCTATTATCGTTCATGACTAGGCTATTGTCTAGCCTATGCATGCTGCCAATTTTGTGAGGGCGCTAATTAAGGAACAGGGGAAAGGGTTAAAAATGGCATAATTTGAATATGAACATTTTTGGACATGTAATTCAAAGTATTGGGTAAAATAGGTATTGAACCTATAAAAGGAAAGGCTTAATTAATTGAATAATTAATTATAAACGGAATGTTTAATAATTACAATTATGAATTGTAATTGTACTTATGACACGAGGCTAGGTTGCATTAGTGGTGGAAGTCTGCCCGGACCCGACCGGCATATCCAGCAGCCACTAATGTTGAACCTAATGTGGGATGTCTAACTATGTAAATACGAATTAGGCTATGACACAAGGTTAGGCCCAACTGTGGAATAAGTCTGCCCGGACCCGACCGGCATATCCAGCATCCACATGTTGTTAGGCCTAATGTGGGAGGTTTGGCCCATTATGAAACCATAAATGGACATGATAAAGAATTGGACTACTTAACCAAATCTAATCCATTGGGATTGTGTGAACTTAGACTTAAGCTGGGGTTAATTAGTAAATTTGATTAAGTAAAGGGGGTGGGTTAGGTAAATCTGAGGGGGTGGGTAATATTTATATAGGCCCATAAACTTAACCCAGTAAGGTTATGTAATTAAAGACATCTATTGGTATACATAACCGACGAAAATAATAATGTTATGTAACTAAAGACATCTTCTAGGGTAAGCATAACTTATAGAAATAAATAAGGCTATGTAATTAAAGACACCTAAAGGTGTACATAGCCAATGAAAATCCAGTAGGGGAATACTGATGAACATCAAATTGTGTAAATTTTACATTGCTTAATTATGCATTTTATTATTATAAGACAATATTACTCGGTCTTTTTAATTGTGTTAATGGCAGGTGCTTTATTTTCAAAATAAGAAGAAATTACATCTAAAAGGGGCCAATTTGGGAATAGTCTAGAATATTCTAGAGAAAGAAGCTTCTAGAAGAATATGGAATAAGATTGATCTAGAAGCATCTACAAAAAGATCAATTCAAAAGTTTCTAGAATGTGCTAAGCAAGAAGCTCCTAGAAATACAAAGAAAGTGATTTCAAAAACAATAAAGAAGGAGAAAATAAAGCAAGACCAAGTAAAAGCTCCTACAAAAATCTTCTTTTTAGATCTAGATCCAACGAGCACTATAAATACCCCTACCTAGCGTTAGTTTAGGCTATCTTGGCATTGATGCCATTAGGGCATCAAAATTAGGTTTTTCTTCTCTTCTCTTATTTTGTTCTCTTGTAATCAAAACTCTAATTCAGCAATAAAAATTTGGTTTTCTTTTTATTCTGCTCTCTGTAATATTTCTTCTTATTAAATTCTTATTTACTCTTTTCTCTTTGTGTTCTCTTTTACTTTATTTCAATTTCTGCTCTTGCTTGCATTGGGTTTTCTATTTTTCTGATTTTATTTTCTTGAGATCTATTGATTCGCCAAGAGGTTAATAGATCTCATCTCTAATTCTCAAAGATCTTAAATATTCTCTGCAAGTCTGTCTCTCTTCTATTCTAGCAATTTATTATTCTAAACTAATCAAATCAATTACTCAATTTCGTCTAACTCGCCTAGAATTTAAATAAATATTAGTAAATTATACAGCTCCCTGTGGATTCGACCCGTACTCGCACAAATACTACAACAGACGTCGTGCGCTTGCGGTTAAACAAATCATGGTTTGTGTGAACAACTAAAATCGCCGATCAAGTTTTTGGCGCCGTTGCTGGGGAGTTTTTATAATTCCGAGTGTTTATTTAATATTCGATTCGTCTTAGTTTTTTTAATTTGCACTTTGTTTTCTATTTTCTATTAAGTTCTAGTTCTTTGTTTTTTTCTTCTTCATATTTGAAAAGTAAGAAAAAATCATTTTTTTTGTTTTGTAGTTTTCCAATTATTTTAGTTCTTTCCAATCTTTTGCAATTTTCGTAAAGTTAAAAAATAATAATCGGTTTTTTCCTTTAATTTAGTCGCTTAGTTTCGTTATTAGTAGTTTTTGTTTCCTTTTATCAACCTTTGAAAAAAAATCAATTTTTTTTCTGTTAATTGCTTATTTTCCTTTGTTTTCTTGTTAGTAGCCTTTTGTTTCTGTTTTCTTTACTAAAAAAAACAATATTTTTCCTTGTTTCGCAGTACCTTGCTTTGCCACAAATAACTACACAAGGAAAGTCACACCAGACCTGAACTGTGCCAAGCCTTCAACAGCAACCTCGCCTGAAAGTCCAAAACAGAAAGCCGGTCAATTTGACACAAGAGAGGGCAATTCAAGAGAAACGACGTCGGCATTATAACCACTGTGAGTATTTTAAGTTTCAATTCTTATTTATTTTGGTGGTTGTCAGTAATTTTAACTTGATGACAAATTAAAAAATAAAATTGTTGTTTACGCATATGTGGTTTCGAAACGATCGTAAACGGTTAGAAAGACGTAACACTACTTCTCTTGAACAACTGACATCAATGAGTAATCACGGCTCTGCACCACAATCACCTGGGCATAACGAAATGGATTTTAATAATCAAAATAATCAAAATCCAGTTTTTCCTTTCCAACAAAATTTTCAACAACCACGACCACGTCGAGGTTTATCATTAAGAGAACAATGCTACCCAGTTAGAACTGCACAACCTCCAGTTATAGTTTTTCCACCGAACGAAGGAAATAATTTTGAATTAAAAAATTCTTTCATTCAAGGCGTTCCTAAGTTTACTGGTTCTGAAAATGCATATGAATTTCTAGATGATCTTGAATTATATACATCCACAATAAAAATGCAACAACTATCACATGAATCCATTAAATTTAGATTGATTCCATTTGCTCTAGTAGGTAGCGCTAGAAGGTGGTTTAAGTCTCTTCCACGACCTTCTATTTATAGTTGGAATGATTTCGAAACAATATTCATAAAAAAGTTCTTTCCTTTTTATAAAACTCAAAAAATTAGAATTGAAATTCATCAATTCACGGAAAATGAAAGAGAAACCTTTTTCCAAAATTTTGAACGGTTCAACCAACTATTACAAAGTTGTCCTCATCATGGAATTCCAAAACACATATTATGCCAAATATTATATGAAGGACTTAATTATCCAACTCGAACTCAACTTGAAACTATGTGTTATGGAGAATTTTTGGATAAATCAAGCGAGGAAGCTTGGTTTTTTTCGAAGAATATACCGATAAAGCTCAACAATGGAAATCAATTCATAAAAATCCTGGAGGAGTACACGCAGTAGACACCTCCCACTTCTTTACCAATGACTACCTAGTCAAAGAAGAGCTATTTCTGTATTCTCAAGAACAATTGAATGCCTTTGCTCCAACTAATCCTTCATATATTTCTAACTAGAGGAAGCATCCAAATTTGTCGTGGTCAAATCAAAATAATTTTGCAAGATCTTCACATTTTTGTTCAACGAGATAAAATAATCAACCTCCTCAAATACCCTATCCAACATTCGTTCCTCAAAGTAAGAGTTCTACTAGTCAAACTTATATACCTCCACATCGTAGAAACACATCAAAACCATCTCAACAGCCACAGTGCTATGTTCTTCCTGAAAGACAAATTAAGGAAATTTGAAGAGAAACTGATTATAAATGCAATCAACTCATGAAAATGGTAAAGAACTTGTCCATAGATAACAAAAATGAGAAATTATCAAGTCAAGTCGAAGTAAAACCTAAATATAATAATTCTTGGGGAGTGGATTCTAGTGAGGATGAAAAATTAAGCTCGATAAATTCAATTTTTACCTTAAGATCGAGTTAGAAAATTGATAATATCAGAGATTTCGGTGCTTTCAATAATATGATGTCTTTAATTGTTGACTTACCACACTTCCAACCGTTATCGAAAGGTGGCACTCGTAATATTCTTCCCTCCTCTATGAGTAAGCCAAACGATAATCAAAATTTTATTCGCAATGATAATTTTGAAACAACCCCTTACGAAATTGAAAATGAAAATCCTGATGAAGTTGTTAAAAATTCACAGATAGATTTGGATTTTGATTCTTTTAAAGATCAAGATTTAGTTTTTAATTTCGATCTCCCTTTACCTAACACTAACGAGATGGAAACCAAAAATTTTGAGGTTGGAAATTTTAAAAACAGTAAGGCTATTGCTGGTGTGGAATTTGGTGAACTCAAATTTATTGGACTGTCTGAAAATGAATTCTCAAACGATGGTGAGTCAAGTTTAATTTTTGAAGAAATTGCAAAAGAGGAAAAATGTGAGAGCTTAGTGTGTGAAGTTGAAAATTACACTAATAAGGCTAATGGTGAAGGTGAACCCAAAATTAATTTTGAACTTGTTGAGAATATCAAAATGTCAACTAACAAGGCACTTGATATTGAACATGATCATGGATCACCTCTTGATTTTACTAATTTATCTACAATTGTGCATGATCACTTATTTATAAAGTACTGCACCGATAAATTTGTCGAGTATATGAATCACATCATGCACAAAGCTTGGTTGGAGAAATCTACATTTACAAGATACCTAGATATCAATCTAATTAACTACAAATCTAGGAATAAAAATGAGATGCTAGTGAAAAGAAGTTTCTTATTAAGCAATGCACCTAAGCATAGTGTAGGGGAAAAAATAATACAAAAACCAAGTGCGGAAGAAAAAGGTGGTGGAAATATATGCATCGCATTCATCGTAAACATATATATATTATTTTATACACAATCCATTTATGCATATCAGTACATTGCATTTTATATTACAAACCATTTTGCATTGCATCCATTTATGGGTATTGTCCTTCAAGTTTAGAAAACGTTATGAATAGTGAGGACACTGTTGAATTTAAGTGTGGGGGGAGACTCATATTGGATTCATTCATTTTTTTCAATTTTACATGTTTTTCCTAGTTGCACTTATTTTTTTCTTTTCTGCATGTAAAATCACATTTATTTTAAGCATGCGCATTTAAGACATAGCATTTACTTGGAAAAAAATCGGTTTATTATAAATAGATACAGTAGGGTAGATATATTGCAATAGTCATTTGATGGAAATTTTTGTGAATCGTTAGCTTCAGATGGAAAATAAGATGAAAAGTGCAAATCACAGAAGATAATAGTAAGCTAATATGCAAGTTGATTCATAGGTGCAAATTACGAAGCTTGTTATTTATTGTCATTGTTTAAAAAGTGTTATCTCTAGAATACACAAGTTAACAGTTTTCACATCTATATAATGAAGAAGTGCTAAGATGATTTTGCATTATTCTCTCTTGTCTAATAATTATAGTGATAATGATAATAATAATAATTAATAAACCAAGGGTATCCAACATTGCTAGTACATCTAGCATTGGTGTGCACGCCCGTCAAGCTCTGTCCCACTCTCACGTAAGCCCGAAAGGCAGTGCATGAGAGGTATACCTTGGTCTCATTTATGAGTATTGTAATAACCCGAAAATCTGGGCCAGTTTAAAATTTTTATGTTGGCAATTTTAGTGAATTTTGAATATTTAAAATGAATTATTTTAAATAATATCGTCGTGAAATTTGTTTTGAATATAATTCGAACGTATATATTATATACGTCGTCGTTAGAATATGAATATTTATATATAATTATAAATAGAATTGAAAATGGCGCGGTAGTTCGATAATTCGATTTCGAACTTCAATTGAATGTACCGGGTGCAAAACAATCCGGATTTTAGTGAAACCAAAAACATTAGGATCTAATTGATAATATCTTTCCAGCGAATCTGAAAAATCGAAATTTCATAGCGGGAATCAAAAGATATGTCCAGTTGAAATTTCTGAATAGTCGTTATGGAATTCAGGCCCTTAAAAATGGACATTTTGCAAATGACCTCGGATTTCGACGAAACCACTTTTGTTGGGTCCGTGATGTCAAATTATTGCTAGGTTTCAAATTTCATAATTTTTCGAATCAATATGTGAGCGTGGCAAAGGAAAACGCGTTTGTCCAGTTTCAGTTGATTTTAATCGACTGGAAAATGGCCATTTTTCCAACGGTCTCAGAATTCGTCGAAACTAGTTTTGTTAGGACGGTATCGTCAATACGAAGCTAGAAAATATTTTTATGGAATTTATAGAGTTAGTATGTGACCCCGGTAATTTGAAATGTACGTTTAAAATTCAATATAGTGATTTAAATGTAAATTTAACGGAAACTGATTGTAACAGCCGAATCAGCTGACGATACATATCCCATTGTGTTCAGAATGGGGGTAAAACGCTATGGACGACAGGCGGTGGGCCTCGTTTCGAGGTCGTATGTAAAAGTCAACCCTTTTTGAAATTTAAAATAAAATAATATATATATTTACTTACCTCACCCTCTCTCCCTCATAATTCATTCAGTTAAATAAAAAAAAAGAAAAAAACGGGGGGGGGGGGGGGGGGGAAACGGAAAACCGCCCTTCGCCGCCTCCCCCTGGTGCTGTCGCCGCCGCCTCTTCCTCTTCTTCCCCTCTCTCGCATCCGCCCCTTCTTCCTCCTTCCTCCTCCATCGCGAGCTACAGACCTCGAAACCCACACTCCCCCTGAACCCATCGACGCAACGCCCCTCTCCCCCACGACAACAACTCCGCCTGCGCCACCTCAACGCGCCGCCCCGACCCCCTGCTTCTCCAATTCGACTCCTCCAATCCAAGACCGACGAGCCTCACCCCCCCCCCCTTTTTTCTTCCTCCAATGCGCTGTAAGTTTTTATTTTAATTTCTTTCGAATAATCCGGTTACATATTATAGTCTAAAGGGTTTTCCACTTAAATTTATGGTCTATAAGTTATAGAAGATGGGATTTTTAAAGTAGGAAAAGTTTGATTTTTATTTTTAAGAAAGTTTAGTTTTTTAATTAATTAAAAATATGGTTTTAAAGCGAAGAAAAGGTTCGGTTATTAATTAGAGAAAAGGGGATGATTTTTAATGGTTATGAAAACTGATTAGAAAAAGATTTAATTTGGTAAAAGGTATGATCTTTGTATTTTTGAAGGGATAAAAATATGATTTTTATATTTTTAAAGTATTAAAAATATAATCTTTACTATATAAAAGTATTAAAAATATAATCTTTATAGGATAGAGAATATAAAAATATAATCTTTATAGGATAGAGAATATAAAAATATAATCTTTGTATATGTAGCGAAATAAAAATCTGATTTTTATTTTATATACGTTGAAATAAAGTGGTGATTTTCATAATGATGGAATCTATATTTTTATAAAGGCGAAATCTTTATATAGAGAATAGCGAGGTAAAAATATAATTTTTATCTATATGGTAGCAATGTAAAAATAGAATTTTTATCCATGTAGCGTGATAGTAGAAATTCGATTTTTATATATTGAATAGCAAAGTAAAAATTCGATTTTTATATATTGAATAGCGAAGTGAAAATTCGATTTTTAAATGTATGAAGCGATTATAAAAATATGATTTTTAAATTGAAAGTGAACAAATAAAATGTGATTTTTATTTTAAAGACATCAGCAAATAAAAATGTGATTTTTATATATGTAGTGACTACGAGCAGCGAAAGTGACAAAAGGCGAGAACGACAAGATTTCCTGCATTAGAGTTGCCGTGAAGTTGGATAGCTATCTGTGAGAATTTCTCACCTTTCAATTTCTTTTTCTAGTTATATATATACTAGGATGCAGACGGTGCTTAGTAGCACCCGACACAATCGTCCACAGACCATGGACTTGTTTGTTTGGTTGCATAAATTAATTTGATGACTTGATTTGAATTGGTTGTTTGGTGAATTTGATTGATGTGTGAATGGCGTGGGCTTTCACTAGACCGGGGATAAGGCTAGGCCTCGTCCCGTTTCTAGTATCGTGCCGTTATGCCGCCGAAATTTTCTAAAGTATGTTAGAAAAATAAAAATATCATTTTCATTGTGTAAATGAAATGAATAGAAATTCATGTGTTGAAATAGAATATTTTATCGTTAAAAATATAATTTTTAACGTGGAAGTGAATAAAATAAAATATTCATTTACAAACTGGACGGTTTGTTTATGTACACCTATTTGAAGGACATTGATTGGGACGATAAATTTTACACATCGCCCAACTGCACAAATAAAATCTGTGTTTGATTGTTTGAAACCCCACACGGGTGTTGGGATGAAATTTGAAGTTCACTCATCCTGATTGATTAAATATGTCGATCGATTGATTGACAGGCTGTTATAAGCGTCAGATATCTATATTTGATGCTTATGCAGTGTAGTGCACTTTGGTTGATGATTGATTATTTTTCAATGCTATTATATACATGTGTTGTATGGAATCCATATAATTAACATTATATGGTGATTGGTTGGGCCTCATTCCAATCGGGAAAACAATGAATATTATAAAAGAAAATTCATGTGTTGAATATAAAAATAGTCATGTGGTGACGATGATCATGTGTTGAAACTATTCATGTGTTGAGTAAAATATTTTAAATAAAATAAATTACATCTTTATCACATTTAAAATTAGAACTACTCCCCAGTGGAAGTCTAATTAAAAATCAAACGATAGATACCATAGTTTTATAAAATATTTTACATAACAAAAATAGTGATGTGTTGACAGTACTCATGTGTTGAGATTAGTCGTGTGTTGAAAGAAATATAGATTCATGTGTTGAATGGGATAAATATTCATTTGTTGGATAGAATATAGAAGTTTTGAAAATATAAATCCGTGTTGATTAGAGATGCGTTATTTTGACGCGAACGATATTTATATCGATTTTATTCGTTGTATAATGAATATTGAAAAGTGATTTCGAAATGAATTGAATTGAAAACGATTTCGAAATGAATTGAATTGAAAACGATTTCGAAATGAATTGAATTGAAAACGATTTTGAAATGAATTGAATTGAAAACGATTTCGAAATGAATTGAATTGAAAACGATTTCGAAATGAATTGAATTGAAAACGATTTCGAAATGAATTGAATTGAAAACGAATTCAAATTGAATTGAAAGCGAATTGAAATGAATTCAAATTGAATTGAAATTTGAATTGAAATTTGAATTGAATAGAAATGAATTTTAAAACGAATTTATAAAGAAGAATTCAATTTTGATTCGAATTGAAAAGGAAGTTGAAATTGCTTTTGAAACGAATTTAAAACTATTTATATAATTCGTTTTAAATAGAAATCGACGAAATATATATTATATATATTATATATATAATATAATGGCCTGAATAGAACGCGCCGCGCCGCGGCAGTTCGCGAATTTCGACCATTTATTTCAAACGGACATTACGGGAGATCCGACCGTCGGATTCTCCTAAAACCGGAACCGTTGGGTTCGTATCGAAAAGAGCTTTCCAATAAATGTTAGAAATTTGAAACCTAACGGTTGGATTTGGAATTATGTCCAAATCAAATTCGAAAAAGGTCGCTGTAAGTGCAGTTCGATGGCCGTTGTTGGAAATCGACTGTACGGGCCTTGATAAAATTATCAAAAATATCTATAATTTGTGAAAAATTATAATATGTGAATTGGAAAGAAATGGGGCTGGAAAATTCCACATTAGAAGGTAAAAATAGATTTTTATCGAAATGAACTAGTTTTGAACTAGAATTAAAATCAATTTATTTTTGAAATAAATAAATTGAATTTGAAAGTGATTTTGAAAATAATCGATAATTTCCAATACGTGGATTGGACTGGAGCTGAATCGAAATTATCTTCGGGATATTTCGATGTTGGATTTCGTGACTATACAGATATTGTTATGGGAATTTGAAAGATATATTTTATATCGTTATTTCCAATACGATATTTGTTGGTTTCAGAATTTGGTATTGAATATAAGTCGATATATTTTCTATTCAGAGCCTTGTATTTAATATCAAATGTGATTTGGGTTTATCGTGAATCGTGTTTTAGATGACATTGGTTCTTTAACCCAGTTAAAGGCAGGATATTGATTTTTGAAAAGATTAAAACTAAGTGGAGTTTTAATGAATCTTTAATTAGATTAAAAATGTGAATTGATAATTTAAATTATCAAATCTGAAAAGTGATCGAGAGTGGAGTATCACCAGTTTTTCTCCAAAGCGATAGTTAAATCTTTAATTAGATTTGAACGTGAAATGGTAATTAATTTTACCGATAACACCGTGGTGTTAGGAATGGAGTATCACCAGTTTTGCTCCATGGGATATATAGGTTGGGATTGGGAAATAAAATAAATAATTACTTCGGTGTGGTTCGCTAATCCCGACTAGTTTGAAATGGTATCCAAAGGAAGATTATAGAATAAATTTAGAAGAATTTATCTCGGATAAAATTAATGGGAACATTTCCATAAGAATGTGTTTTTGTGAATAAAAGAATATTCTGAATTGGAATGAGGCGTTTGTTGTGTTTGTGTAACATTCGTTTATTATATACGTGGGTTATTCAGAAAGGCCGGGTTTATACCCATTCTGAATAATCGATTCGACGAGATGTCGAAGATGAAGACGGTGGTTGAAGACCGGAAGTCTTCACATCGTTTGGGTGATTACTGATGATCTTGATTGGGCTGTACACCCAGGATGAGGGAATCAGTTGGTGATCGTCCAGACGTACTTGGAGATGGATGGATATGCGAGGAAAGTGCCTCCGGTTTCGTTCAGACCCAGAACGAACTTGTAAATGGATTGTGTGTCTGACATTGGATTTTATTCTGTGTTGATTGATCTCTATTAAATATACATCTGTTTGGCGGCAGAGAATTTATTCTCTTGCTTAACGCCCTTCTCTGAGACGTACGAGCTCAGAGGTTGTATATCGATGGACATCAGTCGCATGGAGTGAATTGCCAGTGTGGCATGCGTAAGTGGCAGTTGATCAAGGCTTCTGTTGAAAAGCAAAGTCTTGTGGTTGATGATCAAAGCACGGCCTGTGTGGCGTAGCTTTGTGTATAACGTGAATTCGCGAGCCTCACACCTCGGTATGAGTCAAAAACGGGATACGGACCCAAGGAGTGCACGACGTTTCTTTCTAGCTAGGGTGGTGTCAGTGACCTACCAGCCCTGACATTTATATACTTTTCACCTGTGTGGTTGTTGGATACGAGGCGCCTCGGATATAGGTCTGTAAGGACCGGGAAACGTGTGTTCAGGAATAACTAATCCTCAAAAGTAAGAGAGGACCGGCCTTGGAGGTTCCAAAGGATCATAGTGGGGTCCTGAGGCATTTGCTAGAGTGTCTCGAACGCGGAGAGGAGCTTGCCCCTTGCCTCGACTCATGATGGAATCCAATTTCCAATACGTGTGTTTCGGTTTTATTTGTAGAACCTAGTATGGCGACATAGTGGTATGGGTCATTAATGCCGCCTATGATTGATATTTATGATTGAAATTGTTTTGACACTATACACTTATAATAGTATCAAATAATGTGTTTTAAACGTATCAAGCATGCTTTGGCTGTTATAAGGTAAAAACACTATCCTCCGGCTTGCGTTGCATTGTGTGATGGGACCTGGGTCTTATAACAGCTTCATTTTTCTTTATTTAGCACTGCGCTGTTTGTTTTATGCACTGGTATTCTTGGGAGGAAACCCGTTCCGTGTTATACGGCGTGGTCCCTTGATTTACCTAACTTTAAAACCAATATTAATAACTGTTTTAGTTCTCACACCAGTCACATGACTGACCTGGAGTTTATTGTTTTAACCTAAACTCTGGGTGCCCCTATTTTCCACACGGGCAGCTAGTAGTTTTGGTTTTGCAGATTTATATTCACAGGGTCCTGATTAACAACTGGAACGATGCTCGGAAAGCTCTGTATCCGTGTATCACTTCTAGTTGTGCTTTTGTATTATTTTCCGCTGCTATGTAATTTATTGTAATCTCTGATATTTATCGAATGTAATTTATTCATTTATAATCTGTATATTCTTGTATTCTGGTGGAATTGTTGTAATAACAATGAAATGTTCTTCCGTATGCGTTCTGTTTTGTCTTGTCCTCAATTCTATCCGTGCTTTCCTTCACGGGGAAGTTCGGGTCGTCTCATGGGCACCAAAGGATCACCGACCTATACTGACAATGTCAGAGTCGGCTTGCACAATCCGCTAAGCTCTATTTGTAACAACCCGAAAATCTGGGCCAGTTTAAAATTTTTATTTTGGCCATTTTAGCGAATTTTGATTATTTAAAATGAATTATTTTAAATAATATCTACGAGAAATTTATTTTCAATAGCATTAGAACGTATATATTATATACGTCGTCGTTAGAATATATAATTTTTATATATAATTATTAAAGGAATTGAAAATGGCGCGGTAGTTCGATAATTCGATTTCAAACTTCAATTGAATGTACCGGGTGCAAAACAATCCGGATTTTAGTGAAACCAAAAATGATAGGATCTAATTGATAATATCTTTCTATCGAATCCGAAAAATCAAGATTTCATAGCGGGAATCAAAAGATATGTCCAGTTGAAATTTCTGAATAGTCGCTATGGAATTCAGGCCCTTAAAAATGGGAATTTTGCAAACGACCTCGGATTTCGACGAAACCAGTTTTGTTGGGTCCGGGATGTAAAATTATTGCTAGGTTTTAAATTTCATAATTTTTCGAATCAATATATGAGCATGGCAAAGGAAAACGCGTTTGACCAGTTTCAGTTGATTTTAATCGACTGGAAAATGGTCATTTTTCTAACGGTCTCAGAATTCGACGAAACTAGTTTTGTTAGGACCGTATCGTCAATACGAAGCTAGAAAATATTTTTCTGGAATTTTTCGAGCTAGTATGCGACCCCGGTAATTTGAAATGTATGTTTAAAATTCAGTATAATGATTTAAATGTAAATTGAACGGAAACTGATCGTAACGATCGAATTGGCTTACGTGACATGTCCCATTGTGTTCGGAATGGGGGTAAACCGCTAGGGACGACAGTCGTTGGGTTTGATTTCGAGCTCGAACGTAAAATTTCCCTTTTTGTGGATTAAATAATATTATAAAATAAAAATAAATAACCTTAAAACCCTAATTTCTATCTCATAACAACGCAGCCGCTCTTTCTCGTTGGACGATCCAAATCGCCCCAACCTTCTTCCCTCTCGTTCTCCTCATCTACCAAATCGATTTCAGAAATTCCAGAAGTGAATTGTCGAGCTACAAGAGCTCTTCTAACTGAACGGTCATGATCTGGTGAAGTGTCTTTGATTGCTCGAATTTCGAGCAAGAACATATGCCGCTTGGAGGGCTTTTTTCGTCACATGGGTCCACCGAACTTGCTGCCACCGCCGGCGTGGAGGAAGAAGTCTCCAGCGCATCTAGTAGTGGCATTGGATCCAGGTGCGACGACTTATGGCGGCATTGATTTCGAACCCTAGTTCGGCGCACGATTTTGGGCAACAGCCTGAAGCTCTCGGGAAGAAAGGTGATTTTTATTTTATATCAACATCATTAATTTAAAGATCAATCTTTAATATGAACATCATTGGTTTAAAAATCAAATTTTTAATTATACATATCGTTGTTTTAAAATGGTAGATTAGTACATATATTTTTCAAAGTAGAAGTCGATATTTTTTTCAAAGTAGAAAACTATATTTTTCAAAGTAGAAGTCGATATTTTTTTCAAAGTAGAAAACTATATTTTTCAAAGTAGAAAACTATATTTTTCAAAGTAGAAGTCGATATTTTTTTCAAAGTAGAAAACTATATTTTTCAAAGTAGAAGTCGATATTTTTTTCAAAGTAGAAAACTATATTTTTCAAAGTAGAAAACTATATTTTTCAAAGTAGAAGTCGATATTTTTCATAGTAGAAAGGAGTGTGATTTTAGTTCATGAGAAAAGACTTGATTTTTTTTTTCTTTTTCCTTAGAAAGGACTTGAATTTTTTTTTATTAGTAAAGATTAGTTTTTTTTATTAAGTTAAAGAGTAGATTTTTTTTAAGTTAAAGACGTGGTTTTTGTTAAGTCAAAGACATGGTTTTGAAAAATGTAAAAGCAAAGTAAAGATTCGATTTTTATCATCTTGAAGCCAAATAAAAATTGAATTTTTATATGAGTAGCGTAATATAAATATAGTTTTTAGCATAGTAAAAATATAACAGTTTACGATATAAAAATATGATTTTTATATATTGAACATCGAAGTAAAAATATGATTTTTATATATTGAACATCGAAGTAAAAATATGATTTTTATATATTGAACATCGAAGTAAAAATATGATTTTTATATATTGAACATCGAAGTAAAAATATGATTTTTATATATTGAACATCGAAGTAAAAATATGATTTTTATATATTGAACATCGAAGTAAAAATATGATTTTTATATATTGAACATCGAAGTAAAAATATGATTTTTATATATTGAACATCGAAGTAAAAATTCGATTTTTATACATGTAGTGGCTACGGGCGAAGAAAGTGATAAGAGACGAGAACAGTGAAGATTTCTTGCATTGGAAGTGCCGTGGAGTTAGGATAGCTATCGGTGAGAACTTCTCACCTTTCAATTTAATTTTCTAGTTATATATATACTAGGATGCAGACGGTGCTTAGTAGCACCCGACACAATCGTCCACAGACCATGGACTTGTTTGTTTGATTGCAAAAATTAGTTAGATTATTTGATTGAAATTGAATTGTGTGGTGAAATGAATTGATTTGATTGATGTGTGAATGGCGTGGGCCTTCACTAGACCGGGGATAAGGCTAGGCCTCGTCCCGTTTCTAGTATCGTGTCGTTATGCCGCCGAAATTTTCTAAAATAAGTTAGAAAAATAACAATATCATTTTATAGAATAAATGAATTGAATAGAAATTCATATGTTGAAATAAAATGTTTTGTTGTTAAAAAAATATAATTTTTAACGTGAATGTAAATAAATAAATATTCATTTACAAACCGGACGGTTTGTTTATGTACACCTATTTGAAGGACATTGATTGGGTCGATAAATTTTACACATCGCCCAACTGCACAAATAAAATATGCGTTTGATTGTTTGAAACCCCACACGGGTGTTGGGATGAAATTTGAAGTTCACTCATCCTGATTGATTAAATATGTCGATCGATTGATTGACAGGCTGTTATAAGCGTTAGATATCTATATTTGATGCTTATACAGTGTAGTGCACTTGGTTGATGGTTGATTATTTTTCAATGCTATTATATACATGTGTTGTATGAAAATCCATATAATTAATTTTATATGGTGATTGATTGGGCCTCATTCCAATTTATAAAATTAAAGAATAATATAAAATAAAGGTTCATGTGTTGACAGTATTCATCCCTTGAGATTGGTCATGTGTTGAACGAAATATTTTAGTAATAAAATTTACATCTTTATCAATATAAAATAAAGGTTCATGTGTTGACAGTACTCATCCCTTGAGATTGGTCATGTGTTGAACGAAATATTTTAGTAATAAAATTTACATCTTTATCAATATAAAATAAAGGTTCATGTGTAGACAGTACTCATCCATTGAGATTGGTCATGTGTTGAACGAAATATTTTGATAATAACAACTATTTTGAAAAGGAAATATTTGAAAATAGAAATTTATGAAGCCGTGTTGATTAGATTGACGCCATTTTGACGTGAACGATATTTATATCGATTTTATTCATTTCGAAATGAATTGAATTGAAAACGATTTCGAAATGAATTGAATTGAAAACGATTTCGAAATGAATTGAATTGAAAACCATTTCGAAATGAATTGAATTGAAAACGATTTCGAAATGAATTGAATTGAAAACCATTTCGAAATGATTTGAATTGAAAACCATTTCGAAATGAATTGAATTGAAAACCATTTCGAAATGAATTGAATTGAAAACGATTTCGAAATGAATTGAATTGAAAACGATTTCGAAATGAATTGAATTGAAAACGATTTCGAAATGAATTGAATTGAAAACGATTTCAAAATGAATTGAATTGAAAACGATTTCGAAATGAATTAATTATAAAACAATTTAGAAATGAATTCGATTCAAATAGAAAACGAATTTGAATTGAATCGAATAGAAAGCGAATTTGAATTGAATCGAATTGAAAACGAATTCGAATCGAATTGAAAGCAAATCGAAATGAATTCAAATTGAATTGAAATTTGAATTGAATAGAAATGAATTTTAAAACGAATTTATAAAGAAGGATTCAATTTTTGCTTTGGATTGAAATGGGAGTTGAAATTGTTTTCGAAACGAATTCAAAACTATTTATAAAATTCATTTTAAATAGAAATCGACGAAATATATATTATATATATTATATATATATATAATATAATGGCCTGAATAGAACGCGCCGCGGCAGTTCGTGAATTTCGACCATTTATTTCAAACGGACATTACGGGAGATCCGACCGTCGGATTCTCCTGAAACCGGAACCGTTGGGTTCGTATCGAAAAGAGCTTTCTAACGAATATTAGAAATTTGAAATCTAACGGTTGGATTTGGAATTATGTCCAAATCAAATTTGAAAAAGGTCGCTATAAGTGCAGTTCGATGGCCGTTGATGGAAATCGACTGTACGGGCCTTGATAAAATTATTAAAAATAATAATAATTTGTGTAAAATCATAAGAAATGATTTGAGAAGAATTGGGATGAAAAACTCCATATTTGAAAAGATAAAAATAGATTTTTATCGAAATGAACTAGTTTTGAACTAGAATTATAATTCTATTTATTTTTAAATAAATAAATTGAATTTGAAAAGGGTTTTAAAAATAACCAGAATCTCCAATGATTGCATTGGAGTGGATTTGAATCGAAATTGTCTTCGGAATATTTCGATGTTGGAATTCGTGATTATACAGATGTGGTTATGGAAATTTGAAAGATATATATTTATATCGTTATTTCCAATACGACATTTGTTAATCGTAGAATTTGATATTGAATATAAGCCGATATATTTTCTATTCAGAGCCTTATATTGAATATCAAATGTGATTTGGGTTTGTCGTGAATGGTGTCTTCACTAACACTGTTCTTGAACCCAGTTGAGAAAAGATTAAATCTTTTTATTTAGATTTAATGAAGTGTACCAATTAAATAATATTTAATTGGGATTGAATTGATATTGATTTTTGGGTTTATCGTGAACAGTGTTTTAAACAACACTCGTTCTTTAACCCGATAATTAATGAATGTGATTTTGGGTTTATCGTGAACTGTGTTTTTAAATGACACTGATTCTTTAACCCAGTTAAAGATTAAAACTAAGTGGAGTTTTAATGAATCCTTAATTAGATTGAAAAGATCGAAAATGGAAAATAAAGATTAATAATTGTTTTAGTTCTCACACCAGTCACATGACTGACCTGGAGTTTATTGTATTAACCTAAACTCTGGGTGCCCTTATTTTGGCATGGGCAGCTAGTAGTTTTGGTTTTGCAGATTTATATTCACAGGATCCTGGTTTACAGCTGGAACGTTATCCGGAAAGCTTTGTATCCGTATATCTCTTCTAGTTGTGTATTGTATTATTTTCCGCTGCTATGTGTTTAAATGTAATTTAAATCTCTGATATTTCTGTGTAATATTCATTTATACTCTGTATATTCTTGTAATCTGATGCATTCTTGTAATAAGCAATGAAATGTTCTTCTGTATGTGTTCTGTTGTGGTTTGTTCTCGAACTATCCGACGCTTTCCTTTACGGGGAAGTTACGGGTTTTCACAGTTGGTATCAGAGCTTTGGTTTACAAAGCTAGAGAACAAGGAACATTAGAACCCTACGAAAGAATTCATCAGATATTGGGTTAGTAATATCCAATGGGAATGACTCGTTAGAGATGGGATCAGTAGTATCCTAGAACGAGTGTGAAGAGTAAAATTTCAAAGTGAAAACAAGTTTGTTTTGAAAATTTAAATCAACTATTCGTATTTGATTATTTATTTATATTGATTTTGGACAATTCAGTATATAAAGAATTTGCATATACGCCTTGCAAACGTATATTCAAAGTTTTAATATATTGGATAGATATAGCTGTAACAACCCGTAAAATCTGGGCCAGTTTAAAATTTTATTTTGGCAATTATAGCGAGTTTTGATTATTTAAAATGAATTATTTTAAATAATATCGACGAGAAATTTATTTTGAATAGAATTCGAACGTATATAGTATACGCGTCGTCGTTAGAATATAAATAATTATATATAATTATTTATATAGAATTGAAAATGGCGCGGTAGTTCGATAATTCGATTTCAAACTTCAATTGAATGTACCGGGTGCAAAACAATCCGGATTTTAGTGAAACCAAAAATAATGGAATCTAATTGTGAATATCTTTCCAACGAATCCGAAAGATCAAGATTTCGTAGCGAGAATCAAAAGATATGTCTAGTTGAAAATTCTGAATAGTCGCTATGGAATTCAGGCCCTTAAAAATGGACATTTTGCAAATGACCTCGGATTTCGACGAAACCAGTTTTGTTGGGTCCGTGATGTTAAGTTATTGCTAGGTTTCAAATTTCATAATTTTTCGAATCAATATGTGAGCGTGGCAAAGGAAAACGCGTTTGACCAGTTTCAGTTGATTTTAATCGACTGGAAATTGGCCATTTTTCAAACGGTCTCAGAATTCGACGAAACTAGTTTTGTTAGGACCGTATCGTCAATACGAAGCTAGAAAATATTTTTCTGGAATTTTTCTAGTTAGTATGTGACCCCGGTAATTTGAAATGTACGTTTAAAATTCAATATAAAGTTTTAAATGTAAATTTAATGGAAACTGATTCAAACAGTCGAATCAGCTTGCGATACATATCCCATTGTGTTCGGAATGGGGGTAGAACGCTATAGACGACAGGCGGTGGGCCTCGTTTAGAGGTCGTATTTGAAAGTCAACTCTTTAGGATAAAATAAATTAAAAAAAAAAAAAAAAAAAAAAAAAAAAAATTTCTCTCCCTTAAAACCTTTTGGCCCCCCCCCCGATCATTCTTCTGTAAAGGATAAAAAAGAAAAAAAAAACCCCAGACATCGTCGAACTTCCGCCGCCGCCCTCCTCTCAGCGCGCCGCCACTGGCGCGACAACCCTCCCCCAAGTCAACCTCCGGCGCCGCTTCCTCCCACTAGCCGCAACCCCCGATCGAACCCCCCTCTCCTCCGCAGTCCCCTTTCCCCCTCGAAATAGCCGACGCAACCCCTTCATCCCCCCCCCCCCCCCCCCGCGCCACCGCACTGGAAGCCGCTCCACCCCTCCTCCTCCCTCTTCGTACAATAACAGTAAGTTTTTTTCTTAATTTCGTTTTTATTTTAATTCTTTAAAGCATTTAAAAACTGATTTGTATTCATTTTAAAACTGATTTTTATTCATTTTAAAAACTGATTTTTATTCATTTTAAAAACTGATTTGTATTCATTTTAAAACTGATTTAAGGAAAATATAAAATCAAAATTTTAAAAGTAATTTGAAACTGATTTTTGAAAGGTGAAAACTTTTAATTTAAAAAGGTGAAAACTTTTAATTTAAAAAGGTGAAAACTTTTAATTTAAAAAGGTGAAGACTTTAATTTAAAATGGTGAAAACTTTTAATTTAAAAAGGTGAAGACTTTAATTTAAAATGGTGAAAACTTTATTTTTATAAAGGCGAAATCAATATTTTTGAAATGAGATTATTGTCTATATATTAGCGGAATAAAAATTCGATTTTTAAGTATTGAACTTTGAAATAAAAATTCGATTTTTAAGTATTGAACTTTGAAATAAAAATTCGATTTTTAAGTATTGAACTTTGAAATAAAAATTCGATTTTTAAGTATTGAACTTTGAAATAAAAATTCGATTTTTATATATTGAACTTTGAAATAAAAATTCGATTTTTATATATTGAACTTTGAAATAAAAATTCGATTTTTATATATTGAACTTTGAAATAAAAATTCGATTTTTATATATTGAACTTTGAAGTAAAAATTCGATTTTTATATATTGAACTTTGAAATAAAAATTCGATTTTTATATATTGAACTTTGAAATAAAAATTCGATTTTTATATATTGAACTTTGAAATAAAAATTCGATTTTTATATATTGAACTTTGAAATAAAAATTCGTTTTTATATATATAGTGGCCTTGGGCAACGAAGGTGACAAAAAGGCGAAACGACGAAGACTTCTGCAAAAGAAGAGTCGAGATGGTTGGATAGCTAAAAGTGAGAATTTCTCACCTTTCTATTTTATTTCTAGTTATATATATATACTAGGATGCAGACGGTGCTTAGTAGCACCCGACACAATCGTCCACAGACCATGGACTTGTTTGTTTGACTGTTTGGTGATTGATTGCGATATTGGTTTGAATGTGGTTTGTGGTGTGAAAAATCGAATCGATAAATTGGTTAGGATTAGACGTGCGCCGTTATAAGGCGAAGGAGTAAGGCTAGGTTAGATCCTTACTTCAAAGTTTGTGGTTTGCATAACGAATTGATTTGATTGATGTGTGAATGGCGTGGGCCTTCACTAGACCGGGGATAAGGCTAGGCCTTGTCCCGTTTCTAGTATCGTGCCGTTATGCCGCCGAAATTTTCTAAAATAAGTTAGAAAAAAAAAAATAAAAATAGCATTTTATTTAACGAATGAACTGAATAGAAATTCATATGTTAAAATAAAATGTGTTATCGTTAAAAATATAATTTTTAACGTGAATGTGAATAAATAAATATTCATTTACAAACCAGACGGTTTGTTTATGTACACCTATTTGAATGACGTTGATTGGGTCGATAAATTTTTCACATCGCCTAACTGCACAAATAAAATATGTGTTTGATTGTTTGAAACCCCACACGGGTGTTAGGATGAAATTTGAAGTTCACTCATCCTGATTGATTAAATATGTCGATCGATTGATTGACAAGCTGCTATAAGCGTTAAATGTCTATATTTGATGCTTATACAGTGTAGTGCACTTTGGTTGATGGTTGATTATTCATCGTTGTTGATATATACATGTGTTGTAGAAAATCCATATAATTAACATTATATGGTAATTGATTGGGCCTCATTCCAGTTTCAAAAAAAAAAAAAAAAAAGAAATATTTGAAATAGAAATATTTGAAATAGAAATATTTGAAATAGAATATTTGAAAATAGAAATATGTGAAGCCGTGAGGATTAGATTGACGCCATTTTGACGTGAACGATATTTATATCGATTTTATTCATTTTAAAATGAATATTGAAAAGTGATTTCGAAATCGAATATTTTGAAATGAATTGAAATCAAATATTTTGAAATGAATTGAATAAAACGATTTCGAAATGAATTGAAAATAAAACGATTTCGAAATGAATTGCATTGAAAACGATTTCGAAATGAATTGAATTGAAAACGATTTCGAAATGAATTGAATTGAAAACGATTTCGAAAAGAATTGAATTGAAAACGAATTGAAATGGATTCAAATTGAATTGAAATTTGAATTGAATAGAAATGAATTTTGAAACGAATTTATAAAGAAGAATTCAATTTTGATTTGAATTGAAAAGGAGGTTGAAATTGCTTTTGAAACGAATTTAAAACTATTTATATAATTCGTTTTAAATAGAAATCGACGAAGTATATATTATATATATTATATATATAATATAATGGCCTGAATAGAACGCGCCGCGCCGCGGCAGTTCGTGAATTTCGACCATTTATTTCAAACGGACATTGCGGGAGATCCGACCGTCGGATTCTCCTAAAACCGGAACCGTTGGGTTCGTATCGAAAAGAGCTTTCTAATGAATGTTAGAAATTTGAAATCTAACGGTTGGATTTGGAGATACGTCCAAATCAAATTCGAAAAAGGTCGCTGTAAGTGCAGTTCGATGGCCGTTGTTGGAAATCGACTGTACGGGCCTTGATAAAATTATTAAAAATAGTAATAATTTGTGTAAAATCATAAGAAATGATTTGTGAAAGTTTGGGATGAAAAACTCCATATTTGAAAAGATAAAAATAGATTTTTATCGAAATGAACTAGTTTTGAACTAGAATTATAATTCTATTTATTTTTAAATAAATAAATTGAATTTGAAAAGGGTTTTGAAAATAACCAAAATTTCCAATGATTGCATTGGAGTGGATTTGAATCGAAATTGTCTTCGGAATATTTCGATGTTGGAATTCGTGATTATACAGGTGTGGTTATGGAAATTTGAAAGATATATATTTATATCGTTATTTCCAATACGACATTTGTTAGTCGTAGAATTCGATATTGAATATAAGCCGATATATTTTCTATTCAGAGCCTTGTATTGAATATCGAATGTGATTTGGGTTTGTCGTGAATGGTGTCTTCACTAACACTGTTCTTGAACCCAGTTGAGAAAAGATTAAATCTTTTTATTTAGATTTAATGAAGTGTACCAATTAAATAATATTTAATTGGAATTGAATCGATGTAGATTTTTGGGTTTATCGTGAACAGTGTTTTAAATAACACTTGTTCTTTAACCCGATAATTAATGAATGTGATTTGGGTTTGTCGTGAATGGTGTCTTCACTAACACTGTTCTTGAACCCAGTTGAGAAATGATTAAATCTTTTTATTTAGATTTAATGAAGTGTACCAATTAAATAATATTTAATTGGAATTGAATGAATATTGATTTTTGGGTTTATCGTGAACAGTGTTTTAAATAACACTTGTTCTTTAACCCGATAATTAATGAATGTGATTTGGGTTTGTCGTGAATGGTGTCTTCACTAACACTGTTCTTGAACCCAGTTGAGAAAAGATTAAATCTTTTGATTTAGATTTGATGAAGTGTACCAATTAAATAATATTTAATTGGAATTGAATGAATATTGATTTTTGGGTTTATCGTGAACAGTGTTTTAAATAACACTTGTTCTTTAACCCGATAATTAATGGGATGTGACTTTGGGTTTATCGTGAACCGTGTTTTAAATGACACTGATTCTTTAACCCAGTCACAGATTAAAACTAAGTGGAGTTTTAATGAATCTTTAATTAGATTGAAAAGAATCGAGAATGGAGTATCACCAGTTTTGCTCCAGGCGATAGTTAAATCTTTAATTAGATTTGAATGTGAAATTTAGAAACTAACTGTCGGTTAGCCAAGCAGAATGGTTTTCTGGATATTGATCTGATGTTGGTTTCGGCCTTCGGGGTTAATATTTGGGAAATTATTCTCTTGATTAATTTACGGTTAGTGACTAATGAATTGGAATGAGGCGTATGTTGTGTTTGTGTAACACTTTTATAATATATACGCGAGTTATTCGGAAAGACCGGGTTTATCCCATTCTGAATAACTGATACGACGATAAGTCGAAGATGAAGACGATGGTCGAAGACCGGAGGTCTTCACGTCGTTTTGGGTAATTACTGATGATCTTGATTGGGCTGTACACCC
Organism: Allium sativum; assembly: GCA_030737875.1. Lineage (NCBI taxonomy): Eukaryota > Viridiplantae > Streptophyta > Magnoliopsida > Asparagales > Amaryllidaceae > Allium > Allium sativum. The sequence goes on from CM060926.1 coordinate 695,149,437, forward strand.
AAGAAGATGGAAACAGTTAGTGATCGTCCAGACGTACTTGGAGATCGATGGATATGCGGGGTACTAGGTGCCTCCGGTTTCGTTCAGACCCAGGACGGACTTGTAAATGGACTGTGTGTCTGACATCGGATTTCATTCTGTGTGACTGATATCGGTTGCATAGGATGGTTTGCCTGTGTGGCATGCTAAGATGCAAATGATCAAGGCTTCTGTTGAAAAGCAAAGTCTTGTGGTGATGATCAAAGCACGGCCTTTGTGGCGTAGCTTTGTGTAACGTTTACCTCGCGTGTTTCACACCAGGTATGAACCAAAAACGGGAGACGGACCTCAGGGAGGACTTGCGTTTCTTTCTAGCTAAAAGTGGCGTCAGTGGTTTTACACGCCCTGACGAGTTTGACTTATGTGGTTGTTGCTGTTGCGAGGCGCCTCGGATTGATCGGTCGTTCTCGAACCGATGGAGTCATTCGTTGGCTCGTTTGCGCCCCAAAGGGCGGGGAGACGTATTGTTCAGGCATAATAATCCACATCGGTGGACCGGCCCTGACGATCCAGGGGGCAGTTGCGGCTGTTCCTGAGACATGGTAGGCTAGATTGTCTCGAATCGGTAGAGGACGATCCCTGGCCTCGGTTCATAGACGGAAATCCAATTTCCAAATACGTGACTTTGCGGTTTTATTTGTAAACCTATATATGGCGACATGATATATGGTACCCATGCCGCCTATGATTGATACTTATGATTTGAAGTTGTTTTATACAATATGCACTTATTATAGTATCAAATGATTTGTTTTAAACGTATCAAGCATTCTTTGGCTGTTATAAGGGAAAACCCTATCCCCCGGCTTGCGTTGCATTGTGTGATAGGACCTGGGTCTTATAACAGCTTCATTTTTCTTTATTTAGCATTGCGCTGTTTGTTTTATGCACTGGTATTCTTGGGAGGAAACCCGTTCCGTGTTATACGGCGTGGTCCCTTGATTTACCTAATGATTTAGAATAAAGATTAATAACTGTTTTAGTTCTCACACCAGTCACATGACTGACCTGGAGTTTATTGTTTTAACCTAAACTCTGGGTGCCCCTATTTTTGACACGGGCAGCTAGTAGTTTTGGTTTTGCAGATTTATATTCACAGGATCCTGGTTTACAGCTGGAACGATATCCGGAAAGCTTTGTATCCGTATATCTCTTCTAGTTGTGTATTGTATTATTTTTCCGCTGCTATGTAACTTATTGTTAATCTCTGATATTTCTGTGTAATATTTATTCATTTATACTCTGTATATTCTTGTAATCTGATGCATTGTTGTAATATACGATGAGATGTTCTTATGTATGCGTTATGTTGTGGCTTGTTCTCGAACTATCCGACGCTTTCCCTTACGGGGAAGTTGCGGGTCTTTACACGTGGTATCAGAGCTTTGGTTTACAAAGCTCAGAGAACAAGACACATTAGAACCATACGAAAGAATTCATCAGATGTTGGATTGGTAATATCCAATGGGGATGACTCGTTAGAGATAGGATCAGTAGTATCCTAGAACGAGTGTGAAGAGTATATTTTTCAAATGAAAACAAATTTTGTTTTGAAAATTTAAATCAATTATTCGTATCTGATTATCTATTTATATTGAATTTGGACAGTCCAGTATATATATAGTCTTTGCGTATGCGTCTGATCCACGTGTATTTGAAGTTTTAATATACTGGATAGATATAGAGCCACACTCTAGTCGCCCGGAGACGATTCTGATGATAGTCTAGACATCATCAGAATTGGTATTCGAGTTTCGAAGGTGTGATTTTCTATATATTTCCATTAGACTGGTGTGAGAACCAAAACTTATATAGCTAGATTTATTTGTTGTGATTTGGCATCAAAAATCTGATTTTTGACTATGTATCAAAGTTATGAATTTGAAACTCTAATTCACTAATTGATTGATGTTTGGGTTGTTTGTTTAATTTTTTGATAATTTTGAACCGTTTAGCCTAATTATATCAAATATTGAACGATATTGAAAATTGGTCGCATCTGCTTGCATATACATATATATCTTTGAACAGGTCATAGCAAGGAGGCTAGAGCAGAGAATAAAATTTGTTTGCCCGACAAATAGGTACATGTTTACTACATAATTTCCTGTTTTGTTTGGGTGATGATGATTTTGTGAGCCTATTGGCTAGCCGCTTGGCTTTTTCTTTTTCTTTTTGAGATCTGAAGGACCGGGGAAGCTATTTGAAATTCCCCGATGCTCCCGGTGCAGGGGAGGTTATGGCGAAATTTTTCAAAAATTTAGGGTGTTAGCCAAATTTTTGAAATTTTGAAAATTCTCAGAAACTAAAGAGTTAGAGAATGGAGGCCGAATCGAGCGTAGAGCTGATTAATCAATCCACTTTCGACTTTGTTCCTTTTCGGGGACGAAAAGTTTTAAGTGGGGGAGATTGTAACAACCCGTAAAATCTGGGCCAGTTTAAAATTTTATTTTGGCAATTATAGCGAGTTTTGATTATTTAAAATGAATTATTTTAAATAATATCGACGAGAAATTTATTTTGAATAGAATTCGAACGTATATAGTATACGCGTCGTCGTTAGAATATAAATAATTATATATAATTATTTATATAGAATTGAAAATGGCGCGGTAGTTCGATAATTCGATTTCAAACTTCAATTGAATGTACCGGGTGCAAAACAATCCGGATTTTAGTGAAACCAAAAATAATGGAATCTAATTGTGAATATCTTTCCAACGAATCCGAAAGATCAAGATTTCGTAGCGAGAATCAAAAGATATGTCTAGTTGAAAATTCTGAATAGTCGCTATGGAATTCAGGCCCTTAAAAATGGACATTTTGCAAATGACCTCGGATTTCGACGAAACCAGTTTTGTTGGGTCCGTGATGTTAAGTTATTGCTAGGTTTCAAATTTCATAATTTTTCGAATCAATATGTGAGCGTGGCAAAGGAAAACGCGTTTGACCAGTTTCAGTTGATTTTAATCGACTGGAAATTGGCCATTTTTCAAACGGTCTCAGAATTCGACGAAACTAGTTTTGTTAGGACCGTATCGTCAATACGAAGCTAGAAAATATTTTTCTGGAATTTTTCTAGTTAGTATGTGACCCCGGTAATTTGAAATGTACGTTTAAAATTCAATATAAAGTTTTAAATGTAAATTTAATGGAAACTGATTCAAACAGTCGAATCAGCTTGCGATACATATCCCATTGTGTTCGGAATGGGGGTAGAACGCTATAGACGACAGGCGGTGGGCCTCGTTTAGAGGTCGTATTTGAAAGTCAACTCTTTAGGATAAAATAAATTAAAAAAAAAAAAAAAAAAAAAAAAAAAAAATTCTCTCCCTTAAAACCTTTTGGCCCCCCCCCCGATCATTCTTCTGTAAAGGATAAAAAAGAAAAAAAAAACCCCAGACATCGTCGAACTTCCGCCGCCGCCCTCCTCTCAGCGCGCCGCCACTGGCGCGACAACCCTCCCCCAAGTCAACCTCCGGCGCCGCTTCCTCCCACTAGCCGCAACCCCCGATCGAACCCCCCTCTCCTCCGCAGTCCCCTTTCCCCCTCGAAATAGCCGACGCAACCCCTTCATCCCCCCCCCCCCCCCCCCGCGCCACCGCACTGGAAGCCGCTCCACCCCTCCTCCTCCCTCTTCGTACAATAACAGTAAGTTTTTTTCTTAATTTCGTTTTTATTTTAATTCTTTAAAGCATTAAAAACTGATTTGTATTCATTTTAAAACTGATTTTTATTCATTTTAAAAACTGATTTTTATTCATTTAAAAAACTGATTTGTATTCATTTTAAAACTGATTTAAGGAAAATATAAAATCAAAATTTTAAAAGTAATTTGAAACTGATTTTTGAAAGGTGAAAACTTTTAATTTAAAAAGGTGAAAACTTTTAATTTAAAAAGGTGAAAACTTTTAATTTAAAAAGGTGAAGACTTTAATTTAAAATGGTGAAAACTTTTATAATTTAAAAAGGTGAAGACTTTTAATTTAAAATGGTGAAAACTTTATTTTTATAAAGGCGAAATCAATATTTTTGAAATGAGATTATTGTCTATATATTAGCGGAATAAAAATTCGATTTTTAAGTATTGAACTTTGAAATAAAAATTCGATTTTTAAGTATTGAACTTTGAAATAAAAATTCGATTTTTAAGTATTGAACTTTGAAATAAAAATTCGATTTTTAAGTATTGAACTTTGAAATAAAAATTCGATTTTTATATATTGAACTTTGAAATAAAAATTCGATTTTTATATATTGAACTTTGAAATAAAAATTCGATTTTTATATATTGAACTTTGAAATAAAAATTCGATTTTTATATATTGAACTTTGAAGTAAAAATTCGATTTTTATATATTGAACTTTGAAATAAAAATTCGATTTTTATATATTGAACTTTGAAATAAAAATTCGATTTTTATATATTGAACTTTGAAATAAAAATTCGATTTTTATATATTGAACTTTGAAATAAAAATTCGTTTTTATATATATAGTGGCCTTGGGCAACGAAGGTGACAAAAAGGCGAAACGACGAAGACTTCTGCAAAAGAAGAGTCGAGATGGTTGGATAGCTAAAAGTGAGAATTTCTCACCTTTCTATTTTATTTCTAGTTATATATATATACTAGGATGCAGACGGTGCTTAGTAGCACCCGACACAATCGTCCACAGACCATGGACTTGTTTGTTTGACTGTTTGGTGATTGATTGCGATATTGGTTTGAATGTGGTTTGTGGTGTGAAAAATCGAATCGATAAATTGGTTAGGATTAGACGTGCGCCGTTATAAGGCGAAGGAGTAAGGCTAGGTTAGATCCTTACTTCAAAGTTTGTGGTTTGCATAACGAATTGATTTGATTGATGTGTGAATGGCGTGGGCCTTCACTAGACCGGGGATAAGGCTAGGCCTTGTCCCGTTTCTAGTATCGTGCCGTTATGCCGCCGAAATTTTCTAAAATAAGTTAGAAAAAAAAAAAATAAAAATAGCATTTTATTTAACGAATGAACTGAATAGAAATTCATATGTAAAATAAAATGTGTTATCGTTAAAAATATAATTTTTAACGTGAATGTGAATAAATAAATATTCATTTACAAACCAGACGGTTTGTTTATGTACACCTATTTGAATGACGTTGATTGGGTCGATAAATTTTTCACATCGCCTAACTGCACAAATAAAATATGTGTTTGATTGTTTGAAACCCCACACGGGTGTTAGGATGAAATTTGAAGTTCACTCATCCTGATTGATTAAATATGTCGATCGATTGATTGACAAGCTGCTATAAGCGTTTAAATGTCTATATTTGATGCTTATACAGTGTAGTGCACTTGGTTGATGGTTGATTATTCATCGTTGTTGATATATACATGTGTTGTAGAAAATCCATATAATTAACATTATATGGTAATTGATTGGGCCTCATTCCAGTTTCAAAAAAAAAAAAAAAAAAGAAATATTTGAAATAGAAATATTTGAAATAGAAATATTTGAAATAGAATATTTGAAAATAGAAATATGTGAAGCCGTGAGGATTAGATTGACGCCATTTTGACGTGAACGATATTTATATCGATTTTATTCATTTTAAAATGAATATTGAAAAGTGATTTCGAATTCGAATATTTTGAAATGAATTGAAATCAAATATTTTGAAATGAATTGAATAAAACGATTTCGAAATGAATTGAAAATAAAACGATTTCGAAATGAATTGCATTGAAAACGATTTCGAAATGAATTGAATTGAAAACGATTTCGAAATGATTGAATTGAAAACGATTTCGAAAAGAATTGAATTGAAAACGAATTGAAATGGATTCAAATTGAATTGAAATTTGAATTGAATAGAAATGAATTTGAAACGAATTTATAAAGAAGAATTCAATTTGATTTGAATTGAAAAGGAGGTTGAAATTGCTTTTGAAACGAATTTAAAACTATTTATATAATTCGTTTTAAATAGAAATCGACGAAGTATATATTATATATATTATATATATAATATAATGGCCTGAATAGAACGCGCCGCGCCGCGGCAGTTCGTGAATTTCGACCATTTATTTCAAACGGACATTGCGGGAGATCCGACCGTCGGATTCTCCTAAAACCGGAACCGTTGGGTTCGTATCGAAAAGAGCTTTCTAATGAATGTTAGAAATTTGAAATCTAACGGTTGGATTTGGAGATACGTCCAAATCAAATTCGAAAAAGGTCGCTGTAAGTGCAGTTCGATGGCCGTTGTTGGAAATCGACTGTACGGGCCTTGATAAAATTATTAAAAATAGTAATAATTTGTGTAAAATCATAAGAAATGATTTGTGAAAGTTTGGGATGGATGAAAAACTCCATATTTGAAAAGATAAAAATAGATTTTTATCGAAATGAACTAGTTTTGAACTAGAATTATAATTCTATTTATTTTTAAATAAATAAATTGAATTTGAAAAGGGTTTTGAAAATAACCAAAATTTCCAATGATTGCATTGGAGTGGATTTGAATCGAAATTGTCTTCGGAATATTTCGATGTTGGAATTCGTGATTATACAGGTGTGGTTATGGAAATTTGAAAGATATATATTTATATCGTTATTTCCAATACGACATTTGTTAGTCGTAGAATTCGATATTGAATATAAGCCGATATATTTTCTATTCAGAGCCTTGTATTGAATATCGAATGTGATTTGGGTTTGTCGTGAATGGTGTCTTCACTAACACTGTTCTTGAACCCAGTTGAGAAAAGATTAAATCTTTTTATTTAGATTTAATGAAGTGTACCAATTAAATAATATTTAATTGGAATTGAATCGATGTAGATTTTTGGGTTTATCGTGAACAGTGTTTTAAATAACACTTGTTCTTTAACCCGATAATTAATGAATGTGATTTGGGTTTGTCGTGAATGGTGTCTTCACTAACACTGTTCTTGAACCCAGTTGAGAAATGATTAAATCTTTTTATTTAGATTTAATGAAGTGTACCAATTAAATAATATTTAATTGGAATTGAATGAATATTGATTTTTGGGTTTATCGTGAACAGTGTTTTAAATAACACTTGTTCTTTAACCCGATAATTAATGAATGTGATTTGGGTTTGTCGTGAATGGTGTCTTCACTAACACTGTTCTTGAACCCAGTTGAGAAAAGATTAAATCTTTTGATTTAGATTTGATGAAGTGTACCAATTAAATAATATTTAATTGGAATTGAATGAATATTGATTTTTGGGTTTATCGTGAACAGTGTTTTAAATAACACTTGTTCTTTAACCCGATAATTAATGGGATGTGACTTTGGGTTTATCGTGAACCGTGTTTTAAATGACACTGATTCTTTAACCCAGTCACAGATTAAAACTAAGTGGAGTTTTAATGAATCTTTAATTAGATTGAAAAGAATCGAGAATGGAGTATCACCAGTTTTGCTCCAGGCGATAGTTAAATCTTTAATTAGATTTGAATGTGAAATTTAGAAACTAACTGTCGGTTAGCCAAGCAGAATGGTTTTCTGGATATTGATCTGATGTTGGTTTCGGCCTTCGGGGTTAATATTTGGGAAATTATTCTCTTGATTAATTTACGGTTAGTGACTAATGAATTGGAATGAGGCGTATGTTGTGTTTGTGTAACACTTTTATAATATATACGCGAGTTATTCGGAAAGACCGGGTTTATCCCATTCTGAATAACTGATACGACGATAAGTCGAAGATGAAGACGATGGTCGAAGACCGGAGGTCTTCACGTCGTTTTGGGTAATTACTGATGATCTTGATTGGGCTGTACACCCAAGAAGATGGAAACAGTTAGTGATCGTCCAGACGTACTTGGAGATCGATGGATATGCGGGGTACTAGGTGCCTCCGGTTTCGTTCAGACCCAGGACGGACTTGTAAATGGACTGTGTGTCTGACATCGGATTTCATTCTGTGTGACTGATATCGGTTGCATAGGATGGTTTGCCTGTGTGGCATGCTAAGATGCAAATGATCAAGGCTTCTGTTGAAAAGCAAAGTCTTGTGGTGATGATCAAAGCACGGCCTTTGTGGCGTAGCTTTGTGTAACGTTTACCTCGCGTGTTTCACACCAGGTATGAACCAAAAACGGGAGACGGACCTCAGGGAGGACTTGCGTTTCTTTCTAGCTAAAAGTGGCGTCAGTGGTTTTACACGCCCTGACGAGTTTGACTTATGTGGTTGTTGCTGTTGCGAGGCGCCTCGGATTGATCGGTCGTTCTCGAACCGATGGAGTCATTCGTTGGCTCGTTTGCGCCCCAAAGGGCGGGGAGACGTATTGTTCAGGCATAATAATCCACATCGGTGGACCGGCCCTGACGATCCAGGGGGCAGTTGCGGCTGTTCCTGAGACATGGTAGGCTAGATTGTCTCGAATCGGTAGAGGACGATCCCTGGCCTCGGTTCATAGACGGAAATCCAATTTCCAAATACGTGACTTTGCGGTTTTATTTGTAAACCTATATATGGCGACATGATATATGGTACCCATGCCGCCTATGATTGATACTTATGATTTGAAGTTGTTTTATACAATATGCACTTATTATAGTATCAAATGATTTGTTTTAAACGTATCAAGCATTCTTTGGCTGTTATAAGGGAAAACCCTATCCCCCGGCTTGCGTTGCATTGTGTGATAGGACCTGGGTCTTATAACAGCTTCATTTTTCTTTATTTAGCATTGCGCTGTTTGTTTTATGCACTGGTATTCTTGGGAGGAAACCCGTTCCGTGTTATACGGCGTGGTCCCTTGATTTACCTAATGATTTAGAATAAAGATTAATAACTGTTTTAGTTCTCACACCAGTCACATGACTGACCTGGAGTTTATTGTTTTAACCTAAACTCTGGGTGCCCCTATTTTTGACACGGGCAGCTAGTAGTTTTGGTTTTGCAGATTTATATTCACAGGATCCTGGTTTACAGCTGGAACGATATCCGGAAAGCTTTGTATCCGTATATCTCTTCTAGTTGTGTATTGTATTATTTTTCCGCTGCTATGTAACTTATTGTTAATCTCTGATATTTCTGTGTAATATTTATTCATTTATACTCTGTATATTCTTGTAATCTGATGCATTGTTGTAATATACGATGAGATGTTCTTATGTATGCGTTATGTTGTGGCTTGTTCTCGAACTATCCGACGCTTTCCCTTACGGGGAAGTTGCGGGTCTTTACAATAGCATCGCACTCTAGTCGCCCGGAGATGATATTGATGATAGCGATCGCATCATCAACATTTATGTTCGAGTTTCGAAGGTGTGATTTTCTATATATTTCCATTAGACTGGTGTGAGAACCAAAACTAATATAGCTAGAATACATTGTTGTGATTTGGCATCAAAACATGATTTTCTTTATATATATCAAAGTTATGAATTTCAAATGATAATTCACTAATTGATTGATGTTTGTGTTGTTTGTTTATTTGTTTGATAATTTTGAACCATTATGCCTAATTGAACCAAATATTGAACTGTATTGAAAATTAGTCGCATCTGCTTGCATATACATGTATATCATTGAACAGGTCATAGCAAGGAGGCTAGAGCCGAAGAATAAAATTTGTTTGCCCGACAAATAGGTACATGATTACTACATAATTTACTGTTTTGTTTGGGTGATGATGATTTTATGAGCCTATTGGCTAGCCGCTTGGCTTTTTCTTTTTCTTTTTGAGTTTAGAAGGACCGGGGAAGCTATTTGAAATTCCCCGATGCTCCCGGTGCAGGGGAGGTTATGGCGAAATTTTTCGAAAATTTAGGGTGTTAGCCAAATTTTTGAAATTTTGAAAATTCTCAGAAACTAAAGAGTTGGAGAATGGAAGTCAGATCGAGCGTAGAGTTGATTAATAAAACCACTTTCGACTTTGTTCCTTTTCGGGGACGAAAAGTTTTAAGTGGGGGAGATTGTAACAACCCGAAAATCTGGGCCAGTTTAAAATTTTTATTTTGGCCATTTTAGCGAATTTTGATTATTTAAAATGAATTATTTTAAATAATATCTACGAGAAATTTATTTTCAATAGCATTAGAACGTATATATTATATACGTCGTCGTTAGAATATATAATTTTTATATATAATTATAAAAGGAATTGAAAATGGCGCGGTAGTTCGATAATTCGATTTCAAACTTCAATTGAATGTACCGGGTGCAAAACAATCCGGATTTTAGTGAAACCAAAAATGATAGGATCTAATTGATAATATCTTTCTATCGAATCCGAAAAATCAAGATTTCATAGCGGGAATCAAAAGATATGTCCAGTTGAAATTTCTGAATAGTCGCTATGGAATTCAGGCCCTTAAAAATGGGAATTTTGCAAACGACCTCGGATTTCGACGAAACCAGTTTTGTTGGGTCCGGGATGTAAAATTATTGCTAGGTTTTAAATTTCATAATTTTTCGAATCAATATATGAGCGTGGCAAAGGAAAACGCATTTGACCAGTTTCAGTTGATTTTAATCGACTGAAAAATGGTCATTTTTCTAACGGTCTCAGAATTCGACGAAACTAGTTTTGTTAGGACCGTATCGTCAATACGAAGCTAGAAAATATTTTTCTGGAATTTTTCGAGCTAGTATGCGACCCCGGTAATTTGAAATGTATGTTTAAAACTCAGTATAATGATTTAAATGTAAATTGAACGGAAACTGATCGTAACGATCGAATTGGCTTACGTGACATATCCCATTGTGTTCGGAATGGGGGTAAACAGCTAGGGACGACAGTCGTTGGGTTTGATTTCGAGCTCGAACGTAAAATTTCCCTTTTTGTGGATTAAATAATATTATAAAATAAAAATAAATAACCTTAAAACCCTAATTTCTATCTCATAACAACGCAGCCGCTCTTTCTCGTTGGACGATCCAAATCGCCCCAACCTTCTTCCCTCTCGTTCTCCTCATCTACCAAATCGATTTCAGAAATTCCAGAAGTGAATTGTCGAGCTACAAGAGCTCTTCTAACTGAACGGTCATGATCTGGTGAAGTGTCTTTGATTGCTCGAATTTCGAGCAAGAACATATGCCGCTTGGAGGGCTTTTTCCGTCACATGGGTCCACCGAACTTGCTGCCACCGCCGGCGTGGAGGAAGAAGTCTCCAGCGCATCTAGTAGTGGCATTGGATCCAGGTGCGACGACTTATGGCGGCATTGATTTCGAACCCTAGTTCGGCGCACGATTTTGGGCAACAGCCTGAAGCTCTCGGGAAAAAAGGTGATTTTTATTTTATATCAACATCATTAATTTAAAGATCAATCTTTAATATGAACATCATTGGTTTAAAAATCAAATTTTTAATTATACATATCGTTGTTTTAAAATGGTAGATTAGTACATATATTTTTCAAAGTAGAAGTCGATATTTTTTTCAAAGTAGAAAACTATATTTTTCAAAGTAGAAGTCGATATTTTTTTCAAAGTAGAAAACTATATTTTTCAAAGTAGAAAACTATATTTTTCAAAGTAGAAGTCGATATTTTTTTCAAAGTAGAAAACTATATTTTTCAAAGTAGAAGTCGATATTTTTTTCAAAGTAGAAAACTATATTTTTCAAAGTAGAAAACTATATTTTTCAAAGTAGAAGTCGATATTTTTCATAGTAGAAAGGAGTGTGATTTTAGTTCATGAGAAAAGACTTGATTTTTTTTTTTTCCTTAGAAAGGACTTGAATTTTTTTTTATTAGTAAAGATTAGTTTTTTTTTATTAAGTTAAAGAGTAGATTTTTTTTTAAGTTAAAGACGTGGTTTTCGTTAAGTCAAAGACATGGTTTTGAAAAATGTAAAAGCAAAGTAAAGATTCGATTTTTATCATCTTGAAGCCAAATAAAAATTGAATTTTTATATGAGTAGCGTAATATAAATATAGTTTTCAGCATAGTAAAAATATAACAGTTTACGATATAAAAATATGATTTTTATATATTGAACATCGAAGTAAAAATATGATTTTTATATATTGAACATCGAAGTAAAAATATGATTTTTATATATTGAACATCGAAGTAAAAATATGATTTTTATATATTGAACATCGAAGTAAAAATATGATTTTTATATATTGAACATCGAAGTAAAAATATGATTTTTATATATTGAACATCGAAGTAAAAATTCGATTTTTATACATGTAGTGGCTACGGGCGAAGAAAGTGATAAGAGACGAGAACAGTGAAGATTTCTTGCATTGGAAGTGCCGTGGAGTTAGGATAGCTATCGGTGAGAACTTCTCACCTTTCAATTTAATTTTCTAGTTATATATATACTAGGATGCAGACGGTGCTTAGTAGCACCCGACACAATCGTCCACAGACCATGGACTTGTTTGTTTGATTGCAAAAATTAGTTAGATTATTTGATTGAAATTGAATTGTGTGGTGAAATGAATTGATTTGATTGATGTGTGAATGGCGTGGGCCTTCACTAGACTGGGGATAAGGCTAGGCCTCGTCCCGTTTCTAGTATCGTGCCGTTATGCCGCCGAAATTTTCTAAAATAAGTTAGAAAAATAACAATATCATTTTATAGAATAAATGAATTGAATAGAAATTCATATGTTGAAATAAAATGTTTTGTTGTTAAAAAAATATAATTTTTAACGTGAATGTAAATAAATAAATATTCATTTACAAACCGGACGGTTTGTTTATGTACACCTATTTGAAGGACATTGATTGGGTCGATAAATTTTACACATCGCCCAACTGCACAAATAAAATATGCGTTTGATTGTTTGAAACCCCACACGGGTGTTGGGATGAAATTTGAAGTTCACTCATCCTGATTGATTAAATATGTCGATCGATTGATTGACAGGCTGTTATAAGCGTTCGATATCTATATTTGATGCTTATACAGTGTAGTGCACTTGGTTGATGGTTGATTATTTTTCAATGCTATTATATACATGTGTTGTATGAAAATCCATATAATTAATTTTATATGGTGATTGATTGGGCCTCATTCCAATTTAGAAAATTAAAGAATAATATAAAATAAAGGTTCATGTGTTGACAGTACTCATCCCTTGAGATTGGTCATGTGTTGAACGAAATATTTTAGTAATAAAATTTACATCTTTATCAATATAAAATAAAGGTTCATGTGTTGACAGTACTCATCCCTTGAGATTGGTCATGTGTTGAACGAAATATTTTAGTAATAAAATTTACATCTTTATCAATTTAAAATAAAGGTTCATGTGTTGACAGTACTCATCCATTGAGATTGGTCATGTGTTGAACGAAATATTTTGATAATAACAACTATTTTGAAAAGGAAATATTTGAAAATAGAAATTTATGAAGCCGTGTTGATTAGATTGACGCCATTTTGACGTGAACGATATTTATATCGATTTTATTCATTTCGAAATGAATTGAATTGAAAACGATTTCGAAATGAATTGAATTGAAAACGATTTCGAAATGAATTGAATTGAAAACCATTTCGAAATGAATTGAATTGAAAACGATTTCGAAATGAATTGAATTGAAAACCATTTCGAAATGATTTGAATTGAAAACCATTTCGAAATGAATTGAATTGAAAACCATTTCGAAATGAATTGAATTGAAAACGATTTCGAAATGAATTGAATTGAAAACGATTTCGAAATGAATTGAATTGAAAACGATTTCGAAATGAATTGAATTGAATTGAAAACGATTTCAAAATGAATTGAATTGAAAACGATTTCGAAATGAATTAATTATAAAACAATTTAGAAATGAATTCGATTCAAATAGAAAACAAATTTGAATTGAATCGAATAGAAAGCGAATTTGAATTGAATCGAATTGAAAACAAATTCGAATCGAATTGAAAGCAAATCGAAATGAATTCAAATTGAATTGAAATTTGAATTGAATAGAAATGAATTTTAAAACGAATTTATAAAGAAGGATTCAATTTTTGCTTTGGATTGAAATGGGAGTTGAAATTGTTTTCGAAACGAATTCAAAACTATTTATAAAATTCATTTTAAATAGAAATCGACGAAATATATATTATATATATTATATATATAATATAATGGCCTGAATAGAACGCGCCGCGCCGCGGCAGTTCGTGAATTTCGACCATTTATTTCAAACGGACATTACGGGAGATCCGACCGTCGGATTCTCCTGAAACCGGAACCGTTGGGTTCGTATCGAAAAGAGCTTTCTAACGAATATTAGAAATTTGAAATCTAACGGTTGGATTTGGAATTATGTCCAAATCAAATTTGAAAAAGGTCGCTATAAGTGCAGTTCGATGGCCGTTGATGGAAATCGACTGTACGGGCCTTGATAAAATTATTAAAAATAATAATAATTTGTGTAAAATCATAAGAAATGATTTGAGAAGAATTGGGATGAAAAACTCCATATTTGAAAAGATAAAAATAGATTTTTATCGAAATGAACTAGTTTTGAACTAGAATTATAATTCTATTTATTTTTAAATAAATAAATTGAATTTGAAAAGGGTTTTAAAAATAACCAGAATCTCCAATGATTGCATTGGAGTGGATTTGAATCGAAATTGTCTTCGGAATATTTCGATGTTGGAATTCGTGATTATACAGATGTGGTTATGGAAATTTGAAAGATATATATTTATATCGTTATTTCCAATACGACATTTGTTAATCGTAGAATTTGATATTGAATATAAGCCGATATATTTTCTATTCAGAGCCTTATATTGAATATCAAATGTGATTTGGGTTTGTCGTGAATGGTGTCTTCACTAACACTGTTCTTGAACCCAGTTGAGAAAAGATTAAATCTTTTTATTTAGATTTAATGAAGTGTACCAATTAAATAATATTTAATTGGGATTGAATTGATATTGATTTTTGGGTTTATCGTGAACAGTGTTTTAAACAACACTCGTTCTTTAACCCGATAATTAATGAATGTGATTTTGGGTTTATCGTGAACTGTGTTTTTAAATGACACTGATTCTTTAACCCAGTTAAAGATTAAAACTAAGTGGAGTTTTAATGAATCCTTAATTAGATTGAAAAGATCGAAAATGGAGTACCACCAGTTTTGCTCCAGGCGATAGTTAAATCTTTAATTAGATTTGAACGTGAAATGGTAATTGAATTTACCGATAACACCGTGGTGTTAGATATGAAGTATAACCAGTTTTACTTCATGGGATGAATAGGTTGGGATTGGGAAATTAAAACAAATGATTACTTCGGTAAGTTTCGTTAATCCCGACTAATTTGAATTGATATTCAAAAATAGATTAAAGAATAAATTCAAGAAATTTATCTTGGATAAAATTGATGGGAACCTTTCCCTATAAATGTGAAATTTAGAAACTAACTGTCGGTTAGCCAAGCAGAATGGTTTTCTGGATATTGATCTGATGTTGGTTTCGGCCTTCGGGGTTAATATTTGGAGAATTATTCTCTTGATTAATTTACGGTTAGTGACTGATGAATTGGAATGAGGCGTATGTTGTGTTTGTGTAACACTTATTTAAAATATTCGTGAGTTATTCGGAAAGACCGGGTTTATCCCATTCTGAATAACTGATACGACGATAAGTCGAAGATGAAGACGGTGGTCGAAGACCGGAAGTCTTCACGTTGTTTGGGTGATTACTGATGATCTTGATTGGGCTGTACACCCAAGAAGATGGAAACAGTTGGTGATCGCCCAGACGTACTTGGAGATGGATGGATATGCGAGGAAAGTGCCTCCGGTTTCGTTCATACCCAGAACGGACTTGTAAATGGACTGTGTGTCTGACATTGGATTTTAGTCCGTGTGATTGATCTCTATTAAATATATATCTGTTTGGCGGCGGAGAATTTATTCTCTTGCTTAACGGCCTTCTCTGAGACGTACGAGCTCAGGGGTTATATATTGATGGATATCAATCGCATGGAGTGAATTGCCTGTGTGGCATGCTAAGATGCAAATGATCAAGGCTTCTGTTGAAAAGCAAAGTGTTGTGGTTGATGATCGAAGCACGGCCTTTGTGGCGTAGCTTTGTGTAACGTTGATTCGCGAGTATCACACCCGGTATGAATCAAAAACGGGAGACGGACATCAGGGAGGACATGCGTTTCTTTCTAGTTAGGAGTGGCGTCAGTGCTTGAACTGGCTGACGAGTTTGACTCATGTGGATGTTACTTATTATTACTTGCTGAAAAGCGAGGCGCCTCGTGATTTCGGTTTCGGCCGATGCTTCTGGTCGGCTGACGGGCCAGGCTTACGCCCCAAAGGGCGGGGAAACGCATGTTCAGGCATTTTAATCCACATCGGTGGACCGGCCCTGACGATCCAAGGGTCACTCGAGCTCTGATCCTGAGACACGGGCTACAGCGTCTCGAATCAGTGAGGATCTTGCCCCTAGCCTCGGTTCATACCATAAATGATAACCCAATTTCCAATACGCGTATTGCGGTTTTGATTGTAAACTTATATATGGCGACATAGTGTTATGGGCCATTCATGCCGCCTATGATTGATACTTATGATTTGAAGTTGTTTTATACACTATGCACTTATTATAGTATCAAATGATTTGTTTCAAACGTATCAAGCATTCTTTGGCTGTTATAAGGGAAAACCCTATCCTCGGCTGCGTTGCATTGTGTGATGGGACCTGGGTCTTATAACAGCTTCATTTTTCTTTATTTAGCATTGCGCTGTTTGTTTTATGCACTGGTATTCTTGGGAGGAAACCCGTTCCGTGTTATACGGCGTGGTCCCTTGATTTACCAAACTTTAAAATAAAGATTAATAACTGTTTTAGTTCTCACACCAGTCACATGACTGACCTGGAGTTTATTGTATTAACCTAAACTCTAGGTGCCCTTATTTTGACACGGGCAGCTAGTAGTTTTGGTTTTGCAGATTTATATTCACAGGATCCTGGTTTACAGGTGGAACGATATCCGGAAAGCTTTGTATCCGTATATCTCTTCTAGTTGTGTATTGTATTATTTTCCGCTGCTATGTGTTTAAATGTAATTTAAATCTCTGATATTTCTGTGTAATATTCATTTATACTCTGTATATTCTTGTAATCTGATGCATTGTTGTAATAAGCAATGAAATGTTCTTCTGTATGTGTTCTGTTGTGGTTTGTTCTCGAACTATCTGACGCTTTCCTTTACGGGGAAGTTACGGGTTTTCACACTATTCCATTCTCACGTAAGCCCGAAAGGCAGTGCATGGATGGTATACCTTGGTCCATGGGTTAGGTGTATGAGTAAAATAAAATATGTGGTATCATTAAGTAAAAATATAAATAAAAAGAGTGGATAAGTGAATGAAATCAAAGCATACTCTTAGTTTTATCGATTTGAAATTGTTATACAAGTGAAAATAGAAATATCACTTTGCAAACTTTGACAATCACGAAAAAACGAACTTCATAATTTCACCATGTTTTAACCTAAATATTAGCAAGCTAGAGTCTGATGTGATGAAAACTTGACTTTTGTTTGAAGTTTGTTGTTAGGCGATGAACTTAAATTTCTTGATTTTGACTAGTGCATTTATATGCTACAATATTGCAACTATTTAGAACAAACCGATTCATCATGTTTTACGTATATTCTTTTCATTCATATAGTTGCATCAATAGTATATCATGATGCATTGGGTTTTGTGGGTAGTATCAGCTGAAAACCCTCAAGAGACACAACTCGTCCTATTAGCGACACCTAGGGGTTTAAAGGCTTGTTGCATACGCTAAATGCAATCGTGATTCCTTACGAAAGTGTGGCTAATAAATTTAGTTAGGTTTTTATTCGAGGACGAATAAAAGTTCTAGTGTGGGAGTATTTGATGAACATCAAATTGTGTAAATTTTACATTGCTTAATTATGCATTTTATTATTCTAAGACAGTATTACTCAGTCTTTTTAATTGTGTTAATGGCAGGTGCTTTATTTTCAAAATAAGAAGAAATTACATCTAAAAGGGGCCAACTTGGGAATATTCTAGAGAAAGAAGCTTCTAGAAGAATATGGAATAAGATTGATCTAGAAGCATCTACAAAAAGATCAATTCAAAAGTTTCTAGAATGTGCTAAGCAAGAAGCTCCTAGAAATACAAAGAAAGTGATTTCAGAAACAATAAAGAAGGAGAAAATAAAGGAAGACCAAGTAAAAGCTCCTACAAAAATCTTCTTTTTAGATCTAGATCCAAGGAGCACTATAAATACCCCTACATGGCATTAGTTTAGGCTATCTTGGCGTTGATGCCATTAGGGCATCCAAATTTGGTTTTTCTTCTCTTCTCTTATTTTGTTCTCTTGTAATCAAACCTCTAATTCAGCAATAAAAAATTGGTTTCCTTTTTATTCTGCTCTCTATAATATTTCTTCTTATTAAATTCTTATTTACTCTTTTCTCTCTGTGTTCTCTTTTACTTTATTTCAATTTCTGTTCTTGCTTGCATTGGGTTTTCTATTTTTCTGATTTTATTTTCTTGAGATCTATTGATTCGCCAAGAGGTTAATAGATCTCATCTCTAATTCTCAAAGATCTTAAATATTCTCTACAAGTCTATCTCTCTTAAATTTTAGCAATTTCTTATTCTAAACTAATCAAATCAATTACTCAATTTCATCTAACTCGCCTAGAATTTAAATAAACATTAGTAAATTATACAGCTCCCTGTGGATTCGACCCGTACTCGCACAAATACTACAACGGACGTCGTGCACTTGCGGTTAAACAAATCACGGTTTGTGTGAACAACTAAAACCGCCGATCAGATACAAGACAGGGGGAGAGCTTGTATCATATTGTGTGGGACCCGTTTCAGCCAGTAACCCGGAGTTGGTATCAAGTATATACTCCGAAATAGGTCGGAGAAGGGGCACACTAACTGGAATGATTGTAAGAGATCCAAACGTAAAGGACGGTGTGGGCGGCACAAACCGACCGGGCTATGTGCATGCATGAGCCGTGCAGAGGAGGATAAGACGACCATGACACCAGTAGATATAGTTGTGCACATCTTGGAAAATGAAGGGTTGCCACTTTAGGAAGTGATACCTCCTACTGTGTGGCCAGCACAGGGTATCTACGGGGTAGGGAGCTGATCGATTAGGGTAGTGGTTAGAGTACACTTGGACGTATGCCCTAAGTCTACTAACTTGTAGTGGAAGGGATCATCTCATTCTGGTTATACTAGTAATAGTGTAGAGTTATCATTAGAAGTATATATATACCCTATCCTGTCTGCCTTGTCACACCTGCCATTTATGTAATGATCTCTCTTATCCACTTAATATGCCTATTATGTTACTTTTATTTATTTACTAGCTAAAAGTAACTTGACTCACTAGACTTTATGTCTCACCCTTTTTGTTTCTCCTTCTTTCTTTTGTTCCCCTCTACCCAGGTTCTCAGGGAGGAAACGCTCAGGCTTGACCGTGATTCTGGTGACTTTTGCTAGAGCTGCTGACATGTATGGCTCAAGCTCCTATCCTTGTTGCTACGGCTATATTTTGTTCATGGGGAATGTTACATCTTTTATGTATTCTGATATTTTTGAAGTACAAGACAGTAGCTTTTATGGTGTAATGGTTTTTTATGTTTCAGACAAGTAATGTTTTGGACCATGGTATCTTGTGATTAATAAAGTTGTTTTTTTATTCCGCTACAAAATTTTATATCTGTCTTGTAATATTCTATGTCTATTTACCAAAAACGCTTCATGAAACTTAATGCATTCCCTTTGTGAGTGACATTAACGGACGTGGGGCGTCACACTTGAAACATCACTTGTCTGAAATATAAAAACCCATTACAAGATGAAAGCTACTGTCTTGTACTTCAAAAATATCAAGTTACATAAAAGAAGTAAAATTTCCCAAGAACAATATATAGCCATAGCAACAAGGATGGGAGCTTGAGTCATACATGTCAGCAGCTCTAGCAAAAGTTAGCAGAATCACGGTCAATCCTGAGCGTTTCCCCCCTGAGGACCTGAGGGGGAGGGGAGGAACGGACGAAAGAAGGAGAAACAAAAAGGTTCAGACACGAAGTCTGGCGAATCTAGTTACTTTTAGCCAGCAAATAAATAAAAGTAAGATGATAGGCATATTAAGTGGATAAGAGAGATCGTTACATAAATGTTAGGTGTGATAAGGCAGACATGGTAGGGTATATATATACTTCTAATGATAACTCTGTGCTATTACTAGTATAACCAGAATGAGATGATCCCTTCCACGACAAGTTGGTAAACTTAGGGCATATGTCCAAGTGTACCCTAACCACTACCCTAATCGATCGGCTCCCTACCCCATAGATACCCTATGTTGGCCCCACAATAGGAGGTATCACTTTCTAAAGTGGCAACCCTTCATTTCCCAGGATGTGCACAACCATATCTACTGGTGTCATGGTCGTCTTATCCCCCTCTGCCCGACTCATGCATGCACATGGCTCAGTCGGTTTGCGCCGCCCACACCGTCCTTTACGTTTGGATCTCTTACAATCAGTCCAGTAAGCATGCCCCTTCTCTGATCTAGTTTGAAGTATATACTTGATACCACCTCCGGGTTATTGGCTGAAACGGGTCCCACACAATATGATACAAGCTCTCCCCCTTGTCTTGTATTCCCTCACTAGGTTTTCACTGACTATGTATACCCCTAGGTGTCTTTAATTACATAGCCTTATTTATTTCTGTAAGTTATGCTTACCGTAGAAGGTGTCTTTAGTTACATAACTTTATTATTTCCACCGGTTATGTATATCACTACGTGTCTTTAATTACATAACCTTGCTGGGTAAAGTTTGTGGGCCTATATAAATATTACCCACCCCTCAGATTTACCTAACCCACCCCCTTTACTTAATCAAGTTTACTTAACCCCAACTTAAGTCTAAGTTTACGCAATCCCTATGGATTAGATTTGGTTAAGCAGTCCAATTCTTTATCATGTCTATTTATGGTTTCATAATGGGCCAGACCTCCCACATTAGGCCTACAACATGTGGATGTTGGATATGTCGGTCGGGTCCAAGCAGACTTATTCCATAGTTGGGGCCTAACCTCGTGTCATAGCCCGATTCGTATTTACGTACTTACACCTCCCACATTAGGTTCAATATTAGTGGCTGTTGAATATGTCGGTCGGGTCTGGGCGAACTTCCACCATTAATGCAACCTAACCTTGTGTCATAAGTGCAATTGAAATTCCTAATTGTAATTACTAAACATTCTATTTTTAATTAACTAATCAATTAATTAATCTTTTCCTTTAATAGGTGTCAATACCTATTTTACCCAATACTTTGAATTACACGTCCAAAAATGTTCATATTCAAATTATGCCATTTTTAACCCTTTTTCCCCCGTTCCTTAACTTGCTCCCTCACAAAATTGGCAGCATGCCTAAGCTAGACAATAGCCTAGTCATGAACGATAATATTGAAAATAATGGGAAAGTGACTAAAATGATAATCTTGGCATAAACATAAACTAGTATGATAATAAGGTGAACATACATACTGGCATGGACATGAAATTGTCATCATGACAAGGTGATAATTTAGATCACATAAAATAGAACTAACATGATAACATAAGGTGATCATCTAGATCACATAAAACAGATCTAACATTATAACATAAGGTGACAATTTAGATCACATAAAATAGATCTAACATGATAACATAAGGTGACAATTTAGATCACATAAAATAGATCTAACATGACAATATAAGGTGACAATTTAGATACAATAAAATAGATCTAACATGACAACATAAAGCGACAATTTAGATCACATAAAATTGATCTAATATGACAACATAAGGTGACACTTTAGATCACATAAAATTGATCTAACATGATAACACAAGGTGACAATTTAGATCATATAAAATATATCTAACATGATAATATAAGGTGACAATTTAGATCACATAAAATAGATCTAACATGAAAACATAAGGTGACAATTTAGATCACATAAAATAGATCTAACAAAATTAAAGATTTAGATCTACATAAAATATCCACATGATAATTGGATCTAATGTAATTAAAGATTTAGATCAACATAAAATAGATCTAACATAATTAAAGATTTAGATCTACATAAAATATCCACATGATAATTAGATCTAACATAATTAAAGATTTAGATCTACATAAAATAGATCTGACATAATTAAATATTTAGATCTACATAAAATGTTCACATCATAATTAGGTCTAACATAATTGAAGATGTAAATCTACATAAAATGGATCTAACATAATTAAAGATTTAGATCTACATTAAATATCCACATGGTAATTAGATCTAACATAATTAAAATTAAAATCTACATAAAATGGATCTAACATTATTAAAGATTTAGATCTACATAAAATGGCCATATGATAATTAGATCTAATAAATAAATCTATCATAATATATCATAAGGTATGATAATAGCATAGATTAGATCTATCATGTCATAAAATAAAACATGATAATAGCATATAACAGATTTATCATGTCATAACATAAAACATGATAATAGCATCGAATAGATTTATCATGTCATAACATAAAACATGATGATAGCATAGAATAGATTTATCATGTCATAACATAAAACACGATACTAGCATAAAATAGATTTATCATGTTATAATATTAAACATGATAATAGAGTAGATCCAAATCATAGTCTTTCATAATTCTCTTTTATTTCTTTAAACCTAAAAATAACTATACTCACAAGGATTGGATCTATGAGAATAGAAGGAGAAAACTAAAACTTGAATCTCAGAATTTGATTTGCAAAACTGATAATTGAAGAAAGCAGCTCCATCTTAGTTCGCACTCCAGCAGAGTTTGGCCGCCATTGTTTCTTTTTAAAGAAAACAATGGAATTGAGGTGATTTTATAGCCGCTAGGTTTTAGAAATCGAATTGCCACCTCATCCCTAAAAGAAGATTGGTTAATGGGCTGTTCTCCACTTGAAAAAGGCCCGAATACCCAAAAACTTCTATCGTTCATAACTTCTTCATACATTATTCGTTTTACGCAAACCAGATGTCTATCCTGACTAGAATTTCGAGGACGTAATGACATAATCAGTTTCCCTTAATTCTTAATATTAAAATAATTATTCTGTAATTTATCCTCTTTTAACACAATTACGGGGTGTTACAACGTGCGCTATATTTTGAAATGTTTTAGGGATGTGAGCCTAATTTTCACTAAATTAATTATGTAATTAAATTTTAAACTATTATATCTCGTTCAAACAGAAATGAAATTCAACGATTTCAGTTTTGTTGGAACCATGAAGGCGAGATCTAAATCATGGAACTGACCAGAACGGAAACAGTGCAAGTTGATTTTTAAGCTAAATTAAATGCCTGTTTAATTTAGTTAAAAAATAAATCATCAGTTAAAGACTGAAGGAGTGGAAATCAAAGCAAGAACTCTCTCACTCAAATAATTTTTACAGTTATTATATCTATGACTGAATGTATATCGACTGCCTATGATGCAATATTTGTTTGGTGATTAATGGTTGTTTATAGTTTTAATGTTACCATTATTAAACTATGATTATAAATGTTTATAAATAAAACGTTTAAATTATAAATTATTTTGGGATGACAATTTACCCACCCGTCTCCCAAATATATAGATATGTTCACATTGACTGTGATGTAAACCTCACATGGGTATTGGGATGATAATTTTACACATGGCCCAAGTATATAAATAATAATAATTGATTGAAGGTTTAAAACCCCACACGGGTCTAGGGATGAAATTTAATTCACATCTCCCTTGTATTTAATGGTATGTCAACCAATTGATTGATAGACTGTTATAAGCGTTATTTAATTATTTAATGCTTATATAGTTGTAAATTGCACTCTGGATGTGAATGAAATGTTTAGTAGTTGTTTATCACTATTTTTGAATAAAATTATATGGTAATTGATTGAGTCCGATTCCAATTAAGAAATAACGAATATTTTAAAATAATACTCAATGCAAAATATGATTTTGATGTCCGATTTTGGATGGACATAAAAATATTGAAATATTCATAACTGAAATGAATTTGAAGCCGAGTCAAGTAGATATACATCATATTAACTTGAATGGAACATTCTGTTGATTTTATTCACTTTATAATGAATATAGGAAAGAATTAATTTCAAAATCTAGTATTTTGAAAATATTACCATTTTAATATTATAATGATATAGAAAATTCAATTTTGATTTAAAATTGAAACAGAAGTTGGAATCGTTTTTAAAACGAATTAATAAACAATTTATAAAATATGTTTTAAATGGAAATCAAAGAAATATATTATATATATTTAAATGGTGTGAATAGAACGTGCCCCGCAGCGACCGTTCGCGAATTTCGACCATTGACTTTGAATTGACATAACGGGAGATCCGACCGTCGGATTCTACTGAAACCGGAACCTTTGGGTTCGTATCAAAAAGAGCTTTTAAATGATTATAAGTGATTTAAAATCTAACGGTTAAATTTTGAGAAATGTTTGATTCAAATTTGAATAAAAAATAGCGCCAGCGCAGCTAAATGACCTGAAAGGTCATTTAACTCAAAGGAGTTATTTTTAAAGGAATAAAAATAAGGAAAAATTATGTAAAATCATAATAAATGACTGAAATGATTTTGGATGAAATATTTCATGTTTATAAAGATAAAACATATTCTTATCTGAATAAGTTGTTTACCAACTTGTGTAAATGGTTTTAATATAACCAAAAATTTCCAAAGTATAAATTGGAATGGATTCAAATGGAAATTATCTCCGGATATTTCAGTATTGGATTTTTTTATTATACGAATATTGTTGAGGAATATGGAAGATATATATATCATTATTCCCAATACGATATTTATTGGTTTCAGAATTCGATATTGAAATAAGCCGTTATGACTTCTATTCAGAGCCTTGTATTTAATATCAAACTGGATTATGGATTCATTGTGAATTGTGTCCTAAATAACATTAGTTTTTAAACCCAATTAATATTGAAGTTATGAATTGGAATTTAAAAATATTTTATCAAAGATGTAATGAAATTTTCAAGAGTAAAGTTTTCCAATTTAATATATTAAATTGGATTTGAGTGGAATTCAGTTTACTAATAATCGAGATAAGCTTCTGTGAAGGAAGACTGTTACCATTTATGGAATTTAAAAGGCTTTTTCATTATTACATTTATAGTATTAGTCACAGATACGAAAATTTATGTCAATTATATACTGATCAGATTTTCGTGAAGATAACATTTTGATGGAAGAGGATTTTGGGTTTATCATGAACTTTGTTTTAAATGACATTAGTTCTTTGACCCAATTAAAAACAGGATTAATTTCCTAAAAGATTGAATAATCATTAAGTAATGATTTTTGAGATTAAAACCAAGTTGGATTTTTAATGAATCTTTAATTTGATTGGAATGTGAATGAGGTAATTAAATTTACCGAATTCAAGAAATGATCGAGAATGGAGTACGACCAGTTTTACTCCATGCGATAGTTAAATCTTTATTTAGATTTGAAACATGAAATGGTAATTAATTTTACTGATAACACAGTAGGTATTAGATATAGAGTACTACTAGTTTTGCTCCATGGGATGAATAGGTTGGGATTGGAAAAATAAAGTAAATGATTACTTCGGTAAGGCTCGATAATCCCGACTAGTTTGATAAACCTTAATTTGGTTTAAAATTGTTAAAAGATAATACAAAATCTTTTGCAATGGTTTTCAAAGAAAGATTTAAACAGGAGGTTTAAATGAATTAAATTTTTGATAAATTTATGGGAATGGTTCCCAATGTAATGAATATTTGAATAAAAGAACATTCTGGATTGGAATGAGGTGTATGATGTGTTATTATAGAACTTGATTATAAGATACAGGAGTTATTCGTGAAGACCGGGTTTAACCCATTCTGAATAACTATTGCGACGATTAAAAGTCGACGATGAAGATGGTGGTTGAAGACCGTAGTTCTTCACATCGAATGGATGATTACTGATGTCTTGATTGGGATGTACACCCAAGACAAGGTAATAAGTGGTGATCGTCCAAACGTACTTGGAGATCGATCGGATATGCGAGGACCACTCTCCTATCTTAGACATATGAGATGAGGAATAAGGTGCCTCCGGTTTCGTTCAGACCCAAAACGAACTTGTAAATGATTTGTATGTTTGACATTGTACTTTGACACTGTATTCGTAATTGATCTCTACTAAGTATATATCTATTTGGTGGCGGAGAATTTATTCTCTTTCTTAACACCCTTCTTGAGACGTACGAGCTTCGAGGTTATATATTAGTGAAAATCAATGGTATGGACTGTCAATATGGCATGCTGAGATGCAATGATCAAGGCTTTTGTTGAAAAGAAGGGTCTTGTGGTTGATGATCAAAGCATGGCTTTAATATAGCATAGATTTATGTCGTAGCATTATTTCGCTAGCCTCATACCCCAGTATGAGTTTGAAACGGGATTAGGGACAACAAGGAGTGCATGCGTTTCTTTCTAGCAAGAAGTGATGTCATGGTATGGAGCCCTAACATTTTTACTTATGTGGATGATGGATTGCGAGGCGCCTTAGATATGATAGGTCGCCAATGGCCAGGTGACAGGTCCGATAGGACTAGGAAACGTATTGTTCAAATCCTCAAAAGTAAGAGAGGACCAGCCCTGCAAGATCCAAGGGTCACGTGTGTTGATCCTGGGCATCCCACTAGAGATGGCCTGAAACTGGTAAGGAGACATCTCTTGCCTTGACTCATGATGGAAATCCAGTTTCCAATACGACATCGTGCGGTTTTAGTTGTAAACCTATATGGCGACATAGTAGGATGGGGCACTGTGCCGTCTATGGTTGATACATTTATATTTGATTTTGATTTCTTCACTTATAGTAATAAAAGATAAATTTCGCATATCAAGCATTTTTTGCCATTATAAGGCAAAACTCTATCCTCTGGTTTGTGTTTACATTGTGTGATGGGATCTTAGTCTTATAATGGCTTCATTTTTTTTCTTTTTAGCATTGCGTTATTTGTTTAATGGTATTTTTGGGAGAAAATCCGCTCCATGTTATACGGCGTGGTCCCTCGATTTACCCAACTTTAAAATAAATTAATTACTATTTTAGTTCTCACACCAGTCCTATGACTGACTCAGAGTTTATTGTTTCCACCTAAAATCTATGTGCCCATATTTTCCACACGGACAGCTTGTAGTTCTGGTTTTTGCAGATATTTCTTTTCACAGGATCCTGGATTACGGCGTGAGCTATATTCGGAGTACTTTGTATTCGTGTACTTTTTTCTGCTATGGTTGTATATGTTTTCCGCTACACATTATGTTTATGTATTTAAATGTAATTTAAATCTCTATTATTTTTCCGCTATAAATTATTTGTTTGTACTCTGATATCTTGTACGCTTATGTAAATTGTTGTAGTAGCAATGAAATGTTCTCATATTTATGTTCTGATGCGTCGTGTTTCTCAAAGCAATCCGCGTTCTCGTTCGATTTAGGTCGGCCGGGAAGTTCGGGTCGCTACAGGTGGTATCAGAGCTTTGGTTTACAAAGCTTGAGAACAAGACACATTAGAACCGAACGAAATAATTCATCATAGATAGGATTAGTAATATCCTATAAGAATTGCTCGTTAGAGATAGGGTTAGTAATGCCCTAGAATGAGTTCGAAGATTGTTATTTATTAAAAACGAATTTAGTTTTGAAAATTATATCTTATTATACGTATTTGAGTATTTTATTTTAAATTTAATTTGGATTATCAGATGTAAGAAGATTTTTGCATATGTGCCTTGCAAACGTGTATACGAAGTCTCAAATATACCGGGTAGATATAGAATCACACTCTAGTCGCCCGGGAATGATTCTGGTAATGCGGCCTGATTATTAGTATTTATGTTCGTGTTTCGAAAGTAGGATATCTATATGATACCAATTGACTGGTGTGAGAACCAAAACTTAGTTAGAGTTTATTGCTTGTGATTTGGCACTGAAAATATGATTTTAAATATATAAAAGTTATATATTTGGAAAGCTAATCAACTAATTGATTGCTGATTGTGTGGTGCGATTATTAGTATAGCTAATAAAAATATTGTAATAATAAAACCAATATAAAAATGAAGGGTAAATTAAGTATAATTGAATTTAATTTTAATATTGAACTGAATTGAAAATTAGTTCAAATTCGATTTATATACATGGATATGCATATATATGTTGAGCAGGTTATGTATTTATTATTGAGTAGAGAAATAAATTGCGTTCCCGACAAACATGTGCACCTTAATGAGTTGGTTGCGCAATTTTATTAATTACTGAAACTACTGTGAATGATTTGGATGTGTTGTGATGGTTGTCCTGTGTGAAATTAAAACATACGCCATAGGATAGTAACAAAATAAATTAAGGATCACACCGCATAACATAGTACTGAAGATAGTATCGCACATCATATTCCATATAAGCATTTGACACTTATATGACAAGTTTTGGATTACCATACGAGCGAGATGCTTATATGGAGAGGACTGAATTATAGGTTGAACAGAAGACTGACTATGGACTTAATAACCCATAACAGAAAATTGCAGGATTTAATAACAAACCCTACACAGGTATTGAGATGACAAAAATGTACATGTCTCTCTTGTTTTAGATACGATACATGGATTATGACCAATTCCCATCATTGGGTCAAGCAGTGATTTTTTTCCACATCTCCCTTGAGCATAGATAACTCACATTTGATTTGTATGAGATATATTGATTTATTGGGTGCCTAATATGGCCCAATAAATTTTTCTAGATATACCTGTACAAAGGAGGTTATGGCGATTTTTTTTTTGAAATTTGATGTGTTAGCCAAATTTCAGAGAAATTTAGAAGTTCTCAAATACAAAAAAATTGAAGAACTCAAGCCAGAATGAAAGTTGAGTTGGTTAGTTAAACAACTTTTAGCTCCGTTCTTTTTTTAGGACGAAAAAGTTGTAAGTGGGGGAGATTGTAACAATCCGTACTTTTGGAACCAATCTAAAATTTATTTTTAATGGATTTTAAGAATTCAAAATGATATATTTTAATAAACAACGACTTAAAATTTATTGAATAACAAAGATTGAATGTATAAATTTAAAATTTAACTAAAACGAACTCGAAATGTCACCGTAGTCTGAAAATTCGATTTTAAACTTCAAATGAATATACATAATTCATTATAAATCAAAAATTGATGAAACAAGAAACATTAGGATCTATTTAACTATATCTTTCTAATGAATGTGAAAATTTTAGATTTCGTTTTATAAGTTGTAAGCCATGTGTAAATTAAAGTTTAGAATAGTCGCTAAGGAATTTATATATATTTTAATATTATATATAGCCCTTAAAAATAGCCATTTTGCAAACGGCCTTCGTTTTTGACAAAACTAATTTTGTTACATCCGGAACGTTAAATTATTGTCAGGTTTAAATTTTCAAGTCATTCAGAATGAGTATGTGAGCGTAGTGTGTTTCGTAAATTCGGTTGAATTTAATAAGCTAGTTAAAAGACCGTTTTTCAAGCAGTCTCCATATTCGACGAAATTAATTTTGTTAGAACCATAATTCTAAAATATTGCTAGATTTCAAATTTCATAATTTTTGAGTTAGTACGTAGCCCCGGTAAATTACAATGTACGTTGAAATTTAATATTGAACGTTATATTAATTTTTAATTTTGATAAAAATTGATCGAAACAGCCAAATCAGGTTACGAAACATACTCCATTGTGTCTAGAATATGGGTATTTAGTTAGAAATGATAGTCGTTAGGGTTTGTTTGGACCTAGTAGCATAAACTTCGCATATAAGAGAAAACTGAATTAAATATTAATATTTATGTACTATAAATACCCTCCCCATTAAGGTCAAACCCTAAATTTCATTCCAGCGTGGTCAAACCCAGTGTTATTTCCGTCTCCACGCAATGAACAATCCACGCGTTTGATTCTTCTTCCTTAATTTTTCGCAAATCCACTCAATAATTTTCGAAGTTTCCTAAGGCAAAATTAAAGAGCTCTTCAAGCTTGACAACTTCAACGGCTATGATCAATTCTCATGTAGTATTTTGGGAGAATTTCGTGCTTAAACCTCTGTCGTTCGAACGTGATTTCTGGATGCCATCGGGGTGTGAGCTACACCATTTTCAAGGCATAGGGTGGCTACGCAATGGGGAATGCCGAGGAGATGTTTGATTGGGGTCCGAACTACTGTGATGGTGAGCGACGGTGAAGAACCGATGGCGATAATGGGTTTAATTATCTAGAACTGGGAACGATGATGATAGGATTAAGTAAATGGTAGTTTACTTAATTATTAATTATTCTAGGTTAATTTAATTACGTAATTAAATTTTAAAGTATCATATCTCATTCAAATAGAAACGAAATTCGACGATTTCAGTTTTATTGGAACAGTGAAGGCGAGAACTACATCATGGAACTGACCAGAACAGAAACAGAGCAAGTTGAATTTTGAGCTAAATTAAACGCTTGTTTAATTTAGTTTAGAAATAAATCGTCAATTAAAGACTGACGGAGTAGAAATCAAAGTGAGAACTCTCTCACTCAAATTATTTTTATGCTTATTATATCTATGATTGAATATATATTGATTGCCCATGATTGCAATATTTGTTTGGTTATTGTTGGTTGTTTACAATTTTAATGTTATCATTATTAAACTATGATTATAAATGTTTTTAAATAAAACGTTTATATTATAAATTATTTTGGGATGACAATTTACCCACCCGTCTCCCAAATATATAGATATGTTCACATGGACTGTGATGTAAAACCCACACCGGTATTGGGACGATAATTTTGCACATTGCCCAAGTATACAAATAATAATATTTGTTTGATGGTTTAAAACCCCACACGGGTCTGGGGATGATAATTACTTCACATCTCCCTCGGATTTAAGGGTATGTCAACCGATTGATTGACAGATTGATATAAGCATTATTTAATTATTTCATGCTTATACAGTTGTAAATTGCACTCTGGATGTGAACAGAATGTTTAATGGTTGTTTATCACTATTTTTGAATGCATGCGATGTCTAGAATCCATATAAGTAAAATTATATGGTAATTGATTGAGTCGGATTCCAATTCAGAAATAACGAATGTTTTAAAATAATATTCAATAAACGATCAAAATATGATTTTGATGTCCGATTTTGGATGGACGTTGTTACTACCAAAACTAACGATGAAGCGAGCTGGCGGTGAAGGGGTATCAGACAACTGAAGGCTCACCAAAAGCTCAACCAAAAGTGGGACCCAGTATTAGGAAGGGCTATGAGTAAGAAAGAATAACCCGAAAAGCTGTACCAACAGGAACCCTCCTAGAGAAAAGGATCGTGAAAGCTACAGGGTGTAGCTGGCGGGACTTAGCCGCCGGGGTCAATCCAACAGGAACTCTCCAAGCAGCATCAGTCCGACAAAAGAATTCTATGGCAAAGAACCATCCTAACTAGAAACCAAATACTTCTGAAAATGAGAGCGTCGAAGGTACTAAACCATGAGAAATGCAAAAACCATCCAGAACCGACTTCCGGAGCACCTACTGAACGGATACCGAAAGGACGAATTCACAAATAACAGGAAGGACATTAGAAGCCATCCTCCGGGAATCCAGACTACAACAAAATCCCCACTAAAAGGCTAACTGAGACCCAAACGGATATACAGGCTACCCGGACTAATTCACTTAGTACCGAACCCGTAGCGGCTTCGAATCGGTAGTTATCAACATACATCATGAGAGCAGGCCTCTCTAAGTATTCATGATAAAGCTGGAGGCCTACATCTGAGAGCTTACACCTGAGAGCCTATATTCGGAGTTATTACCGAAAACTCAAATCCTATTCGAAGACCATGACTGATACTCCATGGACGGCCGAAAGGCAAGCGCCCAAAACTTAGGAAAAAGCAACCAGCGAAGACCTCCACAGGCCCAATAGCCCATCAGTGAAAGGAGCCCTAAACCACTATAAATACGACCCCAGGGGTCACATACAAGGGGGATTTTTTCTTTTTATACATCGTACACTCTTAAAAATAAGCTAAGAGCTAAGATTAATGGAGGAATTCTCTTTATTGTATCCATGTACTCCCAATGAAAGTTTAATAAAAAAGTGGATCTTCTTATCTGAAAACTACTATGTGAATGTGTATTACTACTTCTCTAATCATATCTATTGCAGTTTATCATTCTTTCTCTAGGTAAGCATGGGTTTTCACCACTAAATATCCTCGAGTAGTGGAACGTACATCACTCACTGAGTTAAGATCTAACCTGATAGTCCTTAGCAATCCCGCACCCCTGAGCATCCTTCTTTAAAGTAGACACTTGAATCGATTGGAAGAGTAAGCCCATCCACCTAATCCCCTTTAGATCCGTCCTTATTGACCCATCTACGGTGTTGATGAAAAATATCGTTAACATTTTGGCACTAGGAGAAGGGCCCGATCCTCCAACCTTGTGGTTAACAGCCACAAATATCTACTTGAATTGTTCTGTTATGAACCAGACTAGCTTCGAAGAAGCAAGGTTATGACTATGAGACCCCAGCAAAGGCTTTCAGGATCTCGAGCGGATAGGTCAAAAACCACCAACACCAGGGTGAAGGAGGAGCAAAAATTAAGAGCGAAGGACTTGCGGGTGATAAAGCGGAAAAGAAAGATGGAACTACATGGTTACGATATTGGGAAAAATAGCTCTTCCCACATAGGATAAATAGTGGCTTTCCCACCCAGTGGATCTACATCAGAGGACACTGACGTTTTCTTCCACTTAAAGGATGCTCTCTACGGGAAAGTTAAGGGAACGACACTCAAGCAAGAAATAATGGACGATTTCAACTGCTTCGCCAACAAACGGTCTAAAGAGATGTCAACTCGGTTCCAGTATGTTAAAGAAAGAAAGGACGAAAGTATAGGCACCACAACTGAGTTGTAGGAGGATTAGACCTCGACAGCAAAAAGAAGAGTATACGCCAAAGATACCCAAGGAATGCTACCTCACTACTTCAATGGAGAATGTTTACTTCCTAACAAAGCATGAACTCGACTATTGGACGTCCACGAAGAGGAAGCCTAAATACAGAGAAAGACAGGAGGGTCGTACTGCCATTACCACCTGATGAATGGAAAGCATACTAATCACTGCTGAACTCTCGGGGAAATCATCGTTAGATTCGTCAGCCAAGGCCGA
The DNA here is from genome assembly GCA_030737875.1 of Allium sativum. NCBI lineage: Eukaryota > Viridiplantae > Streptophyta > Magnoliopsida > Asparagales > Amaryllidaceae > Allium > Allium sativum. The sequence continues at coordinate 695,182,841 of CM060926.1, forward strand.
TTACGAGAGTTTATCAAAAAAATTAAGACAAATTTGGGAAAATCCTCAGGAAAAGGGTTAGTAATTGTGTGCCAGGGTACGGAGAACTCATCTCTCAAAATTTAGAAGGAAAACCCAAAAGGGGTCTAACTACAAACAGATTAAATCCCTCATCATCGCCAAATTGGCTGAGGCAAGGCATCCCCCGAAGGGGGATAGTATGTTAGTCTTTCTCCATGTCCAAACCAGAGGGGGCAGGTTTAAAGTGTCAAAAGCGTAACCATCGTTTCACACCAGAAATGGTCGTGGCGGTGCATCTAAAATTAGCATGCCCTGCCTCCGCTCGTAGAAGAGTACGCCCTGCCTCTGCTAGAACTAAACACGTCCTACCTCTGATTATGTTCCGCGTTACCCGTAGAAGGGAATGCAAACCCCTATAATTGCCCACGATGGTTAGGATAGGGCACCCCTCGGAGGGGGGTGTATAAGCCTCCATCGGAACCTATGATGGTTTATATAGAGTGTTAAAAGAGTAAACCTTAGTTTTGTGTCTACAGTGGCCCCGTCTAAGTTTTTAAGACAATATCATAGCCTATAATGGTCATGATAAGGCGCCTAAGGAGGTTGGGTAAGTCCTTCGGCTTTACTTGTGGATAAGCTAACCAAGCGCTACGGACGCACAGGCCTATAGAGTGGCCAACAAAGCACGTACATCCTCCTCTTTGACATCAAAAGCCCAAGAAGAGGCTTAAGAAGAACGTACAACCTCTGCTTCACCAACTGAATCCCAAAAGGGATACCGAAATAACAATACCAGAGGGGGTTCCGGTCTTCTATACTAATATCCGAATCCGGGTCGATTCGGCGCTTCACCAATACCAGAGGGGGTTCTGGTTTTTTATGCTAATACCTAAATCTGGGTTGATTCGGCTTGCTGCTAATACCGGAGGGGGTTCTGGTCTTCAATGCTAATACTCGAATCTAGGTCGATTCGGCTCTCCACCAATATTGGAGGGGGTTCCAGTCTTCTATGCTAATACCCGAATCAAGGTCAATTCGGCTCTCCACTAATACCGGAGGGGGTTCCAGTCTTCTATACTAATACCCGAATTTAGGTCGACTCGGATCTCCACGAATACCGGAGGGGGTTCCGGTTGTCTATGCTAATACCCAAATCTGGGTCGATTCACCATAAATACCGAAGGAGGTTCAGGTCTTTTATATATACACTTGAATCAAGGTCGACCAAGTTCTTTACGAATGTTGGGAAAAGCAATCCAACTCCGTCTCGACATCGGACCATGGTGCAAATCATGATCGGATATAGAACCTCAGTCTCAATACAAGGCGTCTGGACCTGGATCAGTTCAAATTCTTAGAGCTAGACAAGGAGAAACAAGTCAACCCTTGTCCTAATTCAGATCCGACTCGAGAGTTCATTTCCACCATTATTAAGCACACATCGGCAGCCTTTCTTATTTTTCCTTTGTGCTCAGAAGAGTATCTTTGATTTACACGAGCGAGAATTCTGGATCCCTTATGATTGATCGCACTGCGATACGATTAATCCCAAAAAGAGTACGGGACACCGTTTAAAGGACCACGAGACAGACTCCCAACATAGCACTTTGCACCTTGTCATGATATAGCAGTGGCCATGGGGAAAACGTTTAGATCGAAATACATAACTGCATGCCAAGTCACATCATTATAGGTCCAACCCTTATCCGGATGTGTTGTTTACATAAAATGCTACACTCCATTGTCAAAATACAAGGTACTTCGCGCATTATATAGTTCCTTACGAGAAATCTTGGGGAACAAAAACACTTTCTTTTAAAAAAAAAGAGGGGTAAGGGGAAGAAAAACACGACCCGACACAACGGCTCTCGTATGAGCAATAGACCAACCCCCGATAGGATGTGCTCTATTTATGGAACCAGGAAGAAGTGGCAGAGCGATGAATCACAACACACAAAAGCTCGTCGACCTTTTGCACCTTTTTCATAACCACGCAAGGGTCGTCTGAAGGTTTAGGTTTCCACTATAAAGCTTGATTGAAAGCCTTGCTCGTCATGTGAAGGTTTTTGTTCTCCTTCCTCAGGTCGAAAGCATCTTCATGCAAGAACTGTTTCTCCTTTTGTAATTGCTTAAGTCTGGAAGTATAAAAGTCAGCATGATGAAAGATGCCCTCAATCTTCTTATCATAAAGACTTCTCATGCTTGCCTTAATCCGTCTATGCCACCTGGCAGCAAAGGAATAATCCATCCCGAGGAAGGGTCCCCAATCTCAAATTCTGAAGAAACGAATTCCGTCGAGGACCACGACACATTAGAGACAGAGATCCCAAGAGCGCATCCAAATACAGCCTCCCATTCTTTGCATTTTACTAGTATGCCTTTGCATCTCACCTCTAAGTCCATAACTTGACGTTGCAGCTCATCCCTTTCTTCATCAAAATCGACAGAAGGATTTGTTTTTATACCCCTGTTTACCTAAAGGATGTCTTTAACTTTTTGCCTTATTTGAGCCTCCATCACACTTATTTGTTATGCCAAATGTTGCGCAAATTGTTCCCCAGACAGGTCACATCTGCCACCAATGTTGGTAGGAGAATTTCTCGAAAAATCTCCCAAATGAAAAGGAAACAAAGCACCTCCATCTACGAAAGATGAATTGTCTTCAGGTAAATCTTCCTATTTAAAATAAGCAGATGAGGTATCTTTTGCGAGATTTATTGCCATAAGACATCATTACTTGAACCCAAGAAAAGCATGCAACAAAAAGGAGGTAAACACAAATACAATTCACATTCACATGCATTGTGAAGAAAAAATATAGATACAACAAGTCATCTTCTTCCCCTATTATCCTTTTCCTTCATGTTACATATTAACTTTGCATGATGAGACCTAAGTTTTTTTGATATTATCTCCTTGCCGTTCCCCAAGAAGTTGAAAGACAACTGAGGATACTTCATATAAATATGTTTGGGTTTTTTTAAGAAGCATTCTCTGCCAGATCTAAAAAGGGGCTTTGTGAGAAATTCCCTCTTCACCTTAGAGAGATAATGAAGGTCATCCTTGAAAAAAAAGGAGGGAGGGGTGATCAGTAAGGACAGAATTCCCACCACCACAAGAGCAAGTCATCAAGGGTCAATTTGAACAAGTAAAGAAAGAATTCAGAAGCTGGGATTTATATCTAGAGAATGGGGGACACTGTGTGCACTGCCTGCTCTCTCTCGTCGAGCTCCACGGGTTTTACCCCTTCCGCAAATCCATCATCTCCACGCGAGTCGCCAACATTACAATCTTCCTTATACAAGATCAGATTTTCATCCCCTCGGATGATTGGCAGTCGAACATCTTTTCGACGAACAAAAGATCCTCAACCTTCGCTTTCTTTTCTTCGGAACTTCCAGTACCCTGATCTAAAGCAATAACATACCTCAAGATCTTGTTTCGAAGGGACGAAGGAAGAGAAGGAAGGTCCATATCAGGGAACTTGTCACAGTTATCACGATAAACTAAGAGGAGAACCTTTTCATAACAGTCAGACATCATGTCTGGAAAATGTACTTCAGGAGCAAAGAAATCCGGTCTCGAGTTTCGTAAATTATCCGCCTGGCATCAAAAAGAGTTATTTCCCTTGTTTTCAGTCTCCCCGTGTGTTTCTTCAGCATATTCGATCGCTCACGCCTGAAGGCCGAAACTTCGACAGTTAAGGAATTGTTGGTAGCCCTTTCACTCTCAAAAGACCCCTTCAATTAACTAGAAACCACTTCGTTGCTACTCTTTACGAAGGTTAGATCATGAAGCTTAGACTCCAATATGGCTTTATCTCTCTCTGGTGTTCTTCCTTATCCCGGAATAGAGAGGAAACTGTAGACCCCGCAACATACCAATTCTTGGATATCTAAGAAAAAAGGAAAAAGGGGGTGAGGAAGGCAAGAACGATACAATATTAGTCCTTACATCAATAAGGCGAATAAAGAGCCACGGGGCAATAAAAATACGAAACAGAAGTTGTCATTTAAAGAAGTTGAGGTAAATCTTAAACCATCCTTCAGAAGCAAGTTTTGGAACATCAGAGACATCAATAGAGGGTAAAACAAATCTGATAATTGTATCAAAGTCTAAGGCCTGAAAAGAGGGACCTGCGGGGTCGCACAATCGATAAGGGGAAAGGGAAGGCCCATGATCTCTGAAAACTAGATCCCCTTGAGAATCAGATCTTAGGAAACCAGTAACAAAATCACTCCCAACGGTCTCCGCAGAAGAGGGGCAAACATCATGAAAACCTCTAGGAGAAAGTACGAGAAGGGTAACAATGGCCGACGATAGGGCGACTCTACAATTTCACCTCCAGAAGAACGAGAAACAGAGTTTCCCCTTTTAAGATCCCGAAAGGGATCGCTGCCGAAAATTAAAGCAAATCCCTTCTTAGGCAAAAATTCAAGAGAAGAAGAAACCACAGAAGGTCGGAATGAACCATCTCCAAGAAACACAAAACAAGGGGAGAAGTTTGTTCTAGAAGAATTTGTCCCAAAAATGAAGGGACATGCCCGTAAGGAAAGTTCGAGAATAATAGTTTGGAATGCTGGTTCAAGAAACATGGGATTTCACTTAAAACACTGCTCACTTAGGATTCCTTCATTCCAAGCTCTTCCTCCGTCAAACAAAATCCGCACTTACTCGGAATGGAATCGCCAATTCATGTGAATTCGAACATAGTCTTACCAGGTGATACCATAACATAAACATGTAGTTTAATCTAATTTCTATTTGATGGTTATACACAAACAACACATGGGCATACATGCGATTTGGGATTTCATTATCTTATGGGACAACAATGCTAGATAGGAGAATTGATATCAGCATGATAAGTTACCTACTATTACGCGTCCTTCGTCTGTATAGGCTTTACTTCCCAAAACCTCGGTAATGAACATAGATGGGTATGACTTCATAGAGGGTCGCCATTGACTGTCAATTCAGACGATTGATGAGGGTTCAATCTACATTAGAATTATCAATTCCTAACTCAAAGCATGATCCAAATCGGTAATTAGAATTCGAGCAAAGAAACTTGCTATCAGACATAGCTGAAATCCTAGGAAAATAGTACGAAAAATTTCGATGAACAGTATTATTGCTTTAGTGAAATGTTATGCAGGAAAAGGAGGAGAGAGAAATAGAAAATGATCTAACTTGCCTCTCAGCTGCACGCCTGAGACTGGATCAACGAACATGATTCATATGAGGAAAGTGGAAATACTACCGAGGGGTAAAAAGTAAAAGAAAATAGAATTTTAATTCAGAATCCAGAGACAATCTAGACCACTCAAAAGGAGACCAATCAGTGCGCCCGATCGAAGGAAGGCAGGAGACACATGAGTAACACTCCAAAGAAAAGACCAAAATTTGACTTGTAAAGTCGAAAATACCCCTTCACTAGGGGCAAATGTTACTACCAAAATTAACAATGAAGCGAGTTGGCGGTGAAGGGGTATCAGACAACTGAAGGCTCACCAAAGGCTCAATAGAAAGTGGGACCCAGTATTAGGAAGGGCTAAGAGCAAGAAAGAATAACCCGAAAAGCTGCACCAACCAGAACCCTCCTGAGGAAAAGGATCGTGAAAGCTATAAAGTGTAGCTGGTGGAACTTACCCGCCGGAGTCAATCCGACAGGAACTCTCCAAGTAACAACGGTCCGACAAAAGAATTCTATGGCAAAGAACCATCCTAACCCAAAAAAATAACATCTGATAACGAGAGCGTCGAAGGTACTAAACTGTGAGAAACGCAAACATCATCCTGAACCGACTTCCAGAGCACCTATTGAATCGATACCGAAAGGACAAATTCACAAATAACAGGAAGGACATCAAAAGCCATCCTCTGGGAATCTAGGCTACCACAAAAGCACCACCGAAAGGCTAACCGAGACCCAAGCAGATATACATACTACCCGTACTAATTCACTTAGTACCGTAACCCATGGCGGCTTCGAACCGGCAGTTATCAACATACATCATGAGATCAGGCCGCTCTAAGTATTCACGATAAAGCCGGAGGCCTACATCTGAGAGATTACATCCGAGAGCCTATATTTGGAGCTGTTACCAAAAATTCAAATCTTATTCGAAGACCATAACTGATACTCCAAGGACGGCCGAAAGGAAAGCATTCGAAACTTAGGAAAAAGCAACCAGCGAAGACCTCCACAGGCCCAATAGCGCATCAGTGAAAGGAGCCCTAAAACGCTATAAATACGACCCCAGGGGTCACACACAAGGAGGATTTTTTTTTCTTTTTCTACATCGTACACTCTTAAAAATAAGCTAAGAGCTAAGATCAATGGAGTAATTCTCTTTATTGTATCCATGTACTCCCGATGAAAGTTCAATAAAAAATGGATCTTCTTATACAAAAACTACTCTATGAGTGTGTATTATTACTTCTCTAATCATATCTATAGCAGTTTATCATTCTTTCTCCAGGTAAGCATAGGTTTTCACCCCTAAATAACCTCGAGTAGTGGAACGTACATCACTCACTGAGTTTAGATCCGACCTGATAGTCCTCAGCGATCCCGCACCTCTAAGCATCAGTCTTTAGACACCCGAATCGATCGAAAGAGTAAGCCCATCCACCTAATTCACCTTTAGATCCGTCTCTATTGACTCATTTCCGGTGTTGACGAAAAATATCGTTACCAGACATGAAAATATTAAAATATTCATAACTGAAATAAATATGAAGCTGAGTTAAATAGATATACGCCATTATAACTCAAACGAAATTTTCTGATGATTTTATTCACTTTATAATGAATATCGAAAAGATTTGATTTCAAAATATGATATTTCGAAAAATATTATCATTTTAATATTATAATGATATAGAATATTTAATTTTGATTTAAATTGAAATAGTGGTTGGAATTGTTTTTTAAACGAATTTATAAATGATTTATAAAATACGTTTTAAATGGAAACCGACGAAATATATTATATATACTTAAATGTCCTGAATAGAACGTGTCGCACACTGACCATCCGTGAATTTCGACCATTGACTTAGAATTGACGTAATTAGAGATCTGACCATCGGATTCTCCTGAAACTAGAATAATTGGGTTCGTATCGAAAAGAGCTTTCAAATGATAATAAGATATTTGAAATCTAATGGTTAGATTTTGAGAAATGTTTAATTCAAATTTGAATAAAAACCGCGCCAGTGTAGCTAAATGACCTGAAACATCATTTAACTAAAAGGAGCTATTATTAAAGGAATAAAAATAGGGAAAAATTATGTAAAATCATAATAAATTACTTGAAATGATTTTGGATGAAATATTTCAAGTTTTTAAAGATAAAATATATTTTTATTTGAATAAGTTGTTTACCAACTTGAGTAAATCGGTTTAATATAACCAGAAATTTCCAACTTATAAATTGGAATGGATTTAAATGGAAATTATCTTCTGATATTTCAGTATTGGATTCCATGATTGTATGGATATTGTTGAGGAATTTGGAAGATATATATAACTTTATCCCCAATACGATATTTGTTGGTTTCAGAATTTGGTATTGAATATAAGTCGATATGACTTCTATTCAGAGCCTTGTATTTAATATCAAACCGGATTTCGCGTTCATTGCAAATTGTGTCTTAAATAACATTAGTTACTAAACCCAATTAACAATGAAGTTATGAATTGGAATTTATAATTCTTTTAAATGAGATTTAATGAAAATTTCCAAAGTAAAGTTTTCCAATTTAATATATTAAATTGGAATTGAATGGAATTCAATTTACTAATAATTGAGATAAGCTTCTGTGAAGGAAGGCCGTTACTACTTATGGAATTCAAAAGGCTTTACCGTTATTCCATTTATAGTATTAATCAGATATGGAAATTTATGTCAATTATGTACTGATCAGATTTCCGTGAAGATTCAATTTTGATGGAAGAGGATTTTGGGTTTATCATGAATTTTACTTTAAATGACATTGGTTCTTTGACCCAATTAAAGATAAGATTAATTTCCTAAACATTGAATAATCATTAAGTAATGATTTTTGAGATTAAAATCAAGTTGGAGTTTTAATGAATCTTTAATTAAATTGGAATGTGAATGAGGTAATCAAATTTAACGAATTCAAGAAATGATCGAGAATGGAGTACCATCATTTTTACTCCATGCGATAGTTAAATCTTTAATTAGATTTGAAAGTGAAATGGTAATTATTTTACCGATAACATAGTGGGTGCTAGATATGGAGTGCTACCAGTTTTGCTCTACAGGTTAGGATCGGAAAAATTAAAATAAATGATTACTTTTGTAAGGCACGGTAATCCCGACTAGTTCACTACAACAAAAACACCACATTACAATTGTAACTTTACAATTGTTACAGAATACCAGTTGTAATAGAGGTTTTTTACAACTTTTATTTCATGAAAGTTGCAATAAACATATTTTTAACAACTACTTTTTTGTGACAATTGTAATAAATGCGTATTACAACTTTGCACTCTTACCTGTTGTAATAAGTGACAGTTTTAAGAATTAACATTTTATAATTAGTAATTAGTATAATAATAATAATAATTAATAATATTAATAATTTCTATTAAATAATCAATAATTAGTAAATAATTTTTAATAATTAATATTAATAGCTAGTATACTAAATAATAAATTATCAGTATTGTTGAATAATTAATAATTAATTTTTAGTAATGAATAATTAAGAAATAATCATAAATATTAATAATTAAGAAGTAATATTTAATAGTTAGTAATTTATTTTGAAAATTAATAATTAAAATGATTTTATTAGAAAGTTGTACAAAATTATTTTCAGCATTTCTTTTTTCTACCAATTGTAATAGAGGCCTATTAAATATTAGTAATATCTAATATTTAATAATTTATAATATTAATATTTTAATAATAATTAATAACCGATAGTAACCTTACAAAAATAATAAATAATAATTACTATTAAAATAAATAGTTAAATAACAAATAGTAGTTATTTTTTAATAATAATTATTAAGTATTTAATAATGAGTAATTAGTAAAATATACAAAATAAACTTTTAATAAATTATATTTAATTATAATTAAGAAGAAATAAGAAATAATTAATAATAACTATTATTATATGTAATATATAATATTTTAGCAAAATAATTCCTAAGATATCCATATTATATTTAATATAAATTTGTACTTGGTTCTAGCTTATAATGTTTAATTCTGGACATTTAGTCGAAATCCTAATTATGCATAGCGAAAAAAGTGACGGTCATGAACATGTTAGCTAAAATAAATCACATTTCCTATTTTACCCTCTCACGCTGGCGTCTCTTCTATAGCCTAAATCAAAATCAATCCCCAACTTTTCCTTCCTCAAATGAAGACTGTGCTTCAATGGAGTCCAGTCGCGTTTTCTCTTCAGATCTGTCATGTTTTCTGCCTTTCCAAACCCCATCTTCTTTCCTCTCTTTCGATTGCTATTCTCATGGAGTTTTCCATGTTGATCTACTACCCTGATTCACTTAGCTTCTACCGCTCGTAACGCATCTTCTCCTAATCTTAAATCCTGGTCTTTCTCACTGTCGATGGTTTTAGATAGTTTCGAAAGGCAGGCTGACTTTGTTAGCTGTAGAACACGAAAGAATCGTGCTACTTGTGCCATTTCCTTTTTAAATTTTGTTTTAGCTCTGAGTTGTTAGGTTCTTGGTGTTTATGGGAGTTCGGGGAGAAGCTGTGTTCTGTCTCTGGTGTGTGTTGTGTAATCAATGGATTCGACTTGAGCTTGTTTGGCCGAGAGTAGTTTTGTGTGTTCTTGTCAGTGGGTTTTGGCGCTTTTGGTGGTCTTCTGGTGATCTGGTAGTTCGTTTCGATAGAATTTTGTACTGGTGTAGTGAACTTGGAGTTGATTGTAGTGTAAGGTGTAGTGTAAGGTGCTTACTGCAATGGGTGTATGCTATAGTGGCTAGGAAAATCAGGCATTTTCTTTTTTATGTGCTTGCTATTTTGCTGGAGAGGTTAGTTTCGATCTTGTCAGATGCTCCTGCCAGTGATTTTGGTTATTTATTTGTGCTTGGCAGGTTATAGGCTGTCTGGGTGGAGTTTTTTTGGGTGATGTTGGTCGGGATGACAAAAAATTGATGAGTGTTTTTAGTAATCTTCGTGATAACTGCAGTAAAGTGTTAGTATTATTAGTTACAATTAAACAAAGGTCTAGGTCATTTTTTGTGCAAGTGTTAGTAGGTAAATGAATCGTAAGAATGAGGCTTCACTGTTTGCAAGACGACACTGCCAATCATGAGATAGAGAATACACAAGCAATGATGAATATATTGGCTCCAAACACGATAATATATAAACAGCTAAAGAGAAGTTTCAGCCACAAATAGATTTTGCCTTTTTTCACTCTTTGCAGATATATTGTATGGAGTTTGAGCCGGTATAACTCGCATTTTGGAACAACACTAGCCTGAATTGTTAGTCATTTTGTTTGAATTAAGCTTCTTTAGTATTGAATTCTATGAACTTTCTTCATCATGACAAGCATTTATTATATGTTAAGAGCCAAGTTGATTTTCTCACTCGCTTTTAGTTAACAAATTACCTAGAATCGGAAGAGAAATAAATTTAAATGTGATAAATAAATATGATGACATCGATTGAGAAAAAATAATTACTAACAACAATGTCTGAATTCTTCCATTGGCTTATTGGTTACTGTTTTTCATGCTTATATGCGTCTTTCAGAATTTATTTTATGTGTATGCACTATTTATATGTGCTTTATAGGTTTCAGAGAATGCCATTTTCTTGAAGATGGAAGGAGGAGACTCTTTGCATTTCAAATATCACCGAAATGCAGTGCTCCAACCTCCAAAAGTTTATGAGATTGTAGTGGAGCCATACAATCAATGCAGCTTTATCACTGCGTCAACTACAGTAATGCTGGTATGGTTCTTGACAGCGATGCACTTTTTAATTGCTTGATTGTTGTGCCTCTCCTTTTTCTTTCCTCTTGCTATGGTATTCTGGTAAGTGATATTTTTTTGTTTTATAGTGAACTACAATGGTATATTGTTTTTATTTCTCATTTGCTTTGGTGGTGTTGTCCTGTTGATTTGTACCTTCTTAAGTGATGATCAGCTAAGCTTTGGCCACTGGTATATATGTGATGTTATTTGTGACAATTACAATGCTGTGCTGCTAGCTTATTGAGCTATTGTGATTTTCATTTTGGGTCTTTCTCAAAATGTATGTTATTGTCGTAAAAAATAAAGAAAAAAAGAAAAAATGAAAAAAAACTATAGTTTCATTTGTTAATTCACCTTGTACACTGTTTAGGCAACTCCTTTGTTATGTCACTTTTATTTTGCAGCACTAGGTAAAGGAAATGGCATAATACGTGAAATCAATAGATAAGAAACACATGCTTGAAATAGGATGAAAGGGTTTTATGGAGATTTTACGCCTGACAGGAAGCAATTCAATCCTGGATACCAGGATGGAACCAACTTCATTGCCAACAATCGTATTAAAGAAATTAATTTTGTCACAATTCATGCATATCCTGATCAATTGTTATAAAATATTCAAACTTCTTGAAATTATATGGTATATTTTTTTGATTACGAATATACTAAGTGCGGTGGTTCTTTTGATAGGATAACCAGGCAGAGCGATGAAGCATAGTTACCATTTGTGAGTACATGGATGTGGAGTCATTCGGGGGACTCAAAAAGATTACTAAAGAAACTGTTAGTATTTGCCAAATTTTGAAAGAACAATAAGGCATCTGGTTATAACTTGACGTCTCAGAACAATTTCTTCGCCACAATCTATAAAGAAATTTATAGGTTTGCCACAATATATAAAGCATCTGCTCTGTTTCTTTTTACATAGTGGTTGGAAACATTGTCTAGCTATAACACTAAGCTTTACGTGTTCCACTGTGGTTATTTGATGAAATGAGAAACTAATATTTGTAATTCATCGAATTATTGGATGATTCAGATGATATTGGTGAAGGAATTGGATATGTTGGTTTAATCGAAGTTTATTTTTAATTTGCATTTCTTATCATTTCAAACATTATATTTTCTTAGCTTAAGCAAACCTATTTGTCAAAGCAATAAAATAACACAAATATTTCCCAACTTTAGCCATGAATTGGATTCTGTTTTCTGTCAGTTTTATAAGTCATTCATGATTGAATATGTCATATTTCTCCTTTGATAAATCACACTTCTGTTGCATTAAATAAATGCAGTTTTAACTAAATGAATATATTTTGTAAATTAATGTAATCGGAAGTATTGAAGTACTAAAAGAATATGTTATGTAAGTTTAAAGAATATATTCTTTGTTCTTTATTAAATAAAAGAAAAAAAAATCAAATATTTCTTTTGTGCATGGGTGGTTAGACTGAAAAGAATAAACATAACTAGCTGCTCCTATATAGTGTATGATTCTTAATGTAATTTAATTTAAATTACTACAATGCTTATTGTGGCTATATAATTCTTAATGTCTTTTAATTTAAATTACCATATTGAAAAGAATATGTTCTGCAAATTTAATCCATACATGGGTAGTCATACACTAGTTGCTCCTTTCTTCCATACATGGCTGGTTAGACTGAAAAGAATAACATAACTAGCTGCTCCTTTAAATTCCATACATGGGTGGTTGGATTGAAAAGAATATACTGCTCACTATAGCTGTATATCGCATTTGGTGTTTCAATTTCTTAATATAAACTAGAAAAAATTAAAGCTAATGTTAGGATTCAGAACATTAGCTTCTGTCGATCATCAGAATATTAATTAGCATATGAGATATGCCTGTAGATCTCATTTGGATTATTTTTCAGTAGTATAAATAGTTGCCACGCAGATCAGTTTTTGTATGAAGTAATTATTAACTCATTCACATTGAATTATCAAATTTAATAATTTAAAAAATATAAACCTTTAGCTAGAGCGAACAATCCATTCTTGCATACTAACAGATGATTTAGTTTAGCATGGTATATATCTTTAACAGAACTATCACAATTTAACTGAAAATAAAGTGAGTTTTATGCTTTTTGTAGGTCTTAAATTAATTTGGGACGATAGCATTTAAGGTGTCGAAAAGAAAGTTGGCATTGAAAATTGAAAATTGAAAATTGAAATGTTGAGAGACGGCGTTGTAACAACCCGAAAAATCTGAACCAATTTAAAAAAAATTAATTGTGTATTTTAGTGAATTTTAAATATTTAAAATAAATATTTTAAATAATAACGACAAAAAGCAGTTTGAATCGATGTTTGAAAATGAATATAATTATTTTAAATTATAAACAAGGCCTGAAATGGCGCGTAGTTTCAAATTTCAATTCAAACTTTGACTGACTGTACCGGGTGCAAAATAAAACGGATTTTAGTGAAACCAAAAATATTTAAATCTGTTAGTGAATATCTTTCTAACGAATCTAAAAAATCAAAGTTTCGTAGTGGGAGTCAAAAGTTATGGCCAAATGAATTTTCAGAAAGGTCGTTATAGAGAATATATCGCCCTTGAAAATAGACATTTTGCAAACAACCTCGGAATTCGACGAAACCACTTTTGTTGGATCCGGGATGTGAATTTATTGCTAGGTTTCAAATTTCATAATTTTGAAGTTAATATGTGAGCGTGGCAAAGGAAAATGTGTTTGGTCAATTTCTGTTAAATTGGATCGACCAGAAAATGGCCATTTTTCAAATGGTCTCAGAATTCGACGAAACTAGTTTTGTTGGGACCGTGTTGTCAAAACATAGCTAGATTTAGTTTTCTGGAATTTTTAGAATCAGTGTGTGGCTCCGGCAAATCGAAATGTACGTTCAAATCGAATATTGAATGTTTTATATTTTAATTTGAAGGAAACCTGACTGAAACAGTCGAATCGGCCGTCGAAACATATCCCATTGTGTTCGGGATGGGGGTATTTAGCTAGGGACGACAGTCGCTGGGGTTGGATTGGAGTTCGTAGGAGATAAGGGGTATTTTAGAAATTTAAAAATATATAAATAAATGGAAAAATCCTATTGGCCACCTCACTCCTGCGTTGACCTTCTCTCTCCCCGACAATCTCCAAATCGAACGACGCTTCAGCTCCAAACTTCTCTCCTCCTTTCCTCCTCTTACACGTAATAAAACGTGCTGCTTCTTTGGAGAATTTTATAGATCTCTCTTAGATCTTTAAATCCATATAGGATTTGTAATTTTTAGTTTGGTACTCGTCGAGTTTGAAGCCTCCAAAGTCGGAGACTTTCCAACGCCGTCGAGAGCCACCAAGACCATCAAGTTCATCGCGGTTAGGGTCCCCTGGCGCGCCTCTCCTTAATCTTCTTCGTGGTGAAGGCTGATCGTCCTATCGATTCACGGATTGCACGAAAAGTTCAAACCTAGTTTTGAAGATTTCAGAAAGGTAACGGCTGATAATATTAAAACTGTTTTAATAGCACTTTAAAGCGCTACGGTTTATGATTCCACTGTAAAAATCATATCTTTTTCGTTTCTTGAGGAAATTCAGTGAAACAAGAGACAGTGGACTCGTGTGGACGTCTTCTACATTCTAGAAGAGACCACATATTTTTCTGAGTCTTCTGCTATTTTTGGTGGAGTGGAACCCAATGTGAGATTTCTAATTTATAAACGATATGGAAAACAACGATGTATAAATTATATAGTCGATGTATGAGTTATATAAGCATTGTACACCTTATGTATAAGCGTTGTATAAGTTGTATGTTCGATGTATAAGTTATATATGCGTTGTAAAAATAATATATGCGTTGAAATAATTTGAAATGAAGTGAAATGAAATTGAAATATATATATATATATATATACACACACTCCCCTCGTCCACAGACCATGGACGATATTTATAGGTTGTGATATTGTTTGGATTATTTGGTTGATGTGAAATTTGAAGAATAATGCGAATGGTTGATAGAATTGTTTTTGGTTGAGAATGATTGGCTGTAGTTGAAAAATACCCATTTGTGGTTGAAAAAAAAAATTAGAATAGGTTGTGGAAATGAAAGAAAACATGCTCGCCTGCGTGCGATTTAGATGCATGAAATCCTCATTATCAAAAACCACGAGGTTTTAAGGTAGAGCGAGGAGCCGTACTAGGGACGGTCCCAGTTTTAACTACCCTGCTGTTATGCTGCCGAAATTTTCAATAATATTCATGTGTTAGCATTATTTTCATGTGTTGAAACTATATTCGTGTGCTGAACAGAAATTCATGTGTTGAATAGAAATTCATGTATTGAAAGAGTTCATGTGTTGAGCAAATTATTTGAAAGATAAAAATCACATTTTTATTATATATATAGCCTATATAAAATATTAGTATTTTAAATAAATTGTTTTAACACCAAAAATAACATTTTTACCTTATGTATAGACTATATAAAATAATCGTGTTTTGAAATAAATTGTTTTACAATAAAAATTACATTTTTATTATATATACCAACTATAGAAAATATTCATTTGTTGAATAAAGGACTAGAATGATAAAAATCATATTTTATCGTATGTGTGAAGTCGAAAACGTTCATGTGTTGAATATATAGATTGCACAATAAAATCTACATTTTTATTGTGAATGTGAAGTGTGAAAAATGGTGATGTGTGGAATAAATTTTTTTTTGATGATAAAAATATATTTTTTATCAAATATATAAAGTGGATATAGTTTTGAAATCGAAGAAAGAATTATATTTATATATATACATATAAATATAATTAAAATATAGTTAAAAACGAAGCTGCAGTTCGTGTTTTGAAACCGTGATTTCAAACGATTAGTGCGGGAGACCCGACCATCGGATTTTCCCGAAACCACAACCGTTTGGTTCGCCTTGGAAATATCTTTCCAATGGCACCAATTTTGTAAAGATCCAATAGTTGGATTGTCTGGAATGTTTAATTCAAATCTGAAGAAAAACAACGCCAATCGAATAACGACGCTGCAGTTCGTATTTTGAAATCGTAATTTCAAACGATTAGTGCGGGAGATCCAACCGTCAGATTTTTCCCGAAACTAAAACCGTTGGATTCGTTTTGAAAAGAACTTTCTAATGATATAAATTTTGTGAAGATACAACGGTTAGATTTTCAGATATGTGTAAATCAAATATGGAGAAAAACAGCGTCACAGCCGCGTTATGGCCTAAAGCGTCGTTTGAATGAATTGGCTATTTTAATTAAATAAAAATAGCGATAAATCGTGATAAAATATTGTAAACGATACAGAATGGAAATAAACTGAATTTGCTCGGTTTATGTGATATTATATGGTTGAATGTGTTTGGCGTGAAATTACATTAAAGAACAGAATTGGTGATGTCGAATAATTTAACCATTGAAATGAATTGATTTGAAATTCTAAATATACGTGAATTATTTGAAAAGGCCGAGTTAATTCTCATTTCAAATAATTGATAGACGAGTGAAAGTCGAAGATATGAAGACGGTGCAAGACCGATGATCTTCACATCGAATGGAGGGGTGCTACTGATGCTCATGATGGGAGTAGCTACTTTGACGGGGCTAAAGTAGTAGCCGTCCGGACGTACTTGTGGATTGTATGGATACGCGAGGTATTGAGTGCCTCCGGTTTTGTTCAGACCCAGAACGAACTTGTAAATGGACTGTGTGTCTGACATTGGATTTTGTTCTGTGTTGATTGATCTCTGTTAAATATATATCTGTTTGGCGGCAGAGAATTTATTCTCTTGCTTAACGCCCTTCTCTTAGACGTACGAGCTCAAAGGTTATATATCGATAGAAATCAGTCGTATGGAGTGAATTGCCTGTGTGGCATGCCTAAGTGGCAGATGAACAAGGCTTCTGTTGAACAGCAAAGTCTTGTGGTTGATGATCAAAGCACGGCCTGTGTGGCATAGCTTTGTGTATAGCATTGTTTCGCGAGCCTCACACCCCGGTATGAACTAGAAACGGGAGAGGACTGCAGGGAGGACATGCATTTCCTTCTAGGTAGGAGTTGCGTTGGTGTTTTTACACGGCCTAACGTTTTACTTATGTGGATGATGGATAGCAAGGCGCCTCGGATATATCGGTCGATCCGGGACCGATGGTGTCATTGTGCTCATTGACGCCCCATAGGGCGGGGAAACACAGTGATCAGGCATTATATTCCACATCGGTGGACTGGCCCTGAAGATCCAAGGGTCACTCGAGCTCTGATCCTGAGACACGGGCTAGAGCATCTCGAATTTGGTAAGGACTATCTTTTTCCTTGGTTCATGATGGAAATCCAATTTCCAAATACGACATCGTGCGGTTTTGATTGTATATGTATATGGCGACATGATATATGGTACCCATGCCGTCTATGATTGATAGTTATGATTGAAATTTGTTTTTGAAACATATATACACTAGCAATAATATCAAATGATTTGTTTTTCTCGTATCAAGTATATTTTGGCCATTATAAGGTAAAACTCTATCCTCCGGTTTGTATTACATTGTGTGATGGGAACTGAGTCATATAATGGCTTCATTTTTATAAAAGGCATTGTGATGTTTAAAAGATTTACTTGTTTTAAAGCACTAGCAATCCAATGGAGTAAACCCGTTCCGCGAAAGTGGCGTGGTCCTGTGATTAGCCATATTGTAAAGTGTGTTAAGTAGATTTCTCATACCAGTCCCATGACTGACTCATAGTTTGTTTCACTTGCAAACTCGGATGCCCCTATTTCTATACGGGCAGCCTTGTATTCAGGTTTTAGCAGGCTCTTTCTGGATAGCTGGAGCTGAAGATGGATTCTATCATTTATCTCTTTTTATGCGTTTCAGCTCCTGTTGTACATATTTTGTTTTCTTCTCCGCTGTAGACATTTATGTATAGCTAAACTGTTTTTGTACTAAGTATGGTCCTATATACTGTGTAACTCTGATGATTTTATTTATCAGGTGTATTTATTTATTTCTGTTCTGCTATTATCTGTTTATTTGTTATATTCCAAAGATTACCCTTGCACCGTCTCATCGGGGTTTGGGGTCGTCACAAACGTGGTATCAGAGCTTTGGTTAAGCTTAGTTCTATAATATAACATATTAACGAACTCGTCAGAATTAGAACCAGTAGTGTTCTAGGACGAGTAACTCATTACAGATAGGATTGTAATATCCTAGTATGAGTATAGCACAACGAAATACACCTCGATAGACACATTTACATTAACGTATATGTCTCTATGTTTTTAAATATATTTTCTATTGACCTGACACTTGGTCTGCTATTTGCAGAAGTACTAGAAAATGAGTGCCAGAAACAGGAGGAATGCAGAACCAAATCTAGAGGCTCTATTAAAGAGATACTGAAATCTGGGCGGAGCACAATTCTCGGGCAATGAATCTATAATTCAAACTCAAGCTTGGATGAGTTCTGTTGAAAGAATTTTTGAATGTATCCAGCTGAGAGATGATCAGAAAAGATTAGTGGCATCTTGGGCACTCAAAGAAGAAGCTTTAATCAGGTGGGAAACAATTATCAAAGATAATCCAGAACGTGATATCACCTGGGATAGATTCAAAGAAGTTTTCAGTGAAAGATTTATTCCTCCAGAAGCAACTGAGCGGTTATGTGATTAATTCTACTATCTGATACAAGGTGATATGAATATCCCAGAATATCATAAGAAGTTCAATGAACTTTCTCATTTTTCCCCTCATCTAATTCAAGATCCAAAGAGGAAGAATCTGAGGTTTATCAATGGTCTTCAAAGAAAATACCAGGATAAAGTAATGGGGTATGTGAAGCTTCCTTTCTCTGAAATGACATACATGGCTTATCAGTATGAAGATCTTGATAGGTGAGGCCTTTTAGTCGATGAAGAGGAAGTCAGCACTAGCAGTAAAAGGAAATTCAAAGCTGATAGCCTAGAGACAAGTACACAGCCTGAGGCCAGTACGATGTCTGGGGCCAGAAAGGAACCTAAAGTCAATCGAAAGGAAGTTAAATCTGAGAAAGTGCCAGTAACAACTGCCACCTGCTCTAACTGTAATCGGAAAGGGCATTTGGCGATAAACTGTGGACCCTTAAAGAAGCGATTAAAAGTTGGACTTCAATCCAAGAAGGGATTTCAAGAAAATAGAAAATGCAGTCAATGCCATCAGGCTGGTCATATTTCAAAGGCTTGCTAGTTATTAAAGAAATCAAAAGCAGTGCAAGTAAATGAAGTAGCCGGAGTTCCTGCATCCACTGCTAGTCAGGAAAGGCCAGATGTTTTAGAGGACACGCTTAATGTCAAAAATATTCCGGTTAAAGTATTGTCTGATACAGGTGCATCACGAAGTTTTATTTCAACTAAAGTGGTAAAGAAATTGGATTTGAAATTGAAGAAGCTTAAAGAACCAATGACTGTTCATAATCCGGTTGGGGGTTCCCTTGATCTTAGTTGGGTTTGTGGGGTGCCGGTTTCCTTTTCCTATTATCGGTTCCCTACTATCGCGACCGTCATGAATTTCACAGAGTTCGATCTTATTTTGGGATTGGATTGGTTAACTAAATATGAAGCGGAGCTTAACTATGCAGAAAGAATTGTTAGAGTTAGAACAAAGCTTGGTTATATAACCATTCCATGTGAAGGGCCGAATTCAAATAGAAAAGATTTTTGGTCAGCTTTAGATGTTTCTCCTGCTCAAATAGAACCTGTCCTTGTTGTTACAGAGAATATTCAGGTCGACATTGCAGATATCCCAGTTGTCAAGAACTATGCGGATGTGTTCGAAGAAGTTGTTAACTTACCTCTGTAGAGAGAAATCGATTTTAAAATCTCTTTGGTTCCGAATGCAAGGCCAGTAGTTCATGCTATTCGAAGGATGGCCTTGAAGGAAAAATAAGAGTTAGATAATCAAACTAGACAGCTAGTATGGAAAGGTCTGATCAGGCCTAGCTTCTCTGATTGGGGAACAGCAGTGGTATTTGCCCCAAAGTCAGACGATACTCTCAGATTATGTGTAGATTATCGTGACTTGAATAAGCAGACGCTGAAAAACAAATATCCATTGCCGCGAATTGATGATTTGTTGGACCGATTGAATGGAGCACAAGTGTTTTCCCGAATGGACCTAGCTACAGGTTTCCACCAACTTCGTATTGCAGAAGAGTGTGTTCCTTTGATGGCATTCAGAGGCCCAGACTTATCCTACGAGTGGTTAGTAATGTCGTTGGCCTATGTAACGCTCCAGCATATTTTGTCGATCTAATTAACCCAGTATTCAGAGGAGTATTGAATAAATTTGTTTTGGTTTTCATTGATGATATTTTGATCTTCTCTAAGTCAGAGAGCGAACATGAGAAACATTTGGAACAAGTGTTAGAAATTCTGAGGAAGAATGTGTTAAAAGCAAAGTTTTCCAAGTGTATATTCTGGCAAGAAGAAGTCAAATTTCTTGGCCATGTCATGTCAAAAGAAGGAATTTCAGTGGATCCCAGTAAAATCACTGCTATTCAGAATTGGAAATAGCCTCGTACACCCACAGAAGTCCGAAGTTTTCTCGGGTTAGCCAGTTATTATCGGAAATTCATTAAGGATTTCGCGAAGACATCTAGTTCCTTAACAAAACTGACTAAGAAACATTCAAGATTCAATTGGACTTCAGAATGTGAGGAAGCTTTCCAGAAGCTGAAATTAAAACTGACGACTACTCCAGTGTTAACAATAATAGATGGCAATAAGGACTTGAAAATCTGGACTGACGCTTCTAGAGAAGGCCTTGGTGTAGTGTTAATGCAAAGAGGTCAAGTGATTGCTTATGCTAACCGTCAGCTGAAATCACATGAGAAAAATTACGTTACTCATGATCTTGAGCTGTTAGCCATCGTCTTTGCTTTGAAAATCTGGAGGCACTATCTTTTGGGTGAGAAATTCGAACTGTATACAGACCATCAGTCATTGATGTACTTGTTTACCCAGAAAGACTTGAATCTAAGGCAGCAGCGTTGGCTAGAATTTCTTGCAGCGTACGATTTTGAGATTTTGTACACTCCAGGGAAGGCCAATGTTGTGGCTGATGCACTGAGTAGAAAGAATGTAATAATCGACAGTTTTATTATTACGACTTCATTGATCGATAGAATATCTGACCTTCAGAAGGATGATCACTTCATTCAAAGAATCAAAGAAAGAATACAGAAAGGCGAGCCCTCAAGTTTTCAAATCGATAACGATGGGATTCTGAGGTTGAAAGGTCAGATTTGGGTGCCAAATATTGTGAAACTTCGAAAAGAAGTATTGGATGAATGTCACAAAGCCAAGCTTAGTATCCATCCAGGAGTGAGCAAGATGTATAATGATATCAAACGCACTTTCTGGTGGAGATCTATGAAATGAGAGATCTCCTTATATGTAAGTCGGTGTTCCACCTGTCAACAAGTCAAAAGCGATCAGCAGAAACTCGCTGGATTATTGCAACCATTGGAAATTCCAGGTGGAAAGTGGGAACAGATTTCTATGGACTTCATAGATGGTTTGCCCAGAGCCAGGAAAGGAAATGATAGTATTTGGGTGATCGTAGATCGATTTACGAAGACCGCTCATTTCATACATGTCAAATCGAATAGAACTGCTCAGAGTCTGGTGCAGATTTATTTCAAGGAAATTGTTAGACTGCAAGGAGTTCCCATGAGCATCGTTAGTGATCGTGACCCGATTTTTCCTAGTAAATTCTGGGAAGCATTCCAAGCAGAATTGGGAACGAAACTGAACTTGAGCCCCACATATCATCCTCAAACTGATGGCCAAACTGAGAGGGTGAATCGTATTCTTGAAGATCTATTGCGGGCTTGTATTATTGATTTTGGCCGATCACGGGAAGACCATTTGCATTTGGCTGAATTCTCATATAATAACAGCTACCAGGCGAGCTTGAAAATGTCTCCATTCGAAGTATTGTATAGTAGACCATGCCGATCCCCTGCTTGTTGGGTTGAACCTGGTAATAGACCTGTATTGGGGCCTGATATGATTCGCGATGCTGCGAACAAAGTCGATTTCGTTAAGAAACGATTACTAGCCGCTCAAAGCCGATAGAAGAGCTATGCAGATAAGAGAAGAAGAGATATATCATTTATTGTTGGCGACTATGTATATTTGAAGGTATCTCCGATGAGAGGAGTTATCCAGTTCGGTAAATCAGGGAAATTGTACCCAAATTCATGGGTCCGTTCCTATTCTTGAACGGATTGGAACTCTCGCATATAGGGTTCAATTACCTGATTGGTTGCCTGGACTGCATGATGTATTTCACGTATCTCAACTGCGAAAGCATGTGCATGATCCAGATCTCGTTGTAGAAGAAGCCGCACAACAGGATTTGGAAATCACTCCAGAATTGGCAGTGAGAAGAGAGCCGCTAAAGATCATTGGCAAAGAAACCAAGGAGCTGAGGAACAAGAAGGTTCACTCAGTCAAAGTGCAATGGAGGGGAGATCCGCGAGATTGTACTTGGGAAACAGAGGAAAGCATTAAGAAAGCCTATCCTAAGTGCAGGGTGGATATCACTGATTGACTCTGGTGCAAGGTACATTTACCATATTTTGCAATTTCCATTATGTTCTCGACTTTGCTGTTGTTTTCTTTGAATTGATGTAAACCTTTTAATTATATAGTCGGATTAATTTAAAAGAGTGTATAAATTAATTGGTATATTTTTGAAAAGTTAAAAACAAATTGATTTTTGTTTGTGTTGTGTGATTGTGAATTTGATTAATTGAATTATTAGAATGATAGCTAATTTAATCGATGAATGAATGGTAAATTATGCAATTAAATCACACATAGAACTGATTCAAAAATAGATAGGAATATATACATGTGTACTATATATGTTTGAACAGGTAAATGGATTAGTTGTTGAGTAAAGAAATTATTTGCGTGCCCGACAAATAGGTAAACCTTAATGAGTTGGATGCGTAGTTTTATTATTATATCAACTCCTGTGAATTCCATTGGATGTGGAGTGCTGGTTGTTCTGTGTCTAATAATAAACATCGCCATAGGATAGTAACAATTAATTTTGAACTACACTACATGGCATACTTTTTGAAGATAGGCATACTTCATCATATACCACATAAGCATTTGGAGCTTGTGTGACGAGGTAGAAGATTTACCATACGAGTGAGAGGCTTGTATGGCGATGACTATATTTTATAGGTTGAACTAATGACGGATATGGACCATATAAAATATAACGGTAAATTGCCAGATTAATAAAAACCCCACACGGGTCTGGAGATGACAATAAACATGTCTCTCTGGTCATTAAGGCAAAAAAAACAATTTATAGGGTGACGAGAATTTATTTTCTAGAGTTATGATCTATACACACTCCCCTGTGGACACCGGAATATATCACTCTAAATATGTGCATGCTTATTAGGATTTATTGGGTACCTAATACGG
The DNA here is from genome assembly GCA_030737875.1 of Allium sativum. Classification (NCBI taxonomy): domain Eukaryota; kingdom Viridiplantae; phylum Streptophyta; class Magnoliopsida; order Asparagales; family Amaryllidaceae; genus Allium; species Allium sativum. Next base: position 695,206,356 of record CM060926.1, read on the forward strand.
CCCAATAAATTTCCAAATCCCTCCCCGTACAAGGGAGGTTATGGCGAAATTTTTCGAAAATTCAGGGTGTTAGCCAATTTTTTGAAGAATTTGAAAATTCTCAGAAACTGAAAAGCTGGAGAATGGAATCCAGATTGAAAGAAGAGTTAGTAAATCAAACCACTTTCGACTTTGTTCCTTTTCGGGGATGAAAAGTTTTAAGTGGGGGAGATTGAAAAATTTTAAATTAGCTATTTTAGTGAATTTTAAATATTTAAAATAAATATTTTAAATAATAACGATGAAAAGTAGTTTGAATCGATGTTTGAAAATGAATATAATTATTTTAAATTATAAATAAGGCCTGAAATGGCGCGGCAGTTTCAAATTTCAATTCAAACTTTGACTGACTGTACCGGGTGCAAAATAAAATGGATTTTAGTGAAACCAAAAATATTTAAATCTGTTAGTGAATATCTTTCTAACGAATCTGAAAAATTGAAGTTTCGTAGCGGGAGTCAAAAGTTATGGCCAAATAAATTTTCAGAAAGGTCGCTATAGAGAATATATCGCCCTTGAAAATAAATATTTTGCAACCGACCTCGGAATTCGACAAAACCACTTTTTTTGGATCCGAGATGTGAAGATATTGCTAGATTTCAAATTTCATAATTTTTGAAGTTAATATGTGAGCGTCGCAAAGGAAAATGTGTTTGGTCAATTTCTGTTAAATTGGATCGACCAGAAAATGGCCATTTTTCAAACGGTCTCAGAATTCGTCGAAAATAGTTTTGTTGGGACCGTGTCGTCAAAACATAGCTAGATTTATTTTTCAGGAATTTTTAGAATCAGTATGTGGCCCCAGCGAATTGAAATGTACGTCCAAATCGAATATTGAATGTTTTATATTTTAATTTGAAGGAAAACTGACTGAAACAGTCGAATGGGCCGTCGAAACATATCCCATTGTGTTCGGGATGGGGGTATTTAGCTAGGGATGATAGTCGTTGGGTTTGGATTGGAGTTCGTAGGAGATAAGGGGTATTTTAGAAATTTAAAAATATATAAATAAATTGAAAAATCCTATTGGCCACCTCACTCCTGCGTTGACCATCTCTCTCCTCGAAAATCCCCAAATCGAATGACGCCTTCAGCTTCAAACTTCTCTCCTCCTTTCCTCCTCTTACACACAATAAAACGTGCTGCTTCTTTGGAGAATTTTATAGATCTCTCTTAAATCTTTAAATCCATATAGGATTTGTAATTTTTAGTTTGGTATTCGTCGAGTTTGAAGCCTCCAAAGTCGGAGACTTTCCACTGCCACCAAGACCATCGAGTTCATCACAGTTAGGGTCCCCTGGCGCGCCTCTCCTTACTCTTCTTCGTGGTGAAGGCTGATCGTCCTATCGATTCACGGATTGCACGAAAAGTTCAAACCTAGTTTTGAAGATTTCAGAAAGGTAACGGCTGATAATACTAAAACTGTTTTAATAGCACTTTAAAGCGCTACGATTTAAGATTCCACTGTAAAAATCATATCTTTTTCGTTTCTTTATGAAATTCAGTGAAACAAGAGACAATGGACTTGTGTGGACGTCTTCTACATTCTAGAAGAGACCACATATTTTTCTGAGCCTTCTGTTATTTTTGGTGGAGTAGAACCCAATGTGAGATTTCTAATTTATAAACGATATGGAAAACAACGATGTATAAATTATATAGTCGATGTATGAGTTATATAATCCTTGTACACCTCTTGTATAAGCGTCGTTTAAGTTGTATGTTCGATGTATAAGTTATATATGCGTTGTAAAAATAATATATGCGTTGAAATAAATTGAAATGAAGTGAAATGAAATTGATATATATATATATATACTCCCCTCATCCACAGACCATGGACGATATTTATAGGTTGTGATATTGTTTGGATTATTTGGTTGGTGTGAAATTTGGTGAATAATGCGAATGGTTGATAGAATTGTTTGTGGTTGAGAATGATTGATTGTGGTTGAAAAATACCCATTTGTGGTTGAAAACAAAATTAGAATAGGTTGTGGAAATGAAAGAAAACATGCTCGCCTGCGTGCGAATTAGATGCATGAAATCCTCGTTGTCAAAAACCACGAGGTTTTAAGGTAGAGCAAGGAGCCGTACTAGGGACGGTCTCGGTTTTAACTACCCTGCCGTTATGCGGCCGAAATTTTCAATAATATTCATGTGTTAGAATTTTTTTCATGTGTTGAAACAATATTCGTGTGTTGAATAGAACTTCATGTGTTGAATAGAAATTCATGTGTTGAATGAGTTCATATGTTGAGCAAATTATTTAAAAGATAAAAATCACATTTATATTATATATATAGCCTATATAAAATATTAGTATTTTAAATAAATTGTTTTAACACCAAAAATAACATTTTTACCTTATGTATAGACTATATAAAATAATCGTGTTTTGAAATAAATTGGTTTACAATAAAAATTACATTTTTATTATATATACCAACTATAGAAAATATTCATGTGTTGAATAAAGGACTAGAACGATAAAGTCATATTTTATCGTATGTGTGAAGTCGAAAACGTTCATTTGTTGAATATATAGATTGCACAAAAAAATCTACATTTTTATTGTGAATGTGAAGTGTGAAAAATGGTGAAGTGTGGAATAAATTTTTTTTTGATGATAAAAATATAATTTTTATCAAACATATAAAGTGGATATAGTTTAGAAATCGAAGAAAGAATTAATAAATATAATTAAAATATAACGAAGCGGCAGTTTGTGTTTTGAAACCGTGATTTCAAACGATTAGTGCGGGAGATCCGACCATCGGACTTTCCCGAAACCACAACCGTTAGGTTCGCCTTGGAAATATCTTTCCAACGGCACCAACTTTGTAAAGATCCAACGGTTGGATTGTCTGGAATGTTTAATTCAAATCTGAAGAAAAACAGCGCCAAAATCGATTATATTTATATATTTATAAATATAATTAAATTAAATCGAATAACGACGCTGCAGTTCGTATTTTGAAATCGTGATTTCAAACGATTAGTGCGGGAGATCCGACCGTCGAATTTTCCCGAAACTGAAACCGTTGGATTCGTTTTGAAAAGAACTTTCTAATGATATAAATTTTGTGAAGATCCAACAGTTAGATTTTTCAGATATGTGTAAATCAAATCTGGAGAAAAACAGCGCCACGACCGGTTATGGCCTGAAGCGTCGTTTGAATGAATTGGCTATTTTTAAATAAATAAAAATAGCGATAAATCGTGATAAAATATTATAAACGATATGGAATGGAAATAAACTGAATTTTCTCGGTCTATGTGATATTATATGGTTGAATGTGTTTGGCGTGAAATTACGTTAAAGAACAGAATTGGTGATGTCGAATAATTTAACCATTGAAATGAATTGATTTGAAATTCTAAATATACGTGAATTATTTGAAAAGGCCGAGTTAATTCTCATTTCAAATAATTGATCGACGAGTGAAAGTCAAAGATATGAAGACGGTGCAAGACCAATGATCTTCACGTCGAATGGAGGGGTTCTACTGATGCTCATGATGGGAGTAGCTACCTTGACGGGGCTGAAGTAGTAGCCTTCCGGACGTACTTGTGGATTGTACTGATATGCGAGGTATTGAGTGCCTCTGGTTTCGTTCAGACCCAGAACGAACTTGTAAATGGACTGTGTGTCTGACATTGGATTTTGTTCTGTGCTGATTGATCTCTATTAAATATATATCTATTTCTCGGTGGAGAATTTATTCTCTTGCTTAACGCCCTTCTCTGAGACGTACAAGCTCAGAGGTTATATATCGATAGAAATCAGTCGCATGGAGTGAATTGCCTGTGTGGCTTGCCTAAGTGGCAGATGAACAAGGCTTCTATTGAAAAGCAAAGTCTTGTGGTTGATGATCAAAGCACGACCTGTGTGGCATAGCTTTGTATATAGCGTTGTTTCGCGAGCCTCACACCCCGATATGAACCAGAAACGGGAGAGGACTACAGGGAGGACATGCGTTTCCTTCTAGGTAGGAGTTGTGTCAGTGTTTTTACATGGCCTGACATTTTACTTATGTGGATGATGGATAGCGAGGCGCCTCTGATATATCGATCGATCCGGGACCGATGGAGTCATTGGGCTCACTGACACCCAATAGGGCGGGGAAACGCAGTGTTCAGGCATTTTAATCCACATCGGTGGACCGGCCCTGAAGATCCAAGGGTCACTCGAGCTCTGATCCTGAGACACGGGCTATAGTGTCTAAAATTCGGTAAGGACTATCTTTTTCCTTGGTTCATGATGGAAATCCAATTTCCAAATACGACATCGTGCGGTTTTGATTGTATATGTATATGGCAACATGATATATGGTACCCATGCCGTCTATGATTGATATTTATGATTGAAATTTGTTTTTGAAACATATATACAATAGCAATAATATCAAATGATTTGTTTTTCTCGTATCAAGCATATTTTGGCCATTATAAGGTAAAACTCTATCCTTCGCTTTGTGTTGCATTGTGTGATGGGAACTGAGTCTTATAATGGCTTCATTTTTATAAAAAGCATTGCGATGTTTAAAAGATTTTCTTGTTTAAAAGCACCGGCAATCCAATGGAGTAAACCCGTTCGGCGAAAGTGGTGTGGCCCTGTGATTAGCCATATTATAAAGTGTGTTAAGTAGATTTCTCATACCAGTCCCATGACTGACTCGTAGTTTTTTTCACTTGCAAAATCGGGTGCCCCTATTTCTACACGGGCAGCCTTGTATTCAGGTTTTAGCAAGCTCTTTCTGGATAGCTGGAGATGAAGATGGATTCTATCATTTATCTCTTTTTATGCTATTCAGCTCCTGTTGTACATATTTTGTTTTCGACGTTTATGTATAGCTGAACTGCTTTTATACTAAGTATGATCCTATATACTATGTAACTCTGATGATTTTATTTATTAGGTGTATTAATTCATTTCTGTTCTGCTATTATCTGTTTATGTGTTATATTCCAAAGATTACCCTTGCACCGTCTCATCGGGGTTTGGGTTCGTCACAGGCGGCGTGCTTGCTCATCACATAAGGGAATCTCATATTACCGAAGGTATATGATTTCATAGGCAAATGAGCTTTGTAGATTTCATAAGCAAATGAGCTTTGTAATTGGGTTAAAGGCTTCCAGAGGCAAATGGGGAGGACAATAGTAATTTTATACATTTTTACATGGTATATGATTTATAATTTTTATGCTGGATATAAAGTTGTTATTTTTATCAATGAACGGATCATGATGCCTTTAAATTTATACCTATTTCTTATGTTATTTATCTATTTATTATTGCACCTATATAATATATATAGATTTTTATGCATATAATTTGTGGATATATTAAACTGTAAAATAATGTATCACAACAGTTATAAACAGTTGTAAAAGTTATAACAACAACGGTGCACAATTGTTGTAATAAAGTTTATCACAACGGTGAAAAAAGTTGTAAAATATAGATATCACAACGGTGCAAAACCATTGTAAAAAATTTAGTCTATTACAACTTCTTAATATACGACGGTTACCCCACCATTGTAAAATGTGTATTACAATGGTTTTCCACCATTGTAATATGGTCAATTTGTTGTAGTAGTTTGATAAACCTTAATTTGGTTTAAGATTGTTAAAAGATAATACAAAATCTTTTGCAATGGTTTTCAAAGAAAGATTTTAACAAGTGGTTTAAATGAATTAAATCTTTGATAAGATTTATGGGAATGATTCCCAATGTAATGAATATCTGAATAAAAGAATATTCGGGATTGGAATGAGGCGTATGATGTGTTATTATAACACTTGATTATAAGATATGCTTGTTATTCCGAAAGACCGAGTTTAACCCATTCAAAATAACTGTTACGACAATTAAAAGTCGACGATGAAGACGGTGATTGAAGACCATAGTTTTTCACATCGAATGGATGATTACTAATGTCTTGATTGGGCTGTACACCCAAGACGAGGTAATAAGTGGTGATCTTCCAGACGTACTTGGAGATCGACTGGATATGCGAAGACCTCTCTCTTATATTGGACATATGGGATAAGGAATAAGGTGCCTCCGGTTTCGTTCAGACGCAGAACAAACATGTAAATGGTTTGTATGTTTGACATTATACTTCGCACTGTATTCGTTGATCTCTGCAAAATATATATCTGTTTGGTGCTGGAGAATTTATTCTCTTGCCTAACGCCCTTCTCTGAGACGTACGAACTTAGAGGACATATGTGGCATGCTGAGATGCAATTATCAAGGCTTTTGTTGAAAAGTAGGGTCTTGTGGTTGATAATCAAAGCATGGCTTTAATTTAGCATAGCTTTGCGTTGTAGCGTTAATTTGCGAGCCTCACACCACGGTATGAGTCTAAAACAGGATTAGGGACAGCAGGGAGTGCATGCGTTTCTTTCTAGTTAGAAGTGGTGTCATGGTATGGAGCTCAGACATTTTTACTTATGTGGATGATGGATAACGAGGCTCCTCAGATATGATTGGTCACTAATGGCCAAGTGATAGGTCTGATAGGACCAGGAAACGTATTGTTCAGGAATAACCAATCCTCAAGAGTAAGAGAGGACCGCCCTGCAAGATCCAAGGGCCACGTGTGTTGATCCTGGGCACCCCGCTAGAGATGGCCCGAAATCTGTAAGGAGACATCCCTTGCCTTGACTCATGATGGAAATCCAATTTCCAATATGATATTATGCGGTTTTAGTGGTAAACCTATATGGTGACACAGTAGGATGGGGTACTATGTCGTCTATGATTGATACATTTATATTTAAAGTTGATTTCTTCACTTATAAGAATAATAAAAGATAAATTTTGCATATCAAGCATTTTTGGACATTATAAGGTAAACCTCTATCCTCTGGTTTGTGTTTGCATTATGTGATGGGACCTGAGTCTTATAATGGCTTCATTTTTTTCTTTTTAGCATTGCGTTGTTTGTTTTATGGTATTCTTGGAAGAAAACCCGTTCCATGTTATACGGCGTGGTCCCTTGATTTACCCAACTTTAAAATAAAGTTAATAACTGTTTTAGTTCTCACACTAGTCCCATGACTGACTTGGAGTTTATTGTTTCCGCCTAAACTCTGAGTGCCCATATTTTCCACATGGGAAGCTTGTAGTTTTGGTTTTCGTAGATATTTCTTTTCAAGGATCCTGGTTTATGGTTGGAGCTATATTCGGAGTGCTTTATATCCGTGTATTTCTTTCAGCTATGGTAGTTGATGTTTTCCGCTGCACATTATGTTTATGTATTTAATGTAATTAAAATTTCTGTTAATTTTCTGCTGTAAATTATTTATTTGTACTATGATATCTTGTACTCTTATGTAAATTTTTGCAATAGAAATGAAATGTTCTCATATTTGTGTTCTGATGCGTCATGTTCTCAAAGCAATCAACGTTCTAGTTCGGTTTAGGTCAGCCAGGAAGTTCGGGTCGCTAAAATATCTCTACCACAAACCTAACCCGCGAGTGTGTTATTGGAAGGGGTCAAAACACAAAGTTCTGGTGACTGGACAAATTATACATTCTAAAATAACACTACATATACCGTTTAGTTATGTTTTCGTATTTATTAGTTTGTTTGGGTTAACATCACCCAAAGCTCTATACTCACCTCGTACCCATCTACTTCCCAGTATATCAACCAAATATAGTATATATAGCTTCCCCCAACATATCAAGGTACTTCCCATAGTACCCTCTTCGCACAGTCTCCACCATCATGCCATAGAAGCATATCCTACGTCGCACGATGTGTGGAAATCCAAATAATTAAGCTGTGTTACCACACAGAACCATCATCGTTGTACCACTCAAGCGTGCAGATCGTCGTATCCAAACCCCTCTGCCGAATCAATCATCAACACGGAGTAATGCGCTCTCATCTACGATACACCACCCAATGTGTATATCTTGACCCTCACACGAACGTACTACTTAATAAACACCTAGTCCGTAATAGGGATGCATCTGAATGCATGGACTCGGTCGGGAGCTTTCCATATCTTCAAAGGTCCGCACAAAAAGTCCTACAATACAGATATCCTGAATACGGTCTGCATTTACCCGATGGTTACAGTCTCACCTGACCCTTCCCTCAACTAGTGAAAGACCATGTCAAGAGCTACGTGACGTGCCCCTAGCAAGCAATCATATCATCAATTTGGCGTGTCCCTCAACCAACATCCTGATTGTGAAAGATTGATTGTTTGGATTAGCTCTAGTCTTTCTCGCATCCCACTGACTACCAATGACAGGTACCCGACGATTACTATCATGTATTGGTCCTGACCCAGCCTCTTCTCGTGCAATTACCGAATCATCCAACGCTATCTGCCACAGCCTTCTGACTTCCAAGTCTACAGTTGCAGTCAAGGTGTACTCATTGGGTAGTACCGCCCAGAACTAACCTCTACGAGTGCAACTTAAACATGCACCACAATAGAGGACCACAATGGAGTACCCTGCCATGTCCCTTAGAAGTCGGATGCTTCCCTCCAGTCCCGCAGAGCAATCAAGCACAATATCAAGTAGAATAATCAGATGTACATGCTCCTCTCGTGTCTCCAGACACCACGATGATCTACCCGTTGGGTTCTTCACTTCGTACATGCAGACTGGTCCAAGCGAATCACGTAAACGTGTTATTAGACCCTATGCCTAATCTTTTAATCAAGCACTTACTTTATATTATATGATTACTGATTAACTTGAGTACCTAATGTTTCCTTTTTATTCAAGTTACAAGGTTTTCATGAGCCCCTTGTATCCCTGAGGAATGGACCTTTCTCGCTTATTAATCGCACAGATTTAACTTAATCATGTTTCAAGTTCATTAATAAGTCTTTGACATGTTATTCCCTAGATTGTAATTAACGAAAGTAATCTACAATCTTTTTACATTATTACCATGTCATTTATTTTCCAATTACATGTTTACAAGTTACAGTAACATGTTTGACTTAATGTATAATTAAGCATTTCTTATCCCAAACCACATGTTTTCTGTTGACATGTTACTTAATATATAGTTAAGTACAACTTACTCCATTTCATAAGTCTACTTTATTCTTTCATATTAAATCATAACTTTGTCTTATGTTGTCATCACAGCCTCTTGTTTTTAATTTATTAACTTAGTTCTCTAAACTAAGTTTTATTAATAGGTTCACTTTTTCATTTATTAAAACCGATGTTATAATTCCACTTATCTCTAGGACAAGCCTACCCATTATATTACATTCTCATTCATATAACTAATTATAATAGGTTATATTCCCAGTTCATCACCTGTTCCTTGGATCTTTATCATTAACCAAAATTTTACGGTTGTAACATCCATTTACTTACCGTCTTGTATATTCTCATTATTTTAAGAAAATATTTCACATATATTGTCTTGTACATTCTCGTCATTAACCAAATTGTCCCTTTTTATTTTTTGAGTTAGATGTTATTTACCATTTCCAAGTCACTGTAAATTTTCCATATGAATTAAGCACATCTATTCTTTTTCCATTATTTTCAATTTCGCTATAATTTGATTTACATTATATCTAATTTGTCATTAAACAACAATTTCTGTAACATATTCACGTTTATTGCAAATCCCACAATTTCAGTATTACAGTAACTTTTTTTACCAAATATAGGATTAACAGAATAGGTTTGTAAAACGGTATATTTTTAACATTCTAGAGAATAAATTATATCACAATTACCACAATTTACAATTATTTAACATGTTAAGAATAACAAGGAACGTAATCGGTAAATATACCATGACCTAAAAGGTATAATTCTAAACCTACTCACCTGACAGCTTTCCAGTCCTTGATTTTGATTCAGATCTGTGATTCTATGGTCTCCCTAACTGAGTCTAGTACTAAAACAACCACGGATTTACAAATCTGATATTAAAAGAAGAGGGAAATAAGGAAAGAAACCTAAATAAATCAGATCCGCAGGACTTACCTTACGTTGGTCAGAAATCTGAACACCTATGTTGTAGATTACATTCTTTATCTTCAAATCTTGAATCAGAATTCCTAAAGCTAATTTTCTAATTTCTAAAAGATTTGGAGAGGAAATAAAATGGAAGAGCCTTGGCGTTGTCTTAGAAAATAAAAGTTGTAGCAAGGCTCGGCTAGTCTATTTGTAGGTGTATAGGGAATTTTGATCCATCAGTATTGACAATATAAATCTGAACCATATAATTCAAAAAAAACACATCATACTGGAGAAGGTCTGACTTATGGTGGCTCTACCCCTGTGTCGACCCACCTTAGAGGTGGGTCGACCCACGTATGAAACGGGTCGACCTATGTCTTGGGTCCGAACGTGATTTTGGCCGAACTTAATTTTTACTCAATGTTAATTCCAACGTCCAATTTCTTTCTAAATATTACTTGGAAGATTATTAATTTCCTTTTCTATAATGCTTATTAAATTTTTGAATTTGAATTTGTGCACGTGTTTGTGCACACAATTTTTTAATTATTAATACATTAATAACCTTCCCATATGAGCTCTGTTTTGGACATGTCATATATCAAAATGAATAATAAAATTACCCCAAACACAATGATATATGTTTCTGGGCTAAATTATAAAATCATATAATATCAATATTTTCACTTATTATTTGTATAAAATATGGGGTGGTACACTGGTCCTGATGATCCGACACAAGGAATCGATGTTTGTTTACAACCCTTGATTGAAGAATTAAAAACATTGTGGTATGAAGGAGTAGAAATATATGATATTTCGCAAAAAAGGAACTTTCGCATGTATGATTCATTATTGTGGACAATTAGTCATTTTCCTGCATATGCAATGCTTTCAGGATAAAGTATGGCTGGTCGTCTAGCTTCTCCTTACTTCACGGAAGAAACACAGGCATTTTCTTTACCTCATGGAAAGAAAATTTCTTGGTTTGATTGTCATCGATGTTTTCTTCATATTAATCATCCTTTTAGAAGAGATATGAAATTTTTAACAACTAGTAGGCATGAAACTTTGAGACCGCCTAAGGTTTGGTCAAGTGAAGATATTTATGAACTTGTAAAGGATTATCCAAAGATACATGAAACAAGAGAACAAACTGAAATTCAAGGTAAATCGTCGATTCATAATTGGTGCAAACAAAGTACATTTTGGCAGTTGCCTTATTGGAAAAATCTCCTGATTCATCATAATATTGACGTGATGCATAATGAGAAAAGTGTGTTTGACAACGTAATTGATACAATTTTGAATGTCAAGAGAAAGAGGATAAATAATTTGAAATCAAGACATCATATCGAAGAAATGTGTAATTGTCTTAAGCTTCATATAAAGCAAAATGACAGGAAAAAAAACCCAGAAGCATGCTATGAGCTAGACAATAATCAAGTTAAAATAATTATGAAATGGGTGGAAAGATTTAGATTCTTGGATGGTATATCTTCTAGTCTTCATGGACGTGTCGACTATTCAAAAAATAAACTTAGCGGGATGAAAAGCGATGATTGTATGTTATGATGGAAAATTTGTTGCCCGTCATTCTCAAAGAGTTGTTGCCTATAAAAGTTTGGACTGTTGTAACAGAACATAGTCTGCTTTATAATGAGCTTTGTTCTACTGCGTTAAACATTGATCGTCTATGTAAACTTGATGAAGAAATCCCTATATTGCTCTGCAAACTGGGAAAATTTATTTTCACTAGGTTTTTTCAATGCAATGGAGCATTTACCTATTCATCTTCCATTAGAAGCTTGTCTTCAAGGGCCTATGCAATATGGATAGATGTATCCATTTGAAAGGTATATTAATATTTAGTTTGTTGAATATTGGTTAAATAAATGTATAAAAAATTAATTTAAAATAATTCTTAATATGTACTTAAATCATCTAACAAAAAGTGAGACGTAAAGCTCGAGTTAAAGGTTCGATTTCCAAATCATACATCGAAGAAGAAGCTTCGTTTTTTCTCTCATTATTTTAGTGATCATGTGAACGTATCGTTTGAAATTAATACGCGTAATGATGAAGGCATTGATCATGATGATTGTCAACCGACTTTATCGATTTTTAAAAAGCATGGTCGGCTTTTTGGTAAATGTATGGAAGTATGGTTGGATGATATAGATTATTATGTAGCACACACATATATTCTTCTCAACTGCTCTGAAGTTGCACTATTTGTTAGGTAATAAACTTATATTCACTGTAATATATTTATATCATCTATACATGTGTATGTACAAATATGCACATGTGTATCTTAATCATAATGTGTAACAATTGTTACTTAATTGCAATATTTACGAACCACAACATCAAAACTGCAACATCGGCAAAGAATTCGCTGATTGGTTTACCAATTATGTTTTTGATACGACAAATTGTGTTGTAGACGAAGGATTGAAACATTTAGCTATGGGACCAAAAAGGAAAATCAAGACATATCCAATATAAATTTAATACCAAAGAATACGGAGTTGAAAAATTAACTAACAATACTGGTGTATTTGTTAAAGGTAGATGATGACCCAAACGACCATATAAATGATTTTTATGACATGCTAACATAGATTTTGTAATTGACATATTTCACACGACCCGTGGAAGAAGTTTTTTTTCTTTAAATGCAACTGGTTTAGCAACGTTTCAGGGTATGGAATCAACGTGCACCTAAAGTATAATCTTATAGAAATAAAACATACTTTGCGTCATTATAAGTACAATCCTTTTGTCTTTCCAATCAAGCTCTTCAAGTTTACTATGCTCCTTATCCATCTCTAATAAGAGACGAAATTGATTGGTTAACTGTTTTTAAAACAAAGATAGACTTTACTTTTGATGGACGGAATATTCCCAGTGAACAAGCTTATCACGAAGATATCGAGGAGAATAGAGGAATAGTAATTACCGACGATCAAACAGATTTTTGACCTCTAAACGATGAATCAAATGAATTAACTGAAGCATTTGAGACTATAAAGGAACAAATTATAGAGGACGAAATAGAGTTCGGACTCGAAAATCACGAGGACTGATCAATAATTCTCATTATAAGAAGGTAAATTTATATTATTTTTTGTTTTCATTAAATTAATATGTTATGATAATATGGTAATGTTTGTTTTACAAAAAGTATCGTATAATCTTCTTATGTTATGCCATAATGTTTGTTTTACAGTCCTTCTATGTTATAATATAAAGTTTGTCAATAACAGGTGCTACATATATGAGGTCACGTAGACATACAACTTCACATTTTGGGCCTCCTTCAGCTTATCATCCTCCAGCGGGTGGTGATGGTAGTGGTCCATCACAGGAGCTATCACGTTCTATGGTGTGGCTTCAGCAAAAAGCCAATAGAGGGCAAGTATTAAGTTTCAAATATAAATTTAATTTTTGTACAATATATTATATATATATATAGTAGCCATGAAATATTAAATGTTATGTTTCGTTTAACATGTTAGTTTTGAGTTTGAACCCTTCACCATTGTCCTGGGCATATCACGACAGGCTTACATGAGTCGCATGACGACATATTGGCTTAAGTGGACATTAGTACCAAATAATATTAAGGAGACTATTTGACAGGATTTTTTGATATATGTGATAAATCAATTATTACATTAAGTTGTCATGATCCTATTTGATTAATTCATGTTTCTGTTATTTCTCAAAAATGCAGGGCTCGGTGGATCTCGAGGAAACAGATATTCCCCTCGTCCGGCGCCATTGGAATAATAAAGTTGCAAAAAATTACAAAGAAACATTAAATATCATAAAATCAGCTGGGAAAAAAACGAGTTGGATGAACGCTAATGTGTGAGATGATCTTCATATTTGGTGGAATAATGAGCGGTTTTAGGTAAATTTCCTGCATAGTTATTTAAATTTTTCTACTCAATATATAAATTACATTAAAACATGTTTTTTAACTTAAATTTATAGGTCGAGTCTCAGAGAAATTCAGCAAATAGGAGCGAGAACCCTATTACACATCGCGGTGGTTTCAAGCCGTTTCAGCATTGTCGCGAGGACTTGGTATATTTATTAATTACACAGTTAAAGATTTTAAGTTCTAAGTTGTTAAAAGATATACAACGTAACAGTACATAATATATATTTACATATGTGCATATTTCAGGAGAGACAATGTAACAACCCGGAAAATCGGAACTAATTTAAAAAATTTATTTTGGCAAGTTTAATGAATTTTGAATATTTAAAATGATTTATTTTAAATAATAATGACTAGAAACTTATTTTGAATAGAATTAGAATGTATATATTTATTTAAATCGAAGTTAGAATATAAATATTCATTTTAATTATAAAAGGAATTGGATATGGTGCGGTAGTTTGGAAATTCGATTTCAAATTTGAAATGAATGTACAGGATTCAAAATAAATTGGATTTTAGTGAAACGAGAAATATTTGAATCTATTTAAAAATATCTTTCCAAGGATGTGAAAAAACCAGATTTCATAGCGGGAATAAAAAGTTATGTCTAGTTGAAAGTTCAGAATAGTCGCTATGGAATTTATATAATATATAGCCCTTAAAAATAACGATTTTGCACATGACCCCTGTTTTTGACGAGACCACTTTTGTTGGATCTAGAATGTCAAATTATTGCTAGATTCCAATTTTCATAATTTTTGGAATCAATATGTGAGCGTGGTAGATTTAAACGTGTTTGGTCAATTCAGTTTGAATTTAATCGACTGGATGATGATTGTTTTTCAAACAGTCTCCAAATTTGATGAAATTAGTTTTGTTAGGACCGTATCGTAAAAACAAAGTCAAAAATAAATTTTCGGGAATTTTTGGAGTTAGTATGTTACCCCCAATAAATTAAAATGTGTGTTTGAATTTAATATATATTGATTTATGGTTTAAATTTAACGAAAACTGATCGAAACGATAAAATTGGCTTGCGGGACATATGCCATTGTGTTCGGAATGTGGGTGATTAGCTAGGGATGACAGTCGTTGGGTCTCGTTTGGAGTTTGAATTGAAAAGTCAACTTTAGGAGAAATTAAATAATAATTAATAAAACTTCATAACCCTAAAACTCTCCCTCTCTCTCAGTTTCAATTGAACGAAATAAATGAAAAAAAGAAACCACTGCTCTCTCTCTCAAATAGCTCAGCGATTCTGCCGCCCAACCCCCTCCCTCCCCCCACTACGTCGCCGCGCCACACCAGAGCAGTCCCCCACCGCCGCCTCAGACTCGCCGCCCTTCCCTGGCACCACCGCCACCTCCACAGCCCTTTCCTCCTCCATTCCACGTTTAAACCTGCCACCACCTCGAAAATAGCCTGAAGCCGTTTCCAGTGCCTCCCCTGACCACCTCTGACCATGCACCGGCCCCCGAAGTCCGCTGCTGCCAGTAGATCGCCCCGGGCCGCCGTCCTCTTCAATTAAACCCCACTTTTGTTTCTCTGCGATTCAATGTGAGTTAATCCGTAGTGAATTTATTCCCAGTTTTTATATTACTTTGTCGTGAATTTATTTTTCAGTTTTATATAAATTCGCATTGATTTAAAAATGAGATTTTTATTTATAAAGTTAGCATTTTTATTAAAGAAAAAAAATAGATTTTTAATCGTATAAAGGTTAGATTTTTAACCATATAAAGATATGATTTTTCATAATATAAAAATATAATTTTTATATAATAGAGAATATAAAAATATGATTTTTATATATAATAGAGAATATAAAATTATTATTTTTATATAAGTGGCGAATTAAAAATATGATTTTTATATAATAAAGAATATAAAAATATTATTTTTATATATGTAGCAAATTAAAATTTTGATTTTTATGTATATAGCGAAGAGATAAAAATTTGATTTTTATTATATGAGTAACGATAAAAAAATTGGATATTCATATATGAAGTAGCGGTCTAAAATATGATTTTTATATAAATGGTATGAATGTAGAAATGTTATTTTTATAATATAATCATCGTTTTAAAAATATGATCTTTATAATGTAAACATCGTTATAAAAAGGTGATTTTTATATATATGACATTGAAATAAAAATGTGATTTTTAAAGATAAATATCATTGATTAAAAACGCAATTTTTAAATATATAATCATCATAATAAAAATGTGGTTTTTACTATGAACAGCGTGGAAAAGACTACGTTGGAATTTCGGGCAAATCCGAACCTTTCAGAAATAAAGAATGGAGTGTTGGATTCCAAAGGTGAGAACTTCTCACTTTAATTTATTTTCTAGGTAAATATATATACTAGGATGCAGACGATGCTTAGTAGCACCGGACACCTTTGTTTGAAACCATGTTTGTTTGGTTATTTGGTGGATTGGTTTATTTGTTCGAATTTGGTTTGGGAAATGAATTGAATTGGTAGAATTTGGTTTGTACGTGGCTCGAGCCAATATTAGGCGAGGGATAAGGCTAGACCTTGTTCCGGTTCTAGTGTCACGCTGTTATGCTGCCGAAATTTTCTAAAAATGTTAGAACAATAAAAAAATCGTTTTTATTGTATAAATGAGCTGTATAAAATATTTATATGTTTAAATAAATATTTTATCATTAAAAATATAATTTTTAATGTATATATGAATAAAATAAATATTCAATTACAAATTGGACGATTTGTTTATGTACACACATTTGACGGATATTGATTGGAACGATATATTTTACACATCGCCCAACTGCGCAAATAATAATCAGTGTTTGTTGTTTGAAAACCCCACACGGGTATTGGGATGATATTGGACATACACAAATTCCAATATTTTGTTGTATGCCAATCGATGGGTTGATAGGCTGTTGTAAGCGTTAATTATTTATATTTAATTCTTGTGAAGTTGTGTAATGCACTCTGGACGATGGTTGTGTAATAACCCAGAAATCCGAGCCAATTTAAAATTTTTATTTTGGCAATTTTGATGAATTTGAATATTTAAAATGATTATTTTAAATAATAATGACGAGAAACTTATTTTGAATAGAAATAGAACGTATATATTTATATAGATCGTCATTAGAATATAATTATTTTATTTTAATTATATAAGGCATTGAAAATGGCGCGGCAGTTCGAAAATTTGATTTCGAAGTTCAAATGAATGTACAGGATTCAAAATAAACCAGATTTTAGTGAAACTGAAAATATTAGAATCTATTTGAGAATATCTTTCCAACGAATCCGAAAAATTGAAATTTCATAGCAGGAATCAAAAGTTACACCCAGTTGAAAATTCAAAATAGTCGCTATGGAATTCTGGCCCTTAAAAATGGGAATTTTGCAAACGACCTCGGTTTTCAACAAAACCACTTTTGTTGGATCCGTGATGTCAAATTATTGCTAGATTCCAAAATTCGCAATTTTTTGAATCAATATGTGAGCGTGGTGAAGGAAAACGTGTTTTAATAGTTTTAGTCAATTTCGATCGACCAGAAAATGGCCATTATTCAAACGGTCTCAGAATTTGACAAAATTAGTTTTGTTAGGACCGTAACGTCAATACGAAGCTAGAAAATATTTTTCGGGAATTTTTAGAGTCCGTACGTGGCCCCGGTAAATTGAAATGTGCGTTCAAAATCAATATAAAGATTTATATTTTGATTTTGACGAAAACTGATCGAAACGAACGAATCAGCTTATGATACATATCCCAATGTGTTCGGAATGGGGGTAATTAGCTAGGGACGATAGGCGGTGGGTCTCGTTTAGAGGTCGAAATTAAAAGTTGCTTTTTTGGTAAATAATTAAATAAAATAATTAAATAAAATAATTAAATTTTATAACTAACCCCCCTCTCTCCTTCTATTTCCACAGACCCGTTCAATTTTAAATTAAAAAAAGGAAACAGAAGGAGGGCGGCGGGGCCCTAGCCTCTCCTGATGTTAGCGCCGCCGCGCTAGCCGCGGGCCCCCTTCTCTCAACCGTCAGTGATCACCAGACCCCCCTCCTTCTCCTCCATCCTCCTCCTTCCTCCATACCCGAACACCCAAAGCCGCCGAGTTCGAGCTCGATTCACGAGCTCCAAGGGGGTGTGGTCTTCAAAGCGCCACCGGCGCAGGTGAGAGAGGCTCGGGCGGTTCGAGCGGCCATCGCCGATGGTAGTCCGGGCCCCTACAGTGGCGGGCGACAGTGAAAAATCGAGGGGAGCTTTTGGGTTCAGAAAATAACGAAGGGTGAGAAAGGATAGCTGATGGTAACGATTCTTAACGTTATATAAAATGTTGTTAATAATGTAAATTCTATTCTAATTATTTTCTTTATCATATGCCATGTAGAAAATGAATATGCCATGTAGAAAATGAATATGCCATGTAGAAAATAAATATACTTTGTTTTGAAAGTGAATAAGCATTGTTTTTAAATAAGATGGCAACATAAAGACATGATTTTTGATTACTTAAAGGTATGATTTTTCAATGGCATAAAGTTATGATTTTTAAGTAATAAAAATATGATTTTTAGCTCATAGTAAAGATTATATTTTTATCATAGTAAAGATTATATTTTTATCGTAGTAAAGACGATATTTTTAAATAGCAAAGTTCGATATCTTTCTATAATAAAGACGATGTTTTTCTATATAGAAAGGCGGGATTTTTATATATGAAGCGAAATAAAAATTCGATCTTCATATAAGAAGTAGAAATATAAAAATATAAATTTTATATAGAAAGAAGCGTTGTAAAAATATATGAAGAAGAATTAAAAATATGATTTTTATTTATTGAATTGAAGCAATAAAAATATAATTTTATTATGAACAGCGTGAAAAGCACTGCATTGGGATTTCAAACAGATCCAGACAGTTAAGTAGTTCAAAAGTAAAGCACGGCGGAGTGGAACCCTCTATGAGAACTCCTCACTTATATTTCTAATTCTAGTTTAAAATATATACTAGGATGCAGACGGTGCTTAGCAGCACCCGACACCCGTCGTCCACAGACCATGGATGACTTGTTTGTTTGATTGCTATGTAGTAAAATTTGATTGTGTGATTTGAAATGAAATAAAATATTTTATAGTGGAAAATATTTTATAATTAAAAATATAATTTTTAACGTGTATATAAAATAAATATTTATAAACAAATCGGACGATTTGTTTATATATACTGATATTGATTGGGACGATAAATTTTACACATCACCCAACTGCATAAATAAAATCTGTGTTTGTTGATTTGAAACCCCACACGGGTATTGGGATGATATTTGACGTACACTAATCCCGATTGTTTAGTTGTATGTCAATCGATGGGTTGACAGACTGTGTAAGCGTTAATTATTTATATTCAATGCTTATGCAGTTGTGTAGTGCACTCTGGATGATGGTTGATGATTTATCGTTGTTGTTACATACGTGTGTTGTAGGGAATCCATATAATTAACGTTATATGGTAATTGATTGGGCCTCATTCCAATTTAGAAAATAAATTCATGTGTTGAATTGAAAATATATATTCATGTGTTGAATAAAAATATATATTCATGTGTTCAATAGAAATATATATATTCATGTGTTGAATAAAAATATATATTCATGTGTTGAATAGAAATAAAAATTCATGTGTTGAATAGAAAATATTCGTTTGTTGAATAGAATAATGAAGTTATTGAGATATATAAAGCCGTGTTGATTAGATTGACGCCATTTTGACATGAACGATATTTATATCGATTATATTCGTTTTTAAAATGAATATAGGAAAGAAAGAGATTTCAAAATATATCGTTTTGAAAATATTATCATTTGTATACTGATGATGTGGAATATTCAATTTTGATTCGAAATTGAATATAAAGTTGAAATCGTTACGAAAAACGAATTTAAAACGATTTATAAAATATGTTTTGAAAGGAAATCAATGAAATATATAATATATTTATATCATATATAATGGCCTGAATAGAACGCGTCGCGCCGCGGCAGTTCGCGAATTTCGACCATTGACTTCGAATGGATATTGCGGGAGATCCGACCGTCGGATTCTCCTAAAACCGGAACCGTTGGGTTCGTATCGAGAAGAGCTATCTAACGAATATTAAAAATTAGAAATCTAACGGTTGGATTTGGAATTATGTCCAAATCAAATTTGGAAAAGGTCGCTGTAAGTGCAGTTCGATGGCCGTTGATGGAAATCAACTGTACGGGCCTTGATAAAATTATTAAAAATAGTAATAATTTGTGTAAAATCATAAGAAATGATTTGTGAAGAATTGGGATGAAAATTTCCATATTTGAAAAGATAAAAATAGATTTTTATCGAAATGAACTAGTTTTGAACTAGAATTATAATTCTATTTATTTTTAAAACAAATAAAGTGGATTTGAAATGGTTTTGAAAATAACCAGAATTTCCAATAATTGAATTGGAATGGATTTGAATTGAAATTGTCTTTGGAATATTTCGATGTTGGATTTCGTGATTATACAGATATTGTTATGGAAATTTGAAAGTTATATTTATATCGTTATTTCCAATACGATATTTGTTGGTCGTAGAATTTGATATTGAATATAAGCCGATATATTTTCTTTTCAGATCCTTGTATTTAATATCAAATGTGATTTGGGTTTGTCGTGAATGGTATCTTCAATAATATTGTTCTTAGACCCAGTGGAGTTAAGAAAATCCGAAACTAACTGGAGATTAGTTAAGTTGAATGGTCTCCTGGGTATTGATCTGATGTCGGTTTCGGCCTTCGGGGTTATTACTTAGGGAATTGTTCACTTGCTAATTTACGATTAAAGGCTGATGGAATAGAATGTGATTTTGGGTTTATCGTGAACCGTGTTTTAAATGACATTGGTTCTTTAACCCAGTTAAAAACAGGATATGAATTCCCAAGTTAAATAATCATTAATATTGATTATTGGGAAGATTAAAACCAAGTGGAGTTTTAATGAATCTTTAATTAGATTGAAAAGATCGAGAATAGAGTATCACCAGTTTTGCTCCAGGCGATAGTTAAATCTTTAATTAGATTTGAACGTGAAATGGAAATTGAATTTACCGATAACACCGTGGTGTTAGATATGAAGTATTACCAGTTTTACTTCATGGGATGAATAGGTTGGGATTGGGAAATTAAAACAAAATATTACTTCGGTAAGGTTCGTTAATCCTGGCTAGTTTGGATAAACCATAATTTGGTTTGAATTAATATTCAAAAGAAGATTAAAGAATAAATTTGAGAAATTTATCTTTGATAAAATCAATGGGAACCTATCCCTAAGAATGTGAAATTTAGCAACTAACTGAAGATTAGTTAAGATGAATGGTTTCCTGGGTATTGATCTGATGTTGGTTTCGGCCTTCGGGGTTAATATTTGGGGAATTGTTCCCTTACTAATTTACAGTTAGTGACTGATGAATTGGAATGAGGTATATGTTGTGTTTATGTAACACTTGTTTATTATATACGCAAGTTATTCGGAAAGACCAGGTTAATCCCATTCTGAATAACTGATACGACGATAAGTCGAAGGTGAAGACGGTGGTTGAAGACCGGAGGTCTTCACGTCGTTTGGGTGATTACTGATGATCTTGATTGGGCAGTACACCCAAGAGGAGGGAATCCGTTAGTGGTCGTCCAGACGTACTTGGAGATCGATGGATATGCGAGGTACAAAGTGCCTCCGGTTTCGTTCAGACCCAGAACGGACTTGTAGATGGACTGTGTGTCTGACATTGGATATCATTCTGTGTGATTGATGGATATCGGTTGCATGGAGTGGTCTGCCTGTGTGGCATGCTAAGACGCAAATGATCAAGGCTTCTGTTGAAAAGCAGAGTCTTGTGGTTGATGATCAAAGCACAGCCTGTGTGGCATAGCTTTGTGTAGCGTTAATTAGCTAGCCTCACACCCCGGTTGTGAACCTGAAACGGGAGAGGACCTCAGGTAGGACATGTGTTTCCTTCTAGCTAGAAGTGGCGTCAGTGGTTTTACACGCCCTGACGAGTTTGACTTATGTTGTTGTTGCTGTTGCGAGGCGCCTCAGATATATTGGTGACTATGTGGAGCCGATGGAGTCATTCGTTGACTCGTTGACGCCCCAAAGGGTGGGGAAACACAGTGTTCAGGTATTTTAATCCACATCGGTGGACCGGCCCTGACGATCCAAAGGTCACTCGAGCTCTGACCTGAGGGGCGGGCTTGAGCGTCTCGAATTTGGTAGAGGACGATCCCTTGCCTCGGTTCACAGATGGAAATCCAGCTTCCAATACGTAATTTTGCGGTTTCGATTGTAGAGCCTAGTATGGCGACATAGTGGGATGAGGCATTTATGTCGTCTATGATTGATACTTATGATTGAAATTGTTTTGACACTATACACTTATAGTAATAAAAGATGAAATTTAGCATATCAAGCATGCTTTGGCTATTATAAGGTAAGACCCTATACTCTGGCTTGTGTTACATTGTGTGATGGGACCTGGGCCTTATAATAGCTTCATTGTTCTTTATTTAGCATTGCGCTTTTTGTTTTATGCACTGGTATTCTTGGGAGGAAACCCGTTTCGTGTTATACGGCGTGGTCCCTTGATTTACCTAACTTTAAAATAAAGATTAATAACTGTTTTAATTCTCACACCAGTCCCATGACTGACCTGGAGTTTATTGTTTTAACCTAAACTCTGGGTGCCCTTATTTTGACACGGGCAGCTAGTAGTTTTGGTTTTGCAGATTTATATTCACAGGACCCTGGTTTACAGCTGGAATGATATCCGGAAAGCTCTGTATCTGTATATCTCCTTCAGTTGTGTATTGTATTATTTTTCCGCTGCGGTAATGTATTTAAATCTCTGATATTTTCTTTGTAATATTTATTCATACTCTGTATATTCTTGTATTCTGATGTAATTGTTGTAATAAACAATGAAATGTTCTTCTGTTTGTGTTCCGATGTGGCTTGTCCTCAATTCAATCTGAGCTTTCCTTACTGGGGAAGTTTGGGTCGTTTCAGCTTGGTATCAGAGCTTTGGTTTACAGAGCTCGGAGATCAAGACACGTTAGAACCAAACGAAAGAATTCATCAGAGATTGGATTAGTAATATCCAATGAGAATGACTCGTTAGAGATGGGATCCGTAATGTCCTAGAACGAGTGTGAAGAGTATATTTTTAAAATGAAAACGAATTTTGTTTTGAAAATTTAAACTTTATTCAACGTATTTGAATATTTATTTGTGTTGAATTTGGACAATCCAGTATATAAAGATTTTGCGTATACGTCTGATCCGCGTGCATTCGATGTTTTAATATACTGGATAGATATAGAATCATACTCTAGTCGCTCAAAGATGATTCTGATGATCGCTTGAGCATCATCAGAATTTATTTTCGGGTTTCGAAAGTGGGATTTCTACATGATTCCAATTGACTGGCGTGAGAACCAAAACTAGATAGGGCTTATTATTGTGATTTGGCATCAAAAACATGATTTTCTATATATATATATATATATATACATATATATATATATATATCAAAATTATGAATTTCAAATGATAATCCACTAATTGATTGATGGTTGTGTTGTTCGTTTATTGGTTTGATATTTTGAACCATTTATGCCAAATTGAACCGAATATTGAACTATATTGAAAATTGTTTGAAAATGCATGCATATACATGTACTTACATTGAACAGGCCATAGCAAGGAGGCTAGAGCAGAAGAATAAAATTGTTTGCCCGACAAATAGGTACATGTTTACAAATTTATTGGGTTTGGATGATTTTATGAGCCGATTGGCTAGCCGCTTGGCTTTTTCTTTTTCTTTTGGATTGAAGAAGGCCATGTGAGGCTATATAAAATATCCCGAAGTCCCCGGTGCAGAGGAGGTTATGGAGAAATTTTTTGAAAATTTAGGGAGTTAGCCAAATTTTTGAAAAATTTGAAAAGCTCTTAGAAACTGAAAAGTTGAAGAACTTAAGCTGTAAAGAAAATAATGAAAGTTGAGTTGGTTTGTAAAACAACTTTCGGCTTCGTTCCTTTTCGGGGACGAAAAGTTTTAAGTGGGGGAGATTGTAATAACCTGGAAATCCGAGCCAATTTAAAATTTTTATTTTGGCAATTTTGATGAATTTTGAATATGTAAAATGATTATTTTAAATAATAACGATGAGAAAATTATTTTGAATAGAAATAGAACGTATATATTTATATAGATCGTCTTTAGACTATAATTATTTTATTTTAATTATATAAGGGATTGAAAATGGCGTGGCTGTTCGAAAATTCGATTTCAAAGTTCAAATGAATGTACAGGATTCAAAATAAACAATATTTTAGTGAAACTGAAAATATTAGAATCTATTTGAGAATATCTTTCCAACGAATCCGAAAAATTGAAATTTCATAGCGGGAATCAAAAGTTAAGCCCAGTTGAAAATTCAGAATAGTCACTATGGAATTATAGCCCTTAAAAATGGGAATTTTGCAAACGACTTCGATTTTTGATGAAACCACTTTTGTTGGATCCGTGATGTCAAATTATTGCTAGATTCCAAAATTCGTAATTTTCTGATTCAATATGTGAGCGTGGCGAAGGAAAACGTGTTTTGACAGTTTTAGTCAATTTCGATCGACCAAAAATGGTCATTTTTCAAACAGTCTCAGAATTTTATTAAATTTAGTTTTGTTAGGACCGTATCGTCAATACGAAGCTAGAAAATATTTTTCGGGAATTTTTAGAGTTCGTATGTGGCCCCGGTAAATTGAAATGTGCGTTCAAAATCAATATATATATATTTTGATTTTGATTTTGACGAAAACTGATCAAAACGATCGAATCATCTTACGATACATATCCCGTTGTGTTCGAAATGGGGGTAATTAGCTAGGGACGATAGGCGGTAGGTCTCATTTAGAGGTCGAAATTAAAAGTTTTTTTTTTGGAAATAATTAAATTATATAACTAACCCCCCCCCTCTCTCCTTCTATTTCCTCAGCCCCGTTCATTTTTAAGTAAAAGAAAAAAAAGGAAACAGAAGGAGGGCAGAGGAGCCCTAGCCTCTCCTAGCGTCAGCGCCGCCGCGCTAGCCGCGGCCCCTTCTCCCAACCGTCAGTGATCACCAGACCCCCCTCCTTCTCCTCCTTCCTCCATACCCGAACACCCAAAGCCGCCGAGTTTGAGCTCGATTCACGAGCTCCAAGGGGGAGCGGTCTTCAAGGCGCCGCCGGCGCAGGTGAGCGAGGCCAGGGCGGTTCGAGCGGCCACCGCCGATGGTGGTCCGGGCCCCTACAGTGGCGGGCGACAGTGAAAAATCGAGGGGAGCATTTGGGTTCAGAAAATAACGAAGGGGGAGAAAGGATAGCTGATGGTAACGATTCTTAACGTTATATAAAATGTTGTTAATAATGTAAATTCTATTCTAATTATTTTCTTTATCATATGCCATGTAGAAAATGAATATGCCATGTTGAAAATAAATATACTTTGTTTTGAAAGTGAATAAGCATTGTTTTTAAATAAGATAGCGACATAAAGACATGATTTTTAATTACTTAAAGGTATGATTTTTCAATGGCATAAAGTTATGATTTTTAAAGTAATAAAAATATGATTTTTAGCTCATAGTAAAGATTATATTTTTATCATAGTAAAGATTATATTTTTATCATAGTAAAGACGATATTTTTAAATAGGAAAGTTCGATATTTTTCTATAATAAAGACGATGTTTTTATATATAGAAAGGCGGGATTTTTATGTATGAAGCGAAATAAAAATTCGATCTTCATATCAGAAGTAGAAATGTAAAAATATAAATTTTATATAGAAAGAAGCGTTGTAAAAATATGTGAAGAAGAAATAAAAATATGATTTTTATTTATTGAAATGAAGCAGTAAAATATAATTTTATTATGAACAGCGAGAAAAGGACTGCATTGGGATTTCAAACAGATCTAGATGGTTCAGCAGTTCAAAAGTAAAGCACGGCGGAGTGGAACCCTCTGTGAGAACTTTTCACTATTATTTCTAATTCTAGTTTAAAATATATACTAGGATGCAGACGGTGCTTAGCAGCACCCGACACCCGTCGTCCACAGACCATGATGACTTGTTTGTTTGATTGCTGTGTAGTGAAATTTGATTGTGTGATTTGGAATGAAATAAAATATTTTATAGTGGAAAATATTTTTTTTAGCGTGTATATAAAATAAATATTTATAAACAAATCGGACGATTTGTTTATATACACTGATTTGACTGATATTGATTGGGACGATAAATTTTACACATCGCCCAACTGCACAAATAAAATCTGTGTTTGTTGATTTGAAACCCCACACGGGTATTGGGATGATATTTGACGTACACTAATCCCGATTGTTTAGTTGTATGTCAATCGATGGGTTGACAGACTGTGTAAGCGTTAATTATTTATATTCAATGCTTATGCAGTTGTGTAGTGCACTCTGGATGATGGTTGATGATTTATCGTTGCTGTTACATACGTGTATTGTAGGGAATCCATATAATTAACGTTATATGGTAATTGATTCGGCCTCATTCCAATTTAGAAAATAAATTCATGTGTTGAATTGAAAATATATATTCATGTGTTGAATAAAAATATATATTCATGTGTTGAATAGAAATATATTTCATGTGTTGAATAAAAATATATATTCATGTGTTGAATAGAAATAAAAATTCATGTGTTGAATAGAAAATATTCATTTGTTGAATAGAATAATGAAGTTATTGAGATATATAAATTCGTTCTGATTAGATTGACGCCATTTTGATGTGAATGATATCTATATCGATTATATTCGTTTTTAAAATGAATATAGGAAAGAAAGTAATTTCAAAATATATCGTTTTGAAAATATTATCATTTGTATACCGATGATGTGGAATATTCAATTTTGATTCGAAATTGAATATGAAGTTGAAATCGTTTTGAAAACGAATTTAAAATGATTTATAAAATACGTTTTGAAAGGAAATCGACGAAATATATATAATATATATTATATATATAATGGCCTGAATAGAACGCGCCGTGCCGCGGAAGTTCGCGAATTTCGACCATTGACATCGAATGGATATCGCGGCAGATTCGACCGTCTGATTCTCCTAAAACCGGAACCATTGGGTTCATATCGAGAAGATCTTTCTAACGAATATTAAAAATTATAAATCTAACGGTTGGATTTGGAATTTTGTCCAAATCAAATTTGGAAAAGGTCGTTGTAAGTGCAGTTCGATGGCCGTTGGTGGAAATCGACTGTACGGGCCTTGATAAAATTATTAAAAATAGTAATAATTTGTGTAAAATCATAAGAAATAATTTGTGAAGAATTGGGATGAAAATTTCCATATTTGAAAATATAAAAATAGATTTTTATCGAAATGAACTAGTTTTGAACTAGAATTATAATTCTATTTATTTTTAAAATAAATAAAGTGGATTTGAAATGGTTTTGAAAATAACCAGAATTTCCAATAATTGAATTGGAATGGATTTGAATCGAAATTGTCTTTGGAATATTCGATGTTGGATTTCGTGATTATACAGATATTGTTATGGAAATTTGAAAGTTATATTTATATCGTTATTTCCAATACGATATTTGTTGGTCGTAGAATTTGATATTGAATATAAGCCGATATATTTTCTTTTCAGATCCTTGTATTTAATATCAAATGTGATTTGGGTTTGTCGTGAATGGTATCTTCAATAATACTTTTCTAAGACCCAATGGAATTAAGAAAATCAGAAACTAACTGGAGATTAGTTAAGTTGAATGGTCTCCTAGGTATTGCTCTGATGTTGGTTTCGGCCTTCGGGGTTATTACTTAGGGAATCGTTCACTTGCTAATTTAGGTTAAAGGCTGATGGAATAGAATGTGATTTTGGGTTTATCGTGAACCGTGTTTTAAATGACATTGGTTCTTTAACCCAGTTAAAAATAGGATATGATTTCCTATGTTAAATAATCATTGATAGTGATTATTGGGAAGATTAAAACCAAGTGGAGTTTTAATGAATCTTTAATTAGATTGAAAAGATCGAGAATAGAGTATCACCAGTTTTGCTCCAGGCGATAGTTAAATTTATAATTAGATTTGAACGTGAAATGGTAACTGAATTTACCGATAACACCGTGGTGTTAGATATGAAGTATTACCAGTTTTACTTCATGGGATGAATAGGTTGGGATTGGGAAATTAAAACAAATGATTATTTCGGTAAGGTTCGTTAATCCCGGCTAGTTTGGATAAACCATAATTTGGTTTGAATTGATATTCAAAAGAAGATTAAAGAATAAATTTGAGAAATTTATCTTTGATAAAATTAATGGGAGCTTATCCCTAAGAATGTGAAATTTAGCAACTAACTGAAGATTAGTTAAGATGAATGGTTACCTGAGTATTGATCTGATGTTGGTTTCGGCCTTCGGGTTAATATTTGGGGAATTATTCCCTTACTAATTTACGGTTAGTGACTAATGAAATTGGAATGAGGCGTATGTTGTGTTTGTGTAACACTTGTTTATTATATACGCGAGTTATTCGGAAAGACTGGGTTTATCCTATTCTGAATAACTGATACGATGATAAGTCGAAGGTGAAGACGGTGGTTGAAGACCGGAGGTCTTCACGTCGTTTGGGTGATTACTGATGATCTTGATTAGGTTGTACACCCAAAAGGAGGGAATCAGTTAGTGGTCGTCCAGACGTACTTGGAGATCGATGGATATGCGAGGTACAAAGTGCCTTCGGTTTCGTTCAGACCCAGAACAGACTTGCAGATGGACTGTGTCTCTGAGATTGGATATCATTCTGTGTGATTAATGGATATCGATTGCATGGAGTGGTCTGCCTGTGTGTCATGCTAAGATACAAATGATCAAGGCTTCTATTGAAAACCAGAGTCTTGTGGTTGATGATCAAAGCACAGCCTGTGTGGCACAGCTTTGTGTAGCATTAATTAGCGAGCCTCACTCCCCGGTTGTGAACCAGAAACGGGAGAGGACCTCAGGGAGGACATGCGTTTCCTTCTAGCTAGAAGTGGCGTCAGTGGTTTTACACGCCCTGACGAGTTTGACTTATGTGGTTGTTGCTGTTGCGAGGCATCTCGAATATATCGGTGACTATGTGGAGCCGATGGAGTCATTCGTTGACTCATTGACGCCCCAAAGGGCGGGGAAACGCAGTGTTCAGGCATTTTAATCCACATCGGTGGACCGGCCCTGACGATCCAAAGGTCACTCGAGCTCTGACCTGAGAGACGGGCTAGAGCGTCTCGAATTCGGTAGAGGACGATCCCTTACCTCGGTTCACAGATGGATATCCAGCTTCCAATATGTGACGGCAATGAATTTCGCTCGGTCCGAACCAGTCGCTAAACCGATCCAGGCCGTTCGAAATGCCCTATCGTTTGAGAACAGGACAAAACAGAACGCATACGAAAGAACATTTCACTGTATACTACAACAATGCATCAGAATACAAGAATATACAGAGTATAAATGAATATTACACAGAAATATCAGAGATTTAAATTACATTCAAATACATAGCAGCGGAAAATAATACAATACACAACTAGAAAGAGATATACGGATACAAAGCTTTCCGGATATCGTTCCAGCTGTAAACCAGGATCCTGTGAATATAAATCTGCAAAACCAAAACTACTAGCTGCCCGTGTCAAAATAAGGGCACCCAGAGTTTAGGTTAAAACAATAAACTCCAGGTCAGTCATGGGACTGGTGTGAGAACTAAAACAGTTAATCTTTATTTTAAAGTTAGGTAAATCAAGGGACCACGCCGTATAACACGGAACGGGTTTCCTCCCAAGAATACCAGTGCATAAAACAAACAGCGCAATGCTAATTAAAGAAAAATGAAGCTGTTATAAGACCCAGGTCCCATCACACAATGCAACGCAGCCGAGGATAGGGTTTTCCCTTATAACAGCCAAAGAATGCTTGATACGGTTAAAACAAATCGTTTGATACTATTATAAGAGCATAGTGTATAAAACAACTTCAAATCATAAGTATCAATCATAGGCGGCATGAGCGCCCCATCCCACTATGTCGCCATATATAGGATTACAACTAAAACCGCAAGATCACGTATTTGGAAATTGGATTTCCGTCTATGAACCGAGGCAAAAGATAGTCCTCAACCGATTCGAGACAATCTAGCCTACCATGTCTTAGGAACAGCCGCAACTGCCCCCTGGATCGTCAGGGCCGGTCCACCGATGTGGATTATTATGCCTGAACAATACGTCTCCCCGCCCTTTGGGGCGCAAACGAGCCAACGAATGACTCCATCGGTTCGAGAACGACCGATCAATCCGAGGCGCCTCGCAACAGCAACAACCACATAAGTCAAACTCGTCAGGGCGTGTAAAACCACTGACGCCACTTTTAGCTAGAAAGAAACGCATGCCCTCCCTGAGGTCCGTCTCCCGTTTTTGGTTCATACCGGGTGTGAAACTCGCGAAGCAAACGTTACACAAAGCTACGCCACAAAGGCCGTGCTTTGATCATCACCACAAGACTTTGCTTTTCAACAGAAGCCTCGATCAATTGCCACTTAGGCATGCCACACAGGCAATTCACTCCATGCGTTTGATATCCATCAATATATAACCCCTGAGCTCGTACGTCTCAGAGAAGGGCGTTAAGCAAGAGAATAAATTCTCTGCCGCCAAACAGATATATATTTAATAGAGATCAATCACACAGACTAAAATCCAATGTCAGACACACAGTCCATTTACAAGTCCGTTCTGGGTCTGAACGAAACCGGAGGCACCTAGTACCTCGCATATCCATCGATCTCCAAGTACGTCTGGACGATCACCAACTGTTTCCATCTTCTTGGGTGTACAGCCCAATCAAGATCATCAGTTATCACCCAAACGACGTGAAGACCTCCGGTCTTCGACCATCGTCTTCATCTTCGACTTATCGTCGTATCAGTTATTCAGAATGGGATAAACCCGGTCTTTCCGAATAACTCGCGTATATATTATAAAAGTGTCACACAAACACAACATACGCCTCATTCCAATTCATTAGTCACTAACCGTAAATTAATCAAGAGAATAATTCCCCAAATATTAACCCCGAAGGCCGAAACCAACATCAGATCAATATCCAGAAAACCATTCTGCTTGGCTAACCGATAGTTAGTTTCTAAATCTCACATTCATAGGGAAAGGTTCCCATGAATTTTATCCAAGATAAATTCCTTGAATTTATTCTTTATTCTATTTTTGAATCTCAATTCAAACTAGTCGGGATTAGCGAACCTTACCGAAGTAATCATTTATTTTAATTTCCCAATCCCAACCTATTCATCCCATGAAGTAAAACTGGTAATACTTCATATCTAACACCACAGTGTTATTGGTAAATTCAATTACCATTTCACGTTCAAATCTAATTAAAGATTTAACTATCGCCTGGAGCAAAACTGGTGATACTCCATTTTCGATCATTTCAATCTAATTAAAGATTCATTAAAACTCCACTTAGTTTTAATCGTTAACTGGGTTAAAGAATCAGTGTCATTTAAAACACGGTTCACGATAAACCCAAAGTCACATTCATTAATTATCGGGTTAAAGAACGAGTGTTATTTAAAACACTGTTCACGATAAACCCAAAAATCAATATCAATTCAATTCCAATTAAATATTATTTAATTGGTACACTTCATTAAATCTAAATAAAAAGATTTAATCTTTTCTCAACTGGGTTCAAGAACAGTGTTAGTGAAGACACCATTCACGACAAACCCAAATCACATTCGATATTCAATACAAGGCTCTGAATAGAAAATATATCGGCCTATATTCAATATCAAATTCTACGATTAACAAATGTCGTATTGGAAATAACGATATAAACATATCTTTCAAATTTCCATAACAACACCTATATAATCACGAATTCCAACATCGAAATATTCCGAAGACAATTTCGATTCAAATCCACTCCAATGCAATCATTGGATATTTTGGTTATTTTCAAAACCCTTTTCAAATTCAATTTATTTATTTAAAAAATAAATAGAATTATAATTCTAGTTCAAAACTAGTTCAATTCGATAAAAATCTATTTTTATCTTTTCAAATATGGAGTTTTTCATCCCAATCCTTTCTAAACCATTTCTTATGATTTTACACAAATTATTACTATTTTTAATAATTTTATCAAGGCCCGTACAGTCGATTTCCAACAATGGCCATCGAACTGCACTTACAGCGACCTTTTTCGAATTTGATTTGGACGTATCTCCAAATCCAACCGTTAGATTTCAAATTTCTAATATTCGTTAGAAAGCTCTTTTCGATACGAACCCAACGGTTCCGGTTTTAGGAGAATCCGACGGTCGGATCTCCCGCAATGTCCGTTTGAAATAAATGGTCGAAATTCACGAACTGCCGCGGCGCGGCGCGTTCTATTCAGGCCATTATATTATATATATAATATATATAATATATACTTCGTCGATTCTATTTAAAACGAATTATATAAATAGTTTTAAATTCGTTTCAAAAGCAATTTCAACTTTCTTTTCAATTCAAATCAAAATTGAATTCTTCTTTATAAATTCGTTTTAAAATTCATTTCCATTCGATTCAAATTTCAATTCAATTTTAATTCATTTCAATTTGCTTTCAATTCAATTTGAATTCGTATTCAATTCATTTCGAAATCGTTTTCCATTCAATTCATTTCGAAATCGTTTTCAATTCATTTCATTTCGAAATCGTTTTCAATTCAATTCATTTCGAAATCGTTTTCAATTCATTTCATTTCGAAATCGTTTTCAATTCATTTCATTTCGAAATCGTTTTCAATTCATTTCATTTCATTTCGAAATCGTTTAAAATCGATATGAATATCGATTCACGTCAAAATGGCGTCAATCTAATCAACACGGCTTCATAAATTTCTATTTTCAAATATTCTATTTCAAATATTTCTCTTTTTCAAAATAGTTGTTATTATCAAAATATTTCGTTCAACACATGACCAATCTCAATGGATGAGTACTGTCAACACATGAACCTTTATTTTATATTATAAAGATGTAGACTTTATTATTAAAATATTTCGTTCAACACATGACCAATCTCAATGAATGAGTACTGTCAACACATGAACTTTTATTTTATATTATAAAGATGTAGACTTTATTATTAAAATATTTCGTTCAACACATGACCAATCTCAATGGATGAGTACTGTCAACACATGAACTTTTATTTTATATTGTTCTTTGTTTTTCAAATTGGAATGAGGCCCAATCAATTACCATATAAAATTAATTATATGGATTTTCATACAACACATGTATATAATAGCATGGAAAAATAATCAACCATCAACCAAAGTGCACTACACTGTATAAGCATCAAATATAGATATCTAACGCTTAAAACAGCTTGTCAATCGATCGATCGACATATTTAATCAATCAGGATGAGTGAACTTCAAATTTCATCCTAACACCCGTGTGGGGTTTCAAACAATCAAACACATATTTTATTTGTGCAGTTGGGCGATGTGTAAAATTTATCGTCCCAATCAACGTCATTCAAATAGGTGTACATAAACAAACCGTCCGGTTTATAAATGAATATTTTATTTTATTCACTTCACGTTAAAAATTATATTTTTAACGACAAAACATTTTATTTCAACCTATGAATTTTTTATTCAATTCATTTCTATTCAATAAAATGATATTTTTATTTTCTAACTTATTTTAGAAAATTTCGGCGGCATAACGGCACGATACTAGAAACGGGACGAGGCCTAGCCTTATCCCCGGTCTAGTGAAGGCCCACGCCATTCACACATCATCAAATCAATTCATTTCACCACACAATTCAATTTCAATCAAACAATCTAACTAATTTTTGCAATCAAACAAACAAGTCCATGGTCTGTGGACGATTGTGTCGGGTGCTACTAAGCACCGTCTGCATCCTAGTATATATATATAACTAGAAAAAGAAATTGAAAGGTGAGAAATTCTCACCAATAGCTATCCAAACATCTTAACTCTTCATTGATATAAATCTTCTTCGTTCTGGCCTTTTTGTCACCTTCGTTGTCCGCTTTCACTACATATGTAAAAATCGAATTTTTACTTCACTATTCGATATATAAAAATCGAATTTTTACTTCGCTATTCAATATATAAAAATCGAATTTTTATTTCGAAGTTCAATAGATAAAAATCATATTTTTAGTTCGCTATTCAATATATAAAAATCGAATTTTTACTTCGATGTTCAATATATAAAAATCGAATTTTTAGTTCGCTATTCAATATATAAAAATCGAATTTTTACTTCGATGTTCAATATATAAAAATCGAATTTTCACTTCGATGTTCAATATATAAAAATCGAATTTTTACTTCGCTATTCAATATATAAAAATCGAATTTTTACTTCGATGTTCAATATATAAAAATCGAATTTTTACTTCGCTATTCAATATATAAAAATCGAATTTTTACTTCGATGTTCAATATATAAAAATCGAATTTTTAGTTCGCTATTCAATATATAAAAATCGAATTTTTACTTCGATGTTCAATATATAAAAATCGAATTTTCACTTCGATGTTCAATATATAAAAATCGAATTTTTACTTCGCTATTCAATATATAAAAATCGAATTTTTACTTCGATGTTCAATATATAAAAATCGAATTTTTACTTCGCTATTCAATATATAAAAATCGAATTTTTACTTCGATGTTCAATATATAAAAATCGAATTTTTAGTTCGTTATTCAATATATAAAAATCGAATTTTTACTTCGATGTTCAATATATAAAAATCGAATTTTTAGTTCGCTATTCAATATATAAAAATCGAATTTTTACTTCGATGTTCAATATATAAAAATCGAATTTTTACTTCGATGTTCAATATATAAAAATCGAATTTTCACTTCGATGTTCAATATATAAAAATCGAATTTTTAGTTCGCTATTCAATATATAAAGATTATATTTTTAATATAAAGATTATATTTTGAATATTCCTATGATGTAAAAATTATATTTTTATTGCTTTTAAAAATATAAAAATCATATCTTACATCTTTTACTTAATAAAAATTCCGTCTTTTCTATTTTAAAGATCAAATCTTTTTCTCTTTAAAGTTAAAACCTTTTTCTTTTTAAAGTTAAAACCTTTTTCTTTTTAAAGTTAAAACCTTTTTCTTTTTAAAGTTAAAACCTTTTCAAATTCAATTTTATCTCTTTTCAAAAATCCGTTTTAAAACCCTTTCAAAAATCTGTTTTAAAACCCTTCAGAAATCAGTTTTAATACCTTTTTCTAAAAATCAGTTTTAAATCATTTTAAAATCGGTTTTAAATTATTTAAAAATCAGTTTTAAATTATTTAAAAATCGGTTTTCTTTTCTGTTTTAAATAAAAATAAAAATAAAATAAATAAATTAAAAAAACTTACAGGGGGGGCGCTGGCGTCAGGCGGTGGCGGGTGGAGTTCGTCAGAAGGTCGGAGGCGAGCAGGGGGGGTTTTGCGCCGGCGGTTGGCAGGACGGTGGGTTTCCGTTCTGGTGGAGGTTCGATTTGAGGTGGGCTAGGTTTGGCGGCGGGATCGATTTCCGATTGGGGGGGGGGGGGGTCTGCGACGTATCGAAGAGGGGGGGGAGGTGGGTTCGGAGGTGGCGCGGTGGTCTCGAGGGGGGGCGGCTCCCTGGGCGCGGCGGCGCTGCTGCGCTCCTCCCTTCTTCTTTTTTTCTTTTTTTATTTTTTTTTATTTTTTCTGAAAAATGAATTTGATCGTGGGGGGGGCCAGCGTATAAAAGGGAAGAGAAAATATAATTTTTTTTTTATTTAATTTAATTCGCAAAAAGTTGACTTTTACATACGACCTCTAAACGAGGCCTACCGCCTGTCGTCCATAGCGTTTTACCCCCATTCCGAACACAATGGGATATGTATCGCAAGCTGAATCGACCGTTTCGATCAGTTTCCGTTAAATTTACATTTAAATCACTATATTGAATTTTAAACGTACATTTCAAATTACCGGGGTCACATACTAACTCTATAAATTGCAGAAAAATATTTTCTAGCTTTGTATTGACGATACGGTCCTAACAAAACTAGTTTCGTCGAATTCTGAGACCGTTAGAAAAATGGCCAATTTCCAGTCGATTAAAATCAACTGAAACTGGTCAAACGTGTTTTCCTTTGCCACGCTCACATATTGAATCGAAAAATTATGAAATTTGAAACCTAGCTATAACTTGACACTGCGGACCCAACAAAAGTGGTTTCGTCGAAATCCGAGGTCATTTGCAAAATGCCCATTTTTAAGGGCCTGAATTCCATAGCGACTATTCAGAATTTTCAACTGGACATATCTTTTGATTCCCACTATGAAATTTCGATTTGTCGGATTCGATAGAAAGATATTATCAATTAGATCCCATTGTTTTTGGTTTCACTAAAATCCGGGTTGTTTTGCACCCGGTACATTCAATTGAAGTTTGAAATCGAATTATCGAACTACCGCGCCATTTTCAATTCTATTTATAATTATATATAAATATTTATATTCTAACGACGACGTATATAATATATACGTTCGAATTATATTCAGAACAAATTTCTCGTCGATATTATTTAAAATAATTCATTTTAAATATTCAAAATTCGCTAAAATGGCCAAAATAAAAATTTTAAACTGGCCCAGATTTTCGGGTTGTTACAATCTCCCCCACTTAAAACTTTTCGTCCCCGAAAAGGAACAAAGTCGAAAGTGGTTTGATTATTCAGCTCTACGATCGATCAGGCTTCCCTTCTCTAACTTTTCAGTTTCTGAGAATTTTCAAAATTTCAAAAATTTGGCTAACACCCTAAATTTTTGAAAAATTTCGCCATAACCTCCCCTGCACCGGGAGCATCGGGGAATTTCAAATAGCTTCCCCGGTCCTTCAGATCTCAAAAAGAAAAAGAAAAAGCCAAGCGGCTAGCCAATAGGCTCATAAAATCATCATCACCCAAACAAAACAGTAAATTATGTAATAAACATGTACCTATTTGTCGGGCAAACAAATTTTATTCTCTGCTCTAGCCTCCTTGCTATGACCTGTTCAAAGTAAGTATATGTATATGCAAACAAATGCAACCAATTTTCAATATAGTTCAATATTTGGTTCAATTAGGCATAATGGTTCAAAATTATCAAACAAATAAACAAACAACAATCAATTAGTGAATTAGAGTTTCAAATTCATAATTTTGATACATATACAGAAAATCATGTTTTTGATGCCAATTCACAACAATGTGTTCTAGCTATATAAGTTTTGGTTCTCACACCAGTCTAATGGAAATATATAGATATCGCACCTTCGTCACACGAATATAAATTTTGACGATGAGTACTCAACCATCAGAATCATCTTCGGGCCACTAGAGTATGATTCTATATCTATCCAGTATATTAAAACTTTAAATACACGTTTGCAAGGCGTATATGCAAAATCTTTATATACTGGACTGTCCAAAGTCAATATAAATAAATAATCAAATACGAATAATTGATTTAAATTTTCAAAACAAAATTTGTTTTCATTTGAAAAATATACTCTTCACACTCGTTCTAGGATACTACTGACCCCATCTCTAACGAGTCATTCTAATTGGATATTACTAATCCAATATCTGATGAATTCTTTCGTATGGTTCTAATGTGCCTTGTTCTCTGAGCTTTGTAAACCAAAGCTCTGATACCAACTGTGACGGCAATGAATTTCGCTCGGTCCGAACCAGTCGCTAAACCGATCCAGGCCGTTCGAAACGCCCTATCGTTTGAGAACAGGACAAAACAGAACGCATACGAAAGAACATTTCACTGTATACAACAACAATGCATCAGAATACAAGAATATACAGAGTATAAATGAATATTACACAGAAATATCAGAGATTTAAATTACATTCAAATACATAGCAGCGGAAAATAATACAATACACAACTAGAAAGAGATATACGGATACAAAGCTTTCCGGATATTGTTCCAG
Source organism: Allium sativum (assembly GCA_030737875.1). NCBI lineage: Eukaryota > Viridiplantae > Streptophyta > Magnoliopsida > Asparagales > Amaryllidaceae > Allium > Allium sativum. The sequence continues at coordinate 695,244,527 of CM060926.1, forward strand.
CTGTAAACCAGGATCCTGTGAATATAAATCTGCAAAACCAAAACTACTAGCTGCCCATGTCAAAATAAGGGCACCCAGAGTTTAGGTTAAAACAATAAACTCCAGGTCAGTCATGGGACTGGTGTGAGAACTAAAACAGTTAATCTTTATTTTAAAGTTAGGTAAATCAAGGGACTACGCCGTATAACACGGAACGGGTTTCCTCCCAAGAATACCAGTGCATAAAACAAACAGCGCAATGCTAATTAAAGAAAAATGAAGCTGTTATAAGACCCAGGTCCCATCACACAATGCAACGCAGCCGAGGATAGGGTTTTCCCTTATAACAGCCAAAGAATGCTTGATACGGTTAAAACAAATCATTTGATACTATTATAAGAGCATAGTGTATAAAACAACTTCAAATCATAAGTATCAATCATAGGCGGCATGAGCGCCCCATCCCACTATGTCGCCATATATAGGATTACAACTAAAACCGCAAGATCACGTATTTGGAAATTGGATTTCCGTCTATGAACCGAGGCAAAAGATAGTCCTCAACCGATTCGAGACAATCTAGCCTACCATGTCTCAGGAACAGCCGCAACTGCCCCCTGGATCGTCAGGGCCGGTCCACCGATGTGGATTATTATGCCTGAACAATACGTCTCCCCGCCCTTTGGGGCGCAAACGAGCCAACGAATGACTCCATCGGTTCGAGAACGACCGATCAATCCGAGGCGCCTCGCAACAGCAACAACCACATAAGTCAAACTCGTCAGGGCGTGTAAAACCACTGACGCCACTTTTAGCTAGAAAGAAACGCATGCCCTCCCTGAGGTCCGTCTCCCGTTTTTGGTTCATACCGGGTGTGAAACTCGCGAAGCAAACGTTACACAAAGCTACGCCACAAAGGCCGTGCTTTGATCATCACCACAAGACTTTGCTTTTCAACAGAAGCCTCGATCAATTGCCACTTAGGCATGCCACACAGGCAATTCACTCCATGCGTTTGATATCCATCAATATATAACCCCTGAGCTCGTACGTCTCAGAGAAGGGCGTTAAGCAAGAGAATAAATTCTCTGCCGCCAAACAGATATATATTTAATAGAGATCAATCACACAGACTAAAATCCAATGTCAGACACACAGTCCATTTACAAGTCCGTTCTGGGTCTGAACGAAACCGGAGGCACCTAGTACCTCGCATATCCATCGATCTCCAAGTACGTCTGGACGATCACCAACTGTTTCCATCTTCTTGGGTGTACAGCCCAATCAAGATCATCAGTTATCACCCAAACGACGTGAAGACCTCCGGTCTTCGACCATCGTCTTCATCTTCGACTTATCGTCGTATCAGTTATTCAGAATGGGATAAACCCGGTCTTTCCGAATAACTCGCGTATATATTATAAAAGTGTCACACAAACACAACATACGCCTCATTCCAATTCATTAGTAACTAACCGTAAATTAATCAAGAGAATAATTCCCCAAATATTAACCCCGAAGGCCGAAACCAACATCAGATCAATATCCAGAAAACCATTCTGCTTGGCTAACCGACAGTTAGTTTCTAAATCTCACATTCATAGGGAAAGGTTCCCATGAATTTTATCCAAGATAAATTCCTTGAATTTATTCTTTATTCTATTTTTGAATCTCAATTCAAACTAGTCGGGATTAGCGAACCTTACCGAAGTAATCATTTATTTTAATTTCCCAATCCCAACCTATTCATCCCATGAAGTAAAACTGGTAATACTTCATATCTAACACCACAGTGTTATTGGTAAATTCAATTACCATTTCACGTTCAAATCTAATTAAAGATTTAACTATCGCCTGGAGCAAAACTGGTGATACTCCATTTTCGATCATTTCAATCTAATTAAAGATTCATTAAAACTCCACTTAGTTTTAATCGTTAACTGGGTTAAAGAATCAGTGTCATTTAAAACACGGTTCACGATAAACCCAAAGTCACATTCATTAATTATCGGGTTAAAGAACGAGTGTTATTTAAAACACTGTTCACGATAAACCCAAAAATCAATATCAATTCAATTCCAATTAAATATTATTTAATTGGTACACTTCATTAAATCTAAATAAAAAGATTTAATCTTTTCTCAACTGGGTTCAAGAACAGTGTTAGTGAAGACACCATTCACGACAAACCCAAATCACATTCGATATTCAATACAAGGCTCTGAATAGAAAATATATCGGCCTATATTCAATATCAAATTCTACGATTAACAAATGTCGTATTGGAAATAACGATATAAACATATCTTTCAAATTTCCATAACAACACCTATATAATCACGAATTCCAACATCGAAATATTCCGAAGACAATTTCGATTCAAATCCACTCCAATGCAATCATTGGATATTTTGGTTATTTTCAAAACCCTTTTCAAATTCAATTTATTTATTTAAAAAATAAATAGAATTATAATTCTAGTTCAAAACTAGTTCAATTCGATAAAAATCTATTTTTATCTTTTCAAATATGGAGTTTTTCATCCCAATCCTTTCTAAACCATTTCTTATGATTTTACACAAATTATTACTATTTTTAATAATTTTATCAAGGCCCGTACAGTCGATTTCCAACAATGGCCATCGAACTGCACTTACAGCGACCTTTTTCGAATTTGATTTGGACGTATCTCCAAATCCAACCGTTAGATTTCAAATTTCTAATATTCGTTAGAAAGCTCTTTTCGATATGAACCCAACGGTTCCGGTTTTAGGAGAATCCGACGGTCGGATCTCCCGCAATGTCCGTTTGAAATAAATGGTCGAAATTCACGAACTGCCGCGGCGCGGCGCGTTCTATTCAGGCCATTATATTATATATATAATATATATAATATATACTTCGTCGATTCTATTTAAAACGAATTATATAAATAGTTTTAAATTCGTTTCAAAAGCAATTTCAACTTTCTTTTCAATTCAAATCAAAATTGAATTCTTCTTTATAAATTCGTTTTAAAATTCATTTCCATTCGATTCAAATTTCAATTCAATTTGAATTCATTTCAATTTGCTTTCAATTCAATTTGAATTCGTATTCAATTCATTTCGAAATCGTTTTCCATTCAATTCATTTCGAAATCGTTTTCAATTCATTTCATTTCGAAATCGTTTTCAATTCAATTCATTTCGAAATCGTTTTCAATTCATTTCATTTCGAAATCGTTTTCAATTCATTTCATTTCGAAATCGTTTTCAATTCATTTCATTTCGAAATCGTTTTCAATTCATTTCATTTCATTTCGAAATCGTTTAAAATCGATATGAATATCGATTCACGTCAAAATGGCGTCAATCTAATCAACACGGCTTCATAAATTTCTATTTTCAAATATTCTATTTCAAATATTTCTCTTTTTCAAAATAGTTGTTATTATCAAAATATTTCGTTCAACACATGACCAATCTCAATGGATGAGTACTGTCAACACATGAACCTTTATTTTATATTATAAAGATGTAGACTTTATTATTAAAATATTTCGTTCAACACATGACCAATCTCAATGAATGAGTACTGTCAACACATGAACTTTTATTTTATATTATAAAGATGTAGACTTTATTATTAAAATATTTCGTTCAACACATGACCAATCTCAATGGATGAGTACTGTCAACACATGAACTTTTATTTTATATTGTTCTTTGTTTTTCAAATTGGAATGAGGCCCAATCAATTACCATATAAAATTAATTATATGGATTTTCATACAACACATGTATATAATAGCATGGAAAAATAATCAACCATCAACCAAAGTGCACTACACTGTATAAGCATCAAATATAGATATCTAACGCTTAAAACAGCTTGTCAATCGATCGATCGACATATTTAATCAATCAGGATGAGTGAACTTCAAATTTCATCCTAACACCCGTGTGGGGTTTCAAACAATCAAACACATATTTTATTTGTGCAGTTGGGCGATGTGTAAAATTTATCGTCCCAATCAACGTCATTCAAATAGGTGTACATAAACAAACCGTCCGGTTTATAAATGAATATTTTATTTTATTCACTTCACGTTAAAAATTATATTTTTAACGACAAAACATTTTATTTCAACCTATGAATTTCTATTCAATTCATTTCTATTCAATAAAATGATATTTTTATTTTCTAACTTATTTTAGAAAATTTCGGCGGCATAACGGCACGATACTAGAAACGGGACGAGGCCTAGCCTTATCCCCGGTCTAGTGAAGGCCCACGCCATTCACACATCATCAAATCAATTCATTTCACCACACAATTCAATTTCAATCAAACAATCTAACTAATTTTTGCAATCAAACAAACAAGTCCATGGTCTGTGGACGATTGTGTCGGGTGCTACTAAGCACCGTCTGCATCCTAGTATATATATATAACTAGAAAAAGAAATTGAAAGGTGAGAAATTCTCACCAATAGCTATCCAAACATCTTAACTCTTCATTGATATAAATCTTCTTCGTTCTGGCCTTTTTGTCACCTTCGTTGTCCGCTTTCACTACATATGTAAAAATCGAATTTTTACTTCACTATTCGATATATAAAAATCGAATTTTTACTTCGCTATTCAATATATAAAAATCGAATTTTTATTTCGAAGTTCAATAGATAAAAATCATATTTTTAGTTCGCTATTCAATATATAAAAATCGAATTTTTACTTCGATGTTCAATATATAAAAATCGAATTTTTAGTTCGCTATTCAATATATAAAAATCGAATTTTTACTTCGATGTTCAATATATAAAAATCGAATTTTCACTTCGATGTTCAATATATAAAAATCGAATTTTTACTTCGCTATTCAATATATAAAAATCGAATTTTTACTTCGATGTTCAATATATAAAAATCGAATTTTTACTTCGCTATTCAATATATAAAAATCGAATTTTTACTTCGATGTTCAATATATAAAAATCGAATTTTTAGTTCGCTATTCAATATATAAAAAACGAATTTTTACTTCGATGTTCAATATATAAAAATCGAATTTTCACTTCGATGTTCAATATATAAAAATCGAATTTTTACTTCGCTATTCAATATATAAAAATCGAATTTTTACTTCGATGTTCAATATATAAAAATCGAATTTTTACTTCGCTATTCAATATATAAAAATCGAATTTTTACTTCGATGTTCAATATATAAAAATCGAATTTTTAGTTCGCTATTCAATATATAAAAATCGAATTTTTACTTCGATGTTCAATATATAAAAATCGAATTTTTAGTTCGCTATTCAATATATAAAAATCGAATTTTTACTTCGATGTTCAATATATAAAAATCGAATTTTTACTTCGATGTTCAATATATAAAAATCGAATTTTCACTTCGATGTTCAATATATAAAAATCGAATTTTTAGTTCGCTATTCAATATATAAAGATTATATTTTTAATATAAAGATTATATTTTGAATATTCCTATGATGTAAAAATTATATTTTTATTGCTTTTAAAAATATAAAAATCATATCTTACATCTTTTACTTAATAAAAATTCCGTCTTTTCTATTTTAAAGATCAAATCTTTTTCTTTTTAAAGTTTAAACCTTTTTCTTTTTAAAGTTAAAACCTTTTTCTTTTTAAAGTTAAAACCTTTTTCTTTTTAAAGTTAAAACCTTTTTCTTTTTAAAGTTAAAACCTTTTTCTTTTTAAAGTTAAAACCTTTTCAAATTCAATTTTATCTCTTTTCAAAAATCCGTTTTAAAACCCTTTCAAAAATCTGTTTTAAAACCCTTAAGAAATCAGTTTTAATACCTTTTTCTAAAAATCAGTTTTAAATCATTTTAAAATCGGTTTTAAATTATTTAAAAATCAGTTTTAAATTATTTAAAAATCGGTTTTCTTTTCTGTTTTAAATAAAAATAAAAATAAAATAAATAAATTAAAAAAACTTACAGGGGGGGGGGGGGGCGCTGGCGTCAGGCGGTGGCGGGTGGAGTTCGTCAGAAGGTCGGAGGCGAGCAGGGGGGGGTTTGCGCCGGCGGTTGGCAGGACGGTGGGGTTCCGTTCTGGTGGAGGTTCGATTTGAGGTGGGCTAGGTTTGGCGGCGGGATCGATTTCCGATTGGGGGGGGGGGGGGTCTGCGACGTATCGAAGAGGGGGGGGAGGTGGGTTCGGAGGTGGCGCGGTGGTCTCGAGGGGGGGGGGGCGGCTCCCTGGGCGCGGCGGCGTTGCTGCGCTCCTCCCTTCTTCTTTTTTTCTTTTTTTTTATTTTTTCTGAAAAATGAATTTGATCGTGGGGGGGGGGGGCCAGCGTATAAAAGGGAAGAGAAAATATAATTTTTTTTTTATTTAATTTAATTCGCAAAAAGTTGACTTTTACATACGACCTCTAAACGAGGCCTACCGCCTGTCGTTCATAGCGTTTTACCCTCATTCCGAACACAATGGGATATGTATCGCAAGCTGAATCGACCATTTCGATCAGTTTCCGTTAAATTTACATTTAAATCACTATATTGAATTTTAAACGTACATTTCAAATTACCGGGGTCACATACTAACTCTATAAATTGCAGAAAAATATTTTCTAGCTTTGTATTGACGATACGGTCCTAACAAAACTAGTTTCGTCGAATTCTGAGACCGTTAGAAAAATGGCCAATTTCCAGTCGATTAAAATCAACTGAAACTGGTCAAACGTGTTTTCCTTTGCCACGCTCACATATTGAATCGAAAAATTATGAAATTTGAAACCTAGCTATAACTTGACACTGCGGACCCAACAAAAGTGGTTTCGTCGAAATCCGAGGTCATTTGCAAAATGCCCATTTTTAAGGGCCTGAATTCCATAGCGACTATTCAGAATTTTCAACTGGACATATCTTTTGATTCCCACTATGAAATTTCGATTTGTCGGATTTGATAGAAAGATATTATCAATTAGATCCCATTGTTTTTGGTTTCACTAAAATCCGGGTTGTTTTGCACCCGGTACATTCAATTGAAGTTTGAAATCGAATTATCGAACTACCGCGCCATTTTCAATTCTATTTATAATTATATATAAATATTTATATTCTAACGACGACGTATATAATATATACGTTCGAATTATATTCAGAACAAATTTCTCGTCGATATTATTTAAAATAATTCATTTTAAATATTCAAAATTCGCTAAAATGGCCAAAATAAAATTTTTAAACTGGCCCAGATTTTCGGGTTGTTACACAATACGTAATTTTGCGGTTTCGATTGTAGAGCCTAGTATGGTGACATAGTGCGATGGGGCACTTATGCAGTCTATGATTGATACTTATGATTGAAATTGTTTTGACACTATACACTTATAGTAATAAAAGATGAAATTTAGCGTATTAAGCATGCTTTGGCTATTATAAGGTAAAACCCTATCCTCCGGCTTGTGTTGCATTGTGTGATGGGACCTGGGTCTTATAATAGCTTCATTGTTCTTTATTTAGCATTGCGCTATTGTTTTATGCACTGGTATTCTTGGGAGGAAACCCGCTCCGTGTTATACGGTGTGGTCCCTTGATTTACCTAACTTTAAAATAAAGATTAATAACTGTTTTAGTTCTCACACCAGTCCCATGACTGACCTGGAGTTTATTGTTTTAACCTAAACTCTGGGTGCCCTTATTTTGACACGGGCAGCTAGTAGTTTTGGTTTTGCAGATTTATATTCACAGGACCCTGGTTTACAGTCGGAACGATATCTGAAAAGCTCTGTATTCGTATATCTCCTTCAGTTGTGTATTGTATTATTTTTCCGATGCAGTAATGTATTTAAATCTCTGATATTTTCTGTGTAATATTTATTCATACTCTGTATATTCTTGTATTCTGATGTAATTGTTGTAATAAACAATGAAATGTTCTTCTGTTTGCGTTCCGATGTGGCTTGTCCTTAATTCAATCCGGGCTTTCCTTACTGGGGAAGTTCAGGTCGTTTCAGGTTGGCTATGTTTGATTATTGTTGTGTACATGTAAGTATGAAATCCATATAAATAAAATTATATGGTATTTCACTGTGTCTGATTCCAATTCGGAAAAAACGAAAATTTTAAATTAAAGAATATTTTAAATGACGAGTATTGAATATTTTAAAATAACCAATATTTTAAAACAATATTCAGTAATGGATCAAAATATGATTTTGATGTCCGATTTGGGATGGAATGAAAATATTTAAATATATAAAGTTGTGTTGATTAGATTAACGCCATTTTGACGTGAACGATATTTATATCAATTTTATTCATTTTTATAATGAATATCGAAAAGGAAGTGATTTCAAAATCTAATGTTTTGAAAATATTATTATTTATATATTAATGATATGGAATATTCAATTTTGATTTAAAATTGAATATGAAGTGGAAATCGTTCTGGAAAAAGAATTTAAAACGATTCATAAAATACGTTTTAAATGGAAATCGACGAAATATATATTATCTATATTTAATGGCCTGAATAGATTGCGCCGCGCCGCGGAAGTTCTCGAATTTCGACCATTGACTTCGAGTTGATATTACGGGAGATTCGAATGTCGGATTCTCCTAAAACCAGAACCGTTGAGTTCATATCGAAAAGAGATTTCCGTCGAATGTAAGGAATTCAAAATCTAATGGTTGGATTTGCAATTATGTCCAAATCAAATTTGGAAAAGATCATTGTAAGTGCAGTTCGGTGGCCGTTACAGGAAACCGGATGTACGGGCCTTGATAAAATTATTAAAAATATTAGTAATTTGTGTAAAATCATAATAAATGATTTGGAAAGAATTGGGATGAAAAGTTCCATATTTGAAAAGATAAAAATATTATCGAAATGAACTAGTTATGAGCTAGTATTATAATCCAACATAAATAAATTGGATTTGAAATGGTTTTAAAAATAACCAGAATTTCTAATATATAAATTGGAATGGATTTGAATCAAAATTATTGTCGGAATATTTCGATATTGGATTTCGTGATAATATTGATATTGTTATGGAAATTTGGAAGATATATTTTATATCGTTATTTCGAATACGATATTTGTTGGTTTCAGAATTTGATAATGAATATAAGCCGATATAATTTCTATTCAGAGCCTTGTATTTAATATCAAATTGGAGATTGGATTTGTTGTGAATGGTGTCTTTATTAACACTGTTCTTAAACCCAGTTGAGGAAAAGAATAAATCTTTTTATTAAGATTTAGTGAAATTTTCCAATTAATTAATATTTAATTGGAATTGAATTAAAGAATTGGATTTTGGGTTTGTCATGAATGGTGTCTTCAGTAACACTGTTCTTGAACCCCGTGTGAAAAGAATAAATCTTCTAATTGAGATTATTAGAGTTTCTAGTTAATTAACATTTAATTGGAATAAAATGGGACGTGAATTGGGTTTATTGTGAACTGTGTTTTTAACGACACTAGTTCTTTAACCCGATTTACAATGAAATATTATTTGGAATTTATAAATCTTTTAATTAAGATTTAAGGGAAATTTTCCAAAGAAAAGTTTCCAATTTAATAAAATAAACTGGAATGGAATTTGATTTGGTAATAATCGAAGTGAACTTCTGTGGAGGAAGACTATTACTATATATGGAATTTAAAATATTTCTTTTATATTATCGGTTGGATATGGAAGTTATATCGGTGATATATGTTGATCTGTTTTCCGTGAAGATTCCATTGTTAATGGAATGTGATTTTGGGTTTATCGTGAGATGTGTTTTAAATGACATTAGTTCTTTAACCCAGTTAAAGATAAGATTAATTTCTTAACTTTGAATAATCATTAAGTAATGATTTTTGGGATTAAAACTAAGTGGAGTTTTAATGAATCTTTAATTAGATTGAAATGGGAATTGATAATTTAAATTATCAAATTTGGGAAGTGATCGAGAGTGGAGCATCACTAGTTTTGCTCCAAGCTATAGTTAAATCTCTAATTAGATTTGAACGGGAAATGGTAATTAATTTTTCCGATAACACCGTGGTGTTAGATATGAAGTTTTACCAGTTTTGCTTCATGGGATGAATAGGTTGGGATTGGGAAATAAAATAAATGATTACTTCGGTAAGGATCGTTAATCCCGACTAGTTTGGAAAACCTTAATTTGGTTTATAATTGAAATCCAATGGAAGATTAAAGAATAAATTTAAATAATTTATCTTTGATAAAATTAATGGGAACCTTTCCCAAAGGATATGAATAATTAAATAAAAAAGTGTTCAGAATTGGAATGAGGTGTATGTTGTGTTTTTATAACACTTGTTAATTATATACGTGAATTATTCGGAAAGGCCGGGTTTATACCCATTCTGAATAACTGATTCGACGATAAGTCAATGATGAAGACGGTGGTTGAAGACCGGAGTTCTTCACATCATTTGGATGATTACTGATATCTTGATTGGGCTATACACCCAAGACAAGGTAATAAGTGTTGATCATCCAGACGTACTTGGAGATCGACCAGATATGCGAGGACCTCTCTCCTGTATTGGACAAATGGGACAAGGAATAAGGTTCCTCCATTTTGGTTCAGACCCAGAACAAACTTGTAAATGGATGTGTGTCTGACATTGGATTTCATTCTACGTGATTGATAGACATCAGTTGCATGGCGTGAATTGCCTGTGTGGCATGCTGTGATGCAAGTGATCAAGGCTTCTGTTGAAAAGCATCGTCTTGTGGTTGATGATCAAAGCATGGTTTTAATATAGCATAGGTTTGTGTATAGCGTTAATTCGCGAGCCTCACACCCCGGTGTGAACCAGAAACGGGAGAGGACTTCAGGGAGGACATGCGTTTCCTTCTAGCTAGGAGTGGTGTCAGGGTTTTGCAAGCCCAGACGTTTTACTTATGTGGATGGTGGATAGAGAGGCACCTTGGATATAACGATTACTACGGAGCCGATGGATATTAAGTCATCTGGCTCATTTACGCCCCATAGGACAGGGAAACGCAGTGTTCAGGCATTTTAATGCACTCCGTGTGGACTGGCCTATCGCTCCAAGGGTTGATGCGTTCTGACCCTGAGGCTCGGGCTAGTGAGTCTTGAAGCGGCAAGGAAGATCCCTTGCCTTGGTTCACAGACGGAAATCCAATTTCCAATACGTGACATTTCGGTTTTGATTGTAGAGCCTAGTATGGCGACATAGTGGGATAGGGCACTATGCTGTCTATGATAGATACATTTATATTTGAAGTTGTTTTTATACACTTTACACTTATAATAGTATCAAAGTGAATTTGTTTTGAAATGTGCCAAGCATGTTTGGCTATTATAAGGTAAAACTCTGTCCTTCGGCTTGTGTTGAATTGTGTGATGGGACCTGAGTCTTATAATAGCTTCATTTTTTTCAAAAAGCATTGCGGTGTTTGTTATATGCACTGGTATTCTTGGGATGAAACCCGTTCCGTGTTATACGACATGGTCCCTTGATTTACTTTATTTTAAAGTAAAGTTTTAAATAATTGTTTTAGTTCTCACACCTGTCACATGACTGACCTGGAGTTTATTGTTTTAATCTAAACTCTGGATGCCCCTATTTTCCACACGGGAAGCTAGTAGTTTTAGTTTTGCAGATATTGTATCCATAGGATCCTGGTTTACAGCTGGAGCTATATTCGGAATGCTCTGTATCCGCGTATTTCTTTCAGTTGTGTTTTGTATTATTTTCCGCTGCATTATAATTTGTAAATCTCTGATATTTATCAGATATATATTATTTGTTCATACTCTGTATATTCTTGTACTCTGATATAAATTGTTGTAACAAGCAATTAAATGTTCTTCTGCTTGTGTTCTGATTTGTCATGTTCTCAAACAATTCGTTCTTTCTCTTCTCTTCGGAGACCGGGGAAGTTCGGGTCATCACAGACAGCGTGGTGTTTCTGTATCGTATTGGGATGCTTCCACACATACACATGCGATGAGTCAGACCAACGATTCAGACACAGTTTCCTACTCCTGGGACCATGACAACAAAGCACGTATTGCATATGTAAGTATAACATAGTTAGCTTAAAGTTATAATTTAATTAAAATAGTGTTATCTAAATTTAATTATTGCATAACAGGAACAGTTCTAGCAACAACGGGCACAGATGCTTTAAGACACTGGAAAGGACGACTTAACTACTGATGAGCAGGATTTGATTTTTGAGGCTGTCATGGATCAACCAACCTATAACAGGCGCTATGGTTTTGGGAATCAAGCGGTAATAGAAACTGAAATTTACTTGAGTTGCTATTATGAAACATTGAAAAACTAAAATTGCTTATACAGGTAAAGACATCTCAGAAGTCGTACCAGAGGGTTCAGGATAACGAGGAGATTGCACAGCTACGAGCCCAGATTGCCGAGCTTACTGCGCATGATCGCGGCTGTGAAGAACAGACTGAGCAGCTTAATCAGCATTTGACGAAGTTCATATCCCAGTAAGATACATTTCATTCATCATCTGGTGGTTCAAAGGAGAGCTTGAGGTTGTTTGTTTTGTTTTGTTGTTATAAATATGCACATATACGCTTTGAGTGGGTGAGTATTTGCTTGATACATTATGATGGTTTGTATATATTGTTGTTGTGATGGTGATGATGATTTGGACGTTTTGTTGGATGGTTTATTTGGATTTGATGATGTTGGTTTGCTGAATGTTTGTAAATATTTGTTTATGTTATGTGTATTGACTTTATGTGTATGGATTGGGTTTAGTATTATGTTTGGGTATATATGCGAGTGTGATTGTGATGTACATGTTCGAAATGGAGTTGTTTTAATATATATGAGATTGTGGGGTGGCTGGAAGTAAGCAATATGAATTTTGGAAAAAAACACCTATATTTTCAACAGCTTCCAACGGGTTGTAAGTCCATTTATTTCATCGGCTTCTGATGGCTTTCCAATGACTTCTAACGTTTTCTAACTGCTATCCGGTCAACAACTAAATCCACATGTCCAAATTAAACGTTGGAAGCCATTGGAAATTTGTCGTCACTTGCGTTGGAGGTCGTTGGAAAGCTTTGAACCGTATACTAACGGAGTTTCCAATGGTCCCTAGCCGTTGGAAACCATTGTTGTTCTTGTAGTATGAGGTATGAGGTACTGTTAGGGAGGCATAAATGCCTGTCATTCGACTTGAATGCGTTTGACGGGTGCGTTCAAGTTGAGAACGGGCCTATTTTGGCTTGAAAAGGAAATTTAAGAAAATTAATTATTGTCATTTCATTTTCTTTTATGGATACAAATACTCGACCACCCCCATTTCCTCTCATAAAACTTGAAAATAACATTCTTCTCCATTTTTTTTCTTTTTGGACACTACAATCATATTTTTCAAGTAAATTTCGCCATGCTTATTTTTTTGTTCTATTGAAATTATATTTCCAATGTTATGTCCATTTTCTGTTCTGTTGCTTCTTCGTTGATACCTATCGTGAATTGGACGCGATAACGCACCAAAGTGTTTATTGACATCTGCATCAATTACTGGGCATACGTGGAAGCATACGTTCATTTTTATCAGTTGTAGCCGTGGATTTCAAGGACAGATTCAATGACAGTTGACAAAGACACGGATGTTGAATAAATGAGACAACTTGAAGCGTCTCTGAACTAATTGAGATCGGTTGCTAGAGCTTCCAAAGGGTGAGCGGAATGCGAAACATGATATCCACAAATGTCCTAAGTAGTAGCAGAACGGTGTTGTGCGGATGTGCCAAATATTTATGGGAAATATCCCGCTTAAATTCAGGGACCAAGCGAGATGTTTGGTACATTAATTCCCTGTTCTTGGATACGGTACAAGCGCTTCTGAACTTCGAATTAATTGGGTATGTTAGTTATCTATTGAGACGGTTCCGCGCTAGCAATAGTAAACTTTTAGTTTGTTGCAGATTGTTTTTTTTCTCAAGTTTACTAGGTTTGTTTTTTACTTGGTTTGGTTCATTAGAATTTTAATAAAGAAATGTATTTTATGAAATATTGAGTTTATTCTACTGTGTTTTTTACAATTATTAAACACATATTGCACAGCAAAACAATTAATTAATTAACTATACATCAATTAAATTAAAATATTTCATTAATTTACTCCACTTAAAACCGTAAATGCTTATCCCATTTAATTTATACTTCACTAAAATACTCCGTTTGAATGTTTTTTTTGGTTACTTGTATACACACATTTAGAGCATTCCCAACGCTCGGGGTTGCTAGTGGTCGATTCAAACAGAATCAACCGAGAGCAACCCCTAACCGGGGGGAAGGGGGTTGGGGAATTGCTTTAGCCAACTTATTTTAAGCCGGCTAAATCAATTCACATGGATTACAATCTAGGATCGTTGGATTGCGATTTGTGTTGTGATGTGGATTAAATCCACACCACAAGCTTAGTCGGATTAAAATAAGTCGGCTAAGCATTTATGTATATATAGCCAGCTTCACAAAAGCCAGTTATACCCCAACCCCCCTTCTCCCCAATTCTACGCCGCCTCCCCCCTTCTCCAACCCATTTCAGCAAACCTTCTTCCATTTAAAAAAATATAAAAAAATGAGATGCGTATGGAAAGTAATGAAAGGGAGTGAAATCCGTAGTGGAAATGTTGATCCGTCTGAGGAGCACGTACCTGTAGAAGAGAACGTGCCGACTGGGGATACGGGAGGTCGTCGTACAACGATGGTTAGAAGAAGACGTGTTGCTAAACGCAGTGATCAGACAGTTTTGGATTCTCATAAGGACCCGAATTTGAGACCGGAGAAACAGTTGGCCAATTTTCGTGAATTGTCTGACAATTAAGAGCACATCAACACTTTAGTTGATGCATCTGTAAGTTTTATTTATTTAATATTTACAAGTTTAATGCCATTTAAAAAAAAAATAAGTCTCATGCTCAATATTAGGCTCGATGCGTGCGTACATGTGGCTCTTGGGCTGGTATTGTTCGTCTATACAAACTGATTCGTGAGTATGACACAGAGGCTATTATTCATGGGTTTCTCCGTGATATTGGGTTTGACGACTTTTTGAGTATGTTTTTTTAATCATATCTACATACAAATTTGCGTATTCATTCTTTTTGCTGTTAATTATTTATAATTGGTTAGATAGGTATCGAACACCTTTTAAATGACAATGTTCAGTTATGTGGTGCATTGACTGCTTGTTGGTGGAAAACAACTCATACATTCCACTTTAGTTAAAGGGAGTTGGAAGTCACTCCACTAGACTTTTCTATGCTTACTGGTATAGTCATAGGTCAGGGGGAAACCTTGTCGTATGATGAGCACTTCCAGGACTATGACCTTCTAGCTAGTTTATTTCCATATCTTGATTTATAGAGGAAAATCACCACTGGTTTCCATATTAGATGCTCATATATTAGACAGGCAATCCAGACTTTAGTAAGTATGCATCCAGCAGTTGACCATTTGGAGGTTGCCAAATTATTTGTTTTGTATATGGTGAGAAATTTATTTTCTACAAATGCTTCGAGCATACTGCCTTGTGGTTATGTGGCCACAGTTGAAGAGTTTTCATTTGACAGTAGTCCTACTGTGTATAATTGGAGGACACACATATTAACATACTTGTATAGGTCGTTGGATCATCAGTGTGTCGTTAGGCCGAAGATTGCTTCGATAATAAGTTTTTGGGAGATCTTGCAGTAGTGGTAATTCCAGTACTTTCACCACATGACTTCTCCTACCTTGGATCTGATAATATCCCTTTATGTTCTTAGACTACGAGCATGGAGTCTCGATAACCATAGATAGGTTCCAGAGGACAGGCACGACATGTATTTGTTGTAGCTCATAACCAGATTCAGCTGCGGACTACAGAGAGTCAGTTCTTTGGCATTCGTATGATGGTTTGCTGTTTTTGACCAACCCCGTCATAGTGCAGGCTAATTTTCTTTCGGGAAGACGCTTTCCACTAGTGCAGGCTAAATACGTTTTTGACCGACCCCGTGATAGTGCAGGCTAAATACATTTGCAAAATACTTGCAATGACTGAAAGACATCTGAGATCCACAAGCTCATCTAGAATTACGAGAAGAGCTAATGGAGCACTATTGGGAGCATGCGGGAAACCAATAGTTAATTAATTACTGAATGTTTAGAATCAAAGCTTTATTATCTAAGTTTTATTGTCAGTACGTACGGGTTGTATCTGTTTTATTTTAAATTAATGACTGTATGTTTTATTTTAATGTAAACTCTTCTGTGTCAATCTTGGTTTGTTATGACATTTATATGATGGCTACAACTGAATTTTCATTCAACATTTGACAATAGAACTGTTAATACAACTGAAATAAACAAATTAATTAAACAACTGAATTAAAAACTAAAACAAAAAAAAGTCTACAACTGAACTAAAACGAAACTGCAACATACTCAAACAATTACTAAGGCTAATCTGCGTTACGTCTCTGATACTCTTCAAGTTGTTTTTCTTTATACATCCTTTGTATTGGATTTAGATCATCTAGCTTGACACTCATAAGAGCAAAATCTTCTTCATGTTGTTGTCATGCGAACTCCTCTCTTCGTAACTCCAATTAGTTAATTCTCATTTGTTGAAGCTCTTCATGTCATTGTTGTTTTTCCTGTGCTCTCTCTATTCTCTCTATGCTAGATGCTTCCTTTGTTTCCATATACTGCTTATTTGATTCTTCCGCAGCTGTTATACGTCCGTCAAGTTGTTTGTAATACTGAATGCAATTTTTTGTGGTCTTTTTATCCCTTTGTACTTTCCAGTTGGCCTTCCACCTGTACTGGTTATAAAAGGGTTATTCTTGTGAATTTAAGCTTCCAGAGCTAACTTCTTTGGTCAGTCTTTGTAACAACCCGGAAAATCTGGGCCAGTTTAAAAATTTTATTTTGGCGATTTTAGCAAATTTTGATTATTTAAAATGAATTATTTTAAATAAAAACGACGAGAAATTTATTTTGAATATAATTAGAACGTATATATTATATACGTCGTCGTTGGAATATAAATAATTATATATAATTATAAAAGGAATTGAAAATGGCGCGGTAGTTCGATAATTCGATTTCAAACTTCAATTGAACATACCGGGTGAAAAACAATCCGGATTTTAGTGAAACCAAAAACATTAGGATCTAATTGATAATATCTTTCCAACGAATCGGAATAACCAAGATTTCATAGCGGGAATCAAAAGATATGTCCAGTTGAAAATTCTGAATAGTCGCTATGGAATTCAGGCCCTCAAAAATGGACATTTTGCAAATGACCTCGGATTTCGACGAAACCACTTTTGTTGGATCCGTGATGTCAAATTATTGCTAGGTTTCAAATTTTATAATTTTTCGAATCAATATGTGAGCGTGGCAAAGGAAAACGCGTTTGACCAGTTTCAGTTGATTTTAATCGACTGGAAATTGGCCATTTTTCAAACGGTCTCAGAATTTGACGAAATTAGTTTCGTTAGGACCGTATCGTCAATACGAAGCTAGAAATAATTTTTTTGGAATTTTTCGAGTTAGTATGTGATCCCGGTAAATTGAAATGTACGTTTAAATTGAATATACAAAGATTTATGATGTGAATTAAACAGAAACTGGTCGTAACAGTCGAATTGGCTAACGAAACATGTCCCATTGTGTTCGGAATGGGGGTAATTAGCTAGGGACGAGAGTCGTTGGGTCTCGTTTCGAGTTCGAATAAAAAGTCCACTTTTATTGGAAAATTAAATTAAATAAATTAATTAAATAACCCCCTACCTTTATCCCTTCACTACGGTCAACGATCCCCCCCTTTTACTCTTCCCATTCAAAATTGAAAACGAAATAAAAAAAAACCTAAACCTAGTTGCTCCAGGAAGTCGCGACCGCCACCGAAGACCGGCGCTCACCTCCGCGCCGTGGCCTTCCCCTCCGGCGAGCCTCCCCCAGTTCGACGTCCTCACTCTTCTCTCGTGCTGCTCCTCCAAGAACCCACAGCCCCATTCGATCCCCCCTCGAACCTGGGAGCTCAAATCCGCGAGACCCCAACCGGCCTGCCACCGCTCGGACCACCGGCCCTCGGACCTCCTGTGAGCGCGAGCACCCCCTATGACCAAGGCTCGATTTTTTTTTTAACAGTAAGGTGAGTTTTCTTTCTTTTTTTTTTTGTTTATTTCTATTTTATAAAAACTGATTTTAATAGTGTATAAAAACTGATTTTATTAGTATATAAAATCAGTTGATTTTTATTTAAAAAGATGGGATTTTTATTATGGGTAAAGATTTGATTTCTATATATATATATTTTTACATAGGAAAAAAATTTTGATTTATATATATATTACTTCATGATAAAAATTTGATTGGTGAAAAGAATTGATTTTTATATACGAAGTAGCAAAATAAAGATGCGATTTTTCTATAGTATTCATATGAATAAAGAAGCTATTTTTATTGTAAAGGAGATTTTTATTTAACATAAAAGTGAGATTTTTATATAAAGAAAAGCGGGATTTTCATATAAAGAAAGGCGAGATCTTTATTTGTGTAAAGCTTTGATTTTATAAATATAGTAAATATTTGATTTTCTTTATATGAAAAGCTTACATTTTTATATATAAAAAGCTTAAGTTTGTTTATATGAAAAGCAAGTATAAAAATATAATTTGGTCATATGAAAAGCAATTTAAAAATATAATTTTTGTCATACGAAGAGCAAGTTAAGAATATGATTTCTCATATATAAATAGCGAATCAAAATTTGATTTGCATATATATGAAAGCGAGCTAGAAAAATATATTCTTTATTCGAAGTGGAGCAAGATAAAAATATAATTTTTATATAATCATGAAGTTAAAAATATAATTTTTATATAATGGAGAATATAAAAACGTGATTTTTATATATGTAGTGAATACGGTCGACGAAAGTGACAAAGGACGAAAAGGTGAAGATTTCCTACATATGAAGAGTCGTGGCGTTTGGTTTTCTATTCGGTGAGAACTCTTCACTCTTCAATTTCTTTTCTAATTATATATATATACTAGGATGCAGACGGTGCTTAGTAGCACCCAACACAATCGTCCACAGACCATGGACTTGTTTGTTTGGTTGCATAGATTAGTCAGATTATTTGATTTGAATTTGGTTGTTTGGTGAATTTGATTGATGTGTGAATGGCGTGGGCCTTCACTAGACCGGGGATAAGGCTAGGCCTCGTCCCATTTCTAGTATCGTGCCGTTATGCCGCCGAAATTTTCTAAAATAAGTTAGAAAAATAAAAGTATCATTTTATTTAAAGAATGAACTGAATAGAAATTCATATGTTGGAATAAAATGTTTTATCGTTAAAAATATAATTTTTAACGTGAATGTGAATAAATAAATATTCATTTACAAACCAGACGGTTTGTTTATGTACACCTATTTGAAGGACATTGATTGGGTCGATAAATTTTACACATCGCCCAACTGCACAAATAAAATTTGTGTTTGATTGTTTGAAACCCCACACGGGTGTTGGGATGAAATATGAAGTCCACTCATCCTGATTGATAAAATATGTCGATCGATTGATTGACAGGCTGTTATAAGCGTTAGATATCTATATTTGATGCTTATACAGTGTAGTGCACTTTGGTTGATGGTTGATTATTTTTCAATGCTATTATATACATGTGTTGTATGGAATCCATATAATTAACTTTATATGGTAATTGATTGGGCCTCATTCCAATTTGAAAAATAAAGAATATTATAAAATAAAGGTTCATGTGTTGACAGTACTCATCCATTGAGATTGGTCATGTGTTGAACGAAATATTTTGATAATAACAACTATTTTGAAAAAGAAATATTTGAAATAGAATATTTGAAAATAAAGGAATATATGAAGCCGTGTTGATTAGATTGACGCCATTTCGACGTGAACGTTATTTATATCGATTTTATTAGATTTCGAAGTGAATTGAATATATAACGATTTCGAAGTGAATTGAATATATAACGATTTCGAAATGAATTGAATATATAACGATTTCGAAATGAAATGAATTGAAAACGATTTTGAAATGAATTGAAAACGATTTCGAAATGAATTGAATTGAAAACGATTTCGAAATGAATTGAAAACGATTTCGAAATGAAATGAATTGAAAACGACTTCGAAATGAATTGAAAACGAATTCAAATTGAATTGAAAGCAAATTGAAATGAATTCAAATTGAATTGAAATTTGAATTGAATAGAAATGAATTTTGAAACGAATATATAAAGAAGAATTCAATTTTGCTTTGAATTGAAATGGAAGTTGAAATAGATTTTGAAACAAATTTTAAAACTATTTATATAATTCGTTTTGAATAGAAAATCGACGAAATATATATTATATATATTATATATATAATATAATGGCCTGAATAGAACGCGCCGCGCCGCGGCAGTTCGTGAA
The DNA here is from genome assembly GCA_030737875.1 of Allium sativum. NCBI lineage: Eukaryota > Viridiplantae > Streptophyta > Magnoliopsida > Asparagales > Amaryllidaceae > Allium > Allium sativum. Next base: position 695,264,982 of record CM060926.1, read on the forward strand.
TTTCGACCATTTATTTCAAACGGACATTACGGGAGATCCGACCGTCGGATTCTCCTAAAACCGGAACCGTTGGGTTCGTATCGAAAAGAGCTTTCTAACGAATGTTAGAAATTAGAAATCTAACGGTTGGATTTGGAGATACGTCCAAATCAAATTTGAAAAAGGTCGCTGTAAGTGCAGTTCGATGGCCATTGGTGGAAATCGACTGTACGGGCCTTGATAAAATTATTAAAAATAGTAATAATTTGTGTAAAATCATAAGAAATGATTTAGAAAGAATTGGGATGAAAAACTCCATGTTTGAAAAGATAAAAACAGATTTTCATCGAAATGAACTAGTTTTGAACTAGAATGATAAATAAATTGAAAGTGAAAAGGGTTTTAAAAATAACCAGAATTTCCAATGATTGCATTGGAATGGATTTGAATCGAAATTGTCTTCGGAATATTTCGATGTTGGATTTCGTGATGATACAGATAGTGTTATGGGAATTTGAAGATATATATATCGTTATTTCCAATACGATATTTGTTAATCGTAGAATTTGATATTGAATATAAGCCGGTATATTTTCTATTCAGAGCCTTGTGTTTAATATCAAATGTGATTTGGGTTTGTCGTGAATGGTGTCTTCACTAACACTGTTCTTGAATTCAGTTGAGAAAAGATTAAATCTTTTTATTTAGATTTAATGAAGTGTACCAATTAAACAATATTTAATTGGAATTGAATGGATATTGATTCTTGGGTTTATCGTGAATGGTGTTTTTAAATAACACTCGTTCTTTAACCCGATAATTGATGAATGTGATTTTGGGTTTATCGTGAACTGTGTTTTAAATGACACTGATTCTTTAACCCAGTTAAAGATTAAAACTAAGTGGAGTTTTAATGAATCTTTAATTAGATTGAAATAATCGAGAATGGAGTATCACCAGTTCTTGTTGCAGTCGTGATGGGGGGTTCTCGCTTCGCGGTTTGGTGGCGAACGGGAGACTCTTACCCCCACATGTCCCTTGTGGTGGGGGTTGGTTAGGCAGTGGCCGGGAGACTCGAGAGGGTCGCCGTAAAACAAGTTACTGGGGGACCACTGTGAGCCGCGGTGGGTTTTACCTGCTGGAATGGAGGATGAAGGGATGGTTGCAAAGCCTACCGGATTTCGCGTTGCCGTCACAGTTGGTATCAGAGCTTTGGTTTACCAAGCTCAGAGAACAAGGCACATTAGAACCATACGAAAGAATTCATCAGATATTGGATTAGTAATATCCAATGGGAATGACTCGTTAGAGATAGGATCAGTAGTATCCTAGAACGAGTGTGAAGAGTATATTTTAAAATGAAAACAAATTTTGTTTTGAAAATTTAAATCAATTATTCGTATTTGATTATTTATTTTATATTGATTAGGACAATCCAAAATATAAAGATTTTTGCGTATGCGCCTAGCTAGCGTGTATTCGAAGTTTTGATATATTGGATAGATATAGAATTACACTCTAATCGCCCGGAGATGATTTTGATGATGGAGCTCCATCATTAGAATTTATATTCGAGTGACGAACGTGTAATATCTATATACTTCCTATTGACTGGTGTGAGAACCAAAATTAGATAGGGCTTATTGTTGTGATTTGGCATCAAAAATCTGATTTTTGTATATGTATCAAAATTATGAATTTGAAACTCTAATTCACTAATTGATTGATGTTTGTGTTGTTTGGTTATTTGTTTGCTAATTTTTAGCCAATTAGCCTAACTGAATCACGTATTGAATTATATTGGAAATTGGTCGCATTTGCTTGCATATACATATACTTATATTGAACAGGTCATAGCAAGGAGGCTAGAGCAGAGAATAAAATTTGTTTGCCCGACAAATAGGTACATGTTTACTACATAATTTACTGTTTTGTTTGGGTGATGATGATTTTATGAGCCTATTGGCTAGCCGCTTGGCTTTTTCTTTTTCTTTTTGAGATCTGAAGGACCGGGGAAGCTATTTGAAATTCCCCGATGCTCCCGGTGCAGGGGAGGTTATGGCGAAATGTTTCAAAAATTTAGGGTGTTAGCCAAATTTTTGAGATTTTGAAAATTCTCAGAAACTGAAAAGTTGGAGAATGGAAGCCAGATCGAGCGTGGAGTTAATTAATCAAACCACTTTCGACTTTGTTCCTTTTCGGGGACGAAAAGTTTTAAGTGGGGGAGATTGTAACAACCCGGAAAATCTGGGCCAGTTTAAAATTTTTATTTTGGCGATTTTAGCAAATTTTGATTATTTAAAATGAATTATTTTAAATAAAAACGACGAGAAATTTATTTTGAATATAATTAGAACGTATATATTATATACGTCGTCGTTGGAATATAAATAATTATATATAATTATAAAAGGAATTGAAAATGGCGCGGTAGTTCGATAATTCGATTTCAAACTTCAATTGAACATACCGGGTGAAAAACAATCCGGATTTTAGTGAAACCAAAAACATTAGGATCTAATTGATAATATCTTTCCAACGAATCGGAATAACCAAGATTTCATAGCGGGAATCAAAAGATATGTCCAGTTGAAAATTCTGAATAGTCGCTATGGAATTCAGGCCCTCAAAAATGGACATTTTGCAAATGACCTCGGATTTCGACGAAACCACTTTTGTTGGATCCGTGATGTCAAATTATTGCTAGGTTTCAAATTTTATAATTTTTCGAATCAATATGTGAGCGTGGCAAAGGAAAACGCGTTTGACCAGTTTCAGTTGATTTTAATCGACTGGAAATTGGCCATTTTTCAAACGGTCTCAGAATTTGACGAAATTAGTTTCGTTAGGACCGTATCGTCAATACGAAGCTAGAAATAATTTTTTTGGAATTTTTCGAGTTAGTATGTGATCCCGGTAAATTGAAATGTACGTTTAAATTGAATATACAAAGATTTATGATGTGAATTAAACAGAAACTGGTCGTAACAGTCGAATTGGCTAACGAAACATGTCCTATTGTGTTCGGAATGGGGGTAATTAGCTAGGGACGAGAGTCGTTGGGTCTCGTTTCGAGTTCGAATAAAAAGTCCACTTTTATTGGAAAATTAAATTAAATAAATTAATTAAATAACCCCCCACCTTTATCCCTTCACTACGGTCAACGATCCCCCCCTTTTACTCTTCCCATTCAAAATTGAAAACGAAATTAAAAAAAAAACCTAAACCTAGTTGCTCCAGGAAGTCGCGACCGCCACCGAAGACCGGCGCTCACCTCCGCGCCGTGGCCTTCCCCTCCGGCGAGCCTCCCCCAGTTCGACGTCCTCACTCTTCTCTCGTGCTGCTCCTCCAAGAACCCACAGCCCCATTCGATCCCCCCTCGAACCTGGGAGCTCAAATCCGCGAGACCCCAACCGGCCTGCCACCGCTCGGACCACCGGCCCTCGGACCTCCTGTGAGTGCGAGCACCCCCTATGACCAAGGCTCGATTTTTTTTTTAACAGTAAGGTGAGTTTTCTTTCTTTTTTTTGTTTATTTCTATTTTATAAAAACTGATTTTAATAGTGTATAAAAACTGATTTTATTAGTATATAAAATCAGTTGATTTTTATTTAAAAAGATGGGATTTTTATTATGGGTAAAGATTTGATTTCTATATATATATATATTTTTACATAGGAAAAAAATTTTGATTTATATATATATATTACTTCATGATAAAAATTTGATTGGTGAAAAGAATTGATTTTTATATACGAAGTAGCAAAATAAAGATGCGATTTTTCTATAGTATTCATATGAATAAAGAAGCTATTTTTATTGTAAAGGAGATTTTTATTTAACATAAAAGTGAGATTTTTATATAAAGAAAAGCGGGATTTTCATATAAAGAAAGGCGAGATCTTTATTTGTGTAAAGCTTTGATTTTATAAATATAGTAAATATTTGATTTTCTTTATATGAAAAGCTTACATTTTTATATATAAAAAGCTTAAGTTTGTTTATATGAAAAGCAAGTATAAAAATATAATTTGGTCATATGAAAAGCAATTTAAAAATATAATTTTTGTCATACGAAGAGCAAGTTAAGAATATGATTTCTCATATATAAATAGCGAATCAAAATTTGATTTGCATATATATGAAAGCGAGCTAGAAAAATATATTCTTTATTCGAAGTGGAGCAAGATAAAAATATAATTTTTATATAATCATGAAGTTAAAAATATAATTTTTATATAATGGAGAATATAAAAACGTGATTTTTATATATGTAGTGAATACGGTCGACGAAAGTGACAAAGGACGAAAAGGTGAAGATTTCCTACATATGAAGAGTCGTGGCGTTTGGTTTTCTATTCGGTGAGAACTCCTCACTCTTCAATTTCTTTTCTAATTATATATATATACTAGGATGCAGACGGTGCTTAGTAGCACCCGACACAATCGTCCACAGACCATGGACTTGTTTGTTTGGTTGCATAGATTAGTCAGATTATTTGATTTGAATTTGGTTGTTTGGTGAATTTGATTAATGTGTGAATGGCGTGGGCCTTCACTAGACCGGGGATAAGGCTAGGCCTCGTCCCGTTTCTAGTATCGTGCCGTTATGCCGCCGAAATTTTCTAAAATAAGTTAGAAAAATAAAAGTATCATTTTATTTAAAGAATGAACTGAATAGAAATTCATATGTTGGAATAAAATGTTTTATCGTTAAAAATATAATTTTTAACGTGAATGTGAATAAATAAATATTCATTTACAAACCGGACGGTTTGATGTACACCTATTTGAAGGACATTGATTGGGTCGATAAATTTTACACATCGCCCAACTGCACAAATAAAATTTGTGTTTGATTGTTTGAAACCCCACACGGGTGTTGGGATGAAATATGAAGTCCACTCATCCTGATTGATAAAATATGTCGATCGATTGATTGACAGGTTGTTATAAGCGTTAGATATCTATATTTGATGCTTATACAGTGTAGTGCACTTTGGTTGATGGTTGATTATTTTTCAATGCTATTATATACATGTGTTGTATGGAATCCATATAATTAACTTTATATGGTAATTGATTGGGCCTCATTCCAATTTGAAAAATAAAGAATATTATAAAATAAAGGTTCATGTGTTGACAGTACTCATCCATTGAGATTGGTCATGTGTTGAACGAAATATTTTGATAATAACAACTATTTTGAAAAAGAAATATTTGAAATAGAATATTTGAAAATAAAGGAATATATGAAGCCGTGTTGATTAGATTGACGCCATTTCGACGTGAACGTTATTTATATCGATTTTATTAGATTTCGAAGTGAATTGAATATATAACGATTTCGAAGTGAATTGAATATATAACGATTTCGAAATGAATTGAATATATAACGATTTCGAAATGAAATGAATTGAAAACGATTTTGAAATGAATTGAAAACGATTTCGAAATGAATTGAATTGAAAACGATTTCGAAATGAATTGAAAACGATTTCGAAATGAAATGAATTGAAAACGACTTCGAAATGAATTGAAAACGAATTCAAATTGAATTGAAAGCAAATTGAAATGAATTCAAATTGAATTGAAATTTGAATTGAATAGAAATGAATTTTGAAACGAATATATAAAGAAGAATTCAATTTTGCTTTGAATTGAAATGGAAGTTGAAATAGATTTTGAAACAAATTTTAAAACTATTTATATAATTCGTTTTGAATAGAAAATCGACGAAATATATATTATATATATTATATATATAATATAATGGCCTGAATAGAACGCGCCGCGCCGCGGCAGTTCGTGAATTTCGACCATTTATTTCAAACGGACATTACGGGAGATCCGACCGTCGGATTCTCCTAAAACCGGAACCGTTGGGTTCGTATCGAAAAGAGCTTTCTAACGAATGTTAGAAATTAGAAATCTAACGGTTGGATTTGGAGATACGTCCAAATCAAATTTGAAAAAGGTCGCTGTAAGTGCAGTTCGATGGCCATTGGTGGAAATCGACTGTACGGGCCTTGATAAAATTATTAAAAATAGTAATAATTTGTGTAAAATCATAAGAAATGATTTAGAAAGAATTGGGATGAAAAACTCCATGTTTGAAAAGATAAAAACAGATTTTCATCGAAATGAACTAGTTTTGAACTAGAATGATAAATAAATTGAAAGTGAAAAGGGTTTTAAAAATAACCAGAATTTCCAATGATTGCATTGGAATGGATTTGAATCGAAATTGTCTTCGGAATATTTCGATGTTGGATTTCGTGATGATACAGATAGTGTTATGGGAATTTGAAGATATATATATATCGTTATTTCCAATACGATATTTGTTAATCGTAGAATTTGATATTGAATATAAGCCGGTATATTTTCTATTCAGAGCCTTGTGTTTAATATCAAATGTGATTTGGGTTTGTCGTGAATGGTGTCTTCACTAACACTGTTCTTGAATCCAGTTGAGAAAAGATTAAATCTTTTTATTTAGATTTAATGAAGTGTACCAATTAAACAATATTTAATTGGAATTGAATGGATATTGATTCTTGGGTTTATCGTGAATGGTGTTTTTAAATAACACTCGTTCTTTAACCCGATAATTGATGAATGTGATTTTGGGTTTATCGTGAACTGTGTTTTAAATGACACTGATTCTTTAACCCAGTTAAAGATTAAAACTAAGTGGAGTTTTAATGAATCTTTAATTAGATTGAAATAATCGAGAATGGAGTATCACCAGTTTTACTTCAGGCGATAGTTAAATCTTTAATTAGATTTGAACGTGAAATGGTAATTGAATTTACCGATAACACCGTGGTGTTAGATATGAAGTACAACCAGTTTTACTTCATGGGATGAATAGGTTGGGATTGGGAAATAAAATAAATGATTACTTCGGTGTGGTTCGCTAATCCCGACTAGTTTGAATTGATATTCAAAGGAGATTAAAGAATAAATTTAAAGAATTTATCTTGGATACAATTAATGGGAACTTTTCCCAAAGTATAGGAATATTTGAATAAAAGAATATTCTGAATTGGAATGAGGCGTATGTTGTGTTTGTGTAACACTTATTTAAAATATACGCGAGTTATTCAGAAAGACCGGGTTTGTCCCATTCTGAATAACTGATTCGACGTGGTGTCAAAGATGAAGACGGTGGTCGAAGACCAGAAGTCTTCACGTCGTTTGGATAATTACTGATGATCTTGATTGGGCTGTACACCCAAGAAGATGGAAACAGTTGGTGATCGTCCAGACGTACTTGGAGATCGATGGATATGCGGGGTACTAGGTGCCTCCGGTTTCGTTCAGACCCAGAACGGACTTGTAAATGGACTGTGTGTCTGACATTGGATTTTAGTCTGTGTGATTGATTTCTATTAAATATATATCTGTTTGGCGGCGGAGAATTTATTCTCTTGTTTAACGCCCTTCTCTGAGACGTACGAGCTCAGGGGTTATATATTGATGGATATCAAACGCATGGAGTGAATTGCCTGTGTGGCATGCCTAAGTGGCAATTGATCGAGGCTTCTGTTGAAAAGCAAAGTCTTGTGGTGATGATCAAAGCACGGCCTTTGTGGCGTAGCTTTGTGTAACGTTTACTTCGCGAGTTTCACACCCGGTATGAACCAAAAACGGGAGACGGACATCAGGGAGGGCATGCGTTTCCTTCTAGATAAAAAGTGGCGTCAGGTTTTACACGCCCTGACGAGTTTGACTTATGTGGTTGTTGCTGTTGCGAGGCGTCTCGGATTGATCGGTCGTTCTCGAACCGATGGAGTCATTTAGTTGGCTCATTTACGCCCCAAAGGGCGGGGAAACGTAGTGTTCAGGCATTTTAATCCACATCGGTGGACCGGCCCTGTCGCTCCAAGGGTCACTCGAGCTCTGATCCTGAGACATGGGCTAGATTGTCTCGAATCGGTTGAGGACTATCTTTTGCCTCGGTTCATAGACGGAAATCCAATTTCCAAATACGTGACATTTGCGGTTTTATTTGTAGAGCCTAGTATGGCGACATAGTGGGATGGGGCGCTCATGCCGCCTATGATTGATACTTATGATTTGAAGTTGTTTTATACACTATGCACTTATAATAGTATCAAATGATTTGTTTTAAACGTATCAAGCATTCTTTGGCTGTTATAAGGGAAAACCCTATCCTCGGCTGCGTTGCATTGTGTGATGGGACCTGGGTCTTATAACAGCTTCATTTTTCTTTATTTAGCATTGCGCTGTTTGTTTATGCACTGGTATTCTTGGGAGGAAACCCGTTCCGTGTTATACGGCGTGGTCCCTTGATTTACCTATCTTTAAAATAAAGATTAATAATTGTTTTAGTTCTCACACCAGTCCCATGACTGACCTGGAGTTTATTGTTTTAACCTAAACTCTGGGTGCCCTTATTTTGACACGGGCAGCTAGTAGTTTTGGTTTTGCAGATTTATATTCACAGGATCCTGGTTTACAGCTGGAACGATATCCGGAAAGCTTTGTATCCGTATATCTCTTCTAGTTGTGTATTGTATTATTTTCCGCTGCTATGTATTTAAATGTAATTTAAATCTCTGATATTTCTGTGTAATATTCATTTATACTCTGTATATTCTTGTAATCTGATGTATTGTTGTAATATACAGTGAAATGTTCTTTTATATGCGTTCTGATTTGTCGTGTTCTCAAACGATAGGGCGTTTTCGAACGGTCTGGGTCGGTTTAGCGACTGGTTCGGACCGAGCGAAATTCCTTGCCGTCACAGTCTTAAGGGGAAAATATCACATTGTTGAATGCTATTGTCGCAATTTGCTCCATTTTTCCTCCCTAGAAAGTATGTCGTAGCAATTGTGCAAGTTGAATGGTTGGTTGTTATTTTTGGACATATACACTGCATTTTCTTGGTTAATCTACATAACATAAATTAACATAAATCAAAATATCATAAAACAAAAGAATCAAATTAAGCTTATTATATTTAGTATCAAATCCAAGTCGTTTGCACCACTTTGTTGTCTATTGTCCAACCTGGCCATTATCTCTTTCCAACGTTGACAACTAGAATTGATTCTCTTCCAAGACTGCTTCAATGAGTCAAGCAATCTTGAAGGCTTATATGAACTTCGGCCATTGAATAATTTACAAATAACATTTCAAAATGAACTTTCAGTTTGACTTGTGCCTTTCCATTTATCTTTGGAACACTCAACCCAACAGAAGACTAATTCAGCTTGTTCATCAGCTGACCATTTTACCACTTTTGCGAACCTTTGTACGCGGGAGATTAGTATATGACTTGGGATCTCGTTGACATCAATTTGAATTCCATCGTTTTGGAAGTTATTATCACTGTATAACAAGTTTAAATTTCTTGAAATATTGGGAGAAGTATTTGGAAATGGAAATCGATTTTGGCTGCTGGGAGAAGAATAAGGTTGATTACTATGGGATTGTTGAAAAGAGGGATCCTGATCGTAGGTAGAAACTTGAGCGTTTAAATAATGATTTGAATTTTGCTGTGAATAGTAGAAGTTCTGGTTCTGGTTCTGCTGCAGAAAATAACAATTTGAAGTGTTTTGGATTGTACCTGAATTAGAATGTTGGTTGTGCTGGTACGGAGTTTGCGTTGGAAATTCTTGCTGCTCTTGAACATAATTGTACGGATTCAGATTGCTTTTTGAAGTCATCTTGGATTTTCCTTTTATATTTTTTGACATTGCTATTTGATGATAAATAAAATAATAGGCAGAAGATTGAGTAAGATAGGAGAAATGAATGTTAGGTGTGGCTCGCATTGGAATGGAGTGGGTGCGTGGATTGAAGGAGAAAATTGTCCCACATCGCAAGATATTAAGAAAGATCGTGATATATATAGTATTGGTGGCATGTAACAATGGGGATTCCTTTTGTTACAATAAGTGCTTGCCAATACCAAATTATATGCTCGACGGGAGGCGATGGGGATGTTCAATCGGGACGACGTCATGAGAGACTTCGACCGTTGACTCCGATAGACACGGTGAAGCGCATACGGTACGCAGGGAATGTCGAAACTCAACATGGTATCGGAGCTCCAAGGTTCGAGGGAACCAGTATGTGTAGCATGACCGAAGCGTGGCTCCTAAGGGGCTTGAGCATGGGATGCTCGTCAAGGTGGAGATACAATGGTAAAAGCTGCCTGATGCCACTGCTTATGAGAACTCGGGGTAGCAACCTAGCCAACTATGAAGAGGACTCAAGATGTAACTCTAAGGTGACTTGAGCAATGCTCGCCAAAGTGGAGATTGTTAGGTGTGGCTCGCATTGGAATGGAGTGGGTACGTGGATTGAACGGGCTATTGTTAGGTGCGGCTCGCGTTGGAATGAAGTGGGTGCGTGGATTGAACGGGAGAATTGTCCCACATCGCAAGATATTAAGAAAGATAGTGGTATATATATGGTATTGGTGGCATGTAACAATGGGGATTCCTTTTGTTACAATAAGTGCTTGCCAATACCAAATTATATGCTCGATGGGAGGCGATGAGGGATGTTCAATCGGGACGCCGACATGAGAGACTTCAACCGTTGACTCCGGTAGACACGGTGAAGCGCGTACGGTACGCAGGGAATGCCGAAAATCAACATGGTATCAGAGCTCCATGGTTTGAGGGGACCGATATGCATAGCATGGCTCCAAAGGGGCTTGAGCATGGGATGCTCGTCAAGGTGGAGATACAATGGTAAAAGCAGTCTGACGCCACTGCTTATGAGAACTTGGAGTAGCAGCCTAGCCAACTGTAAAGATGACTCAAGGTGTAACTCTAAGGTGACTTGAACAATGCTCGCCAAGGTGGAGAATGTTAGGTGTGGCTTGCATTGGAATGGAGTGGGTGCGTGGATTGAACAGAAAAATTGTCCCACATCGCAAGATATTAAGAAAGATCGTGGTATATATATGGTATTGGTGGCATGTAACAATGGGGATTCCTTTTGTTACAATAAGTGCTTGTCAATACCAAATTATATGCTCGATGGGAGGCGATGGGGATGTTCAATCGGGATGCCGGCATTAGAGACTTCGACCGTTGACTCCGATAGACATGGTGAAGCGCGTACGGTACGCAGGGAATGTCGAAACTCAACATGGTATCAGAGCTCCATGGTTCGAGGGGACCATTATGTGTAGCATGACCGAAGCATGGCTCCTAAGGGGCTTGAGCATGAGATGCTCGTCAAGGTGGAGATACAATGGTAAAAGCAGCCCGATGCCACTACTTATGAGAACTCGGGGTAGCAGCCTAGCCAACTATGAAGAGGAGTCAAGGTGTAACTCTAAGGTGACTTGAGCAATGCTCACCAAGGTGGAGATTGTTAAGTGTGGCTTGCATTGGAATGGAGTGGGTGCGTGGATTGAACGGGAGAATTGTCCCACATCGCAAGATATTAAGAAAGAACATGGTATATATATGGTACTGGTGGCACGTAACGATGGAGATTCCTTTTGTTGCAATAAGTGCTTGCCAATACCAAATTATATGCTCGATGGGAGGCGATGGGGATGTTCAATCAGGACGCCGGTATAAGAGACTTCGACCGTTGACTCTGGTAGATACGGTGAAGCGCGTACGGTACGCAGGGAATGTCGAAAATCAACAATGAAATTGAAAATTAAGTTGTATATATAGAAGAAGACGGTGGTTAAGAGAATGAAGCAGGGAGGGAGCAATGGCTCTAAACATAACCATTGCTCTTAACTGGCTTATTTAAAGCCGGCTAAGGGGGCAACGATAATAATGTCTGCATCCTTAGCCGGCTTTAAATAAGTCAACTAAGGAGCAACATTCAAGCAACTCGGACACGACTCAGTGGCCCCGTTTGGGGTCAGTTGCTTCCCAATCCACACTGGGTTGGGAATGCTCTTAGTGTTACGGTGAAATACAAATGTTCAAACAGAGAATGTTTTTATGTTAGGGGTGACAATTAGACTCGATCCCAGATCCAAACCCGGCCCAATGGGTCTCCGTTCTAGACGGGTCGGGTTATATCGGGTTTAAACTACATATTTTATAAATCTAGATCCGACCTGATTCGAGTTTCAAGTTGGGACGGATCGATTTGGTTTCGGTTGGATAATAACACCAAAAATACATATATTTTTAGTGCTTTTGGGCTGAGTCAGTCCGGTTCGTATTTGTTCGGATCTTTATTGTATTTTTCATCACCTAGATCCAACTCAAGACCCATCAGATTCAGTTCGAGTTCGGGTCTTTTCAGGTCAGTTCAGTTCGGTTTTTCAATTCCCGGTTATTGGTTCTAATTACCTGTGATTCTGATTGGTACGGGGTTAGGAGTTCAAGACCGATCCTGATCACCATATTAGCATATTTATCAGAAAAAAATTCTAAAAAATTATATTATTTTCTTTCAAGCTTTTCCATTTTAACTCATTTTATCCGTTAAATTCACTAACTCTTGTTTACATTCTCGTTTCTTCTATGTTAAACCTATTTTCTTAATTTTGAAACATTTTAATGTTCCCGAAACTTGTTTGCTGGCTGGTAACAAACTTCTCTATATAAAGGCAGATTCTAACGATGGCTAACTAACCCTACTATCCACTTAAAAATGTACGCATACTGGATTTGCCGTCTATGTTTTTATTATTCTTTTTTTTTTTTTTTTTTTTTCAAGGCAAAGTGCACAAAGTATTTATGTGCAAAAATATACTTTTTAAATTTATACGGGTGTTAGATGTTCGTTTTACCTCATAATCAAAAAAAGTTCATTCGAATTATTTTCATTTAATACATTAATTAGAACAACAAAATTTAAATAAGCAAAAAATTCTTTTAAACTGAATTTATTTTTGAATTTATTATAACTCAGCATATCTATAATTTTTTTGAAATATTTATGATAACTGTTTAGTTGATTAATTGAATAAAAATTCATGAAATGCTTATGATTCAAATGACGTAGATGTAGATGCTATGGTGAAAAGCATAAAATCTAATAGTTCATTTAACGATGCAAGCAGAAGAGCGCTTCAATTATAAAAGAATTCTCTGTAGATACTAGACAATATTAGTCACAATGATAGAAAGAATGGTGACAAGAGATATCATGTCACGTTGTCAATCGATATCACCCACAAAATTAAAAATTAAATTGAAAGAAGAATAGTGTGTTGAAATGTGAAAAGAAAGATATTAGAGATTAAAAAACAGTGACTAATTTAATTCTAAAATAGGATATAAAACAGTTTATGAGATGTATGTACAAAGCTCACTCGAACAGAATTATATACCAATTAATCGCATGAAATGTTAAAATCTTTCAAGGCGGACCAAAACAATAACGTTAATTATTTAGGAACAGAAAGATCAAAGAGAGATCAAAGATATCATGAAAAATCATGCAGACCAAGAGGAACAAAGGAAATTCAAAGGCAAAGCTAAGGGGAAACACAAGAGAGTCAAGGAGCAAAGACTCAGCACATAAAAAACATTCACTCGGTTTTATAGCATATTAATTCATATATTTAATTGTTAAAGATATCGCAACAACTCTTTGAATTCTTTAGTTTAGAATCTTTATTTTATTTTTTCCAAAGTCATTTTACAGAAGTTCATATTTGGTTTAAAAACCAAAAGGGTCAAAACCCTTTTTAGTTAAGAAATTGGAATTGTAAACTAGAATATGTTGACGGTTCTTGTGCGTGTGAAGACGCACTAAATGGTTGATGCATGTATGATTATGTTTAATGCCTGTGATTATGTTTCTGTATTACTAAATTTGATAACCACAAAGTAAACTGATAAGAAACTAAAAATTTATATACCTATGTGTGTTTGCTGTTAAGCATACATACATCATTCTACTGTCTAAACACAAGAGGGGAAAAAAAAGCCTTATCAATATCTATATGCTAGTCCAAAGCTCCCACTGCAGCTTTTTGTCCTCCAAAAATTGAATCATCGCGCTTTACACGGTGAAGATTGATGGATGGTGTTGCCCTTTGCTTGCTATATAATTGACCAAAGTGATAAATTAGGATTTAAACTCAAAACTCTGATATTTATGTTCATGTAGCTTGAGTTCTCAGAGGAATTCCTTCATCATTGTACCCATCGTCATTTGCATGTTTTGGTAGCCGTGAAGGACCTAAGATATGAAGAAATATACTATTACAACTGCTGCATATGCATTGAGGAAAAATCAGCTAAAATAAAAGCAATGATACATTAACTACTTCGGGATGTACCTAAGCTATTTCTGGATTAAATTTCTAATTTTAACTTAGTTAGCCATGGTGCTTTCCAAATGATTTCATCTTATGCTTCCATGATTAGTCAAAACGAATACCGCATCCCACAAGTATATTTCAACTAAACTTGTACAAAAATCCAGATGTATGAATTATTTCCACAGAACCACTATAAGCTGTTCTCTTCCAAAGTTACATAACGAAGTAAATAAATTCTTGAATAGTCGGCCAAAAAAATCAGCCTAAAACGTAAAGAGAAAAATATAACATTGCTAAAAAATAAGAGGGCATACCATCAACCATATCCTTTGTCTTGTGAAGAAGGAAAGTTCCAGACAGTATGGTTACGAATCCACATATTTCAGTAACAATTTGTGTTGGATTTTGCCGATCCCAGTCCTGTTGCCAAAACAATAATAAAATAATAACTCAGCTGAAGAATATGTCATCCCTTCAATAATTTAACCACTTAATAAGAGTAACTAGCCAATAGCTGCATAGGATAGCGATACCATATGATGCTACTTTAGGATTTCTTAGAATTTCGCAAATTTGAGAACATTTTTGTTAATTCAAAATAATGTACACAAGATAGTTGTTCTGGATGCATTAAAGCAACAACTGTACGTAACCAAAGGATGTTATTATAGCATAAGAACTGAATATCAGATTTCAATTTGGCACAATACAAGTGAAATATATTGGTTTTCAACACATGTTATAACCAAATCCAAACTCATCTTGTACAAATACGGTATATATTAGTATAAACTTTAGACATCAGATGTTGGTTTTATCAACTATAGTACTAGTCAATTGTTTTCTCTGCTTGAATGATACCTGAAGCAGGAGATACTCTGTGTCAGGTTAAAAAAATGGAAAACAGTATATTACAAGCTAATTCACTTGACAAATATTTATCATGAAAATTTGTCAGTAATAAACGAAGAAGAGAAGCAAAACGTATCTCGATCCCCTGAGAATTACCTTGAACATTATAACACTTGCCAGAATAGTCAATGATGTAAACATCACATAATATATCGGTGAGACAACTGCTGTATTGAATGTATCAAGGGCCTATAAAAGAAAATTACAATCATAATAACAAAACAGAGATTGAAAACAATAAAAGAGAAACATTAACATACATCGAAAAGGAATCAACGTGTACAAATCAATCTATTACGAGCAAATATCAGACATATTCTCTTATGCGATTTGAGCCATAATGATCTAATGACATTAAATGATTATTAGTAGGCGTCACCATTCTTCAGCAAACCATCAGTCATTAGTTTGTAATGCCAAAATAATTTGTTTCTTATTTAAGATGTGTGAATTCTAATGTAATTGGCACAAACAAATTCCCTTATCAGGAAAAGTTTTACCAAGGGTTACCATGAACAATGCAACTTTATATGGTACAAATTGTTTACATTTTATTCTGTAATTGCACATGTGGATTATTGAAGCATGTCTGATAGCAGCCAACTAAACTATCATACTAGGAAGCGCACTAAATAAAAATATATGAAAAGGTAACCAAGCTCCAAATTCAACAATATTATAATATTATTAATTAGTATATAGTTCTGACATTTTGATGGTAGGCATAGACCATGCTTTGATGGCATAGGATCATACCATTTTATTTCAAGCCCCCATGTAAATTTCTATCAAATTAACATATTTACCCCATAATTATATTTCCACCCTATGTAGTCAAGACGCGCGCCTAGGCGCAAAAAAGCGCGAGGCGCAACTAGGGGGCTTTTTTTGAGTTTAAGGCGCACCTGTTATTGAAGCGCCAAAAAAGCGCAAAAAAGCCCAAAAGTGCAAAAAAGCCCAAAGCGCGCTTTTTTCAATTTAAGTATTTTGTTGTTGTAAATTTAGGTTGAAAGGTTTTTCGACTACTTATTTTGGTTTGTGACATGAACTTATGAAGTTTTATCGTTAAAATTGCAAACTCGGCTATTATTTATTGTCAAAACTATATGTTAAGTTGTTGTAAGTGCAGTTTTTATAGTGACAGCAGGAAAAAAAAGTGCAATTAAGGCGCACAAAAAGGCGTAACGCGCAAAAAAGCCCAAGGCGCAAGCCTTGGGCTTTTTTGCGCCTTGACTACCCAGTTTCCACCACAATTGTATCCCGCATAAATTGAACATAAAAGTAAATTTGCACAACCATATTAACTAATCACTAGCTACAGAAAGTAATCTATTGTAAGAAATAACAAGCATCCTAGGAAAAAATAAAAGTGAAACACCTTGTTCAAATAGTTCATTTGTGTTAGCACGCATGTAACAACAATTATGGCAAATATCCATGTTTGTGGATATATTAACTGGTTCATTCCTGAAAATGTCAACTTCAGAACTATTCCAAGAGCTTTCACACTCATGACCTGTGTAAATAATTAAAGGTTTATTGGAGGATTAAAGACTAAACAACATTTAAAGCTAAAATAGTACAAATATAATAAACTATTGAGCTCTCACGTACCGATAAAGAACCCACAAGCGAACAAACACCAATGTATACCATGACATGTGTTTGGCCATACTGAGGTATAAACCGAAATATAAGTATGAATACTGCTGCAATTACAATAACTGCGTAGAGCATAAAGGCTGCAAAGAAAAAAAAAAAGGGTAAGCAGTCGGAGTAAATAGAGAACTTATGTTGGATTGATAATTTAAAGAGTTTTTTCTTTTCCTTTCTTTTGTTTTTCATTTGATGTATCTAAAAGGTAAGGATGTTAGATGATACATTAAATTATTAGTAAAATTAATTGGCAGAAATGCAAGTAACCCAACAAACAAAACCAACCGAAAGGTTATGAGTTCTTAAACCATACAATTCAAACAAAAAACCCAACCTGGTTCAGTGGCCAGGTCCCATACTTCCGCCACAGATTCTATTTTACGTTCCTGAGGGGCATGAAGAACGATAGTTGTTGATCCCACGACACATAAAGCACAACCAAGAATCCCAAATATATGCAGCTTCTCTTGTAAAATAACATGCGCAAGGACAGCACTGCAATTAACAGACTTAAAGGGTCAAATAAACTCAATTCTAATCTGGTTTCATCTGTAATGGTAAGCGATGTTTAGAGTATTTGGACCATGCCTTATAATTATGCTAAGCGAACCAAGAGGAGTGACCAGGATAGCCGGAGCAAATGCATAAGCTGCAAAGTTCGCAACTTCCCCCACGATCACTATTGCATTAATATTTAATTCTCATCAGATTGGTTCATGTATATTTCAGAACATACAATGAACACTATTTTTAAATTGTAACTTTGCTAAATCAAATCCCAATTTAGTTGTAAGGGAATATCCTTGTCTATTCATGCCAGTTAAGTTCTATACAGTACTCGAGTGTCTAAATTTATCAGTGCACACATACTGATATTTTAACGGAGACTGGGTAAGATGAGTGAAACGAAAATGTAGAGAGAAAAATGTGTGTGTGTGTGTGTGTGTGTGTGTGTGTGCGAGCGCGCACGTGTGTGTAATAGCAATAAAGAAAGAGGAATAAAAAGAAAACTCGGGGTGGATAATGGTAATGAAATTGTTATTTTAGACGCCAGGTGTATTACATATACAGGATAATGAACAGTGAAGTACAAAAAGAATGGTGACACTGGCCAGGCCAAATGAGGCAAATAGGCAGGCTGTATTACTAAACTGAGATTTTTGATTCAATGTTAAATATAACTATGATATACCTACTCCCACCACTAAACACAGCTTTGAACTTTTGCTGACAAACATGAGACATTTACTATAGAATCGGATTCGAATCACATCAGCATCGTATACTTGCCGTGTTTGCAGAGTTTTACAGCCTTACAACACACACTTTTGACCCATTAAAATATTTTCAGGTCTCAGAGGATTTAAGTTAAACAGAATTCCATCCATATGGCCATAATATGAATTTAAAACAGTGAGACTTCAATATGTTCCAAAATTTTCGATTTAGCATTGTCTAATTACTCCAATGGTGAACTTCCAAAATAATATGCATCAAAATACACCAGCGAAGACTAGATTTTTTAGAGAAAGATTAACTACTAATTTGAGTAGCTTTTGCTGGCATGTTTAGAAAATGAAACAATAGCAGCAAACCCGGGTATGCCATTTTGATTCAAACCAAAATACATAGAATACTCTTTTGAGATAAGGCATCATCATAGTGGGTAGGTCAATGTAAAATTACAATGCCCTTCATTATAATTAGTCGAAAGTAGGTGCTAGGTTGCAAACGGCATCGGTCGGGGTAGGGATGTTATGTCAATGGTTACCACAACGACTACTAAAATAAATCATCAACAACCTTGCATGCTGACCATCCTGCGCTATTGGTTCCGGTTACAAATAAGTTTAAAGGCAACTCAACTGACAGTGATCAAACGAACTTACTTGTTATCATCCCAAACCACCATAACGGCTCACATAAATATGAATAGCCACCAACTCCTGTTGCGTAGTAAAACAAAATCAAATTTGGTATTATTAATATAATGCTCATTTATGGAAAAGATAGCATTTCACAGTGAACTTGTTCCCTTGTGAAAATCAAATAGCAATCATTGCATTGCATGTTAAATGCTGATGAAATATACTGGTCCTTAAGCCAATGTATGTTCATGGCAGAATAAACACAGGCAAAATTGATGGCATTTCAGCTTTATAATATGAAGAATGGTGCATTGATAACAATCAAGGGTTGAGAAAGCCTTCCAAAAAGTAATTAACACCATGTTGCCAATATAAAAAACTGTATAAAAAACACTGTTACTAATGATAAAAAATGTTTATACCTATTATCAAACCAACACAATACAAGTAAAAATAAGAACTATTACAAGCAAATAAATAATTTTAACTCAACCATCTTTATTAAATTCCTACATTTTTTATATTAATTTTTTGTTTGTCTGTTTGTTTTTGTTTTTACAATTTAATTGATACAGTAAAGAGAAAAACGAACAAATAAGAACTAATTTAAGATGAGAATGGATTCTTAAGCATCTATTAAAATGCATCTTTCATATTTCAAGAATAATTTTTGGTTTCTAGTAGGAGACTAACAGAAACCAAAAAAAAAGGTGGTGGATACCCAGTGCCGAAGGCTCCCGTACTCAAGCGTGAGAACTTCCTAAACAGTCTCCCATCTGGTACTATTCTCACGGCTTTCCGGGCTCTGGGGGTGGTCGATTAGCGTGCGCAGCCTTTCCCTCACATTATGTGAAGAGGCCGGGGCTCGAACCTGTGCGCTCTAGATTACCAGCCGCGTAACCTTACCGTTTGCGCCAGGCCAAAAAAAAAAAAAAAAAAAAAAAAAAAACAGAATCCAGTAACATCGGATACCAGTGATTGATGCAAACAAGAGTACGTATAAATCACAGTAAATAACAATCTCAAAACCTAGCAGTGAACTTGGTTGGTCATTATGAAGGCTTCTGATTGTTGAAGCAAGTTGCTATATATTGATATCTTTATTGCCGCCTTAGACACGATTAAACGACTGAACTTTAAATGACTGCTTCAGGGCCTTTGTCACTTCTCTGGTCAATTATAAGTTGCTTTATGAGTTTCTTCCATCTTTCATAGTCCACCAAGAAATATATGATTTAATACATATCTTACATCATCTTCTCTTTCTCCCTGTCTGTCACAGGTTTTAACATATATGTATTTACAGATATACTCATTGCAACATCTGTGCACATGACAAAATTTCATATAATGTCAAAGTATGCACAAAGTCAATTAAGTGATAATATTTTTAGTTATACAGGCAAAAGTCATGCATTTAATTCTGAACATATATGGTGGAAGGTCAAAAAAGTGTGAAAAAACTTAGATCATTCTTAATGTATAATAATAGTTCGTTTGATACCCCCAAAAAAAACAAATTTTCAAGTAAAATACTAAATGGTACTAAAATGTAAAGGTTATAATTTATCATTATTGCATCCCATGAAAAAGACACAATTCAGATTTCTAAAAGTTTGTAGTTTGTACATAGTATAATAGCCAAGTTCAAAAAGTGTGGAACTTTTTTAAGCAAATCATTCATATGAAATAGATAATTTAGACCAATATGATACAAAAATAAATCAAATTTCAAAATAAACTATATACTAGTGCTTAAATGTAATGGTTCTACCATACAATTACTGCATCCCACGAAAGAGAACAAATCAGATATGTAAGAACTTGAAATAAGAGCGTAAACAGCTATTCATCATTCATGGACAAAGCTAACTTCCTCCACGCTCATTAATATCCACGTAAGTAGGCAATAACAATTATATAAACACAAACAAAGAATGCTTGTGGTTTAAGCTTAAAGTTTCTTTTTCTTACTTTCTTTCTTTTTCCTTTTTTGAAAACCTGGAGAAACTTTTTAAGGTTATGTTTTAGGTCAAGCTGATTAAACATTTATGCATGAATGACTGATATGTTTTGAAAAAAAATATCGGTTTTGGTTTCTATTAATGACATTTGGGAAATTTCAATGAATTTCAAAAATATCATATATTGCACTTTAGGATTTACCTTCCGCAAAATCAAATAAAAGAAAGATTTAACTAATTCTGATTAGTTATTAATTATACATACATACATATACATATACATATGTATATATAACACAAAACTAATAAAATTCAGAGAACAACATTGGCAAGATATTTTTTCAAATTTTTAATGTGCATCTCCTAGGTGTCCGCATCTTATTGGCCACTAAACTTGAAATTATAGCTTTAGCAACAAATTGTAATGTTCCATCTATTCAACTCCCTACTACAATAGTGAGAAGCCTTATTACCAACACTGTACTTTGAAATGTAAATGATCTATTTTCCCAAATGAGAGCTCATTAAGAAAGTCTCAATGGGGCCAGCTGAACTCAAATCAATAATAGCTTTAGAGTTATGGAAAGCAACGAATTTATTTGATGATGCAGAAGGATGTAGTATGGATTTAATAACGATTTTATTTTTCAACTTCTACTATTCACTTGCTTTGAAAATTTATTTGTTCCCATTGAACTTATTTTGTATAAATGTTATTTCTTTTGCTTTATATCTGAGTTTTTTTAAAACAAAATTTTAGAATTCTGGTTTGATTTTATTTAGATTTCTGCGAAAATAGCACATTCTCATATATGGTAGGATATAATGCAAAAAATTAATACAAGAGGATGTGTACAACAGATTAGAACATTTTAACTGGTCACTGTTAAGTTTCAGTGGACATACAGATATAACCATAACTCGTACATGTGGAATTTCACTCATACTGTGTGTATACATGCACCCGCATTGCATACACACTAAACATGATTTGCCTCCTTCCATTCAAGCCTCGTGTTCTAATTCAATACTACTCATTGCAATAAAAACAAAGATAACTTATTCTATATTTGATTTAGATGATCATTGGTGGATCATGACCAAAAATAACTTAAGTCCTGATAAACAAAGAGTTGAATGTGACATCTAAACTACAGTTACTTGGAATAAAATAAAATTCTAACCAGCGCTTTCCGTTCAGTCATTAACGCTATAAGCTTGCTGGGATAAATGCAATCCACGATACAATCACAGAAAAATACTTCCATAAAGATACCATCCAACTTTTTTTATCAGATCAAAGCCAAACCCAAAACCCCAAAAATAGTGCCCAAAATAATTAGATAAATTACCGGCCCTGACTCCAGAAGCACCCGCTTTCTTCAATCCTTTCTTTTTCACTATGAAACTGGCACCAATGAAAATGCTAGATGATAAAGCGAGCACCAAACCCTTGATATTATCAGAAGACATCCCTTTATACGCCTGCGCTACCCAATTCGGGTGAGTACCCGATGTGCTCGCATCGGGTGTCATTACTAGTTTATGCGTTCGTCGCGTAGACTGATCGCTGGTTTTTCTTCAAATGTGATCTGAAATCGAAACTCGATGTGAACAATTAAAGTGAGACTGTTAACTGGGAACAAACATTAATCCACATATTCATGGGTTTCGTTTTTTTGGTTAGATTTTTGGTTGAAGGATGAACCGGCTAAGCCCATACCCAGACGAAACCTGATACATTTGATTTAGATAGACCTGTCAATTGATACTTCAAAAAACAAAAATTCATCTGGATCCATATTCAAAAATAAATATATTATTTGTTATTAGTGCAAATCTATGTTTCACACCTGGATATTGTGATTTTTAGAAGCAATATTATATTGGTCGGTTGCCAATATGATAGTAGATATACTATTTAATAAAGAGGACAGCTGTGTAAACACAAATTTAAACATAAATTGAGACAGGCCAATTTATTTGCACCCCGTATTTTGCCTTTCACACCTCGTTGTTTAAACAAAAAACATTTCACTCCACTTTTTGCTTTTCGCACCCCAAAAGTTACCAAAACTACCCTTTAATTTATATTTTCACACACAAATAACTCTGCATTAACAATGAAAATAAAATAAAAGATAGATCCATAACAAAAAAACAGTAATTCATATTCATTTTTATTCATTTTGCAGTCTAAAAAACGTTGCATTTCAATTCAATTTAAAAATGATTGAAATATATATTACAACAGAAATTATAAAATTAAACAACGTTAAGAAAAAAACATAAAAGTTGAAAAAGAATAAAGTTAAAATAAAACACTATATTTTTGAGAAAAAACATTATTTTCTTCATGGAATCATTTGTCTTTTCAAAATATATTAGTGTCATTGTGTTTTTTTATAATTAAAGTAACATAATAGAAAAATGAATAAGGGTATATTTGTCATTTTATTCTTTTAGTTTTCAACGAGGTGGGAAAGACAAAAATAGGGGTGTTAATAGAATTTGTCATTGAGAAATGCATAACCTTTGTGGTTAAATCATTTTGTTTTTACACGAAGAGATGGAATTTACGGGGCAATCTGATGGTAGAGATACACTGTATCACCAATTGTGTGATAATTTGTGTCTAAATATACTTTTCGTTTAACAAATGATCTATTTAGCGTTAGGGATGAGCAATATTTGGTTATAGTCGAATTAACCGAACAAACCGGTCTATTTTTGTCGGTTCGATTTTGAAACTAAATAGTTTTGAATTTGGTTTATACAAAATATTTTTTCGGTTATCGATTTGACCGAAATAACAGAACTTTTAATCTATTAACTATATTTATGCTACTGCTATATTTAAATAATTGTTTTGGTGAATACGAAGTTTATTTGTTACATGCAAGTCAAAATTTTATTGTGTTTTCCTTTGACATAATTAATAATCTGAGTAATGACGTCTATTTATATTTCGACTAAATCGGTTACCAACCGAATTAAATTCAGTTCTGTTTGACTTTGAAATTTTCCGATTCTAATTTGGTTTGACATATTTTACCTCATAATCGACCAAATCGATCTAGTGCTCACTCCTAGGTATCATTGATGGATTTTCAATTACTTTGTTTGTATAAATAATCAAGTTGCGTATATTTTCTATAATATATCTTTCCATCGCACACATGATTTATTTGCTATTTTTGTAGTTTTAGATATGAATTAAAAAAATTGTAATAATCACTACCACAATTTTGCCTTTTAGCAATGCAAATAATTATTACGACATACAATAATATGTCGTCAAAAATGAATATTTAAAACACTTCCTGACATAAACACTTCAGTTACTTTGGTAGTAAATGACTCAAATAGTAAATTCATATTATTTATGACTGTATTATGCATCACAATTAAACCCGAAAATTAAAATAATGTCGTTCAATCATGAATATAAACATTTACTATATATTATAGACGTCGTAGAAGAAATTGTTTTTTCACAAGGCAACTATATGTTTCTATTTTTACTTTAAACTAACACAACTTTATGTCACTATATGTTGATAGAGTGGATTTCATTTGCTAGAAACATTATTAGAGCAATGAGCAATTCTTTATAAATATTTTGAATTTTGTTTCGCTTTGTTAATATCATCGGATATCTTAAGTGCTTTATATTTATTGATATAGTTTTGTAGCTTCTTAAACAAATTACGAGTTATTTGATGAACCTTTGAATAGTTCTTGCATGTTTGTTAAAATGTTCTATATTCAATAAATCCGAATTTATAAAATTAAATTTTGCTATGTGCAATACTGAAGTATGCAGCACAAACAATATGAAGCCTTTTTTCTGTATCTCATGAGTATTGCTTTGAACATGCTGAAAAATAATTCTAGAAACTAACACTAACTATTAAAGTTGAAAATGCTACTCTATACAACTTAATCAACGTTTATGATTTCATTTAATGTTCCCATAAAAAGGGCTCTTCTAATCTATACAAAATTGAATAACTACTTACTGCTTTTTTAAAACAAGATTCCTAATACGAATGTAGTAAACTAACCCTAGATCTTACGACTCTTTATTTTGGGATTTTCTCGCTAGTTCTTTCCCTCAAAATTGGTGTCTTATTTTCTTCCACTCAAAATTCACGATTGATTACTTCTTACAGTCTCCCTATATGCAGTTGTTATTCAATCAGTCTTTCTATTAAGGTAAAATTCGATATATATTTTTCTCCTTTTTTTTATTTTCCTTACTAATTCTTTGTTCGTTTCTCTTGTATTCTTCGAGCAGATGAAATCTGATGGAATCAAATTCATATATAATGAATATTATTACTCACAGTTTTTTTGACTCATATTGAGTTTTGTACTTAGATTTTGTAAATACCTTCTAATAGATTTTTTCTATTAATCAGTTGTCAATGACTATTAGAGTCATCCTTGATAATGGTTGTATGGCCACAAGTGTTACTAAAACAAATGGAACTCGATTAAGTTTAGATATGTGCGGAAACTAAATTTTTAGATTAGCTGCAACCCAGGATAAATAAATCAGGAGTTGCAAATTCTGTTATAATTAAAAAAATACTAACACATTTTTTTTTTTTTTGTAAGAATTCAGTGTTCGTCTGTTATTTTTATTCGACTGGAAAAACTATTGGAATTTTGCTTGAATTTATTATCATAACAAGTGTTGTGTTTTGCTTGAAGTTCTTTAATTTAAAATTAACTTTTTATATCTTCAAGTTTATAATCATAACTTTAGACGCTCAATGGTTATGTCTATTTTTTATAGTTATGGCTCAACGTATTCGACAATATTTGATCTTGTTTGCATTTACCATTATGTCGAACGAGCAATAAAAGAATCAATCTACAGTTGAATCCAATTCATCACAATGGACACGGTATGTTGTTATCCACATCATTATCATCATGGACATAAGTGGCCACATGAAGATTACAATCTTTTGTAGGTAAGATTATAGATTATTTGTTTGGAGACTTAGCATGTCAAATTTTCCCAGTTGTTGGTAATCGACCAATTTAAAACATGTCATGTTAGTTTATTCCTTTCCAAAAGTTTGACACCTAGTAGAAAATCAACTATTTGTAATAGAATTTTAGATTTTGTTTAACAATTTAGTAATAAAAATATGTACACCAACATTTAAAATTGCAGTTTCTGGAATAGATAACACGGATATGTCTGCTTGGATGATTTACATTTTGATTTGAATTTCATTTTGTTCACTTTTTTTTCTTTGGTGATTTTCACTATAATTTTAAAATTTCAAAATACAAATTTAAGTTTTCCATTTTATTGTAATATCTCTTTACTGATTTTTCTTCAAAATGAATAAATTTTAAATAAATGCCTTGAAAACTTATAAAGTTATAGTTTTTGCTACATCGTGGATATGTAGAAATATGTAAATAAAAATTTAAAGCAAGTCATTTTATTAGCACTACTACCAATTGCTATGCTATTAATTAAGAAATAAAAAATAAAACAACTCTTTTGCTATAGTATATTTCAACCATTTTTTACCATGGCAAACAACTGCATTAATTAGGTAAGGAAATCTATATCAATAAGCAGTCAAGACAAAATATTTTGTATATTGAATATTATGAAGCATATTTAAATAAAATAGTTTTGATCTCATCAAATACAAGCCATTAACCATCAACTATTTATGCACTTCATTGTTAGCAGCTCACATCATCTTTCAACATTTATCTTTACACCCAGACTCACCCTCAATTCAGGGTTGTTCATATGCATTATATGTTGTTCTATAATTTTCGCATCATTGCTACGGTGAAACAAGATAGCTGAAATTCATTGTTCTTCGGCTAGTGCAGCAATATCTTACAGCTCGACATCTAGAATACACTTAGTTTGTTGTCCACACTGTTCAACTCCCATATAATCATATTCATCTAGTTTATTTTGCTATAGGCTTTGGTTTCAGCTAAGCCAAGCTCTATTTTCTATTGCAATAATACTAGCTTCTCGGTTCAATTCCAGTCCTTTGCAACAATATCCACTTTGCAAGGCACTTCTACTACATTTGTAGCACACATCAAACGTAACGAAACTTAACCCTTTTAGCCATAAATAAGTGAGCGTTGGAGTCATTCCTCCTTCAAATATGTATCAATCCTCAGAAAGACAGAGCAATAACAAGAATTCATAATTGAAACCCTATTTACATGTTACCGTTTTTTGTTGATCATCTATGCAATGGTCCTTTATTCTATATCCATATCAATCTACTTAGGTAGCTCGCAAGTTAGATATGTTGATGTTTCTTTTTACAAATCTAGCAAAATAAGTGTGCTCTCATCGCATTAAGGATGCCTACCTCATCGTCAAATTAATAATAGTAGTAATAGTAATAATACAGGAACGCAACTTACCAATAGTAAGTTGATATGTCACTATAATTTCATTTATACCGAGTTATTGTATTGAAAATTTGTTGATATTGTTTGATATACCTAGAAGTTACAAACGAAAAGAAAATTGGTATAATGTAGTTTTCACATACCCCATTTGTTGGCAATATAATGAATTAAAGTCTATATCACTACAACAAAAAGACCTTACTACAAGTATCAGAAAATGTCAGTTGTAATAGATGTTTTTACAACTGTTTTATTCAGAAAGTTGTAATAAATTAGTTTTTCAAAACTCTTTTATTTTGTAAGTTGTATTAGATGTCTATTATAACTGTTCTTTTGTGCCAGTTGTAATAGACACTTATTTGTGATAACTCTTCTTCTTTGTTTGTTGTAGTAGATGTATATTACAACACTTTTTGTCAATTGTAAAAGATGTTTGTTTTTAACAGCTCTTCTTATTTTACTATTGTAATAGATACCCTTTTTTTAGTTGCAAAATATTAAATAATAACAATACTTAATTAGTTATAATAAAAATAATTATTAATCAAGAAATAAAACTAATATGAAATAAATAATGCTTAATTAATAATAATTAAATATTAATATATAATGATTACTATTATAAAATAAAAATTGATAATTAATTCGAAATATGAAATAATTTCTATTACTAATTAATAATTAGAAACAATAATTAATAATAAATAAATATTAAATATTTAACTAATGATTAATAATTAACAAATAATCGTCAATAACCGCTGTTAAAAAAATAATAGAAAGTGATTTTAGAAGCTTGCCTTAAATGCAGAAATAACTTTGTTTCGTTGATGGTGTCAACGTTTCTTAGCTTCCCACTCCTTTTTCCACCAAAATTTCATTTCTTGCCAGTCTCGTTTCCTTTTAATTTTCAACTCCCTCTTATCATTTCTATACGCAACCTAATTTCCTTCTCGTTTCCTCCGCCGTCGTCCATTTTTAAACCCTAATTTCCTTTTCTCCCTATCACATCCTCTTCTC
The DNA here is from genome assembly GCA_030737875.1 of Allium sativum. Taxonomy (NCBI): domain Eukaryota; kingdom Viridiplantae; phylum Streptophyta; class Magnoliopsida; order Asparagales; family Amaryllidaceae; genus Allium; species Allium sativum. The sequence goes on from CM060926.1 coordinate 695,293,046, forward strand.
TCTCGCGACTGCTCCTCCCCTTTCGTGCGAGTCCCCATTCCATAGTCCTTCCTCTTCTATAACAAAACCCTTGATTTTTTATCCATTTTGCTTCCTTGTCGCTAGCTGAAAACTCACATGAGTTCCCCTTTTCTGTACCCTCCTCCTTTCTAGTTCATTTATCCCAAGTACACCTCTAAAGCAAGCCACCCGTACTCCAAGTGCTTATCCCTGAATTTGTAGGAAATCTTTTGAGTTTTTTTGGTCTGGTTTTTATGTGAGCCTAGGTCAACGTTGCTTTGTGGTATTTGGTTTCTGTGCTCAGGTTCGTCTCGGGTTTGGATTTCACAATAAAAGTGTTTTTATTTTCAACTTGAGCTAGGTTTGTTTATTTTCGGTTCGGATGGAGTAGTTTTCTTTGGGCATGACGTCTTGCAATGGATTGAGGGTGGTAGTCGGTCTTCAAGCGTTTGTTGCAGGGTTTTCAGTTCTTGTGCGTTGGAATTTCTTTTCATGGTTGTTATGTATGACCAGGTCGTTCATGGGAAAATCTGAATTCCTCCTCCTCTAGCTCCTTGAAATTAATGTCGTTGATCGTTTCTTGTGATTTTGAGATGATTACAGATTTAGATTCATTCTGCATTAGAAGTTGCAGGGTCAGGATTGAAACACCCCACCTCCGTCAAGGTCACTCACAAAGCGAATGCCTTAACTTCGGTGGAGCGCTTTAGGTAAAAGATGCGGATAAATTACAAGACAGACAAATAATACAGTGGAAAATAAAGTCATTCTATAAACAATGTGGTTCAGTCAAGCTTTTACAACAATTGTCTCAAACATACTTAAAAATAATACATAGAAATTCTGTCTTGATTCAAAACTTCCAAATATAAAAGAAGCATAAAAATAACAATGATATTCCCCAATAAAGCGTGAACCAACCATAGCAGTGGAAGAGAGAGTCCAAAGCAATACATCGACTATCTTCGAGCTTGGAAGGAAAACTGAACTAAGTGGTAACATTTCCTCCCTGTGAACCTGGGGGGGGGGGGGGGGGGACGGAAGAAAAAAGGCAAAACAAAACTAGGTCAGACATAAGTCTGGTAAGTCCAGTGACTTTCAGTATATAAACAGGCAAAAGCATCATGACATGAATAAACTGAATATAAGACAAAACCGTGATAACAGGGATAACATGATAACATAAGCATAATGTATGAAAAGGCAAGATAAACTGAATGTGCTTCTACTCTTTCTCTGCTTCGCTACTACCCTGTTATTCTGATTTCTATATCTCTACACCACCTAACTAGTTTCCCAACTAGTAATCTGTATAAAATGATAATATGATAACGTGATCCCAATCCCCGCAATTGTGGTAGCCTTCAGGTGTACATCTATTATGAGGATTCCACCTCAATCTATATAAAATGGTAAAGTAATGGAATAAATATTGGTTCGTTAATAATATAATTTTTAACGTATGTATGGAATATATAAAATGGTCATGTAATGGAATAATTACTGGATTGTTAAAAATATAATTTTTGACGTATATATGGAATATATAAAATTGTCATATAATGGAATATTCGATTTTGATTTAAAATTGAAATGGAAGTAGGAATTGTTTTTAAAACGAATTTAAAACGTTTTATAAAATACATTTTAAATGGAAATCGACGAAATATATTATATATATTTAAATGGCCTAAATAGAACGCGACGCAGCGACCGTTTCCGAATTTCGACCATCAACTTCAAATTGATGTAACGGGAGATCCGACCGTCGGATTCTTCTAAAAGCGAAACCGTTGGTTTCGTATCGAAAAGAGCATTCCAATGAATATAAGAGATTTGAAATCTAATAGTTAGGTTTTAAAATATGTCCAAATCAGTTTCTGAAAAGATCGCTGTAAATGCAGTTCGGTGGCCGTTATTGGAAACTGACTGTAAAGGCCTTAATGAAATTATTAAAAATATGGAAAAATGTGTTAAATCATAATAAATGATTTGGAAAGATTTTGGATGAAAATTTCCAAGTTTGGAAAGATAAAAATATATTTTTATCGAAATGAACTAATGTTACTACCAAAATTGTCTTGGCACAAAATGGCGGGTGAAGGGATGTTAAGTAAATAGAAGAAAGGAATAAGGAATTCGAAAGCAATTCTGGCTGATACCCCCTCTGGAGAAAAAGGGACCCGAAACCTACCAGGTATTGGCAAAGATCCATCCGACGAAGTCTACCCATCAAGAATCAACCAATGGACACCAACAAATTAGAAGAGGAAGAGCACTGGGACGCAACATTAAGATGATTTGGAACCAATCCTCGAAGAACAGCTTCATAAATATAGAAATGGTTAGTTCCGTAAGTGACACAAGTACCACCGAAAGCTACCCTCCCAAGAGCCAAACAGGAAGGTAAAGCCGAGACTCAAGCAAGGGTACGTTCCACCTGTACTAGTCCACTTAGGACCTGAACCATCAATGTTCTAAATCGGCAGACATGTACGTACGACACAAGGGCGAGCCCCTCCGAGTACCCACAATAAAGTCGAAATCCTACATCCGAAAGCCTGCAGTAAAAGACCGACACTAAGAGCATTTGCAAAGACATCCAAGATGCCCCCGCAGTCTGTTACCACAATAAGCCCCTTCCACCTGGAAGAAAGCCCAATTCACCTTGGAACATCCCATCGAAAGCTATAAATGGCACTGCGAGGAGGATCAACAGGCCGATACCTGAAACCAAGAAAAAAGGCGGCCGACAGGGATCGCCCAGGCCCAACAACCTATCGATGGAAAGACACCGAATTTTCTATAAATAGGACTTCAAATACTCCGTAAAGAAAAAACGTCCCTTTCTTTCTCAAGGAGAGCAAATCATCATTTCTTGTAATATATCTGCAATTTGTAAATGGAGAATTCAGAGTCCCATACATCATATGATTTGATAATCTCGTAATCTCATAATAATGAAACAGCGAGTTAACACTAATCTTTCTGATGAGGGGATCAATCAAGGTGTTCTAGTAGTGGAGGAAGAGGATTTTGTAGAAATATGAAACCCCCTTTCTCTTCACCTCATAGAATCTCCATGATTGACCCATGTCCTCATACTGAGCCTAACGTTTCCCCAAGCATTGATGTGCCAAAATCGCGTATGAGTTCCTAGTTCGATCTCCATTGTAATCCAGACTCCTCCCTCAGGAAGGTCTAGTACAAAGGAGTCATCGAAGTTAGTAAATACTACGAGGCTCTCATCCATGAACTTACGGGAAGCGTTAGCCTGTTTTCTTCTCATTGAAATATATAGGCAGTTGTCATGGATCAGGATCCTATCCATCCCGGACCCAGGGTCATTTCCTGAGGATTCTGAGTCATCGCCGCTGCAAACTTCATGGATGCACATGTTACACTCTGTAATTTAGGTGTTGACGAAAAATATCGTTAACATTTTGGCGCAAGAAGGTGGGCTTGAACCTTTGATCTTGTGGTTAATTTGTTTCAACTGACTAGTTGAATTAATTATTCCATGATAGGAAATAATGAAGACGAAGAAATTTAAGGAGAAAAACAAGGAACTGGACCCCAATGTCACCCTTTAAGGAGATGAAGTCCCAGCACTCGACTCAAATAATAATAACGAGAAAGAGGCCACACTCAACCCACAGATACTACCAGATCCAAACGCCACGGGGGATAATGTCACAAGGATCTTAGCCTTGGAAGAGTAACTCCAAGAAAGAGACGTATGAATCTCCAAAAAGGAAAGCCCTCGTTCAATAGTCAGAAGCGAAAGGGAGACCCAAAGCAACCTCTTCCAAGAAAAGGAAATCTCATTTGACGGGAGTAGATCATCAAGGAAATCAATGCGAGCAGGAACAGCCCGGGAGCTCCACCTCCAAAGGCTATGACCCCAAGAGAGATATCACTCAGAAGACCGTCAAGGACTTGTTGGGAAGCAAGGGGAAGAGAACGCAGGATGACAAGGTTAATGACAACGAGAGGGTAGCCCCGTTCATTGAAGAGATTATGAACACTGTGATACCGTCCAGAGTCAAAGTCCTAACCATGAAATATCTGGCAACCGCCGACCCCGACGAGCATTTGATGGCTTTTGACAGCCAGATGGATCTTTACAACGCCTCCAGAGCAATTAGATGTCGCCTCTTCCCTGTGACCTTCCAGGGTGCAACGACGAAATGGTATCGCCAATACAGAGAGAACACTATTTACCCATGGAAACAATTCTCCTACGAATTCTCCGCGCAGTTCTACATCTGCAAAGATCCAACCATAGATTATACGGTTATCGCTAACATCAAACAGAGACAGGGGGAGTCTCTCGAGGACTACCTCAAAAGGTTCAACGTCGAGGCCTTAAAAGCCAAAGATTTGAATGACCGTGACAAGCTGATCGTCGTGCATTTAGGGTTGATAGAAAACACCCCCTTCTGGAAGGAGTTATATATCCATAGCTACAAGGATATACAAGATTCCCATTTTCAAGCCGACAAGTTTATCCGCATGGATGAACTATACTTCACAAAAAGGAACTTCAGGCCTCGAAGAGAAGGATGAAGGCCAAACTTTGGACAAAAGCTCCCGAAAGGGAATCAGAGGAGATCGATATGGGAAGACTCAAACACAAACTCGGTTTCCCTAAACAAGTCCATCTCATATGTGTATGCTTTCACAAAAGAAAGGATCAATAATTTCCCAGTCTCGTTCAAAGCCAAAAATTGCCCCGAACCTCATGCCGGTGGTAAATACTGCGAGTTCCACAAAACCAATGGGCATAAGACTGACAAGTGAAAAGTCTCATACGGGATTACCCAGAAACTAATTCGAGAGGGGCACCTGAAGGAGTTTGTTTTAAATAAAGCAACTCCATCTCAACATGCAGGAGGACAGCAGAAGGTATCGGTAAATACGACAAGAGTGATTGAGAGGAGAATAACCTGGATTTGGGGCCTCCCGTAATCGAATCAATGTGATTCATGGGGGAACACATCCTGCCAGAAGCTATCCGAAAGCCAGGGACCAGTACGTGAAAGAAGCTTTGGAGGGAATCTTCTCCATCCAAGATGAACCATCATTGAAGAATGCGTGTTACACCCTCAAAGTGCATTACCTCGTGGTTTCCCCAGAAGAAATGAAGAAAGGGGTCCGTCACCCATATAATGACCCCCTCATGATAACGACGCAGATAGGACTTTCGGTCATTTCCAAAATATTGGTGGACACCGGAAGCGCTGTCAACGTCATCTTCAAGCACGCCTTCGATTAGATGGGAATTTACGAGAAGAAGTTGGAGCCTAGCAACGAGTCAATTTTCGGGTTCAACAATAAAGGGTCAACTCTAGTGGGCCAAATCAACCTCCTGGTTCAAGTAGGGTTGTCTCCTCTTCACAGGACTTTCGAAACTCTCTTTGTCGTAATTGACCAGCCGTTGTATTACAATACCTTCTTCGGGCAACCAGCTTTAGAGGAGATGGATGCTTTCGTTTCTTCCAAATATCTTATGTTAAAATTTCTGACCAAACAGGGATGTGGCACCATCCGAGGAGAACAGTTTAGCTCCCGAGAGTTGCTCTTTTCCACAATTGAAAAATACAAAGGGAGTATTCTTCATATTTTGATTCTTTCACTGTTTTTATACCCTCAAATAAGGGATTCTTATGTCCCTCATTTGAAACCAAGTTAAAATAAATAAGACTGACAAACGTGCTACTGGTAGGTATGGTTCTCTGAAAAGGAAGAGGAAAAGGTCTAATGAGGTGAACTCGACTGAAGAAGAAGAAATAATCACAGATTTAGACTCTAGAGGAGACATCGAAAGGATCAAGCCGGTAGAAGAATTAGAAGAAGTAAACGTCAAGCCGAAAGATAAATCGGAGGTCATCAACATAGGGAAGAGACTAACGGAACCTCTCCGAAGCGACTTAGACCACTTTCTGCAGCTCAACAAAGATGTTTGCGCCTGGACCCACTCGGACATGGTTGGTATTGACTCTTCAATCATGAGCCATGCATTAAATATCGATCCCTCAATAGCCCGATCCGACAGAAGAAGAAACGATATAATAAGGACTAGATTGGAGCCTTGAAGGAGGAAGTTAAAAGGTTAACGGGTTTATTCAAGAGGTCCATTACTTGAAATGGTTAGCCAATTCCGTGCTAGTGAAAAAGTCCAATGGGAAGTGGGGGATGTATGTCGATTACACAGATTTATACAAAGCCTGTCCGAAAGATTGTTACCCTCTTCCGCGAATCGATCAGCTGGTCGATGCTACAAGTGGACACAAGATACTATCCCTTATAGACGCTTATTCGGGGTACAACCAAATCCCAATGCATAAACCTGACGAGGAACATACAAGCTTTATAACCGACTGGGGAACATTTTGTTATAAAGTAATGCCTTTTAGTTTGAGGAATGCAGGGGCGACATACCAAAGGCTAGTGAACAGTATGTTCCAAGAGCAGATAGGGCGCAATATGGAAGTGTACGTCGACGACATGCTAGTGAAGTCCATCGAAACAAAGAATCATCTAAAGGACCTGAGGATATGTTTGGTATCCTGAGAAGCTACCAGATGAAGCTGAACCCTCGAAAGTGTTCCTTCGGAGTTCAATCTGGGAAGTTTCTAGGATATGCAGTAAGCGAGCAAGGAATTGAAGCTAGTCCTGACCAAATATAGGCCATTAAGACATGGAGGAACCTAAAACTAGCAAGGAAATCATGAGCCTGAACGGGAAGGTAGCGGCACTCAGCAGATTCATTTCTAAAGCCATCGATAAATGCATCCATTTCTTCAATATCATAAAGAAAAAGAATGGAATGAAGAATGTAGGAAGGCATTCCAAGATTTAAACGTTTACATGGGAACACCTCTGGTTCTGTCCAGTCCCGAGAAGGGAGAAACTATACCTATACATGGCAATTTCCGAATATGCGGTGAGCCCAGTACTGATAAGATAGAATAAGGGGACTCAACACCCCTTCTACTATGTTGCCCGAAGGCTAAAAGAGGCGAAAACTCGATACCTTGTCATAGAGAAACTGGCATATTGCTTAATCCTTACTGCACGAAAACTTAGAGGTTACATCCAGTCACACCCTGTTAAAGTCTTAACCAGCTTCCCGCTCAAACAAGTGTTCAGCAAACCAGAAACCTCAGGGAGGCTAATTAAATGGGGTATTGAGCTTAGCCAATATGAAATTGAGTTCCATCCTCGAGCAGCAGTTATAGGACAGGCACTCATAGATTTCGTGAACGAGTGTATGGACTTCATTTCAGAACAGTTGGTCAAAGAAAATGATTCGAAGGCCAAATGGCAACTCTTTGTAGATGGAGCATCCAACGAACAGGGGGTGGGGGCAGGTTATGTTATAATCACCCCTGATGGACACCGCTTGCACTACGCTATGAAATTATGGTTCCCGGCAACCAACGATGTGGCTGGATATGAATCCATGATAGCTAGTCTGAATCTAACATTACAGTTAAAGTTACCAAGGATAGAAATCTTCAGCGACTCGCAACTGATGGTAAACCAAATAAAATAGACATATCAAACCAACGATAAGCGACTCATCTTATACATGTGAAAGGTGATAAAGATGCTTTCCCTATTCGAAGATTTCTCAGTTCATCAAATACCCTACGGAGAGAATACCCAAGCGGATTCACTAGCCAAATTAGCTAGCTCTCGAGGAGCTCCCGAAACCCGGATAATGCCGGTGGGATATCAGGAGATGGCCAGCATCGAATAGGAAGAATCAGAAGCAGGAAAAGAGTTGCTCATCTTGACCCGATCACAAGCCTTGACAAGGGGAAAGGGAGAAGGCCAAGAAGGAAACCCCAAGAGGGAATTTCACATGGAAGAAACACGCCCTCGACAGGAAAATACGTGGATGACCCCCATAGAGGACTACCACTTAAAATGAGTGCTACCCCTTGATAAGCAAGATGCAAGGAAGATAAAACGCCAAGCTCCCATATTCGCGATCATAAACGGTGTACTCTACAAAAGGGGACATTCACTTCCTTATATAAGGTGTATGAGTTTCAAAGATGGACTCAACATTTTAAAAGAAGCTCACGAAGGATGGTGTGGGGACCATTCCAATGGGATTAAACTGGCCAAAAGGGTCATGAGAGAGGGTTATTACTGGCCGCGGATGGTTAGTTAAGCGGTCGAATACGTCAACAGATGTGATAAATGTCAGAAGTACTCTAAGGTACCACGAGTTCCTCCCAGTAACCTAACCACCATATCGAGCCTTTCGCCTTTCGATGTATGGGGAATAGATTTTATCGGGCCCTTATCACTCACCAAGTGAGGAGCTAAATATGTCGTAGTAGCTATCGACTACTTCACCAAGAGGGTGGAGGCGGAACCCCTTCCGGTTATCACATCCAGAAAGTGTTAAGATTCGTAATAAATAATATCGTTACCCGCTTTGGGATTCCCCATAAGATCATATCGGATAATGTAACACAATTCGAGAGTGAAGAGTTCACCCGATTCTGTGAGAAAAATGGAATCATCAAATGTTTTTCCCTAGTGGCCCATCAGAAAGATAACGGAGCTGTAGAAGCCGCAAATAAGACTATTAAGACAATCATTAAGAAGCACCTAAATCAATCTAAAGGGAATTGCGCAGAGGAATTGCCTTCGGTGCTATAGGCGTATATAACTTCTGCCAAAACAGCTACGGGACACACCCTCTTCTCCCTGACATATGATTGCGAGGCTATGCTTCCGGTTGATATCTAGGTTCTGTCACTTTGAAGAATACCGTACGCATTTGACCTTAACCAAGAATTAAGAAAGGGGTAATTGGACTTGATACAAGAATTAAGGGATGAGGCTGTAATCAGAACCGCCGAATACCAAAGAAAGATAACAAAATATTACAATTCGAAGGGTCAAAAACCGAACCTTCACTAAGGGATAATTAGTACTACGAAGAGTAATGGAAAATACCAATGATCCGGTTGATGGTCCTCTCGACCCGAATTGGGAAGGACCCTCATTATTCATCAAGAAGTCATACCTGGCACATACCGGCAATGCAGACCCAACGACAATCTTGTTCCAAGGACGTGGAACTCAGAACATTTGAGACCATATTTTCCAACAGATAAAGAATAGAGGACAAGATATTTTTCCCCAAGAAATTGTCATACAAATGGGTGTATGGAAACCCTCCCAGCAGCTCGTAATAAACCCAAAAGGGGTCAAGCCGAAAAATGGACTGAATCCCTTGTCATCGCCAAATTAGTCGGGGTGAGGCATCCCACCTAAGGGGGGATGATTGTGTTAGTCTTTCTCCTTGCCCAAACCAAAGGGGGAAGGGTTAAAGCATCGAAAGTATAAGCCGCCGTTTCACACTAGAAATGGTCGTGACGGTGTATTTAAAAATTAGCACACCTTGCCTCTGCTCGTAGAAGAGTATGCCCTGCCTCTGCTTGAATTAAGCACGTCATATCTCTGCTCGCAGAAGAGCACGTCCTACCTCTTCTTATGTTACGTGTTACCAGCAAAAGGGAACGCAAACCCCTATCATCGCCAATAATGGTCAGGATAGGGCACCCCTTGTAGTGGGGTGGCGTATAAGCCTCTATCAGTGCCTATGATGGCCCATGTAGAGCTTCAAAAGAGTAAACCTTAGTTATGTGCCTAAGATGGCCCCATCTAAGTTTCTAAGCCCATATCATCGCCTACGATGGTCAGGATAAGGCGCCTCCTAGAGGGAGGTCGGGTAAGTCCTTGGGCCCTGCTTGTGGATAAGCTAGCCAAGCGCACCGAACGCATAGGCCCAGATAGTGGCTAGCAAAACATGTACGTCCTATGTTTTGTCAGCAAAAGCCCAAGGGGAGGCTCAAGAAGCACGTACAACTGAAAATTGCTTGTACGTGCTAGTATAGTACACAAGGATCGTGTAATATGGTGTATAACACACAAGTATGAAATTATAGCTAATCACATATATAAAATAGTAAATGCAGTAAAGAAGAAAAATCACACCAGGGATTTTTATACTGGTTCGGAGCACCGTCCTACGTCCAGTCCCAGACTTCCTTCTGGATTTTCACTAACAACCACCTCGCTTCACCCGGAGGAACATATATACAACACCTGAGCAGCTGAATGGGATTTCAAACAACACAAGGACTTCAACACTTGCCTCCTACAACACTGAGGACTTCAACACTTGCCTGATCACACACAGGACTTCAACTAATACAATAGTTTTGACTTCTGCTTTGTGTTCTTGATTCAACACGAATAGTCAATAGTTTGAGTACAATCTTCCTATAATCTGATCCTCGAGTATATACTTTGAATACGTAGATTTGAGGAAGTAGAATGCTTGTTGAATCAAATGATATTAAATTGATTCAAAGATTCAACAAGTATTTAAATTTGGAGAGCTTTTGTTTTGCAAAGAGTATGAAATGCAATTCAAAAATTAGAGAGAATATAGAATGATTCGGTGAATTGAAATGATGATTTCATGATGTTTAAATAAGAAATAAACAGTTGTAACCATTTGTGAAAAGTTATAAACAGTAGTTATGATCATTGGTAAAGAGAAAGAGAAGAAACTCTTGAAGAAATGGATGTGACTATTTTGAATAGTTGCTTCTATTTAAAAACGGTCGACAGGTAAAAAATACCAGTAGGCAGGAATTTGAAAATATATATACTATATATATATGTGTGTGCATGTTCATAGGGTTTTCTGGGCAGATCGGTCGACCGTTGGTATTTGACTGGTCGACCGATTTTGACCTGAAAGGCATATGAATGTGCACACACACATATTTATATATTTATTCCCAATACTGAGGAAAATGATTATTTGAGGATATATTTTAACATTAATAACACTACAAAATAATCATCTCTAATATAAAGTATCATATGAAGCTCTTCATGTCTTTGTCGAACCATTGATCATCTCTTTTTATCGATAATGAATCATCTTTTTGTCAGTAATCAAAACTTCATGAATTCCTTGACTCAACATTCTCCCCCTTTTTGATTGATGACAACATATCTCTTGAAACTTGAAGAATTACCCTTGTATATAATCTCCCTCTGAATTTAAACACATATAATATAATTCCTGCACAACACTGTTAGTCCTCTTTTCTCCCCCTTTGTCATCGACAAAAAGGAGTAGATAAACAAAACAGATAAGAGTGAATATGATACCAGCAGATGAAATACATACCATAAAACATACCATAATTGAATCATTCATCATACCACACATAACGTACCAACAAAACATACCCAAGAGTCATAACATACACAACCAAGTCTATGTCAAATAAAATACACAGCACTATTTACGTACAAGTGCTAGTGGATGTCTTAAGATAGCAAAATAAAGTCGTAATAATATAAGCAAGGGGTAAAATAAACCAGTGAGATGAAAAAAAATAAGATTCGGATTCGGTTTCCTCATCTTTTTCTTTTTCTTCTTCCTCTTCCTTTTCTTCAACATGATCAGACTTAGCACAACCACGTCCATGGCTAGTCCCGGAGCTTGCTGCCTCATCGGAAGATGTCCAATTGTAAGAAGGAGGTGCCGGACGTTTTCCGGGATCTTGAGCTTGCGACGTTGAAGGACCACAAGAAATCACTTCCCATAAAATTCCAAAGAAAGATTTTATTTTGTTAAAACATTTTCCCATTTTCGTATCCTTGCGCTTAAGACGTGCTTTATGCAAGAATTGATTATGCGCAATTTGGTCAAGCGATTCTTTAGTCGAAGAAGATGGTCTAAGAAGTTTTACTTCTTCTGGTTTTGGCATAGATGATTGTGAAGTGGTTCCTTCATGTCTTCTCTCCTTCCATTGTTAAAATGAACTAATTGAGAAATAAGGTGGAGGTAGCTTCATCCTTTTAATTGACGCTTTGTTGATGCACTTAGGTCGTGAGGATGGAGACTCGGGAGGAGTAATACCACAATCGAGTAGGAGACGCATAACGTATTCATTATAGAATATTGTCGGCCTTGTTGAATCATTAACGCTCACGATTTTGTCAAAAATCATTCCAATCCAGTTTATATTGACATCTCCATAAATAGCGTATAAGGCCTTAAAGTTTTCTTTGTAAACGGCGTCGAAATTTCCAATTCTCGGGAATAAGGAATGCATAAGTACATGATGTAAAACTCTTGCCGTAGGCCTTAAACCAATAGATTTTGTGCCGTTGCTATCATCTTCAATGAATTGATGGCTTACACTATTTCGTATATGAACCGGATAGAATTTACGTGAGAATTTTTTACCATGAAATGATGATTTGAGAACTTGTGCCATCCTTGCACATGAAATGAAAACTTCTTTACTGCAAACAACTGACCAAAGGCATTGTGCCGGATTCTCAGGCTTATATTTCTCAAAATTTAGATTAGCATAGAAAAGTTTAATCATAACATGATTAATCTCTACATTATTTTTGTCGAAAACTAGTAGAGACTCGAGTTCAGCCTTCCTTGCAAGATTGAGAACATGATAACTTGAAAAATCCGAGAATTTAATATACGAACCTTGGTATATTTTGAAATCCTTCATTTGATTCCATCTTTTTACAGCTATGGGATCCATTAGCCATTTTTTGATGTTGGAATCAATAGGTTGTGGTTGAGATTCGGATGTAGAAGATTTCATTGATCGTTTTTGTGGAGGAGCCATGATGAAATTGAAAGAGATTGGAGAATTTTTAAGCTAGGGCTCTTAGGGGTTTTGTTGTTTTGAACATTGAAAATAGAAATGAATGGGTAAGAGGGGTGAAACTGATGTGTTGTTTCAATTAAAAACAGAAAAAAGCACGACCAGTCGACCGCTGGAAATATACCGGTCGACCGGTTTTGAACAGAGATCAAAACGGTCGACTGGTCTATTTTTGCCGGTCGACTAGTCCTTCAGATTTTTATTCTACCCTTTTTCTCTTCTTATGTTTTTGTAACGATCTAAAATTTATTGAATTCTTTGAAATGGAAGTACATATATGTTATAACATAGAGAAAATACATTAATATAATCATAACATATTTAAAAACAAAACTAATGAGATGTAGCCGAATTATGCTCGGTTGACTCTACCTTGGCCTCGTTAATACGAGGTGTCCATGGCGACCATTTTTCCTTTGCGCCTTCATTATGATTATAGTTACGATCCCAAGAGTTTGGACTCCTAGAGAATGAAGGAGCATGTGGCATTGGTTAATAAACGCCATGTTTGTTTGTGCTACAGAAAAATGATGCCGTGCGTTCTAATAATGATAATCATTCGGAGGTAAGTCATTGCTCATAGTGAAGTCGTCGTTGAAGATCCATTTGATATTTCTGTTAATGATGAATCTCATTAATCTTTTCTCTAGTTCGAGGTGAACAAAACAGTGCTTTCTTTGCATGTTAGATGAAGGCGTATTACCAGGGGTATGAGTGCATTGTGATTTGTTTTTCGGAGTCTCAGGAGAGTAATACTCCTTTGATTCAGAACTAGTAACTGAAATGTGAGACCTTTGTGAACACTAATCGCAGATATGAGCCATATTGAAGTATTTAAACCTTTAAAATATAGAATCGGATTTGAGAAGATGCCATAAAAGAGAATGAATGATAAACTTATATAGAGTTGTCTATATATAGATTGGTGGATGAGAAGTGTCAAGGAATAGTTGCCGTACAAATAATGAATAGCTCATATTCTTTTACTAAAGATAGAAATAGCTATAAAATAGCTAAACTTTTGAAAGTGAATGAACCGAATATAGAAATGAACTTAGTGATATATAACTTTAGTGTTTACGTATCAAGTTCATTTCTAGAAATTAAGCCAAGCTCTCTACGAAATGTAATAAAATTTGATTCAAGTAGAGGCATAGTGAAAATGTCCGCTAGTTGACGATCAGTTTGGACATATTCAAGACAAATGTTTCCTTTCTCGATATTGTCTCTCAAGACATGATGATGGATATCAATATGCTTGGTTCGCGAATGATTTACCGGATTCTTTGATAAGTTTATAGCACTGGTGTTATCACAGCATATTATAGAATTTGATAAATGAATATCAAAATCTCGAAGTGTTTGTTGCATGTATATTACTTGAGTACAAGCAAGAGCTGCCGACATATATTCGGCTTTACATGTTGATAGTGAAACGCAATTCTGTTTCTTACTAAACCAAGAGACAAGTGATTTTCCAATAAAACGACACGTACCACTTGTACTCTTTCTATCCGTTCGAGAACCTCCGAAATCAGCCTCAGTATATGATTGAATGGACATTCTTTTGGGTAGAAAAGACCGAAATCTTTGGTATTGTTAAGATAACGAATTATACATTTTACTGCTCGTAAATGTGACTCCTTTAGATTTTCTTGAAATCGTGCACATAGACAAGCACTCGTCATTATATCTGGACGACTTGCTGTAAGATAAAAAAGAGAATCAATCATGCTTCGATATAATTTCTGGTCAACACTCTTACAATTCTCATCTTTTTCAAGATGTGTAGTTGTACACATAGAAGTAGGTTTACCAAACGTATTTTCCAAACCGAATCGCTTGATAAGATTTCCTCAGTATTTTTCTTAATCAATAAAAATACCGTTCAAAAGTTGTTTGATTTGAAGACCAAGAAAATATGATAGTTCTCCTATATGAGACATTTCAAACTCTTTGGTCATAATATCCGCAAATTCTTTGCAGAGTTTATCGTTAGTCGAACCAAAGATAATATCATCTACATTTATCTAGATAACCAATATATCTTTTCGAGAATGTTTAATAAACAAAGTTTAATCGACTTTGCCTATTTGAAATCCTGAATCAGTAAGATGGCTGCGTAATCGTTCATACCAAGCACGAGGTGCTTGTTTTAAACCATACAAAGCCTTCTTGAGTTTGTATACATGGTCAGGATGCTTTTCATATATAAACAAGGGAGGTTGTTCGACGTATACATTCTCTTTGATAAATCCATTTAGAAAAGCACTTTTGACATCCATTCGATAAAGTTTGAAATTATGATGACAAGCAAAGGATAATAAGATTCTGATAGCTTCTAGTCAAGCAACTGGTGCAAATGTTTCTTCATAATCGATACCTTCTTCCTGATTATATCCTTGTGCTACTAATCTTGCTTTGTTTCACATTTCGTTGTTCATCTGCCTAATTATTATAGACCCATTTAGTACCAATAACTGACTGATCAGTTGGTCTTGAACAAGTTCGCATACATCATTGCGTTCAAACTGATTTAGTTCTTCCTGCATGGCAATGATCCAGTATTCATCAGTAGCAGCTTCTTTTGGATTCTTAGGTTTGATATTCGAAAGAAACGCAACATGACCCATTTGATTGAGTTGACTCCGTGCTCTAATTTGTGATGTTACTTCTCCGATTATATTTTGTACCGGATGATCTTTGATACAATTAATTGGAACCTTTCCCAAAGGATATGAATATTTAAATAAAAGAATATTCCGAATTGGAATGAGGCGTATGTTGTGTTTTACAGCCCCTGATTATAAAATATGTGAATTATTAGAAAAGGCCAGGTTTATACCCGTTCTGAATAATTGATTCGACGATAAGTCGACGATAAAGATGGTGGTTGAAGACCGGAGGTCTTCACATCATTTGGATGATTACTGATGTCTTGATTGGGCTGTACACCCAAGACAAGGTAATAAGTGGTGATCGTCCAGACGTACTTGGAGATCGACCAGATATGCGAGGACCTCTCTCTTGTATTAGACGTATGGGTCCAGGAATAAGGTTCTGTTTTGTTCAGACCCAGAGCGAACTAATAAATGGATGTGTGTCTGACATTGGATTTTATTCTTGTTGACTGATCTCTATTAAATATATATCTGTTTTGTGGCGGAGAATTTATTCTCTTGCTTAACACCCTTCTCTGAGACGTACGAGCTCAAAGGTTATATATCGATAGACATCAGTTGCATGGCGTGGATTGTCAGTGTGGCATACAGAGATGCAGTGATCAAGGCTTCTGTTGAAAAGCAGAGACTTGTGGTTGATGATCAAAGCACGACCTTAAAGGGCATGGCTTTGTGTATAGCGTTAATTCGCGAGCCTCACACCCCGGTATGAACTAGAAACGAGAGAGAACTGCAGGGAGAGCATCGTTTCTTTCTAGGTAGGAGTGGTGTCATGGTATGGAGCCAAGACATTTTTACTTATGTGGACGATGGAAAGCAAGGTACCTCGGATATATCGGTCACTACGGGGCCGATGGATGCTATGGTCAACATACTGACCAGGTTTACGCCCCATAAGGCAGGGAAACGTATTATTCAGGGATTATTAATCCACTTAAAATGTGGACCGGCCCTGAAGATCCAAGGTGCAGTTGCGGCTGTTCCTGAGATATGGTAGGCTAGATTATCTCGAAGCGGTAAGGACGGTCCCTTGCCTTGGTTCATAGATGGAATCCAATTTCCAATATGTGACATTTCGGTTTTAATTGTAGAACTAGTATGGCGACATAGCAGCAAGGGATACTGTAACACCCTGTAATTCAGTTAATATTAATATTCACAAATTAAAGAATAACTAATCTCAGACGTGAGAATTGTGGGAAACGGGTTGCGCCATTGTGTTCGTCTCGGAATTCTGGTTGAAATAGAGTCCGAGTTTGTGTGATTTGGACTTCGTATGAAGGAGATATGGCCATCGGAAGTTTCAGAAAATTCAAAACAGATTTCAGAAAATTTAAAATTCAAAATTCGAAGTCAAACGGGCTAGGCGGGAAATTTCCCGCCCAGCACCCAGGTCGACTGGGGAGTCGACTGGGCAGTCGATACCCCAGAGACCAGGTCGACTGCGCAGTCGACCTGGGTGTCGACCTGGTTCAGTCGGCTAGGGTTTGACTGAGCCCAATCTTGAGCTGCTGATGTGTCTTTAGGGCTGAGTTGGCAAATTAAGCGTTCAGGTTAGTTCTGAGTTGATCTGACGGTCTAAATAAATCCTAAACTCTATAAATACCTACGTAGTCCCTCACTCTAAATTCACATGAAAAATAGAATAGCCACCGTCATACCATCGCCATGGAACTCAGTGTAGCCGCCGCCAACTAAGAAGGAAGAAGGCTAATCAAAACCCTAATTCTACTCAACTCTAAAGCAAATCAAGACTCTCTTTCTTCTCTAATTGTGAGTATGATGATCTTAACAAGATTATTAGCAAACTAATTAGATTAAGATGTGATATGGATCATAAGAAAATGATGTGAATTGTCATATATGTTGTTGTAAACCTTATGCTATCATGTATGTTGTAAATCCTATGTTATGTGATGATGATATCCTATATGTTGTAAATCATGCTATGATGATATTGTATAGGTTGTAATTTTCTTATGCTAAGTTGTGATAAATCATACATGTTATAAAGTCATGATGTTATTATCTATTCTAATTAGTTCATGTTAATCAAATAATAATGTTGGTATTATTTGGGCTATGTTGATCTATATGACAAATCATGTATGCAAGTTTAGATTGATTAGTAAAGATTATGAACATATTGAAGGTTTCGAATCATTCAAAATCGAAACCCTAATTATATTTTAACAACTTAAAATAGGATCTTATGCGGAAATGAATAAATCAAAGACTTAAATTAGTTAAATTTAGGGTTTATTACCTTCGAAGCCGAATTCATCTCTAGATCGAGGAACTGGAGCGTCGAATCTGAGCAAAACAAAAGTGCCTTGCCTCCATAAGTATCCACACGAACTTGCTTATTCCATCGTCATACGATTGAATCGGAGGAGAGTATTTGAGGTGCTAGCCGCCATTTCTAGTTTTTCTTTTCTAGGGTTTTAGAAGGGTCGGGATAAAACAACTGAACGTATACACGTATTATTTTATAAAAGAAGTAAGTATCTTTTATCATTTAAACGTGTACCTTTAATTAAGGAACCATTTCCTTTACCCATTCAAACAAGACATCAACAATTGACATATCATTTTATCCCAAAATTAAAACCAGTATTCTCCTCACAATGTTCTAGGTGTGTGACCCTATAGGTTATTACAACGTTGGCAATGATTTTAAATCGTATTTAAAATCATAAACAGTGATTTGCATCTAGCAATACGTCGCTGCTACCCAAGTTATAATAATATAATCGATTCGATACAACCTTTCCGTGACCAGTGTGTCAATGTAATATAATCCTTTTATCCAATATATCCAGGATTAAACCCAAGGCATGGTTCGTATCATCCTCTTTATTATTTAATCCTTTTATCTTGATCGATGAGTAGACTGTTCAAAACAAATCAATATTTGAGCACGGCCATGCATTTCACAGTCACACTCAATCAAGAGGCCCATGGATATCACTACGAATATATCGTAGGGTTAAATTCCATCTAGATCATTCATAATTTATATTCGATTCTAAATATATCCAATAATCACCGTTATCATTACTCTGTTACGAAATAACTTTAGATGATATCAAAACACAAATATTGTCGAATAAAATTATAATGATTTCAGGTCTGAGGACCATTACATCACTGTCACTATGAGAATAACTTATGATACTATTAATTATAATCCATGGAGTTATCTCACGTTGGGTCAGCCCAATACGCTATTCTCCAATACGTATTTATATTTTGACTTTAATATCACGTATATTAATGATCAATGAGATGTGATCATCAGTCAATCAATATACTAGTCTCAATGCTTTATTGTTGTCCTGTATAAACAATAAAACCTGACTAGGGACCTTTTAAGAATTATAATACTTAATAATTATATAATCTCAAATTCAGTCTTACTCGAACTATATAATTCCGTATTATTATTCTAAGGACTTCTATTATATTATTATTTAAATCACGCAGTAAATACAATATAATAGAATAATATTTTATTCCAAATAAAATAATAACATCAACAGTGTTATCAATCTCATCAAATGAATTGCCTCTAGGGCACAAACTCTAACAATCTCCCACTTGCACTAGAGTCAATCATTTACGTATCGTATACTTATGAAACTAATGTGACTATTAAACTTCTGCTGCGACAGAGTTTAATTCAGTAGGTCTGCAACATTACAGCTTTTGCAACTTTGCAGATATGTTCATATCCTCTGTGAACAATTTCACGTAAGAATTATATTTCTTAAATATATGTTTGGATCGATTATGAGTTTAATGTTTTAGGCCTGAGCAGTAGCCACACTGTTATCGCAATGTAAATCATTGGATCAACAATGAATTAATGTAATAACCCGGAAATCTGGGCCAGTTTAAAATTTTTATTTTGGCAATTTTAGCGAATTTTGGATATTTAAAATAGATTATTTTAATTAATATCGACGAGAAATTTAATTTGAATATATTTAGAACGTATATATTTATATGCGTCGTCGTTAGAATATAAATAATTATATATAATTATAAATAGAATTGAAAATGGCGCGGTAGTTTGATAATTCGATTTCAAACTTCAATTGAATGTACCGGGTGCAA
Source organism: Allium sativum (assembly GCA_030737875.1). NCBI lineage: Eukaryota > Viridiplantae > Streptophyta > Magnoliopsida > Asparagales > Amaryllidaceae > Allium > Allium sativum. The sequence continues at coordinate 695,312,601 of CM060926.1, forward strand.
AACAATCCGGATTTTAGTGAAACCAAAAACATTAGGATCTAATTGATGATATCTTTCCAACGAACCCGAAAAATCAAAATTTCATAGCGGGAATCAAAAGATATGTCCAGTTGAAAATTCTGAATAGTCGCTATGGAATTCAGGCCCTTAAAAATGGACATTTTGCAAACGACATCGAATTTCGACGAAACCACTTTTGTTGGGTCCGTGATGTCGAGTTATTGCTAGATTCCAAATTTCATAATTTTTCGAATCAATATGTGAGCGTGGCAAAGGAAAACGCGTTTGACCAGTTTCAGTTGATTTTAATCGACTGGAAAATGGCCATTTTTCAAACGGTCTCAGAATTCGACGAAACTAGTTTTGTTAGGACCATATCGTCAATACGAAGCTAGAAAATATTTTTCGAGAATTTTTAGAGTTAGTATGTGACCCCAGTAATTTGAAATGTACGTTTAAAATTCAATATAGTGATTTAAATGTAAATTTAACGGAAACTGATTCAAACAGTCGAATCAGCCTACGATACATATCCCATTGTGTTCGGAATGGGGGTAAAACGCTATGGACGACAGGCGGTGGGCCTCGTTTAGAGGTCAAAAATAAAAGTTGCTTTTTAGTGATAAATTAAATAAAAAAATATATATAATTCTCCTTTTATCAGCCGACCCCCCCCCCCGTTCATTTCAAAACGAAACGAAAAAAGGAAAGAAAAAAAAGAATCGCGATGACCTAGCAGCCGCCCCCCCAACCACCGCGCCACCTCGCTCGAGACCCCCCCACCCCCCAGCGACGCCGCGAGCCACCTAGACCCCCCACCCCCCAGCGACGCCGCGAGCCACCTAGACCCCGCCTATCGCGAAGCACCCCCCTTGGAACGATGCACGCAGACCCCCCCAGTCCCGTACCCGCAACCGAGCCCCCCCAGCAGCGAGACGACCGCCGACGTCCCCCCCCCCTCCTCCTTCGACCAAAGACACCATCTCCCCTCCCTTCGCCTGCGACCTCGAGCCCCCTACCCTGCTGCGCCCTAGCTGAAACCCCTTTGTAAGTTTTTACCTTTATTTCTTTTTATTTATGATAAGAAAAAACTGAATTTTTTTATGGATAACAAGAACCGATTTTTATTAATTTAAAAGCATTGATTTTTAGTTTAGAAAAGAATAAATGTTTATTTAGGAAAAATAGTTATTTTTAAACTAGAAAGATGCGATTTTTATTAACTAGATAAGATTAGATTTTTAAATCAAAATGATTTGATTTTGAAAAGTAAAGATTTGAATTTGAATTGTGGGAGTTAAAAATATGATTTTTATATTTTTTAAAGTATTAAAAATATGATTTTTATATTTTTAAAGTATTAAAAATATAATCTTTACTATATAAAAGATGTAAAAATATGATTTTTGGTTAGTTAGAGAATTAAAAATATAATTTTTACATGATAGGAATATTAAAAATATCATCTTTATATGTGTAGAAAAATAAAAATGAGATTTTTATAAAGATGAAATCTTTAAATTTGAAAAGGCGAAGTCTATGTTTTTATAAAGGCGAAATCTTTATTTTAGAAAAGGCGAAATCTTTATATGGAAAATAGCGTGATAAAAATATAATTTTTATCTATAGAACATAGTAGTAAAAATTCGATTTTTATATATTGGATAACGGAATAAAAATTCAATTTTTAAATGTAGGAAGCGATTATAAAAATATGATTTTTATTTTAAAGACAACAGCAAATATAAAAATGTGTGATTTTTATATATGTAGTGAATACGGGCAACGAAGGTGATAAAAAGGTGAGAACGTTGAAGATTTCTATCAAAGAAGAGTCAAGATGATTGGATAGCTATCTGTGAGAATTTCTCACCTTTCAATTTCATTTTCTAATTTTATATATATATATATATATATATATATTAGGATGCAGACGGTGTTTAGTAGCACCCGACACAATCGTCCACAGACCATGGACTTGTTTGTTTGGTTGCATAGATTAGTTAGATGATTTGATTTGAAATTGAATTGTTTGGTGAAATGATTAGATTTGATTGATGTGTGAATGGCGTGGGCCTTCACTAGACCGGGGATAAGGCTAGGCCTCGTCCCGTTTCTAGTATCGTGCCGTTATGCCGCCGAATTTTTCTAAAATATGTTAGAAAAATAAAAATATCATTTTTATTGAAGAAATGAACCGAATAGAATATATATTCATATGTTGAAATAAAATGTGTTATCGTTAAAAATACAATTTTTAACATGAAAGTGAAATAAATAAAATATTCATTTACAAATCGGACGGTTTGTTTATGTACACCTATTTGAAGGACATTGATTGGGACGATAAATTTCACACATCTCCCAACTGCACAAATAAAATCTGTGTTTGATTGTTTGAAACCCCACACGGGTGTTGGGATGAAATTTGAAATTCACTCATCCTGATTGATTAAATATGTCGATCGTTTGATTGACAGGCTGTTTTAAGCGTTAGATATCTATATTTGATGCTTATACAGTGTAGTGCACTTTGGTTGATGGTTGATTATTTTTCAATACTGTTATATACATATGTTGTATGAAAATCCATATAATTAATTTTATATGGTGATTGATTGGGCCTCATTCCAATTTAGAAGATAAAGAATAATATAAAATAAAGGTTCATGTGTTGACTGTACTCATCCGTTGAGATTAGTCATGTGTTGAACGAAATATTTTTATAATAAAATTTACATCTTTATCAATATAAAATAAAGGTTCATGTGTTGACTGTACTCATCCGTTGAGATTAGTCATGTGTTGAACGAAATATTTTTATAATAAAATTTACATCTTTATCAATATAAAATAAAGGTTCATGTGTTGACTGTACTCATCCGTTGAGATTAGTCATGTGTTGAACGAAATATTTTTATAATAAAATTTACATCTTTATCAATATAAAATAAAGGTTCATGTGTTGACTGTACTCATTCGTTGAGATTAGTCATGTGTTGAACGAAATAATTTAACAAAAATAGTCACACGTGGACGGTACTCATTCATTGAGATTAGTCGTGTGTTGACAAAAAGAAATATTTTGAAATAGAAATATTTGAAATAGAAATATTTGAAATAGAAATATTTGAAAAAGAAATATTTGAAATAGAAATATTTGAAATAGAAATATTTGAAATAGAATATTTAAAAATAGAAATATATGAAGCCGTGTTGTGACGATCCCAAAATCCGAGGGGCGGTATTAAGGATAATCATTAAGAAATAACACATTAATCATCATAGCAGAGTACAGATAATAGCAGAAACAATAAATAAAATAATTTTACATGAATATGACAGCGGAATCACAACATGTAGGAATATCAGAATAGCATAACGTGGGATATACTTAGTAAAAAGAAAAGGGAGTGATCAGTCATCATCGCCAGAGGCGGAATACATACATGCAGTGACAAAATAAGAATATCAGTCTACATCGCCGAAGGCGGAATACATATACATATCGTGAGAAATACGGAAAGTAAATCAGTCTGCATCGCCAGTGGCGGAATCATAATATAACATAGTAATGGCGGAAAATATCTAAGTCATCTCTATGAAGTCAGCCTCGCCATGAGCCAAAAGTGCATGCTATGCAGCAGTGCAGAACCAAAAACCACCTGGCACCTGTGTACTAGGCTGCCCATGTGAAAATAAGGGCACCCGCGTTTGCAAAGTGAGACAAACAACGAGTCAGTCATGGGGACTGGTATGAGGAATCTATTTAACAGTTAAACAATAGTAATAGCAAATCGTAGGACCACGCCACTTTCGCGGAACGGGTTTACTCCAGTGATTGCCAGTGCATTTAAAACAAGGTAAATTCTTTTTAAGACAACGCAATGCTTTTAGAAAGAATGAAGCCATTATAAGACTCAGGTCCCATCACACAATGCAACGCAAGCCGGAGGATAGAGTTTTACCTTATAATAGCCAAATATGCTTGATACGTATAAAGCAAAGTCATTTGATATTATTACTAGTGCATATATGTTTCAAAAACGAATAGCATCATAAATATCAATCATAGGCGACATGAGCGTCCCATGCCACTATGTCGCCATATATAAGTTACAATCGAAGCCGTTATCTCGTATTGGAAATTGGATTTCCGTCCTGAGTCGAGGCAAGGGGCAAGCTCCTCTCCGCTTCGAGACACTCTAGCAAATGCCTCAGGATTACGCACACTGGGTAACCCCTGGATCGGCTGGGCCGGTCCTCACTTACGTTAGAGGATTGGCAATTCCTGAACACACGTTTCCCGGTCCTTACAGACCTATACTCGAGGCGCCTCGCATTCCAACAACCACAAAGGTGAAAAGTAGATATATATGTCAGGGCTGGTAAGTCACTGACACCACCATAGCTAGAAAGAAACGTCGTGCTCTCCCAGCGGCCCGTATCCCGTTTTTAACTCATACCGGGGTGTGAGGTTCGCGAATCTACGAAATACACAAAGCTAGGCCACATAGACCTTGCTTTGATCATCATCCACAAGACTTTGCTTTTCAACAGAAGCCTTGATCACAGCATCTTGGCATGCCACATAGGCAGTCCACTCCATACGATTGATTTCCATCGATATATAACCTCTAAGCTCGTACGTCTCAGAGAAGGGCGTTAAGCAAAAGAATAAATTCTCCGCCGCCAAACAGATATATATTTAACAGAGATCAATCAGTATAGAACAAAATCCAATGTCAGACACACAGTCCATTTACAAGTCCGTCCTGGGTCTGAACGAAACCGGAGGCGTCAAATTCCTCGTATATCCGTCCAATCAACATATACGTTCAGACGGCTACTACTTCCGTCCCTTTCCGGTAGCTACTCCGGTTAGGAACCTCAGTAGCGCCCATCCAACCGATACGAAGATCGTCGGTCTTGAATCGTCTTTGCATCTTCCAATTCGAATCGCTCGATGAATTACTTGAAATGAGGGTTAGCTCGGCCTTTTCAAATAACTCACGTCATTAGAATTTAAATCGATTCTTTATATGGTTATATTATTCGACATCCATCTTTCAGTTATTTAGTGTTATTTTCATGTCATACACATACAACCATCAAATATCAAACAATTCAAGCCCAACTGGTTTATATGCAACCTATGTTGCTTATAATATTTTGTAACGATTTTTCGCCATTTTTATTTATTTAAAAATGGCCAAAATTAATTAAACGACGTTTCAGGTCGTTTCGTGTCACTGGCGCTGTTTTTCCCTTAATTTGTTTTACACATATCGGAAAATCTAACCGTTGGATCTTCACAAATTTTACATCATTAGGAAGGTCTTTTCAAAACGAATCCAACGATTCCAGTTTTGGGAAAATCCGACGGTCGGATCTTCCACACTAACCATTTGAAATTATGATTTCAATTTACGAACTGCAGCGTCGTTATTCGATTAAATTTAATTATATTTATATATATATATAAATATAATCGTTTCTGGCGCTGTTTTTCCTTAATTTTGAATTAAACATTCCAGACAATCCAACCGTTGGATTTTTACAAGGTTGGTGCCGTTGGAAAGATTATTCCAAGGCGAACCCGACGGTTGAGGTTTCGGGAAAATTCAATGGTCGGATTTCCCGCACTAGTCGTTTGAAATCACGGTTTCAAAATACGAACTGCACGGCCACGTTTCGTTTTAATTCTATTTATATTTATATATTTATATAAATATAGTTCATTCAATGATTTCTATATCGTTTTCACTTCAAATATTTTTCTAACACCCTAAATTTTGGAAAAATTTCGCCATAACCTCCCCTGTACCGGGGGCATCGGGAAATCGCAAATAGCGTCCCGGTCCTTCTAATCTCAAAAAGAAAAAGAAAAAGCCAAGCGGCTAGCCAACAGGCTCAAAAATCATCACCCAAACAAATCAGTAAATGTGTACCTATTTGTCGGGCACAAATTTTATTCCTCTTCTCTAGCCCCTTTGCTATAACCTGTTCAATAAATATGCAGGTACATATATATACAGTTCTTGTCAATTATCATTTTCTATTCAACTTCTATATTTGATTTCTGTTTGGTTTAAAAACACCATTCATTCTAATGTTACATAAATAGGTGCAAATCATTTCATTAGCTAATTAATGAATATTTCAACTCATATATGTTTATTTTGAACAAGTGGCTATTTTTAGCACTTCCCATTTCAACGATTTATGCATACAATAAAAATGTGATTTTTATTGCAAAACAATTCATTTCAAAAACACTGTTCTTCTATATAGGATTTTTATCATCAAACAATTTATTTCAAAATATGAATACCATTCAACACATGAATTTCTAATCAACGAATGAATATCAATTCAACACATGAATGTTTTCTATAGTTTCTATATATAGATAAAAATGTGATTTTTATTATCGAACAGTTTATTTCAAAATATGAATATCATTCAACACATGAATTTCTAAACAATGAATGAATATCAATTCAACACATGAATGTTTTCTATAGTTTCTATATATAGATAAAAATGTGATTTTTATTATCGAACGGTTTATTTCAAAATATGAATATCATTCAACACATGAATTTCTAATCAACGAATGAATATCAATTCAACACATGAATGTTTTCTATAGTTTCTATATATAGATAAAAATGTGATTTTTATTATCGAACGGTTTATTTCAAAATATGAATATCATTCAACACATGAATTTCTAATCAACGAATGAATATCAATTCAACACATGAATGTTTTCTATAGTTTCTATATATAGATAAAAATGTGATTTTTATTATCGAACGGTTTATTTCAAAATATGAATATCATTCAACACATGAATTTCTAATCAACGAATGAATATCAATTCAACACATGAATGTTTTCTATAGTTTCTATATATAGATAAAAATGTGATTTTTATTATCGAACGGTTTATTTCAAAATATGAATATCATTCAACACATGAATTTCTAATCAACGAATGAATATCAATTCAACACATGAATGTTTTCTATAGTTTCTATATATAGATAAAAATGTGATTTTTATTATCGAACGGTTTATTTCAAAATATGAATATCATTCAACACATGAATTTCTAATCAACGAATGAATATCAATTCAACACATGAATGTTTTCTATATAATGAATAAATATAGTTTAAGCATATGAAAATAATTCAAACACAAGAATATCATTCAAAATTTCGGCAGCATAACGGCAGGGTAGTTACACCGGCACCGTCCCTAGTACGGCTCCTCGCTCTACCTTAAAACCTCGCGGTTTTTGACAATGGGAATCATGCATCTAATTCGCACGCAGGCGGCATGTTTACTTTTATTTCATTTCCACAAACTAATCCTATGTGGTTTCAACCAAATATTTTTCAACCACAATTGGGTATTTTTCAACCGCAATCAACCAACATCAATCACAAACAATCCCAAACTATCAATCAATTTTCACAACAATTTCAACCAATAAATATCGTCCATGGTTTGTGGACGAGAGGCGTATATATATATAGATATATAGATATTTATATATAGCAATTCACTTTCATTTTCAACATATATATAATTATAAAAAGGAATTGAAGAGTGAGAAATCCTCACCAATAGCTATCCACTCACACGATTCTTCCTTAATAGAAACTTCGCCTACTTCGCCTTCTTGTTGCTTTCGTTGACTGTATCCTCTACATAGGTAAAAATCGAATTTCACTATGTTATTCAATATATAAAGATTGCATTTTGACTTCGCTATTAAATATAAAGATTATATTTTTATTATTCTTTCAAAACTGCTTTTATAATCCCTTTTTTTTAAAACTGTTTTTAGTTTCCATCAAAACAGTTTTTGCCTTTTAGAAAAATCAGTTTTTCTTTCTTTAAAAATACAGTTTATATATTTCAAAAAAAAAACAGTTTTTGCCTTTTTTCTAAAAATTCAGTTTTAACTCTTTTAAAAACAAAACAGTTTTTATCTTTTAAAAGATTCAGTTTTTATTTTTCTTTTCAAACATTCTGTTTTTAAAACTCTTTTATAAAAATGCAGTTTTTTATTCTTTTTCTTTTTTTTTTAAAAATGCAGTTTTTTTTATTCTTTCAAAAATGCAGTTTTTTTTTCTTCTTTCAAAAATGCAGTTTTTTTCTTTTTAAAAAATGCAGTTTTTTTATTCTTTCAAAAATGCAGTTTTTTCTTCTTTCAAAAATGCAGTTTTTTCTTTTAAATAAATGCAGTTTTTATCCTTAAAACTAAAAATCATTTTTTATTTTCTTTTCAAAAAATCAGTTTCTCTTTTATTAAAATGCAGTTTTAATCTTTTAAAAAAAATGCAGTTTTTATTTTATAACTTTAAAAAAATTCAGTTTTATTCTTTTTAAAAACAAAACAGTTTTTAAATTATATAAAAAATACAGTTTTCAATTCACTGTTAAAACAAAAATAAAAACAAAACAAAATAACTTAAACACTCACCGAGATTTCGAATGGGAGGAGGAGGAGTCGGCGGTGGTCCAGTGGTGCTCGCGATGAGGCGTTCGTGGAGGTTCGCGGCAGGGGTTCGAGGGTTGCTTCGATTCGATGTCGGCGGCGTCTGGAGGGAGGAAGTCTGGCGGTGGGGGCTTCGGCGAAGGGCTCGTCGGCGGGTTGAGGGTCAGGCGGCGCGATTCGATGAACTTAGGGTTTTCTAATTTTTTTTTATTTCGTTCTGGTATAATGAAACGGGGGGGGGGGGCAAACAGAAGAGAAAAGGAGGGATTCTATTTTTTTTTATTTTATTTTATTATTTAATTATTAAATTTTTTGCCAAAGGGTTGACTTTTACTTATGACCTCGAACCGAGGTCCACCGCCTGTCGTCCATAGCGTTTTACCCCCATTCCGAACACAATGGGATATGTATCGTACGCTGGTTTGATCGTTACAATCAGTTTCCGTTGAATTTACATTTAAATCCTTATATTGAATTTTAAACGTACATTTCAAATTGCCGGGGTCACATACTAACTAGAAAAATTCCAGAAAAATATTTTCTAGTTTCGTATTGACGATACGGTCCTAACAAAACTAGTTTCGTCGAATTCTGAGACCGTTTGAAAAATGGCCAATTTCCAGTCGATTAAATTCAACAGAAACTGGTCAAACGCGTTTTCTTTTGCCACGCTCACATATTGATTCGAAAAATTATGAAATTTGAAACCTAGCAATAGTTTGACATCCCGGACCCAACAAAAGTGGTTTCGTCGAATTCCGAGGCCATATGCAAAATATCCCTTTTCCAGGCCTATATATTCAATATACCGACTCTTCTGAAAATTCATTCGGCCATAACTTTTGATTCTCGTTATGAAACTTCGATTCTTCAGATTCGTTAGAAAGGTATTGACTAACAGATTTAAATATTTTTGGTCTCACTAAAATCCGTTATATTTTCCATCCTGCACAGTCAGACTTAGTTTGTATTCAAAATTTCAAACGGCCATATTATACACAATTCTATATTTATTTGGAAATAGGCTATTCTAATCATTCAAATTTCTTGTTAATAACCTAATTTAAAAATTTTAAACTGGTTCACATTTTCCGGGTTATTACAATCTCCCCCACTTAAAACTTTTCGTCCTCGAAAAGGAAATAATAGTTAAGCAGGAAATAAAATGTAAATGCAAAGTATTGTAAAGGTACCTTGCACCGGAGTTAGTCAGAGATGTCCACTCTGCATTTGGGATAGGCTTGTTTAATGCTTTCCTCAGTCTCCCAAGTACAGTCTCTAGGATCACTACTCCACTGCACTTTGACTAAGTGAATCTTTTTCCTCCTTAGCTCTCTGGTTTCTTTGCCAACTATCTTTAATGGATCTCTTTTGAGTGCTAATTCTGGAGTTATGTCAATATCCTGTTGCGCTCCTTCTTCCACAACAAGATCTGGATCATGTACATGTTTTCTGAGTTGAGATACGTGGAACACATTATGTACACCAGGCAACCAATCAGGTAATGAAACCCTATATGCAAGAGTTCCAATCCGTTCAAGTATAGAAAAGGGACCAATAAATCTCGGTGCCAACTTCCCAGTCTTGCCAAATCTGATTACCCCTCGCATGGGAGAAACTCTTAAATAAACATAATCGCCAACGGCAAACGATATATCCCTTCTTCTCGCATCAGCATAACTTTTCTGTCGGCTCTGTGCGGTTTTTAATCTCTTCTTAATGGAATCGACTTTATCCGATGCTTCTTGAATCATATCGGGCCCTAACACTAGTCTGTTTCCAGGTTCTACCCAACATGCGGGAGATCTGCACGGTCTACCGTATAGTGCTTCAAATGGGGACATTCCCAAACTTGCTTGATAGCTATTGTTGTAAGAGAATTCTGCTAAATGTAAATGATCTTCCCATGAGCCTCCAAAATCAATAACGCAAGCCCGCAGTAGGTCTTCTAAAATTTTATTCACCCTCTCAGTTTGGCCGTCTGTCTGAGGATGATAAGCGGTGCTTAGATTTAATTTGGTTCCCAATTCTTCTTGGAATGCTTCCCAGAATTTGCTAGTGAACAGGGGATCTCTATCGCTGACTATATTGAGCGGTACTCCATGAAGTTTAACAATTTCTTTGAAGTAGATCTGTGCCAGACTTTGAGCCGTTCTGTTGGATCGGACAGGGATAAAATGGGCAGTCTTCGTGAAGCGATCTACGATTACCCATATACTGTCGTTTCCTTTTCTAGTTCGAGGCAAGCCATCGATGAAATCCATCGAGATTTGTTCCCACTTCCAACCTGGAATTTCTAATGGTTGTAATAATCCAGCCAATTTCTGCTGATCACTCTTGACTAGTTGGCAAGTGGAGCATCTGCTAACATATAATGAGATATCTCTTTTCATAGCCTTCCACCAGAATGTGCGCTTGACATCGTTATACATTTTGCTCACACCGGGATGGATACTTAACTTGGATTTGTGGCACTCATCAAGTATTTCTCTTCTGAGCTCTGGGATTCCAGGCACACAAATTCTCCCTTTTAACCTTAGGACCCCTTGGCTATCGAGGCTAAAATCTGAGGGTTTTCCTTCTTGGATCCGCTGGCTAATCCTTTTAATGAATTCATCGTCCTTCTGAAGAATAGTAATCTTTTCTTGCAAGGAAGAAGTAATGATAAAACTGGCAATGATTTCATTTTTCCTGCTGAGCGCATCTGCTACAACATTGGCTTTCCCTGGAGTGTATATAATCTCAAAATCGTATGCTGCTAGGAATTCTAACCAACGCTGTTGTCTCAAGTTTAGATCTTTCTGGGTGAAAAGGTATTTCAGGGATTGATGATCGGTGTATAGTTCGAATCTCTCGCCCAGTAAATAATGCCTCCATATTCTTAAAGCAAACACGATAGCTAATAACTCAAGATCATGAGTAGCATAGTTTCTTTCATGCGGCTTTAGTTGACGACTGGCATATGCGATCACTTGGCCTTTTTGCATTAACACTGCTCCTAGCCCTCTAATAGAAGCATCTGTCCATACTGTCAAGTCTTGGTTACCTTCTATTATTGTCAATACCGGAGCGGTTGTCAATTTCAGTTTCAGCTCCGGGAAAGCTTCTTCACATTCGGGAGTCCATTTGAATTTCTCATGCTTCTTTGTAAGCTTTGTCAATACTCCTGATATCTTTGAAAAATCCTGAACGAATTTCCGATAGTAACTAGCTAATCCTAGGAAACTTCGAACTTCAGTGGGTGTAGTGGGTTGTTTCCAGTTCTGAATCGCTGTAATTTTGCTTGGGTCTACAGCAATTCCTTCTTTTGATACGACGTTCTCAAGGAATTTAACTTCATTCTGCCAGAAGACACACTTAGAAAATTTAGCTTTCAAAACATTTCTTCTTAGAATTTTCAACACTTGTTCTAAATGTTTTGCATGTTCTTCTTCCAACTTAGAGTAGATTAGAATGTCATCAATGAAGACTAGAACAAATTTATTCAACACACCACGGAACACTCTGTTCATAAGATCAACGAAGTATGCCGGAGCGTTGCACAAGCCGAACGGCATTACTAACCATTCGTAGAATAGATCGGGACCCCTGAAGGCTGTCAAAGGAACACAGTCTTCGGCTATACGCAATTGGTGGAAACCTGTAGCTAGGTCCATTCTGGAGAATACGGTTGCTCCATTTAATTGATCTAACAGATCGTCTATTCGGGGCAAAGGATATTTGTTCTTCAGTGTTTGTTTGTTGAGATCCCTGTAATCGACGCAAAGTCTTAGAGTACCGTCTGATTTAGGGACAAATACTACTGCGGCTCCCCATGCTGAAAAGCTTGGTCTGATCAGACCTTTCCAAAGTAATTCTCGGGTTTGGCTACTTAGCTCTTCTTTTTCTTTCGGGGCCATTCTTCTTATTGGATGGACTACTGGTCGAGCATTCGGAATTAGATCAATTCTAAATTCAATTTCTCTTTGCGGTGGTAAGTTCTCTACTTCTTCAAACACATCCGCATAATTTTTCACGACCGGTATCCTTTCTATTGAAGGGGGAGTAATTTCTAAAGAAGCCCAGAATTCTGCTCTATTTATTTCTGCACCGAGACAAGGTATAGTGATATGCCCAGATTTTGTTTCTACTTTCACAATTCTCTCGGCACATCTAACTTCGGCCTTATATGTTGTCAACCAGTCAAGTCCCAATATCATATCAAATTCGGAAAGGTCCATGACAATCGAATCAAAAGGAAATCGGTATCGAGAAAAAGAAATAGGCACTTTACAATATATACCGAGATTAACAGAACCTCCTATCGGGTTTTGAACTTTAATCGGTTCCTTAAGTTTTCTTCGCTTCAATTTTAACTTATGAACAATTTTACCAGAAATGAAGCTACGAGATGCACCGGTATCAAAAAGTACAGAAATAGGAATATTTTTAATAGTAAGGGTACCTCCCAAGACATCGGGTTTACCTGATCCGTCGGTGATAGCTGGCGGGGTATTCCCGTCATAAACATGGGCCACTTGTGCGCTCTTCTTTAAAGGACAATTCTTGCTGTAGTGCCCCTTCTTGTGGCAATTGTAGCATTCAACTGAGTCACTGGCCCTTGGCTTCTTTGGGGCTTTGCATACATTAGAGAAATGACCGGGCTTCCCGCAATTGTAGCAGTTTCCTTTCGGGATCTTTGCGGGTTTTTGAGTAGCGGCCGCGGTGATGCTAGATTCAGGTTGGTCAGTTGAGGTCTTGCGCTTAATCCCTGCTTGGCTCTTAGCGCGGTCTTGGCTAGCATGCCTCTCATCCATGTCCTCATAGTTGCAAGCCATCTCTACGAGTTCTGTAAAAGAAAGTTTGATGTTGTTCATAGCCCTATCATGGTATTTGCGCTTCAGCCCAAAAATGAATCTTTTATTCTTCGCTTTGTCGGTCAAAACCAACTCTGGGGCATAGCGCGATAGCTGAGTGAACTTATTCAGATAGTCTTGAATTGAGAGGTCTCCCTGTTGGAGATTAGCAAATTGCTCCCGCATCCTCTCAAGAGCTTGTTCTGGCACAAACTTCTCATTGAATAAAGTCTTGAACTGTTCCCAAGTTCGGATAGTACCAGCTGCATCTCCAGAAGTAATGGCATCCCACCATAGCTCTGCCTCTTCCTGAAGAAGCCAAATGCCAAGTCGGGCTTTGTTGTTAGTTCCCATGCCCATACCTTCGAAGATTTTCTCACAGGTCTTCAGCCAAGCGATAGCTTCGGTCACTGTGCCTGTGCCAGTAAAAGGTTTCCCTCACAGATTTCGGTATCTCTTTGCCACTTTATCCAACTCAAAGTCTTCTGGTGCTGGTGCCTGAATAATAGGGATCTCTGCAGCTACGGGGATATTCCCCCGTCCTCCTGCTGCATCTCCTCGGCCTCCACGGCCTCCTCTGGCTGCTGCTGCTCGTGTAGCCATCTAAGAGTACTGTATAAGCAAGAAAAGAGTCAAGCTCACAGATTTGATATATTTTCATAAATGATAAAGCAAGGAAATACAAAGAAAGATAAAGATGATGTACTGATCAAATTGTTTTGCTAATCTGCTTAGCTCATTCTAGGATATTGCTAATCCTATCTCTAATGAGCTACTCGCATTAGAACACTACTGATTCTATTCTGACGAGGTGTTTAATGTGTTAGATCCCAGAACTAAGGTTAACCAAAGCTCTGATACCAACTGTGACGATCCCAAAATCCGAGGGGCGGTATTAAGGATAATCATTAGGAAATAACACATTAATCATCATAGCAGAGTACAGATAATAGCAGAAACAATAAATAAAATAATTTTACATGAATATGACAGCGGAATCACAACATGTAGGAATATCAGAATAGCATAACGTGGGATATACTTAGTAAAAAGAAAAGGGAGTGATCAGTCATCATCGCCAGAGGCGGAATACATACATGCAGTGACAAAATAAGAATATCAGTCTACATCGCCGAAGGCGGAATACATATACATATCGTGAGAAATACGGAAAGTAAATCAGTCTGCATCGCCAGTGGCGGAATCATAATATAACATAGTAATGGCGGAAAATATCTAAGTCATCTCTATGAAGTCAGCCTCGCCATGAGCCAAAAGTGCATGCTATGCAGCAGTGCAGAACCAAAAACCACCTGGCACCTGTGTACTAGGCTGCCCATGTGAAAATAAGGGCACCCGCGTTTGCAAAGTGAGACAAACAACGAGTCAGTCATGGGGACTGGTATGAGGAATCTATTTAACAGTTAAACAATAGTAATAGCAAATCGTAGGACCACGCCACTTTCGCGGAACGGGTTTACTCCAGTGATTGCCAGTGCATTTAAAACAAGGTAAATTCTTTTTAAGACAACGCAATGCTTTTAGAAAGAATGAAGCCATTATAAGACTCAGGTCCCATCACACAATGCAACGCAAGCCGGAGGATAGAGTTTTACCTTATAATAGCCAAATATGCTTGATACGTATAAAGCAAAGTCATTTGATATTATTACTAGTGCATATATGTTTCAAAAACGAATAGCATCATAAATATCAATCATAGGCGACATGAGCGTCCCATGCCACTATGTCGCCATATATAAGTTACAATCGAAGCCGTTATCTCGTATTGGAAATTGGATTTCCGTCCTGAGTCGAGGCAAGGGGCAAGCTCCTCTCCGCTTCGAGACACTCTAGCAAATGCCTCAGGATTACGCACACTGGGTAACCCCTGGATCGGCTGGGCCGGTCCTCACTTACGTTAGAGGATTGGCAATTCCTGAACACACGTTTCCCGGTCCTTACAGACCTATACTCGAGGCGCCTCGCATTCCAACAACCACAAAGGTGAAAAGTAGATATATATGTCAGGGCTGGTAAGTCACTGACACCACCATAGCTAGAAAGAAACGTCGTGCTCTCCCAGCGGCCCGTATCCCGTTTTTAACTCATACCGGGGTGTGAGGTTCGCGAATCTACGAAATACACAAAGCTAGGCCACATAGACCTTGCTTTGATCATCATCCATAAGACTTTGCTTTTCAACAGAAGCCTTGATCACAGCATCTTGGCATGCCACATAGGCAGTCCACTCCATACGATTGATTTCCATCGATATATAACCTCTAAGCTCGTACGTCTCAGAGAAGGGCGTTAAGCAAAAGAATAAATTCTCCGCCGCCAAACAGATATATATTTAACAGAGATCAATCAGTATAGAACAAAATCCAATGTCAGACACACAGTCCATTTACAAGTCCGTCCTGGGTCTGAACGAAACCGGAGGCGTCAAATTCCTCGTATATCCGTCCAATCAACATATACGTTCAGACGGCTACTACTTCCGTCCCTTTCCGGTAGCTACTCCGGTTAGGAACCTCAGTAGCGCCCATCCAACCGATACGAAGATCGTCGGTCTTGAATCGTCTTTGCATCTTCCAATTCGAATCGCTCGATGAATTACTTGAAATGAGGGTTAGCTCGGCCTTTTCAAATAACTCACGTCATTAGAATTTAAATCGATTCTTTATATGGTTATATTATTCGACATCCATCTTTCAGTTATTTAGTGTTATTTTCATGTCATACACATACAACCATCAAATATCAAACAATTCAAGCCCAACTGGTTTATATGCAACCTATGTTGCTTATAATATTTTATAACGATTTTTCGCCATTTTTATTTATTTAAAAATGGCCATAATTAATTAAACGACGTTTCAGGTCGTTTCGTGTCACTGGCGCTGTTTTTCCCTTAATTTGTTTTACACATATCGGAAAATCTAACCGTTGGATCTTCACAAATTTTACATCATTAGGAAGGTCTTTTCAAAACGAATCCAACGATTCCAGTTTTGGGAAAATCCGACGGTCGGATCTTCCACACTAACCATTTGAAATTATGATTTCAATTTACGAACTGCAGCGTCGTTATTCGATTAAATTTAATTATATTTATATATATATATAAATATAATCGTTTCTGGCGCTGTTTTTCCTTAATTTTGAATTAAACATTCCAGACAATCCAACCGTTGGATTTTTACAAGGTTGGTGCCGTTGGAAAGATTATTCCAAGGCGAACCCGACGGTTGAGGTTTCGGGAAAATTCAATGGTCGGATTTCCCGCACTAGTCGTTTGAAATCACGGTTTCAAAATACGAACTGCACGGCCACGTTTCGTTTTAATTCTATTTATATTTATATATTTATATAAATATAGTTCATTCAATGATTTCTATATCGTTTTCACTTCAAATATTTTTCTAACACCCTAAATTTTGGAAAAATTTCGCCATAACCTCCCCTGTACCGGGGGCATCGGGAAATCGCAAATAGCGTCCCGGTCCTTCTAATCTCAAAAAGAAAAAGAAAAAGCCAAGCGGCTAGCCAACAGGCTCAAAAATCATCACCCAAACAAATCAGTAAATGTGTACCTATTTGTCGGGCACAAATTTTATTCCTCTTCTCTAGCCCCTTTGCTATACCTGTTCAATAAATATGCAGGTACATATATATACAGTTCTTGTCAATTATCATTTTCTATTCAACTTCTATATTTGATTTCTGTTTGGTTTAAAAACACCATTCATTCTAATGTTACATAAATAGGTGCAAATCATTTCATTAGCTAATTAATGAATATTTCAACTCATATATGTTTATTTTGAACAAGTGGCTATTTTTAGCACTTCCCATTTCAACGATTTATGCATACAATAAAAATGTGATTTTTATTGCAAAACAATTCATTTCAAAAACACTGTTCTTCTATATAGTTCAAGTTGGTGATAAAATAGGATTTTTATCATCAAACAATTTATTTCAAAATATGAATACCATTCAACACATGAATTTCTAATCAACGAATGAATATCAATTCAACACATGAATGTTTTCTATAGTTTCTATATATAGATAAAAATGTGATTTTTATTATCGAACAGTTTATTTCAAAATATGAATATCATTCAACACATGAATTTCTAAACAACGAATGAATATCAATTCAACACATGAATGTTTTCTATAGTTTCTATATATAGATAAAAATGTGATTTTTATTATCGAACGGTTTATTTCAAAATATGAATATCATTCAACACATTAATTTCTAATCAACGAATGAATATCAATTCAACACATGAATGTTTTCTATAGTTTCTATATATAGATAAAAATGTGATTTTTATTATCGAACGGTTTATTTCAAAATATGAATATCATTCAACACATGAATTTCTAATCAACGAATGAATATCAATTCAACACATGAATGTTTTCTATAGTTTCTATATATAGATAAAAATGTGATTTTTATTATCGAACGGTTTATTTCAAAATATGAATATCATTCAACACATGAATTTCTAATCAACGAATGAATATCAATTCAACACATGAATGTTTTCTATAGTTTCTATATATAGATAAAAATGTGATTTTTATTATCGAACGGTTTATTTCAAAATACGAATATCATTCAACACATGAATTTCTAATCAACGAATGAATATCAATTCAACACATGAATGTTTTCTATAGTTTCTATATATAGATAAAAATGTGATTTTTATTATCGAACGGTTTATTTCAAAATATGAATATCATTCAACACATGAATTTCTAATCAACGAATGAATATCAATTCAACACATGAATGTTTTCTATATAATGAATAAATATAGTTTAAGCATATGAAAATAATTCAAACACAAGAATATCATTCAAAATTTCGGCAGCATAACGGCAGGGTAGTTACACCGGCACCGTCCCTAGTACGGCTCCTCGCTCTACCTTAAAACCTCGCGGTTTTTGACAATGGGAATCATGCATCTAATTCGCACGCAGGCGGCATGTTTACTTTTATTTCATTTCCACAAACTAATCCTATGTGGTTTCAACCAAATATTTTTCAACCACAATTGGGTATTTTTCAACCGCAATCAACCAACATCAATCACAAACAATCCCAAACTATCAATCAATTTTCATAACAATTTCAACCAATAAATATCGTCCATGGTTTGTGGACGAGGGGCGTATATATATATAGATATATAGATATTTATATATAGCAATTCACTTTCATTTTCAACATATATATAATTATAAAAAGGAATTGAAGAGTGAGAAATCCTCACCAATAGCTATCCACTCACACGATTCTTCCTTAATAGAAACTTCGCCTACTTCGCCTTCTTGTTGCTTTCGTTGACTGTATCCTCTACATAGGTAAAAATCGAATTTCACTATGTTATTCAATATATAAAGATTGCATTTTGACTTCGCTATTAAATATAAAGATTATATTTTTATTATTCTTTCAAAACTGCTTTTATAATCCCTTTTTTTTAAAACTGTTTTTAGTTTCCATCAAAACAGTTTTTGCCTTTTAGAAAAATCAGTTTTTCTTTCTTTAAAAATACAGTTTATATATTTCAAAAAAAAAACAGTTTTTGCCTTTTTTCTAAAAATTCAGTTTTAACTCTTTTAAAAACAAAACAGTTTTTATCTTTTAAAAGATTCAGTTTTTATTTTTCTTTTCAAACATTCTGTTTTTAAAACTCTTTTATAAAAATGCAGTTTTTTATTCTTTTTCTTTTTTTTTAAAATGCAGTTTTTTTTTATTCTTTCAAAAATGCAGTTTTTTTTCTTCTTTCAAAAATGCAGTTTTTTTCTTTTTAAAAAATGCAGTTTTTTTATTCTTTCAAAAATGCAGTTTTTTTCTTCTTTCACAAATGCAGTTTTTTTTCTTTTAAATAAATGCAGTTTTTATCCTTAAAACTAAAAATCATTTTTTATTTTCTTTTCAAAAAATCAGTTTCTCTTTTATTAAAATGCAGTTTTAATCTTTTAAAAAAAAATGCAGTTTTTATTTTATAACTTTAAAAAAATTCAGTTTTATTCTTTTTAAAAACAAAACAGTTTTTAAATTATATAAAAAATACAGTTTTCAATTCACTGTTAAAACAAAAATAAAAACAAAACAAAATAACTTAAACACTCACCGAGATTTCGAATGGGAGGAGGAGTCGGCGGTGGTCCAGTGGTGCTCGCGATGAGGCGTTCGTGGAGGTTCGCGGAAGGGGTTCGAGGGTTGCTTCGATTCGATGCCGGCGGCGTCTGGAGGGAGGAAGTCTGGCGGTGGGGGCTTCGGCGAAGGGCTCGTCGGCGGGTTGAGGGTCAGGCGGCGCGATTCGATGAACTTAGGGTTTTCTATTTTTTTTTTTTTTCGTTCTGGTATAATGAAACGGGGGGGGGGGGGGGGCAAACAGAAGAGAAAAGGAGGGATTCTATTTTTTTTTTTTTATTATTTAATTATTAAATTTTTTGCCAAAGGGTTGACTTTTACTTATGACCTCGAACCGAGGTCCACCGCCTGTCGTCCATAGCGTTTTACCCCCATTCCGAACACAATGGGATATGTATCGTACGCTGGTTTGATCGTTACAATCAGTTTCCGTTGAATTTACATTTAAATCCTTATATTGAATTTTAAACGTACATTTCAAATTGCCGGGGTCACATACTAACTAGAAAAATTCCAGAAAAATATTTTCTAGTTTCGTATTGACGATACGGTCCTAACAAAACTAGTTTCGTCGAATTCTGAGACCGTTTGAAAAATGGCCAATTTCCAGTCGATTAAATTCAACAGAAACTGGTCAAACGCGTTTTCTTTTGCCACGCTCACATATTGATTCGAAAAATTATGAAATTTGAAACCTAGCAATAGTTTGACATCCCGGACCCAACAAAAGTGGTTTCGTCGAATTCCGAGGCCATATGCAAAATATCCCTTTTCCAGGCCTATATATTCTATATACCGACTCTTCTGAAAATTCATTCGGCCATAACTTTTGATTCTCGTTATGAAACTTCGATTCTTCAGATTCGTTAGAAAGGTATTGACTAACAGAATTAAATATTTTTGGTCTCACTAAAATCCGTTATATTTTCCATCCTGCACAGTCAGACTTAGTTTGTATTCAAAATTTCAAACGGCCATATTATACACAATTCTATATTTATTTGGAAATAGGCTATTCTAATCATTCAAATTTCTTGTTAATAACCTAATTTAAAAATTTTAAACTGGTTCACATTTTCCGGGTTATTACACGTGTTGATTAGATTGACGCCATTTTGACGTGAACGATTTCGAAATGAATTGAATATATAACGATTTCAAAATGAATTGAATATAACGATTTCGAAATGAATTGAATATATAACGATTTCGAAATGAATTGAATATATAACGATTTCGAAATGAATTGAATATATAACGATTTCGAAATGAATTGAATATATAACGATTTCGAAATGAATTGAATATATAACGATTTCGAAATGAATTGAATATATAACGATTTCGAAATGAATTGAATATATAACGATTTCGAAATGAATTGAATATATAACGATTTCGAAATGAATTGAATATAAAACGATTTCGAAATGAATTGAATATATAACGATTTCGAAATTAATTGAATAGAAAACGAATTTGATTTCAATTGAATATATAACGAATTTGATTCGAATAGAAAACCAATTTGAATTGAATCGAATAGAAAACGACTTTGAAACCAATTTGAATTGAATCGAATAGCAAACGACTTTGGAATTGAATTGAATTGAAAGCGAATTGAAATGAATTCAAATTGAATTGAAATTTGAATTGAATAGAAATGAATTTTAAAAGGAATTTATAAAGAAGACTTCAATTTTGATTTGAATTGAAATGGAAGTTGAAATTGTTTTTGAAACGAATTCAAAACTATTTATAAAATTCGTTTTAAATAGTAATCGACGAAATATATATTATATATATAATATATATAATATAATGGCCTGAATAGAACGCGCCGCGGCAGTTCGCGAATTTCGACCATTTATTTCAAACGGACATTACGGGAGATCCGACCGTCGGATTCCCCTAAAACCGGAACCGTTGGGTTCGTATCGAAAAGAGCTTCCTAACGAATATTTGAAATTTGAAATCTAACGGTTGGATTTGGAGTTACGTCCAAATCAAATTTGAAAAAGGTCGCTGTAAGTGCAGTTCGATGGCCATTGTTGGAAATCGATTGTACGAGCCTTAATAAAATTATTAAAAATAGTAATAATTTGTGTAAAATCATAAGAAATGATTTGGGAAAATTTGGGGTGAAAAACTCCATATTTGAAAAGATAAAAATAGATTTTTATCGAAATAAACTAGTTTGAACTAAATTTAAAACCCGATTTGTTTTTAAATAAATTAATTAGATTTAAAAAGGGGTTTTAAAAAAATCGGAATTTCTAATATATTTGATTGGATTTGAAATGGGTTTATCGTGAACGGTGTTTTAAATAACACTAGTTCTTTAACCCGACGACAAATAGAATGTGATTTGGGTTTGTCGTGAACTGTGTTTTAAATAACACCTAGCTCTTTAACCCAGTAAAAGGAGTTTTAATGAATCTGCAATTAGATTGAAATTCGAATTGATAATCTAAATTATCAAATTTGACAAATAAGCGAGGATGGAGTATCACCAGTTTTGCTCCAAAGCGATAGTTAAATCTTTAATTAGATTTGAACGTGAGATGGTTATTAATTTTACCAATAACACTGTGGTGTTAGATATGGAGTATTACCAGTTTTGCTTCATGGGATGAATAGGTTGGGATTGGGAAATAAATAATTACTTCGTTACGGTTCGCTAATCTCGACTAGTTTAGAAAACCATAATTTGGTTTGAATGACATCCAAAGGAAGATTTAAGGATAAATTTTAAAGAATTTATCTTGGATAAAATTAATGGGAACCTTTCCCTAAAAATGTGATTTTGTGAATAAAAGAATATTCAGAATTGGAATGAGGCGTATGTTGTGTTCTTATAACATTTGTTTTTAATATACGCGGGTTGTTCGGAAAGTCCGGGTTTATACCCATTCTGAATAACCGATTCGACGATAAGTCGAAGATGAAGACGGTGGTCGAAGACCGGAAGTCTTCACATCGTTTGGATAATTACTGACGATCCTGATTGGGCTGTACACCCAAGGGGACGGAAATAGTTGGTGGTCGTCCAGACGTACCTGGAGATGGATGGATATGCGAGGAAAGTGCCTCCGGTTTCGTTCAGACCCAGAACGGACTTGTAAATGGATTGGGTGTCTGACACTGGATTTTATTCTATGTGGATTGATTTCTGTTAAATATATATCTGCTTGGCGGCGGAGAATTTATTCTCTTGCTTAACGCCCTTCTCTGAGACGTACGAGCTTAGAGGTTATATATCGATGGACATCAGTCGCATGGCATGAATTGCCTGTGTGGCACGCTAAGATGCAATGATCAAGGCTTCTGTTGAAAAGCAAAGTCTTGTGGTTGATGATCAAAGCACGCCTACGTGGCAGCTTTGTGTATAATGTGAATTCGCGAGCCTCACACCTCGGTATGAGTTAAAAATGGGATATGGACCGCTGGGAGAGCACGACGTTTCTTTCTAGCTTTGGTGGTGTCAGTGACTTACCAGCCCTGACATTTATATACTTTTCACCTATGTGGTTGTTGGAATGCGAGGCGCCTCGATTATAGGTCTGTAAGGACCGGGAAACGTGTGTTCAGGCATAATTAATCCTCTAACGTAAGTGAGGACCGGCCCAGCCGCATCCGGGATTGCCCAGAGTGCGTAACCCGGAGGCATTTGCTAGAGTGTCTCGAACGCGGAGAGGATCTTGCCCCTTGCCTCGACTCATGACGGAAATCCAATTTCCAATACGTGTATTGCGGCTTTATTTGTAGAGCCTAGTATGGCGACATAGTAGCATGGGATGCTATGCCGTCTATGATTTATATTTATGATTGAAACTGTTTTGACACTATACACTTATTATAGTATCAAATGATTTGTTTTAAACGTACCAAGCATGTTTGGCTATTATAAGGGAAAACCCTATCCTCCGGCTTGCGTTGCATTGTGTGATGGGACCTGGGTCTTATAATAGCTTCATTTTTCGAAAAAGCATTGCGTTGTTTATTCTATGCACTGGTATTCTTGGGAGGAAACCCGTTCCGTGTTATATGGCGTGGTCCCTTGAATTACTCTCTTTTAAAATTGAATTAAATAACTGTTTTAGTTCTCATACCAGTCACATGACTGACCTGGAGTTTATTGTTTTAACCTAAACTCTGGGTGCCCCTATTTTCCGCACGGGCAGCTAGTAGTTTTGGTTTTGCAGATTTATATTCACAGGATCCTGGTTTACAGCTGGAATGATATCCGGAAAGCTCTGTATCCGTATATCACCTTCAGTTGTGCTTTGTATTATTTTCCGCTGCTAAGTAATTTATTGTAATCTCTGATAATTTATCGAATGTAATTTATTCATTTATACTCTGTATACTCTTGTATCTGATGGAATTGTTGTAATAGCAATGAAATGTTCTTCTGTTTGTGTTCTGATTTGTCGTGTTCTCAACGATCAGGGGTTTCGAACGGTCTAGATCGGTTTAACGACTGATTTGGATCGAGCGAAATTCCTTGCCGTCACAATTAAGTTCAATCATGAACTTCTTAATCCAAACATTTTCTTTCTTAGAATCAGTATTTATTTCTTGTTTTAAAACTAACATTATTCACAATAATTAATGTGTTATCAATATATAACATTGTAATTATTGTGTCACTCCCACTCAATTTCTTGTCTATACAAGATTCAATGGTATTTTGTGGTCTCCGAGACATTTCGGATTCTATTTTATTCCCATCGGTATGTTAGAGACTGACTCTCCTTTATAAGGATACCAATTCGACCAATAAACATTTTATTCTCAGAGGGTTTATAGAAATAATATCCATTTACTTCTTTTGGATATTCCACAAAATGGTTATCTGATTTGGGTCCGATCTTATCAGTGGAAGGACATTTAACAATTGCCATACATCCCAAATCTGCGCATTTAGACATACTAGGACATTTCCTAATCCATATCTTATATGGCGTCTCAAGCTTTGTTTTAGTAGGATTAATTTAATTGTTCTCAATTTAATTTATTGGAAGATCTATATGACTTATCATTAATCGTATTTTATCTTATAAGGTACGATATCTCCTTTCAGACATACCAATTGAATATGGTCTTCTAGATGGAGTAAGTTATGAAACAATTTCAAACTCATATGAACAGTCATTAATTAATTGGCTTAAATATTCTTTTCGATCTGTTCGAAAAGTATTTAATTTTCTTTTAAAATTGGTTTCAATCCCCATTTTGAATTCTTTGAACTTTTCAAAGGATTCTGATATGTGTTTCATAAGATACACATATCTGTATCTACTGATATCATCAGTAAATATAATGAAGTAATAAAACCTGCCTCTAGCTTATGTATCCATTGCTCCATATACATCATTATGTATGAGACCCAATACATATCACTCATTCACTGCTTCAAGCGAAAGGTGATTCAGTTATTTTGCCTAATAAACAAGATTCGCATTCTTTATATGATTCAAAATCAAATGATTTCAAAATTCCATCATTATGGAGTTTTGATATATTTTCTTGTTTGCTGGGCTAACCGGTAATACTAAAGGTATATTGAATTTAAATCACTAAATTCAATCCACTCAATATTAATGTCAAGTACATTATAGTTAACAATTTATAAAGATCATTAACTATTTGTGAAATTCCATAAGATATTTCATTTAAATAAAATGAATAACAATTGTTCTTTTATTACAAATGAAATTTAAACTTGTCTGAACAAGATTTATAATAACATTTATTTTAAATGGAATTTCATGATAACAATTATTTTATTAATTTTATTAAGCCAATATACACAACAAGAATCAACTTTCTATGGATAATCCAGCAACTTTTGTTTCATTTCCAATCGTAAGTCCACTTGTCATTTTATCAGATTTCTACTTATTTTGCAATTTCTGTAAATTAACATACATTTATGTGATTTATATCTAGTATCTAATACTAGAAATGTATAAGTAGATTGCTATAACATTTATATATTATTTGGTTGAAGTCATACCTCAACCTTCCATTTTAGATCCTCTATGTATATATAACAATTACGTTTGACTTGTTTGAGGATAATCCTCAAATTTCAATGTTAGTCAAGAAATTTGATTTAATTCAATTTATATCCTTCTTAAGGATTAATTTAAATTATCGAGTTATTTATTATTTAATATCTACATTAGATAAAATAATAACTGATTTTTGTAATATTTATTTAATCACAAAATTTTGATAATCAAAATTTATATTAACATAAATATGTAATTTAAACTAAAATACGCTCCCACTCAAATTAGCATCCCTCTGTTTATATATATGTATATCATTATATACATATAATGGTGTTCCAAGATCCATATCTAGTCGTGCCTTGACCCAGCTTTGGCTAAACCCAAAACACAACCTTTTAGGTAGACATCTTATGTCAATTATATCGTGTATATAATTCCTGGATCGCATGATGAACATTTTGTTCAGTATTATTCGTTTGCTCAAATATAGAATAATTCACGCTATTATCTCTAAGGCCATAATCCTATTATGCAGCCTTAGTTAAATCAGACCCAATAATACAGTCGAAGCACCACAATTACTCCTACCGCATATAACCAATATAAGAGGATGCACAACGCTTTGGCGTTACCTACACCCAATGAGATTGGACATTGATGGGTGTACTATTGGAAGACTTCACCATGACTTAATATAACAAAATTTGCTATAAAGGAAATTTATAATTCGTAGTGGCGAACGATATCAGAGTTGTTTACATATATCAAAATATATGTATTTCACATCAGTAATGTTGGCGGAACTTAAATAAAGTTGAAATATATATATATATATATATATATATATATATATATATTTAAATTCAATGTAATACATATATATTGCCAGCTTATTTAAACACTTCAAAATGACAGTAATCATAATTAAACTATCGTGAAGAAACTCATAAATATGTGGACTTGTACACTGCATTCATGATCATATGATTTCTAATGAACTGTTGTAGCAATACACACACACACTAGAATAAGTAAATGAACATGACCAAACTTAGATTCAGACATATATAAAATTATCATATCAGGTCACTTTTCAATTTACAGAGCGTCACGCTCCATACTATAAATCAAAACCCATAAATATTTAGCATGATCAAATTTAAGCTAGCACCAGATATATAGGGTCAGACCCAGTTCCATATATTAGACCATTATACATATCACTAACATGTATATGCAATCAATCCTTATGAACAACATTAGTTCTTTATAATATCAACTAGATATGTATAATAATTACATACAGATCAGTCCCAAAACAAGTCATACTTGTTTTACTTTGCATCCATTATACAAATATATATGTTCAAATACATATAAATTAAGGATCAGACTAGTACAATATCATTACAGAACTGCTCTGCGTCAATACATGTTTATACATACAAGTTCAAAGTTTATAAATATTTAATAACATTTACAAATATTGGCTTTTACAAACTTGTACATTTTCAATTGTAACAGAAATATGTAATATTTGCTACTTCGGAATTGTGTCCTGTCGAGTTGATCTTCTTTCCGAGCCGAAACAATTTCAGCAACCATTATGCCTGCATGTATGAAACAATTTCATTCATGGTCCATTGGTTTAAGCAGAGTTAAATACATCATATGTATTTAATATATATATTGGAACAATGGCCAATGTGTTAGTTCATTTCTGTTCATATTGTTCATTTTCTTGTATATACATTATCCAGGTAACTAATATCTGATTAACATTTAAAACAGATTGTATATGATGAAAATGTTTAAAATGAGGATAAAATATTAGCAAATCATATTTGCTATGGCCAGTGCACCTAAAAATTAGAATACAAACACTGAACCTCTCAGATTCAAACATATTAAGGTATCCCCAGATATAAGTATTTATACTGTTCAGATCTAAACACTTTTGACTACCTAGATTAAGATATGTAAACTGTGCAAATTTAAACATCTTAATAATTCCATATTAAAATATTTTAGACTGTTCTGTTTTAGACAGTTTAATCTATCCAGATTTTAATATTAAACAACATTTAAGGTATTAACCATATAAACACATGTCATCATATATAAGGTATGATTCATTTAAACCCCAATTTACATCAATAAACTGTGTTAATTACTCAGATTTATAATATCAGCATATCAAGGTGTCATGACATCAGTATATCATGAGTAGCCAATTATGATATAATTAGTATCATGTTACAATAACCAATACAAGTAGCATAAAACTAAAATCAGGAAATCATATTTATATGAAATCACATGTATATATTGTATACTTATCATCGTAAGTATACATTTAGTTTTATACATGTACATATGCAGTTTTATAAAGCAGGTTATTTCATATATGTCAACACATATATGTTAATTTTGTTTGAAGTACACTTAATATATCTATCTGTATACGTAAGCAAGAAATCAAATTTGCAGTAATACTGAAATCAGACTTTGATATATATATATATATACACTTATCATAATAAATAAATATATATATAACAATAAATTAGTCATAATAACAGTTAATTTCATTAAATTAAATGTTATTAAAACCAAAAGACCGAAAGGTCAAAGCATTAAAAGCAGGATTGAATTCAAAGTAAACTATACGTGTAATTGAGTCTAACATAATATTGTACTCAGTTTAATCAAACATTTTGATTATTGAATTGATAGTGTTCATTGATCGATATCATAAACATTTTCATACAAATTATCAACAATGTTTTAGACTTCAAATCTGTTATCACTCATACTTTGATGATTATTCATCTAATGACTATTCATCAAGTTATTAACTTAACAGATAAGAATAAATTTAAATATACTTTGATAAGTGTACAAATTTTATGCTGATAAGTATAAATATAGTCATGAATTCTTATATGATCAAATATACACACATATATATATATATAATTTTTGAAATCAGCATCTCAAAATTATAATAAGATTGTCAGGTGTCATGATAAATCATAACTGGGTTTTTGATTTATCACTGGGAATTATGATAAACTGACAGGAAAAAAAAATGATATCTTAGTTAAAATCAGATTTTAACTTATCATAGAATCCAGTTTATAAAGTTTTAAGTACCAGATTCATATACCATTTATGTACAACTAGTATGAAAGCCATGTCAGTATCAAATCAAAAGAACTTAATAACTTTTCATAGCTCTGCTTATTTGGTTTCATGTATAGATCATAAAACCAAAAAAAAAATGTCGAATGCATTTGAGGTAAATAGAACTCATTCTATTCTATACACTATAATGTAAATTACATAACCATGTACATGTTGCATTGATTTCTTATATCTGTTATATTTCAAAACAGACTTTTTCGCATATATCATATATATATACACTGACCTGAAGGTTATTTTGTGTTTATGATCAATATCATATTCAGGAATTATGTTTTAAAACCAGTTCTCCAATTATTATACATTTGTGAATCCAAATATTATAAAATTAAGCCATAGACTGATTAACATTTTAATAATAAAATAAAAGGAAATACTGGACTGAACCTGAATTTCAGCAAATAAACATTTTACATGTTTTAAAATGATTTAAAACATCCTGCTAATCAATATAAGATTTTGAAAGGCAACAAACCGAGTCATATATTCTAATAGGGATTTCATTACTTGATTCAAACACCTTTAAATTCATTGAATTAACTGTGTGCTTGATGGAATAAGTAAAACCCTTTTGATTTCTCAAATCAAACAAAAACATGGTCATTTTCCATGACTGTATTCTATAATAAGAGGTTTAATTTGAAATTTAAGCCCACAATAACTAACCCAGTTAACAAAGATTAACTGAATAGGAATTGGCAATAAAATTGATATCCAATATCAATCCGTAAATCACCTTTTAAGAATTGAAATTAACACAAAATTTTATCCTTGAAGAAATAACTTATATCAAAATGAAATCATGTTCCAGGTCTTTTATCAATGCATATTAATGTTCATAGTACTTAATCCATTATAATAAATAGATTAAAACATGGTCTCACATATAAATCCGTATTTATATATGGTTTTAGTTGTACAAGATGTAGTGAATACATTAATATCCAATATTAATTCGTATCTACATGAAACTGTTTTTCATTTCAAGATAAATCAACAAACCAAATCAAACTAATCATTTCAGTCGTAAAACATATTTGTATAACAGATACTATCGAACAAATGATTAATCAATGACGAATTGGGCAAAATCAAAGTTCAATCTATTAATTTCTCGCAAAAACGTAGCTCTGATACCACTGAAGGTTTCGAATCATTCAAAATCGAAACCCTAATTATATTTTAACAACTTAAAATAGGATCTTATGCGGAAATGAATAAATCAAAGACTTAAATTAGTTAAATTTAGGGTTTATTACCTTCAAAGCCGAATTCATCTCTAGATCAAGGAACTGGAGCGTCGAATCTGAGCAAAACAAAAGTGCCTTGCCTCCATAAGTATCCACACGAACTTGCTTATTCCACCATCATACGATTGAATCGGAGGAGAGTATTTGAGGTGCTAGCCGCCATTTCTAGTTTTTCTTTTCTAGGGTTTTAGAAGGGTCGGGATAAAACAACTGAACGTGTACACGTATTATTTTATAAAAGAAGTAAGTATCTTTTATCATTTAAACGTGTACCTTTAATTAAGGAACCATTTCCTTTACCCATTCAAACAAGACATCAACAATTGACATATCATTTTATCCCAAAATTAAAACCAGTATTCTCCTCACAACGTTCTAGGTGTGTGACCCTATAGGTTATTACAACATTGGCAATGATTTTAAATCGTATTTAAAATCATAAACAGTGATTGGCATCTAGCAATACGTCGCTGCTACCCAAGTTATAATAATATAATCGATTCGATACAACCTTTCCGTGACCAGTGTGTCAATGTAATATAATCCTTTTATCCAATATATCCAGGATTAAACCCAAGGCATGGTTCGTATCATCCTCTTTATTATTTAATCCTTTTATCTTGATCGATGAGTAGACTGTTCAAAACAAATCAATATTTGAGCACGGCCATGCATTTCACAGTCTCACTCAATCAAGAGGCCCATGGATATCACTACGAATATATCGTAGGGTTAAATTCCATCTAGATCATTCATAATTTATATTCGATTCTAAATATATCCAATAATCACCGTTATCATTACTCTGTTACGAAATAACTTTAGATGATATCAAAACACAAATATTGTCGAATAAAATTATAATGATTTCAGGTCTGAGGACCATTACATCACTGTCACTATGAGAATAACTTATGATACTATTAATTATAATCCATGGAGTTATCTCACGGTGGGTCAGCCCAATACGCTATTCTCCAATACGTATTTATATTTTGACTTTAATATCACGTATATTAATGATCAATGAGATGTGATCATCAGTCAATCAATATACTAGTCTCAATGCTTTATTGTTGTCCTGTATAAACAATAAAACCTGACTAGGGACCTTTTAAGAATTATAATACTTAATAATTATATAATCTCAAATTCAGTCTTACTCGAACTATATAATTCCGTATTATTATTCTAAGGACTTCTATTATATTATTATTTAAATCACGCAGTAAATACAATATAATAGAATAATATTTTATTCCAAATAAAATAATAACATCAACAGTGTTATCAATCTCATCAAATGAATTGCCTCTACGGCACAAACTCTAACACATATGCCATGACATCTATTTAGATCTAGAATTGTGCTATGACATGTGTGAGTTTTATGGGTTAGATGCTAGTTCACACCATTATTATGTTGCATAAACCACATATGCATGTTTATACATGAATTTGGGTTATGATCATATTATGTAAGTTGTGACATTTAACCAAACAAGTTGACACCTTTAGATCTATGACATGTGTAATTTTATGCAAGTTTCACCCCTATTATGATTAGATCTATTTTATTTCTCTATATGTTGTGATAATTTATCTTTGTGCTATGAGTTAGACTATTCGAGTCTAACGTATATTTTACGTTGAATAAGCGAACGTATAACGTGGGGTAGGGGTAATATTAAGGATTCAATATTAAGAAATTGGGGTGCAATTGATATGATTTTGCATACCATAAGTGGATGGCCATAATTGAGTCAATTATGGACATCATTAAAATTGGAAGTAATTAATGATTTGAATAGGGATATATTTAAAACTGGGGTAAAAGATTTTAAGTGTTAATCAATGCTTAGGACACGAGGTTGGACTCGTTTGTGACGTAAACCTACCCGGACCCGACCGACAAATCCAGTAGTCACAAATGTCAGCCCAATGTGAGAGGTCCTAGGCCCAAATTAAAGCATAACAGTTGTAAAGACACAAGGTTAGACTCTTTTATGGTGTAAGACTGCCCGGACCCGCCCGACAAATCCAGCTGCCATAAATGTCTGTCTAATGTGAGAGGTCTTTATGAGGTTATGGCTTGAATGAATTAAGAAATACTTAACCAGATAAACATGTAAGGTGGGACATGGGGGTTAAGTAGGTGCCCTGGGTGGCATGAGGAATCTAGTGGGTGACTTTAGTGGCATTTGAAATATGATTAGTAAGACTTAACCAAACACACATGTAAATGAACATGACTAAGAGGGTTAAGTGGGATATACTAGTGGGACAAGCTTAGGTGGATAGCTTGTGGGGGCCCATTTCAACCAGTAACCCAAACGTATCTTTGTGGGCTCGACCCAAGTCGAGGACGGGACATGCATACTGGGCTTGACTATAAGAGGCCAAACGGGGTAGCGATGGCAACGCAAGTCCAACGAGTTTCATATGCGTGTGCGGACCCGGGCTGGTAGGTAAGACGTTGTTGCATCGTGTAGGTATAAGCCGTGCATTCTCAAGTTGTATCGGGTTGCCACTTTAGGGGAGTGATACACCCCACTGTGGGGCCAGCACGGGTATCTACGAGTAGGGAGCCGATCGAAAGTGGGTAGTGGGGTACACCTATCGGAGATAGGGGCAGACGACACCTATGTAGTCAGCTAGGGGTACATGAAGCTATTTATATAATTTCTAAGTGAAGCAAGTGGGATCAACCTTTAGGGTGACTGGTGTGGTGTAGTGTAGTAATTATTCATTTGTATTAGGTGTGCCTTTAACTTTATCTTTATCTGCTCTTCCATACCCAATAGTTCATAGACATTTCCTTATTTTCCAGCTTATGCCTTAGTCTAGTTATTTTGATAATAGTATTGTTAGAATTATCATACTCGCCAGACTTTATATCTGACCCCCTCCATTTCTATCTTTTCCCCCTCCAGATCCTCAGGGTGGGCCCAGCTCTAGTGGAGCTTGATTGGATTGCTTAATCTCTCTCTTGGAAAGCTTGGACCGCTGAAGTAAATTCCAGCTTGTTATCTTCTTTAATGGCTATTTATGTAATGGGGTTATGTATTTTGTTTTATCAAGATGGATATTGTACTTGACTCTGATTTATGGTTTTTATGATGTAACAAACATGTTTAATTTCCGCTGCAATAAAATAAAGTTTTAGATTTCCAAGTACTACTTATTATCTGTCTTGTTGTAATTTTTCTGTTCTATATTCACTTAAAACCTACATGGAAGTTAATGCATTCCCTTTGTGAGTGACATTAATGGACGTGGGGGTGTTACACGTGGTATCAGAGCTTAAGGTTACCAGAACAGATAAATTTTTTGGAAAAACTATTTTTCTAAAGTATTTTTGGAAGAAGTGTTTTCAAAAACATGTCTTGATGAGTAATTTAAAGAGGAAAGTTTTTATGAAAAACATAATCCCCAATAGCCATATATCTTTATCTTTCGAATTCTCCATTTTAAATCTTTCCTTTTTCCTTTCAGCATGGCTGAAGATCTTAACCTTCTGGATGGTGTAACGATACCAGGATGGTATAGGAGGTTATTAGAGGCTAGGGCCGCTGCAGGTCCAGCCAATGTTCCTCCACCACCAGTTGCACCCGCTCCTCCTCCTCCTCCTCCTCGCGTTGATACTTTTGCAAAGACATGCAAAGAATTTAAGGCTATGGGTGGAAAACCTTTTTAAGGGTCAGAAACGTTTGTAGAAGCTAGAGATTGGCTTAAGGAGGTGGAAGAATTGCTAGAAATCTTTGAAGTAGAAGAAGGGAGGAAAGTCAAATTAGCAGCTTGGTTAATGAAGGGAGAGGCCTCGTTTTGGTGGGAGGTCACTAATGGGGAGCGTCCTGTTGATTCTTGGGCGGATTTCAGACGTAGGTTTGAGGCAAAGTTTCTCTCAAGGGCGGAAAAGAATCTATATATGGAAAGGTTCTTGACATTGAAGCAAGGAAGCTCATCAGTGAAAGAATATGTCAACAAATTTAATCAGTTAGCAAGGTTTGCCTTGGACTTAGTGAACACGCCAGATAAGAAGACTCTGAGGTTCGTTAATGGCTTGAATGAGCCGTTGCAAGGGTTGGCTATGACCCACATCCCTGTGGGGGCCACTTTTGAGAAGCTAGTAGACATGGCACTGATGCACGAGGAGAAAGGCGCTAATGCTAAGGCACCCGAGAAGAAAGGGGATCAGAAGAAACCACAATAGCAAAACAAGAAGGATGGTAAAGACAATAATGGCAAAGGAAAGAAAAGATGCTTTAACTGTGGGACACCAGGCCATCTCAGCAAGGATTGCAGAAAGAAAAAGAAGACTGGATGTTTTCACTGTGGTAAAGCGGGACATCTAGTGATGGACTGCCCAAAGAAGGGGCAGAGGGCAGGGTCTACCTTGGGAGGATAGGTGCTGACTCTTATGGCACCAGGGCAGGCAAGGGGACAAGTTCAGGCTCTCGCGGTCCCACCGCTGCAAGAACGAGGTAGAACCATTTCTGTTGAAAGCTTAGTTTTTCTGTTTGATCATCATGTCTGTACCTTATTCGATTCGGGCGCATCGCATTCGTTTATCTCTACATCATTAGTTGAATCACTTCACTTAAACGCCAGTTTAGTAGAGGATCCCTTAGTTGTTTCGAATCCAATTGGGGGCTCAGATTATTTGTCCATGATGTGTTTGGATTTGAACATTTCTATACTTAGCGTTGAGTTTAGATGTAATGCTTATGTTTTGGGCTTCACGGGCTATGGGCTAATTTTAGGAATGGATTGGTTATCCAGAAATGGGGCCGTTCTTGATTGTGAAAGGAGAGTAGTTAGGCTCATGACTCACCTTGGTAACACTCTCGAAATCTTTTGTAATCCCATAAATTCCGTTATGCTAAGTTATCTAGAATAGCTTGATGCGTCTGTGGAGAATCTACGATCTGTTAGAGTGGTCCGAGAATATTTGGATGTGTTTGAGGAGGTGAAGGGCTTGCCTCCGAAGCGGGAGATAGATTTTCGAGTATATCTTGTGGATAATGCAAAACCAGTATCTTTGCCAGTACGCCACATGGCTCCTCGTGAAAGGAGGGAACTCAATAAGCAAGTGAAGGAGTTGCTTGAGAAGGGGTTCATAAGACGTAGTATATCAGAGTGGGGTGCTCCAGTAGTATTTGCCACGAAGGCGGACGGGTCCCTTAGACTTTGTGTGGACTATAGAGAACTTAATAAGCTTACTAAGAAGAACAGACCCCCACTGCTGAGGATTGACGATCTCTTCGATCAGTTAGTTGGCGCCTCAGTGTTTTCGCAGTTGGACTTAGCCACTGGATTCCATCAGTTGAGAGTGGCTGAGGATAGCATTGACAAGACTGCCTTTAGGACTCCGGACGGTTTCTATGAATGGCTAGTGATGCCCTTCGGTTTGACAAACGCCCCCGCATACTTTGTTGATTTGATGAGTAGGGTGTTTAGGGAGTACCATAATAAATTCGTGGTGGTCTTTGTAGACGACATCTTGATCTTTTCTAAGAATGAAGAAGAGCATGCCCTACATCTTAGGGAAGTGTTGGAGACTCTACGAGCGCATAACCTTAAAGCTAAATTTACAAAGTGTCACTTCTGGAGAGAGGAAGTGCGATTCTTAGGGCACGTGGTTTCCAAAGAAGGGATAACTGTGGATCCCGCGAAGGTGGTGGCCATCCAAGATTGGAAGGTCCCTAAAAATGCTACCGAAGTGAGAAGTTTCTTGGGTTTGGTTGGCTACTATAGGAAGTTTATCAAAGACTTCGCAAAAATATCAGCTCCATTGACACGCCTGACGAAGAAGAACCTAGTTTTCACATGGGACGTAGATTGCGATGATGCGTTCCAACGTTTGAAAAGAGCTTTGACCTCAGCTCCAGTCTTAGTGCTGCCAGACGGGAGTAAGCCATTTACTGTTTGTACCAATGCTTGTGGGACAGGTCTAGGCGCAGTCTTAATGCAAGAGGGTAGGGTAATAGCCTATGGTGGAAGGCAGTTGAGAGTGCATGAAAGAAATTACCCTACTTATGACCTAGAGTTGGCCGCTATTGTTTTCGCGCTTAAGTCTTGGCGCCATTATCTTCTTGGCGAGAAATTCGAATTATTCACTGACCACAAATCTTTAAAATACTTATTCTCTCAGAAGGACTTGAACTTAAGGCAGCAAAGGTGGATGAAGTTCTTAGCATCCTACGATTTCGAAATAGCATATACCCCTGGCAAGG
Source organism: Allium sativum (assembly GCA_030737875.1). Taxonomy (NCBI): domain Eukaryota; kingdom Viridiplantae; phylum Streptophyta; class Magnoliopsida; order Asparagales; family Amaryllidaceae; genus Allium; species Allium sativum. Next base: position 695,348,866 of record CM060926.1, read on the forward strand.
GTAATGTGGTGGCAGACGCTTTAAGTAGGAAAAGGCTGTCCTTGAGTCCGTTGTTTGTTGAACGGCGAAACTTGGAATTCATTTCGATGTTTGACTTTAGACCTTCCGTTGACTTTGTACCCGGTTTGCTAGCATCCTTGGAGGTCAGACCTACGCTTTTAGGACGGATTGGTGAGGCACAGCGAGACGACCCACTGTTGGTTGAGTTAGTAAAAAGCTCAAAAGAGGGGAGTCATCAAGCCATCTCCGTAGGTATACCCTAGACGATAAGGGTTGGTTACGTAGGGATAGTAGACTTTGTGTACCACGAGACGAGGACTTGAGGAAGACTATTCTTGATGATGCCCATCGTTCGAAGATGACAATTCATCCCGGTGGGGACAAGATGTACAAAGACATGAAGCGAGTTTTCTTTTGGGCCGGTATGAAGAAAGATGTGGCCGAGTATGTCGCTAGATGCTTGGTGTGCCAACAAGTAAAAGCGGAGCAAAAGAAGCCTGGTGGGTTGCTTCATCCATTGGAGGTCTCACAATGGAAGTGGGAAAGCATCTCGATGGACTTTATTGACGGATTACCGAGATCGAGGAAGGGTAATACGGGTATTTGGGTCGTGGTAGACAGACTTACTAAGAGCGCCCATTTCATTCCCGTGAAGAGTAAGAGGACTTCTCCATAGTTAGCTTCTGTATACGTTCGAGAGATAGTTCGTTTGCATGGTGTTCCTTCTAGCATAGTAAGCGACCGCGATCCAATCTTCACTAGCGAATTTTGGAAGAGCTTACAAGAAGCGGTAGGGACTCCGTTATGTTTGAGCACCGCGTATCACCCTCAGACGGACGGCCAGACTGAGAGGGTGAATCGCATTCTAGAGGACCTTTTGAGGCTATGTATCCTAGACTTTGGGGGTACGTGGGAAGAGCATCTTCCGTTGGTGGAGTTTGCATATAATAACAGCTTTCAGTCCAGCATTGGCATGGCACCTTTCGAAGCTCTTTATGGACGACCTTGTCGTTCACCTACATGTTGGTGGGAATCTACGTATAAGATCTTACTTGGGCCCGATATGATTAGAGAGACTTCGGAAAAGATTAATTTGATTCGAAGGAGGATGAAGACGATGCAAGATAGGCAGAAATCTTATGCGGATAAGAGGAGGACAGATCTTGAGTTTGATGTTGGGGTCATGGTCTTTATCAAAGTGTCTCCATTACGAAACGTCATTTGCTTTGGGTCCATTGGGAAGTTAGCACCAAGGTTCGTAGGGCCGTTTCCTATTAAGGAAAGGATTGGGCAGATGGCGTATAGAGTGGAGTTGCCCGAGAGACTTAGTGGTGTACACGACGTATTCCATGTATCACATTTGAGGAAGTGCTTGCACGAGACCGCGGAAGTGGTAGAGCCGAGCTTGCTTAGAGAGGTGGAGATAGAGCGTGATGCGACGATTCGACGAGCTCCTACGCGCATTCTTGGGTCGGAAATTAAGAAGTTGAGGAATCGAGAGGTCAGACTAGTCAAAGTGCAATGGGGAGATGATGAGAGCAACACTACTTGGGAGACAGGAGAGAAGATGCGTTCGTTGTACCCTTTTCTTTTTGAGGGTATGTCCTTTAATTTCTCCTTTATCGCTTAGCTTGTACTTATCTTATCTTTAGTATGTCCTCTCGCTAGTATTCTTGACCTTTAGATAGGGTAATCCTATGATTGAAACATGTGTTTGAGACATGTTATGTATGATGGATGCCTATGGACGCAAGTGTTTGCTAGTGGTTGCTCGTGGATGCATATACACACACTTTAGGCACTAGATCGGCTCAGTCACTTCATATTGCATATTGCATATATATGGATGTATTTAGTAAAATGGATGTATGAGGTTTTTTTTATCATATGGATGCTGCATTCAGATGATGATTGTGCACGCATATAGAGATAATATGTAGCATTAAGGAACTTTTGCATACATAATGGATGCATGGCACTATCATGATTTGCATTAAGGAGGTCAACTAAATCAGTGGACCGCCCGATTTTGCATTAAATATGGACATATACACACACTGTCCATTTAAACATGAAAGCATTAGAAGTCTATAAGGACAATGGATGCCTGTGTTTGATGGTCGAGTAGATGGACGATTGGATGTTAGGATATACATTCTTCTTGACTTGAAGATTTCGGGGTCGAAATCCTTTAAGGAGGGGAAAATCTAACACCCCGTAATTCTGTTAATATTAATATTCACAAATTAAAGAATAACTAATCTCAGACGTGAGAATTGCTGGAAACGGGTTGCGCCATTGTGTTCGTCTCGGAATTCTGGTTGAAATAGAGTCCGAGTTTGCGTGATTTGGACTTCGTATGAAGGAGATATGGCCATCGGAAGTTTCAGAAAATTCAAAACAGATTTCAAAAAATTTAAAATTCAAAATTCGAAGTCAAACGGGCTAGGCGGGAAATTTCCCGCCCAGCACCCAGGTCGACTGGGGAGTCGACTGGGCAGTCGATACCCCAGAGACCAGGTCGACTGCGCAGTCGACCTGGGTGTCGACCTGGTCCAGTCGGCTAGGGTTTGACTGAGCCCAATCTTGAGCTGCTGATGTGTCTTTAGGGCTGAGTTGGCAAATTAAGCGTTCAGGTTAGTTCTGAGTTGATCTGACGGTCTAAATAAATCCTAAACTCTATAAATACCTACGTAGTCCCTCACTCTAAATTCACATGAAAAATAGAATAGCCACCGTCATACCGTCGCCATGGAACTCAGTGTAGCCGCCGCCAACTAAGAAGGAAGAAAGCTAATCAAAACCCTAATTCTACTCAACTCTAAAACAAATCAAGACTCTCTTTCTTCTCTAATTGTGAGTATGATGATCTTAACAAGATTATTAGCAAACTAATTAGATTAAGACGTGATATGGATCATAAGAAAATGATGTGAATTGTCATATATGTTGTTGTAAACCTTATGCTATCATGTATGTTGTAAATCCTATGTTATGTGATGATGATATCCTATATGTTGTAAATCATGCTATGATGATATTGTATAGGTTGTAATTTTCTTATGCTAAGTTGTGATAAATCATACATGTTATAATGTCATGATGTTATTATCTATGCTAATTAGTTCATGTTAATCAAATCATAATGTTGATATTATTTGGGCTATGTTGATGTATATGACAAATCATGTATGCAAGTTTAGATTGATTAGTAAAGATTATGAACATATGCATGACATCTGTTTAGATCTAGAATTGTGCTATGACATGTGTGAGTTCTATGGGTTAGATGCTAGTTCACACCATTATTATGTTGCATAAACCACATATGCAAGTTTATACATGAATTTGGGTTATGATCATATTATGTAAGTTGTGACATTTAACCAAACAAGTTGACACCTTTAGATCTATGACATGTGTAATTTTATGCAAGTTTCACCCCTATTATGATTAGATCTATTTTATTTCTCTATATTTTGTGATAATTTATCTTTGTGCTATGAGTTAGACTATTCGAGTCTAACGTATATTTTACGTTGAATAAGCGAACGTATAACGTGGGGTAGGGGTAATATTAAGGATTCAATATTAAGAAATTGGGGTGCAATTGATATGATTTTGCATACCATAAGTGGATGGCCATAATTGAGTCAATTATGGACATCATTAAAATTGGAAGTAATTAATGATTTGAATAGGGATATATTTAAAACTGGGGTAAAAGATTATAAGTGTTAATCAATGCTTAGGACACGAGGTTGGACTCGTTTGTGACGTAAACCTGCCCGGACCCGACCGGCAAATCCAGTAGTCACAAATGTCAGCCCAATGTGAGAGGTCCTAGGCCCAAATTAAAGCATAACAGTTGTAAAGACACGAGGTTAGACTCTTTTATGGTGTAAGACTGCCCGGACCTGCACGACAAATCCAGCTGCCATAAATGTCTGTCTAATGTGAGAGGTCTTTATGAGATTATGGCCTGAATGAATTAAGAAATACTTAACCAGATAAACATGTAAGGTGGGACATGGGGGTTAAGTAGGTGCCTTGGGTGGCATGAGGAATCTAGTGGGTGCTTTTAGTGGCATTTGAAATACGATTAGTAAGACTTAACCAAACACACATGTAAATGAACATGACTAAGAGGGTTAAGTGGGATATACTAGTGGGGACAAGCTTAGGTGGATAGCTTGTGGGGGGCCATTTCAACCAGTAACCTAAACGTATCTTTGTGGGCTCGACCCAAGTCGAGGACGGGACACGCATACTGGGCTTGACTATAAGAGGCCAAACGGTGTAGCGGTGGCAACGCAAGTCCAACGGGTTTTAGATGCGTGTGTGGACCCGGGCTGGTAGGTAAGATGTGGTTGCATCGTGTAGGTATAAGCCGTGCATTCTCAAGTTGTATCGGGTTGCCACTTTAGGGGAGTGATACACCCCACTTTGGGGCCAGCACGGGTATCTACGAGTAGGGAGCCGATCGAAAGTGGGTAGTGGGGTACGCCTAGCGGAGATAGGGGCAGACGGCACCTATGTAGTCAGCTAGGGGTACATGAAGCTATTTATATAATTTCTAAGTGAAGCAAGTGGGATCAACCTTTAGGGTGACTGGTGTGGTGCAGTGTAGTAATTATTCGTTGGTATTAGGTGTGCCTTTAACGTTATCTTTATCTGCTCTTCCATACCCAATAGTTCATAGACATTTCCTTGTTTTCCAGCTTATGCCTTAGTCTAGTTATTTTGATAATAGTATTGTTAGAATTATCATACTCGCCAGACTTTATGTCTGACCCCCTCCATTTCTATCTTTTTCCCCTCCAGGTCCTCAGGGTGGGCCCAACTCTAGTGGAGCTTGATTGGATTGCTTAATCTCTCTCTTGGAAAGCTTGGACCGCTGAAGTAAAGTCCAGCTTGTTATCTTCTTTAGTGGCTATTTATGTAATGGGGTTATGTATTTTGTTTTATCAAGATGGATATTGTACTTGACTCTGATTTATGGTTTTTATGATGTAACAAACTTGTTTAATTTCCGCTGCAATAAAATAAAGTTTTAGATTTCCAAGTACTACTTATTATCTGTCTTTTTGTAATTTTTCTGTTCTATATTCACTTAAAACCTCCATGGAAGTTAATGCATTTCCTTTGTGAGTGACATTAATGGACGTGGGGTGTTACAGATACTATGCCGTCTATGATTGATACATTCATATTTGAAGTTGATATCATCACTTATAGTAATAATAAAAGATGAAATTTTGTGTATCAAGCATATTTGCCTATTATGAGGGAAAACTCTATCCTCGACTGCATTCATTGTGTGATGGGACCTAAGTCTTATAATAGCTTCATTTTTCTCTTTAGCATTGTGCTGTTATTTTTATGCACTTGTATTCATACTGGATAAACTCGTTCCGTGTTATATGGCATGGTCATGATTTACCTGACTTTAAAAATCAAGCTAATAACTGTTTTAGTTCTCACACCAGACACATGACTGACCTGAAGTTTATTGTTTTAACCTAAACTCTGGGTGCCCCTATTTTCCACATGGGCGGCTAGTAGTTTTGGTTTTGCAGATTTCTAGTTCACAAGATCTTGGTTTACAGTTGGAGCTATATTCAGAACGCTCTATATCTGTGCATTTCTTACAGTTGTGCTATGTATTATTTTTCCACTGCTATGTAATGTATTTTAATCTCTGATATTTTCCAATGTTTAATATTTATTCATACTCTGTTATATTCTTGTATTCTGATGTAAATTGTTGTAATAAGCAATGAAATGTTCTTCTGTTTCACATCTGATTTGTTGTGTTCTCAACTCAATCCGGGCTTTCCCGAAAGGGTGAGTTTGTGTCGTTTCAATGTTAATGATAGAATTTGTTATATAATAAAAATATTCTTTTTATTGTACATGTTATTAATAGAATTTGTAATACAATAAAAATATTTTTTTATTGTACATGTTAATGATTGAATTTGTTATACAATAATAATATTCTTTTTATTATATGAATTTGTTAGAATTTGTTATACATTAAAAATATTCTTTTTATTGTACATGTTAATCATAGAAAATGTGTATACAATAAAATTCTTTTTATTTGTACATATTAAACATAGAAATGTTTATATAATAAAATTATCTTTTTTATTGTATATGTAAATAGAGAAATTGTTAAAAATGTTTATACAATAAAATTATCTTTTTTATTGTATATGTAAACATAGAAATTGTTAGAAATGTTTATACAATAAAATTATCTTTTTTATTGTATATATAAACATAGAAATTGTTGAAAATGTTTATACAATAAAATTATCTTTTTTATTGTATATGTAAACATAGAAATTGTTGGAAATGTTTATACAATAAAATTATCTTTTTTAATTGTATATGTGAACATAGAAATGAAAAAAATAGGCTATAAAATTACTTTTTTTATTATATATATATGAATCATAGAATTGGACAAAATTGTTCATACAATAAAATTAAATTAATTCTATATATATGAATCACTGAAGAAACTTGTTTATGGAAAATTATTGAAAACATTAAAAATGATAATTTTTAATGTATATTTAGATTCATCATTTAAAAGAATCATGTTTAGAGAAAGTTGTAGAAACAGTAAGCAACAACCCGGATTTTCAGAACCAATTTAAAATTTTTATTTTATCTATTTTGATGGATTTTGAATATTTAAAATGATTTGTATTAAATAATAACGATTTAAAATTTATTTTAATCGAAGTTAGAACATATAATTTTATTTTAATTATAAATAGAGTTTGAAATGGCGCGGTAGTTTGAAAATTTGATTTTAAATTTCAATAGAACGTATAAAATTCATTTTAAATCAGAATTGGACAAAACAAGAAACGTTAGAATTTATTTAGCTATATCTTTCTAATGAATGTAAGGAACTGAGATTTCACTTTATAAATGGCAAGTAATGACCAAACTAAAATTAAGGATAGTCGCTATGGAATTTAATTGTATTTTCATTATATTATATTATATATGGCCCAAAAAGTCACATTTTGCATACGAATGAATTTAGACTCGAAACCACTTCCATTGAGTTCAAAATGCCATTTGTGACTCCGAAAAGTATAAGCTTCGATATATTCCGAGATTCGAAATTATGGCATTTTAGTAGGGTCTTGGGTTCGTCAAACATAACCCTTAAAAAGTGAAATTTAGCATATGAACTCAGAATTCGACGAGACCAATTTTGTTGGATTCATAATGATAAATCATAGTTGAGTTCCAAAATGTGCATCGAACGGAGTTAGTATGTGGTCGTGCGAGGAGAAACCATTTGTTCAAAAATAGACAATAATTTTACAAAGGAATATTATTGATACAACCTTGAAATTCGATTCTACTTTTTTTTTCTTCCATATTTGTATCCTGAAATAATGCTTAAATCCAAAAGGCTATGATTTTTGGAGTAGCCGTTTGGGCGGGCAAGAAGAAAAGGTGCGCTAAAATCGCATTTTTGAACAATATCTGAGCATCTTTGAGAATTTTAGCGGAAGGTCAAACGAACTCAGAATTTGACGAAACTTGTCTCTTTGGACTCATCTTGACATCTACTATCTCGTGTCCAAAATCCGTGGCAATTGGAGATCATTTATGTTCGGATGATCAGATAGAAAAAGAGATAAAAGCACTTATCTTCCCTTTCTCTCTTCACTTTCCTCTTCCTCCTCTTTCTTCCTCTTTCCCTTTTAATGGGGAGCACCACTCCTATACCGCCGCTCCTCCTCCCTCCTCCAGCCGCCGACAGCCCTCTTCTCCTCTTCCTCCACCTCCTCGTCCTCTTCCTCCGCCTCTCCTCCTCCTCCTCTTCCTCCTCTCCTCTCTCTCCTCTTTCCCTCTTCTAAATTTCCAAACCCTTCTCAAAACCCTAGCTCCTCCGGCTACCACCACCTCCCGCGCCGTACCGCCACCACCAGCGGCCTCCCAACGTCCAGTCAGGTCCGCCGCCGCCCACCTCAGCCCTGCTCCAACCGTGGGCCCCATTTCAACCAAAACCCCATTTTCTCCAGAATTCCTGTTTTGCAAATAACACCCTGTCACTATTTCGCCAATAACTCCCAAATCGTACATTTCTAGCCAAAGCTCCACTTTACCAAAGTTGTAGTTCACGATTTTCTCTTCAATCTGAATGTATGGAAGTCCTATTTTGGATTGCGGAGCTATCCAGAAAACGCATCCGAAGATCGCGGATCTCCTGCTGTTTTTCGTGATTTCTGGCGAATTGGTGCAGTTTTGGAAGAAAGTCCACTAGGTAAAAGTTGTCCGGAATGGCGCGTTTGGTGAAGATTGGAGGCCATATGAAGATTCTAGAGCAAAAGAGGTGAAATTGGATGATGGAAACGACAAAATGGAGACCGCACGACCAAATTCTGCAGTAGAAGCGTCGAGGCGATTAGTATAGCTTGGGTGAGAACTTCTCACTCTAATTTTGTTTACAGTTAAATATATACTAGGATGCAGACGGTGCTTAGTAGCACCCGACAACCTTGATTGAAATCATGAAATGTTTGTTTTGATTGATTTAATTGGTTGAATTTGGTTTGGGATGTGAATGGAATTGATTGAATTTGGTTTGTGTATGACGAGCCATTATTAGACGAGCGATAAGGCTAGACTTTATTCTGGTTCTAGCATCGCGCCGTTATGTTGCCAAAAATTTCTAAAATATGTTAGAACGATAAAAATATCATTTTTATTGTATAAATGAACTGTATAAAATATTCATGTGTTGAAATAAATATTTTATCATTAAAAATATAATTTTTAACGTGTATATAAATGAAAATAAATATTCATTTACAAATCGGACGAACTGTTTATGTACACTCATTTGATTGATATTGATTGGGACGATATATTTTACACATCGCCCAACTACACAAATATAAATATGTATGTGTTGATTGAAACCCCACACGGGTATTCGGATGATATTTGATGTACACTAATCCCAATTGTTTAGTTGTATGTCAACCAATTAGTTGACAAACTGTTGTAAGCATTAAATATTTATATTTAATGCTTATGCAGTTGTGTAAAGCACTCCGGATGATGGTTGATTGTGTATCATGGTTGTTGTATACATGTGTTTTCTGAAATCCATATAAATAACATATATGGTAGTTGATTGTGTCTGATTCCAATTCGGGAATAAGAAATATTTTAAAATAAAGAATATTTAAAAAAATGTTTTAACAATAAAATGCACATTTTATTGTATGTATAAAGAATAAAAGAATCATGTGTTAAAATATTTTTTGTTAGATAAAAATATTATTTTTAATTTGTTAATGAAGGGAATTAATTAGTCAAGTGTTGAATAAAATTTTCAAAAAATAAAAATATCATTTTTATTAAATGTATAAACAATATAAAATATTCATGTGCTGAATAAAATGTTTGAATAATAAAAATAATTATGTAGTTGAAAGCCATTTAAACCTGAACGGGCGTATCGACCAATTTTATTCATTTTATAATGAATATCGAAAAGACGTAATTTCAAAGTCTAATATTTTGAAAATATTATCATTTTAATATGATCAAGATATAGAATATTCAATTTTGATTTAAAATTGATAATGAAGTTGGAATCGTTTTAAAATAAATTTATAAACGATTTATAAAATACGTTTTAAATGGAAATCGAAGATATACATAAAATATATATATATATATATATATACATACATATATATAATGGCCTGAATAAAACGCGTCGCGCGACAACCGTTCGCGAATTTCGACCATTAACTTCAAATTGATGTAACGGGAGATCCGACCATCGAATTCTCCTAAAACCAGAGCCATTGGGTTCATATCAAAAAGAGATTTCCAATGAATATAAGAGATTTGAAATCTAACGGTTGGATTTGGAATTATGTCCAATTCAAATTCAGAAAAGCTCGATATAAATGCAGTTCGATGACCGTTATTGGAAACCGAATGTAAGGGCCTAAATAAAATTACTTAAAAATATGAAAAAATTATGTAAAATCAAAATAAATGATTTGGAAAGATTTTGCATGAAAAATTCCAAGTCTGAAAAGATGAAAATATATTTTATCAAAATGAACTAGTTATTAACTAGAATAATAATCCAATGTTTTTAAATAAATAAATAGATTGGATTTGTAAATGGTCTTAACATAACTAGAATTTTTCAAAGTATGAATTGGAATGGAAATTATCTTCGAAATATTTCGATATTGGATTCTGTGATTATATATAATTGTTATTGGAATTTGGAAGATATAAATATCGTTATTCCCAACACGATATTTGTTGATTCCAGAATTTGATATTGAATATAAGCCGATATAATTTCTATTCAGAGCCTTTTATTTAATGTCAAATTGGATTTAGGGTTTGTCGTGAATGATGTCTTCAATAACACTATTCTTAAACCTCGATGAGAAAAGAATAAATCTTTAAATTAATATTTAATAAAATTTTCAATTAATAAATATTTAATTGGAATTGAATAAAATAAATTGGATTTTGGATTTGTCGTGAATGGTGTCTTAAATAACACTGTTCTTAAACCCATTTGAGTAAAGAATAAATTTTTAATTAAGATTTAGAGAATTTTACCAATTAATTAATATTTAATTTGAATTGAAATGAAAGTTGATTGTGGGTTTATCATGAACTGTGTTTTAAACGACATTTGTTCTTTAACCCAATTAACAGTGAAAATATAATTTGGAATTTATAAATCTTTTATTAAAATTTAAGTGGAAATTTTCTAAGGTAAAGTTTTCCAATTTAATAGAATAAATTGGAATCATATGGAATTCGATTTAATAATAATCGAGATGAGCTTCTATAAAAAAAGACTGTTACTATACCTGGAATTTAAATGGCTTTGCCGTTATTCCATTTATATTATTAGTCTGATACGGAAATTTATATTGATTATATATTGATCTGATTTCTGTAAAGATTCCATATTTAATGGAAGATGATTTTGGGTTTGTCATGAGCTGTGTTTTAAATGACATGGGTTCTTTAACCCGATTAAAGAAAGGATGTATTTTCCTAAATTTGAATAATCATTAAGTGATGGTTTTTGAGATTGAAACCGAACTAGAGTTTTATTGAATCTTTAATTAGAATAAAATGCGAATGAGATAATTAAATTTATCGAATTCATGAAATGATCGAGAATGGAGTACCACCAGTTTTACTCTAGGCGATAGTTAAATCTTTAATTAGATTTGAACGTAAAGGGGTAATTAACTTTACCCAGAACACAGTGGGTGTTAGATATGGAGTATTACTAGTTTGCTCCATGGAATTAATAGGTTGGGATTGGGATAATAAATGATTGCTTCGGTAAGGTTTGTTAATCCCAACTAGTTTTATAAACCTTAATTTAGTTTAAAGTTGATAAAGGATAAAATAAAATCTTTTGAATTGATATACAAAGGAAGATTAAAGAATAAATTTAAAAATATTTATCTTTGATAAAATTAATGGTAACCTTTCCCCCATAATATGAATATTTTATTAAAAGAATATTCTGAATTGGAATGAGGCGTATGATGTGTTTTTATAGCACTTGATCATTGATTATAAAATACGTGAATTATTCGGAAAGACCAGGTTTAACCCATTTTGAATAAGTACTATGACGACTAAAGTCGACGATGAAGACGGTGGTTGAAGGCCAGAGTTCTTCACATCATTTGGACGATTAATGATGTCTTGATTGGGCTGTACCCCCAAGACAAGGTAATAAGTGATGATTGTTCAGACGTACTTGGAGATCGATGGATATGTGAGGACCTCTCTCCTGTATTGGGCATATGGGATGAGGAATAAGGTGCCTCCGGTTTCGTTCAGACCCAGAACGAACTTGTAAATGGATGTGTGTCTTACATTGGATTTTATTCTGTGTTGATTGATCTCTATTAAATATCTATCTGTTTGGTGGCGGCGAATTTATTCTCTTGCTTAACACCCTGCTCTGAGACGTACGAGCTTAGAAGTTATATGTCGATAGACATCAGTTGCATGGCGTGAATTGTCAGTGTGGCATGCTAAGATGCAATTGATCAAGGCTTTTGTTAAAAAGCAGAGTCTTGTGGATGATGACCAAAGCACAGCTTTAATTAGCATAGCTTTGTGTAAGCGATATTTCACGAGCTTCACACACCGGTATGAGTCAAAAACGGTAGAGGACTATAGGAAGGACATGCGTCTCTTCTAGCTAGAAGTGGTGTCATGGTATGGAGCCCAAATATTTTTACTTATGTGGATGATGGAATGAGGTGCCTCAGATATTGGGTCCCTTGACACGACTCGAACTTCCCCATGAAGGTAAGCCCGGATTGCTGTGAGGACAGGACGAATCAGAACACAAACAGAAGAACATTTCATTGTGAATTACAACAATTCCACCAGAATACAAGAATATACAGAGTATGAGTAAATATTATACATCATAGAAATATCAGAGATTTAAATTACATTACATAGTAGCGGAAAAATAATAATACAATACACAACTGAAAGAGATAAATGGATACAGAGCTTTCCGAATATCATTCCAGCTATAAACCAGGATCCTATGAATATATATATGCAAAACCAAAACTACTAGCTGCTCATGCAGAAAATAGGGGCACCCAGAGTTTAGGTTAAAACAATAAACTCCAGGTCAGTCATGTGACTGGTGTGAGAACTAAAACCGTTATTTAAAATATTACTTTAAATCAGATATATCAAGGAACCACGCCGTATAACACGGAACGGGTTTCCTCCCAAGAATACTAGTGCATATAACAAAGTAACGCAATGCCTTTTGAAAAAAAAAATGAAGCTATTATAAGACCCAGGTCCTATCACATAATGCAACGCAAGCCAGGGGATAGGTTTTCCCTTATAATAACCAAACATGCTTGGTACGTTAAAACAAATCATTTGATACTATTATAAGTGCATAGTGTATAAAACAACTTTAAATATAAATGTATCAATCCTATGCGGCATGGGTACCATATATCATGTCCCCAATACTAGGCTCTACAATCAAAACCGCAAATGTCACGTATTGGAAGTTGGATTTCCATCTGTAAACCAAGGCAAGGGATCGTCCTTACTGCTTCGAGACGCTCTAGCCAGTGTCTCAGGAAAGTACTCTGTCAAGCCTTTGGATCGTCAGGACCGGTCCACTCGATTTGGATTAAAATGCATGAACACCACGTTTCCCCACCCTATGGGGAGTCAGTGAGCCAAATGACTCCATCAGTCCCGGATCGACCGATATAACCGAGGCACCTCGCTATCCATCATCCACATAAGTAAAATGCCAAGGCGTGCAAAACGCTGACACCACTCCCAGCTAGAAGGAAACGCATTCCCTCCTTGACGTCCTCTCTCGTTTCTGGTTCACACCCGTGTGTGAGGCTCGCTAATTAACGTTACACAAAGCTACGCTATATTAAAGCTGTGCTTTGATCATCAACCACAAGACTTTTCTTTTCAACAAAAGCCTTGATCATTTGCATCTCAGTATGCCACACAGGCAATTCACGCTATGAAACCGATGTCTATTGTAACACCCCGCCTCCGCCAGGGTGACTCTTGCAAGCACTCTGACTTTGGAGGGGCGTTTGAATCAGGTAAACATGCATAATGATATATCAAGGCAGAACAAGAACATATGTATATATGTAAACAGAGTAAATGACATAGATAAAACAGCGGAAGATTTCAAACCATTTCAAAACAAGTCTGGTACAGCATAATGTCAACTTTCCAAATACACAAGTCTAGATAAAAACAACATTACTGAAAAACTGAAATACATAAGTACTATCCCCAAAATAAGTGATAACCATAGCTAGCTTCATGTCAAGACCGTACATGAGCTAAAATCCCACAAGCAAGCGATCAGAAATCCAGCTAAGCTCCAATATTCCCTCCCTGAGAACCTGGGGGGGGGGGGGGGGAATGGAAGAAAAGAGGCGAAAGAAAACAGGTCAGTCAAAAAGACTGAGTAAGCCCTACTACAATCAATGTAAACTGATAAAGTTAACTGGCATGAGAAGCAGGTATGATCATAAGGATAACAACATACTAGCATGGTGATTAACTAACAAGGTAGATAAAGGTGTCATCGCATAATCAGGTTTAAGGTTTTGCACCACAGGTGTACTAGCAAACTAACATGACTGGAATAAACAAGTATTGATCCCTTGGCCCAAGCTTAGGCCCAATACCATGAAATGACCCTAATACAAGGTCTAACCAAACGGTCTAGTCGATCGGCTCCCTAAGCCTAACTCGTCACGTGTTGGTGTCAATACGGCCCAAACATAATTGTAGTCGAACTGTGCCGGGTCCACCCTTCGGGTGTATCAAGCCCTAGGGTGCCAACCCCTGGACACCATAAACATGAGTGCACAATCTCGATCTACTGGTACCCATGGGTGACTTCTCCAAATACGGACTGGGTGCACGACCATAGTCCGTCCGGAACTACATCGGCGTACCACCCGGCCGTCGTTTATTGGTCGCTTACCTCCAGCCCAGTAATTCGTTCCCCACACCCTAACCTAGACCCTAGGGCCATGATGATACAAACTTGGGATTACTGCTGGAGTGGAACCCCATTGATAGGATTTTCTAGTGGGTTAAGTACGGTTTAACCCTCTTGCTAATCATGGATTAACTTGGTTAAGTGTAACGATGAGTTCACGACTTAACCCTGATTAATCTACCAAGCCCAAATTGGTTAAGTATTAAGTGGACCATGACTTAACCCTAATCACGAGGCATTAATTAATTTAATGCGCCTTAACCTCTCACATTAGACCTTGTTGTGGTTACTAGTTAAGCCGGGCGGGTCCGGGTAGCTTTACACCACAACTTGGTCTAACCTCGGGTTCAAGGTACAACATGGCCAACTTCTCACATTGGGTCCTATTGTTTGTAGCAACTAGTTAAGCCGGTCGGTTCCGGGTAGGTTTACGCTACAAACTCAACCCAACCTCGAGTTGGTCACACTTATCTTTTCTAAGTGTCATGTCCATCATGTTTCCAAAACATGTTACAAATTTTCAAGCAATTGGGTAGACCTAACTTAATAGGTAAATTCCCAATGGGTAGACCTAATTTAATAGGTAAATTCCCAAGCTTATGTTTTTATGTCTTTTAAGTTTACCCAACCCCAAACGCAATCCCATCGCTTACATATCGCAATAGCGCATAAAGGATAGAAAGAGGGAACTTGGCATGATCATGACATAAAGGTGTTGAAGCCACAAGTTCAACATGGTGGCATATGAAATGTACATGTGTTCATATACTTGCATATTACATTTTTAGGCCTCAAAAGCATGCATAAAACCAAACTTAGCATATTGGTGATACATGGTGATGAATGGCATGTAGAGATGGCCATAAGTTCGCATTTAGCCTCACATGCAAGTTATCATAAGAGATATGATAACTTACATGTTGCCAAAATGCAACCTTTAGCATAAAGCTTGGAGCTTTAAGCTCATAAACCCAAGATAAGCTTGCATAACATGATAACATGAACAAAAGGATCAACCCAAACTTGCATAACATAACTTGCATATCATATGACAAACTTGCATATCAAACTTGCATAACATAACTTGCATATCATATGACAAACTTGCATATCAAACTTGCATAACATAACTTGATGAACTTGCATAACACATCATAGTAAACTTGCATAACACATCATAGTAAACTTGCATATCATGGCAAACTTGCATATCATACATTTAACTTTAGAGTTTAAGTATGAAAGTAGAATAGGGCTTACAATGCTTAAGAAGTCACAAAAATATGACAAAGCCCTTATGAAATCAATTAAACCCAAAATGCTAGCTCTAACATAAAAACCCTTGAGCCAAAATGATCAAAATTCTTTCTTTATGATGCAAATATAGAAACTTGACTTGAATGCAAGCTAATGATGCCCATACAAGTTTGAAAACACTTGTATGCATGGAAAATCACTTAGAAATTTATTTAGGAATTGTATGAAGAGAGTGGAGGCCATGAGAGGATTGATTTTGCCATAGTTTAGTTGTAGGATTGATTAATGATGATTTAGGGTTAGGTTAGGGCCTTATTTATAGAGATTAGGACTAGTTTCAACCCTAGGATTAAACCCTAGTCCCAATCTCAGCCCTCAAAACCGAATCTGGCCCCCAAGCTCAACACAAACCCAAAATGGTGCACCAGGCAGAACTGCCCGGCTGGACCAAGTCGACAGCCAAGTCGACAGGGCTGTCGACTTGGGTCCAACCAAGTCGACTCCCAAGTTGACAGGGCTGTCGACTTGGGTGCTCTGGCGGGAATTTTCCCGCCTGGCCCAAACTGGCCCAAATTTCCAAATTCAAACTTGAATTTGAAATCTGTTTTTGCTTTGAAATTTTCTGAAAACTTCGTTGGGCCTTAATCGGGTCATACGGACTCCGATTTTCGAAAACTCGGACTCTATTTCGCGTATTTTTCCGAGACGAACGCAATGGCATAGCCCGTTTCCCTTGATTCAGATTTTTGAATTAAATTCTGCCTCGATTTTCGTTATAACAGGTTATTGAAAATACGGGTTGTTACATCTATCAATCACACAGAATGAAATCCGATGTTAGACACACACCCATTTACAAGTTCACTCTGGGTCTGAACGAAACTGGAGGCATCTTATTCCTCCCCCATATGTCCAATACAGGGGAGAGGCGCTCGCATATCCGTCGATCTCCAAGTACGTCTGAACGATCACCACTTATTACCTCGCCTTGGATGTACAGCCCAATCAAGACATCAGTAATCATCCAAACGATGTGAATACCTCCGGTCATCAACCACCGTCTTCATTCTCGACACATCGTCGAATCAGTTATTCAGAATGGGGTAAACCCAGTCTTTCTGAATAACTCGCATATATAATAAACAAGTGCTACAAAAACACAACATACGCCTCATTCCAATCCAGAATATTTCTTTATCCAAATATTCATATACTTTGGGAAAGGTTCCCATTAATTTTATCAAAGATAAGTTCTTTAAATTTATTCTTTAATCTTCCTTTGTGTATCAATTCAATCTAATTAAAGATGCATTAAAACTCAACTTGGTTTTAATCTTCCCAGAAATCAATATTAACAATTGTTTAACTTGGGAAATCATATCATGAGGATCAACGTCATTTAAAACATGGTTCACAATAAACCCAAAATCACATTCCATTCCATCATCCTTTAAACGTAAATTAGCAATTGAACAATTCCCTAAGTATTAACCCCGAAGGCCGAAACCAACATCAGATCAATACCCAAGAAACCATTCAACTTAACTAATCTCCAGCTAGTTTCTAATTTTCTTTACTCCGTTGGGTCTAATAACAATATTATTAAAGATACCATTCACGACAACCCAAAATCACATTCCATTAACAATGGAATCTTCATGGAAAACAAATCGAGATATATAATCGATATAAATTTCTATATCCAACCGATAATATAAATGGAATAACAACAAGGCATTTTAAATTCCATATATATTAACCGCCTTCCTCTATAGAAGCTTACTTCGATTATTTCCAAATCGAATTCCATTCGATTCCAATTTAATATACTAAATTGGAAAACTTTACTTTGGAAAATCTCCTTTAAGTCTTAACAAAAGATTTATAAATTCCAAATCCCATTTCACTGTAAATCGGGTTAAAGAACGAATGTCGTTAAAAACACAGTTCACGATAAACCCAATTCACATTCCATTAGTCTCTAACCATAAATTAGTAAGAGAACAATTCCCTAAGTGTTAACCCCGAAGGCCGAAGCCAACATCAGATCAATACCCAGGAAACCATTCAACTTAACTAATCTCCAGTCAGTTTCTAATTTTCTTTACTCCATTGGGTTTAAGAATAGTATTATTAAAGACACCATTCACGACAAACCCAAAATCCAATTTGATATTAAATACAAGGCTCTGAATAGAAAATATATCTGCTTATATTCAATATCAAATTCTGAAATCAACCAATATTGTAATGGAAATAACGATATATATATCTTTTAAATTTCCAACACAATATCTGTATAATCACAAAATCCAACATCGAAATATTCCAAAGACAATTTCGATTCTAATCCTTTTCCAATTTATATATTGGGGATTCTGATTATTTTTAAAACCATTTCAAATCCAATTTATTTATTTTAAAAATATTTGGATTATAATTCTAGTTCACAACTTGTTCATTTCGATAAAAATCTATTTTTATCTTTTCAAATATAGGATTTTCCACCCCAATTATTTCCAAATCATTTATTTTTATTTTACACAAATTATTGATATTTTTAAAAATTTTATCAAGGCCTGTACAGTCGATTTCCATAAACGGCCATCGAACTGCACTTACAACGTCCTTTTCCAAATTTAATTTGGACATAATTCCAAATCAAACCATTAGATTTCAAATCTCTAATATTCTTTGGGAAGCTCTTTTCGATACGAACCCAATGGTTCCGGTTTTAGGAGAATCCGACGGTCGGATCTCCCGTAATGTCCTTTTGAAGTCAATGGTCGAAATTCGCGAACTGCCGCAGCGCGGCGCGTTCTATTCAAGCCATTATATATATATAATATATATATTTTGTCGATTTCCATTTAAAACGTAGTTTATAAATTGTTTTAAATTTGTTTTCAAAACGATTTCCACTTCATATTCAATTTCTAATCAAAATTGAGTATTCCATATCATTGATATATAAATGATAATATTTTCAAAACATTGGATTTTTAAATCAATTCCTTTTCGATATTCATTATAAAAATGAATAAAATCGATATGAATATCGTTCACGTCAAAATGGCGTTAATCTAATCAACACAGTTTTATATATTTAAATATATTTGTGTCCATCCCAAATTGGACATCAAAATCATATTTTGATCCTTTACTGAATATTATTTTAAAATATTCGTTATTTTAAAATAATTGTTATTTTAAAAATATTCATTCTTTCTGAATTGGAATCAGACATAGTCAATTACCATATAATTTGATTATATGGATTTCATACAGTACATGTGTATAACAACAATGATAAACAATCAACTAACATCCAGAGTGCATTCTACACTACATAAGCATCAAATATAAATATTTAACGCTTACACAGCTTGTCAACCAATCGATTGACATACAACTAATTATTGGGATTAGTGTATGTCCAATATCATCCCAATACCCATGTGGGGTTTCAAACAATCAAACACAGGTTTTATTTGTGCAGTTGGGCGATGTGTAAAATTTATCGTCCCAATCAATATCCGTCAAATGTGTGTACATAAACAAATCGTCCGATTTGTTTATAAATATTTATGTTATTCATATACATGTTAAAAATTATATTTTTAACTATAAAATATTTTCAACTATAAAATATTTTATTCCATTCCACATCACACAATCAATTTTCACAGCATAACCAAACAAACAAATAAGTCGTCCATGGTCTGTGGACAACGGGTGTCGGGTGCTGCTAAGCACCGTTTGCATCCTAGTATATATTTTAACTAGAAAATAAAAATAAAAGTGAGAAGTTCTCACCTTTAGGTTCCACTCCGTCGTGCTTTGATGTCGATCTATGTAGTATACCTACGGTAAAAAATTATATTTTTAACCAATCAATAATTATTTTATAAATAACATACATAGGCTAAAAATTATATTTTTATCTTTCTAAAAATAATTTCATATTTTTATAATGCTACATAGATAAAAATCACATTTTTATACCGCTACTATATAGATAAAAATCGAATCTTTGCATCGCTAATGAATATATAAAAATCACACATTTTTTACATTGCCATTCAAACGATAAAAATCCTATTTCTACTTTGATTCCAAGATAATAAAAATCCTATTTTTATTATTTCTATAACATAAAAATCATATTTTTCTCGCCACTATCTATATGAAGGTCACATTTTTATTTATAAATAAAGGTCATATTTTTATTTAAAATCTAAACATATAAAAAAAATCGTATTTATTTTTCTTTAAAACCATGTTTATTTATTAAAGGAAAATCAAAATCAAACAATGTAATTTCTAAAAAGGGAGACTTACAGTGTTCGTTTCGGTGGGTGGAGGAGAGGCGCTGACCGAGGGGGGCGTCCATGTCGGCTTCGAGGGTGGGGAGGCGCGCCGGACCTGCGGCGGTCGGAGCGCAGCCATCTTTGGCGGTTTCGAGGTGCGGGAGCGTGGGGCTTTCAAATTGGCGTGGGGTTTCAAAGCGGAGGGAGAGAGAGTACAGAGGAGAGAGAAGGGAGGAGGGGGGTCGCCGGAGTTGGGGAGGTCAGCGATGGCTGGTCGACGAGGGCGTGAAGCGCAGATCGAGGGAGGACTTGGAGTACGATGGGTTTTTCATTTGGAGGGGGGCGGGTTTGACTTATGGCTTAGGAGATAAGGGTTTGACCCTTATATGTTAATGTATTTAATTATTTAATTTAATTTCTATAAGTAACTTTTTAATTTGAACACCAAATCGAACCCACCGACTGTCGTCCATAACTAATTACCCTCATTCCGAACACGATGGGAAATGTTTCGTAACCCAATTCAACTGTTTCGATCAATTTCCATTTAAATCAAAATTTAAATCAATATATTCTATTTCAAATGTACTTTTCAATTTACCAAGGCCCCATACTGACTGTAAAAATTCCAAAAAATATATTTTTACCTTCGTATTGACGATACGGTCCTAACAAAACTAATTTCATCAATTTTGAAGACCGTTTGAAAAATGGCCATTTTCTGGTCAATCCAAATTGACTTAAACTGTCAAAACACGTTTTCTTGCACCACGCTCACATATTGATCCCAAAGATTATGAGTTTTGGTATCTAGCAATAATTTGACATCCCGGATCCAAAAAAAGTGATTTCGTCGAAAACGGAGGTCGTTTGCCAAATGGCTATTTTTAAGGGCCGTATTTCCATAGCGACTATTCTGAATTTTCAATTGGGAATAACTTTTTATTCCCGCTATGAAATTTCAATTTTTCGGATTCATTGGAAAGATTTTCTCAAATAGATTCTAATATTTTAGGTTTTGCTAAAATCCGGTTTATTTTGAATCCTGTACATTCATTTGAAATTTGAAATCAAATTTTCAAACTACTGCGCCATTTTCAATTCCTTTTATAATTAAAAATAAATATTTATGTTCTAGTGTCAATTTAGATAAATATATACGTTCTGATTCTATTCAAAATAAATTTCTTATTGTTATTATTTAAAATAATTCATTTTAAATATTCAAAATTCATCAAAATTGCCAAAATAAAAATTATAAGTTGGTTCGGATTTTTTGGGTTATTACATACCTAGTAGCTCAGATTTTATTCCCCACAGGGCAGGAAAACGTATTGTTCAGGCATTACTAATCCACTAAAGTGTTTGTAGACTGGCCCTGAAAATCCAAGGTGCAGTTGTGGCTGATCCTGAGACATGGTAGGCTAGATTGTCTCGAATTCGGTGAGGACGATCCCTAGCCTCGACTCATAGATGGAAATCCAAATTCCAATACGACACATGAGGTTTTCATTTTATAACTTGTATGGCGACATGATATATGGTATCCATGCTGTCTATGATTGATACATTTATATTTGAAGTTGTTTTTAAACACTATGCACTTATAATTCAAAATAATTTGTTTTATAGCGTATCAAGCATTATTTGGCAATTATAAGGTAAAAGTCTATCTTCCGGCTTGCGTTGCATTATGTGATGGGACCTGAGTCTTATAATAGCTTCATTTTTCTAAAAAGCATTATGTTGTTTTACTTTAAACTAAGATTAATTTGGAGTAAACCCCTTCCATGCTATATGGCACGGTCCCATGATTTCCAAACTTTTAAAGTAAAAAATTAATAACTGTTTTAGCTCTCACACCAGTCCCATGACTAACTCAGAGTTTAATTTTTTAACCTAAACTCTAGGTTCCCATATGTAACATCCCGGAAAATCAGAACCAATTTAGTTTTTTTATTTTGGTAATTTTAATGGATTTCGAATATTTAAAATGATTTATTTTAAATAATAACGACTAGACATATATTTTGAATAGAATTAGAACATATAAATTTATTTAAATCGAAGTTAGAATATAATTATTTATTTAATTATAAAAGGAATTGGAAATGGCGCGGTAGTTTGAAAATTCGATTTCAAATTTCAAATGAATGTACATGATTCAAATTAAACTGGATTTAGTGAAACCAGAAATATTTGAATCATTTTAAAATATCTTTCCAACGAATCTAAAAAATACGGATTTCATAGCGGGAATAAAAAGTTATGTCCAGTTGAAAATTCAGAATAGTCGCTATGGAAATATAGCCCTTAAAAATAGCGATTTGCAAACGACCTACGCGAGACCATTTTTGTTGGATCTATAATGTCAAAATTATTGCTAGATTCCAATTTTTATAATTTTTGGAATCAATATGTGAGATTGGCAAAGGAAAACGTGTTTTGTCAATTTCAGTTGAATTGGATCGACCAGAAAAAGTCCATTTTTCAAATGGTCTCCAAATTTGATGAAATTAATTTTGTTGGGACTGTATCATCCCAAAATAGCTAGATTTTTTTTTCGGGAATTTTTGGAATTAGTACGCGGCCCCGACAAAGTAAAATGTACGTTCAAATCCATATTTGAATGTTTTATATTTTAATTTGAAGAAAAACTGACTGAAACAGTTGAATAGGCTTACGAAACATATTCCATTGTGTCTGGAATATGGGCATTTAGCTTGGGGCGACAATCGTTGGGTTTGATTTGGAGTTTGGATAAGGAAAAACTATTTTTGAAATAAATAAATATAACAACCAATCATAAAATTTCGTTTATTATTTTAATTTCCCGAAAATCATTTTCTCTCTCCCTAATATCCACGATCAAAGGTTGAAAACGTTCATGGTCTTCTCCCCTCTTTATCTCCAAATCTACTCAATAAAATTTAGAGGTCCATTTGGGGATTTTGTAGTACTCTCTGAGAGCTTCCCATCCATACTTGTTTCATCCTCCATGGTTGAATATCTCGAGAGATCCACCCCTTCGAAGTTCGAGACTTCAACCCGCTGCTGTGCCCTCCATCGTGGATCGAAGTGCACCCCACCCCCACGCGCATATGCGTGACTCCAAGCTCCACCTCGTGGTATGGGCCGATCATCACCAAGTTCAACGGATTGGGTGATAATTTGAAACCTAGTCTCGAACGAGACTGAAAAGGTGTTGTTTTTATTTTAAAACCATTTACAACACTTGAAAGCACTACGAATTATGATTTTAGAATAAAAATCATATCTTTTTCCTATGTTGTCGAAATCCAGTGAAATAAGAGACATTGGACTCATGGCGACGTCTTCTACCTTCTAGAAAAGACCGGAGAATTTTCAGAGCTCGCTACAATTTTAGGCGAAGCCGAAAGCAAAGTGAGAACTCCTCACTGAAATTATTTCTATATAGTTATTTATTTTATAACTACATATATGAACTGCTCCCCGTCATCCACAAACCATGGACGACTTGTTTGGTTGTGTATTTGGACTGATTGGTTTGTGTGAATTTGGTTTGTGATCTGGGATGGAAAAAAATATATTCATTTGTTGAATAAAATATTTTATCGTTAAAAATATAATTTTTAATGTATAATGAATAAAATAAATATTCATTTACAAATCGGACGATTTGTTCATGTATACTCATTTTACCGATATAGATTGGGATGATATATTTTGCACATCGCCTAACTACACAAATAAAATCTGTATTTGTTGTTTGAAACCCCACACGGGTATTGGGATGATATTTGACATACAATAATCCCAATTGTTTAGTTGTATGTCAATCGATTGGTTGACAGACTGTTGTAAGCATTAAATATTTATATTTAATGCTTATGCAGTGTAGAATGCACTCTGGATGATGGTTGATTGTTTATCATTGTTGTTCTATACATGTGTTGTATGAAATCCATATAAATAACATTATATGGTAATTGACCGTGTCTGATTCCAGTTCAGAAAGAATGAATTTGTAATAACCCGGAAATTCTAAGCCAGCTTAAAATTTTTGTTTTGGCAACTTCGACAAATTTTGAAGATTTAAAATAGATTATTTTAAATAATATCAATGAGAATTTTTTTGAATATAATTAGAACGTATATATTTATACGCGTCGTCGTTAGAATATAAATAATTATAAAAGGAATTGAAAATGGCACGGTAGTTCGATAATTCGATTTCAAACTTCAATTGAATGTACCGGGTGCAAAACAATCCGGATTTTGGCGAAACCAAAAATAATAGGATCTATATGAAAATATCTTTCCAACGAATCTGAAAAATCGAAATTTCATAACGGAAATCGAAAGTTATGCCCAGTTGAAGATTCAGAATAGTCGCTATGTAAATTATACATGGCCCAAAAAGTCAAAGTTTGCATACGGATGAATTTGGACTCGAAACCACTTCCATTGAGTTCAAAATGCCGTTTAGAACTCCGAAAAGTATAAGCTTCGATATATTCCGATATCCGGAATAGTGGCTATGGGCTGGAGTTGTTCGGTTAACAAAATATAGCCCTTAAAAAGTGAAATTTTGCATACGAGCTCAGAATTCGATGAGATAAATTTTTATGGATTCACAATGACAAATCATTGTTGAGTTCAAATGGCGCGTCGAACGGAGTTAATATGTGGCCATGCGAGCTGAAATAGTTCAGGGTAAAGCGAGCAGTCATTTTACAAAGGAACATTATTGATACGACCTCAGAATTCGATTTCGTTTTTTTTTTGGATTCGTATCGTCTAAAAATGGTTAAATCCAAAAGGGCATGATTTTTGAAGTAAGCATGTGAGCGTGCGAGAAGAAAAGGTGCGCCAACATCGTGTTTTTTTGAGCTTATCTGAGCATTTTTGTGATTTTTTTGAATGGCCAAACGAACTCGGAATTCGACGAAACTTGTTTCGTTGGACTCGTCTTCACGTCTACTATCTCGTGTCCGAAATCCGCGGCGATTGGAGTTCGTTAGCGTTCAGGCGATACACGGGAAACGAGCATATAAACACTTTTACTTACTTTTCTTCCTCACTTTTCTCTTCCTCTTCTTTCTTCCTCTTTTCTCTTTAATGGGCACCTCCACCCACCCGCCGCCGCTGCCGCCCCTCCACCACCTCCACCGCCGGCCGCACCCCTCCCCCTCCTCCTCCTCTTCCTCCTCTCTCTCTCCTCCTCTCTCTCTTCCAATCGCAAACCCTACGAGCCAACCACCACCACCGCGGCCACCATGGCCACCACCTCCACCACCGCCGACCACCAGCGGGCTCCCCATGTCCAATCAGGTCCGGCGCCCCCCTATGGGCACCCAACTCCGGCCGTGGGCCCCTCCTCCTCAAAAATCACATTTTTCACAAAATCCCGTTTTGCAAATAACACCCTGTCACCATTTCGCGAATAACTCCCAAACCGTGCGTTTTTGGCCAAAGTCCCTCTAAACCAAAGTTGTAGAGCACGAAATTATCTTCGATTTGGCTATATGGAAGTCGTGTTTTGGAGTTCGGAGCTGCTCGGAAAACGCGTTCGAAGTCTGTTGTTTAAAAGCTGAAAAATTCGTGTACTTTCGCGAATTCTGGCGAATTGGAGCATCTTGGCCAAAAAGTCTCTTAGGCGAAAGTTGTCCGGAATGACGCGTTTAAGCTAGTAAAAAGTTGGTGTGAAGATTGAAGCTCGTTTGTATATTCTGGAACTTGAACAGCGAATCCGGGCGTTGGAAAAAAAGTGAGTTTTCTCCATTTTAAAGTTTCTACAGTTTTTTTGACATATGAAGTAAATAAAAATATGATCTTTATATTATAGAGAGGATAAAAATCCGATTTTTAACTTATAGAAGATATAAAAATAAGATTTTTTTATAATGTAGATATTAAAAATGTGATTTTTATATATGTAGTGACTACGGGCAGTGAAAGTGACAAAAGGCGAGAACGACAAGATTTTCTACATAAAAAGAGTCGAGATGATTGGATTAGCTAGTTGGTGAGAATTTCTCACTCTTCAATTTCTTTTTCTAGTTATATATATATACTAGGATGCAGACGGTGTTTAGTAGCACCCGACACCATCGTCCACAGACCATGGACTTGTTTGTTTGGTTGTGTAGTTGGTTAGATTATTTGATTGGAATTTGATTGTTTGGTGAAATGGAATGGATTTGATTGATGTGTGAATGGCGTGGGCCTTCACTAGATCGGGGATAAGACTAGGCCTCGTCCCGTTTCTAGTATCGTGCCGTTATGCCGCCGAAATTTTCTAAAATAAGTTAGAAAAATAAAGATGTCATTTTATTTGATAAATGAACTGAATAGAATATTCATAGGTTGAATAAAATAATTTGGTCGTTAAAAATATAAATTTTAACGTGAATGTGAATAAATAAATATTCATTTACAAACCGGACGGTTTGTTTATGTACACTAATTTGACTGACATTGATTGGGATGATAAATTTTACACATCGCCCAACTGCACAAATAAAATCTGTGTTTGATTGTTTGAAACCCCACACGGGTATTGGGATAAAATACGGCATACACTAATCCCAATAATTAGTTGTATGTCGATCGATTGATTGACAAGCTGTTATAAGCGTTAGATATCTATATTTGATGCTTATACAGTGTAGTGCACTTTGGATGATGGTTGATTATTTATCATTGCTATCATATACATGTGTTGTATGGAATCCATATAATTAACTTTATATGGTAATTGATTGGGCCTCATTCCAATTTAGAAGATAAAGAATATTATAAAATAAAGGTTCATGTGTTGACAGTACTCATCCGTTGAGATTAGTCATGTGTTGAACGAAGTATTTTAATAATAAAATTTATATCTTTATCATTATAAAATAAAGGTTCATGTGTTGACAGTACTCATCCGTTGAGATTAGTCGTGTGTTGACAAAAATATAGATTCACATATTGAATAGAATAAATATTCATTTGTTGAATAGAATAATGAATTTATTGAAATATATAAAGCCGTGTAGATTAGAGTTGCACTATTTTGACGTGAACGATGTTTATATCGATTATATTCGTTTTTATAATGAATATTGAAAAGGAAGTGATTTCAAAATATAACGTTTGAAATATTATCATTTATATAGTAATGATAGGGAATATTCAATTTTGATTTGAAATTGAATATAAAAATGAAATGTTTTGAAAACGAATTTAAAACGATTCATAAAATACGTTTTAAATAGAAATCGACGAAATATATATTATATATATAATATAATGGCTTGAATGGAACGCGCTGCACCGCGGTAGTTCGCGAATTTCGACCATTGACTTCGAACGGATATTACGGGAGATCCGACCGTCGGATTCTCCTAAAACCGGAACCGTTGGGTTCGTATCGAAAAGAGCTTTATAACGAATATTGGAAATTTGAAATCTAACGGTTGGATTTGGAGATACGTCCAAATCAAATTTGGAAAAGGTCGTTGTAAGTGCAGTTCGATGGCCGTTGATGGAAATCGACCGTACGGGCCTTGATAAAATTATTAAAAATAGTAATAATTTGTGTAAAATCGTAAGTAATGATTTGGGAAAAATTGGGAATAAAAACTCCATATTTGTAAAGATAAAAATAGATTTTTATCGAAATGAACTAGTTTTGAACTAAAATTAAAACCCATTTATTTTTAAATAAATAAACTGGATTTGAAAGGGGTTGTAAATAGAATTGATTTGTGGGTTTATCGTGAACAGTGTTTTAAATACCACTTGTCCTTTAACCCGATAATAAATAGAATGTGATTTGGGTTCGTCGTGAACTGTGTTTTAAATGACACTAGTTCTTTAACCCAGTAAAAGGAGTTTTAATGAATCTGCAATTAGTTTGAAATGTGAATTGTTAATCGAAATTATCAAATTTGGAAAATGAGCGAGAATGGAGTATTACCAGTTTTGCTCCAAAGCGATAGTTAAATCTTTAATTAGATTTGAACGTGAAATGGTAATTAATTTTACCGATAACACCACGGTGTTAGATATGGAGTATCACCAGTTTTGCTTCATGGGATGAATAGGTTGGGATTGGGAAATAAAATAAATAATTACTTCGGTGTGGTTCACTAATCTCGACTAGTTTGGAAAACCATAATTTGGTTTGAAATGACATCCAAAGGAAGATTAAAGGATAAATTCTAAAGAATTTATCTTGGATAAAATTAATGGGAACCTTTCCCTAAGAATTGAAATTTAGAAACTAGCTGTAGGTTAGTTAAGAAGAATGGTTTCCTGGATATTGATCTGATGTTGGTTTCGGCCTTCGGGGTTAATATTTGGCAAATTGTTCTCTTGCTAATTTGCGGTTAGTGGCTGCTGAATTGGAATGAGGCGTATGTTGTGTTTGTGTAACATTTGTTTTTAATATACGCGGGTTGTTCGGAAAGTCCAGGTTTATACCCATTCTGAATAATCGATTCGACGATATGTCGAAGATGAAGACGGTGGTTGAAGACCAGAAGTCTTCACATCGTTTGGATGATTACTGATGATCTTGATTGGGCTGTACACCCAAGATGAGGGAATCAGTTGGTTGTCGTCCAGACGTACTTGGAGATCGATGGATATGCGAGGAAAGTGCCTCCGGTTTCGTTCAGACCCAGAACGAACTTGTGAATGGATTGTGTGTCTGACATTGGATTTAATTCTATGTTGATTGATTTCTGTTAAATATATATCTGTTTGGCGGTGGAGAATTTATTCTTTTGCTTAACGCCCTTCTCTGAGACGTACGAGCTCAGAGGTTATATATCGATGGACATCAGTCGCATGGCATGAATTACCTGTGTGGTATGCTGAGTTGCATGGATCAAGGCTTCTGTTGAAAAGCAAAGTCTTGTGGTTGATGATCAAAGCACGGCCTACGTGGCAACTTTGTGTATAGCGTGGATTCGCGAGCCTCACACCTCGGTATGAGTCAAAAACGGGATAAGGACTGCAGGGAGAGCACGACGTTTCTTTCTAGCTTTGGTGGTGTCAGTGACTTACCAGCCTTGACATTTATATACTTTTCACCTATGTGGTTGTTGGATGAGGCACCTCGATTTTAGGTCTGTAAGGACCGGGAAACGTGTGTTTAGGAATTGCCAATCCTCAAACGTAAGAGAGGACCAACCCTGAAGCATCCAGGGGTTACCCAGAGTGTGTAGTCCCGAGGCATTTTCTAGAGTGTCTCGAAGCGGAGAGGAGCTTGCCCCTTGCCTCGACTCATGACGGAAATCCAATTTCCAATACGTGTATTTCGGCTTTATTTGTAGAGCCTAGTATGGCGACATAGTGGTATGGGGCACTTATGTCGTCTATGATTTATATTTATGATTGAAATTGTTTTGACACTATACACTTATTATAGTATCAAATGATTTGTTTTAAACGTACCAAGCATGTTTGGCTGTTATAAGGTAAAACCCTATCCTCCGGCTTGCGTTGCATTGTGTGATGGGACCTAGGTCTTATAATAGCTTCATTTTTCGAAAAAGCATTGCGTTGTTTATTCTATGCACTGATATTCTTGGGAGGAAACCCGTTCCGTGTTATACGGCGTGGTCCCTTGAATTACTTTCTTTTAAAGTAAAGTTTTAAATAACTGTTTTAGTTCTCACACCAGTCACATGACTGACCTGGAGTTTATTGTTTTAACCTAAACTCTGGGTGCCCCTATTTTCCACACGGGCAGCTAGTAGTTTTGGTTTTGCAGATTTATATTCACAGGATCCTGGTTTACAGCTGGAATGATATCCGGAAAGCTCTGTATCCGTATATCACCTTCAGTTGTGCTTTGTATTATTTTCCGCTGCTATGTAATTTATTGTAATCTCTGATATTTATCGAATGTAATTTATTCAATTATACTCTGTATATTCTTGTATCTGATGGAATTGTTGTAATAGCAATGAAATGTTCTTCCGTCTACGTTCATTTGTGTGTTGTTCTCAAGGTAATCCAGGCTTTCCTTACCGGGGAAGTTACGGGTCATTATAGTTGGTATCAGAGCTTTGGTTTACAGAGCTCGAGAACAAGACACATTAGAACCATACGAAAGAATTCATCAGATATTGGATTTGTAATATCCAATTAGAATGACTCGTTAGAGATAGGATCAGTAGTATCCTAGAACGAGTGTGAAGAGTATATTTTTCAAATGAAAACAATTTTGTTTTGAAAATTTAAATCGTTTTATACGTATTTGAATATTTTATTTTTATTGATTTGGACAATCTAGTATATAAAGGTTTTGCATATACGCGTCATGAACGTATATTCGAAGTTTTAATGTACTGGATAGATATAGAATCGCACTCTAGTAGCACGGGGATGATTCCACTGATGACGTACGACATCAGTGGTTTATTTTTGTGTTTCGAAGGTGTGATATCTATATATTTCCATTAGACTGGTGTGAGAACCAAAACTTATATAGATAGATTTATTGTTGTGAATTGGCATCAAAAACATGATTTTCTGTATATATATATATCAAAATTATGATTTTGAAACGTTAAATTCACTAATTGATTGATGCTTGTGTTGTTTGTTCATTTGTTTGATAATTTTGAACCATTTAGCCTAATTGAATCAAATATTGAATTGTATTGAAAATTGGTCGCATTTGCTTGCATATACAAGTACTTACATTGAACAGGTCATAGCAAGGAGGCTAGAACAGAGAATAAAATTTGTTTGCCCGACAAATAGGTACATATTTACTATAATTTACTGTTTTGTTTGGGTGATGATGATTTTATGAGCCTATTGGCTAGCCGCTTGGCTTTTTCTTTTTCTTTTTGAGATCAGAAGGCCTATATGGCAATATCGGGATTTTCCCGTGCTCCCCGTACAAAGGAGGTTATGGCGAAATTTTTCGAAAATTCCGGGTGTTAGTCAAATTTTTGAAGAATTTGAAAATTCTCAGAAACTGAAAAGTTGGAGAATGGAAGCCAGATCGAACGTAGAGTTGATTAGTCAAACCACTTTCGACTTTGTTCCTTTTCGGGGACGAAAAGTTTTAAGTGGGGGAGATTGTAATAACCCGAAAATTCCGAGCCAGCTTAAAAATTTTGTTTTGGCAACTTCGACGAATTTTGAAGATTTAAAATAGATTATTTTAAATAATATCAATGAGAATTTTTTTTGAATATAATTAGAACGTATATATTTATACGCGTCGTCGTTAGAATATAAATAATTATATATAATTATAAAAGGAATTGAAAATGGCGCGGTAGTTCGATAATTCGATTTCAAACTTCAATTGAATGTACTGGGTGCAAAACAATCCGGATTTTGGCGAAATCAAAAATAATAGGATCTATATGAAAATATCTTTCCAACAAATCTGAAAAATCGAAATTTCATAGCGGAAATCAAAAGTTATGCCCAGTTGAAGATTCAGAATAGTCGCTATGTAAATTATACATGACCCAAAAAGTCAAAATTTGCATATGGATGAATTTGGACTCGAAACCACTTCCATTGAGTTCAAAATGCCGTTTAGAACTCCGAAAAGTATAAGCTTCGATATATTCCGATATCCGGAATAGTGGCTATGGGCTGGAGTTGTTCGGTTAACAAAACATAGCCCTTAGAAAGTGAAATTTTGCATACGAGCTCAGAATTCGACGAGATAAATTTTTATGGATTCACAATGACAAATCATTGTTGAGCAAATGGCGCGTCGAACGGAGTGAATATGTGGCCGTGCGAGCTGAAACAGTTCAGGGTAAAGCGAGCAGTCATTTTACAAAAGGAACATTATTGATACGACCTCAGAATTCGATTTCGTTTTTTTCTGGATTCGTATCGTCTAAAAATGGTTAAATCCAAAAGGGCATGATTTTTGAAGTTAGCATGTGAGCGTGCGAGAAGAAAAGGTGCGCCAAAATCGCATTTTTTGAGCTTATCTGAGCATTTTTGTGATTTTTTTTGAATGGTCAAACGAACTCGGAATTCGACGAAACTTGTTTCGTTGGACTCGTCTTCACGTCTACTATCTCATGTCCGAAATCCGCGGCGATTGGAGTTCGTTAGCGTTCAGGCGATACACGGGAAACGAGCATATAAAAACTTTTACTTCCTTTTCTTCCTCACTTTTCTCTTCCTCTTCTTTCTTCCTCTTTCCTCTTTAATGGGCACCTCCACCCACCCGCCGCCGCTGCCGCCCCTCCACCACCTCCACCGCCGGCCGCACCCCCTCCCCCTCCTCCTCTTCCTCCTCCTCTCTCTCTCCTCCTCTTTCTCTCTTCTAATCGCAAACCCTACGAGCCAACCACCACCACCGCGGCCACCACGGCCACCACCTCCACCACTGCCGACCACCAGCGGGCTCCCCATGTCCAATCAGGTCCGGCGCCCCCCTATGGCCACCCAACTCCGGCCGTGGGCCCCTCCTCCTCAAAAATCACATTTTTCACAAAATCCCGTTTTGCAAATAACACCCTATCACCATTTCGCGAATAACTCCCAAACTGTGCGTTCTTGGCCAAAGTCCCTCTAAACCAAAGTTGTAGAGCACGAAATTATCTTCGATTTGGCTATATGGAAGTCATGTTTTGGAGTTCGGAGCTGCTCGGAAAACGCGTTCGAAGTCTGCTGTTCAAAAGCTGAAAAATTCGTGTACTTTCGCGAATTCTGGCGAATTGGAGCATCTTTGGCAAAAAGTCTTTTAGGCGAAAGTTGTCCGGAATGGCGCGTTTAAGCTAGAAAAAAGATGGTGTGAAGAGTGAAGCTCGTTTGCAAATTCTGGAACTCGAACAGCGAATCCGGGCGTTAGAAAAAAAGTGAGTTTTCTCCATTTTATAGCTTCTACAGTTTTTTTGACATATGAAGTAAATAAAAATATGATCTTTATATTATAGAGAGGATAAAAATCCGATTTTTAACTTATAGAAGATATAAAGATAAGATTTTTATATAATGTAGATATTAAAAATGTGATTTTTATATATGTAGTGACTACGGGCAGTGAAAGTGACAAAAGGCGAGAACGACAAGATTTTCTACATAAAAAGAGTCGAGATGATTGGATTAGCTAGTTGGTGAGAATTTCTCACTCTTCAATTTCTTTTTCTAGTTATATATATATACTAGGATGCAGACGGTGTTTAGTAGCACCCGACACCATCGTCCACAGACCATGGACTTGTTTGTTTGGTTGTGTAGTTGGTTAGATTATTTGATTGGAATTTGATTGTTTGGTGAAATGGAATGGATTTGATTGATGTGTGAATGGCGTGGGTCTTCACTAGACCGGGGATAAGACTAGGCCTCGTCCCGTTTCTAGTATCGTGCCGTTATGCCGCCGAAATTTTCTAAAATAAGTGAGAAAAATAAAGATACCATTTTATTTGATAAATGAACTGAATAGAATATTCATAGGTTGAATAAAATAATTTGGTCATTAAAAATATAAATTTTAACGTGAATGTGAATAAATAAATATTCATTTACAAACCGGACGGTTTGTTTATGTACACTGATTTGACTGACATTGATTGGGACGATAAATTTTACACATCGCCCAACTGCACAAATAAAATATGTGTTTGATTGTTTGAAACCCCACACGGGTATTGGGATAAAATACGGCATACACTAATCCCAATAATTAGTTGTATGTCGATCGATTGATTGACAAGCTGTTATAAGCGTTAGATATCTATATTTGATGCTTATACAGTGTAGTGCACTTTGGATGATGGTTGATTATTTATCGTTGCTATCATATACATGTGTTGTATGAAATCCATATAATTAACTTTATATGGTAATTGATTGGGCCTCATTCCAATTTAGAAGAAAAAGAATATTATAAAATAAAGGTTCATGTGTTGACAGTACTCATCCGTTGAGATTAGTCATGTGTTGAACGAAGTATTTTAATAATAAAATTTACATCTTTATCATTATAAAATAAAGGTTCATGTGTTAACAGTACTCATCCGTTGAGATTAGTCGTGTGTTGACAAAATATAGATTCACATATTGAATAGAATAAATATTCATTTGTTGAATAGAATAACGAATTCATTGAAATATATAAAGCCGTGTTGATTAGAGTTGCGCTATTTTGACGTGAACGATGTTTATATCGATTATATTCGTTTTTATAATGAATATTGAAAAGGAAGTGATTTCAAAATATAACGTTTGAAATATTATCATTTATATAGTAATGATAGGGAATATTCAATTTTGATTTGAAATTGAATATAGAAATGAAATGTTTTGAAAATGAATTCAAAACGATTAATAAAATACGTTTTAAATAGAAATCGACGAAATATATATTATATATATATTATATATATAATATAATGGCCTGAATAGAACGCGCCGCGCCGCGGCAGTTCGCGAATTTCGACCATTGACTTCGAACGGATATTACGGGAGATCCGACCGTCGGATTCTCCTAAAACCGGAACCGTTGGGTTCGTATCGAAAAGAGATTTCTAACGAATATTGGAAATTTTAAATCTAACGGTTGGATTTGGAGATACGTCCAAATCAAATTTGGAAAAGGTCGTTGTAAGTGCAGTTCGATGGCCATTAATGGAAATCGACTGTACGGGCCTTGATAAAATTATTAAAAATAGTAATAATTTCTGTAAAATCGTAAGTAGTGATTTGGGAAAAATTGGGAATAAAAACTCCATATTTGAAAAGATAAAAATAGATTTTTATCCAAATGAACTAGTTTTGAACTAAAATTAAAACCCATTTATTTTTAAATAAATAAATTGGATTTGAAAGGGGTTGTAAATAGAATTGATTTGTGGGTTTATCGTGAACAGTGTTTTAAATACCACTTGTCCTTTAACCGATAATAAATAGAATGTGATTTGGGTTTGTCGTGAACTGTGTTTTAAATGACACTAGTTCTTTAACCCTGTAAAAGGAGTTTTAATGAATCTGCAATTAGTTTGAAATGTGAATTGATAATCGAAATTATCAAATTTGGAAAATGAGCGAGAATGGAGTATTACCAGTTTTGCTCCAAAGCGATAGTTAAATCTTTAATTAGATTTGAACGTGAAATGGTAATTAATTTTACCGATAACACCACGGTGTTAGATATGGAGTATCACCAGTTTTGCTTCATGGGATGAATAGGTTGGGATTGGGAAATAAAATAAATAATTACTTCGGTGTGGTTCGCTAATCTCGACTAGTTTGGAAAACCATAATTTGGTTTGAAATTACATCCAAAGGAAGATTAAAGGATAAATTCTAAAGAATTTATCTTGGATAAAATTAATGGGAACCTTTCCCTAAGAATTGAAATTTAGAAACTAGCTGTAGGTTAGTTAAGAAGAATGGTTTCCTGGATATTGATCTGATGTTGGTTTTGGCCTTCGGGGTTAATATTTGGGAAATTGTTCTCTTGCTAATTTGCGGTTAGTGGCTGCTGAATTGGAATGAGGCGTATGTTGTGTTTGTGTAACATTTGTTTTTAATATACGCGGGTTGTTCGGAAAGTCCAGGTTTATACCCATTCTGAATAATCGATTCGACGATATGTCGAAGATGAAGACGGTGGTTGAAGACCGGAAGTCTTCACATCGTTTGGGTGATTACTGATGATCTTGATTGGGCTGTACACCCAAGATGAGGGAATCAGTTGGTTGTCGTCCAGACGTACTTGGAGATCGATGGATATGCGAGGAAAGTGCCTCCGGTTTCGTTCAGACCCAGAACGAACTTGTGAATGGATTGTGTGTCTGACATTGGATTTAATTCTATGTTGATTGATTTCTGTTAAATATATATTTGTTTGGCGGCGGAGAATTTATTCTTTTGCTTAACGCCCTTCTCTGAGACGTACGAGCTCAGAGGTTATATATCGATGGACATCAGTCGCATGGCATGAAATGCCTGTGTGGCATGCTGAGTTGCATGGATCAAGGCTTCTGTTGAAAAGCAAAGTCTTGTGGTTGATGATCAAAGCACGGCCTAGGTGGCAGCTTTGTGTATAGCGTGGATTCGCGAGCCTCACACCTCGGTATGAGTCAAAAACGGGATAAGGACTGCAGGGAGAGCACGACGTTTCTTTCTAGCTTTGGTGGTGTCAGTGACTTACCAGCCCTGACATTTATATACTTTTCACCTATGTGATTGTTGGATGAGGCGCCTCGATTTTAGGTCTGTAAGGACCGGGAAACGTGTGTTTAGGAATTGCCAATCCTCAAACGTAAGAGAGGACCGACCCTGAAGCATCCAGTGGTTACCCAGAGTGTGTAGTCCCGAGGCATTTGCTAGAGTGTCTCGAAGCGGAGACGAGCTTGCCCCTTGCCTCGACTCATGACGGAAATCCAATTTCCAATACATGTATTTCGGCTTTATTTGTAGAGCCTAGTATGGCGACATAGTGGTATGGGGCACTTATGCCGTCTATGATTTATATTAATGATTGAAATTGTTTTGACACTATACACTTATTATAGTATCAAATGATTTGTTTTAAACGTACCAAGCATGTTTGGCTGTTATAAGGTAAAACCCTATCCTCCGGCTTGCGTTGCATTGTGTGATGGGACCTGGGTCTTATAATAGCTTCATTTTTCGAAAAAGCGTTGCGTTGTTTATTCTATGCACTAATTTTCTTGGGAGGAAACCCGTTCCGTGTTATACGGCGTGGTCCCTTGAATTACTCTCTTTTAAAGTAAAGTTTTAAATAACTGTTTTAGTTCTCACACCAGTCACGTGACTGACCTGGAGTTTATTGTTTTAACCTAAACTCTGGGTGCCCCTATTTTCCACACGGGCAGCTAGTAGTTTTGCTTTTGCAGATTTATATTCACAGGATCCTGGTTTACAGCTGGAATGATATCCGGAAAGCTCTGTATCCGTATATCACCTTCATTTGTGCTTTGTATTATTTTCCGCTGCTATGTAATTTATTGTAATCTCTGATATTTATCGAATGTAGTTTATTCAATTATACTCTGTATATTCTTGTATCTGATGGAATTGTTGTAATAGCAATGAAATGTTCTTCCGTCTGCGTTCATTTGTGTGTTGTTCTCAAGGTAATCCGGGCTTTCCTTACCGGGGAAGTTACGGGTCATTACAGAATTTTTTAAAATAACGAATATATTAAAATAATGAATATTTAAAATAATATTAACTAAAAGATCAAAATATGATTTTGATGTCCAATTTGGGATGGACACGAATATATTTAAATATATAAAGCCGTGTTGATTAAATTAACGCCATTTTGAATGTGAACAATAATTATATCGATTTTATTCATTTTTATAATGAATATAAAAAAGGAAGTGATTTCGAAATCTAATGATTTGAAAATATTATCATTTATATATTAATAATATGGAATATTCAATTCTGATTTGAATTTGAATATGAAGTTGAAATCATTTTGAAAACGAATTTAAAATGATTTATAAAATACATTTTAAATGGAAATCGACAATATATATATATATATGTATATATATATATGTATATTATAGTGGCCTGAATAGAACGCGCCGCGGTAGTTTGCGAATTTTTACCATTGACTTCAAATGGACATTATAGGAGATCCGACCGTCGGATTCTCCTAAAACCGGAATTGTCGGGTTCCTATCGAAAAGCAATTTCCAACGAATATTAGAGATTTGAAATCTAACGGTTGGATTTGGAATTATGTCCAAATCAAATTTGGAAAAGGTCGTTGTAAGTGCAGTTCGATGACCGTTTATGTAAATTGATTGTACGGGCCTTGATAAAATTATTAAATGTATCAATAATTTGTGTAAAATCATAATAAATGATTTGGGAAGAATTGGAATGAAAAATTCCATATTTGAAAAGACAAAAATATATTTTTATCAAAATGAACTAGTTATTAACTAGAATTATAATCCAATCATTTTTAAATAAATAAATTGGATTTTAAATGGTTTTAAAAATAACCAGAATTTCCAGTACATGATTTGGAATGGATTTGAATCGAAATTATTTTCGGAATATTTCGATATTGGATTCAGTGATTATACAGATGTTGTGGAGGAATTTGGAAGATATATATCGTTATTCCCAATATGATATTTGTCGGTTTCAAAATTTGATATTGAATATAAGCCAATATATTTTCTATTCAGGGCCTTGTATTTAATATCGAATTGGATTTTGGATTTGTCGTGAACGAAGTCTTCATTAACACTGTTCTTAAACCCAGTTGAGAAAAGATATAAATCTTTTTATTAAGATTTAATGAATTTTACCAATTAATTAACATTTAACTGGAATTAAATTGAAATTGGGTTTTGGGTTTATCGTGAACGGTGTTTTAAATAACACTTGTTCTTTAACCCGATTAACAATGGAATGAGATTTTGGGTTTGTCATGAATGGTATCTTTAATAATACTATTCTTAAACCCAATGGAATTAAGAAAATTAGAAACTAACTGGAGATTTGGTAAGTCGAATGGTTTCCTAGGTATTGATCTGATGTTGGTTTCTGCCTTCAGGGTTAATACTTAGGGAATTGTTCTATTACTAATTTACGGTTAGAGACTGATGGGATGGGGTCTTTAGTAACACTGTTCTTAAACCCCGTGTGAAAAGAATAAATCTTTTAATTACGATCTAGGGAAGAATTACCAATTAATTAACATTTAATTGGATTTTAAATGGAATGTGAATTTGGTTTATTATGAATTGTGTTTTTAACGACATTCGATCTTTAACCCGATTTACAGAGAAATATGATTTGGAATTTATAAATCTTTTGTTAAGATTTAAGGAGATTTTCCAAAGTAAAATTTTCCAATTTAATATATTAAATTGGAATTGAATGGAATTCGATTTGGTAATAATCGAAGTGAGCTTCTGTAGAGGAAGACTGTTAATATATATGGAATTTAAAAGGCTTTACCTTTATTCCATTTATATTATCGGTTGGATATGGAAGTTTATATCTATTATATATATCAATCTGTTTTCCATGAAAATTCCATTGTTAATGGAATGAGATTTTGGATTTATCGTGAGCTGTCTTTTAAATGACATTAGTTCTTTAACCCAGTTAAAGATAAGATTAATTTCTTAACTTTGAATAATCATTAGGTAATGATTTTTGGAGATTAAAACAGGATTATAGTTTTAATGAATCTTTAATTAGATTAAAATGAGAATTTGATAACTAAAATTATCAAATTCAAGAAATGATAGAGAATGGAGTATCACCAGTTTTGCTCCAAGCGATAGTTAAATCTTTAATTAGATTTGAACATGAAATGGTAATTAATTTTAGCGATAACACCGTGGTGTTAGATATGAAGTATTACCATTTTTACTTGATGGGATGAATAGGTTGGGATTGGGAAATTAAAAAAATGATTACTTCCGTAAGGATCACTAATCCTGATTAGTTTGGATAAACCATAATTTTGGTTGAATTGATATACAAAGGAAGATTAAAGAACAAATTTTAAAGAATTTATCTTTGATAAAATTAATGGGAACCTTTCTCAAAGGATATGAATATTTAAATAAAAGAATATCCAAAATTGGAATGAGGCGTATGTTGTGTTTTTATAGCACTTGTTTATTATATACGCGAGTTATTCAGAAAGACCAGGTTTATCCCATTCTGAATAACTGAATTAGCGATGAGTCGACGATGAAGACGGTGGTTGAAAACCAGAGATCTTCACATCGTTTGGATGATTATTGATGTCTTGATTGGAATGTACACCCAAGACAAGGTAATAAGTGGTGATCGTCCAGACGTACTTGGAGATCGACCGGATATGCGAGGACCTCTCTCCTGTGTTGGACATATGGGACGAGGAATAAGGTGCCTCCGGTTTTGTTCAGGCCCAGAATGGACTTGTATGGATGTGTGTCTGACATTGGACTTTATTCTGTGTGATTGATGGACATCAGTTGCATGGCATGAATTGCCAGTGTGGCATGCGAAGATGCAAATGATCAAGGCTTCTATTGTAAAGCAGAGTCTTGTGGTTGATGATCAAAGAACGGCTTTAATATAGCATAGCTTAGTGTATAACATTAATTCGCGAGCCTCGCACCTCGGTGTGAACTAGAAACGGGAGAGGACCTCAGGGAGGGCAAGCGTTTCCTTCTAGCTAGGAGTGGTGTCTGGGTTTTGCGTGCCTAGATGTTTTACTTATGTGGATGATTGATAGCGAGGCGCCTCGGTTATTTCGGTCTCTGCGGAGCCGATGGATGGTTTGATAGATATACCGACCAGTTTTACGTCTCATAGGGCGGGGAAACGCAGTGTTCAGGCATTTTAATCCACTCCGTGTGGATCGGCCCTGACGATCCAAGGGTCGATGCGTTCTGATCCTGAGATATGGGCTAGATTTTCTCGAAGCGATAAGGACGATCCCTTGCCTTAGTTCGCAGACGGAAATCCAACTTCCAACACATGACACTTCGGTTTTGATTGCAGAACCTAGTATGGAGACATAGTGGGATGGGGCACTCATGCCATTTTTGATTGATACATTTATATTTGAAGTTGTTTTTGACACTATACACTAATAGTAATAATAAAATATGAAATTTCGTATGCCAAGCATTTTTTGCTATTATAAGGTAAAAACTCTATCCTCCTGCTTGCGTTGCATTGTGTGGTTGGACCTGAGTCTTATAATAGCGTCATTGTTCTTTATTTAGCCTTGCGCTGTTTGTTTTATGCACTAGTATTCTTGTGGGTAAACACCCGTTCTGTGTTATACGGTGTGGTCCCTTGATATACCTAACTTTAAAATCGGTTAATAACTGTTTTAGTTCTCACACCAGTCACATGACTGACCTGGAGTTTATTGTTTTAACCTAAACCCTGGGTGTCCCTATTTTTCGCACGGGCAGCTAGAAGTTTTGTTTTTGCAGATTTATATTCACAGAATCCTGGTTTACAGCTGGAATGATATTCGGAAATCTCTGTATCTGTTTATCTCTTTCAGTTGTGTTATGTATTATTTTCCGCTGCTATGTAATGTATTTTAATCTCTGATATTTATCAAATGTATATTATTTTTTGGTACTGAATATTCTTGTACTCTAATGTAAATTGTTGTAATAAGAAAACGAAATGTTCTTCTGTTTGTGTTCTGATTTGTCATGTTCTCAATTCAATCCGGGCTTTCCTTTACGGGGAAGTTCGGGTCGTTACACCATATTTTCCATACGGGCAGCTAGTAGTTTTGGTTTTGCAGATATTATATTCACAGGATCCTGGTTTACAGCTGAAGCGATATTCAGAAAGCTCTGTATCCATGTATTTCTTTCATCTGTATTTTGTATTATTTTTCCATTGCTATTTAAATGTAATTTAAATCTCTGATATGTTTCTGTTGTATATTATTTATTCATACTCTGATATATTCTTGTACTCTGATGTAATTGTTGTAATAAGCAATGAAATGTTTTTCTATTTGTGTTCTGATTTGTCGTATTTTCAACTCAATCCGGGCTTTCCCGTAAGGGCGAGTTTGGATCATTTCATTTTGGTATCAGAGC
This sequence comes from Allium sativum, assembly GCA_030737875.1. NCBI lineage: Eukaryota > Viridiplantae > Streptophyta > Magnoliopsida > Asparagales > Amaryllidaceae > Allium > Allium sativum. The sequence goes on from CM060926.1 coordinate 695,390,589, forward strand.
TTTCGTTTACAGAGCTTGAGAACAAGGCACGTTAGAACCGAACAAAAGAATTCATCAGAGATTGGATTAGCAATATCCATTAAGAATAACTCGATAGAGATGGGATCAGTAGTATCCTGGAATGAGTTGAAAGAGTGTTATTTTTAAAATAAAAATGAAAACTAATTTATTTTTGAAAATTATATCATATTATACGTATTTGAATATTTTATTTTAAATTGACTTGGACTATCGAGTATATGTAGATTTTGAATATACGTCTGATCCATGTGTATACGAGGCCTCAAATATACTGGAAGGATATATAATCACACTCTAGTCTCCTGAGGATGATTCTGATGATGAGGCCTCATCATTAGAGTCTATGCTCGAGTTTCGAAAGTGGGATATATTTATATTTCCAATTGACTGGTGTGAGAACCAAAGCATAGTTAGAATTTATTGTTGTGATCTGGCACTAAAAATCTTATTTTTGACTATGTATTAAAGTTATGTGTTTGAAAAGTTAATCCACCAATTGATTGCTGCTTGTGTTGTTTGATTATTAGTTTAACTAATAAAAATATTAAATTGATAATTAATTTAACCAATATGTGAATGAATGGTAAATTTAGCCAAATCGAATCAAATATTGAACTGAATTGAAAGTTTACTGAAATCGCAATTACGTACATGAATATACATTGATCAGGTCATAGCATGAAAGCCCAACAAATAGGTACATGTTTACTAATTTATTGGGTTTTGATGATTTTATGAACCGATTGGCTAGCCGCTTGGCTTTTTCTTTTCTTTTTCGGATTGATGAGGGCCCTATGTGGCTAGATGTGGTTTTAAAGGTCTCCCCGTATAAAGGAGGTTTTGGCGAATTTTTTTCGAAAATTTAGGGTGTTAGCCAAATTTTTGAAGAATCTCAAATTTCGTAGAAACTGAAATGTTGAAGAATGAAAGCCAGAATGAAAGCTGAGATGGTTGGTTAAACAACTTTCAGCTCCGTTCCTTTTCGAGGTCGAAAAGATTTTAAGTGGGGGAGATTGTAACAACCCGGATTTTCAGAACCAAATTAAAATTTTTATTTTATCTGTTTTAATGGATTTTGAATATTTAAATGATTTATTTTAAATTATAATGATTTAAAATTTATTTTAATCGAAGTTAGAACATATAATTTAATTATAATTATAAATAGAGTTTGAAATGGCGTAGTAGTTTGAAAATTCGATTATAAATTTCAATTGAATGTATAAAATTCATTTTAAATCAGAATTGGACGAAACAAGAAACGTTATAATCTATTTAACTATATATTTCTAATGAATGTATGGAACTGAGATTTCACTTTATAAATGGCAAGTAGTGACCAAATTAAAATTAAGAATAGTCGCTATGGAATTTAATTATATTTTCGTTATATTATATATGGCCCAAAAAGTTACATTTTGCTACGGATGAATTTGGACTCGAACCCACTTCCATTGAGTTCAAAATGCCGTTTGCGACTCCGAAAAGTATAAGCTTCGATATATTCCGAGATTCGAAATTGTGGCATTTTGGTTGGGTCTTAGGTTTGTCAAACATAACCCTTAAAAAAATGAAATTTTGCATATGAGCTCAGAATTCGATGAGACCAATTTTATTGGATTCATAATGACAATTTATTGTTGAGTTCCAAAATACGCTTCGAACGGAGTTAGTATGTGGCCGTGCGAGGCGAAACCATTTGTTCAAAACAGACAGTCATTTTGCAAAGGAATATTATTGATACAACCTCGAAATTCAATTCTACTTTTTTTTTTTTGGATTCGTATCTTGAAATAATGCTTAAATCCAAAAGGACATGATTTTTGGAGTAGCCGTTTGGGCGGGCAAGAAGAAAAGGTGTGCAAAATCGCATTTTTGAAAAATATCTGAGCATCTTTGAGAATTTTAACGGAAGGTCAAACGAACTCGGAATTCAACGAATCTTGTCTCGTTGGACTCGTCTTTACGTCAACTATCTCGTGTCCAAAATCCACGGAAATTGGAGTTCGTTTACGTTCGGACGATCAGATGGAAAAAGAGATAAAAGCACTTATCTTCCCTTTCTCTCTTCACTTTTCTCTTTCTCCTCTTTCTTCCTCTTTCCCTTTTAATGGGGAGCTCCACTCCCATGCCGCTGCCCCTCCTTCCTCCTCCAACCGCCGACAGCCCTCTTCTCCTCTTCCTCCTCTAACCGCCGACAGCCCTCTTCTCCTCTTCCTCCTCCTCTCCTCCTTCTCCTCTTCCTCCTCTCCTCTCTGTCCTTTTTCCCTCTTCCAAATTTCAAAACCCTTCTCCAAACCCTAGCTTCTCCGGCCACCACCACCACCTCCCATGCCCCACCGCCACCACTAGCGGCTTCCCCACATCCAGTCAGGTCTGCCACCCCTTCCCCTCGTCGCCCAGTTTCGGCCGTGGGCCCCATTTCACCCAAAAAACCATTTTCTCCAAAATTCCCATTTTGCAAATAACACCCTATCACTATTTCACCAATAACTCCCAAACCGTGCATTTCTAATACCAAAGTTGTAGTTCATGATTTTCTCTTCGATTTGAGTATATTGAAGTCCTACTTTAGATTGCGGAGCTGTCCGGAAAACGCGTCCGAAGATCGCTGATCTGTTGCAGTTTTTCGTGATTTCCGGCGAATTAGTGCAGTTTTGGAAGAAAGTCCACTAGGCGAAAGTTGTCCGGAATGACGCGTTTGGGCTAAGGACAAAGTTTGGTGAAGATTGGAGGCCGTATGAAGATTCTAGAGCAAAAAAGGTGAAATCGGATGACGGAAACGACAAAACGGAGACCGCACGACCAAATTCTACAGTAGAAGTGTCGAGGCAATTGGTATAGCTTAGTTGAGAACTTCTTACTCTAATTTTGTTTATAGTTAAATATATACTAGGATGCAGACGGTGCTTAGTAGCATCCGACACCCTTGATTGAAACCATGGATGTTTGGTTGTTTGTTTTGATTGATTTAGTTGGTTGAATTTGGTTTGGGATGTGAATGGAATTGATTAAATTTGGTTTGAGTATGGTGCGAGCCATTATTAGGCGAGGGATAAGACTAGGCTTTATTCTGGTTCTAGTATCGCGCCGTTATGCTGCCAAAATTTTCTAAAATATGTTAGAACAATAAAAATATCATTTTTATTGTATAAATGAACTGTATAAAATATTCATGTGTTAAAATAAATATTTTATCATTAAAAAAATAAATATTTTATCATTAAATAAATAAATTTTAATGTGTATATGAAGGAAAATAAATATTCATTTACAAATCAGACGATTTGTTTATGTACAATCATTTGACTGATATTGATTGGGACGATTCATTTTACACATCGCCCAACTGCACAAATAAAAATCTGTGTGTTGATTGAAACCCCACACGGGTATTGGGATGATATTTGATGTACACTAATCCTAATTATTTAGTTGTATGTCAATCGATTGGTTGACAGACTGTTGTAAGCATTAAATATTTATATTTAATGCTTATGTAGTTGTGTAAGGCACTCTGGGTGATGGTTGATTGTGTATCATGGTTGTTGTATACATGTGTTGTCTGAAATCCATATAAATAACATTATATGGTAATTGACTGTGTCTGATTCCAATTCGGGAATAAGAAATATTTTAAAATAAAGAATGTTTTAAAATAAAGTATTTTTTAAAATAATATGTTTCAACAATAAAAATCACATTTTATTGTATGTATAAAGAACAAAAAAATCATGTGTTAAAATATTTTTTTGTTAGATAAAAATATTATTTTTAGCATGTTAATGAAGTGAATTAATTAGTCATGTGTTGAATAAAATTTTTGAACAATAAAAATATCATTTTTATTGAATGTATAAACAATATAAAATATTCATGTGCTGAATAAAATGTTTGAACAATAAAAATAGTTATGTAGTTAAACACCAGTTTAACCCGAACGGGCTTATCGATCGATTTTATTCATTTTATAATGAATATCGAAAAGAAGTAATTTCAAAGTCTAATATTTTGAAAATATTATCATTTTAATATGATCAAGATATAGAATATTCAATTTTGATTTAAAATTGATAATGAAGTTGGAATCGTTTTGAAATAAATTTACAAATGATTTATAAAATACGTTTTAAATGGAAATCAAGGAAATACATATAATATATTATATATTATTTAAATAAATATATATATATATATATATATGTATGTAATGCCCTGAATAGAACGCGCCGCGCAGCGACCGTTAGCGAATTTCGACCATTAACTTCAAATTGATGTAATGGGAGATCCGACCGTCGGATTCTCCTAAAACCAAAATTGTTGGGTTCGTATCAAAAAGAGCTTTCCAATGAATACAAGAGATTTGAAATCTAACAGTTGGATTTGGCATTATGCCCAAATCAATTTCAGAAAAGGTCGTTGTAAATGCAGTTTGGTGACCGTTATTGGAAACCGACTGTAAAGGCCAAAATAAAATTACTAAAAAATATGGAAAAATTATGTAAAATCATTATAAATGACTTGGAAAGATTTTGGATGAAAAATTCTAAGTTTGAAAAGATAAAAATATATTTTTATCAAAATGAACTAGTTATTAACTAGAATAATAATCCAATGTTTTTAAATAAATAGATTAGATTTGTAAATGGTGTTAACATAATTAGAATTTTCCAAAGTATGAATTGGAATGGAAATTATCTTTGAAATATTTCGATATTGGATTCCGTGATTACATAGATATTGTTATGGGAATTTGGAAGATATAAATATCGTTATTCCCAACACGATATTTGTTGATTTCAGAATTTGATATTGAATATAAGCCGATATAATTTCTATTCAGAGCCTTTTATTTAATGTCAAATTGGATTTTGGGTTTATCGTGAATGGTGTCTTCAATAACACTGTTCTTAAACCCCGATGAGAAAAGAATAAATCTTTAAATTAAGATTCAATGAAGTTTTCCAATTAATTAATATTTAATTGGAATTGAATAAAACAAATTGGATTTTGGGTTTATCGTGAATGGTGTCTTAAATAACACTGTTCTTAAACCCAGTTGAGTAAAGAATAAATCTTTTAACTAAGATTTAGATAAGTTTACCAATTAGTTAATATTTAATTGGAATTGAAATGAAAGTTGATTGTAGGTTTATCGTGAACTGTGTTTTAAACGACATTTGTTCTTTAACCCAAATAACAGTGAAATTATTATAAATCTTTTATTAAGATTTAAGTGGAAATTTACCAAGGTAAAGTTTTCCAATTTAATAGAATAAATTAGAATTGTATGGAATTCGATTTAATAATAATCGAGATGTGCTTCTGTAAAAGGAAACTGTTACTATACCTGGAATTTAAAAGGCTTTGTCATTATTCCATTTGTATTATTAGTCTGATACGGAAATTTATATCGATTATATATTGATCTGATTTCTGTACTGATTCCATATTTAATGGAAGATGAATTTGGGTTTGTCATGATCTGTGTTTTAAATGATATTGGTTCTTTAACCCGATTAAAGGAAGGATTTATTTTCCTAAATTTGAATAGTCATTAAGTGATGATTTTTGAGATCAAAACCGAACTAGAGTTTTAATGAATCTTTATTAGATTAAAATGCGAATGAGATAAATAAATTTATCGAATTCATGAAATGATCAAGAATGGAGTACCACCAGTTTTACTCCAAGCGATAGTAAAATATTTAATTAGATTTGAACGTAAAGGGGTAATTAACTTTACGCAGAACATAGTGGTTGTTAGATACGGAGTATTACTAGTTTGCTCCATGGGATGAATAGGTTGGGATTGGGATAATAAATAATAAATGATTACTTCGGTAAGGTTCGTTAATCCCGAGTAGTTTTATAAACCTTAGTTTGGTTTAAAATTGATAAAGGATAAAATCAAATCTTTTGAATTGATATACAAAGGAAGATTAATGAATAAATTTAAAAGTATTTATCTTTGATAAAATTAATGGGAACCTTTCCCTAATAATATGAATATTTTATTAAAAGAATATTCTAATTTGGAATGAGGAGTATGATGTGTTTTTATAGCACTTGATTATTGATTATAAAATACACGAGTTATTCGCAAAGATCGGGTTTAACCCATTCTGAATAATTACTACGACGACTAAAGTCGACGATGAAGACAGTGGTCGAAGACCGAAGTTCTTCACATCGTTTGGATGATTACTGATGTCTTGATTGGGCTGTACACCTAAGACAAGGTAATAAGTGGTGATCGTTCAGACATACTTGGAGATCGACGGATATGCAAGGACCTCTCTCCTGTATTGGGCATATGGAACGAGGAATAAGGTACCTCCAGTTTTGTTTAGACCCAGAACGGACTTGTAAATGGATGTGTGTCTGACATTGGATTTTATACTGTGTTGATTGATCTCTATTAAATATATATTTGTTTGGTGTCGGATAATTTATTCTCTTGCTTGACATCCTTCTCTGAGACGTACGAGCTTAGAGGTTATATATTGATAGACATCAGTTGCATGGCGTGAATTGTCAGTGTGGCATGCTAAGATGCAAATGATCAAGGCTTTTGTTTAAAAGTAGAGTCTTGTGGATGATGATCGAAGCACTGCTTTAGTTAGCATAGCTTTGTGTACGGCGATACTTCGCGAGCCTCACACCCCGGTATAAGTCAAAAATGGGAGAGGAATGCAGGGAGGACATGCGTTTCTTTCTAGCTAGAAGTGGTGTCATGGTATGGAGCCCAAACATTTTTACTTTTGTGGATGATGGAAAGAGGCGCCTCAGATGGTGAGTCCCTATTGGCTTAGATTTTATGCCCCATAGGGCAGGGAAACGTATTTTTCAGGCATTACTAATCCACTAAAGTATTTGTGCACCGGCCCTGAAGATCCAAGGTGCAGCTGATCCTGAGACATGGTAGGCTAGATTGCCTCGAATTCGGTGAGGACGATCCCTAGCCTCGACTCATAGATGAAAATCCAACTTCCAATACGACATTGTGTGGTTTTGATTGTAGAACTAGTATGGCGACGTGATATATGGTATCCATGCCGTCTATGATTGATACATGTATATATTTGAAGTTGTTTTTAAACACTATGCACTTATAATATCAAAATAATTTGTTTTATAGCGTATCAAGCATTATTTGGCTATTATAAGGTAAAAGTCTATCCTCCGGCTCGCGTTGCATTGTGTGATGGGACCTGAGTTTTATAATAGCTTCATTTTTCCAAAAAGCATTGTGTTTTTTTATTTCAAACTAAGATTTATGTGGAGTAAAACCCTTCTGTGTTATATAGCGTGGTCCCATGACTTCCAAACTTTTAAAGTAAAAATTTAATAATTGTTTTAGTTCTCACACCAGTCCCATGACTGACCTGGAGTTAAATTTTTTAATCTAAACTCTTGGTGCCCATATTTTCCACACGGGCAGCTAGTAGTTTGGGTTTTACAGATATTATATTCATAGGATCCTGGTTTACAACTGAAGCGATATTCTAAAAGCTCTGTTTCCATGTATTTCTTTCAGTTGTATTTTGTATTATTTTTCCGTTGTTATTTAAATGTAATTTAAATATCTGATATGTTTCTGTTGTATATTATTTATTGATACTCTGATATATTCTTGTACTTTGATGTAGTTGTTATAATAAGCATTGGAATGTTTTTCTATTTGCGTTCTGATTTGTCGTGTTCTCAACTCCCTCTAGGCTTTCCCATAAGGGAGAGTTTGAGTCGTTTCACATTAATTATTCAAAATAATCATGTTTAGAGAAAATTGTTGAAACATTAAAAATGGTAATTTTTAGTGTATATTTAGATTCATTAGTAAAATTGACATGTTCATTAGAAATTATTTAGGGACTGAAAAGGACATTTTTAATGTATATTTAGTTTCATTAAAAATGATTCATTAATAAAATCAACATGTTCATTAGAAATTATTTAGAGATTAAAAAGGACATTTTTAATGTATATTTAGTTCCATTAAAAATGATTAATTTATAAAATTGACATGTTCATTAGAAATTATTTAGAAATTAAAAAGGATATTTTTAATGTATATTTAGTTTCATTAAAAATGATTCATTAATAAAATTGACATGTTCATTAAAAATTATTTAGAGATTAAAAAGGACATTTTTAATGTATATTTAGTTTTATTAAAAATGATTCATTAATAGAATTGTCATGTTCGTTAGAGATTATTTAGAGATTAAAAAGGACATTTTTAATCTATATTTAGTTTCATTAAAAATGATTCATTAATAACATTGACATATTCATTAGAAATTGTTTAGAGATTAAGGACGTTTTTAATGTTTATTTAGTTTCATTAAAAAAGATTCACTATTAAAAATGACATGTTCATTAGCAATTGTTTAGAGATTAAAAAGGACATTTTTAATGTTTATTTGGTCTCATTAAAAATGACATTTTTCTTGTTTATTTAGATTAAAGGGATTATATGTTAAAATAGGATTTGTAATAAAAAATGTTACATTTTACATGTTCATTTAGATTAAAAAGAATGACACACTAAAATAGAATTTGCCATAAAAATGTTACTTTTAACAAATTTGTTTAGATAAAAAGTATTACATGTTTTGATTCATTAAAATGTAATCACTTACATGTTAGCAAAGTAGGGAAAAGTTCATATGTTAATATATGTTTGTTTGTTGAAAACATCACTTTTAACATGTTAGTGAAATTGTCGAAACGATTTATATTTATATATACATAATATATATAAATATAAATTAAAATTAAATGAATCGTGCGTGGTAGTTCGCGTTTCGGAATTGTAACTTTAAACGATTATACTGAAAGATCCGACCGTCGGATTTTTCCCAAAACTGGAACTGTTAGGTTCGCTTTGGGAAGATCTTTCCAATGATATTAAATTTGTTAAGATCCAACGGTTACATTTTGAGAAATGTGCAATTCAAATTTGGATAAAAACAGCGCCAAGCGTCATTCGAATTAAATGGACTATTTTTATATAAATAAAAATAGCGATAAATCGTTATAAAATATTATTAATGATAAGAAATAATTTGAATTATATATATTCGAGAATTAATTGAAAAGACCGAATTAAATCTCATTTCAAATAATTATATGACAATTTAAAGTCGAAGACATTGAAGATGGTGGTTGAATACCGACGATCTTCACATCAAATGGATGACTACTGATGCCCTGCATTGGCTTGCTCCCAGTAAAAGGTTAAAGTGGTAGTTTTCCTGTAACACCCCTATCGAACAGCTAACACAAAGATCTTTTAGCACAGTGGTTAGTGCGTCGTGTTGCTCTCCGGAGGTCGGGGGTTCGAATCCCATGGGTGTCACATTTGGTATCAGAGCCTATACCCAGCCGGAATTGTGTGTGTAATGCTGAGGATGTTAGTTGGTGTGGTACTGATGTGGGTTACATGCACAACACCTGGGTGGTGAGTGATATGAGCCAACAAGGACATTGGTCTCTTTAAGGGAGGTAGTCTGTAACACCCCTCTCGAAAAGCTAACACAAAGATCTTTTAGCACAGTGGTTAGTACGTGGTGTTGCTTTCCGAGAGGTCGGGGGTTCAAATCTCGTGGGTGTCACATATCCGGACGTACTTGTTGATTGTCCGGATATGAGAGTACCTCTCTTCCGTATTGGACACACGGGACGAGGAATAAGGTGTCTCCGATTTCGTTCAGGCGCAGGACGGACTTGTAAATGATGTGTGTCTGACATTGGATTTCGTTCTGTGTTGATTGATTTGTATTAAATATATATCTTCTTGGTGGTGGAGAATTTATTCTCTTGCTTAACACCCTTCTCAGAGACATACGAGCTCAGAGGTTATATGTTGATAGACATCAGTTACATGGCATGAATTGTCAATGTGGCATGCTAAGATGCAAATGATCAAGGCTTTTATTGAAAAGCAGAGCCTTATGGTTGATGATCAAAGCACAAATTTGATTAGCATAGCTTTGTGTGTAGCGTAACTTCGTGAGCTTCACACCTCGGTAAGAGTCAGAAACGAGATATGGGAATGCAGGGAGTGCACGACGTTTCTTTCTAACTAGAAGCGGTGTCATGGTATGGAGCCCAAATTTTTTTACTTATGTGGATGATGGAATGAGGCACCTCGGAAATTGAGTCACTAGTGGCTCAGAGATTGGTCCTATAGGACCGACAAACGTGTGTTTAGGAATTGCCAATCCACTAAAGTATTTATGGACCGACCCTGCAGGATCCAAGTGTTCGCCAGGGTCCTGTCCCTGAGGCATTTGCTAGAGTGTCTCGAATCGGTAAGGAGACCGTCCCAAGCCTTGACTAATGATTGAAACCCAATTTCCGATATGACATTACAGATTTGATTGTAAACCTATATATGGAGACATAGTATATGGTAGCTATGCCATCTAGGATTGATACATTTACTTTGAAAATGTTTTTAACTGACTAAACACTAATAATAATATCAAGTTTTATACGTATTAATCATGTTTGACCATTATAAGGTAAAAGTTTATCCTTTGGTTTGCATTGCATTGTGTGATGGGACTTGAGTCTTATAATGGTTTCATTTTTCTAAAAAGCATTGTGTTGTTTTTGAAAGATTTACTTATTTTATGAACTGGAAATCCAATAGAGTAAACCTGTTCCGCGCTAGCGGTGTAGTCCTGTGATTAGCCATGTTATTAAATAAGTCAAGTAAGATTTCTCATACCAGTCCCATGACTGACTCGTAGTTTTTTCACTTTCAAACTAGGGTGCCCATATTTTCCACACGTGCAGTTGAGTGGCTTGTTTTGCAAATATTTATTTATTGACCAGGATTCTGGATCGAAGCTCAAAGCTGTGTTCAGAGCATGGATAGTCTTCCGCTGCGTTAGTTTATTTGTTTCCGCTGCATTGTATTAAAATTATTGTAAATTAATCTTCCGCTGTAGTATTATTTTTTGATGTACTCTGATATATTATGTACTCTGATGTAACATTATTATGATGTTCATAAAAGTCTTCTGTTATTTTGTTCTGATGTGTTGTATGCCCAGATTTAGCGTATCCGGCAATTTCCCGCGAGGGGATTTTCATGTTACTACAGTTGATATCTGAGCTTTGGTTAACTCAAATCTTTGGGGTACAACTCGTTAGAACTGAACAAAGACTCACCAGAGGTAGGACTAGAAATATCCTGTAAAGGAATACTCATTAGAGATAGGATCAGTAGCATCCTAGAATGAGAAACTCGTTAAAGGTGGGGTTAGAAATGCCCTAGAATGAGTTGGGAGTGACAGGTTTATAATTAACATATTTGTGATTATATATATATAATCCGATCTTAGAAAATATGATTTTTGATATATAAAAGTTATATATATTTGAAAAGCTAATCAATTAATTGATTGATGATTGTGTTGTGTGATTATTAGTTCAACTAATAAAATTATTGAAACCAATAAAAGAATGAAAACTGAGTTGGTTAGTTAAACAACTTTCAGCTCCGTTCCTTTTTTAGGACGAAAGATTTTAAGTGGGGGAGATTGTAACAACCCGGAAATTTAGAACCAATTTTAAAATTTATTTTAAGGAAATTTTGTTAGAAAATGCATCAGAATTTAAAAATTCCATTATTAAATTATTGAATTTAAAAAGGTTTTGAAATAAAATTATGATGTTATTTATGTATGATTTCAAATTTATTTCTAATAAACAATTATTTGTAATTAGATAAATAGTGATTTATAACAATTGAAATTAGTATCAAATTGTGTGTATATTTGTAATAATTAACTTCAAACAATTGATAATAAAGAAAATAGTAGACTTGTAAGTGATAGCAATTTTTATTGTAATTAGTAATAATGATTGATTAGATTATTAGCATATTGTATTATGTTTGAGATTTCTATAGTTTAATTCGAGGGAAGTGTATCAGTTAGCTTTTATAAGTTTTTTCCCTTCTTAAAAGAATGAAGGAATTTGAATTGAAAAGCAATGTATACAAATAAAAAAAGAAATAAATGTACATGTTTTCTTCGTATTTTACACTGCTTATTTCAAAATAAAAGAAAATCATACATTCCTTGTATTTGAACAAAGTCAACATGCTTGGTTTACATTTAATTTATGAAAATCAATTAGAAAATCTTCCAAAGAAACACTAGCAACCTAAATATGAAATTTTACTATAATAAATTGTGTAATTAAAAATACATAAATGTGGATAGAAACGGAAATAAACGCATGATAATTGTGTAATTGAAAAGAGCGGAATTTGAATAAGTTAGCAATAAAAGGGTTAAATTTAACAATTTGGTTGATTAAGAAAAAGAAATAAATTAGGAAAGAATTAACTTAGTTAATTTGGTTAATTAAAATTTGTAAGAGCATAATTCGCTTTTAATAAATAAAGTAATAATAAGACTTAATAAATAGGTCGTTAGAAATTGATGGGTCGATTGAGCCTATTAATTGATAGGGGCAAATAATTAATAGGAAATGAAGAATTTTAGTTGTAAATTAAAGATAAATAAATGAGAATTCTTAAATTGTTGCAATTTAGTAATGCAAATAATGTGTGTAGATAGATTTGTGTTTGAAATTTTTAATGAATAAGGACAAATGGATTTATAGGAATGAATTTAAATGAATTATTTACTAATTGCAAATCAGTGACTTATTATTGAATGCCATATTATATGCTCAGTAGTTATTGTTGATAAATGTGCCATTATAACATGTAATCAAAGGGGATTTAAGGAATCAGAAATGAGAAATAAATACGCCACCTCAGCCAATTTATTTTCTTTGTAACAAACAACATATGGATAAACGATTTTTTTTTGAAATAAAAGTATTAAATAATATTATATATTTATATAAATACCCCTAGAAAAGGGCAAACCCTAATTCTATTATAACAACCATTGGCTTCAATATTAATGGCCGATAAGCTCCGGATCTGATCTCCAAAATCTTCATAATCCATTCAACAAAAATTGAAATTCATAAAACGAAAAAGGATCAGCATAGCAAGCTCTCTCTTCTCAACGACCATGATCGGATTTAGCATCATAGATTGGCCAGAATCGGGGCGAAGATCGCCGATGTTTGCACCCAAATTTATGGGTCCTTGGGGCAGCGAGTTCGAGGCAATTCTAGCCGTGGGGAGGAGGCGCAAGGAGCTTCAAGGTGGCATTCTCGGATCGAGCTCAGGTGGTGTGAATTTCCGTGCATGGTGGAGGATTGATGTCAAGCAGACGGTTTTACCTGAAGCGTGTTATACATCGAAGAAGAAAACGTATTAAAAGTGGGATTAAGGTTAAAGGAATTTTAATTAATTAATTGCCGTATTAATTATCCAATGTTTAAATGATCGTAATTCTTTTATACACTATCAGAATCGAGAAATTCAAATTGCGTTGGAATCATGAAAGTGAACTCTACAACATGGAGTAGATCAGAACTGAAACAGAGGCCGTACGGATTTTTGATAAAATTAAACATATGTTTAATTTTATTTAAAATTATCATTTTATCAATTTCTAAAACCGATCAAGGTGAGATCTCTTATTTAAAATTTAAAATTAATTATTATTGTGTTGAAGAAATTTATATATATATACACGCTGTTAAAATTCAGTTGTGTGTTGTATGAGATTTGGACTAATTGATTTTGTTTGTGGTGATCCGTTGGATTGAATTGGATAGAATAGAAATTGTTTATTCAGTAAAATTCTATTTTTTTATTGAATACATGAAACATAGGGATTTTTTATTCAATAAAATTCTTTTTTTTATTAAATATATGAAACATAAGAATTGTTTATTCAATAAAATTCTTTTTTATTGAATACATGAACATAGAAATTGGTTATACAATAAAAATTCTTTTTTATATTGTATATGTGAATCATAGGATTTGTCAAAAATAGTTATACAATAAAAATTCCCTTTTTATTGTAACATGTGAATCGTAAATTTTTTAGATTTGTTGCACAATAAAAATATTCTTTTTATTGTACATGTTAATGATAGAGTTTGAAAGAATTTATTATATAATTAAAATATTCTTTTTATTGTACATGTTAATGATAGAATTTGTTAGAATTTTTTATACAATGAAAATATTCTTTTTATTTTACATGTTAATGATAGAATTTGTTATACAATAAAAATATTCTTTTTATTGTACACGTTAATGATAGAATTTGGTAGAATTTGTTATACAATAAAAATATTCTTTTTGTTGTACATGTTAATGATAGAATTTGTTATACAATAAAAATATTCTTTACATTGTACATGTTAATGATAGAATTTGTTAGAATTTGTTATACAGTAAAAATATTCTTTTTATTGTACATGTTAATGATAGAATTTGTTAGAATTACTTATACAATAAAAATATTTTTATTTACAGGTTAATGATAGAATTTGTTAGAATTTGTTATACAACAAAAATTGTACATGTTAATCATAGAAAATGTGTATACAATAGAATTCCTTTTTATTTGTACATATGAAACATAGAAATGTTTATACAATAAAATTATCTTTTTTATTGTGTTGGTAAACATAAAAATTGTTGGAAATGTTTGTACAATAAAATTATCTTTTTTATTGTATATGTAAACATAGAAATTGTTAGAAATGTTTATACAATAATTTTATATATTTAAACATAGAAATTGTCGGAAATGTTTATACAATAAAATTATCTTTTTTATTGTATATGTAAACATAGAAATTGTTGGAAATCTTATTTTTATTGTATATGTGAACATAGAAAATGGACAAAATTGGCTATAAAATTACATTTTTTCATTGTATATATACGAATCATAGAATTGGGCAAAATTGTTCATACAATAAAATTAATTTCTTTTATATATATGAATCGCTAAAGAAACATGTTTAGGGAAAATTGTTGAAAACATTAAAAATGATAATTTTTAATATATATTTAGATTCATTATTTAAAAGAATCATGTTTAGAGAAAATTATTGAAACATTAAAAATGATAATTTTTAGTGTATATTTAGATTCATTATTCAAAAGAATCATGTTTAGAGAAAATTGTAGAAACATTAAAAATGATAATTTTTAGTGTATATTTAGATTCATTAATAAAATTGACATGTTCATTAGAAATTATTTAGAGATTAAAAAGGACATTTTTAATGTATATTTAGTTTCATTTAAAAAGGATTCATTAATAAAATAGACATGTTCATTAGAAATTATATAGAGATTAAAAAGGACATTTTTAATGTATATTTAGTTTCTTAAAAATGATTCATTAATAAAATGGACATGTTCATTAAAAATTATTTAGAGATTAAAAAGGACATTTTAAATGTATATTTAGTTTCATTAAAAATGATTCATTAATAAAATTGACATGTTCATTAGAAATTATTTAGAGATTAAAAAGGACATTTTTAATGTATATTTAGTTTCATTAAAAATGATTCATTAATAAAATTGACATGTTCATTAGAAATTATTTTGAGATTAAAAGGAAATTTTTAATGTATATTTAGTTTCATTAAAAATGATTCATTAATAAAATTGACATGTTCATTAGAAATTGTTTAGAGATTAAGAAAGGCATTTTTAATGTATATTTAGTTTCATTAAAAATGATTCACTATTAAAAGTGACATGTTCATTAGAAATTGTTTAAAGATTAAAAATGACATTTTTAATGTTTATTTAGTTTCATTAAAAATGACGTTTTTCATGTTTATTTAGATTAAAAGGATTATATGTTAAAATAGGTTTTGTAATAAAAAATGTTACACTTTACATGTTCATTTAGATTAAAAAGAATGACACATTAAAATAGAATTTGCCATAAAAATGTTACTATTAACAAGTTTGTTTAGATAAAAAGAATTACATGTTTTGATTCATTAAAATGTAATCACTTACATGTTAGCAAAGCAGGGAAAAGTTTATATGTTAATATATGTTTTTTTGTTGAAAACATCACTTTTAACATGTTAGTGAAATTGTCGAAACGATTTATATATATATAATATAAATTAAAATTAAAATTAAATGAATCATGCGCGGTAGTTCGCATTTTGGAATCGTAACTTTAAACGATTGTACCGAAAGATCCGACCATCGGATTTTCCCAAAACTGGAACCATTAGATCTGCTTTGGGATGTTCTTTCCAACGATATTAAATTTATTAAGATCCCACAGTTAGATTTCGAGAAATGTGCAATTCAAATTTGGATAAAAATAGCGTCAGGGCCGCGTAATGACCCGAAGCGTCATTCGAATTAAATGGATATTTTATATAAATAAGAATAGCGATAAATCGTAATAAAATATTATTGATGATAAGAAATGATTTGAATTATATATATTCGAGAATTATTTGAAAAGACCAAGTTAAATCTCATTTCAAATAATTATATGACGATTTAAAGTCGAAGACGTTGAAGACGGTGGTTGAAGACCGACGATCTTCACATCGAATGGATGACTACTGATGCCCTGCATTGGTTAGCTCCCGGTAAAGGGTTAAAGTGGTAGTTGTCCAGACGTACTTGTTGATGGTCCAGATATGCGAGAACCTCTCTTCCATATTGGACATACGGGACGAGGAATAAGGTGCCTCCGGTTTCGTTCAGGCCCAGAACGAACTTGTAAATGGAAGTGTGTTTGACATGGGATTTCATTCTGTGTTGATTGATTTCTATTAAATATATATCTGCTTGGTGGTGGAGAATTTTTCCTCTTGCTTAACACCCTTCTCTGAGATGTACGAGCTTAGAGGTTATATATTGGTAAACATTAGTTACATGGTGTGAATTGCCAATGTGGCATGCTAAGATGCAAATGATCAAGGCTTTTGTTGAAAAGCGGAGCCTTGTGGTTGATGATCAAAGCACAACTTTAATTAGCATAGCTTTGTGTATAGCATAACTTCGCGAGCCTCACATCCCGGTAAGAGTCTGAAACGGGATAAGGGAACGCAGAGAGTGCACGATGTTTCTTTCTAGCTAGAAGTGGTGTCATGGTATGGAGCCCAAACATTTTTACTTATGTGGATGATGGAATGACGCACCTCGGATATTGAGTCCCTAGTGGCTCAGAGATAGGTCCTATAGGATTGGAAATCGTGTGTTCAGGAATTGCTAATCGACTAAAGTATTTGTGGACCGGCTCAGCAGGATCCAAGGGTTCGCCAGTGTCTGAGCCCTGAGGCATTTGCTAGAGTGTCTCGAATCAGTAAGGAGGCCATCTATAGCCTTGACTCATGATGGAAACCCAATTTCCAATACGACATTATGGATTTAATTGTAAACCTATATATGGCGACATAGTATATGTTAGCTATGCTGTCTAGGATTGATACATTTACCTTGAAAATGTTTTAAACTGACTAAACACTAATAATAATATCAAGTTTTATACGTATCAATCATGATTGACCATTATAAGGTAAAACTCTATCCTCCGGTTTGCGTTGCATTGCGTGATGAGACTTGAGTCTTATAATGGTTTCATTTTTCTAAAAAGCATTGCGTTGTTTTTGAAAGATTTACTTATTTTATGCACTGGCAATCCAATGTAGTAAACCCGTTCCGCGTTAGCGACATGGTCCTGTAATTAGCCTTATTATTAGATAAGTTAATTAAGATTTCTCACACCAGTCCCATGACTGACTCATAGTTTGTTTCATTTGCATACTCGGGTGCCCATATTTTTCACATGGGCAGTCGAGTGGCTTGTTTTACAGGTATTTTTTTTATTGAGCAGGATTCTGGATCGAAGCTCAAAGCTATGTCCAGTGCATGGATAGTCTTCCCCTGCATTAGTTTATTTGTTTCCACTGCATTGTATTAAAATTATTGTAAATTAATCTTCTGCTGTAGTATTATTTTTCGATGTACTCTGATATATTCTTTACTCTGATGTAACATTATTATGATGTTTATAAAAGTCTTCTGTTATTTGATGTGTTGTATGCCCAGAGTTAGCGTATGTAGGATTCGAACGGTCTTGGTCGATTTAGCGATCGATTAGGTCCAAGCGAAATTTGTATCGTTACATCCCCCGCTTAAAAAAAGTTTGTCCCAAAAAAGAAATGGAGCTGGAAGTTGTTTAACAAAGCAACTCTACTTTCATTCTTCCTTTAGTTCTTCAACTTTTCAGTTTCTAAGAACTTCACCCTAAATTTCGCCATAACCTCCTTTGTACGGGGTGGTCTGAAAAATTTATTGGGCTGTATTAGGCACCAAAAAAATCAATATATCATATACAAAACAAATGTGCACACACATAATAATTTATAAGCCATACTCCTTCCTCAAACCCACACACGGTAATCAAAACGAGAGAGACGAGTGTACTTTGTCATCTCCTGACCTATGTTGAGTTTATTTAATCCTATCATTTTTCCATTATATGTTGTTATGTCCATATCAGTCTTCAGTTTGACTTATAAATCTGTCCTCGCCTGTAACAACCCGTATTTTCAAAACTAATTTTAAATTTATTTTTAACTAGTTTTGATAGAAATTAAACGTTTTAGACGATTTATTTTGAGAATAAACGACAACAAAATTATTTTAATTGAAGTTAGAACGTATAAATTTATTTTAATTATAAAACGAGCTTAAAATGGCATGGTAGTTTAAAAATTCAATTTTAAATTTCAGTTGATTGTAAAAAATTCAAATAAATCGGATTTCAGTAAAACAAGAAACTTTAGAATTTGTTTAATTATATCTTTTTAATTAATGTGAGAAATTGAGATTTCGTTTTATAAATTGTAAGTTATGTCCAGTTTAAAATTCAAAATATTCTCTATAGAATTTATTTATATTTTAATATATATAGGCCTTAAAAATATCCATTTTGCAAACGACCTCTGTTTTTTACGAAACCACTTTTATTGGATCCGGAATGTCAAATTATTGCCAAGTTTAATATTTAAAGTCATTTGAACATAGTATGTGAGCGCAATAAATTTAAACGTATTTTAAATTTTAGTTTGAATATAATAAGCTAGCTAAGAGGCCAATTTTCAAACGGTCTCCAAATTCAATGAAATTAATTTTTTAGGATCGTATCATCAAAACATAGCTTTTTTTTTATTTTCATAATTTCTGGAGTCGGTATGTGGCTCCGGTAAATTAAAATATATGTTCAAATTTAATATTGACCGTTATATTAATTTATATTTTAATTTTGATAAAAACTGATTGAAACAGTCGAATTGGATTACGAAACATATCTCATTGTGTCCGAAATAAGGGTATTTAGTTAGGGAACGATAGTCATTGGGTTTGGTTTGGAATCCGAATTGATAAACCACTAATATTGTAAATAAAATAACAATTGAATATATATATATGTAATAAAACCCTAATTCTCCCACATAATTATCCGCCGTCGTCACTCATTAATGGATGCACCAAATCGTCCCAATTTCAAACCCAAAATTCTCCCAATTTGTAAAGAATTAACCCAAACTTAATATGCGAAACTTGTTGAGAATTTCACCAGTTTGAATTTGATGCGGGTTTGATTGGAAATGGTGGAGCAAGCAGCTCGATTTTCAAGCTCAAAGGGACAGCCGTCGCACACCATTTGAGGCACAAGGGCCCTACCGAGTTGGCTGCGATCGAGGGAGGTCGTGGAGCTCGTGTCGACGCACAAGGGGAGGGTATGATGAAGGTCCGGCGGTCTCTTGTGGCGATGTGCTGAAGCCCAAGTTCATGAAGCATGGGTTCTTTTTTTGCCTGGAACGATAACGAAGGGAGGAGGAGTGATTAAGGGAAAGTAACTAAAATTTATTTATTTATTTTTGTAATCAATGTATTATATAGCATATCTTTTTCATACGAGATCGAAATCCTATGATATCAGTTGCGTTGCGTTCATATCAGTGAGCACTACAACATGGAATTGACCAAAACGAAAAAGGAGCAAGTTGATTTTTAAGCTAAATTAAATGCTCGTTTAATTTAGTTTAAAAATAGAATTCCTCCATTAAAGACTAACAGAGTGGAAACCAAAGTGAGAACTTTCTCACTTAAGATATTGTACAGTTATTTATTTTATAACTGAATGTAGAGATTGCCAATGTTGATTTTTATTTGTTTAATCATCACAAAAATGTTGTAGATGCCTGTTAGCTCACTTCACTATTGTTTGAAACCCATGGATGATTTGATTGACTGTATTGTGTTTCGATTGTGATTTAACATATAAAAAATGATGTTAATAAACTTTTTGTTAGTTAAAATTAAATTATAAATATCCATTTATAATTTAAATAGTGAAAATTGTTTAATTAGAAAAATAATTCAAATCAAATTAGAATTGGTTAAATTTATTAACCAGTGATTAATTTGAATCCACTGTTATTGTTTGAAAACCCCAACGAGTCTGGGGATGATAATTAATTCACAACTCCCTTGGATTTAACTATTTAATGCTTATACAGTTGTAAATTGCACTTTGGATGTGAATGGAAGTTTAATAGTCGTTTGTCACTATTTTTAATTACATGCGATGTTTGGAAACCATATAAATAAAATTATATGGTGATTGATTGAGTTTGAATCTGATTCAGAATATATACGAATATTTTAAAATAATATTCAGTGGAGTATCAAAATATGATTTTGATGTTCGATTTTGGATGTATACAAAAATATAAAAATATGAAGCTGAGTTAAGTATATAATGCCTTTTTGACTCAAACATATTTTTATATCTATTTTATTCATTTAATGAATATCAAGAAGATGGAATTTCAAAATCTGACATTTTGAAAATATTATCATTTTGAGAATATAATAAAATGGGATGTTCAATTTTAATTTAAAACTGAAATGGAAGTGAAACCATGTTTAAAACAAATTTAAAACATTTTATAAATTATGTTTTTAAAAATAAATCGATGATATATATATATATTATATACTTATTGGCTTGAATAGAACACGCAACGCAATGACCGTTCACATATTTCAACCATTGACTTCAAATTGACGTAACGGGAGATCCGACCGTCAGATTCTTCTAAAACGGAACCATTGGCTTTGTGTCGAAAAGATCTTTCCAATGAATGTAAAAGATTTAAATTTGAATGGTTGAATTTTAAATTATGTCCAAATCAATTTCATGAAAGGTCGTTATGGACGCAGTTCGGTGGCCCTTATTAGTAACCAACGGTAAGGGCCTTAATATAATTATTAAAAATATGGAAATTTTTTGTAAAATCATAATTAATGATTTGGAAAGATTTAGGATGAAAAATTCCAAGTTTTGAAACAATAAAAATATTTTTATCTAAATAAACTAGTATAAAAATCCAATGATTTTGAGAAATAATAAATTGGATTTGCAAATGGGTTGTTACATAACCAGGAATTCCATATAAATTGGAAATTATCTTCGGATATTTCGATATTGGATTCCGTAATTATGCGGATATTGTTATGGGAATTTGGAAGATATTGATATCGTTATTCCAAAACAATGCCTGTTAATTTCAGAATTTTGTATTGAATATTAGTTGACATTTTTAAATAATACTGCTTTTGATAATACTACCTGGAAATTGGATTTTGGGTTCATTGTGAATGGTATTTTAAATAATACTGCTTTTGATCCGATAAGTGAAAGGAATAAATATTTTAAGTAAGATTTAGAGAAGTTTTCCAGTTTATTTAATTAAATTGGAATTGAATGGAATTCGATTAATAATAATAGAGATGAGCTTCTGTGAAGGAAGGCATTTACTATTTATGGAATTTAAAATCTTTGCCGTTATTCCATTTATAGTATTAGTCCGATACAGAAATTTATATCAGTTATGAATTATTCAAATTTCCATGAAGATTCCATGTCACTGGAAAATGACTTTGGGTTTATTGTGAACTGTGTTTTAAATAACATTTGTTCTTCAACCCAAATAAAAATAGGATTAGTTTCCCAAGTTAAAAAATCATTAAGTAATGAGTTTTGAGATTAAAACTGAACTATAGTTTTAATGAATCTTTAATTAGATTGAAATGTGAAAGTGATAATTCAATTTATCAAATTAGAGGAGTTTCAAGATGGAGTACCCCTACCCCTTCCCCTCTCCCCTTCCCCTGTAGTTTTACTGTATGTGATAGTTAAATCTTTAATTACATCTGAACGATTAATCGTAATTAAATTACCAATAACACGAAGGGTGTTAAATATGGAGTACTACCATTTTTGCTCCATGGGATGAATAGGTCGGGATTGGGAATAATAAAATAAAAGATTACTTCGGTAAGGTTCGTTTAATCCCAACTAGTTCCATAAACCTTAATCTGTTTTAAGTTGTGAAAAGAGATAATAAAATCTTTTGAAATGATATCCAAAGGAAGATTAAAGAATAAAGAATTTATCTTTGATAATATTAGTGGGAACCTTTCCCCAAAAACTTGAATATTTGAATAAAAGAATATTCTGGATTGGAATGAGGCGTGTGCTATTTTTGTGTATTTATCACATGATTATAAAGATAATCCAGTATTCGGAAAGATGGAGTTCAACCCATTTTGAATAACTGTTACAATGACTAAAAGTCAATGGTATGAAGACGTGGTTGAAGATCGAAGATCTTCACATCGTTAGGATGATTGCTGATGTCTCAACCTGGGGTGTACACCCGAGATGAGGTAATAAGTGGTGATCATCCAGACGTACTTGGAGTTCGACCGGATATGCGAGGACCTCTCTCCTGTATTGGACATATGGGACGAGGAATAAAGTGCCTTCGGTTTCGTTCAGACCCAGAACAGACTTGTGAATGGATTGTGCCTAATATTGTATTGTGTGTTATAATCGTTGGTCTCTGCTAAATATATATCTGTTTGGTGGTGGAGAATTTATTCTCTTGCTTAACACCTTTCTCTGAGACGTACAAGCTTAGAGGTTGTATATCAACATAAATTAATGGTATGGTGTGGACTGGCAATGTGGCATGCTAAGATGCAAATGATCAAGGCTTTTGTTGAAAAGCAGGGCCTTATGGATGATGATTAAAGCACAACTTTAGTTAGCATAGCTTTGTGTATAGCGTTAATTCGCGAGCCTCGCACCCCCGGTATGAGTCAAAAATGGGATAGTGACTGCAGGGAGTGAATGTGTTTCTTTCTAGCTAGAAGTTGTGTCGTGGTATGGAGCCCAGACATCTTTACTTATGTGGTTGTTAGATTGGGAGGCGCCTTGGATATAGAGCAAACTAAAAGGCTCGAGTGATAAGATCGGGAAACGTATTCTTCAGGAATAACTAATCCTCAAAAGTAAGAGAGGACTGGCCCTGAAGATCCGAGGGTTGCCTATAGGTGTGATCCTAAGTCATGTGCTAGAGTGTCTCGAATCAGTGAGGAGACATCCCTTGCCTCGACTCATAGATGGAATCCAATTTTCAATACGCTACTATCGGTTTTAGTTGTAAACCTATATGGCGACATAGTAGGATGGGGTACTATGCCGTCTATGATTGATACATTTATATTTGAAGTTGTTTTGACACTATGCACTTATAGTAATATCATATGATTTGTTTTAAAGCGTATCAAGCATGTTTGACTAATATAAGGTGAAACTCTATCCTCTGGTTTGTGTTTGCATTGTGTGATGGGACCTGAGTCTTATAATAGCCTCATTTTCGAAAAACATTGCGTTGTTTATAAATGATTTTATTTTGCGGTATTCATGGGAGTAAACCTGTTCCATGACATATAGCGTGTTCCCATGATTTACCCTAATTTAAAGTAAAGTTTAATAACTATTTTTAGCTCTCATACCAGTTCCATTACTGACCTAGATTTTATTATTTTCGCCTAAACTCTGGGTGCCCATATTTTCCACATGGGCAGTTAGTAGTTTTGGTTTTGGCAGATTTCTATTTAACAGGATCCTGCTTTACAGTTGGAGCTATATTCAGAAAGCTTTGTATCCATGTATTTCTTTCGGTTGTGGTAGTTGATGTATTTCCGCTCTGCATGTATTTATACACTTTAATTTCCACTGCTATGTAAATTATTGATCTCTGATATTCTTTTTCCGCTGTGCAATATTTAATCGTACTCTGATATTCTTGTATTATGATGTAAATTGTTGTAAAAGCAATGAAAGATTCTGTCGTTCTATGTTACGATGCATCGTGTTCTCGCACAACCCGTTGTTTTCCGTCTCTACAGGTATCTAGGGATTTCGGATCGTAACATTGCCATACAAGCATCTTGCTTATATGGTAATCCAAACCTCGTCATATAAGCGCCAAGTGCTTTTATGGAATATGATATGCTATGCTATCTTCAATAGTATGTTATGCGGTGTATTTCATAATTTATTGGTTACTATCCTATGGCGTATGTTGTATTTCACATAAAACAACCATCACAATGCATCCAAATCATTCACAGTAATTATAATATATAATAAAATTGCGCAACCAACTTATCAAGGTGCACTTGTTTGTCGGGCACGCAATTATTTCTTTACTCAATGCTAAGCCAATAACCTGCTTAACAAAAAGATATATATGCATTTACTGGAAATAAGGTGTCCATGTTTTTATTCTAGTATACAGGGATCTTCTGGCCCTCTTCACATAAGCACCAAGTAGTGATGGGCTCATATGGATGGTACATAACTCATAATATATGTTATGCGGCGTAGTCATAACTGACATATATCCAAGCATGAACATCAATACCACAAGTCATAATAGAAGATCAACAACCATCAACATATCATATATATAATATCATAGTGAAACATCACCTAAAAGATCAACTATATCATAGACACATCATATACCTTAGCGTGATGTGCCGCTTAAGGTATAAACCATGTATATGCATCTATCTACTAATATCTAATGCTTACCCGAGTACTGCTACGTACTTGAGGTGGCGTACAAAGTATCACATATCCAAAATATACGTACCAAAAATATACATATAAAAAATTATACATATCGTTCCTCTATCGCACCAAATAGGGACAAGCGCATCGATATCCCCTACTTATATACATAAGACTACTAAACACCGTCATTGCTCTGTGCTGGAGCTATGCACGAAGGGCCCTGATAAAGACAAATCCTTGGGAAAATCATCCTCAAAGCCCGGGGGGACAAGAGGCCAATCATCATCATCATCCTCATCTTCCATTTCTTCCTCCATCTCAACCTCTATTTCTATCTCATCCTAATCCACCACTGCAGTCTCCTCAACCGGCTCATCATCCTCTAAAGGTAATAGAGCAACTACGGCTCCTCATCCGCTAAAGGTTCCGGTAAAAGCTATAGGTCAAAAAGGATGAGCATGATCAATAACCATCATCTCCTCATAATCAGGGAGGGAATCTATAGCCGAGAGCGGTGGGTCTGACAACATCTCATCCTCCTCAAGAAGGGGCATAAGAATGGGGTCTCTCATGACCACATAGCCACACCCATTTAAACCAAATCCATTGTCATTCTCCAACATCCACTCATCATAATCGGTCGAGTCCTCGAGCTCTGGGTGTCTGATGTCATAGAAACATCCTCTAAGTCTGAGCCCGGATATGTATCTAGAAGGATCGGGGGTACGAAAACAGAAGCGACAACTGATATATATGCATTATTCCTACCATGGTCTGAAGCTACTACGGCTCTGTGATGATAGTAAGAACCAGAAGCGCTACTACCTGACCTCTCGGTAGAGCTGTCAGAGCTATCAAACGAACTAGTACTATCAGGACCATAGATACTATCTCCGGTATGTAAAGAAATCGGGGAACTATCACCAACACTGGAAGACGAGCTCCCATCGGAGGATGAGGAAGAAAGAATGAACAGGAGCTCGGGATGCCCGAGGGTGCAACCTTACCTCTCTATGAATTCGAAACAAAGAAATTTAAATTATATATCAGGTTTAGATCAAATCATTTAAAAACAAACAACTAATGCTTTTGTATATTCACTGTCCAAAATCATGAATACATCTCTTTCCATTTAAATCTTAAAGCATTTCAGAATTTATCGACTGTCCAACATCGCCGAAAAATCCTACTAAACAAATCCTAATTCAAATACTTCTAATAACAAATGAAAAATCAAAAGTTAAGACAGTTCATGGATTATTAAATTCCATAAATGTTTATTAAGTATATTTTCTCGATACTCATAAAATATATATTAGAAAATTAAACTATGTGCATGTTGTAACCACGCCTACATCTTCTCATGGACACGTAACTCTTAACTCATTTAGGGATATTTCTAACCCTACGTCTAATGGGTTTTCTCATTCTAGGATACTACTGTTCCCATCTCTAATGAGCATTCTTAAATAGAATGTTACTAATTCTATCTCTGAGGAATTCTTTCGTTCGGTTCTAATGCGTCTTGTTCTAGAGCTCTGTAAAGAAAAGCTCTGGTACCAAGTCTAACACGACCCGAAATACCCGCCCGGCCTAGACCGAACAAGAATGCGGATTGAGTGAGAACATGACGCGTCAAAACACAAACCGACAGAACTTTTCCTTATTATTGCAACAATTTAATCCAGAGTACAAGAATATCAGTGTGCAAATGAATATTACACAGCGGAAAATAACATCAAAGATAAGTAATTTTCATAGCAGCGAAAATAAAAATGTATCAATACAATGCATGGTGAAAATACATCAATAACATGGCTGAAAACATACACAGATACAGAGCTTTCCAAATATAGCTCTAGCCGTAGTCCAGGATCTTGTGAAAATAATCAATCTGCAAAACTAAAACTATTGACTGCCCGTGTGTAAAATATGGGCACCTAAAGTTTAGGTAGAAATAATAAACTCTGAGTCAGTCATGGGACTGGTGTGAGAGATAAAACAATTAGTAAAATTTTGCTTTAAAATAGGGTAAGTCACGGGATCATGCCGTATGTCACGGAACGGGATTACTTCATGTGAATAACAAATCTTGAAATAAAACAATTTATAAACAATGCAATGCCTTTTTGAAATATGAAGCTATTATAAGACTCAGGTCCCATCACACAATGCAATGCGAGCCGAAGGATAGAGTTTTACCTTATAATAGCCAAACATGCTTGATGCATTTAAAAAAATTCTTTCGAATATTACTATAAGTGCATAGTGTGACAAACAACTTTGAAACATAAATTTATCAATCATAGACGACATAGTACCCCATCCTACTATGTCGTAGTATTGGTTTACAGTTGAAATCAGAAGTCACGTAATGGAAATTGGATTTCCATCATGAGTCAAGGTAAGTGATGGTCTTCTTACCGATTCAGATCACGTCTACCAAGATGATCCAGGATTACACCTATGGGCAACCCTTGGATCCTACAGGGCCGGTCCACACCTAACGTTTGTGGATTAGTTATTCCTAGACAATACATTTCCCGGTCCTCTCGGACCTATCACTTGAGCCTTTTAGCCAGCTCTATATCCAAGGTGCCTCGTAATCCATCATCCACATAAGTAAAAATGTTTGGGCTCCATACCATGACACAACTTCTAACTGGAAAGAAACAATGCACTCTGTGTGTCCTTTATCCCGTTTCTGACACATAACAGGGTGTAAGGATCGCGAATTAGTGCGATACACAAAGCTATGCTACTTAAAGTTGTGCTTTGATCATCATCAACAAGGCCCTGCTTTTCAACAAAAGCCTTGATCTTTTGCATCTTAGCATGCCACCTTGTCAATCCATACCATACGTTTTCTGCCAATAAATAGCCTCTAAGCTCGTATGTATCAAAGAAGGGTGTTAAGCTAGAGTATAAATTCTCCGCCACCAAACAGATATATATTTAGCAGAGATCAATGAATACAGCGAGAAATACAATGTCAGACACACATCCATTTTCATATTCGTTCTGGGTCTGAATGAAACCGAAGGCAGCTTATTCCTCGCCTCATATTCCCAATACAGGAGAGAGGCCCCGCATATTCATTCAATTTCCAAGTACATTTTAAACTACCACCATTATTACCTTGTCTGGGGTATACTATCCAACCAAGACATCAGCAACAGCTTAAAACGATGTGAAGATCTTCGGTCTTCAACTATCGTCTTCATCATTTACTTTACTCGCTGTAATAATTATTTTGAATGGGTAAAACCCATACTTTCCAAATAACTTGTGTATCTTTGTAATCTTGTGTAACACTCTGCATTTTTAATATAATTAAAAATATGTAAAAATATATGTATATTCATAGATAGGTAAATAATGATGATGTATAATGAAAATTAATTAATATATGGAAGAGAAGGAAAAATTAATTCGATAACAGTGTGCGTAACGGGAAAGATAAAAAAATAAGGATACTTAATTTAAATATCTGGAATTAAGTAAAACGGACATCAGCATTGCGTTCGTCTCGAAATTTTTCCTGGAATAGAGTCCAAGTTGGCGTAAATCGGACTCGTATGAAGGAGTTATGGCCTTTAGAAGATTCAACAAAAATTCATAACAGTTCGAAACTCAACCCAGGCAGCTGGGCAGGAAATTTCCTGCCAAAACAAGGCAGGTCGACCTGGGGGTCAGGTCGACCAGGGGGTTGACCTAGGAGTCAACCTACCCCTAGGGAGGTTGACCTGGGGGTCGACCTATCCCCAGATCTGGGCGATTTCAGTTCCTGTGACGTTTTTGATGTGCTGTACGGGTCAGGTGGCTTCTAGGTCAATCTAAGGGCTCTAAAACACTCTCTACACCTATAAATACATAGCAAAACCTAACCCTAATTCATAACAATTCCCTAAGACACCTCCATGCCTCCAAACTTCAAGAAAACATTGCCGCCGCCCCAAAACTCTAAATTATATTGCAAGTTCCTCATCAACTTTAGAGTTTAATCAAAACAAGTAGCAAAGTTCTTCATCAACAATTCATGCTCTTCACCAACAATCAAATAAGAATATTAAATCAGCGTTCTACATCAACAAATCGTTTATTTTCCCCAATCCAGTCAAGGTCTATGGAACTATAATAAACTTGTTGTATAATAGTATTATTATCATTCATTATTCCCCAGTTATAAATTCAATTCAAGATTCACATTATAATAAGTTCTTTTATTCTCCTTCCCCTTTTTATTTTTGGATCTAGGTTATCTCGAACCTAGACGAATCTTATTATACATATGTATGGTTGGAATATGGAAATATTGGGCATAATCTATTTTATGCAGTCGAGGAATATAATCTGAAATTTGGGGAATTGTGGCATAACAATTATTATTGCAAATATTAGGACAATTGGCGGAATTTGTTTGTGACTTGAAATTAAGCCTAAAAGGTGAATTAGATTATATGTATAAACGTGGGGAAATATATTGGGAAAATATTGATTTTATGAAATTGGGTATGATGGGATTTTGGAAATTGGCATGTTTGGATATGAATAACATGGAATTGGTGAATTTGGCTATAATTGAGTGATTTGGGTAAAAAGATCATTTCACGAATGTTTGTATAAGCAAAGTAGAAATGGGTTAAGTAGCACTTGACATATGAATAAACTTAACCAATATATAAGGAATGATAGTAACCTGTTAGGAACATATGAATGGAAAAATTAGAATAATAGGTATAGCCTATTAATGGGATTATAAGCATGAACATAAATTGGGGTTTTGGGTAAAGCTTGAATTTGATACTTGGGAATTGGATACGCCGTTAGGATCCTAGAAACATAAATAAAAATGGAATATGTTGGACAAACCACGTTTTTATGTAATTATGGAACTCGACACATGGCATAAAATTGACAATTGACATATGACATCTAGAATAAACATGAACATTATTGTGAATTGATAATTGACATATGACATCTAGAATGGACATGAACTAAACATGAAACATGGCTAGCTCGAGGTTAGAATGAGTTTGCGATGTAATCCTGCTCGGAACCACCCAGCACATCCAGTGACCGCAAACAATAGGTTCTAATGTGAGAAGTTAGTCATAACGTGCTTGAAACCCGAGGTTAGATTGAGTTGTGGTGTAATACTGCTTGGAATCTACCGGCACATCCAGTGACCGCAATAATAGGTCTAATGTGAGAGGCTGGGCATTAATAATTAATTAATGCTAATGACACATGCTAGTACGGTAAGGTTAAGTCAACATGAAATACTAGACAACACTTAACCAATTTGACTCGATCTATGGGTGGGTTAAGTCAACGTGAACCACTAGATTACACTTAACCAATTTGACATGATATATAGGTAGGTTAAGTCAACACGAACTGATAGATAACACTTAACCAATTTAACATGATATATGGGTGGGTTAAGTCAACGTGAACCGCTAGATAACACTTAACCATTTTGACTCAATATATGGGTGGGTTAAGTCAACGTGAACTGCTGGATAACACTTAACCAATTTGACATGATGCGTGGGTTGAATTGAATACGTGATTGGGGGTTAAGTCAACTTGGACACATGGGCAAACTTTACCAATATAACAATATCAAAGCAAGGAAAACTGGGGAATGATAAGATTAAATAATAGATAAACTTATCCTAGGGATAAAAAATGAATATGACTTAAGATGTAATACAAGACTCGAAGGGTGGGACGACATATACCATGAAATAAGTTAACCTATGCTGGAAATGTGGGAGAACACCCGTATGCTATCATTTGATAAAGAGAACTTAAGTCATGCTTGAATTCATAGGTAAACCTTAGTTAAAAGGAACTAAGTAACAAACCTTAGTAAAAGAGAACTAAGTAACAGAAACTAAGTATCAAACCTTGGTTAAGAGAACCAAGTAACAAACCTTAGTTTAGAGAACTAAGTAAATAACGAGAAAGAGAACTAAGTAGTAAACCTTAGTTAAGAGGACTAAGTTGTAAACCTTAGTTAAGAAAACAAACGATAAAGAGAAACTAAGTAGTAAACCTTAGTTAAGAGGACTAAGTAGTAAATCTTAGTTAAGAAAACGAACGATTAAGAGAAACTAAGTAGTAAACCTTAGTTAAGAGAACTAAGTATTAAACCTTAGTCAAGAAAACCAAGTAGAACACGAGGAGGAGCAAACGTCCATCTGATCATGAAGAAGGATCCAACGGTCCGGGTTACGAAGCACCAGGCTTCGAGGGGATGTGAGGGTACTCTTGGTATCCCTCTGTGAGGTTGCAGATGATCCTCCTGGGCTCACAGATGTTAAGGTCTGCGTTAGAAGAACCAAGAGTATGCCTTAGTTGTAATATAAGCAACCTAAAGACTAGGATGGACCAGCGTGAGGTGGTGATATCTTGTTTAGCCCTATGATAGCACGTCGTCGTCTACCTACCATCTTGAGTCAATCGAGTACATGAAGCGGAAAGGCGGAGAAATCCAACAGACCATATACTTGCTATCTATTTATGGGTGAGGTTTATCCAATAGGTTTGTGGGGCATAGGGGCCTACGTATAGTTCTCATTCTTGATTTTCTGGGGTGGCTTTCATTAGTTGAGGGAGGAGTCACGTGGGACCATTGCCACACACAGATAAAAACAGACCTTAGCATTTGCGTAGATAGATAACTTAAAGCTCCCGACCGAGTTCTGTGTTTCTTGATTTGCCCTACCAAAGGACTCGGGCCGCACATATAGAGGACATGTGCAACTTGACATCGATAACGATTCACAACACGTACGTGGGGAAAGTCTAGGAACAAATATCGCTCTGGGTAGTGTGTCCTAGACTAGGGGGCATCGTTCGATAGGTAGCATAATCCCTAGTTGGAAATAGGTCGTGTAAACCCTGAATCCAAGCAGCGTTCAATAGGTAGCATAAACCCTAGTGACCCTGGGTAGCGTTAACCCTGGTTGTATCATGGAAGCGCTCGATAGTAAACCTTAGAATAGATCTAGATGATACACAGAATCAAGCAAGATCGAGAGTGGCAGTCCAAACGATTTCGAGAATGGTGGCACTACACTAAAGTAGTGTAGATTTACATGATGAAGCCCGTACGACATACGTTAAGGGACTGTATATATATGTATATGGAAAGGATTAGACGAAGTAGGGGTATATACATATATGTTGTATTAGGTAAACCTAATAGTGGGACATGAGTATAGCCTAGAGAGCTAATATCGCGAATAACCTAATAAGCAAGAAAATATAACTAAAAGGTGTATGTAGGATTGTACAGTAGCTTATTCTAAGTCCACTCACACAGAACTTGTGTTCTGACCCCCTCCTAATTTCATGCATCCAGGTTAGGTTCATGACAGAGATGGTATAACTTTGTATACTGGTTTAGCAGTATTGTAATTAAGGTAAAGCAATATTTGAATATTATACTTTATTTCCTTCCGTTGTGAGATGCTTTATGAGTTTTGACATGTTTCTTTATCTCTGTCTTTTTCTGCAGGACACCAGAGCACCCAACTCGGGTTTCGATAGATTGGATTTTTGAAAGAAAAAAATTCGGTCTGTCGGAATCTGGGTTGTTACAACTGGTATCAGAGCTTCGGTTTAGTGATCTTAGGGAGATAATGAGTGAATGTATTTGTATTTTCTAATATATATATATATATATAAACCTAAATCCATATAGTAGCCCACTGGACATGAAAAGAGTTGGGATATCTAGTTTGTACACCCAAGGAATGAACATAGGAATTTGGAAACCATTAGATGGTTGGGAAAGCGTACAATATGACTTGAAGCTAGAGAATGAAAAGTATCCCATAGGATGGAAACTGAAATATTAATATTTCAGATTAGTGGGTTTAGAAATGAAATATTAGAAACTAGAAAAGGTTGAAATATGGAAAATGGATTAGGAATATATATAGTTAAGAGAATTGAATTCGCAAAAGTGCCTAGGAAAGCCTAATGAGTTGAAGACCCGCTTTAACTCTAACCCAATGATAAGCTTTTAAGAACTTGAATCTGTAAAAGAGTTTGTGGTATTTTTCCAAGATTTAATCTTAAAAGTATTTTGATAAATGCATGATGGGTTTTAAAGTAAAGTGGGGCATATTGTGTAAAACAATGATTTCTTGTTTTAAAAGAATTCTCTCATGAAAAGGTGCATATTATAGAGCATGTATAGCTTGCTAGTTTTCATATATGAAAGAATTGAAAAGAAGTTTTGAAATCTCTATTCTGTTAACAATAAATTTTTATTATTGTTTTAAAAAAGAATTTGTGTTGGGTGAACAAAATAAGCAGTAGAGTGTAAGAATAGTGTAGATGCTTGCATCTTAGCAGCCAAAACTAACATTGTAATTAGAAACAATGTAAGCCCGATAGTTATCCTTGTCTACTCTAGCTTTGTGATTTGAAAAAGAATGTTTTGCATTTTTATGTTGTTACATTTTTTTATGGTTTGGAAAAGACAAGTTTTGGAGAAGAAAATGAAGTTTTAACACTTTTAATTTTTGAAAGAAAAATGTAATGAAAAGAAAGGATGCCAAACCATGTTTTAAAAAGAATGGAGTAGGTAAGGATTAGTGCCTAGAATAGAACGAGAGAAAGTTAAAGCTATGAATTAAACAATTGGAACCAACTAGAGATTTGTTAAGTTGAGTGATTTTTTGAGTGTTAATCTTATGTTGATTTCGGTCTTCGGGGTTGATATTTAGGGAGTTACTCTCTTGCCAATTTATAGTCATGGATTAGCTAATATTAAACTAAATGGAAAATTTCCCGTAGAATGCATAAGCATTGAGAAACCTAGGTTTGTTACTGGAGAAAAAAAAAGGATAGGCTAGTAATACACAGCAAGGACCAGTAGTGACTACTAAGTAGTAAAGGGCAAGTAAGTGGGTAGATCCTGTTGTGTGGACTCGCAATTGTCTGAGATGGCAAAGTCTTAAGTTTCTTGTCCCATAGTTGTAGCTGTGTAGGACGCTGTTTGAGTTGAAAACAGAAAAAGCTTATTTGAAATAATAAACTTAAGTAATTGGATTAAGTCAAATAAGATAAGAAAGAGAAAAGCCTATCTAACAAGAAACAATAAATTCAGTAAGGCAACAAATGTGACTAGAAAAGAAAATGGAAATCTTAAGAAAAAAAAAGAATAAATATGAAAATTTTCCAAGATAAGTGGAAAAAGAGAAGAAATTTTCTTATGTGGTTGTGCTTGAATAGGAAAATAGGAAATCTTCATATAATAGTCATATAAAAATCCAAGTACGATTAGAAAACAAAAACGGAGGATGTGAATTTTTTCGTTTTATAAGGAAATCAAATTTGGAAAATTAGATTTTTCTAAATTTCGAATTTAATGATGGATGATAGGGTTTTGGATGCGACAATTGGGTGAACTATGCTCTTATTCTATAAGAGTATGGGAAAACTTGGATGAAAAATATTTTGATTTTTCAAGAATATTGGATTCATATAGAACTGCAAGTATATTTAGGATGTGAGCATCATGTTTTGGAAGAGTTTTTAAAATTTGCATACATACAGGTGGATCCAAATTAGGCATACATACTTTACTATGATGTATCTCACTTTGCACATGTGCACAATGTTTGCAACAATTGGATGGACACTTGATGGATGGATATTGCGCGGGGTTATCTATTTTTGCTCTTATCTAATTTCAGGGACGAAATTCTTTAAGGGTGGGAGAATGTAACACCCTGCATTTTTAATATAATTAAAAATATGTGTATATACATAGATAGGTAAATAATGGTTATGTATAATGAAAATTAATTAATATATGGAAAAAAAGGAAAAATTAATTCGATAACAGTGTGCGTAACGGGAAAGATAATAAAATAAGGATACTCAATTTAAATATCAGGAATTAAGTAAAATGGACATCGCCATTGAGTTCATCTCGAAATTTTTCTTGGAATAGAGTCCAAGTTTGCGTAAATCGGACTCCGTATGAAGGAGTTATGGCCTTTAGAAGATTTAACAAAAATTCAAAACAGTTCGAAATTCGACCCAGGCAGCTGGGCGGGAAATTTCCCGCCAAAACCAGGCAAGTCGACCTGGGGGTTGACCTGGGGGTCAGGTCAACCAGGTGGTCGACCTACCCCTAGGGAGGTCGACCTATCCCCACATCTGGGCGATTTCAGTTCCTGTGACGTGTTTTGATGTGCTATACGGGTCGGATGGCTTCTAGGTCAATCTAAGGGCTCTAAAACACTCTTTACACCTATAAATACATAGCAAGACCTAACCCTAATTCATAACTATTCCTTAAGACACCTCCATGCCGCCAAACTTCAACCAAACATGGCCGCCGCCCCAAAACTCTAAATTATATTGCAAGTTCTTCATCAACATTAGAATTTAATCAAATCATGTAGTAAAGTTCTTCATCAACAATTCATGCTCTTCACCAACAATCAAATAAGAAGATAAATCAGCGTTCTACATCAAAAAATCATTTATTTTCCCTAATCCAGTGAAGGTGAGTGGAATTATAATAAACTTGTTGTACAATAGTATTATTATCGTTCATCATTCCCCAGTTATAAATTCAATTCAAGATTCATGATATAATAATTATTCTTTTATTCTCCTTCCCCTTTTTATTTTTGGATCTAGGTTATCTCAAACCTAGACGAAATCTTATTATGCATATGTATGGTTGGAATATGGAAATATTTGGCATAATCTATTTTATGCAGTCGAGGAATATAATTTGAAATTTGGGGAATTGTGGCATAACAATTATTATTGCAAATATTGGGACAATTGGCGGAATTTGTTTGTGACTTGAAATTAAGCCTAAAAGGTGAATTAGATTATATGTATAAACGTGGGGAAATATATTGAGAAAATATTGATTTTATGAAAATGGGTATAATGGGATTTCGGAAATTGGCATGTTTGGTTATGAATAACATGGAATTGGTGAATTTGGCTATAATTGTGTAATTTGGGTAAAAAGATTATTTCACAAATGGTTATATAAGCAAAGTAGAAATGGGTTTAGTAGCACTTGACATATGAATAAAGTTAACCAACATATAAGGAATGATAGTAACCTATTAGGAACACATGTATGGAAAAATTGGAATAATAGGTATAGCCTATTAATGGGATTATAAGCATGAACATAAATTGGGGTTTTTGGGTAAAGCTTGAATTTGAGACTTGGAACAAAAATGGAATATGTTGGACAAACCATGTTTTTATGTAATTATGGAACTCGACACGCGACATGAAATTGATAATTGACACATGACATCTAGAATAAACACGAACATGCTTGTGAATTGATAGTTGACATATGCCATCTAGAATGGACATGAACTAAACATAAAACATGGCTAACTCGAGGTTAGAATGAGTTTACGGTGTAATCCTACCCGGAACCGCCCGACACATCCAGTGACCGCAAACAATAGGTTCTAATGTGAGAAGTTAGTCATAACGTGCTTGAAACCCGAGGTTAGATTGAGTTGTGGTGTAATCCTTCCCGGAACCAACCGGCACATCCAATGACCGCAACAATAGGTGTAATGTGAGATGTTAGGCATTAATAATTAATTAATGCTAATGACACGTGCTAGTATGGTAAGGTTAAGTCAACATGAAATACTAGACAACACATAACCAATTTGACCTTATCTATGGGTGGGTTAAGTCAACGTGAACCACTAGATAACACTTAACCAATTTGACATGATATATAGGTAGGTTAAGTCAACACGAACTGATAGATAACATTTAACCAATTTAACATGATATATGGGTTGGTTAAGTGAACGTGAACCGCTAGATAACACTTAACCAATTTGACTCAATATATGGGTGGGTTAAGTCAACGTGAACTGCTGGATAACACTTAACCAATTTGTCATGACGCGTGGGTTGAATTGAATACGTGATTGGGGGTTAAGTCAACTTGGACACATGGGCAAACTTAATCAATATAACAGTATCAAAGCAAGGAAAAGTGGGGAATGATAAGATTAAATAATAGATAAACTTATCCTAGGGATAAGACATGAATATGACTTAATATGTAATACAAGACTCGAAGGGTGGGACAACTTATACCATGAAATAAGTTAATCTAAGCAGGAAATGTGGGAGAACACCCATACGCTATCATTTGATAGAGAGATCTTAAGTCATGCTTGAATTCATAGGTAAACCTCAGTTAAAAGGAACTAAGTAACAAACCTTAGTTAAAGAGAATTAAGTAACAGAAACTAAGTATCAAACCTTGGTTAAGAGAACCAAGTAACAAATCTTAGTTAAGAGAACTAAGTAAATAACGAGAAAGAGAACTAAGTAGTAAACCTCAATTAAGAGGACTAAGTTGTAAACCTTAGTTAAGAAAACGAACGATAAAGAGAAACTAATTAGTTAACCTTAGTTAAGAGAACTAAGTAGTAAAACTTAGTTAAGATAACGAACGATTAAGAGAAACTAAGTAGTAAACCTTAGTTAAGAGAACTAAGTAGTAAATCTTAGTCAAGAAAACCAAGTAGAACACGAGGAGGAGCGAACGTCCATCTGATCATGAAGAAGGCTCCAACGGTCTTGGTTACGAAGCACGCGGCTTCGAGGGGACGTGAGGGTACTCTTGGTATCCCTCTGTGAGGTTACAAATGATCCTCCTGGGCTCACAGAGGTTAA
This sequence comes from Allium sativum, assembly GCA_030737875.1. Classification (NCBI taxonomy): domain Eukaryota; kingdom Viridiplantae; phylum Streptophyta; class Magnoliopsida; order Asparagales; family Amaryllidaceae; genus Allium; species Allium sativum. The sequence continues at coordinate 695,428,253 of CM060926.1, forward strand.
GGTCTGCGTTATAAGAACCAAGAGTATGTCTTGGTTGCAATATAAACAACCTAAAGACTAGGATGGACCAGCGTGAGGCGGCGATATCTTGTTTATCCCTGTGATAGCACGTCGTCATCTACCTTCCATCTTGAATCAATCGAGTACATGAAGCGGAAAGGCGGAGAACTCCAATAGACCATATACTTGCTATCTAGTTATGGGTGAGGTTTGGCCAATAGGTTTGTGGGGCATAAGAGGCCTGCGTATAGTTCTCATTCTTGATTTTTTGGGGTGCCTTTCATTAGTTGAGGGAGGGGTCAAGTGGGACCATAGCCACATAAAGATAAAAACAGACCTTAGCATCTGCGTCGGCAGATTACTTAAAGCTCCTGACCGAGTTCCATGTTTCTTGGTTTGCCCTGCCACGGGACTCGGGCCCCACATATAGAGGACATGTGCAACTAGACATCGATAACGATTCACGACACGTACGTGGGGAAAGTCCAGGAACATTTATCGCTCTGGGTAGTGTGTCCTAGACTAAGGGGCATCGTTCGATAGCATAATCCCTAGTTGGACATAGGTCGCGTAAACCCTGAATCCAAGAAGCGTTCAATAGGTAGCATAAACCCCAGTGGCCCTGGGTAGCGTTAACCCTGGTTGAATCTAGGAAGCGCTCGATAGTAAACCTTAGATTAGATCTAGATGATACACGGAATCTAGCAAGATTGAGAGTGGCAGTCCAAACGATTTCGAGAATGGTGGCACTACACTAAAGTAGTATAGATTTACATAATGAAGCCCGTATGGCATACAAAAAGGGACTGTATATATACATGGAAAGGATTAGACGAGTTGGGGGTATCTACATATACGTTGTATTAGGTTAACCTACTAGTAGGACATGAGTATAGCCTAGAGAGCTAATATCGCGAATAACCTAATAAGAAAGAAAATATAACTGAATGATATATGTAGGATTATACAGAAGCTTATTCTATGTCCACTCACACAGAACTTATGTTCTGACCCCCTCCTCAATTCATACTTCTAGGTTAGGTTCATGACAGAGATGGTATAGCTTTGGATACTGGTTTAGCAGTATTGTAAATAAGGTAAAGAAATATTTGAATATTATACTTTATTTCCTTCCGTTGTGAGATGCTTTACGAGTTCTGACATGTTTATTTATCTCTGTCTTTTTTTGCAGGATACCAGAGCACCCAACTCGGATTTCGATAGATTGGATTTTTGAAAATAAAAAAATCGGTCTGTCGGAATCCGGGTTGTTACATCGTGTGTCAAATGCACAAAGGTAGACCTCATTTCATTCCAATCTAGGATATTTTTTAATTAAATATTTGCTCTATCTAAAAATGGTTCATCAATAACTTTACCGGAGATACATTCTCAAATCTCAAAATTTTTACGTCAATGATTAACCAAATATTATAAATTAATTTTATCTTATCTGGGTTAAAGAACAACTGCTATTTAAAGCCATGTTCACTGTAAACCCCAAAATGCCATTTCCTATTTATTATGGACTCCTTCAAAAATCACCTTATAATTTTATAATTTTTTTGGGAAATTTCTTAATTTTCCTTTATTAGATCCATTCTTTTTATGGTTGGATTCAAGAACAATATTTCCAAAGATGCCATTCCCGATGAACCTCAAATTAACTCATTATGGTCATAATATAAACTTCACCATAACTGCTAAAATAGAAATTTTAGACAAAAATAATATTTATCTTTCAAGTCGTGGAATATTTCACTTGAACTCCTTCCAAATCACTTATTATGATTTATCATAATTAGTTTATATTTTTAATAATTTTATTAAAGCCCTTACAGTCGATTTCCAATATCGGTCACCGAACTACATCCATAACAACCTCTTTCAAAGCTGATTTGGACCAATTTTAAGATCTAACCATTCAAATTTAAACCACTTATATTCATCGGAAAGATATTTTCGATACGAACATAATGGTTCCAGTTTAAGGAGAATCCGACTATCGGATCTCCCGTTACGTCATTTCCGAGTTACGGGTTGATGTTCGTGAACTGTTGCTATACGACGCGTTCTATTCAAGCCTGAATTAATTTTGTAATTTTAAATAAATTGAAAACATTTCTAAAATTCTTTATTTAATGAAACAAAATTATTTCAATCGTTTATTTCCAAATTCAAATATTTCACCATTTGGTCTAATTTTATATTATTCTATGGAATAAAGTATTTTTATTTTTCGATATTTCTCCGTTTACGCCCAAAATTTCCTTACGGACATAATAAAAATAAACGAGTAACTTCAGAAATAAAATCTCTTCTCAAACATTTATTACATATTTTAACCGAACTTCACTTTGAAAAATTACTATTCATTTAAAATTCAAATACTTTGCATAGCCAAAAGTATATTAAAAATACTTCAAAATCATTCATCGCAGTTGTGAATAATCATCTATACTTCTATATAAATGCATCCATCCAAATACGGACGTCGAGATTATTTTCAGTTTTCACCTCATGTTTTTATATTTTTAAAGTATGCCATTTTATTCTGGGTTGAAATGAAATTCAGCCAAATATCATGCAAAATTTCTCATATCAACCCAATACATCCAACAATAGTTGCGAACAACTACTTGACATTCAAATAACATCCAAAGTGCATTTATTCTCATAAAATCTTCAATATAATTTATTGAGGCTTATCTCGCCTGGTTAACCAAACGATTAACATGCGAACTACAAACCACAAACCAGAGAGATGTGTAAATAAATCAAAATCATCCTAGATCCGTGTGGAGTTTTCACCATCAAACAATTATTTCATGAGTCATTTACTTTATCACATTGATTTATTTAAATAGGTGAACATAAATAAGCCATTCGACTTGTAAATGTAATTTAATTCCAAATTCTTTACTATAAGCAACATGACTATAAAAATCCAGAATTTTTAACCAATTTAAAATTGAAATTTGTATTACTTAATTTGAATTTGAATTTTACATAAATATACATGGTTAAGAATTTTGATAAGTTAGATGATAGATTTTATTTGAATTATAAATGAGAATGATTATAGATGAGTTTGGATTTATTGATACTATTTGTTGTTTGATCAGATTTATCAAAACATAACATGAATTAGTAGCATTAGAATTAAGTGTTGCCCTTAGTTTCCATAGCATTTAAGGGAAAATGCTACCAAATGTTCACCTTCTCTTCTTATGATTAGTATATGGACACTTGTAATATTGCATGTAAACTTTCATGCATGGTTTCTACTTGTCCCCTTATGAGTCTTTACTTCCTTACTCCTCCTTTCATATATAAGGAGCTCTTTACTTCATTTTTTATCATCCATTTTCATTTTCCGTACCATCCTTCTTCTTCTTCTTCTTAAGCTTATGGCCATGGTTTCCATGGCATAAGTCTTCATCTTTTCCACCACCGCCTTGCCAAAGTTCATCGTCATTCTCCTCCTCCTCCTCTTATAATATAAAGAGAGAGAGAGATTAGTGTATATTATATTATATATATTGGTGAAGAAGACGTTACACCGAAATACTGTCCGACGGTTTGCTCAAATAGGCTCGCCTACCATGAAGATTTGAAAAGATATTAGGTGAGAACTCTTTAACCATGGTTTATATATTTGATTAGTAGTTAGACTAATTTAAATATAGTAATGAATTATTAGTGGTTAATGATGGTTGATGTTTGTTGTAATGGATGATGGATGCATAGTTTAGAACACACACTATTAAGCGTTAGTGTTATAACGCTTATGCACAATTATGATTATTTAATTATGTTGATGATGGTTGCTATAGATGTTTATAATGATTGTTGATGTTGTTTTGCACACACCATGACACAACAAGTATGGTATCACATTAGTGATCGTCAAATCTCCTTCATAATTAGAAGCAATATCATTATTGAAATTGAAGGTTAACAATTGGGAAAGACTGTATGTATGAACTGATATATATTGATAAAATTCTTTAAATGAATAAATAAATACCAGGAGTGTTCTAGAATGACAGAGAGGATAGTGTCTAGGCTTAGGTTTAGAAAATATAGTTTCCTGCACTCTCTGGCTATCCCTAACTGATCCGATGAATGGGATGGTTAATTTGAAATTATTTGAATTTAGAAATGAATTGGAATTTGATTTATGAAGTAAAAAATAAAAGTTGAATTTTGAACCCAAAATAAAATTGGAAATTCAATGTAAATTACTTTAAATGGTTTTAAATGATTTACATGAGTATATAATGGTTTTCTAAGGTATTTTGAAGTACTGAAGAATAATTTTTATTTCGGTCAAAATAGAGCTTGTCGCACAATGGTAGTTTGCGTATTTTACTTACAAACTGTAAACGCTTCTAACTTTTTCAAATCGGATTTCCAAGAAATGAAAAACAATTGATTTATGTTAACAAGAGCTTTTAAATGAGTGAAAGCGGATTTTAATTTCGGGTTATAATTTTCAAGTTATGTTTAAAACCGTTTTGGAAAAGGTCGCTGTAGGAGCAGTTGTCGACCATAACTATAACAACTATTTTAAATGTTTTAAAAATATGGAAAAAATGGTAAATTCATTATAAATTATTTAAAAATGTTTTGATTCATAAAGTTTACGTTTGGCTAAGATAAACGATATTTTGATCAAAGTAGTTAAGATAGCTGTTTTGTAATGCTTTTGAAACACTATGGTAACTCTTTCTTTGAAAATAATCTATTTTGAAGTGGTAAACCGCGAGCTGTTTCCCGAACTATAAGTAATCATTTGTAAATGATTGGTGGAATGTTTTCAAAGATTTAAACTATTGAAAATGTTTTATATGGAAATTAAATCGATTTACTTGATTCTAAAATAGGGTTTTCAATTTTAAATAATCGGATATGGTCGGAGATAAATCTTCGGATGTTTGATATTAATCCGGTAGATGATGACTCTTACTCTTTGAGGAATTTAAAAGGTAGTTCACCGTTATTCTGTTTGTATGTGAGTTGGATACAGAGATTTATATTAAGTATAAGTGGATGATATTTCTATCCAGTTCTAATTTCAAAGAGTTGGATAAATCTTTAAATTAAGATATGGGTTTCCCAATTTGATTCAGATAAGTTCGATAAAAATAATCTTTGGATATTTGATATGAAATTCTTTGGTGCAAACATATATTATTTGAGGAATTTGGAAGATATTATTATTATATAGTTACTCCACTTATAATATTCGTTGATTATAAGAATTGATATCGAAATGTATGTAGATACAATTTCTGTGTAACTTATGTTCAATATCGATTGATTTGGGTTTTGTCGTGAATCATATCTTTAATAATATAATTCTAGAAACCCAACGAGTTTGAGTTATGGAAATTCATATCGTAAATTGGGGATTTAACCAAATCTATGATTTGAGGAAATTAAAAATAAGTAGTTGGGAAGGAAGAATAATCTTTTAGTTAAGATTACAAAATTGAATGTTCGGAAACCAATTTAATTGGAAACTAGGGTTGAAATGTGGGGTAAGGGTTTTCAAAGGAAACTGATTTTTGATAACGAGTTATCAAGTTGAAAATTAATTAAGGCTTTGAGGCTAAATTATCTTTGATTTAAGGGATATGTTTTAAAAGCGAAAGGTTAAATATGGATTTGGTTATAATTTGAGAGAATGGATTTAAAAAAGTTTAATTTAACAAAATCCAAGATGGAAGGAGATTTGGTTGAAAGCCTATGTGTTCCGTAATTGTATTTTTTTTAAATTGCGCTTATTATTTGGAAAGACCGGGATCGAATATATGTTCGAAAACCATTCCAAGTAATAATACGACGTTATGGAACAATTCAAGACTTGGAAAACAACAAATGAAGACCAAGATTCTTTGAATTGTTTAGATTGATTGCTGACGTCTCGGTTGGGTTGATCCCCCGATAGAGGTTATAAGTGGCATAAGGTTTGAATATATTTGGAGATTTTCGGATTGGTATTTCGTTCAGACCCAAAACGAACATATATGGATTATGTGTCTGACATTGTAATTGACTGCGTAGCACTGATCTCTGTTAACTATTTATATGCTTGGTGGCGGAGAATTTATTCTCTTGCTTAACACCCTTCTCTAAAACGTATGAGCTTAGAGGTTATATATTGATGGAAATCAGTGATGCGTTGTGAATGGACAATGTGACATACTTAATTTATGTGGTGAGCTATGGATGGTCAACGCATGGCTTATTTAAGCGTAGACTTGTGTATATCGTGACCTCGACAAGCCTCACTCCCCGGAAAATGAACAAAACAGGAAGAAATGCAGCAGGGTTATGGGGTGTTGTCTCCTTCTAGGTAAAAGGTGTACTATGGTATGGAGCCCAAGTATTAACCTATGTGGTAAAAGCATATACTTTTGTGGTTGTTGTTGGAGCGAGCTCGGAAAGGTCGGTAATGACCGGAAGATGGCATACTCAGGCGTACTCTAAGTTACCCAGTTAAGGGGTAACCCGACCTTGTGTTGGCATGAGGAGCATTAGTTGATTCTCGGACATCACTCTAGTGGTGTTGAAAATTTGGTTCGGAAGGAAGTTCCTTTGCCTGGTCATTGTTGGAAACCCAATATCCGCTATGAGCCCATACGATTTTTGTTGTATACCATACGTCAGTAGGTATATGGTACCTATGCTGGCTAAGATTGATACATTTACTTTCGAAAAGATTTTTCACACTATATTATAGTATTGAAAGATAATTTTCACGTATTAAGCATTTTTTACTATCATAAGGAGAAACCTCGCCCATATGTGTGTTTGCATTGTGTGTGTTCCGCGAGACCATATGGTAGTTTCATTTTTCAAAAGTCATAGCAAATTTCTATGCACGGGAATTCATATGGAGTAAACCTGTTCCGCGTTAACAGCGTGGTCCGTTGAATTACTCAACTTTAAAATTAATCCTAAATAACAGCTATTTTGAGTTCTCACACCAGTCCCACGACTGACCTGGAGTTTATTGTTCCCACACCTAAACTCTGAGTGCCCATAATTTTGCACGGGCAGCCAATAACTTAGTTTCCAGGTTTAGCTTTCAAAGCTGGATTCAGGGTTGGAGCTAGAGCTGTATTTTTTATTTTCTTAGTCCTCCGAAAAGTTTATTTCCGCTGAGCTTATGTTGTACTCTGATGTTCCTGGTATGTGACGACCCCAAAACCCCGTACGACGGTGGCAAGGGTAATCTTTGGAATATAACACATAAACAGATAACAGCAGAACATAAATAATTAAACACACCAGATAATGTACAAATAATACACTAGATAAACATAATCATCAGAGTTACACAGTATACAGGATCATACTTAGTACAAAATACAGTTCAGCTATACATAAATGTCTACAGCGGAAAAACAAAACATAATATTTACAATAGGAGCTGAACAGCATAAAAGAGATAAATGGTAGAATCCATCTTCAGCTCCAGCTATCTAGAAAGAGCCTGCTAAAACCTGAATACAAGGCTGCCCGTGTAGAAATAAGGGGCACCCGAGTTTGCAAGTGAAACTAACTACGAGTCAGTCATGGGACTGGTATGAGAAATCTACTTAACTTACTTCAATATATGGTCAATTCACAGGACCACGCCACTTTCACGGAATGGGTTTACTCCTTTGGATTGCTAGTGCTTTAAAACAAGTAAATCTTTCAAACATCGCAATGCTTTTTATAAAAATGAAGCCATTATAAGACTCAGTTCCCATCACACAATGCAACGCAAACCGGAGGATAGAGTTTTTACCTTATAATGGCCAAAATATGCTTGACATGAGCAAAACAAATCATTTGATATTATTACTAGTGTTTATATGTTTCAAAAACAATTTCAATCATAAATATCAATCATAGACGACATTAATGCCTCATACCACTATGTTGCCATATATAGGTATACAATCAAAACCGCACGGTATCTTATTTGGAATTTGGATTCCATCATGAACCGAGGCCAGAGATCGTCCTCACCGCTTCGAGACAATCTAGCCTACCATGTCTTAGGATCAGAGCTCGAGTGACCCTTGGATCATCAGGGCCGGTCCACTCGATGTGGATTAAACTTAAACCCTGGACACTGCGTTCCCCCGCCCTATGAGGCGAAAATGGGCCCAATGACTCCATGTCCGAGGCGCCTCGCAACAGCAACAACCACACAGGTGAAAATAATATAAATGTCAGGGCTGGTAGGTCACTGACACCACCCTAGCTAGAAGGAAATGCATGCCCTCCCTGAGGTCCTCTCCCGTTTCTGGTTCTTACCGGGGTGTGAGGCTCGCGAATCAACGTTATACACAAAGCTATGCCACACAGGCCATGCTTTGATCATCAACCACAAGACTTTGCTTTTCAACAGAAGCCTTGATCATCTGCCACTTAGGCATGCCACACAGGCAATTCACTCCATGCGACTGATTTCTATCGATATATAACCTCCGAGCTCGTACGTCTCAGAGAAGGGCGTTAAGCAAGAGAATAAATTCTCCGCCGCCAAACAGATATATATTTAATAGAGATCAATCAGCACAGAACAAAATCCAATGTCAGACACACGGTCCATTTACAAGTTCATTCTGGGTCTGAACGAAACCAGAGGCACTATATACCTCGCATATCCATCGATCTCCAAGTACGTCTGGACGATCACCACTTATTATCTATATTTCGGGATGCCTCCCAATCAAGACATCAGTTATCATCCAACCGAGGTGAAGATCTCCGATCTTCAACCACCGTCCTCATCATCGACTGCTTATCGCCGATCAATTATTTGAAATGAAATTTAACTAGGCCTTTTCAAATAATTCACGTATATTTAGAATTTAAATCAATTCATTTCAATGGTTAAATTATTCGACATCAATAATTGTGTTTTTAAATGTAATTTTCACGCCAAACACATTCAACCATCAGATATCTAATAAACTAGGTAAATTCGGTTTATTTTCCATTCCATATTGTTTATAATATTTTATAAAGATTTATCGCTATTTTTATTCATTTAAAAATAGTCAATTCGTTCAAACGACGCTTCAGGCCATAACGCGGCCGTGACGCTGTTTTTCTTCAGATTTGATTTACATATATCTGAAAATCTAACAGTTGGATCTTCACAAATTTTATATCATTAGAAAGATCTTTTCAAAATGAATCCAACGGTTTCAGTTTTGGGTAAATCCGACGGTCGGATCTCCCGGTACAATCGTTTGAAGTTTCGATTTCAAAATACGAACTGCAGCATCGTTATTCGATTTAATTTAATTATATATATATAATCGATTCTGGCGCTATTTTTCTTCAGATTTGAATTTAACATTCCAGACAATCCAACCATTGGATCTTTACAAAGTTGGTGTCATTGGAAAGATATTTCCAAAGCGAACCCAACAGTTTCGGTTTTGGGAAAATCCGATGGTCGGATCTCCCGCACTAATCATTTGAAATCGCGGTTTCAAAACACGAACTGCAGCTTCGTTAGTCGATTTATTATATCTATATATATAATTCATTCTTCGATTTCAAAACCATACTCACTTCATATATTTGATTAAAATTATATTTTTATCCAACAGATATTTATTTTAACACATCATATTTCGCATAAAAATGATATCTTTAGCGAACAAAAATATTTTTCAACTCATGTCTATTTTACTTAGTTCATACACCTGTTAAAAATAATATTCATAGCAAACAAATTTTTATTTCAACACTTGTGTATTTTTAGCGAGTCGTTTACATGATAAAAATGATATTTTTATCATCAAAAATATTTATTCAACACATGAATATTTTTAGCACTTCATGTTCACAATAAAAATATAGATTTTATTGTTCAATCTATATATTCAACACATGAATGTTTGCGACTTCACACATACGATAAAAATATGATTTTTATCGTTCTAGTCCTTTATTCAACACATGAATTTTTCTACAGTTCATATATATAATAAAAATGTGATTTTTATTGTAAAACAATTTATTTCAAAACACAATTATTTTATATAGTTTATATATATCGTAAAAATGTGATTTTTATTGTAAAACAATTTATTTCAAAACACGATTATTTTATATAGTTTATATATATCGTAAAAATGTGACTTTTATTGTAAAACAATTTATTTCAAAACACGATTATTTTATATAGTTTATATATATCGTAATAATGTGATTTTTATTGTAAAACAATTTATTTCAAAACACAATTATTTTATATAGTTTATACATAAGGTAAAAATGTTATTATTAATGTAAAAACAATTTATTTCAAAACAAGATTATTTTATATAGTTTATATATAAGGTGAAAATGTTATTTTTATTTTTCGAAGAATTTATTCAATATATGAACTCCATTCAACACATGAATTTATTTCAACACATGAATTTTATTTCAACACATGAATTTCTATTCAACACATGAATTTTATTTCATCACATGAATTCTATTTCAACACATGAATTTCAATTCAAACACAGAAATATTTCAGAAAATTTCGGCAGCATAACGGCAGGGTAGTTAAAACCGGGACCGTCCCTAGTACGGCTCCTCGCTCTACCTTAAAGCCTCGCAACTTTTGACAATGGGGATTTTCAATATCTAGTTCGTACGCAGACGAACTTTCCCATATACTAATCCTATTGGGATTTCAACCAAAATCAATTATTTCAAATCAACCATTCATGATATTCACCAAATTTTCACATCAACCTATAATCCAAACAATATCACAACCAATATATATCGTCCATGGTCTGTCGACGAGGGGAGTATATATATATATTCATATATAAAAATATTTCGATTTCATTTCAATATCATTTCAATTTATTTCAACGCACATATCATTTTTACAACGCACATATAACTTATACATCGAACATACGACTTATACAACGCTTATACATGTGGTGTACAACGCTTATATAACTCATACTTCGACTATATAATTTATACATCGTTGTTTCCATATCATTTATAATTCAGAAATCTTACATTGGGTTCCACTCCACCAAAAATAGCAGAAGGCTTAGAAAAATATCCGGTCTCTTCTAGAATGTAGAAGACGTCCGCACGAGTCAATTGTCTCTTGTTTCACTGGATTTCGACAAGAAACGAAAAAGATATGATTTTTATTGTGAAATCAAAATCCGTAGCGCTTTAAAGTGCTATAAATTATTTTATATAAAAATAGCCATATACCTCTTTTGAACGTTCAAATCTAGGGTTGCAATTTACTATCAATCCGTTTATCTTGAAGCCAATCAGGTTATACACCATCGAAGAGCTACGGAAGGGCGTCCCGGCGCTGGTGGTTGCATGGAGATCGACAGCGAGTTGAGGGAGATCAGGCGTGATGAATGACGCCACTTCCTGGGCGCGATTCTCGAGATATGCACCACCAATCAGGGCGAAGCGGGTACGGATCTGAAGCTCTCGGAGAGGTCTTCAAAATCCTCAACTGTGGCGTTGGCTATCGGTGCGTGTGGAAGGAGATAAAGAGGAGAGAAGCGGGGAAGTGTTTATCTCCGCCGAGAGCAAGTGTATCGGGGAGAGAGAAAGATGATGGACCAATGATATTTATTTATTTATTTATATATTTTTAAAAATCCAAAAATACCCCTTGCCTCATACGAACTCCAATCCAAACCCAACGACTGTCGTCCCTAGCTAAGTACCCCCATTCCGAACACAATGGGATATGTTTCGTAGGCCCATTCGACTATTTCAATCAGTTTTTCTTCAAATTAAAATACAAAACATTCAATATTTGATTTGAACGTACATTTCAATTTGCCGGGGCCACATACTGATTCCATAAAAATAATTCTAGCTATGTTTTGACGATACGGTCCCAACAAAACTAGTTTCGTCGAATTCTGAGACCGTATGAAAAATGGCCATTTTCTGGTCGATCCAATTTTACAGAAATCGACCAAACACATTTTCCTTTGCCACGCTCACATACTAACTTCAAAAATTATGAAATTTGAAACCTAGAAATAATTTGACATCTCGGACCCAACAAAAGTGGTTTCGTCGAATACTGTGGTCGTTTGCAAAATGGCTATTTTCAAGGGCTATGTATTCTCTATAGCGACCTTTCTGAAAATTCATCTGGTCATAACTTTTGATCCCTACTATGAAACTTCGATTTTTCAGATTCGTTAGAAAGATATTCACTAACAGATTTAAATATTTTTGGTTTCACTAAAATCCGTTTTATTTTGCACCCGGTACAGTCAGTCAAAGTTTGAATTCGAATTTTGAAACTGCTGCGCCTTTTCAGGCCTTGTTTATAATTAAAATAATTATATTCATTTTAAAATGTTGATTCAAACATACTTTTCATCGTTATTATTTAAAATAATTTATTTTAAATGCTAAAAATCCACTAAAAATAGCCAAATTAAAATTTTTAAATTGGCTCAGATTTTCCAGGTTGTTACATGGTAACTCTGATGTAATATTTTGTAATGAAATGAAAAGTTATGTTATTTTTGTGCAAATATGTTAGTACCCACAACAATCCGTCTTTGTGAATGGTTTAAGTTGGTTTAATTACCAGCGAGAACCGGGCAAAAAGTCGGGTCGTTACAACGACAATTTTGTCAAACCAATCCATTACTTTAATTTTCATTCATATCACAACACAACCAATCATTCAATGCCATTAACGATGCCATAAGTGTCCATCCACGTAGTACGAAATGCGAGTGTCACAATTTCCTACTACTCTTCTAATGCAAATGATTTCTGAAGAGTTCATGTGTTGAACTCCAAAGGGTTATTTTATGCAATGAGTAATCAAACTACATGAAATTTTTACATGTCATTCTGATGATAACATGATATAATTCCTAACTTGCAACTTACCAATTTTCACCGTATTACTTAACAACTTAAATTGCCTAAATAACTAATTTTTCATAATTAACTAAACTATTCTAATACATTAATTAATGCAAGAATCTCTCACCCCAGCCATCAAAAAATAATACACTGCAGATTCGGAGTTTATGGGGCTTGCTACCGCCTAAAATCGCCTTTTTGGCTCGGAACGTCTTGAAACTTCTTGGCAACCTCGGTACACGCTCTAGCAAGTGTATGAAGCAAGAAAGGAAGGAGCTTTGGTCGATTGGCGGCTTCTAGAGCTTGGGTCTTTGCTGCCCGGAAGCGGTGAGAGGCTTAGAGAGGCCTATAACTCGTTTAGAGCAACTACGGTTCACCAAGGAGAAGCTATGTGCTAGTACAAGAATTTAGAGACCCCAAATGAAGCACCTTTTCATGTATTTAAGCTAATTAGAGAAGAATAAGAGGGGAGAGGGGGTTGCCTGCGTGTGTGGAGGGGGGTGGGGGCTGCGTGTGGGGTTTGGAAGGGGGTGCGACTTGGGTAGGGAGGAGCTAGGGTTTGAGGAAAAATCCATTGATGAATAAAGATGGAGGTAGAAGGAGGAACGATAAATGAGGAGGAAACATAAGAGAAAGTGATTTATGTAGGAATTCTCTCTCTCCCTCTTTCCGATCGCCTGGCTACAAACGATTCTCGTTGGCTACAAAATTTTGGCATAAGAAAATACACGGAATTCCTAATCCTTTGAATCAAATTTCATCGAATTCCAAGTTCGTTTTGACCTTCCGATTAAATTCTCAGTTATGCTCAAATAAGCCCCAAAAATGCAATTTTGCCGTACCTTTTCTTCTTGTACGCCTAAATGGCAATTCCATATATAGTGAAACTTAGGATTTTTCCTTTATTTGTTGATACAAATCCCGAAAAAAAGTGAAATCAAATTCCGAGATCGTCTCAACAACATTCCTTTGTAAATCGATCGTCTGTTTTAACCCAAGTGGGTTTATCGAGCACGGCCACATACTAGCTCCATTTGCTGTGAAATTTGAAACCCAACAATTGGTCTCGTCGAATTCTGAGTTTGCTAGTAAAATCTCACATTTAAGGGCTATGCGATGATTTAAAAACCAAAATTAATTTTTGGATTTTTAGTTTGTTTTAACAATTTTACCAAGTTTATTTTAAGTCAAATAAGTTATACAAACTAATTTTGAAATTATTCTCAAATTTTATTTAGCAAAAATAGTCAATTTCTCTTCAATATCCATCAAAACAGCCTAAATTAAAATTTTAAATTGGTTATGAAATCCCGGGTTGTTACAGGACTATCTCTAATGCTGACTCGCTAGATGATAACTCGAATATGACATTCCCCGGTCGTTACCTACCTTTATCCATGTGTGCACATTCCATCATCCACATAAGTAAAATATCTGGGCTTCGTACCATGATACAACTTTTTATCTAGAAGGGAATGACCATAGCCTAATGGGAATGACCCACTTAACTTTACTGCATTCATCCTGTTTTAGGTCATTACTAGATTACGAGGTTCATGAAGTCTCATTACACAAAGGTACGCTTACTACTTATGCCGTGCTTTGATCATCATCTGCAACTCTTTATACTTTGCATGCCACATTATCATCTCATAACGTATAGCTGAAATCCACTAACCATATCATCTTCGAGCTCGTATGTCTCAAAGAAGGGTGTTAAGCTAAGAGAATAACTTCCCCACCACAAAACAAAGATATGTTTAGTAAAAATTAGTTGTTATGCCATAAAATAAAATGTCAGACACACATCCACACAAGTTCATTCTAGGACTTAATGAAACTAAAGGCCCTTTATTCCTCGACCCGACTGGGTGTAAAGGCCCTTGCAAATCCGGAAATTCTTCAAGTATGTTACACTGCTATATAAATCTCAAGATTGGATGCTATCCGATCAAGATTGTCAACAAGCAGTCCTTTGGATGTGAAGAACCCTGGTCTTCCACAATAGTTTTCAAATTCTTTATTTGCTCATGATTATCCGAAATGGTTTTTGGATATGAAGTAACCAAGTCTGATCCCAGTCTTTCTGAATAATCCACTCAATTTAAAACCAATATGGATTATACAGGATTTCAATTAAATCTCTTCCACCTTAAATTTGATAACCAAACCTTTCATTTACAACCCTTAGTAATTAATTTACAAATTGATTTTAATAAACCTTTCACCCAAACGATTCATTCCCTTACATAATCTTTGACCAAGCCTTTCATTTACTTAACAAATTCCTTAATTATTTGAATCCATAAATTAAGTTCATTAAATTTTAAACCAAGGTTAATCAATCTTAACAAAGGTTTTCCTTTAAACCCCAAATCCCAACCATATTTATTAATCATTATCCCTTAATTCCCCATTTACAATTTTCTCTTTTAATCCAAAGATAATTCATTAAATCTTCCAAACTTAGTTTATGTTAAACCAACATAATCCAAAACTTTTGTTTACTTAAACAAATTTCTTAATAAATTATGAATTAAATAAAAAAACCATTTATTAATCTTTAACAAATATTCATTAACTCTTTACCCATTTGCTTTCCCTATTCAAAACATATCTTTTAATCAAAGCTTATGTAAATCATTCCCATTAACCTTTAATTAAAAGATTATAATCCTTTTTAAACTACAAACATAACTTAATCTTAACTAGGTTAAAGAATGATGTTATTTGATAATCTATTCACAACAAACCCAAAACCAATTGGTATTAAATATAAGATTTAAATAGTAATTATATCATCTTATATTCAATTTCAATTCTCATAATCAACAAATACAAAATAAGTGGAATAACAGTATAAATACCTTCAAATTCCTCGAATTGTATAAGTTTTGACTATGGGATTAAATATCAAATATCCGAAGATTATTTCCATCCAGATCCAATTCATTTATGATTGGAAAATATTAATCTTATTAAAGTTATATTTCAAAATTACATTCACGGTATCTGGCTTCACTTCCTATTTTCCCCATTACTTGCCCAGATAAGTAAACGTTGGTTAGTAACTTTAATTTAAAGATACACACCTTGTTTATCATTCCAAAAATTAGAGACGGAACAAATCCACTTGTTATTTTTACATACTTGAGTTTATGTGCTTTTTAACTAGGTTGAAAATCTCAAATTTCAATTTATCATTTAAAAAACCTTCATATTTCTTATTCAAATCATTTAAAATCATTTATTGTGATTTATCATAATTTTAATAATTTTTATAAAGCCTTTTATAAAAGTTTGCAATTTTGGTTACCAAAATGCAAAACCGCGATTCTATTTCAAAACCGATTTGGACTTAACTCAAAATCTGTATATTGAAAACTGAAGCTTTTTAAATTTGAAAACTATTACCATTAGAAAACAAGCGTTTTTCATTTTAGGAAAATCCAATTTTTTTCATTGGGTACAAACATTTGAGCTTTATGGTTGAAATTCGCAAACTACGCTATGCGACAACCTCGATTCAGATCACATCATAAATTAAAACTAAAATTCGTCCGATTTACGTCAAATTTGTTTATAAACCTTACAAAACATATATAAACTCATTAAAAACAATATTTATAAATTTCAACTTCAAAATCAATTATTTACCATAACTGAATATTTTAATAATATAATATTAATGTAATATTTTTATTTTTCAAAATTTAATATTTTAAATTTCAAAAATTTCCAAAATTCAGATAAAATACATTAGAATCTTATTGGAATAATTAATTTGAGTGTAAACCATTGTTTATATATATAAACCCAAAGGCAATTGCAATTTGCAATTCAAAATTGATTTACTATTCGTTTTAAATTTGAACAAGCCGTATTATAGTCAAAACTCTTTCCAATTCATTTCCACCTTTAGAAAAGTTTCTTATAATCACTTTAATTTCATTTCTAACTAGTTTCGGATAACAAAAATCCAACTTTTATTTTCTCTCCTTACTTAACCAAATATAGTATTTGTTTATATTATCTGATTTGGAAGAGACTTAACCAATACCCATATAATTCCATATACGTGGGTATAATGTGTTACGTTATCACTAATAACTATCATAATAACATTAATAGCAACCATTCATTCTATCATAGCATCTATAATATAAGCGTTACAACGATTAACACTTAAAGGTACATGAATAATGATGGTTTTAATAACATCCATAATAACCACAAAGCAATCATAACATCTGCAAAGCAACTAATATAATCAAAGTATGATTATAATAAACATCCAAACATAGTAAAAAAAAGTTCTCACAGGCATATCCACTCCATCAGTCTTTACTGTAGGACTGGTATTCGAACCAGCGCTTTTGTATACCGTCCCCCCTCTAGATTTTCTTTTTTATCTTCCAGTATATATGTATATATATTATATGTGTGTGTATATATATTTTATATGCGTATACTTTCTTTTCATTTTCCTCTTTTATTTGGAAGGAAGGGTGGCTGAGGCTAGGGGTGGAGGCCGTGGGGATGCAAGGGTAGATGGGGTGGTGCTTGGCCAAGGGGAGGTGGGGCTGTAACCAAGGGAGAGGAGGTGGTTGATGGAGTAAGCTGACAAGGATTTGGGCTGAGAGGAGGAGGATGGTCGTGGCTATAGGAGGGGAGGAGGAAGGCTTGGCCAGAAATAAGGGAGAAGGGTGAGGGGATGTTGGCCTAAGAAGCCATGGCCAAAGAAATAAGGGAGAGGAAGGAGAAGATGGAGAAGAAAAGGATGGAGAAAATGGTGAGTAAGGTTGTGTTTATATAGGTGAGATGAACGGGTAAGAAGGTAATTAATCTAGGGGATGTTGAATATAACAATATGATTTGTTCGATGATAACAAACATATATTGTAACGATCGGGAATTTCGCTTGATCCGAATCAGTCGCTAAACCGACCAAGACCGTTCGAAAACCCTGATTGTTTTGAGAACATGACAGATCAGAACATAAACAGAAGAACATTTCATTGTATATTACAACAATTCCATCAGAATACAAGAATATTACAGAGTATGAATAAATATTACATAGAAAATATCAGAGATTTAAATTACATTTAAATACATCGCAGTGGGAAATAATACAAAACACAACTAGAAGTAATACACGGATACAGAGCTTTCCGAGTATCGTTCCAGCTGTAAATCAGGATCCTGTGAATATAAATCTGCAAAACCAAAACTACTACCTGCCTGTGTCAAAATAAGGGCACCCAGAGTTTAGGTTAAAACAATAAACTCCAGGTCAGTCATGTGACTAGTATAAGAACTAAAACAATTATTAATCTTTATTTTAAAGTTAGGTAAATCAAGGGACCATGTCGTATAACACGGAACGGGTTTCCTCCCAAGAATACCAGTGCATAAAACAACAGCGCAATGCTAAATAAAGAAAAATAAAGCTATTATAAGACCCCGGTCCCATCACACAATGCAACGCAAGCCGGAGGATAGGGTTTTTACCTTATAATAGCCAAAGAACGCTTGATACGCTAAAAACAAATCATTTGATACTATTATAAGTGCATAGTGTATAAAACAATTTCAATCATAAGTATCAATCATAGACGGCATAAGTGCCCCATACCACTATGTCGCGATACTACGCTCTACAAATAAAACCGCAAAGTCACGTATTGGAAGTCGGATTTCCATCTGTGAACCGAGGCAAAAGATAGTCCTCTACCGATACGAGACTGTCTAGCCCGAGCCTCAGGACCCAGACACAGGTAAGCCCTTGGATCATCAGGGCCGGTCCACCGATGTGGATTAAAATGCCTGAACACTACGTTTCCCCGCTCTTTGGGGCGTAAATGAGCCAAATGACTCCATCGGCTCCACACAGTCACCGATATATCTGAGCCGCCTCGCAACAACAACAACCACACAGGTGAAAATAGTATAAATGTCAGGGCTGGTAGGCCACTGACACCACCCTAGCTACAAGGAAACGCATGTCCTCCCTGGATCCTTCTCTCGTTTCTGGTTCACACCGGGATGTGAGGCTCGCGAATCAATGCTACACAAAGATATGCCACATAGGCCGTACTTTGATCATCAACCACAAGACTCTGATTTTCAACAAAAGACTTGATCATTTCCCACTTAGGCATGCCAAAAGGCAATTCACTCCATGCGATTGATATCCATCAATATATAACCCTTCGTACGTCTCAGAGAAGGGCGTTAAGCAAGAGAACAAATTCTCCGCCGCCAAACAGATATACATTTAATAGAAATCAATAACACAGAATAAAATCCAATGTCAGACACACAGTCCATTTACAAGTTCGTTCTGGGTCTGAACGAAACTGGAGGCACCATGTACCTCGCATATCCCTCGATCTCCAAGTATGTCTGGACGATCACCAACTGATTCCCTCCTCTTGGGTGTACAGCCCAATCAAGATCATCAGTTATCATCCAAATGATGTGAAGACCTCCGGTCTTTGACCACCGTCATCATCCTCGACACCACGTCGAATAAGTTATTCAGAATGGGATAAACCCGGTCTTTCTGAATAACTCACGTATATAATAAACAATTGTTACACAAACACAACATATGCCTCATTCCAATTCAGAATATTCTTTTATTCAAATATTCTTATACTTTGGGAAAGGTTCCCATTAATTTTATCAAAGATAAATTCTTTAAATTTATTCTTTAATCTTCCTTTGAATATAAATTCAAATTAGTCGGGGTTAGCGAACCACACCGCAGTAATCATTTATTTTATTTCCCAATCCCAACCTATTCATCCCATGAAGTAAAACTGGTCATACTTCATATCTAACACCACGGTGTTATCGGTAAATTTAATTACTATTTCACGTTCAAATCTAATTAAAGATTTAACTATTGCCTCGAGCAAAACTGGTGATACTCCATTCTTGATCATTTCAATCTAATTAAAGATTCATTAGAACTCCACTTGGTTTTAATCCTCCCCAAAAATCAATATTAATGATTGTTTAACTTGGGAAATCACACCCTGTCTTTAACTGGGTTTAAGAACAGTGTTAACGAAGACACCATTCACGACAAACCCAAATCCCATTTGATATTAATTACAAGGCTCTAAATAGAAAATATATCGGCTTATATTCAATATCAAATTCTACGACCAACAAATAACGTAATGGAAATAACGATATAAATATATCTTTAAAATTCCCATAGCAATATCTATATTATCACGAAATCCAACATCGAAATATTCCAGAGACAATTTCAATTCAAATTCATTCCAATCCAATTATTGGAAATTCTGGTTACTTTCAAAATCATTTCAAATCCGCTTTATTTATTTTAAAAATAAATGGAATTATAATTCTAGTTCAAAACTAGTTCATTTCGATAAAAATCTATTTTTATCTTTTCAAATATGGTAATTTTCATACCAATTCTTCAAAAATCATTTCTTATGATTTTACACAAATTATTACTATTTTTAATAATTTTATCAAGGCCCGCACAGTCGATTTCCATTCACGGCCATCGAACTGCACTTACAACGACCTTTTCCAAATTTTATTTGGACATAATTCCAAATCCATCTGTTAGATTTCAAATCTCTAATATTCGTTAGAAAGCTCTTTTCGATACAAACCCAACGGTTCCAGTTTTAGGAGAATCTGACGGTCGGATCTCCCGTAATATCCGTTTGAAGTCAATGGTCAAACTTCGCGAACTACCGCAGCGCGGCGCGTTCTATTCAGGCCATTATATTATATATATAATATATACTTCGTCGATTTCCTTTTAAAACGTATTTTATAAATCGTTTTTAATTCTTTTTCAAAACGATTTCAACTTCATATTCAATTTCTAATCAAAATTGAATATTCCATATCATTAATCTATAAATGATAATATTTTCAAAACGTTATATTTTGAAATCACTTCCTTTTCTATATTCATTATAAAAATGAATAAAATTGATATAAATATCGTTCACGTCAAAATGGCGTCAATCTAATCAACACGGCTTTATATATTTCAATAACTTCATTATTCTATTCAACAAATGAATATTTTCTTCAACACCGTGAATTTTCTTTTATTCAACATATGAATTTTATTCTATTCAACACATGAATATATATTCTATTCAACACATGAATGGTTTCACACAGTAATATTCTCAACACATGAGTATTGTCAACACATGACTATTTTGTTTATTCAACACATGAATATGATTTATTTTCTAAATTGGAATGAGACCCACTCAATTACCATATAATATTGCTTGTATGGATTCCGTACAACACATGTATATAATTGCACATAACAGCCTGTCAATCAATCGATCGACATACAGCTAATTATTGGGATTAATGTATGTCCAATTTCATCCCAACACCCGTGTGGGGTTTCAAACAATCAAACACAGATTTTATTTGTGCAGTTGGGCGATGTGTAAAATTTATAGTCCCAATCAATATCAGTCAAATCGGTGTACATAAACGAATTTTTCGATTTGTAAATGAATATATATATTTTACTTCAACACATGAATATATATTTTATTTCAACACATGAATATATATTATATTTCAACACATGAATTTTCTTTTATTCGATGCATGAATTTTATTCTATTCAACACATGAATATATATTCTATTCAACACATGAATGGTTTCAACACATGAATATTCTCAACACATGAATATATATTTTATTTCAGCACAGGAATATATATTTTATTTCAACACATGAATATATATTTTATTTCATTCCACATCACACTATCAAATTTCACTACACAGAAATCAAAAAACAAGTCATCTATGGTCTGTGGACGACGGGTGCCAGGTGATGCTAAGCACCGTCTACATCCTAGTACATATTTCAACTAGAAATTAAATTAAAAGTGAGGAGTTCTCACCGAGAAGCTAAACCAAACACCACGACTATTCATATGTAGAAAATCTTCGTCGCGATTCCCACGTGATCTGTTTCACGTGGTGTATGATAAAAATAATATTTTTAACAACGCTACTTTATAAATAGAAGTCACATTTCTAATCCGCTACTTCACGTATAAAAATCCAATTTTTATAATCTCGCTTTCAACATAAAAATCTTATCTTTTTATTTTTAAAAATCATAACTTTTTATTTCTAGTTTATAAATCAATTCTTTTTACAAATAAACATCATTTCTTTTTTTTAATAACATATATAAAAATCATATTTTTCTCGCTTCATTCCAATAAATAAAAAGTCATATTTATATTTCTACTTCTTATATTTTACGATGCTTCTTTCTATACATAAAAATTATATTTTTATATTTCTATTCCTTATATAAAGATCGAATTTTTATTTCGCTACATATATAAAGATCAAAATTTTATTATCTATATATTATAAAAATCATATTTTTATTATTCCTATAATATAAAAATCATATTTTTATTCTTTATATAATATAAAAATCATATTTTTATTCTTTCTATAATATAAAAATCATATTTTATTCTTTCTATAATATAAAAATCATATTTTTATTTCAAATCCAGTTGTACAAAAATCACATTTTTATATTGCTACCGAATATATAAAGATCGTATTTTTATAAACTAAAAATCAAATCTTTCTAGATAAAAACCAAATCTTTTCTAGGTTAAGGACTCTAACTTTGCATAAAAAAGAATTATCAATCCAATGAGTAAAAAGAAGAAATCTCACCATTTTTCCATGGTCTTGGCAAAAAAAGGAGCCCATAATCGTTGTTTGAGGTCGAATGGGGTTCCACGTCGAAGCTTCAGCCTAGGGGAGGAGGCGCAGGGCTGTGCAGGTGGCGGCTAGGGTTTCTAGGGCCGGAGGGGTGCAGGTTTGGCTCCAGGTTCACGAGGGGGCGAGGTTGGAGAGGGAGAAGGCCGGAGAGGAAGGATTGGAGCAAAGGGGAAGGGAGGCGAGCCTCACCGGCGGCGGCACTGGCCGCGATGGCGGAGGGTGTGGGCGCGAGGGTAAACGATCGATCGTTTTTTTCTTTTTTTTATCGGTTTCTGAAATGGTCGACGGGGAGGGAGGGAGAAAGGTATTGGGGGAAATATATATATAATATTTATATAATCAATTTTAATTTTCTCTAAAAACTAATTTTTTATTTCGAATTCAAAATCGAACCCACTGACTATCGTCCGTAACTAAATACCCCCATTTTGAACACAATGGGATATGTATCGTAAGCCAGTTCAACTGTTTCGATCAGTTTCCGTCAAAATCAAAATATAAATCTATATATTCAATTTTAAACGTACATTTCAATTTATCGGGGTCACATACTAACTCTAAAAATTCCCAAAAAATATTTTCTAGCTTCGTATTGATGATACAGTCCTAACAAACTTATTTCGTCAAATTTGAAGACCGTTTGAAAAATGGCCATTTTCCAGTCGATTAAAATCAACTGAAACCGGTAAAAGGCGTTTTCCTTTGCCACACTCACATATTGATTTGAAAAATTACGAATTTTGGAATCTAGTAATAACTTGACATCACGGATCCAATAAAAGTGGTTTCGTCGAAAAGCGAGGTCATTTGCAAAATTTCTATTTTTAAGGGCTCAAAAATTCCATAGCGACTATTCTTAAATTTCAACTGGGCATAACTTTTGATCCCCGCTATGAAATTTTGATTTTTCGGATTCATTGGAAAGATATTCTTAGTTAGATTCAATTATTTTTGGTTTCACTAAAATCCATTTTATTTTGCACCCAGTACATTCATTTGAAATTTGAAATCGAATTTTCAAACTACCACGCCATTTTCAATTCCTTTTATAATTTAAAATAAATATTTATATTCTAACGACGATTCAAATAAAACTATACATTCTAATTCTATTCAAAATAAATTTCTCATCATTATTATTTAAAATAATTCATTTTAAATAATCAAAATTCATTAAAATTGCCAATATAAAATTTTTAAATTGGCTCAGATTTCTGGGTTATTACAATCTACCCCACTTAAAACTTTTCGTTCCCGAAAAGGAACGAAGCCGAAAGTTGTTTAACTAATCAACTCAACTTTCATTATTTTAATTATGGCTTAAGTTCTTCAACTTTTCAGTTTCTAAGAACTTTTCAAAATTTTCAAAAATTTGGCTAACACCCGAAATATTCGAAAAAATTCGCCATAACCTCCCCTACACCAGGGACTTGGGGATATTTCAAATAGCTTCCCATGGCCCTCACCAATCCAAAAAGAAAAAGAAACAGCCAAGCGGCTAGCCAATCGGCTCATAAAATCATCAAAAGCCCAAGAAATACAATAAACATGTACCTCTATGTCGGGCAAACAATTTTATTCCTCTTTTCTGGTCTCCTTGCTATGACCTGTTCAATGTAAGTACATGTATATGCATGCAAATGCGACTAATTTTCAATACAATTCACTATTTGGTTCAATTTGGCTAAAGGCTCAACATTTAATTAATCAAACACTAATCAAACAACACAACCAGCAATCAATTAGTTGATTATCTTTTCAAATTCATAAATTTGATACATAGTCAAAAATCACATTTTTAGTGCCAAATCACAACAATAGGCCCTATCTAATTTTGGTTCTCACACCAGTCTAATGGAAATATACAAATATCACACCTTTGAAATTCGAACACATACTGATGATACTATAGTAATAATCAGGATCGTCTCCGGGCGACTACAGTGTGATTCTATATCTATCCAGTATATTAAAACTTCAAATACACGCGGATCAGACGTATATGCAAAATCTTTATATATTGGATTGTCCAAATTCAATACAAATAAGTATTCGAATATGAATAATTAATTTAAATTTTCAAAACAAACTTGTTTTCACTTTTATTTTTAAAAGCAACACTCTACACACTCGTTCTAGAATGCTACTGATCCCATCTCTAACTAGTCATTCTCATTGGATATTACCAATCCAACCTTTGATGAATTCTTTCGTATGGTTCTAATGTGTCTTTTTCTCTGAGCTTTGTAAACTAAAGATCTGATACCAAATGTGACGATAAGGAATTTCGCTCGATCCGAATCAGTCGCTAAACCGACCAAGACCGTTCGAAACCCTGATTGTTTTGAGAACACAAACAGAAGAACATTTCATTGTATATTACAACAATTCCATCAGAATACAAGAATATTACAGAGTATGAATAAATATTACACAGAAAATATCAGAGATTTAAATTATATTTAAATACATCGCAGTGGAAAATGATACAAAACACAACTAGAAGTAATACACAGATACAGAGCTTTCCGAGTATCGTTCCAGCTGTAAATCAGGATTCTGTGAATATAAATCTGCAAAACCAAAACTACTAGCTGCCTGTGTCAAAATAAGGGCACCCAGAGTTTAGGTTAAAACAATAAACTCCAGGTCAGGCATGTGACTGGTGTGAGAACTAAAACAGTTATTAATTTTTATTTTAAAGTTAGGTAAATCAAGGGACCACGCCGTATAACATGAAACGTGTTTCCTCCCAAGAATACCAGTGCATAAAACAACAACGCAATGCTAATTAAAGTAAAATGAAGCTATTATAAGGCCTAGGTCCTATCACACAATGCAACGCAAGCCGGAGGATAGGGTTTTTACCTTATAATAGCCAAAGAATGCTTGATATGCTAAAAACAAATCATTTGATACTATTATAAGTGCATAGTGTATAAAACAATTTCAATCATAAGTATCAATCATAGACGACATAAGGTCCTCATACCACTATGTCGCCATACTAGGCTATATAAATAAAACCGCAAAGTCACGTATTGGAAGTTGGATTTCCATCTATGAACCGAGGCAAAAGATAGTCCTCTACCGATTCGAGACAGTCTAGCCCGAGCCTCAGGACCCAGACACAGGTGAGCCCTTGGATCGTCAGGGCCGGTCCACCGATGTGGATTAAAATGCCTGAACACTGCGTTTCCCCACCCTTTGGGGCGTAAATGAGCCAAATGACTCCATCGGCTCCATACAGTCACCGATATATCCGAGGCGCCTCGCAACAGCAATAACCACACAGGTGAAAATAATATAAATCTCAGGACTGGTAGGTCACCGACACCACCCTAGCAAGAAGGAAACGCATGTCCTCTCTGGATCCTTCTCCCGTTTCTGGTTCACACCGGGATGTGAGGCTCGCGAATCAACGCTACACAAAGCTATGCCACACATGCCGTGCTTTGATTATCAACCACAAGACTCTGCTTTTCAACAAAAGCCTTGATCATTTGCCACTTAGGCATGCCACACAGGCAATTCACTCCATCCGATTGATATCCATCAATATATAACCCCTAAGCTCGTACGTCTCAGTGAAGGGCGTTAAGCAAGAGAATAAATTCTCCACCGCCAAACAGATATATATTTAATAGAAATCAATCACATAGAATAAAATCCAATGTCAGACACACCGTCCATTTACAAGTTCGTTCTGGGTCTGAACGAAACAAGGGGCACCTTGTAACTCGCATATCCACCGATCTCCAAGTACGTCTAGACGATCACCAACTGATTCCCTCCTCTTGGGTGTACAACCCAATCAAGATCATCAGTAATCATCCAAACGATGTGAAGACCTCCGGTCTTCGACCACCGTCTTCATCCTCGACACCACATCGAATCAGTTATTCAGAATGGGATAAACCCGGTCTTTCTGAATAACTCGTGTATATAATAAACAAGTGTTACACAAACACAACATATGCCACATTCCAATTCAGAATATTCTTTTATTCAAATATTCTTATACTTTGGGAAAGGTTCCCATTAATTTTATCAAATATAAATTCTTTAAATTTATTCTTTAATCTTACTTTGAATATCAATTCAAATTAGTCGGGGTTAGCGTCATACTTCATATCTAACACCACGGTGTTATCGGTAAATTTAATTACCATTTCACGTTCAAATCTAATTAAGGATTTAACTATCTCCTGGAGCAAAACTAGTGATACTCCATTCTCGATCATTTCAATCTAATTAAAGATTCATTAAAACTCCACTTGGTTTCAATCTTCCCCAAAAATCAATATTAATGATTGTTTAACTTTGGAAATCACATCCTGTCTTTAACTGGGTTTAAGAATAGTGTTAACGAAGTCACCATTAACGACAAACCCAAATCCCATTTGATATTAATTACAAGGCTCTGAATAGAAAATATATCATCTTATATTCAATATCAAATTCTACGACCAACAAATATCATAATGGAAATAACGATATAAATATATCTTTCAAATTCCCATAGCAATATCTATATCATCACGAAATCCAACGTCGAAATATTCCAGAGAAAATTTTGATTCAAATCCATTCCGATCCAATTATTGGAAATTCTGGTTACTTTCAAAACCATTTCAAATCCGCTTTATTTATTTTAAAAATATATGGAATTATAATTCTAGTTCAAAACTAGTTCATTTCGATAAAAATCTATTTTTATCTTTTCAAATATGGAAATTTTCGTCTTAATTCTTCACAGATCATTTCTTATAATTTTACACAAATTATTACTATTTTTAATAATTTTATCAAGGCCCGTACAGTCGATTTCCATCAAGAGCCATCGAACTGCACTTATAACGACCTTTCCAAATTTGATTTGGACATAATTCCAAATCCAACCATTAGATTTCAAATCTCTAATATTCATTGGAAAGCTCTTTTCGATATGAACCCAACGGTTCCAGTTTTAGGAGATTCCGACGATCGGATCTCCCGTAATATCCATTTGAAGTCAACGGTCGAAATTCGCGAACTACCGCAGCGCGGCGCGTTCTATTCAGGCCATTACATTATATATAATATATACTTCATCAATTTCCTTTTAAAACGTATTTTATAAATCGTTTTAAATTCATTTTCAAAACGATTTCAACTTCATATTCAATTTCTAATCAAAATTGAATATTCCATATCATTAATCTATAAATGATAATATTTTCAAAACGTTATATTTTGAAATCACTTCCTTTTCTATATTCATTATAAAAATGAATAAAATTGATATAAATATCATTCACGTCAAAATGGCGTCAATCTAATCAACACAGCTTTATATATTTCAATAACTTCATTATTCTATTCAACAAATGAATATTTTCTTCCACACATGAATTTTCTTTTATTCAACACATGAATTTTATTCTATTCAACACATGAATATAAATTCTATTCAACACATGAATGGTTTCAATACATGAATATTCTCAACACATGAGTATTGTCAACACATGACTATTGTTTATTCAACACATGAATATAATTTATTTTCTAATTTGGAATGAGACCCACCCAATTACCATATAATATTACTTATATGGATTTTATACAACACATGTATATAATGCAACGATAAATAATCAACCATCATCCAGAGTGCATTCTACACTATATAAGCATCAAATATAAATATTCAATGCTCATAACAGCCTGTCAATCAATCGATCGACATACAACTAATTATTGAGATTAGTGTATGTCCAATTTCATCCCAACACCCGTGTGGGGTTTCAAACAATCAAACACAGATTTTATTTGTGAAGTTGGGCGATGTGTAAAATTTATCGTCCCAATCAATATCAGTCAAATCGGTGTACATAAACAAATCGTTCGATTTGTAAATGAATATATATTTTACTTTAACACATGAATATATATTTTATTTCTGCATATGAATATATATTTTATTTCAACACATGAATTTTCTTTTATTCAACACATGAATTTTATTCTATTCAACACATGAATATATATTCTATTCAACACTTGAATGGTTTCAACACATGAATATTCTCAACACATGAATATATATATATTTTATTTCAACACAGGAATATATATTTTATTTCAACACATGAATATATATTTTATTTCATTCCACATCACATTATCAAATTTCACTACACAGAAATCAAACAAACAAGTCATCCATGGTCTGTGGACGACGGGTGTCAGGTGCTGCTAAGCACCGTCTGCATCCTAGTATATATTTCAACTAGAAATTAAATTAAAAGTGAGGAGTTCTCACCGAGAACTAAACCAAACACCATGACTCTTCATATGTAGAAAATCTTCATCGTGATTCCAAAGAGATCTGTTTCACGCGGTGTATGTTAAAAATAATATTTTTAACAACGCTACTTTATAAATAAAGTCACATTTTTAATCCGCTACTTCACGTATAAAATTCCCATTTTTATATTCTCGCTTTCAACATAAAAATCTTATCTTTTTATTTTTAAAAATCATAACTTTTTATTTCTAGTTTATAAATCAATTATTTTTACAAATAAACATCATTTCTTTTTATTAATAACATATATAAAAATCATATTATTCTCGCTTCATTCCAATAAATAAAAAATAATATTTTTATTTCTTGTTCTTATATTTTACGACGCTTCTTTCTATATATAAAAATTATATTTTTATATTTCTACTCCTTATATAAAGATCGAATTTTTATTTCGCTACATATATAAAGATCACATTTTTATTATCTATATATTATAAAACTCATATTTTTATTATTCCTACAATATAAAAATCATATTTTTATTCTTTCTATAATATAAAAATTATATTTTTATTCTTTCTATAATATAAAAATCATATTTTTATTTCAAATCCAGTTGTGAAAAAAATCACATTTTTATACTGCTACCGAATATATAAAGATCGTATATTTATAAACTAAAAATGAAATCTTTCTAGATAAAAACCAAATCTTTTCTGGGTTAAGGACTCTAACTTTGCATAAACAAGAATTATCAATCTAATGAGTAAAAAGAAGAAAGCTCACCATTTTTCCATGGTCTTGGCAAAAAAAAGGGGTCCATAATCACTGTTTGAGCTCGAAGGGGATTCCACATCGGAGCTTCAGCCTAGGGAAGGAGGCGCAGGGCTGTGCAGGCGGCGACTCGGCTTTCTAGGGCTGGAGTGGTGCGGGTTTGGCTCCAGGTTCATGAGGCGGAGAGGTTGGAGAGGGAGAAGGCCGGAGTGCGAGGATTGGAGCAAAGGGGATGGGAGGCGAGCCTCGCCAGCGGTGAGGGAGGGAGAAAGGTATTAGGGGAAATATATATATATATATAATATTTATTTAATCTATTTTAATTTCCTCTAAAAAGTAACTATTTATTTTGAACTCAAAATCGAACCCACCGACTGTCATCCCTAACTAAATACCCGCATTCCAAACACAATGGGATATGTATCATAAGCCAGTTCGACTGTTTCGATCAGTTTCCTTCAAAATCAAAATATAAATCTATATATTCAATTTTAAACGTACATTTCAATTTACCGGGTTTACATACTAACTCTAAAAATTCCTGAAAAATATTTTCTAGCTTCGTATTGACGATATGGTCCTAACAAAACTAATTTCATCAAATTTGAATACCATTTGAAAAATTGCCATTTTCCAGTCGATTAAAATCAATTGAAACTGGTCAAACGCGTTTTCCTTTTCCTCGCTCACATATTGAATTGAAAAATTACGAATTTTGGAATCTAGCAATAAATTGACATCACGGATCCAAAAAAAGTGGTCTCGTCAAAAACTGAGGTCGTTTGCAAAATTTCTATTTTCAAGGGCTCAAAATTCCATAGCGACTATTCTGAAATTTCAACTGGGCATAACTTTTGATCCCCGCTATGAAATTTTGATTTTTTGGATTCGTTGAAAAGATATTCTCAATTAGATTCAAATATTTTTGGTTTCATTAAATCCTTTTTATTTTGCACCTGGTACATTCATTTGAAATTTGAAATCGAATTTTCAAACTACCGCGCCATTTCCAATTCCTTTTATAATTTAAAATAAATATTTATATTCTAACGATGATTCAAATAAAACTATACGTTCTACTTTTGTTCAAAATAAATTTCTCGTCATATTATTTAAAATAATTCATTTTAAATAATCAAAATTCATTAAAATTGCCAATATAAAAATTTTAAGTTGGCTCAGATTTCCGGGTTATTACATATATTATTCTGTAAATGTGTTTGTAATTGTACTATTCTATATTTTATCTCATGCAGAAATAAATATTTATTTTGAATAAAATGTTATTGCACAGAATTCAATATTCAAATAGTATTTTTATTCATATGAATATTTTATTTCAATATTTAAAATAGTAAAAATCTCTGACTCCACTATTGTACATCTCACTGTGATATAACACATTCAATTTTATATACATTGGTTACTCACTACATTCCAATTAGTTACATACACTCAGTCACATATTCACTCAGTCGCATGTACAAACTCGTTCACACAGACTGACACACTTTGTCTTCAACTGCTTCAGATCCAACCCACTCACCTGTATCCCTGTCAAGAAACACATACAGTAAAATGGAACAAAAATAGATTCAACTGTAGATAAATATAAATTTATTTGCCTTAGAATTTTGGTGTGTATCTCATCATATTTCTAGACTTAGTGTGACATATGTACATTTATTTGAGTCTAGACTACTTGTGATATTCACAGTTATTCACTGTAAATACCACAAGGTATACTGTATAACTAGTGCCTACAGATCAGCCTCAACACACCTATAGTGGTCTTCTAATCAAGACCTACCTCGACTCACGTTTGTGGTTTGCTGATCTTGACTAGCTACGACACATTGTATAGAGGTCTGCTGGTCTTGACTAGCTACGACACATCGTATAATGGTCTACTAATTTATATAGAAATATTTTTTTGCACTTACATATAGTTATCTTTTTCAGTTGACAATGGCCAACATGTCATAGACAAGAGGAAACAACATAATGCAGAAGTTTGCATATACACACGCGCATGTGTGCACATGTGCATGACCATAGCATCCTGTCACATACGGTTCAAGAAATCAACCTCCATAGCATGGATGTTAAAGCAAATTATTCAAGCCTCATGCACAAAAAAAGAAAACATTTCAAACCATGTTCAGATCAGATGGGAATGGTGCATGGTGATTAAGCTCGAACAAAGGCCAAGTGTAAGTGCACAAGGGTTCAAGTCTGGTGTAGGTCAATGACATTCAATTACATAGCAGTGTTACAATGTTGTACATATACAGTACAAGCAAAGTGTATAACACAATGAATAAGGTGATGTGGGCAAGACTGGAAAGTGAGACAAGTCACATGTAACAACCCGGAATTTTGGAACCAATTTAAAATTTTTATTTTAGAAATTTTAATGGATTTTAGATATTTAAAATTATTTATTTTAAATAATAACAACTCAAAATTTATTTTAATAGAAGTTAAAATGAATAAATTTTATTTAAATTATAAAAGGAGTTAGAAATAGCGTTGCAGTTTGAAATTTTGATTTTAAACTTTAACTGACTGTATAGGACTCAAAATAAATCAGATTTCAGTAAAACAAAAAATATTTAAATCTATTTAACAATATCTTTCTAACGAATGTAAGAAACTGAAATTTCACTTTACAAATTGAAAGTTATGGGCAATTTAAAATTTAGAAAAGTCGCTATAGAATTTATATATATTTTAACATAATATATAGCCTTTAAAAGTAGCCATTTTTCAAACGACCTCTGTTTTCGACGAAACCACTTTTGTTGGAACTGGAATGTCAAATTATTGCTAGGTTTCAATTTTCAAAAAATTTCGAATTAATAAAGCGTGGCAAAGGAAATTGTGTTTTGTTTATTTCAATAAAATTTGATCAACCTGAAAATAGCCATTTTTCATACGGTCTCGGAATTCTACGAAATTAGTTTTGTTAGGACCGTATCGTCATAAAAACGCCAAATATATTTTTTCTGTAATTTTTAGAGTCCGTTTGTGGCCCCGATGAATTTAAATGTAAGATTGAATTATTTAAATAAATGATTTAAATATTAAATTAAAGAAAACAGGCTACAGACAGTCATTTGGGCTAACGGGACCTAGCCCATTGGATCCGAAACGGGGGCTATTGAGTGGTATCATGTAACACCTCGTAATTTTATAACATTAAAATTCACAAATTAAAGTATACTTAATTTTTAGAAAAGAATTAAGTTAAATGGGTTGCGCAGAGAAATATAAATATATATATATATATATAAATTAAAAATTAAATAAATAAATATGCGAAAAAGTTCAAAACAGCGAATTGGGAGGGGAAATAACCGAACCAGCCCATTTTTGAGGTCGACCCTAGCCCCGCTGGGTCGACTAGGGGTTAATCCAGGGTGTTTGGCTGTCAACCTGTGGGCCGATTCGCTCAAATACAGATTTTTCATTTGATTGGTTCTCATGGTTCAGGGTTAATCTAATGGTCCTAAATAACTTCCTACACCTATAAATACATCTTAATGCTAACCCTAAACCTAATTAAAATAGAATACTTACCGTCGCCATGGAAATCAATGGAGCCGCCGCCAACTAAGAAGGAAGAAAAGCTAATTCAATTCTAATTCTCTCAACCCTAAAGCAAAGCAAAACTCTCTCTTTTCTTCTCTGAATTGTGAGTATGATGATCTTAACAAGATTATTATCATTTTAATTAGGTTGAGTTATGAATGGATTATGAGTAGATGATGTGAATTATCATATATGTTGTTGTAAACCCCTTTTGCTATCATGTATATTGTAAATCCAATGTTATGTGATGATGATATCTTATATGTTGTAAATCATGCTATGATGATGTTATGTATGTTGAAAGTTTCTATGCTAAGTTGTGATGAATCATACATGTTAAAAAGGCCATGATGTTACCATCTATGCTAGTTAGTTCATATTAATTAAATCATCATGTTTGGGTTATGTTGATCTATATGACAAGTCACATATGCAAGTTAGATTGATTAGAAAAGTTATGAACATATGCCAAGACTATGACATCTAGAATTATGCTATGACATATGTGATATCCTATGCTAGTTCACACCATCATTATGTTGCCTAAAAACCCCATATACAAGTTTATGTATAGATTTGGGCTATGATCATATCATATAAATTGAGACATTTAACAAGTTGACACCTTTTGATCCTTAACATGTGTAGTTTATGCAAGTTTCACCCCTATTATGATTAGATTTATTTTAATTGTCTATATGTTGTGATAATTTATCTTTGTGCTAGGTGTTAGACTATACAAGTCTAGCCTATATTATGCGTTGAATAAGCGAACGTATAAACGTGGGGTAGGGGTAATATTAAGGATTTAATATTAAAAAGTTGGGGTGAAATTGATATGATTTTGCATGCCATAAGTGGATGGCCATAATTGAGTCAATTATGGACATCATTAAAAGTTGACTTAATTAATAATTTGAATAGGGAATTATTAAAACTAGGGTAAAAGATTTTAAGTGTTAATCAATGCTTAGGACACGCGGTTGGACTCGTTTGTGACGTAAACCTGCCCGGACCCACCCGGCAAATCCAGTGGTCACAAATGTCAGCCCAATGTGAGAGGTCTTAGGCCTAAACTAAAGCATAACGGTTGTAAAGACACGAGGTTAGACTCTTTTATGGTGTAAGACTGCCCGGACCCGTCCGGCAAATCCAGCTGCCATAAATGCCAGTCTAATGTGAGAGGTCTTTATGAGGTTATGGCCTGAATGAATTAAGAAATACTTAACCAGATAAACATGTAAAGTGGGACATGGGGTTAAGTAGGTGCCTTAGGTGGCATGAGGAATCTAGGGGGTGCCCTTAGTGGCATGTGAAATACGATTAGTAAGACTTAACCAAACACACATGTAAATGAACATGACTAAGAGGGTTAAGTGGGATATACTAGTGACAAGCTTAGGTGGGTAGCTTGTGGGGGCCCATTTCGACCAGTATCCCAAACGTATCTTTGTGGGCTCGACCCAAGTCAAGGACGGGACACGCATGCTGGGTTTGACTGTAAGAGGCCAAAACGGGGAGCGGTGGCAACGCAAGTCCAACGGGTTTCATATGCGTCTGTAGACCCGGGCTGGTAGGTAAGACGTTGTTGCATCGTGTAGGTATAAGCCGTGCATTCTCAAGTTGTATCGGGTTGCCACTTTAGGGGAGTGATACACCCCACTATGGGGCCAGCACGGGTATCTACAAGTAGGGAGTCGATCGAAAGTGGGTATTGAGGTACACCTAGTGGAGATAGGGGCAGACGGCACCTATGTAGTCAGCTAGGGGTACATAAGGCTATTTATAAAGTTTCTGTGTGAAGCAAGTGGGATCAAACAATAGGGTGACTGGTGTGGTGCAGTGTAGTAATGTGCGGTGCAGTGTAGTAATCATTCGTTAGTAATTAGGTGTGCCTTTACCGTTATCTTTAACGTTATCTTAAACGCTATCTTTATCTTCCTAAGGGTTCATAGACATTTACTTGTCTTCCAGCTTATGCCTTAGTCTAGTTATTTTGATAATAGTATTGTTAGAATTATCATACTCGCCAGACTTTATGTCCGACCCCCTCTATTTCTATCCTTTTCCCCCTCCAGGTCCTCAGGTTGGGCCCACCTCTAGTGGAGTTTGATTGAATTGCTTCATCTCTCTTTGGAAAGCTTGGACCGTTGAAGTAAAGTCCAGCTTGCTATCTTTTTAATGGCTATTTATGTAATGGGATTATGTATTTTGTTTTTATGAAGATGGATATTGTACTTGGTTATGATCTATGGTTTTATGATGTAACAAACATGTTTAATTTCCGTTGCAATAAAATGAAGTTTTAGATTTCCAAGTACTATTTATTATCTGTTTTGTTGTAATTTTTCTGTTCTATATTCACTTATAACCTCCATGGAAGTTAATGCATTCCCTTTGTGAGTGACATTAATGGACGTGGGGTGTTACAGATCAACTCTGGTTGGACTGAAATCGGATTTGTTTAGAACGTATGGGTTTATTTGTAAAATTAACATTAAAATATTATAAATAACGGAAAAAAATCAAAACCCTAATAGTTTATATCAGCCGCCACCATCATCGTGAAGGGCCAGTAATGCACGAAACTTCGTCCACTAATTCCCACCGACCCTGTCATTAAAACCCCTTCCTCCTTCTCAGTTTATTGTAGAGCATTTCATTTTCTTCAATTCCATACGAGTTGATCTGAAAATCGTCACCTGTAGTTCAAGCTCCAGCCCCCCCTGAAATTGACGTGTTTCAACCGCCGTACCCTCTAAGACCCGCCGCCGATTTGCCCTCCTTCACCAGCATGGGTGCGCCTCCCCAGGGGCTAGAACGTGGTGCCATCCGATCCTGGTCTCGAGCAACGTATCGGAAGAAAATTCAAAACCTAGAATTGAGCTAGTTGGGTTTTCTCACGGTCGAT
The DNA here is from genome assembly GCA_030737875.1 of Allium sativum. Taxonomy (NCBI): domain Eukaryota; kingdom Viridiplantae; phylum Streptophyta; class Magnoliopsida; order Asparagales; family Amaryllidaceae; genus Allium; species Allium sativum. The sequence continues at coordinate 695,464,545 of CM060926.1, forward strand.
TCATTTTGGAGGAAGATAAGGGTATATTCCCTTTTTATTCTTTTAGTAATTTTTTTACATAAAACAAATCATATCTAATCTATACGATATCGAAACTGAACGATTTCAGATCCGACAAGATCATCAGACAGAGATCTACACTTCAGAGCTGACTAGAATATATTCTGAACTTGTTAGAATTTTAGATCCATTTCAAACTAAGGTGAGAATTCTGATTTATTTAATTAAAAATTTAAATATTTTTATTATTATTTAAATCCTTGTCTGTACGATTATAATTCAGATCTGCGATGCTTGTTATTTAGAATTCAGTGATTTGTTGTGATGGCATATTTGTTTGTTATGATTTGCTTAGGATCTACGATGTAATGTCGTTTCTGTTCAATTTCGGTTTTCGATTAAATTTAGATCTGAAATCATATTATATTTTAGATCTATAGATGTTGGTTAAAATCTTTCTATTTAGATCTGTACATTAATATTGATGTTATTTGTTCATGAAAATATAATTTTTATTGAATAACATAAACGTGGGATTGAAATTTAGAATATAGAATTCATCTTTATTTTGGATTATGAACATCAAATGAGAATTAAATTTTTATTTGATATGAGTAGAATTTGTAAAATTGTCATCATAGAATGAACATCAAATGAAAATTACATTTTTATTTGATATGAGTAGAATTTGTAAAATTGTCATCATAGAATGAAAATCAAATGAGAATTACATTTTTATTTGATATGAGTAGAATTTGTAAAATTGTCATCATTGAATGAACATAAAATGAGAATTACATTTTTATTTGATATGAGTAGAATTTGTAAAATTGTCATCATAGAATGAATATGAAATAAAAATTACATTTTTATTTGATATGAGCAGAATTTGTAAACTTGTCATCATAGATTGAACATCAAATAAAAATTCCACTTTTAATAGATATGAGTAGAAATTGTAAAATTGTCATCGTAGAAAATGATATTATGAACATCAAATAAAAAAATTACTTTTTTATTTAGTATGAGTAGAATTTGTAAAATTTTCATAATAGAAATTGATATCATGTCACGAATAAAAAAATTACATTTTTATTTTGTATGAATTGAATTTACAAAATTGTCATAGTAGGAAATGATAACATGTTACAAATAAAAAAGTACATTGTTATTGGCATTTCATATGTGAATAAAAACATAGTATAAAAAAGTACATTTTTATTTGCATTTCATATGTGAATAAAAACATAGTTTTAAAAAGTACATTTTTATTTGCATTTCATATGTGAATAAAAACGTAGTTTTAAAATGTACATTGTTATTTGCATTTCATATGTGAATAAAAACAAAGTTTTAAAAAGTACATTGTTATTTGCATTTCATATGTGAATAAAAACATAGTTTTAGAAAGTACATTGTTATTTGCATTATATTTGTGGATAAAAATATAGTTTTAGAAAGTACATTTTTATTTGCATTTCATATGCGAATAAAAACATAGTTTTAGAATGTACATTGTTATTTGCATTTCATATGTGAATAAAAACCATTGAATTGGAAAAGTACATTTTTATTTGTATTTTACATAAAAATAAAAACATGAATTAGAAAAATACATTTTTATTTGTATTTTACATACAAATAAAAACACGAATTAGAAAAGCACATTTTTTTTATTTGCATTTTACACGTAAATAGGAACATAGATTTAGGAAGTACATTTTTATTTGCATTTCATTTGTAAATAAAAACATGAATTAGTAAAGTTACATTTTTATTTACATTTTAGATATAAATAAAAAACATAGAAATAAAAGTTACATTTTTATTTACATTTTGGATGTAAATAAAAACATAGAAATAACAGTTATATTTGTATTTACATTTTATATGTAAATAAAAAGAATAGATTTAAAGTTACATTTTTATTTACACTTTAGATGTAAATAAAAGATTAGATAAAAGGGATATTTTTATTGATATGTAGTTATCATGTTTATTGATATGTAGTTATCATTTTTATTGATATGTAGTTATCATTTTCTTTTAGTTAAAAAGAACATATGTAGTTATCATTTTCTTTTAGTTAAAAAGAACATATGTAGTTATCATTTTCTTTTAGTTAAAAAGAACATATTTAGTTATCATTTTTCTTTTAGATTTTAAAGTTACATTTTGTTGACATTTTGAATGTAATAAAAGATTAGAATCATAAGTTATACTTTTATTTACATTTTAGATGTAAATAAAAAAATAGATTTTAAAGTTACATTTTTGTTAATATTTTAAATGTAATAAAAGAATAGAAATTAATGTTATATTTTTATTGTCATTCTAGGGACAATAAAAAGAGTAGAATTAAAAGTGACATTTTATTTACATTTAAGACGTAAATAAAAACATAGAGTAAAAAGGGTACATTTTTATTTACATTTTAGACGTAAATAAAAGTATATATTAAAAAGTTTCATTTTTGTTTACATTTTGATGTAAATAAATGAATAGAATAAAAGTGACATTTTTATTTACATTTTAGATGTAAATAAAATGAATGACTTTGAAGTTACATCTTTATTTACATTTTAGATGTAAATAAAAAAGAATAAATTTGAAGTTACATCTTTATTTACATTTTAGATGTAAATAAAAGGATAGATTTAAAAAGTTCCATTTTTATTTACATTTTTGATGTAAATAAAAGAATAGGTAAAAAAGATATCGTCTTTATTTACACTTAGATATAAATAAAAAGAACTGATTTAAAATTACATTTTTATTTGCATTTTAAATGTAAATAAAAGATTTGATTAAAAGTTATATTTTGATTGACACGTTAGGTGTAAATAAAAAGGATAGATTTAAAGTGACATTTTTATTTATACTTTAGATGTAAATAAAAGCATAGAATTGAAAGCTACATTTTATTTACATTTTAGTTGTAATAAAAAGAGTAGAAATAAAAGCTACATTTTATTTACATTTTAGATGTAATAAAAAGAATAGAATTAAAGTTACATTTTTATCATCATTTTAGATGCGATAAAAAGAATATAATAAAAGTTACATTTTTATCGTCATTTTAGATGCGATAAAAAGAATCGATTTTAAGGTTACATTTTAGATATGATTGACGGAAAGTAGTTGAAATCGCCAAACGATTAATATTTATATAAATATAAATTACAAATGAAACGAATCATGCGTGGTAGTTCGCGTTTCGGCAATCGTAACTTTAAACGATTATACCGTAGTGAATATTAGGCATACATCCCTAAAACCAAACTTAATTAGGCTCACATCCGGTCATAAACTTATTGTAAATTTAGTCCCTATTTTTCAAAAAATCAACAAAAGAATAAATATAAAATATAAAAATATCACATAAATTCGTAATTAATTAAAACAATTAATCATGAAAAAAATCAAATCGAAAAAACATCAAAAACAACGTCAAAATCAAAAATTACACAAAAACAATGAAATGCAGTAAAATGCATCAAAAGATGCATTTCAATTAGTTGCATACATGTATGCATCTATTTCAATTCCGCGTCAAAACTGCAGTATAAATGCATACATGTATGCACATATTGTAAATACATACAACTTTTCTTGCACTTATTTAACAACTGCATACATACGTGCAGTTTGTTCACTTTTGACATATATGCATATATGTATGCAGTTATACAGAAAAACTGCATATATGTATGCAGTTTTTCGAGAGGCATGAGTAAATATGTGCATGTGTATTCAAATAGTTGCACATATGTATGCAACTATAGGAAATAGTTGCATACATATATGCAACTCTTTTTTTTCTTTGCATGGACTTCTGGGATTATTTCCAGATTTTAGATTTTTTTTTTTTTTTTTTTAATCAGTTGCGCATTTTTTTGGCAGAAAATGAAGAAGACGCATGTAAACAAACCTAGAAGGCGGAAGTTCCTGATTTGAAGGAGGTGAAAGTGAAAATAGGGGGCGGGTTTACAGAAGAAACATGACAGGGATGTGGTGTGAATTTAAAACTAAAATAAGGATGTAAGCCAAAAGTACCCTATACCGTAAGATCCGACCGTCGGGTTTTCCCAAAACTGGAACCGTTAGGATCACTTTGGGGAGATCTTTCCAACGTTATAAAATTCATTAAAATCCAACGATTAGATTTCAAGATATGTGTAAATAAAATTTTGGTAAAAACAGTGCCAGGGTCGCCCACTGACCCGAAGCGTCGTTTAATTATAATTGGGCTATTTTAAATAAATAAAAATAGAGATAAATCATTATAAATAAATATTAATGATATAAAATGATTTAAATGATAATTATTCGAGAATTATTTGAAAAGACCGAGTCCAACTCATTTCGAATAATTATACGAGGATTTAAATCGAACATATAGAAGATGGTGATTGAAGACCGACAATCTTCACATCGAATGGACGGCTACTGATGCCTTTGATAGGAGTTGCTGCCTTCAAAGGGTTACAGTGGTAGTTGTCCGGACGTACTTGTTGATTGTCTGGATATGCGAGCGCCTCTCCATTGTATTGGACATACGGGGAGGAATAAGGTGACTCTGGTTTCGTTCAGACCCAGAACGGACTTGTAAATGGATGCGTTTCTGACATTGGATTTCATTCCATGTTAATTAAATTGATTTCTATCTAATGTATATCCGTTTGGTGGCAGAGAATTTATTCTCTTGCTTAACACCCTCAGAGGGTATATGTTAGTAGTTATTGATCGCATGGCGTGAATTGTCAATGTGGCACGCTAAGATGAAAATGATCAAGGCTTTTGTTGAAAAGCAGGCCTTGTGGTTGATGATCAAAGAATAGCCTGTTTAGGCGTAGCTTTGTGTATAGCGTGACTTTGCGAGTCTCACACCCCAGTATGAGTCAAAAACAGGATTAGAACTACAGGGAGTGCACACGTTTCTTTCTAGCTAGAAGTGGTGTCAGCGACTTACCAGCCCTGACATTTTTACTTATGTGGATGATGGATTATGAGGTACCTCGGTTTTATAGGTTGATAGTGGCCATATTAGAGGTTCAAAAGAATGGGGAAGCATGTGTTCAGGCATAATTAATCCATTAGCGCTATGTGTGGACCGGCCCTGAAGATCCAAGGGTTCACTACGGGGAATCCTGAGGCATTTTCTAGAGTGTCTCGAATCGGGGAGGACGATCCCTAGCCTCGACTCATGATGGAAACCAAATCTCCAATATGACATTATGGTTTTGATTGTAAACCTATATATGGGGACATAGTATATGGTACCTATGCTGTCTAGGATTGATACATTTACCTTGACATATTTTAAAAACTGGTTAGACACTAATAATAATATTAAAATATTATTTTATACGCATCAAGTCACGTTTGATCATTATAAGGTAAGACTCTATCCTCCGGTTCGCGTTGCATTGTTTGATGGGACTTGAGTCTTATAATGATTTCATTTTTTCCAAAAAGCATAATGTTGTTTTGTATAGAAATTTATTTAAATTATGCACTGGCAATCCAATGGAGTAAACCCATTCCGCGCCAGCGACGGGGTCCTGTGATTAGCCATACTATTAGATTATGTAAGAAAGATTTCTTATACCAGTCCCATGACTGACTCGAAGTTTGTTTCACTTTGCAAACTATGATGCCCTCTTTCCACACGGGCGGTCGAGTTGCTTTTTGCAGATATTTATCTCCTGAGATGGATTCTGGATCGAAGCCTAAAGCTGTGTCCAGAGCATAGAAGGTCTTCTGCTGTGTATTGAATTAAATTCATTGCAATTTATCTTCCGCTATATTATTTCTTTTTTCGATGTACTCTGATATTTTGTACTCTGATGTAAAATTATTATGATGTTTATAAAAGTCTGTTGTTATTGTTTTAATGTGTTGTATGCCCAAAGTCAATGCATTCGAGAATTTTCAACTTTTGGATCAGACCTGTGTGGTTTATGGTCGATTCAAAGGGCGGGGATTTTCGGGTCATTACATCGCACACAAGAGTGCACAAGTATATGACAGTGCCAAAACCAAATGGGAAGTGAATAAGAAACCAAGTTATAGTATAGCATGTATATGGGGCAGGAAGTGAGCAACTACAGGTTCATGAACCGACGGGAAAGGTCAAAGCATAAGCAGAAGACTGGGAGCATGTATGTGCAGCAAGCCTGCATGCAAACAAATGCATCAAAGAAAAGTACATAAAGTGAAAGGCACTGCTACAAAGGCAACTACACAATGCTTAGAACAAGCTATAGAAGAGGCAAAACATGCACAAGTGATAGAGAAATGGTTACAACAACAACAAGGATGCTCAAAACAGTGGAGCAGAATTCACAAGTAGTGAATTCACAAATAGCCAAAATAGCAACATAGTATAAACACACACACACACAAACACATATATATACAGAAACATCAACATATATATATATATACATGTATATATATACATATATAAATATATGGAAATGGACACAATGGTGAATGCAACATGAATCAGTAAGCCAGAAGCAAGCAATTAAAATGTGCAAGCACATGATAGCAAAAAGAGAAACAGGTTAGAAGCAAGCAATAACAAAACGTACACAAGTACACGACAATAACAACAAAGAACAACATGACTAGTAGTTCAGTCCAGAAGCACAAGCTCAACAAGTCAGAAGAAAATAGTGGAGCATCATTGGCCACAACATGAAAAATCACAAGGGAACGTAAAAATAATAAACAAGTAATGCATGTGCAGGTTCAACATCAAGTGTATAACAAATACACAAAATGCAAAATGCTAAGAAGTTATAAACACAAAACAAGACGCACCGTAAATAATGGGCAAGTGAAGCATCTATTGGAATGATCAAAAGTATTATCTATTCGAAAAATCAAGTGCAGTATCATGTGTATGCTTCAAGGCCATATTTTCTTCGATCAAAGGGAATATAATAAAGAGCCAAGATTTAAGGCAACACATTTTCAGAAAATGTTGAAATATCAAATCTTGTATTCTTGGCAAGATTTTTAAATATGCAACCTTGCATATATGGCAAGAAATTAAATCGTTATTTTTGGAAAGAAAAATTCAATATCATTTTCAGAAATGTGCAAAGAATTCTTCACTAGAAAATCATGTATCTTTTGTCACCGAATTCAAAGGTGTTGATTGTGGAAAGATTGAATTTACAGTTTCAAATCTTTCCATTTAATCGCAAGAACAATTTTGGGCAAGAATATCAATCAAACATCAAATTTTTCTAGTTTTCTTTAAACTAGGTTCTAGCTATAGGGTTTATAGTTAGGAAAAATATGATCTCGAGGTTTGGGGTCAATACAGGATTTTGAGCGTAGGATTAGAAAAATAGCGAGGGGTCAGAGTGTACAGGTGTTGTATGCGAGATATTGTTTTAATACTTAGTAGAAACCATAGGGAATGCAGTAGTAGGCAGAGATTTGCTGAAACAGGGTAAATTCTATGTCGTTTATTTTCTGTATTTATTTATTATGCTGTGATCTGTGCTGTGATGATTTTTATATTTTGGAAAACTGCAATAAACCCTATTCACCCCCCATTAGGGTTAATTTAGATCCTACATGTAACACTTATCCATTCTTTAAGGCTTATGCCATGCATGGTGACACATCCCATGGTGAGTAAGCCCTTAACTTAAAGTAGCATTTGTTAGAAAATGTTATGGTAAGAAATAACAACATAAATGAAGTGCTGCGAAATATTTAGTTGATATGTATTTGAGCAAGTGATATTGGCAAAAGCTGATATAATTTCATTGACATATTTTATAGTGATATTTATAGTTTTAAAGGAACTATTTTATTATTTAAATCAAATTCAGAATTAAAATTAAAATTACCCAAAACTATTTATAATTATTTGAAATTTAAACTTTTAGATTGCTTAAAATTTGGGGTAATTACATTCTCCCCCTCCCCCTTAAAAGAAATTTTATTTTCGAAATTTGAATGAGAAACAAGCATGAACCCATAACTATAAATACCGTATCAATACCAATATTCATGGCCCATTTTTTATTTAAAATATTTCATAAACCTCTAAATTTTAACTCCATTCATAAACTAAATCACCATGGTATTGGAATATAAATCGCTTTTACCTACTCAAAATATTATCTAAACATAATACATAATCTATTAATTGTCCAAATTGGTCGATAATTCCAACTCTATAAATACTTGAATTTAACTTAAGTTCATCCTAACTTCTTAAGTTCAATTTATCTTAACCACTTTCCAAATTACCTTACAAACGTTCTTTTAACTAATTCCTAGCATTTAGCTACTCTTTCCTTTATCTTGGGTTATTCAAACATTTTTACCTTTTTATATTTGGATAATTCATTCTAATTAGTTAATGAACAATAATTATAACTCTGCATGAACATCTTTAGTCAAACTGTGAAATTCTAATCACAAGATGTTCATATTCAACTTTTAACCATCTTAATTATTTAACTAATTATTTAAGTTATAACTAACCAATTTTTTTGGAAAACATATTCTTTTATATTCAAAATATAATCTTTCAAAACTAATTTCATATTGCAAATATGTCCTCTCATATATAACCCTTAAACTCATTCTACTAACCCTATCTCTACTGAGTTACTCATCCTAGGATATTATCAAACTATAATGACCCAAAAATTCCTCGAACCCCCTATTACGAACACAATGGAATATGTTTCGGAAGCTAATTCGAATGTTTTCATTAGTCTTTCTCAAAATTAAATTATACTTTATTATAAAATTCAAATCAATTTCCCGATATGCATTTATATTGTGCACGCTCATATACTAACTTTGATTGACAAAAAATCTGGAATCTTACAATAAAACAACATTCAGAGCCGATGAAACTGATTTCATCGAAATCCGAGATCGTTTGAAAAATGGCTATTTTCCCATATCCAATTAAATTGTTAAAATATAAATTAATTTCAAAACGATCAAATTTATGGAAATTAAATTATTATCATTGTATAAATTCAAATAGAATTCTTCATAGGTTCAAAATAAACTAATTTGGATTTTGAGTTTAATATTTCCATTTCCAAATGATTTATCGCTCAAAATCCCTACTTAAATAAATTTCTAATAAATAAATCTTAAAATAAATCATTTTAAATATCTAAATAAATCAAATATTCTTACATAAAAATCTAGATCGTCACATTCACCCCCTTAAAATAATTTAATCCTTGAAATTTCAAAGACAGAAAGATGAGAGGCTGAAACATCTAACTTTCAAAATTTTACTTGGTTGAAATTCGATACTCCACACGAGTTCATATTTGTTTACTAATTTAAATCTGGATTTATTTTGAAGTTTTAAGTTTACTCGCTTTAATCCATTCCAACTTGGCCCAAATTATTTTTCATTCTTTACCAAAATATCGAACCATCCTTATACTTGCCAAACCATTCCATTTTTTAATTCATAAGCTTTGCAATTCAATTTCTTAAAATAATCCATTTTATTTAATAAATCACTATAATATATAAACTACCTTATAATTTTTATGGAAATTTAACTTTTACATAACTCAAAATTTATCAATTGAAATTCAGATTTTCCTTCTCCACTAGGAAATTATAATTCAAAAGATTCAGATGATTCTTGTTTAATTCAATTCTGACTTATGTTGAACCTTATACATCTATTTGAAGTTCAAACTTCGTTTAACTAATACATTATAATCATTTTCTCTTTAATTCAATAACATTTTTCCCAAATCCAATCAAATTTTCTCTACTTGGCACTACAAGAAAACAAAATTTTTGTAGCATCCAAAAACCGCTACTAAGCATTTTTGGTGGCATTTCAACAATCGTTATGAGTGAACATGCCACTAAAAATCGCTCAGTATTTATTGCACTTTTAACAAACGCCACTAAAAATTTTTTTTTAATGGCGCATTTTTAATTTTACAAATGTTTTTTTTTGCGGCGTTTATTAAACGCCACCAACAAGGTTTCTTCATTAAGGTTCTTTTTTATGGCGTTCTTTTAACTTTTTTGTAGCATTTAATACACGCCACAGCATTGGTTTCTGTTTTCTGTAACCACTTATTTGTAGCAGTATTTAATCGCTATGAATAAAATTAATATTCCATAGCGTTTTTTCTCCCGCCACATTTGTTCCCAAATTTGTATTGTAATATTTCAGACCTACCCATAATTTTGCCACCAATTATACAACATAATACACAAACACATACACTTTTGAACATAACATATTAAAGAACAACAAAAAAATGTACACATTCAAAGATCCATAAGATACTCATTCAAACATCCACAACATTCATAAGTGTCAAGACAAAAAGTTCACTGTACATTCAAACATCCACAACATACACAACCAAACTACCAATAAACACAGAAATAAGCATCTGAGATAACCAAAGTACAATAAACACCGAAATAAACATATGAAATAACCAAGTTACCGAGCAAATATCATAGTGCTGCTATTACTAATGTCTTCAAAAATGTTTGATCTACCTGTAAACTAAGTACTGAACAAAAGATTGAGAAAATAATGACAAGTAATTGCTAAAACAAATAATAAAACATAACTATAGAATAAAAATAGCAGGTCAATCTCTGCACGTAAAACTACGTAATATAAACCTTTTGAGACACACTCATTTTCTTGCAGTAAACAACAATCATTAATTCCATTGCACGTAAAGGTCGTCTAGTAGCGGATCTTGCCGAATGATCCAGGTTTCTCAAGTATACACGCTCTGGGGTTGGAGTGTTGGATAGTTCTATTGTGATTAATTGCAAATATTTTAGAAAATCAACTAGATATTTTCATTTCAAATAATATAATGATAACCATACTTGAATAAAGGAGAAGCTGCACTTGTAGCAGTCGAAACCAGCCTAGTTAGTATACACGTGGAATGAAGAAGCTGCACTTGCAGCAAAGAGACCCAGGTAGTAGCCATGCTTGAATAAAGGAGCACTCTTTGATATAGGTGCAGATAAGCACACTATGGATATGCTTGGATTTTATTCTGAAAATTTCCATTTTCAAATACAAATGTCGGGTATCATTTTGGACCTCAAATATTTTCATTTCACATAATATAATGATAACCATAATAGTACCTGATTTTTTCCCAACCTCAACTTTTTTCCCTAACCAATGTCCATTGCGTACAACAATGAAAGCAATATAAATTTGAATGAAAGAAACAAGTACATGCTTAATTGTTGTGTCTTGAGATTTTGAGCTACATAATTCCATTGCATGACGGAAATCAGTTCACCATTTTGTTTATATCAAATTATAATATATGCCTAATATTTCTGTTGTACCTCTTATGGTAGCAAACATATTTGAACATGCATACCATTAAGATTCAGCTCTTGATTGGCCATTTTGTTACTGGTGTGTCTGTGGTTTCTGAAACATAGAACATGTTACAGAAGCCTGTAAAGCCATACCACAGTAAAAGGCCAAACTGTGTTTTTTGAAACATATAACATGTTTCAGAAGTCTATAAGCCTACAAGGCATCTTCCATACTGCAGTAACACCTAATGTATATTAAAAAATATTTGCACACCTTTCATTTTGTTTCAATAATGATTTTTCCACTGGCCAAGCTATGGGAGCGTCGAAGACATCTTCCATGCACGACAGAGCTGATGTTATTCTTCATAGATCTGCATTTGGAATTGTCACATGCTCAACCCAAACTTTTATAGCATCCTTTCCCAATGGACAACAATGGACCATCGCTATCGGATCAGTTGATGCAATAGTTCCTTCAACCACTACGTCTGTTCCACCAAAATCTATCAACTTGCATTTGGCATCTTTTTTCATGGTTGCAATCGGCTGAAAGAAAAAAGATTATTATGCTGAATATATACATACGCATTAAATAACTTTCATATGCAATGATCAATGTTGTAAATTAATACTTACATATTGTGATTTATTCATGAAGATATATGCGGATTTCGAGGGAAAAGTCACATGAGTATCATGATGACTCTTAGTTGGATTTTCTTTATCACCTTCTACTTTTGATCTTGGCCATGCTACTTCCCTACCAACTACAACTCCAATGCACGACATATTAGATGCGGGTCACCACAAATAAACTTCTTTATTTATTACGTTGTCCACCCAAATCACAATAGCAGATCGACCGAGCGGAGTACCATTAAAAGTATATTTTGGATCATTAGCATAGATTTTTCCTTCGGCAACTACACCTTCACCCTCATCCCAACCATAAATCTTGCAATTATTGTGGATGCTGCTGGAACTCTAAAACTGAGAATATACTTTAATATTAGCAATTATACTTCTAGTCATCACAGTTTCAAAACAATAATATGAATTTATCAGATTCAATCAAAGCATTTACGAACCAAAAGCTATTTTTTTCATTGAAATAGTGTAACACCCCGAATTTTCTATTAACACTAAAGTTGCTAAAATAATAATAAGTGTGTAGAAGAGGGGATGTATCTAATATGAATACAAAAATATTAATAAGTATGTAAGAGAGGGGATGTATCTAATATGAATATAAAAATATTAATAAGTATGTAAGAGAGGGGATGTATCTATTATGAATATAAAAATATTAATAAGTATGTAAGAGAGGGGATGTATCTAATATGAATATAAAAATATTAATAAGTGTGTAAGAGAGGGGATGTATCTAATATGTATATAAAAACAATAATAAGTGTGTAAAAGGGGGAGGATGTATCTAATGTGTACATTGTAGAATATATATATATATATATATATATATATATATATATTGCTGAGTGTTTGCTGAGTCACTTCTGACTCATTGCTGAGTCAACAAGATAAACCCCATCTTATCTGAACGGCTGCGGTTATTTCTAGGTTAAATCTAATGGCCTAAATGAATTCTAAAAGCTATAAATAAGTGGGTAGACCCTAGACCTAAATCACTTGTAAAATTAGAGAAGCTACCGTCATGCTGCTGCCATGGAGTTCAGCATAGCCGTCACAAACTAAGAAGAGGAAGCCTAATCATCTACAACTAAATCTACACAAATCAAATCAAAAGATCTCTCTTTCTCTAATTCTTTTCTTTTGTTGGTGAGTATGATGATTCTCACAAGACTATTACAAACTAATTTGACTCAGTTATGAATGGATCACAAGAAAGTGATGTGATTTGTAATTGTAAATTCTATATATTGTGGATCTCTTATTATGTTATTATGTTGTCGTATGATGTAAATTATATATGCTATGTCATGCTATGTTGTAAATTCTCTTATGCTATGTCGTGCTATGTTGAGAATCATGTCAAGCTATGTTATACTATCATACTATGCCATGTTATAAATCATGCTATATTATGTTGAAAAATCATGCTGTTGGATCATGCTTAAAGTTATGTTTTTTTTTCTTAATTTAAATGGATCTTGTTTATGGGAATTTGCCTATTAGGTTAGGTGTACCCATAAACTTGAAACTATAATTAAATAAAACTTGATTATGGGAATTTGCCTATTGAGTTAGGTGTACCCATATAAAACCATGTTGTTAAAAAATTAGATGATGTTGATTCACACATGTTCATATGTAAGTTTATGAAAATTAATTGAGATTATATTAGGTGAATTTTGAACAAGTTGACACCTTTAGATCCATGACATGTATAATCTATGCAAGTTGGACATATGCAAGTTTCACCCCTTATTATGATTCATTTGGTCACATATACATGTTGTTATTATGATAATCTCTTTTATGCTATGAGTTAGGCTATTCGAGTCTAACATATATTTTGCGAATAAACGTTCAAACGTGGGGTAGGGGTAATATTAGGAATTAATAAATTGGGTGCAATTTTGTAAGATGTTGCATACCATGAATGAATGTCCATAATTGAGTCAATTATGGACATTGTTAAAAATTGGAAGTAATTAATAATTCAAGTAGGGAATTATTAAAATTGGGGGAAAGTGGATTATTATTAATAATCAATGCTTAGGACACGAGGTTGGACCCGTTTGTGATGTAAACCTGCCCGGACCCGCCCGGCAAATCCATTAGTCACAAATGTCGGCCCAATGTGAGAGGTCCTAGGCCCAAACTAAAGCATAACAGTTGTAAAGACACGAGGTTAGACTCTTTTATGGTGTAAGACTGCCCGGACCCGCCCGGCAAATCCAGCTGCCATAAATGCCAGTCTAATGTGAGAGGTCTTTATGAGGTTATGGCCTTAATGAACTAAGAAATACTTAACCAGATAATCATGTAAGGTGGGACATGGGGGTTAAGTAGGTGCCTTGGGTGGCATGAAGAATCTGGTGGTTGCCTTTAGAGGCATTTGAAATACGATTAGACTTAACCAAACACACATGTAAATGAACATGACTAAGTGGGTTAAGTGGGATGGACTAATGGGGACAAGCTTAGGTGGAATGCTTGTGGTAAATAGTGGGGGCCCATTTCAACCAGTACCCCAAAACGTATCTTTGTGGGCTCGACCCAAGTCGAGGACGGGACACGCATACTGGGTTTGACTATAAGTGGCCAAAACAGGGAGCAGTGGCAACGCAAGTCCAACGGGTTTCATATGCGTGTGTGGACCCGGGCTGGTAGGTAAGACGTTGTTGCATCGTGTAGGTATAAGCCGTGCATGTCCGTTGTATCAGGTTGCCACTTTAGGGGAGTGATACACCCCACTGTGGGGCCAGCACGGGTATCTACGAGTTAGGGAGCCGATCGAATAATGGGAAGTAGGGTACACCTAGTGGAGATAGGGGCAGGCGGCACCTATGTAGTCAGCTAGGGGTACGTAAAGCCATTGGGAAAGTTTCTAAGTGAAGCTAAGTGGGATGAATCTTTAGGGTGACTGGTGTGGTGTAGTATAGTGTTTATCCTTTAGTATTTAGGAGCGCCTATAACGTTGCCTTTAGCGATTGTCTATGTCCTTAATCTGCTCTGCATAGACATTTTCTTGTTTTCCAGCTTATGCCTTAGTCCAGTTATTTTGGTAATAGTATTTTAGAATTATCATATTCACCAGACTTTATGTCTGACCCCCTCTTTTCCATCCTTTTTCTCCCTTCAGGTCCGCAGGTTGGGCCAAGTTCTAGTGGAGTCTAGTTGGATCGCTTATCTTCTGGAAAGCTTGGACTGCTGAAGTAAAGTCCAGCTTGTTATCTTTCTTTTTAATGGCTATTCATGTAATGGGATTATGTACTTGTTTTATCAAGATAGATATTGTACTTGACATTGAATATGGTGTTATGATGTAATCAAACATGTTTTGACTTCTGCTACAATGAAATAAAGTTTTTGAATTTCCAAGTACTATTTTATATCTGTCTTGTTGTAATTTTACTGTTCTATATTCACTTAAAACCTCCATGGAAGTTAATGCATTCCCTTTGTGAGTGACATTAATGGACTTGGGGTGTTACACGTGGTATCAGAGCATAAGGTTACCAGAACAGATAAAAAAAAAATTTTAGAAATTTTTTTTTTCTAAAGTATTTTTGGAAGAAGTGCTTTCAAAAAAAAAAAAACATGTTATTTAAAGAGAGTTTTTATGAAAAACATAATCCCAAATAGCCACATCCTTATCTTTATCTTTCGAATTCTCCATTTTGAATCTTTCCTTTTTCGTTTCAGCATGGCTGAAGATCTTAATCTCCCAGAAGGTGTGACGATTCCAGGGTGGTTTAGGAGATACTTGGAGGCTAGGGCCACCACTGCAGGCCCAGCGGATACTCCTCCACCCCTAGTTGCACCCATTCCTCCTCCTCCTCCTCCTCCTCGTGTTGACACTTTTGCAAAGACGTGCAAGGAATTCAAGGCTATGGGAGGAAAAACTTTTCAAGGGACTGAGACGTTTGTGGAGGCCAGAGATTGGCTTAAGGAGACTGAGGAATTGTTGGATATCTTTGAAGTGGAAGATGGGAGAAAGGTCCGTTTAGCTGCTTGGTTAATGAAGGGAGAGGCCTCGTTTTGGTGGGAGGTCACTAACGGGGAACGTCCAGTTGATTCATGGGCGGATTTCAGACGAAGGTTTGAGGCAAAGTTTCTTTCAAGGGCAGAGGAGAACTTAAATATGGAAAAATTCCTGGCACTAAAGCAAGGGAGCTCATCAGTAAAGGAATATGTCAATAAATTTAATCAGTTAGCAAGGTTTGGCTTGGAGTTGGTGAACACGCCAGAGAAGAAAGCTTTGAGGTTCGTTAGAGGCTTGAATGAACCGTTGCAAGGGTTGGCTATGACCCACATCCCTATGGGAGCCACCTTTGAAAAGCTAGTAGAAATGGCACTTATGCATGAGGATAAGGCAGTTGAAAAGAAAGGGGATCAGAAGAAACCCCAACAGCAAAATAAGAAGGGTGGTAAAAACAATAATGGCAAAGGGAAGAAGAAATGCTTCAATTGTGGGACGCCTGGCCATCTCAGCAAAGATTGTAGAAAGAAAAAGAAGACTGGTTGTTTTCATTGTGGAGATGCGGGACATTTAGTGAAGGACTGTCCAAAGAAGGGGCAGAGGGCAGGGTCTACCTCGGGAGGACAGGTGCAGGCTCTTATGGCACCAGGGCAGGCAAGGGGGCAAGTTCAGGCTATTGCGGCCCCACCGCTGCAAGAAAGAGGTAGAACAATTTCTGTTGAAAGCTTAGTTTTTCTGTTTGATCATCCTGTCCGTACCTTATTCGATTCTGGCGCATCTCATTCGTTTATCTCTGCATCATTAGTTGAATCACTGCACTTGAACACCAGTTTAGTAGAGGATCCCCTGGTCGTTTCAAATCCAATTGGGGGTTCGGCTCATTTGACCATGGTATGTTTGGATTTGAAAATCTCTATACTTAGCGTTGAATTTAGATGTGATGCTTATGTATTGGGCTTCACGGGCTATGGGCAAATTTTAGGAATGGATTGGTTGTCTAGAAATAGGGCCATTCTTGATTGTGAAAGGAGAGTAGTTAGGCTTGTGACTCGCCTTGGTAATGCTCTCGACATCTTTTGTAATCCCATAAATTCCGTTATGCTAAGTTATCTTGAATCGCTTGACGCGTCTGTAGAGAACCTGCGATCGGTAGAAGTGGTCCGGGAATATCCGGATGTGTTTGAGGAGGTGAAGGGCTTACCTCCAAAGCGGGAGATAGACTTTCGAATTTATCTTGTGGATAATGCTAAACCCGTATCTTTGCCAGTGCGCCACATGGCTCCTCGTGAAAGGAGGGAACTCAATAAGCAAGTAAAGGAGTTGCTTGAGAAGGGGTTCATAAGACGTAGTATATCGGAGTGGGGTGCTCCAGTAGTTTTTGCCACAAAGGCGGATGGGTCTCTTAGACTTTGTATGGACTATAGAGAACTAAACAAGCTTACTAAAAAGAACCGACACCCACTGCCGAGGATTGACGATCTCTTTGATCAGTTAGTTGGCGCCTCAGTGTTTTCGCAGTTGGACTTAGCCACTGGCTTTCATCAACTGAGAGTGGCTGAGGATAGTATAGATAAGACTGCTTTTAGGACTCCTGATGGATTCTATGAATGGCTAGTGATGCCCTTTGGTTTGACAAACGCCCCTACATATTTTGTTGATTTGATGAGTAGGGTGTTTAGGGAATACCTTAACAAATTCGTGGTAGTCTTTGTGGATGACATCTTAGTCTTTTCTAAGAATAAAGAAGAGCACTCCCTACATCTTAGGGAAGTGTTGGAAACCCTTCGAGCGCATAACCTTAAGGCAAAATTTTCTAAGTGTCACTTCTGGAGGAAGGAAGTACGGTTCTTAGGGCACGTGGTTTCCAAAGAAGGGATAGCAGTGGATCCCGCAAAGGTGGTGGCCATCCAAGATTGGAAGGTCCCTAAAAATGCAACTGAAGTAAGAAGTTTCTTGGGGTTGGCTGGCTATTATAGGAAGTTTATCAAAGACTTCGCAAAAATATCAGCTCCATTAACACGGTTAACGAAGAAGAACCTGGTTTTTACGTGGGACAAAGATTACGATGATGCGTTCCAACGTTTAAAGAGAGCCTTAACTTCAGCCCCAGTCTTAGTGCTACCAGACGGGAATAAACCGTTTACCATCTATACTGATGCTTGTGGGACGGGACTTGGCGCGGTCCTCATGCAAGAGGGAAGAGTAATAGCCTATGGTGGAAGGCAGTTGAGGGTTCATGAAAAGAATTACCCCACGCATGACTTAGAGCTAGCCGCAATTGTTTTCGCGCTTAAGTCTTGGCGTCACTATCTTCTTGGTGAGAAATTCGAACTGTTCACTGACCACAAATCATTAAAATACTTATTCTCTCAGAAGGATTTGAATTTAAGGCAGCAACGGTGGATGGAATTCTTAGCCTCCTACAATTTTGAAATAGCATATACCCCGGGCAAGGGTAACGTGGTGGCAGACGCCTTAAGTAGGAAAAGGTTGTCCTTGAGCCCGTTGTTTGTTGAACGACAAAGCTTAGAATTCATCTCTATGTTTGACTTTAGACCCTCCGTTGACTTAGTACCCGGTCTGTTAGCATCCTTGGAGGTTAGACCTACACTTCTAGGACGGGTTGGTGAGGCACAGCGAGACGACCCACAGTTGGTTGAGATAGTAGAAAAGCTCAAAGGGGGGGAGTCGTCAAGCCATCTTCGTAGGTATACCCTGGACGATAGGGGTTGGTTACGAAGGGATAATAGACTTTGTGTACCACAAGACGAAGACTTAAGGAAGGCCATTCTTGATGATGCTCATCGCTCAAAAATGACCATTCATCCCGGCGGGGATAAGATGTACAAAGATATGAAGCGGGTTTTCTTTTGGGCCGGTATGAAAAAGGATGTGGCCGAGTACGTCGCTAGATGCTTGGTGTGCCAACGAGTTAAAGCAGAACAAAAGAAACCCGGTGGGTTGCTTCACCCATTAGAAGTTCCACTATGGAAATGGGAAAGCATCTCAATGGATTTTGTGGATGGATTACCAAGATCAAGGAAGGGTAACACGGGGATTTGGGTTATAGTAGATAGACTTACTAAAAGCGCCCATTTTATTCCCGTGAAAAGTAAGAGGACTGCTCCGTGGTTGGCTTCTGTATACATTAAGGAGATAGTTCGTTTGCACGGTATTCCTTCTAGTATAGTAAGCGACCGTGACCCCATCTTTACTAGCGAATTTTGGAAGAGTTTACAAGAGGCGGTAGGGACTCAGCTATGTTTGAGCACCGCATATCATCCTCAGACAGACGGCCAGACCGAGAGGGTGAATCGCATTCTAGAGGATCTTTTAAGGCTTTGTATCCTAGACTTTGGGGTACATGGGAAGAGCACCTTCCGTTAGTAGAATTCGCATATAACAATAGCTTTCAGTCTAGTATTGGCATGGCACCTTTCGAAGCTCTTTATGGAAGGCCTTGCCATTCGCCTACATGTTGGTGGGAATCTACCGATAAAATCCTACTTGGGCCCGATATGGTTAGGGAAACCTCGGAGAAGATTGAGTTGATTCGAAGGAGGATGAAAGCAGCACAAGATAGGCAAAAATCGTATGCTGATAAGAGGAGGACAGATCTTGAGTTTGACATTGGGGACATGGTTTTTATCAAAGTATCTCCGTTACAGAATGTTGTTCGCTTTGGGTCCGTGGGGAAATTAGCACCAAGGTTTGTAGGGCCGTTTCTTGTAAAAGACAGGATTGGGAAGATGGCATATAGGGTGGAGTTGCCTGAGAAACTTAGTGGAGTACACGACGTATTCCATGTATCACATTTGAGGAAGTGTTTGCACAAGACCGCGGAGGTGGTAGAGCCGAGCTTGCTTAAAGAGGTGGAAATAGAGCGTGATGCAACAATTAGACGAGCTCCTACATGCATTCTTGGGTCGTAGATCAAAAAGTTGAGGAATCGAGAGGTCAGACTGGTTAAAGTGCAATGGGGAGATGATGAGAGCAACGCAACTTGGGAGACAGAAGAGAAGATGCGTTCGTTGTACCCTTTTCTTTTTGAGGGTATGTCTTTTAATTTCTCCTTTATCGCTTAGCTTATCTTATCTTATCTTTAGTATGTCCTCTCATTAGTATCTTTGACCTTTAGTTAGGATAATCCTATGGTTGAAACATGTGTTTGAGACATGTTATGTCTGATGGATGCAAAATGGATGCAAGTGTTTGCTAGTGGTTGCTCGTGGATGCATATATACACACACTTTAGGCACTAGATCGGCTCAGTCACTTCATATTGCATATTGCATATATATGGATGTATAATGGTTGTACCATCATATGGATGCTGCATTCGGTTGAATGGGTGTGCACGCATATAGAAGTAGTATGTAAGCAATTAGGATCTTTTGCATACATAATGGATTCATGACACTTACATAATTTGCATTAAGGAGGTCAACTGAATCAGTAGACCGCCTGATTTCGCATTAGGTAAGGACATGTACACACACTTTGCATATGATCATAAAGCATTAGAAGTCTTTTAAGGACAATGGATGCCTGTGTATGATGGATGAGTAGATGGACGTTTGGATGGTAGGATATACATTCTTCCAGACTTGAAGATTTCGGGGACGAAATCCTAAAAGGAGGGGAGAATGTAACACCCCGAATTTTCTATTAACACTAAAGTTGCTAAAATAATAATAAGTGTGTAGAAGAGGGGATGTATCTAATATGAATACAAAAATATTAATAAGTATGTAAGAGAGGGGATGTATCTAATATGAATATAAAAATATTAATAAGTATGTAAGAGAGGGGATGTATATATTATGAATATAAAAATATTAATAAGTATATAAGAGAGGGGATGTATCTAATATGAATATAAAAATATTAATAAGTGTGTAAGAGAGGGGATGTATCTAATATGTATATAAAAACAATAATAAGTGTGTAAAAGGGGGGGATGTATCTAATGTGTACATTGTAGAATATATATATATATATATATATATTGCTAAGTGTTTGCTGAGTCACTTCTGACTCATTGCTGAGTCAACAAGATAAACCCCATCTTGTCTGAACGGCTGCGGTTATTTCTAGGTTAAATCTAATGGCCTAAATGAATTCTAAAAGCTATAAATAAGTGGGTAGACCCTAGACCTAAATCACTTGTAAAATTAGAGAAGCTACCGTCATGCTGCTGCCATGGAGTTCAGCATAGCCGTCACAAACTAAGAAGAGGAAGCCTAATCATCTACAACTAAATCTACACAAATCAAATCAAAAGATCTCTCTTTCTCTAATTCTTTTCTTTTGTTGGTGAGTATGATGATTCTCACAAGACTATTACAAACTAATTTGACTCAGTTATGAATGGATCACAAGAAAGTGATGTGATTTGTAATTGTAAATTCTATATATTGTGGATCTCTTATTATGTTATTATGTTGTCGTATGATGTAAATTATATATGCTATGTCATGCTATGTTGTAAATTCTCTTATGCTATGTCGTGCTATGTTGAGAATCATGTCAAGCTATGTTATACTATCATACTATGCCATGTTATAAATCATGCTATATTATGTTGAAAAATCATGCTGTTGGATCATGCTTAAAGTTATGTTTTTTTTTCTTAATTTAAATGGATCTTGTTTATGGGAATTTGCCTATTAGGTTAGGTGTACCCATAAACTTGAAACTATAATTAAATAAAACTTGATTATGGGAATTTGCCTATTGAGTTAGGTGTACCCATATAAAACCATGTTGTTAAAAAATTAGATGATGTTGATTCACACATGTTCATATGTAAGTTTATGAAAATTGATTGAGATTATATTAGGTGAATTTTGAACAAGTTGACACCTTTAGATCCATGACATGTATAATCTATGCAAGTTGGACATATGCAAGTTTCACCCCTTATTATGATTCATTTGGTCACATATACATGTTGTTATTATGATAATCTCTTTTATGCTATGAGTTAGGCTATTCGAGTCTAACATATATTTTGCGAATAAACGTTCAAACGTGGGGTAGGGGTAATATTAGGAATTAATAAATTGGGTGCAATTTTGTAAGATGTTGCATACCATGAATGAATGTCCATAATTGAGTCAATTATGGACATTGTTAAAAATTGGAAGTAATTAATAATTCAAGTAGGGAATTATTAAAATTGGGGGAAAGTGGATTATTATTAATAATCAATGCTTAGGACACGAGGTTGGACCCGTTTGTGATGTAAACCTGCCCGGACCCGCCCGGCAAATCCAGTAGTCACAAATGTCGGCCCAATGTGAGAGGTCCTAGGCCCAAACTAAAGCATAACAGTTGTAAAGACACGAGGTTAGACTCTTTTATGGTGTAAGACTGCCCGGACCCGCCCGGCAAATCCAGCTGCCATAAATGCCAGTCTAATGTGAGAGGTCTTTATGAGGTTATGGCCTTAATGAACTAAGAAATACTTAACCAGATAATCATGTAAGGTGGGACATGGGGGTTAAGTAGGTGCCTTGGGTGGCATGAAGAATCTGGTGGTTGCCTTTAGAGGCATTTGAAATACGATTAGACTTAACCAAACACACATGTAAATGAACATGACTAAGTGGGTTAAGTGGGATGGACTAATGGGGACAAGCTTAGGTGGAATGCTTGTGGTAAATAGTGGGGGCCCATTTCAACCAGTATCCCAAAACGTATCTTTGTGGGCTCGACCCAAGTCGAGGACGGGACACGCATACTGGGTTTGACTATAAGAGGCCAAAACAGGGAGCGGTGGCAACGCAAGTCCAACGGGTTTCATATGCGTGTGTGGACCCGGGCTGGTAGGTAAGACGTTGTTGCATCGTGTAGGTATAAGCCGTGCATGTCCGTTGTATCAGGTTGCCACTTTAGGGGAGTGATACACCCCACTGTGGGGCCAGCACGGGTATCTACGAGTTAGGGAGCCGATCGAATAATGGGAAGTAGGGTACACCTAGTGGAGATAGAGGCAGGCGGCACCTATGTAGTCAGCTAGGGGTACGTAAAGCCATTGGGAAAGTTTCTAAGTGAAGCTAAGTAGGATGAATCTTTAGGGTGACTGGTGTGGTGTAGTATAGTGTTTATCCTTTAGTATTTAGGAGCGCCTATAACGTTGCCTTTAGCGATTGTCTATGTCCTTAATCTGCTCTTCATAGACATTTTCTTGTTTTCCAGCTTATGCCTTAGTCCAGTTATTTTGGTAATAGTATTGTAGAATTATCATATTCACCAGACTTTATGTCTGACCCCCTCTTTTCCATCCTTTTTCTCCCTTCAGGTCCGCAGGTTGGGCCAAGTTCTAGTGGAGTCTAGTTGGATCGCTTATCTTCTGGAAAGCTTGGACTGTTGAAGTAAAGTCCAGCTTGTTATCTTTCTTTTTAATGGCTATTCATGTAATGGGATTATGTACTTGTTTTATCAAGATAGATATTGTACTTGACATTGAATATGGTGTTATGATGTAATCAAACATGTTTTGACTTCTGCTACAATGAAATAAAGTTTTTGAATTTCCAAGTACTATTTTATATCTGTCTTGTTGTAATTTTACTGTTCTATATTCACTTAAAACCTCCATGGAAGTTAATGCATTCCCTTTGTGAGTGACATTAATGGACGTGGGGTGTTACAAATAGTATACAGGTTTTTTACCTTATTAAATGTCTTCTTTCTTTTTCCCTCATAAATCAGTAAAAAAAATTGGCCTCAAAAGTTCAATTCCAGTATACTGAAATCGAGTCGATTCCAATATACTGAAATCGAGTTCGATTCCAGTGGGAATCGAGTTCGATTCCTTCACTAGAATCGAGCTAGATTCTTGGATTTGAACTTGATTCCAGTTATGGAATCGAACTCGATTCCTTAACTGCAATTAAGCTCGATTCCAGATAAAGAATCGAGTTCGATTCAAGTTAAGGAATCGAGTTCGATTCCAGTTGAGTCGATGGATTCAAATTCGAAATGCAAAAAATCTTTTACCGCTTTTTTTTTGTGCTGGAACAGGGCAAAATGAAGCAGCGGCAAAGAGTGAAACACATGCAATTGAATTGTAAATAAAAAGGGATGATTTTTTTATATACGTATGCCTCAGCTAATTGAGGCTCTGAGGCGTACATTTTTTTTGCATTTTTATGCCTCAATTGGTTGAGGCTTAAGCCTCATAGGTTAAACGCCTTTTGACATGCACCTCATGGCATTTTTCCTATGCCTCGCCTCAAGGCGTTTTTGCCCACGCCTCGCCTTGAGGCACACCTCACGCACATTTTTTAATACACTGTTCTATACAACACAAAATAACTATAAATATAATACGAGAAGTGTAAATTTTACCGTACTGGCTTCATCATATTTCATGTGTGTTCGCAGTGGTACCTTGACACAAACTGATGGCCAAGCTACTGCCTTATTTATAGCATATGCTAATACTATCATTTTAAGTGTAGTCCATCGCAAATAAGTATCTGGTTTATCCACAAAATTTATAAAAATGCTCGCAGCATTTGGTCCAAGACGAATGTCATTGACAACATCATTTGGGTCCAAGGACAACAACCTCCCATAGGCAACAACTCCAGAGGCTCCATCCCAATTCAACAACGAACATACTTCGTCATCACTCTACAATTATTTAACCAAAAATTATATCAAATAATAGATTAAAAATTTAAAACATATATTTTATTTATTGAGTAACATAATTATTCTTTTTACCAATTCAGGTGAGATCTTTCCTGAACTTTCTTTGCCCTGTGTGCTCCATTACAAACTTTATTTACCTGTAGTAAAGCACTAAAATTTATTCTTTTTAGTATTTTAAATTATGAAGTGTGTTGAATTTTGTATTTAACGAATATAATTTATTTTAAAAGTTTACCTTCTGGTCCATTAAAGTCTCTATCATTCCCTTCAATTCTGCTATTTCCGCTCGACACCATGACACATGTTTATCTTTGGACTGAGCCACAACTAGCTTGGTCAAAGTGAAACCCCTCCCAATGCCCTGAACCTTTTTAGTCCATCTTCTCCCAATACATGTACAAGAGCATCTCCATTGACATTATGTGTCAAGCTGAACTGGGATACGCAACCAAGCTTTTTAATATCCTCCTACATAAATAAAAACACATAGATGATGTACAGTAGTGAAAATATCATAGTTTTAAAAAAATTACTGATAAAATTAAAAACAATTATACAATAGTATTTGCAGCTTCCTAAACGCCGATCCACCATTTTTTATGTGAGATTTGATCCACACATCAACTCTAGTTATGGACGATGGATCTACACTTTCTTTTTTCTAAATTTAGGATAACATTAAATAAGTAAACTGACAGTACAAAATAATGTTAAATAAAGCTATAGTTAATTAACTAACGAAGTCTTTGGTCATTCTAGCCATTCCCTTACGGCCGGTTGTATGTGAAAGTTGTATGTACCTAAGGGTCGAATATTTCTCATTTTTTTGCTGGAAATATAGGAAGATGTTAAAATTAGCATACAAATAGAGATGAGCGTAGGAATGATTTGTTGTTGAAGAATTGAATTTTATCTTAGATTTACCTTAAACTGCACACTTATTTTTGCCTTCACAAACTTTCTCCATTTGTTCATGTTTTTATGTTGGTAGGTTTTAGCTTAAGTCTTTCCTCTTCATTCTCCATTTTTTGCAAAGTTCAAACCAATTTTCTTTTTGACAATCTCCAAAGTACTCCCATATGTTGAAATATGGCTTTTCTTTTCCATTCCTCTCTAGTATAAATCTAACCTGAATCAGTACATGAAACATGATATTAAAATCAAATAACAACAAATAACCACTTCCTATATAAATAAAAGAGAGGGGCCAAATTTTTTCTGTGATGTGTAAAATATATTATATAAAACAGTCAAAAAGTGCTAATTGAGTAGTTAACTAGTTAAGAATTTACATGCAACTCGAATTAAATCAGTATTCCTGACTATCTATCAGTACACAGTTTTATTGTTGTTGTTGCTTCTCAGTGTACAATTTTGGAAAATACATCTCGTTCACATAACTTTCATGGTTATGAATTGCCTCTCTGTTTGACATGAGTTCTTAATCTATTTGAATGTTATAATTCACCTGTGCATATGGACCGAAGTAGAGTACAAAGAAAGAGCATATATTATAAATCAGTATGCTTCTACATGCATATTCTCCTTAAAGTACCTACCGTACCATCTCAAGCAAAGTGCTACAGTAATAAACAATGAATTAAACTTTGACGTGGCTAAGGATAATAGTCATTTTGTTGGGTAACCAAGAAGCATCAATCCTACCCTTTAGAATATTAATTTTTTTATTGTTGCCTATACACAGCTTTAGAATATTAAAATTTATTACTTGAATTCTGAGATTTTACTTGAGCTATCATGTAATTTTACTTGCATGTTTAAATTTAAGTGACTCCTAAAGCAAATCAAGCATATATTCAAGATTTATAAATAACCAAAACTAAGTCAGAAAAATTAATTAATTAACCAAAATTAAGTAAGAAAAATTAATTAATTAACCAAAATTAAGTCTGACTTCATACCTGAACCGACTGCCACAAAACTTCTTTTAAATCATCACTTATATTCCTTTGATCATCGATAGTGTATGGAACCTGATCCCGCATAATCAGTACAAGAAAAGAGGATAAATATACCGACCCTTGCCCTATTGGTATACCTAGATAATTGAACTCAACTTCAATTCAATCCTGACTATATAACTGTTCGACCAAAAAATGGTTCTAACACCCAAATCATTGTGTTTAGAGTGTTAGATATGAAGAAATAACTGAAAAATAAGAGAAAAAGCAAGACAACAAGAATTTTATAGTGTTTCGGCGTTAATGAGCCTACGTCCACTTCATATTTTCTCATTTCAATCAGAGATTACAATTACAACAAATATTGTCTCTCAATCGCTTGAATCTAATGAATACTTCTCTCTGAATTCATTGATTTTATTGAGGAAGATGGTGGTTATTCATGGAGAAGTGTTGGCCATGGTAGCCATGGACAAGGAGGTGCCAAAAGTCCCTTGAAAATGCCCTCTGGAGGTGTATTTATAGCTGTAGGAAAGCCCATATGGTGATCAGGTCATGGTAGGACACATGGCACCTGATTCGGAAAAGAAGGAGCGGTCATAGCCTCGAGGATAGGTCAAAATCAACATGCGTAGTAGCGGGTCCTGGTCGCGGTTCGTGAGCCGGGGTGGTGAGCTGTTAATGGTCGTGATGGTGATGGTCAGGCCGGGTCATGATCACGAACCGCCCTCAGGGGGTGGTCACGAACCGCCCCCAGGCGGTGCTCACGAACCGTCCCCATGGGTGGTCATGAACCAGTCTTCAAAAATGCCAAAATCCATGTTTTTCCATATTTTTGCATGCGTTCACGGAAACAGACATAACTTTCAAACCGTAAGGCCGATTGGACCAAACGAAAGCTCTACATAAAGCTAATTCATAGGGATACAAGTATTTGATGTGTTTAGATCCAAATGAGGCTGTTTAGTAGGGGCTTCGGTCCAGTTTATACTGATTTTGTGATTTTGACCAAACTGCCCTGTGTCTTCTGACGATGCTTCCAATGCCGGAGAGTGATGTTATCCAGAGATTCCATATGTGACAGCATTTGCCAAAAAGTGTGTTAACATGATCTTTGCTTTGGGTAGCCTGGTCACAAAGCAGGCTAACATTTTGCCCCCCAAATTACATATTATCGCAGATGAGATGTGCTTTGAATGTGTTGAGCTAAATCTCTTTGGAACGTCATTTATCCTTGATAAAGCTTTATCCATCTGTCGCATTGCTTCCATTGGAGCTAGTCAGGCCAAGTTTTATGGAAGAAGTATTCGAGATGATCAAGTAATGGTTTAAGCCTTGTCGAATCAAGAGGTCTGATTCATTCATCAAAAATCACATTAGATCGTTGGCTCCCGAGTATGATTCTACATGCATAGGTCGTTGTTGAACACCATCGTCATTCTACTTAAGCTAAGCATGTTGTCGACTCGTACTTTCTCCTATGTACAAGTCGATGTATGAAGTAGCCATCTAAGTCATGGGGCGATGCAAGAATCTTTGGGCTCTGAGCTAACATTTGGACTGTTGGGATGGAGCACACCAGAATCATCATTTGAATTTTTCATTTGTGCTCAAGTTTGGACTATCTTAATTTCTTGATAATGATCAAGGATCTTAAAATTGCATTGAATCGTAACAGTAAGTAACCTGAAAGACATGATCACTCCGGATCAAGCCAATGAAAAATCAGAGATCCATGGTCGCATTGGGCTATATTTTAAGGAATCCACAGTCATCTTGGACTGTTTCATAATCCGCTAATCACATACTAATTAGTGAGGGACGCTGTCAAAATAATGTGAACCGGTGCCTGTCACAATCATAAAGCAGTAGAGAAGTTTGTCACACCTTCCATCCGGTGCAGTTTGAGTCTTTAATTCCACATTTGATCCATAAGCTAGCTCGCTTGGTCGGGGAAAACGAATCAGATCATACTCCGGAGGTAAACGTACATGTTTTAAATCTTATTCCATGCCAGGATTGTCTTCAGAGTTAGTCTGTGAATCGAAACTTGTGCTCTTAGTGCCATCGGAGGACAAGAAAAGTCAGTACTCATGCCCCTAGCACCGGTGGGGTTAAGCTAAGTTAATGGGGCATACGGTCTTTAAGCTCTTACACTCTCTACAGTTGATTCAGGCCATAGCTGAGTTGTAAGTTCAGCAATTCCAGTTGACCCAAGTTGTCCTATGCTCTCTTGAGTCAGCAAGAGTTCGAGTTGTACACGTGAATGGTCGAATCACATTTGCTTTGATGTCGTTCCTTATCTTTAGCTAGTTAGTGAAGATTGCCTCATCGGGCACCAGTGAACTTATTTTCTTTCATCGGATTCGTCACAGAGTTGAGTAGGTTTGTCAAAATGGAAGAAAATGAATGTCACTATGAAGTAAGTCGAGCCCTTCCGTTCATGCTTCAGCATAATCCGAAATGGTCATCACAGACTTTTTGAGTCTCATTCTCATGCTTGGTTTCGTTAAGCTTGGCAAACAAGATCATGGGTTCGATTAGTGAGATAGAGTTTCTCCGGAATAGCACATTTTGATCATTCTTTTCCAGGGATTTTCTTTTGTCATTATCGTTTCAGGAATTTGAAGGTGCTCCATTCTTAGCCACAAAAGCATCAAGATCATCCATCTCGACATTACCACCTTCTTGTCATAGAAGTATGTCCACCTCAGGGTTGAATTAATCAAAGCTTCTAAGCAAATCTCGTTACAGAGAAAATTTAAAGTTTGGAGGAATAACAGGGGATCCTGATGTCCCACGTGTAAGGACGGTGATTGTCGTTATCCATATCATCTTGAGAAGTGCCACCTCTCAAGAGGCGCCGAATCAAACTGGCGAGCAGGTTGCCATCAAAGAATTGATGCATATTGTCAATATCATGGCTGGTGCCCCTAGCATTGAATCTGAGATTATAAAGGGGGTCTTTGCTGATTTCTTGCTTCTGCTTCGATATTGCCCCCGGGTAGTGGTTCGAGTCATTCGACCCGACCGGGTTCTTGTTCTTCGAATTGTTGCGTTCTCATCTAGGATGTTGCAGGTAGCTGTTCCATTGTCCATGTCTCCATCCAAAATGTTCTGAGTCGAAGCCGCATGATGCATGCCTGCTGATTGGTTTGTGTTCAATCCGAGCTGATGGTTGCTATTTGGCCGAGCCAAGTTCGTCATTGCTTGAACTTTGATTTTATTATTTCCAATGAATTGATGATTGTTGCTTGTCCTTTCAGTTGTCGTTGATCCCCCCAACGTAAAGTCTTGAAATAAGTGAAGATCGGCCTCAGGCTTCTTAGATCCACATGTGCAGTAGCCGTCAATCAGGCTTCTGTCACTCAACTGGGGACGGAGGCATCGAGTAGTCGAACTATGCTGCTTGAGGCTCGTATTCCGTGCCCCTATCCTTGAGGGTTTGTTCTGAGTAGCAGGGTTCGAATCCATATCTTCTCTTGATTTATATTCACTCCTCGCACCAAGAGTCGGAGTTGAGTGCAAATCGATTTATTGGTACTCATCCCATGCTAATCTCTAGCCTCCCGTCCAAGCTCCAAGGATTGAAATCAAGTGATGAATAGTTAGATCATAGTCACCTTTATTGCTCCCGTTTGCTCTATGCATCAAGGGAAAGGTCGGGGACGAAATGGTTGCACTATGTTCAATTATTACATGGGATATATCCAGCCTTATCTGAGCTTCCCATTCCGGAAGAAAGTTGGGACCAGCAGATGGACGTTCTCTTTGCATCTGTTTTCTAGTCTTCAAGGGGCCTGGGTCATCCTTCTGGACGTGACCCTTTGTTCGTTTTCCATTGGCATGCTGCTATTGTTGCGAGTGAGGCCCTCGCGTTCTTAACCAGTTATCTTTTGTAAACCTGCATTTAGTAATTCAAATTTTTTTTCTTTCGCATTGTCTTGTACCTGCGAACATTCCAAAATTAGTTATGCATTTAAACATTTGACACGCAAATGGTCAAATAAGTCATGAAGCGTTATAAATTGTCAATGCAATTATAAATGAAAATGCACTAAGGTAGTATGTGTGTACAGGTACGCCCCTAATCAATCATTAACTTAGTGCCTGGCCAGCACTTTGTTTGTAACACCCCGTGTATTCTATAACAGTGAAATTCACAAATTAAAGTATAATTAATTTTAAATTAAAGAATTAAGAGAAACGTGATACACCATTGTGTTCGTCTCGGAATTCTGCTTGAGATAGAGTCCGAGTTTGCGTAAAACGGACTCCGTATGAGGAGATATGGCCTCCGGAAGTTTCAAAATTCAGTTTAAAATTCAAACAAACAGAAACAGCTCGGAAAACCAATTCAAATTTCAAAAATCGGACCAGATTGGGCTGGGCGGGAATTTTCCCGCCCAAGGCACCCAGGTCGACTGGGTAGTCAACCTGGGGGTCGACTGGGGAGTCGACCTGGCCCCTGAGCCAGGTCGAACCCAGCCCCTCCTGACTGGCATGGTCTGTGCTTGGCCGAATTTCTGAGCCTTGCCTTGTCACTAGGGCTAGGTGTCAGCTCCTAATTGGTCTCTCTTTCAAACGAACGGTTAATATTAATCCAAGCTCCATCGATGGTTCTAATCAATTCACAAACTCTATAAAAAGGACCTAAGACTCCACCTAATTCATAAAAATAAAAATGAGAATGAGACCGTCATGCTGCTGAGGAAAGACTAGAAGTAGCCGTCAAAATTGAGAGACAATTAGGAGGTAATTCGAAAGCTTAAAGCAACGACAACTAAATCAAAACAACGCCTACAACAAAGGATAGCATCTCCAAATTCAGAATTCAGAAACCTGAATTGAAGATTCGTCATACGTTGTAAGTAGAGTGCTATTCCGATGTGAATGAATAATTGTGTTTTGATTTGTGTAAAATGAGAAATGGAATTGTACTTAATTTGTGGTGATGATAATTCATAATCGTATGTTGCTATGATTCTAATTGTGAATAGATTTGGGATGTTGTGGTATAATGATGTTAGACCTATTGGATATTTGCAAGTACATGACTCATGTTGAAAGTTAACGACTATATGTTTGTGGTAGTTTATTACAACTCCTATTGGATAATTGCAAGTATATGTTTCATGTTGAAAGTTAACGACTATACATTTGTGATAGTTTATTACAACAAAGTTGAGATTCATGCAAGTATGTGATTCACTATTAGGCCAACATGATGTATATTTTTATGGTCATCTTTAGTGTAGTTGGATCCATTTGAGTATTAAGATTCATATGAATTTATGTTGGAATTGGCATCATGATTCAAGTGTAAAACCATACTTTTGTGTTAGTGACAAAAGTAAGCACCCTTGTGAACTTGTGTTGACTTTATGAACATGGCTAGTTTATGTTTGACTTTATGTCCAAACAAAATATGTTTTAGGCCTATGCTGTTATCAAAATCATATGATAATATATACGACACATAATTAAGTTAGATTTACATTTCAATTGCAAGTTTACATGAATAGATTAAAAACCATGATTCATGTTTAGGTATGTTTTATGTCATGATTATATGCTATTACAATGCAAGTTCACAAGTGCTTAATTTATGTTAATTAGATCGTTATGTTGCAAGTTCATGCGTTCACACTCCCCTTTTGATGTTACTTAGAATATATAAACACCATGTTCTAAGCCTCCCCTCTTTCATGTGGCTAAGTTGGGTTTAGATGTTAAACCCAACATATGTTATATTGTAGCGAATATATAAAACAGGGGTAATGATGCTGGGTTAAAAATATAAAACATATGTGTTGGCATGTCTGACGCATGCCAATGACCTTGAGAACATTTAAGGGGTATAAATTAATTTTACCCAATAAAGATGAATTTGAATAATGGGCTGCAAATATTTACATATAAAAAGAAAAGAGACAAAATATGTAAACTCAGAGAATACGATGTGTTTAACCCGAGGTTGGATTGAGATGTGATGTAAACCTGCCCAGAACCGCCCGGCTGTCCAGTAGTCACAACAATACCTATCCAATGTGGGTGGTTAAACATTGAGCCCAATAAAGACCCGAGGTTAGACTGAGTTGTGACGTAAGACTGCCCGGAACCAACCGGCAACAGGCAGTCACAACAATACCTGTCTAATGTGAGAGGTCGAGGCTTTAATAAGACAATTAAGGATGAGTCAGGATTGATAGGATTAAGTAAATTGAATTAATACTTAATCAAATTGAACATGCTAAACTATACAGACTGATTGGGGGTTAGGTTTACAAAACACTTAACCAACTTAGCATGTTGGCTAGAAATAGAAAACCTAGTAGCGGGGGACCCTTTTCAGCAGTAACCCTACAAGGTGTATCAGGATACCCTGAACTAGGCAGGGTGGGGCACGATTACTGGGCTGACTGTAAGAGGTCAAATCGACGACGGTGGTGCAGCAGTGTAGGTTCTAACGGGGTGCGGGCGTGCACACACTCCAGCGTAGAAAAATTAGGCACTGGGCACCAGTAGTATACCTGTGCATTCTAGGATTGTGTCGGGCCGCCACCATGGGACTTGATACACCCCATGGTGGGACCAGCATAGGTAGCTACAACATCGGGGGCCGTAAGACACATGTAACTATGCGAGTAGGAGCCGATCATTAAAAATGGATCACTTCACCCTGATTATGGGGTGTCTGTTGGGAACTAGTTTATAGGGGTGCAGAGATTAATATGGGGTACGATAGTACATTCGACTCTAGACAACTTAACTTAGCTTATAGTGCTTTCCCATTTCCAGTGTGTACTTATCATGCTCATTTCTTTATTCATAGACTGAATAGTCCTAGACTTACCCAGGCATTATGTCTGACTCTACTTTTCTTTCGTCTTCTTTCTTTCGTTTCCCCCCCAGGTCCACAGGGAGGGAATACCGCAGCTTGACCAGTTTTTACATCCAGCTTGAAGAGAAAGAATGTATTGCTTGTATCTCTTTCGTTTTGGACTATGGCTTTGGATAGCAATTATGGGACTTATGCAGTTTACTTATGTTTTTATGCTTCTTTAAATAATGAAATCAAGACAGTTATGAAAATGTAATGTTTTTGGGAGTATTGTAAGACAATTATGGCATGGTTTGTGTAACACGTATTTTGAAGAAATGAAAGTTGCTGTTGTTTTCCGCTGTTCAAAAATATGTGTATTTATATCTGTCTTGTGTATCTGTGACTTATACTTTTAAACCTCCACCAAAATTTGGGCATTCCCTTTGAGAGTGACCCTAACGGAGGTGGGGTGTTTCACTTGGTATCAGAGCATAGGTTTACCAGATTAGATAAAAAGTTTTGAAAATTCATTTCCAAAAAAGAAAATTTAAAGAATCATTTTCAAAGATAAAATGTTATTTTATTTTAAAAAGGCATAGTCCCCCAAAGCCATAGGTACCATCTTTTATCCTTCGTTTTGAATCTATCTTTTTTGTTTCAACATGTCCGAAGAACTTAACTTGCCAGAGGGTATACCAATACCTGGTTGGTTTAGACGATTTTTAGAAGCAAAGGCCAATCAGCCAGGTCCCACCGTTCCTCCTCCCCCAGCTGCAGGAAATCATCCAGCTGCAGTAGCACCTCTTCCTCCACCTCCTCCGCGGGGTAATACTTTTGCAAAGATATGTAATTTTTTTAAAGCTATGGGAGGAAAGGACTTTCATGGAACCGAGTCCTTCATGGCAGCCAGGAATTGGCTAAAGGAAACCGAGGACTTATTCATCATCTTTGAGGTAGAAGATAGGCAGAAAGTACAACTGGCAGTATGGCTACTTAAAGGTGAGGCTTCCTACTGGTGGGAAGTCACCAATGCAGAAAGACCAGTGGAAACATGGGAGGACTTTAGGGCAAGGTTTAAGGCTAAATTTCTCTCAGAAGATGAAAGGAGTCTTCAGTTGGAAAAATTCTTATTTCTTAAGCAAGGGAATATCACAGTCAAAGAGTATGTTAATCAGTTCGATCAGCTGGCTAGGTTCGGACTGGACCTAGTCAACACTCCGCACAAGAAGGCTCTCCGCTTTGTCAAGGGATTGGATGAGCCATTACACAGTTTGGCCATGACCCATATACCCATGGGAGCTACGTATGAAAGGTTGGTGCAGATGGCATTGTTGAACGAAGAGGATAAGGGCAAGAAGGAGACAAAGGCAGAAAGCTATCAAGGGAAGAAAGAGGGTTTACAGCCTAAGAAGACAGACTTTAAGAAGGGCGGGAAAGACAACAAAGAGAAGAGGAAGTGTAATTTCTGTGGCAAAGTGGGGCACTTAGTGAAAGATTGCCGGAAGAAGAAGGCCAAGTTGAATGGTGGGTGCTTTTCTTGCGGTGAGACATGCCACATGGCTAAGGATTGCCCAAAGAAACGAGGGCAGGGGCAGAGGGCTGGATCCACCTCAGGGGCACAGGTTCATGTGCTAGAAGCGCCACCTCTGCAACAGCGAGGTATAAATACTTCTGTAGAAAGTGTAGTTTATCTTTATGATCACCCAGTTCGCACTTTATTTGATTCTGGCGCATCATACTCCTTTGTTTCATCTGCTTTAGTAGAATCTCTGCACCTAGAAACTAGTATGGTAGAGGACCCCTTAATTGTTTCAAATCCAATTGGGGGCCCAGCTCATTTGTCTATGATCTGTGTGGGATTGAAAATTTCTATTCTAAGCGTAGAATTTAGATGTAGTGCCTTTGTTTTGGGCTTCTCGGGATATGGTTCGATTTTGGGCATGGACTGGCTATCCAGTAATGGTGCCATCCTTGATTGTGAGAAAAGGGTGGTTAGGCTTCTGACCCAACTCGGTAACACCCTGGAAATTACTTGTAATCCCTCGTATGCGGTTATGCTTAGTTATCTCGAATCGCTAGATGCTTCTGTTGAGAGTTTGCAATCGGTTAGAGTGGTCCGTGAATATCCGGATGTCTTCGAAGAGGTGAAGGGCTTACCTCCGAAGCGGGAGATAGACTTCTGCATATATCTTGTAGATAATGCAAAGCCCGTTGCATTGCCCGTTAGACACATGGATCCACGGGAAAGAAAAGAGCTCAGTAAACAGAATAAAGAGCTTCTAGAGAAGTGGTTCATTAGAAGGAGCATTTCAGAATGAGGTGCTCCAGTGGTGTTCGCTACAAAGGCGGATGGTTCACTCCGTCTGTGTGTTGACTATAGGGAGCTCAACAAGATAACGAAAAAGAATAGGCACCCTCTCCCCAGAATTGACGATCTGTTTGATCAGCTTGTAGGAGCGTCTGTTTTCTCCCAACTCGATTTAGCGATCGGATTTCATCAGCTAAGGGTGGCTGAAGATAGTATCGATAAGACAGCATTCAGAACCCCAGACGGCTTCTTTGAATGGCTTGTCATGCCTTTCGGCTTGACAAACGCACCCGCTTACTTCGTGGACCTGATGAGTAGGGTATTCAGAGAATTCCTCAACAAGTTCGTAGTGGTCTTCATAGACGATATCTTGATCTTCTCAAAGAATGAAGAAGAGCATGCTCAGCACCTAAGGGCAATCATGGAAACACTGCGAGTCCATCAGCTAAAAGCCGAATTATCCAAGTGCCACTTTTGGAGAGAGGAAGTAAGGTTTCTTGGGCATATAGTATCCAAAGAAGGGTTAGCTGTGGACCCTGCTAAGGTAGTAGCGGTGCAGGACTGGAAGACACCAAGGAACGCAACAAAAGTTCGAAGCTTTCTCGGGCTAGCAGGCTTCTATCGGAAATTCATCAGAGACTTTGCAAAAATATCAGCTCCGCTCACAAGGCTGACAAAGAAGAATCTAGTGTTCAATTGGGACTTGGATTGCGAGTTTGCTTTCCAACGACTAAAAAGGGCTCTTACAACAGCCACAGTTTTGTCGTTGCCAGATGGAAGCAAGATGTTCACAGTTTATACAGATGCATGTGGGACTGGGCTAGGCGCTGTCTTAATGCAAGAAGGAAGGGTAGTAGCTTATGGCGGGAGACAATTGAAAGTTCATGAAAAGAACTACCCGACCCACGATCTTGAGTTAGCCGCCATCGTCTTTGCACTCAAGTCTTGGCGACACTATCTCCTAGGTGAGAAGTTCGAACTTTACACTGACCATAAATCGTTGAAATATCTTTTCTCGCAGAAAGATCTTAACTTGAGGAAACAGAGATGGATGGAGTTTCTTGCCTCGTACGATTTCGAGATCTCCTACACTCCGGGCAAAGACAACGTAGTGGCAAACGCGTTGAGCCGAAAGAAACTGACCCTAAGCCCGCTGTTTGTTGAAAGGCAAAGCCTAGAATTTATAGCCAGCTTTGACTTTAGGCCCTCCTCCGATTTTGTACCGGGCTTGCTAGCATCTCTCGAAGTACGCTCGACTTTAGTGGACTCAATAGGGACAGCACAACGCGAAGACCCCCAGCTTGTGGAGACGAGTGATAGGCTAATTAGGGGTGAGACTTCAAGTCACCTCAAAAGATACTCCATCGACGATAAGGGTTGGCTAAGGCGAGACGGAAGACTATGCGTCCCACAGACAAGGGATTTAGTAAGGACGGTTCTCGAGGAAGCACATCACTCCAAGATGACGATACATCCAGGCGGACATAAAATGTACAAGGACATAAAGAGAACTTTCTTTTGGAGCGGCATGAAGAAGGACGTGGCAGATTTCGTTTCAAAGTGTGTGATTTGCCAATAGGTTAAGGCGGAACAGAAGAAACCTGACGGTCTGCTCCATCCTCTAGAGGTCCCGCAGTGGAAGTGGGATAGCATCTCAATGGACTTCATTGATGGGCTGCCTAGGTCTAGAAGAGGCAACACTAGCATTTGGGTAATAGTGGATAGGCTTACTAAAAGCGCCCACTTTTTACCTGTCAAGATTAAAAGAACTGCCTCATCCCTAGCATCTCTTTATCTCAAGGAAATTGTTCGACTCCATGGAATACCCTCCAGCATTGTTAGTGACCGAGACCCTATCTTCACAAGTGAGTTTTGGCGGAGTCTGCAAGAAGCGGTAGGGATACAGTTATGCTTGAGTACAGCCTATCACCCCCAAACTGACGGCCAGACTGAAAGAGTGAACAGAGTTTTGGAGGACCTTTTAAGACTGTGCGTCCTTGACTTCGGAGGGACGTGGGAAGACCATCTTCCTTTGGTGGAATTTTCCTACAACAACAGCTACCAAGCCATCATCGGAATGGCGCCCTTCGAAGCTTTATATGGAAGACCGTGCCGATCGCCCACTTGTTGCTGGGAGTCTACTGATAAGCTCATACTTGGACCAGATATGATCCGAGAGACTTCAGAGAAAGTAGACTTGATATGAAGGAGGATGAAGACAGCCCAAGATAGGCAGAAATCCTACGCCGACAAGAGGAGGACCGACCTTGAATTTGAGGTTGGGGACAGAGTTTTTCTTAAGGTATCTCCTCTAAGGAACGTTGTTCATTTTGGATCCACTGGAAAGCTAGCACCAAGGTTCGTAGGGCCGTTTCCTATTATCGAGAAAATTGGGAAAATGGCCTATAGATTAGAACTACCCGAAAAACTAGCTGGATTTCACAACGTCTTTCACGTTTCGCACCTCCGAAAATGTCTACATGAATCTGCTGAAGTGGTAGAGTCAAACATCCTAGAAGAAGCTGAAGTGGAACGCGAAGCAACCGTGAGGAAAGTTCCAACACGCATCTTAGGAACTGAAGTGAAAAAGCTACGCAACCGCGAAGTCAAGCTCGTCAAAGTTCAGTGGGGCGACGCCGAGGAAGACGCAACTTGGGAAACTGAGGCTAGAATACGTGCAGCCTACCCTTTTCTTTTCGAGGGTACATCTTTGATCTTTCTTTTTCCTTAAGTTGCGCTTTTATCTATCTTTTTAGGTATATCTCCTAGACCTTATCTTTTAGGTAGAAACCCTTTGGATGAAAACATGTAATTGAAACATGTTATGGATGATGGTTGCAAGTGGTTGCAATTGATTGCTAGTGGTTGCTCATGGTTGCATATACACACACAATCTAGGTTTTAGATTGGCTCGGTCACTTCATATTGCATATGCATATATGTATTTACATTCTTATATGGTTGAAGTTTAATGTGTTGTCATATGGATGTTGCATTTATATGAATGATTGTGCACTCATGTAGAATCATGAATAGGAAAATTTGCATACATAATGGATTCATGACACTTACATAATTTGCATTAAGGAGGTCAACTGAATCAGTAGACCGACTGATTTTGCATTAGATAAGTACATGTACACACACTTCGCATATGATCATGAAGCATTAGAAGTCTTTTAAGGACAATGGACGCTCGTGTTTGATGGATTAGGAGATGGACGTTTGGATGTTAGGATAAACATTCTTCCTAAACTTGAAGATTTCGGGGACGAAATCCTTTTAAGTGGGGGGAGAATGTAACACCCCTTGTATTCTATAACAGTGAAATTCACAAATTAAAGTATAATTAATTTCAAATCAAAGAATTAAGGGAAACGGGATATGCCATTGCGTTCGTCTCGGAATTCTGCTTGAGATAGAGTCTGAGTTTGCGTAAAACGGACTCCGTGTGAGGGAGATATGGCCTCCGGAAGTTTCAGAATTCAGTTTAAAATTCAAACAAACAGAAACAGCTCAGAAAACCAATTCAAATTTCAAAAATCGGACCAGATTGGGCTGGGCGGGAATTTTCCCGCACAAGGCACCCAGGTCGACTGGGTAGTCGACCTGGGGCACCTAGGTCGACTACATAGTCGACCTGGGGAGTCGACCTGGCCCCTGAGCCAGGTCGAACCCAGCCCCTCCAGGCTGGCCTGGTCTGTGCTTGGCCGAATTTCTGAGCCTTGCCTTGCCACTAGGGCTAGGTGTCAGCTCCTGATTGGTCTCTCCTTCAAACGAACGGCTAATATTAATCCAAGCTCCATCGACGGTTCTAATCAATTCACAAACTCTATGAAAAGGACCTAAGACTCCACCTAATTCATACAAATAAAAATGAGAATGAGACCGTCATGCTGCTGAGGAAAGACTAGAAGTAGCTGTCAAAATTGAGAGACGATTAGGAGGCAATTCGAAAGCTTAAAGCAACGACAACTAAATCAAAACAACGCCTACAACAAAGGATAGCATCTCCAAATTCAGAATTCAGAAACCTGAATTGAAGTTTCGTCATACGTTGTAAGTAGAGTGCTATTCCGATGTGAATGAATAATTGTTTTTTGATTTGTGTAAAATGAGAAATGGAATTGTACTTAATTTGTGGTGATGATAATTCATAATCGTATGTTGCTATGATTCTAATTGTGAATAGATTTGGGATGTTGTGGTATAATGATGTTAGACCTATTGGATATTTGCAAGTACATGACTCATGTTGAAAGTTAACGACTATATGTTTGTGGTAGTTTATTACAACACCTATTGGATAATTGCAAGTATATGTTTCATGTTGAAAGTTAACGACTATACGTTTGTGATAGTTTATTACAACAAAGTTGAGATTCATGCAAGTATGTGATTCACTATTAGGCCAACATGATGTATATATTTATTGTCATCTTTAGTGTAGTTGGATCCATTTGAATATTATGATTCATATGAATTTATGTTGGAATTGGCATCATGATTCAAGTGTAAAACCATACTTTTGTGTTAGTGACAAAAGTAAGCACCCTTGTGAACTTGTGTTGACTTTATGAACATGGCTAGTTTATGTTTGACTTTATGTCCAAACAAAATATGTTTTAGGCCTATGCTGTTATCAAAATCATATGATAATATATACGACACATAATTAAGTTAGATTTACATTTCAATTGCAAGTTTACATGAATAGATTAAAAACCATGATTCATGTTTAGGTATGTTTTATGTCATGATTATATGCTATTACAATGCAAGTTCACAAGTGCCTAATTTATGTTAATTAGATCGTTATGTTGCAAGTTCATGCGTTCACACTCCCCTTTTGATGTTACTTAGAATATATAAACACCATGTTCTAAGCCTCCCCTTTTTCATGTGGCTAAGTTGGGTTTAGATGTTAAACCCAACATATGTTATATTGTAGCGAACATATAAAACGGGGGTAATGACGCTGGGTTAAAAATATAAAACATATGTGTTGGCATGTCTGACGCATGCCAATGACCTTGAGAACATTTAAGGGGTATAAATTAATTTTACCCAATAAAGATGAATTTGAATAATGGGCTGCAAATATTTACATATAAAAAGAAAAGAGACAAATTAAGTAAACTTAGAGAATACGATGTGTTTAACCCGAGGTTGGATTGAGTTGTGATGTAAACCTGCCCGGAACCGCCCGGCTGTCCAGTAGTCACAACAATACCTATAAAATGTGGATGGTTAAACATTGAGCCCAATAAAGACTCGAGGTTAGACTGAGTTGTGACGTAAGACTGCCTGGAACCAACCGGCAACAGGCAGTCACAACAATACCTGTCTAATGTGAGAGGTCGAGGCTTTAATAAGACAATTAAGGCTGAGTCAGGATTGATAGGATTAAGTAAATTGAATTAATACTTAATCAAATTGAACATGCTAAACTATACAGACTGATTGGGGGTTAGGTTTACAAAACACTTAACCAACTTTGCATGTTGGCTAGAAATAGAAAACCTAGTAGCGGGGGACCCTTTTCAGCAGTAACCCTACAAGGTGTATCAAGATACCCTGAACTAGGCAGGGTGGGGCACGATTACTGGGCTGACTGTAAGAGGTCAAATCGACGGCGGTGGTGCAGCAGTGTAGGTTCTAACGGGGTGCGGGCGTGCACACACTCCGGCGCAGAAAAATTAGGCATTGGGCACCAGTAGTATACCTGTGCATTCTAGGATTGTGTCGGGCCGCCACCATGGGACTTGATACACCCTATGGTGGGACCAGCATAGGTAGCTACAACATCGGGGGCCATAAGACACATGTAACTATGCGAGTAGGAGACGATCATTAAAAATGGATCACTTCACCCTGATTATGGGGTGTCTGTTGGGAACTAGTTTATAG
Organism: Allium sativum; assembly: GCA_030737875.1. Taxonomy (NCBI): domain Eukaryota; kingdom Viridiplantae; phylum Streptophyta; class Magnoliopsida; order Asparagales; family Amaryllidaceae; genus Allium; species Allium sativum. The sequence continues at coordinate 695,506,157 of CM060926.1, forward strand.
GGGTGCAGAGATTAATGTGGGGTACGATAGTACATTCGACTCTAGACAACATAACTTAGCTTATAGTGCTTTCCCATTTCCAGTGTGTACTTATCATGCTCATTTCTTTATTCATAGACTGAATAGTCCTAGACTTACTCAGGCTTTATGTCTGACTCTACTTTTCTTTCGTCTTCTTTCTTTCGTTTCCCCCTAGGTCCACAGGGAGGGAATACCGCAGCTTGACCAGTTTTTACATCCATCTTGAAGAGAAAGAATGTATTGCTTGGATCTCTTTCGTTTTGGACTATGGCTTTTGACAGAAATTATGGGACTTATGCAGTTTACTTATGTTTTTATGCATCTTTAAATAATGAAATCAAGACAGTTATGAAAATGTAATGTTTTTGGGAGTATTGTAAGACAATTATGGCATGGTTTGTGTAACACGTATTTTGAAAAAATAAAAGTTGCTGTTGTTTTCCGCTATTCAAAAATATGTGTATTTATATCTGTCTTGTGTATCTGTGACTTATACTTATAAACCTCCACCAAAATTAGGGCATTCCCTTTGAGAGTGACCCTAACGGAGGTGGGGTGTTTCATTGTTGAGGATTGATTAGGACCTTAACTGTTTCCCCCCATGTCCGGACATGGAGGATCCGGACTCAACTTTCAGTCTGGCCCCCGACACTCCGGCGGGGTAGGAGCCCTTGACTGGAATTTTAATCTATGCCTTTATACTCTCTCTGGAGTTCGAACTCAGCTTTCAGTTTTCTCCCCGATTCTTCAGCAGGGTAGGAGTTCGTGGGGCACCAATCCATGGTGCCTTTATACTCTCCCAATCCTTCAGCGGGTTAGAGTTCGAGCTCGGTTCTTAGTCTGCTCACCGATCCTTCACCGGGGCAGAAGTTCTGGGGGCGCTCAGTCTCTACTACCTTTATACTCTCCCGATCCTTCAACGGGGTGGAGTGTTGTCAAGGAGGTTTTTATCATGGTGCACATTCACGCCTTGCGGACATCATCTTCGCGCCCTTTATACTCTTTCTCGAATCTTGAGAGTTAGAGTGGCGGACATCATCTTCCTGTCCTTTATACTCTCTCACGAATCATGAGAGTTAGATTGATTTAGGCGATCAGTCATATCATTTGCTCCGGCGTTCCTTCTACACTCTAGTTCATAGAGTGGGATTCTACCGTTTCGGGTGTCGTTCTCGAGACCGATTCTAGTCCATAATCCAGGCTTCACTCTGGCGAATGGAGCTTTTCAGACAAGTGGTCGGGTCATAGTCATCCTAGGTTTATATTTCTATCCAAGCTTTGAGGATAGCATCAGTTAATCAAACAGTTGGAAAACGTTTGCCAAGGCTTTGCATTCCTCCGAACAATCCACGGGAGGAGTAGTTAGCACCAAACACCGGGTACTTGCATCATTCATATCGCATGAGTTAGTCATGTCACTAACCCAAGAGGCATGTAAAAGCAAAACTTATGATTGAAAAGTTAGAATATCAATGGGCGTTGCTGCCCCCTATCGGGATTCATGTAATCTAGTGGCATCGAGGATAGGATCGAGCCATATAGACAGTCACACGGCGTCCATCTGGGGTCGGACTCCAACTTTGCAAGCCAATGACTTATGTACAACTGTCTTGTGGTCCGCCATGTATGAGCCAAGAATTGGATGGTCATCCCGGATCCACCTTGAGCTATACAACTTTCTTTAGATGGAAAGTGCGGCTTTGCAAATGAGCAGTTCAATCGGGCTTGTTATAGTTTCGTTCCACAACTCCATATGCTTGTGTTAGAAATCTGATCGGTATCAAATCCGGGGTACCTATACCATCCACATATTAATTCATCTAAGTTAATTACATCAATTACTCATAAAGCATGCAAATACAGGAGTCATGGTTAAAGAATAGTCCTATTAAAGGAATGAATATCGTTTAGAGCGGAAATGGTATTGCATGATCTTTGCCGGTTAATTCTGCCTTATCATGTCTCTACCAGGGGATGGCTGCCAGAATCTTAAGCTGATGACGAATATCTTTTCAAATTATTGAGTGGCGGTAGTCCCAAGAATGTATAAACCTAGATCGTTGTCTTGAGATGGCAAAGGCGGTTAGGTAAATATCATAAGCGAGTGATGAGGTCGCATCTCCTTTGAATCGCCTTTTTGTCCCCATGCTGAGGGTAAGGATAGAGTGCCAAGAAGTCATGACTGTATCGATAATGGTAGCATATTATCACATTGGTGTTAGGATGGCAATCGGCATGAGAACAATGGATTCATGCTTATAAAAACTTTTGCACTTTCTATGCTAGGAAATAGTATATTGCTGTTGGTGAAGTAGTCATATCTTGTAAATTTGTCGATATGCCTTCGAGCCCATGTCAAGGACAAGGGTTGGTGCGTAGACAATCACTCAGTATTCAGGCGCAAGTGTTTCAAACACCGAATTTGCTAACCTTCAAGGAAGACCAAGGCAATCGGCCATGCAAACTCCTGAGGTGTGTGCTTTGAATTTAGATGATGCAATCTTGAGCGATTCATTCTCAAATCTCCAGTTGCGCCCAGCGTCTGGGGAATGAGTTACTTGGCAAATAAAAAGGAGTGGGAGTTTGAATCTTCACTTTCTAATTCTAAAGTTTCGCTCATTAGATGTTTCATTCGTGTACATTTCCCATCTAGCGGGAAGTTGACTAGTGAATCTGTCTAACCATTCACGGCAGTGAATTTAGCAATGAGATTCATCGATTTCTATCTCGGGACAACATTCCAAGGGAAATAAGCCATGTCGCCTTGCACGTCATATCTTAAGGCATAACGAACGATGTTACGCCATTTATTCTCGTTGCCGAAAGCATTCTGTGCTGCAGGAAGTTTCTTACGGGGGTTGTCGATGATTCTCATTCGGGTGTAGTATCGAACACTGGATCAACTTCCATCTGATCAATGGTCAGAGTTTGTAGTGTCTTGATTGGGATCATCTCTGTCGTTTCTAGATTTTCGGAACTTTCTCACTTAGCCAGATTATTCGCCTTTTGACCTTCTATTTGTAGGACATGAGATATGTTGTAACGTTCCAATCCGTCCAACAGCTCTTCTACCGGTTCTAGGTAAGTTGCGAGTTACAGTTCCTTCGCCTAGAATTCCTTTCGAGCCATCCTTCGGGGGTGATCAATTAAACTCCGACGCCAGACCGCCGATCATTCTTTGCCCCATTCGCATCACTACACTAGAAACAGCTTTCTACAGCGTTGAAAAACCGCTGTTATAAGATACAACAACGTTAGTATAAACGTTGTATAACGACATGCTGTCGTTGATGCATAATTTCTAACAGCTAAATATAAACGCTGTAAAAATTTGTTTTATACAGCGTTGTTTTCATGCTATTAATTTACCTTCTATAACGTTACTATTTTGCTGTTTTACAATTAACACAGCGGTTATAAGTTGCTATGAAAATGTCTTTAAGGTGTTTATTAAAGGTTATGACAGCATTTATTCTTTGCTGTGAAAATGCGTTTAGGGTGTTTTCTTTGGATTATGATAGCCTGTAATATACTTTGTGTATAGTATTTTCTTAGGTTTTCAACAGCGTCTTACAGAAGCTGTTAATATATGTTTCATCAGCGTTTATTAAACGCTGTTGTACCATTAATCTTTATTTTTTTTAAAACTCACAGCTAGATATAAACGCTGTCGTGTGAACGTTTTTATTTTTTCAAAAAAACAGCAGCATATCTTAAATGCTGTCATTTAAGAAATTGTGCAATTACAATATTCACATACCATTAATCTAGTTGCATCTAATTATATTTCAATTAATTAATATACAAAACATATACAAATCAATCTAAAAACAATAAAATAAAAGCATAACAATTGATCATTGTCATAAAATAAGTTGAACACAATATCCATTAACAAAGTTACCCACAAACAACGATGAAATTTGTAAATAATATTCATACAATAGTGGACATACGAATGTAAAGAGTTTGCATCAAATATTAACGAGTACAACACATGCAAACCGAAACTTTTCATATGCTAACTAGGCCGAACCTCCAAAAACCAAAAGAGTATCATGTGCATTTCTTGCATCTAAAACTTCCACCTACCTGTAACATTAAAATATAAAAGTCAATGATGAAAAACACATTTAAAATAACATTTATTTTGCATACACTAGTTCGCTCTTCCACTCGTGTAAATGCCATACACTAGTTTCAGACATACATAGTACCACTTCGCCACATAACTGTGACTTTTTACACATACTGTACGGAAGAGTTGCGTAGAAAGATTGCATGAAGGCTATTTTAACAAGACAAAATCTACAATACAACATAACTGTGACTTTTTTGTGCATTATACCCTCGTACTTATTCTGAAACCATAACTACAAATAGAGTTGGCACCAAACCAGCACTTGTAAACTAAAAACTCAAATAAGCAGGCTTAGGTAAACCCATACCTATGATATCAGGCTTATTAATGCCTCTTCATCAAATAAGTTGATGCAAAATTTATGCCTTACATTTTCTTTTTTTCAAATAAATTACTATATCCTTCAAACCAGAGCAAATCTTACATTCTACATAGTGTCAAAATAGAAACCACTAAAACCAAAGCAAATTATTATTACATCTAATTTTGAATCCACATGCTTCTAATGTCTTAATCGGTCCAAAATACGAATCTTGTTTCCATATGAACCCATGCAAGTAACTTATAAAATAATAAGAAGGTTTCAACCCGCAAACTCAAATTTCAAAATGTGCCAGCTTCATATTTTCCTAATTAGGTAATAAACCACCCTTTTCTTCTTCATTAAAAGGTTAGTGTGAGGACATCTCATCAAAAGCATTCAAACTATCATCTACAACAACAGGCATCCATGTAAATTTGTATAGTATTGAAACAAAATTTAAAATATTGTATTTCGAGTTCAAAAGCATATACCTCTGGAAAAAATTATCCATAGGCGAACTGTGTAAATCATGATATAATACAGTGATAAAAAACCATTGTGCCGCAAACTGTGCATACATATTGTGTTCAAATACAATTTGACATATAGTTTTGTTTCTTTTGATATTGTTCTATTATTATCAACAAGTGTGCACCCGTGCTTCGCACACGGGTATTGCGAAATAAATATATTACTACTAATATTTGCATGTATAACCATAAGAAAGTGCTACATCTTCAATTTAACGTAAAATTTATCTTGTACAAAAGCAAAAATGCTAGTGAGATTGTACTATTTCGATCTAGAGGACCTTTATTAAAGAATTATGCAGCAAACTTCGCAGAGATGATATACTATGACGTCAGACTACAAATTTGCGTACATAACAATAGGATATTATGAATTTATACATACATTGACCAGACAAATGAAAAGTAACAAATGGGATGACAAATGGAGGTTAAAAACGTGAATTAAAGTAGCAGTTGATCCTCTTTAGCAGTGTGTAAAATCATTGATGCTGAGTAGTCCGCATTACAGCTCACTGTTTTTCAACTACAAATCCATACTCCGACTTTGATCCCTATCCTCGCCTTATTCCTGTAAGGGATAGTAGGTAAATTGATTAAAAAGGGCACACATGTCACTAACTAAAACAATATTGCTGCTGAATGTTTTTGCAGATGCATCGGAGTTGGAACGTTTATTTTATTGCCTAGATATGTTGTCAAAATTTCTCCGTTGTCCCAGTGGAGAGCAGCCGACATACATTATTAACACATGTCCAGCTGTAAGAACCAAGGATTATATATAACTCAATACAACATTCATTCTCTCTAAAGATAATCTTACTTAAATTTTTTATTGTATTAGGACGGAAGATGAGATAAACCACAAAATGTAATAATAATAATATTTCAAGTTCGTTCCAACGCCTAGTTTGACAACTAAAACTCACCATATATAAATTACAACCTACCAAATATAATAAACAATTGCTGAAGTATCGAAAAATAGTAGCATTTTTTATCTAACTTTACATCAAAATACCTTTTTAAACCAAAGTACGAATAAGTATGCCCACCACGCTTTCAAAAATATTCAGCATGATCCTGTAGGTCCAATAAAATCAGTTCCAATTGGTTGTTAAGATCATGCAGACAGTAAGAATTTCTTACTATGAAATCTGCACCCACTTGTCCCAACTTAAGCTTGGATGAAATTATAACAAACTCTCCATATTACCTTTTAGCATAGACTGCCATAGCTCAAACTGATCTGCTTAGGACATATACATAACATTTTTGTAGTTTGCATGATTATATAAGCTGCTTCTTTCAATGATTTTATTAAACTGCACTTAGCACTGCCTTCCCTCTCATCAAGTGTATATCTTCAGGATATCCTTTAAAATGAACTGTCAGATTTTTGGATTTTTCATGTTCCACACAAAAGATCAAAGATAACTTTTGTTTTTAAATACCATCTAAGTGGCACGCCGTTATAGTCAAACCAAACAGTTTCAGCACAAAGGGGAAGCATGGAATTGAAATGAGGTGGGAGGACTTTGTATATTCACTACAAACATTTGCATTATTAAGACAGACAAAGGATAATGATAACATTTGCAATATTAAGCCAGCATTAAAAATGTATATCAAATATTTGCAATATTATTTACAACAAATAATACAAAGCATTAATAAGACTCTATATGGCAGGCAACAAAATAAATGGAGAATTATTTAATACAAAGCATTTACAGTAAACATATTAAAACATCTGGGCATGCATTAATAATACATGTCGATTGTCGTTTTCCATATGTAAGAATTATCTATTTACTACAAATATTTGAAATATTAAGACAACATTTGTATATTCAGTGTAAATATTTGCAGTGGATTGGCTAAAGTAAAAAATGATTTTTTTTTTTTTTTTTTTTTTGATAGGTGCTTGGCATGTTTATAATTTAGACTGGGTACATTAAAAAGAAGTACCCTCATTTAATCCAAATCAAGTTTTCATATGATAGATCATCTGGATGTATATTCATTTACTATCCTCATTCAAGATTTATCATTCCTTACATAAGGTCACACATGTCATGCAGAAAATCAGAAATTTGTTTACTGGATGCAAGTTTGGATGGTTTCACTATTTGAGCAACCGTGTAAATTTTCAAAAGGTAAAAATGTTAAAATAATAGGAAATATAGAAGCAAACATAAGCATATATACAGTGATACCTCCTTCAATGTAACTTTCCATTGACCTGGAAGAAGTTTTCCAGCTATTCTGACAAAGAAATCACATAAGTAATCAACTTCTATCATTCCAATCGAAAACACATCGCATAAAATCATGTGTAATAGCCAAACTTCAAATCAGACAGGGTATGGTGCGACATTGTATACCAAAGCCAGGAAACAATGTAGAAACCATTTCTAACGAATACAAACACTCACTTAATGCATGTGAAAATATGAATCTATAAAATGGGAGAGTAAATCATTGTGATTTTGTATACATGCAGTTTGAGAAGTACTAAACCAATGTTAATTACTTACCAACATGAAAATAATTTCCACCATCAAAACAAAGTATGCTCTTAATCATTACATAGTCTAGTGAAAACGAATGGAAATCTATTTAAGAAAATAGATGGTGGTTGAAAATCACACATATGCACATGACTAACCAAGATGTAAAAGATATTCATTATGGGGTGTTTTTACAATCAACTCCAAACAATATTGTGGCGAATGAAAAAAATAAAATTTAAAAAGTAATAATAAAGGGTAATAAAAAGTTGAAACTGAGATACCATGTGTCAAATTAAGTATCAGCAATGAAAGGGGATGATAGACATTTGAAAAAACATATTCGGCTTATAAACCGACTTAAAAAACACTAAGATTGTATTGCACTAACATAGTAGCTGTGAAACTAAAAACATATTACAATACATACATAAGGGAAACATGATTAATCACAAGATTCCTGTGTTCACTCTTTCTGATGTCGAAGTATACAATGATTTCTTTATGACTAAGCCTGCAGATGGTTATTAAATTGGCCTTGCTGCAAAATATAACTTATAATCCTATATAATAATGAATTCAATACTGAAACACCATGATGAACACATTCAGGTAGTAGTGCTTAAGATATTAATTATTATTTGTTATAAAAAAATGGTGGTTAAACTATCATGTATTAATTTAAAAATATTATTTTCAATTTGTATACTTGTATTTCGTTGTTTTGGTTAACATGGTTTTCTTCCTTCAGATATTTTGTAAATGCTAGCAAAGGCATAATGCAACAGTATTACCCAAATTATGACAAAGATGATTCTTTAGTTTTGAATGCTTGACAGAGAATTAATCAGAAAAAGTGACAAAATTTGTTAATATACCCGAGCAAAGAAACTAAAACCAAAGATACTTAACATAATTTGACATTAAAAAAATAAATTATAAGTAATAAAGAGCTAATAACTTGAAATAGCATATGTACATTACTATATAAGCAGTATATATACTATGTAGCGTAAATACTGTTTACTCTAATGTGTACACATGCTCTATATATGAAAGTTCACATATTTTGTTCTACTTTACATTTTTCAGAGTTATTTCAGTTGCATGAAAGCAAAAAATGCTTTTAAATTGTAATTTATGTAGAATGATATTCTATCAAAAAGCACAAATGTTACGTAATAGATATTGTTAAATAATTTCAAAGGAAACATAACATAACTAATGTTTTCAGATTCAATGGTGTTATATAACAAAAACAAATATCAACCATAACTGATTCCTGAGATGGAACACTACAGCATTGACAATAACAATTGCCTAAATATAATTGTTAGCAATTAATTCATTTTTGTCCGTTTTGCATAGTATTATTATTTGATATTTAGTCATGAATCTAATATAAATTACAACTAAATTAGATGTTTAAAATGGCAATTTACTAAAATTAAATGTCCTATAGTATCACATAAATGTAAATGGTGAATATGGTAGATATAATTTAGAATGTGAAATAAATATCATTAAATTCACTTTAATTTTCAGATAATTATTGAGACATATAAATATAAAAGTTTTAGTACAAATCAACATAAAATAGGGTAATATGCAAGACTGAATAGATGTTCTTGGTACGTGCAATGTGAGTAAATCATGGAAAACAGATTTATTTTCCAATTTTGAACCGAAAATAAATGGAGAGTAGAATACAATCAACGATAATTAATTAATTATTATTAATATATTTTAAGCTTGATTTCAATTTTTTGATTGATGCAACTAATCATGTATTAGTTCTTGAATTAATACTCTTTTTGGCTAATTAAACTAATTAATAACCATGAACTAAGGCGAAGTCATGTTAATATATAGGTTGCTCTTGGAATTTGATTAGCAATGCATTTTTTGATTTTTAGAAACTCAAACGTATAACTTCCTTGGTTTATAACTTCATTTTGTTGTCACACTATAATAGTCATTCGCTCCAAGTATTAATCAAAAATCGAGTTCTTTTAAGTTGTGGTATCGGTAATGTTGATGGTAATATTTGGTACTGTTATACATTTTATAATTTTGACACAAAATGATGTATAATTGCTGATAATAGACAACTTAAGGCAACAAATATGTCACATGATGCTTCATCCTATCATCCTAATATTCCATTTGTAATATAAAGTGTTTATAGTTGGAAGATCGTTAATAGGCATTCTATGTAAATTGGGTGATGCTACATACTTCATATATTATATCCGGATAAAAAAGCAGCAAAGCCTTAGACATCTTCTCTTTTCTATCCATACATTTGCTAGTGGTCGCTAAAAGTATACCACTGCACGTGTGCTGAACCCAAGAAAAGAATGAGCAGATAATGAAATGCCATAAAGAAAATAAACGGCTACAAATTTTGAAGGGCATTAAATCCAAAATAATGCACTGGCCACAGTTTCAAAAGTTCAACGTCTTGCATGATTTTTTAATTCATGTTCGCCTTTGCTACCTGGTAGCTCCCCAGAAGTAAAACCATTCATATCAATGCCAGTTTGGTACTCCAATTAAGATATATTTTTGTGTATTAATACCCAATACAAAACATTTTGTGAAACACCCTTCATGCATTCCAATGCACATCTTACTCATGTGGTTATTTCCAATGAAAATGTGCAATTAGTTGTTGTATCAACTATAAATATTTAAAGTTTGAACAACAAATAATTATTTTGAAAAGAATGTGTTTAGTACAGAAATTTTTTACTACATAATTACAAAAGTGTTTTGTGAAACCTTCTTTTCAAGAGTGGGCACTAAACTTGAAAATAAGACACAGATCCTAATTTCCAGCAAAAAACATAATTCTCTTACTAATTTAAAAGTACTATCTATCATTAGATTTCAAGTAGGGCTGTCAACGGATACTTTCAGATACGGACAGTGCCATATCCGTTTCCGCATCCAAAACCATTTTCGGATACCGGATATCCGCATCCGCAGATACAGACGGATATCGGATAATTATCCGCTCCGCCAACGATCAATAAATCAATGAACATAAATGATTTTTTTTAGCTTAATATTAAGCTTTTTCAACCTAATTGATTACTAAAGTGCTAAAAATAAATAAATATGATGATAATTTATAATTCTGAGCAATTAACGTGCGTTTAGTAGACTTTTAATTTTGCAAATTAATAAATAAGTATTTTTAATTATGTTAAAATACACATAATTTAAGCTATAATCGGCAAAAAAAGCGGACAGATAATTTTCGGACGCGGATATGCCTATATCCGGATCCGCATCCGCTTTCTCGAATATCGGATATTTATCCGCTTTTCGGATGCAGATGCGGACGGATTTCGGATTTTTCGGATATCCATTGACAGCCCTAATTTCAGGCGATTATCTGTACTATAAAATTACATGCCACAAAAAATGGTTTGATATAAGTCATAGGACTAAATTACTCTATATTAGAAGCATTATGCAATAAAAAGCATCAACATAAAATTAGAGTTACAAAATGTGTATTATTTAATAAGGAAAGTATAAGCTTGAATATTTGGAAGGCAAAAGAATTAACCTGCAGCAAATTAATTAATAAGATTTTGCCAAATAAATTTAGGTAAGCATAAAAACAACCTATAAATTGCTCATTTTTCAAAGAATTGCAGTTTACATCATCATTTACTTCCCATTTTTTTTAAAATTTAATTTATCAATGGTTGATTTGTTCACCGAGGAATATACACTTCGATTGTTTGTTTTAGTAATAAAGTTATATATGTTATGTATAATTAATCATATTTAGAGCGTCGTTAACCAATGTATTATTATCTGTGTACATATGTTATTCATCAATGGTTAATTAGAACTATATGTACAGCCATTGTTAACAATTAATTCATACTTTTATTGTATGATTATTCTTATGGAAATAAAATAAATGGTTTTATAATAATGCTTGTCAACTAATGGTTGTGTGTTAATTTATTCCTATCGAAACCTAAAAATAAAATCATAACTGAAATCTTTAGTGTTTTCAAAATTGACTCGTTTTAGAAATCCCAAAACACTAAATTCAAAATTGCCTTTTCATGTATTTTTTTTGAAAAGGGATATGATGTGTCATGCTCAAACTATGGTTATTTAAATGCTAATTAACAGAAACGTGCTTCGAGATATGGTGATAAATCCATAGCTATATTTATGAGTGAAACGATCAATGATACCTCGATTATTATGCTGAAATTGTAAATCAATGGGGTAAGCCATGTATGAAAAAGTTGATATGGTGTGTTAAGTACTTACAATCGAATTACCAATAGCTGCCATAACTTTGAAACATCTGCAAAAAAATTGCAATTGGTTCCATGCGAAGAATGAACTAAGATACCTCAACTATTGCAATCATCGTATAAGCACAGAAAAATCAAATAACCTCATATTATTAATCACAAAATTTCCCTATGTATTGCTAATTTGCTACCTGATGGTTAAGCTAATATTTTCAAAATAATTCGCCAATTGATGAAAAATATAATAAATATATTATATGAAAGCAGACTAATAGCTTTAATTTTTCCTTCCTTTAGGTAAACACAAAATAAAAACTTTCAAATAGTCATCAAACAATTATCAGAGCAAACAGATTGGACTCAATGTTTATAGATAGGAAAATTGAAATTCATGATTTTTAAAATACTAAATAGTGAACTTTGGTTTTTCAACATAACAGACATAAAGCCAAACAGTAAAAGAGCAGATAAATTAAAAATGCAAAGTTTCAAACCAAAAGGGAATGAATCAATAGATCTAGAAAGTCAACTTGAATTTATACGAAGGACAAATCACAAATAGATAGATAAGCAAAAGAAATTAAACAGCGTCAAATTGCTTGTTTTCTTTCGAGAAGTAGGAATAGTTAAGAAAAGAAAATAACCATTGATTTTTCAAATAGCTCAAACCAAAAGGGAAAATTGTAAACCTGAAAACAAATCTCCAAACACAACCACCATCTCTAGCAGTGAAGACAACTTTTCCGACTTCATAAGCAGAAGGAATCAGTAACCGAAATAGAGGTAATCTGTCGAGGCATAAAGGGAATAAACCAAGGCAATAGCACTGATGGATGAATTTAACGGAGGAATAGGGTACGTTGGTACTAATTTTTCCCTTATATTTTTTTTAGATGCGAGAATGGGGAGAAGAAGGAACGAAGCTTGTTCATCAGATGTGAGAATAGGGAGAAGAAGGAACGACGCTTGCGGAATTGGGTGAATTAGTATAGATTAAGGTCTAAATGTGGAAGAAGGGAAAACGGGCGATGAAAGAACGGAAAGGAAACGCGTCCTTTAAAATAAGGTCCGAAAATCGATGAGTCTTTTGGTTCCGTGACTCCTGGGCTTCAAATAAGCTGAGAATGGCTCAGAGCACAGCATTCCAAACCTAGTAATTATAATATAGTATAGATTAGCTAGCTTGAAAAAATGATATTTGACTTGCTATTATTTGTTCTTACTTTTGTTGGCCTATGGGCTATGTCCCGCCTTTATTTTATTGATTTGTATATTCATAACGTGCATGGTGCGTCCATTGTTTAATCAACTATCGTTTTAAACGTTGAGCTATTAATGTCCGGTTTCGTGTCTACATCCGGACTTGTCATAGGCTTGACTGACTTCGACTTCGGGTTGATCTTTGAAGTTTTGAGTCTTTTAATTTCGAACTAATTTTATATCTAAATAATCGCCACAACCGTGTAAATAATTAATGAATGGGAGTGAGAATGTGTGAATGAATAAAAAAATGAGGTTTTATGGTGGAAATTACAGCGCATTTGGAGCTGCTGCGTCGTTTGGGATGAAGGACGCTACTAAAGTGAAAAAACAAATGAACATGGACTATAAAAGTGATGCTTTATATGTCCACAAAGAAAAATCGAAAATGGGGAATAAACTGAAGGACGCCATTTGTTTTTTTGGACTGAAAAACAAACTTCGAAAAATATTAAATTTAATGACAGTACTAAATACAACTAGCATTTTAAACGTGTAAAACTTAATATAATGCTAGCTATATACATGTAGAAAGTTTTAGATTTTATGGCTATCCATTGACAATTTTAGCTGAATGTGTTGTGAACACGAATTTAGGATATCTGAATTTAAAAATAAGCGAATTCATTCGCTATTTATTACATGTAAAGAATTTTAAACTGACTATACAAATTTAATAATAGCTTTAATTTGCCTATACTTAAAAAAAAGCTCAGTTTCACTTGGCATAATTCTTCCTGATTTCTGCCTGACAAGTGAGCATCAAAATAAGTACTCTTTTCACACACTTAAACTATGATATGCACACAATCTTAATTATAACAGTAACATCAACATACATAGCTTTTATCTTAAGTGGATAATTTTAGAATTTGATGCGCATATGTATTTGATCTCTTTGAATCATGGATTCTCTTATATGATATGTTCAGATTTTGCAGATCACTATAATATTTCTAGCTTACTTTATTGCTTTCATTGTAATTAGGAATAATCTGAAATTTATTGCCATATTCTCAAACTTCCTGTTAAAATTACAGGACTGCAGCTTTTATTGCTAACCCAGTAAAACTCTTAAAACTTCGACTTCAAAGATTGTAACTATTAATAAATAGCAGAAAATTGAGTGTGGATTAAACAGATGTAAATAAGCTGAAGTAAATGCAAGAATCTAAGAACAACGAATTTGATTAAATTTGAAGTAAACCGAACAATATAAGATTGTAAAGGTTAAAGGACGACGTCACTTGGTCTCAAATCTAAAATGGCACCTCAAAAAAAAAAAAAAAAAAAAAAAAAAAAAAAAGGACAGATGCTAGAAATAAAATAAAAATTGAGATCTTTGAAATGAAATTAGCGAGAGTGGTAAGGTCTCAAATAGCAGTGATAGGATATTGTAGATGACTGAAGAATTAAAGGCTTCCAAATTTTCTGTATTAGAGTTAAGAGCGTCGAAGTCAGTCAACTCAAAACTTCAAAGATCAACCCGAAGCTGAAAAGGAACACACTTCAGCAAACAAGAAAACAATACAGAAGCTTCAGATTTCCCTAATCAAAGGCACTTGAAATGTTGTCTTCACTCTATGCATGTATGAAAGTTACGAAACTAAGCAATTATAGAAAAGTTACTTTTATTTTTACTGATAATAGTAATATTATGAAATAGTTTAAAAATGAAATATTATTGGAAACTATAAACTTATATTTTCTCATAAGCAGCTACGTTTAGTAAAGGTTGTTACAACTTATATGTATTTTGAATTAATGAAAGTCTGCTTAGTTTTCAATATTTGTAGGCTAGAGTTTATATGATGTGTATGAACCACTGTATGCTCACGCCACCACATTGCATTTACAGTGGCTACAATGTTGATTTTTATATATAAATTTCAAACGTCATACAACAACCAATCCATATCCTAATATCCTCCAACGCATCAACCAAGGATTGTTCGAAGCCACCCCATTGGGTAGGAATACTCCTAACCAGCACGTAAGTCTACGTGGTTATGCCTCTCAACGTGTCCTACTCATACCAGCAGACCCAAGTGATCGTGATGTGTACAAATATTAGGACCAGGGGTAAAAGTTCCAACTGAGTCTGGCAAGGCAAATGAGGATCAGGAATTATATGCTGGTTTGGCAAAATGACAGAACAAGAATTTCGAACCTTAAGAACTGAATGTCTACCTCTTTAACTGGCAAAATATAGTCTAATGGCTCGACTCTTAAATGGGTCAATCTAATGGCTTGGCTCTTTAGTGTCATACATCTAAAGGCTAAGGTCTCAAGCGAGTAAGATATGATTGTCAAACTCTTAATAAGCTGGTAGGTTGTTATGCATGGAGGCCTCAAGTGGGTAAAGACAAGAAAACGATGCATGCATGTATTTCTTATTATTATTTTTATTAAAAAAATAAAATAAAAGAGAGAATTAAGTAGAGATAGGATGCAATCATAACTGCATAAAGTTATGGAAAATGGTTATAAATTTTAGATATAAAATGTATATCCATCATTTATTTGTAATAAAATTTTAGTTCCTCCCCCTAATCTTTTCTACTGTAACCGAAGCATTATCTAAATGTTTACTTTTGGACTCCGGGCTCTCTTAGAATTTTTTCTACTGTCTTTCCATTTATTTTTTAAATTGTATGCCCCTTTTACTTCTATTAATAAAACCAGTGCACGATTACTTACATAAACAAGATGTGTGAAACTTACGTAGAAGTTGAGTCCGCTCTAACATTCCCAGTAGGCCATGCAACCGTCGAATCAATAGCATCTGATAAGCAATCCATGAATGACGTAGGCCTCCATGGAGGTGCAATTGGGTCTTTTACAATATCCACCCAAACTCTTATTGTAATTGGTCCCAGTAGAATAGAATGAACCTTATCATTTGGATCAACTGAAGATACGGTACCTTCGGCTACTATTTTTCCCGTGCCCTCCACGTCAAACAGCTTGCACTTGGTATTCGTCTTGAAATTTGCAGTCTAATCATATAAAAAAATGTTGATACATTACCAAAAAATCTTATAAATAGATATTAGCAATATAAGCATATACCGTAAGAGATGCTTGAACGCTGCTCACAGGAGTTGGTGGTGTTATGTCTTCAAAAACCAATTTTGATGTTAGCCATGCTACTTTCTTACCAACGGCTTCCCCGATGCATGTCATACCTATTATGGGTCTCCACAAAAAGGCGTCTTCTTTTCTTGGATTGTCCACCCAAACTATCGCGGCTTCAGGTCCAAGAGGAATGCCATTAATAATTTGTTTTGAATCACTCAAGTGCACTCGTCCTTCAACAACCAATTCTTTGCTCCCAACCCAATCAAACAACTTGCATTTCTTTTCTGTACTATTAGTTTTTCTCTATCATTGGAAAAAATAAAGTCATCTAATAAAATCAGATGTAAATATACAGAAAAACATACAAAAATATCATGAAAATCATTTGACCACTTAACACCTATTTTAAACAGCATATTTTCAATATTTGTTATGGTACTTTAAGGCACTTTTCAAATTAATTTGAAGCAACATTTGCCACTATTGAAGCACTTAGCTTAGTTCTATTTGTGGAGAGTTTATATTTTGTATCATACCTCACTTTGTTTTTCGGAGTTCTCCCTTACGCGGATAACTCTATCAGCTGACCATGCTACCACCTCATTTTTGGCATCTCCTATATATACCAAACCAGGTAAAGGCCTCCACAAAAAAGCATCAAATTTTGTAGGATAGACTGCCAAGATTTTCATGGCATTCGAGCCTAAAGGTACCCCCTTGAAAAGCTCTTTCGGAGAAAAGCTCTTTCGGATTAGTTGACACAATTTTTCCCTTGGCGACAACCTCATCTCCATTCCCACACCAGCACAGTAAACTACAACTGTCAGCTATTTGGTTATGCACTTATGCTTACTCTGCAATTAACAAAAACTAAATCACATAATTATAGATTTAGATATAAAATTTTGTATGATGTTTTAACCTTAGTATGGTATATTTAAACCATTTGAGATACACTCCCTTCTCCACAACTTTCTTTATCCAGCCGAATCAATAATATTTGAAATATATTAAAAAATTAAAACTTATAGTGAATTTGTAGTGGACATGCAGTAATAACAGATTGTGATGAAATATGGTTACTCCTACGTACTGACATTAGATTTTTATCGCACTTGAGTTCCCTGAAAATGATGTCGGAAATTATGCTAATTAACTTTAACGGGCTATAAATATGTTCTGAACTTAACTGTCCAGATATTACTATACCATGTATTAGCTTACACACTTCTCCGGTTCCACTAAAGCACCTATATTAAGGTTGAATGACATTCCATGCAGCAACTTTTTTTTTTTTTTTTGTCATCTTGGAAAAGGTAAATGAAGTTATGGTGTATATTTGGTATTATTGAGGAAATTTTCAAATTTGTACTGTATTTTCAAAAAAGGATAAAATGTAGTGCGCGGTATGGTGTATTTAGTAGCTCAGATCATAATATATTGTGAACTATGAAGCTTAATAAGTTTAAACAAAATTACCCAGAAAGAGATGTAATTCATACCCAATGTACCTGTAATCTCTATCCTCTAAGATTGTAATTGATATACATGTTAACATGGAATAATTACATTTTCTGCATGATTAAAACATGTACCAATATGCATAACAATGTTGATAAACAGAAGTAGCTTACTGCCAACAATAATGAATATAATATCCACGTCAATATCAATATTAAAAGGGGATTGAAATAGTAATTTCCGCGTAACAATGTTAACACAAAATATGATCAATAAGTGAATAACCAGCAAGGTATTTCACATGATATATATATATATATATATATATAAGTAACTTGCTAGGAACAAAAGAAGTAATAATGAAAACATGCATCAACGTTTGATTTTGCATGCAGCAAAACCTCTCTCACCCATTTCGTCAAACACAACCTAAAATCATGCACCCACACCTCACATAACCGGTTCCAAAAACCCGTTCAGAATCAAATCCAATTTTGACACCCAAACAATGCAGCTCCCTTCTACGTCCTTGACCATTTGTCTTCGCTGCCATCTCCATTGGCAGTCCAAACCAATCAAACACAGCCTCGATATTTTATGATTTTAATGTTAACAGAATGCTATAATTTCCTTTACTCAAAACCGATATATACGGAGTACATGCCCAAACGAGGCCTTAACACACAACAAATATGCAGCAGCCCCGAGCAAGTTTTTGGAGTAGTGAAGGCAAAAACAAGCATGGCAATCAAAGTAACAAAAAATGATAAATTAAATCGCACCTGATGTTTCATTAACTTATGAACCAACTGCTCTAGCTCTGAAATCCTATGTTGACATTGAGCTACTTCCTTATTTTTGATTTGAGACAGAACCTCCTTGGTCATGGTTACACCTCTTCCCATTCCTCGTAGTCGTTCGGGTCTATCTTGTCCCAATACTTGTGAGAGAGAATCTTCTTTGAACTTATATGTTAAACCAGACTGTGACTCATTTTCAACATTTTTTATTTTCTCCTACAAAAGCGAAAAATTATATTTTGTAAATGAGTTCTAAATTATATATTTTCAAAAAATTATGCTTAAATAAACAGTACATAGCACTTACAATAGCATCTGCAACATGCGTATTCACTGGCTCACCGTTTTTTCGAGTGTGAGATTTAATCCAAACATCAGATCTACAAATGGAAGAGGGATTGATACTTTCCTCTTTCTGCATTAAACGAGACAACATTAAACAAAACTAATAACCGTATTTAATATATCAAATATTTTTCTTGTCTCTTCTTTTTATTTTTTTTCTAACATGGTATCAGAGCTTCATTAAGGCTTAACAACCATCGATCCATCTCTTCTTTAACTCAAAAGAATTTTGAGTAATCTTTCTCAGCACCATGGCTTCAGACAATGCTATTGGAACAATTGAGAGCATTGCAGCTGTAGAAAAACTCACCAAAACTGTAATTAGTCCACAATCACAACTAATTACAGTACAATTAGAGGAAGACAACTACTTACTATGGAAACTTCAGATTGAAACCGCAATTCAAGGGTATGGCCTTGAAGGATTCATCACCGGGACCTTGTCTGTTCCACCAAAATTCATTACTGATCAAGAAGGCAAAACAGTCAACAATGAAGAATACATGAAATATTATAGGCAAGATCGATTAATCAGCTCATGGTTACTATCTTCTATCAATCAAAATTTACTACCGTAGGTATTTGGCTGCAAAAGTGCTAATGAGATATGGATAGCAATAAAAAAATCTTTCAACAACCAGTCAGCTGCAAAAGTTATGTTTTACAAAAGGCAATTGAAAAAAATAAGGAAAGACAACATTACCATGAGAGAGTACTTGAGAAAAATATTTTTTCCACATCTCCAAAAATTTTCTTTGCAACACGCACAAAATTCCTTGCTCCATGGCCATACTCTCTAGCTCTAAAATTAAAATTGAAAAAAAAAAATAGCTTTTGTTACCAAAATATTAAATCAAAAGGTAAGTATAAATTAGTTTCCATATGATTACCTATGTAGACGCAACCAATCTTTCTCCATCATCACACACAATATGTATGCAACCTTGTGTCTAAAATTCAAATAGTAATTTATTATCAAGTCATGAGAAACAGTTCGTGCAGTGAATAAGCAATGCCTCTTAAGCGGCAACAATTGTACCAGAATAAATGATGCATTGAAATAATAACACTAGATATAAGCAAAATGAGAATTCTTAAAGTAGATTTTTGTAGATGTCTATCGATGATTCATAAACTTTAACTTTAGTTACAATCAAATACCGATTCAAGCAATTCAGCAGTTAACCAGGTTATTCAAAAATATAAGCGGAAAAGCATGAATAACTTGTGTATGTTGTCAGGAAAATTTATTAACAAGTCACTTTTAAAATACAAGTTAACACATTCAAGGCACTTATAAAACCATAGTCACTTTATTCTGGCTAAGCATTCTTTTAAACTACTTTAATTTATATAGCCATAGTCTTGTAATTTAAAGTATTCATTATTGTAATAATATTCATTGACTATCATAAGCGTGTATCATTATTGTATGTAACCATGGGATGTTTTGGTTGTTATAAAATTGTATGCTAGCATTTCTTTATACCATTTAAAACTCTGGGAGGTGCAACAGAATGTGCAGGCTCTATCATGTGAAACTCATCTATTTATATAACCTTCTATAACACCTGCTATTTATTTATTTTTTGGATATTAATACGTAGAAAATACATTAAATGCATTAATATTCATGTAGTTAAAAGAAGCGATTTAATACATTAACCTTCTACACACTTTAATTTTAACTTACACATATCAACTTCATCACAAAAAGTAGAACATAAATAGTGAACTCAGTGTATATCTCAAGCTAATAATGATGCTCCATATATGCTTCTATTTAAATATATCTGCAGCAAGAAAACTTCCAAGTTGTGCTAAGTGAAGGAAAAATATATCAAAACAAAAAGTGCATCATTGATAATAAGTAAATTATATTGAAGTTATGGAGACATGGCTGATTTTTCAACTATTATAAATGGAGGAAGACTTTCATGAGGGAATCAATGCATGTGTTCACATCAAGTAGTGGCATATGGTACAAATCTGGTTAGGAAAATATTCAACAGGAAATTCATAATATTACATTTTAAAGTTAGCTTACAAAAGCATGTGAAACTTTAAGAAGTAATTGAAATATAAAGAGCATATACATGCTTAATGCCTATACAGTTAAATAATTTTAACATTCATGGGTGTTAATTTTTGAAATGAATTTTGACTAAGTTAGAATGAAAATATAAATGAAAGCCTATACAGGCTTAGTGCCGGTAGAGAAATGAAAATGATTAGAAGTTGCACTATTAGGTGCAATGTATTAATCCATCATTTCATTTGAAATTGACTAATATCTATATGCGTTCCGCACAACCCACACTACCCCTTTGAGCTGTGGTAGGTACTTAAGAGTTTGAGACTGTGAAAGCTGTATAGTGTGGAGACAAAATAAACTTTGTTATTTTACCGTAAAGTGCAAGTATTAGTGCCATCGCCTCTTCTCTTTAGTTGAATTTGTTATTATCAGTTGATATTTTGGCTATCTATCACTCTAGCTCGAAAACTATGCTGTTTGAGCGCAGTCTGCACTATACTGTTATCAGTGTGTGAGGATTCTTTTCATTACCGTCACTGTTTTCTTATCAATCCTACTTCGCCAATTTATTGCCGTCATAATCGATCAGAGTGCTGCTAAAAGCACCCAGGTTTGTTCTTCTTAATACCATGAACGGTATTAAGAAGAAGTAATTTGGATGCTTTTAGCAGTACATTGATCATATAGGTTCTTATCTTAGTACACGTTTACATTTAATTCAGATGCATGAACATCACGGAGAAGACCTATGCTGGTAGGAACTAGGATAGAAATGGGAACATTTGAGACCATTCTGTCAATTGTACTTCAAAAATCCATTGCTATGACAATTGATCAACACACTTTAATTTTAACACCTTCTATAACTCTGGGCAGAGGAAATGAGGAATGGTCAAAAAGAATCATATGTTTACTTGAATTTGCACATCCTTTCATTTTAATGAAAATGTTGCTACTTAAACTGTTGCCAGTAGTCTAAACTGTGCGTTTAAAAGAAAGAAATCACCTGTGTATGCTACATCTACCAAAATTTTCACCATTTTATTTTGAAAAAACAAAAAGGCAAACAAATTATAAAAATCAAGAATCATAGAAACCAATGGTTACTTGACAGTCAATAAAAATGGATAATTCGATTCATCTTCAGTTTCAAATTCCTATTTTTTTTTACCATTTTTGTACCATTTATATGTTACCCACATATATATTTATGTGTATGTATGCGTACATACATACGTGCATTTGTGTTTGTGTGTGCAATTGTATAGATATTTCTTTATTGGCAAAAACAACCTGGATATTCTGGATATCACATAAGAAGCATGACAACTTATTTCATCACCTTTCAGCGTATTAGCAACTTCTTCAAATAAATGTTCGAAGCTTACCTACGAGTGAATTTTATAGTTTAACTGTCAATGTCAAGCAACTATGAGTTCTATAAGCATGTGCAGTACATAGTGCACTTAGCATATATGATTAGCCCATAGCACACATGGTTAACATATTTTTAAGTTAAAGGCACTAAATGCAACTAAAATGCCTGAGATTATTTTCAAAATTACATGAATAAACATAAATAAATATAATGCACAAATTTTTGCAGTGAATTATAATGTCGTCATATGTTTACTTATTAAATAAATATTGTAAGAGTGATGAAAAAAGAAGATAGTACCCGGCACTCTTAACTCATTGGCATATTAGTAAGAATTTTTAAGATATTAACTTAATATCTAAATATTAATGAAACTCTACTTTTTTTTTCAACAAATTTAAGGTTGATAATTTAATGAGTCACCGAAGCATATAATTATTTTAAGAATACATAAGACGACTAATGTTTGTACTTTGAATTAAAAATCTATTTTCAACCAAGGGAAAAAAGTACGCATAAAGAAATGAAACCGCAGAGGCCTACAACAAAGGAAGCAGCAACCATGATTGCAGGGCCAACGAGAAACCTAACAGCCATCGTGTAGCATGCAGTTTTGTTCCCACATGCTACCATTCTTGGCTGCAATGCCAGAAATAACCCAAGACTGAACATAGCTATGCCAAGACAGCATCAGACAGTACAGAGATGGGATGTTTCATAAGTGCAGGAATCTCAACATGCCATCTAAAAGAAATCAAAGACCAAACCAGACCAATCAAGCTGGAGTATGTGTTCGGATTCCTTATCAGCTTCCTCCAAACCATGATCAGTATCAGTTTGGTCATCACACTTGTTGGTGGCATTGTCGTCGCCCTTCCAACTTAGTGTGCTCTCCTCCATCTTCTCATCCTCTCCTTCGTAGACAGCGATTCTGACAAGTACTTAACTACTAGTATGTTTCCATTATTATCGGTGGACGTTAATGAAAGCCTACTTAATTGGGCCTCATACCCAACTAAAATTTTAGATAATGGACACAAAAAATAAGCATGATGGAATAACCTTCTATTTCTTTTATTTTTCCTTGTTCTTCATCCACATGAATTGGTTATTTCTCCCATTGTCATTTATTTATCATTCTAGGATCATCCGCAGCTGATATACCCATGCTTATGATATTGTATTAAAAATCTATGTTTGTTTTTTATTTTATAAGCATACTGCAAAAAAAAATTCTTAAAAAGAAGTTCAGCCATCAAACAAAACAAGTGAGTAAAACCCAAAAACCTTCCTCCCTTTGCAGTTTGGAAACTTCCTAGCAGCGAAAAAGGATTGCATTGTTTTTCTTTGTGATATTTCTGTCGTATTGGCTTTTATCGAATATTTAGCCTTGGTGTTGTATGCGAAGGATTGCAGCGAAAAAAAATTGCATATGCCTGTCTTATTGACTTCTATTGAATATTTAACTAAATTTTAACAATCAGATAAACAATTTTTTCCACTCCTTTTTGTAATGCACATAAAAACATGAAAATTACAAATTTCATGAATAAGCATAACCACAATTACTAGACTACAGGCTTGAAAACAAGTAACTATAGCGGTTTGAAATTTTCAAACATAAATGAAGTTACGAGGAAACAACAATGTAGACATAAGGAAGAAAATAAATCCTACAATTATTTCTGAACATTAAATACAACATTAACATCTAAAACATGAATATGTCAATGCTGTTACTCAATATTGTTACTCCTCACAGACATGAATACCTAAAACAAAGTTATCACTTTTCAAACCTATACAACACAGCTAATTTCTTCTGGCATTCCTAATCCTACATATCCAGCATCAATTCTCTGATCAGAAAAGATACAACAAGTACCGTGAAACTTCAGATTTTTAATTTTTGCACTAACAAAAATAAGTTTTGTGAAAAATAGGGTTTCTTTGAACTCGATTTAATAATAAGCAATGAATCGAAATCAAAATGAAAATAAAGCTAAGAGACGCTCACCAATGTTGCTATTCTCCACCGAAGGAAGCTCAACCACAGATAGGGCGAAGAGGGAAGGGAATCTATTGGGTTTAGGGCAACCGCGGATAGAGATATCGAAGAGGAAAGGAAATTGCCGAGGAAAAAGAAACCGCGGCTGGAGAAATTTACGTAGTGAACGAGGGATGAAAATCGAAATTGACTTTGGGGAAAATGGAAATCAAGGGAGAGCAAATGAATACCATGCAAATAGATGAAAATCTGGAATTGTGGGGGGAACTGAAAACCACGTTTAGGAGGCAAACCTAATATTTTTTTCTCAGCGTTGAAACGAAAGACAAGTAATGTGACGGCCCGCCCCGCACCAACCGACATTTACTCCAAAGTGCGCTGTACACATGTCCAGTTAGCACGGAACGGGTCGCCAGAAGGAAAAAAGGAAGAAGGAAATGAACATACAAGAACCTGTAGAATGTCTCACAGCGCATAGAATAAAATATAATAACAACATACTTGACATAAAACAGGAGAGACAGTGCATAAGCTGAAAATCAGAACTAAACATCATAGCAGCGAAAATTCAGGATACAGCTTATTACAACTTTCAAACTGTCTCAAAGCAAAAGTAAGATAAAGGAGGTACACTACTAATGCTCAAGTAGTGACCACCAACGACACAGGGAGAATGTGTATATATATATATAATACATGGAAGCCTCCTGCCCGCCTCTGAATCAGCTACTCGCGCATCACCAGCTAACCTGTCTCTAGTCTGCTCGTGTGAGCACCCAGAGTAATAAGAGGAGACATAAACTCTGGGTCAGACATAAAGCCTGGTATGAGCGATAAGCATCTAAAGTGAACAATAACAGGTAGACTAAAACATACCTGAACCTGGACCTGCAACCAAAGAGTTAGCACTACATACTGTACAACACTCTAAGGTATCATATCAAACAGTGTAAAGATACGGAGGTGGGGGAGGTGTACATTTCATAATGATGGCAAACAATCAAGCATAGCATCCATCCTCACATCTCTCACTCAGTGCATAAAGCGTATGATATTCACCATTTCGATCACCCAACATTCCTTGCTACGATCACTTTGCCCCCATGAAGTCATAAATGGCTTCACTGCACTGATAACGTAGCCACCAATCCTTTGCTATGTCCACTTTGCCCCATGGAGTCACAAGAACCCCACTGCACTGGCTCATAGCCTTACTAATCCTTACTATGTCCACTCTGCCCCATGGAGTCACAAGAACCCCACTGCACTGGCTCATAGTATTACTACGCATCACCTTGCCCCTCAGGTCGTAATGACCCTACTGCACTGATAACGTAGTCTTGCTATCATCACTTTGCCCCTCAGGTCATAATGACCCTACTGCACTGATAAGTAGCCCATCGTTCCTTTTTAGTGGTGAACCGAAGTTATGAACGTCGACAACTCCTTAGCACACGTCCCGCAGCAAAGTCCAACCATGAAGTGAACTCATTGGTTCCCAACTGGTTCCGGGATCCTGAGCTCTAACTCCCATTTGGACTACCTTTGCGTCTCGGGTTATTGGTCATCACCATCGAATCGGATCGGATCAGCCTTCACATTCTCCATCGGATCGGATCGGCCTTAGGCATTCGGATCGGGTCGCGCCTCCTGCATCGGATCAGGTCGTGATCCTCCAGGTGATCGGATCGCCCTCCTCCATTGTCTCGTGAATCCAGTCTCCATCGGATCGGGTCTCCTCTTCTGGTCGGATCGTGATCTCCCTGCGGATCGCGTTCCAACGGGTCGGATCGTGCTACATGGATCGGGTCGTGACTTCCCATCAGTTCGTGAGGCTGGTCGGTTCGTGGAAGGACGAGGCAGATCGCATAACAACTCCTCATGTCGGATCGTGATCATCTGGTTCGGATCGGGGTGCGAAGCGCGAGTGCGGATCGTGGACATGGCATGCGATCCGATCCGAATCCCTGCATACTTCCTGCAGCTGTTCTAGCGAGTTGTTTACGCCTCTCGACGGCGTTTTCGACCATTCCAACTATTCTAGTCAGTCACAAAGCATTTCATACAGTCATAGCAACATACATAATCAACCAAAAACATCAAAACATCAATATGATAGGTAAAAATGGATCAAACATACCCAAAATCCCATATTTCCCCTTAAGCATGTTTAGGTGAAACTAATGATAGGATCAGTAAAACTTAACCAAATCAACCCAAATTCATATCAGAGGTCTAAAACATCATTTAGAAATTTATGAACATTTTTCCCGAATTTTATCATGCTTAAATTCGCTAATTAGCACTAATCACCCCTAATTAGCCATAATTAGTGTAAAACTATGCAAATCACTCACCTTAGCCACAAAATAAACTAAGATCTGAGATAATTCTCTGATTTGATGTGAATCTCAATGCCAAACAGCAGCTCCAATGTTGATTTGGTGTAGATCTTCCTTGATTAGGGGTTGCTAAGCCAAATCCTTGACCAAAAGGTGATTTGGAGGTGATTTAGAGGTTGGAGGCCATTTTTAGGGTTCCTTGGTGATAAGTGGAGGCTAGAAAACTGAAATGGAATGATTCTCCATCTCATTTCAGCCTCACCATAACCCTAATCCCGAAATGGGTTATGGGCCTACTCACTAATCACCCGATTTGGCCCGGTTAAGCAGTTTTTCACACTCCAAACCTTTTTTCAGCCATATCTCCCAAACGGTAAGTCCGTTTGGCTATTGTGACCACTCTACGGAAAGGTAATCCATCAAACGAATCCAATGGAAGTGGTTTCAGGTCAAAATTCCTTTCCGATCAAAAGTTATGGCAAAAACAGTACCAACTAGGGGCAAAATGGTCATTTAAAAATCGACAAAAATCATGAACATGGGAAATGACTCTAATGGATGTTTCCCAAAGTTACATGACCATACGACTTCATACGGGAAAGAAATAAATATTCTACAATCCTATGATGTGTAGAATACGGGTCATTACACTCTCCCCTCCTTAAGAAATTTCGCCCCCGAAATTCTCTAATCCAAACACACACAAAGGTCCCGCATGCCTATCAACCATAAAACAACCATCAAACATGCAACCAAGCAAAGCAAGTCTATCCTAGCATGTGGAATAACTAAATCGGAAAGTAAATCTTACCAGTTAAAGAGTTCTGGATGCATCTTCCTAATGTTCTCCTCTGTCTCCCAAGTACAATCATTCTCGTCCTCGCCCCACTGAACCTTGACTAGCTTCACCGCCCTCCTTCGAAGTTGCTTCGTATCGTGCCCCACAATACGAATCGGCTTGCGGTTCCCAACCGCCTCGGGTTCTACTTCGAAGTCCTCCAACTGACCAGGTGAAATAGTCACATCGGAGTCATGAACGAACTTCCTTAGTTGGGAAACATGAAATACATTGTGAACTCCTGCCATTTTCTCTGGTAAGCCAACTCTATATGTCAAATTCCCGACTAATTCAAGAACAGGGAATGGGCCAACAAATCTTGGTGCCAACTTGCCTCTCCTGCCAAATCGTACCACGCTCTTTAACGGAGAGATCTTGACGAACACCAAGTCACCAACGGAGAATTTCAAGTCTCTTCTCCTCTTATCAGCATAACTCTTCTGCCTATCTTGAGCAGCTTTCATTCGTTGCTGAATGACCTTAATCTTATCTGAAGTTTCCCTCACCACATCTGGTCCAAGCACAAATTTCTCGCCAGTCTCTATCCAACATGATGGTGAGTTGCACGGTCTTCCATACAAAGCTTCATATGGAGCCATACCAATACTGGATTGGTAGCTATTATTATATGCAAACTCTGCTAGATGCAAATGGTCATCCCATGATCCACCAAAATCCAATATACAAGCTCTCAAGAGATCTTCCAATATACGATTCACCATCTCCGTCTGACCGTCGGTCTGAGGATGATATGCGGTACTGAGATGTAATCTTGACCCTAGAGCCTCTTGTAAGCTCTTCCAAAACCCACTAGTGAACAACGGGTCTCGGTCACTAACAACGCTTTTGGGTACTCCATGAAATCTCACTACCCACTTCATGTACAATTCGGCCAACTTGGCTGCCGTCCTGGTCGATTTGACTGGTATAAATCTTGCGCTCTTAGTCAATCGATCCACAATTACCCAAATTCTATCATATCCCGATCTAGTCCTTGGTAGGCCATCGATGAAATCCATCGAGACTTGCTCCCATTTCCATTCGGGAATTTCTAATGGTTGCAACAACCCACTAGGCTTCTTTTGCTCGGCTTTAACTAGCTGGCAATTCATGCATTTGGATATAAACTTTCCAACGTCTCTTTTCATCCCTTCCCAGTAGTAAGTCTCCTTCATATCTCGATACATCTTATTACCACCGGGGTGTATAGTCAGTTTTGAGTGATGACATTCTCTAAGCACTTCATCTCTCAAACCATTTATGTTAGGCACAACTAGTCTTCCATTCTTTCGAAGCCATCCATCTCGATCAAGCCCATACACATTCATCTCCTCATCGATACCCATCTCTAACTTGGAGATGATTTCCAATAGATTAGGATCGTCCCTCTGGCTAGAACCAATCCGCTCTATCAAAGTGGGTCTGATCGTCAAACTAGCTAGCATAACTGGATCCAATTCGCACTTTGGTCTGAAATCAAACCCCGCGATATACTCCAGTTGCTTCCATTCAAGAAACATTGCCCCTAAGCTGGCATGTCTCCTACTCAAGGCATCGGCTACCGCATTACCTTTCCCAGGTGTGTATGCGATATCAAAATCATACGAAGCCAAGAACTCTAACCATCTTTGCTAACGGAGATTCAGATCTTTCTGGGAGAAGAGATACTTTAACGATTTATGATCGGTAAACAACTCAAATCTTTCTCCCAAGAGATAGTGTCTCCACATCTTCAGCGCAAATACAATCGCTGCTAATTCCAAATCATGGGTAGGATACTTCTTCTCATGCGGCTTTAGCTGTCGACTAGCATAAGCTACAACCCTACCTCCTTGCATCAATACTGCACCCAATCCGGTACCACAAGCATCCGTGTATACCGTCATCTCTTCATTCCCTTTAGGAATGACTAACACTAGCGCACGCGTCAACCTCTCCTTTAGACTGTTGAAGGCATCCTCACACACTCCGTCCCAGATGAAGGACTGATTCTTCTTAGTCAACTGAGTCAACGGTGCTGCAATCTTGGAGAAGTCCTGGATAAACTTACGATAATATCCAGCTAATCCCAAGAAACTTCTTACATCTGTAGCATTCTTGGGCGTAGGCCAATCCTGTACCGTACCCACCTTTGCAGGGTCCACGGCAATACCACTCTCTGAAACAACATGACCCAAGAATCTCACTTCCCTTCTCCAAAAATGACACTTAGAGAATTTCGCTTTCAATTGGTGTTTCCTTAACACCTCCATCACTATCCTCAAGTGTCCCTTGTGTTCCTCCTCTGTCCTTGAGTAAACAAGGATGTCATCCACGAACACAAGAACAAACTTATTCAACTGATCTCTGAATACTCGATTCATAAGATCCACAAAATAGGCTGGTGCATTGGTCAACCCAAACGGCATGACCAACCACTCATAAAATCCAGGCGGCGTCCTAAATGCCGTTTTCGGAACACTCTCATCTGCTACTCGAAGCTGATGAAATCCTGTCGCGAGGTCCAACTGGGAGAACACTCTAGCTCCTTCCAGCTGATCAAACAAATCATCTATCCGCGGTAGAGGATACTTATTCTTCCTCGTTACCTTATTCAACTCGCGATAGTCGACACACAAACGAAGGGAACCATCTGCCTTAGTGGCAAACACAACTGCTGCTCCCCATTCGGAGACACTCCTAATAAATCCCTTCTTCAAAAGATTACTGACTTGCACCCCGAGCTCTCGCTGCTCCCTTGGTGCCATACGACGAAGTGGCATCACTATAGGTCTGGCATCTTTCACTAAATCAATACGGAACTCAATCTCTCGGTGTGGTGGAAGCCCGGTCACCTCCTCGAAGACGTCCGGATACTGGCCAACCACGGGCACATCTGACAACTCATCCTGCAGGATGTCGAGGGAATTTACAAAACTAGCCATAACCCCATCACTAGGTAGGCTACCAAACACTACCCTCCGCCCATCATCCGCCCTCACTGTCACCAAAAAGCCCTCACAGTCTACCACCACCCCGTATCTTTGGAGCCAATCGACTCCCAATATAATGCCATACCCAGTAAAGCCCAAAACAAAGCAATCACATACAAACATACATCCATGACTCGATAAGACCAAATTCCTGCAAATCATACTAAGGCTAGTCGAACCACCAATCGGGTTCGTCACAACCAATGGTCTATCGACTATCTCGGGTTCCAGTCCCAACCTATCTACCAGGTCACTAGATATGAAGGAACGGGAAGCCCCAGTATCAAACAAAACTTGAACTGGTACATCATAAATAGAAAGCATACCTTGAATAACAACATTCTTTCCTTTCTCCTCCGCAGTTGGGGCATTCGACGAAGAAGGAACAACATCAATAGCATATGCTTTCACAATCTGCTTCTCCTTAAGAGGTTGCAGACACTTATCCTTGAAATGTCCCATGTAATGACCCGAAAATCCGGTAGAATTTGAGCTGACCAAAAACACAAGTCCAACCCCAAATATCACGGAAATTCAAACCATTAATAGAAAGAAGTTAGAGGGTGAGGATAGATAAGATAGAAACTTAGAATAGAAGAAGAAGAAGAACACAACATCAGAGTAACACGAATCTCACAGCGGAACGAATAACATATAATATATATAACATAACTTGAAATATACATCTGTACTTGAATATACATCAATATCAAAGTACATCACTTACAACACAGCAGAAATAACTATAGCTATATGATCCTGAAGCCTCCTGCTCCAAGCTCTTCCAGTATATCTGTAAATTCCCAACTACTTGACTGCCCGTACAAATTTAGGCACCCAAGAGTTTAGGGAAAACAACAAAGTAAACTCCGGGTCAGTCATGGGACTGGTATGAGTAAACAGTTTAAAACAGTTTCAGAAAACTAAATGATATCTCATAAGACCACGCCGTATAACACGGAACGGGTTTTTCCCTTATGAGAATCCAAACACTTGATTTATCTTTATATCAAAACTCTTTTGATATTATAATAATGTCTAAATCAAGTAAATAACAATCTAGTGGAAACGCTTGCATCTCACGTTCCACATATATAATATACAATCAAAACCGCAAGCACGTGTTGGGTAATGGATTTCCAACTATGACAAGGTATGGGACCACCTTCCGCTGGTATATCTCTAGAGGAGAATACACCGAGTTCAACAAGAACATCTTGCAACTCAGCCACACATGACCGACCACTCATTTCGCTTGAGTGTATCGAATGTATATCACCAACGGTTGGGATCAGCAACCGTTTCCCGAATGGGTCAGCATCGACAATAGATTTTTAGAAGTAAATGAAACTCTAGATCAGGTGATTATACAGCCTAATAGGTGCGACCTACATAGCCATGCTGCTTGCCCGATTTCTGTCATTTACCGGTTGATGAGGCTAGAAGCTACGCTTTATCATCACACCAGATTCACTTCGAATGTCACATCGTCAAATCCATCAAATCACCGATTGACGTCCTCAACAGTACATTACGTGTTAGCTAAAAGAAGTTTCTTTCTCCGCTTCCACTCTTGGTACGGTTGGAGAAATCACTATACGTGATCGTCTGGAAATACTCTGTCAGACATTCATCCATATCAGTCACCAAGGAACAGGATGAACCGAAGGTACTATTTCTATTAATAGAAAAAGTCCTTGCACTCTACTCCGTCTTCGATTATCTTTATATAATCTGATTCGCACGCTACTGCCGATATGGAGTGGTTCTTCGGATAATAATCCAACCGGTCTCTCCATATTGACAATGATGGTCAAAACTTCGATAGTCTGTGATTTAACTATCGAATAAAAACAAGTGTTTCGATAGTCGATGATTTAACTATCGAATAAAACAAGTGTTCATCCAAACATCCAATAATCATTGAACCTTTAATTAATATTCCATTAATTAAATCTCTTCTCTATTTCTTATCAATATTTGTTAACCAATTATTTTCAATAACCATATTGGCCTTTTACGTTCTTGGGAAAACATTTCCATATATCGCCTTCCTTTATTTTCTATACTAGGAAATATTCATTATTCTATTTCTAAGCTTTGCACATATTTGGGTTAAAACAGATGTTGTGTAAACCATCGTTACGACAACCCAAATACAGTATTTAACTAATTCTTATTCCACATTGATCTTCGAGCCTGAATCTTTCTACTTATCGGTATATCATGAAATCAACCAAGTTGGGGTATAATTACCTCTCAGACCTTGACTGAATAACATTTAACGTCAAAACAGACAAGACTACTTACTCGAATAATCAATATCATACAACTGATTATTCACCTTTAAACACATATACATTTTCTCTTTCTATACCTACGAGATTTTATTCTTATACTTCCCTTTTTATTTTACTATTCTATTTCTAAGTTCGTTTTCTAATCGACTTCTATATATTTTGATATGTTAATTTCTAACTATCAAATTATCTTAAAAATATTCTATCTCCTTAAATTCCCGGAAAAATTCGCCATAACCTCCTTTGTACCGGGAGCATCGGGAAATTTCAAATGCTTTCCCGGTCCTTCTTATCTCAAAAAGAAAAAGAAAAAGCCAAACAGCTAGCCGATACGGCGCATAAAATCTCATATGGAAATTAAATATGTACCTTTTTGTCGAGCATTCTATTTATTTCACTTCTATACTTTATTCCATACCTGTCTCCTGTATGTCTATACCTGTCCCATCTATTTTAACTATACCAATCGTTTTAACTCAATTTGTTAATTAAATCTGTTACTTAACTTTTCAGTCTATTTCACCTTCATATTTGAACATGACATGTTCAAATATATTTTAACTGCATATTAACAAATTCTAATTATACTCATACTCTCGTTTCCTTATCGACTCCTCTATTCAAACTCCAATTCAATTCTATTTGAATTCTTTTGACTTAAACTTTATTTGAATCCTATTTTCAAATTCTATAGTTTAAAGTCCATTTGAATTTCTATATTCAAATATATAGTTTAAAGTCCATTTGAATTTCTATATTCAAATCTATAGTTTAAAGTCCATTTGAATTTCTATATTCAAATCTATAGTTTAAAGTTCATTTGAATTTCTATATTCAAATCTATAGTTTAAAGTCCATTTGAATTTCTATATTCAAATATATAGTTTAAAGTCCATTTGAATTTCTATATTCAAATATATAGTTTAAAGTCCATTTGAATTTCTATATTCAAATATATAGTTTAAAGTCCATTTGAATTTCTATATTCAAATCTATAGTTTAAAGTCCATTTGAATTTCTATATTCAAATATATAGTTTAAAGTCCATTTGAATTTCTATATTCAAATCTATATTTCAATTCCTTATATTCAAAGTCCATTTGAATTCTCGGCATTATTTATAAACAACGTTTATAACTTCAATTCAAATCCCACCTTTCCATTTATAAACAACGTTTGTAAATTCGATTCAAATCCCATCTTTCTATTTATAAACAACGTTTGTAAATTCGATTCAAATCCCATCTTTCTATTTATAAACAACGTTTGTAAATTCAATTCAAATCCCATAATTTCATTTATAACAACTTTATAAATTCGATTCAAATTCCATCCTTTCATTTATAAACAAAGTTTATAAATTCAATTCAAATTCCATATTTCCATTTATAAACAAAGTTTATAAATTCGATTCAAAACCCACCTTTCATTTATAAACAACGTTTGTAAATTAAATTCAAATCCCATAATTTCATTTATAACAACTTTATAAATTCGATTCAAATTCCATCCTTTCATTTATAAACAAAGTTTATAAATTCAATTCAAATTCCATATTTCCATTTATAAACAAAGTTTATAAATTCGATTCAAAACCCACCTTTCATTTATAAACAAAGTTTATAAATTCAATATTCGTTCATATATATTCAAAACAAATTAATGTTTTCTAAAGTTCATTTAAAATTCAAATTCTATTATAAAAATAGAATTCCCCTTTTAAATTTTAAATACCCTTTTTGATATTTTTATAAATCAATATTCAAGCCCAGGGATATTTTAAACAATCAAATCAATCCATTTCAATCATTTGATTTTTAACACATCATATATGAATATATATGAAATCAAACAAACAACAACAGATAATATATTTTTGAGGAATCCAGTTGGATTCCTCCAACCTGTTTCCCTGCATCCACAGACGTTAGTCAACATAGTAATACCCATCCTGCTTCGTGGCAGGATATCGCGGTATAGAAGGTCATCCACTAATCATAGCGTGGGGCGTATAGGGTAATCATCCGCTATGAAACTACGGGCATCCGCTAATGAGACTGCGGGAATCCAACCAATCAATCAACCCAATATATATATATATAATAGTCCTAAATAACTAATATATATTTTAAAACCATCAGACAACATTCAAACAAGCAGAGACAATTATTTTTAACTATATAAAAATAATTCTAAATAAATGGTGAGTGAGGTTTACTCACCGTGATATTTATTTCGATCCCTTCTGATTCAATCCAAACTTTATTGCGAAGTATTTTCCGATATTATCCAATATACTTTGTTTTACCAACACTTAAGTAAATTTCTCCCAACCTATTGTCAATATTGTCTGAGCTCCAGTAAACCACATTGCCCAAGACTTTATTCAACTGCATTTTCTACCTTGTATAAATAAAATATATGTTGTTTAATTCAACAATCCCTAACGATAAAAATTAGAAATTTACATTTCCTTAATTCCGTTCTAAATGATTAGTTCACAAATTTTAAGCGAATTAAAACTTTATTAACCAATTTAATTAATAGCTAAATTCGCAATTACCTTATAACTTCCTAATTCTCCTCCCCTCCCAGATGAATAACGCTACCTCCAAGTATCCAGTAAGCCCTTTGAACTGTTGATTCCCTTCCTCTTGCTTCCTTACCATCCCATTAAATCTACTGCCATAACCACCGAAGTGTTCGACATTCCCGTCCACAGCTACCCTGACCCACCGATTAAAGTTCGATGACCATCCTTGCATCGCGACCTGGCACAACTCTAAATCTGGAGCGACAGTATCGACTTTGAATCCCACCCCCGCTGAACAATCGAGATGACCCATCCCCCCTCAAATCGAACAGCCCTGCCTCCTAATCTCCAAAGTCGACCTCGAAATGTGCTAAATCCGACCATGAAAGTAACTGTGGTGAACCCTAGACCATTGCGAAAGCTTCGAACGCCCCAGTAGCTCTGCACCCATTTTAACCCTTACAGAAATGGAAGTCGAGGTCCTTCCGATTTACGTTTCGAACTACTGAGGGGAAATGAAAATAGTGCTTGCGATTTTTAATGGCTATGAGGACTTCGATTTCCAGTTTGAGGAATGAGAAAACACTGCTTTGGTTTAGAGGCTTTGATTTAAAAAGAAAAGGGTGCGGTTTATAATTGAACTGCAGGGTCATTGATTTGTGGAGTAAAAAGGAGAACGTGTTCCTTTTTTCCCTTTTGATTTGTGCGGCCATTTCTTATCTCCTTGTTTTATTCCTATCCACTCAGATTATTTTTTTTTAATTTGTTTAAAAAAAAAACTGTATCCTTTAATTTAAATTACCACGTTGATTCTGAACTCCTTACTGAACCTAACAACTGTCATTTCTAGGATAAAACCACTATTCTGAACCCACTGGGATAAGTCACGAAGTCTGATTCGATCGTCTGTGGAAGATGTTTATTTAAATTGATTTAAATTAAATTCAAAACCATTTATTTCTTCGATAATAATTTAATATTATTATCGTTAAAATTTCATATAAATTATTTGAACTGTTTTCAATTCAAATAAAAATTTGAATTCAATTAAATCCATTTTCTTATTCTGATAATTTAATATTTTCAATATTAAATTGAAATTGATTTTTAAATCGATAACTCCCTATAAAAATTGATTTATTTACTTAACTCAATATTTAAATCCATATTAAATATTTTAAAATTAACCACTAAGAGTCCGGGTCATTACAATCTTCCCCACTTAAAATAATTTCGTCCTCGAAATTGCTAAGGTAGAAAAAGTGCTATAAACCCATTTATCCTTTCAAAACTTATTAATGTCGATACTTCAACATTTCAAACTTCCTTACGTACCTCTCTTTCGAATAAATCCTTATTCGATAACTCCTCCCTTCGAATAACTATATTCGATATTCTCCCTTTTGAATAACTATATTCGAAAACCTTTCTTCGAATAAACTATATTCGATTTACTCTTATTTGATTTAACTCTTTTCGATTAACTCCATCGAATAACTAAATTCGATAACTTCTTCGAATAACCAATATTCTATAACTCACTTCGATTAAACTAATCGATAACTCTTTTCAATTAAACTATAATCGATAACTCATTTCGATTAACAAATAATCGATAACTCCTTCGATTAACTAATAATCGATAACTTCTTCGATTAACTAATAATCGATAACTTCTTCGATTAACTAATAATCGATAACTTCTTTCGAATAAACTATATTCGATAACTCCTTTAATTCTATCCGAATAAACTAATATTTGATTTAACTCCATTCGCTTAACTCTAGATCGCAGCGATCACAATGGTTACGCCTGATTTTCCTAAGAAACATCCGACCGCCCTAGGCTATCTGCAGCCCTGCGAATTACGTCAGCAGTCGTACGAAATGGCACTTATCCTGAGTAACTATGTTTGGCTAACTCTATCTCAATAACTATATTCGATCAACTTTAACTGAATAACTAACATTCAATTAAATCCTAATTCGATTAACTATGTTCAATTTACTCTATCTTGTTAACTCAAAATTTTAAATAACAAATATTCGATAAATTCTAATTGAATAACTAATATTCAATTAACTCTACGGATTAACCCTAACTGATTAACTCTAACTGGTTAATTCTTATTCTAATCGATTTATTCTAACTCTAATCGATTATTTCTAACTCCAGTCGACTTCTCCTATTCGAATAACTCCTATTGGATAACATTTATTCATTTATAAAGATTTACTTTTAGTAACGGTTCTTCACTTTATAAATGTTCTCTTTAATAGCGTTACTTCACTTATACAAGTGTTGTGTACCCCTTCTATTTAAAACTATTGGTGTTAAAAACCAATATCTCTTCTCTATATAAGCTCAGACTTATATATTCCATTTATCGAATGATAAATATTTAATTTATAAACTGTTATTTATAAATTAATCTTTTCTATTTATCTGTTGAAACAGATTTTCATTTTCTATTCACCTTCTAAATATTCCTTTGATTAAATTATATTTATTTAACAAATAAATATCTCATTTATAACATTCTATTTATTTACTATAAATAAATATTTCCATTGAATCTATTTGTAAATGTTTTACAAATATTTCCTTTCTAAATTCTATTTGCACATAACTTCCTTTGTATTTGCGTTACAAATATATTTCCTCTTTAACTCTTTTGGTATTTCCTTTATTCACACCAAATTCATATTTCATTGACATTGATTTTACTCAATTTATTCAATTCGATCCATTTAACTTACTTAAGTTAAATTTAAATTCAATCGTTCAACTTCCCATTAACTAGTTGCTAATTAACCGTTTTGCCTATTTCACCCTTTTTATTTGAATATAACTTGTTCAAATATATGTCAACTTAATGATAGACTAATCTACTTATAATTTCAACTCGAGTTATATATTCGATTTCGAATATAAATTTTCAATTTCTTTCACTTATCCAAAAACCCAATTTCGATTCAAATTTTCTTTAACTAATCATTTTCCCATTTAGTTAATTCTATTTAACCATTTAAAATATGATTTTTGTCTTAAAAATCATTTTACTTACTTCACTGGAGTTCATATTTATTTTATATCTCCAGTCTAGATTTTCCTCATGGCCATTCAGATTTTATTTACTTTAAAAATCCTTTTACTTATATATATAAACCATTGTGGTTTTTAATGGTTTCTGGCGCTGCTTTTCTAAAAATTTGATTTTGACATAACTCAAAATCTATACGACGAAATCCAGATTTTTCTCTTTCATTAGAAAACTATTGTTCAACCGGTCCCGACGATTCTTGTTTCACAGAATTCCGACTTCAATTGAGTTCTGTATACTAAATTGAAGTTCGAATCGCCAATTTACGAACTGCCGCACTATGGCGAGCTCGTTTTAATTATATTTATAAATATAAACGTTTTAACTTCGTTTATAATAAATTCAACTCCATTCTGATATATTTTCAATATATATCCAATCCATTTTTCCATTTCAACATAATATTCCCGATCTATTTCCCTACTATTTGAAATTCTATATATTTACAATATTCAAATTTCATTTGAATTTCTTTATTCAAACTCATTTGAATTTCCTTCTATTCAATTTCAATTTGAATTTTTCTTCGATTCAAATTCTAATTCAATTTCCTTATCTTCAATTTCTATTTGAATTTCTTCATTCAAAACCCATTTCAAATCTCTTATTCAAATTTCATTTGAAATCCTTTATTCAATTTCTATTTAAATTCCTTATTTAAATTCTATTTAATTTCACTTTGAATTATAAATAGAATTTCTATATTTAAAATCCGTTTTAACTCTATTTGAATCCTATATTCAAATTTCCATTATTTACATCTTCTTTATTCAAATCTCATTTGAATTTTCTATACTCCAATCCCTTTTGAATTTTCTTATATTCAAATCCATTTGAATTCCTTTGAATTCAAATTCCATTTTAACTCCTTTAAATTCTATATTTCAAGTCTATTTCAATTGCTATTTGAAATCTATATTCCAATTCCCATTTCAAAATTCCTTTGAAGTAATATAAATATATACATATATTTATATCTATCCCAAATTCAAAACATTTGAATTTTCAAACAACTTGTTTTCTTTTCAAACAAATTTCCATCAAAACTTTTCTAAGGCAGCAATTCATCACTTAGAAACTCGAAAATGAACACTGATGATGTTGCGACCATCATCAGAATTATTTCCCAGCTACTGAATGAGTTCAGTGCTTTATTTCTTTCAAACTCCATTTAGAAAAATATTTTCCAAACTCCCAGGATTTTAAATTCTGAATTCTGGTTGGAATTCAATTTCAATTTATCTCATTTGTATATTTGATTTCATATACAAATTCTACTGGTTATATATATATATAACTATTCCTGTTGTTTAATCTAATTTGATTATAATCCTAACAATCAACTTAACTATTTAAAAACAATATCGTGTCCAATCTTCTGTTCAAGTGTTTATAAATTCCTATCGACTTCGTGGCGTCCCACGATTCAACCAAAATTTATAATCCACTCAACAGACTAGTCAACACAATATAAAATAGTTTTTATATCAAATAACAAATACGCTCTCTCGTATATATATACACTCAACTCATTCTAGGATACTACTGATCCTATCTCTAATGAGCACATTTCCACACAGCCTAGGTATTCGCTCAACCTGGCTCTGATACCAACTGTAATGACCCGAAAATCCGGTAGAATTTGAGCTGACCAAAAACACAAGTCCAACCCCAAATATCACGGAAATTCAAACCATTAATAGAAAGAAGTTAGAGGGTGAGGATAGATAAGATAGAAACTTAGAACAGAAGAAGAAGAAGAACACAACATCAGAGTAACACGAATCTCACAGCGGAACGAATAACATATAATATATATAACATAACTTGAAATATACATCTGTACTTGAATATACATCAATATCAAAGTACATCACTTACAACACAGCAGAAATAACTATAGATATATGATCCTGAAGCCTCCTGCTCCAAGCTCTTCCAGTATAGTTGTAAATTCCCAACTACTTGACTGCCCGTACAAATTTAGGCACCCAAGAGTTTAGGGAAAACAACAAAGTAAACTCCGGGTCAGTCATGGGACTGGTATGAGTAAACAGTTTAAAACAGTTTCAGAAAACTAAATGATATCTCATAAGACCACGCCGTATAACACGAAACGGGTTTTTCCCTTATGAGAATCCAAACACTTGATTTATCTTTATATCAAAACTCTTTTGATATTATAATAATGTCTAAATCAAGTAAATAACAATCTAGTGGAAACGCTTGCATCTCACGTTCCACATATATAATATACAATCAAAACCGCAAGCACGTATTGGGTAATGGATTTCCAACTATGACAAGGTATGGGACCACCTTCCGCTGGTATATCTCTAGAGGAGAATACACCGAGTTCAACAAGAACATCTTGCAACTCAGCCACACATGACCGACCACTCATTTCGCTTGAGTGTATCGAATGTATATCACCAACGGTTGGGATCAACAACCGTTTCCCGAATGGGTTAGCATCGACAATAGATTTTTAGAAGTAAATGAAACTCTAGATCAGGTGATTATACAGCCTAATAGGTGCGACCTACATAGCCATGCTGCTTGCCCGATTTCTGTCATTTACCGGTTGATGAGGCTAGAAGCTACGCTTTATCATCACACCAGATTCACTTCGAATGTCACATCGTCAAATCCATCAAATCACCGATTGACGTCCTCAACAGTACATTACGTGTTAGCTAAAAGAAGTTTCCTTCTCCGCTTCCACTCTTGGTACGGTTGGAGAAATCACTATACGTGATCGTCTGGAAATACTCTGTCAGACATTCATCCATATCAGTCACCCAGGAACAGGATGAACCGAAGGTACTATTTCTATTAATAGAAAAAGTCCTTGCACTCTACTCCGTCTTCGATTATCTTTATATAATCTGATTCGCACGCTACTGCCGATATGGAGTGGTTCTTCGGATAATAATCCAACCGGTCTCTCCATATTGGCAACGATGGTCAAAACTTCGATAGTCTGTGATTTAACTATCGAATAAAAACAAGTGTTTCGATAGTCGATGATTTAACTATCGAATAAAACAAGTGTTCATCCAAACATCCAATAATCATTGAACCTTTAATTAATATTCCATTAATTAAATCTCTTCTCTATTTCTTATCAATATTTGTTAACCAATTATTTTCAATAACCATATTGGCCTTTTACGTTCTTGGGAAAACATTTCCATATATCGCCTTCCTTTATTTTCTATACTAGGAAATATTCATTATTCTAT
This sequence comes from Allium sativum, assembly GCA_030737875.1. NCBI lineage: Eukaryota > Viridiplantae > Streptophyta > Magnoliopsida > Asparagales > Amaryllidaceae > Allium > Allium sativum. The sequence goes on from CM060926.1 coordinate 695,547,663, forward strand.
TTCCAAGCTTTGCACATATTTGGGTTAAAACAGATGTTGTGTAAACTGAAACACCCCACCTCCGTTAGGGTCACTCTCAAAGGGAATGCCCTAATTTTGGTGGAGGTTTATAAGTACAAGTCACAGATATACAAGACAGATATAAGAACACATATTTGTAAACAGCGGAAGAACAACAAATTTTATTTCATAAAGTCAAATACATGTTACAGCAACATTCTTTCCAAAAACATAACATAACACTTTCATAATCTGTCTTGAGTACATTATTTTAAAGAAGCATAAATAAAACATAGATAAACTGCAAAAGCCCCATAGTGGATTGTCCAAAGCCATAGTTCAAAACAGGAAAGTCCAAGCAATACATTTCTCTTCTTCTTCAAGTTGGATGGTAAGGCTGGTCAAGCTGCTGTGTTCCCTCCCTGAGGACCTGGGGGGGGGGGGGGGAAACGGAAGAAAGAAGACGAAAGAAAAGTAGAGTCAGACATAAAGCCTGAGTAAGTCTAGTACTATTTTGTCTATGAATAAAGAACTGGGTATGATAAGTATAAACAGGAAGTGGGCATGCACTATAAACTTGGTTAAGTTGTCTAGGGTCGAATATACTATCGTACCCCATGTTAATCTCTGAACCCATATAAACTAGTTTCCACTGGCACCCCATAATCAGGGTGATGTGATCCATTCAATGATGATCGGCTCCTACTCGCATATTTACATGTGTCTTACGGCCCCCGATGTCTGTAGTTACCTATGCTGGTCCCACCATGGGGTGTATCAAGTCCCATAGTGGCAACCCGACACAACCTTAGAGTGCACAGGTATGCTACTGGTGTCCAGTGCCTTATTTTTCTGCGCCGGAGTGCGTGCACGCCCGCACTCCGTTAGAACCTACACTGCTACACCACCGCCGTCGCTTTGACCTCTTACAATCAGCCCAGTAATCGTGCCCCACCCTGCCTAGTTTCAGGGTATCCTGATACACCTTCTAGGGTTACTGTTGAAAAGGGTCCCCCGTTACTAGGTTTTCTATCTCTAGCCAACATGCTAAGTTGGTTAAGTGTTTCCTAACCTAACCCCCACCAGTCCATTTTGTTTAGCATGTTCCATTTTGATTAAGTCTTTAGTTCACTTAATCCTATCAATCCTGACTCAGCCTTAATTGTCTTATTAAGGCCCTGACCTCTCACATTAGACAGGTATTGTTGTGGCTGCCTGTTGCCGGTTGGTTCCGGGCAGCCTTACGCCACAACTCAGTCTAACCTCGGGTCCTTGCTGGGCTCCATGTTTAACCTCCCACATTGGATAGGTATTGTTGTGACTACTGGACAGCCGGGCGGTTCCGGGCAGGTTTACATCACAACTCAATCCAACCTCGGGTTAAACACATCGTATTTTCTACTTTTACATATTTTGTCTTTCTTCTTTATTTATATGTAAATATTTGCGGCCCATTATTAAGTTAATGGTGTAAAGGTTACACCAATCACGGACCCAACCCATACTTGAACTTGGGCCCTTCTATTTTATATTTTCATTCATTAATTAATTTTAACCCAACGTTATTTTCCCCCGTTTTACACGTCCGTTCAAATATATTAGGCTTAGCCTTTTAAAGCCCAATTTAGCCATGCGAAAGGGGAGGCTTAAAGCGTGGTTACATACACAAAGAGGGGAAGGTGAGCGTATGAACTTGCAATATGACGATGGGAATACAAAATAGAAACTGGTGTACTTGCATAGTAGTGACATATACTTTGGTCATAAAACATAGGTGACATGAATCAAAGCATGTGAACTTGTAATTGAGATATCATTATTGACACATGAACCTATATTTTTATTTAGGCATAAAGTCAAACATAAGCATGGCATAAATACTTCTAGCATAAACATGGCATAATGTCAAACATAAGCATGGCATAAATACTTCTAGCATAAACATGGCATAATGTCAAACATAAGCATGGCATAAATACTTCTAGCATAAACATGGCATAATGTCAAACATAAGCATGGCATAAATATTCCTAATCATGGTGTTTGCTTTAAACTTGCAAAAAGGGATTTTTGAGTCTAACCTAGCCATGTCTCACATATGTCATCATATAATTCTTTTAAACAAGATAGACTTAATCATAGATTTCAATTATGCCAAATATCATTCATAGCCTAGCCATATTCATAAGTTTTGCAAAAGCATGACTTAATACATGGATTATGGTGTCAAAATTCCAACATAGTTTCATATGAACTATAACAACCAAACTTGTTTCAATTACTTGCAAAATGATTTATGCACAAAAATATACATCATGATGGCATAATACCAAAGCCCCAAACTCGCACGAATTTCAATCAACTACATACATGTAGCTTCAACATAGACTACATAATTTGCGCAATATTCCAAACGTATACTTGCATAGAACTACCGCATGTAGTTCTTTATAATGAATAACATAATTTTGCACAAATATGAATTACTTTATTATCCCAATTCAAGCATACAAATCAATACAGTTGTTTATTCATACCAAAGTAATACTCTACTTACAATGGTTGCGGCGAATTCTCTAATTAAGAGATATGATTCCTTTGTTGAATTGATTGGCTTTAGGTTGCTTGAATTGCTTTAGGCTTTAGAACTTTCTTCCTAATTCTCTCTCTAGTCGGCGGCTACTCTTAGTCGTTCCTCAGCAACATGGCGGCTATGTTCTTAATTTGAATGAATAGATTAGGGTTTAGTCTAGGGTTGTTTATATAGAGGTTAGGAATTGATTAGGACCATTGATGTTGCTTGGATAGATCGTAGCCATTCATTAGGAAGAGAGACCAATAAAAACCCGCCACCTAGCCCTAATGACAAAGCAGACCACAGAAATTCGACCAAACACAGACCTGGCCAGCCAGGTTGACTGGGCTCGACCAGGTCGACACCCCTGTCGACAGGGCTGTCGACAGCCCTGTCGACATGGGTAGCCCAGGTCGACAGCCCAGTCGACCTGGGTGGCCTAGGCGGGTGTTTATCCGCCCTGGCCCACTGGGCCCGATTTTTAATTATTTTATTCTGTTTGAATTTTAAATTTAATTCAAAACTTCCGAAGGCCATATCTTCTTCATACGGACTCCGTTTTTCGAAAACTCGGACTCTATTTCGCGTATTTTTCCGAGACGAACGCAATGGCGTATCCCGTTTCCCTTAGTTCTTTGATTTGAATTTGATTATACTTTAATTTGTTAATTTCACAGTTATAGAATTCTCGGGGTGTTACATTCTCCCCCACTTAAAAGGATTTCGTCCCCGAAATCTTCAAGCTAAGAGGAATGTATATCCTAACATCCAATCATCCATCTACTCATCCATCAAGCACGAGCATCCATTGTCCTTAAAAGACTTCTAATGCTTCATGATCATATGCGAAGTGTGTGTGTATATGAACTTATCTAATGCAAAATCAGGCGGTCTACTGATTCAGTTGACCTCCTTAATGCGGATTATGTAAGTGCCATGAATCCATTATGTATGCAAATTTTCCTATTCATGATTCTACATGAGTGCACAATCATTCAATACAAATGCAACATCCACATGACAACACATTAAAGTTCAACCATATACGAATGCAAACATATATGCATATGCTATATGAAGTGACTGAGCCGATCTAAAACCTAGATTGTGTGTGTATATGCAACCACGAGCAACCACTAGCAATCACTTGCAACCACTTGCAACCATCATCCATAACATGTTTCAACTACATGTTTTCATCCAAAAGGATTCTATCTAAAAGATACGGTCGAGGAAATATACCTAAAAGATAGATAAAAGCGCAACTTAAGGAAAAGGAAAGATCAAGGATGTACCCTCGAACAGAAAAGGGTAGGCAGTACGGATTCTAGCTTCAGTTTCCCAAGTCGCGTCTCCCTCGGCGTCGCTCCACTGGACTTTGACGAGCTTGACTTCACGGTTGCGTAGCTTCTTCACTTCCGTTCCTAAGATGCGGGTTGGAACTTTTCTTATGGTTGCTTCGCGTTCCACTTCGGCCTCTTCGAGGATATTTGGCTCTACCACTTCAGCAGACTCATGTAGACATTTTCGGAGATGTGAAACATGAAAAACGTTGTGGACTCCAGCCAACTTCTCGGGTAGCTCTAATCTATAGGCCATTTTCCCAATTTTCTCGATGATAGGGAATGGCCCTACGAACCTTGGTGCTAGCTTTCCTGTGGTTCCAAAACGAACAACGTTCCTTAGTGGTGATACCTTGAGAAAAACTTTGTCCCCAACCTCAAATTCAAGGTCGGTCCTTCTCTTGTCGGCATAGGACTTTTGTCTGTCTTGGGCCGTCTTCATCCTTCTTCGTATTAAGTCTACTTTCTCTGAGGTCTCTCGGATCATATCTGGTCCAAGTATGAGCTTATCAGTAGACTCCCACCAACAAGTGGGCGATCGGCACGGTCTTCCATATAAAGCTTCGAAGGGTGCCATTCCGATGGTTGCTTGATAGCTGTTGTTGTAGGCAAATTCCACCAAAGGAAGGTGGTCTTCCCATGTCCCTCCGAAGTCGAGGACGCATAGTCTTAAAAGGTCTTCCAAAACTCTGTTCACTCTCTCTGTTTGGCCGTCGGTTTGGGGATGATAGGCTGTGCTCAAGCATAACTGCGTTCCTACTGCTTCTTGCAGACTCCTCCAAAACTCACTGGTGAAGATGGGGTCTCGGTCACTAACAATGCTAGTTGGTATTCCATGGAGTCGAACGATTTCCTTGAGATAAAGTGATGCTAGGGATGCGGCAGTTCTTTTACTTTTGACAGGTAAAAAGTGGGCGCTTTTAGTAAGCCTATCCACTATTACCCAAATGCTAGTGTTGCCTCTCCTAGACCTAGGCAGCCCATCGATGAAGTCCATTGAGATGCTATCCCACTTCCACTGCAGGACCTCCAGAGGATGTAGTAGTCCGCCAGGCTTTTTCTGTTCCGCCTTAACCTGTTGGCACACCATACATTTAGAAACGAATTCTGCCACGTCCTTTTTCATGCCGTTCCAAAAGAAAGTCCTTTTTATGTCTTTGTACATTTTATCCCCGTCTGGGTGTATCGTCATCTTGGAGTGATGTGCTTCCTCGAGAACCTTCCTTACTAATTCTTTTGTCTGTGGGACGCATAGTCTTCCGTCTCGCCTTAGTAAACCCTTATCGTCGATGGAGTATCTGTTGAGGTGACTTGAAGTCTCACCCCTAATTAGCCTATCAATTATTTCCACAAGCTGAGGGTCTTCGCGTTGTGCTGTCCCTACTGAATCCACCAAAGTTGGGCGCACTTCGAGAGATGCTAGCAAGCCTGGTACGAAATCGGAGGAAGGCCTAAAGTCGAAGCTGGCTATAAACTCTAGGCTTTGTCTTTCAACAAACAACGGGCTTAGGGTCAATTTCTTTCGGCTCAACGCGTCTGCCACTACGTTGCCTTTGCCCGGCGTGTAGGAGATTTCGAAATCGTACGAGGCAAGAAACTCCATCCATCTTTGTTGCCTCAAGTTAAGATCCTTCTGCGAGAAAAGATATTTCAACGATTTATGGTCAGTGTAAAGTTCGAACTTCTCACCTAGGAGATAGTGTCGCCAAGACTTGAGTGCAAAGACGATGGCGGCTAACTCAAGATCGTGGGTTGGGTAGTTCTTTTCGTGCACCTTCAATTGCCTCCCGCCATAAGCTACTACCCTTCCTTCTTGCATTAAGACGGCGCCTAGCCCTGTCCCACATGCATCCGTATAAACAGTGAACATCTTACTCCCATCTGGCAGCGTCAAAACTGGGGCTGTTGTGAGAGCCCTTTTCAGTCGTTGGAAAGCAAACTCGCAATCCAAGTCCCAATTAAACACTAGATTCTTCTTGGTCAATTTCGTGAGCGGAGCTGAGATTTTCGCAAAATCCCTTACAAACTTTCGATAGAAACCTGCTAGTCCTAGAAAGCTTCGGACCTCAGTTGCATTCCTTGGTGTCTTCCAATCCTGTACCGCCACTACTTTAGCAGGGTCCACCGCTAACCCTTGTTTGGATACTATGTGCCCAAGGAACCTCACCTCTTCTCTCCAAAAGTGGCATTTGGAGAATTTGGCTTTTAGTTGATGGACTCGCAAAGTTTCCATGATTGCCCTTAAGTGCTGAGCATGTTCCTCTTCATTCTTTGAGAAGATAAGGATATCGTCTACGAAGACCACTACGAATTTGTTGAGGAAATCTCTAAATACCCTACTCATTAGGTCCACGAAGTAAGCAGGTGCATTTGTCAAGCCGAAAGGCATGACAAGCCATTCAAAGAAACCGTCTGGGGTTCTGAACGCCGTTTTATCGATGCTATCTTCAGCCACCCTTAGCTGATGAAAACCGGTTGCTAAATCGAGTTGGGAGAAAACAGACGCTCCTACAAGCTGGTCAAATAAATCGTCAATTCTAGGGAGAGGGTGCCTATTCTTTTTCGTTAGCTTGTTGAGCTCCCTATAGTCAACACATAGACGGAGTGAACCATCCGCCTTCGTAGCGAACACTACTGGAGCGCCCCATTCTGAAATGCTCCTCCTAATGAACCCCTTTTCTAGAAGCTCTTTAATCTGTTTACTGAGCTCTTTCCTTTCTCGTGGAGCCATATGTCTAACGGGCAACGCAACGGGCTTTGCATTATCTACAAGATATATGCGGAAGTCTATTTCCCGCTTCGGAGGCAAGCCCTTCACCTCTTCAAAGACATCCGGATATTCCCGGACCACTCTAACTGATTGCAAGTTTTCAACGGAGGCATCTAGCGATTCAAGATAACTAAGCATAACCGCATACGAGGGATTACAAGAAATTTCCAAAGTATTACCGAGCTGGGTTAGGAGCCTAACAACCCTTTTCTCACAATCAAGGATGGCCCCATTACGGGATAGCCAATCCATACCCAAAATCAAACCATACCCCGAAAAGCCCAAAACAAAGGCACTACATTGAAATTCAACACTTAGAATAGAAATTTTCAATCCCACACAGATCATAGACAAATGAGCTGGGCCCCCAATTGGGTTTGAAACAATTAAGGGGTCCTCTACCATACTAGTTTTTAGGTGCAGAGATTCTACTAAAGCAGACGAGATAAAGGAGTGTGATGCGCCAGAATCAAATAAAGTGCGAACGGGGTAATCGTAAAGATAAACTACACTTTCTAAAGAAGTGTTTGTACCTCGCTGTTGCAATGGTGGCGCTTCTAGCACATGAACCTGTGCCCCTGGGGTGGATCCAGCGCCCTGCCCCTGTCCTCGTTTCTTTGGGCAGTCCTTAGCCCTATGGCCTGTCTGACCGCATGAAAAGCACCCACCATTCTCCTTGGCCTTCTTTTTCCGGCAGTCCTTTACTAAGTGCCCCACTTTGCCACAGAAATTACACTTCCTCTTCTCTTTGTTGCCTTTCCCGCCCTTCTTAAAGTCTGTCTTTTTAGGCTGCAAACCCTCTTTCTTCCCTTGAGAGCTTTCTGCCTTTGTCTCCTTCTTGCCCTTATCCTCTTCATTCAGCAATGCCATTTGTACCAATCTTTCATACGTGGCTCCCATGGGTATATGGGTCATGGCCAAACTGTGTAATGGCTCATTTAACCCTTTGACGAAACGGAGAGCCTTCTTGTGCGGGGTGTTGACTAGGTCAAGTCCAAACCTAGCCAGCTCATCGAACTGATTCACATACTCTCTGACAGTTTTGTCTCCTTGCTTAAGAAATAAGAATTTTTCCAACTGCAAACTTCTTTCCGCATCTGAGAGAAATTTAGTCTCAAACCTTGCCCTAAAGTCCTCCCATGTCTCCATTGGTCTTTCAGCATTAGTGACTTCCCACCAGTAGGAAGCCTCGCCCTTCAATAGCCACACTGCCAACTGTACTTTTTGTCTATCCTCTACCTCAAAGATGATGAATAGGTCCTCAGTTTCTTTCAGCCAATTTCTAGCTGCTACGAAGGACTCAGTTCCATGGAAATCCCTTCCTCCCATAGCTTTAAAATCTTTACATATCTTAGCAAACGTGTTTCCCCGAGGAGGAGGTGGAGGAAAAGGTGTTGCTGCAGCTGGATGGTTTCCTTCTGCTGGGGGAGGAGGAATGGTAGGACCTGGCTGAGTGGCCCTTGCTTCTAAGAACCGTCTAAACCAACCAGGTATTGGCACCCCTTCAGGCAAGTTAAGTTCTAGGGACATGCTGAAACAAAAAGGATAGATTCAAAACGAAGGATAAGAGATAGTTCCTATGGCTTTGGGGAGTGGACTTTTTGCCTTTTTAAAATAAAATAATATTTTTCTTTTAAAAATGCTTCTTTAAATTTCCTTTTTGAAAATAATTTTTCAAAACTTTTTATCTTATCTGGTAAACCTATGCTCTGATACCAAGTGAAACACCCCACCTCCGTTAGGGTCACTCTCAAAGGGAATGCCCTAATTTTGGTGGAGGTTTATAAGTACAAGTCACAGATATACAAGACAGATATAAGAACACATATTTGTAAACAGCGGAAGAACAACAAATTTTATTTCATAAAGTCAAATACATGTTACAGCAACATTCTTTCCAAAAACATAACATAACACTTTCATAATCTGTCTTGAGTACATTATTTTAAAGAAGCATAAATAAAACATAGATAAACTGCAAAAGCCCCATAGTGGATTGTCCAAAGCCATAGTTCAAAACAGGAAAGTCCAAGCAATACATTTCTCTTCTTCTTCAAGCTGGATGGTAAGGCTGGTCAAGCTGCTGTGTTCCCTCCCTGAGGACCTGGGGGGGGGGGAATGGAAGAAAGAAGACGAAAGAAAAGTAGAGTCAGACATAAAGCCTGAGTAAGTCTAGTACTATTTTGTCTATGAATAAAGAACTGGGTATGATAAGTATAAACAGGAAGTGGGCATGCACTATAAACTTGGTTAAGTTGTCTAGGGTCGAATATACTATCGTACCCCATGTTAATCTCTGAACCCATATAAACTAGTTTCCACTGGCACCCCATAATCAGGGTGATGTGATCCATTCAATGATGATCGGCTCCTACTCGCATAGTTACATGTGTCTTACGGCCCCCGATGTCTGTAGTTACCTATGCTGGTCCCACCATGGGGTGTATCAAGTCCCATAGTGGCAACCCGACACAACCTTAGAGTGCACAGGTATGCTACTGGTGTCCAGTGCCTTATTTTTCTGTGCCGGAGTGCGTGCACGCCCGCACTCCGTTAGAACCTACACTGCTACACCACCGCCGTCGCTTTGACCTCTTACAATCAGCCCAGTAATCGTGCCCCACCCTGCCTAGTTTCAGGGTATCCTGATACACCTTCTAGGGTTACTGCTGAAAAGGGTCCCCCGTTACTAGGTTTTCTATCTCTAGCCAACATGCTAAGTTGGTTAAGTGTTTCCTAACCTAACCCCCACCAGTCCGTTTTGTTTAGCATGTTCCATTTTGATTAAGTCTTTAGTTCACTTAATCCTATCAATCCTGACTCAGCCTTAATTGTCTTATTAAGGCCCTGACCTCTCACATTAGACAGGTATTGTTGTGGCTGCCTGTTGCCGGTTGGTTCCGGGCAGTCTTACGCCACAACTCAGTCTAACCTCGGGTCCTTGCTGGGCTCCATGTTTAACCTCCCACATTGGATAGGTATTGTTGTGACTACTGGACAGCCGGGCGGTTCCGGGCAGGTTTACATCACAACTCAATCCAACCTCGGGTTAAACACATCGTATTTTCTACTTTTACATATTTTGTCTTTCTTCTTTATTTATATGTAAATATTTGCGGCCCATTATTAAGTTAATGGTGTAAAGGTTACACCAATCACGGACCCAACCCATACTTGAACTTGGGCCCTTCTATTTTATATTTTCATTCATTAATTAATTTTAACCCAACGTTATTTTCCCCCGTTTTACACGTCCGTTCAAATATATTGGGCTTAGCCTTTTAAAGCCCAATTTAGCCATGCGAAAGGGGAGGCTTAAAGCGTGGTTACATACACAAAGAGGGGAAGGTGAGCGTATGAACTTGCAATATGACGATGGGAATACAAAATAGAAACTGGTGTACTTGCATAGTAGTGACATATACTTTGGTCATAAAACATAGGTGACATGAATCAAAGCATGTGAACTTGTAATTGAGATATCATTATTGACACATGAACCTATATTTTTATTTAGGCATAAAGTCAAACATAAGCATGGCATAAATACTTCTAGCATAAACATGGCATAATGTCAAACATAAGCATGGCATAAATACTTCTAGCATAAACATGGCATAATGTCAAACATAAGCATGGCATAAATACTTCTAGCATAAACATGGCATAATGTCAAACATAAGCATGGCATAAATATTCCTAATCATGGTGTTTGCTTTAAACTTGCAAAAAGGGATTTTTGAGTCTAACCTAGCCATGTCTCACATATGTCATCATATAATTCTTTTAAACAAGATAGACTTAATCATAGATTTCAATTATGCCAAATATCATTCATAGCCTAGCCATATTCATAAGTTTTGCAAAAGCATGACTTAATACATGGATTATGGTGTCAAAATTCCAACATAGTTTCATATGAACTATAACAACCAAACTTGTTTCAATTACTTGCAAAATGATTTATGCACAAAAATATACATCATGATGGCATAATACCAAAGCCCCAAACTCGCATGAATTTCAATCAACTACATACATGTAGCTTCAACATAGACTACATAATTTGCGCAATATTCCAAACGTATACTTGCATAGAACTACCGCATGTAGTTCTTTATAATGAATAACATAATTTTGCACAAATATGAATTACTTTATTATCCCAATTCAAGCATACAAATCAATACAGTTGTTTATTCATACCAAAGTAATACTCTACTTACAATGGTTGCGGCGAATTCTCTAATTAAGAGATATGATTCCTTTGTTGAATTGATTGGCTTTAGGTTGCTTGAATTGCTTTAGGCTTTAGAACTTTCTTCCTAATTCTCTCTCTAGTCGGCGGCTACTCTTAGTCGTTCCTCAGCAACATGGCGGCTATGTTCTTAATTTGAATGAATAGATTAGGGTTTAGTCTAGGGTTGTTTATATAGAGGTTAGGAATTGATTAGGACAATTGATGTTGCTTGGATAGATCGTAGCCATTCATTTGGAAGAGAGACCAATAAAAACCCGCCACCTAGCCCTAATGACAAAGCAGACCACAGAAATTCGACCAAACACAGACCTGGCCAGCCAGGTTTACTGGGCTCGACCAGGTCGACACCCCTGTCGACAGGGCTGTCGACAGCCCTGTCGACATGGGTAGCCCAGGTCGACAGCCCAGTCGACCTGGGTGGCCTAGGCGGGTGTTTATCCGCCCTGGCCCACTGGGCCCGATTTTTAATTATTTTATTCTGTTTGAATTTTAAATTTAATTCAAAACTTCCGAAGGCCATATCTTCTTCATACGGACTCCGTTTTTCGAAAACTCGGACTCTATTTCGCGTATTTTTCCGAGACGAACGCAATGGCGTATCCCGTTTCCCTTAGTTCTTTGATTTGAATTTGATTATACTTTAATTTGTTAATTTCACAGTTATAGAATTCTCGGGGTGTTACATAAACCATCGTTACGACAACCCAAATACAGTATTTAACTAATTCTTATTCCACATTGATCTTCGAGCCTGAATCTTGCTACTTATCGGTATATCATGAAATCAACCAAGTTGGGGTATAATTACCTCTCAGACCTTGACTGAATAACATTTAACGTCAAAACAGACAAGACTACTTACTCGAATAATCAATACCATACAACTGATTATTCACCTTTAAACACATATACATTTTCTCTTTCTATACCTACGAGATTTTATTCTTATACTTCCCTTTTTATTTTACTATTCTATTTCTAAGTTCGTTTTCTAATCGACTTCTATATATTTTGATATGTTAATTTCTAACTATCAAATTATCTTAAAAATATTCTATCTCCTTAAATTCCCGGAAAAATTCGCCATAACCTCCTTTGTACCGGGAGCATCGGGAAATTTCAAATAGCTTTCCCGGTCCTTCTTATCTCAAAAAGAAAAAGAAAAAGCCAAACAGCTAGCCGATACGGCGCATAAAATCTCATATGGAAATTAAATATGTACCTTTTTGTCGGGCATTATATTTATTTCACTTCTATACTTTATTCCATACCTGTCTCCTGTATGTCTATACCTGTCCCATCTATTTTAACTATACCAATCGTTTTAACTCAATTTGTTAATTAAATCTGTTACTTAACTTTTCAGTCTATTTCACCTTCATATTTGAACATGACATGTTCAAATATATTTTAACTGCATATTAACAAATTCTAATTATACTCATACTCTCGTTTCCTTATCGACTCCTCTATTCAAAGTCCAATTCAATTCTATTTGAATTCTTTTGACTTAAACTTTATTTGAATCCTATTTTCAAATTCTATAGTTTAAAGTCCATTTGAATTTCTATATTCAAATATATAGTTTAAAGTCCATTTGAATTTCTATATTCAAATCTATAGTTTAAAGTCCATTTGAATTTCTATATTCAAATATATAGTTTAAAGTCCATTTGAATTTCTATATTCAAATATATAGTTTAAAGTCCATTTGAATTTCTATATTCAAATATATAGTTTAAAGTCCATTTGAATTTCTATATTCAAATCTATAGTTTAAAGTCCATTTGAATTTCTATATTCAAATATATAGTTTAAAGTCCATTTGAATTTCTATATTCAAATCTATATTTCAATTCCTTATATTCAAAGTCCATTTGAATTCTCGGCATTATTTATAAACAACGTTTATAACTTCAATTCAAATCCCACCTTTCCATTTATAAACAACGTTTTTAAATTCAATTCAAATCCCATCTTTCTATTTATAAACAACGTTTGTAAATTCGATTCAAATCCCATCTTTCTATTTATAAACAACGTTTGTAAATTCAATTCAAATCCCATAATTTCATTTATAACAACTTTATAAATTCGATTCAAATTCCATCCTTTCATTTATAAACAAAGTTTATAAATTCAATTCAAATTCCATATTTCCATTTATAAACAAAGTTTATAAATTCGATTCAAAACCCACCATTCATTTATAAACAACGTTTGTGAATTCAATTCAAATCCCATAATTTCATTTATAACAACTTTATAAATTCGATTCAAATTCCATCCTTTCATTTATAAACAAAGTTTATAAATTCAATTCAAATTCCATATTTCCATTTATAAACAAAGTTTATAAATTCGATTCAAAACCCACCTTTCATTTATAAACAAAGTTTATAAATTCAATATTCGTTCATATATATTCAAAACAAATTAATGTTTTCTAAAGTTCATTTAAAATTCAAATTCTATTATAAAAATAGAATTCCCCTTTTAAATTTTAAATACCTTTTTTGATATTTTTATAAATCAATATTCAAGCCCAGGGATATTTTAAACAATCAAATCAATCCATTTCAATCATTTGATTTTTAACACATCATATATGAATATATATGAAATCAAACAAACAACAACAGATAATATATTTTTGAGGAATCCAGTTGGATTCCTCCAACCTATTTCCCTGCATCCACAGACGTTAGTCAACATAGTAATACCCATCCTGCTTCGTGGCAGGATATCGCGGTATAGAAGGTCATCCACTAATCATAGCGTGGGGCGTATAGGGTAGTCATCCGCTATGAAACTGCGGGAATCCGCTATGAAACTGCGGGCATCCGCTAATGAGACTGCGGGAATCCAACCAATCAATCAACCCAATATATATATATATAATAGTCCTAAATAACTAATATATATTTTAAAACCATCAGACAACATTCAAACAAGCAGAGACAATTATTTTTAACTATATAAAAATAATTCTAAATAAATGGTGAGTGAGGTTTACTCACCGTGATATTTATTTCGATCCCTTCTGATTCAATCCAAACTTTATTGCGAAGTATTTTCCGATATTATCCAATATACTTTGTTTTACCAACACTTAAGTAAATTTCTCCCAACCTATTGTCAATATTGTCCGAGCTCCAGTAAACCACATTGCCCAAGACTTTATTCAACTGCATTTTCTACCTTGTATAAATAAAATATATGTTGTTTAATTCAACAATCCCTAACGATAAAAATTAGAAATTTACATTTCCTTAATTCCGTTCTAAATGATTAGTTCACAAATTTTAAGCGAATTAAAACTTTATTAACCAATTTAATTAATAGCTAAATTCGCAATTACCTTATAACTTCCTAATTCTCCTCCCCTCCCAGATGAATAACGCTACCTCCAAGTATCCAGTAAGCCCTTTGAACTGTTGATTCCCTTCCTCTTGCTTCCTTACCATCCCATTAAATCTACTGCCATAACCACCGAAGTGTTCGACATTCCCGTCCACAGCTACCCTGACCCACCGATTAAAGTTCGATGACCATCCTTGCATCGCGACCTGGCACAACTCTAAATCTGGAGCGACAGTATCGACTTTGAATCCCACCCCCGCTGAACAATTGAGATGACCCATCCCCCCTCAAATCGAACAGCCCTGCCTCCTAATCTCCAAAGTCGACCTCGAAATGTGCTAAATCCGACCATGAAAGTAACTGTGGTGAACCCTAGACCATTGCGAAAGCTTCGAACGCCCCAGTAGCTCTGCACCCATTTTAACCCTTACAGAAATGGAAGTCGAGGTCCTTCCGATTTACGTTTCGAACTACTGAGGGGAAATGAAAATAGTGCTTGCGATTTTTAATGGCTATGAGGACTTCGATTTCCAGTTTGAGGAATGAGAAAACACTGCTTTGGTTTAGAGGCTTTGATTTAAAAAGAAAAGGGTGCGGTTTATAATTGAACTGCAGGGTCATTGATTTGTGGAGTAAAAAGGAGAACGTGTTCCTCTTTTCCCTTTTGATTTGTGCGGCCATTTCTTATCTCCTTGTTTTATTCCTATCCACTCAGTTTATTTTTATTTAATTTGTTTTAAAAAAAAACTGTATCCTTTAATTTAAATTACCACGTTGATTCTGAACTCCTTACTGAACCTAACAACTGTCATTTCTAGGGTAAAACCACTATTCTGAACCCACTGGGATAAGTCACGAAGTCTGATTCGATCGTCTGTGGAAGATGTTTATTTAAATTGATTTAAATTAAATTCAAAACCATTT
Source organism: Allium sativum (assembly GCA_030737875.1). NCBI lineage: Eukaryota > Viridiplantae > Streptophyta > Magnoliopsida > Asparagales > Amaryllidaceae > Allium > Allium sativum. Next base: position 695,562,899 of record CM060926.1, read on the forward strand.
ATTTCTTCGATAATAATTTAATATTATTATCGTTGAAATTTCATATAAATTATTTGAACTGTTTTCAATTCAAATAAAAATTTGAATTCAATTAAATCCATTTTCTTATTCTGGTAATTTAATATTTTCAATATTAAATTGAAATTGATTTTTAAATCGATAACTCCCTATAAAAATTGATTTATTTACTTAACTCAATATTTAAATCCATATTAAATATTTTAAAATTAACCACTAAGAGTCCGGGTCATTACACTTGACCACAGTTAAAGCACTTCTTATCCACTGGCTTGGCCCGACAATCTTTATCATAATGGCCCTTCTTACCACAGCTGAAGCACTCAACATCCTTCTTGCTCTTTTTCTGGCCACCTTTTGATTGGTCCTGCTTCCTCTTATTCTGAGAATTATTCTTGCCTCCACCGTCTGCTTGCGGCTTTGGCCCTTCTGCAGATGCAGCCTCAGTCTTTGACTTAGGGTAAAGACTCTCTGATCTTAAAGCTTTCCCCACGATCGATTCAAAAGTCTCATCGATGTGATTGATAAGCCTTTCCCCCAAGTATCCATCCAAACTAGTAATGAACTTCTCATTTTTCTTTTCAGGAGTATCAATGAGAGACAGTCCATACTTCGACAAAGTGTCGAACTCAGCAATATAATCAGAAATTGCCCTTCCGCTCTGCTTGAGTTCCAAGAACCTCTTAAACAACACTGACTTCTGGGCAGCTGGAATAAACTTCTCGCTAAAGCGAGCCTTGAACTGATCCCAAGTAACCTGATCCTCTGGAGTAGCTGTTCTAATGGCATTCCACCAATTCATCGCTCGCCCTTGCAGCTGACGAGACGCTAGCCTTCTCTTCATCGCATCCTCAAGACCCAAGTCATCGAAGATACGGTCACAGCTATCCATCCAATCTTGAACATCCGTGGCCGACTCCGTTCCGTGGAACGGCTTCCCACCAAGATTAGTGTAATCTTTGCACAACTTGGCGAAATCGACCCTAGGCGCCTGCACTACTGGGCCAACACCAACTCCGGGATTGGGAACTGCCCCTTGCACTTCTCTAAGCATGTCTCTCATGAGGTTAGTAAACATCGCCCTCATGTCAGTGGCGTTCCCTTGGTTGGTCCCTCTACCAGCACCCCTTGTGTCTCGGCTCATCGTTAATCTGAAAAAGGGAAACGATTAACGACCCCATAGTGGTGCTAGTGCAGTGCGACTTCATTCTTATACTACTAATAGTATATATACATAGCTTTTGAAAACCAAAGTAATCACAAATACGCGCTCTCATATACGTACTATCTCTCCCTGGTGTCTTTCCCTAGGTTAACTCTGCAACCTAGAGCTCTGATACCAAGTGTGACGGCCCGCCCCGCACCAACCGACATTTACTCCAAAGTGCGTTGTACACATGTCCAGTTAGCACGGAACGGGTCGCCAGAAGGAAAAAAGGAAGAAGGAAATGAACATACAAGAACCTGTAGAATGTCTCACAGCGCATAGAATAAAATATAATAACAACATACTTGACATAAAACAGGAGAGACAGTGCATAAGTTGAAAATCAGAACTAAACATCATAGCAGCGGAAATTCAGGATACAGCTTATTACAACTTTCAAACTGTCTCAAAGCAAAAGTAAGATAAAGGAGGTACACTACTAATGCCCAAGTAGTAACCACCAACGACACAGGGAGAATGTGTATATATATATAATACGTGGAAGCCTCCTGCCCGCCTCTGAATCAGCTACTCGCACATCACCAGCTAACCTGTCTCTAGTCTGCTCGTGTGAGCACCCAGAGTAATAAGAGGAGACATAAAACTCTGGGTCAGACATAAAGCCTGGTATGAGCAATAAGCATCCAAACCTTGTTTCAGCCATATCTCCCAAACGGTAAGTCCGTTTGGCTATTGTGACCACTCTACGGAAAGGTAACCCATCAAACGAATCCAATGGAAGTGGTTTCAGGTCAAAATTCCTTTCCAATCAAAAGTTATGGCAAAAACAATACCAACTAGGGGCAAAATGGTCATTTAAAAATCGACAAAAATCATGAACATGGGAAATGACTCTAATGGATGTTTCCCAAAGTTACATGACCATACGACTTCATACGGGAAAGAAATAAATATTCTACAATCCTATGATGTGTAGAATACGGGTCATTACAAGTAATGAAAAATATAATTTTTAAAGCTTTTAAGCTTAAAACGCTGAAAGTAATTGCGGTGGAAACTTAGTTTTGTTGTGGTGCATACAACTTCCAGTGCTTGTTCTCATTCTTTATTTTAAGGGGTCATCTTCTTCACCTAGTACATCCTCTTTGGGAATGGTGAACTAAATGATGGATTCGGCTAATGCTTGCCCCCCATATGGATTTCATTAGGCGAGAATTGAGATCAAACTGGCTCAGCTCGATGTTTTGTTCGAGCAATCTTTCAGGTGCCTCAGGTCATTGCTGGACCTGTCGTAGTGGCTAATTAGTGTGCATGACAATTATATGAACTTGGAAATAGTAGCTGAGTTTTCTTGAAGCAATCAACAACCTTTAAGCGAGTTTTTCCATTTGTGGCAGTTACTTTGTTAGACGTGTATCCCGAATCTTCATTCTCCTTGGGATCCATATCTTCGCGTAGATCATCGGGCAACTCTTTCTGCGATCTCTTCCTTGTTTGCTAAGCCCATGCCTCCTTCACACTCCATCTCATCAGGAGGGGAGGAGTTGTTCAAGACCTTTCCTACTCCAACTTCAGTTAGGATATTTAGCAGTAGACACCAAGGTGTTATGTAAACTCTGAATTCCGCTAGAGCTGGTTGGTCGAGACCTTGATCAAATAATCTTAAATGCAATAGCATGGCTGGCAAGGCTTCGAGCAGTGTTCATGTATCCTGTCAGAATTGTTGTATGAAGTGGAGAGCTAATGGTTAATTCATATTTGCGTTAACCTCAAGCTCTCATCTCTTGACCAAGGTCATAGGGTGATTGATGAGCAATCAAGTTCTTATCACTTGTGCAAAGATCCATATGTCTAATCATGGCTTGCGGCGATTCAACTGATACCTAACTCTGGGCACCAAAGTGTGTTGATGTGAACCTTTTATAATGGAAATCAATCTTCATTAATGTTGTGGATAACAGTTATGCATTGGAAAGGTCAGCTAAGTTCTCCTAGGTGTAGACCGTAGGATATATGTCTTTCTTTACACCATACAAGTGAATTGTAGATTTGTAATAATTCTTAGTCACTTTCCAGTATCTTGTCATTGCGAGTCATCATTGCTACGATCATCCGAGTCTCTGGAGTAGTGCCTGGACGGTTCCATGTTAATGCCATCTAGGGCCCCATCCGTCAGATAGGTTTAAGTCATGTAAACCAGGTGACTACTACTCGTTCATGGAAAACATCAATTGCATTGGTGAAATCAATACACCATCAGAACTCTGGAAGAAGAGGCTGCTATGATACAATCATTATCTCGTATATTGTCGTATCCAGCATGTCAAATCTTTTCAATAGCTCCTTATATTGAATAACATCAATAAATAGGTGTTATGGCTCTGGGAAGAATCCCAGTCGTTGTCAATTAGCTGTCGATATCATCAAACTATCTACCGAATCTCGATTGATAAGTATTAACTATAGGACAAAACATACTCCGAGCCGAAGGCGAGGTCGTCAGCGGGTCCGCGCACAACGTCGGTGGGGGTCCGGGGCCCCATAGTTCCGATAGCGATGGAGCCTTTTCTAAAATGATCCAAAAATTGGAAGATGTGGGCACCGCATGATTTTTTTAATTTTGAAAGATGGAGCCTTTTCTGAAATGATCCGAAAATTGTATTTTTTTTTTCCAAAAACTGTCATTTTTTGGGGTCGGATCGTGACCCTTGTTCACCATTCCTTTTCTGTGTCGCCGTCCGCTACTATCCTCCGATTCGTGGTTCAGCAAATCCATCCGTTCGGGTCAGGTGTGCGCTCTCCACGAGCTGATGGGGTGTGTCTTCATGAGTCGATGGGGTATGCCTTCACAAGTGGGTCATATGTGTCTACATGTTGTTAATTTGCACCTAGTGCAATCCACATGATGCATATTCAACATGGAGTCCAAGCGTTCTAACATGCAACGTTTTACATCTTCTCATGCAGAATTCATGCATCATAATTAAACAACAGTACATAAACTGGAGAATGTCCCCTCTACGTAAATGATTATTATCCCTCACGTGATTTTACATTAATACATGAACAACACTTCATCATGAAGAGCCTGAAGCAATCTCCTTTAAGTTCGGATAGGGGTATCACTACCTTTGGTCTGTTCGGGTCTAACCATATGAGCCGCACTCGATCTTAACATGGTTTCGGGTTGCTATCGCTTTACGGATCGTTGTTCGTGAGTTGAGTACAGTATCTCCCGTTCGTGATCACCCCTATCCATGCATCACAACCCAGAAGGATCCAACGACCCACATTTTTACATAGTGAATCATGTAAATATATGCGGCTTGTATATAACAATGTATCTAACCCTTGAAATATATAATATGTTGTCCCAACATCCAATACTTTGCCACATGCTCCTCATACATGCCATGCATACATTCCACACTTATAGCTGACGATCCGCCTTCATCACGTACCCAATACACATTATTTTCTCTGCACGGTTTTTCTTCGTTGGTTGTATGTTGTCATTAATAAGCTGTGTACAGCTGGCATTGTATTCAACCACATAAATTTATGTTTCATATACTTGTTCTTTACCTGCAAGTTCAATACGTTGTTTATAATTCTGACATGACATACGCGTCATCCATAGGCAACCCATGTTTACAGTTTACTCTTGAACCTTCTTCATGTGAGCTCGTGCATGTTTCCAGTGGACTAATCCATACCCACTTAATGTTTACACGACCCATGTTGAATTCAACATAGCTATCCAGTTCTTTTGTTGCCCTTTGGAACATGATTCTATAAGTCACTATGGGTCGTGGTTGAGGTTGAATCGAAGTCCTCATATCTGGTCAGAGCACTCGCTTCAGGTCAGTCCGTGATGGCGCCATTGGTCAGGTCGTGATACTCCCCTACGAGCTGGAATGGGTTGGAGTATGTCTTCACGAACCAAGTGGGATGAATTATGCCATGTTGTGAAAATGAAGGGGTTGGAACGCCTGATACTTCACGAACCATCATCTTGTATAATTGCACATAAATGAGAACATGGGTATAACAGATTAAAAGAATGCATGATCGCCTATATGGCTTGTCTTATATGGACCATATATAAGATACATTATGAGTCATGCTTATCCATTTCCCACTTGTGCCAGTTGTAACAATGGATCAGAGGCAAGTCATATTTTCATGGATTGCTAGCAAAGTACAACTTTCATTCACAAAATAATGTAAAGTGGTTGGAGCACAAGAGGACCCACAGACCATTCATGAATTTGTTTGGATCGTAGCAAAGTTGTATCCTCAATTATATTCTGGTCTAGTCCAGCGATCTGGTCCAGTTTCTCCCATCCAACCTGATGTCTACATTTATGTGAATGAACTCAATCCGATCTGTTGTTAATATTTCCAACCCCATGCAGCTCTTCCATCGTTAATCCCATAACCTTCGACACCTCGCCAACGCCAATCCTATCTCTTGAGATCCGATCAGAAAATCAATGTTGTAGGAGTAGCTCGATTTACCTTTGTTGCGACCCCATTTGTCGTCATTCTTGTAAAAATAAATGGAAGGTAAAAAATTTGTGACGTTTCCTCGTCAGATTTGGCGATCCAACAATTAGATTAGAAAATCCTCAAACGTCTGAAATCTTTATTTCTCAGTGAAAGCACCAAAATGTTAGACTAAAAAATGGTTCTAACACACAAATCATTGTGTTTAGAGTGTAATATATGAAGAAATAACCGAAAAATAAGAGAAAAAGCAAGACAACAAGATTTTTATAGTGGTTTGACGTTAATAAGCCTACGTCCACTTCATATTTTCTCATTTCAATGAGAGTTTACAATTACAATAAATATTGTCTCTCAATGACTTGAATCTAATGAATAATTCTCTCTGAATTCATTGATTTTATTGAGGAAGATGGTGGTTATTCATGGAGAAGTGTTGGCCATGGTAGCCATGGACAAGGAGGTGCCAAAAGTCCCTTGAAAATGCCTTTTGGAGGTGTATTTATAGCTGTATGAAAGCTCATATGGTGATTAGGTTGTGTTAGGACACATGGCACTCGATCCGGGAAAGTAGGAGCGGTCATAGCCTCGAGAATAGGTCAAAATCTACATGCGTAGTAGCGAGTCCTGGTCGCGGTTCGTGGTCACAGTTCATGAACCGGGGTGGTGAGCTGGTAATGGTCGTGATGGTGATGGTCAGCCCGGGTCATGATCACGAACCGCCCCCAGGGGTGGTTACGAACCGCCCTAGGGGGTGCTCACAAACCTCTCCCGGGGGTGGTCACGAACCGGTCTTCAAAAATGCCAAAATCCATGTTTTTCCATATTTCTGCATGCGTTCACGGAAACAGACATAACTTTCAAACCGTAAGGCCATTGGACCAAACGAAAGCTCTACTTGAAGCTAATTCAGAGGGCTACAAGTATTTGATGTGCTTAGATCCAAATGAGGTTGTTTAATAGAGGTTTCAGTCCAGTCTATACTGATGTTGTGATTTTGACCAAACCGCCCCGTGTCTTCTGACGATGCTTTCAATGTCGGAGAGTAATGTTATCCAGAGATTCCATATGTGATAGCATTTTCCAAAAAGTGTGTTAACATGATCTTTGCTTTGGGTAGCCTGGCTGCAACCTTTTTGCTTTTGCTAGACCTCTACTGCCTCATTTCTGAGATGTACTTCCGATTTCAGTTGTACTTTATTTCCCAATTTTCAGCTCAGCATCATCAGTTTGTTTAAGACAGGTTTGATTTTCTGAGTGTATCCCTTCTTCATTTCTGTCATTCAGGACAATTTGTTCTTCGCCTTCTTTGTGAAAAATGGCTTACTTCTTAACATTGACCGGTTGTTCTTCTCATTTAATGTTACGCTTTAGCTTTGACTTATGCTTCCGATCTGGCTTATTCTTTTGGGATTCCTCTACAGCCTTTATCTGGTTGCGAGTACGTGTGTTGCCTGTTGACATACTTTTCTGCAAATGAAGAAAAATACGTTATAAACCAATAAGAAGTTGGCACTTAAATATGATCAATATGTGTATATATACACACACGCGCGCGCGCGTTGATGCACACATATATACAGCCATAAATACAATTTTCAATGGCATAGGTCGAGAGAATTGCATATATGTATATAATCTAAATACATACATAATTTGAATTTTATATACAGTCATAAATACATATATAATTTAAATTGTGTCGTTTGATGCAAAGAAATGCAAGACCAGGCAAGGCAGTACAATGTATATGTATATACACATATATGTATATAAAGTATACACTTGTAAAGAAATGCAAGACCAGACCAGACTAGACGAATCTCAAGTTTAATGACAAGACCAGACAAGGCAACACAATTTTCTAAGGCAGGTGCATGTAATAAGAAAAACAGGTCAGACCTTATGGCCAAGAAATGCCAGAAATTCTGGTACAGCACAAATGTATATAACATAGTTTCAGGTGCAAACCAAAGAATAATCAACACTACAAAAAACCAATACGAGTACAATGAACAACCAACACTAAAGAAAATGAACAACGATGCTCAAGTAGGACATATAATCTACTCAAGTATGCCGTCATAATCCTCTCTAACATAGCTAACATCTTCATCATCCACTTCGGTTATTTCATCTTCCACCACTTGGATATCTTCCTTGATGCAATCCGGGATCCTCTAAATCAGTAAAACTTCATGGTGGTGCTTTCATTACAATATACCAATTAGAATCATCGTTCTCTCTTGAACAAAATACTTGTTTTGCTTGAGATGCGAGTATGTATGGGTCTCTGAAAATGATGCTTGATGTAAATTAACAAGAGTGAACCCATCTTCATCAACTTTTACTACATTTCCTTTATACACCCAATAACACTTAAAAACTGGAATATAAAATAAATGACAATCTAATAAAATTATATATATATATAAACATTCCATAATAATTGACCACATCAACCACTTAGGACATATCTTTGCACTTGCTCTACAAATAGTAATCGCATCAAAAGTCTCCCCACAATTCTGAATTTGTCTCCCTAAATCATTTATATGAAAACGTTGCTTATTGACGATATATCTTTTGTAAGACCTGGCATCATCCTTCGGACCGTAAGCAATCTATTTCAACATGTCTTTATGATCCTTGGAGGTAATAGGTATCAACAACGAACTTCATTAAGCATGTAAATTTTATAGTAATATTAATAGTCATATGAGAATATATTTGAAATCTAACTAACCTTCCTTTTAATCCAATCTCAAAATTTTTGGCTTGTGTTTCCCAAAGTAAGGTCGCAATTTTTTTCATGCGCTGGTCTTAATTTTATAATTCCTCTAAATGCAAACTAGTATTGAATATTTGATAATAAGTTATATATATCATTACGAAAACATAAAAATAAATAAAACAATATATAACATAAACTTACTCCATAAATGGTTCCACCATTCATTAACACAGCTAAATGAGCACTTTCTTTCTCATTTGCTGGCAATGTAAATGTATTCGATGTAGAAATTGGACATCCCTCGAGTATTCTACTACTTTCATACTCTTCATTTGGAGCTCCTTTCTCCTTTATATGTCCTGATTTTATTAAAAATTTATTGAAAAACAACATGCATTCTGCTATGAGATACGATTCAACAATACGTCCCTCTTGTCATGCATAGTTTCTGACATAATCTTTGAGTGTTTTCATATATCTTTCGAATAGGTACATCCAGCGAAAATGAAACGGTCCGCACATTCGTGCTTCTTTCCAAGATGAATCGATAAATGTACCATTATATCAAAGAAAGATGGTGGAAAAAAAATTCAAGCTCATATAAAACTTCAATGACCTCAACATTGATTGGTTCTACATTCTCTCTATCAAGAACACGTTGACATAATTAGTTGAAAAAAACATAAGCAAATTATTGCTTTTCTTGCCTTCTTTGCCATTAATCCTCTCGATGCTACTAGCAATAAATGTTGCATTAATACATGGTAATCATGTGGCTTAAATCCACTAATTTTACAATCTGACAACAGAATCTGATTTTTTAAATTCGAACAGTAGCCATCCGCTCCTTTGAAATCATACAATATTTTCAAAATATTTTTCACTCGGATTTTGACAACAAATATGGAGCCGGTGGAAGATATGTTTTATTCCTACGAGGTTGTGTATGAAGCTCACATTGAATTCCCCAATTCTCTAAATCCTTCCTACAGTTGGTTCCATCTTTGGATTTATTACCATGCAACATCGTGCCCAATAGGCTTTCACCAATGTTCTCCACATGAATTACATCTATATATTGACGTAATGGAAGTTCCTGTGAAAACCCTAACTATAATGGATTATAGGGTTTTTCTTATACTAAAACGGCGAAAAATAAATATACTAACCACTAACCTCCCAATAAGGCAAATCAAAGAAAATTGATCTTTCTTCCACCTTGATATCTCCATTTTCGTGGAAGTATTAGTGCCATCATATTCATCTTCTTCATCAAAAACACACTTTCTCTTATTACTTTTCTCTTCTTTTCCTTTTCTAAAAGCATTCGGATAATCCTTCAATAATGCATAGATGTTTCTTCCAGTAAGCATTCTAGGAGCACCATCTGTCTCTATGGTGTTATCAAACAGCCTTTTGTTTCCTATGTGAATTTGAAGGAAGTAGAAATCTTCTATGACCCCATGTAGGTGAAATTTCGACTATGATTTAACCAAGAGAACAGGTATTGACACCACACAATGGCAAGCTTTTTCCCCTTTCACATGACATCCAACAAGATTTCCATAAGCAGGAAAATCATTGATCGTCCATAGCAAAATTGCATTCAAAATAAATGTAGTTTGGCTAAATGCATCATAAGTATTTACTCCGTTAGACCACAAGTGATGCAAATCTTCCACCAAAGGTACCAAATATACATCAATATCATTCCCGGGTCGCTTCGGACCTAGAATAAGTGAAGTCAACATAATATTTTCCTTCCTCATACACAACATAGGCGAAAGAATGTATGGCACAAGCATTACCTGCCAGCAACTATATATCGAACTCAACATGGAAAATGGATTGAATCCATCTGTAGCAATACTAAGCCTAAGATTGCGTGGATCCGATGAAAAAGGTTTATACTTTTCATCTACCATTTTCCATGTCATAGAATCCACGAGATGATGCATTTTTCCATCATTACTTTTTTTAGTAAAATGCCACCTTAAATCTTCTGCCATCTTTTGAGATCTATACATTTTTCTAAATCAAGGAATGATAGGGAAATATCTCAATACTTTACCTGGAACACCTTGTATAACCTCTTCAGCATCTTAATTTTTTTTCCATCTCTAAAAACCACATTTTGGAAAATTTTCTAAATCTTTGTATTCTTTTCTTAAAAGGCAACAATCAATCTCACAAGCATGTATCTTTTCAAAACCCATGTCAGACGCTTTAAGAAATTTCTTGACTTCATATAATATTTTGGGAAGCACGTTATCCTTTGGCAGAAATAGATGCTGCAAAACTAAAACCTTATCAAACCCACTATCAGACAAGCCAGTCTCGCATTCAAGATTATACAAGACGGTGATGGCAGATAATTTTGTGTGATCTATGCAACCAGGATATAATGGAGTTTCTGCATCTTCCAAGTTCTTGAGTAACTCATCCTCTTTTCTTCGAGAATCAGCATTACCTTTATCATCATCAAAAAAATCATTATTCATAAAATCTTCATCTTCATAGTGAATCATCTTGAATAGATCATATAGGTCAAACGTATTTGTTTTCTTCTCTACATTTATCTCTTTACCATGATTAAACAATTAATCATAAATTATCTAGTATCCACTATTTTTATAATTAAATGATCAACAATAATTTGGTCGTCATGGTGACTAAGATTCCGACAATCTCTGCAAGGGATTTTTTTTTACATTCCTTACGTTCCTCTTTGCAGCGTGCAAAAAATTCATTCCCCTCTGTCGGTACACTATAAGTTCTGTGACAAAAGTAAAAACATAAAAAATAGAGTTTTAATATTAGATCATGTGTTATAATTCTCAAAATTCGTATTAAGTTAAGCATGGTTTTATCACCTATTTAAAGAAACCCAATCTTCCCCATCATCGACATATGAAGGCAAATAAGTTTCCAACCTTTGACATATAAATTGGTTATCTGTTGTTAGCAAAAAAAAACTACACGTTGAAGTTATTACCCAAAAAGACATTCAAGAATCTTATAAATGATGCACTAACTACCTTATTTGTAACAACCCGGAAAATCTGAGCCAAAAAAACTTTACTTATGTAGTAACTCAATGGCGACAGATAACGGCACCTTCCTCTTTCCCATCGTCTAAACCCTTCTCTTACCTGCCGCCTTTCTTCACCATCCATGTGACGGCCCGCCCCGCACCAGCCTGCATTTTCTCCGAAGGTGCGCTGTACACATGCCCGACTAGCACGGTACGGTCGTCAGAAGAAAGGAAAGAAGGGAACGAACTAATCAAAAACCTGTAGAATGTCTCACAGCGCATGGAATAAAATATAATAATAACATACTTGACATAAAACAGGTGAGACAGTGCATAAGCTGATAACTAAAATCAACATCAATCATCAGAGCAGCGGAAATCCAAATACAGCTTATTACAACTTTTCAAATTTACTGTCTCTAACAAAAGAAAGCTAAAGTAGAAGATGCACCACCAATGCCGAAGCAGTGATCTTCAACAACACAGGGAGAATACTATATATATTACGTGGAAGCCTCCTGCTCGTCTCCGGATCATCTACCCGTGCATCACCAGCTAACCTGTCTCTAGTCTACTCGTGTGAGCACCCAGAGTAATAAGAGGAAACATAAAACTCTGGGTCAGACATAAATCCTGGTATGAGCGATAAGCATCTAAACAGAATAATAACAGGTATACTAAACCATACCTGAACCTGGACCTGCAACCAAAGAGTTAGTACCACATACCGTACAGTATTCTAAGGTGCCATAATGAATAGTGTAAAGAATACGGGGGAGGGGTGTGTATGTCCTAATGATAGCAAACAAACCATCCATAGCAACCATCCTCACATCTCTCACTCAGTGCGTAAAGCATATGACATCTACCACCTTGGAACACTAGACAAATTGAGGTAACGACGGATCCCGACTTGTAGAAACCCTGCTGTGACCAAGCTAAACATATGGAGTCATGACCAAAAATTTCAATGACCCATTTCATTGATCGTAGCCCTTGGTTCTACCAATGCCATAATGGCCCTGAATCCTCCTCCGTACCTCCTACCATAGTGGTCCAAAGCTATAGACATCGATAGCCCCTTAACACGCGTCCCGCAGCAAAGCCCAATCATAAAGCGAACTCGTTGATTCCCATCTGGATCTTGAGCTCTAGCTTCTCATTTGGACTTCCTTTGCATCTCGGGTTTGGTCGAATTGGAGTGGGTCTTCAGAAGAGTTGTCGCGCAGTAACAGTCCTAGAATGCGGTTCGGTTCGGTAGTCATCACCCTCGTCGGTTCGGTTCGGTAGTCATCTTTCCATTCGGTTCGGGTCGGGTACTCCACTTCGGGTCGGGTCGGTGTTCTCCTCTTGGTCGGGTCAGGTTACTGTCTTCCTTCCAGTTTTCTCCGATCAGCTCCCTCGTTTTCCATCTACTCTGATCCGATCCGCTCCCTTTGCCTTACTCCAGTCGTAGCCTCCCATTCTTGAGTCGATCTGATCTGGCCTCCATTATTCTTCCGATCCGATCCCCTTTGTCTACTCCAACTCTAAGTAAACGGCCTTCCTTTTTGCCAAGCCTCCTATGTGCCAAACTCCAGTTCGGGTCGGGTTTTCTTGTCCAGTTCACATATCCGATCCGAGCCCTTATCCGATCCGATCCGAAGCCCTACACAACTTTCTGCAAACTTTTTCCAGCAACTTGTTTACGCCGTTCGACGACGTTTTTGGCAAATCTAACTATTATAATCAATCACAAATCATGTCAAATAGTCATAACAACATAGCAAACTAACCTCAAACACCAAAACGATGAATTTATATGACAAAATGGATCAAACGTGCCCAAAACCACTTATTTTCCCCTTAATCACATTTAAGCATAACTAATGATAGAATTAGTAAAACATATCCAAATTAACCCAATTTTCTGTCATAGGCCTGAAATAATATTCTAGAATTTCTGCATATTTTTCCATATTTTTATGGCGCATAATTTCGCTAATTACCCCTAATTACCCCTTAATCCCCTAAATTCCGGGATTAACAAAATTAGTCGAAATCAACCCAAATTCATATCAGAGGCATAAAATGGTGTTTTAGAATTTTAGGAATTTTTCTAGATTTTTCTGAGCTATAATTTCGCTAATTTTCGCTAATTACTCTAACTAGCCATAATTAGTGAAAAAGCAAGCTAATCACTCACCTTTGCCACAACTAAAACCCCAAAACTGAAATATTCTCTGATTTGGCGCTGTTCCCAATCTTACACAGCAGCTCTACCTCGGTTCTCGTGCTAATACTCCTTGATTTGATGTTTGCTAAGTCTAATCTTCAATTAGAAAGTGATTAAGAGGTGTTTTGAAGAGATTTAGAGGGTGGAGGCCATGGCTAGGTTAAGAGGAATGAATAGTGACGGCTGAAAAATGAGAAAAAGGTATTCTCCAAACCCTAACAGCCCTTTTAAACTCCTAATCCCGAAATTCCCCTTTGGGCCTAGCTGTTAATCACCCGGTTAAGCCCAATTAAGCTGTTTTTCACCATCTGAAACTTGTTTCAGCCATATCTCCCAATCGGTGAGTCCGTTTGGCTAATATGACCACTCTACGGAAAGAGAAACCATCATCCGAAGCCAATGGAAGTGGTTTCAGATCAAAATTCCTTTCCAGTCAAAAGTTATGGCCAAAACAGTACCAACTAGGGGTAAAATGGTCATTTAAAAATCGGGAAAAATCATGAACATGGGAAATGACCCCAATAGTCGTCTCCCGAAGTTACATGACTATACGACTTCGTATTTGAAAGAAATAAATATCCTACGATCCTATGAGGCGTAGAATACGGGTCGTTACACTCTCCCCCCCATAAGAAATTTCGTCCCCGAAATTCCTTAACCCTAAACACACAAAGGATCCTGTAACACCCCGCCTCCGCCAGGGTGTCTCTTGTAAGCACTCTGACTTTGGAGGGGCGTTTGAATCAGGTAAACATGCATAATGATATATCAAGGCAGAACAAGAACATATGTAAATGCGTAAACAGAGTAAATAACATAGATAAAACAGCGGAAGATTTTAAACCATTTCAAAACAAGTCTGTTACATCATAATGTCAACTTTCCTAATAAACCAGTCTAGATAAAACAACATCAACTGAAAAACTGAAATACATAAATACTAATCCCCAAAATAAGTGATAGCCACAGCTAGCTTCATGTCAAACCGTACATGAGCTAAATCCCTCAAGCAAGCGGTCAGAAATCCAGCTAAGCTCCAATATTCCCTCCCTGAGAACCTGGGGGGGAACGGAAGAAAAGAGGCGAAAGAAAACAGGTCAGTCAAAAAGACTGAGTAAGCCCTACTACAATCAATGTAAACTGATAAAGTTAACTGGCATGAGAAGCAGGTATGATCATAAGGATAACGACATACTAGCATGGTGATTAACTAACAAGGTAGATAAAGGTGTCATCGCCTAATCAGGATTAAGGTTTTGCACCACAGGTGTACTAGCAAACTAACGTGACTTGAATAAACAAGTATTGATCCCTTGGCCCAAGCTTTGGCCCAATAACATGAAGTGACCCTAACCCGCGGTCCAATAACATGAAATGACCCTAATACAAGGTCCAACCAAACGGTCTAGTCGATCGGCTCCCTAAGCCTAACTCGTCACGTGTTGGTGTCAATACGGCCCAAACATGATTGTAGTCAGACTGTGCAGGGTCTCCCGTCGGGTGTATCAAGCCCTAGGGTGGCAACCCTTGGACATCATAAACATGAGTGCACAGTCCCGATCTACTGGTACCCGTGCATGCTTTCCCCGGCTTCGGACTATGTGCACGACCATGGTCCGCCCGGAACTACACCGGCGTACCCTCTGCCGTCGCTTTTGGTCGCTTACCTCCAGCCCAGTAATCGTGCCCCCACCCTAGCCTAGTCCCTAGGGTCAAGATGATACTAACTTGGGATTACTACTGGAGTGGGCCCCTCATTGCTAGGATTTTTCTAGTGGGTTAAGTACGGTTTAACCCCCTTGCTAATCATGGATTAACTTGGTTAAGTGTAACGATGAGTTCACGACTTAACCCCGATTAATCTACCGAACCCAAATTGGTTAAGTACTAAGTGGACCATGACTTAACCCTAATCATGAGGCATTAATTAATTTAATGCGCCTTAACCTCTCACATTAGACTTTATTGCGGTTACTAGTTAAGCCGGGCGGGTCCGGGTAGCTTTACACCACAACTTGGTCTAACCTCGGGTCCAAGGTACAACATGACCAACTTCTCACATTGGGTCCTATTGTTTGTAGCAACTAGTTAAGCCGGTCGGTTCCGGGTAGGTTTACGCTACAAACTCAACCCAACCTCGAGTTGGCCACACTTATCTTTTCTAAGTGTCATGTCCATCATGTTTCCAAAACATGTTACAAGTTCTTCAAGCAATTGGGTAGACCTAACTTAATAGGTAAATTCCCAATGGGTAGACCTAACTTAATAGGTAAATTCCCAAGCTTATGTTTTATGTCTTTTAAGTTTACCCAACCCCAAACGCAATCCCCTCGCTTACATATCGCAATAGCGCATAAAGGATAGAAAGAGGGAACTTGGCATGATCATGACATAAAGGTATTGAAGCCACAAGTTTAACATGGTGGCATATGAAATGTACATATGTTCATATACTTGCATATTACATTTTTAGGCCTCAAAAGCATGCATAAAACCAAACTTAGCATATTGGTGATACATGGTGATAAATGACATGTAGAAATGGCCATAAGTTCGCATTTAGCCTCACATGCAAGTTATCATAAGAGATATGATAACTTACATGTTGCTAAAGTGCAACCTTTGGCATAAAGCTTGAAGCTTTATGTTCATAAACCCAAGATAAGCTTGCATAACATGATAACATGAACAAAAGGATCAACCCAAACTTGCATAACACAACTTGCATAGCATAACATGATGAACTTGCATTTCACATCATAGCATACTTGCATAACATGATAAACTTGCATATTATAACATAACAAACTTGCATAACATGATAAACTTGCAATTCATAACATAGTAAACTCGCATATAAACTTGCATATCATACATTTAACTTTAGAGTTTAAGTATGAAAGTAGAATAGGGCTTACAATGCTTAAGAAGTCACAAAAATATGACAAAGCCCTTATTAAACCCAAAAATGCAAGCCAAAATGATCAAAACCCTTCCTTTATGATGCAAATATAGAAACTTGACTTGAATGCAAGCTAATGATGCTCATACAAGTTTGAAAACACTTGTATGCGTGGAAAATCACTTAGAAATTGGTTTAGGAATTGTATGAAGAGAGTGGAGGCCATGAGAGGATTGATTTTGCCATAGTTTAGTTGTAGGATAGATTAATGATGATTTAGGGCTAGGTTAGGGTCTTATTTATAGATTAGGCAAGTGTTCTAGGCCATAGGATTAAACCCTAGTTGCAATCTTAGCCCTTAAAACCAAATCTGGCCCCCAAGCTCAACACAATCTCAAAATGGTGCACCAGGCTAAACAGCCCGGCTGGACCAAGTCGACAGCCAAGTCGACAGGGCTGTCGACTTGGGTCCAACCAAGTCGACTCCCAAGTCGACAGGGCTGTCGACTTGGGTGCTCTGGCGGGAATTCTCCCGCCTGGCCCAAACTGGTCCAAATTTTCAAATTCAAACTTGAATTTGAAATCTGTTTTTACTTAGGAATTTTCTGAAAACTTCGTTGGGCCTTAAACGGGTCATATGGGCTCCGATTTCCGAAAACTCGGAATCTATTTCACGTATTTTTCCGTGACGAACGCAATGGCATAGCCCATTTCCCTTGATTCAGATTTTTGAATTAAATTCTGCCTCGATTTACGTTATAACAGGTTATTGAAAATACGAGTTGTTACAGATCCCGCATGCCTAACAACCACATACAACTATCAAACATACAAAACAAGCAAACAACCTATCCTGGCATGCGGAAGACTAAATCGAAGTCAAAATCTTACCAGGCAAAGAGTTCTGGGTGTATCTTCCTAATGTCCTCCTCTGTCTCCCAAGTACAATCATTCTCGTTCTCGCTCCACTGTACCTTGACTAGCTTCACCGCCTTCCTTCGAAGTTGCTTCATGTCGTGCGCGACAATACGGGCCGGCTTGCGGTCCTCAACCGCCTCGGGTTCTACTTCGAAGTCCTCTAACTGATCAGGTAAAATAGTCATATCTGAGTCGTGAACGAACTTCCTTAGTTGGGAAACATGAAATACGTTGTGAACTCCCGCCATCTTCTCTGGTAAGTCAATTCTATATGCCAAATTCCCGACTAGTTCAAGAACAGGGAATGGGCCAACGAATCTTGGTGCCAGCTTGCCTCTCCTGCCAAATCGTATTACGCTCTTCAACGGAGAAATCTTGACAAACACCAAGTCGCCAACGGAGAATTTTAAGTCTCTTCTCCTCTTATCAGCATAACTCTTCTGCCTATCTTGGGCAGCCTTCATTCATTGTTGAATGGTCTTGATTTTATTTGAAGTTTCCCTCACCACATCTGGTCCAAGCACAAACTTCTCGCCAGTCTCTATCCAACAAGATGGCGAGTTGCATGGTCTTCCGTACAAAGCTTCAAACGGAGCCATACCGATACTGGATTGGTAGCTATTATTATATGCAAACTCTACTAGATGCAAATGGTCATCCCATGATCCACCAAAATCCAATATACATGCTATCAAGAGATCTTCCAAAATACGATTCACCCTCTCCGTCTGACCGTCGGTCTGAGGATGATATGCGGTACTGAGATGTAACTCTGACCCTAGAGCCTCTTGTAAGCTCTTCCAAAACCCACTAGTGAACAACGGGTCTCAGTCACTCACAATGCTTTTAGGTATTCCATGAAATCTCACTACCTACTTCATATACAATTCTGCTAACTTAGCTGTCGTTCTGGTCGATTTGACTGGTATAAATCTTGCACTTTTGGTCAGTTGATCCACAACTTCCCAAATGCTATCATGTCCCGATCTAGTCCTTGGTAAACCATCAATGAAATCCATCGAGACTTGCCCCCACTTCCATTCGGGTAAGGGCTGTAACAACCCACTAGGCTTCTTTTGCTCGGCTTTAACTAGCTGGCAATTCATGCACTTGGATATAAACTTCCCAACGTCTCTTTTCATCCCTTCCCAGTAGTAAGTCTGCTTCATATCTCGATACATCTTGTTACCACCGGGGTGTATAGTCAGCTTTGAGTGATGACATTCTCTAAGCACTTCATCTCTCAATCCATTGACATTGGGTACAACAAGCTTTCCATTCTTTCTAAGCCATCCATCTCGATCAAGCCCATACTTGTTCATTTCCTCATCGATATCCATCTTTAACTTGGAGATGATTTCCAATAGGTTAGGATCGTCCCTCCGACTAGAGCCGATCCGCTCAATTAAAGTGGGTCTGATCGTCAAACTTGCTAACATTTCTGGATCCAATTCGCACTTTGGTCTGAAATCAAACTCCGCGATATACTCTAGTTGCTTCCATTCAAGGAACATAGCCCCTAAGCTGGCATGTCTTCTACTCAATGCATCAGCCACCGCATTTCCCTTTCCCGGTGTATATGCGATGTCAAAATCATAGGAAGCCAAGAACTCTAGCCACCTTTGTTGCCGGAGATTTAGATCCTTCTGGGAGAAGAGATACTTAAACGACTTATGATCTGTAAATAGCTCAAATCTTTCTCCCAAGAGATAGTGTCTCCACATCTTTAACGCGAACACGATCGCTGCTAATTCCAAGTCATGGGTGGGGTATCTTCTCTCATGCGATTTCAATTGCCGACTTGCATAAGCTACAACCCTACCGCCTTGCATCAATACAACACCCAGTCCGGTACCGCAGGCATCCGTGTAGACTGTCATCTCTTCATTCCCCTTAGGAATGACTAACACTGGTGCGCTTGCCAACTTGTCCTTCAGACTCTTAAATGCATTCTCGCACCTTCCATCCCAGGCAAAAGCTTGATTCTTCTTGGTCAACTGGGTCAATGGTGCTGCTATCTTGGAGAAACCTTGGATAAACTTACGATAATATCCAGCTAACCCCAAGAAACTTCTTAAATCTGTTGCATTCTTGGGCGTAGGCCAATCCTGTACCGTGGCCACCTTCGCCGGGTCCACGGCAATACCATTCTCTGATACAACATGGCCCAAGAACCTCACTTCCCTCTTCCAGAAGTGACACTTAGAGAACTTTGCTTTTAATTGGTGTTTTCTCAACACCTCCATCACTACTCTTAAATGTTCCTTGTATTCTTCCTCTGTCCTCGAATAGACCAAAATATCATCAACGAACACAAGGACAAATTTATTCAATTGATCCCTGAATACCCTATTCATAAGATACACAAAATATGCTGGGGCATTGGTCAGCCCGAATGGCATGACCAACCACTCATAAAATCCAGACGGCGTCCGAAATGCCGTTTTAGCTATACTCTCAGCTTCCACTCTAAGCTGATGAAAACCTGTCGCGAGATCCAACTGGGAAAATATTCTCGCGCCACTCAACTGATCGAACAAATCATCTATCCGCGGTAGAGGATACTTATTCTTCCTCGTCACTTTATTCAACTCGCGGTAGTCTACACACAAATGAAGGGAACCATCCGCCTTGGTAGCAAACACAACTGGTGCTCCCCATTCAGAAACACTCCTTCTGATAAATCCCTTCTTCAAAAGATCGCTGACTTGCACCTCGAGCTCTCGCTGCTCCCTTGGTGCCATACGACGAAGTGGCATCACTATAGGTCTGGCATCTTTTACCAAATCAATACGGAACTCAATCTCTCGGTGTGGTGGAAGTCCGGTCACTTCTTAGAAAACATCTGGATACTGGCCAACCACGGGCAAACCTGACAACTCACTATGCAGAATGTCGAGGGAGTTTAGAAAACTAGCCAATACCCCCTCACTTGGTAGACCACCAAACACTATCCTCCGCCCATCATCCGCTCTAGCTGTCACCAAAAAGCCCTCACAGTCTACCACCACCCCGTATCTTCGGAGCCAATCTACTCCCAAAATAATGCCAAACCCAGTAAAGCCCAAAACAAAGCAATCACAAACAAATATACATCCATGACTCGATAAGACCACATTACGACAAATCATGCTAAGGCTAGTCGAACCACCGAACGGGTTTGTCACTACTAAAGGTCTATCGACAATCTCGGGCTCCAATCCCAACCTATCTACCAGGTCACTAGACATGAAAGAACTGGAAGCTCCGGTATCAAACAAAACTCTAACAGGAACATCGTAAACAGAAAGCATACCTTGGATGACGACATTCTTTCCTTTCTCCGCCGCAGTTGGGGCATTCGACGAAGAAGGAATAGAATTAAGGGCGTAGGCTTTCACCATTTGCTTTTCTTTAGGGGGTTGCGGACACTTGTCCTTGTGATGTCCCATTTGGCCACAATTGAAGCACTTCCTATCCGCTGGCTTGGCCCGACAATTACTAGCATAATGGCCCTTCTTACCACAGCTGAAGCACTCAACATCTTGCTTATTCTTTTTCTTCTGGCCATCCTTAGCTTGGTTCTGCTTTCTCTTATTCTGGGAACCACCCTTGCCTCCACCACCTGCTTGTGGCTTTGGCTCATCTGCGGATGCAACCTCAGTCTTCGGCTTAGGGTAGAGACTTTCTTATCTTAATGCTTTCCCCACAATCGACTCAAACGTCTCATCGATGTGGTTAATAAGCTTTTCCCCCAAGTACTGATCCAAACCAGTTATGAATTTCTCATTCTTCTTCTCGGCAGTATCAATAAGAGATAACCCATACTTTGACAAACTGTCGAATTCAGCAATATACTCTGAGACAGCCCTGCCATTCTGTTTGAGCTCCAAGAATTTCTTAAACAGCACTGACTTCTGAGCTGCTGGAATGAACTTCTCGCTAAAGCGAGCCTTAAACTGCTCCCAAGTAATCTGATCTTTGGGAGTAGCTGCCTTTATAGCATTCCACCAATTCATTGCCCGCCCTTGCAGCTGACGGGACGCTAGCTTTCTCTTCATCGCATCCTCGATACCCAAATCCTCGAAGATACGTTCGAAACTATCCAACCAATCTTGAACATCCGTAATCGACTCCGTTCCATGGAACGACTTCCCACCAAGACTAGTATAATCCTTATTCAGCTTGGCGAAGTCGACTCTTGGCGCCTGCACTATTGGACCACCACCATTTCCACCATTGGGAGCTGCCCTCTGTACATCTCTAAGCATCTCTCTCATGAGGTCAGTAAACATCGTCCTCATGTCAGCAGCATTCCCATTATTGGCTCCCCTACCAGCACCTCTAGTATATCGGCTCATCGTCAATCTGAAAAAGGAAACGATTAACGACTCCATAGTGGTGCTAGTGCAGTACGACTTCATCCTTATACTAGTAATAGTATATATATATATATATATATAGCTTTTAAAAACCAAAGTAATCACAAATACGCTCTCTCGTATACGTATATTATCTCTCCCTGACAACTTCCCTAGGTTAACTACGCAACCTAGAGCTCTGATACCAAGTGTGACGGCCCGCCCCGCACGAGCCTGCATTTTCTCCGAAGGTGCGCTATACACATGCCCGACTAGCACGGTACGGTCGTCAGAAGAAAGGAAAGAAGGGAACGAACTAATCAAGAACCTGTAGAATGTCTCACAGCGCATGGAATAAAATATAATAATAACATACTTGACATAAAACAGGTGAGACAGTGCATAAGATGATAACTAAAATCAACATCAATCATCAGAGCAGCGGAAATCCAAATAAAGCTTATTACAACTTTTCAAATTTACTGTCTCTAACAAAAGAAAGCTAAAGTAGAAGATGCACCACCAATGCCCAAGCAGTGATCTTTAACAACACAGGGAGAATACTATATATATTACGTGGAAGCCTCCTGCTTGTCTCCGGATCATCTACCCGTGCATCACCAGCTAACCTGTCTCTAGTCTGCTCGTGTGAGCACCCAGAGTAATAAGAGGAGACATAAAACTCTGGGTCAGACATAAAGCCTGGTATGAGCGATAAGCATCTAAACAGAATAATAACAGGTATACTAAACCATACCTGAACCTGGACCTGCAACCAAAGAGTTAGTACCACATATCGTACAGTACTCTAAGGTGCCATAATGAATAGTGTAAAGAATACGGGGGTGGGGTGTGTATGTCCTAATGATAGCAAACAAACCATCCATAGCAACCATCCTCACATCTATCACTCAGTGCGTAAAGCATACGACATCTACCACCTTGGAACACTAGACAAATTGAGGTAACGACGGATCCCGACTTGTAGAAACCCTGCTGTGACCAAGCTAAACATATGGAGTCATGACCAAACATTTCAATGACCCATTTCATTGATCGTAGCCCTTGGTTCTACCAATGCCATAATGGCCCTGAATCCGCCTCCGTACCTCCTACCATAGTGGTCCAAAGCTATAGACATCGATAGCCCCTTAACACGCGTCCCGCAGCAAAGCCCAATCATAAAGCGAACTCGTTGATTCCCATCTGGATCTTGAGCTCTAGCTTCTCATTTGGATTTCCTTTGCATCTCGGGTTTGGTCGAATTGGAGTGGGTCTTCAGAAGAGTTGTCGCGCAGTAACAGTCCTAGAATTCAGTTCGGTTCGGTAGTCATCACCCTCGTCGGTTCGGTTCGGTAGTCATCTTTCCATTCGGTTCGGGTCGGGTACTCCACTTCGGGTCGGGTCGGTGTTCTCCTCCTGGTCGGGTCGGGTTGCTGTCTTCCTTCCAGTTTTCTCCGATCAGCTCCCTCGTTTTCCATCTACTCCGATCCGATCCGCTCCCTTTGCCTTACTCCAATCGTAGCCTCCCATTCTTGAGTCGATCCGATCTGGCCTCCATTATTCTTCCGATCCGATCCCCTTTGTCCACTCCAACTCTAAGTAAACGGCCTTCCTTTTTTCCAAGCCTCCTATGTGCCAAACTCCAGTTCAGGTCGGGTTTTCTTGCCCAGTTCACATATCCGATCCGATCCGAAGCCCTGCACAACTTTCTGCAACTTTTTCCAGCAACTTGTTTACGCCGTTCGACGACGTTTTTGGCAAATCTAATTATTCTAATCAACCACAAATCATGTCAAATAGTCATAACAACATAGCAAACTAACCTCAAACACCAAAACGATGAATTTATATGTCAAAATGGATCAAACGTGCCCAAAACCACTTATTTTCCCCTTAATCACATTTAAGCATAACTAATGATAGAATTAGTAAAACATATCCAAATTAACCCAATTTTCTGTCATAGGCCTGAAATAATATTCTAGAATTTCTGCATATTTTTCCATATTTTTATGGCGCATAATTTCGCTAATTACCCCTTAATTACCCCTTAATCCCCTAAATTCCGGGATTAACAAAATTAGTCGAAATCAACCCAAATTCATATCAGAGGCATAAAATGGTGTTTTAGAATTTTAGGAATTTTTCTAGATTTTTCTGAGCCATAATTTCGCTAATTACTCTAACTAGCCATAATTAGTGAAAAAGCAAGCTAATCACTCACCTTTGCCACAACTAAAACCCCAAAACTGAAATATTCTCTGATTTGGCGCTGTTCCCAATCTTACACAGCAGCTCTACCTCGGTTCTCGTGCTAATACTCCTTGATTTGATGTTTGCTAAGCCTAATCTTCAATTAGAAAGTGATTAAGAGGTGTTTTGAAGAGATTTAAAGGGTGGAGGCCATGGCTAGGTTAAGAGGAATGAATAGTGACGGCTGAAAATGAGAAAAAGGTATTCTCCAAACCCTAACAGCCCTTTTAAACTCCTAATCCCGAAATTCCCCTTTGGGCTTAGCTGTTAATCACCCGGTTAAGCCCAATTAAGCTATTTTTCACCATCTGAAACTTGTTTCAGCCATATCTCCCAAACGATGAGTCCGTTTGGCTAATATGACCACTCTACGGAAAGAGAAACCATCATCCGAAGCCAATGGAAGTGGTTTCAGATCAAAATTCCTTTCCAGTCAAAAGTTATGGCCAAAACAATACCAACTAGGGGTAAAATGGTCATTTAAAAATCGGGAAAAATCATGAACATGGGAAATGACCCCAATAGTCGTCTCCCAAAGTTACATGACTATACGACTTCGTATGTGAAAGAAATACATATCCTACGATCCTATGAGGCGTAGAATACGGGTCGTTACAATCCACCTCCGCTGGTCGATGGTACGGAGCAAAAATCACAAGCCGAGACTCACGCGCTCTCAATCTCCTGCTTCCTGTACCAGATCTGGACGCCTTTACATTCTCTCTGCCGCTACCATCGCTCAAGTTCTGGATCTTTCAGACGATCTTGCATATGTGCCTTCTTCTCCTGTGATTCGCGAATCTGCTGATTCGCTGGATCTTTTAATGCGTGAGATGCCGTCTATACCCCAACTCCCTACCTCTGCTACAGCTAATTGTGAAACTTCCATTACCCAAATGCTCTTTGCAGCAAGAAATTTGCAAGCGAATCAAGGTAATACTCTTGATACTCTGAACTTGGCTGTTGGAGACACTGGTTTTCTTGATTTTGAAGGTCCGGCCAGTCAAAAGAAAGTTATGGCCACTGAGGATAATGTTGTAACTGTTGAGGCTATAAACAATAAAGTAGTCAATTTTAACGATGAAATTGTTGGTGAGATTGCTGTACCAACCATACCCTCCTCGGCCAATAGTAGCTCTGTTTCTCTGGATAGGGCTGATCCTGTTCGACAGAATGTCCAAGACAAACCACCATGTTGGAAATCGCTTTTTGAAACTCTTCCACACATCGCTAGAGAGTATCAACCGATACAATTCTCAAACCCTGTCCAAACTTTCTGTCCTGCTCCTCCAATGGACGTTCTCAACGAAGCTAAGGTTTTTTGGAAGGATTACGTCGTTGGTTTCTTTTTAGATTCCAAAATTCCCAATTTTGACATGCATGAAGCGTGTAGGAGTGCCTGGCGCTTACATGGACAACTAAGGATATCTCTTGTCAATGGTATGTATTATCTGAAACTCTCATCATTTGCGGAAAAGCAAAGGATTTTGCAAGCCGCTCCGGCAATCATTAGAGGGAAACCTTTCATTGTCACACCATGGAATGCATCTGTCGACAAAGCTAGAGACCAGGTCCTATCTATCCCTGTGTGGGCCCAATTCAACAATGTTCCTTCAGCGCTTCAACCTCTAATTGGGCTCAATTGGCTTGCGTGTCTTATCGGCAAGCTCAAATGTTTCGATGCCAACACGGTCGCTAGGAGGAATCTCACTTTTGCTAGAGCATTGATTGAAGTTACTCCAAATAAGCCACTACCATCATAGTTGAAGATTTGCATTGAAGAACACTTTTACTTTGTTGACGTTTCATACAAATGGAAACCGGAAATATGTATTGAGTGCAAATCTTTTGGACATTCTAAGGAGACATGTACTGCTACTAGTGACTCTATTCAGGCTGAGAAAGTGCCACTTCCACGGGCTCCACCTATGATCTGGGTTCCCAAACCCAAGCCTTTTGTTCCTCCAATTGATATTGTTGGAGATGAGAATTCTAATGCTAAGGTGCTGACACCAAGTCAAAGTTTCGGATGGGATAAAACAGAAAGGATACTGACTCACAACAACACAGGAATGAAGCATAAGTTGAGTGAAGGAACATATCACATTCATGTTGATGAGGGAGAGGTAACTCGAAAGTTAGTATATCAAGTTGAAGGAGAAGGCCTCATTCTAGCTAAGGATGGTGATGATGGTAAGAACAACGAGTAAATACTTCATGACACAGCATGGGACAGACGACACCTATATTCTGAGACCTCTCCATTCTTTGTGTTCGATCTGGCTACCCACTTTGCTGAGGCCGTGCAGGATGTTTCACCAGGTGATGCTGTTGGAGACTAGTTCTCTGACAGCGCATTGTAATCTAAGTAGTTTTGCTTAGCTCCTGTTCTTCATTTTATATGTACTCTGTGGATGGAACACACTAAAAACCAATAGCTGATTGTTTAACCCCAATCACCTGAACTTCTTGTATTTTATTATTGGTTATAATAAAAGGTGTTTGCGGTCACCTTAAAAACCGGTCGGCTTTGCCAAAAAAAAAAAAATCTGAGCCAATTAAATTTTTTTATTTTGGCAATTTTAATGAATTTTGAATATTTAAAATGATTTATTTTAACTAATAATAATGAGAAATTTATTTTGAATAGAATTAGAACGTATATATTTATTTGAATCGATGTTAGAATATAAATATTTATTTTAATTATAAAAGGAATTGAAAATGGCGTAGTAGTTTGAAAATTTGATTTCAAATTTCAAATGAATGTATAGGATTCAAAATAAATCAGATTTTAGCAAAACCAAAAATATTAGAATCTATTGAGAATATCCTTCTAACGAATCCAAAAAAATTGAAATTTCATAACTTGAATAAAAAGTTATGTCCAATTGAAAATTCAGAATAGTCGCTATGGAAAATATGGCCCTTAAAAGTGAAAATTTTGCAAGCGACTTCCATTTTCGACGAAACCACATTTGTTGGATTCGGGATGTCAAGTTATTGCTAGATTACAATTTTTATAATTTTCTAAATCAATATGTGAGCGTGGCAAAGGAAAATGTGTTTTATCAGTTTCAGTGAATTTGGATCGACCAGAAAATGGCCATTTTTCAAATGGTCTCCAAATTTGACGAAATTAGTTTTGTTAGGACCGTATCGTCAAAACATAGCTAGATTTATTTTTTGGGAATTTTTAAAATCAGTATGTGGTCCCGGTAAATTAAAATGTGCGTTTGAATTTAAAATATAATGATATATATTCTAAATTTAGCAAAAACTAATCGTAATAGTCAAATTGGCCTAGAAGACATATCACATTGTGTCCAGAATGGGGGTGTTTGGTTAATAGCGACAGTCGGTAGGTTCGAAGGAAAAAGTTACTTTTTGGAGGGTTATAAATAGAAATTTGGCCTAAGGTTTTGTAAATAAAAAAAACAAAAACAAAAAGTGGGCCGTCGTTCAAATCCTCCGCACCCCGGATGCTCAACCGCCGCCACCAGCTCCAGGGGCCACGGCCACAGTCCAGCCGCCGCCGATCGACGGCGCCTCCCCGGCCCCCTCCTCCTCCAACAACCTCTCCAGCCTACCTTCATGTCCCTTAAACCCTAGCTTCCCCAAACCACCACAGACCGCCCCCAATCCCGCCACCAATGGCCAGCCGCCGCCTCCCCTAGCCTCACAAGCCACCTGTGCCCCCCGACTTCCACACTTCCTCCTCCGCCTCCATTCTTCTTCTTCGAACTTCCATAGCCCAAAACGAACCCCAAACCCGCGTCACGTCCCACCGTGGGTCCTGCCTACGACTGTCGTCCACCTGAGCACCTTCCCCGAGCCTCCTCCGACCGTGGTGAGCATTTATTTTCATTTTCATTTGTATAGGTAATTAAAAATGCGATTTTTTAATTATAAATGTCGTAAATAAAAATATGATCTTTAATTATATGGATACCACGATATATATATGATTTTGATATTATAGAGATAATAAAAATATTAATTTTATTTATGTAGAGTAGTAAAAATATGATTTTTATTATGAAATTGCGAATATAAAGATTCGATTTTTATATGAGTAGCGGATTAAAAATAGAATTTTTATATAATAGAGAATATAAAAATTTGATCTTTATTTATGTAGCAAAATAAAAATCTAATTTTTAGTATATATATATATATATAGTGGAATGAAAACGGGATTTTTATAGCATTGAGATAAAAATGTGATTTTCTAACCTATACCGCATGAAACAGATCTCGTTTGAAACACGACGAAGATTTTCTACATAAGAAGAGTCGCAGCATTTGGTTTAGCTTCTAGGTGAGAACTCATCACTTTAATTTATTTTTCTAGTTGAAATATATACTAGGATGCTGACGGTACTTAGCAGCACCCGACACCCGTCGTCCAAAGACCATGGATGGCTTGTTTGTTCGATTGATTTTGTTGTGAAAATTGATTGTGTGATGTAGAATGGAATAAAATATTTTATAGTTAAAAATATTTTATTTTTAACGTGGGTATGAATAAAATAAATGTTTATAAACAAGTCGGATGATTTGTTTATGTACACATTTGACTGATATTGATTGGGACGACAAATTTTACACATCGCCCAACTGCAAAAATAAATCTGTGTTTGTTGTTTGAAAACCCCACACGGGTATTGGGATGATATATGACATACACTAATCCCAATATTTAGTTGTATGTCAATCGATTGGTTGACAGACTATTATAAGCGTTAAATATTTATATTTAATGCTTATGCAGGGTAGAATGCACTTTGGATGATTGTTGATTGTTTATCGTAGCTGTTGTATACATGTGTGTATGAAATCCATATAATCATATTATATGGTAATTGGTTGTGTCTGATTCCTGTTCAGAAAAGAATGAATATTTTAAAATAACGATTAATTTAAAATAACAAATATTTTCAAATAATATTCAAAAAAGAATCAAAATATGATTTTTGATGTCCGATTTGGGATGGACACGAAAATATTTAAATATATAAAGCCCTGTTGATTTGATTAACGATATTTTGACGTGAACGATATTCATATCGACTTTATTCATTTTTATAATGAATATCAAAAATGAATTGATTTCAAAATCTAATGTTTTGAAAATATTATCATTTATATATTGATGATGTGGAATATTCAATTTTGATTTGAAATTGAATATGAAGTTGAAATCGTTTTGAAAATGAATTTAAAATGATTAATAAAATACGTTTTAAAAGGAAATCAATGAAATATATAATATATATATTATATATATAATGACCCGAATAGAATACGCCGCGCCGCGGTTGTTCATGAATTTCGACCATTGACTTCGAACAGAAATTGCGGGAGATCGGGCCATTAGATTTTCCTAAAACCGGAACCGCTGGGTTCGTATTGAAAAGAGCTTTCTAACGAATATGGGAGATGTGAAATCTAACAGTTGGATTTGGAATTATGGCCAAATCAAATTTAGAAAAGGTCGCTGTTAGTGCAGTTCGATGGCCCTTTATGGAAATCGACTGCACTGGTCTTGATAAAATTATTAAAAATATCAATAATTTGTGTAAAATCATTAATAAATGACTTGAAAAGAACTGGGATGAAAAATTCCATATTTGAAAAGATAAAAATGTATTTTTGTCGAAATGAACTAGTTATGAACTAGAATTATAGATCCAAATATTTTTAAAACAAATAAATTGGATTTGAAATGGTTTTAAAAATAACCAGAATTTCCAATATATAAATTGGAAATGGATTTGAATTGAAATTGTCTTCGGAATATGTCGATGTTCGATTTCGTGATTATACAGATATTGTTATGGAAATTTGAAAGATATATAGATATATCGTTATTTCCAATACGATATTTGTTGATTTCAGAATTTGATATTGAATATAAGCCGATATATTTTCTATTCAGAGCCTTGTATTTAATATCAAATTGGATTTTGGGGTTTTCATGAATGGTATCTTTAATTATACTGTTCTT
This sequence comes from Allium sativum, assembly GCA_030737875.1. Taxonomy (NCBI): domain Eukaryota; kingdom Viridiplantae; phylum Streptophyta; class Magnoliopsida; order Asparagales; family Amaryllidaceae; genus Allium; species Allium sativum. The sequence continues at coordinate 695,593,003 of CM060926.1, forward strand.
AGATCCAATGGAGTTAAGAAAATTAGAAACTGACTAGAGATTAGTTAAGTTGAATGGTTTCCTGGGTATTGATCTGATGTTGGTTTCGGCCTTCGAGGTTAACACTTAGGGAATTGTTCTATTACAAATTTATGGTTAGAGACTGATAGGATGTGAATTGGGTTTGTTGTGAACTGTGTTTTAGGGACACTCGTTCTTTAACCCGATTTACAATGAAATGGGATTTGGAATTTACAAATCTTTTGTTAAGATTTAAAGGAGATTATCCAAAGTAAAGTTTTCCAATTTAACATATTAAATTGGAATTGAATGAAATTCGATTTGGTAATAATCGAAGTAAGCTTCTGTAGAGGAAGACAGTTAATATATATGGAATTTAAAAGACCTTGTCGTTATTCCATTGATATTATCGGTTGGATATGGAAGTTTATATCGATTTGTTTTCCATGAAGATTCCATTGTTAATGAATGTGATTTTGGGTTGTCGTGAATGGTATCTTTAATAATACTATTCCTAGACCCAATGGAGTTAAGAAAATCAGGAACTAACTGGAGAATAGTTCAGTTAAACGGTTTTCTGGGTATTGATCTGATGTTGGTATCAGCCTTTGAGGTTAATACTTAGGGAATTGTTCACTTGCTAATTTACGGTTAGAGGCTGATGGAATGGAATGTGATTTTAAGTTTATCGTGAACCGTGTTTTAAAGGACATTGGTTCTTTAACCCAGTTAATGGCAGGAATAAGATTTTGGGTTGTCGTGAATGGTATCTTTAATAATACTGTTTTTAGACCCAATGGAGTTAAGAAAACTAGAAACTAACTGCAGATTAGTTAAGTTGAATGGTTTCATGGGTATTGATCTGATGTTGGTTTCGGCCTTCGAAGTTGATACTTAAAAAAATTTCACTTGCTTATTTACGGTTAAAGGCTGATGGAAGGGAATGTGATTTTAGGTTTATCGTGAACCGTGTTTTAAATGACATTGGTTCTTTAACCTATTTAAAGGCAGGACATGATTTCCCAAGTTAAACAATCGTTAATATTGACTTTTGGGAAGATTAAAACCAAGTGGAGTTTTAATGCATCTTTAATTAGATTCAAATGATATCCAAAGGAAGATTAAAGAATAAATTTAAAGAATTTATCTTTGATAAAATTAATGGGAACCTTTCCCAAAGTATAATAATAGCACTTGTTTATTATATGCGCGAGTTATTTAGAAAGACCAGGTTTATCTCATTTTGAATAACTGATTCGACGATATGTCGAGGATGGAGGCAGTGGTTGAAGACAGGAGGTCTTCATATCGTTTGGATGATTACTGATGTCTCGATTGGGCTGTACACCCAAGACAAGTTAATAAGTGGTGATCGTCCAGACGTACTTGGAGATCGATGGATATGCGAGGGCCTCTCCCCTGTATTGGACATATGGGGGAGGAATAAGGTGCCCCCGGTTTCGTTCAAACCCAGAACGAACTTGTAAATGGATGTGTGTGTCTGACATCAGATGTCATTCTGTGTGATTGATATACATTGGTTGCATAGCGTGAATTGCCTGTGCGGCATGCTGATATGCAAATGATCAAGGCTTCTGTTGAAAAGTAGAGTCTTGTGGTTGATGATCAAAGCACGGCCTTTATGGCATAGCTTTGTGTAGCATTAATTCGCGAGCCTCACACCCCGGTGTGAACCAGAAACGGGGGAGGACTACAGGGAGGGCATGCATTTCCTTTTAGCTAGGAGTGGTGTCAGCGTTTTACTAGCCCTGACATTTTACTTATGTGGATGATGGATTGCGAGGCATCTCGGTTATATCGGTCGTTCCAGGGCCGATAGTTTGGTTGGTATATGACCAGTTTACGCCCCATAGGGCGGGGAAATGCAGTGTTCAGGCATTTTAATCCTCATCGAGTGGACCGGCCCTGACGATCCAAGGCTTGTCTGCATGCTTTCCTGTGATATGGGCTAGATTGTCTTGAAGCGGTAAGGATGATCCCTTGCTTTGGTTCACAGACAGAAATCCAACTTCCAACACGTGACTTTGGGGTTTTAATTGTAAACCTATATATGGCAACATAGTGGTATGGAGCACTTATGCCGTCTATGATTGATACTTATGATTGAAATTGTTTTGACACTATACACTTATAGTAATAATAAAACATGAAATTTTACGTACCAAGCATTCTTGGCTATTATAAGGTAAAAACTCTATCCTCCAGCTTGCATTGTGTGATGGGACCTGAGTCTTATAATAGCTTCATTGTTCTTTATTTAGCATTGCGCTGTTGTTTTTTATGCACTGGTATTCTTGGGAGGAAACCCATTCCGTGTTATACGGCGTCGTCCCTTGATTTATCTAACTTTAAAATAATGATTAAAAGCTGTTTTATTTCTCACACCAGTCACATGACTGACGCAGAGTTTATTGTTTTAACCTAAACTCTGGGTGCCCCTATTTTCCATAAGGGTAGCTGGTAGTTTTGGTTTTGCAGATTTATATTCACAGGATCTTGGTTTACAGCAGGAATGATATTCGAAAAGCTTTGTATCCGCATATTCTTTTTAGTTGTGTTTGGTATTATTTTCCGCTGCATTGCAACTTGTAAATCTCTGATATTTGGTAAATGTGTAATATTTATTCATACTCTGTATATTCTTGTATTCTGATGAAATTGTTGTAATAAGCAATGAAATGTTCTTCTATTTGTGTTCTGATTCGTCCTGTCCTCAAAAGCGATCCATGCTTTCCCTCACGGGGAAGTGATGGGTCCTTACAGCGGTAACGGAGCTTTGGTTTAAAGAGCTCGGAGAACAAGACACGTTAGAACCAAATGAAAGAATTCATCAGAGATTGGATTAGTAATATCCAATGAAAATGACTCGTTAGAGATAGGATCAGTAGTATCCTAGAACGAGTGTGAAGAGTGAAATTTTAAAAATAAAATTGAAAACAAATTTTGTTATGAAAATTTAAACTTTATTATTCGCATTTGAATATTTATTTTTATATTGATTTGGACAATCAAGTATATAAATATTTTGCATATACGTCTGATCGACGTGTATTCGAAGTTTTAATATACTGGATAAATATAGAATCACACTATAGTCGCCGGATATGGTTCTAATGATTGCTATGCATCATCAGCATTTATGTTCAAGTTTCGAAAGTGAGATTTCTATATATTTCCAACAGACTGGTGTGAGAACCAAAACTAGATAGGGTTATTGTTGTGATTTGGCATCAAAAACATGATATTTGACTATGTATTGAAGTTATATGCTTGAAACGATAATCCGCTAATTGATTGATGGTTGTTTTGTTGATTATTAATTTAACTAATGAGATTGTGGAAACTAATATGTACATGAAAGGTAAATTTAGCCGAATCAAGTCAAATGTTGAACTGAATTTAAAATTGTTTGGAAATGCATACATGTACATATATATACATTGAACATGTCATAGTAAGGAGGCTGGAGAAGAATAAAATTCTTTGCCCGACAAATAGGTACATGTTTATTGTATTTCTTGGAGTTTTTGATGATTTTATGAGCCGATTTTCTAGCCGCTTGGCTGTTTCTTTTTATTTTTGAGATGAGAGGGCCTGTGTGGCGGTTTGGGGATTTTCCCGGTGCTCCCGTACAAAGGAGGTTATGGCGAAATTTTTCGAAAATTTAGGGTGTTAACCAAATTTTTGAAAAATTTGAAAAGCTCTTAGAAACTGAAAAGTTGAAGAACTTAAGCCATAATGAAAAGAATGAAAGTTGAGTTTGTTCGCAAAACAACTTTCAACTCCGTTCCTTTTCGAGGACGAAAAGATTTTAAGTGGAGGAGATTGTAACAACCCGGAAAATCCGAGCCAATTTAAAATTATTATTTTGACAATTTTAATGAATTTTGAATATTTAAAATGATTTATTTTAAATAATAACGACGAGAAATTTATTTTGAGTAGAATTAGAATGTATATATTTATCTGAATCGACGTTAGAATATAAATATTTATTTTAATTATAAAAGGAATTGAAAATGGCGCGGTAGTTTAAAAATTCGATTTCAAATTTCAAATGAATGTACAGGATTCAAAATAAACCAAATTTTAGCGAAACCAAAAATATTAGAATCTATTTGATAATATCTTTCCAACGGATCCAAAAAATTAAAATTTCATAGCCGTAATAAAAAGTTATGTCCAATTGAAAATTCAGAATAGTCGCTATGGAAAATATAGCTCTTAAAAATGGAAATTTTGCAAATGCCCTCCGTTTTCGACGTAACCACTTTTGTTGGATCTGGGATGTCAAGTTATTGCTAGATTCCAATTTTCGTAATTTTCTGAATCAATATGTGAGTGTGGCGAAGGAAAACATGTTTTGTTAGTTTTAGTCAATTTAAATCAACCAGAAAATGGCCATTTTTCAAACGTTCTCCAAATTTGACGAAATTTGTTTCGTTAGGAACGTATCATCAAAACATAGCTAGATTTATTTTTTTGGGAATTTTTAGAATCAGTATGTGGTCTTGGTAAATTAAAATGTGCATTTGAATTTAAAATATAATGATTTATATCTTAAATTTAGCGAAACCTGATCATAACAGTCAAATTGGCCTACAGGACATATCCCATTGTGTCCGGAATTGGGGTGTTTGGTTAAGAGCGATAGTCGGTGGGTTCGATTTGGAACTCGAAGGAAAAAGTTACTTTTTGGAGGGTTATAAATAGAAATTTGGCCTAGGGTTTTATAAATAAAAAAAACAAAAAGGGGGTCGTCATTCAAATCCTCTGCACCCCCGATGCTCAACCGCCGCCGCCAGCTCTAGGGGCAGCCGCCCCAGTCCAGCTGCCGCCGATCGACGGCGCCTCCACCTCCCCGGCCTCCTCCTCCGACACCCTTTCCAGCCTCCCTTCGTGTCCCTTAAACCCTAGCTTCCCCAAACCACCGCAAACCGTCCCAAGCCCACCGCCAATGGCCAGTCGCTGCCTCACCTAGCCTAACCCGCCACCTGCGCCGCCCCCTGACCTCCACACTTCCTCCTCCGCCTCCGTTCTTCTTTTCCGAACCTCCACAGCCCAAAACGAACCACAAACCCACGTCTCAGCCAACCGTGGGTCCTGCCTACGACCGCCGCCGACCTGAGCACCTTCCCCAAGCCTCCTCCGACCGTGGTGAGCATTTATTTTCATTTTTTTTTGTATAGGTAATTAAAAATGCAATTTTTTAATTATAAATGTCGTAAATAAAAATATGATCTTTACTTAAATGGATAGCGATATATATATGATTTTGAAATAAAAATATGATTTTTATATTATAGAGATAATAAAAATATGATTTTATATTATAGAGGTAATAAAAATATTATTTTTATTTATGTAGAGTAGTAAAAATATGATTTTTATTATGAAGTAGTGAATATAAAGATTTGATTTTTATATGAGTAGTGGATTAAAAATAGAATTTTTATATAATAGAAAATATAAAAATTTGATCTATATTTTTATAGCGAAATAAAAATCTGATTTTTAGTGTATATATATATATATTTATAGTGGAATGAAAACATGATTTTTATAGCGTTGAGATAAAAATGTGATTTTTTAACCTATACCGCGTGAAACAGATCTCGTCGGAAACACGACGAAGATTTTCTACATAACAAGAGTCGCGACATTTGGTTTAGCTTCTAGGTGAGAACTCCTCGCTTTAATTTATTTTTCTGGTTGAATTATATATTAGGATGCAGACGGTGCATAGCAGCACCCGACACCCGTCGTCCACAACCATGGACGACTTGTTTGTTTATTTGATTTTGTTGTGAAAATTGATTGTGTGATGTGGAATGGAATAAAATATTTTATAGTTAAATATATAAATTTTAACATGTATATGAATAAAATAAATATTTATACACAAATCAGACGATTTGTTTATGTACGCATTTGATTGATATGGATTGGGACGTTAAATTTTACACATCACCCAACTGCACAAATAAATCTATGTTTGTTGTTTGAAAACCCCACACGGGTATTGGGATGATATATGACATACACTAATAACAATATTTAGTTGTATGTCAATTTATTGGTTGACATACTGTTATAAGCGTTAAATATTTATATTTAATGTTATGCAGGGTAGAATGCAATTTGGATGATTGTTGATTGTTTATCGTGGCTGTTGTATACATGTGTGTATGGAATCCATATAATCACATTATATGGTAATTGACTATGTCTGATTCCAGTTCAGAAAAGAAAGAATATTTTAAAATAACAAATATTTTCAAATAATATTCAGAAAAGAATCAAAATATGATTTTGATGTCCGATTTGTGATGGACATGTAAATATTTAGATATATAAAGCAGTGTTGATTAGATTAACACCATTTTGACGTGAACGATATTCATATCGACTTTATTCATTTTTATAATGAATATAAAAAATGAATTGATTTCAAAATCTATTGTTTTGAAAATATTATCATTTATATATCGATGATATGGAATATTCAATTTTGATTTGAAATTGAATATGAAGTTGAAATCATTTTGAAAATGAATTTAAAACGATTTATAAAATAAGTTATAAAAGGAAATCGACGAAATATATATAATATATATTCTATATATATATATATATATATATATATATATATATATATATATATATAATGGCCTGAATAGAACGCGCCGCACTGCGACAGTTCGTGAATTTCTACCATTGACTTCGAACGGACATTACGGGAGATCCGACCGTCGGATTCTCCTAAAACCGGAACCATTGGGTTCGTATCAAAAAGATATTTCTAAAGAATACAGGAGATTTGAAATCTAATAGTTGGATTTGGAATTATGTCCAAATCAAATTTGGAAAAGGTCGCTGTAAGTGCAGTTCGATGGCCGTTTATGGAAATCGACTGTACGGGCTTTGATAAAATTATTAAAAATATCAATAATTTGTGTAAAATCATAATAAATGATTTGGAAAGAATTGGGATGAAAAATTCCATATTTGAAAAGACAGAAATGTATTTTTATCAAAATGAACTAGTTATGAACTAGAATTATAGATCCAAATATTTTTAAAACAAATAAATTGGATTTGAAATGGTTTTAAAAATAACCAGAATTTCCAACATATAAATTGGAAATGGATTTGAATCGAAATTGTCTTCGGAATATGTCGATGTTGGATTTCGTTATTATACATAAATTGTTATGGAAATTTGAAAGATATATAGATTTATCGTTATTTCGAATACGATATTTGTTGATTTCAGAATTTGATATTGAATATAAGCCGATATATTTTCTCTTTAGAGCCTTGTATTTAATATCAAATTGGATTTTGGGTTTGTCGTGAATGGTATCTTTAGCAATACTGTTTTTAGTACCAATGAAAATTAGAAACTGACTGGAGATTAGTTAAGTTGAATGGTTTCCTGGGTATTGATCTGATGTTGGTTTCGGTCTTCGGGGTTAACACATAGGGAATTGTTCTCTTACTAATTTACAGTTAGAGACTGATAGAATGTGAATTGGGTTTGGTGCGAACTGTGTTTTAGCGACATTCGTTCATTAACCCGATTTACAGTGAAATGGTATTTGGAATTTACAAATCTTTTGTTAAGATTTAAAGGAGATTTTCCAAAGTAAAGTTTTCCAATTTAATATATTAAATTGGATTTGAATGGAATTCGATTTGATAACAATCGAAGTAAGCTTCTTAGAGGATGACGGTTAATATATATGGAATTTAAAAGACCTTGTCATTATTCCATTGATAATGTTGGTTGGATATGGAAGTTTATATCAATTATATATGTATATATCAATTTGTTTTCCATGAAGATTTCATTGTTAATGGAATGTGATTTTGGGTTGTTGTGAATGGTACCTTTAATAATACTATTCCTAGACCCAACGGAGTTAAGAAAATCAGAAACTAACTGAAGGTTAGTGAAGTTGAATGGTTTCCTGGGTATTAATCTGATGTTGGTTTCGGCCTTCGGGGTTAATACTTAGGGAATTGTTCACTTGCTAATTTACGGTTAGAGGCTGATGGAATGGAATGTGATTTTGGGCTTATTGTGAACTGTGTTTTAAAGGACATTGGTTTTTTAACCCAATCAAAGGCAGCAATATGATTTTGGGTTGTCGTGAATGGTATCTTTAATAATACTGTTCTTAGACCCAATGGAGTTTAGAAAATTAGAAACTAACTGGAGATTAGTTATGTTGAATGGTTTCCTGGGTATTGATCCGATGTTGGTTTCGGCCTTCGGGGTTAATACTTAGGGAATTGTTCACTTGCTAATTTACGATTAAAGGATGATGGAAGGGAATGTGACTTTGGGTTTATCGCGAACCTTGTTTTAAATGACATTGGTTCTTAAACCCAGTTAAAGGCAGTATATGATTTCCCAAGTTAAACAATCGTTAATATTGATTTTTGGGAAGATTAAAGCCAAGTGGAGTTTTAATGCATCTTTAATTAGATTGAAATGATATCCAAAGGAAGATTAAAGAATAAATTTAAAGAATTTATCTTTGATAAAATTAATGGGAACCTTTCCCAAAGAATAAGAATATTTGAATAAAGGAATATTCTGGATTGGAATGAGGCGTATGTTGTGTTTTTATAGCACTTGTTTATTATATACGTGAGTTATTCAGAAAGACCGGGTTTATCTCATTCTGAATAACTGATTCGACAATATGTCGATGATGAAGGCGGTGGTTGAAGACCGGAGGTCTTCACATCGTTTAGATGATTACTGATGTCTCGATAGTGCTGTACACCAAAGAAAAGGTAATAAGTGGTGATCGTCCAGACGTACTGTGAGATCGACGGATATACGAGGGCCTCTCCCTGTATTGGACATATGGGGGAGGAATAAGGTGCCTCTGGTTTCGTTCAGACCCAAAACGAACTTGTAAATGGATGTGTTTCTGACATCAAATTTCATTCCATGTGATTGATATACATCGGTTGCATAGCGTGAATTGCCCGTGTGGCATACTGAAATGCAAATGATCAAGGCTTCTATTGAAAAGCAGAGTCTTGTGGTTGATGATAAAAGCATAGTCTTTGTGGCATAGCTTTGTGTAGCGTTAATTCGCGAGCCTCACACCATGGTGTGAACTAGAAACGGGGGAGGACTGCAGGGAGGGCATGCGTTTCCTTCTAGCTTGGAGTGGCGTCAGCAATTTACTAGCCCTGACATTTTACTTATGTAGATGATGGATTGCGAGGCACCTCGGTTATATCGGTCGCTCCCAGGCTGATAGTTTGGTCAGGATATGACCAGTTTACGCCCCATAATGATGGGAAACACGGTGTTCAGGCATTTTAATCCATATCAAGTGGACCGGCCCTGACGATCCAAGGCTTGTCTGTGCGCTTTCCTGAGACATAGGCTAGATTGTCTCGAAGCGGTAAGGATGATCGCTTGCCTGGGTTCACAGATGGAAATCCAGCTTCCAATACGTGACTTTGCAGTTTTAATTGTAAAGCTATATATGGCGACATAGTGGTATGAGGCACTTATGCCGTCTATGATTGATACTTATGATTGAAATTGTTTTGACACTATGCACTTATAGTAATAATAAAACATGAAATTTTACGTACCAAGCATTCTTGGCTATTATAAGGTAAAAACTCTATCCTCTGGCTTGCGTTGCATTGTGTAATGGGACCTGAGTCTTAAAATAGCTTCATTTTTCTTTATTTAGCATTGCGCTGTTGTTTTTTATGCACTGGTATTCTTGGGAGGAAACCAGTTCCCTTGATTTACCTAACTTTAAAATAAAGATTAATAACTGTTTTAGTTCTCACAACAGTCACATGACTGACTTGGAGTTTATTGTTTTAAGCTAAACTCTGGGTGCCCTTATTTTCCACAAGGGCAGCCGGTAGTTTTGGTTTTGCAGATTTATATTCACAGGATCCTGGTTTACAGCTGGAAAGATATTCGGAAAGCTCTGTATCCGCTTATTCTTTTCAGTTGTGTTTGGTATTATTTTCCACTGCATTGCCACTTGTAAATCTCTGATATTTGGTAAATGTGTAATATTTATTCATACTCTATATAATCTTGTATTCTGATGAAATTGTTGTAATAAGCAATGAAATGTTCTTCTGTTTGTGTTCTGATTCGTCTTGTCCTCAAAAGCAATCATTGCTTTCCCTCACGGGGAAGTGATGGGTCCTTACAGTGGTATCGGAGCTTTGGTTTTCAAAGCTCGGAGAACAAGGCACGTTAGAACCAAACAAAAGAATTCATCAGAGATCGGATTATTAATATCCAATGAGAATGAATCATTAGAGATAGGATCAATAGTATCCTAGAACGAGTGTAAAGAGTGATATTTTTAAAATAAAATTGAAAACAAGTTTTGTTCTGAAAATTTAAACTTTATTATTCGTATTTGAATATTTATTTTTATATTAATTTGGACAATCAAGTATATAAGGATTTTGCATATACATCTGATCCACATGTATTCAAAATTTTAATATACTGGATAGATATAGAATCACACTCTAGTTGCCCGGAGATGGTTCTAATGATCGCTATGCATTATCAACATTTATGTTCAAGTTTCGAAAGTGGGATTTCTATATATTTCCAATTGAATGGTGTGAGAACCAAAACTAGATAGGGTTATTGTTGTGATTTGACATTAAAAACATGATTTTTGACTATGTATTAAAGTTATATGTTTGAAACGATAATCCACTAATTGAATGATGGTTATGTTGTTTGATTATTAATTTAACTAATGAGATTGTTGAAACTAATATGTACATGAAAGGTAAATTTAGCCAAATCAAGTCAAATGTTGAACTGAATTGAAAATTGTTTGGAAATGCATACATGTACATATATATGTACATTGAACAGGTCATAACAAGGAGGCTGGAGAAGAGGAATAAAATTGTTTGTCTGACAAATAGGTACATGTTTATTGTATTTCTTGGGGTTTTTGATGATTTTATGAGCCGATTGGCTAGCCGCTTATACTCATGTACACCATACATGATATCATCAGCTTATTATTGTACGTTAACCAAATCTCACAGATCCTAGATTCACATATAAGACAGGAAAGGTTGTCTATTTCAAAACTCCAGAATGGTTTTCATGTCTAATTACTCCCCGTAACTAAAGACAATCCCATCACATCAAAAGCGTACAACATAATCTCACTGAAATTTGCACATCAATTTTTTTTAACAATGATAAATATAAGGTTAAATTCAAGAACAATTGCTTTTACTTTTGATATGAAACACATTTTCTATTTAATTAAAGAGTTTGAATCGAAATGTCGTAGCATCTACAACATAACTGTCACATGATCCACAATAATAACAATCCTCAAAATAGCCTATCAGAAAAGCATCCAAATAGAACATGAAAATCAAGCAGTTATACCATAATCGAGCCCTAGTAAGGTAAGAGATGAGAAATTCAAAAAATACGGAATATAAATCAATGAACGATTACAATTTGGGCTAATTAGCTACACCATAAGAAAAACCTAGCAAGATAGAGATGGGAAAATAGCAGCATTCAAATATTTCATACACAGTCCGAATAGAACTATAAAATTGAGTTAAAGAATTCATACATTAATTTACCTGTACCATGAGCGGAGATTTTCGCTGGCTTCCGCAACGTTGTTGAGTGGAGTACGATGGAGTTAACAATGACATGAGTAAGTTAATCAGTTTGATTCCTTCAGCAGAGGACTTTGGGGGAAAAGGAATTTCTTCGAAAGAGGGATTTGGGGGGAAGGGAATATGGGTTAAAAATGTCTAAGTATGAGCGGGAGTGGAATAGAAAATAGGTGGTCATATTTCTTTTTTTTTTTAACCACGCGGACTAATTTTTCTTAGGCGGGGAAGTGAATTTTTTTTGTCGCGTTTATACTACGAGTGAAAACACCTTTTTTGCATTTACAAATAAACACCACCGATTTTTGCAACAAAAAATCATTTTTCTTGTAGTGTGGGCTAAAAAATTCATTTGATTCACCTTTACCATTTCACTTTACTTAACTTCGATTAGACTAAGTTTAATTTCATTTGGTTCACTTCTATTTTTCCATCTATCAACTCTTATTTACTTAACTTGTATAAGTCAAATTTGGAGTTTGAATAATTTTAATTATTTTACAAATTACAAACATGGTCTTTTAATCCAAGTTCTTAGCCTTAATAAATTTACATAACTTCTTTTATACTCGGATTATTTACCCAGTTTACTTAATTACATGACATGACCCCTTAATTTATAATAATTTTAGTTAATTTTTTTTGACCATCTGCTCATTTCAAAGGATCACTTCCCCTTCGAAAACCATATCCAGGATCCATACTTGTATTGATATAAATATATCAATCTGATTTAACTTTTAACTTGTAGATTTGAAGATAAGCAAGCCCCTCTCACCATACATCAGAGTTATAGTTTGAATTGGCAAGAGGTATTTAATTATAGAAATTCTACAATCAAGTGCACATAGCAAAGTTAGGTAATATTCTTCCCAGTTATATTCCTAACTTCTTTTACTAATATAATAGTGTTGGATTCCAGTTTAAATGTAGTGCTAAAACTCTCCAATTTTAGTAATTATAGTAGACCATCTAACGTGTTAATGATCCTTCAGACAAGTTTTTCAATTCTAAGTTGCATAGGGATAAAACAGTATGAATAAGTTGCCAACTATTTGCAAACATCTAGCAGTCATTTTCCTAAGCTTTTGACCTGCTAGATTCCATGTATACATGTAAATATGAATATAAGTAACAGTTTCTTTTTCCTATTAAATACATTAACTACTCTTAACTAAGACCTTCTTCGAAAGACATAAATCTATATAAGAAACATGGGAAGATAATTTATAGATCTTCCAAAACCATATAAATATCCATCATATTCCAACAGTAATATTCAAAAGTTAGAACTGAGTTAAACAGTTTTTATGTAAAGAGGATAATCATTGCTTTGAGAATCTACCATAAATGGGTGCATTTTCTATTAAAGAATAGCATACATTTAGGCATGTAGACTGGCTAGGTGCACCCTGACCCTGTATCAGGTCTCCTTTTAACACATAAAAATAAAATGCATATATCTTATACAAAACTGCTTAAAAACATATTACCATTTAAACATTTCTACCTACGTGAAGCCTTCGATTTACCTAATCATTCCACATACCCTAAATCATAAATATGCCAGATTTTTTCAGGGTAAATAACCATTTAAGTCTTAATCATCACTCTGCCAGTTTATTAAGGTGATAGATAATATCTACTTAATAAACCAAAAAGTAGCAAACAAACATAACAATTTGCAATACAAAGTCTCTCTCTTAAGTCACTTCAGGTATTTAACTACTACTAGGCTACTGCCATTAACTAAACAAGCATATCATCAGCATCAAGCTACTCCAATTCACCCCTTTATTTAGCTTCTTCCTGACCTACAGTCACTCTTGAGGCTACCCCCAAAAAGTATTCATACAAAAAGAGGGTCAGAAAAATAAGCCTGTGTGAGTAATTCCTTTCAACCTATCATTTAATTTCTATAAGCAATATGTAATATTTAAACCACTTTTGAATGTACCATTCTATTAGTGTAAATACATCCATATGGTCAGTTCCCAATTTCTTTTCACTTGCCTACATAATCTGAATCAAGGTAACAGTATGCGTATGCGGATAAGTATAATATTTTCATAACAAATATTAAATCATATCAAAATATTATCATACATACAAACCCTCCCAAATTACCCTGCATATGGTCAAATTTTGTTTTCCCTCCAATCTTCTAATTGCCTTGCTTCCGGCAATACTCATTCTTGGGTTAACTCATACTTATAGATATACTATTCATTCACATTAGGGATTTCACTGTCACTACTCAATTATTTTGTACACACTGATTGGGTATAACAATTGCCTCAATCACTCAAGTCCATAGGCTTAAACAAGCCATGTTTAAGCTTGCACAATGTCCACAATGCACAGCTATTAAGTAGCTTTTACTGCCCACCTGTGCCTCCATTTCTTTTTCCTGTAGCCTCACACATTTTCCCTTTCTAAAAGGTCACTTAAATACTCTGAATATCTATGTATTCTATAACACCCCATAATTTTAACAATACTTAAGATGATAAATTAAATAATAATTGAATAAATATTCAGAATTAAGTGGAACGGACTGAGCCATTGCATTCGTCTTGGAATTCTGGTCAAAATAGACATCTGGTTTGCATAAAACGGACATCGTATGAAGAAGGTACTAAGGTTTGAAGTTTGTATATGCATAGGAATATATATATATATATATATATATATATATATATGTTGTATATAACGGTGTTGTATACACAATTATATGATTTTTGTTTGATGATAACAACCAAATATATTTTTATTATAAATGTGTTTGGTACTGTACTGTTATATATAGACATCACAGCAATGAATATAATATTTATATTTAAATAAAATACGACTGTACAGAAATTCAAATATTAACACAGTATTTTATTTAAATAGAATATTTTATTTCAATATTCAAACAGTACAACTCTGTATAACTCCACTATTTAAACATTCACTGTATATTGTACTTGTATATAAACAGAATATAATAGACAAGTTCGTTTGGCAATAAAATGATATTTTATTTCAATCAAATTTGTTTATTACATATATCTGTAAAATTCTCTCATAGCTCCTCAGTACAGTTTATTCATTGTCACTCAGTCATACATATACACAGTTACATTTCATATATATCTATTTTCACTTGTATATACAGACTCATACATTCACTGACTGACACCACACACTGTCCTCTTATCCTCAGCTTTCAGTCCATTCATCACAGTCAGTCCAGTCATCCCTCGCTTACCTGTCACACATGAAACAGAAACACACAGTATACTGCAATAGAAATAATACTGAATATATGCAAATATAAATTTTATTTTTAAAATTTTATTTGCCTCAGATTTCTGGTGTGTTTCTCATCATTTTTCATGACTTGATCTGTTTTATAAAAACCATCAATCTGTGTCTAGACAGCTTGTGATATTCACAGTGATACACTGTAAATACCACAAGGCAGACAGTATGTATATACAATGCAGGGACAGGAAAATATGTCTGATGGCTGCATATACACACATGTATAAATATACATATGTGCACTGCCTCGCCAATCAGAATATAGTGTATGCAACTGAGGAGGAGCCATGTGGACCATCTCGACTCAGTGCTACAACAAACATTCAAGTGAAAGCTCAACATAGTTCAAACATGGTTCAAATCAAAACGGCAATGAAAAGGGGTCGAACCATAGTCGAGAAAAGTCATGGCACATATACAGGAAAGCTAAAACTCAATGTCAACATGAAACAAAGACATGGCAGCAATGATCAAGTGGTGCATGGATCAAGACAGGGCAATGCAGCAAGGATCAGAATGGACAGGTCAAGTGGTCGAGTCTCATTGTTCAAGTGTCGAGCCAAGGTCCAAAACAATGCAGCATGGTCATGGAGTTCAGCAAGTATAGTAAAGGCAATTTCAAAACAAACTAGCAAGCATGGTAGTACAATGGACAGTGCAGTTCACAAATAAATGAGGCATGGTGGTGATGCATGGCAAACAAACATCATCAAGGATCATACACAAATTGTGCAACAAATAGTTAGGTCACAAGCACAAGTGAAACAAGGCTACAGCAGCATGATGGTGTCAAGACAGTGTACAACAACATATTATGAACAGTGACAGCAAGGAGCAATACAGTTGCACAATGGGTCTCAAGAGTGCAAATGAATTCATATAAAACAAATATACATGCAATATACAATGGTGCAAAGAAATCTGGATATGCCTAGAGCATGTGTGCATGTATAACAGTTCAGAATTGTATGTTTCAGCAAGTACACATTTCAGAATGGCCGAGCACCAAGTTAGGTACAAATTCAAACTGAAATGGACAAGGCATATACAGGTGATCAATGCAGAAAGTCATAGTGAATGAATACATCATGCACACGCACATGTCAACATACAAGCAAATATGGTTTAGCAGTGAAGTTTTTTTTGTTTGGCAAGAGTTAAATCATTTCCAGAAAAGCATTTTTTGCCAAGTGTTTTAAAAACATTCCAAATTCAATCTTGGCAACAAAAGAGAATACACGCAAGCAATTCTTTATAGCCGAGAATTAAAAAGAGGAAACTTGCAAATCAGGGACAAATCAATCAGCAGCATTGGTGACCAGAATTTAAGGAAGAAAAATCTTTTTCAATCTGTTTCCAGTTGTTAGAAAGAAACGGTTTGTTTTATTTCAGGAAGTCTCGGCAAATTTAACAATCAATAATTCATCAATCATTCTGGAATTATATTTAAGGCAAGGGTATAATCGATTTCAACTTTTCAGAGAAACATGTTCTTTGATGCAAAATCCATGCAAGGAGATTATATGGAAACAAATCAGACCGTTTTATCAAGAATCAGCAAAAGGGAAAACTCGAGAAATCAACATAATTCAGGGACAATCCATTTCCAGATTTATTTCAATAAAATCAGCAATTCTAGTCAAGCAAATTTAATTGTAAATTCACTGCAACAAAGAGGGGACAGCAAAGCATATTTCCAGAATTACTTCATTGCATTCAAATCAATACAGCAATTCAAAAAGGGACCATGAATATATATTTTTTTCTCAAAATTTCCTAAATCAATCTCGGCAAGAATTAAATTTTCCAGAATCTGTTTTGAAGGACAAAATATATGTCCAGGTTCATTTGAAGATTTAAATCACAAGGATCACGCAAGTACAATCAAAACCGAGAATTCAAAGCAGAGAATTCAAAAGGGGAAACCCTAATCAGATCGAGCCATTCTTTGGTGAAATCAGAGTTTATGTAGGGTTAGTTTATCCCTATTTAAACACCCTCATCATCATCGGCTATAAATAGATCGAAAACCCACAAAAAAAAAGGAGAGCAAGCAATTTCAAGCAGATACTCAAAATCAAAATTACTCACAGTTTCGATCAGACCAGAGAACAACCCTCAAATCAGAGAGCAATAGATTGAAGAAACAAGGCGCAAGAGAATTGAAGCAATAACAATCATCATCTCGCTCAGAAACCGATTGATTTGGGGAGAATTGCAAAACCCTAGCCGCCATTTCTTTTTCCACAGAATAAAGAGATCGGGTGAAATGAAAATGAGAATGGGCCGGCCAAATGACAAAAGGGGCTTTGGCTTTGTTTATTAAAAAAAGGGGATGACCCCTTACATTTAAACTCCCCCATTCAATTTCAAAAGGATCTCCTTTGTTTTTATTTGTGTTGTATTTTAATTTCGTTTTGTAAATCGAACCAAAACAGTTTTAGAGTCTGTAAAACTCTAGGGGAGTTTCAGTTAGGGTTTAACTGACAGTACTAGAATCTGTAAAATCTAGGAATACAGGTTACGGGTTTGTAATCCGGGGAAAATCTGATTCAGGGGTTTGAATCAGTCTAGGATTTTGAGCGTAGGGTTAGAATAGGAGCAGGGATTGCAAGTGTACATGGTCTTGTATGCGGGATCTGTTCTATCACCTAGTAGAAACCTTAGAAATGCAGCAGTAGGCAGAGTTTTGCCGAAGCTGGGTATATTTGTGTGTGATTTACTTTCTGCATTTCTGTTTTTGTTATATTCTGTAATCTGTTTATTATATATATCTCGTTAAATTTTTAATTCAGTTAAAAACTGTGAAAAACCCTATTCACCCCCCCTCTAGGGTTATTCTAGATCCAACAAGTGGTATCAGAGCAGGTTATTTCATTAACCCTAGAAACATGGATCATAGTTGTCAGTCTTATGAGAGTCAGTCCAGTAATATTCCAATTATTTTTAAGGGAACAGATTTTTCAATTTGGAAATCTAATTTCGAATCATATTTAAAATCTGTTAATCTTGATTATTGGAATATTATTGAAAATATGGAAGATATGTCAAATAAGACGAATAAGGTTTTAAATGCTCAAGCTATGCATATTTTATATTCTTATCTTGATAATAATCAGCTTGACTTTATCTCTCATTGTTTAACTGCGCAGGACATCTGGAAAACTCTCAACGCGCGGTATGGAAATTCTGACAACTTCTCAAAACCCTCAACTGCCAACTCAAATTCAGATCTGTGCTTAACCGGAACTATTCATGTGGATTCAGACGATGGGGACTTATCATATGACGATCTGGTATCTCTTTGTAATAATTTAACAAGAACTGTTGATCGTCTCAAACGGAAAAACAAGTCTTTGAAATCTGAAAATTCTGAGTTGACCCACAATAACAATTTGTTGAAATTAAAATTTGAAAACTCTGACTGCAATAACTGTATGGATGTGAAAACTGATTTATCTCAACTTGATGAACATTCTGGAAAGCTCGAAAATAAAATTTTGTTTTTGATAAATCTCGAAGATGAGTTGACTCATAAAATTAACGCATTGCAGAAGGAGTTGGATAAGATTAATTTAGAACATGAAATTTTTGAAAAGGAAAATTTGGTGAAAACGGATTTGATTGTGAAAGAGCTTAAATCTGAAATTGAAAAATTCAAGAATGTTGAAAAACTTGAATTGGAAAAACAAAAACTTTTTGAAGCTGAGATTTCTGAGTCCCAAGCCAAAATCAAATTGCTTGAAATTGAAAATTTGGTTTTGAAAGTTGATTCTGAAAATTGTAAGATCACTAAAAATCATTGTTCAGATTTAATGAAAGAAAATGATGATCTCAAATTTAAACTTCAACAACTTGAATCAACGTTGGTTAAATTTTCAAATGGAGAAAAATCGTTGAATATGTTGTTGAGAAATCAATTTCCGTATGGAAATAAAAATGGACTTGGATTTGGGAAAATGAATGATCTTGAAAAGCAGAATACAAACGGTTTTAAAAATCCCTCAAATCACTTTAGAAATGTTTGTTTTGAAAGTTCTAACTCTGAAAACTTCAAAGGATTTGTAAATCACAATCGAGATGAGTTTTTGTTTTATAACAAACCATTTAAACATTCTTGGATCTCAAATGGAAATAAAACGGGTTTTGTTAAATTCAAAACGATTTGGGTTCCTAAAGGCACAAAGGTAAATTCGGATGGTTTGTTATATAAACAAGTTTGGGTACCAAAAGATTTGAACAAAACTGTGGGTGGTTTCACAAATTTTGTTAGACCGCTCAATTCTCTTAACAGTTAGGTACCAAAGGAGGCTGAGGAACTGCATAGCTAAAGAAAAACTGGATTCAAAACTGCTACATATCACAGAATCATTCACAGTTCCTTAGCCACATCTGTTGAGTTAGAGATTCTGCTTTACATTGGATTCTGGTATGATCTCTAAACTCACCTTTGTATATTCTCTTTGTTTGTTTTTTATTTTCTGTTTTTATTCCTTCCTCTATCTCCTTCTTTTTGTTTTTGATTTGACACTGCCATATTCTTCTTTGTCTGTACTTCTTAAACTTCCAGTTGCAGAATTCATGATCTTTCTTGAAATATGCTTTATTTGTATAAAATCATCGTGTGTTAATCATTTCCATATCTTGTAAATATCTGCAATTGTTTTTGTGATTTTTTTATTTCTGAATTCATAACAGTGTTGATGTATTCTTATCATATCTTGAACACTGTTAATTTGAATTCTAAATTTTTTGAAGATCTGAATATTTAATGAAATGTCACACACCTTTGTTGTTCTGAGTTTATTCTAATTCATTTTAGAAAAGCTCAGAATATTATACTCATTACAACACTCTGTTATTTATCAGTTGTGATAATTTCATTGATCTTCAGATTGGCTTGTATCAGTGATACATCTTGGAATTCATCTTTATTCATGATCATTATATTGAAATATGTTTGTTTGAAATCATCTGAAATTCTAGATATTTTGAATATCACACACCTCTTATTTTTGAAATTGTCAATCTCGTGTGACTGATTCATTATATCCCAAAACTTTACATTGATTCATGTGATTTCAAATAAATTATCCCGATCATGAATATTTTCAAATTTGATGTAAATGACCTGAAATTTCTCTTGGGCTTGTCGGAAATAGTTTTGAGAAATTCTTGAAAATGTTTTTCTTTGAAAATGGTCTTTGAAAATCATTGTTATTTCATGATTATTTGATTTGAATATATGTTTGTTTAAAATCATTTGAAATTATTGATTTATTGGATCTCACACATATCTTGAATCTGAAATATAACCTGGTGTGATAGATTCATTAAATCCTAATACCTTCACATTTCTTCAAATGATTTAAAATAGAGTATATTTGCAAATCTTGGATCATGAACCACCTTATGTGACCAACATCTTGACAAGTCTGTTGTGATACTGATTTCTCTGTGCTGCTCTGATACTGTTTTTGAAAAATGTTTGTTTTGGAATCATGCTGCTCTGATTATAAGAAATTGATTTGTAAATATTTTTTTTGGACTGCTTGATTTGGTATCAAAGATTTATCGTGTTCAGATAAATGAAATTTGTGTGCTTGAGTTGCTTGCTTTGTAATTAAGTCTTTCCTGTTGACTGAGGTACCATTATTTGCCACCGGGGTGTCATTAAAATCCTTGAGAAAGCGAGAACATTTGATATCAGAAGCGCCTTATATTTGTTCTGATTTTTCACTTTGTAGAGACACCATGTGGTATCAGTTTAAAAGTGCTGCATATTTTTTTTTGCTGTATATATATATTTTTTCCCTCTTGTCATGTATAAATCAGCATATTACACTTGTAATTGATTTTCAATTTTAAAATTATTTATTGATTATTCCTTCAGAAATTGAAATCAATATCCAAATTGAACTATATTTATAATTCATCAAAATTATAATCAGATTTAGAAATTGTGATGAATTGTGACTGCAGTATATTTCACAACAAGAGGAGAATTTTATTTAGATTTTCATGATGGTTAAATATTTATTATAATATCTTTGAACTGGCAATTATTTCACGGTAATCTTCATTACTTATCATCCTTCTGCCATCCGTTATGATTTTATATAAATGTGGAGAGTTTTCTTAAAATCATTTTAAATAAACAGTGAAAATATTTGTGATGGAATTGTGGTTATATTATTATTCAGAATTAGTGATAATTGAAAATTTTCAATAATCCAGGTACAGTTGGTCATATCTCATAATATAATTAATTTAGAAATTTATTTCACAGTCCATTTCTGTACCTACCACATTTTCTATCATCCATATATTGGTTTTATACCAAGGAGTTTTTCTTTTTTAAAAAAAAAAACTGAAATGATAAATATATATAATAAATATATAAGTGTGTCTCTAATCTCATTTAAAAATCCAAGCTCTGGTCATGCATGGTTAAGAGACAACTTATAATTTAAGCTGCGACCGACCTCATTTAAAAATCCAAGCTCTGGTTATGCGTGGTCAGTGTGCTCTTAAATAAATAAAAAAAAAATGTGCTAAAACTGAAATAAAATTGAAATTCTCCTTGGTGTGTAAAAATCAACCTATCAATCCATCTCTCTAATCTGTGAAATGTGTTGAAAATATTATGACGTATTATGATTTGTTGATTAATAGATATTGAGATTTGAGATTATTCGATTTTCTCACTTAAATTGAATTTTTAATTATAATCCAAACCCATCACCGTTTTTGGTGCTTTAATCTTATAAAATTCTTTTGAAAATATTTGGAATTTTTTTTTCTCTCCATTTTATATAAAATTCATCGTAAATCTGTCATTCTCTAAAATGTGAAATATGCCACCTGTCCTTAGAATATTATGATTTTTGTTTGACTGATTGAGATTTATGATGACCATTCTTCCTCTTAAGCTGATATAATATTTGTTAGTCACTATTCATCTATATTTTAAAATCTGTATCCTTTTGATGATAACAAAAGGGGGAGAATGGATTAGATTTTGATTTATGAGTGAATATTTTATAAATATTTTTTTTGAAAATTTAATTATTCATACATTTCACTCATGCATAGTTATAGGGGGAGTTTCTGTTGTAGGGGGAGCATTTAAATAGGGGGAGTTCAAATATCCACGAACAAACACATTTATTATACTCAAAATCTTTTATTTGTTTGTCATCATCAAAAGGGGGAGATTGTTGTATATAACGGTGTTGTATACACAATTATATGATTTTTGTTTGATGATAACAACCAAATATATTTTTATTATAAATGTGTTTGGTACTGTACTGTTATATATAGACATCACAACAATGAATATAATATTTATATTTAAATAAAATACGACTGTACAGAAATTCAAATATTAACACAGTATTTTATTTAAATAGAATATTTTATTTCAATATTCAAACAGTACAACTCTGTATAACTCCACTATTTAAACATTCACTGTATATTGTACTTGTATATAAACAGAATATAATAGACAAGTTCGTTTGACAATAAAATGATATTTTATTTCAATCAAATTTGTTTATTACATATATCTGTAAAATTCTCTCACAGCTCCTCAGTACAGTTTATTCATTGTCACTCAGTCATACATATACACAGTTACATTTCATATATATCTATTTTCACTTGTATATACAGACTCATACATTCACTGACTGACACCACACACTGTCCTCTTATCCTCAGCTTTCAGTCCATTCATCACAGTCAGTCCAGTCATCCCTCGCTTACCTGTCACACATGAAACAGAAACACACAGTATACTGCAATAGAAATAATACTGAATATATGCAAATATAAATTTTATTTTTAAAATTTTATTTGCCTCAGATTTCTGGTGTGTTTCTCATCATTTTTCATGACTTGATCTGTTTTATAAAAACCATCAATCTATGTCTAGACAGCTTGTGATATTCACAGTGATACACTGTAAATACCACAAGGCAGACAATATGTATATACAATGCAGGGACAGGAAAATATGTCTGATGGCTGCATATACACACATGTATAAATATACATATGTGCACTGCCTCGCCAATCAGAATATAGTGTATGCAACTGAGGAGGAGCCATGTGGACCATCTCGACTCAGTGCTACAACAAACATTCAAGTGAAAGCTCAACATAGTTCAAACATGGTTCAAATCAAAACGGCAATGAAAAGGGGTCGAACCATAGTCGAGAAAAGTCATGGCACATATACAGGAAAGCTAAAACTCAATGTCAACATGAAACAAAGACATGGCAGCAATGATCAAGTGGTGCATGGATCAAGACAGGGCAATGCAGCAAGGATCAGAATGGACAGGTCAAGTGGTCGAGTCTCATTGTTCAAGTGTCGAGCCAAGGTCCAAAACAATGCAGCATGGTCATGGAGTTCAGCAAGTATAGTAAAGGCAATTTCAAAACAAACTAGCAAGCATGGTAGTACAATGGACAGTGCAGTTCACAAATAAATGAGGCATGGTGGTGATGCATGGCAAACAAACATCATCAAGGATCATACACAAATTGTGCAACAAATAGTTAGGTCACAAGCACAAGTGAAACAAGGCTACAGCAGCATGATGGTGTCAAGACAGTGTACAACAGCATATTATGAACAGTGACAGCAAGGAGCAATACAGTTGCACAATGGGTCTCAAGAGTGCAAATGAATTCATATAAAACAAATATACATGCAATATACAATGGTGCAAAGAAATCTGGATATGCCTAGAGCATGTGTGCATGTATAACAGTTCAGAATTGTATGTTTCAGCAAGTACACATTTCAGAATGGCCGAGCACCAAGTCAGGTACAAATTCAAACTGAAATGGACAAGGCATATACAGGTGATCAATGCAGATAGTCATAGTGAATGAATACATCATGCACACGCACATGTCAACATACAAGCAAATATGGTTTAGCAGTGAAGTTTTTTTTGTTTGGCAAGAGTTAAATCATTTCCAGAAAAGCATTTTTTGCCAAGTGTTTTAAAAACATTCCAAATTCAATCTTGGCAACAAAAGAGAATACACGCAAGCAATTCTTTATAGCCGAGAATTAAAAAGAGGAAACTTGCAAATCAGGGACAAATCAATCAGCAGCATTGGTGACCAGAATTTAAGGAAGAAAAATCTTTTTCAATCTGTTTCCAGTTGTTAGAAAGAAACGGTTTGTTTTATTTCAGGAAGTCTCGGCAAATTTAACAATCAATAATTCATCAATCATTCTGGAATTATATTTAAGGCAAGGGTATAATCGATTTCAACTTTTCAGAGAAACATGTTCTTTGATGCAAAATCCATGCAAGGAGATTATATGGAAACAAATCAGACCGTTTTATCAAGAATCAGCAAAAGGGAAAACTCGAGAAATCAACATAATTCAGGGACAATCCATTTCCAGATTTATTTCAATAAAATCAGCAATTCTAGTCAAGCAAATTTAATTGTAAATTCACTGCAACAAAGAGGGGACAGCAAAGCATATTTCCAGAATTACTTCATTGCATTCAAATCAATACAGCAATTCAAAAAGGGACCATGAATATATATTTTTTTCTCAAAATTTCCTAAATCAATCTCGGCAAGAATTAAATTTTCCAGAATCTGTTTTGAAGGACAAAATATATGTCCAGGTTCATTTGAAGATTTAAATCACAAGGATCACGCAAGTACAATCAAAACCGAGAATTCAAAGCAGAGAATTCAAAAGGGGAAACCCTAATCAGATCGAGCCATTCTTTGGTGAAATCAGAGTTTATGTAGGGTTAGTTTATCCCTATTTAAACACCCTCATCATCATCGGCTATAAATAGATCGAAAACCCACAAAAAAAAAGGAGAGCAAGCAATTTCAAGCAGATACTCAAAATCAAAATTACTCACAGTTTCGATCAGACCAGAGAACAACCCTCAAATCAGAGAGCAATAGATTGAAGAAACAAGGCGCAAGAGAATTGAAGCAATAACAATCATCATCTCGCTCAGAAACCGATTGATTTGGGGAGAATTGCAAAACCCTAGCCGCCATTTCTTTTTCCACAGAATAAAGAGATCGGGTGAAATGAAAATGAGAATGGGCCGGCCAAATGACAAAAGGGGCTTTGGCTTTGTTTATTAAAAAAAGGGGATGACCCCTTACATTTAAACTCCCCCATTCAATTTCAAAAGGATCTCCTTTGTTTTTATTTGTGTTGTATTTTAATTTCGTTTTGTAAATCGAACCAAAACAGTTTTAGAGTCTGTAAAACTCTAGGGGAGTTTCAGTTAGGGTTTAACTGACAGTACTAGAATCTGTAAAATCTAGGAATACAGGTTACGGGTTTGTAATCCGGGGAAAATCTGATTCAGGGGTTTGAATCAGTCTAGGATTTTGAGCGTAGGGTTAGAATAGGAGCAGGGATTGCAAGTGTACATGGTCTTGTATGCGGGATCTGTTCTATCACCTAGTAGAAACCTTAGAAATGCAGCAGTAGGCAGAGTTTTGCCGAAGCTGGGTATATTTGTGTGTGATTTACTTTCTGCATTTCTGTTTTTGTTATATTCTGTAATCTGTTTATTATATATATCTCGTTAAATTTTTAATTCAGTTAAAAACTGTGAAAAACCTTATTCACCCCCCCTCTAGGGTTATTCTAGATCCAACAATATATATATATATATATAAGCCCAGAATTCAAAACAGTTCAAAATTCAAGCAGAAGGGGGGAAGCAGGAAATTCCCGCCCAGGGGTGTTGACCCCTGGGTCGACCCCATAATGGGGGTATCGACCCATGGGTCGACCCCATAAGGAGTGGGTTGACCACCCTACAGATTCGAGGCTTTCTGAACGTGGGCTCCTTTCTTGACTAGATTCAATGATTCTAGGCTATAAATAAAACCCTATACCCATTGTTTTGTTCATTTTAAATCAATGGAGAAATAGATGCTACCTCTGCCCAAATTAAATCAAGTCTTTTCTTCTTCAACAATCAAGTTATACAAGTTTAGAGATCAGTGATTCAAAATCTACAATCCCTCTTCTATTTCTTAGATCCAATCGTAGTGAGTCTACGTTATTTTTAGATCTAAATACTTAAAAGTCAATCTTGACATGACTATACCTTGGATCTAAGCCTATGACTATTCGAATCATATCAGATCTGCTATAACATGTGTATCTAAGTTACTCTGACATGACTATGAACTTGATCTAAGCCTATACCTATTGAATCATGTCAGATCTATCATTATTTGTAGATATAATTTACTAGTTTGATCTCATCTTGCCTGTCCCTATTATGTTAATCAGTGTTATTGTGACAAATGATCTGTTAGTAGTTGTGTATCTAATTATTTATTTAGATCTCATCATGCCTATTTATGATACTAAAATCAATTCTGTTATCACATGTTCCTCAGATTTGTTCCTATATGCCTATCTTGTCATTATGCCCAACTTTGTCACGTATGTTCACTAGTTGCTATGACTATTTCTACCATTATATGTAAATCTTGTTATTATGTTCATTTATGTCCTCTTCCCTTCTTCTTTTCCCTTTTATTTTTATAGCCAGGCTATCTTCGAGCCTGGGCTTGCCGCTGAAATATAAGAACGCGTAAATCTGGGAATGAGGGGAAAACGTTAAAAATTAGGGCATAATTTGTATTGGGAAATTTGGGCATAACTTGAATGAAATATATGAATAGGGATTTGGGCATAACATGAATGAAATATATGAATATGGATTTGGGGCATAAATCAAATTGTGATTTAGATCTTAAATTTGGGGCGTATGGTACATAATAAATATGACTTGGAAAAGAGGCATGAAAGCCTATAATGACATAGGAATAATTAGTTAATAATGGAAATGCTTAGAATTATAGTAATTAGAAACTGTAATCACGCTTAACCACGAGGTTAGATTATACTTGTGGTGGAAGTATGCCCGGAACCGCCCGACATATCCAGCAACCACAAGTGGTGAATCTAGTGTGAGGGGTCTAAGTGCATAAACACGTGACGTGCTAAGATACGAGGTTAAGTCCAACATGTGGAACAAGTCTACCCGGACCCGCCCGACATATCCAACATCCACAAGCTGTAGTCTTAATGTGGGAGGTCTAGCGCATTATAACCATAAGTAGATAAATGGTAATGAATTGGAGTAAATGGGGACGGATAGTAACCTATTATAATTAGTTACTTTAATAAGAATATTATGTAATATGTAGGCATGTCCTAGGGACAAGTGGAAATTATAACATAAGTTATAATAAAAGGAAAGAAAGCTTATTAGTAAACCTTAGTTAATAGAACAAAGTTAATAAGTAAACAACGACAAGTTGTAGTGATATGTTAAATGGAAAACAGGTGAATTGATATGAAGTATACTTAACTACATATTAAGTAAAACATGTTATTGTAATTATGGAATCAGACAATGAATAATACAAAGGGATTGTAAGATTACTTCTATTAATTACAATCCATGGGTGAAATATTGTAGATCACTTTCATTAATTACAATCTAAAGAATAACATGTGATTGGCTTATTAATAGACTTAAATGGATTAAGTTTTATATATATATATATATATATATGAAGTTAATAAGCAAGTGGAACTTGGTAACTTGAAAATAAGTCAGTGCGAATGGGGATAACCTGTTAATCTATAATACTTAACCCGTTTGAATCCATAGGGATTACCTGAACATGTTAAATTAAGCAGGGGTTAGTAAACTTGCTTGGAACGATGGGAGGGTTAAGTATATCTTGAGGTGGTGGGTAATATTTATACATAGACCTATAAACTTAACCAGTGGGGTTATGCAATCTTTCTACTCTGGTATGGCATAACCTATGGAAAACCTAGTAGTGGGGATGCAAGCGTAGGGGGAAGCTTGTATCATCTTGTGTATGGGATCTGTTTCAGTCTGTAACATCCCACCTCCGCTAGGGTCACTCACAAAGGGAATGCACTAGTTTTGGAGGAGCGTTATCAAGGTAAACAAATACAGAAATATTGCAAGATAGAACATAAATAAAACAGCGGAAGAATCAAAAGATAAATTTCATTACTTTCAAAATAGTCAAAGCCTTTTTCATTCAAAGTACCAAATAGCCAAAGTCATTATTTTCCATTACACCAAATTCCGTCTTGCATAAACAAAGAAGCATAAACTTAAAACATCAAAAGTAGGTTAATTCCGCAAAGGTAGCAGAAAATGCAGCCATAGCATAGCCCAAGATCAAACTGTACATGAGCTGAATCAAAAGCAAACAAAATCCAAGCTAAGTGCTAGAGTTTCCTTCCTTAGAACCTGGGGGGGGGGGGGACGGAAGAAAAAGAGGCGAAAGAAAACGGGTCAGTCAAAAAGACTGGTAAGTCCAAGTGACTTTCAGCATAAAAACAGATAAAGGTAACATGACATGTATAAACTTAAAGTAATCATACGGATGATGACAAGATGGGCAAGATAGACTAAGATAACATGATAAATCAAGCATAGCATTACGTATTCAAGGTTCTCTGCATCAACTGTACTAGAATCCCAAACCCATGTCTTATATTAATCATGAAATGATTCCTTGGCCCAATATCATGAAATGACCCGTTTCTAGGTCCAACGAAACGATCCACTAGTCGATCGGCTCCCTACAAGTTCTAGCTCGTCATGTATCTGTGTCATACGGCCCTATCACGAATGTAGTCACCTGTGCTCGGTCCACCATAGGGTGTATCAAGCCCTATGGTGCGAACCACCGACACGAATCAAGAATGCACAGATAAACCTACTGATGCCCAATGCCTGCTTTTTCAACTACGTACCACGTGCACGACCATAGCCCGCCTGAACCTACACTAACGCACCAACACAACCGCCGTTCTGGTCGCTTATAATCAGCCCAGTAATCGTGCCCCACCCTGCCTAGTCCCAAGGTACCATAATACATCTAGTGGGTTACTACTGAAACGGACCGCGTAACTAGGGTTTCCGTCCAATAGGTTAAGTGTTGTCATTTAAATTCGATACTTAACCCTTATCAATCTAGCATGTCAAATTCGCTAAGTGTTGTCATTTAAGTTCGTGACTTAGCCCTACAATTCACGTGTCAAGTTGGTTAGGTGTTGTCGTTCAAGTTCATGACCAAACACTACCATTCATGTCTCAAGTTGGTTAAGTGTTGTCTTTCATGTTCATGACTTAACCCTATCATGTGGCATTAATTCACACCTCAACCTCTCACATTAGACCTCTTATTGTTGTCACTGGACATGCCGGGCGGTTCCTGGCAGATTTACACCACAACTCAGTCTAACCTCAGGTTTCAAGCGCGATATGACCAACTACTCACATTGGATCCTATTGTTTGCAGTCACTGGATTTGCCGGGCAGTTCCGGGAAGATTTACAATCCAAACTCAACTCGACCTCGAGTTGTCCATTTTCAAGTTCATTCTAGTGTCATGTCCATTTTCAAGTTTTCATGTCGAGTTCGTGTCAAGTTTTCAAGGCAAGTTTCATGCCAAGTCTCCTATAATTTCCAATTTTTCCCAACGTTACCCCATCTAAATACTAGGCTAACAATCTTAGCCTAATTTTTCGTTCGCATGATTTTTGGCATATAATATTAGGCTAAAACTTAGCCTAATTTAACACATGCAAAATTGGAATAAAGAGATTCATTTACATAAATATGACATAGGGGTAAACTTGACATCTTTTTGGCATAGTCAATATGAACATCATAGGTGTGTACTTGCAAAATAATTAACATGAATATCATAGGTGTGAACTTGCAGCGTAGACTAAACCAACATACATATATGTGATTTTGCAACATAGACTAAATCAACTTACATATATGTGAACTTGCAAATCAATCACGAACATATGAATAAGTGTGAACTTGAAATATGACATAGGCTTAACATATACACATGAACATGTAGATCTAACATTTGGTCACATATGTTGATATGATTTCACAACCTAAAACTTGCATAACATGATAAACAACTCAACTTGTCATAACAGGTTATATTCCAAGTTCACATACATATGAATAGACTTATTCATTAATTCCCAATTCAACATGATAATAAAACTACAGGCACAAATCAATATCATTCAATTCCACATATAACATAATAAACATTGTCCTATTATCCATTTATTTCCAAGGCATGACATAACTGAATAAATTGATTAAAACATCACATGCATATAGCTCTGATAACATTATGAACATGAAAAGGTTTGAATGATAATCTAGGTTCGAGAACATTGATAGATCTAACTTAAATAAAAAATCCCAAAATCAAGAATAAAGAAAATAGGTCTGAATAGAAAGTCAAGCTTAGATCCAATTTCATAGTCATAATCCTAGGCAATAACCTCATAGGTGATTAGCCACAATTGTCCTTGTCATAGTTATAGGCAATAGTCTTATATTCACAGTCATAGGCATAGGCATAGTCTTATGTTCATAGTCATAGGCATAGGCATAGTCTTATATTCACCGTCATAGTCATAGGCATAGTCTTATATTCACCGTCATAGTCATAGGCATAGTCTTATATTCACCGTCATAATCTTATGCCATTAAAAATAGTTTCAATGTCATAGGCAATATTCCCAATAGTCAAGATCCAAGAAGAAAACAAGAATAGATATGAATCATACATAAATCACTTCCAATTTATACCATGCTCATATTAGATTTATAGTTTTTATCTAAAAGTAATTGGAACTTATAGATCATGGTCTAAGAAATTTAGATGCAGAAGTCAAGTCTAGAAATTGGTCGTTGAATTGTTGAATCGTTGAATCTTGATTTGATTGTAGAAGCAAATCCCCAAATATGCGATTCCTAGCCGTAGTCTTCAAGGAATAATCTTCGCGTGTTAATTTAATTTTATTTAATTTAATTTAGAGGAAGAAAAAGAAGCCCATGATCATCAAGAGTTTGAGCGGCATAAGGTTAGAGAAGAATGGTGTAAAGAGAATGAGGTTAGGAGGCTGTTTATATAGGGTTTCAAACTAATTAGAGCCGTCGATGAAGCTAGAGTTAATCAAGGCCATCCATATCAAGAGAAGCCAATCAGAAAGTGACAAGTTAGCCCTAGTGACACAGCAGAGCTCAGAAATTCGACCAGAACCCGACCAGGCCAGCCAGGGTCAAACCAGAAAGCTGTGCAGGCCTGCTACTCGGCCGGGGCGCACCTGCCAAGTGCGGCAATGCAAAATTGCATGGGCGCACTTCCCAAGTGCGCCAGTGCAATTTTGTTCTGGCGCACTTCCCAAGTACGCCAGTGCAATTTTGTTCTGGCGCACTTCCCAAGTGTGCCAGTGCATTCTGGCCAGTTTCTGGTTTTTCTGCCTAACTTCGTTCGTCCATATCTTCTTTGTACGGTATCCGTTTTACGAAAAATCATACTCTATTTCAAGTAGAATACCGAGAAGAACGCAATGGCATAACCCGTTTCCCTTGATTCTTATTTTAAAAATTAATTCTGCCTTGATTTATGGTTTTAACATGTTTTACAAATATGGGTTGTTACATTCTCCCCTCCTTAAAGGATTTTGTCCCCGAAATCTTCAAGTTAGGAAGAATGCATCCTATCATCCAATCAACCATCTACTCAACCATCATCCACAAACAACCATTGTTCTTAAATGATTTCTAATGCTATATGAACATATGCAGAAAGTGTGTGTATATGTTCCTTATCTAATGCAAATGATCAGGCCTGATTGATCTTCTTAATGCAAAATATGTTTAGTGCCATGAGTCCAACATGTATGCAAATAGTCCTAGTCACATAACACTATAAGTGTGCACAAACATCCATCCATATGCAACATCCACATGATAACACATTCAATTTCATCCATAAACAAGTATAAACACTCATGCATATGCAATATGAAAATGTGTCTGAGCCGATCTAGTGCCTAATGTTTGTTATGCAACCACGAGCAACCACTTGCAACCACTTGCAATCATTTGCAAACATCAACCATAACATGTTTCAATCACATGTTTACATCCAAAAGGGTTCTACCTAAGGTTCTCAAGATAGGATTGAGAAGATAAGCAAGATAAAATGAAGCATCTAGGAGAAGAAGTTAAAGATGTACACCCAGAAGGTCCTGCTTGTGGGGCTTGCCCTTGCTTCTTAGGGAAGTTCTTGCTGATATGTCTAGTTTCACCACACTAGAAACATGCTCCCATCTTCATCTTCTTCTTTCTACAATCCTGGACTATATGCCCCTCAATACCGTAGAAGTGGCATTTTCTTTTCTCGTGTGTCTTGTTATCATTCTTGTTGTTGTTGTTCTTGCCTCCTTTCTCGGAGTCTACCTTCTTGTTTTGAGATTCATTCGCCTTAACTTATCACTCATACCTTTCCTATGTAACATGTTAACAAGCCTCACAGAAACTATCTCCATTGTATAGAAAACCCTGTACGAAGCTAGAAAGAAGATCAGCCGCGGGTAAAAACTACTACAACTACAGATGGGGAAAAGAAAGGAAAAGAGATTCAAACAAGGAAACAAAGGATAGTGCTAATGGCTTTTGGGGAATAACCTTTAAATAAAACAAGATTTTTCTTGAAAATTGCTTCTTTGTAAACGGTTCTGAAAATAATTTCAGAAGGTTTTAAAAACATTTGCCCAGTCTGGTAACCTTCTGCTCTGATACCAAATGTAACACCCCACCTCCGCTAGGGTCACTCACAAAGGGAATGCACTGGTTTTGGAGGAGCGTTATCGAGGTAAACAAATATAGAAATATTACAAGACAGAACATAAATAAAATAGCGGAAGAATCAAAAGATAAATTTCATTACTTTCAAAATAGTCAAAGCCTTTTTCATTCAAAGTACCAAATAGCCAAAGTCATTATTTTCCATTACAACAAATTCTGTCTTGCATAAACAAAGAAGCATAAACTTAAAACATCAAAAGTAGCTTAATTCCCCAAAGGTAGCAGAAAATGCAGCCATAGCATAGCTGAAGCAACCCGAACTTCCCCGGTCTCCGAAGAGATGAGAAAGAACGAATTACTGTGAGGACAAGACAAAATAGAACGCAGACGGAAGAACATTTCATTGCTATTACAACAATTCCATCATATATAAGAATATACAGAGTATAATTGAATATATCACATTCGATAAATATCAGAGATTACAACAAATTACATAGCAGCGAAAAATAATACAAAGCACAACTAAAGGTGATATACGGATACAGAGCTTTCCGGATATCATTCCAGCTGTAAACCAGGATCCTATGAATATAAATCTGCAAAACCAAAACTACTAGCTGCCCGTGCGGAAAATAGGGGCGCCCAGAGTTTAGGTTAAAACAATAAACTCCAGGTCAGTCATGTGACTGGTGTGAGAACTAAAACAGTTATTAATTCAATTTTAAAAGAGAGTAATTCATGGGATCACGCCGTATAACACAGAACGGGTTTTCTCCCAAGAATACCAGTGCATATAAATAAACAACGCAATGCTTTTTCGAAAAATGAAGCTATTATAAGACCCAGGTCCCATCACACAATGCAACGCAAGTCGGAGGATAGGGTTTTACCTTATAACAGCCAAACATGCTTGATACGTTTAAAACAAATCATTTGATACTATAATAAGTGTATAGTGTCAAAACAATTTCAATCATAAATATAAATCATAGACGGCATAAGTGCCCCATACCACTATGTCGCCATACTAGGCTCTACAAATAAAACCGCAATACACGTATTGGAAATTGGATTTCCGTCATGAGTCGAGGCAAGGGGCAAGCTCCTCTCCGCGTTCGAGACACTCTAGCAAATGTCTCAGGACTACACACTCTGGGCAATCCTGGATTTGGCTGGGCCGGTCCTCACTTACGTTAGAGGATTAGTTATGCCTGAACACACTTTTCCCGGTCCTTACAGACCTATAATCAAGGCGCCTCATTCCAACAACCACAAAGGTGAAAAGTATATAAATGTCAGGGCTGGTAAGTCACTGACACCACCAAAGCTAGAAAGAAACGTCGTGCTCTCCCAGCGGTCCGTATCCCGTTTTTGACTCATACCGAGGTGTGAGGCTCGCGAATGCACACTATACACAAAGCTGCCACGTAGGCCGTGCTTTGATCATTAACCATAAGACTTTGCTTTTCAACAGAAGCCTTGACCCATGCAACTCAGCGTGCCACACAGGCAATTCATGCCATGCGATTGATATCTATCGATATATAACCTCTAAGCTCGTACATCTCAGAGAAGGGCGTTAAGCAAGAGAATAAATTCTCCGCCGCCAAACAGATATATATTTAACAGAAATCAATCAACACATAATAAAATCCAATGTCATACATACAATCCATTTACAAATTCGTTATGGGTCTGAACGAAACCGGAGGCACTTTCCTCGCATATCCATCCATCTCCAAGTACATCTGGACGACAACCAACTGATTCCCTCATCTTGGGTGTACAGCCTAATCAAGATCATCAGTAATCACCCAAACGATGTGAAGATTTCCGGTCTTCAACCACTGTCTTCATCTTCGACATCTCGTCGAATCAGTTATTCAGAATGGGTATAAACCCGGCCTTTCCGAACAACCCGCGTATATTAAAAACAAATGTTACCCAAACACAACATACGCCACACTGCAATTCATTAGTCACTAACCGTAAATTAATCAAGAGAATAATTCCCCAAATATTAACCTCGAAGGCCGAAACCAACATCAAATCAATATCCAGAAAACCATTCTACTTAGCTAACCGACAGTTAGTTTCTAAATTTCACATTCATAGGGAAAGGTTCCCATTAATTTTATCCAAGATAAATTCTTTAAAATTTATCCTTTAATCTTCCTTTGGATGTCATTTCAAACCAAATAATGGTTTTCTAAACTAGTCGAGATTAGCGAACCACACTGAAGTAATTATTTATTTTATTTCCCAATCCCAACCTATTCATCCCATGAAGCAAAACTGGAAATACTCCATATCTAACACCGTGGTGTTATCGGTAAAATTAATTACCATTTCACATTCAAATCTAATTAAAGATTTAACTACCGCTTTGGAGCAAAACTGGTGATACACCAATCTCGCTCATTTTCTATATTCGATAATTTAGATTATCAATTCACATTTCAATCTAATTGCAGATTCATTAAAACTCCTTTTACTGGGTTAAAGAACTAGTGTCATTTAAAACACAGTTCACGACAAACCCAAATCACATTTTATTTATTATCGGGTTAAAGAACAAGTGTTATTTAAAAACACCATTCACGATAAACCCACAAATCAATTCTATTTAAAACCCATTTCAAATCCAATTTATTTATTTAAAAATAAATGGGTTCTAATTTTAGTTCAAAACTAGTTCATTTCGATAAAAATCTATTTTTATCTTTTCAAATATGGAGTTTTTCATCCTAATTTTCCCTAAATCATTTCTTATGATTTTACACTAATTATTACTATTTTTAATAATTTTATCAAGGCCCGCACAGTCGATTTCCATCAACGGCCATCGAACTGCACTTACAACGACCTTTTTCAAATTTGATTTGGACGCATCTCCAAATCCAACCGTTAGATTTCAAATTTCTAATATTCGTTAGAAAGCTCTTTTCGATACAAACCCAATGGTTCCGGTTTTAGGAGAATCCGACGGTCGGATCTCACGTAACATCCGTTCGAAGTAAATGGTCGAAATTCGCGAACTGCCGCGGCGCGGCGCGTTCTATTCAGGCCATTATATATATATAATATATATTTCGTCGATTCCTATTTAAAACGAATTTTATAAATCGTTTTAAATTCGTTTCAAAAACAATTTCAACCCTTATCTCAAATTCAAATCAAAATTGAATTCTCTATTATACATCCTTTTTATTTTCATTTCTATTTGATTTCAATTCAAATCGATTTTCAATTCGATTCAAATTCATTTTCTTTTCAATTTAATTCAATTCGAATTCGTTTTCTATTCAATTCGAATTCATTTCGTTTTCTATTCAAATCAAATTAAATTCGTTATATATTCAATTGAAATCAAATTCGTTTTCTATTCGATTCGAATTCAAATTGGTTTTCTATTCAATTCGAATTCAATTCGTTTTCTATTCAATTGAAATCAAATTCGTTATATATTCAAATCAAATTCAATTCATTTTCTATTCAATTGAAATCAAATTCGTTATATATTCAAATCAAATTTGATTCGTTTTCTATTTGATTCAAATTCATTTCGTTTTCTATTCAATTCGAATTCAAATTGGTTTTCTATTCAATTCAATTCGAATTCATTTTCTATTCGATTCAATTCAAATTTGTTTTCTATTCGATTTGAATTCAATTCGTTTTCTAATCAATTTAAATTCACTTCGTTTTCTATTCAATTTGAATTCAATTCGTTTTCTAATCAATTTAATTCAAATTTCATTTCAAAATATTCGATTTTGAAATCACTTTTCAATATTCATTTTAAAATGAATAAAATCGATATAAATATCGTCCACGTCAAAATGGCGTCAATCTAATCAACACGGCTTCATATATTTCTAATTTCAAATATTCTATTTCAAATATTTCTTTTTCAAATATTTCCTATTCAAATATTTCTATTTTTAAAATATCTCGTTCAACACATGACTAATCTCAACGGATGAGTACTGTCAACACATGAACCTTTATTATATATTGATAAAGATGTAAATTTTATTATTAAAATATTTCGTTCAACACATGACTAATCTCAACGGATGAGTACTGTCAACACATGAACCTTTATTTTATATTGATAAAGATGTAAATTTTATTATTAAAATATTTCGTTCAACACATGACTAATCTCAACGGATGAGTACGGTCAACACATGAACCTTTATTTTATAATATTCTTTATTTTATAAATTGGAATGAGGCCCAATCAATTACCATATAAAGTTAATTATATGGATTTTCATACATCACACGTATATAATAGCATTGAAAAATAATCAACCATCAACCAAAGTGCACTACACTGTATAAGCATCAAATATAGATATCTAACGCTTATAACAGCCTGTCAATCAATCGATCGACATATTTAATCAATCAGGATGAGTGAAATTCAAATTTCATCCCAACACCCGTGTGGGGTTTCAAACAATCAAACACAGATTTTATTTATGCAGTTGGGCGATGTGTAAAATTTATCGTCCCAATTAATGTCCTTCAAATAGGTGTACATAAAGAAACCATCCGGTTTGTAAATGAATATTTTATTTTATTCACTTCCACGTTAAAAATTATATTTTTAACGATAAAATATTTTATTTCAACACATGAGTTTCTATTCAGTTCATTTACACAATAAAAATGATATTTTTATTTTTCTAACATATTTTAGAAAATTTCGGCGGCATAACGGCACGATAGTAGAAACGGGACAAGGCCTAGCCTTATCCCCGGTCTAGTGAAGGCCCACGCCATTCACACATCAATCAAATCCATTCATTTTACCAAACAGTTCAATTCAAACCAAATAATCTAACCAACTACACAACCAAACAATTAAACAAACAAGCCATCCATGGTCTGTGGATGACGGGTGTCGGGTGCTACTAAACACCGTCTGCATCCTAGTATATATATATATATAACTAGAAAAAGAAATTAAAGAGTGAGAAATTACACCGATAGCTATTCCATTACCACGACTCTTCTTTTGCAGAAACCTTCGTCGTTCTCGCCTTTTTATCACTTTCGTTGCCCGTATTCTCTACATATGTAAAAATCGAATTTTTACTTCGCTATTCAATATATAAAAATCGAATTTTTTACTTTGCTATTCCATATATAAAAATCGAATTTTTACTGTGCTATTCAATATATAAAAAAAATCGAATTTTTACTTTGCTATTCAATATATAAAAATCATATTTTTACAACGATGTTATATAGATAAAAATTCTATTTTTATCCCACTATTCTTCATATAAAGATTTCGCCTTTTCAAAAATATAGATTTCGCCTTTTCAAAAATAAAGATTTCGCCTTTTCAAAAATATAGATTTCGCCTTTTCAAAAATATAGATTTCGCCTTTTCAAAAATATAGATTTCGCCCTTTCAAAAATATAGATTTCGCCTTATCAAAAATATAGATTTCATCATTATAAAAATCACCTCTTTATTTCAACGTATATATACTAAAAATCAGATTTTTATTTCGCTACATATACAAAGATGATATTTTTATATTCTCTATTCTATAAAGATTACATTTTTATAGTTCCTACTATGTAAAAATCATAGTTTTAATCCACTACATATGTAAAAATCATGCCTTTCTCCATTTAAAAATATCGTCTTTCTTCCTTTAAAAATCTAATCTTTTTTATTTTAAAAATCTAATCTTTTTTATTTTAAAAATCTAATCTTTTCTATTTTAAAAATCTAATCTTTTCTATTTTATTTAAATTAAAATACACCTTAAAACAATGCTCCTTTCGTTGGAAATTAAACAAACTACATAACAATGTAAATTTTCAGTTCACATACCTTCATAAAATCGGATTTTAATAACCTAATCGGCAAAAAGAAAATATATAAACAAAGTTAAGAACTTACAATTCGTATTCAGGCCGGCGGGGCTGTCAGCGCTCGATGGGGGAGGGGGTTCTGGTGGCCTGGCGCGGAAATCTAGGCGGTGGCCTTCTTCGAATGGCGGTGGGGTCTGATGGCGGCGGAGGGAGGATGGGTGCATCGGGGGGGGGGGGGGGGGGGGACTTTCGCGATTTCTGAAACGAGGGGGAGGGCTGTCGCGATTTCTGAAACGAGGGGGGGGGGGGCTGTCGCGTTGCGAGGGCAGGGGGGTTCGGAGGTGGCGCGCCGCCACCTAGGGCACGACGGTGGGCGGCGCTGCACTAGGGGGGCGCGATGGCGGTTCTTCCGCCTCCGTCCTTCTCTTTTTTTATCTGTAATGAACGAATCGAGAAAAAGGGGGGGCAGAAGTTAAAGGAAGAGGGATAGAGAAAAGGGTTTTAATTTTTAATTATTTTATTTTCTAGTCAAAAAGCAACTTTTATTTTCGTTCTCAAAACGAGGCCCACCGCCTTTGTCCATAGCTAATTATCCCCATTCCGAACACAATGGGATATGTATCGCAAGCTGATTTGATCGTTTCAATCAGTTTCCGTTAAAATCAACATATAAATCTATATATTGAATTTGAACGCGCATTTCAATTTACTGGGGTCACATATTAACTCGAAAAATTCCAGAAAAATATTTTCTAGCTTCGTATTGATGATACGGTCCTAACAAAACTAGTTTCATCAAATTCTGAGACCGTTGGAAAAATGGCCATTTTCCAGTCGATTAAAATCAACTGAAACTGGTCAAACGCGTTTTCCTTTGCCACGCTCACATATTGATTCGAAAAATTATGAAATTTGGAATCTAGCAATAATTTGACATCGCGGACCCAACAAAAGTGGTTTCGTCGAAATCCGAGGTGATTTGCAAAATTTCCATTTTTAAGGGCCTGAATTCCATAGCGACTATTCAGAATTTTCAACTGGACATATCTTTTGATTCCCGTTATGAAATCTCAATTTTTCGGATTCGTTGGAAAGATATTATCAAATAGATCCTATTATTTTTGGTTTCACTAAAATCCGGATTGTTTTGCACCCGGTACATTCAATTGAAGTTCGAAATCGAATTATCGAACTACCGCGCCATTTTCAAATAATTATATATAAATATTTATATTCTAACGACGAGCGTATATAAATATATATGTTCTAAATATATTCAAAATAAATTTCTCGTCGATATTATTTAAAATAACTATTTTAAATCTTCAAAATTCGCCGAAGTTGCCAAAACAAAAATTTTAAACTGGCTCAGATTTTCGGGTTATTACAATCTCCCCCACTTAAAACTTTTCGTCCCCGAAAAGGAACAAAGTCGAAAGTGGTTTGATTAATCAACTCTACGTTCGATTCGGCTTCTATTCTCCAACTTTTCAGTTTCTGAGAATTTTCAAATTTTCAAAAATTTGGCTAACACCCTAAATTTTCGAAAAATTTCGCCATAACCTCCCCTGCACCGGGAGCCACGGGAAAATCCTGAAATTGCCATATAGGCCTTCTGATCTCAAAAAGAAAAAGCCAAGCGGCTAGCCAATAGGCTCATAAAATCATCATCACCCAAACAAAACAGTAAATTATATAGTAAACATGTACCTATTTGTCGGGCAAACAAATTTTATTCTCTGCTCTAGCCTCCTTGCTATGACCTGTTCAATGTAAGTACATGTATATGCAAGCAAATGCGACTAATTTTCAATATAGTTCAATATTTGATTCAATTAGACATAATGGTTCAAAATTATCAAACAAATAAACAAACAACACAAACATCAATCAATTAGTGCATTAGAGTTTCAAATCCATAAAATTTGATACATATACAGAAAATCATGTTTTTGATGCTAATTCACAACAATGTGTTCTAGCTATATAAGTTTTGGTTCTCACACCAGTCTAATGGAAATATATAGATATCACACCTTCGAAACATGAACATAAATACTGATGATGTCATGACAATCATCAGTACCATCTCCGGGCGGCTGGAATGTGATTTTATATCTATCCAGTATATTAAAACTTCGAATATACTTTCATGACGCGTATATGCAAAATCTTTATATATTGGATTGTCCATATTCAAAATAAATAAATAATCAAATACGTATAAAGCGATTCAAATTTCAAAGTAAAGTTGTTTTCAATTGAAAAATATACTCTTCACACTCGTTCTAGGATACTACTGATCCTATCTCTAACGAGTCATTCTAATTGGATATTACTAACCCAATATCTGATGAATTCTTTCGTATGGTTCTAATGTGTCTTGTTCTCGAGCTCTGTAAACCAAATCTCTGATACCAAATGAAGTGCCCCGAACTTCCCCGGTCTCCGAAGAGATGAGAAAGAACGAATTACTATGAGGACAAGACAAAATAGAACACAGACGGAAGAACATTTCATTGCTATTACAACAATTCCATCAAATACAAGAATATACAGAGTATAATTGAATATATCACATTCGATAAATATCAGAGATT
Organism: Allium sativum; assembly: GCA_030737875.1. Lineage (NCBI taxonomy): Eukaryota > Viridiplantae > Streptophyta > Magnoliopsida > Asparagales > Amaryllidaceae > Allium > Allium sativum. The sequence goes on from CM060926.1 coordinate 695,634,203, forward strand.
ACAATAAATTACATAGCAGCGGAAAATAATACAAAGCACAACTGAAGGTGATATACGGATACAGAGCTTTCCGGATATCATTCCAGCTGTAAACCAGGATCCTGTGAATATAAATCTGCAAAACCAAAACTACTAGCTGCCCGTGCAGAAAATAGGGGCACCCAGAGTTTAGGTTAAAACAATAAACTCCAGGTCAGTCATGTGACTGGTGTGAGAACTAAAATAGTTATTAATTCAATTTTAAAAGAGAGTAATTCAACGGACCACGCCGTATAACACGGAACGGGTTTTCTCCCAACTATACCAGTGCATATAAATAAACAGCGCAATGCTTTTTTGAAAAATGAAGCTATTATAAGAGTCAGGACCCACACACAATGCAACGCAAGCCGGAGGATAGGGTTTTACCTTATAACAGCCAAACATGCTTGATACGTTTAAAACAAATCATTTGATACTATAATAAGTGTATAGTGTCAAAACAATTTCAATCATAAATATAAATCATAGACGACATAAGTGCCCCATACCACTATGTCGCCATACTAGGCTCTACAAATAAAACCGCAATACACGTATTGGAAATTGGATATCCGTCATGAGTCGAGGCAAGGGGCAAGCTCCTCTCCGCGTTCGAGACACTCTAGCAAATGTCTCAGGACTACACACTCTGGGCAATCCTGGATTCGGCTGGGTCGGTCCTCACTTACGTTAGAGGATTAGTTATGCCTGAACACACGTTTCCCGGTCCTTACAGACCTATAATCGAGGCGCCTCATTCCAACAACCACAAAGGTGAAAAGTATATAAATGTCAGGGCTGGTAAGTCACTGACACCACCAAAGCTAGAAAGAAACGTCGTGCTCTCCCAGCGGTCCGTATCCCGTTTTTGACTTATACCGAGGTGTGAGGCTCGCGAATGCACGCTATACACAAAGCTGTCACGTAGGTCGTGCTTTGATCATCAACCACAAGACTTTGGTTTTCAATAGAAGCCTTGAACCATGCAACTCAGCGTGCCACACAGGCAATTCATGCCATGCGATTGATATCTATCGATTTATAACCTCTAAGCTCGTACGTCTCAGAGAAGGGCGTTAAGCAAGAGAATAAATTCTACGCCGCCAAACAGATATATATTTAACAGAAATCAATCAACATAGAATAAAATCCAATGTCAGACACACAATCCATTTACAAGTTCGTTCTGGGTCTGAATGAAACCGGAGGCACTTTCCTCGCATATCCATCCATCTCCAAGTACGTCTGGACGACAACCAACTGATTCCCTCATCTTGGGTGTACAGCCCAATCAAGATCATCAGTAATCACCCAAACGATGTGAAGATTTCCGGTCTTCAACCACCGTCTTCTTCTTCGACATTTCGTCGAATCGGTTATGAAGAATGGGTATAAACCCGGCCTTTCCGAACAACCCGCGTATATTAAAAACAAATGTTACCCAAACACAACATACGCCTCATTCCAATTCATTAGTCACTAACCGTAAATTAATCAAGAGAATAATTCCCCAAATATTAACCCCGAAGGCCGAAACCAACATCAGATCAATATCCAGAAAACCATTCTGCTTAGCTAACCGACAGTTACTTTCTAAATTTCACATTCATAGGGAAAGTTTCCCATTAATTTTATCCAAGATAAATTCTTTAAAAATTATCCTTTAATCTTCCTTTGGATGTCATTTCAAACCAAATTATGGTTTTCTAAACTAGTCGAGATTAGCGAACCACACCGAAGTAATTATTTATTTTATTTCCCAATCCCAACCTATTCATCCCATGAAGCAAAACTGGAAATACTCCATATCTAACACCGTGGTGTTATCGGTAAAATTAATTACCATTTCACGTTCAAATCTAATAAAAGATTTAACTATCGCTTTGGAGCAAAACTGGTGATACTCCATTCTCGCTCATTTTCTATATTTGATAATTTAGATTATCAATTCACATTTCAATCTAATTGCAGATTCATTAAAACTCCTTTTACTGGGTTAAAGAACTAGTGTCATATAAAACACAGCTCACGACAAACCCAAATCTCATTTTATTTATTATCGGGTTAAAGAACAAGTGTTATTTAAAAACACCATTCACGATAAACCCACAAATCAATTCTATTTAAAACCCATTTCAAATCCAATTTATTTATTTAAAAATAAATGGGTTCTAATTTTGGTTCAAAACTAGTTCATTTCGATAAAAATCTATTTTTATCTTTTCAAATATGGAGTTTTTCATCCCAATTTTCCCCAAATCATTTCTTATGATTTTACACTAATTATTACTATTTTTAATAATTTTATCAAGGCCCGTACAGTCGATTTCCATCAACGGCCATCGAACTGCACTTACAGCGACCTTTTTCAAATTTGATTTGGACGCATCTCCAAATCCAACCGTTAGATTTCAAATTTCTAATATTCGTTAGAAAGCACTTTTCGATACGAACCCAACGGCTCCAGTTTTAGGAGAATCCGACGGTCGGATCTCCCGTAATGTCCGTTCGAAGTCAATGGTCGAAATTCGCGAACTGCCGCGGCGCGGCGCATTCTATTCAGGCCATTTTATTATATATAATATATATATAATATATATTTCGTCGATTCCTATTTAAAACGAATTTTATTAATCGTTTTAAATTCGTTTCAAAAGCAATTTCAACCATTATCTCAAATTCAAATCAAAATTGAATTCTCTATTATACATCCTTTTTATTTTCATTTCTATTTGATTTCAATTCAAATCGATTTTCAATTCGATTTGAATTCATTTTCTTTTCAATTTAATTCAATTCGAATTCGTTTTCTATTCAATTCAAATTCATTTCATTTTCTATTCAAATCAAATTAAATTCGTTATATATTCAATTGAAATCAAATTCGTTTTCTATTCGATTCGAATTCAAATTGGTTTTCTATTCAATTCGAATTCAATTTTTTTTCTATTCAATTGAAGTCAAATTCGTTATATATTCAAATCAAATTCAATTCGTTTTCTATTCAATTGAAATCAAATTCGTTATATATTCAAATCAAATTTGATTCGTTTTCTATTTGATTCAAATTCATTTCGTTTTCTATTCAATTCGAATTCAAATTGGTTTTCTATTCAATTCAATTCGAATTCATTTTCTATTCGATTCAATTCAAATTTGTTTTCTATTCAATTTGAATTCAATTCGTTTTCTAATCAATTTAAATTCACTTCGTTTTCTATTCAATTTGAATTCAATTCGTTTTCTAATCAATTTAATTCAAATTTCATTTCAAAATATTCGATTTTGAAATCACTTTTCAATATTCATTTTAAAATGAATAAAATCGATATAAATGTCGTCCACGTCAAAATGGCGTCAATCTAATCAACACGGCTTCATATATTTCTAATTTCAAATATTCTATTTCAAATATTTCTTTTTCAAATATTTCCTATTCAAATATTTCTATTTTTAAAATATCTCGTTCAACACATGACTAATCTCAACGGATGAGTACTGTCAACACATGAACCTTTATTATATATTGATAAAGATGTAAATTTTATTATTAAAATATTTTGTTCAACACATGACTAATCTCAACGGATGAGTACTTTCAAAACATGAACCTTTATTTTATATTGATAAAGATGTAAATTTTATTATTAAAATATTTCGTTCAACACATGACTAATCTCAACGGATGAGTACGGTCAACACATGAACCTTTATTTTATAATATTCTTTATTTTATAAATTGGAATGAGGCCCAATCAATTACCATATAAAGTTAATTATATGGATTTTCATACATCACACGTATATAATAGCATTGAAAAATAATCAACCATCAACCAAAGTGCACTACACTGTATAAGCATCAAATATAGATATCTAACGCTTATAACAGCCTGTCAATCAATCGATCGACATATTTAATCAATCAGGATGAGTGAACTTCAAATTTCATCCCAACACCCGTGTGGGGTTTCAAACAATCAAACACAGATTTTATTTATGCAGTTGGGCGATGTGTAAAATTTATCGTCCCAATTAATGTCCTTCAAATAGGTGTACATAAACAAACCATCCGGTTTGTAAATGAATATTTTATTTTATTCACTTCCATGTTAAAAATTATATTTTTAACGATAAAATATTTTATTTCAACACATGAGTTTCTATTCAGTTCATTTACACAATAAAAATGATATTTTTATTTTTCTAACATATTTTAGAAAATTTCGGCGGCATAACGGCACAATAGTAGAAACGGGACAAGGCCTAGCCTTATCCCCGGTCTAGTGAAGGCCCACGCCATTCACACATCAATCAAATCCATTCATTTTACCAAACAGTTCAATTCAAACCAAATAATCTAACCAACTACACAACCAAACAATTAAACAAACAAGCCATCCATGGTCTGTGGATGACGGGTGTCGGGTGCTACTAAACACCGTCTGCATCCTAGTATATATATATATATATAACTAGAAAAAGAAATTAAAGAGTGAGAAATTACACCGATAGCTATTCCATTACCACGACTCTTCTTTTGCAGAAACCTTCGTCGTTCTCGCCTTTTTATCACCTTCGTTGCCAGTATTCTCTACATATGTAAAAATCGAATTTTTACTTCGCTATTCAATATATAAAAATCGAATTTTTTACTTTGCTATTCCATATATAAAAATCGAATTTTTACTATGCTATTCAATATATAAAAAAAATCGAATTTTTACTTTGCTATTCAATATATAAAAATCCGATTTTTACAACGATGTTATATAGATAAAAATTCTATTTTTATCCCGCTATTCTTCATATAAAGATTTCGCCTTTTCAAAAATAGGATTTCGCCTTTTCAAAAATATAGATTTCGCCTTTTCAAAAATATAGATTTCGCCTTTTCAAAAATATAGATTTCGCCTTTTCAAAAATATAGATTTCGCCCTTTCAAAAATATAGATTTCGCCTTTTCAAAAATATAGATTACATCATTATAAAAATCACCTCTTTATTTCAACGTATATATACTAAAAATCAGATTTTTATTTCGCTACATATACAAAGATGATATTTTTATATTCTCTATCCTATAAAGATTACATTTTTATAGTTCCTACTATGTAAAAATCATATTTTTAATCCACTACATATGTAAAAATCACGCCTTTCTCCATTTAAAAATATCGCCTTTCTTCCTTTAAAAATCTAATCTTTTTTATTTTAAAAATCTAATCTTTTTTATTTTAAAAATCTAATCTTTTCTATTTTAAAAATCTAATCTTTTCTATTTTATTTAAATTAAAATACACCTTAAAACAATGCTCCTTTCGTTGGAAATTAAACAAACTACATAACAATGTAAATTTTCAGTTTATATACCTTCATAAAATCGGATTTTAATAACCTAATCAGCAAAAAGAAAATATATAAACAAAGTTAAGAACTTACAATTCGTATTCAGGCCGGCGGGGCTGTCAGCGCTCGATGGGGGAGGGGGTTCTGGTGGCCTGGCGCGGAAATCGAGGCGGTGGCCTTCTTCGAATGGCGGTGGGGTCTGATGGCCGCGGAGGGAGGATGGGTGCGTCGGGGGGGGGGGGCTGTCGCGATTTCTGAAATGAGGGGGGCTGTCGCGATTTCTGAAACGAGGGGGGCTGTCGCGTTGTGAGGGCAGGGGGGTTCGGAGGTGGCGCGCCGCCACCTGGGGCACGGCGGTGGGCGGCGCTGCCATAGGGGGGCGCGATGGCGGTTCTTCCGCCTCCGTCCTTCTCTTTTTTTTATCTGTAATGAATGAATCGAGAAAAGGGGGGCAGAAGTTAAAGGAAGAGGGAGAGAGAAAAGGGTTTTAATTTTTAATTATTTTATTTTCCAGTCAAAAAGCAACTTTTATTTTCGATCTCAAAACGAGGCCCACTGCCTGTCATCCATAGCTAATTATCCCCATTCCAAACACAATGGGATATGTATCGCAAGCTGATTCGATCGTTTCGATCACTTTCCGTTAAAATCAACATATAACTCTATATATTGAATTTGAACGTGCATTTCAATTTACTGGGGTCACATACTAACTCGAAAAATTCCAGAAAAATATTTTCTAGCTTCCTATTGACGATACGGTCCTAACAAAACTAGTTTCGTCTAATTCTGAGACCGTTGGAAAAATGACCATTTTCCAGTCGATTAAAATCAACTGAAACTGGTCAAACGCGTTTTCCTTTTCCACGCTCACATATTGATTCGAAAAATTATGAAATTTGGAATCTAGCAATAATTTGACATCGCGGACCCAACAAAAGTGGTTTCGTCGAAATCCGAGGTCGTTTGCAAAATTTCCATTTTTAAGGGCTTGAATTCCATAGCGACTATTCAGAATTTTCAACTGGACATATCTTTTGAATCCTGCTATGAAATCTCAATTTTTCAGATTCGTTGGAAAGATATTATCAAATAGATCCTACTATTTTTGGTTTCACTAAAATCCGGATTGTTTTGCACCCGGTACATTCAATTGAAGTTTGAAATCGAATTATCGAACTACCGCGCCATTTTCAATTCTATTTATAATTACATATAAATATTTATATTCTAACGACGACACATATATAAATATATACGTTCTAAATATATTCAAAATAAATTTCTCGTGGATATTATTGAAAATAATCTATTTTAAATCTTCAATATTCGCCGAAGTTGCCAAAACAAAAATTTTAAACTGGCTCAGATTTTCGGGTTATTACAACAGCCCAAAATCAAACCGTACATGAGATGAATCAAAAGCAACAGAAATCCAAGCTAAGTGCTAGAGTTTCCTTCCTGAGAATCTGGGGGGGAAACAGAAGAAAAAGAGGCGAAAGAAAACGGGTCAGTCATAAAGACTGGTAAGTCCAAGTGACTTTCAACATAAAAACTGATAAAGGTAATATGACATGTATAAATTGAAAGTAATCATACGGATGATGACAAGATGGGCAAGATAGACTAAGATAACATGATAAATCAAGTATAAATCAAGTATAGCTTCATGTATTCAAGGTTCTCTATATCAACTGTACTAGAATCCCAAACCCATGTCTTATATTAATCATGAAATGATTCCTTGGCCCAATATCATAAAATGACCCGTTTCTAGGTCCAACGAAACAATCAACTAGTCGATCGGCTCCCCACAAGTTTTAGCTTGCCATGTGTCTGTGTCATACGGCCCTATCACGAATGTAGTCACCTGTGCTAGGTCCACCATAGGGTGTATCAAGCCCTATGGTGCGAACCACCGACACGAATCAAGAATGCACAGATAAAACTACTGATGCTCAATGCCTGCTTTTTCAACTCCGTACCACGTGCACGACCATAGCCCGCCTGAACCAACACTAGCGCACCAACACAGCCGTCGTTCTGGTCGCGTACAATCAGCCCAGTAATCGTGCCCCACCCTGCCTAGTCCCAGGGTACCATGATACATCTAGTGGGTTACTACTGAAACGGACCACGTAACTAGGGTTTCCGTCCAATAGGTTAAGTGTTGTCATTTAAATTCGAGACTTAACCCTTATCAGTCTAGCACGTCAAATTGGCTAAGTGTTGTCATTTAAGTTCGTGACTTAGCCCTACAATTCACGTGTCAAGTTGGTTAGGTGTTGTCGTTCAAGTTCATGACCTAACCCTACCATTCATGTCTCAAGTTGGTTAAGTGTTGTCTTTCATGTTCATGACTTAACCCTATCAGGTAGCATTAATTCATTAATGAACCCAACCTCTCACATTAGAATGTTGTTGTGGTCACTGGACATGCCGGGCGGTTCCGGGCAGATTTACACCATAACTCCGTCTAACCTCGGGTTTTAAGCGCGATATGACCAACTACTCACATTGAATCCTAATGTTTGCAGTCACTGGATTTGCCGGGCGGTTCCGGGCAGATTTACAATGAAAACTCAACCCAACCTCGAGTTGGCCATTTTCAAGTTCATTCTAGTGTCATGTCCATGTTCAAGTTTTCATGTCGAGTTCGTGTCAAGTTTTCAAGGCAAGCTTCATGCCAAGTCTCCTATAATTTCCAATTTTTCCCAATGTTACCCCGTCTAAATATTAGGCTAACAATCTTAGCCTAATTTTTCATTCATATGATTTTTGGCATATAATATTAGGCTAAAACTTTGCCTAATTTAACGTACGCAAAATTGGCATAAAGAGATTCATTAACATCAACACGACATAGGGGTAAACTTGGCATCTTTTTGGCATAGTCAATATGAACATCATAGGTGTGTACTTGCAAAATAATCAACATGAATATCATAGGTGTGAACTTGCAACGTAGACTAAACCAACATACATATATGTGAATTTGCAACATAGACTAAATCAACTTACATATATGTGAACTTGCAAATCAATCACGAACATATGAATAAGTGTGAACTTGAAATATGACATAGGTTTAACATATACACATAAACATGTAGATCTAACATTTGGTCACATATGTTGATATGATTTCACAACCTAAAACCTGCATAACATGATAAACTACTCAACTTGTCATAACAGGTTATATTCCTAGTTCATATACATATGAATAGGCTTATTCATTAATTCCCAATTCAACATGATAATAAAACTACAGGCACAAATCAATATCATTCAGTTCCACATATAACATAATAAACATTGTCCTATTATCCATTTATTTCCAAGGCATAACATAAATGAATAAATTGATTAAAACATCACATGCATATAGCTCTGATAACATTATGAACATGAAAAGGTTTGAATGATAATCTATGTAACACCCCACCTCCGCTAGGGTCACTCACAAAGGGAATGCACTAGGTTTGGTGAAGCATTATCGAGGTAAACATGCACAGAAATATTACAAGACAGAACATATATAAAACGGCGGAAGTAAAACAAATTTCATTACCTTATTAATAAGGTCTAAAGCCTTTTACATCAGAATACATCAAAACCTGTCTTGCAATAGTAAAGAAGCATAAAACCTTTTCATAAATTATTCCCCAAAATAAAGCGGTGAAGTAGCCATAGCCAAGGGAAGACCAAGCTATACATGATGACCTTCAAGCATATGAGGTCCGAACTAAACAACATCATTTCCTCCCTGAAAACCTGGGGGGGGGGGGGAAACGGAAGACAAAGAGGCGAAACAAAACGGGGTCAGTCATAAAGACTGGTAAGTCCTATCTATTTCCAGTATAAAAATAGGTAAAGGTAACACGACATGCATAAACTGAAAGTAAACATAAGGATGATGACAAGATAGATAAGCTAAACCAAGATAACTGGATGAACTACTGTAGCAAGATAGGCTAAGGTATCATGATAAACTACATGTCAAGATAAATCAAGGTATCAAATCGTCAGGTTTCCATCAAGTATACTATCCTAAGGTATCTATCATGTATAACATCCCACGGTATCTATCATGTATAACATCCCACGGTATCTATCATGTATAACATCCAAAGGTATTTATCATGTATATTTGCTCTACACCTCTCGTACTAGTATCCCAACCCGGGTCATGTGTTAACTATGAATGTCCCTTGCCCAATGTCATGTAATGGTCCATGTCAACCTAATATATAGCATATGTAGGTTTTTCCCAACTCGTATGTTTCTTTCCATGTATAAGTTCAGTCCTTTGCCGTAGGCCGTACGGGCTTTCCCATGTAAATCTATACCACCTCAACGTAGTACCATTTTATCCTTGAAGTTGTTTTGGACTGCTACCCTTGATCTGGTTATGTTTTCTTACCATGAGCTATCGCGTGTTCACTTAGGATTTACGCCACCTAGGGCCACTAGGGATTATGCTACCTAATGAACGTTTCCGTGTCTCAGTTTGGGTTCAAGCCACCTAGGACACTAGGGATTATGCCACCCGTCAACCGCGCCCTTTATCCCACGTATGTATCGTGAATCGTTTTCCATGTCTAGACGCATATGTTCCTCAATGTGCCATCTAAGTTCCATGCCAGGGCAAATCAAGAAATACGAAACTCGGTCGGGAGCTTTAAGTCGTCTGCTGATGCAGATATCAAGGTCTGCTTTTGTATCCGTGGCTATGGTTCCACGTGACCCCTCCCTCAACTACTGAAAGGTAATCCAAGAAAAATCATGTATGAGAACCACATCCCGGCCCCACTATAGCCCCACTTTCCTATGGGCCAACCTCACCCATGACTCAATAGCAAGAACATGGTCTGTTGGTGGTTCTCTGCCTTTCCGTTCGTACACAATTGACTAAAGATGGTAGGCAGTCGGCGACGTGCTATCCAGGGCAAAAAAACAAGTATCGTCGACTCCACGCTAATCCATCCCAGTCTTTAGGTCGCTCGCATAGCAACCAAGGCATACTCTTGGCTCTTCTACCGCAGACCTTAACCTCCGTGAGGCCGGGTTTCATGGACCATCTGCCACCCGACAGAGGGATACCAAGAGTACCCTCACATCCCCCAAAGCTACCGCTTCGTCACCCAGTTCGTTGGAGCTTTTTATCCAAGTCAGATAAGTTGCCCCTCCTCGTATACTCAGCGATGACCTACCGTATCAGGTTACTCATCTATTTATGAACTAGTCCCATGTCCTTGGCTAAAAATTATTACTTAGTTATACTTAACTAAGGTTTACCACTTAGCTTCTTTTCCCCGTTACCCTTGATTAACCACGATTTTCTACCTAGTTCCTATAACTAGGGTTTTGTCTATTGGGTTAAGTGTTGTCATTCAGGTTCATGACTTAGCCCGCCTACGAATCATGTCAAGATTGGCAAAGTATTTAAGTTCAAGGCTTACCCCTACAAGTTAGTTAAGTATACCAAGAAGCGCATGGCTTAACCCTATCAAGTCAAATTGGTTAAGTATTGGTTTGTCTTAACTCTATCAGATTATCGTGTTAGATTGATTAAGCATAGATTATCTTAATCTCATCTGATCATCGAGTCAGATTGGTTAAGTATGGGTTAGCTTAACCTCATCCACTAATCGTACTACAAGGGTTAAGTATATTCAAAAGGTCTTATGACTTAACCCTATCAAGTCCACATGTTAGATTGGTTAAGTATAGGTTACTTAACCTCATCAAATCATCATGTATAATTGGTTAATTATAAGTTACTTAACCCCATTAAATTATCATGTTAAGTTGGTTAAGTATTGGTTGCTTAACCTCATTGAATTACCAAGTTTAGATTGGTTAAGTGTTTAACTTAACCCCATTGAATTACCGTGTTTAGATTAGTTAAGTATAGGTTACTTAACCCCATCTAATTACCGTGTTTAGATTAGTTAAGTCTAAATTACTCAACCCCATCTAATTAACAAGTCGGATTAGTTAAGTGTAAATTACTTAACCCCATCCCCTAATTGTCTTGTATGGTTAAGGGTCATTAAGAAATCAAGCCCGGTCCCACTTAACCTACCCATTCGTGTCATATCGGTTAAGTGTCATTAGTCAAATTTACTTAACCTTATCATGTGGCATTAATTTAATTAATGCACTCTCAACCTCTCACATTAGACCCTGTCGTGGTTACTAGTTAAGCCGGGCGGGTCCGGGTAGTTTTACACCACAACCTAGTCTAACCTCGGGTCTTAAGCGCGACATGACCAACTTCTCACATTGGATCCTATTGTTTGTAGCCACTAGTTAAGCCGGGCGGGTCCGGGTAGATTTATGCTACAAACTCAACCCAACCTCAAGTTGGCCACTTTCATGTTTGGTCTAGTGTCATATTACACTTACAACCCATACGTGTCTAGTTTCAAGTCCCATGTTTACCCCACATGTCATGCCCACATTTAGGTGTATCATAAGTGCCATATTTCCATAAAATCCCATGTCATAATCACGCACGTCTAACCTACCCCAAAGCGTGTTTCCAACCCAAGTAAAAGCGAGTCAACATAGTAAGGGTACTATGCTACATATTGGCCTCACAACATGCACGATGTCAAAAAGGGATTGGCCACAAATATGCATGGTATCATAAGGGGTTTGGCCTCAAAATATGCATAGCATCATAAGAGAATTTGGCCACTAGCATGCATAGTATCATAAGGGAATTTGGCTATAAACATGCATATTATCATAAGGGAATTTGGCCACAACCATGCATGATAACATAAGGGGTTTGGGTTCATTTACATGCATAAGCCCCAAAGTCAAGTCTTTGCCAATGTTTCACATGTCAAATGGTTCCCAAAGGTTCATGCTAGCATTCCATAGATAAAGATTCGAACTTGCAAGATAAACTAGGTTAATCATAACATGAATAGCATGATTTGGTCACTAAGCATAGCCAAAAGTCATAGGTTCAAGCAAAAGAGGCATGACAAGGTTCATATAGGCTAGCATACTTAGTTTAATCTCGTTTTATTCCATGCCATCATTAAAACTACCGTTTAGATCTAGAAGTAGCTAGAACTTACATAGCATTGCAAGAGGGCTAGGAGCATGAATCGTCTTGATGAAGAAAGGTGGCTCCTTTGTGGAACAATCGTCATGAAGTTTGCATAGCAACGTTGATCTACCCTCGATTTGATGTAGAAAGCTTGCACCTTTTGATTTGAACCCGATTTGAATGCATAAGCCCTTAGAGTTGGAGATGGAGGCCATGATCAAGATTGATTTTGGTGGCACTTCTTGGCATGAGTGATTTGTGAGGGTTTAGGCTAGGTCTAGCGGTCTTTTTATAGAGATTAGGGGTAGTTTAAACCATAGGATTAACCCCAAATCAGATCTGAGCCATCAAATTCCGTCGGAAGCTTCCAGAACAGGACCAGAGACACAAGCAGGCGCACCCAGGTGGCCTGGGCTCGACCACCCAGGTCGACAGGGGTGTCGACTTGCAAGTCGATAACACCTTGGGTGTGTCGACACCCAAGTCGACACCCATGTCGACTTGGGTGCTGGGCGGGAAATTTTCCCGCCCAGTCTTTTCGGCTCCAGATTTGAATTTTGAACTGTTTTTCGGACTTGGAATTTTCTGAATCTTCGTTGGTCCATAACATGGTCATACGGACTCCGTTATTCGAAAACTCGGACTCTGTTTCACGTATTTTTCCGAGACGAACGCAATGGCATAGCCCATTTCCCTTGATTTAGATTTTAAAATTTAATTCTGCCTTGATTCTTGATTATAACACGTTATTAAAATTTGGGTTGTTACAATCTAGGTTCGAGAACATTGATATATCTAACTTAAATAGAAAAATCCCAAAATCAAGAATAAAGAAAATAGGTCTGAATAGAAAGTCAAGCTTAGATCCAATTTCATAGTCATAATCCTAGGCAATAACCTCATAGGTGATTAGCCACAATTGTCCTTGTCATAGTTATAGGCAATAGTCTTATATTCACAGTCATATGCATAGGCATAGTCTTATGTTCACATTCATAGGAATAGGCATAGTCTTATGTTCACCGTCATAGTCATAGGCATAGTCTTATATTCACCATCATAGTCATAGGCATAGTCTTATATTCACCGTCATAGTCATATGCATAGTCTTATATTCACCGTCATAATCTTATGCCATTAAAAATAGTTTCAATGTCATAGGCAATATTCCCAATAGTCAAGATCCAAGAAGAAAACAAGAATAGATATGAATCATACATAAATCACTTCCAATTTATACCATGCTCATATTAGATTTATAGTTTTTATCTAAAAGTAACCGGAACTTACAGATCGTGGTCTAAGAAATTTAGATGCAGAAGTCAAGTCTAGAAATTGGTCGTTGAATTGCTGAATCGTTGAATCTTGATTTGATTGTAGAAGCAAATCCCCAAATATGCAATTCCTAGCCGTAGTCTTCAAGGAATAATCTTCGCGTTTTAATTTAATTTAATTTAGAGGAAGAAAAAGAAGCCATGATCATCGAGAGTTTGAGCAGCATAAGGTTAGAGAAGAATGGTGTAAAGAGAATGAGGCTAGGAGGCTGTTTATATAGGATTTCAAACTAATTAGAGCCGTCGATGAAGCTAGAGTTAATCAAGGCCATTCATCTCAAGAGAATCCAATCAGAAAGTGACAAGTTAGCCCTAGTGACACAGCAGAGCTCAGAAATTCGACCAGAACCCGAGCAGGCCAGCCAGGGTCAAACCAGAAAGCTATGCAGGCCTGCTGCTCGGCCTGGGTGCACCTGCCAAGTGCGCCAATGCAAGCACTTCCCAAGTGCGCCAGTGCAATTTAGTTCTGGCGCACTTCCTAAGTGCGCCAGTGCATTCTGGCCGGTTTCTGGTTTTTCTACCTAACTTCGTTCGTCCATATCTTCTTCGTACGTTATCCATTTTACACAAACTCAGACTCTTTTTCAAGCAGAATTCCAAGACTAACGCAGTGGCGTAACCCGTTTCCCTTGATTCTTATTTTAAAAATTAATTCTGCCTTGATTTATGGTTTTAACATATTATAAAAATACGGGTTGTTACACAGTCAGTAACCCATTTATACGTATCAAATGAGTACTCCGAACTAGGTCGGATTCGGGGAATGCTTACTGGGTTAATTGTAAGTGATCCAAAATAAAAGGGCAGTGTGGGCGGCGCGATCCGACGGGGTCATATGTGTGCATGGGTCCGGACAAGAGGTGTCTAAGACGCCGTGACATCAGTAGATATGGTTGTGCACATCCTGAAAACGAAGAGTTGTCACTTAGAAGGTGATACGTCCTACTATGGGTCCAGCACAGGGTATCTACAAAGTAGGGAGTCGATTGATTGGGGTAGTAATTAGGGTACAACTAGACTCTGGTATGTTTAGGAGCCTGTTGTTATCCTCAGGGGTAACTCCGGTATTTGGGCTTCCTGACGATTGTACGGGGCTAAACCTCTCACTAGAAGTACCCCTTAGTCTACCGTCTTATAGTTATTGGTATCATCTCATTCTGGTTATACTAGTATTGGTGCAGAGAGAAAGAGAAAGTATTAGAGAAGCACAGTATACTCTATCATGACACTTTTACTTATTTATATGCTAAAAATGACTAGACTCGCTAGACTTTATGTCTAACCTATTTTATTTCCTCTTCTTTCTCTTTCATCCCCCTCCCCTATGTTCTTTGGGTGGGAATACTCAAGCTTGATCAGGACTCTGCTTTCGTCTTGCTTGGAGTTGTTTTAGATGTACGGCTTGATTTCACATCTCTTTACTATGGTTATGTTTTGGGGATTATGCTTCTTTTATTGTACTCTTATGTTTTAAGTACAAGACAGAAATTTTAGTGATGTACTGGGTTTTATGCATTTCAAACATATGATGTAACCATGTTTTGAACTACGACGTTTTCTGCTTAATAAAATTTTAAATTTCGCTGCTATTTATTATCTATCTTGTAATGTTTCTGCTTCTGTTTACCTATAATGCTTCACAAAACTTAATACATTCTCTTAATGAGTGACATTAACAGACGTGGGGTGTCACACTTGGTATCAGAGTTGAAGGTTACCCGATTGTATAAAAGATTTTGAAAATTGTTTTCAAAAAGGTTTTAAAAGGAAGAATTTTCAAAAGATAAGTCTATTTTGAAAAAAATATTCCTCAAAGACATGGGAAATGTCTTTCATTTCTCTGTTTGAATCCCTTCTTCCTTTTCATTTCAGCATGTCTAAGGAACCAAATATTCCTGAGGGCGTCAAGTACTGGATTGGTTCCGTAGGTATCTTAAGGCTACATCACCAATCGGGAGCCAAGGAGACGTCCCCCCCCCCCCCCAGCTGCAGCCGTTGTTCCTTCACCATTGCGAATAGCTAAATCCTCTAAGAAATGTCGTGGCTGTAAGCTCTTAGGTCATTTGGTCAAATATTGCCGAAAATGGAAGAATGCTTACTTCAACTGTGGTGAGGTCAGACACTATAAGAGGGAATGCCCGAAGAATCAAGGACAAGACCAAATGGCGGATCTTCTGAAGGGAAGGTGTACGTTCTCGTGGTTAGTCTACCGGATAGAGGTAGTAAAGCTTCCATTGAATTTTTGATTTCCCTTTCCAAATTATATAGTTAGAACTCTTTTTGATTTGGGTGCTTTGCATTCATTTACATCTGATTTTGTGGTTGAGTCTTTGCATCTTAGTACTAGTATAGTTGTGGACCCCGTTGTTGTCTCAAACCCCACTGGTGGTATGGCTCATTTGCCCATGATTTGTTGGGGTTTGAGAATACCAGTGTTAGGCGTCGAATTTGAATGCGATGCATACGTGCTTGGTTACATGGGCTATGGATTGATTCTGGGGATGGATTGGCTAGCCATGTATGGTGCCATTTTGGATTGTGAGAGGAGGGTCATTAGACTTTTGACTTGCCATTGGAGGACCCTCGAGATTTCTTGTGACTCAAAAGGGTCTGTCATGCTTAGTTTCCTAGAGTCACTTGATGCATCTATCGATGATCTGCGATTTGTACCAGTAGTCCATGAGTATCCTAATGTTTTTGATGAGGTTCGGAGATTACCTCCAAGGCGCGAGATCAATTTTCGTATATACTTAGGAGACAATGCAAAGCCAGTTGCATTGCCTGTGCAATGTATGGCTCCAAGAGAAAGGAGGGAGCTTATCAAGCAAGTGGGGGAGCTACTTGAGAAAGGGTTTATTAGGAGTAGCATATCTGAGCTCCGGTGGTATTCGCAACTAAGGCGGATGGTTCGCTTTGCTTATGTGTAGACTATAGAGATTTGAATAAAGTTGCCAAGAAGAACAACCATCAACTCCCGAAAATAGATGACATGTTTGACCAGCTTGTTGGTGCATCAGTTTTCTCTCAGTTAGTCTTGGCCACGAGGTTTCATCAGTTAAGGGTGGCAAAAGACAGTGTAGACAAAACCGCTTTTAGGACTGCTTATGGTTTCTTTGATTGGCTCGTTATGCCTTCTGGGTTGACGAATGCACCCGCCTATTTTGTTGATCTGATAAGTAGGGTGTTTCGAGAGTTCCTAAATAAATTTGTTGTGGTCTTTGTTGATGACATCTTAATTTTCTCAAAGTGCGAGGAAGAGCATGCCTTA
Organism: Allium sativum; assembly: GCA_030737875.1. Taxonomy (NCBI): domain Eukaryota; kingdom Viridiplantae; phylum Streptophyta; class Magnoliopsida; order Asparagales; family Amaryllidaceae; genus Allium; species Allium sativum. The sequence goes on from CM060926.1 coordinate 695,651,247, forward strand.
CATATAAGGGAGGTTTTGAAGACTCTCCCTGCGCACCAGCTTAAGGCAAAGTTCTCCAAATGCCATTTTTGGAGGAAAGAGGTGGGATTTCTAGGGCATGTGGTCTCTAAAGATGGGATAACAGAAGATCCCGCAAAGGTAGTTGTAGTTCAAGGTCGGAAAATCCCAAAGAATGCAACGAAGATGAGAAGTTTTCTTGGATTGGTAGGCTATTATAGGAAGTTCATTAAGGACTTCGCAAAGATATACTCACCAGGCAGAGGAAGAAGAATTTGATGTTTTCGTGGGATATAGATTGTGATGTTGCTTTCAAGCAATTAACGAGGGGCTCGACAACAGCCCCACTCTTGACCTTACCCGATCGGAACAAAGTGTTTACAGTATACACTGATGCATGTGGTACATGGCTTAGTGCGGTTATGATGCAAGGGGAAGGGTAGTATGTTATGGAGGTAGACAATTAAGAGTTCACGAGAAAGAGCTACCCTACCCATGTTTTGGAATTAGCCACTAAAGTATTCCCTCTGATGACTTGGCAGTAGTATCTACTTGGAAAGAGGTGCAAGTTATACATGGACCATAAGCCGCACAAGTATATGTTCTCGCAGAAGGATCTCAAATTAAGGCAACAGAGATAGGAATCTACTTGGACCTGAGACGATTAGAGAAACTTCAAAAAAGATTGATCCTAGCCGCAGGCGCATGAAGACAACACAGGACAGACAGAAGTCATATGCAGATAAAGGAGGGACCGATATTGAATTGAGGCGGGAGACATGGTTTCACCAAGGTTTGCAGGACCAGTTCCAGTAATGGAATTAATTCAAATGGCTTATAGGGTAAAGCTACCAGAGAGATTAGCGAACGTTCATTTGCAGAAATGCTTGCACAATACAGTAGAAGTAGTTGAGCTAAGTGTAACACCCCGAATTTTCTATGAACATAAGAGTAACAAATCAGAGAATAATTAAATTGTAACAAACTAATTAAGGGAAATAGGTTGTGCCATTGCGTTCATCTCGAAATTCTGCTTGGAATAGAGTCCAAGTTTGCGTAAATCGGACTCCATATGAAGAAGATATGGCATTCAGAAGTTTTAGTAAAAATCAGCCTGGAATTCAAAAATTCAAATTTCGAAATTCAAACAGACACCCGGGATAGGCGGGAAAATTCCCGCCCAGAGCCCAGGTCGACACTAGGGTTGACCTGGGGGTCAACCTGGCTAAACAGGCCGACACTAGGGTCGACCCTAGGGTCGACCTCCCCTCTTTTTCCATATCTGTAGACAGATCCATTTTTCTGCACCTGGATGCCTTTCTGACCGGATTCATGAGCTCTAACCCATTTAAACACCCCTAAACCTAGCTTTCTCTCCACACAATTTCATTATGCCTATACTCTGCCTCTACTATAATTAAAAATAAAATTGCATCGCTACTCTGCTAGAATCAAAACTAGAACTAGTGCATCTTCTTCCAATCTGAATAGAGTTAAAAGAGAATCAAATCAAGTCTAATCGATAGTCTACGCCAAAGGAGCGCTACTCAGTGTCAAAATACAGATCCCTAAAATCAAGTTTTACTTTTTAAATTGTGAGTACAGTTATTTCCAAATATAAACTTTTATTATGATCTTGGCATGATTAAAAATCTAAATATGAGGTTACGCATATTCTTATCTGTCAGATCCGTTTTTCTGTGACTATTCTGTATCTCCTTTTCTTTTTATTCTTTAGCCAGGCTACTACGAGCCTGCGCCAAATCTCATAAGAGATTAATGCATGAACGCTAATTTTGGGACAAATAATGAATATTACATAATTGGACATGACTGATCTGTGACTGATTTGAGAAAGGAACATAGGTTGTAAATTAAGATCTAGAATCAGTGCATACTATGTATAATAGACTGTGATTTGGAAGAAGAATTATTATGTGATAGCATATGACTTGGGATTTGGAATAAAATGCATATTATAATGCAAGATCTGATTTTGAGGACATAATACATGATTAAAATTTAAGATCTAGATTTTGGGGCATAATTTATATCACGATCCATGACTTGAAAAGAAGAAAAAAATAAAGAATATGTGACTTAGGCGTAAAGATCTATTTTAAATTAGGTTAACTATTAATGTGAATGCGCCTAAATATGGATTTTAGGATATTTGGCATCATAGGCTATAATTTGGCATAATTCATATTGTTTGGGGCTTTCTAGAGAATATTCTGTACTGTGAAAAGTTTAATTAAAATTTGGGGCATATGTCGTATTATGAATTATGACCATAATTTAGGCATGTAAATTTAGGCAAGATACGTAAATAGAACTTTAAGAAATGTTTAATCAATTATCTGCTAAATTTGTTGAATTACCTAATCTGCTAAATTTGTTATCTGCTAAATCTATTGAATTGCCTAATCTGCTAAATCTGTTGAATTGTCTAGTCTGCAGAATTGCCTAATCTGCTAAATCTGTTATCTGCTGAATCTGTTGAATTGCTTAATTTGTTGCAAGCTGAATAATTATAATTTGGAGGCTTGATCTAAAATTTAGCAAAACATGTTAATAGAACTTTGGATAATCTGCTGTAACTTGTAAAGAAGTTAAATATGCTAAATGGACATAATTAGTCTGATATTTTCTGTAATAAAATAAAGTGGCTATGACATGAGGTTAGACTCCGTTTGCAGTAGAAGCCTGCCCGGAACCAACCGGCTTAACCAGCGACTGCAAACTGTCAGTCTAATGTGAGAGGTCGTAGGCATAATATGGTTAGACATGAGGTTAGGTCTGGCTTGTGGCAGAAGTCTGCCCGGAACCGCCCGGCATATCTAGCGGCCACAAGCTACCGACCTAATGTGAGAGGTCTGTGTATTAAAAATTAATTAATGCAAATCTAAGATAAATATGATACCTAAAACATGTTGGGTGGATAGGGTTAAAACAATTGGACTGATTAATCTAATAAACCCGTTTCATAAATCTGTAAGCCCAATACAAAGTTACATAAAACAATCTGTAAGTCTATTAAATCCGTACATCTGATCTGTTAATATAAAAACTTGTTAACTTCATTGTCTGATCTGTGAACTAGTAAATCTGAGCACTGTATGTTTGAAACTTGTAAACAAGTTAATCTAAAATTTGTTTGTCTGGTGACACAAGGTTTGGAGGGGAAATACTTGTGTCATCTGTTGTTTGGGACCCATATTAGTCAGTAACACTTTCTGGTATCAAAACTTTGACCCCACACTATGTAGGGGTCCGGGCATGCCTACTGAACTAATTATAAGCGTTTCATTCTGATAATGGCGAGGGGTGTTGATGGCGCGTTCCAACCGGGTCATGTGCATGCGTGGATCCGGTCTGCACTGAGGATGTAAGACACCATGACATCTGTAAATAGGTCTGTGCCAATAGGTTGCCACTTTAGGAAGTGATACACCCTACTATGGGGCCGACACAGGGTATTTATTTATTAGGGAGCCGATCGCTTGGGGGTAGGACTTAGCGTACACTTAGTTCTGTCTGTTTCTGTTGGGTGGCAACACCTGTCTGTTTCTGCGTGGTACTGTCTGTTAGGGTGGTAAAGGCCCATTACTAGTGTACACCTAATTCTGACATTCTGTTTCTTTAGGGATTATTATGTTTCCGTCTCTGATTCAATTTCTGATTCTGTTTCCGTACCTTCTGTCTGTTAGGGTGATAAAGGCCCATTAGTTGGGTGGTAAAGTCCCATTATTAGTATTCTGCTTCTGTACCTTCTTTCTGTTCGGGTGCTAAAGCCCCATTACTAGCATTCTATTTCTGCAGAGATTATTCTGTTTCCGTTTCTGTTTCACTTTAGACATTAGGGTAACATCTAATCCTGTTATACTAGTATTAGTGTAGAGAAGTGAAGACTAAGTAAGAAGCTTAGCTTAGTCTCTATCATTCTGTTGACCTGCTATTCCTGTTACGGTTATCTCTCGTCCAGTTTTATTTACATGCCATGATATTATTATCTGTTTATATGCTGAAAGTCACTGGACTCACCAAACTTATTTCTGACCTAGTTTGTTTCGCCTCTTTTCTTTCCTTTCCCCCCTCCAGGTTTTTAGGGTGGAGACATAGGAGCTTGATTCAGATTCTCTCTGCTTGAAGTATTTGAAGTATTGCTTGGCTTTGGCTCTATCTTTCCATGGCAGTTTATATTGGGGATTATGACTTTAAAAACTATGCATTTTGAAGGCTTTTGTATAAGACCGATATTTTATACTTGAATTCTGATATTGTGATTTGGAAAGATGTAACCAAACTTATTTATGTTTCTGTTGTAATAAAGTTATAAAATTTTCAAGTACTACTTTTTCTGTCTTGTAAATTTCTGTTCTCTCTACTAAAACGCTCCATCAAAGTTAAGGCATTCCCTTTGTGAGTGACCTTAACGGAGGTGGGGTGTTACACTTAGTATCAGAGCTGAAGGTTACCAGATTTGATAAAAGTTTTTGAAAACTATTTTTAAAAAGGTTTTAAAAAAAGAATATTTTCGAAAGTAGAGTTTATTTTGAAAAAAACATAATCTCCAAAGCCATAGCCTATCTTTCTATCCTTTGTTTTGAATCTTTCCTTTCCTTTCGTTTCAGCATGTCTGGAGATCTTAACCTTCTGGAGGGCTTACCAATACCTGGCTGGTATAGGAGGTACCTAGAAGCTAGGGCTAATGATGCGGGCCCAACAAACGTCCCTCCTCCCCCTGCTGCAGCGGTTCCTCCTTCTCCTCCTCCTCCGCGCGTGAATACTTTCTCGAAGATATGTAGAGACTTTTTAGACATGGGTGGGAAGAACTTTAATGGAACTCAATCCTTCGTGAAGGCAAGGAACTAGCTCAAAGAAACTGAGGATTTGTTCGTTATCTTCGAGGTGGATGATAGGCAGAAGATACAATTGGCGGTATGGTTGCTTAAGGATGAAGCTTCTTTTTGGTGGGAGGTCACAAATGGAGAGCGTCCGGTAGAGAGATGGATGGATTTCAGGCATAGATTCAAGATGAAATTTCTCTCACGAGCGGAAGAGAGTCTATACATAGAGAGGGTCTTGGCATTGAAGCAGGGGAATTCATCAGTGAGAAAGTACGTCAACAAGTTTAATCAGTTGGCAAGATTCGGCTTAGATTTGGTAAATACACCGCATAAAAAGGCACTAAGGTTTGCTAAAGGTTTGAACGAGCCGCTACACGGATTGGCAGTGTCCCACATTCCTATGGGGGCTACCTTCGAGAAATTAGTTGACATGGCATTGATGCATGAAGAGGAAACCAAGAGTAAGAAGAAAGAAGAAAAGCTTGAAGGGCCACAGAACAAGAAGGCGGGTCCTAAAAAGGAAACACAAAAGAATGATGAGAAGTCTGAAGACAAGAAGGAGAAGAAGTGCTTTACTTGTGGAAGCTCAACCCATCTAAACAAGGATTGCAGAAAGAGGAAGGGCACTTGCTTCAACTGTGGAGAAATGGGGCACTTCACTAGGGACTGCCCAAAGAAACGAGGACAAGGGCAGAGGGCAGGACCAACTTCTGGAGGACAGACGAATACCCTCGAGGCTCGTGGATAAGATAGAAATAGGAAAACTTTTTGTAGAGGGATTAATCTCCTTATCTGATTGTGGAGTTAAAAACTCTTTCTGATTCTGTCATTTTGATTCTGTAATTGAAACTCTGCACTTTAATACTAGTCTTGTTTCTGGTTCCGCTATAGTCTCAAACCCCATGAGGGTTACAACTCATCTATTTTGATAAGTTGGGGTTTGAGGGTATCTGTGAGGGGCATTAAGTTGACTATGACGCATATATTCTGGGTTTTTATCATGCTTAGTTTCCTAAGAATCATTTGGTAATCTGATCTGTATCAGTAGCCTGTAGGTATCTGAATATTTCTGAAAATGATAGGAGTTTTTACTCAAAACGTGAAATAGATTTCCAGTTGGGCATTTGTTTAATGGGAGTGATTCTCTGAGTGTTAATCTGATGTTGATTTCGGTCTTCGGGGTTGATACTTAGGGGGTTATTCTCTTAAACCGATGTTTAATGGGAACCTAGCTTTTGTTTTAATTATACTTGCTTCTATCACTTGACTTTATCCTATCGACTGAGTCTTCGATCTTTAGGTAGGAACTAATGGGTGTAAACATGTGTTTGAGACATGTTATGTTTGATGGTTGCAAGTGGGTGCAAGTGGTTGCTCGTAGATGCATATACACACTAGGCACTAGATCGTCTCAAAAACACCCTCATACTGCATATGGATGTGTGTGCATTTTTTTAAAATTTTTATGGATGCGAAATGGTTGACTCAGCACATGGATTTTGCATATGAATGAACGTTTATGCACTCATGTAGAAATGATATGTATCAAATAGGAAAATTGCATACATGTTGGACTAATGGCACTGACATAATTCGCATTAAGGGGGTCAACTGAATCATTGGACCAACTAATCTTTGCATTAGATAAGGAACATATACACACACTTTTGCATATGTTCATACAAAATTACAAGTTTTCTAAGGATAATGGATGCTTGTGGATGATGGTTGAGTAGATGGATGGTTGGATGGTAGGACACATACTTCCTAACTTGAAGATTTCAGGGACAAAATCCTTTAAGGAGGGGAGAATGTAACACCCCGAATTTTTTGTGAACACAAGAATAAAAAATCAGAGAATAATTAAATTGTAACAAAATAATTAAGTGAAACGGATTGCTCCATTGCCTTCGTCTCGAAATTCTGCTTGGAATAGAGTCCAAGTTTGCGTAAATCGGACTCCATATGAAGAAGATATGGCCTTCAGAAGTTTCAGTAAAAATCAGCCCGAAATTCAAAAATTCCAATTTCGAAATTCAAACACACACCCGGGCTGGGCGGGAAAATTCCCGCCCAGGGCCCAGGTTGACACTAGGGTCGACTGGGGGGTCGACTTGGCTATACAGGTCGACACTAGGGTCGACCCTAGGGTCGACCTCCCCCTCTTTTCCAGATCTGTAGACAGATCCATTTTTCTGCACCTGGACGCCTTTCTGACCGGATTCGTGAGCTCTAACCTATTTAAACACCCCAAACCTAGCTTCCTCTCCACATAATTTCATTTTGCCTATACTCTTCCTCTATTCTAATTAAAAATAAAAATGGCGTCGCTACTCTACTAGAATCAAAACTAGAACTAGTGCATCTTCTTCCAATCTGAATAGAGTTAAAAGAGAATCAAATCTAATCGATAGTCTATGCTAAAGGAGCGCTACTCAATGTCATAATACAGATCCCTGAAATCAAGATTTACCTTTTTAATTGTGAGTAAAGTTATTTTCAGATATAAACTTTTATTATGACTTAGCATGATTATAAATCTGAATCTGAGGTTATACATATTCTTATCTGTCAGATCTGGTTTTTTGTGACTATTCTTTATCTCCTTTTACTTTCTGTTTTTTAGCCAGGCTACTACAAGCCTGCGCCAAATCTCATAAGAGATTAATGCATGAACGCTAATTTAAGGACAAATAATGAATATTGCATAATTGGACATGACTGATCTGTGACTGATTTGAGAAAGAAACATAGGTTGTAAATTAAGATCTAAAATCAGTGCATACTATGTATAATAAACTGTGATTTGGAAGAAGAATTATTATATGATAGCATATGACTTGGGATTTGGAATATAATGCATATTATAATGCAAGATCTGATTTTAAGGACATAATACATGATTAAAATTTAAGATCTAGATTTTGGGGCATAATTTATATCACGATCTATGACTTGGAAAAAAAGAGAGAAGGAATATGTGACTTAGGCGTAAAGATCTATTTTAAAATAGGTTAACTATTAATGTGAATGCGCCTAAATATGGATTTTAGGATATTTGGCATCATAGGCTATAATTTGGCATAGTTCATATTGTTTGGGGCTTTTTAGAGAATATTCTGTACTGTGCAAAGTTTAATTAAAATTTGAGGCATATGTCATATTATGAATTATGACCATAATTTAGGCATGTAAATTTAGGCAAGATATGTAAATAGAACTTTAAGAATTGTTTAATCTGTTATCAGCTAAATTTGTTGAATTGCCTAATCTGCTAAATCTATTATCTGCTAAATCTGTTGAATTTCATAATCTGCTATATCTGTTATCTGCTTAATATGTTGAATTGCCTAATCTGCTAAATCTGCTGAATTTCCTAATCTGCTAAATCTGTTGAATTGCTTAATCTGTTGCAGGCTGAATAATTATAATTTGGAGGCTTGATCTAAAATTGAGCAAAACATGTTAATAGAACTTTGGATAATCTGCTGTAACTTGTAAAGAAGTTAAATCTGCTAAATGGACATAATTAGTCTGATATTTTCTGTATTAGAATAAAGTAGCAATGACACGAGGTTAGACTCCACTTGCGGTAGAAGCCTGCCCGGAACCAACCGGCTTAACCAGCGACCGCAAACTGTCAGTCTTATGTGAGACGTCGTAGGCATAATATGCTTAGACACGAGGTTAGGTCTGGCTTGTGGCAGAAGTCTGTCCGGAACCGCCCGGCATATCCAACAGCCACAAGCTACCGACCTAATATGAGAGGTCTGTGGATTAATAATTAATTAATGCAAATCTAAGATAAATATGATACCTAAAACGTGTTGGGTGGTTAGGGTTAAAACAAATGGAATGATGAATCTAATACACACGTTTCGTAAATCTGTAGGCCCAATACAAAGTTAGGTAGAGCAATCTGTAAGTCTGCTAAATCCGTACATCTAATCTATTAATCTGAAAACTTGTTAACTTGATTGTCTGATCTGTGAACTAGTGAATTAGTACTCTGTATGTCTGAAACTTTTAAACAAGTTAATCTGAAATCTGTTCGTCTGGGGACACTAGGTTAGTTGGGGAAATACTTGTGTCATCTGTTGTTTGGGACCCATATTAGTCAGTAACCTTTCTGGTATCAAATCTTTGACCCCACACTATGTAGGGGTCCAGGCACGCTTACTGAACCAATTATAAGTGGTTCATTCTGATATGGCGAGGGGTGTTGATGGTGTGTTCCAACCGGGTCATGTGCGTGCATGGATCCGGTCTGCTCTGAGGATGTAAGACATCGTGACATCTGTAAATAGGTCTGTGCCAATAGGTTGCCACTTTAGGGGGTGATACAACCTATTATGGGGCCGACACAGGGTATTTATGTATTAGGGAGCCGATCGCTTGGGGGTAGGACTTAGGGTACACTTAGTTCTGTCTGTTTCTGTTGGTACCGTCTGTTTCCGTTGGGTGGCAACACCTGTCTGTTTCTGCGTGGTACCATCTGTTCGGGTGGTAAAGGCAAAGGCCCATTACTAGTGTACACCTGTAACACCCCACCTCTGTTAAGGTCACTCACAAAGGGAATGCCTTAACTTTGGTGGAGCATTTTAGTAAACAGAACAGAAACTCACAAGACAGATAAAATAGTACTTGAAAATTTTATAACTTTATTACAGCGGAAAACAGAAATCAGTATGGTTACATCTTTCCAAATCACAATATCAGAATTCAAGTACAAAATATCAGTCTTGTACAAAAGCCTTCAGAATGCATAGTTCAAAATCATAATCCCCATAGAACCGAAGCTATACAGAGCCAAGCCATACTTTAAGCGCTTCAAGCAGAAGAAATCCGGATCAGGCTAAAGTATTCCCTCCTTGGATAACCTGGCGGGGGAAATGGAAGAAAGGAGGCGAAACAATAAGGGTCAGACAAAAAGTCTGGCAAGTCCAGTGAATTTCAGCATATGAACAGAAAATAATAATATGATATGAATATAAAACTGGATGTGAGATAACTGTAACAGGTGTAGCAGATATAACAGAAGAACAGAATGACATAAACTACTGCTTCACACTTTTCTGCACTAATTCTAGTATAACAGAATTAGGTGTCACCCTCATGTTTAAACTGAAGCAGGAACGGGTACAGAATAATTTAACAGAAACAGAATGCTAATAATGGGCTTTTACTACCCGATCAGAAACAGACAGAAGCAGAAACAGATTAATCCCTATGGAAACAGAATGTAGAATTAGGTGTACACTAGTAATGGGCCTTTACCACCTGAACAGATGGTACCACGCAGAAACAGGCAGGTGTTACCACCCAACAGAAACAGACTGTACCAACAGAAACAGACAGAACTAAGCGTACCCTAAAACCCTACCCCAAGTGATCGGCTCCCTAATACATAAATATCCTGTGTCGGCCCCACAGTAGGGTGTATCGCTCCCTAAAGTGACAACCAATTGGCACAGACCTATTTCCAGATGTCACGGCGTCTTATATCCTCAGAGGCAGACCGGGATCCATGCACGCTCATGACCCGGTTGGAACGCACCATCAACACCCCTCGCCATTATCAGAATGAATCACTTATAATTAGTTCAGTAAGCGTGCCCGGACCCTACCTACTGTTGGGTCAAAGTTTTGATACCAGAAAGGGTTACTGACTAATATGGGTCCCAAACAATAGATCACACAAGTAATTCCCCTCCTAACCTTGTGTCCCCAGACTAACAGATTTCAGATTAACTTGTTTACAAGTTCAGACATACAGAATTCAGATTTACTAGTTCACAGATTAAGTTAACAAGTTTTCAGACTAACAGATCAGATGTACAGATTTTTCAGATTTTTCTAACTTTGTATTGGGCCTACAGATTCATGGACGGGTTTACTACACCTATTAATCCAGTTGGTTTAACACTTTTTCCCCAATACGTTTTAAACGTCATTCTTGTCTTAGATTTGCATTAATTAATTATTAATGCTCATACCTCTCACATTAGGTAGCTAGCTTGTGGCCGCTGGATGGGCCGGACGGTTCCAGGCAGACTTCTGCCACAAGCCAGACCTAATCTCGTGTCTTAAGCAGGTTATGACTAACTTCTCACATTAGAACCTATTGTTTGCGGCCACTGGATGTGCCGGGCGGTTCCGGGCAGAATTACGCCGCAAACTCATTCTAACATCGAGTTAGTCACGTTTATCTTTGCGGCCAATTAATTAATAATTTACCGTTTATGCGTACTCCCAATATATATGCCAATTCAGATTATATGAATAACAGGATGATTATATCAACACAGCAGATAACAGGTTTTAGCAGATAACAGATTAGGCATCTCAACAGACAGATTTAACAGATTAGGCACTTCAATCTAATTTGCAGTTTAGGCAACATAACAAAACTAGCAGTTTAGGCAACTTAGAAAATTAGCAGATTTAGCAAATTTAATATTTCTAAAGGTTCTATTTACATGCCTTGCCTAATCATAAATTAGGCCTAAGTTCATATGCCTACATAATTGTCATGATTCACAATATGAACATATACTCCATGTTTGCATAAATTTACATTGCGCAGAATATGGACATAATTTACCATATAACATATGTTCCAATCTTTGTTAAACTAGCATTTTACAGCAGATTCACATATAAATTATACCAAATATAACCGTTAATTATAATGCATGCCACATATCCAAAAATCCCTATTTAGGTGTAATCGCAATAATAGATATCCTAATTAATATAAATCTTTACACCTAAGTTTCCATATCTTCTTCTTTTTAAGTCATGAATCATTATGCGAACTATACCCAACAATCTAAATCTTTAAAACATATCTTCTAAAAATCAGATCTTGACTTTTATATGCATTTTGTCCAAAGTCTCAAATCATATGTAATCTTACATTGGTTCCTCTCTTCTTTTATCACAGAATATGCATAGGTCTAAAACTAGTTTACAACATATGCTTATTTTTCTAATTAATTACAGATCTAAATAACATATGTTCATTTCTCTAATTAGTTACAGATGTACACTATGCATACAACATATATAAATTACATGTTTACAGTCAAATTCATGCATCCAATCCCAAGTCATATGTCAATATATTTTATGCCTCAGATCTAAAGTCATACGTTCAATTCAGTCTTGTCAAATTTCGCATCATTCATTATTTGTCCCAAAATTTGTGTTCATACGTTAATCTCTTATGAGGTTAGACACAGGCTCGTGGTAGCCTGGCTATAGAAACAGAAAGGAAGCAGAAAGGGATATAGAACAGTCACAGAAAAACAGATCTGACAGATATACAATCTCAGATTCAGATTTAAAAACATATCAGAATTATAATTAATGTTTATGGCAGAAAATAACTGTACTTGCCTTGATTGGATTAAAGAAAGAACTTTAGTTGTTACAGAATTGTTGCAGAAGCTTTTGTCTCAAATTTGAATTTAGGATGATGTTGATTGGCTTCTAGTTTTGATTCCAGCAGAGTAGCGACGCCATTTTTATTTTTTATCAGAACAGAGGAAGAGAAGAAGCAGAATAGAATTGTGTGTAGAGGAGGCTAGGCCTTAGGATGTATTTATAGGTGTAGTTAGTTGTTTCTGGCCTTTAGATAAACCCTAAAACAGATCAGAACCGTCAGAATTCGTCATAGGCCCACCAGAATAGCCCAAAAACCCATCCAGATGCACCCAGGCCGACCTGGCTCAACCAGGGAGGTCGACCCCCAGGTCGACCTTAGGGTCGACTCCCAAGTCGACCTGGTCCCCTCCAGGTCGACCCCCAGGTCGACCTGGTCTGGGCGGGAATTTTCCCGTCTGGCTCGTTTTCTGCATTTTTGAAATATGTTTCGTTTTTCTGATTTTTCGTGAAACTTCTGAAGGCCATATCTCGGTCATGCTGACTCCGATTTATGAAATTTCGGACTCTATTTCGCATATTTTTCCGAGACAAACGCAACTGCGAAACCCATTTCCCTTAATTCTGATTTTATATTTTAATTATACTCAAATTTGTAATTCTTAAGTTAACAGAAAATACTGGGTGTTACATTCTCCCCTCCTTAAAGGATTTCGTCCCCGAAATCTTCAAGTTAAGAAGAATGTGTCCTACCATCCAATCACTCATATACTCAGTCATCATCCACAAGCGTCCATTGTCCTTAGAAATTTCTAGTGCTGTATGAACATTTGCAAACACGTGTGTATATGTTCCTTATCTAATGCAAAGATCAGGCGGTCCACTGATTCAGTTAACCTCCTTAATGCGAATTATGCCAGTGCCATGAGTCCAACATGTATGCAATTTTCCTACTCGATACATATCATTTCTATATGAGTGCACAACCATTCAGTCATATGCAACATCAATGTGCTGAGTCAATCATTTTGCATCCACAAAAATTGAAAATACTCACACATCCATATGCAGTATGAGAGTGTTTTCGAGCCGATCTAGTGCCTAGTGTGTGTATATGCATCCACGGGCAACCACTAGCAACCACCTGCATCCACTTACAACCATCAAACATGACATGTCTCAAACACATGTTTACACCCATTAGTTTCTACCTAAAGTTCGAAGATTCGATCGATAGGATACAGTCGAATGATGGAAGCGAGTATAGATAGAACGAAGACTTGGTTCCCATTAGACATTGGTTGAGAAAACAATTCCCCTAAGTATCAAACCCAAAGATGGAAATCAATATCAGATTGACACTCAGAGGATTACCCTCTTTTGACAATGTCAAAACTGGACATCAGAATTATTCAGATATTTACAGACTACTAATACAGATCAGGTTCCCTAATGATTCTTAGGAAGCTAAGCATGATAAAATCATACCCCCCGAAAACTCAGAATTATGCGTCATACTTGACGCTTTACACAGATGTCCCTCAAACCCCTATCCCAAACAGATGAGCCATAACCCTTATGGGTCTGAGTCTACAGCGGAATTCAGAAATAATACTAGTATTAAAGTGCAGAGTATCGATTACAAAATCAAAATACCAGAATCAGAAAAAATCTTGACTCCATAATCAGATAAAGAAATTAAACCTACTATAGAAATTTTCCTACTCCTATCCTAGCCACTAGCCTCAAGAGTGTTCGCCTGCCCTCCTTGTCCTCGTCTCTTCGGGCAGTCCCTAGTGAAGTGTCCCGTCTCCCCACAGTTGAAGCAAGCGCCCTTCCTTTTTCTGCAATCCTTGTTCAGATGAGTCGAGCTTCCAAAAGTAAAGCACTTTGTCCCCTTCTTATCTCTAGTCTTCTCATCCTTCTTTTGTGTTTCCTTTTTGGGCCCCGCTTTCTTATTCCGTGGTTCTTCCTTCTTTGTCTTTTTCGGGCCCTTGTCTTCCTCGTGCAGTAGTGCCATGTCCACCAATTTCTCGTAAGTCGTTCCCATGGGTACGTGGGTCATGGCTAGGCTGTGCAGTGGCTCATTCAATCCTTTAACAAAGCAGAGGGCCTTTTTATGCTGAGTGTTGACTAAATCCAATCCGAACCTAGCTAGTTGGTTGAACTGGTTGACGTATTACTTGACCGTCATACTTCCTTGCTTAAGAGATAAGAACTTTTCTAGTTGTAAACTCCGTTCAGCTTATGAGAGAAATTTTGTCTCAAACCTTGTTCTGAAATCCATCCATGTCTCAACCGGCCTCTCGGCGTTAGTGACTTCCCACCAGTAGGAAGCTTCGTCTTTGAGCAGCCATACCGCCAACTGTACCTTCTGCCTATCGTCCACCGCGAAGATAACGAATAGATCCTCAGTTTCTTTGAGCCAATTCCTCGCTTCTACGAATGATTCAGTTCCTTTGAAATCCTTCCCACCCATGGCCATAAAATCTCTACAGATCTTTGAGAAAGCAATTGCGCGAGGAGGGGGTGGGGGAGGGGGATCATTTGCTGGACCTGCAGCGGCGGTCCTAGCCTCAAGATATTGACGAAACCAACCGGGGACATGAACACCCACTGGTATCTCAGATGCTTCAGACATGCTGAAACGAAAAAGGAAAGGTTCAATACAAAAAGAAATGGAAGAAAGATATATGGCTCTTGGGGATCATGTTTTTAAAAATAAGCTTTATTTTTGAAAATACTTCCTTTCAAAACATTTTTAAAAACAGTTTTCAAAAACTTTACCCAGTCTGGTAACCTTCAGCTATGATACCAAGTGTAACACCCCACCTCTGTTAAGGTCACTCACAAAGGGAATGCCTTAACTTTGGTGGAGCATTTTAGTAAACAGAACAGAAACTCACAAGACAAATAAGATAGTACTTGAAAAATTTATAACTTTATTACAGCGGAAAACAGAAATCAGTATGGTTACATCTTTCCAAATCACAATATCAGAATTCAAGTACAAAATATCAGTCTTGTACAAAAGCCTTCAGAATGCATAGTTCAAAATCATAATCCCCATAGAACCGAAGCTATACAGAGCCAAGCCATACTTTAAGCGCTTCAAGCAGAAGAAATCCGGATCAGGCTAAAGTATTCCCTCCTTGGATAACCTGGCGGGGGAAACGGAAGAAAGGAGGCGAAACAACAAGGGTCAGACAAAAAGTCTGGCAAGTCCAGTGACTTTCAGCATATGAACAGAAAATAATAATATGATATGAACATAAAACTGGATGTGAGATAACTGTAATAGGTGTAGTAGATATAACAGAACAACAGAATGACATAAACTACTGCTTCACACTTTTCTGCACTAATTCTAGTATAACAGAATTAGGTGTCACCCTCATGTCTAAACTGAAGCAGGAACGGTTACAGAATAATTTAACAGAAACAGAATGCTAATAATGGGCTTTTACTACCCGATCAGAAACAGACAGAAGCAGAAACAGATTAATCCCTATGGAAACAGAATGTAGAATTAGGTGTACACTAGTAATGGGCCTTTACCACCTGAACAGACGGTACCACGCAGAAATAGACAGGTGTTACCACCCAACAGAAACAGACGGTACCAAGAGAAACAGACAGAACTAAGTGTACCCTAAAACCCTATCCCAAGCGATTGGCTCCCTAATACATAAATATCCTGTGTCGGCCCCACAGTAGGGTGTATCACTCCCTAAAGTGACAACCAATTGGCACAGACCTATTTCCAGATGTCACGGCGTCTTATATCCTCAGAGGCAGACCGGGATCCATGCACGCACATGACTCGGTTGGAACGCACCATCAACACCCCTCGCCATTATCAGAATGAACCACTTATAATTAGTTCAGTAAGTGTGCCCGGACCCTACCTACTGTTAGGTCAAAGTTTTGATACCAGAAAGGGTTACTGACTAATATGGGTCCCAAACAACAGATGACACATGTAATTCCCCTCCTAACCTTGTGTCCCTAGACTAACAGATTTCAGATTAACTTGTTTACAAGTTCAGACATACAGAATTCAGATTTACTAGTTCACAGATTAAGTTAACAAGTTTTCAGACTAACAGATCAGATGTACAGATTTTTCAGATTTGTCTAACTTTGTATTAGGCCTACAGATTCATGGACGGGTTTACTACACCTATTAATCCAGTTGGTTTAACCCTTTTTCCCCCAATACGTTTTAGACGTCATTCTTATCTTAGATTTTCATTAATTAATTATTAATGCCCAGACCTCTCACATTAGGTAGCTAGCTTGTGGCCGCTGGATGGCCCGGGCGGTTCCGGGCAGACTTCTGCCACAAGCCAGACCTAAACTCGTGTCTTAAGCAGGTTATGACTAACTTCTCACATTAGAACCTATTGTTTGCGGCCACTGGATGTGCCGGGCAGTTCCGGGCAGAATTACGCCGCAAACTCATTCTAACCTCGAGTTAGTCACGTTTATCTTTGCGGCCAATTAATTAATAATTTACCGTTTATGCGTATTCCCAATATATATGCCAATTCAGATTATATCAATAACAGGATGATTATATCAACACAGCAGATAACAGGTTTTAGCAGATAACAAATTAGGCATCTCAACAGACAGATTTAACAGATTAGGCACTTCAATCTAATTTGCAGTTTAGGCAGCATAACAAAACTAGCAGTTTAGGCAACTTGGCAAATTAGCAGATTTAGCAAATTTAATATTTCTAAAGGTTCTATTTACATGCCTTGCCTAATCATAAATTAGGCCTAAGTTCATATGCCTACATAATTGTCATGATTCACAATATGAACATATACTGCATGTTTGCATCAATTTACATAGCGCAGAATGTGGACATAATTTACCATATAACATATGTTCCAATCTTTGTTAAACTAGCATTTTACAGCAGATTCACATATAAATTATACCAAATATAACCGTTAATTATAATGCATGCCACATATCCAAAAATCCCTATTTAGGTGTAATTGCAATAATAGATATCCTAATTAATGTAAAACTTTACACCTAAGTTTCCATATCTTCTTCTTTTTAAGTCATGAATCATTATGCAAACTATACCCAACAATCTAAATCTTTTAAACATATCTTCTAAAAATCAGATCTTGACTTTTATATGCATTTTGTCCAAAGTCTCAAATCATATGTAATCTTACAATGGCTCCTCTCTTCTTTTATCACAGAATATGCATAGGTCTAAAACTAGTTTACAACATATGCTTATTTTTCTAATTAATTACAGATCTAAATAACATATGTTCATTTCTCTAATTAGTTACAGATGTACACTATGCATACAACATATATAAATTACATGTTTACAGTCAAATTCATGCATCCAATCCCAAGTCATATGTCAATATATTTTATGCCTCAGATCTAAAGTCATACGTTCAATTCAGTCTTGTCAAATTTCGCATCATTCATTACTTGTCCCAAAATTTGCGTTCATACATTAATCTCTTATGAGATTAGGCACAGGCTCGTGGTAGCCTGGCTATAGAAACAGAAAGGAAGCAGAAAGGGATACAGAACAGTCACAGAAAAATAGATCTGACAGATATACAATCTCAGATTCAGATTTAAAAACATATCAGAATTATAATTAATGTATATAGCAGAAAATAACTGTACTTGCCTTGATTGGATTAAAGAAAGAACTTTAGTTGTTACAGAATTGTTGTAGAAGCTTTTGTCTCAAATTTGAATTTAGGATGATGTTGATTGGCTTCTAGTTTTGATTCCAGCAGAGTAGCGACGCCATTTTTATTTTTTATCAGAACAGAGGCAGAGAAGAAGCAGAATAGAATTGTGTGTAGAGGAGGCTAGGCCTTAGGATGTATTTATAGGTGTAGTTAGTTGTTTTTGGCCTTTAGATAAACCCTAAAACAGATCAGAACTGTCAGAATTCGTCATAGGCTCACCAGAATAGCCCAAAAATCCATCCAGATGCACCCAGGCCGACCTGGCTCGACCAGGGAGGTCGACCCCCAGGTCGACTCCCAAGTCGACCTGGTCCCCTCCAGGTCGACCCCCAGGTCGACCTGGTCTGGGCGGGAATTTTCCCGCCTAGCTCGTTTTCTGCGTTTTTGAAATCTGTTTCGTTTTTCTGATTTTTCATGAAACTTTTGAAGGCCATATCTCGGTCATACTGACTCCGATTTACAAAATTTCGGACTCTATTTCGCGTATTTTTCCGAGACGAACGCAACTGCAAACCCGTTTCCCTTAATTCTGATTTTATATTTTAATTATACTCAGATTTGTAATTCTTAAGTTCACAAAAAATACGGGGTGTTACAACACCTAATTCTGACATTCTATTTTCGTAGGGATTATTCTGTTTCCGTCTCTGATTCTGTTTCAATACCTTCTATCTGTTGGGGTAGTAAAGGCCCATAAGTTGGGTGGCAAAGGCCCATTATTAGTATTCTGCTTCTGTACCTTCTGTCTGTTTGGGTGGTAAAGGCCCATTACGAGCATTCTGTTTCTATAGAGATTATTCTGTTTTCGTTTCTGTTTCAGTTTATACATTAGGGTAACACCCTGTAACGACCCAGGATTTTAGGGCCAATTTAAAATTTTTATTTTAATGAATTTAAAGTATTTTAAATGATTGATTTATTTTAATCGAAGTTAAAACGAATAAATTTAATTTATATATAAAAGGAATTGAAAACAAGCGCTGCAGTTTGAAATTTTGACTTTAAACTTTGACTGAATGTACAGGATTCAAAATAAAACGAATTTTAGTGAAACCAAAAATATTTAAATCTGTTTCAGAATATCTTTCTAATGAATCCGAAAAATTGAAATTTCACTTTATAATTTATAAGTTATGTCAAAAGTAAAATTTAGAAAAGTCGCTATGAAATGAATATATATAATATATAAAGGTCAGAATGGCCACTTTTTACATACGAAGGAATCGGAACTCGAAACCATTTCCATTGAGTTCAGAATGACGTTTCTGCATTGAAAAACAGTAAACACTTATATATTTTGAGTTTCAGAAATTATTGTTTTCAAATTGTATTTTTGATATTAAATATATTTGCCCTGAAAATAGCCATTTTTCAAAAAGTCTCAGAATTGAACGAAACGAATTTTGTTGTGATCGTATCGGCATAAGAAAGCCAAAAATAATTTTTCCGGATTTTTCTGACTTCGTATGTGGCCCCGGCAAAATTATATTTACATTCGAATTTAAAATAAAGGATTTATTTGAAAATAAAAGAAAATCATACTGTAACTTCAGAATTGGACCATGGGGATAGCGCCATCGCGTTCAGAAGACGTCAAAACATTAAGTTCGACAGTCGTTGAGCACGAATCGGAGGTCGTATGTGAAAACGGTATTTTCTTGAATTAAATAATTAATTAAATAATTAAAGTAAAACCCTAAATACTAGTATATATACCCGTATACATTACGTATACCTCTTCTTCTTCCTCTCGTTCCTGAAGCCGCCGAAACCCACCTTCCCTTCGAATCTTCAAATCCACTTTTCTCCTTCATCTCTCAACGGTTTTCAGCGTACCATATACCGATTCGAAGCTCTTCCCGAGATCTTCAAGTTGGTACCCACCACCACCCGAACCACGCCCTGTCAAAGCCGCCACGTCAGCCCGAAGCCGCCGCCGTCGCAGCCCCGTGGGCCCCGCCTGAAGCCGACGCGCCACCCCCCCTTCCCGGCGAGCAAAGCCCCCTCCTTCCTGGTCCTTTTCCAACAAACGGCGCTCAATTTCATTCAGTAAATCAAGAGAAAATTGAAATTGAAGTTTTGAACAAAACTGAAAATTAAAGGGTAATTTTTATTTCAGATTTTGCGACGCTTTTAAGTGTGACTGCAGCAGTTGTTAAAAGTCAGTTTATTTAAAACATCAATAACTTTTTCATATAAACACCGATTCTGAAAATTTCAGATCCGATGGAACCGTGACTTCGAATACAACTTTAATACAGAGCAATTGGGAACAAACTCTAATCTAATTGAGGTGAGAATCCTATTTATTTTATTTAAGTAATTATGTTTTAATTATTGATGTTCGCATTCATAATCATATATGTATGTGTTATTCTGCGCTGTGATAACTTAGATGTTATTTATGTTTTATTGTTGTTATGGCAAATATATTCGCTTGGTTTGATGCGATAAATCTCATAATAAATTGAGATTCTAAATTTGTGAATACGCGATGAAAATTATAATTATTATATGCTTATCCAAGCAATGTGAGAATTCACTGGACTTGAATTGATTTAATTTATACAACTGTATGTGAATCTGCTATGATTTAAACTGTATGTGAATCTGCTATGACTTAATCTGTATGTGTATGCTAGGACTAAAACCACTGTATGTGATTGACAATTTTTGTCAATATTAGAATAAGAAAATTTTCACTGTATGTTGATTGACATATTTGTCAATATTTAATAGGAATATTTCACCATATGTTAATGGACAATTTTGTTCAATAGAAAAGAAAAAAAAACGTTGAAAATGTTCATTGTATGATAATTAACATTGTAATATGTTTAAGATAGAAAATTATTCATTGTATGTTCAATGACATTTTGTATGTTTAAAATAGAAAATTACTCACTGTATGTTAATTGAAAATTTTTGTCAATATTAAAATAGAGATTGCCATCGTATGTTAATTGACAAAATTTTTGTATATTAATATAGAAATTATTCATCGCATGTGAAATTAATATTTTTATGTTAATAATAGAATATGTCACCGTATGAAGTGAACTATTTTTGTTCATATTAAAATAGAAAGCATCGTATGTTGATGTCACTATTTTTGTTCATATTAAAATAGAAATCATCGTATGTTGATGTCACTATTTTTGTTCATATTAAAATAGAAAGCATCGTATGTTGATGTCACTATTTTTGTTCATATTAAAATAGAAAGCACCGTATGTTGATGTCACTATTTTTGTTCATATTAAAATAGAATTTTACACACCGTATGTTAATGGACAAATTTTGTTCATTATTAAAATAGAATTACACACACCGTATGTAAGAATGACAATTTTTGTCAATATTAAAATAGAAATGATCCATCGTATGAAAATAGTATTTTTGCTAATGTTAATACAAGAAAACTCCATCGTATGTAAATAGGATTCTTGTCAAGTTAGAAAATATGAGAAACTTCATTGTATGAAAATGGTATTTTCGTCAATGTTAATATAAGAAACTTCATTGTATGAAAATGGTATTTTTGTCAATGTTAATATGAGAAACTTCAATGTATGAAAATAGAATTTTGGCAATATTAAAATGGAATTGCCATCGTATGTTAATTGGAAAAATTTTGTATGTTAATGTCACCGCATGTTAAATTAGCATTTTTATTAATGTGAATAAAAGAAAATGTCACCGCATGTTAAATTAACATTTTTAGTTATGTTAATATAGAAAACGGTCATTGTATGAAAATGACATTTGTGTCGAATGTTAATATAGGAAATATAAAAAGTGCATTGTATGAAAGTAGCATTTTTGTCACCTTATAAAAATAATAAAAATGCATTGTATGTAAAATAACATTTTTGTTTAACGTTAATATTGTAAAGATACACCGTAGGATGTCATTAACATTTTTGTTAATATAATAAAAGTAATTTTACCATATGATGAGATTAACATTTTTTAAAGTTAATATTAAAGAAGATTTCACCGTAGGATGGTTAACATGATTTGCAATGATTAAAATAAAAGAATGTACACCGTATGATAATTTAACATTATTTTAATGTTAAAATAAAAGAATGTACACCGTATGATAATTTAACATTATTTTAATGTTAAAATGAAAGAATGTACACCGTAGGATGATTCACCATTATTTTTAATGTTAAAAGAAAAGAATTTCCATTTTATGTAAATTTAACATTATTTTCAATGTTAATAAATGGAAGATGCATGGCATGTAAATGTAACTTTAGTTTAATGGTTATTAAAAGAGAATTCACCTCGTAGGGAAGTTAACATTATTTTGTAATGTAAATATATAAAGAATTTGACCGTAGTATGTTTTAACATTTATTTTCAATGTTAAATAAAAAGGAAATGAACCGTAGATAGGATTAACATTATTTATAATGTTAAATAAAAAGAAAGTGTATCTCATAGTAAGAATATACATTATTTATAATGTATATAAAAAGAGAACCTGACCGTAGGGAAAACACACATTTTTTTATAATGTAGGTAAAAGGGAACTTACACCATAGGAAAGTGTTCATTATTCATAATGAAATTGGAAAAGAAATATATAAAGAAATGAATGGGTTGGCACATTATAATTTACATTCTTAAATGTGAATTATAAAGTATAAAATGAAAATAAAATAAAAAGAACAATTCACCGCCTAATTATGAAATACATTTTCATGTAAGTTAAAGAAGTTAAAAGATAAAGAAAAGGCAGATGTAAGTAAGGACGATGAGTTAAACGAGCTATTTATATATATTTATATATATATATAATTATAATTAAACGAATTGAGCGCGGTAGTTCGCGTTTTGAAATCGAACTTTTAAACGAATACCGGAAGATCCGACCGTCGGATTTTCCCAAAACTGAAACCGTTAGGACCGTCTTGGAAAAATCTTTCCAACGATATATGCTACGCAAAAATCCAACGGTTAGATTTTGAGGAAAGTGAAAAACAAAATTGATTGAAAACAGCGCCAAGGTCGCCCTTGACCTGAAGCGTCGTTAAATAAGGAATTAATTATATTAAATAATTAAGGCAAAAATTAATCGTTATAAAATAAAATGACGATATGAAATATGTTTTTCTCAAAATATATGAATGCGAGATTATTTCGAAAGACCGGGTTAATCCCATTCCAAATGATCGTACGATTTCAAGAATTCAAGTATGAAGACGGCGTATGAAGACCGTAAATCTCCCCTCGAATGGACAACGATCAAGACTCTAAATTGGTTTGATCCCAATTCAAGGGTCGGGATAATTGCCCAAACGTACGTGTTGATTTCACGGGTTTGACCCTAGTTCAGACCTAGAGCATGGGTATAAATGGATAGTGTGTCTGACATCGTACCCCACAAAATATTATGTTGTTGATATTCAGTTAATATATAAACGATTGGTGGCAGAGAATTTATTCTCTACTTAACACCCGTTTATATAGTGACGGAAGATCAATAGTACGGTATGGAGTGACGGTGTGGCATACTAAGATGCAATGATCAGGGTTTCTTGTTGAAAAGCAGAACCTTGTGGTATGAAGAACATGACTTCACGAGCCTCACAAACCAGTAGAGTCTAAAAAGGGGGAAGGGAACGCAGGGAAAGTAGCACGTTTCTTTCTAGTTAGTAGTCATTTTACTTTTGGAGGATGATGAAATGAGGCGCCTCAGATAGGTCCTATAGGGCCGGGGAACGTGTGCTTAGGAATTGCCAATCCTCTAAGCTGTATGTGAGGACCGGCCCTGCAGGATCCAAGGGTTAACTGCGGGTAATCCTGAGACGTTAACTAGAGCGTCTCGAATCGGTAAGGAGTCCTCCCTAGCCTGGACTCATGATGGAAACCCAAATTTCCAATACGACCCCGACGAATTTGATTGTATTACTAGTACGGAAGCATAATATAATGGTACCTATTCTTCCTAGGATTGATACTTATAATTTGAATTGTTTTGAAACCATATACACTAATAATAGTATTAGTTACGTATTTGGTGTATTTAGCATGTTTAACCACCATAAGGTAAAACTCTATCCTCTTGGTGTGCGTTGCATTGTGTGATGGGACCTGAGTCTTATGGTGGTTCCATTTTTCAAAAGACATTGCGTTGTTGACGACTTATTTAATCATTTATTATGACACTTTAAATTATGCACGGTAGTCCCTTAGAGTAAACCCGTTCCGCGTTAGCGGCGTGTTCTTTTGGATTTGCCTTATTTTTATTAGTATAAGTTATTTAAGAATTCTCACACCAGTCCCACGACTGACCCATAGTTTGTTTCACCTTTTTGCAAACTTGGGTGCCCTCTCTTCTTCACGGGCAGCCAAGTAGACAGGTTCATTCTTTGCTTGGAGCTTTTCTTTGAAGCTGCTTATTTTCTCTCTCTTGGATTCTGCTTGGGAGAAGAGGTGATGACTTGGAGCTTGAAGACTTTTTGTTTCTATTGGCATCTATTCTTTTCTTTTTAGACATCAAACTTATTTCTTTTCTGCAAACTTGTTGTAATAGCTTAGATTCTGTGACTGTGGATTTTCTGTGATTGATGACATTATATTTTTCCGCTGCTATAATGTTATTACTCTATGAATCTCCTTTGCTATATTGTATCTGTGTTCTGTTTTTATTGTATTTATGTTGTATTCCATATGATTTCTCCTTGCTTTCACTTGTGGAAGTTTGGGGTTATCACAGTTGGTATCAGAGCTTTGGTTTACAAAGCGGAGTACAACATATCTATAATAATTCGTTTACATAGAATCACTATATTCTATGGCGAACAGTTCATGAGATACATAATAGCCAGTCACTTTATCGTCATCTTTTCATTCATCCTTCGATCTTTTAGAATCACCTTTTCTGTTGTTTTGACTCTTTCCTTGATCATACGTTCGAAGAAGACTAAGAGAAGTGGCGATGCTCAATTGGCACATGTGTACGAAGGAGCGAAAGGACCAACTTCTTCGGTGGAAGGCCTGATGTTATAGGCGGTACTATTTCTGTTAAAACGTTTCAACATTCTCTGTGTTTATTCTTCATCTTCTCCTCTTTTATTTTCTTTTTCCTTTTCGGGGACGAAAAGTTCTTAAGTGGGAGAGATTGTAACGACCCAGGATTTTAGGGCCAATTTAAAATTTTTATTTTAATGAATTTAAAGTATTTTAAATGATTGATTTATTTTAATCGAAGTTAAAACGAATAAATTTAATTTATATATAAAAGGAATTGAAAACAAGCGCTGCAGTTTGAAATTTTGACTTTAAACTTTGACTGAATGTACAGGATTCAAAATAAAACGAATTTTAGTGAAACCAAAAATATTTAAATCTGTTTCAGAATATCTTTCTAATGAATCCGAAAAATTGAAATTTCACTTTATAATTTATAAGTTATGTCAAAATTAAAATTTAGAAAAGTCGCTATGAAATGAATATATATAATATATAAAGGTCAGAATGGCCACTTTTTACATACGAAGGAATCGGAACTCGAAACCATTTCCATTGAGTTCAGAATGACGTTTCTGCATTGAAAAACAGTAAACACTTATATATTTTGAGTTTCAGAAATTATTGTTTTCAAATTGTATTTTTGATATTAAATATATTTGCCCTGAAAATAGCCATTTTTCAAAAAGTCTCAGAATTGAACGAAACGAATTTTGTTGTGATCGTATCGGCATAAGAAAGCCAAAAATAATTTTTCCGGATTTTTCTGACTTCGTATGTGGCCCCGGCAAAATTATAATTATGTTCGAATTTAAAATAAAGGATTTATTTGAAAATAAAAGAAAACCATACTGTAACTTCAGAATTGGACCATGGGGATAGCGCCATCGCGTTCAGAAGACGTCAAAACATTAAGTTCGACACTCGTTGAGCGCGAATCGGAGGTCGTATGTGAAAACGGTATTTTCTTGAATTAAATAATTAATTAAATAATTAAAATAAAACCCTAAATACTAGTATATATACCCGTATACAGTACGTATACCTCTTCTTCTTCCTCTCGTTCCTGAAGCCGCCGAAACCCACCTTCCCTTCGAATCTTCAAATCCACTTTTCTCCTTCATCTCTCAACGGTTTTCAGCGTACCATATACCGATTCGAAGCTCTTCCCGAGATCTTCAAGTTGGTACCCACCACCACCCGAACCACGCCCTGTCGAAGCCGCCACGTCAGCCCGAAGCCGCCGCTGTCGCAGCCCCGTGGGCCCCGCCTGAAGCCGACGCGCCACCCCCCCCTTCCCGGCGAGCAAAGCCCCCTCCTTCCTGGTCCTTTTCCAACAAACGGCGCTCAATTTCATTCAGTAAATCAAGAGAAAATTGAAATTGAAGTTTTGAACAAAACTGAAAATTAAAGGGTAATTTTTATTTCAGATTTTGCGACGCTTTTAAGCGTGACTGCAGCAGTTGTTAAAAGTCAGTTTATTTAAAACATCAATAACTTTTTCATATAAACACCGATTCTGAAAATTTCAGATCTGATGGAACCGTGACTTCGAATACAACTTTAATACAGAGCAATTGGGAACAAACTCTAATCTAATTGAGGTGAGAATCCTATTTATTTTATTTAAGTAATTATGTTTTAATTATTGATGTTCGCATTCATAATCATATATGTATGTGTTATTCTGCGCTGTGATAACTTAGATGTTATTTATGTTTTATTGTTGTTATGGCAAATATATTCGCTTGGTTTGATGCGATAAATCTCATAATAAATTGAGATTCTAAATTTGTGAATACGCGATGAAAATTATAATTATTATATGCTTATCCAAGCAATGTGAGAATTCACTGGACTTGAATTGATTTAATTTATACAACTGTATGTGAATCTGCTATGATTTAAACTGTATGTGAATCTGCTATGACTTAATCTGTATGTGTATGCTAGGACTAAAACCACTGTATGTGATTGACAATTTTTGTCAATATTAGAATAAGAAAATTTTCACTGTATGTTGATTGACATATTTGTCAATATTTAATAGGAATATTTCACCATATGTTAATGGACAATTTTGTTCAATAGAAAAGAAAAAAAAAACGTTGAAAATGTTCATTGTATGATAATTAACACTGTAATATGTTTAAGATAGAAAATTATTCATTGTATGTTCAATGACATTTTGTATGTTTAAAATAGAAAATTACTCACTGTATGTTAATTGAAATTTTTTGTCAATATTAAAATAGAGATTGCCATCGTATGTTAATTGACAAAATTTTTGTATATTAATATAGAAATTATTCATCGCATGTGAAATTAATATTTTTATGTTAATAATAGAATATGTCACCGTATGAAGTGAACTATTTTTGTTCATATTAAAATAGAAAGCATCGTATGTTGATGTCACTATTTTTGTTCATATTAAAATAGAAAGCATCGTATGTTGATGTCACTATTTTTGTTCATATTAAAATAGAAAGCATCGTATGTTGATGTCACTATTTTTGTTCATATTAAAATAGAAAGCACCGTATGTTGATGTCACTATTTTTGTTCATATTAAAATAGAATTTTACACACCGTATGTTAATGGACAAATTTTGTTCATTATTAAAATAGAATTACACACACCGTATGTAAGAATGACAATTTTTGTCAATATTAAAATAGAAATGATCCATCGTATGAAAATAGTATTTTTGTTAATGTTAATACAAGAAAACTCCATCGTATGTAAATAGGATTCTTGTCAAGTTAGAAAATATGAGAATCTTCATTGTATGAAAATGGTATTTTCGTCAATGTTAATATAAGAAACTTCATTGTATGAAAATGGTATTTTTGTCAATGTTAATATGAGAAACTTCATTGTATGAAAATAGAATTTTGTCAATATTAAAATGGAATTGCCATCGTATGTTAATTGGAAAATTTTTGTATGTTAATGTCACCGCATGTTAAATTAGCATTTTTATTAATGTTAATAAAAGAAAATGTCACCGCATGTTAAATTAACATTTTTAGTTATGTTAATATAGAAAACGGTCATTGTATGAAAATGACATTTGTGTCGAATGTTAATATAGGAAATATAAAAAGTGCATTGTATGAAAGTAGCATTTTTGTCATCTTATAAAAATAATAAAAATGCATTGTATGTAAAATAACATTTTTGTTTAACGTTAATATTGTAAAGATACACCGTAGGATGTCATTAACATTTTTGTTAATATAATAAAAGTAATTTTACCATATGATGAGATTAACATTTTTTAAAGTTAATATTAAAGAAGATTTCACCGTAGGATGGTTAACATGATTTGCAATGATTAAAATAAAAGAATGTACACCGTATGATAATTTAACATTATTTTAATGTTAAAATAAAAGAATGTACACCGTATGATAATTTAACATTATTTTAATGTTAAAATGAAAGAATGTACACCGTAGGATGATTCACCATTATTTTTAATGTTAAAAGAAAAGAATTTCCATTTTATGTAAATTTAACATTATTTTCAATGTTAATAAATGGAAGATGCATGGCATGTAAATGTAACTTTAGTTTAATGGTTATTAAAAGAGAATTCACCTCGTAGGGAAGTTAACATTATTTTGTAATGTAAATATATAAAGAATTTGACTGTAGTATGTTTTAACATTTATTTTCAATGTTAAATAAAAAGGAAATGAACCGTAGATAGGATTAACATTATTTATAATGTTAAATAAAAAGAAAGTGTATCTCATAGTAAGAATATACATTATTTATAATGTATATAAAAAGAGAACCTGACCGTAGGGAAAACACACATTTTTTTATAATGTAGGTAAAAGGGAACTTACACCATAGGAAAGTGTTCGTTATTCATAATGAAATTGGAAAAGAAATATATAAAGAAATGAATGGGATGGCACATTATAATTTACATTCTTAAATGTGAATTATAAAGTATAAAATGAAAATAAAATAAAAAGAACAATTCACCGCCTAATTATGAAATACATTTTCATGTAAGTTAAAGAAGTTAAAAGATAAAGAAAAGGCAGATGTAAGTAAGGACGATGAGTTAAACGAGCTATTTATATATATTTATATATATATATATAATTATAATTAAACGAATTGAGCGCGGTAGTTCGCGTTTTGAAATCGAACTTTTAAACGAATACCGGAAGATCCGACCGTCGGATTTTCCCAAAACTGAAACCGTTAGGACCGTCTTGGAAAAATCTTTCCAACGATATATGCTACGCAAAAATCCAACGGTTAGATTTTGAGGAAAGTGAAAAACAAAATTGATTGAAAACAGCGCCAAGGTCGCCCTTGACCTGAAGCGTCGTTAAATAAGGAATTAATTATATTAAATAATTAAGGCAAAAATTAATCGTTATAAAATAAAATGACGATATGAAATATGTTTTTCTCAAAATATATGAATGTGAGATTATTTGGAAAGACCGGGTTAATCCCATTCCAAATGATCGTACGATTTCAAGAATTCAAGTATGAAGACGGCGTATGAAGACCGTAAATCTCCCCTCGAATGGACAACGATCAAGACTCTAAATTGGTTTGATCCCAATTCAAGGGTCGGGATAATTGCCCAAACGTACGTGTTGATTTCACGGGTTTGACCCTAGTTCAGACCTAGAGCATGGGTATAAATGGATAGTGTGTCTGACATCGTACCCCACAAAATATTATGTTGTTGATATTCAGTTAATATATAAACGATTGGTGGCAGAGAATTTATTCTCTACTTAACACCCGTTTATATAGTGACGGAAGATCAATAGTACGGTATGGAGTGACGGTGTGGCATACTAAGATGCAATGATCAGGGTTTCTTGTTGAAAAGCAGAACCTTGTGGTATGAAGAACATGACTTCACGAGCCTCACAAACCGGTAGAGTCTAAAAAGGGGGAAGGGAACGCAGGGAAAGTAGCACGTTTCTTTCTAGTTAGTAGTCATTTTACTTTTGGAGGATGATGAAATGAGGCGCCTCGGATAGGTCCTATAGGACCGGGGAACGTGTGCTTAGGAATTGCCAATCCTCGAAGCTGTATGTGAGGACCGGCCCTGCAGGATCCAAGGGTTAACTGCGGGTAATCCTGAGACGTTAACTAGAGCGTCTCGAATCGGTAAGGAGTCCTCCCTAGCCTGGACTCATGATGGAAACCCAAATTTCCAATACGACCCCGACGGATTTGATTGTATTACTAGTACGGAAGCATAATATAATGGTACCTATGCTTCCTAGGATTGATACTTATAATTTGAATTGTTTTGAAACCATATACACTAATAATAGTATTAGTTACGTATTTGGTGTATTTAGCATGTTTAACCACCATAAGGTAAAACTCTATCCTCTTGGTGTGCGTTGCATTGTGTGATGGGACCTGAGTCTTATGGTGGTTCCATTTTTCAAAAGACATTGCGTTGTTGACGACTTATTTAATCATTTATTATGACACTTTAAATTATGCACGGTAGTCCCTTAGAGTAAACCCGTTCCGCGTTAGCGGCGTGTTCTTTTGGATTTGCCTTATTTTTATTAGTATAAGTTATTTAAGAATTCTCACACCAGTCCCACGACTGACCCATAGTTTGTTTCACCTTTTTGCAAACTTAGGTGCCCTCTCTTCTTCACGGGCAGCCAAGTAGACAGGTTCATTCTTTGCTTGGAGCTTTTCTTTGAAGCTGCTTATTTTCTCTCTCTTGGATTCTGCTTGGGAGAAGAGGTGATGACTTGGAGCTTGAAGACTTTTTGTTTCTATTGGCATCTATTCTTTTCTTTTTAGACATCAAACTTATTTCTTTTCTGCAAACTTGTTGTAATAGCTTAGATTCTGTGACTGTGGATTTTCTGTGATTGATGACATTATATTTTTCCGCTGCTATAATGTTATTACTCTATGAATCTCCTTTGCTATATTGTATCTGTGTTCTGTTTTTATTGTATTTATGTTGTATTCCATATGATTTCTCCTTGCTTTCACTTGTGGAAGTTTGGGGTTATCACAGTTGGTATCAGAGCTTTGGTTTACAAAGCGGAGTACAACATATCTATAATAATTCGTTTACATAGAATCACTATATTCTATGGCGAACAGTTCATGAGATACATAATAGCCAGTCACTTTATCGTCATCTTTTCATTCATCCTTCGATCTTTTAGAATCACCTTTTCTGTTGTTTTGACTCTTTCCTTGATCATACGTTCGAAGAAGACTAAGAGAAGTGGCGATGCTCAATTGGCACATGTGTACGAAGGAGCGAAAGGACCAACTTCTTCGGTGGAAGGCCTGATGTTATAGGCGGTACTATTTCTGTTAAAACGTTTCAACATTCTCTGTGTTTATTCTTCATCTTCTCCTCTTTTATTTTCTTTTTCCTTTTCGGGGACGAAAAGTTCTTAAGTGGGAGAGATTGTAACGACCCAGGATTTTAGGGCCAATTTAAAATTTTTATTTTAATGAATTTAAAGTATTTTAAATGATTGATTTATTTTAATCGAAGTTAAAACGAATAAATTTAATTTATATATAAAAGGAATTGAAAACAAGCGCTGCAGTTTGAAATTTTGACTTTAAACTTTGACTGAATGTACAGGATTCAAAATAAAACGAATTTTAGTGAAACCAAAAATATTTAAATCTGTTTCAGAATATCTTTCTAATGAATCCGAAAAATTGAAATTTCACTTTATAATTTATAAGTTATGTCAAAATTAAAATTTAGAAAAGTCGCTATGAAATGAATATATATAATATATAAAGGTCAGAATGGCCACTTTTTACATACGAAGGAATCGGAACTCGAAACCATTTCCATTGAGTTCAGAATGACGTTTCTGCATTGAAAAACAGTAAACACTTATATATTTTGAGTTTCAGAAATTATTGTTTTCAAATTGTATTTTTGATATTAAATATATTTGCCCTGAAAATAGCCATTTTTCAAAAAGTCTCAGAATTGAACGAAACGAATTTTGTTGTGATCGTATCGGCATAAGAAAGCCAAAAATAATTTTTCCGGATTTTTCTGACTTCGTATGTGGCCCCGGCAAAATTATATTTACGTTCGAATTTAAAATAAAGGATTTATTTGAAAATAAAAGAAAACCATACTGTAACTTCAGAATTGGACCATGGGGATAGCGCCATCGCGTTCAGAAGACGTCAAAACATTAAGTTCGACACTCGTTGAGCGCGAATCGGAGGTCGTATGTGAAAACGGTATTTTCTTGAATTAAATAATTAATTAAATAATTAAAATAAAACCCTAAATACTAGTATATATACCCGTATACAGTACGTATACCTCTTCTTCTTCCTCTCGTTCCTGAAGCCGCCGAAACCCACCTTCCCTTCGAATCTTCAAATCCACTTTTCTCCTTCATCTCTCAACGGTTTTCAGCGTACCATATACCGATTCGAAGCTCTTCCCGAGATCTTCAAGTTGGTACCCACCACCACCCGAACCACGCCCTGTCGAAGCCGCCACGTCAGCCCGAAGCCGCCGCCGTCGCAGCCCCGTGGGCCCCGCCTGAAGCCGACGCGCCACCCCCCCTTCCCGGCGAGCAAAGCCCCCTCCTTCCTGGTCCTTTTCCAACAAACGGCGCTCAATTTCATTCAGTAAATCAAGAGAAAATTGAAATTGAAGTTTTGAACAAAACTGAAAATTAAAGGGTAATTTTTATTTCAGATTTTGCGATGCTTTTAAGCGTGACTGCAGCAGTTGTTAAAAGTCAGTTTATTTAAAACATCAATAACTTTTTCATATAAACACCGATTCTGAAAATTTCAGATCTGATGGAACCGTGACTTCGAATACAACTTTAATACAGAGCAATTGGGAACAAACTCTAATCTAATTGAGGTGAGAATCCTATTTATTTTATTTAAGTAATTATGTTTTAATTATTGATGTTCGCATTCATAATCATATATGTATGTGTTATTCTGCGCTGTGATAACTTAGATGTTATTTATGTTTTATTGTTGTTATGGCAAATATATTCGCTTGGTTTGATGCGATAAATCTCATAATAAATTGAGATTCTAAATTTGTGAATACGCGATGAAAATTATAATTATTATATGCTTATCCAAGCAATGTGAGAATTCACTGGACTTGAATTGATTTAATTTATACAACTGTATGTGAATCTGCTATGATTTAAACTGTATGTGAATCTGCTATGACTTAATCTGTATGTGTATGCTAGGACTAAAACCACTGTATGTGATTGACAATTTTTGTCAATATTAGAATAAGAAAATTTTCACTGTATGTTGATTGACATATTTGTCAATATTTAATAGGAATATTTCACCATATGTTAATGGACAATTTTGTTCAATAGAAAAGAAAAAAAAACGTTGAAAATGTTCATTGTATGATAATTAACACTGTAATATGTTTAAGATAGAAAATTATTCATTGTATGTTCAATGACATTTTGTATGTTTAAAATAGAAAATTACTCACTGTATGTTAATTGAAATTTTTTGTCAATATTAAAATAGAGATTGCCATCGTATGTTAATTGACAAAATTTTTGTATATTAATATAGAAATTATTCATCGCATGTGAAATTAATATTTTTATGTTAATAATAGAATATGTCACCGTATGAAGTGAACTATTTTTGTTCATATTAAAATAGAAAGCATCGTATGTTGATGTCACTATTTTTGTTCATATTAAAATAGAAAGCATCGTATGTTGATGTCACTATTTTTGTTCATATTAAAATAGAAAGCATCGTATGTTGATGTCACTATTTTTGTTCACATTAAAATAGAAAGCACCGTATGTTGATGTCACTATTTTTGTTCATATTAAAATAGAATTTTACACACCGTATGTTAATGGACAAATTTTGTTCATTATTAAAATAGAATTACACACACCGTATGTAAGAATGACAATTTTTGTCAATATTAAAATAGAAATGATCCATCGTATGAAAATAGTATTTTTGCTAATGTTAATACAAGAAAACTCCATCGTATGTAAATAGGATTCTTGTCAAGTTAGAAAATATGAGAAACTTCATTGTATGAAAATGGTATTTTCGTCAATGTTAATATAAGAAACTTCATTGTATGAAAATGGTATTTTTGTCAATGTTAATATGAGAAACTTCATTGTATGAAAATAGAATTTTGTCAATATTAAAATGGAATTGCCATCGTATGTTAATTGGAAAATTTTTGTATGTTAATGTCACCGCATGTTAAATTAGCATTTTTATTAATGTTAATAAAAGAAAATGTCACCGCATGTTAAATTAACATTTTTAGTTATGTTAATATAGAAAACGGTCATTGTATGAAAATGACATTTGTGTCGAATGTTAATATAGGAAATATAAAAAGTGCATTGTATGAAAATAGCATTTTTGTCATCTTATAAAAATAATAAAAATGCATTGTATGTAAAATAACATTTTTGTTTAACGTTAATATTGTAAAGATACACCGTAGGATGTCATTAACATTTTTGTTAATATAATAAAAGTAATTTTACCATATGATGAGATTAACATTTTTTAAAGTTAATATTAAAGAAGATTTCACCGTAGGATGGTTAACATGATTTGCAATGATTAAAATAAAAGAATGTACACCGTATGATAATTTAACATTATTTTAATGTTAAAATAAAAGAATGTACACCGTATGATAATTTAACATTATTTTAATGTTAAAATGAAAGAATGTACACCGTAGGATGATTCACCATTATTTTTAATGTTAAAAGAAAAGAATTTCCATTTTATGTAAATTTAACATTATTTTCAATGTTAATAAATGGAAGATGCATGGCATGTAAATGTAACTTTAGTTTAATGGTTATTAAAAGAGAATTCACCTCGTAGGGAAGTTAACATTATTTTGTAATGTAAATATATAAAGAATTTGACTGTAGTATGTTTTAACATTTATTTTCAATGTTAAATAAAAAGGAAATGAACCGTAGATAGGATTAACATTATTTATAATGTTAAATAAAAAGAAAGTGTATCTCATAGTAAGAATATACATTATTTATAATGTATATAAAAAGAGAACCTGACCGTAGGGAAAACACACATTTTTTTTATAATGTAGGTAAAAGGGAACTTACACCATAGGAAAGTGTTCATTATTCATAATGAAATTGGAAAAGAAATATATAAAGAAATGAATGGGATGGCACATTATAATTTACATTCTTAAATGTGAATTATAAAGTATAAAATGAAAATAAAATAAAAAGAACAATTCACCGCCTAATTATGAAATACATTTTCATGTAAGTTAAAGAAGTTAAAAGATAAAGAAAAGGCAGATGTAAGTAAGGACGATGAGTTAAACGAGCTATTTATATATATTTATATATATATATATAATTATAATTAAACGAATTGAGCGCGGTAGTTCGCGTTTTGAAATCGAACTTTTAAACGAATACCGGAAGATCCGACCGTCGGATTTTCCCAAAACTGAAACCGTTAGGACCGTCTTGGAAAAATCTTTCCAACGATATATGCTACGCAAAAATCCAACGGTTAGATTTTGAGGAAAGTGAAAAACAAAATTGATTGAAAACAGCGCCAAGGTCGCCCTTGACCTGAAGCGTCGTTAAATAAGGAATTAATTATATTAAATAATTAAGGCAAAAATTAATCGTTATAAAATAAAATGACGATATGAAATATGTTTTTCTCAAAATATATGAATGCGAGATTATTTGGAAAGACCGGGTTAATCCCATTCCAAATGATCGTACGATTTCAAGAATTCAAGTCTGAAGACGGCGTATGAAGACCGTAAATCTCCCCTCGAATGGACAACGATCAAGACTCTAAATTGGTTTGATCCCAATTCAAGGGTCGGGATAATTGCCCAAACGTACGTGTTGATTTCACGGGTTTGACCCTAGTTCAGACCTAGAGCATGGGTATAAATGGATAGTGTGTCTGACATCGTACCCCACAAAATATTATGTTGTTGATATTCAGTTAATATATAAACGATTGGTGGCAGAGAATTTATTCTCTACTTAACACCCGTTTATATAGTGACGGAAGATCAATAGTACGGTATGGAGTGACGGTGTGGCATACTAAGATGCAATGATCAGGGTTTCTTGTTGAAAAGCAGAACCTTGTGGTATGAAGAACATGACTTCACGAGCCTCACAAACCGGTAGAGTCTAAAAAGGGGGAAGGGAACGCAGGGAAAGTAGCACGTTTCTTTCTAGTTAGTAGTCATTTTACTTTTGGAGGATGATGAAATGAGGCGCCTCGGATAGGTCCTATAGGACCGGGGAACGTGTGCTTAGGAATTGCCAATCCTCTAAGCTGTATGTGAGGACCGGCCCTGCAGGATCCAAGGGTTAACTGCGGGTAATCCTGAGACGTTAACTAGAGCGTCTCGAATCGGTAAGGAGTCCTCCCTAGCCTGGACTCATGATGGAAACCCAAATTTCCAATACGACCCCGACGGATTTGATTGTATTACTAGTACGGAGGCATAATATAATGGTACCTATGCTTCCTAGGATTGATACTTATAATTTGAATTGTTTTGAAACCATATACACTAATAATAGTATTAGTTACGTATTTGGCGTATTTAGCATGTTTAACCACCATAAGGTAAAACTCTATCCTCTTGGTGTGCGTTGCATTGTGTGATGGGACCTGAGTCTTATGGTGGTTCCATTTTTCAAAAGACATTGCGTTGTTGACGACTTATTTAATCATTTATTATGACACTTTAAATTATGCACGGCAGTCCCTTAGAGTAAACCCGTTCTGCGTTAGCGGCGTGGTCTTTTGGATTTGCCTTATTTTTATTAGTATAAGTTATTTAAGAATTCTCACACCAGTCCCATGACTGACCCATAGTTTGTTTCACCTTTTTGCAAACTTGGGTGCCCTCTCTTCTTCACGGGCAGCCAAGTAGACAGGTTCATTCTTTGCTTGGAGCTTTTCTTTGAAGCTGCTTATTTTCTCTCTCTTGGATTCTGCTTGGGAGAAGAGGTGATGACTTGGAGCTTGAAGACTTTTTGTTTCTATTGGCATCTATTCTTTTCTTTTTAGACATCAAACTTATTTCTTTTCTGCAAACTTGTTGTAATAGCTTAGATTCTGTGACTGTGGATTTTCTGTGATTGATGACATTATATTTTTCCGCTGCTATAATGTTATTACTCTATGAATCTCCTTTGCTATATTGTATCTGTGTTCTGTTTTTATTGTATTTATGTTGTATTCCATATGATTTCTCCTTGCTTTCACTTGTGGAAGTTTGGGGTTATCACACACCCAATCCTGTTATACTAGTATTAGTGCAGAGAAGTGAAGACTAAGTAAGAAGCTTAGCTTAGTCTCTATCATTCTGTTGACCTGCTATTCCTGTTATGGTTTTCTCTCATCCAGTTTTATTTACATGTCATGATATTATTATCTGTTTATATGCTTAAAGTCACTGGACTCTCCAGACTTATGTCTGACCTAGTTTGTTTCGCATCTTTTCTTTCCGTTTCCCCCCTCCCCAGGTTTTTAGGGTAGAGACATAGGAGCTTGATTCAGATTCTCTCTACTTGAAGTATTTGAAGTATTGCTTGGCTTTGTCTCTATCTTTCCATGGCAGTTTATATTAGGGATTATGACTTTAAAAACTATGCATTTTAAAGGCTTTTGTACAAGACCGATATTTTGTACTTGAATTATGATATTGTGATTTGGAAAGATGTAACCAAACTTATTTCTGTTTCTGTT
Organism: Allium sativum; assembly: GCA_030737875.1. Taxonomy (NCBI): domain Eukaryota; kingdom Viridiplantae; phylum Streptophyta; class Magnoliopsida; order Asparagales; family Amaryllidaceae; genus Allium; species Allium sativum. The sequence goes on from CM060926.1 coordinate 695,689,022, forward strand.
GTAATAAAGTTATAAATTTCTCAAGTACTACTTTATCTGTCTTGTAAATTTCTGTTCTGTCTACTAAAACGCTCCATCAAAGTCAAGGTATTCCCTTTGTGAGTGACCTTAACGAAGGTGGGGTGTTACACTAAGTATGCTTGAGGAAGTAGAGGTGAAACGGGAGGCGACAGTTAGACAAGTTCCTACCCATATCCTTGGATTGGAGGTTAACAAGCTACGCAACCGAGAGGTCAGATTGATGAAGGTTCAACAAGGAGATAACCAAGAGGACGCGACTTGGGAGACTGAAGACAAGATTCGCGCTTAGTACCCTTTTCTTTTCAAGGGTATATTCTTAACTTCCTTTCCAAAGCTTTTATTCGTACTTGCTTTTATCATTTAAGTATACCCTATCGATCGAATCTTCGACCTTTGGATAGGAATCCCATAGATGTAAACATGTGTTTGAGACATGTTATGTTTGATGGATGCAAGTGTTTGCTAGAGGTTGCTCGTGGATGCATATACACACATTAGGCACTGGATCGGCTCAATCACTCTCATACTGCATATGGATGTGTGTGCATTATTCTTATTTTAATGGATGAAAGCGACTGTATCATCATATGGATGTTCCATTTGGACGAATGATTGTGCACGCATATAGAACTTACATGTTATAATAGTATTATTTGCATATATGTTGGATTCATTGCACTAACATACATTACATTAAGGAGGTCGACTGAATCAGTAGATCGCCTAATCTTTCGCATTAGTATAAAGACATATACACACACCTTTGCATATGTCCATATAAGCATTATAAATATTTTAAGGACAATGGATGTCTATGATTGGTCGATGAGTAGATGGGTGTGGATGTTGGGATATACATTCTTCTTAACTTGGAGATTTCGGGGACGAAATCCTTTGAGTAGGGGAGAATGTAAAACCATGTAACTTTAACAACACTTAAGATGACAAATTAAAGAATAATTAAGTAAATGTTCAGAATTAAGCGAAACGTATTGCGCCATTGCGTTCGTCTTGGAATTCTGGTCAAAATAGACATATGGTTAGTGTAATACAGACAACGTATGAAGAAGTTATTAAGGTTTGGAGTTTGTATATGCATAAGAAGAATATATATAAATAAAATAAACCCAGAATTCAAAATAGTTCAAAATTCGAGCAGAAGGGCGAAAGCTGGAAAATTCCCGCCCAGGGGTGTCGACCCCATCAAGGGGGTGTCGACCCATGGATCGACCCCATAAGGAGGAGGTTGACCCCCATGTAGATCCGAGCCAGAATCCCTTTTTCTGAACGTGGACTCCTTTCTTGACCAGATTCGATGATTCTAGGCTATAAATAAGACCCTATACCCACTGTTTTATTCATTCTAAATCAATGGAGAACTGGATGCTGCCTCTTCCAAGATTGAATCAAGTCTTTTCTTCTTCAATAATCAAGTTATATAAGTTTAGAGATCTGTGACTCAATATCTACAACCCCTCTTCTACTTCTTAGATCCAACCACAGTGAGTCTACGTTATTTTTAGATCTAAATACTTAAATGTTAATCTTGACATGACTATAACTTAGATCAAGCTTGTGACTATTTGAATCATATCAGATCAGCTATAACCTGTGTATCTAAATCATTCTGACATGACTATGAACTTGATCTAAGCCTACACCTATTGAATCATGTCAGATCTAACAACATTTGTAGATATAATTTACTATTTAGACCTCATCCTCCCTGTCCCTACGATGTTAATCAGTGCTTTTGTCACAACAGATCTGTTATTAGTTGGATATCCAATTCATTATTTAGATCTCATCATTCCTGTTTATGATATTAGAATCAGTTCTGTTATCAGATGTTCACTAAATATGTTCCTTTATGCCTATCTTGTCAATATGCCCAACTTTGCCACTGTATGTTCACGTTGCTATGCCTGTTTCTGCCATTATATGTAAATCTTGTTATTATGTTCATTTATGTCCTCTTCCCTTCTTCTTTTCCCTTTCATTTCTATAGCCAGGCTATCTTCGAGCCTAGGCATGCCCTTGAAATATGCGAACGCGTAAAATACGGAACAAAGGGGAAAACATCAAAAATTGGGGCATAACTTGTATTGGGAAATTTAGGCATAACTTGAATGAAAAATATGAATAGGGATTTGGGCATAGCTTGAATGAAAAATATGAATAGGGATTTGGGCATAACTTGAATGAAATATATTAATATTGATTTGGGGCATAAATCAAATTGTGATTTAGATCTTAAATTTGGGGCATATGGTACATAATAAATATGACTTGGAAAAAGGACATGAAAACCTATAATGACATAGGAATAATTGGTTAATAACGGAAATGCATAGAATTATAGTAATTAGAAACTGTAACCGTACTTAGGCACGAGGTTAGATTACACTTGTGGTGGAAGTATGCCCGGAATCGCCCGGCATATCCAACAACCACAAGTGGTGAATCTAATGTGAGGGGTCCAAGTGCATAAACCTGTGACGTGCTAAGACTTGAGGTTAATACCAATTGTGGAAGAAGTCTGCACGGACCTGCCCGGCATATCCAACATCCACAAGTTGTAGGCTTAATGTGGGAGGTCTAGCGCATTATAACCATTAGTGGATAAATGGTAATGAATTGGAGTAAATGGGGACGGATAGTAACCTATTATAATTAATTACTTTAATGAGAATATTATATAATAGGTAGGCTTGTCCTAGAACAAGTGGAAAATATAACATAAGTTATAATAAAAGGAAAGGAAGCTAATTAGTAAACCTTAGTTAAGAGAACTAAGTTAATAAGTAAACAACGACAAGTTGTAGTGATATGTTAAATGGAAAATAGGTGAACTGATATAAAGTATACTTAACTACATATTAAGTAAAACATGTTATTGTAACTATGGAATCAGATAATGAATAATACAAAGGGATTGTAAGACTACTTCCGTTAATTACAATGTAGGGGTGAAAGATTATAGATCACTTTCATTAATTACAATCTGAAGAATAACACTTGATGGGGCTTATTAATAAGCATAAATGGATTAAGTTACATATATATATATATGAACTTAATAAGAAAGTGGAACTTAGCAACTTGGAAAGAAGTCATTGCGAATGGGGATAACTTGTTAACCTGTAATACTTAACCCGTTTGTATCCATAGGGATTACCTGAACACGTTAACTTGAGTAGGGGTTATGTAAACTTGCTTGGAACTATGCGAGGGTTAAGTATATCTTGGGGTGGTGGGTAATATTTATATATAGGCCTACAAACTTAACCTGTGGGGTTATGGATCCTTTTTACTCTGGTATGGCATAACCTGTGGAAAACCTAGTAGTGGGGATGCAAGCGTAGGGGGAAGCTTGTATCGTCTCATGTGTGGCGATCTGTTTTAGTCAGCAACCCAATATATAAGCATCACACGAGTACTCCGAACTAGGTCGGTGTTGGGGCACGCTTACTGGGCTGATTGTAAGAGGTCCAAAATGAAAGGCGGTATGAGCGGTGCGTTCCGACGGGGTCATGTGCATGCATGATTCGGACAACAGGTGGCTAAGGGGCCATGACGTTAGTAGATATGGTTGTGCGCATCTTGAAAACGAAGGGTTGCCACTTTAGAAAGTGATACATCCTACTGTGGGGCCAGTACAGGGTATCTATGGAGTAGGGAGCTGATAGATTGGGGTAGTAATTAGGGTACATCTAGAATCTGGTATGTTTAGGAGCCCATTATTATCCTTAGGGGTAATTCTAGTATGTTGGGCTTCCTGTTCATTGTATGGGGTTAAACCTCTCACTAGACGCACATATAAGTCAACCACCTTATAATTTTTGGGATCATCTCATTCTTGTTATAATAGTATTGGTGCAGAGAGAAAGAGAAAGTACAAGAGAAGCGCAATATACTCTATCATGTCTATCTTGTTTACCTTGTCATACATGCCTTTTATGATGTTATCTCTCTTATCCACTTTATATGCCTGTCGTGACTCTTTTACTTACTTATATGCTAAAAGTAACTGGACTCGCCGGACTTTATGTCTGACCTATTTTGTTTTCTCTTCTTTCCCTTCCCCCCCCTCCAAGTTCTCATGGCGGGAATAGTCAAGCTTTATCAGGACTTTGATTTCATCTTGCTTGGAGCAGTTTTAGATGTACGGCTTGATTTCATATCTCTCTACTATGGCTATGTTTTCGGGATTATGCTTCTTTGTTGTACCCGGATATTTTAAGTACAAGACATAAATTTTAGTGATGTATTGGGTTTTATGCATTTTAGATATATGATGTAAACATGTTTTAAACTACGATGTTTTCTACTTAATAAAATTTTAAATTCCACTGCTATTTATTATCTACCTTGTAATGTTTATGCTTCTATTTACCTATAACACTTCACGAAACTTAATGCATTCTCTTAATGAGTGACATTAATGGATGTGGGGTGTCACATATTCTTTCCTCATCCCCAACCCTACCTTAACCATCTACATCCATGGACATAAAAATCGTAAGCATACTTCCCATGAAACCATCATATCTAGTCATTTCATGTAAATACAAATTATTCTATATTGCTTGTAAATCACAATTAATACAATAAATATAGCCAAGGATGTTTTCAAAGGAGTGGTGCATCCTCAAGACCTATCCTTATACTTATCTGGGCTTCACTATTACTCGCATTTTAAAAGATCAAGTATAAGTCAATCATAGCATATGTTTTTCAAGGGATCTTTACTGAGCAACAGAGATTTAACACATGAAATCATTCATTGTACCCCTGGCTCAGCCTCCCGTAAATATAAGACATAAGTAGTATTTTATTCCCCATTGCTTTATATTTATGTTTTCTCTCTGGCCATATATTTCATGTCAATATTTCTATCAGATAATATCTAGATCAAACAAAGATTTTATTATACTATTGGAAGATTTCTATTCCTGAAAGAATGCAAGATAATTTCATCATGCTTATGGGTTATTGTTTCAATGCTACACTGTAGAGTAAATATCACACATAACAGTGTTACTGCATAACTTATAAAAATATAAAAAAACTCATTTCATATATCCTATAATGTTGTCTTTATCATATGACTTAATGCCATAGGTTTAGAGAAAATCACTCACTAATGCTTAGCTTCCTTAGCTATTTATCCTGGAGTGTTCTTCTTGAAATTGTTGTTGTACCCTAGCTTTATATTATAGAGCAAAACTAACTTAATTAATCCCTCAGGTTACCAATTTATAACAAGATGCTAGTGTTTCAGAACCTATATAATGTCTATTTTACCCTACATTATCACTGCTCATATATGTACCATTTTTTTGATACCCACGATTCCATCCAATTATCATTTGAATAAAATAGAATGGTTGATACTAGGTGTCTTACTTTATTCAGAAGGGGATACTTTATTATTTACTACCTTACCCACTAAGTTGTGTGAATAGCATTGATTTTTAAATCATCCTCGATTATAATTTTTGCCACTCATAACTGTTTGTTTTTATTTTATGCTTATAGGTAATCCAATTATTTTTCACACCTAATTTTACCAATTTACTGCTACCAGCATTGTAACATGCCACCTCCGTTAAGGACACTCACAAAGGGAATGCCTTAACTTTGGTGGAGCATTTTAGTAAACAGAACAGAAAATTTCAAGACAGATAAACAACACTTGAGAAATTATAACTTTATTACAGCGGAAAACAAAAATCATTTTGGTTACATCTTTACCAAAAACTCAAGAAAATAAATATCAGTCTTGTTCAAAAAATCATTAGAGTACAAAACTTTAAAATCATAATTCCCACATAAGCTGCCATAAGGGGTCAAGCCATACTTTAAGCACTCTAAGTACTTCAAGCAGAAGAAATCCGGATCAAGCTAAAGTGTTCCCTCCTTGGAAAACCTAGAGGGGGGGGGGGACAGAAGAAAAAGGGGCGAAAACAAGCAAGGTCAGACATAAAGTCTGGCAAGTCCAGTGACTTTCAGCATGTGAACGTATAATAATAATTATGACATGAAAATAAGCTGGATAAGAGATAACAGTAACCGGAGCAGCAGATGTACTTAGGTTAAACAGAAGAAACAGAATAATATTACTTTTCATTTCTCTGCACTAATACTAGTATAACAGGATTAGGTGTCACCCCAATGTCTAAACTGAAACAGAAACGAGAACAGAATAATTTCCACAGAAGAGAATGCTAGTAATGGGCCTTTACCACCCCAACAGAAACAGACAGAAATAGAATGCTAATAATGGGCCTTTACCACCCGAACAGAAACAAACAGAAACAGAATGCTAATAATGGGCCTTTACCACCCGAACAGAAACAGACAGAAATAGAATGCTAATAATGGGCCTTTATAACCCGAACAGAAGGTACAGAAACAGATTAATCCCTATGGAAACGAAATGTAGTGTAACACCCCGCCTCCGCTAGGGTCACTCGCAAATGAATGCACTAGCTTTAGAGGGGCATTATTGGTAAACATGCACAGAAATATCACAAGACAGAACATATAAAATAGCGGAAGTAAAATCGAACTTTCATAAACATCAATAATTAAGGTCTAAAGCCTTTTACATCAGAGTACATCAAAACCTGTCTTGCAATAGTAAAGAAGCATAAAGACTTTTTCTTAAATTATTCCCCAAGTAAAAACAGTAAAGTAGCCATAGCCAAGAAAAGTCCAAGCCATCCATGATGACCTTCAAGCAGAAGAAGTCCGAACTAAACAACAGTATTTCCTCCCTGTAACCTGGGGGGAAACGGAAGAAAAGAGGCGAAACAAAACGGGTCAGTCAAAAAGACTGAGTAAGCCCTATCTACTATCAGCATAAAAACTAGTAAAGTTAACTGACATGAGAAACTGAGATGAACATAAGCATGATGACAAGATAGATAAGCTAAATCAAAATAACAGGATGAACTACTGAACTCAAATAAACTAAGGTGTCATGATAAATTACGGTGTCAAGATAAAACAAGGTATTCCATCGTCAAGTTCCTGTCATGTATAATATCCCCAAGATATCTATCACGTATAACATCCCATGGTATCTATCCTGTCTTTTAGCTCTGCACCTACCGTACTATATCCCCACCGTATCATGTGTTAACCATGAATGACCCTTACTCAAAAGTCGTGTAATGGTCTATGTCAACCTAATATATCGCATATATAGGTTACTCAACTCGTATGTTTTGTTCCATGTAAATGTTCAGTCCCTTGCCGTAGACCATACGGGCTTTCCCATGAGATTCTATACTACTTTAACATAGTTCCATGATCCTTAAGATCGTTTTGGATTGTCACCCTATATCTAACTAGGGTCTTTCAACAAGAATCATTGTTTGTACAACTAGGACTTATGCTACCTAGGACTACTAGGGATTATGCTTACCTATTGCACGTTTTCGTATCTCGGTTTTGGTTCAACAAACCAGGGCCACTAGGATTTACGCTAACCGTCAACCGCGCCCTTTTTCCCACGCATTCATCGTGAATCGTTTTTCCATGACTGTATGCACATGTATCACATCGTGCCATCCGAGTCCTGTCACAGGGCAGATCAGGAAATACAGGACTCGGTCGGGAGCTTTCGATTTATCTGCCGATGCAGATGCTAAGGTCTGTTTTTTTCTATACGTGGCTATGGTCCCACGAGACCACTCCCTCAACTAGTGAAAGACAAGACAGGATAAATCCTGTATGAGAACACACTACTGGCCAACCCACAATCCTAACCTTACCGCAACCATAATTAGATAGCAATTATGGTCTTTTGGGTGTTCTCTGCCTTTCCGTACGTACACGCTTGACCAAAGATGGTAGGTAGCCTGACGAAATGCTATCTAGGGTACGACCGTGTATCGTCGACTATCCCCTATCCATCCCCGTCTTTAGGTCGCTCGTATAGCAACCAAGGCATACTCTTGGTTCTTCTAACGCAGACCTTAACCTCTCATGAGCCTAGTATGATCACCTGGCAGCTCACAGAGGGATACCAAGAATATCCTCACGTTCCCCGAAGCCGCTGCTTCGTTACCCAGTTCGCTGGAGCCTTTATCTAAATCAGATACTTGCTCCTACTCGTATACTTAAACGATGACCTACCGTATCAGGTTACTCATCTATCTATGAACTGGTCTAAATTTCCTTGACTAAGAATCATTACTTAGTTATTCTTCAACTAAGGTTTACCACTTAGCCTTATTCCCGTTATCCTTGTTAACTACGGTTATCCACCTAATCCTCAGAACTAGGGTTTACATAATGGATTAAGTGTCACTTAAGTTCATGACTTAACCCGTCTACAAATCATGTCAAAATTGGCTAAGTATCCAAGTTCAAGACTTAACCCTACAAACCATGCTCAAGTTGGTTAAGTATATATTAACTTGACCCTATCAAATTACTGAGTCAAATCGGTCAAGCGTATTTAAGCGATTCGTGACTTAGCCTTATCATGTTTTCACGTTAGATTGGTTAAGTATAGGTTAACTTAACCTTAATAAATTAACGAGTTAGATTGGTTAAGTATAGGTCACTTAACCACATCAAATCATCATGTTAGATTAGTTAAGTGTTTAACTTAACCCCATTAAACTGCCAAGTGGGATTAATTAAGTCTAGGCTAACTTAACCCCGTCCGATTTCCATGTTTAGACTAGTTGAGTTTAATCTTAACCCCATCCATTAACTGTATTTTTCGGTTAAGTGTCATTAAGAAAACTTACTTAACCCTACCAATTTATCGTGTTGGATTGATTAAGTGTTGGTTAACTTAACCCCGTCCACTAGTCATATAAAAATGGTTAAGTGTCATTAGGCAAATCAAGTTACTTAACCTACCCAACCTTGTCATGTTTTGTTAGGCATCATTGGCCTAATCAATTCACTTAACCCATTGTCCATGTCATATTTGGTTAAGAGTCATTAATCAAATTAACTTAACCCTATCATGTGGCATTAATTACTTAATGCACCTCAACCTCTCACATTAGACTTTGTTGTGGTTACTAGTTAAGCCGGTCGGTTCCGGGTAGCTTTACACCACAACTTGGTCTAACCTCGGGTTCAAGCACAACATGACCAACTTCTCACATTGGGTCCTATTGTTTGCAACTACTAGTTAGGCCGGTCGGTTCCGGGTAGTTTTACGTTGCAAACTCAACCCAACCTCGAGTTGGTCACTTTCATGTTTAGTCTAGTGCCATGTTCATATTCAAGTTTTTAAGAATATGGGTAGACCTAACTTAATAGGTAAATTCCCAATTCCATAGTATGGGTAGACCTAACTTAATAGGTAAATTCCCAATTTCATATTTTCAAACATACTCACATATCAACTTCCATGTTATATTTCAAGTCATGTTTTCAAGTTGTATTTTCATGTCATTAGAAATTACCCATAACATAACCTGTAACACCCCGTGTATTCTATAACCGTGAAAGTCATAAATTAAAGTATAATTAATTTCAAATCAAAGAATTAAGGGAAACGGGATACGCCATTGTGTTCATCTCGGAAAAATACGCGAAATAGAGTCCGAGTTTTCGCAAAACGGATAACGTGTGAAGAAGATATCTTTAATTTAAATATTGCAGCAAAACATGAAAAAAAAAAGAATGGGAAACGAATAATGTTTAGCATTGTTCTAGGGTTTGTAAGCAAAAGACTTAGTAGCTCATTTGGTTGGAACACATGACTTGCATACAAGAGGTACAGAGTTCGATCCCCGCCAGCGCCCTATTTTTTTGTTTTAGGGGAATGGCTTAAAATAGCCTAGTGTGAACGCAGTTCAAAAAGTGGTTTAGTGTGAAAATGGGTAATTGGGAAGGTAGAGAAAAAAATGAATATATATAATATATATATATATATATACATATACGCATATATATATATATATATATGACGTGTACGCATCATGTAGCGTACGTTGCGCATTTTTGGTTGTCAAGGATGGTTTTTTTTTTTTGGCCTTCTCCAATTTTTAATTATGACAAATTAAAGGTAAGAAAATATTTATTTATATATACATAAATATTTATATATGGGTAATTAATAAGGTAAAGGGGAAAATGTATCTATTAAATACGTATTTACGTTTGAATTGGTGAACATTTAATACGCTGAGTCATTTCTGACTCATCGCTGAGTCAATGCTGAGTCATTTCTGACTCATGGCTGAGTCAATAGGATAACTCTATCCTGACTGAACGGTTATGGTCATTTCTAGGATTAATCAAACGGCCTAAATTAATCCTAAAATTCTATATATACAACTCAAACCTAACCTAAACTCACAAAAAAAAATAAGAATGAGGCCATCATGCTGCTGAGGAACGACTAGGAGTAGCCACCAATTTGAGAGAAGATTAGGAGGCAAATTCTAAAGCATAAAGCAACTTAAACAAATAAAATCAACGCCTACGTCAAAAGGAGTCGCATCTCCAAATTCGTGAATTGGAGAATTCGCCACACGATTATAAGTAGAGTATTATTTTGGTATGAATAAATAACTGTGTTGGTTTGTACACTTGATTTGTGGTGATAAGTAATCCATATTTGTGCGTTACTATGATTCTTATCGATTTGGAATATTGTATAACGATTGGATATTCGCAAAGTATGTTATTCATATAAAAACTACATGTTTGCGGTAGTTTTATGCAAGTATACGTTTGGATATTCGCAAAGTATGCTATTCATTATAAAAACTACATGTTTGCGGTAGTTTTATGCAAATATACGTTTGGATATTCGCAAAGTTTGTAATTCATGTTGAAGCTACATGTATGTAGTTCTTTAATTGAAATTCATGCAAGTTTGTGGTTTTGCTACTATGCCATCATAATGTGTGTTTCTGTACAAAAATCATTTTGTGTGTAATTGGAACAAATTTGGGTTATTATAGTTCATATGAAACTATGTTGAAATTTTGGCACCATGATCTATGTATTAAGCCATGCTTTTGTACTAGAAAACCTATTTGCAGACTTATGAATATGACTAGGCTATGATTGATATTTTGCATAATTAAAATCCATGTTAGGTCTATATTGTTAACAAGAATTATATGATGACATATGTGGTACATAGCTAGGTTAGATTCAAAATCCCATTTGCAAGTTTGCATGACTAAAGCAAAAATCATGATTTCATGTTAGAAATATTTATGCCATAAGTATATGTGAATAGATTTAGAATCATGATTAAGATGGATTAATTCTAGTTGAAGTATACTTTTGTATTAGTCACAAAAGTAAGCACCTTTGTAAACATGTAGTAATCTTATAAACATGATTTGCTTATGTTTGATATTATGCCTAAATAAAATATAGGTTTATGTTGTAGTTAAGCCTATGTGTCAATAGTGATATTCTTAACTTAACTACAAGTTTACATGGTTTGATTCATGTCACTTATGCTTTATGACCAAAGTATATGTTACTACTATGCAAGTACACCAGTTTCTATTTTGTAGTTCCAACGTCACATTGCAAGTTCATGCGTTCACATTCCCCTTTTTTGTGTATGTAATCACGCTTTAAGCCTCCCCTTTTCGCATGGCTAGGTTGGGCTTAAAAGGGCTAAGCCCAACATATATATAATAAACGGACGTATTAAACGGGGGAAAATAACATTGGGTTAAATTTATTAATAAATGAAAATATAAACAAAAGGGGCCCAAATTCAAGTATGGGTTGGGCCCATGATTGGTGTAACCTTCACACCATTGATTTTTAATGGGCCGCAAATATTTACATATAAGAAAAATAAAGAAGAAAGACAAAATATGTAAATGTAGAAAATACGATGTGTTTAACCCGAGGTTGGATTGAGTTGTGATGTAAACCTGCCCGGAACCGCCCGGCTGTCCAGTAGTCACAACAATACCTATCCAATGTGGGTGGTTAAACATGGAGCCCAATAAGGACCCGAGGTTAGACTGAGTTGTGGCGTAAGACTGCCCGGAACCAACCGGCAACAGGCAGCCACAACAATACCTGTCTAATGTGAGAGGTCAAGGCTTTAATAAGACAATTAAAGCTGAGTCAGGATTGTTTGGATTAAGTGGACTAAAGACTTAATCAAAATGGAACATGCTAAACTAAACGGACTGGTGGGGGTTAGGTTAGAAAACACTTAACCAACTTAGCATGTTGGCTAGAGATAGAAAACCTAGTAACGGGGGACCCTTTTCAGCAGTAACCCTAGAAGGTGTATCATGATACCCTGAAACTAGGCAGGGTGGGGCACGATTACTGGGCTGATTGTAAGAGGTCAAATCGACGGCGGTGGTGTAGCAGTGTAGGTTCTAACGGGGTGCGGGCGTGCACACACTCCGGCGCAGAAAAATAAGGCACTGGACACTAGTAGCATACCTGTGCATTCTAGGATTGTGTCGGGCCGCCGCCATGGGACTTGATACACCCCATGGTGGGACCAGCATAGGTAATTACAACATCGGGGGCCGTAAGACACATGTAACTATGCGAGTAGGAGCCGATCATCATAGAATGGATCACTTCACCCTGATTATGGGGTGCCAATTGGAAACTAGTTTATATGGGTTCAGAGTTAACATGGGGTACGATAGTATATTCGACCCTAGATAACTTAACTAAGTTTATAGTGCTTTCCCACTTCTTGTTTATACTTATCATACCCAGTTCTTTATTCATAGATAGAATAGTCCTAGACTTACTCAGGCTTTATGTCTGACTCTACTTTTCTTTCGTCTTCTTTTCTTCCGTTCCCCCCCCCCCAGGTCCACAGGGAGGGAACACTGCAGCTTGACCAGCCTTAACATCCAGCTTGAAGAGGAGAAATGTATTGCTTGGACTTTTTCGCTTTGAACTATGGCTTTGGACAACCACTATGGGACTTTTGCAGTTTATCTATGTTTTCTTTATGCTTCTTTAAATAATGTAATCAAGACAGATTATGAAAGTGTTATGTTATGTTTTTTTGGAAAAGATGTAAGACAATTATGGTGATGTTGATGTAGCACGTATTTGCTTTTATGAAATAAAAGTTGATGTTTTTCCGCTGTTTACAAATATGTGTTTTTATATCTGTCTTGTATATCTGTGACTTATACTTATAAACCTCCACCAAAATTAGGGCATTCCCTTTGAGAGTGACCCTAACGGAGGTGGGGTGTTTCACTTGGTATCAGAGCATAGGTTTACCAGATAAGATAAAAAGTTTTGAAAAATTATTTTCAAAAAGGAAATTTAAAGAAGCATTTTTAAAAGAAAAATATTTTTTTTTTTAAAAAAAAGGCAAAGTCCCCCCAAAGCCATAGGTACTATCTCTTATCCTTCGTTTTGAATCTATCCTTTTTGTTTCAGCATGTCCGAAGAACTTAACTTGCCAGAGGGTGTACCAATACCTGGTTGGTTTAGACGGTTCTTAGAAGCAAGGGCCACTCAGCCAGGTCCTACCGTTCCTCCTCCCCCAGCTGCAGGAAATCATCCAGCTGCAGCAGCACCTCTTCCTCCACCTCCTCCACGGGGAAACACGTTTGCTAAGATATGTAAAGATTTTAAAGCTATGGGAGGAAAGGATTTTCATGGAACTGAGTCCTTCGTGGCAGCTAGAAATTGGCTGAAAGAAACCGAGGACTTATTCATCATCTTTGAGGTAGAAGATAGACAGAAAGAACAACTGGCAGTATGGCTACTAAAGGGTGAGGCTTCCTACTGGTGGGAAGTCACTAATGCAGAAAGACCGGTGGAAACATGGGAGGACTTTAGGGCAAGGTTTGAGGCTAAATTTCTCTCGGAAGCTGAAAGGAGTCTTCAGTTGGAAAAATTCTTATTTCTTAAGCAAGGGAATATGACAGTCAAAGAGTATGTTAATCAATTCGATGAGCTAGCTAGGTTTGGGCTGGACCTAGTCTACACCCCGCACAAGAAGGCTCTCCATTTCGTCAAAGGGTTGAATGAGCCATTACACAGTTTGGCCATGACCCATATACCCATGGGAGCTACGTACGAAAGGTTGGTGCAGATGGCATTGCTGAACGAGGAAGATAAGGACAAGAAGGAAACAGAGGCAGAAAACTCTCAAGGGAAGAAAGAGGTCAAGCCCAACGATTCTAAGAATAAGAAGGTAGACCCCGAGAAAGGAGGCAAGAACAACAACTCACGTGATAAAAGGAAATGCAATTACTGTGGTACGGAAGGGCACATAGCCAAGGATTGTAGAAAGAGGAAGAGAAAGCAAGGTGAATGTTTTCATTGTGGGAAGACTGGACACATCAGCAAAGACTGCCCTGAGAAGCAGACCGGACCTTCTGGCGGTACATCGTTAACTTATTCTAGATGCTTTGTTTTATCCTATTTCTCTCCTCGATCCTATCTTGAGAACCATAGGTAGAATCTTTTTGGATGTAAACATGTAGTTGAAACATGTTATGGATGATGGTTGCAAGTGGTTGCAAGTGATTGCTAGTGGTTGCTCGTGGTTGCATATACACACACATTCTAGGTTTTAGATCGGCTCAGTCACTTCATGTTGCATATGCATATATGTTTGCATTCGTATATGGTTGAACTTTAATGTGTTGTCATATGGATGTTGCATTTGTATGAATGATTGTGCACTCATGTAGAATCATGAATAGGAAATTTTGCATACATAATGGATTCATAGCACTTACATAATTCGCATTAAGGAGGTCAACTGAATCAGTAGACCGCCTGATTTTGCATTAGATAAGTACATGTACACACACACACTTCGCATATGATCATGAAGCATTAGAAGTCTTTTAAGGACAATGGATGCTCGTGTTTGATGGATGAGTAGATGGATGATTGGATGTTAGGATATACATTCCTCCTAACTTGAAGATTTCGGGGACGAAATCCTTTTAAGTGGGGGAGAATGTAACACCCCGTGTATTCTATAACCGTGAAAGTCATAAATTAAAGTATAATTAATTTCAAATCAAAGAATTAAGGGAAACGGGATACGCCATTGTGTTCATCTCGGAAAAATACGCGAAATAGAGTCCGAGTTTTCGCAAAACGGATAACGTGTGAAGAAGATATCTTTAATTTAAATATCGCAGCAAAACATGAAAAAAAAGAAGAATGGGAAACGAATAATGTTTAGCATTGTTCTAGGGTTTGTAAGCAAAAGACTTAGTAGCTCATTTGGTTGGAACACATGACTTGCATACAAGAGGTACAGAGTTCGATCCCCGCCAGCGCCCTATTTTTTTGTTTTAGGGGAATGGCTTAAAATAGCCTAGTGTGAACGCAGTTCAAAAAGTGGTTTAGTGTGAAAATGGGTAATTGGGAAGGTAGAGAAAAAAAATGAATATATATATATATATATAATATATATACATATACGCATATATATATATATATATATATATATGCGTATATGACGTGTACGCATCATGTAGCGTACGTTGCGCATTTTTGGTTGTCAAGGATGGTTTTTTTTTTGGCCTTCTCCAATTTTTAATTATGACAAATTAAAGGTAAGAAAATATTTATTTATATATACATAAATATTTATATATGGGTAATTAATACGGTAAAGGGGAAAATGTATCTATTAAATACGTATTTACGTTTGAATTGGTGAACATTTAATACGCTGAGTCATTTCTGACTCATCGCTGAGTCAATGCTGAGTCATTTCTGACTCATGGCTGAGTCAATAGGATAACTCTATCCTGACTGAACGGTTATGGTCATTTCTAGGATTAATCAAACGGCCTAAATTAATCCTAAAATTCTATATATACAACTCAAACCTAACCTAAACTCACAAAAAAAATAAAATAAGAATGAGGCCATCATGCTGCTGAGGAACGACTAGGAGTAGCCACCAATTTGAGAGAAGATTAGGAGGCAAATTCTAAAGCATAAAGCAACTTAAACAAATAAAATCAACGCCTACGTCAAAAGGAGTCGCATCTCCAAATTCCTGAATTGGAGAATTCGCCACACGATTGTAAGTAGAGTATTATTTTGGTATGAATAAATAACTGTGTTGGTTTGTACACTTGATTTGTGGTGATAAGTAATCCATATTTGTGCGTTACTATGATTCTTATCGATTTGGAATATTGTATAACGATTGGATATTCGCAAAGTATGTTATTCATATAAAAACTACATGTTTGCGGTAGTTTTATGCAAGTATACGTTTGGATATTCGCAAAGTATGCTATTCATTATAAAAACTACATGTTTGCGGTAGTTTTATGCAAATATACGTTTGGATATTCGCAAAGTTTGTAATTCATGTTGAAGCTACATGTATGTAGTTCTTTAATTGA
Source organism: Allium sativum (assembly GCA_030737875.1). Classification (NCBI taxonomy): domain Eukaryota; kingdom Viridiplantae; phylum Streptophyta; class Magnoliopsida; order Asparagales; family Amaryllidaceae; genus Allium; species Allium sativum. The sequence goes on from CM060926.1 coordinate 695,705,392, forward strand.
AATTCATGCAAGTTTGTGGTTTTGCTACTATGCCATCATAATGTGTGTTTCTGTACAAAAATCATTTTGTGTGTAATTGGAACAAATTTGGGTTATTATAGTTCATATGAAACTATGTTGAAATTTTGGCACCATGATCTATGTATTAAGCCATGCTTTTGTACTAGAAAACCTATTTGCAGACTTATGAATATGACTAGGCTATGATTGATATTTTGCATAATTAAAATCCATGTTAGGTCTATATTGTTAACAAGAATTATATGATGACATATGTGGTACATAGCTAGGTTAGATTCAAAATCCCATTTGCAAGTTTGCATGACTAAAGCAAAAATCATGATTTCATGTTAGAAATATTTATGCCATAAGTATATGTGAATAGATTTAGAATCATGATTAAGATGGATTAATTCTAGTTGAAGTATACTTTTGTATTAGTCACAAAAGTAAGCACCTTTGTAAACATGTAGTAATCTTATAAACATGATTTGCTTATGTTTGATATTATGCCTAAATAAAATATAGGTTTATGTTGTAGTTAAGCCTATGTGTCAATAGTGATATTCTTAACTTAACTACAAGTTTACATGGTTTGATTCATGTCACTTATGCTTTATGACCAAAGTATATGTTACTACTATGCAAGTACACCAGTTTCTATTTTGTAGTTCCAACGTCACATTGCAAGTTCATGCGTTCACATTCCCCTTTTTTGTGTATGTAATCACGCTTTAAGCCTCCCCTTTTCGCATGGCTAGGTTGGGCTTAAAAGGGCTAAGCCCAACATATATATAATAAACGGACGTATTAAACGGGGGAAAATAACGTTGGGTTAAATTTATTAATAAATGAAAATATAAAGAAAAGGGGCCCAAATTCAAGTATGGGTTGGGCCCATGATTGGTGTAACCTTCACACCATTGATTTTTAATGGGCCGCAAATATTTACATATAAGAAAAATAAAGAAGAAAGACAAAATATGTAAATGTAGAAAATACGATGTGTTTAACCCGAGGTTGGATTGAGTTGTGATGTAAACCTGCCCGGAACCGCCCGGCTGTCCAGTAGTCACAACAATACCTATCCAATGTGGGTGGTTAAACATGGAGCCCAATAAGGACCCGAGGTTAGACTGAGTTGTGGTGTAAGACTGCCCGGAACCAACCGGCAACAGGTAGCCACAACAATACCTGTCTAATGTGAGAGGTCAAGGCTTTAATAAGACAATTAAAGCTGAGTCAGGATTGTTAGGATTAAGTGGACTAAAGACATAATCAAAATGGAACATGCTAAACTAAACGGACTGGTGGGGGTTAGGTTAGAAAACACTTAACCAACTTAGCATGTTGTCTAGAGATAGAAAACCTAGTAACGGGGGACCCTTTTCAGCAGTAACCCTAGAAGGTGTATCATGATACCCTTAAACTAGGCAGGGTGGGGCACGATTACTGGGCTGATTTTAAGAGGTCAAATCGACGGCGGTGGTGTAGCAGTGTAGGTTCTAACGGGGTGCGGGCGTGCACACACTCCGGCGCAGAAAAATAAGGCACTGGACACCAGTAGCATACCTGTGCATTCTAGGATTGTGTCGGGCCGCCGCCATGGGACTTGATACACCCCATGGTGGGACCAGCATAGGTAACTACAACATCGGTGGCCGTAAGACACATGTAACTATGCGAGTAGGAGCCGATCATCATAGAATGGATCACTTCACCCTGATTATGGGGTGCCAATTGGAAACTAGTTTATATGGGTTCAGAGTTAACATGGGGTACGATAGTATATTCGACCCTAGATAACTTAACTAAGTAAATAGTACTTTCCCACTTCTTGTTTATACTTATCATACCCAGTTCTTTATTCATAGACAGAATAGTCCTAGACTTACTCAGGCTTTATGTCTGACTCTACTTTTCTTTCGTCTTCTTTTCTTCCGTTTCCCCCCCAGGTCCACAGGGAGGGAACACTGCAGCTTGACCAGCCTTAACATCCAGCTTGAAGAGGAGAAATGTATTGCTTGGACTTTTTCGCTTTGAACTATGGCTTTGGACAACCACTATGGGACTTTTGCAGTTTATCTATGTTTTCTTTATGCTTCTTTAAATAATGTAATCAAGACAGATTATGAAAGTGTTATGTTATGTTTTTTTGGAAAAGATGTAAGACAATTATGGTGATGTTGATGTAGCACGTATTTGCTTTTATGAAATAAAAGTTGATGTTTTTCCGCTGTTTACAAATATGTGTTTTTATATCTGTCTTGTATATCTGTGACTTATACTTATAAACCTCCACCAAAATTAGGGCATTCCCTTTGAGAGTGACCCTAACGGAGGTGGGGTGTTTCATAACCCAACGCTTTTAAACTCGCATATACGTTCGCAACAACGTAATGGATTAAAAGGAGAGACTTGGCGAAGGCATGACAAAAATGGATATTAAGCCACAAGTTAATCATGGTGGCAAATGAGGCACAAATGTGTTCATTAACTTGCATGTTACATTCTTAAGCCTCAAAAAACATGCATAAACCCAACTTGGCACATAAACGAATCATGGTGATAAAAGACATGGAATGATGACTAGTAACTTGCATATATCATCATATAAGGGTTATGACTTCATATGCAAGTTGACATAAAGGTTATGAGGGTTCTCATGTTGCATAATGCAACATTTCAACATAAAGGTTGTAGCTTTTAGCCCACAAGATCAAGATAATGACTTCATAAACTTGCATGACATGATAGCATGTATCATACTCAATGATCAAACCCAAACTTGCAACATGAACATTTAACTTCATAGTTAATATCTAAGAGTAGGGAAAGGGCTTACTTTGCTATGAAGGCACAAATCGATTAAGTTAAAGACTGAGACAAAGCCTATGCATGCCATCATTCAAAAACCCAAAGATGAAAGCTCCAATAGAAAAACCCTTGAGCCAAAATGATCAAAACTCTTTCTTTATGATGCAAATATAGAAACTTGACTTGAATGCAAGCTAATGATGCTCATACAAGCTTGAAAACACTTGTATGCATGGAAAATCTCATAGAAATTTATTTAGGAATTTTATGAAGAGAGTGGAGGCCATGAGAGGATTGATTTTGCCATAGTTTAGTTACTTGAATGAATAATGATGATTTAGGCTAGGTTTAGGGGTCCTTTTATAGAAGTTTAGGTTAGTTTAGGCCATAGGATTAACCCTAGAACCAATCCTAGCCTTTAAAGCATGTCTTGGGGAAGAAGTCACATGTAGGAACCATTTAGGGCCTTAAAATCAACCCTAGAGTCAACCTGGGCCATCAAAACCCATCCCGGGCCTCAAAAATGGGTTCTGGGCCGCCCCAGGACGAAAAAGTTGACCTGTACAGGGGGGGAGTCGATAGGCAAGTCGACACCAGGGGGTGTAAGTCGACAGCCAAGTCGACAGGGCTGTCGACACCAGGCCAGTCTGCCCGAAAACTGCTGAAAACTTGTTCTGGCCATATCTTGGTCATACGGACTCCGATTTTCGAAAACTCGTACTTTATTTCACGTATTTTTCCGAGACGAACACAATGGTGAAGTCCATTTTACCTGATTCCAATTTTAAAATTTAATTCTGCCTTGATTTCTTGTTTTAACGTGTTATCGAAATACAGGTTGTTACATGTAGAATTAGGTGTACACTAGTAAATGGGCCTTTACCACCCGAATAGACGGTACCACGCAGAATAGACAGGTGTTTCCACCCAACAGAAACAGACGGTACCAACAGAAACAGATAGAACTAAGTGTACCCGAAAACCCTACACCAAGCGACCGGCTCCCTAATACATAAATACCCTGTGTCGGCCCCACGGTAGGGGTTATCACTCCCTAAAGTGACAACCAATTGGAACAGACTTATTTACAGATGTCACGGCGTCTTACATCCTCAGAGGCAGACCGGGATCCATGCACGCACATGACCCGGTTGGAACGCACCATCAACACCCCTCGCCATTATCAGAATGAACCGCTTATAATTAGTTCAGTAAGCGTGCCCGGACCCTACCTACTGTTGGGTCAAAGATACCAGAAAGGGTTATTGACTAATATGGGTTCCAAACAACAGATGACATAAGTAATTTCCCTCCTATCCTTGTGTCCCCAGACTAACAGATTTCAGATTAACTTGTTTACAAGTTCAGACATACAGAGTTCCGATCAACTAGTTCACAGATCAGACAAGTTTTCAGACTAACGGATCAGTTATACAGATTTAACAGATTTACAGATTTGTCTAACTTTGTAATTGGGCCTACAGATTCACGAAACGGGTTTTTTGAATTCATTAGTCTAATTGGTTTAACCCTATCCACCCAACACGTTTTAGACATGATATTTATCCCAGATATGCATTAATTAAATATTAATGCATAGACCTCTCACGTTAGGTCGGTAGCTTGTGGCCGCTAGATATACCGGGCGGTTACGGGCAGACTTCTGCCACAAGCCAGACCTAACCTCGTGTCTAAGCATATTTTAGTTATGCCTGTGACCTCTCACATTAGACTGACAGTTTGCGGTCGCTGGTTAAGCCGGTTGGTTCTGGGCAGGCTTCTACCGCAAACAGAGTCTAACCTCATGTCATAGCTATTTCATTCCAATAAAGATTTTTCAGATATCAGACTAATTCTGTTTATTTAACAGATTAAACTTCTTCATAGGATATAACAGATTAATCAAATTTCCATGTTCTACTAAATCTTAAGTCGAGTCTACGGATTTCCATACCCAAATTACCATTATCTAGTTTCAACAGATCAGACAATTCAACATGTAGCAGATCTAGCAGTTTGAGCGATTCAACAGATTTAGCAGATAACAGATTTAACAGTTTAGGCAATTCGACAGTTTTAGCAGATAACGGATTAGGAAATTTAACATATTTAGCAGATAACAGATTTAGCAGATTATATATATCTAAAACTCTATTTACATATCTTGCCCAATCATAAATTTAGCTTAAACTTACATGCCTAAATCAAGGTCATAATTCATAATACAATGTATGCCCCAAATTTTAGCCGTAATATTCCCATTTACAGTTCATGTCAAAACTAGATTTAATATTCTAGTTCACCATTTATGTCCAAGACTAATACACATGTAATCATTCTCTATTATAGCCAACTCAGGTTATGCCAACATATTTGCTATGCCAGATTTACTTAATTAAGCTACGCCCAATCCCCGTATAACATGTTTCCACAAGTTCTCTAAATACTCATGAAATGGCCCTATAGGCTCTATGTACATAACAGTGAATGGGAATAAACTAGCAAAGTTACAGGCTAAATATGAGATCTAACATCATTATGGGAATAAGCATAAGAAACAAACTACAATAGTTATAAGCAACTAACCACAATAGTCATAGGTGACTAATCACAATAGTTTCTTATTCAATGTCATAGGCAATAGTCTCATAGTCATGAATCATAGTCATAGGCAATAGTCTCATAGGCAACAGTTTCATGTCCAATTATGCATTATTCATTATTTGTCCCAAAATTTAGCGTTTGTGCATTAATCTCTTATGAGATTCGGCGCAGGCTCGTAGTAGCCTGGCTATAGAACAGAAAGAAGAAAGAGGTACAAAATAATCACAGAAAAACAGATCGGACAGATAAGAATATACATAACCTCAGATTTAGATTTATAATCATGCCACAACCATAATTAAAGTTTATATCAGAAAATAACTGTACTTGCCTTTCGTGGTTTTAAGAAAGGATAATAAACTGTTGTTAATGCAAAAATGTTGAATTACTCCACTTTAATTGTTGTTGTAGCTCTAAACTTTGATTTGAGATTTGATTTAGCTTTTAATTCTATTCAGGTTGGAAGAAGATGCATCAGTCCAAGTTTTGGTTCAAACAGAGTAGCGACGCCATTTTTATTTTTAATTAGAACAGAGGCAGAATATAGACAGAATGAAATTGTGTAGAGAAAATGAGGCTAGGGGATGTTTATATAGGATTAGGCGGACGAATCAAGACAGAAAACGAGACCGGATACATCAGAATGAACCAGGTTCAAAAACTGGGTTTCGGGAGCAGGTCGACCACCAGGTCGACTCCCTAGTCGACCTGGTCATGGGGAGGTCGACACCCCAGTCGACTCCCCAGTCGACCTAGTTGGGAGGGGTCGACTCCCCAGTCGACCTAGGTATATGGGCGGGAATTTTCCCGCCAGCCTTCTCTATATTTGAATTTCGAATTTCTGGCTTTATTTTCGAGCTGTTTTATTTTATTTAAATTCCTGAAACTTCGGAGGGTCATAACTTGGTCATACGGACTCCGTTTTTCAAAAACTCGGACTCATTTTCAAGCAGAATTTCGAGACGACGCAATGGCGCAACCCGTTTCCCTTAATTCTTATTTTAAAAATTAATTATTCTCTGACTTGTTACTTATACGTTCATAGAAAATACGGGGTGTTACGTCCTACCCTACTTAAAGGATTTCGTCCCCGAAATCTTCAAGTTAAGAAGAATGTGTCCTACCATCAAGTCATCCATCTACTCAACCATCATCCACAAGCATCCATTGTCCTTAGAAAACTTCTAATGTTGTATGAACATATGCAAAATTGTGTGTATATGTTCCTTATCTAATGCAAAGATCAGGCAATCCACTGATTCAGTTGACCTCCTTAATGCGAACTATGTCAGTGTCATGAGTCCAACATGTATGCAATTTTCCTATTTGATACGTATTATTCTTATATGAGTGACAACTATTCATTCATATGCAACATCCATGTGATGAGTCAATCATTTTGCATCCACCGAAATTGAAAATGCTCACACATCCATATGCAATATGAGAGTGTCTTCGAGCCGATCTAGTGCCTAGTGTGTGTATATGCATCCACGAGCAACTACTAGCAACCACTTGCATCCACTTGCAACCATCAAACATAACATGTCTCAAACACATGTTTACATCCATAGGATTCCTGTCTATAGGTCGAAGACTCGATTAATAGGATATAGTCGAGTGATGGAAGCGCAGATAAACAAAAACTTGGTTTCCATTAGACCTTGGTTGAGAGACAAATTCCCCTAAGTATCAACCCCGAAAACCGAAATCAACATCAGATTGACACCCAGAGGATTACCCTCTTTAGACAATGTCAAAATTGGAAATCTCAACCTTACCAGAAATATTCAGATATTTACAGATTACCAGTACAGATCAGATTACTAAATGATTCTTAGGAAACTAAGCATGATAAAACCCAGAATGTATACATCATGGTCAACTTAACGCTCAACGCAGATACCCAACTTACCACGCTTAGATGAGTCATAACCCTTATGGGTCTGAGTCTACAGTGGAATCAGAAAAAATACTAGTATTCAAGTGCAGAGTATCGATTACAGAATCGAAATGCCAGAATCAAAAAAGAGTTTTAACTCAAAAATCAGATAAAGAAATTAATCCTCCTACAGAAAGTTTTCCTATTTCTATCCTATCCACTAGCCCCGAGAGTGTTCGCCTGCCTTCCAGAAGTTGGTCCTGCCCTCTGCCCTTGCCCTCGTTTCTTCGGACAGTCCCTAGTGAAGTGTCCCATCTCACTACAGTTGAAGCAAGTGCCCTTTCTTTTTCTGCAATCCTTGTTCAGATGAGTTGAGCTTCCCCAAGTAAAGCACTTTTTCTCCTTCTTATCTTCAGACTTTTCACCCTTCTTTTGTGTTTTCTTTTTGGTCCATGCTTTCTTGTTCTGTGGTTCTTCCTTTGCCTCTTTCTTGCCGTTGTCTTCCTCGTGCAGTAGTGCCATATCCACCAATCTCTCGTAAGTCGCTCCCATGGGTACATGGGTCATGGCTAGGCTGTGCAGTGGCTCGTTCAATCCTTTAACAAAGAGAGAGCCTTTTTATGCTGGGTGTTGACTAAATCTAGTCCGAACCTAGCCAGTTGGTTGAACTGGTTGACGTATTCCTTGACCGTCTACTTTCTTGCTTAAGAGATAAGAACTTTTCCATTTGTAGACTTCGTTCAGCTTGCGAGAGGAATTTCGTCCCAAACCTTGTTCTGAAATCCATCCATGTTTCAACCGGCCTCTCGGCGTTAGTGACTTCCCACTAATGGGAAGCTTCGTCCTTGAGCAACCATACCGCCAATTGTACCTTCTGCCTATTGTCCACCTCAAAAATAACGAACAGATCCTCAGTTTCTTTGTGCCAGTTCCTCGCTTCTAAAAATGATTTAGTTCCCTTGAAATCCTACCCACCCATGGCCCTAAAATCTTTACAGATCTTTGAAAAAGCAATTGCACGAGGAGGGTGCGGAGGAGGAGGAATCGCTGCAGCTAGAGGAGGAGTATCTGCTGGGCCTGCATCGTTGGCCCTACCATCTAAGTACCTCCTGAACCAACCAGGTATTGGCATGCCCTCTGGAAAGTTAAGATTCCCAGACATGCTGGAATGAAAGAAAAAGATTTAAAATGGAGAACTGAAAAGATAGATAATGGCTTTTTGGGGATTATGTTTTTCAAAATAAACTTTATTTTTGAAAATACTTCCTCTTAAAACCTTTTTGAAAATAGTTTTCAAAAACTTTTATCTAATCTGGTAACCTTCAGCTCTGATACCAAGTGTAACACCCCACCTCCGTTAAGGACACTCACAAAGGGAATGCCTTAACTTTGGTGGAGCATTTTAGTAAACAGAACAGAAAATTTCAAGACAGATAAACAACACTTGAGAAATTATTACTTTATTACAGCGGAAAACAGAAATCAGTTTGGTTACATCTTTACCAAAAACTCAAGTACATAAATATTAGTCTTGTTAAGAAAATCATCAGAGTACAAAATTTAAAATCATAATCCCCACAGAAGCTGCCATAAGGGGTCAAGCCATAGTTTAAGCACTCCAAGTACTTCAAGCAGAAGAAATCCGGATCAAGCTAAAGTGTTCCCTCCTTGGAAAACCTGGGGGGAAACGGAAGAAAAAGGGGCGAAAACAAGCAAGGTCAGACATAAAGTCTGGCAAGTCCAGTGACTTTCAGCATATGAACATATAATAATAATTATGACATGAAAATAAGATGGATATGAGGTAACAGTAACCGAAGCAGCGGATGTACTTAGGTTAAACAGAAGAAACAGAAAAATATTACTTTTCATTTCTCTGCAGTAATGCTAGTATAACAGGATTAGGTGTCACAATAATGTCTAAACTGAAACAGAAACGAGAACAAAATAATTTCCACAGAAGAGAATGCTAGTAATGGGCCTTTACCACACAAACAGAAACAGACAGAAACAGAATGCTAATAATGGGCCTTTACCACCCGAACAGAAACAGACAGAAACAAAATGCTAATAATGGGCCTTTACCACCCGAACAGAAACAGACAGATACAGAATGCTAATAATGGGCCTTTACCACCCGAACAAAAGGTATAGAAACAGAAACAGATTAATCCCTACGGAAACGGAATGCAGAATTAGGTGTACACTAGTAAATGGGCCTTTACCACCCGAACAGACGGTACCACGCGGAACAGACAGGTGTTGCCACCCAACAGAAATAGACGGTACCAACAGAAACAGACAGAACTAAGTGTACCCTAAAACCCTACCCCAAGCGATCGGCTCCCTAATACATAAATACCCTGTGTCAGCCCCACAGTAGGGTGTATCACTACCTAAAGTGAAAACCAATTGGCACAGACCTATTTACAGATGTCACGGCGTCTTACATCCTCATAAGCAGACCAGGATCCATGCACGCACATGACCCGGTTGGAACGCACCATCAACACCCCTCGCTATTATCAGAATGAATCGCTTATAATTAGTTCAGTAAGCGTGCCCGGACCCTACCTACTGTTGGGTCAAAGTTATGATACCAGAAAGGGTTACTGACTAATATGGGTTCCAAACAACAGATGACACAAGTAATTTCCCTCCTATCCTTGTGTCCCCAGACTAACAGATTTCAGATTAACTTGTTTACAAGTTCAGACATACAGAGTTCAGATCAACTAGTTCACAGATCGGACAAGTTTTCAGATTAACGGATCAGATATACGGATTTAATAGATTTACATATTTGTCTAACTTTGTAATTGGGCCTACAGATTCACGAAACGGGTTTGTTAAATTCATTAGTCCAATTGGTTTAACCCTATCCACCCAACACGTTTTAGACATCATATTTATCCCAGATTTTCATTAATTAAATATTAATGCACAGACCTCTCACATTAGGTCGGTAGCTTGTGGCCGCTGGATATGTTGGGCGGTTCCGGGCAGACTTCTGCCATAAGACAGACATAACCTCGTGTCTAAGCATATTTTAGTTATGCCTACGACCTCTCACATTAGACTGACAGTTTGCGGTCGCTGGTTAAGCCGGTTGGTTCTGGGTAGGCTTCTACCGCAAATAGAGTCTAACCTCGTGTCATAGCCAATTCTTTCCAATACAGATTTTTCAGATATCAGACTAATTTTGTTTATTTAACAGATTAAACTTCTTCATAGGATATAACAGATTAATCAAATTTCCATGTTCTACTAAATCTTAGGTCGAGCCTACGGATTTCCATACCCAGATTACCATTATCTAATTTCAACAGATCAGACATTTCAACATGTAGAAGATCTAGCAGTTTGAGCGATTCAACAGATTTAGCAGATAACAGATTTAGCAGTTTAGGCAATTCAACAGTTTTAGCAGATAACGGATTAGGCAATTTAACAGATTTCGCAGAAAACAGATTTAGCAGATTATATATATCTAAAACTCTATTTACATATCTTGCCCAATCATAAATTTAGCCTAAACTTACATGCCTAAATCAAGGTCATAATTCATAATTCAATATATGCCCCAAATTTTAGCCTTAATACTCCCATTTACATTTCATGTCAAAAATAGATTTAATACCCTAGTTCACCATTTATGTCCAAGACTAATACACATGTAATCATTCTCTATTATAGCCAACTCAGATTATGCCAACATATTTTCTATGCCAGATTTACTTAATTAAGTTACGCCAAATCCCCGTATAACATGTTTCCACAAGTTCTCTAAATACTCATGAAATGGCCCTATAGGCTCGATGTACATAACAGTGAATGGGAATAAACTAGCAAAGTTACATACTAAATATGAGATCTAACATCATTAAGAGAATAGGCATAAGAAACTAATTACAATAGTTATAAGCAACTAACCACAATAGTCATGGGCGACTAATCATAATAGTATCTTATTCAATGTCATAGGCAATAGTCTCGTAGTCATGAATCATAGTCATAGGCAATAGTCTCATAGGCAACAGTTTCATGTCCAATTATGCATTATTCATTATTTGTCCCAAAATTTAGCGTTCGTGCGTTAATCTCTTATGAGATTCGGCGCAGGCTCGTAGTAGCCTGGCTATGGAACAGAAGGAAGAAAGAGGTACAGAATAGTCACAGAAAAACAGATCTGACAGATAAGAATATACATAACCTCAGATTCAGATTTATAATCATGCCACAACCATAATTAAAGTTTATATCGGAAAATAATTGTACTTGCCTTTCGTGGTTTTAAGAAAGGATAATAAACTGTTGTTGATGCAGAAATGTTGAATTACTCCTCTTTAATTGTTGTTGTAGCTCTAAACTTTGATTTGAGATTTGATTTAGCTTTTAATTCTATTCAGGTTGCAAGAAGATGATTCAGTCCAAGTTTTGATTCCAGCAGAGTAGCGACGCCATTTTTAATTTTAATTAGAACAGAGGCAGGATATAGACAGAATGAAATTGTGTAGAGAAAATGAGGCTAGGGGCTGTTTATATAGGATTAGGTGGACGAATCTAGACAGAAAACGAGACTGGATACATCAGAATGAACCAGGTTCAAAAACTGGGTTTCGGGAGCAGGTCGACCCCCAGGTCGACTCCCCAGTCGACCTGGTCATGGGGAGGTCGACACCCCAGTTGACTCCCCAGTCAACCTGGTTGGGCGGGGGGTCGACTCCCCAGTCGACCTGGGTATATGGGCGGGAATTTTCCCGTCCGCCAGCCTTCTCTGGGTTTGAGTTTCGAATTTCTGGCTTTATTTTCGAGTTGTTTTATTTTATTTAAATTCCTGAAACTTCGGAGGGTCATAAGTTGGTCATACGGACTTCGTTTTTCGAAAACTTGGACTCATTTTCAAGCAAAATTTCGAGACGAACGCAATGGCGCAACCCGTTTCCCTTGATTCTTATTTTAAAAACTAATTATTCTCTGATTTGTTACTTATAGGTTCACAGAAAATACGGGGTGTTACAAGCATATACATGTACATATAAGAGTACTCAAATTCTTTATGAATTATATTTAATTAGTCTTGTTTACCCTTTCATGTCCTAATGCCTCCATCTAGCTATCTTATTAAAATAAATATGTAAGTGATACTCTATCTATTCTTATGTATAAGGAATTAAATCGCTAATTATTGTTTTTTCCAAATCCCTTATGTATCTCTATAACGCACATACTTATATATAAACAAGTAAAATTCAAACTAATCATCATGCTCATCATTGTTATTAATATTTCACTAATTTTTAATACCCTAACTATATTATAAATATGATTAAAAATCTAAAGTTATTTCATTCTTCCCTTCTTTTAGGAATCGTGTCCTACAATTCAAATATGTTGAATCTAGGAATATACCTACTATTGCTTAACTCAGAAATTTTTCCTTAGTCAGTCAAAATAAAGCAAAACAAGCAAATTATTCATACCTCATTTCTAGAAGACAATTTTCTTATATATGTCCCTACATACCTGGGCCTTAATTTTCCTTGTTTTCCAAACCTTAAGACCTTATTCATAGGTGATGCTTTCACAAACACAAAATCTCCAATTCATACTGTACCAGCTTCCGTTTCCCGTCTGCATACTTCTTTTATATTTCTTGTGCTACTGCTATCCTTCTTTTTATCACTACTATTTTCTCTATTGTTTCTTTCACATAATCAGGTCCTAACAATATTTGATCTCCAGCCTCAGTCCAACATGCTGGAGACAAACAAGGTTTTCCACACAAGGCCTCAAAAAGAGCCATTCCAATGCTACTCTGAAAAGCATTATTATAAGAAAATCCAGCTAGGTGTATGTAATCCTCCCAAATACTCCAAAGTCCAAAATGCATGCTCTAAGTATATCCTCCAATACTTTATTTATCACTTTTGTTTGCCTATCAGTTTGTGGGTGGTATGTTGTGCTTAAGAATAGTTCTACCCCCATTACTTTCTGAAATACTGCCCAAAATGTGATGATCCCAAAATCCGAAGGGCGGTATTAAGGATAATCATTGGAATATAACACATCAATCATAATAGCAGAGTACAGATAATAGAAAAAACAATAAATAGAATGATTTTACATGGATATGAGAGCGGAATCACAACATGTAATAATATCAGAATAGCACAGCGTAGGATATAACTTAGTAAATAAAAGGGAAGTGATCAGTCATCATCGCCAGAGGCGGAATATATACATGCAGTGAGACATAATAAGGGCATCAGTCTACATCGTCGAAGGCGGTACATATACATACGAGAATAAATACTGAAAATAAAGCAGTCTGCATCGCCAGTGGCGGAATCATAATATAAGTACAATAATGGCAGAAAAAGTCAAAGTCATCTCTGTGAATTCAGCCTCGCCATGAGCCAAAATGCACTCTATGCAACAGTGCAGAGCCAAAAACAACCTATCACCTGTGAACTAGGCTGCCCATGTGGAAATAAGGGCACCCGCGTTTGCAAAGTGAAACAAACAACGAGTCAGTCATGGGGACTGGTATGAGGAATCTATTTAACAGTTTAAACAACAGTAATAAGCAAATCATAGGTCCACGCCACTTTCGCGAAACGAGTTTACTCCAGTGATTGCTAGTGCATTTAAAACAAAGTAAATTCTTTAAAACAACGCAATGCTTTTAAAAAGAATGTAGCTATTATAAGACTCAAGTCCCATCATACAATGCAACGCAAGCCAGAGGATAGAATTTTCCCTTATAATGGCCAAATATGCTTGATACGTATAAAGCAAAATCATTTGATATTATTACTAGTGCATATATGTTTCAAAAATGAATAGCATCATAAATATCAATCATAGACGGCATAAGTGCCCCATACCACTATGTTGCCATACTAGTTCTACAATCGAGTCCGTTATTTCGTATTGGAAATTGGATTTCCGTCATGAGTCGAGGCAAGGGGCAAGCTCCTCTCTGCTTCGAGACATTTTAGCAAACGTCTCAGGACTACACACTCTGGGTAACCTTGGATCGGCTGGGCCGGTCCTCTCTTACGTTTGAGGATTATTTATTCCTGAACACACGTTTCCCGGTACTTGCAGACCTATAATCGAGGCGCCTCGTATTCCAACAACCACAAAGGTGAAAAGTAGATATAAATGTCAGGGCTGGTAAGTCACTAACACAACCATAGCTAGAAAGAAACGTCGTGCTCTCTCAGTGGTCCGTATCCCGTTTTCAACTCATACCGAGGTGTGAGGCTCGCGAATCTACGAAATACACAAAGCTAGGCCACGTAGACCGTGCTTTGATCATCTTCCACAAGACTTTGCTTTGCAACAGAAGCCTTGATCACAACATCTTGGCATGCCACATAGGCAGTCCACTCCATACGATTGATTTCCATCGATATATAACCCCTAAGCTCGTATGTCTCAGAAAAGGGCGTTAAGCAAAAGAATAAATTCTCCGCCGCCAAACAGATATATATTTAACAGAGATCAATCAGTATAGAACAAAATCCAATGTCAGACACACAGTCCATTTACAAGTCCATTCTGGGTCTGAACGAAACCGGAGGCGTCAAATTCCTCGTATATCCGTCCAATCAACACATACGTTCAGACGGCTACTACTTCCGTTCCTTCGCGGTTGCTACTCCGGTCAGGAACCTCAGCAGCGCCCATCCAACCGTTACGAAGATCGTCGGTCTTGAATCGTCCTTGTATTTTCCAATACGAATCGCTCGATAAATTATTTGAAATGAGGGTTAGCTAGGCCTTTTCAAATAATTCACGTAATTAGAATTTAAATCGATTCTTTCCATGGTTATATTATTCGACATCCATCTTTCAGTTCTTTAGTGTTATTTTCGTGTCAAACACATACAACCATCAAATATCAAACAATTCAAGTCCAATTGTTTTATTTGCAATCTATGTTGCTTACAATATTTTATAACGATTTTTCGCCATTTTTATTTGTTTAAAAACGGCCATATTTAATTAAACAACGTTTCAGGTCGTGTCGTGGCACTGGCGCTGTTTTTCCCCTAATTTGTTTTACACATATCGGAAAATCTAACCGTTGGATTTCTACAAAGTCTATATCAGTGGGAAGATATTCCCAAAGCGAACCCAACGGTTCCAGTTTTGTGAAAATCCGACGGTCGGATCTTCCACACTAGTCGTTTGAAGTTACGGTTTCAAAATTCGAACTGCAGCGTCGTTATTAGATTTAATTTAATTATATTTATATTTATATATAAATATAAACGATTCTGGCGCTGTTTTTCTTCATATTTGAATTAAACATCCCGGACAATCCAACCGTTGGATTTTTACAAGGTTGGTGCCGTTGGGAAGATATTTCCAAGGCGAACCCAGCGGTTGCGGTTTCGGGAAAATCCGATGGTCGGATTTCTCATACTAATCATTTCAAATTACGATTCTGAAACACGAACTGCACGGCTTTGATTGCTTTTAATTATATTTATATTTATATATATAAATATAGTTCATTCTATAATTCCAACTATAGTTCATTCTATATTTTCAACTTCGTTTTCACTTCAAATATTTCACTAACGCCTTAATATTTTGAAAAATTTCGCCATAACCTCCTTTGTACAGGGAGGGGTTTGGAAATTTATTGGGCCGTGTTAGGTACCCAATAAATCCTAAAAAGCATCCACATATTTATAGTGATATATTCTGGTGTTTACGGGGAAGCATGTATAGATAATCACTCCAGAGAATAAATTCTCGTCACCCCGTTTCCGTGTGGAAATAAATAGTCCATGTGCCGTATCTAATAACTAGAGAGATGTGATTATTGTCAACTCCAGACCCGTGTGGGGTTTTTATTAATCTGGCAATTTATCGTTATATTTTATATAGTCCATATCAGTCATCAGTTCAACCTGTAGTATAAAATCTTCGCCATACAAGCCTCTCGCTCGTATGGTAAATCTTCCACCTCGTCACACAAGCTCCAATTGCTTATGTGGAATATGATGAAGTATGCCTATCGTCAAGAAGTATGCCATGTAGTGTAGTTCAAAATTAATTGTTACTATCCTATGGCGATATTTATTATTTCACACAGAATAACCACCACTCCGCATCCAATGGCATTCACAAGAGTTGATATAAAAATAAAATTGCACAGCCAACTCATCAAGGTTTACCTATTTATCGGGCACGCAAATAATTTCTTTACTCTACAGCTAATCCATTTTCCCCTGTTCAACACATGTATATATATGCAGAACAAAGCTAATAATAACATTTCTAGCAAACTATTATTTATTTCAACACGTGTGTATTTTTATCAAAGCGTATACATGATAAAAGAAATATTTTAATCATCAAAAATATTTATTCAACAAGTGAATGTTTTTAACACTTCGTATTCATAATAAAAATGTAGTTTTTATTGTCAATTCATTTTATTTTAAAATACGATAACATTCAACACATGAATTTCAACTCGACGAACGAATCTCAATTCAACACATGAATATTTTCTATAGTTTGTATATATATAAAAATGTGATTTTTATCGCTAAAGCTATTTGTTTAAATTCAAATAATATTCAACGCATGAATTTCAACTCAACGAATGAATGTCAACTCAACACATGAATATTTTCTATAGTTTGTATATATATAAAAAAATGTGATTTTTATTGCTAAAGCTATTTGTTTAAATTCAAATAATATTCAACACATGAATTTCAACTCAACGAATGAATGTCAACTCAACACATGAATATTTTCTATAGTTTGTATATATATAAAAAAAATGTGATTTTTATCGCTAAAGCTATTTGTTTAAATTCTAATAATATTCAACACATGAATTTCAACTCAACGAATGAATTTCATCTCAACACATGAATATTGGTTTCAACATATGTAATTTATTTCAATGAATGAAAATTATTCTAACACATGTATATTTCAGAAAATTTCGATAGCATAACGGCGGGGTAGTTAAAACCGGGACCGTCCCTAGAACGGCTCCTCGCTCTACCTTAAAACCTCGTGGTTTTTGACAATAGGGATCATGCATCTAGTTCGCACACAGGCGACATGTTTTATTTTCAATTCCACAATCCTATTCTAATTTGTTTCAACCACAAGAGGGTATTTTTCAACCACAAAGGTATTTTTCAACCACAATATCAACCACAAACAATTATTTCCAACCATTCGTTAGACCATATAATATCACGTCAATCACAAGCAATAAATATCGTCCATGGTCTGTGGACGAGGGGAGTATATATATATATATATATATATATATATATATATATATATTATTTCTATAATTCACTTGCATTTCATCACAATTCAAAGCATATATGTTTCATTCAACGCTTGTATAACTTATACATCGCTAATATAACTTATACAACACATGTACATGAGGTATACAATGCGTATATAATTTACACTTCGCTTATATAATTTATACAACGCGATTCCATTCACACAATTTAGTTTAGATTCCTCACATTGGTTTTTGCAGTGCTAAAAATCGTAGGAAGATCAGAAAAATCCGTGGCTCATTCTAGATGGTAGAGAGCCTCCTTGCGGTCACGGTGTCTCCTGTTTCATCGAATTTCGTTAACGAACGATAAAGATATTATTTTTCAAAGTTTTGCAACACTTAAAAGTGTTATTTTCATTTCAGAATGTCGAAGCAGAAGGGTTTTTAAACCTTCAAAACTAGGTTTTGATTTTAAAATCAAACCGTACCTCGTTGCTCCGATCAGGCCCTGCGACGTTGAAGGGCTACGAATCATCTCTCGATCGATGGTGGTGGCGGCAGACTCGGCGGCTCTAGTAGGTCACGGCGGCGCTCCAAAGGGGCTGACTTCCTCCTGGAAATTCGATGCGATTAGGCAATGGTCTTCGACGAGGCTTGTTCTGATTTGAAGAGGGGAGGTAGGCGATCAGAATCTTCAACTGGAGGTGGCGGCGATATGGGCTGTGGCGGTGGCAAAATCGATGGGAAGGACGGAGCAACGTGAATCGTCGATATCGCTTGGCGTCTAGGGTTTCTCCATAGTTTTTTTTTGAAAGAAAAAAAACCTATTGGCCGAGGGTTTATAGTAAATTTTAAATAGTGTTTTTACAAACGAACTCGTAATCAAACCCAACGAGTGTCGTCCCGAGCTAAATACCCCCATTCCGGACACAATGGGATATGTTTTGTTGGCCAATTCGACTGTTACAGTCAGTTATTTTTCAAATTAAAATATAAAACATTCAATATTTAATTTGAACATACATTTCAATTTGCCAGGGCCACAAACTAAATCGAAAAATTCCAGAAAAATAAATCTAGCTTTGTTTTGACGATACAGTCCTAATAAAACCAGTTTTGTCGAATTCTGAGCTCGTTTGAAAAATGGCCATTTTTAGGTCGACCCATTTTAACAGAAATTGACCAATCACATTTTCTTTTGCCCCGCCCACATACTAGCTTCAAAAATTATGAAATTTGAGACCTAGCAATAGTTTGACATCCCGGACCCAACAAAAGTGGTTTCGTCGAATTCCGAGGTCGTATGCAAAATATCTATTTTCAAGGGCTATATAAGCTATATAGCGACCTTTCTGAAAATTCATTCGGCCATAACTTTTGATTCCCGTTATGAAACATCGGTTTTTCAGATTCGTTAGAAAGGTATTCATAAACATATTTAAATATTTTCAGTTTCGCTAAAATCCGTTATATTTTCCACCCAGTACAGTCAGACAAAGTTTGTATTCAAATTTTCAAATTGCAGTACTAGCCCCAATTCTTTATTTTATTGAAATATGTTATTTCAACTATTCAAATTCTTTGGTAATAACCAATTTTAAAATTTTTAAATTGGTTCACATTTTCCGGGTTATTACAATCTCCCCCACTTAAAACTTTTTGTCCTCGAAAAGGAAATAACAGCAAAGTAAGAAACAAAATGTAAATGCAAAGTATTGTACAGGTACCTTGCACCGGAGTTAGTCAGAGATGTCCACTCTGCATTTGGGGTAGGCTTGTTTAATGGTTTCCTCAGTCTCCCAAGTATAGTCTCTAGGATCACTACTCCACTGCACTTTGACTAAATGAATCTTTTTTCTCCTTAGCTCTCTAGTTTCTTTGCCAACTATCTTTAATGGCTCTCTTCTGAGCGCTAATTCTGGAGTTATGTCTATATCCTGTTGCGCTGCTTCTTCCACAACAAGATCTGGATCATGAACATGTTTTCTGAGTTGAGACACATGGAACACATCATGTACACCAGGCAACCAATCAGGTAATGAAACTCTATATGCAAGAGTTCCAATCCGTTCAAGTATAGGAAAGGGACCAATAAATCTCGGCGCCAACTTCCCAGTCTTGCCAAATCTGATTACTCCCCGCATTGGAGAAACTCTTAAATAAACATAATCACCAACGGCAAACGATAAATCCCTTCTCCTCGCATCAGCATAACTTTTCTGCCGGCTTTGTGCGGTTTTCAATCGCTTCTTTATGAAATCGACTTTATCTGATGCTTCTTGAATCATATCGGGCCCTAACACCAGTCTGTTGCCAGGTTCTACCCAACATGCGGGAGATCTGCACGGTCTACCGTATAATGCTTCAAATGGGGACATTCCCAAACTAGCTTGATAGCTATTGTTATAAGAGAATTCGGCTAAATGTAAGTGATCTTCCCATGAGCCTCCAAAATCAATAACGCAAGCCCGCAGTAAATCTTCTAGAATTCTATTCACCCGCTCAGTTTGGCCGTCTGTCTGTGGGTGATAAGCAGTGCTTAAATTTAACTTGATTCCCAATTCTGTCTAGAATGCTTCCCAGAATTTGCTAGTAAATAGGGGATCTCTATCACTGACTATATTGAGTGGCACCCCATGTAGTTTAACTATCTCTTTGAAGTAAATCTGTGCTAAACTTTGAGCTGTTCTGTTGGATCGGACAGGTATGAAATGGGCAGTCTTCGTGAAGCGATCTACGATTACCCATATACTGTCGTTTCCTTTCCTAGTTCGAGGCAAGCCATCAATGAAGTCCATCGAAATTTGCTCCCACTTCCATCCTGGAATTTCTAATGGTTGTAATAGTCCAGCTAATTTCTGCTGATCGCTCTTAACTAGCTAACAAGTGGGGCATCTGTTAACATATAATGAAATATCTCTTTTCATTGCCTTCCACCAAAAGGTGCGTTTGATATCGTTATACATTTTGCTCACACCGGGATGGATACTTAATTTGGACTTGTGGCATTCATCAAGCACTTCTCTCTTTAGCTCGGAGATGTCGGGAACACAAATTCTTCCTTTTAATCTCAGAACCCCCTCACTATCCACTTGGAAGCTGGAGTCTATGCCATCATTGATTCTTTTGATCATCTCCTTTACAAAATTATCCTCTTTTTGAAGGGTCGAGATCCTGTCAATTAAAGAAGACGTAACGATAAAAATGGCAATGATTTCATTCTTTCTGCTGAGCGCATCTACTACAACATTGGCTTTCCCTGGAGTGTATAGAATTTCAAAATCATATGCCGCAAGTAATTCTAACCAACGCTATTGTCTCAAGTTTAGATCCTTCTGAGTGAATAGATATTTCAAGGATTGATGATCGGTAAATAGTTCGAACTTCTCACCTAATAAATAATGCCTCCAGATTCTTAAAGCAAACACGATAGCTAATAACTCAAGATCATGAGTTGCACAGTTTCTTTCATGCGGCTTCAGCTGACGGCTGGCATAAGCGACCATTTAGCCTTTTTGCATTAATACTGCGCCTAGCCCTCTAATAAAAGCGTCTGTCCACACAGTCAAGTCTTGGTTGCCTTCTATAATTGTCAATACTGGAGCAATTGTCAACTTCAGTTTCAGCTCCTGGAAAGCTTCTTCACATTCGGGAGTCCATTTGAATTTCTCATGCTTCTTTGTAAGCTTTGTCAATACACCAGATATCTTTGAAAAATCCTGAACGAATTTCCGATCGTAACTAGCCAATCCAAGGAAACTTCGAACTTCTGTGGGGGTAGTAGGTTGTTTCCAGTTCTGAATCGCTGTAATTTTGCTTGGATCTACAGCAATCCCTTCCTTTGATATGACATGGCCTAGGAACTTAACTTCATCCTGCCAAAAGACACACTTAGAAAATTTAGCTTTCAAGACATTTCTCCTTAGAATTTTCAACACTTGTTCTAAATGCTTTGCATGCTCGCCTTCCGACATGGAGTAGATTAAAATGTCATCAATGAAGACTATAACAAATTTATTCAATACACCACGGAACACTCTGTTCATAAGATCGACGAAGTATGCCGGAGCGTTACACAAGCCAAACGGCATTACTAACCATTCGTAGAATAAATCGGGACCCCTGAAGGCTATCAAAGGAACACAGTCTTCGGCTATACGTAATTGGTGGAAACCTGTAGCTAGGTCCATTCTGGAGAATACAGTTGCCCCATTTAATTGATCTAACAGATCATCTATATGTGGCAAGGGATATTTGTTCTTCAGTGTCTGCTTGTTGAGATCTCGGTAATCAACACAAAGTCTTAGAGTACCGTCTGACTTCGGGACAAATACCACTGCTGCTCCCCAAGCTGAAAAGCTCGGTCTTATCAGACCTTTCCAAAGCAATTCTCGGGTTTGACTACCTAACTCTTCTTTTTCTTTCGGGGCCATTCTTCTAATTGGATGTACTACTAGTCGGGCGTTAGGAATTAGATCTATTCTAAATTCAATTTCTCTTTGCGGCGGTAAGTTTTCTACCTCTTCAAACACATCCGCATAGTTTTTAACGACTGGTATCTTTTCTAATGAAGGGGGAGTAACTTCTAAAGAAGACCAAAATTCTATTCTATTAATTTCTGAGCCATGGCATGGTATATATATAGGCCCAAGCTTCGTTTTGACTTTAACGATTCTCTCGGCACATCTAACTTCGGCCTTATATTTTGTCAACCAGTCCAGCCCCAGTATAATATCAAATTCGGAAAGGTCCATGACAATCACTTTAAAAGAGAACTGGTATCGAGAGAAGGAAATAGGTACTTTCCAATATGTACTGAGACTAACAGAACCTCCTATCAGGTTTTGAACTTTAATTGGTTCTTTAAGTTTTCCTTGTTTCAATTTTAACTTGTGAACAATGTTACCATAAATGAAGCTACGTGATGCACCAGTATCAAAAAGTACAGAAACAGGAATATTTTTAATGGTAAGGGTACCTCCCAAGACGTCGGGTTTACCTGATCCATCGATGATAGCTGGCGGGGTCTCCCCGTCATACACATGAGCCACTTGTGCATTCTGTTTCAGAGGACAATTCCTGCTATAGTGCCCTTTCTTATGGCAATTGTAGCATTCGGCAGATTCTGGATTTGCCTTTGGCTTCTTTGGGGCTTTGCACACATTAGAAAAATGTCCTGGCTTCCCGCAGTTGTAGCAATTCCCTTTCGGTATCTTTCCAGGTTTCTGAGTAGCAGCCGCTGTAATGCTAGACTCTGGCTGCTCTGCTGAAGCGTTGCGCTTATTTCCAGTTTGGCTTTTGGCGCGGTCTTGGTTGGCTTGTCTTTCATCCATATCTTCATAATTGCAAGCCATTTCTACCAATTCTGAGAAGGAGAGTTTGATGTTGCTCATGGCTCTGTCATGATACTTGCGCTTTAGCCCAAATATAAACCTCTTGTTCTTAGCTTTGTTCATCATAATAAGCTCTGAGGCATAGCGCGACAACTGGGTGAATTTATTGACGTAATCATGGATAGAGAGATCTCCCTGATGGAGATTAGCAAACTGCTCTCGCATCCTCTCTAAAGCCTGCTTAGGTACAAACTTCTCGTTGAACATGGTCTTAAATTGCTCCCAGGTCCTGACAGTACCTGCTGCATCTTCTGAGGTGATGGCATCCCACCACAGCTCTGCTTCCTCCTGTAGGAACCAAATACCCAGTCGTGCTTTGTTGTTGGTTCCAAAACCCATGCCTTCAAAGATCTTTTCACAGGTCTTCAACCAAGCTATTGCCTCTGTCATTGTACCAGTGCCAGAAAAGGGTTTTCCCCCCAGGTTCCTATACCTCTTCGCTACTCTGTCTAGCTCAAAGTCCTGGGGTGCTGGTGGCTGAACAATAGGGCCTTCCACAACTACGGGGATATTCCCCCGTCCTCCTGCTTGGCCTCCACGGCCTCCTCTAGCTGCTACTGCTCGTGTAGCCATCAAAGAGAGTACTGTATAAGCCAGAAAAGAGTCAAGCTCACAGATTTGATAATTTTCGTATATGATAAAGCAGGGGAACATAAGGAAAGATAATGATGTACTGATCAAATTGTTTTGCTAATCTGTTTAGCTCATTTTAGGACATTGCTAATCCTATCTCTAATGGGCTACTCGCCTTAGAACTCTACTGATTCTATGCTGATGAGGTGTTTAATGTGTTAGATCCTGGAGATAAGGTTAACCAAAGCTCTGATACCAACTGTGACGATCCCAAAATCCGGAGGGCGGTATTAAGGATAATCATTGGAATATAACACATCAATCATCATAGCAGAGTACAGATAATAGCAAAAACAATAAATAGAATGATTTTACATGGATATGACAGCGGAATCACAACATGTAACAATATCAGAATAACACAGCGTAGGATATAACTTAGTAAATAAAAGGGACGTGATCAGTCATCATCGCCAGAGGCGGAATATATACATGTAGTGAGACATAATAAGGGTATCAGTCTACATCGCCGAAGGCAGTACATATACATACGAGAATAAATACTGAAAAGAAAGCAGTCTGCATCGCTAGTGGCAGAATCATAATATAAATACAATAATGGCGGAAAAAGTCAAAGTCATCTCTGTGAAGTCAGCCTCGCCATGAGCCAAAATGCACTCTATGCAACAGTGCAGAGCCAAAAACAACCTGTCACCTGTGAACTAGGCTGCCCGTGTGGAAACAAGAGCACCCGCGTTTGCAAAGTGAAACAAACAACGAGTCAGTCATAGGGACTGGTATGAGGAATCTGTTTAATAGTTTAAACAACAGTAATAAGCAAATCATAGGACCACGCCACTTTCGCGGAACGGGTTTACTCCAGTGATTGCTAGTGCATTTAAAACAAAGTAAATTCTTTAAAACAACGCAATGCTTTTAAAAAGAATGAAGCCATTATAAGACTCAAGTCCGATCATACAATGCAACGCAAGCCGGAGGATATAGTTTTCCCTTATAATGGCCAAATATGCTTGATACGTATAAAGAAAAATCATTTGATATTATTACTAGTGCATATATGTTTCAAAAATGAATAGCATCATAAATATCAATCATAGAAGGCATAAGTGCCCCATACCACTATGTCGCCATACTAGTTCTACAATCGAGTCCGTTAATTCGTATTGGAAATTGGATTTCCGTCATGAGTCGAGGCAAGGGACAAGCTCCTCTCCGCTTCGAGACATTCTAGCAAACGTCTCAGGACTACACACTCTGGGTAACCCTGGATCGGCTGGGCCGGTCCTCTCTTACGTTTGAGGATTATTTATTCCTGAACACACGTTTCCCAGTCCTTACAGACCTATAATCGAGGCGCCTCGCATTCCAACAACCACAAAGGTGAAAAGTAGATATAAATGTCAGGGCTGGTAAGTCACTGAAACCACCATAGCTAGAAAGAAACGTCGTGCTCTCCCAGCGGTCCGTATCCCCTTTTTAACTCATACCGAGGTGTGAGTCTCGCGAATCTACGAAATACACAAAGCTAGGCCACGTAGACCGTGCTTTGATCATCATCCACAAGACTTTGCTTTGCAACAGAAGCCTTGATCACAACATCTTGGAATGCCACATAGGCAGCCCACTCCATACGATTGATTTCCATCGATATATAACCCCTGAGCTCGTATGTCTCAGAGAAGGACGTTAAGCAAAAGAATAAATTCTCCGCCGCCAAATAGATATATATTTAACAGAGATCAATTAGTATAGAACAAAATCCAATGTCAGACACACAGTCCATTTACAAGTCTGTTCTGGGTCTGAACGAAACCGGAGGCGTCAAATTCCTCGTATATCCATCCAATCAACACATACGTTCAGACGGCTACTACTTCCGTTCCTTCACGGTAGCTACTTCGGTCAGGAACCTCAGCAGCGCCCATCCAACCGATACGAAGATCGTCGGTCTTGAATCGTCCTTGTATTTTCCAATTCGAATCGCTCGATAAATTATTTGAAATGAGGGTTAGCTCGACCTTTTCAAATAATTCATGTAATTAGAATTTAAATCGATTCTTTCCATGGTTATATTATTCGACATCCATTTTTCAGTTCTTTAGTGTTATTTTCGTGTTAAACACATACAACCATCAAATATCAAACAATTCAAGCCCAATTGGTTTATTTGCAATCTTTGTTGCTTATAATATTTTATAATGATTTTTCGCCACTTTTATTTGTTTAAAAATGGCCATATTTAATTAAACGACGTTTCAGGTCGTGTCATGGCACTAGCGCTGTTTTTCCCCTAATTTGTTTTACACATATAGGAAAATCTAACCGTTGGATTTCTACAAAGTCTATATCAGTGGGAAGATATTCCCAAAGCGAACCCAACGGTTCCAGTTTCGTGAAAATCCGACGGTCGGATCTTCCACACTAGTCGTTTGAAGTTACGGTTTCAAAATTCGAACTGCAGCGTCGTTATTCGATTTAATTTAATTATATTTATATTTATATACAAATATAAACGATTCTGTCGCTCCTTTTCTTTAGATTTGAATTAAACATCCCAGACAATCCAACCGTTGGATTTTTACAAGGTTGGTGCCGTTGGGAAGATATTTCCAAGGCGAACCCAGCGGTTGCGGTTTCGGGAAAATCCGATGGTCGGATTTCTCGTACTAATCGTTTCAAATTATGATTCCGAAACACGAACTACACGGCTTTGATTCCTTTTAATTATATTTATATTTATATATATAAATATAGTTCATTCTATAATTCCAATTATAGTTCATTCTGTATTTTCAACTTCATTTTCACTTCAAATATTTCACTAACGCCTTAATATTTCGAAAAATTTCGCCATAACCTCCTTTGTACGGGGAGGGGTTTGGAAATTTATTGGGCCGTGTTAGGTACCCAATAAATCCTAAAAAGCATCCACATATTTATAGTGATATATTCTGGTGTTTACGGGGGAGCATGTATAGATAATCACTCCAGAGAATAAATTCTCGTCATCCCGTTTCCATGTGGAAATAAATAGTCCATGTGCCGTATCTAATAACTAGAGAGACGTGATTATTGTCAACTCCAGACCCATGTGTGGTTTTTATTAATATGGCAATTTATAGTTATATTTTATATAGTCCATATCAGTCATCAGTTCAACCTGTAGTATAAAATCATCGCCATACAAGCCTCTCGCTCGTATGTTAAATCTTCCACCTCGTCACACAAACTCCAATTGCTTATGTGGAATATGATGAAGTATGCCTATCGTCAAGAAGTATGCCATGTAGTGCAGTTCAAAATTAATTGTTACTATCCTATGGCGATATTTATTATTTCACACAGAATAACTAGCACTCCGCATCCAATGGCATTCACAGGAGTTGATATAAAAATAAAATTGCGTAGCCAACTCCTCAAGGTTTACCTATTTGTCGGGCATGCAAATAATTTCTTTACTCTACAGCTAATCCATTTTCCCCTGTTCAACACATGTATATATATGCAGAACAAAGCCAATAATAACATTTCTAGCAAACTATTATTTATTTATACACGTGTATATTTTTATCAAAGCGTATACATGATAAAAGAAATATTTTTATCATCAAAAATATTTATTCAACGCGTGAATGTTTTTAACACTTCATATTCACAATAAAAATGTAGTTTTTATTGTCAATTCATTTTATTTTAAAATACGATAACATTCAACACATGAATTTCAACTCGACGAATGAATCTCAATTCAACACATGAATATTTTCTATAGTTTGTATATATATATAAATGTGTTTTTTTTGCTAAAGCTATTTGTTTAAATTCAAATAATATTCAACACATGAATTTCAACTCAACGAATGAATGTTAACTCAACACATGAATATTTTCTATAGTTTGTATATATATATATATATAAAATGTGATTTTTATCGCTAAAGCTATTTGTTTAAATTCAAATAATATTCCATATGAATTTCAGCTCAATGAATGAATGTCAACTCAACACATGAATATTTTCTATAGTTTGTATATATATATATATATATAAAATGTGATTTTTATCGCTAAAGCTATTTTTTTAAATTCTAATAATATTCAACACATGAATTTCAACTCAACGAATGAATTTCAACTCAACACATGAATATTGGTTTCAACATATGTAATTTATTTCAACGAATGAAAATTATTCTAACACATGTATATTTCAGAAAATTTCGGCAGCATAACGGCAGGGTAGTTAAAACCGGGACCGTCCCTAGTACGGCTCCTCGCTCTACCTTAAAACCTCGCGGTTTTTGACAATGGGGATCATGCATCTAGTTCGCACACAGGCGGCATGTTTTATTTTCAATTCCACAATCCTATTCTAATTTGTTTCAACCACAAGAGGGTATTTTTCAACCACAAAAGTATTTTTCAACCACAAAGGTATTTTTCAACCACAATATCAACCACAAACAATTATTTCCAACCATTCGTCAGACCATATAATATCACGTCAATCACAAGCAATAAATATCGTCCATGGTCTGTGGACGAGGGGAGTATATATATATATATATATATATATATATTATTTCTATAATTCACTTGCATTTCATCACAATTCAAAGCATATATGTTTCATTCAACGCTTGTATAACTTATACATCGCTAATATAACTTATACAACACATGTACATGAGGTATACAATGCGTATATAATTTACACTTCGCTTATATAATTTATACAACGCGATTCCATTCACACAATTTAGTTTAGATTCCTCACATTGGTTTTTGCAGTGCTAAAAATCGTAGGAAGATCAGAAAAATCCGCGGTTCCTTCTAGATGGTAGAGAGCCTCCTTGCGGTCACGGTGTCTCCTGTTTCATCGAATTTCGTTAACGAACGAAAAAGATATTATTTTTCAAAGTTTTGCAACACTTAAAAGTGTTATTTTCATTTCAGAATGTCGAAGCAGAAGGGTTTTTAAACCTTCAAAACTAGGTTTTGATTTTAAAATCAAATCGTATCTCGTTGCTACGATCAGGCCATGCGACGTTGAAGGGCTACGAATCAGCTCTCGATCGATGGTGGTGGCAGCAGACTTGGCGGCACTAGCAGGTCACGGCGGTGCTCCAAAGGGGCTGACTTCCTCCTGGAAATTCGACGCGATTAGGCAATGGTCTTCGACGAGGCTTGTTCTGATTTGAAGAGGGGAGGGAGGCGATCAGAATCTTCAACTGGAGGTGGCGGCGATATGGGCTGTGGCGGCGGCAAAATCGATGGGAAGGACGGAGCAACGTGAATCGTCGATATCGCTTGGCGGCTAGGGTTTCTCCGTAGTTTTTGTTTTGAAAGAAAAAAATCCTATTGGCCGAGGGTTTATAGGAAATTTTAAATAGTGTTTTTACAAACGAACTCAAAATCAAACCCAACGACTGTCGTCCATAGCTAAATACCCCCATTCCGGACATAATGAGATATGTTTCGTTGGCCAATTCGACTGTTACAATCAGTTATTTTTCAAATTAAAATATAAAACATTCAATATTTAATTTGAACGTACATTTAAATTTGCCAGGGCCACAAACTGAATCGAAAAATTCCAGAAAAATAAATCTAGCTTTGTTTTGACGATACGGTCCTAACAAAACCAATTTCGTCGAATTCTGAGCTCGTTTGAAAAATGGCCATTTTTAGGTTGACCCATTTTAACAGAAATTGACCAATCACATTTTCTTTTTCCCTGCCCACATACTAGCTTCAAAAATTATGAAATTTGAAACCTAGCAATAGTTTGACATACCGGACCCAACAAAAGTGGTTTCGTCGAATTCCGAGGTCGTATGCAAAATATCTATTTTCAAGGGCTATATAAGCTATATAGCGACCTTTCTGAAAATTCATTCGGCCATAACTTTTGATTCCCGTTATGAAACTTCGATTTTTCAGATTCGTTAGAAAGGTATTCATAAACAGATTTAAATATTTTCAGTTTCGCTGAAATCCGTTATATTTTCCACCCGGTACAGTCAGACAAAGTTTGTATTCAAATTTTCAAACTGCAATACTAGCCCCAATTCTTTATTTTATCGAAATATGTTATTTCAACTATTCAAATTCTTTGGTAATAACCAATTTTAAAAATTTTAAATTGGTTCACATTTTCCGGGTTATTACACAAAACCTAGGTGTAAAGATTGTATCCCTATGAATGATTATTTTTAGGCATACCATGCAGCCTCGCAATCTCTTTGATAAATAATTGTGTTAAAATGGTAGCATTCCTTTCTAACTTAACTAGAATGAAGTGAGATACTTTTGTTAACCCGTCTACCACCACCCATATATTGTTGTTACCCTTCGTAGTTTTTGGTAAACCATCCATAAAATCCATAGATATATCTTCCCACATCCATTGAGGCATTTTTATGGGTTGCATTAAGCCAGAATGGTTTTCGATAATCTGCCTTTACCTGTTGACGTGTTATACATTCTGCCATACATTTGGCAACTGCTGCTTTCATCCCTTTCCACCAGAAATCTCTTCTTAGTTTTTGATACATTCTAGCATTCCTTGGATGTATTGTATATTTATTTCTATGATATGTTTCCAAGATCTCTTTCCTTAATTCCTGATTTTCTGGAACACGCATTCTGTTTTTATTTCTTATAAAACCTTGATCATCCACATAAAAAATTTGTCTTACTTCCCCTCTTATCAAATTGGCTTTCTTTTCTTGTTGGTAAGGGTCTTGACCTTGCGTCTTCCCCATTTATATATTAAATCAAGTTTAATAGCTATTAAGATCAATTTCCCAGTTTTACATGGCTCATAACATATTCCTTCTTGTTCACAATAGTTGCTACTTATTTCCCCTTCAGCAAGTTATGATAAAGCTTTATACTCTTCTATCATTAGCATGGAAATTGTATTAGCCTTTCCAGGAGTATATTGTATATCCACATCATAGGCTGACAAAAATTCTACCCACCTACATTGCCTTATATTTAGATATTTTTGGGAAAACAAGTACTTATGTGATTTGTGGTCAGTAAATAATTCAAAATTAGTTCCCAATAAATAGTGCCTCCATAATTTTAATGCATATACAACATCTACCAATTGTAGGTCATCTGTTGCATATCTTACTTCACTTGCTTTCAATTGTCTAGAAGCATATGCAACAACCTGATCCCCTTTCATTAATACAGCCCCCAACCCTGAACCACTTACATCAGTGTACACCCTTAGGCCCTCATTCCCTTCAGGTACCTTCGGTATGGTAGCCTATACTAGTGCTTCCTTTAGTTTCATAAAAGCCCTTTCACATTTACTATCCCAAATAAAAGGTTGATCTTTCTTGGTTAGCCTAGTTAAGGGAATGGAATTTTTTGCAAATTTTTTGATGAACCTCCTGTAATATCCATCCATTCCCATGAATAACCTCACTTATGAAATTGTTTTTGGCCTTTTCCACCCTTGAACTGCTATGACCTTACCAGGGTTTACAAAAATTCCCCTTTCTGATATTATATTCCCTAGAAGGCTCACCTCATTTTCCGAAAAAGTACATTTTTAATACTTATCCTTTAAGTCATGAGATCTTAACCTACTGAAAACTGAATGTAAAAGTTTTTCATGGTCTTTTATTGTTTTCGAATAAATTAAAATGTCTTCTATAAATACCAAAACAAACTTATCCAAGTAATTTCTGAAAATTCGGTTCAATAAGTGCACAAAATAAGAGGGAGCATTTGTCAAGCCAAAAGACATAACAAGAAATTCATATAGCCCATATCTGGTGTTAAATGCAGTGTACTTAATGCTATTTTATTCAACTTTAATTTGATGAAATCCTGATGCTAAGTCCAATCTATAGAATACTTTAGCCCCATTTAATTGATCAAAAAGATCATCAATTCTTAATAGCGGGTATTTGTTTATAATGGTTACTTTGTTGAGCTTACTATTGTAACACCCCGTGTATTTTATAACAGTGAGATTCACAAATTAAAGTATAATTAATTACAAATCAAAGAATTAAGGGAAACAGGATATGCCATTGCGTTCGTCTCGGAATTCTGCTAGAGATAGAGTCCGAGTTTGCGTAAAACGGATATCGTATGAAGAAGATATGGACGAACGAAGCTGGGCGAAAAACCAGAAAATGGGTCAGAATGCACTGGCGCACTTGGGAAGTGCGCCAGAACAGAAGTGAACTGGCGCGCTTGGGAAGTGCGCCAGTACATTTTTAGCCTGGTGCACCTGCCAAGTGCGCCCAGGTCAGAATGATCTGCTGGTCAGGTCTTGGCTGGCCTGATCAGGGTCTGGTCGAATTTCTGAGCCTTGCCTTGTCACTAGGGCTAGGTGTTAGCTCCTGGTTGGTCTCTCCTTCAAACGAACGGCTATTATTAAACCAGGCTCCATCGACGATCTAAATCAACTCACAAACTCTATAAAAAGGACCTAAGACTAACCCTAATTCACACAAACTAAAATGGAGATGAGACCGTCATGCTGCTGAGGAGAGACTAGAGATAGCCGTCAGAAATTAGGGGACAATTAGGGGATAAATCAAAAGCTTAAAGCAACGTTAATTGAATCAAAACAACACCTACAACAAAGGATAGCATCTCCAAATTCAGAATTCAGATTCCTGAATTGAAGATTCGTCATACGTTGTAAGTTGAGTGCTATTCCGATGTGAATAATTAATTGCGTTTGATTTGTGTAAAATGCGAAATGGAATTGTGGCGATAATAATCTATATTTGTATGTTATTTTGATTCTAAACGATTTG
Organism: Allium sativum; assembly: GCA_030737875.1. Taxonomy (NCBI): domain Eukaryota; kingdom Viridiplantae; phylum Streptophyta; class Magnoliopsida; order Asparagales; family Amaryllidaceae; genus Allium; species Allium sativum. Next base: position 695,737,768 of record CM060926.1, read on the forward strand.
GGAATGTTATGGTATTCGATTGGATATTTGCAAGTCTGTGATTTGCATTGGAAGTTAACAACGAAATGGAATTGTGGCGATAATAATCTATACTTGTATGTTATTTTGATTCTAAACGATTTGGAAATGTTATGGTATACGATTGGATTCATACAAGTATATGATTTATGTTGACAACCATATGTTGTGGTATTTTATTTGGGATTCATGCAAGTATATGATTCACTATTATGCCAATATGATATACATACTTTTATGATCACTTTTAGTGTGTAATTGGATACGACTAAGTACTATAGTTTATATGAATCTATGTTGGAATTAGCAAATCATACTTTTGTATTAGAAACAAAAGTAAGCACCTTTATGAACATGACTAAACTATGTTTAAGTATTATTTATGCCATGATTACATGAATAGAATGATTCATGTTTAAGTATTATTTATCCCATGATTATATGAATAGAATGATTCATGTTTAAGTATTGTTTATGCCATAATCATATGAATAGAATGATTCATGTTTAAGTATTATTTATGCTATGATTATATGAATAGAATGATTCATGTTTAAGTATTGTTTATGCCATAATCATATGAATAGAATGATTCATGTTTAAGTATTGTTTATGCCATGATTATATGAATAGAATGATTCATGTTTAAGTATTGTTTATGCCATGATTACATGCTATTAAAATGCAAGTTCACAAGTGCCTAATTTATGTTAATTAGTTCGCTATGTTGCAAGTTCATGCATTCACACTCCCCTTGTTATGTTGCTTAGAATATATAATCACCATGTTCTAAGCCTCCCCTTTTTCATGTGGCTAAGTTGGGTTTAAATGTTAAACCCAACATATGTTATATTGTAGCGAACGTATAAAACGGGGGTAATGACGTTTGGGTTAAAATATAAAACATATGTGTTAGCATGTTTGACGCATGCCAACAACCTTGAAAAACAATTAAGTGGCATAAATAAATTTTACCCAATAAAGATGAATTTGAATAATGGGCCGCAAATATTTACATATAAAAAGGAAAGAGACAAAATATGTAAATTTAGAAAATACGATGTGTTTAACCCGAGGTTGGATTGAGTTGTGATGTAAGCCTGCCCGGAACCGCCCGGCTATCCAGTAGTCACAACAATACCTATCCAATGTGGGTGGTTAAACATGGAGCCCAATAAAGACCCGAGGTTAGACTGAGTTGTGGCGTAAGACTGCCCGGACCCAACCGGCAACAGGCAGCCACAACAATACCTGTGTAATGTGAGAGGTCGAGGCTTTAATAAGACAATTAAGGATGAGTCAGGATTGATAGGATTAAGTAAATTATATTAATACTTAATCAAAATGGAACATGCTAAACTAAACAGACTGATTGGGGGTTAGGTTTATTAAACACTTAACCAACTTAGCATGTTGGCTAGAGATAGAAAACCTAGTAGCGGGGGACCCTTTTCAGCAGTAACCCTACAAGGTGTATCAGGATACCCTGAACTGGGCAGGGTGGGGCACGATTACTAGGCTGACTGTAAGAGGTCAAATCGACGGCGGTGGTGCAGTAGTGTAGGTTCTAACGGGGTGCGTGCGTGCACACACTCCGGCGCAGAAAAATAAGGCACTGGGCACCAGAAGCATACCTGTGCATTCTAGAATTGTGTCGGGCCACCACCATGGGACTTGATACACCCCATGGTGGGACCAGCATAGGTAACTATAACATTGGGAGCCGAAAGACACATGTAACTATGCGAGTAGGAGCCGATCATCAGAAATGGATCACTTTACCCTGATTATGGGGTGTCTGTTGGGAACTAGTTTATATGGGTACAGAGATTAATACGGGGTACAATAGTATTCGACCCTAGATAACTTAACTTAGTTTATGATGCTTTCCCATTTCCGGTTTATGCTTATCATACCCAGTTCTTTATTCATAGACTGAATAGTCCTAGGCTTACTCAGGCTTTATGTCTGACTCTACTTTTCTTTCTCCTTCTTTTCTTTCGTCCCCCCCTCAGGTCCACAGGGAGGGAATACCGCAACCTGACCAGTTTTCACATCCAGCTTGAAGAAAAAGAATGTATTGCTTGGATCTTTTCCGTTTTGGGCTATGGCTTTGGACATCAATTATGGGACTTTTGCAGTTTGTTTATGTTTTCTTTGTGCTTCTTTAAATAATGTAATCAAGACAGTTATGCCAATGTTATGTTTTGGGAAGTATTATAAAACAAATTATGACATGGTTTGTGTAACGCGTATTTTATTGAAATAAAAGTTGTTGATGTTTTCCACTGTTCAAAAATATGTTTTCTTATATCTGTCTTGTATATCTGTGACTTATACTTATAAACCTCCACCAAAATTAGGGCATTCCCTTTGAGAGTGAACCTAACGGAGGTGGGGTGTTTCACTTGGTATCAGAGCATAGGTTTACCAGATAAGATAAAAAGTTTTGAAAATTTATTTTCAAAAAAAAAAGAAAATTTAAAGAAGCATTTTTATAAGATAAAATATTATTTTATTTTAAAAAAGGCAAAGCCCCCCAAAGCCATAGGTACTATCTCTTATCCTTTGTTTTGAATCTATCCTTTTTGTTTCAGCATGTCCGAAGAACTTAACTTGCCAGAGGGTGTACCAATACTTAGTTGGTTTAGACGGTTCTTAGAAGCAAGGGCCACTCAGCCAGGTCCTACCGTTCCTCCTCCCCCAGCTGCAGGAAATCATCCGGCTGTAGCAGCACCTCTTCCTCCACCTCCTCCACGGGGAAACACTTTTGCTAAGATATGTAAAGATTTTAAAGCTATGGGAGGAAAGGATTTTCATGGAACTGAGTCCTTCGTGGCAGCTAGAAATTGGCTGAAAGAAACCGAGGACTTATTCGCCATCTTTGAGGTAGAAGATAGGTAGAAAGTACAACTGGCAGTGCGGCTACTAAAGGGCGAGGCTTCCTACTGGTGGGAAGTCACTAATGCAGAAAGACCAGTGGAAACATGGGGGGATTTTAGGGCAAGGTTTGAGGCTAAATTTCTCTCAGACGTTGAAAGGAGTTTGTAGTTGGAAAAATTCTTATTTCTTAAGCAAGGGAATAAGACAGTCAAAGAGTATGTTAATCAGTTCGATGAGCTGGCTAGGTCCGGACTGGACCTAGTCAACACCCCGCACAAGAAGGCTCTCCGTTTTGTCAAAGGTTTGAATGAGCCATTACACAGTTTGGCCATGACCCATATACCCATGGGAGCTACATATGAAAGGTTGGTACAGATGGCATTGCTGAACGAAGAGGATAAGGGCAAGAAGGAGACAAAGGCAGAAAGCTCTCAAGGGAAGAAAGAGGGTTTACAGCCTAAGAAGACAGACTTTAAGAAGGGCAGGAAAGACAAAAAAGAGAAGAGGAAGTGTAATTTCTGTGGCAAAGTGGGGCACTTAGTAAAAGATTGCCGGAAAAAGAAGGCCAAGATGAATGGCGGGTGCTTTTCTTGGGGTTAGACAGGCGACATGGCAAAGGACTGCCCAAAGAAACGAGGACAGGGGCAGAGGACAGGATCCACCTTAGGGGCACAGGTTCATGTGCTAGAAGCGCCACCTCTGCAACAGCGAGGTATAAATACTTCTGTAGAAAGTGTAGTTTATCTTTATGATCACCCCGTTCGCACTTTATTTGATTCTGGCGCATCACACTCCTTTATCTCGTCTGCGTTAGTAAAATCTCTACACCTAAAAATTAGTATGGTAGAGGACCCCTTAATTGTTTCAAACCCAATTGGGGGCCCGGCTCATTTGTCTATGATCTGTGTGGGATTGAAAATTTCTATTCTAAGCGTAGAATTTAAATGTAGTGCCTTTGTTTTGGGCTTTTCGGGATATGGTTTGATTTTGGGCATGGATTGGCTATCCAGTAATGGGGCCATCCTTGATTGTGAGAAAAGGGTTGCTAGGCTCCTGACCCATCTCGGTAACACTTTGGAAATTACTTGTAATCCCTCGTATGCGGTTATGCTTAATTATCTTGAATCGCTAGATGCCTCTGTCGACAATTTGCAAACGGTTAGAGTGGTCCGGGAATATCCGGATGTCTTCGAAGAGTTGAAGGGCTTGCCTCCGAAGCGGGAGATAGACTTCCGCATATATCTTGTAGATAATGCAAAGCTCGTTGCGTTGCCCGTTGACACATGGCTCCACGGGAAAGGAAAGAACTCAGTAAACAGATTAAAGAGCTTCTAGAGAAGGGTTTCATTAGAAGAAGCATTTCAAAATGGGGCGCTCCAGTGGTGTTCGCTACAAAGGCGGATGGTTCACTCCGTCTATGTGTTGACTATAGGGAGCTCAACAAGCTAACGAAAAAGAATAGGCACCCTCTCCCCAGAATTGACGATCTGTTTGATCAGCTTGTAGGAGCGTCTATTTTCTCCCAACTCGATTTAGCGACCGGTTTTCATCATCTAAGGGTGGCTGAAGATAGCATCGATAAAACGACATTCAGAACCCCAGACGGCTTCTTTGAATGGCTTGTCATGCCTTTCGGCTTGACAAATGCACCTGCTTACTTCGTGGACCTGATGAGTAGGGTATTCAGAGATTTCCTCAATAAGTTCGTAGTGGTCTTCATAGACGATATCCTTATCTTCTCAAAGAGTGAAGAGGAACATGCTCAGCACTTAAGGGCAATCATGGAAACTCTATGATTCCATCAGCTAAAAGCCAAATTCTCCAAGTGCCACTTTTGGAGAGAGGAAGTAAGATTTCTTGGGCACATAGTATCCAAGGAAGGGTTAGCTGTAGACCCAGCTAAGGTAGTAGCGGTGCAGGATTGGAAGACACCAAAGAACGCAACAGAGGTCCGAAGCTTTCTCAGGCTAGCAGGCTTCTATCGAAAATTCATCAGAGACTTTGCAAAGATATCAGCTCCGCTCACAAAGTTGACCAAGAAGAATCTAATGTTCAATTGGGACTTGGATTGCGAGTTTGCTTTCCAACGACTGAAAAGGGCTCTTACAACAGCCCCAGTTTTAACGTTGCCAGATGGAAGCAAGATGTTCACAGTTTATACAGATGCATGTGGGATAGGGCTAGGCGTCGTCTTAATGCAAGAAGGAAGGGTAGTAGCTTATAGCGGGAGACAATTGAAAGTGCACGAAAAGAACTACCCGACCCACGATCTTGAGTTAGCTGCCATCGTCTTTGCACTCAAGTCTTGGCGACACTATCTCCTAGGTGAGAAGTTCGAACTTTACACTGACCATAAATCGTTGAAATATCTTTTCTCGTAGAAAGATCTTAACTTGAGACAATAGAGATGGATGGAGTTTCTTGCCTCGTATGATTTCGAGATCTCCTACACTCCGGGCAAAGGCAACGTAGTGGCAGACGCGTTGAGCCGAAAGAAACTGACCCTAAGCCCGCTGTTTTTTGAAAGACAAAGCCTAGAGTTTATAGCCAGTTTTGACTTTAGGCTATCCTCCGATTTTGTACCAGGCTTGCTAGCATCTCTCGAAGTACGCCCGACTTTAGTGGACTCAATAGGGACAGCACAATGCGAAGACCCTCGGCTTGTGGAGACGATTGATAGCCTAATTAGGGGTGAGACCTCAAGTCACCTCAACAGATAATCCATCGACGATAAGGGTTGGCTAAGGCGGGACGGAAGACTATGTGTCCCACAGACAGCGGATTTAGTAAAGAAGGTTCTCGAGGAAGCACATCACTCCAAGATGACGATACACCCAAGCGGAGATAAAATGTACAAGGACATAAAAAGAACTTTCTTTTGGAACGGCATGAAGAAGGACGTGGCATATTTCGTTTCTAAGTGTATGATGTGCCAACAGGTTAAGGCGGAACAGAAAAAGCTTGGTGGTCTGCTCCATCCTCTAGAGGTCCCGCAGTGGAAGTGGGATAGCATCTCAATGAATTTCATCGATGGGCTGCCTAGGTCTAGGAGAGGCAACACTAGCATTTGGGTAATAGTGGATAGGCTTACTAAAAGCGCCCACTTTTTACCTGTCAAAAGTAAAAGGACTGCCTCATCCCTAGCATCTCTTTACCTCAAGGAAATTGTTCGACTCCATGGAATACCATCCACCATTGTTAGTGACCGAGACCCTATCTTCACAAGTGAGTTTTGGCGGAGTCTGCAAGAAGCGGTAGGCACACAGTTATGCTTGAGCACAGCCTATCATCCCCAAACCGACGGCCAAACAGAAAGAGTGAACAGAGTTTTGGAGGACCTTTTAAGACTGTGCGTCCTTGACTTCGGAGGGACATGGGAATACCATCTTCCTTTGGTGGAATTTGCCTACAACAACAGCTATCAAGCAACCATCGGAATGGCGCCCTTCGAAGCATTATATGGAAGACCGTGCCGATCACCCACTTGTTGGTGGGAGTCTACTGATAAGCTCATACTTGGACCAGATATGATCCGAGAGACCTCAGAGAAAGTAGTCTTAATACGAAGAAGGATGAAGACGGCCAAAGACAGACAAAAGTCCTACGACGACAAGAGGAGGACCGACCTTGAATTTGAGGTTGAGGACAGAGTTTTTCTTAAGGTATCTCCGCTAAGGAACGTTGTTCGTTTTGGAACCACAGGAAAGCTAGCACCAAGGTTCGTAGGGCCATTCCCTATCATCGAGAAAATTGGGAAAATGGCCTATAGATTAGAGCTACCCGAAAAATTGGCCGGAATCCACAACGTCTTTCACGTTTCGCACCTCCGAAAATGTCTACATGAATCTGCTGAAGTGGTAGAGCCAAATATCCTAGAAGAAGCTGAAGTGGAACGCGAAGCAACCGTGAGGAAAGTTCCAACCCGCATATTAGGAACGGAAGTGAAGAAGCTACGCAACCGCGAAGTCAAGCTCGTCAAAGTTCAGTGGAGCGACGCCGAAGAAGATGCAACTTGGGAAACTGAAGCTACAATACGCGCAGCCTACCCTTTTCTTTTCGAGGGTACATCTTTGATCTTTCTTTTTCCTTAAGTTGCGCTTTTATCTATTTTTTTAGGTATATTTCCTCGACCTTATCTTTTAGGAAGAAACTCTTTGGATGAAAACATGTAATTGAAACATGTTATGGATGATGGTTGCAAGTGGTTGCAAGTGATTGCTAGTGGTTGCTCGTGGTTGCATATACACACATAATTTAGGTTTTAGATTGGCTCAGTCACTTCATATTGCATATGCATATATATATATATATATATATATATATGTTTGCAATCATATATGGTTGAAGTTTAATGTATTGTCATATGGATGTTGCATTTGTAAGAATGATTGTGCACTCATGTAGAATCAAGAATAGGAAAATTTACATACATAATGGATTCATGGCACTTACATAATTTGCATTAAGGAGGCCAACTGAATCAGTAGACCGCTTAATTTTGCATTAGATAAGTACATGTACACACACACTTCGCATATGATCATGAAGCATTAGAAGTCTTTTAAGGACAATGGATGCTCGTGCTTGATGGATGAGTAGATGGATGTTTGGATATTAGGATGTACATTCTTCCTGAACTTGAAGATTTCGGGGATGAAATCCTTTTAAGTGGGGGAGAATGTAACACCCCATGTATTTTATAATAGTGAGATTCACAAATTAAAGTATAATTAATTACAAATCAAAGAATTAAGGGAAACGGGATACGCCATTGCGTTCGTCTCAGAATTCTACTAGAGAAAGAGTCCGAGTTTGCGTAAAACGGATATCGTATGAAAAGATATGGACGAACGAAGTTGGGCGAAAAACCAGAAAACGGGTCAGAATGCACTGGCGCACTTGGGAAGTGCGCCAGAACAGAAATGTACTGGCGCACTTGGGAAGTGCGCCGGTACATTTTTAGCCTGGCGCACCTGCCAAGTGCGCCCAGGTCAGAATGACCTGCTGGTCAGGTCTTGGCTGGCCTGATCAGGGTCTGGTCGAATTTTTGAGCCTTGCCTTGTCACTAGGGCTAGGTGTCAGCTCCTGGTTGGTCTCTCCTTCAAACGAACGGCTATTATTAAACCAGGCTCCATCGACGGTCTAAATCAACTCACAAACTCTATAAAAAGGACCTAAGACTAACCCTAATTCACACAAACTAAAATGGAGATGAGACCGTCATGCTGCTGAGGAGAGACTAGAGATAGCCGTCAGAAATTGAGGGACAATTAGGGGATAAATCAAAGCTTAAAGTAACGTTAATTGAATCAAAACAACGCCTACAACAAAGGATAGCATCTCCAAATTCAGAATTCAGATTCCTGAATTGAAGATTCGTCAATACGTTGTAAGTAGAGTGCTATTCCGATGTGAATAATTAATTGCGTTTGATTTGTGTAAAATGCGAAATGGAATTGTGGCGATAATAATCTATATTTGTATGTTATTTTGATTCTAAATAATTTAGGAATGTTATGGTATACGATTGGATATTTGCAAGTATGTGATTTGCGTTGGAAGTTAACAACGAAATGGAATCGTGGCGATAATAATCTATACTTGTATGTTATTTTGATTCTAAACAATTTGGAAATGTTATGGTATACGATTGGATTCATACAAGTATATGATTTATGTTGACAACCATATGTTGTGGTATTTTATTTGGGATTCATGCAAGTATATGATTCACTATTATGCCAATATGATGTACGTACTTTTATGATCACTTTTAGTGTGTAATTGGATACGACTAAGTACTATAGTTTATATGAATCTATGTTGGAATTAGCAAATCATACTTTTGTATTAGAAACAAAAGTAAGCACCTTTATGAACATGACTAAACTATGTTTAAGTATTATTTATGCCATGATTACATGAATAGAAGGATTCATGTTTAAGTATTATTTATGCCATGATTATATGAATAGAATGATTCATGTTTAAGTATTGTTTATGCCATAATCATATGAATAGAATGATTCATGTTTAAGTATTATTTATGCCATGATTATATGAATATAATGATTCATGTTTAAGTATTGTTTATGCCATAATCATATGAATAGAATGATTCATGTTTAAGCATTGTTTATGCCATGATTATATGAATAGAATGATTCATGTTTAAGTATTGTTTATGCCATGATTACATGCTATTAAAATGCAAGTTCACAAGTGCCTAATTTATGTTAATTAGTTCGCTATGTTGCAAGTTCATGTGTTCACACTCCCCTTGTTATGTTGCTTAGAATATATAAGCACCATGTTCTAAGCCTCCCCTTTTTCATGTGGCTAAGTTGGGTTTAAATGTTAAACCCAACATATGTTATATTGTAGCAAACGTATAAAACGGGGGTAATGACGTTTGGGTTAAAATATAAAACATATGTGTTGGCATGTTTGACGCATGCCAACAACCTTGAAAAACAATTAAGTGGCATAAATAAATTTTACCCAATAAAGATGAATTTGAATAATGGGCCGCAAATATTTACATATAAAAAGGAAAGAGACAAAATATGTAAATTTAGAAAATACGATGTGTTTAACTCGAGGTTGGATTGAGTTGTGATGTAAAGCTGCTCGGAACCGCCCGGCTATCCAGTAGTCACAACAATACCTATCCAATGTTGGTGGTTAAACATGGAGCCCAATAAAGACCCGAGGTTAGACTAAGTTGTGGCGTAAGACTGCCCGGACCCAACCGGCAACAGGCAGCCACAACAATACCTGTCTAATGTGAGAGGTCGAGGCTTTAATAAGACAATGAAGGCTGAGTCAGGATTGATAGGATTAAGTAAATTATATTAATACTTAATCAAAATGGAACATGCTAAACTAAACAGACTGATTGGGGGTTAGGTTTATTAAACACTTAACCAACTTAGCATGTTGGCTAGAGATAGAAAACCTAGTAGCGGGGGACCCTTTTCAGCAGTAACCCTACAAGGTGTATCAGGATACCCTGAACTAGGCAGGGTGGGGCACGATTACTGGGCTGACTATAGAGGTCAAATCGACGGCGGTGGTGCAGCAGTGTAGATTCTAACGGGGTGCGGGCGTGCACACACTCCGGTGCAGAAAAATAAGGCACTGTGCACCAGTAGCATACCTATGCATTCTAGAATTGTGTCGGGCCGCCACCATGGGACTTGATACACCCCATGGTGGGACCAACATAGGTAACTACAACATCGGGGGCCGTAAGACACATGTAACTATGCGAGTAGGAGCCGATCATCAGAAATGGATCACTTTACCCTGATTATGGGGTGCCTGTTGGGAACTAGTTTATATGGGTACAGAGATTAATATGGGGTACGATAGTATTCGACCCTAGATAACTTAACTTAGTTTATGATGCTTTCCCATTTCCAGTTTATGCTTATCATACCCAGTTCTTTATTCATAGACTGAATAGTCCTAGAATTACTCAGGCTTTATGTCTGACTCTACTTTTCTTTCGCCTTCATTTCTTTCGTCCCCCCTCCTCCAAGGTCCACAGGGAGGGAATACCGCAGACTGACCAGTTTTCACATCCAGCTTGAAGAGAAAGAATGTATTGCTTGGATCTTTTCCGTTTTGGGCTATGGCTTTGGACAACAATAATGGGACTTTTGCAGTTTATTTATGTTTTCTTTATGCTTCTTTAAATAATGTAATCAAGACAGTTATGCCAATGTTATGTTTTGGGAAGTATTGTAAAACAAATTATGACATGGTTTGTGTAACATGTATTTTGTTGAAATAAAAGTTGTTGATGTTTTCCGCTGTTCAAAAATATGTGTTCTTATATCTGTCTTGTATATCTGTGACTTATAAACCTCCACCAAAATTAGGGCATTCCCTTTGAGAGTGACCCTAACGGAGGTGGGTTGTTTCAACTATAGTCAATACACATTCTGAGTGTACCATCTTGTTTTCTTACAACACCGCTGGTGAACCCTAGCTTGAACTACTTGGCCTTACAAAGCCTTTTTCTTCTAACTCTATTATATGTTGTTTTAATTCAGTGAGTTCTTTAGTCCCCATCCCGGTAGGCTTCTTTACTATCGGGTAGCTCTTGGAATTATGTTTATTTGAAATTCAACTGGCCTGTATTGAGGTAATCCTTTTACTTTAGTGTACATATCAGTATATTGATTGACTATGGGAATTTTATCTAATGCCAATTCTTCTTCTTAAGTGTCCATGCTGTACAAGCATGCTATATTCTTTTCTCTAATGGTTTCACACAAACTGTTATCCTTTTCCCCTCTCTATTTCAAGGGATACCATGGAAGTTTCTAAGTTTATAATTGCCTTATATTTCCTTAACCAGTCAACCATTAAGATGACACCAATCGCAGGGTAATTAAGCATTGCAAACATTTCATTCCTAACACATAAGTGCTACCAATAGGACTTTTAATATATAAGGGCATGTCAACTAGCAAGTAATTTAATTTAAGTTATTGTACTATATCATGTGATGTAAGAGAGTGTATGGTCCCTGTATCATATACTACAGCTACGGGTAAGGTATTAATTAATAATATACCTTATACTTGGCTAGGTTCCTCTCCATTAGAATCCACAAAGCTTTACCCTTTCCTGCTAGTACTCCTAGTTTGCCAAGCTATTTTTGTTTAGGGCAATCTCTCCTAAAATACCCCTCCTTGCCACAACTATAACATTTGAAAGTTTCCACTTTCCCTATAGGACACTTAGACTTGATGTGTCCACCTTACCACAGTTGTAGCAGATAATCTTTCCCTTTGCCTCAATGGGTCCTGCAACTTTCTTACTCCCACCATCCTCTTTCTTTTCTCATAAGGTTGAAACTTATTTTTGCCCTTCTTGTTATTATTATTGCTTTTGAAGTTTCTAAACTTTTCCCTGGTTTTGTCATGTTGCTCTTTGCTCAGTGTTAAATCTAACACTTGATTAAATGTATTCTCCACATAGGGTAGCATTGCCCTACTTAATCCAGCATTTAACCCATGCATGTTACGAAAACTTCATCAGCTACAAGCATTTCTCCATAATTAGATAGTGCCTCAAACTTTAGTGTGTATTCAATAACACTTATGGTACCCAGCCTAAGCCTAATAAATTCTTCTACTAAGGAGGCTTTGCTAATGTAGGAATAAACCTTGCTTCAAATAACTCCTTAAACTAATCCCAAGTTACTTGATTTTCTGACCTTCCTATAATGATGGCTTCCCACGAATCCAAAGCAGCTCCCCTTAATTGCCTTGAGGCAATTTGTCTTTTTTTCTGATCCTCAACTAGCATGTCGAAAAAAATCCACTTTAAGGACCATAGCCAAGTTTGAACCCCCATAACACCTTCAGTCACATCAAATCTCTTGCCTCGTATATGTGCAAATGTTTTTAGCATCTTGGACAGTTCTTCATGAGGATTGGCCTGCCTGTTGCCCACCCCATCTCTTAGTGCCCTCACAAATTCTTACCTATCCACCCTTGGAGGCTCATTTGATGATCCAGAAGCTATTTGGTGCCTTGGTCCAACCATTTTTCTTTAAGAGGATTAGGGTTAAATTAGTTTGATTTTCCTTATTTACAAATCAAATAGATTTTCAGCCAAGCAAGTTTTAGTCATACAAGTTCAAACAGTGTATTTCATCATCCAGAATTACAAGTTTATTTATTTAAAGTTATGTATCTATCTAACATGGCTCTGATACCAACTGAGATAACCCCTTAACTTATACTAATTTTATTTAAGTTTTTTTGATCATCTGCTCACGTCAAAGGATCACTTCCCCTTTGAAAACCCTATCCACGGTCCATACTTGTATTGATATAAATATATCAGTCTGATCTAACTTTTAGCTAGAGTATTTGAAGATAAGCAATCCCCTCTCACCATATATCAGAATTATACTTTGAATTGGAAAGAGGTATTTGACTATAGAAATTCTACAATCAAGTGCACATAGCAAAACTAGGCAATATTCTTCTAAGTTATATTCCTAACTTCTTTTACTAATCTAATAGTGTTGGATTCCAGTTTAAATATAGTGCTAAAACACTCCAATTTTAGTGATTAGAGTAGACCATCTAGAGTGTTAATTATCCTTCAAACAAGTTTTTTCAATTCTTAGCTACAAAGGGATAAAACTATATGAATAACTTGCCTATTATTTGCAAACATCTAGCATTCATTTTCCTAAGCTTTCGATCTGCTAGATTCCATGTACACACATAAATATGAGTATAATTAACCAGTTTCTTTTTCCATCTAAATACATTAACTCTTCTTAATTAAGACCTTCTTTGAAAGACATAAATCTGTATGGTAACATTGGGAAAATAATTTTTAGTATCTTCCAAAACCATATAAATATCCCTTATATTCCAGCAGTAATATTCAAATGGTAAAACTAAGTTAAACATTTTTTTTGTAAAGAGGATGATCATTGCTTCAAGCATCTACCATAAATGAGTGCATATTCTATTAAAGAATAACATACATTTGGGCATGTAGGCTGGCTAGATGCACCCTAACCATGTCTCCTTTTAATAGATAAGTTAAAATGAATATATCTTATACAAAACTACTTAAAAACATATTACAATTTAAACATTTATACCTTCATAAAGCTTTCTATTTAACTAATCATTCCATATACCGCAAATCAAAAATATGCCATATCCTTTTAGAGTAAATAACCATTTAAGTCTTAATCATCACTCTACCAGTTAATTAAGGTGACACATAACACCTACTTAATAAACCATAATGCAGCAAACACACATAACAATTTGCAATACAAAATCTCTCTCTTAAGTCACTTCAATTATTTAACTACTACTAAGCTATTGCCATTAACTAAGCAAGCATATCATCATCATCAAGCTACTCCAATTCACCCATCTATTTAGCTTCTTCCTGACCTGCAGTGTAATAAACTAGAAAATTCGATGCTTGAATTTCCGACACAAAAATATCCTGTGGCCAAATTTGAGTATCGAAAAATCCAAAATGTTTAAAGAATGAAGTTAGAGGGTGAGATAAGAAAGAAAGAAATATTAGAATAGGAGAAGAAGATGAACTAACACAACATAGAGTATCATTTCGCAGCGGAACAAAATATAATATAGAAATAAATCTTTATTGAGAGCTTTTAAAATACTTATAATCATTAGAATACATTAACATATCTAGACAGTTATAATATCATTTCCTCATATACAACACACAACGGAATAACATACTAGACATCATACGTCTGGACTTCTCCAGCTCGTCTCTTCACTGCATCCGATAACCTAAACTTGTACAACCCGGTCTAACCCGAGCATTACAAACACCCGATCAATCTAGGGAACCAGAGTGAGAAAACACACTAAGTTTATGGGTAACATCCAAATTGATTTTAAAGTCAAAATCTTTTCGAAAGAAATATATAATCGAAGACCATATCCACACATAAATATAGATAGTTTTTACCTTAATATAACCTAAAACGTTTTTGAAACCAATATCTTTTCTGATATTATAATAGTGTCCAAATACAAATAATTATCAATCTAGCAGAACGCTTGCATCTTACACTCTACATACATAGTATACAGTTAAAACCACGAGCTCTCATTAGGGAACGGATTTCCATGGCAAGGTACTTATGAGAAACCACTTTTCTGATAATGTACCTCCAGAGACGAATACACTGGGGCTCAACAAGAACATCTTGCAACCCAAGCTAAACATAACCAGCCCCTCACTTTGCTTGAGAGTAACGAATATGATCACCACGCTTGGGGGCCAGCCAACCGAACTGATATCTACATACAAAAATAAAAGGGACAACAAAAGGCATTTAATTTATCCAGGTCAGGTAATGATATACCCTGTTGATGGGTGCGACCCATATAGCTATGCGATCTACCTGATTTTACCATTTTTCGGTTGATGAGGCTTGAGGTTAGACTTACTTTTTAGAACATCTGGCCACCATTCACTTTGGATGCCACATCGTCAAATCCGCCAAAAACACTAATTGATTGCCACAAAAATACTCTACTTGTAAAGAGAAGGGCTTTCTCTACCGCAACTGTGGTACGTTTGAAAAAAATCAACGTACGTGATCCTTTTGGAAAAACTCTGTCAGACATCTGTCCATACAAGTCATCTAGGAACAGGATGAACCGAAGGCACTCTCCTACTACATCCTATATAGGTATTACACGAAGGATAGTAATGATTAGTCCTTGCAATACGCAGATTCCAACCACGACAGAATCACAAATCAAATAACTTTAGTTGCAAGCTAGGGAAATTTGATAGGTCGTCCTTCCGCTTATGAAGATCTACGGTCTTCAATTGCTCCGTCTTAATTAAAATCTTCACGTGTTTGCTGATTCAGAATGGTTTTCGAATTTAAATTCGATCCCGTCTTTCCATACCAACAATCGTATGGGTCAGATTTGATTGTCGGTTATTTAAATATCAAATAAATAATCATGAAAATAAAATGATTTCATTAATTAAGTACTCGACGTTACTTGGCCCTTTAAAAAGATGAATTGTTAATTTAAAACTTAAAAACTTTTCAATATATCAACATAACATTTCACTTCTTATTTAACAAAAGATTCTTTCAAAACTATTTTTATTAATTTAGAATAAAATCATATACATATATATGTTTCCACTATGGTTTTTAACAAATTTCACATAAAACGTCGCTACTGGAAAATAATACCCAACTCTTACTCTTTTAGAATAAACTCATTCTAAACTCAACTTTCCATTATCTTTAACTTTGGAAAATATCATTATAGTTTCACACAATCTCTTTTTATTTACTTCGGGAATCTCACTATCTATATTTTCAAATCTTCCCATTTCCATTACTTTGGACATCTCATTATATGTATCTTAAATCTTTTTATTTCCTTTACTTAGGAAATCTCATTATATATATCTTAATCTTGCAATTAAAATTGCGTTATTATTTATCATATAGAAATAATAAAATATTCTTAACCTCTTTCCCATTACAAACTAATACTATCCCCAGATAATCCAGAAGCCATTCAAGTTGGGGTATTAATTTACCTCTCAGACCTTGATCAACACCGTACTCATCTTAAGATAGATATGAGTTGTAATTCAAAAATCGATATTTATTCTATTTTCAAACCAAATCCCATTAAACTATTTTATTTAAAATATGGTTTATAAAACCTCCTTACTTTAAAAAATATCTCTTTTCAAATATAAATTATTATTACTTAATATTTTGATTAAGTAATTTCTTAATACATCACTATTTAACCTTAACTTCTTTCAAAGATTTAATTTTATAACTCGAGTTATTTTTAACAAATCCCATTACTAAATCTTTTAACAAATTCTATTAAAATTCCTTTTTAATCTTTTCTTTTTGAAAAATCTCATTTCAATTCCGTTTATTTCTCCCAATTTCATTATTTAATAATGTTAATTTAAAATTAACACTTTAACTTCACAACTCAAGTTTAATATAAAATCCATTTATCTCTATTTCCTATATTTAATTCAAATATTAAGTAAACATTAAATTTAGGTTATAGTATTCGCTTAAAATTCCTTTTATACCTTCTTTATAACATTCGGGTTTTAATATAAAACCCATTCATAAAATCCATTCACAATTCAATTAGATTCCATTCCAGCTTCGATTACTTTTTAAATGAATTCCAATAAAATGTAATCTTTTAAATTGTTATTAAAATAGTTATTCACTGTAATCATTAGCTATTGTAGAAATAGTTAATTTCTCTATTAATTAAAATAAATAGTGAATTCCTTTTTAAAATCTTATTAAAATTAACACAAATATTTGTTAAATTATTCCATTAGATAAATTTAAAAGTAAATTAATTAAATGGCCAATTCCAATTAATTTAGCTGGCTTAGTCAACTCAAACCATGATTAATTCGTTAACCAATTCAAATTATAGTCCTTCCTTTAAATTAACTAATAATATAATTTTAAATAATTTCATTTAATTATTTCTTAGAAACAATTATCAAAATTTTAACTCTTATGTTAATTTTTATACTCTCTCGCTTATAAATCCGATTAATATTAGAATTTGCTTTATAAAATCGTTTAATAATTAAATGTAAACTTAAATAATAAATATCAACTACTTATTTCCTTTTAATAATTTTCATTTATAATAATAGATTTAAAAATCTATCTTCGGTTATAAAATAAATTTTATAACTTCACTTCTATCAATTTACCTGATAATAAATCCATATTTTGAAAATGATTGATTTACAGGCCATATACTGCCAATTACTCAACCAATATTTCCCATTGGTTAAAACAAAACAAATGTTGAATTTCAGGTCAACAACCAATCAATCATCCAATTAGAATGGATCATAAGATGATAATATGAAAATAAATAACATTAAATATATTGGATCCCTCCAACCTGATTTTCTCGGCATTAAAATAGATTATCTCACATAAATTCTGCCAATTCAATTTAACTAATTATTTCTATAACAGTAAATAACGCCTATTTTACATCACCCAATTACAAAACAATTAAAATAATTTAACACGTTTATTTTATAAACGTGACCAACAAGGTAGGATACCTCATTGGTTTCAACCATTAAAATAACGATTTGGTTTTTCACTGAAATTAAACAACATTTAATTTCATTGATTCAGTCAATATATGAATATATATTTAACAAACATCAACTATTAGCAACAATAGCACACAATTTATAAAACCCAACTTATATAAAATATAAGAGGTGAGAAACTGAGTGAGTTTAACTCACCGTGATTTGATATATCGTCGAAACAGTTAGTTTTAATTAAATTGAACAGATGTTTAATTTAATTAAAAATCTCGATTGATTCCAAATCTTGTCCAGTTATGTCCCAAGATGTCATACTTGTGAATACGATTCCAACGGTATATGGTTTGTTGAATTCTGACAATAAACGACTAAGTTATCAAACTTGTATATCTATCTATATTATAACGAGAATACCTTGAAAAGAAGCTTTTGAAATGCCCAAAACACCCTTTTTAAATTAACATTGGGTGAATGGGGAATTTGTCCTTTTTCAATTTAGTGGCCATACCACGCTTCCACTACGTCCACTACCGAAATTACCATTTGACGCATTTCCTCCTCTTTCTTTTTCTTCTTCCTAATGAATTTCTGATTTTAACTGAAGGTTTCTATAGTAGTTCAATTTACTCTGCCAACTCCTACTTCCTTCCGTTCATTTTTCAATCCCATTTCTTCACGTCGCCTTCCCTGAACGAGCCAATCTATATACTGAGAGGCGACCGGCTTAGGGTTTTCCACCTTTTGCGAGTCAACGAAATTGGGTCTCCGTGCCATGCTCTCCTCCAAAGAACTAACATACTAGAAGGTAATCTTTCTGTTTAAATTATGCTATTTATTGAATTGTCAACTACAGTATATAGGTTTGCAAAAACAGTTTCCAGATTTGAAACCAGATTTTTATTTTGCACTTTTTGCACTTGAATTTGTTCATTTAGAATTATTGGTGACTAAATCTTAATGTTTTGCAGAGACAGAAATTTTGAACAGTTCAAATTCTATTGAGCATTCAATAATCCCAACTGTAGCAGCAGGGGATGGTGAAGGTTTCCAAACTCATAACACTTTAGACTAGCAAAAAAAAAAATTTGTTTCCAAACATAAGTCTAGAGGAATAGAGTTGACAGCTGCTGTAATTCATTTTCATTATACCTTTCTATAATTCACGTTTTTCCTACTTGAACATAATTTTTTTATTCTCCAGATCAAGTGGTAAAACAATGTGAAAACCCATTTCTTCCCCGTTAAAGAAAGAGCGGATACTTTGAGAACAACACACAATAGAACGCAGACGGAAGAACATTTCATTGTTATTACAACAATTCCATCAGATACAAGAATATACAGAGTATAATTGAATAAATTACATTCAATAAATATCAGAGATTACAATAAATTACATAGCAGCGGAAAAAAATATAAAGCACAACTGAAGGTGATATACGGATACAGAGCTTTCCGGATATCATTCCAGCTGTAAACCAGGATCCTGTAAATATAAATCTGCAAAACCAAAACTACTAGCTGCCCGTGCGGAAAATGAGGGCACCTAGAGTTTAGGTTAAAACAATAAACTCCAGGTCAGTCATGTGACTGGTGTGAGAACTAAAACAGTTATTTAAAACTTTACTTTAAAAGAGATTAATTCAAGGGACCACGTCGTATAACATGGAACGGGTTTCCTCCCAAGAATACCAGTGCATAGAATAAACGGCGCAATGCTTTTTCGAAAAATGAAGCTATTATAAGACCCAGGTCCCATCGCACAATGCAACGCAAGCCGGAGGATAGGGTTTTCCCTTATAATAGCCAAACATGCTTAGTACGTTTAAAACAAATCATTTGAAACTATAATAAGTGTATAGTGTCAAAACATTTCAATCATAAATATAAATCATAGACGGCATGAGTGCCCAATCCCACTATGTCGCCATACTAGGCTCTACAAATAAAACCGAAATACACGTATTGGAAATTGGATTTCCTTCATGAGTCGAGGCAAGGGGCAAGCTCCTCTCCGCGTTCGAGACACTCTAGCAAATGTCCCAGGGCTACGCACTCTGGGCAACCCTTGGATGCTTCAGGGCCGGTCCTCACTTACGTTAGAGGATTGGCAATTCCTGAACACACGTTTCCCGGGCCTTACAGACCTATAATCGAGGCGCCTCGCATTCCAACAACCACATAGGTGAAAAGTATATAAATGTCAGGGCTGGTAAGTCACTGACACCACCAAAGCTTGAAAGAAACGTCGTGCTCTCCCTGCAGTCCGTATCCCGTTTTTGACTCATACCGAGGTGTGAGGCTCGCGAATTCACGTTATACACAAAGCTGCCACGTAGGCCGTGCTTTGATCGTCAACCACAAGACTCTTCTTTTCAACAAAAGCCTTGATCATTGCATCTCAGCGTGCCACACAGGCAATTCATGCCATGCGATTGATATCTATCGATATATAACCTCTAAGCTCGTACGTCTTAGAGAAGGGCGTTAAGCAAGAGAATAAATTCTCCGCCGCCAAACAGATATATATTTAACAGGAATCAATCAACACAGAATAAAATCCAATGTCAGACACACAATCCATTTACAAGTCCGTTCTGGGTCTGAACGGAACCGGAGGCACTTTCCTCGCATATCCATCCGTCTCCAAGTACGTCTGGACGACCACCAACTATTTACATCCTCTTGGGTGTACAGCCCAATCAGGATCGTCAGTAATTATCCAAACGATGTGAAGACTTCCGGTCTTCAACCACCGTCTTCATCTTCGACATATCGTCGAATCGGTTATTCAGAATGGGTATAAACCCGGCCTTTCCGAACAACCCGCGTATATTAAAACGAATGTTACACAAACACAACATACGCCTCATTCCAATTCAAAATGTTCTTTTATTCACAAAATCACATTTTTAGGGAAAGGTTCCCATTAATTTTATCCAAGATAAACTCTTTAAATTTATCCTTTAATCATCCTTTTGATGTCGTTTCAAACCAAATTATGGTTTTTTGAACTAGTCGAGATTAGCGAACCACACCGAAGTAATTATTTATTTTATTTCCCAATCCCAACCTATTCATCCCATGAAGCAAAACTGGTGATACTCCATATCTAACACCATGGTGTTATCGGTAAAATCAATTACCATGTCACTTTGAAATCTAATTAAAGATTTAACTATCGCTTTGGAGCAAAACTGGCGATACTCCATTCTCGCTCATTTCTAAATTTGATAATTTAGATTATAGATTCACATTTAAATCTAATTACAGATTCATTAAAACTCCTTTTGCTGGGTTAAAGAACAAGGTGTTATTTAAAACACAGTTCACGACAAACCCAAATCACATTCTATTTATTATCGGGTTAAAGAACTAGTGTTATTTAAAACACCGTTCACGATAAACCCATTTCAAATCCAATCAAATATATTAGAAATTCCGATTATTTAAAACCCCTTTTTAAATCTAATTTATTTATTTAAAAAAAATGGGTTTTAAATTTAGTTCAAAACTAGTTCATTTCGATAAAAATCTATTTTTATCTTTTCAAATATGGAGTTTTTCACCCCAATTTTTCCAAAATCATTTCTTATGATTATACACAAATTATTTGTATTTTTAATAATTTTATTAAGGCCCATACAATCGATTTCCAACAGTGGCCATCGAACTGCACTTACAGCGACCTTTTTCAAATTTGATTTGGACGTAACTCCAAATCCAACCGTTAGATTTGGAATTTCAAATATTAGTTAGAAAGCTCTTTTCGATACGAACCCAACGGTTCTGGTTTTAGGAGAATCCGACGGTCGGATCTCCCGTAATGTCCGTTTGAAATAAATGGTCGAAATTCACGAACTACCGCGGCGCGGTGCGTTCTATTCAGGCCATTTTATTATATATATAATATATATAATATATATTTCATCGATTTCTATTTAAAACGAATTTTATAAATAGTTTTAAATTCGTTTCGAAAAAAATTTCAACTTCCATTCCAATTCAAATCAAAATTGAATTTCTCTTTATAAATTCGTTTTAAAATTCATTTCTATTCAATTCAAATTTCAATTCAATTTGAATTCAGTTCAATTCGGTTTCAATTCAATTTGAATTATTTTTCAATTCAATTCAATTTCAAAGTCGTTTTCTATTCTATTCAATTCAAATTGGTTTTCTATTCGATTCAATTCAAATTGGTTTTCTATTCGATTTAATTCGAAATCGTTTTATATTCAATTCATTTCGAAATCGTTTTCTTTTCTATTCAAATTCGATGGATTTTCTATTCTATTCAAATTTCATTTCAAAATATTCGATTTCGAAATCACTTTTCAATATTCCTTTTAAAATGAATAAAATCGATATAAATATCGTTCACGTCAAAATGGCGTCAATCTAACCAACACGGCTTCATATATTTCTATTTTCAAATATTCTATTGAACAAATGAATATTTATTTTTGTCAACACACGACTAATCTCAACGAATGAGTACTGTCCACATGTGACTATTTTTGTTATTTAATATATTTTATAAAAATTAAGGTATCTATCATTTGATATTAAATCAGACTCCAACTGTAAATTAGTAAGAGAATGATTCCCTGAATATTAACCCCGAACGCCGAAACCAACATCAGATCAATATCCGGGAGGCCACTCATCTCATCTATTTTCCAGTCGATTTCTAATTCTATATATGATAAAGATGTAAATTTTATTGTTAAAATATTTCGTTCAACACATGACTAATCTCAACGGATAAGTACAGTCAACACATGAACCTTTATTTTATATTGATAAAGATGTAAATTTTATTGTTAAAATATTTCGTTCAACACATGACTAATCTCAACGGATGAGTACAGTCAACACATGAACCTTTATTTTATATTGATAAATATGTAAATTTTATTGTTAAAATATTTCGTTCAACACATGACTAATCTCAACGGATGAGTACAGTCAACACATGAACCATTATTTTATAATATTCTTTATTTTCTAAATTGGAATGAGGCCCAATCAATTACCATATTGCGTTAACTATATGGATTTCCATACAACACATGTATATAATAGCATTGAAAAATAATCAACCATCAACCAAAGTGCACTACACTGTATAAGCATCAAATATAGATATCTAACGCTTATAACAGCCTGTCAATCAATCGATCGACATATTTAATCAATCAGGATGAGTGAACTTCAAATTTCATCCCTATACCCGTGTGGGGTTTCAAACAATCAAACACAGATTTTATTCGTGCAGTTGGGCGATGTGTAAAATTTATCGACCCAATCAATGTCCTTCAAATAGGTGCACATAAACAAACCGTCCGGTTTGTAAATGAATTTTTTATTTTATTCACTTCCACGTTAAAAATTATATTTTTAACGATAAAATATTTTATTTCAACACATGAATTTCTATTCAGTTCATTCTTTAAATAAAATGATATTTTTATTTTTCTAACATATTTTAGAAAATTTCGGCGGCATAACGGCACGATACTAGAAACGGGACAAGGCCTAGCCTTATCCCCGGTCTAGTGAAGGCCCACGCCATTCACACATCAATCAAATCCATTCATTTCACCAACAATTCAATTCAAATCTAATAATCCAACTAATCTATGCAACCAAACAAACAAGTCCATGGTCTGTGGACGATTGTGTCGGGTGCTACTAAACACCGTCTGCATCCTAGTATATATATAAAACTAGAAAAGAAATTGAAGAGTGAGAAATTCTCACCAATAGCTATCCAATCATCTTGACTCTTCTTTGATAGAAGTCTTCATCGTTCTCGCCTTTCGTCACTTTCGTCGCCCACAGTCACTACATATGTAAAAATCGAATTTTTACTTCGCTATTCAATATATAAAAATCGAATTTTTACTATGCTATTCAATATATAAAAATCGAACTTTTACTATCACGCTATATGGATAAAAATTCTATTTTTACATTGCTACTATATAGATAAAAATTATATTTTCACATCGATGTTCATATAGTAAAGATTATATTTTTATCACGCTATTCTTCATATAAAGATTTCGCCTTTTCAAATATAAAGATTTCGCCTTTTCAAATATAAAGATTTCGCCTTTTCAAATATCGTCTTTTCTATTTTAAAAATATCGTCTTTTCTATTTTAAAAATATCGTCTTTATAGAGATAAACATCTAAATTTTATATAAATAAAAATCACTTCTTTTGTTATATAAAAATAAAAATCAAAGCTTTTAAACAAAATAAAAATCAAATTTTTATATGTCATACCATAATAAAAAAAATCTCGCCTTTCTAATGTTAGTATACATATAAAAAAATCGTATTTTTCTAATGACCTAACAATCATATTATTAATTGTTATTCCCTTTTTAAAAAAATATGTTATTTTTTCTTTACAAAATAAAGTGTATTTATAAAATCAAAAAAAAGTAGATAAAAAACAAAATAGATAATTAAAAACATACCTACTATGCTTTACGCAGGACTGGGGGGGGGGGGGAGGGAGAAGAGAATACCGCGTCGGAGGTCATGGAGGGGCGGCAGGCCATTCGACGGTGGTGGCAGGGGAAAGGGGTAGGGGTCTGCGCGGTTTTATGATTTGTGGCTGAGGGGGGTCCGACGGTTGGGCGCAGGGTGGAGGCGGGTAGCGGTGGCGGTAAGGGCTTGTGGGGGATCGGCGATTTGGGGCTTCAATCAGAGGAGAGCGGAACGAGAAGGGGAAGTCGTGGAGGAGAGGGATCAGAGGTCAGCGATTGGAACTGGGGGGGGGGGGGGGCGCCACGTTGGCGGCGGCGTGAAAGCTCCGGCGACGGGAAGAGGGGGCTCGATCGTCAGTTCTCCACCTTTTTTTTCTTTTTTTCTTTTTTTTTGAGGGCGTTGACTGATAGTGAGAAGAGAGAGAAGAGGGAAATAAAAATGGGGATATATATATATATTATTTTATTAATATTTCAATTTCGAAATATGTGCTTTCACATACGAACTCAAAACCCATCCCAACGATTATCGCCCCTAGCTAATTACCCCCATCCCGAACACAATGGGATATGTCACGAAGGCCAATTCGATCGTTTCGATCAGTTTTCATTAAATTTACATTTAATTCATTATACTGAATTTTCAAACGTATATTTCAAATTACCGGGGTCACATACTAACTTGAAAAATTCCTGAAAAATATTTTCTAGCTTCGTATTGACGATACGGTCCTAACAAAACTAGTTTCGTCAAATTCTAAGACCGTTTGAAAAATGGCCATTTTCCAGTCGATTAAAATCAACTGAAACTGGTCAAACGCGTTTTCCTTTGCCACGCTCACATATTGATTCAAAAAATTATGAAATTTGGAATCTAGCAATAATTTGACATCACAGACCCAACAAAAGTGGTTTCGTCGAAATCCGAGGTCGTTTGCAAAATTCCCATTTTTAAGGGCCTGAATTCCATAGCGACTATTCAGAATTTTCAACTGGACATATCTTTTGATTCCCGCCATGAAATCTCGATTTTTCGGATTCGTTGGAAAGATATTATCAATTATATCCTATTATTTTTGGTTTCACTAAAATTCGGACTGTTTTACACCCGGTACATTCAATTGAAGTTTGAAATCGAATTATCGAACTACCGCGCCATTTTCAATTCTATTTATAATTATATATAATTATTTATATTCTAACGACGGCGTATATAATATATACGTTCGAATTATATTCAAAATAAATTTCTCGTCGATTTTATTTAAAATAATCTATTTTAAATGTTCAAAATTCGCTAAAATTGCCAAAATAAAAATTTTAAACTGGCTCAGATTTTCGGGTTGTTACAATCTCCCCCACTTAAAACTTTTCGTCCCCGAAAAGGAACAAAGTCGAAAATGGTTTGATTAATCAACTCTACGTTCAATTCGGCTTCCATTCTCCAACTTTTCAGTTTCTGAGAATTTTCAAATTCTTCAAAAATTCGGCTAACACCCTAAATTTTCAAAAAATTTCGCCATAACCTCCCCTGCACCGGGAGCCACGGGAAATTCCCGTAATTGCCATATAGGCCTTCTGATCTCCAAAAGAAAAAGAAAAATCCAAGCGGCTAGCCAATAGGCTCATAAAATCATCATCACCCAAACAAAACAGTAAATTATAGTAAACATGTACCTGTTTGTCGGGCAAACAAATTTTATTCTTCGGATCTAGCCTCCTTGCTATGACCTGTTCAATGTAAGTATTTGTATATGCAAGCAAATGCGACAAATTTTCAATAATATACAATATTTGGTGCAATTAGGCATAATGGTTAAAAATTATCAAACAAATAAACAATCAACACAAACATCAATCAATTAGTTAATTAGAGTTTCGAATTCATAATTTTGATACATATACAAAAAATCATGTTTTTGATGCCAATTCACAACAAATAAATCTATCTATATACGTTTTGATTCTCACACCAGTCGATTGAAACATATAGAAAGCACACCTTCGAAACACGAAAATAATTACTAATGATGACGCGTCAATCACCAGAATCAGGTCCGTGCGACTAGAGTGTAATTCTATATCTATCTAATATATTAAAACCTCGAATATAAGTTCATGACGCGTATATGCAAAATCTTTATATATTGGATTGTCCATATTCAAAATAAATAAATAATCAAATACCTATAAAATGGTTTAGATTTTCAAAACAAAATTATTTTCATTTGGAAAATATACTCTTCACACTAGTTCTAGGATACTACTGATCCTATCTCTAACGAGTTATTCTAATTGGATATTACTAATCCAATATCTGATGAATTCTTTCGTATGGTTCTAATGTGTCTTGTTCTCGAGCTCTGTAAACCAAAGCTCTGATACCAAATGTGAAAACCCGTTTCTTCCCCATTAAAGAAAGAGCGGATACTTTGAGAACAACACACAATAGAACGTAGACGGAAGAACATTTCATTGTTATTACAACAATTCCATCAAATACAAGAATATACAGAGTATAATTGAATAAATTACATTTGATAAATATCAGAGATTACAATAAATTACATAGCAGCGGAAAATAATATAAAGCACAACTGAAGGTGATATACAGATACAGAGTTTTTCGGATATCATTCCAGCTGTAAACCAGGATCCTGTGAATATAAATCTGCAAAACCAAAACTACTAGCTGCCCGTGCGGAAAATGAGGGCACCCAGAGTTTAGGTTAAAACAATAAACTCCAGGTCAGTCATGTGACTGGTGTGAGAACTAAAACAGTTATTTAAAATTTTACTTTAAAAGAGAGTAATTCAAGGGACCACGCCGTATAACACGGAACGGGTTTCCTCCCAAGAATACCAGTGCATAGAATAAACGGCGCAATGCTTTTTCGAAAAATGAAGCTATTATAAGACCCAGGTCCCATCACACAATGCAACGCAAGCCGGAGGATAGAGTTTTCCCTTATAATAGCCAAACATGCTTGGTACGTTTAAAACAAATCATTTGATACTATAATAAGTGTATAATGTCAAAACATTTCAATCATAAATATAAATCATAGACGGCATGAGTGCCCCATCCCACTATGTCGCCTTACTAGGCTCTATAAATAAAACCGAAATACACGTATTGGAAATTGGATTTCCGTCATGAGTCGAGGCAAGGGGCAAGCTCCTCTCCGCGTTCGAGACACTCTAGCAAATGTCCCAGGGCTACGCACTCTGGGCAACCCTTGGATGCTTCAGGGCCGGTCCTCACTTACGTTAGAGGATTGGCAATTCCTGAACACACGTTTCCCGGGCCTTACAGACCTATAATCGAGGCGCCTCGCATTCCAACAACCACATAGGTGAAAAGTATATAAATGTCAGGGCTGGTAAGTCACTGACACCACCAAAGCTAGAAAGAAACGTCGTGCTCTCCCTGCAGTCCGTATCCCGTTTTTGACTCATACCGAGGTGTGAGGCTCGCGAATTCACGTTATACACAAAGCTGCCACGTAGGCCGTGCTTTGATCGTTAACCACAAGACTTTGCTTTTCAACAAAAGCCTTGATCATTTCATCTCAGCGTGCCACACAGGCAATTCATGCCATGCGATTGATATCTATCGATATATAACCTCTAAGCTCGTACGTCTCAGAGAAGGGCGTTAAGCAAGAGAATAAATTCTCCACCGCCAAACAGATGTATATTTAACAGGAATCAATCAACACAGAATAAAATCCAATGTCAGACACACAATCCATTTACAAGTCCGTTCTGGGTCTGAACAGAACCGGAGGCACTTTCCTCGCATATCCATCCATCTCCAAGTACGTCTGGACGACCACCAACTATTTCCATCCTCTTGGGTGTACAGCCCAATCAGGATCGTCAGTAATTATCCAAACGATGTGAAGACTTCCGGTCTTCAACCACCGTCTTCATCTTCGACATATCGTCGAATCGGTTATTCAGAATGGGTATAAACCCGGCCTTTCCGAACAACCCGCGTATATTAAAACGTATGTTACACAAACACAACATACGCCTCATTCCAATTCAGAATGTTCTTTTATTCACAAAATCACATTTTTAGGGAAAGGTTCCCATTAATTTTATCCAAGATAAATTCTTTAAAATTAATCCTTTAATCATCCTTTTGATGTCGTTTCAAACCAAATTATGGTTTTCTGAACTAGTCGAGATTAGGGAACCACACCGAAGTAATTATTTATTTTATTTCCCAATCCCAACCTATTCATCCCATGAAGCAAAACTGGTGATACTCCATATCTAACACCATGGTGTTATCGGTAAAATTAATTACCATTTCACGTTCAAATCTAATTAAAGATTTAACTATCGCTTTGGAGCAAAACTGGCGATACTCCATTCTCGCTCATTTCTAAATTTGATAATTTAGATTATAGATTCGCATTTCAATCTAATTACAGATTCATTAAAACTCCTTTTACTGGGTTAATGAACTAGGTATTATTTAAAACACAGTTCACGACAAACCCAAATCACATTCTATTTATTATCGGGTTAAAGAACTAGTGTTATTTAAAACACCGTTCACGATAAACCCATTTCAAATCCAATCAAATATATTAGAAATTCCGATTATTTAAAACACCTTTTTAAATCTAATTTATTTATTTAAAAAAAATTGGGTTTTAAATTTAGTTCAAAACTACTTCATTTCGATAAAAATCCATTTTTATCTTTTCAAATATGGAGTTTTTCACCCCATTTTTTCCCAAATCATTTCTTATGATTTTACACAAATTATTGCTATTTCTAATAATTTTATTAAGGCCCGTACAATCGATTTCCAACAATGGCCATCGAACTGCACTTACATCGACCTTTTTCAAATTTGATTTGGACGTAACTCCAAATCCAACCGTTAGATTTGGAATTTCAAATATTCGTTAGAAAGCTCTTTTCGATACGAACCCAACGGTTCGGGTTTTAGGAGAATCCAACGGTCGGATCTCCCATAATTTCCGTTTGAAATAAATGGTCGAAATTCACGAACTGCCGCGGCGCGGCGCGTTCTATTCAGGCCATTTTATTATATGTATAATATATATAATATATATTTCATCGATTTCTATTTAAAACGAATTTTATAAATAGTTTTAAATTCGTTTCAAAAACAATTTCAACTTCCATTCCAATTCAAATCAAAATTGAATTTCTCTTTATAAATTCGTTTTAAAATTCATTTCTATTCAATTCAAATTTCAATTCAATTTGAATTCATTTCAATTCTCTATCTATTCAATTTGAATTCTTTTTCAATTCAATTCAATTTCAAAGTCGTTTTCTATTCGATTCAATTCAAATTGGTTTTCTATTCGATTCAATTCAAATTGGTTTTCTATTCGATTCAATTCAAATTGGTTTTCTATTCGATTCAATTCAAATTGGTTTTCTATTCGATTTAATTCGAAATCGTTTTATATTCAATTCATTTCGAAATCGTTTTCTTTTCTATTCAAATTCGATTGATTTTCTATTCTATTCAAATTCAAATTTCATTTCAAAATATTCGATTTCGAAATCACTTTTCAATATTCCTTTTAAAATGAATAAAATCGATATAAATCATTCACGTCAAAATGGCGTCAATCTAACCAACACGGCTTCATATACTTCTATTTTCAAATATTCTATTCAACAAATGAATATTTATTTTTGTCAACACACGACTAATCTCAACGAATGAGTACAGTCCACGTGTGACCATTTTTGTTAATTAATGTATTTTATAAAAATTAAGGTATCTATCATTTGATATTAAATCAGACTCCAACTGTAAATTAGTAAGAGAACGATTCCCTGAATATTAACTCCGAAGGCCGAAACCAACATCAGATCAATATCCAGGAGGCCACTCATCTCATCTATTTTCCAGCCGATTTCTAATTCTATATATGATAAAGATGTAAATTTTATTGTTAACATATTTCGTTCAACACATGACTAATCTCACCGGATGAGTACAGTCAACACATGAACCTTTATTTTATATTGATAAAGATGTAAATTTTATTGTTAAAATATTTCGTTCAACACATGACTAATCTCAACGGATGAGTATAGTCAACACATGAACCTTTATTTTATATTGATAAAGATGTAAATTTTATTGTTAAAATATTTCGTTCAACACATGACTAATCTCAACGGATGAGTACAGTCAACACATGAACCTTTATTTTATAATATTCTTTATTTTCTAAATTGGAATGAGGCCCAATCAATTACCATATAGCATTAACTATATGGATTTCCATACAACACATGTATATAATAGCATTGAAAAATAATCAACCATCAACCAAAGTGCACTACACTGTATAAGCATCAAATATAGATATCTAACGCTTATAACAGCCTGTCAATCAATCGATCGACATATTTAATCAATCAGGATGAGTGAACTTCAAATTTCATCCCTATACCCGTGTGGGGTTTCAAACAATCAAACACAGATTTTATTCGTGCAGTTGGGCGATGTGTAAAATTTATCGACCCAATCAATGTCCTTCAAATAGGTGCACATAAACAAACCGTCCGGTTTGTAAATGAATTTTTTATTTTATTCACTTCCACGTTAAAAATTATATTTTTAACGATAAAATATTTTATTTCAACACATGAATTTCTATTCAGTTCATTCTTTAAATAAAATGATATTTTTATTTTTCTAACATATTTTAGAAAATTTCGGCGGCATAACGGCACGATACTAGAAACGGGACAAGGCCTAGCCTTATCCCCGGTCTAGTGAAGGCCCACGCCATTCACACATCAATCAAATCCATTCATTTCACCAACAATTCAATTCAAATCTAATAATCCAACTAATCTATGCAACCAAACAAACAAGTCCATGGTCTGTGGACGATTGTGTCGGGTGCTACTAAACACCGTCTGCATCCTAGTATATATATAAAACTAGAAAAGAAATTGAAGAGTGAGAAATTCTCACCAATAGCTATCCAATCATCTTGACTCTTCTTTGATAGAAGTCTTCATCGTTCTCGCCTTTCGTCACTTTCGTCGCCCACAGTCACTACATATGTAAAAATCGAATTTTTACTTCGCTATTCAATATATAAAAATCGAATTTTTACTATGCTATTCAATATATAAAAATCGAATTTTTACTATGCTATTCAATATATAAAAATCGAACTTTTACAATCACGCTATATGGATAAAAATTCTATTTTTACATTGCTACTATATAGATAAAAATTATATTTTCACATCGATGTTCATATAGTAAAGATTATATTTTTATCACGCTATTCTTCATATAAAGATTTCGCCTTTTCAAATATAAAGATTTCGCCTTTTCAAATATAAAGATTTCGCCTTTTCAAATATAAAGATTTCGCCTTTTCAAATATCATCTTTTCTATTTTAAAACTATCGTCTTTTCTATTTTAAAAATATCGTCTTTATAGAGATAAACATCTAAATTTTATATAAATAAAAATCACTACTTTTGTTATATAAAAATAAAAATCAAAGCTTTTAAACAAAATAAAAATCAAATTTTTATATGTCATACCATAAAAAAAAAAAATCTTGCCTTTCTAATGTTAGTATACATATAAAAAAAAATCGTATTTTTCTAATGGCCTAACAATCATATTATTAACTTTTATTCCCTTTTTAAAAAAATATGTTATTTTTGTTTTACAAAATAAAGTTTATTTATAAAATAAAAAAAAGTAGATAAAAAATAAAATAGATAAATAAAAACATACCTACTACGCTTTACGCTGGACTAGGGGGGAGAAGAGAATACCGCGTCGGAGGTCATGGAGGGGCGGCAGGCCATACGACGGTGGTGGCAGGGGAAAGGGGTAGGGGTCTGCGCGGTTTTATGGTTTGTGGCTGAGGGGGGTCCGACGGTTGGGCGCAGGGTGGAGGCGGGTAGCGGTGGCGGTTAGGGCTTGTGGGGGATCGGTGATTTGGGGCTTCAATCAGAGGAGAGCGGAACGAGAAGGGGAAGTCGTGGAGGAGAGGGATCAGAGGTCAGCGACTGAAACTAGGGGGCGCCACGTTGGCGGCGGCGCGGAAGCTCCGGCGACGGGAAGAGGGGGCTCGATCGTCAGTTCTCCACCTTTTTTTCTTTTTTTTTCTTTTTTTTTGAGGGCGTTGACTGATAGTAAGAAGAGAGAGAAGAGGGAAATAAAAAGGGATATAAATATATATATTATTAATATTTCAATTTTGAAATATGTGCTTTCACATACGAACTCAAAACCCGACCCAACGATTGTCGCCCTAGCTACTTACCCCCATCCCGAACACAATGGGATATGTCACGAAGGCCAATTCGATCGTTTTGATCAGTTTTCGTTAAATTTACATTTAATTCATTATACTGAATTTTTAAACATATATTTCAAATTACCGGGGTCACATACTAAATTGAAAAATTCCTGAAAAATATTTTCTAGCTTCGTATTGACGATACGGTCCTAACAAAACTAGTTTCGTCAAATTCTGAGACCGTTTGAAAAATGGCCATTTTCCAGTCGATTAAAATCAACTGAAACTGGTCAAACGCGTTTTCCTTTGCCACGCTCACATATTGATTCGAAAAATTATGAAATTTGGAATCTAGCAATAATTTGACATCACGGACCCAACAAAAGTGGTTTCGTCGAAATCCGAGGTCGTTTGCAAAATTCCCATTTTTAAGGGCCTGAATTCGATAGCGACTATTCAGAATTTTCAACTGGACATATCTTTTGATTCCCGCTATGAAATCTCGATTTTTCGGATTCGTTGGAAAGATATTATCAATTAGATCCTATTATTTTTGGTTTCACTAAAATTCGGACTGTTTTACACCCGGTACATTCAATTGAAGTTTGAAATCGAATTATCGAACTACCGCGCCATTTTCAATTCTATTTATAATTATATATAATTATTTATATTCTAACGACGGCGTATATAATATATACGTTCGAATTATATTCAAAATAAATTTCTCGTCGATTTTATTTAAAATAATCTATTTTAAATGTTCAAAATTCGCTAAAATTGCCAAAATAAAAATTTTAAACTGGCTCAGATTTTCGGGTTGTTACAATCTCCCCCACTTAAAACTTTTCATCCCCGAAAAGGAACAAAGTCGAAAGTGGTTTGATTAATCAACTCTACGTTCAATTCGGCTTCCATTCTCCAACTTTTCAGTTTCTGAGAATTTTCAAATTCTTCAAAAATTTGGCTAACACCCTAAATTTTCAAAAAATTTCGCCATAACCTCCCCTGCACCGGGAGCCACGGGAAAATCCCGTAATTGCCATATAGGCCTTCTGATCTCCAAAAGAAAAAGAAAAAGCCAAGCGGCTAGCCAATAGGCTCATAAAATCATCATCACCCAAACAAAACAGTAAATTATAGTAAACATGTACCTGTTTGTCGGGCAAACAAATTTTATTCTTCGGCTCTAGCCTCCTTGCTATGACCTGTTCAATGTAAGTATTTGTATATGCAAGCAAATGCGACAAATTTTCAATAATATACAATATTTGGTGCAATTAGGCATAATGGTTAAAAATTATCAAACAAATAAACAATCAACACAAACATCAATCAATTAGTGAATTAGAGTTTCGAATTCATAATTTTGATACATATACAAAAAATCATGTTTTTGATGCCAATTCACAACAAATAAATCTATCTATATACGTTTTGGTTCTCACACCAGTCGATTGAAACATATAGAAAGCACACCTTCGAAACACGAAAATAATTACTAATGATGACGCGTCAATCATCAGAATCAGGTCCGTGCGACTAGAGTGTAATTCTATATCTATCTAATATATTAAAACCTCGAATATAAGTTCATGACGCGTATATGCAAAATCTTTATATATTGGATTGTCCATATTCAAAATAAATAAATAATCAAATACGTATAAAATGATTTAAATTTTCAAAACAAAATTATTTTCATTTGAAAAATATACTCTTCACACTCGTTCTAGGATACTACTGATCCTATCTCTAACGAGTTATTCTAATTGGATATTACTAATCCAATATCTGATGAATTCTTTCGTATGGTTCTAATGTGTCTTGTTCTCGAGCTCTGTAAACCAAAGCTCTAATACCAAATGTGAAAACCCGTTTCTTCCCCATTAAAGAAAGAGCGGATACTTTGTGAACAACACACAATAGAACGCAGACGGAAGAACATTTCATTGTTATTACAACAATTCCATCAGATACAAGAATATACAGAGTATAATTGAATAAATTACATTTGATAAATATCAGAGATTACAATAAATTACATAGCAGCGGAAAATAATATAATGCACAACTGAAGGTGATATACGGATACAGAGTTTTTCGGATATCATTCCAGCTGTAAACCAGGATCCTGTGAATATAAATCTGCAAAACCAAAACTACTAGCTGCCCGTGCGGAAAATGAGGGCACCCAGAGTTTAGGTTAAAACAATAAACTCCAGGTCAGTCATGTGACTGGTGTGAGAACTAAAACAGTTATTTAAAATTTTACTTTAAAAGAGAGTAATTCAAGGGACCACGCCGTATAACACGGAACGGGTTTCCTCCCAAGAATACCAGTGCATAGATTAAACGGCGCAATGCTTTTTCGAAAAATGAAGCTATTATAAGACCCAGGTCCCATCACACAATGCAACGCAAGCCGGAGGATAGGGTTTTCCTTTATAATAGCCAAACATGCTTGGTACGTTTAAAACAAATCATTTGATACTATAATAAGTGTATAGTGTCAAAACATTTCAATCATAAATATAAATCATAGACGGCATGAGTGCCCCATCCCACTATGTCGCCTTACTAGGCT
Source organism: Allium sativum (assembly GCA_030737875.1). NCBI lineage: Eukaryota > Viridiplantae > Streptophyta > Magnoliopsida > Asparagales > Amaryllidaceae > Allium > Allium sativum. Next base: position 695,772,709 of record CM060926.1, read on the forward strand.
CTATAAATAAAACCGAAATACACGTATTGGAAATTGGATTTCCGTCATGAGTCGAGGCAAGAGGCAAGCTCCTCTCCGCGTTCGAGACACTCTAGCAAATGTCCCAGGGCTACGCACTCTGGGCAACCCTTGGATGCTTCAGGGCCGGTCCTCACTTACGTTAGAGGATTGGCAATTCCTGAACACACGTTTCCCGGTCCTTACAGACCTATAATCGAGGCGCCTCGCATTCCAACAACCACATAGGTGAAAAGTATATAAATGTCAGGGCTGGTAAGTCACTGACACCACCAAAGCTAGAAAGAAACGTCGTGCTCTCCCTGCAGTCCGTATCCCGTTTTTGACTCATACCGAGGTGTGAGGCTCGCGAATTCACGTTATACACAAAGCTTCCACGTAGGCCGTGCTTTGATCGTCAACCACAAGACTCTGCTTTTCAACAAAAGCCTTGATCATTTCATCTCAGCGTGCCACACAGGCAATTTATGCCATGCGATTGATATCTATCGATATATAACCTCTAAGCTCGTACGTCTCATAGAAGGGCGTTAAGCAAGAGAATAAATTCTCCGCCGCCAAACAGATATATATTTAACAGGAATCAATCAACACAGAATAAAATCCAATGTCAGACACACAATCCATTTAAAAGTCCGTTCTGGGTCTGAACAGAACCGGAGGCACTTTCCTCGCATATCCATCCATCTCCAAGTACATCTGGACGACCACCAACTATTTCCATCCTCTTGGGTGTACAGCCCAATCAGGATCGTCAGTAATTATCCAAACGATGTGAAGACTTCCGGTCTTCAACCACCGTCTTCATCTTCGACATATCGTCGAATCGGTTATTCAGAATGGGTATAAACCCGGCCTTTCCGAACAACCCACGTATATTAAAACGTATGTTACACAAACACAACATACGCCTCATTCCAATTCAGAATGTTCTTTTATTCACAAAATCACATTTTTAGGGAAAGGTTCCCATTAATTTTATCCAAGATAAATTCTTTAAAATTAATCCTTTAATCATCCTTTTGATGTCGTTTCAAACCAAATTATGGTTTTCTGAACTAGTCGAGATTAGCGAACCACACCGAAGTAATTATTTATTTTATTTCCCAATCCCAACCTATTCATCCCATGAAGCAAAACTGGTGATACTCCATATCTAACACCATGGTGTTATCAGTAAAATTAATTACCATTTCACGTTCAAATCTAATTAAAGATTTAACTATCGCTTTGGAGCAAAACTGGCGATACTCCATTCTCGCTCATTTCTAAATTTGATAATTTAGATTATAGATTCACATTTCAATCTAATTACAGATTCATTAAAACTCCTTTTACTGGGTTAATGAACTAGGTGTTATTTAAAACACAGTTCACGACAAACCCAAATCACATTCTATTTATTATCGGGTTAAAGAACTAGTGTTATTTAAAACACCGTTCACGATAAACCCATTACAAATCCAATCAAATATATTAGAAATTCCGATTATTTAAAACACCTTTTTAAATCTAATTTATTTATTTAAAAAAAATTGGGTTTTAAATTTAGTTCAAAACTAGTTCATTTCGATAAAAATCCATTTTTATCTTTTCAAATATGGAGTTTTTCACCCCATTTTTTCCCAAATCATTTCTTATGATTTTACACAAATTATTGATATTTTTAATAATTTTATTATGGCCCGTACAATCGATTTCCAACAATGGCCATCGAACTGCACTTACAGCGACCTTTTTCAAATTTGATTTGGACGTAACTCCAAATCCAACCGTTAGATTTGGAATTTCAAATATTCGTTAGAAAGCTCTTTTCGATACGAACCCAACGGTTCGGGTTTTAGGAGAATCCAACGGTCGGATCTCCCATAATGTACGTTTGAAATAAATGGTCGAAATTCACGAACTGCCGCGGCGCGGTGCGTTCTATTCAGGCCATTTTATTATATGTATAATATATATAATATATATTTCATCGATTTCTATTTAAAACGAATTTTATAAATAGTTTTAAATTCGTTTCAAAAACAATTTCAACTTCCATTCCAATTCAAATCAAAATTGAATTTCTCTTTATAAATTCGTTTTAAAATTCATTTCTATTCAATTCAAATTTCAATTCAATTTGAATTCATTTCAATTCTCTTTCAATTCAATTTGAATTCTTTTTCAATTCAATTCAATTTCAAAGTCGTTTTCTATTCGATTCAATTCAAATTGGTTTTCTATTCGATTCAATTCAAATTGGTTTTCTATTCGATTCAATTCAAATTGGTTTTCTATTCGATTCAATTCAAATTGGTTTTCTATTCGATTTAATTCGAAATCGTTTTATATTCAATTCATTTCGAAATCGTTTTCTTTTCTATTCAAATTCGATTGATTTTCTATTCTATTCAAATTCAAATTTCATTTTAAAATATTCGATTTCGAAATCAATTTTCAATATTCCTTTTAAAATGAATAAAATCGATATAAATCGTTCACGTCAAAATGGCGTCAATCTAACCAACACGGCTTCATATACTTCTATTTTCAAATAAGCTATTCAACAAATGAATATTTATTTTTGTCAACACACGACTAATCTCAACGAATGAGTACTGTCCACGTGTGACCATTTTTGTTAATTAATGTATTTTATAAAAAATTAAGGTATCTATCATTTGATATTAAATCAGACTCCAACTGTAAATTAGTAAGAGAACGATTCCCTGAATATTAACTCCGAAGGCCGAAACCAACATCAGATCAATATCCAGGAGGCCACTCATCTCATCTATTTTCCAGCCGATTTCTAATTCTATATATGATAAAGATGTAAATTTTATTGTTAAAATATTTCGTTCAACACATGACTAATCTCACCGGATGAGTACAGTCAACACATGAACCTTTATTTCATATTGATAATGATGTAAATTTTATTGTTAAAATATTTCGTTCAACACATGACTAATCTCAACGGATGAGTACAGTCAACACATGAACCATTATTTTATATTGATAAAGATGTAAATTTTATTGTTAAAATATTTCGTTCAACACATGACTAATCTCAACGGATGAGTACAGTCAACACATGAACCTTTATTTTATAATATTCTTTATTTTCTAAATTGGAATGAGGCCCAATCAATTACCATATAGCATTAACTATATGGATTTCCATACAACACATGTATATAATAGCATTGAAAAATAATCAACCATCAACCAAAGTGCACTACACTGTATAAGCATCAAATACAGATATCTAACGCTTATAACAGTCTGTCAATCAATCGATCGACATATTTAATCAATCAGGATGAGTGAACTTCAAATTTCATCCCAATACCCGTGTGGGGTTTCAAACAATCAAACACAGATTTTATTCGTGCAGTTGGGCGATGTGTAAAATTTATCGACCCAATCAATGTCCTTCAAATAGGTGTACATAAACAAACCGTCCGGTTTGTAAATGAATATTTTATTTTATTCACTTCCACGTTAAAAATTATATTTTTAACGATAAAATATTTTATTTCAACACATGAATTTCTATTCAGTTCATTCTTTAAATAAAATGATATTTTTATTTTTCTAACATATTTTAGAAAATTTCGGCGGCATAACGGCACGATACTAGAAACGGGACAAGGCCTAGCCTTATCCCCGGTCTAGTGAAGGCCCACGCCATTCACACATCAATCAAATCCATTCATTTCACCAACAATTCAATTCAAATCTAATAATCCAACTAATCTATGCAACCAAACAAACAAGTCCATGGTCTGTGGACGATTGTGTCGGGTGCTACTAAACACCGTCTGCATCCTAGTATATATATTTAACTAGAAAAGAAATTGAAGAGTGAGAAATTCTCACCAATAGCTATCCAATCATCTTGACTCTTCTTTGATAGAAATCTTCATCGTTCTCGCCTTTCATCACTTTCGTCGCCCGCAATCACTACATATGTAAAAATCGAATTTTTACTTCGCTATTCAATATATAAAAATCGAATTTTTACTATGCTATTCAATATATAAAAATCGAATTTTTACTATGCTATTCAATATATAAAAATCGAATTTCTACAATCACGCTATATGGATAAAAATTCTATTTTTACATTGCTACTATATAGATAAAAATTATATTTTCACATCGATGTTCATATAGTAAAGATTATATTTTTATCACGCTATTCTTCATATAAAGATTTCGCCTTTTCAAATATAAAGATTTCGCCTTTTCAAATATAAAGATTTCGCCTTTTCAAATATCATCTTTTCTATTTTAAAAATATCGTCTTTTCTATTTTAAAAATATCGTCTTTATAGAGATAAACATCTAAATTTTATATAAATAAAAATCACTTCTTTTGTTATATAAAAATAAAAATCAAAGCTTTTAAACAAAATAAAAATCAAATTTTTATATGTCATACCATAAAAAAAAATCTTGCCTTTCTAATGTTAGTATACATATAAAAAAAAATCGTATTTTTCTAATGACCTAACAATCATATTATTAACTTTTATTCCCTTTTTAAAAAAATATGTTATTTTTGTTTTACAAAATAAAGTGTATTTATAAAATAAAAAAAAAGTAGATAAAAAATAAAATAGATAAATAAAAACATACCTACTACGCTTTACGCTGGACTAGGGGGGGGGGGGGAGAAGAGAATACCGCGTCCGAGGTCATGGAGGGGCGGCAGGCCATACGACGGTGGCGGCAGGGGAAAGGGGTAGGGGTCTGCGCGGTTTTATGGTTTGTGGCTGAGGGGGGTCCGACGGTTGGGCGCAGGGTGGAGGCGGGTAGCGGTGGCGGTTAGGGCTTGTGGGGGATCGGTGATTTGGGGCTTCAATCAGAGGAGAGCGGAACGAGAAGGGGAAGTCGTGGAGGAGAGGGATCAGAGGTCAGCGACAGGAACTGGGGGGGGGCACGTTGGCGGCGGCGTGGAAGCTCCGGCGACGGGAAGAGGGGGCTCGATCGTCATTTCTCCACCTTTTTTTCTTTTTTTTTTGAGGGCGTTGACTGATAGTAAGAAGAGAGAGAAGAGGGAAATAAAAAGGGATATATATATATTATTAATATTTCAATTTCGAAATATGTGCTTTCACATACGAACTCAAAACCCGACCCAACGATTGTCGCCCTAGCTAATTACCCCCATCCCGAACACAATGGGATATGTCACGAAGGCCAATTCGATCGTTTTGATCAGTTTTCGTTAAATTTACATTTAATTCATTATACTGAATTTTTAAACGTATATTTCAAATTACCGGGGTCACATACTAAATTGAAAAATTCCTGAAAAATATTTTCTAGCTTCGTATTGACGATACGGTCCTAACAAAACTAGTTTCGTCAAATTCTGAGACCGTTTGAAAAATGGCCATTTTCCAGTCGATTAAAATCAACTGAAACTGGTCAAACGCGTTTTCCTTTGCCACGCTCACATATTGATTCGAAAAATTATGAAATTTGGAATCTAGCAATAATTTGACATCACGGACCCAACAAAAGCGGTTTCGTCGAAATCCGAGGTCGTTTGCAAAATTCCCATTTTTAAGGGCCTGAATTCCATAGCGACTATTCAGAATTTTCAACTGGACATATCTTTTGATTCCCGCTATGAAATCTCGATTTTTCGGATTCGTTGGAAAGATATTATCAATTAGATCCTATTATTTTTGGTTTCACTAAAATTCGGACTGTTTTACACCCGGTACATTCAATTGAAGTTTGAAATCGAATTATCGAACTACCGCGCCATTTTCAATTCTATTTATAATTATATATAATTATTTATATTCTAACGACGGCGTATATAATATATACGTTCGAATTATATTCAAAATAAATTTCTCGTCAATTTTATTTAAAATAATCTATTTTAAATGTTCAAAATTCGCTAAAATTGCCAAAATAAAAATTTTAAACTGGCTCAGATTTTCGGGTTGTTACAAACGAATTATGTTGGCGACTTCATTGATTTTATGCTTATTCCGGTCTGTAGATATCCATTGTTTCATATGTATAAATGAATGTGATATGTTTGATGTCGTTTGAATAACAGATACTTCTTCCTACATGTATGTTGTATGCTACATTTTGTAACTGATCACTAAACCTTTTTGTTTGTCAACTTTTTTCTGTATCTTATACAACTGTAGTTGATTGACATTCAGTTTTGTTATTTCTACTTTATCGTCCATAGAGATGCAAAGCATTTTTCTTTTGTGCTACTTGCATGATAGGAGAGCACTAATGGACTCTTTTTTTTTTGCTTTTATAAACATTATAGGACATACAATGCAATGAGCTACAAAAAGCCCGAATTTGTTTTCCTTGAAAACATATGATCCTTTTTTTGGTAGCATAACAAAATAATTTATCATAAATGATGTCTAAAAATAAAAGGTAGATCTGTTATTTTTTATGTAAAGCTCAATCTTCAATGTAATTTGTGCTTACCTCTCTCATGTTTTCCTGATTTCATTTGCAGCTTACACCAAGCATGGGTATATATGATATAATGCAAAGCATAAAAAGTGCAGTTGCTACCAACTGTGTAGGCTATGCCTATAAGTTAGTTGGATTTCTTCTTACTACTGGAGGGAAGGTTTTACTACTATTGCTTCCACTAAATAACTAAAATACCACTAGAAAGATTTCCCATGTTCAAAGGTTTATCTTTTGAGTTGCATTATTAATATTCAATGTGAACTTCTATAACTTGCAACACCATCCCAGTGTGATAGCAGATCTATGTTTCTTGGTTATTTATCATTTGAATGAGTTGCTTTCTCCCATTGTACTTTAACTTGAACCTAAAGTTTTAAGCTTCAGCAATTTTGAGGGGATAGTTTTGGAAAGGCGGCATTAAATTTTAGTTGCAAGTTCCACACTTTTCTTCCCTTACTGATTTTTCTTACATCTATCGTATGATGGGTTGTTTATTTATGGTATGATAAAGGGTAATCGTGTAGCAATACATCTTTGTCGAATTGCACTATAGTCTTATGCAGGGTCTGCACGTGGCTCGATTATAATTTAGCTGTTCAATTTAATATATGTTATAAGTGTTTGTGTTTATTAACAACCATTTGAATAAGCTGATGATATTCAAAAAAAATGAAGCAAATGAGCTTCTTTGAATCAAAAACTATCTTTATGGGGGAGTTGGCTTTATGGGGATTTGGCCCAGAAGACAGGCCAACCTATTGACAAGGTACACAGATTTGTCCAACAAAAAATCATTATTTTAGAAACCAATTCTGTAACGTGCAGAAGCCTTTCCTACAACATGCATTTTCATCACCGCACAAGCACAACAAACATGCATCATCCATCAAACATCCAACATATACCCAAGACACAAATGTTTCATCGATGTTCTCATTAAATTTTAATATAAACAACGTCCTCATTTACCAACGGTCTTTCCCGATTTTTCACTAACTACACATTTCATGTTAAAATTCAATATAAAATCTTAGGTGTTGACTCTTTTTCTTTGAATTTATGTTTGAAGGTTATGTCGTTGCTCCTTGGCTTGCATATGAACTTTCTTTTTCTTTATTTTTTCACACCAGCTGTCGACCGCATTGTTTGCTGATTGTTCCTTTTGATAAATTAATTATTTATAATTCATTTAAGGGTAAGGCTTTAATGTGCTCAAAATGGTTTCTTTAATTAAACGTTATGATTGCTATTTGTATGTCTTAGTCTTTTTAATTAAATTAGCTTATAGTTGTCGTATTGATAAATATATGAATGGATCTGATACATGCTTTACCTATGGTAGTTTCCATAGCAACATCTCTCACATATATGTATACAATTATTTTTAGTAACTGTCCATTTGAATTAAAATTCTTGCCATAACCAAATTGATATTTTTATGGTAAGTTGGCTCAGTCCTAGGTTATTTCCAATTTTACTTTGATTTTCTTACAGATAGGAATTTTAAATCATATTCTTTCTCCGTAAGATAATTTAGTTTACCCGGAAAAAGTTCATTGATACTATATATACATACATATATATATATATATTAATACTGAAAAAGATTACCCTTTTTATATTCAATATTTTATTCATTGGTGTTTCTAATTTAGGGTGAATATTTTTGTCTTTTCTCGTACAATCCAGTGAATATTTATAAGAAATACTTTTTTTCTAATGTTACTTCTCAGTCTATCATTTTTACTAATACTTATTTATTTCTCACTTTGACCCGATGTAAGTGAAATAATTTCTCTTATTTTGACCCACAATAGTGAAATATACTCCTGATCTTTTCCATTTTTCACCAACTCATTTGGTAGACATTTAATTTTGGCACCTTAATTAATCTTCGGTTGTTAACATTTGCAGATAAAAGGTTTCCTGTTTTTGTTGTAAGTGAAAGATTGGTAGGAAGTAGTAGCATATTGTATACCAATTGGTAGGCGCATCAAGCCAACAACTTTAATTCACTGTTGGCAGAACCACTTTAACTCTAGCTTCTCCACATTTGATTGTTGCATTTTAAATTTACTGCAGTATATACTCCTTCAGGAATAATTTAGATGTATTTGAACCCTTCTACTGAAACAAATTTGATATTTATTTTATTTTATTTATTCTGTATGCTATTGATTTACTTCTGCTAACTGATTAATTTTCATGGAGCTTTTGTTTTTCAAAATTTGACTTTGTGAGATTTTTGAACCATTTAGAAAAACTTCATGTAAATAAGAAAATTGAAGTTTGTAAACACAAAGGAAAAGGTAACATATTCGAACTTCATAAGGTATCATGAAGTCAGCAAGAAAGAATGGACAAATCACACAAAATTCAAATATTTATATTTTAATATAAATGGACAGATCACATTTTTCTTTAAGGACAACGAACGGAAAGATGTACACATCGATGGCAACTCTCAAGTTTCAATTGAATAAAATCGAAAGGAAAAAAATCAAGAGCATTAATTGAAATTTTGCAAAAAATAAAAACAAATTATGGAAAGTTCAGCATACATAGTTTAATTACTTACGAATATTGTATCTCCAGACGCTAAATGCGAAAACCATTTCGGATTGTTCTATGTTTTAATTGATACAATATAACATTATTTTTCATTGACAAAACTATCTTTATTCATTTAACATTTCACTAATGGTTACATAAACTTCCATATAATTTATTCATTCAACTTAAGAAAAATGAATTTATCATTGTCAAAATACAAATATGAGGAGTTCTACTATATCATGCATGACTTTTGTTTTACGTAAATTTGAAAGGTTAAAAAATTTATATGCTTTGATTTCAAGTGAACGAATGTATATCTATAAAATATTTCATTTTGAATTCTTTAGCAAAGTGAAATCGGATTAATGCCAAAAATTACATTAATGAGTTGTGTGTGTATTTTTTTATTCTATGATAATAAGTTAACTTACATGTAAATATTCTCTATGCATATTATGACCATCATTTAAATAAAGAAAATTTTCAAGTGTTCTTTGCATACGTCCAACGGACGTGCCAAACATACTAGTTAAATATAATATAACACTTAACCACTTATATTATAACTAATTAATTAATTACTTTGATCATTAAAAATCATGGGGAGATAGTTTTGCTCCCCTCACATTCAAAACACTCGACTTCTATATCCTGCACAAATTTCATGTTTTAAGTTAACACATAATTAATTATAATGATTATTTCCTAATTAGTTTAAATATATAGTTAATTAAATTTCACCATTTTGGTTCGATCAGATTTAAATTACCCAAGGCCAAATAAACTTATGTATCTGTCTTCTGTTCCAGTTTTATGGCCCTAATGTTGAATTCTTCCTGTACAACTTTTCTCCATCGGTCCTTGCATACAAGGATTACTCACGTTAAGCAACAATTTGATTTTAAAAATAATTAATCAGGGTTAGTCAAACTTAATCACCTACTCATATTAAAGGGTGCGTTTTTTACAGGTCCCTATTAAGTTTCAAAATTATGCTCACATCCGGTCATAGTTTATAATGTAAATCCACCCCCTATATTTGAATTCTCGCTTCCTACGTTTGTCGATCTGTTGCCTACTTTGTAGTTCCGCCTTTTGCTTCTTTTCACGTCGCCTTCCCCATTTCCAGCCAGAAAACATTGCGGAACTATATAAAAAAAGGTTTTCTAAAATCATAAAATAATCCCAGAAGTCTACACCAATCAAAAAAAAAAAGTTGCATACATGTATGCAACTATTGTCTATAGTTGCATACATGTATGCAACTATTGCATAAAGGAAATTCAGCTAACTTTTTAGCCTGTAGATTTGTTTCACAGATGTGTGCATGTTTTCGGATTATTTGCACAGTTGAATGCAAATTACAATGAACTGAGTTTCATGGTTATGAATTAGTGCACATTTTCATGCAAGAATGAAGCAATACTTGCACAGAAATATGAAAAAAAATCAAATACGAAATGCAACACTGGAATACTAGCATATATATATGCATAAAATTGTAGTTTGTGCATAATATTATGGATTTAACTGCATCGTTTTTTTTGCTGTTTTTTGCTTTTTGCGTGTTTTTTAACTTTTTTCTGAGTGATTTTTTTGTCGACTGCATTATTTAATTAAATAATAATTTTCATATTTTTGTTTTCAAAAAAAATAATAATTTCCATATTTTTTTTATTTTTTTCCATTTTTTGCTACTTTTGAAAAATAGGAACCTAATTTATAATAAGTTTATGACCAGATGTAAGCCTAATTAAGTTTGCTTTTAGGGACTCAAGTGTAACACCCCGTATTTTCTGTGAACATTAAAGTAACAAATGAAAGTATAATTAATTTTTACAGGAAGAATTAAGGGAAAGGGTTATGCCATTTCGTTCGTCTCGGAATTCTTCTTGAGATAGAGTCCGAGTTTGCATAAATCAGACTCCACATGAAGAAGTTTTGGCACGTAGAAGTTTCAGGAATTTAAAGTAAAAACCAGCCCGAATTCGAATTTAAAGTTTCAAAATTCACACCACACACCGGGGCTTGGCGAGAAATTTCCCGCCCAGGACCCAGGTCGACTAGAGGGTCGATCTGGGTAAAACAGGTCGACCATAGGGTCGACCTAGGGGTCGACCTCCCCCGCTTTTCCAAATCCGTGGATATATTCATTTTTCTGCATTTAGACGCCCGTTCTGACAAGATTCGTTGCTCCTAAGCTATTTAAACACCCCTAAACCTCACTTTCTCAACACACAGCTTCATTTTTCCTGTACTCTACCCTTATTCATATCAAAAGAATTCAAAGATGGGGTTATGCTGCTCAAGTCCATCGTAGAAATCAAGTTTAAAGTTCTAGTAGAGATTCAAAGGCTAATTCAACGTCTTCAGCAACTATTTCTAAGAATCAAATCAAATCTAAATTAGAAAAACAAATAGTCTACTTCAAGGGAGAGCTATTCAGTTTTAGAATACAATCCCAGAATTCAAGACTCTTCTGTAATTTGTAAGTTCACGTTACTTTCAAAAATAAAAGTTAATTGTGATTATGACATTGTAATAAATATGGATCTGAGATTATGCCTACCCATTGGATCTATCTCATTGCTAATATTATGTCCGTTCTTTGTCCCTTCTTCCCTTTTTGTTTTATAGCTAGGCTACTGCGAGCCTGAGCCAGATCTCATAAGAGATGAACTTACGTTGGAAATAAAATTGGGCACAAATTATGATTTGGACAGGACCAACGCAAAAATTTGGGAAAAGAATTAAATTGTGAATAATTGGGCATAATTGAGTTGTAACTGATTTGAGGACATAACACATTCAAAACATAAAGTATCGGACATATGACTTAAGATTTGAGGCATAAAGTATTGGACATATGACTTGAGATTTGAAGCATAAAGTATTGGACATATGACTTGGGATTTGGGGCATAAATTGAACTGTAAATATAAGGCATAGTACATGTTGTGGTTAATATCTAAAATTGGGGCATACACACAAATATATATATATAGACACACACACACACACACACATATATATATATATATATCATAGTTTATGATCTGGAAGAAGAAGATTAGGATGTATAGTGATGTATGGCTTAGACATGAAAGCAAGAATTTCCTTTGTTTTGTAAGTCAGTTACTTTTTAGATTTGAACACCTAAATCTAATTATGACATGTAATAAAACGGATATGAGAATATGCCTGATATAAGTTATCCTTTCAATGAAATCCGTGCTTGAATATATATATATATCTTTGGGAATCAATTTTGACTATGAAACTGGTCCAATCATATCTATCCTTGTTGTATATTGGAATTGTAATCCTTTTTATGTTCGTGACATAATTCTTATCATATCTATATGCCTGCGATGTATTCCTTGCAAAACTTGTCTTTTTAGTACATCAAGTTTATTGGACCATTAGTTCTTATCATCCTATGACTATGCCTATTCTTACGATGTTCCATCTTGCTTCTCCCCTTATATTATGAATCTTGAGTTGAATCTCAAAATACGTACATTGTGAATGCGGGGGAAATTGGGTATAACATGAAATTGACATTATTTGGCATAATTTGGAACATGTAACATGGCATAACTATTAAGATGCAATTTGACATGAATTATGGAATATGTAATTTGACATATTGAACCTAGAATTGGCATGAACGACAAAGTATGAAGTTGGCATATAAATCAAGTTTTGGGCAAAATTGTTATTGTTGCGAATTTGGGGTAACTTGAGCAATAAATGTAGATTGGATGTAAAATGTAACATGACTAGTTTTGGTGAATTTGTTAATTAGCATGTAAAATCTAGATTTGGGTATATAGGGTAAATGTGTAAATTAAAGATGAACATGCCTAACCCGAGGTTAGATTGAGTTGTGGTGTAAAACTGCCCGGAACCGCCCGGCACATCCAGTAACCACAACAACACCTATCTAATGTGAGAGGTTAGTGCATCATGCCCAAGAAAAACCCGAGGTTAGATTGAGTTGTGGTATAAAACTGCCCAGAACCACCCGGAACCGCCCGGCACATCCAGTAACCGCAACAAAACATATCTAATGTGAGAGGTTGGTGCATTAATAAATCAATTAATGCTAGTGAACAAGATGAATGAGTAGGGTTAGGTTCATAGGAACACTTAACCAATATGGCAAGATGGATTACTAGGGTTAAGTAAATAGGAAACACTTAACCTGTATAGCATGATGAATGGTAGGTTAAGTAATAAGAAACACTTAACCAATATAACTTAATTTGTGATAAAGTTAAGTTAAAACAATAGGGCAACACTTAACCAATATAACTTGATTTGTGGTAGGACTAAGTTAACACAAGAAGGCAACACTTAACCAAAGTAATATGACAAGTAGGTGGGTTAAATTAGCTTGAATTGATTGAAGACACTTAACCAATACAACATGATGAACACGTGGGGTTAAGTTAACAAGAAAATACTTAACCAATATAATTTGATGAACGAACGGGGTTAAGTTAATAGGAAACACTTAACCAATCTAACATGATAAGTGGGAAGGGTTAAGTTAATAAGAAACACTTAACCAACATGACACGATGAATGGGTGGGTTATGTTAACATGAATGGACAACACTTAATCAATATGACATAATATGCGGGAGGGTTGGGTTATGTTAACATGAATGGACAACACTTAATCAATATGACATAATATGCGGGAGGGTTAAGTACATATCGGGTTGGTGGGTAATATTTGTACATATAGGCCCACAAAACTTAACCGTTAAATAAATATGCTTGAATCGATGGAAGGGTTAAGTACATCTCGTGTAGGTGGGTAATATTAGTACATATAGGCCCACACAACTTAACCGTTAAATAGACATGCTAGAATCAGTGGGAGGGTTAAGTACATCTCGTGTAGGTGGGTAATATTTGTATATATAGGCCCACAAACTTAACCAATAGGAAACCATAGTAACTGGGACCCATTTCAGTAGTAACTTACATAGATGTATCATGGTACCCTGAAACTAGGCAGGTTGGGGCATGATTACTTGGATGATTATAAGCGGTCAAAAGAAGCGGCATGGCGTACGTTAGTGTTGGTTCCGACGGTTTACGGGCATGCACGTACTCCGGAGTAGGAAAAAGCAGGCATTGGGTACCGGTAGTTATACACTGTGCATCTTGAATCGTATTGGGTCGCTATCATAAGGATTGATACACCATATGGTGAGACCAACACAGGGTATCTACGCGCAAGAGAGGGTCGATAGACACAGACATTTGGAACATGAATACAAGTAAGGGAGCCGATCGATAGGGTATTAAGGGTACATCTAACATGTTCATGGCAATTAGGCTGATTGAGGTGGAATCCTCACAACATATGTACACCTCAAGGCTACCACCATTTTTGGGATTGGGATCACGTTGTAATATTGTCATTTTATACAGATTACTAGTTGGGACACTAGTTAGGTGGTGTAGAGATATATATAAAATTCAGAATAACAAAGTAGTAGCTAAGCATAGAAAGATTAGAAGCGCATTCAGTTCATCTTGCTTTATCATACCTTATGCTTATCCTATGTTATCTTGTTATCCCTGTTATCACGGTATTGTCTTATATTCAGTTTATTCATGTCAAGATGCTTTTGCCTATTTATATGCTAAAAGTCACTGGAGTTACCAGACTTATGTCTGACCTAGTTTTGTTTCACCTCTTTTCTTCCATTTCCCTCCCCTCTAGGTTCACAGGGAGGAAATGTTACCACTTAGCTCAGTTTTCTTTCCAAGCTCGAAGATAGTCGATGTTGTGCTTTGGACTCTCTCTCTCCCACTGCTATGGCTGGTTCATGCTTTATTTGGGGAAATATCATTGTTGTTTTTATGCTTCGTTTATATTTGGAAATTTTTAGATCAAGACAAGAGTTCTATGTATTACTTTTAAGTATGATTGAGACAACCGTTGTAAAAGCTTGGCTGAACCATATTGTTTATAAAATGACTTTATTTTCCGCTACTTTATTTGTCTGTCTTGTGATTTATCTGCATCTTTTACCTAAAATGTTCCACCAAAGTTAAGGAATTCCCTTTGTGAGTGACCTTTAATGAAGGTGGGGTGTTTCACTTGGTATCAGAGCTGAAGGTTACTGGATCAGATAAAAGATTTGAAAAAATATATTTTCAAAATGGTTTTAAAAGAAGTATTTTCAAAATAAAAGTTTTGTTTTAAAGGCATATTCCTCAAATCCATATGCACTATCTTTTGATCCTTCGTTTGAATCCTTATTTCCTTCTTTCCTGAGTCTCCGGGGCTCCTGGCTTTCTGGGAGGTAACCTCATCGCGGCATGGTTCCTAGGCTTGATGAGACAACGACACTTGTCAGAGAGAAAATAAGTGCCCAACTTCCATCTATAGCCGCAGTAGTTTCACCTACGGCTAATTTTCTATTAAGCTTTATAGGGTTTTCCGTGCGATGGAGGCATCTTTCAAGAGACTTGTCAACAAGTTACACAAGGATGGCAAAGATGAGAATGAGGGAGTTTGACTAAGGATCACAACCCAAGGATGAAGAACTCATGGATATAGACTTGGTTCACAAAGGAGGTGAGGAAAAAATAGTAAAACCTAAGACAAGAGGAAGTATCTTTATTATGGTATAACAGGTCGTATAATTAAGAACAAGGCGAGAACAAATGACAACATTTTCAGAAGGGCAAATACACGTTCTCATCGCCAACGTACCTGAGAGGGAGGTAGCAAGATTTTTGTTAAAGGAGTTTAGTTTTTCCTCTTTGATCATCATGTTAGTACTCTTTTTGATTTTAGCGCTTCACATTCGTTTATATCTGCTTCCATAGTGGAGTCTCTGCACCTTAGTACTTGTATAGTAGAAGATCCCATTATTGTCTCTCAAATCCAATTTGTGGTTCGGCTCATTTATCTTTGGTATGTAAGGATTTGAGAATAGCTATATTAATTCTTATGTTTTTGGTTCCATGGGCTATGGGTTGATTCTAGGCATGGGATGGTTAGCTAGTAATTGTGAAAGGAGGCTAGTTAGACTTTCGACTTGCCTCGGTTATACCCACGAAATTTCATATGATCCTAAGGGATCAGTTTGTCATAGCTACCTAGAATCACTTTATGCATTTATCGATGATTCTCGATTCGTTGGAGTAGTCCATGAGTATGCGGATGTTTTGATTAGGTTAGGGTTTTCCCCCTAAAACTCAAGACAGGCTTCCACATATATCTAGTTGACAACGCAAAGTCAGTTATGCGATCAACGATAGTTTTGGAGCAAGATTGGCGAGGGTTGCCAGAGTCGGTTAAGTGCTCAATTGTTTAGATGTTTTGCCAGTATCATCTCACATAAATCTTCCAAATTCGGAGGAGATATTCCTTGGGTGCTTGTCTGATATTGGTTTAGGCCTTTGGGGCTTTAACTTGAGGGATGTCGAGTTCGACTAGGATGATTTGCATGAGAAATAAATGGTTGTGGCTAGTGCCCTAAGTAAGACTGACCTTAAGAGAGGTAAAAAGTACGTAGCAACCTTTAGCTTTAGACCCTCAGATTTGCGACATGATGGATAAGCTAAGTAGTAGAGTGACCTCTAATCCTCTTAGTATATACACTTGGTATCATGGCTCACACCTGTTTATCTTGGAACGATAGTTCAACTGCATTGGATACCCTCTAGCATATTAAGTGATCGAGGTCCTAGTGGGTTTTGGAAATTGTAACACCCCGTAATTCTGTGACATTAAGATTCTCAAATTAAAGTATAATTAATTTTTAAAAGAAAAATTAAAAAGAAAAAGATCCATGCAGTTGTTTAATTTAAGTATTGTAACTAACATGAAAAAAAAGAGGTAAGGAGAGAACAATAATTATTATTGTTCTAAGACTTATTTACAAAAGCCTCTGTAGCTCAGTTGGTTAAGGCATTGGATTGGTAGCATGGAGGTCGGGGGTTCGAACCCCGGCGGCGGCATAAATTTTTATCATTGTTTTAGAGAGGGCCAACTAAACATGCAAATATATGTACGTATACAAATTCAAAATTTGAAAGGATAAGAACGTACGTATAAGGAAATAAAGAAAAAATATATATATACATATGAGAAATATAAATATATATATATATATACAAAAATATATGTATACGAAAGATAAAATTCAAGATAAGGCTACAGTCAATGAAATATGGCAACATCATTTGAATTTTGAAAATAAAATGAAAGTTGTGCGTATGTATATACGCGTAAAATGGTCGTTAGAGGAATTGTATACATATAAGAATATTTCATGTGAATAAAACAGTTAAATAAATTCCAGAAATTCAAAAGTTTGAAAATCAAACTTTTACGCCAAAATAGCTTGTGGGACCCAATGCTGACTCAGCACTGCGTGTATGATAAGGTTTGGCTAGATTCATCTACGTACCTGGACTATTTTCTTAACTAGGTTCAATGCTGACTCAGCGCTGCGTGTACGATAAGGTCTTGAGCAGCTATATAAACAGCCCTAGTCTTCATTCTCTTTGCACCAATTCTCTTCTATCCTTATGCTGCTAAGATTCATGGCTTCTTCCCCTCCTCTAAATTTTCTTAAATAAATAAAATAAAATATGATTCAAGACGAGGAGATGCTGCTAAAAGACTTTTAAGGAGGGATTCAAATCAAAGTTTCAAGTGAAGAATTCAAAGGCTAGCTCAAACAAGTTTCAAGCAACGACGCACGAATCATAGCCATGCTTTCCTTCTTTTCTAGATCTATTTTCTGTAAGTTGGTTATTTCTAGATCTGAATATTTTGTTTTATTTGTGACATGAAATTAAAGGAATAAAGGAATATGCCAAATCTCTCTCTCTCTCTCTCTCTCTCTTCGAATCTGTGTTTATACTCTTGGACTGAATTAAGAACTATTATGATTCGAGGACAAATAAGACTGTAACCGTGACTATGACTATAGAACTGTGGCCTTTGAAAGCATATGCCTTTGGACTATGACATAAGCCTTTGATTTTGGGACATATAAACATTGCCTATGACAATGACTTATGACTATGGGAATTATTTTCCTTTTGGACTACGAACATCGCATATGACTATGGACATTTCCTATGACTGTGACTGTGACTACAAGGATTATTTCCTTGACTAGGCCTATACCTTTGATTTGGACATAAACTATTACTTATGACATAATGAGAACAACTGTGATTTTGACACCCATGATTTATGATTAGGAAAATATTGCTTTAGTTTTGTGATTGAGAAGTTAGGTCTAAACCCAATTATTTATTCTACCTGTTCCTTGGTTTTTCTTTGGTTTTAAGACAGTGGGAATTTACCTATTAAGTTAGGTCTACCCACGTTCTTGAACCTATTTTGCCCATTCTTTGGTTTTAAGACAGTGGGAATTTACCTATTTAGTTAGGTCTACCCATATTCTTGAACCTACATTGTTATCCAAACCTTTTTATGCCAATTATTCCTTCTTGTCATTTTGATTCATTCCCTTTTTATCTACGAATCTAGATTTATTTATAATCTAGGTTGAATCACGATTATTCGAACGGCGGGAATGCGATTTGGGGAAAAACATGGAAATGAATATGAACGTAATTGTAAACTTGGAAATTGGCATAATTTGGAATATGTATTATGACATGCATATTAAAATGAAAACGGGGAAATTTGACATGGATTAGGGAATATGTGATTTTGACATATTAAATTTAGCGTTAGTAAGTAAGCTAAATTTTAGGCATAAAATGTAAACTAGAAAAATAATTCTAGTTTTGCCATAAATTGTGAATTAGGATGTTAAACCAAGATTGGGTTAATTAAGGTTAATTTGGAATAAGTATATTAGCACAATTTTGAATTTATTCATAATTGTGAGCAATTGTCATGTTTGGAATAAATTATGGTTAGCGACACTAAATTTGGTATAATTTACATACCAAAAAGTATAAATATGATAAATAAGAGAGAATGGGCCATAATAATAAATGTGACAATGTACATTAAAAGAGTAGTAATGAAATAAGTAAATTAGGAGTAATTTACTTATAGAATTCGTCATAAATGTTAAATTGTTCATTTACCACAAAATATGTAACTTGGTTAAGTTTTGGCCATAAATTATAAACTAGGATATTTAATCTAGTTTCGGCAATGAAATAGGAAATGGCCTAAACTGCATGTTGGGTTAGGACTTGGGCCTAGAATATAAGTATACTAGTAGGCTTGACAAATAAATATAGGCCAAATTTGTCTAAAAAGGGGAAATGGGCTTTTGAAATAAATTGTTAACAATTTATAAACAAAAGAAAAGTATTTTGATAACATCCCTTTTTATAACACATAGACCAGAAGGTTCTAGTGTGACAGAGAGGATAGTGTCTAGGCTTGGGTTTGGAAAATACAAGTTTCCTGCCCTCCCTGGCTATCCCTAACTGATACGAAGGACGGGATGGTTGTTTTCAAAACCGGATTTCGAAATTAAACAAAAACCCTTTGAACTTAGAAAACATGAATTTGCCTAACCCGAGGTTAGACTGAGTTGCGGTGTAAACCTGCCCGGAACCGACCGGCACATCCAGTAACCGCAGCAATATCTGTCTAATGTGAGAGGTTGCGGCTTTAATTTATTAATTAAAGCTAGAACAAGAATGGGAGAGTTAAGTCCATAGAAACACTTAACCAATTTAACACAGTTAAGCAAGAATGGGTGGGTTAAGTCCATAGGAACACTTAACCGACTTAACAAAGTTAAGCTAGAATGGGAAGGTTAAGTCCATAGGAACACTTAACCAACCTAACACGGTTAAGCTAGAATGGGAAGGTTAACGAACACTTAACCAACTTAGCACAGTTAAAGCTAGAATGGGAGGGTTAAGTCCATGGGAATACTTAGCCAAATTAACATGTTGACTAGACTAGAAGGTGGGGTTAAGTAAAGTTAATACACTTAGCCAATTTAACATGTTAATTAGACTAGAGGTTGGGGTTAAGTAATACACTTAGCCAAATTAATATGTTAACTGGACTAGACCATAGGGTTAAGTAAACTTGAACGCTTAACCATCAGAATATGATAAATGAATAGGGTTAAGTAAAAAGCATGAAGGGATAACACTTAACCAGTGTAATAGGAAAAGGGAAGAGGGTTAAGATAGCTTGAATCGACTAAAGACACTTAACCAACCCAACCTGGCGAGAAAGAAAACTAAGTAGTAGACCTCAGTTGAAAAAGGGACTAAGTAGTAAAACTTAGTTAAGAAAACAAGGAATTTGGAAACTAAGTGGTAAACCTTAGTTAGTAGAACTAAGTAGTAATTCTTAGTATAACACGAAGGAGCAGACATCCATCTGGTTTTAAGAAGGCTCCAACGAATTGGGTTACGAAGCCCGAGGCTTCGAGGGGACGTGAGGGTACTCTTGGTATCCCTCTGTGAGGCTGCAGATGATCATCCTGGGCTCACAGAGGTTAAGGTCTGCGTTAGAAGAACCGAGGGTATGCCTTGGTTGCAATATATATATATGGCAACCTAAAGACTAGGATGGACCGGCGTGATTCGGCGAGAAAACGGTAGCCCTGTGATAGCAACTCGTTGTCTACCATCCATCTTGAGTCAATCGAGATACGTGAAGCGGAAAGGCGGAGAACTCCAAAAGACCATATACTTGCTATCTAGTTATGGTTGCGGATGGCCATAGGATAGTGGGGCACCGGGGGCCGGCGTATAGTTCTCATTTTACAAGGTGTGCCTTTCATTAGTTGAGGGAGGGGTCAAGTGGGACCATAGCCACTGGAATAAAAACAGACCTTAGCATCTGCATCGGCAGATATCTGAAAGCTCCCGACCGAGTTCTGTATTCCTTGATTTGCCCTGTCACAGGACTCAGACCGCACATTACAGGACATGTGCATCTAGACAAGCGATAACGATTCGCGATACATGCGTGGGGAAGTATAGGAACATATACCACTCTAGGTAGTGTGTCTTAGACTTGGGGGCATCGTTCGACAGGTAGCGTAATCCCTAGTTGGACTAGGTGGCATAAATCCGAGAAGCGTTCAGCAGATAGCGTAAACTCTAGTTAAATCTAGAAAGCACCTGATAGAAAACCCTAGATTTGATCTAGGTAATAAATAATGAATGTATGCCGGAAGGCAATGGAAAATACAGGGATTGGGATCACGTTATCGTTACTAGTTGGGACACTAGGTAGGTGGTGCAGAGATATAGAAATCAGTATAACAAGGAAATAGCGAAGCGTCGAAGTATTAGAGCGAAGCGGCGAAAGTATTAGAGCGTATCCAGTTTATCTTATCTTAGCATATCTTGTGACTACCTTGTATAATCTTGTTGACCTTATCGTCATGGTGTAATCTTGTATTCAGTTAATTCATGTCGTTTTGTTTTTCCATGTTCACATGCTAGAAGTTACTGAACTTACTCAGGCTTTATGTCTGACTCTGTTTTTCTTTCGTCTTCTTTTCTTCCGTTCCCCCCCCAGGCAGTTAAGGAAGAAATAGTATAGCTCAGACTTGTTTTTGGGATGGTTGCTCCCTTCAAGCTTGAAGAATCTGGGATACATCGGCTTTGGATTGCTATGGCTGGCTTTTGTTACATTGGGGAATATAAATGTATTTTATGCTTCTTTATTTTGTAAAGACAGATGATACTCTGATATTGTAAAGGAATCTTGTACAAATTATTTTATCAATAAAGCAAAGTTTTATTTTCCGCTGTTTAATGTTTGTCTGTCTTGTAATTTATCTGCATCTTTTACCCATAATGCTCCACAGAACTTAGTGCATTCCCTTTGTGAGTGACACTAACGGACGTGGGGTGTTACACGTGGTATCAGAGCTGAAGGTTACCGGATCAGATAAAAGATTTGAAAAAAATTATTTTCAAAAGGTTTTTAAAGAAGCATTTTTAAAAGAAAGGATTTGTTTTAAAGGCATATTCCCCAAAGCCATACGCATTGTCTTCTCTTCCTCTATTTGAATTCTTGTCTCCTTCTTTCTTGACTCTCTAGGGCTCCTGGCTTTCTGGGAGGTAACCTCATCGAAGGGCGAAGTAGTGCCCGACTTCCATCTATAGCCGTAGTTGTTTTACTTACGGCCAGTCTTCTTTCAAGTTTATAGGGTTTTTCCGTGCGATAGAGGCAACTTTCGAGAGATTTGCCAACATGGTTACACGCGGAAGTTTGGCAAAGGAGCACGACCCAAGGATGAGGAAATTATGGATGTAGACTTGGCTCACGAAGGAGGAAGGGATTATAAAACCTAAGACAAGAGCAAGTATCTTTACTATGGTATGACAGGACATATACTTAAGGACAAGGGCAAGAACGAGGACGAGATTTTCAGAAGGACAAGTACATGCTTTCGCCACCAAGCGCACCTAGGAGAAAGGTGGTCCGGTTGGAAGAGTCTAGTTTTCTGTTCGTACTATTTCCTTAGGTTCCAGCGCTTCTTAATTGTTCATACCCACTTCCATAGTTGAGTCTCTGCACCATAGTATGTGTATAGTAGAAAGATCCCACTAGAGTCTCAAATCCGATTGGTGGTCCGACCAGTTTTTGGTTAGTAGAGATTTGAGGATAGCTATCGAGTTTGCTTATATCATCTCACGTAGATCGTCTAAATTCGGAGAAGATATTCCTTGGATGCTTGTCTGATATTGGTTTAGGCCTTTGGGGCTTGTACTTGAGGAATGTCGAGTTCGGTTTGGATGGTTTGCGTGAAAGATGAATAGTTGTGGTAGGTACTCTAAAAAGTACGGAGTGATCTTTTGACTCTCATAGTTATGGCGTGATGGATAAGCTAAGAGGGATGCCTCTAATCATCTTAGTACATATACTTGGCGCCGTGATTGACATCTGTTTATTTTGGAAATGGAGATTAGGAACTTCACAATCGTGAAGATAATTTGGTTAAGATACGGTGGAGTAAAGCGCAAGAAGGCTAGATACTAGCAACATGCCCTTTTTCCTTAAGGGTGCATCCTTGATTTCTCTGTTTAGGAGCTTTACGCGTAGTTGTTTCTCTCTTTCCAAAGTATATCCTCTAGGTCGTATCTGCGATCCTTAGGTAGAAGCCAATGGATGTAAACATGTATTTGAAACATGTTATGGTTGAATGGTTGCAAGTGGTTGCAAATGGTTGCTCGTGGATGCATATGCATATGTATTAGGCACTAGATCAAGTTTGGACGCTCTCATATTGCATTTACATATATGCATTTGTTTATAAGTTGAACTTGATATGATACCATATGGACGTTGCATATGGATGAATGGCTGTGCACGCATGTAGTATTTACATGACTAGGGATGTTTGCATGCATGATTGGACGCATGGCACTAACATGATTTGCATTAAGGAGGTCAACTGAATCAGTAGACCGCCTGATTTTGCATTAGATAGAGACATATACACACACTATGCATATGAACATGAAAGCATTAGAAATCTTTTAAGGACAATGAATGCCTGTGACTGAATGGTTGAGTAGATGGGTGATTGGATGGTAGGACACATTCTTCCTAACTTGAAGATTTCGGGGACGAAATCCTTTTAAGTGGGGGAGAATGTAACACCCCGTAATTCTGTGACATTAAGATTCTCAAATTAAAGTATAATTAATTTTTAAAAGAAAAATTAAAAAGAAAAAGGTCCATGCAGTTGTTTAATTTAAGTATTGTAACTAACATGAAAAAAAAGAGGTAAGGAGAGAACAATAATTATTATTGTTCTAAGACTTATTAACAAAAGCCTCTGTAGCTCAGTTGGTTAAGGCATTGGATTGGTAGCATGGAGGTCGGGGGTTCGAACCCCGGCGGCGGCATAAATTTTTATCATTGTTTTAGAGAGGGCCAACTAAACATGCAAATATATGTACGTATACAAATTCAAAATTTGAAAGGATAAGAACGTACGTATAAGGAAATAAAGAAAATATATATATATACATATGAGAAATATAAATATATATATATATATATATATACAAAAATATATGTATACGAAAGATAAAATTCAAGATAAGGCTACAGTCAATGAAATATGGCAACATCATTTGAATTTTGAAAATAAAATGAAAGTTGTGCGTATATATATACGCGTAAAATGGTCGTTAGAGGAATTGTATACATATAAGAATATTTCATGTGAATAAAACAGTTAAATAAATTCCAGAAATTCAAAAGTTTGAAAATCAAACTTTTACGCCAAAATAACTTGTGGGACCCAATGCTGACTCAGCACTGCGTGTATGATAAGGTTTGGCTAGATTCATCTACGTACCTGGACTATTTTCTTAACTAGGTTCAATGCTGACTCAGCGCTGCGTGTACGATAAGGTCTTGAGCAGCTATATAAACAGCCCTAGTCTTCATTCTCTTTGCACCAATTCTCTTCTATCCTTATGCTGCTAAGATTCATGGCTTCTTCCCCTCCTCTAAATTTTCTTAAATAAATAAAATAAAATATGATTCAAGACGAGGAGATGCTGCTAAAAGACTTTTAAGGAGGGATTCAAATCAAAGTTTCAAGTGAAGAATTCAAAGGCTAGCTCAAACAAGTTTCAAGCAACGACGCACGAATCATAGCCATGCTTTCCTTCTTTTCTAGATCTATTTTCTGTAAGTTGGTTATTTCTAGATCTGAATATTTTGTTTTATTTGTGACATGAAATTAAAGGAATAAAGGAATATGCCAAATCTCTCTCTCTCTCTCTCTCTCTCTTCGAATCTGTGTTTATACTCTTGGACTGAATTAAGAACTATTATGATTCGAGGACAAATAAGACTGTAACCGTGACTATGACTATAGAACTGTGGCCTTTGAAAGCATATGCCTTTGGACTATGACATAAGCCTTTGATTTTGGGACATATAAACATTGCCTATGACAATGACTTATGACTATGGGAATTATTTTCCTTTTGGACTACGAACATCGCATATGACTATGGATATTTCCTATGACTGTGACTGTGACTACAAGGATTATTTCCTTGACTAGGCCTATACCTTTGATTTGGACATAAACTATTACTTATGACATAGTGAGGACAACTGTGGTTTTGACACCCATGATTTATGATTAGGAAAATATTGCTTTAGTTTTGTGATTGAGAAGTTAGGTCTAAACCCAATTATTTATTCTACCTGTTCCTTGGTTTTTCTTTGGTTTTAAGACAGTGGGAATTTACCTATTAAGTTAGGTCTACCCACGTTCTTGAACCTATTTTGCCCATTTTTTGGTTTTAAGACAGTGGGAATTTACCTATTTAGTTAGGTCTACCCATATTCTTGAACCTACATTGTTATCCAAACCTTTTTATGCCAATTATTCCTTCTTGTCATTTTGATTCATTCCCTTTTTATCTACGAATCTAGATTTATTTATAATCTAGGTTGAATCACGATTATTCGAACGGTGGGAATGAGATTTGGGGAAAAACATGGAAATGAATATGAACGTAATTGTAAACTTGGAAATTGGCATAATTTGGAATATGTATTATGACATGCATATTAAAATGAAAACGGGGAAATTTGACATGGATTAGGGAATATGTGATTTTGACATATTAAATTTAGCGTTAGTAAGTAAGCTAAATTTTAGGCATAAAATGTAAACTAGAAAAATAATTCTAGTTTTGCCATAAATTGTGAATTAGGATGTTAAACCAAGATTGGGTTAATTAAGGTTGATTTGGAATAAGTATATTAGCACAATTTTGAATTTATTCATAATTGTGAGCAATTGTCATGTTTGGAATAAATTATGGTTAGCGACACTAAATTTGGTATAATTTACATACCAAAAAGTATAAATATGATAAATAAGAGAGAATGGGCCATAATAATAAATGTGACAATGTACATTAAAAGAGTAGTAATGAAATAAGTAAATTAGGAGTAATTTACTTATAGAATTCGTCATAAATGTTAAATTGTTCATTTACCACAAAATATGTAACTTGGTTAAGTTTTGGCCATAAATTATAAACTAGGATATTTAATCTAGTTTCGGCAATGAAATAGGAAATGGCCTAAACTGCATGTTGGGTTAGGACTTGGGCCTAGAATATAAGTATACTAGTAGGCTTGACAAATAAATATAGGCCAAATTTGTCTAAAAAGGGGAAATGGGCTTTTGAAATAAATTGTTAACAATTTATAAACAAAAGAAAAGTATTTTGATAACATCCCTTTTTATAACACATAGACCAGAAGGTTCTAGTGTGACAGAGAGGATAGTGTCTAGGCTTGGGTTTGGAAAATACAAGTTTCCTGCCCTCCCTGGCTATCCCTAACTGATCCGAAGGACGGGATGGTTGTTTTCAAAACCGGATTTCGAAATTAATCAAAAACCCTTTGAACTTAGAAAACATGAATTTGCCTAACCCGAGGTTAGACTGAGTTGCGGTGTAAACCTGCCCGGAACCGACCGGCACATCCAGTAACCGCAGCAATATCTGTCTAATGTGAGAGGTTGCGGCTTTAATTTATTAATTAAAGCTAGAACAAGAATGGGAGAGTTAAGTCCATAGAAACACTTAACCAATTTAACACAGTTAAGCAAGAATGGGTGGGTTAAGTCCATAGGAACACTTAACCGACTTAACAAAGTTAAGCTAGAATGGGAAGGTTAAGTCCATAGGAACACTTAACCAACCTAACACGGTTAAGCTAGAATGGGAAGGTTAACGAACACTTAACCAACTTAGCACAGTTAAAGCTAGAATGGGAGGGTTAAGTCCATGGGAATACTTAGCCAAATTAACATGTTGACTAGACTAGAAGGTGGGGTTAAGTAAAGTTAATACACTTAGCCAATTTAACATGTTAATTAGACTAGAGGTTGGGGTTAAGTAATACACTTAGCCAAATTAATATGTTAACTGGACTAGACCATAGGGTTAAGTAAACTTGAACGCTTAACCATCAGAATATGATAAATGAATAGGGTTAAGTAAAAAGCATGAAGGGATAACACTTAACCATTGTAATAGGAAAAGGGAAGAGGGTTAAGATAGCTTGAATCGACTAAAGACACTTAACCAACCCAACCTGGCGAGAAAGAAAACTAAGTAGTAGACCTCAGTTGAAAAAGGGACTAAGTAGTAAAACTTAGTTAAGAAAACAAGGAATTTGGAAACTAAGTGGTAAACCTTAGTTAGTAGAACTAAGTAGTAATTCTTAGTATAACACGAAGGAGCAGACATCCATCTGGTTTTAAGAAGGCTCCAACGAATTGGGTTACGAAGCCCGAGGCTTCGAGGGGACGTGAGGGTACTCTTGGTATCCCTCTGTGAGGCTGCAGATGATCATCCTGGGCTCACAGAGGTTAAGGTCTGCGTTAGAAGAACCGAGGGTATGCCTTGGTTGCAATATATATATGGCAACCTAAAGACTAAGATGGACCGGCGTGATTCGGCGAGAAAACGGTAACCCTGTGATAGCAACTCGTCGTCTACCATCCATCTTGAGTCAATCGAGATACGTGAAGCGGAAAGGCGGAGAACTCCAAAAGACCATATACTTGCTATCTAGTTATGGTTGCGGATGGCCATAGGATAGTGGGGCACCGGGGGCCGGCGTATAGTTCTCATTTTACAAGGTGTGCCTTTCATTAGTTGAGGGAGGGGTCAAGTGGGACCATAGCCACTGGAATAAAAACAGACCTTAGCATCTGCATCGGCAGATATCTGAAAGCTCCCGACCGAGTTCTGTATTCCTTGATTTGCCCTGTCACAGGACTCAGACCGCACATTACAGGACATGTGCATCTAGACAAGCGATAACGATTCGCGATACATGCGTGGGGAAGTATAGGAACATATACCACTCTAGGTAGTGTGTCTTAGACTTGGGGGCATCGTTCGACAGGTAGCGTAATCCCTAGTTGGACTAGGTGGCATAAATCCGAGAAGCGTTCAGCAGATAGCGTAAACTCTAGTTAAATCTAGAAAGCACCTGATAGAAAACCCTAGATTTGATCTAGGTAATAAATAATGAATGTATGCCGGAAGGCAATGGAAAATACAGGGATTGGGATCACGTTATCGTTACTAGTTGGGACACTAGGTAGGTGGTGCAGAGATATAGAAATCAGTATAACAAGGAAATAGCGAAGCGTCGAAGTATTAGAGCGAAGCGGCGAAAGTATTAGAGCGTATCCAGTTTATCTTATCTTAGCATATCTTGTGACTACCTTGTATAATCTTGTTGACCTTATCGTCATGGTGTAATCTTGTATTCAGTTAATTCATGTCGTTTTGTTTTTCCATGTTCACATGCTAGAAGTTACTGAACTTACTCAGGCTTTATGTCTGACTCTGTTTTTCTTTCGTCTTCTTTTCTTCCGTTCCCCCCCCCCCCCCCCCCCAGGCAGTTAAGGAAGAAATAGTATAGCTCAGACTTGTTTTTGGGATGGTTGCTCCCTTCAAGCTTGAAGAATCTGGGATACATCGGCTTTGGATTGCTATGGCTGGCTTTTGTTACATTGGGGAATATAAATGTATTTTATGCTTCTTTATTTTGTAAAGACAGATGATACTCTGATATTGTAAAGGAATCTTGTACAAATTATTTTATCAATAAAGCAAAGTTTTATTTTCCGCTGTTTAATGTTTGTCTGTCTTGTAATTTATCTGCATCTTTTACCCATAATGCTCCACAGAACTTAGTGCATTCCCTTTGTGAGTGACACTAACGGACGTGGGGTGTTACAGAAATGGAGGTCAAGAAGCTTCACAATTGTGAAGTTAAATTAGTTAAGGTACAATGGAGTGAAGCTCAAGAAGATGCGACTTAGAAGACTGAAGACTAGATACGCACATCACACCCTTTTTTTTTAGGGTATATCCTTGATTCCTCTTTTTTTTGTAAAGTTTATTTGCATGCTAGTCTTTATCTTTTAAGTATATCCTCTCGGTCCTATCCTCGATCCTTAGGTAGAAGCCAATGGATGTAAACATGTATTTGAAACATTTTATGATTGATGGTTGCAAGTGGTTGTAAGTGTTTGCTAGTGGTTTCTCGTGGATGCATATACACACATTAGGCAATAGATCGGCTCAGTCACTTTCATATTGCACATGCATATGAATGTATTTGTATATGGATTGAAACTTGATGTGTAATCATATGGATGTTTCATATGGATGAGTGAATATGCATACATAGAGTATTTACATGATTAGGGATATTTGCATACATGTTGGACGCATGACACTCTCATGATTCGCATTAAGGAGGTCAACTGGATCAGTAGACCGCCTGAACTTGCATTAGATAAGAGACATATACACACACTCTGCATATGTTCAAACGGCATTAGAAACCTTTTAAGGACCATGGATTCCTAGGATTGAATGGTTGAGTAGATGGATGTTGGATGTTAGGATATACGATCTTCCTAACTTGAAGATTTCAGGGGCAAAATCCTTTAAGGAGGGGAGAATGTAACACCCCGTATTTTCTGTGAACATTAAAGTAACAAATTAAAGTATACTTAATTTTTAAAGGAAGAATTAAGGGAAACGGGTTACACCATTGCGTTCGTCTCGAATAAAGTCCGAGTTTGCATAAATTGGACTTCGTATGAAGAAGTTATGGCACTTAGGAGTTTCAGGAATTTAAAATAAAAACCAGCCCAAATTCAAATTTAAAGTTTCGAAATTCAAATCACACACCCGGGTTGGGCGGGAAATTTCTCGCCTAAGACCGAGGTCGACCAGGGGGTCGACCTAGGTAAAACAGGTCGACCATGGGGTCGACCTAGGGGTCGACCTCCCCCCCTTTTCCAGATCCGTGGACAGATTCATTTTTCTGCATCTAGACGCACGTTCTGACCAGATTTGTTGCTCCAAAGCTATTTAAACACCCCCAAACCTCACTTTCTCTCCACACGACTTCATTTTTCCTATACTCTACCCTAATTCATATCAAAAGAAATCAAAGACGGGGTTATGCTGCTCAAGTCCTTCGTAGAAATCAAGTTTATAATTCTAGTAGAGATTCAAAGGCTAATTCAACGACTTCAACAACTATTTCTAAGAATCAAATAAAATCTAAATTAGAAGAATAAATAGTCTACTTCAAGGGAGAGCATTCGGTTTTAGAATACAGATCCTAGAATTCAAGACCCTTCTGTAATTTGTAAGTTCACGTTACTTTCAGAAATAAAAGTTAATTGTGATTCTGACATTGTAATTAATCTGGAGCTAAGATTATGCATGTCTTTCTATATCCTTTGGATCTATCTCATTGATAATATTATGTCCATTCTTTGTCTCTTCTTTCCTTCTTCCCTTTTTGTTTTATAGCCAGGATACTGCGAGTCTGAGCCAGATCTCATTAGAGATGAACGTAAGTTGGAAATAAAATTGGGCATAAATTATGATTTGGACATGACCAACGCTAAAATTTGGGAAAAGTATTAAATTTTGTATAATTGGGCATAATTGAGTTATAACTGATTTGAGGACATAACACATTCAACACATAAAGTATCGGACATATGACTCAAGATTTGAGGCATAAAGTATTGGACATATGACTTGAGATTTGAAGCATAAAGTATTGGACATATGACTTGGGATTTGGGGCGTAAATTGAATTGTAAATATAAGGCATAGTATATTTTGTGGTCTAAGGTCTAAAATTGGGAAATATATATATATGGGTTAGTTTATGATTTGGAAGAAGAAGATTAGGGTGTATAGTGATGTATGGCTTAGGCATGAAAACAAGATTTGCCTTTGTTTTGTAAGTCAGTTACTTTTTAGATTTGAACAACTAAATCTAATTGTGACATGTAATAAAATGGATATGAGAATATGCCTGATGTAAGTTATCCTTTCAATGAATTATGTGCTTGAATATATATATCTTTGGGAATCATTTTTGACTATGAAACTGGTCCAATCATATCTATCCTTGTTGTATATCGGAATTGTAATCTTTTTTAAGTTCATGATATAATTCTTATCATATCTATATGCTTGCAATTTATTTCTTGCAAAACTTGTCTTTTTAGTACATCAAGTTTATTGGACCAGTAGTTTTTATCATCATATGACTATGCCTATTCTTATGATGTTCCATCTTGCTTCTTCCCTTACATTATGAATCTTTAGTTGAATCTCGAAATACGTACGTTGTGAATGCGGGGGAAATTGGATATAACATGAAATTGACATTATTTGGCATAATTTGGAACATGTAACATGGAATAACTGTTAGGATACAATTTGACATGAATTATGGAATATGTAATTTGACATATTGAACCTAGAATTGGCATGAACGACAAAGTATGAAGTTGGCATATAAATCAAGTTTTGGGCAAAATTGTTATTGTTGCGAATTTGGGGTAACTTGAGCATTAAATGTAGATTGGGTGTAAAATGTAACATGACTAGTTTTGATGAATTTGGTAATTAGCATGTAAAATCTAGATTTGGGTACATAAGGTAAATGTGTAGATTAAAGATGAACATGCCTAACCCGAGGATAGATTGAGTTGTGGTGTAAAACTTCTTGGAACCACCCGGCACATCCAGTAACCACAACAACACCTATCTAAGTGAGAGGTTAGTGCATCATGCCCAAGAAAAACCCGAGGTTAGATTGAGTTGTATTGTAAAACTGCCCAGCACATCCAGTAACCGCAACAACACATACTAATGTGAGAGGTTGGTGCATTAATAAATCAATTAATGCCAATGAACAAGATGAATGAGTAGGGTTAGGTTCATAGGAACACTTAACCAATATGGCAAGATGGATGACTAGGGTTAAGTTAATAGGAAACACTTAACCAGTATAGCATGATGAATGGGTAGGGTTAAGTAATAAGAAACACTTAACCAATATAACTTGATTTGGGGTAAGGTTAAGTTAAAAAAAAGAGGGCAACACTTAACCAATATAACTTGATTAGTGGTAGGGTTAAGTTAACACAAAAAGGCAACACTTAACCAAAGTAATATGACAAGTAGGTGGGTTAAGTTAACTTGAATTGATTGAAGACACTTTACCAATACAACATAGTGAACATGTGGGGTTAAGTTAACAAGAAAACACTTAACCAGTATAACTTGGTGAACGAACGGGGTTAAGTTAATAGGAAACACTTAACCAATCTAGCATGATAAGTGAGAAGGGTTATATTAATAAGAAACACTTAATTAACATGACACATGAATGGGTGGGTTATGTTAATATGAATGGACAACACTTAACCAATATGACATGTGTGCGAGAGGGTTAAGTGCATATCGGGTCGGTGGGTTATATTAGTACATATCGGCCCACAAAACTTAACCATTAAATGAATATGCTTGAATCGATGGGAGGGTTAAGTACATCTCGTGTAGGTGGGTAATATTAGTACATATAGGCCCACACAACTTAACCGTTAAACAAACATGCTAGAATCAGTGGGAGGGTTAAGTTTATCTCGTGTAGGTGGGTAATATTTGTATATATAGGCCCACAAACTTAACCAATAGGAAACCCAAGTAATGGGGACCCATTTCAGCAGTAACCCACATAGATGTATCACGGTACCCTGAAACAAGGCAGGTTGGGGCACGATTACTGGGCTAATTATAAGCGGTCAAAAGCAGCGACAGGGGGTATATCAGTGTAGGTTTCGACGGTTTACGACCGTTCACGTACTCTGAAGTGGGAATAAGCAGGCACTGGGTACCAGTAGTTATGCACTATGTATCTTGAATCTTGTCGGGTCGCAATCATAAGGATTGATACACCTTATGGTGGGACCAGCATAGGGTATCTACACGCAAGAGAGGGCCGATTGACACAGACACTTGGAACATGAATACAAGTAAGGGAGCCAATCGATAGGTTAGTAAGGGTACATCTAACATGTTCATGGCAATTAGGCTGATTGAGGTGTAATCCTCACGATAGATGTACACCTAAAGGCTACCACCATTTGCGGGGATTGGGATCACATCGTAATATTATCATTTTATACAGATTACTAGTTGGGACACTAGTTAGGTGGTGCAGAGATATATATAAAAATCAGAATAACAAAGCAGTAGCGAAGCAGAGAAAGAGTAGAAGCGCATTCAGTTTATCTTACCTTATCATACCTTATGCTTATCCTATGTTATCTTGTTATCCCTGTTATCACGGTATTGTCTTCTATTCAGTTTACTCATGTCATGATGCTTCTGCCTGTTTATATGCTGGCAGTCATTTGACTTTCCAGACTTATGTCTGACCTAGTTTTGTTTCGCGTCTTTTCTTCCGTTTCCCTCCCCCCCTCAGGTTCACAGGGAGGAAATGTTACCACTTAGCTTAGTTTTCTTTCCAAGCTCGAAGATAGTCGTCGATGTATTGCTTTGGACTCTCTCTCCCACTGCTATGGTTGGTTCATGCTTTATTTAGGGAAATATCATTGTTGTTTTTATGCTTCTTTTATATTTGGAAGTTTTTAAATCAAGACAGAAGTGCAATGTATTACTTTTAAGTATGATTTTGACAACCATTGTAAAATATTGACTGAACCTTATTGTTTATAAAATGACTTTATTTTCCGCTGCTTTATTTGTCTGTCTTGTGAATTATCTATATCTTTTAGCTAAAATGCTCCACCAAAGTTAAGGCATTCCCTTTGTGAGTGACCTTAACGGAGGTGGGGTGTTTCAATAAGCCTTATTTTCACTATATTAAACAACTTAATTATGTTCAGATTACTTCGAATAAGCATCGTCCCTTTTAAATGCTTTGCGCCTTCCTTAGGAACGACGACCCCAACACCTCTTCGTGATCACGTGGCCAAAACCCACATGATACACCTCCTGGAGTTCACTGGAGGCTGATACGAACCCGGCAACCTCAGCGCCTACACTCCCTCGATATGCGCACCAAGTCTCATCACCTCTATGTCTTCAGTTCATCATCAAACCTCCCTTGAATGCCTGCTCAATTAAGCACACCTCTGGCTACGTCGATACCATATATCAGATCATAATCGATCAGTGGATGGAGCTTATCGAGCTTAACCTGATTACTGGAGAAAGTTTTTGGTTTAGATCAAAGAATCAGATGGAAAATTTGTGGAAATGTAAGAGTTTTCTGGCCATTCATGATAATGGGTGGCAGCACATATTTGCGTTGACCATGCGATTGTCTTTGACCTTATTTTAGGTTACGCACATGAGTAATACGGAGAGATGGATAAAATTAATATTATTTTATTATCTAATAAACTTACACATAAAGTATCGCCTCAAAACACTCACATATGATCTCCGTTTTTGACAAAAAAGGAAATCCTAGCAAAAAAATTATATTTCGGACCAGATGGGACAGGTTTCGTCGAATTTCGAGGTCGTTTGTAAAAGGTCCTTTATAAATCACAAGCTAAAAATCATGTTTTTAAATTTCTCAGGATCAAAAAATTAATCCAAACAACTTGAAACCTTGAAATTATACTAGATCTTTTCCTTATGGATCCAATGAAATTTGTTTCGTTAAAATCAGAGTTTGTTTGCCCAGCCGTTTATTCCTCCGAAGTTACCCCAGTCTAAATTGGCCAAAATTATATAATTGATTAAGGCAACTATTGTTGCCACAATCAAACGGTAAGTCCGACTGACACGAAAATTGAAATCTTATAATAATTAATTAATACAAATCCAACGACACAAGTTTTGTTGTATTCAGAGAATGTTTTCCGATACGCTATTTTTATGCGCCAAACACCGCTATTTTGGACCGAAATACCTGATGTTCAAAAATAGCAAACTACCTACCAATCCTGACTCTAAACATCGATACGAACTCAACGGAATTGGTTTCGGCTTAATTCGATTGTCTGCCCAAGTTATACCCAAATACCCCTCTATTAAATTAAATTAAATTAAATTAAGTACGTGCTATAGAAAATGACTGGACATTTACGATTGTCGTGGTCGCATATGACATCAGTTTGCTACGAAAATTAATATCATACAATAATTCAACGTTACGGTTCCAATGAAACTAATTTCATCGAAAATTGGGCCCGTTTGCAAAATCGCTTATTTTAACGCTAGTAAAATATCGATTAAAATATTATTTAAATTCCAAAATAATTAAATAAAATAAAAATGAATTATTATCATCGTAAATAGCCACATTGAAATAACTTATAGTTCTAAATATAAACAAATCTGGATTATACAACTCGATATCAACATTTCGAGTCAAATAATATTCATACATACATACATACATATATATATATATATATAATAGGGAAAGTCTATTGGGACACAAAATTTAGACACAATTGGCGACACAACTAATCTCCACCATTGGATCACCCCATGAATTACACCTCTCCACATGAAGACAAAAAGATCCAACGGTTGAGGCATTGTGTCTCTAAGTTTGTGTCTAATTTTGTGTCCAAATAGCCTCCCTCATATATATATATATATATATATATATATATATTAAACAATATTATATTTATTAATAAACGTTATATTTTAATAACGATTTCCATAATGACTATTTTAAAATTTGATTTGGACATAATTAACAATCTATAGCACAAAATCTGGATTATCCTCTTCCATATGAAAATTAAAATCAACAAGATTCAAATATTTCTTATTTCAGAGAAACCGACTTAAAACGGATTCTGTATATTCAACTAAAGCTCAAAACTCAATATTACGAACTACCACGCCATTTCGAGCTTGTTTTAAATTATGTATAAATTTTACGTTTAAACTTCGTTTAAATAAATGAATTAAATATTAAAATCCATTAATATTCCAATAATAATATTTAAAATTATAAATTAAATTAAATATTATACTATCAAAAATGCAGGACATTAATTCTTCCCCCCTTAAAAGAATTCTATCCACGAAATTACTAAGTTACCAACCCATTAACTTTAAAAATCTGATTTATTTTTAAATCGAAAACTAATTTACTATTATCAATATAAATTTTTAGAAATATCAAAAAATTTCTAAAACTTCAAATTCATAGAAAATTCGGTAGAGTCTCCTCTATATAGAGTGACTTCCGCGATATCGCAGGAACAAATAATTTATATACATCGACCCACGTGGTTGGAAAACCAAACCCAAAAACCAAAATTTATATTTTCGCGTAAGCGTACCTTTTTATGATCGCTTTTGAGTATACTTACTCAATTTATTGCGATTTATTCAACCAAATCAATCTCAAAACCATCTGGCACCTGTACTTAGCTCAATTCAACACGTAAGTGATAATTACATGAAATATTTAAATGACATTTCATTTATTAACGAGTACAACTATACAAATTTCCAAAATCAAACGGATAGCATTATTTTATTTGCCAACACAAGTTTAAATCCTTAATTCCAGTTTCATTTCAATTTATAATCCTGGAATTCATTCTTTAGTTTATAATTCATTCGTCTCCATTAAATGGTGGTTTATTTCTATTCAAACAATTTATCATCCAATACCAAACAATTCATAATCAACAACCAATACACAACTAAATCAACCAAATCAATTGAATTCACATTCAGTATTAGTATTCACTTTGGTTTAACATATTTTAACATCAATTGGTAAATATCCGATTGATTTCTATTTAATTATTATTCATTTAATTTCTAAATCCCAAATATATTTTATTTAGTTTCCAACATCATTCTTAATTTAATTTCACTTAACTAAGTTAAGTTCCAATTTAAATTTTTAATCCAATTTGAATTCTAATCAAATCAATCAACACACAATATCTCAATAACATAATAAAATTATTTCTTTTCTATACAAAATTATATTCCTGGTAAAATTAATTCATTTACCTTATTTATAAAACAATATTGTGCCCATTGTCAGTTCAATGCTTCTCAACACTTGAACCGATCAAACAACACAATACAAAACATTTGCATATAAATCCACACATACGCTCTCATATATAAACACTCAACTCGATCTAGAGTATTACTAACCCCATCTCTATCGAGTCACGCCACAGAGCCATGGTTATTACTAAACCAATAACTCTAATACCACTGTAACAAGCCAGAAAATTTGATGCTCGAATTTCCGACATAAAAACTTCCTGTATCCAAACTCGAGTACCGAAAATCCAGAATGTTTAAAGAAAGAAGTTAGAGGGTGGGATAAGGAAGAAGGAAATATTAGAATAAGAGAAAAATAAGAATCGACACAACATAGAGTCTCATATCGCAGCAGAACAAAATATAATATAGAAATAAATCTTTACTGAGAGCTTTAAAAATACATACAATCATTAGAATACATCAACACATCTAGACAGTTATAATATCATGTCCACATATACAACACACAGCGGAATAACATACTAGACATCATACGTCTGGACTTCTCTAGCTCGTCTCTTCACTACACCCAATAACCTGAAACTATATAACATGGTCTAACCTACAAACGCCGGATCCGTCTGGTGAACCAGAGTGAGAAAACACATTAAATTTATGGGTAACATCCAACTTGACTTTAAAGTCAAAATCTTTTCTAAAGAAAAAGGATGATCTTAAGACCAAATCCACACATAAATACGGACGGTTTTTACCTTACGATAACCCAAAACGTTTTTGAAACCAATATCTTTTCTTATATTATAATAGTGTCTAAATACAAATAATTATCAATCCAGCAGAATGCTTGCATCTCACGCTTTACATACATAGTATACAATCAAAACCGTGGGCTCTTATTGAAGAATAGATTTCCAATGCAAGGTATGGGCAACCACCTTTCTGACAATGTATCTGCGGAGATGGAAACATTAGGGTTCAATAAGAACATCTTGCAACCCAGGCTAAACATGACAGGCCCCTTACTTTGCTTGAGAGTACCGAACATATCATCACCACGGTTGGGGGCCAGCCAACCGAACCGATAGAATGCATGCAAAAATAAAAGGGACAATCGAAGGCATTTGATTTCTCCAATTAGGCAATGATATACCTTATTGATGGGCGCGACCCACATAGCCATGCGACCTACCCGATTTTTACCATTTTTTCGGTTGATGAGGCTTGAGGTTAAACTTTCTTTTTTAGAACAACTGACCACTATTCACTTTGAATGCCACATCGTCAGATCCGCTAGAATCACTAATTGATTGCCACAAAAATACTCTAGTTGTTAAGAGAAGGCCTTTCTCCGCCACAACTGTGGTACATTTGAAAAAAATCAATGTACATGATCCTTTTGGAAATACTTTGTCAGACATCAGTCCATACAAGTCATCCAGGAACAGGATGAACCAGAGGCACTCTCCTACCACATCCTATATAGGTATCACCCCAAGGATCAGTAGCGAGTAGTCCTTGCAAATCGTAGATTCCAACCATGATAGAATCACAAATCAAATAAATGTTGTTGCAAGCCAGAGAAATTCGACACATCGTCCTTCCGCTTATGAAAATTCACAGTCTTCAATTGCTCCATCTTCAACTAACATCTCCACGTATTTGCTTACTCAGAATGGTTTTCAAATTTAAATTTGATCCCAGTCTTTCCATACCAATAGTCGTATGGGTCAGAATTGATAATCGGTTATTTAACTATCTAATAAATAATCATGAAAATAAAATGAGTTCACTAATTTAGTACTCGGCATTACCTGGACTTTTTTTGTAATTTTTTTAATGAATTGTCAATTTAAAACTTAAAAATATTTTCAATATATCAACATAGCATTTCACTTCTTATTTAACATAAGATTCTTTCAAAACTGTTATTATTAACTTAGATTAAAATCACACACACACACACACACACACACACATATATATATATATATACATATATATATATATATATGTTTCCACTATGGTTTTTAACAAATTTCACATAAAATGTCGTTACTCGAAAATAATTCCCAACTCTTACTCATTTAGAATAATCCCATTCCAAACTCAACATTCCATTTCCTTTAACTTTAGAAAATATCGTTGTAGTTGCACATAATCTCTTTTTATTTACTTCGGGAATCTCATTATCTATATTTTCAAATCTTCCCATTTCAGTTACTTTGGAAATCTCATTATATACATATCTCAAATCTTCTTATTTCCCTTACTTTGGAAATCTCATTATATATATATATATATATTCTAATCTTGCAATTAACGTTGCGCTATAATTTCTTATATGGAAATAATAAATTATTGTTAACCTCTTTCCAATTACAAACTAATGCCATCCTTAGATAATCCTGAAGTCATTCAAATTGGGGTATTAATTTACCTCTCACACCTTGATCAACTATGTTCTCATCTTAAGATATATATGAGTTGTGATTCAAAAACCGATATTTATTCTAATATCAAACCAAATCCTATTAAACTATTTTATTTAAAATATGGTTTATAAAATCTCCTTACGTTGGAAAATCTCTTTTTAAATATAACTTATTATTACTTAATATCTTGATTAAGTAATTTCTTAATAACATTGCTTCTTAACCTTAATTTCTTTCAAAGAATTCATTTCATAACTCGAGTTATTATTACCAAATCGCATTACTATATCTTTTACCAAATTCTATTACAAATTTCTTTTTAATCTTTTCTTTTTGAAAATCTCATTTCAATTCCATTCATTTCTCTCAATTCCATTATTTAATAATGTTAATTTAAAATTAACACTTTAAATTCACAACTCTTTTTATAAACCTTGTTTACACAACTCAGGTTTAATATAAAATCTGTTTATCTCTATTTCCTTTAGTTAATTCAAATATTAAGTAAACATTAAATTTATGCTATCGTTTTCACTTAAAATTCCTTTTATAACTTTGTTATAACATTCGGGTTTTAATATAAAACCTGTTCATAAACTCCGTTCACAATTCTATTAGATTCCATTCTAGCTTCGATTACTTTTTAAATGAATTCCAATAAAAAGTAATCTCTTAAATTATTATTAAAACAATAATTTAGTTCAATCATTAATTACTGTAGAAGTAGTTAATTTCTTTATTAACTAAAATAAATAGTAAATTTCTTTTTAAAATCTTATTAAAGTTAACACAAATATCTGTTAAATTATTCTATTAGATTAATTTAAAAGTATATTAATCAAATAGCCAATTCCAATTAATTTAGTTGGCTTAGTCAACTCAGACCATGGTTAATTCGTTAACCAATTCCAATTATAGTCCTTCCTTTAAATAAATTAATAATATAATTAATTTAAATAATTTCATTTAATTATTTCTTAGAAACAATTATAAAATTCTTAACCGTTAGGTTAATTTTTATACTCTCTTGCTTATAAATCCGATCAGTATCAAAATTTTCTTTATAAAATCATTTAATAATTAAATATAAACTTAAATAATAAATAATAAATATTTATTTCCTTTTAATAATTTTAATTTAAAATAATAGATTTAAAAAATCTATCTTCATTTATAAAATAAATTTTATAACTTCACTTCTATCGATTTACCTGACGAAAAATCCATGTTAAGAAAATGATTGATTTATAGGCCATATGATGCCAATTACCCAACCAATATTTCCCATTGGTTAAAAAATAGCCATTGAATTTCAGGTCAACAACCAAATAAATCATCCAATCAGAACAGTTCATATGATGATAATATGAAAATTAAAAACATTAAATATATTTGAGGAATCCAGTTGGATCCCTCCAACCTGTTCTTCCTTACATTAAAATAGATTATCTCACATAAATTCATCCAATTTAATTTAACTAATTATTTCTATAACAGTAAATAACGCCTATTTAACATCACCTAATTACAAAATAATTCAAACGATTTAACATGTTTATTTTACTAACATGACCAACAAGGTAAGTTACCTTCATTGGTTCAACACAGTTAAAACAACGATTTGGTTTTTCATTGAAATTAAACAACATTTAATTTAATTGATTCAATCTATATATGAATATATATTTAACAAACAATCAACCATTAGCAACCATAGCACACAATTTATAAAACCCAACTTATATAAAATATAAGCGGTGAGAAATTGAGTGAGTTTAACTTACCTTGATTTGATTTATCGTTGGAACAATTGGTTTTAGTTAAATTAAACAGCTGTTTAATTTAATTAGAAATCCTGGTTGGTTCCAAATCTTGTCAAGTTCTATTCCACAATGTCATACTTGTGAAGACGATTCTAATGGTATATAGTTTGTTGAATTCTGACAATAAACGACTGAGTTATTAACCTTGTAAATTAATTATAATATTACTCTTAACCACTTATATTATAACCAATTAATTAATTACTTTGATCATTAAAAATTATGGGGCGTCAGTTTTGCTCCCTTCACATTCAAACCACCCTACTTCTGTATACTGCATAAATTTCATGTTTAAGTTAACACATTATTAATAATAATTATTATTTCCTAATTAGTTTAGATATAAAGTTAATTTAATTTCACCATTTTGGGCCGACCAGATTTAAATTACCCAAGGCCTAATAAACCTACGTCAGTTGGAGCATCAGTTTCAGGGTGGGTTTGAGGATTGGGGCTCGAGGAAGAAGAAGGGGCGGAGGAGGTGGGGGGGGGGGGGCAATTGGAGGAGGCGGTTAGGGATAGGGTTTGGCCAGGGGGCACGGGTTGGGCGCAGCATCGGTTTACTGGAGGAAAGGGGAGAAAAGGGAGCGGAGTTGCAGGGGGGGTTTGGGCCAGCCTGGACGGCGGCGCGGTTGTGGCGCGCGCCCCTAGGGCGGCGGTGAAGGCTCCGTCAATCGCCCCCCTTCTTCTCTTTTTTTTATTTTAAAATCTATTGACTGAGTGGAGAGAAAAGGTGGAGGGAGGGGTTTAAACGAAAATTATATATATAATTATATTTATTTAATTAATTTCAAAACGCAACTTTTTATTTCGACCTCCAAACGGGACCCACAGCCTGTCGTCTATAGCTAATTACTCCCATTCTGAATACAATGGGATATGTATCGTAAGCTGATTCGATCAGATTTTTCCAAAATCAAAATATAAATCTATATATTGAATTTGAACGCACATTTCAATTTACCGGGGCCACATACGAACTCTAAAAATTCCTGAAAAATATTTTCTAGCTTCGTATTGACGATAGGTCCTAACAAAACTAATTTCGTCAGATTCCAAGACCGTTTGAAAAATGGCCATTTTCCAATCGATTAAAATCAATTGAAACTTGTCAAACGCGTTTTACTTTGCCACGCTCACATATTGATTCGAAAAATTATAAAATTTGTAACCTAGCAATAACTTGACATCACGGATCCAACAAAAGTGGTTTCGTCGAAAACCGAGGTCGTTTGCAAAATTGCTATTTTTAAGGGCCAGAATTCTACAACGACTATTCTGAATTTTCAACTGGGCAAAACTTTTTATCCCCGCTATGAAATTTTGATTTTTCGGATTCGTTGGAAAGATATTCTCAAACAGATTCAAATATTTTTGGTTTCGCAAAAATCCAGTTTATTTTGAATCCAGTACATTCATTTGAAATTTGAAACCGAATTTTCAAACTACCGCGCCATTTTCAATTTCTTTTATATTTATAAAAAAAAATTAATATTCTAACGACGATTCAAATAAATATATACATTCTAATTCTATTCAAAATAAATTTCTCGTCAATGTTATTTAAAATAATTCATTTTAAATAATCAATATTCGCTAAAATTGCCCAAATAAAATTTTTAAATTGGCTCAGATTTTCGGGTAATTACAATTAACCTCCTTTGTTGATCTGTTTAACGAACTTTTTATTCAACCAACTCAACATACAATTAACAAACAACCAAACCGCTTAAATTATGTTCAACATGGAAACTTAC
The DNA here is from genome assembly GCA_030737875.1 of Allium sativum. Taxonomy (NCBI): domain Eukaryota; kingdom Viridiplantae; phylum Streptophyta; class Magnoliopsida; order Asparagales; family Amaryllidaceae; genus Allium; species Allium sativum. The sequence goes on from CM060926.1 coordinate 695,815,666, forward strand.
TGGTCTGCTTTCACTTTTGTTCAACATATATTAATATCAATCGATTAATATTCGATTGATTTCAATTATTATCCATTAGATTTTTCACATCTCAAATTGATTTCATTCCATTTTAATTCCATCTTAAATTAATTCACTTAACCAGGCTAAGATTCATTATTCATATCCATTTTAACTGAATAATTGATTTTTCCAATCAATTCACTTTCATTATATAATCCCAATTCTGATTTTTTTTTCAAAAAATATCACTCGAATTTATTCTATTTTGACTTTTCTTAAGTTAAATCCTGATTTCCAATTCCATATTAAAATTCTCATTCACAAACTATATATGTGAAATCTTCTGATTATTTTTAACTATTCAAATTTTCATTTGCATCCCATTCAAATAAATTAATCAAACCATAACATCTCAATACTTTAATAAAATTATTACTTTACTACACACAAAAAATATAATTCGGGTAAAATTATTTCATTTACTCTCTCTACAAAACAATATTGTGTCAGCTACCAGTTCAGTATGGTTTCCCAACACTTGAACCGATTAATCAACACAATACAAAACATGTTTATATAAAATCTACAAATACGCGCTTTCATATATATATACAGTCAAACTCAATCTCGGATATTACTAATCCCATCTCTATTGAGTTACGCCACAGAGCCAAGGTTACTACTCAACTAATAGCTCTGATACCACTGTAGAGACCTGAGGTCTTTCAGCCTCGAAAATCGACATAAATACATTTACCGTATCTCATGGCAACCTTCCAAACACCGAAAACACAAGAACGTCTATAGAAAGAAATTAGAGGGTGAGATAAGAAAAAAGTAAATATTAGAATAGAAGAGTAGGAATAAGAACTAACACCACACAGAGTCTCACATCGCAGCGGAACAATATATAATATAGAAATAACTTTTATTGAGAGCATGTAAAATACTTACAAATCATCAAAGTACATCAATTACATTTGGAAAGTTATAATAACCTACAGAGGAATAATAACCGTATAACATCATACGTCTGAACTCTTCCAGCTCATCTCTTTACAACATCCGATAACCTGAACCTATACAACACGGCCTAACCCGAGCATTTCAAATACCGGGTCAGTCTGGTGAACCAAAGTGAGAAAAAACACACACAGTTTAAGGGTGATCATCCAACTTGATTTTAAAGTTCAAAATCTTTTCGATAGAAAAGGATAATCATAAGACCAAATCCACACATAAATACGTTCGGTTTTTACATTATGATAACCTAAAACATTATTGAAATCAATATCTTTTCTGATATTATAATAGTGTCTAAATATAAATAAATATCAATCTAGCAGAATGCTTGCATCTCACACTCTACATATATAGTAAACAATCAAAACCGCGAGCGCTTATTGGTGATTGGATTCTGATTATGACAAGGTATGGATCCACCTGCCGATAGTGTATCTCTAGTGTAACACCCCGTATTTTTGAATAACTTGTTATAACATAAATTAGGGCAGAATTATATTTAATAATCTGAATCAGGGGAAACGGGCTGTGCCATTGCGTTCGTCTCGGAAAAATACGCGAAATAGAGTCCGAGTTTTCGTAAATCAGAGTCCGTATGACCAAGTTATGGCCCGACAAAGTTTCACGAAAAATCAAAAACGAAAACTGGTCATGTTTTTGAGGCCCGGGATGAGTTTGGGCTGTTTTTTTTTGGGCCCTAAATGGTTCCTACACTTGACTTTTTCCCCAAGACATGCTTTAAAGGCTAGGATTGGTTCTAGGGTATATCCTATGGCTAAAACTATCCTAGTCTTCTATAAAAAGACCCCTAACCTAAACCTAAATACTCATTATTCAATCCTATAGCTAAAATATGCCAAAATGTTCTCTCATGGCCTCCATCCTCTTGTCATAAATTCTATCTTCATTTCTATGAGAGATTCTTTGATCATATGAGTGCATGAGAGCTTCTATGTTCACATGAGAGCTTCTAATCAACTTCTAGCAACTAAATCTTCCTCATAGGAGTGCTAATCAACAAGTTGTGAGTTTCTATAGCGTTAATGACCAATTATTGAAATGATTATGATAGGATATAATGAGGTTATGGCTATGAATGTGGATTAATGCATGTATGTTATCATATGCTATGTATGCAAGTTAGATGTTTGATTATATGCAAGTTAGCATATGCTATGTTATGCAATTTAGATTTTTGATTATATGCAAGTTAGCATATGACATGTATGCAAGTTAGATGTTTGATTATATGCAAGTTAGCATATGCTATGTTATGCAAGTTAGATTTTTGATTATATGCAAGTTAGCATATGACATGTATGCAAGTTAGATGTTTGATTATGTGCAAGTTAGCATATGCTATGTTATGCAAGTTAAGTTTTTGATTATATGTAAGTTGACATATAATATGTTATGCAAGTTTGGTGTTTGTTTATATGCAAGTGACATACGACATGTTATGCAAGTTTTGTGTTTGTTTATATGCAAGTGACATATGACATGTTATGCAAGTTTGGTGTTTGTTAATATGCAAGTTCATCTATGACATGTTATGCAAGTTTGGTGTTTGTTTATATGCAAGTGACATATGACATGTTATGCAAGTTTGGTGTTTGTTTATATGCAAGTGACATATGACATGTTATGCATGTTTGGTGTTTGTTAATATGCAAGTTCACCTATGACATGTTATGCAAGTTTGGTGTTTGTTAATATGCAAGTTCACCTATGACATGTTATGCAAGTTTGGTTTTTGTTAATATGCAAGTTCACCTTTGACATGTTATGCAAGTTTGGTGTTTGTTAATATGCAAGTTCACCTATGACATGTTATGCAAGTTTGGTGTTTGTTAATATGCAAGTTCACCTATGACATTTTATGCAAGTTTGATGTTTGTTAATATGCAAGTTCACCTATGACATGTTATGCAAGTTAAGTGTTTGATTATATGTAAGTTGACATATAATATGCTATGCAAGTTTGGTGTTTGTTAATATGCAAGTTCACCTATGACATGTTATGCAAGTTTGGTGTTTGTTAATATGCAAGTTCACCTATGACATGTTATGCAAGTTTGGTGTTTGTTTATATGCAAGTGACATATGACATGTTATGCAAGTTTACCCCTTTGTATGTCATACATATATACGCAAGTTTAACCCTTTGTATGACATACATAAAAATGCAAGTTACCCTCTTTATGACATATGTGATTCATGCAAATTTGGGTTAATGATTTATGCTAGTTGGGTTTAATGTATGATGTAAGTTGACACCTTTTAAACCCATGTTAATGCAAGTGTTATGCTAAGTTGAACCCATTATATTTATGATGAATCTTCCCAATTATATGTTATGTTATGAGAACGAATTACGTGGGAACGATGGGGTTAATCATATAAACATGTTATGATAAATTATGTGAAGTTGGTATGATTATACATACCATAAAGTGGATGGACATAATTGGGAATTTACCTATTAAGTTAGGTCTACCCATATTATGGAATTGGAAATTTACCTATTGAGTTAGGTCTACCCATATTCTTGAAAACTTGAATATGAACATGGATAATTATTACAAATTATGGGGGTAATTAATTAGGTGTAATTAATCGACTAAGACACGAGGTTGGACCCTTTTGTAGCATAAGACTGCCCGGAACCAACTGGCAAATCCAGCGGCTACAAATGATTGGCCCAATGTGAGAGGTCTTAGTCATAAATTAAATACGTGACAAGTGTAAAGACACGAGGTTAGACTCTGTTATGGCGTAAGGCTGCCCGGACCCAACCGGCATATCCAGCTGCCATAAAAGACAGTCTAATGTGAGAGGTCTTTACAAAGGTTACGGTCTTAATCAATTAAGAAACACTTAATCATATTAGCATGTAGAGGGACATGAGGGGTTAAGTGGGTGCCTTGGTTGGCATGTGGAAAACAAATCTAGTGGTTGCCTTGGGTGGCAATAGAAAATACGATAAGAATACTTAACCAAAGTGGATCATGTAATTAAACATGATTAAAGGGTTAAGTAAGTGCCTTGGGTGGCATGTGGGAATCAAGTAAGTGCCTTGGCTGGCATGTGGAAATCTAGTGGGTGCCTTGAGTGGCAATTGAAATATAATTAGATGACTTAACCAAACTTTAAACATGTAAGTGGACATGATTATTAAAAAGGGTTAAGAGGGATACACTAGAAAGGACAAGCTTAGGTGGGTAGCTTGTGGGGGCCCATCTCAACCAATATCCCAAACGTATCTTTGTGGGCTCGACCCAAGTCGAGGACGGGACACGCATATTGGGTTTGAATATAAGAGGCCAAAATGGGGTAGCGGTGGCAACGCGAGTCCAACGGGTTTCATATGCGTGTGTGGACCCGGGCTGGTAGGTAAGACGTTGTTGCATCGTGTAGATATAAGCTGTGCACCATTTGTTGTATCGGGTTGCTACTTTGGGGAGTGATACACCCCATTGTGGGGCCAGCACGGGTATCTACGGTAGGGAGCCGATCGCTTGGGAGTAGTGGGTACACCTAGTGGAGATAGGGGCAGACGGCACCTATGTAGTCAGCTAGGGGTACACGAAACTACTGGGTAAATTTTCTAAGTCCTTGGGAGGGATCAACCTTTAAGTAGGAATGACTGGTGTGGTGCAGTTAGTAATTATCCTTGGGTGGGTAGATGCATCTTTACCGTTATCTTAGTTTATCCTATGTCTAGTTGGCTACTTAGTGTAGTCATTTATCCCCAGTCATCCCGTACCAAGTTTTTATCATACCCTAATCACTTTAGTAATTGTGTTGTTAAAGTTATAGGGCTCACTCAGACTTATGTCTGACCCCGTTGTTTTTATCTTTTTCCCCTCAGGTCCTCAGGTGGGCCTAGCACTAGTGGGCTTTGATCAGATCTCTTTATCTATCTTCTGGAGCTTGGACCGTGATGCAAAGCCCAGCTTATCTTTTCTTTTATGGCTATTGTTTATGTAGTGGGATTATGTACTTATGTTTTTTTATCAGGATGGATATTTAGTACTTGACTCTTTATGGTGTTGTAACTAAACATGTTTACCTTCTGCTGCTATGAAATGACGTTTTAGATTTTCAAGTATTTATATCTGTCTTGTGTAATTTTTCTGTTCTATATTCACTTAAAATGCTCCACCGAAGTTAAGGCATTCCCATAGTGAGTGACCTTAGCGGGTGTGGGGTGTTATACGTGGTATCAGAGCTTAAGGTTACCAGAACAGATAATTTTTTTAGAAAAACTATTTTTCTAAAATATTTTTGGAAGAAGTATTTTCAAAAACATGTCTTTTAAGAGAAAAGTTTTTGAAAGAAAAGCCTAATCCCCATTAGCCATATCTTTATCTTTCGAATTCTCCGTTTTGAATCTCTTCCTCTCTCTTTTTGAATTTCCCCTCCGTGTATAGATGATCTATCTAAGATAGATAAGAATGGAAAACCACTTCAAGGGACTTAGACATTCGTCGGATTAGAAGTTGGTTCAAGAAGGAGGAGGACTGGTAGATACCTATAGGATAGACGATGGGAGGAAGGCTCAAATAGTTGTTTGGTTAATGAAGGACGAAACCTCATTGGTGGGAGATTACGAGTGGAGAATGGGAAGAAGAGGGCTAGTAGTTATCCTTTTGGAGGAATAGGACACCTTATTAGGATTGTCCAAAGGGGCAAGGGCAAGGTATGGAATCTTCTGGAGGGTAGTTGTATTCCCTCGCGGCTAGTGTACCAGATGGGGATAGGACCGTCTAGGTTGGAATTTGGATTTCTTTATTATCCGGTTCGAACTTTATTTGATTCTGACGCATCGAGTTCGTTTATCTCATCGTTGTTAGTTGAGTCACTGCACTTAGACACCAGTTTAGTAGATGATCCCTTAGTTGTTTCAAACCCAATTGGGGGCTCCATGATGTGTTTGGGTTTGGAAGTTTCTATACTTAGCGTTGAGTTTAGATGTGATGCTTTTTGTGCTTCACGGGCTGTGGGTTAGTTTTGGGCATGGACTGGTTATCCAGTAATGGTGCCGTTCTTGTTTGTGAAAGGAGAGTTGTTAGGCTTATGACCCGCTTGGGTAACACTCTCGAGATCTCTTGTAATCCCATGGAATCTGTTATGCTAAGTTATCTAGAATCGCTTGACACGTTGGTCGAGAGTTTGCGATCTGTTAGAGTGGTCCGGGAATACTCGGATGTGTTTGAGGAGGTGAAGGGCTTACCTCCGGAGCGGGAGATTGACTTTCAAATATATCCGGTAGACAATGCCAAACCAGTATCTTGGCCAGTGTGCCACATGGCTCCTCGTGAGAGGAGGGAACTCCATAAGCAAGTAGGCGATTTGCTTGAGAAGGGGTTCAGAAGACGAAGTATATCGGAGTGGGGTGCTCCAGTAGTTTTTGCCACGAAGGTGGATGGGTCCCTCAGACTTTGTGTAGACTATAGAGAGTTTAACAAGATAACAAAGAAGAATAGACACCCATTGCCGAGGATTGATGATCTCTTTGATCAGTGGGTTGGCGCCTCAGTGTTTTCGCAGTTGGACTTAGCCACGGGGTTTCATCAGTTGAGAGTGGCTGAGGATAGTATAGAGAAGACTACCTTTTGCACTCCGGATGGTTTCTATGAGTGGCTTGTGATGCCATTTGGTTTGACGAACGCCCCCGCATACTTTGTTGATCTGATGAGTAGGGTGTTCAGGGAGTACCTAAATAAGTTTGTAGTGGTCTTTGTGGATGACATCTTGGTCTTTTCTAAGAGCGAAATAAGTTTTCGTACGTGCTTAATAGGTTAAGCAAAACCAGTTATGGGATAAACGGTGGTTTTGGAGCGAGACTGGCGAGGACATCCAGAGTTGGACAAGGGCTTAATTGTTTAGCCGTTTTTACTAGTATCATCTCACGTAGGTCGTCTGAATTCGAAGGAGGTATCCCTTGGGTGTTTGTCTGATATTGGTTTAGGCCTTTGGGGCTTGCACTTGGGGGATGTCGAGTTCAACTAGGATGGTCTGCATGAGAGATGGATAGTTGTGATGATTTTGCATGGGAGAATATCCTGGTTTTCTCTAGAAGTGGAGAAAAGCGTGCCCTACATCTTAGGGAAGTGTTGGAGACTCTTCGAGCGCATAGTCTTAGGACAGCAAAAGTGGATTGGATTCTTAGCATCCTATGAGTTTGAGATAGCGTATACCCCTGGCAAGGGTAACGTGGTAGCGGACGCCTTAAGTAGAAAAAGGTTGTCCTTGAGTTCATGTTTCGTTGAACGACGGAGCTTGGAATTTATCTAGATTTTTGGCTTCAGACCTTCTGTTGACTTTATACCAGGTTTGCTAGCATCCTTAGAGGTCAGACCTACTCTTTTGGGACGGATTGGTGAGGCACAGCGGGAGGACCCACAGTTGGTTGAGTTAGTGGAGAAGCTCATAAGGGGGGAGTCGTCCAGCCATTTGAGTAGGTACACCCTAGATGGTAAGGGGTGGTGGCGTAGAGACGATAGACTTTGTGTACCGCAGGACGAGGGTTTGAAGAAGGCTGTACTTGATGATGCACATCGTTCGAAGATGACCATTCATCCCGGTGGGGACAAGATGTACCAAGACATGAAGCGAGTTTTCTTTTGGGCCGGTATGAAGAAAGATGTGGCCGAGTATGTCGCTAGATGCTTGGTGTGCCATCAAGTGAAAGTGGAGCAAAAGAAACCCGGTGGGTTGCTTCACCCATTAGAAGTTCCGCAATGGAAGTGGGATAGCATCTCGATGGATTTTGTTGGTAGGAATCTATGGATAAGATCTTACTTGGGCCCGATATGGTTAGAGAGACTTCGGAAAAGATTGATTTGATTCGAAGAAGGATGAAAGCGGCACAAGACAGACAGAAATCGTATGCGGATAAGAGGAGAACGGATCTTGAGTTGATGTTGGGGACATGGTCTTTGTCAAGGTATCTCCATTATGGAATGATTGTTCGCTTTGGGTCCGTTGGGAAGTTAGCACCAAGATTGGTGGGACCGTTTCCTATTAAGGAAAGGATTGGGCAGATGGCATATAGAGTAGGGTTGCCCGAGAGACTTAGTGGTGTACATGATGTATTCCATGTATCACATTTGAGGAAGTGCCTACATGAGACTGCGGAGGTGGCAGAGCCGAGCTTGCTTGGAGAAGTGGAGTTAGAACGTGATGCTATGATTCGACGAGCTCCTACTTGCATCCTTAGGTCAGAGAGTAGGAAGTTGAGAAACAGAGAGGTTCAACTAGTCAAAGTACAATGGGGAGAAGATGAGAGCAACGCTACTTGGGAGACAGAAGTGAAGATGCGTTCGTTGTACCCATTACTTTTTGAGGGTATGTCTTTTAATTTCTCCTTTATCGTTGTCTAGTACTTATCTTATCTTTAGTATGTCCTCTCGTTAGTACCTTTGACCTTTAGATAGGGTAAACCTATGGTTGAAACATGTGTTTGAGACATGTTATGATTGATGGATGCATGTGGATGCAAGTGTTTGCTAGTGGTTGCTCGTGGATACATATATACGCACTCTAGACACTAGATCGGCTCAGTCACTTCATATTGCATATTGCATATAATTGTGTGTGTAGGTAGCTATATTGATGGATGTATAATGGTTGTGTTATCATATCGATGATGCATTTTGGTGAATGATTGTGCACTCATGTAGATATAGTATGTGTCGATAGGGTTCTCTCGCATACATATTGGATGCATGGCACTATCATGGTTTGCATATGTTCATACGTTAGATAGGGAACATATACACACACTTTTTGCATATGTTCATACATCATTAGAAATTGTTTTAAGGACAATGGATGCCCGTGTTTGATGGACTGAGTAGATGGTTGTTTGGATGGTAGGATATGCATTCTCCTTAGCTTAGAGATTTCGGGGACGAAATCCTTTAAGGAGGGGAGAATGTAACACCCCGTATTTTTGAATAACTTGTTATTACATAAATCAGGGCAGAATTATATTTAATAATCTGAATCAGGGGAAACGGGCTGTGCCATTGCGTTCGTCTCGGAAAAATACGCGAAATAGAGTCCGAGTTTTCGTAAATCGGAGTCCGTATGACCAAGTTATGGCCCGACAAAGTTTCACGATCAAAAACGAAAACTGGTCATGTTTTTGAGGCCCGGGATGAGTTTTGGGCTGTTTTTTTTGGGCCCTAAATGGTTCCTACACTTGACTTCTTCCCCAAGACATGCTTTGAAGGCTAGGATTGGTTCTAGGGTATATCCTATGGCTAAAACTATCATAGTCTTCTATAAAAAGACCCCTAACCTAAACCTAAATGCTCATTATTCAATCCTAAAGCTAAACTATGCCAAAATGTTCTCTCATGACCTCCATCCTCTTGTCATAAATTCTATCTTCATTTCTATGAGAGATTCTTTGATCATATGAGTGCATGAGAGCTTCTATGTTCACATGAGAGCTTCTAATCAACTTCTAACAACTAAATCTTCCTCATAGGAGTGCTAATCAACAAGTTGTAGGTTTCTATAGCCTTAATGACCAATTATTGAAATGATTATGATAGGATATAATGAGGTTATGGCTATGAATGTGGATTAATGCATGTATGTTATCATATGCTATGTATGCAAGTTAGATGTTTGATTATATGCAAGTTAGCATATGCTATGTTATGCAAGTTAGATTTTTGATTATATGCAAGTTAGCATATGACATGTAAGCAAGTTAGATGTTTGATTATATGCAAGTTAGCATATGCTATGTTATGCAAGTTAGATTTTTGATTATATGCAAGTTAGCATATGACATGTATGCAAGTTAGATGTTTGATTATATGCAAGTTAGCATATGCTATGTTATGCAAGTTAAGTGTTTGATTATATGTAAGTTGACATATAATATGTTATGCAAGTTTGGTGTTTGTTTATATGCAAGTGACATATGACATGTTATGCAAGTTTGGTGTTTGTTAATATGCAAGTTCACCTATGACATGTTATGCAAGTTTGGTGTTTGTTTATATGCAAGTGACATATGACATGTTATGCAAGTTTGGTGTTTGTTTATATGCAAGTGACATATGACATGTTATGCAAGTTTGGTGTTTGTTAATATGCAAGTTCACCTATGACATGTTATGCAAGTTTGGTGTTTGTTAATATGCAAGTTCACCTATGATTTGTTATGAAAGTTTGGTGTTTGTTAATATGCAAGTTCACCTATGACATGTTATGCAAGTTTGGTGTTTGTTAATATGCAAGTTCACCTATGACATGTTATGCAAGTTAAATATTTGATTATATGTAAGTTGACATATAATATGCTATGCGAGTTTGGTGTTTGTTAATATGCAAGTTCACCTATGACATGTTATGCAAGTTTGGTGTTTGTTAATATGCAAGTTCACCTATGACATGTTATGCAAGTTTGGTGTTTGTTTATATGCAAGTGACATATGACATGTTATGCAAGTTTACCCCTTTGTATGTCATACATACATATGCAAGTTTAACCCTTTGTATGACATACATAAAAATGCAAATTACCCTCTTTATGACATATGTGATTCATGCAAGTTTGGGTTAATGATTTATGCTAGTTGGGTTTAATGTATGATGTAAGTTGACACCTTTTAAACCCATGTTAATGCAAGTGTTATGCTAAGTTGAACCCATTATATTTATGATGAATCTTCCCAATTATATGTCATGTTATGAGAACGAATTACGTGGGAACGATGGGGTTAATCATATAAACATGTTATGATAAATTATGTGAAGTTGGTATGATTATACATACCATAAAGTGGATGGACATAATTGGTAATTTACCTATTAAGTTAGGTCTACCCATATTATGGAATTGTGAATTTACCTATTGAGTTAGGTCTACCCATATTCTTGAAAACTTGAATATGAACATGGATAATTAATACAAATTATGGGGGTGATTAATTAGGTGTAATTAATCGACTAAGACACGAGGTTGGACCCTTTTGTAGCATAAGACTGCCCGGAACCAACCGGCAAATCCAGCGGCTACAAATGATTGGCCCAATGTGAGAGGTCTTAGTCATAAATTAAATACGTGACAAGTGTAAAGACACGAGGTTAGACTCTGTTATGGCGTAAGGCTGCCCGGACCCAACCGGCATATCCAGCTGCCATAAAAGATAGTCTAATGTGAGAGGTCTTTACAAAGGTTACAGTCTTAATTAATTAAGAAACACTTAACCATATTAGCATGTAGAGGGACATGAGGGGTTAAGTGGGTGCCTTGGGTGGCATGTGGAAAACAAATCTAGTGGTTGCCTTGGGTGGCAATAGAAAATACGATTAGAATACTTAACCAAAGTGGAACATGTAATTAAACATGATTAAAGGGTTAAGTAAGTGCCTTGGGTGGCATGTGGGAATCAAGTAAGTGCCTTGGGTGGCATGTGGAAATCTAGTGGGTGCCTTGAGTGGCAATTGAAATATAATTAGATGACTTAACCAAACTTTAAACATGTAAGTGGACATGATTATTATAAAAGGTTAAGAGGGATACACTAGAAAGGACAAGCTTAGGTGGGTAGCTTGTGGGGGCCCATCTCAACCAATATCCCAAACGTATCTTTGTGGGCTCGACCCAAGTCGAGGACGGGACACGCATATTGGGTTTGACTATAAGAGGCCAAAACGGGGTAGCGGTGGCAACGCGAGTCCAACGGGTTTCATATGCGTGTGTGGACCCGGGCTGGTAGGTAAGACGTTGTTGCATCGTGTAGATATAAGCCGTGCACCATTTTTTGTATCGGGTTGCCATTTTGGGGAGTGATACACCCCATTGTGGGGCTAGCACGGGTATCTACGGTAGGGAGCCGATCGCTTGGGAGTAGTGGGTACACCTAGTGGAGATAGGGGCAGACGGCACCTATGTAGTCAGCTAGGGGTACACGAAACTACTGGGTAAATTTTCTAAGTCCTTGGGAGGGATCAACCTTTAAGTAGGAACGACTAGTGTGGTGCAGTTAGTAATTATCCTTGGGTGGGTAGATGCGTCTTTACCGTTATCTTAGTTTATCCTATGTCTAGTTGGCTACTTAGTGTAGTCATTTATCCCCAGTCATCCCGTACCAAGATTATATCATACCCTAATCACTTTAGTAATTGTGTTGTTAAAGTTATAGGGCTCACTCAGACTTATGTCTGACCCCGTTGTTTTTATCTTTTTCCCCCTCAGGTCCTCAGGTGGGCCTAGCACTAGTGGCTTTGATCAGATCTCTTTATCTATCTTCTGGAGCTTGGACCGTGATGTAAAGCCCAGCTTATCTTTTCTTTTATGGCTATTGTTTATGTAGTGGGATTATGTACTTATGTTTTTTTATCAGGATGGATATTTAGTACTTGACTCTTTATGGTGTTGTAACTAAACATGTTTACCTTCTGCTGCTATGAAATGATGTTTTAGATTTTCAAGTATTATATCTGTCTTGTATAATTTTTCTGTTCTATATTCACTTAAAATGCTCCACCGAAGTTAAGGCATTCCCATAGTGAGTGACCTTAGCGGGTGTGGGGTGTTATATCTAGAGAGGAGTGCACTGGGTTCAACAAGAACGTCTTGCAAATCGGCCACGCATGACCGACCACTCATTTCTCTTGAGTGTATCGAATATATTGCCACCTACGGTTTCTATTAACTTAACCATTACTAAGATATACAGAATTGAAAAGAAGTAACAAATATGATTATTCTCTAGATGGTGACAATACACCCTAATGGTTGCGACCCACATAGCCATGCTGCCTGTCCGATTTTTATTATTTCCCAGTTGCGAGGCTTGAGGTTATAATCTTTGAACATCTGGCCTCCATTCACTTTGAATATCACATCATAAGATCCATCAAATCACTAACTGACATCCACAAATATACACTAGGTATAAAAGAAGTACCCTTCCTTGCCACCAGCCCGGTATGTTTGTAAAAATCAATGTATGTGGTTTTCTAGGAAATACTCTGTTAGACATTCGTCCATACAAGTCATCCAGGAACAGGATGAACCGAAGGTACACTCCTACCACATCCTATATAGGTATCACCCGAAGGATCAGTAGCGAGTAGTCCTTGCAATCCGAAGATTTCAACGACGATAGAATCACCGCTGAAATATCTATGGCCGCTAAACCAGAGAAATTCAACTAGTAGTACTTCCGCTTATGAAGATCAACGGTCTTCAATGCTCCATCTTTAATTAGCACCTTCCACGATTTTGCATTCATTGGGCAGAATGGTTTTCAAATATATATTTGACCCGGTCTTTCCGTCCCAACAATCGTATTGGTCAGATTTGATAGTCGGTTATTTAACTATCAAATAAACAATCATTCATCCATAAAAATAAAACAACTCACTTATTTAATCAGCATCATTTAACCTCTTTAGTTAATCATCTATTAATTATACTCTTTAAGTCTTCCCACATTTGGAATACGGCTTTCTGCTTCTTATTGTAACGATCCGAGGATTTTCGACTCTGAAAATCAACACAAATACCAATGTCGACTATTCAAACATCAGAAATACCGGATATTTAATAGAAAGAATTTAGACGGTGAGAATAGATAAGACAAAAAATTAGAATAGAAGAAGAAGAACACAACAACATCAGAGTAACATGAATCTCACAGCGGAATGAATAAAATATAGTATACAAAGTAACATTGAATCACAAATCTGTATTAGTACATTAGAGTACAACACTTACATCACAACGGAAATAAACAATAGCTATAAAATCCTGAAGCCTCCTACTCCAGCTCCTCCAAGAATATCTGGAAATACCTGAACTACTTGATTGCCTGTACATATTTGGGCATCCAAGAGTTTGGGGAAAAACAAAACAAAACAAACTCTGGGTTAGTCATGGGACTGGTGTGAGTAAACTCCAATCATTTAGTTTAACTTTTCAAAATCCTTTCCAAAAGAAATGATAATCGTAAGACCGATACACACATAAACACGGATGGTTTTTACCTTACGATAACCCAAATCATTTTGAAAATCAATACTTTTCTGATATTATAGTAATATCTAATCACAAATAATTAACAATCTAGCAGAATGCTTGCATCTCACGCTCCACATATATATAATATACAATCTAAACCGTAGGCGCTTATTGGAGATTGGATTCCGTCTATGACAAGGTATGGAACCACCTGCCGATAGTGTATTCCTAGAGAGGAATACACTGGCTTCACCAAGAATGTCTTGTAACCCGGCCACACATGACCGACCACTCATTTCTCTTGAGTGTATCGAATATATTGTCACCTACAGTTGCTAGCAACGTAACCGTTCACGGGAGGTACAGAAGCGAACAGAAGTAACAAATATGAATATTCTCTAGATGGTGACAATACACCCTAATAGGGGAGACCCACATAGCCATGCTGCCTGCCCTATTTTTTTCATTTCCCAGTTGATGAGGCTTGAGGTCTAAATGTATCTTTTGACAGATCATACATTCATTTACTTTGAATGCCATATCGTCATACCCGCCAAATCACAAATTTATTTCCACAAAAACACCATGAGTATGAAGCTAAGAGAAACGAATTCTTCCGCCACCAAACGTGGATACGTTTGAAGCGATCAACATATGTGATCCATTAGATATACTCTGTCAAACATTCGTCCATACACGTTGTCTGGGATTTGGACAAATCGATGGCACTATTCTACAAATCCATCTTAGGCAATTTCTACCTAGGATTTCCAGAGCAGCCCTTGCACAACTCTGTCTTCAATTATCTTCATCATATTTAATTCACAACAATAATGCCTATACAGAATGGTTTTCAGATAATGAATCTGATCCCGGTCTCTCTGTATCGACGACGGAAAAATGGTCAAAAACTTTGATAGTCGTTGATTTAACTACCAAAGGAAAACATGTGTACAAACAACGGTGTATTTCCAAATGGAAAAATATTGCCGAGCAAATCATCAATCAACACTGATCCCCTTTAATTTAATTTGTCATTCAATTATTCATTCCCTATTCCCTATCCCATATATTCGTAAATTCTTATTTTCTATATGTAGAAAATATACGTTATTGATCATTGGAAAACATTTCCATTTTTACTCATGTTTCTTATTTTCCATATTAAAACATTTCTTATTTGGAAAACATTTCCAAAACTCTTTTATTGAATTTGAACAGATGTTTAAATAAAATATCGCTATGCTAACTCGAACCATTAACACTTAGTAAGTAAATTCAATTAACTAACCTTCACTATCGAACCTAAACCATTCCTTAGTTAAAAATGAAGCCAATCAAGTTGGGGTATAACTAACTCTCATACCTTAACTGAACAACATTTTTAACCTCGAAATAGACAAAGTTCACCTTTTAATTCTTTAACAAACTTCCTTACATATTTCTCGGATTTTATTTACGAATCCACTTCTTTTACAGAAATCATTTGATTATAACAATAATGTTATACTCCCATGCTTCTGAAATATAATAACTTAAATATGACTTTTATTTCTTAATTTAAATAAATAACTAAATAACAATTTATTTATAAATAAATAAATGTTGAATAAAAATCGGAATGTAAATAATACTTTCCAACATTCGATATAGTCGAATCCCAATATATAATTCTTTCTCGAATAACTCTATTCGATAACTCTCTCTTGAATAAACTATATTCGATAACTCTTTTCCGAATAAACTATATTCGATAATCTCTCCTTCGAATAAACTATATTTGATAATCTCTCCATCGAATAACAATATTCGATAACACTTCTTCTACAAATAAACTATATTCGATAACCTCTCTTCGAATAACTTATATTCGATAACTCTTTATTCGAATAACTAATATTCGATTAACTCGATTCCAATAATCAATATTCGATTAACTCTAATTCGAATAACTAATACTCGATTTAATCTAATTTGATTAGCTCTATTCGGTTAACTCTTATTCGAATAACTAATATTAATTTAACCCTATTTCCTATCTTATTCAAATTCCCATTTGAATTTTTATTTCAAAACCCAATTTTCCTTATAATGTTTTAACTTATAAAATATTCATTTTAATCCTTTATTCACATCAAATGTGAAAAATATTTCTTTTATATAATCCATTAAGTTTGATTTCGTATTTTAAAAATAATATTCCATTTCCAAATTCTATTTATACTTCTATTTATAGAATTATTCATACGAAATCGCCTTTTTATTTCTAACACTTAAATCTCATTTATAATTCCCTTTATAAATTCTGAGTTCACATTGTAATTAAAACATCAGTGTCAAAACCGATTTCTACTTCTCTATATAACTTCAAAACTATATATTCCATTTATCAAATGATAAATATTTTATTTAATTTATAAAAACATTATCTATAAATTAATCTTGTCCATTTTATCGGTTAGAACAGATTTCTATTTAATTCCACTTTAAATTAATCTTTTCCATTCATCCGTTAAGGACAGATTTCCGTTTAACATTTATTTCCCACTTATTTTCTTTTATAAAATTCTATTCATTTTATAAAATACTCCCTTTTAAAACTCCTATTTATTTTATGAATAAATATTCCCTTTATAATTATATTTATAAATGATTCCAAATATTTCCTTTTCAATTCTATTTGTAAATGTTTTATAAATATTCCCTTTTCAATTCTATTTGTTTTACAAATATTTCCTTTATATAATTCTCTTTATTTCATATAATTATTTCATTTATAAAATTCTATTTATTTTATATAAATATTTCATTTATATAATTCTCTTTATTTTCCAAATAATCCCTTTTCTAGTTTTATTTATTTTCCAAAATATTACCTTTTATAATTATATTTATTTCATATAAATATTTCTTTTTTTATATAAAATCCAATTATTCTATATAAATATTTTATTTTCAAAATACACTTTGAAAATTCTCTTTTTATTTTCCAGTATCACTTATGGTATTAAATACCAAATCAAAAGGATCAATCATCATCCAAACACACATAATCAATAACAGATTATATAACACATCATATATCAGAATATATGAAAAATAGTAATATAAATATTGAGGAATCCAGTTGGATCCCTCCAACTTCTTTCCCTACATCCACATATGTTAAGCAATATAATTAACATCAATTTCATTTCAATATGAAATATTCTGATAAACAGAATCAATAGTTAATTAACGATGCATATATGACTATATCGATATTTTCAACCAATCAATTAGCAATTCAACCAACCAATAAACACATAGCAATCAACCAATACTTATCAGTTCTAAAAATACGTTATGAAAATATAAAATAGGCAGAGTTAACGAGATTTACTCACATTGGACGATCATCGTTAAATAACGATAACTGTCGGTTGATTCAAACAGACAATTTATTTTGCAATAAATTGTAACGAGCTCCAATTCACTCCAAGCTTCCGTCCATACGATCCTAAGGATCTGACCGTTCTCTGATATAGTATGAACGACATATAACATTTACAAGCTTGTATAGATATTTAATTAAATTAGACCCAAACTTCATTTTAATTTGGGCTTTACCTAACTAAACCCGGCCCAATAACGTGCCACCCATCATCTACAGGACTTCCTTCCTCCTCACGCACTAAAACCCAATCCTCTATATTCAGGAAATTCACGCACCATTTTCATTTCACAACGCCACTCAAACTCCTTCATCACACCACCAATTCACAAACAAAACCCACCACACTTCACCTCTTCGCACACACTTTGACTTGGACAACTTCATCTCCACTCCGACCTCGATCTACGAATCGCGATTCCCAGGGTATCACGGAAATCACTTTGCAAACATCGAACAAATTATGCTTGAAAATCTTTGGACTTTTGCGCGCAAGTGACAAATAATCTTAGAAATCCAACTACATCAACCTACTCGCGAATCAAAGCACCAAAACTGCTGATTCCCGAACCCTAGTCCATGCGATCAACAACCTAGCGAAATATAAGATAGCCAAACCCCTTGAAACTCACCTCTGATCGAAAATAATACTATGGAGATTTCGAATTAAATAGTTTTGAGATTTATATGATTTTATACGGATTAATATGAATTTATGAAGATCATAGAAATTTACTGGAAGAGGAAACTTGCGGCGGAAACGTTTTGACCAAAAGAGAAAAGTCTAAGGGGTTTAGGGTTATGCTAGTGTATTTATAGGTAGATTTTAATATTTTTTTATTCGAGTTTTATGTAACAACCCGTAAAA
This sequence comes from Allium sativum, assembly GCA_030737875.1. Taxonomy (NCBI): domain Eukaryota; kingdom Viridiplantae; phylum Streptophyta; class Magnoliopsida; order Asparagales; family Amaryllidaceae; genus Allium; species Allium sativum. Next base: position 695,833,993 of record CM060926.1, read on the forward strand.
TCTGGGCCAGTTTAAAATTTTTATTTTGGCCATTTTAGCGAATTTAGATTATTTAAAATGAATTATTTTAAATAATATCGACGAGAAATTTATTTTGAATATATTCGAACGTATATATTATACGCGTCGTCGTTAGAATATAAATAATTATATATAATTATAAATAGAATTGAAAATGGCGCGGTAGTTCGATAATTCGATTTCAAACTTCAATTGAATGTACCGGGTGCAAAACAATCCGGATTTTAGTGAAACCAAAAATAATGGAATCTAATAGTGAATATCTTTCCAACGAACCCGAATGATCAAAATTTCTTAGCGGGAATCAAAAGATATGTCCAGTTGAAAATTCTGAATAGTCGCTATGGAATTCAGGCCCTTAAAAATGGACATTTTGCAAACGACCTCGGATTTCGACGAAACCAGTTTTGTTGGGTCCGTGATGTAAAGTTATTGCTAGATTTCAAATTTCATAATTTTTCGAATCAATATGTGAGCGTGGCAAAGGAAAACGCGTTTGACCAGTTTCAGTTGATTTTAATCGACTGGAAATTGGCCATTTTTCAAACGGTCTCAGAATTTGACGAAACTAGTTTTGTTAGGACCGTATCGTCAATACGAAGCTAGAAAATATTTTTCTGGAATTTTTCTAGTTAGTATGTGACCCCGGTAATTTGAAATGTATGTTTAAAATTCAATATAGTGATTTAAATGAAAATTCAAAAGGAAACTGATTGTAACGATCAAATCAGCTTGCGATACATATCCCATTGTATCCGGAATGGGGGTATTACGCTAGGGACGACAGTCGTTGGATCCAATTCAAAGCCCAAACGAAAAAGCAACTTTACGGAGAATTAATTGAATAAATAATTAAATATATTTTCTTTTATAAACACCCCCCCCCCCCCGTTACTTTCTCATTTCAGAAACAAAAAAAGGAAAAAAAAAAAAAAAAAAAAGAACCCCGCCTCGTCGATCCCGCCCCCTACCCTAACCACCGCCGCCAGGCGATTTCCGCTCCCTCCCCCAATCGCGCGCCGCTCAGCCCCCCCCCTCGACGAAGCTTCCTCCCCCACCCCTCGTCCTTCCAGTTATCGAACCCCCCCTCCGCAGCCAAATCGAGGTCGCGACGCCATCGGTGGGGCCCCAACCACCTGCCGCCGATGAAGTCGATGCCCCCCTAGAAGCTGCCGCCGATGAAGTCGATGCACCACCCCTGTAAGTTTTTTTTTTTTTTTTTTATTTATTTTATTTTTATTTTATTTAAAAACAGAAAATGTAAACCTGATTATTTTAAAAATGAAAACTGATTATTTTATTTAAATTTGAAAAACTGATTATTTTAAGTTTTAAAACCTGATTATTTTAAAAATGAAAACTGATTATTTTATTTAAATTTGAAAAACTGATTATTTTAAGTTTTAAAAACTGATTATTTTAAAATTTGAAAACTGATTATTTTATTTTTGTTTTGAAAACTGATTTTTATAGGAAGTAAAACTGATTTTATTTTGAAAGGGAAAATGATTTTTAAACTGAATTTAAAATGATTTCTAAACTAGGAAGAGATTAGAAATTTAAAAGGAAAAATCAGATTTCTATATATCGAAAGTCGAAAGAAAAATATAGTTTTTATGTTTTGAACTTCGAAAAAAAATAGGATTTTTATATATTGAACTTTGAACTAAAAATTCGATTTTTATATATTGAACTTCGAACTAAAAATTCGATTTTTATATATTGAACTTTGAAATAAAAATTCGATTTTTATATATTGAACTTTGAAATAAAAATTCGATTTTTATATATTGAACTTTGAAATAAAAATTCGATTTTTATATATTGAACTTAGAAATAAAAATTCGATTTTTATATATTGAACTTTGAAATAAAAATTCGATTTTTATATATTGAACTTTGAAATAAAAATTCGATTTTTATATATTGAACTTTGAAGTAAAAATTCGATTTTTATATATTGAACTTTGAAGTAAAAATTCGATTTTTATATATTGAACTTTGAACTAAAAATTCGATTTTTATATATTGAACTTTGAAATAAAAATTCGATTTTTATATATTGAACTTTGAACTAAAAATTCGATTTTTATATATTGAACTTTGAAATAAAAATTCGATTTTTATATATATAGTGACTACGGGCAACGAAGATGGCGATGATGCGATAGCGATGAAGATTTCTATCAATGAAGTGCCGTGGAGCTAGGACAGCTATATGTGAGAATTTCTCACCTTTCTATTTATTTTCTAGTTATATATATATACTAGGATGCAGACGGTGCTTAGTAGCACCCGACACAATCGTCCACAGACCATGGACTTGTTTGTTTGACAGTTTGGTGATTGATTGCGATATTGTTTGAATGTGGTTTGTGGTGTGAAAAATCGAATCGATAAATTGGTTAGGATTAGACGTGCGCCGTTATAAGGCGAAGGAGTAAGGCTAGGTTAGATCCTTACTCCAAAGTTTGCGGTTTGCATAACGAATTGATTTGATTGATGTGTGAATGGCGTGGGCCTTCACTAGACCGGGGATAAGGCTAGGCCTTGTCCCGTTTCTAGTATCGTGCCGTTATGCCGCCGAAATTTTCTAAAACATGTTAGAAAAATAAAAATATCATTTTATTGAATAAATGAATTGAATAGAAATTCATAGGTTGAAATAAAATGTTTTATCGTTAAAAATATAATTTTTAACGTGAATATGAAAATAGTGAAGTGAATAAATAAATATTCATTTACAAACCAGATGGTTTGTTTATGTACACTTATTTGAATGATATTGATTGGGTCGATAAATTTCACACATCGCCCAACTGCACAAATAAAATCTGTGTTTGATTGTTTGAAACCCCACACGGGTGTTAGGATGAAATATGCAGTTCACTCATCCTGATTGATTAAATATGTCGATCGATTGATTGACAGGCTGTTATAAGCGTTGAATATCTGTATTTGATGCTTATGCAGTGTAGTGCACTTTGGTTGATGGTTGATTATTTTTCAATGCTATGATATACATGTGTTGTATGAAAATCCATATAATTAACTTTATATGGTAATTGATTGGGCCTCATTCCAATTTGAAAAATAAAGAATATTATAAAATAAAAGTTCATGTGTTGACAGTACTCATTCATTGAGATTGGTCATGTGTTGAACGAAATATTTTGATAATAACAACTATTTTGAAAAAGAAATATTTGAAATAGAATATTTGAAAATAGAAATTTATGAAGCCGTGTATGGACGCCATTTTGACGTGAACGATATTTATATCGAATTGAAAACGATTTCGAAATGAAATGAATTGAAAACGATTTCGAAATGAATTGAATTGAAAACGATTTCGAAATGAAATGAATTGAAAACGATTTCGAAATGAATTGAATTGAAAACGATTTCGAAATGAATTGAATTGAAAACGAATTCAAAATAAATTGAAAACGATTTCGAAATGAAATGAATTGAAAACGATTTCGAAATGAATTGAATTGAAAACGATTTCGAAATGAAATGAATTGAAAACGATTTCGAAATGAATTGAATTGAAAACGAATTCAAATGGAATAGAAAGCGAATTGAAATGAATTCAAATTGAATTGAAATTCGAATTGAATAGAAATGAATTTTAAAACGAATTTATAGAGAAGAATTCAATTTTGATTTGAATTGAAATGGAAGTTGAAAATGTTTTTGAAACGAATTCAAAACTATTTATATAATTCGTTTTAAATAGAAATCGACGAAATATATATTATATATATTATATATAATATAATGGCCTGAATAGAACGCGCCGCGCCGCGGCAGTTCGCGAATTTCGACCATTTATTTCAAACGGACATTACAGGAGATCCGACCGTCGGATTCTCCTAAAACCGGAACCGTTGGGTTCGTATCGAAAAGAGCTTTCTAATTAATGTTAGAAATTTGAAATCTAACGGTTGGATTTGGAGATACGTCCAAATCAAATTCGAAAAAGGTCGTTGTAAGTGCAGTTCGATGGCCATTGTTGGAAATCGACTGTACGGGCCTTGATAAAATTATTAAAAATAGTAATAATTTGTGTAAAATCATAAGAAATGATTTGTGAAAGTTTGGGGTGAAAATCTCCATATTTGAAAAGATAAAAAAATGGATTTTTATCGAAATGAACTAGTTTTGAACTAGAATTATAATTCTATTTATTTTTAAATAAATAAATTGAATTTGAAATGGTTTTGAAAATAACCAAAATTTCCAATGATTGCATTGGAGTGGATTTGAATCGAAATTGTCTTCGGAATATTTCGATGTTGGAATTCGTGACATTACAGGTGTTGTTATGGAAATTTGAAAGATATATATTTGTATCGTTATTTCCAATACGACATTTGTTAGTCGTAGAATTCGATATTGAATATAAGCCGATATATTTTCTATTCAGAGCCTTGTATTGAATATCGAATGTGATTTGGGTTTGTCGTGAATGGTGTCTTCACTAACACTGTTCTTGAACCCAGTTGAGAAAAGATTAAATCTTTTTATTTAGATTTAATGAAGTGTACCAATTAAATGATATTTAATTGGAATTGAATTGGTATTGATTTTTGGGTTTATCGTGAACAGTGTTTTAAATAACACTTGTTCTTTAACCCGATAATTAATGGAATGTGATTTTGGGTTTATCGTGAATCGTGTTTTAAATGACACTGATTCTTTAACCCAGATAATGATTAAAACTAAGTGGAGTTTTAATGAATCTTTAATTAGATTGAAAAGATCGAGAATGGAGTATCACCAGTTTTGCTCCAGGCGATAGTTAAATCTTTAATTAGATTTGAACGTGAAATTTAGAAACTAACTGTCGGTTAGCCAAGCAGAATGGTTTTCTGGATATTGATCTGATGTTGGTTTCGGCCTTCGGGGTTAATATTTGGGGAATTATTCTCTTGATTAATTTACGGTTAGTGACTGATGAATTGGAATGAGGCGTATGTTGTGTTTGTGTAACACTTTTATAAAATATACGCGAGTTATTCGGGAAGACCGGGTTTATCCCATTCTGAATAACTGATACGACGATAAGTCGAAGATGAAGACGATGGTCGAAGACCGGAGGTCTTCACGTCGTTTGGGTGATAACTGATGATCTTGATTGGGCTGTACACCCAAGAAGATGGAAACAGTTGGTGATCGTCCAGACGTACTTGGAGATCGATGGATATGCGGGGTACTAGGTGCCTCCGGTTTCGTTCAGCCCCAGAACGGACTTGTAAATGGACTGTGTGTCTGACATTGGATTTCATTCTGTGTGACTGATATCGGTTGCATAGAGTGGTTTGCCTGTGTGGCATGCTAAGATGCAAATGATCAAGGCTTCTGTTGAAAAGCAAAGTCTTGTGGTGATGATCAAAGCACGGCCTTTGTGGCGTAGCTTTGTGTAACGTTTGATTCGCGAGTTTCACACCCGGTATGAATCAAAAACGGGAGACGGACCTCAGGGAGGGCATGCGTTTCTTTCTAGTTAGAAGTGGCGTCAGTGGTTTTACACGCCCTGACGAGTTTGACTTATGTTGTTGTTGCTGTTGCGAGGCGCCTCGGTTATATCGGTTTCGGCCGAATGCATTCTGGTCGGCTGACGGACCAGACTTACACCCCATAGGGTGGGGAGACGTATTGTTCAGGCATAATAATCCACTCCGTGTGGACCGGCCCTGACGATCCAAGGGGCAGTTGCGGCTGTTCCTGAGGGGCGGGCTAGAGCGTCTCGAATCGGTTGAGGATCTTGCCCCTAGCCTCGGTTCATAGATGGAAACCCAATTTCCAAATACGTGACATTTGCGGTTTTATTTGTAAACCTATATATGGCGACATAGTGGTATGGGGCATTCATGCCGCCTATGATTGATACTTATGATTTGAAGTTGTTTTATACTCTATGCACTTATAATAGTATCAAATGATTTGTTTTAAACGTATCAAGCATTCTTTGGCTGTTATAAGGGAAAACCCTATCCTCGACTGCGTTGCATTGTGTGATGGGACCTGGGTCTTATAACAGCTTCATTTTTCTTTATTTAGCATTGCGTTGTTTGTCTTATGCACTGGTATTCTTGGGAGGAAACCCGTTCCGTGTTATACGGCGTGGTCCCTTGTTTTACCTAGCTTTGAAAATAAAGATTTATAACTGCTTTAGTTCTCACACCAGTCACATGACTGACCTGGAGTTTATTGTTTTGACCTAAACTCTGGGTGCCCTTATTTTGACACGGGCAGCTAGTAGTTTTGGTTTTGCAGATTTATATTCACAGGATCCTGGTTTACGACTGGAACGATATCCGGGAAGCTTTGTATCCGTATATCTCATTCTAGTTGTGTATTGTATTATTTTCCGCTGCTATGTATTTAAATGTAATTTAAATCTCTGATATTTCTGTGTAATATTCTTTTATACTCTGTATATTCTTGTAATCTGATGCATTGTTGTTATATACAATGAAATGTTCTTCTATATGCGTTCTGTTGTGGTTTGTTCTCGAACTATCCGACGCTTTCCTTTACGGGGAAGTTACGGGTCTTCACAGTTGGTATCAGAGCTTTGGTTTACAAAGCAGAGAACAAGACACATTAGAACCGTACGAAGGAATTCATCAGATATTGGATTAGTAATATCCAATGGAATGACTCGTTAGAGATGGGATCAGTAGTATCCTAGAACGAGTGTGAAGAGTATATTTTTAAAATGAAAACGATTTTTGATTTGAAAATTTAAATCAATTATTCGTATTTGATTATTTATTTTATATTGATTAGGACAATCCAAAATATAAAGATTTTTGCGTATGCGCCTAGCTAGCGTGTATTCGAAGTTTTAATATATTGGATAGATATAGCACCACACCCTAGTCGCCCGGAGATGATATTGATGATAGCGATCGCATCATCAACATTTATGTTCGTGTTTCGAAGGTTTGATATCTATATATTTCCTATTGACTGGTGTGAGAACCAAAATTAGATAGGGCTAATTGTTGTGATTTGGCATCAAAAATCTGATTTTTGTATATATATCGAAATTATGAATTTGAAACGTTAATCCACTAATTGATTGAAGTTTGTGTTGTTTGTTTAATTGTTTGCTAATTTTGAACAATTATGCCTAATTGAATCAAATATTGAACTCTATTGAAAATTGGTCGCATTTGTTTGCATATACATATATATCATTGAACAGGTCATAGCAAGGAGGCTAGAGCAGAGAATAAAATTTGTTTGCCCGACAAATAGGTACATGTTTATTACATAATTTACTGTTTTGTTTGGGTGATGATGATTTTATGAGCCTATTGGCTAGCCGCTTGGCTTTTTCTTTTTCTTTTTGAGATCTGAAGGACCGGGAACGCTATTTGCAATTTCCCGATGCTCCCGGTGCAGGGGAGGTTATGGCGAAATTTTTCAAAAATTTAGGGTGTTAGCCAAATTTTTGAAATTTTAAAAATTCTCAGAAACTAAAGAGTTGGAGAATGGAAGCCAGATCAAATGTGGAGCTGAATAATCAAACCACTTTCGACTTTGTTCCTTTTCGGGGACGAAAAGTTTTAAGTGGGGGAGATTGTAACAACCCGTAAAATCTGGGCCAGTTTAAAATTTTTATTTTGGCCATTTTAGCGAATTTAGATTATTTAAAATGAATTATTTTAAATAATATCGACGAGAAATTTATTTTGAATATATTCGAACGTATATATTATACGCGTCGTCGTTAGAATATAAATAATTATATATAATTATAAATAGAATTGAAAATGGCGCGGTAGTTCGATAATTCGATTTCAAACTTCAATTGAATGTACCGGGTGCAAAACAATCCGGATTTTAGTGAAACCAAAAATAATGGAATCTAATAGTGAATATCTTTCCAACGAACCCGAATGATCAAAATTTCTTAGCGGGAATCAAAAGATATGTCCAGTTGAAAATTCTGAATAGTCGCTATGGAATTCAGGCCCTTAAAAATGGACATTTTGCAAACGACCTCGGATTTCGACGAAACCAGTTTTGTTGGGTCCGTGATGTAAAGTTATTGCTAGATTTCAAATTTCATAATTTTTCGAATCAATATGTGAGCGTGGCAAAGGAAAACGCGTTTGACCAGTTTCAGTTGATTTTAATCGACTGGAAATTGGCCATTTTTCAAACGGTCTCAGAATTTGACGAAACTAGTTTTGTTAGGACCGTATCGTCAATACGAAGCTAGAAAATATTTTTCTGGAATTTTTCTAGTTAGTATGTGACCCCGGTAATTTGAAATGTATGTTTAAAATTCAATATAGTGATTTAAATGAAAATTCAAAAGGAAACTGATTGTAACGATCAAATCAGCTTGCGATACATATCCCATTGTATCCGGAATGGGGGTATTACGCTAGGGACGACAGTCGTTGGATCCAATTCAAAGCCCAAACGAAAAAGCAACTTTACGGAGAATTAATTGAATAAATAATTAAATATATTTTCTTTTATAAACACCCCCCCCCCCCCGTTACTTTCTCATTTCAGAAACAAAAAAAGGAAAAAAAAAAAAAAAAAAAAGAACCCCGCCTCGTCGATCCCGCCCCCTACCCTAACCACCGCCGCCAGGCGATTTCCGCTCCCTCCCCCAATCGCGCGCCGCTCAGCCCCCCCCCCTCGACGAAGCTTCCTCCCCCACCCCTCGTCCTTCCAGTTATCGAACCCCCCCTCCGCAGCCAAATCGAGGTCGCGACGCCATCGGTGGGGCCCCAACCACCTGCCGCCGATGAAGTCGATGCCCCCCTAGAAGCTGCCGCCGATGAAGTCGATGCACCACCCCTGTAAGTTTTTTTTTTTTTTTTTTTATTTATTTTATTTTTATTTTATTTAAAAACAGAAAATGTAAACCTGATTATTTTAAAAATGAAAACTGATTATTTTATTTAAATTTGAAAAACTGATTATTTTAAGTTTTAAAACCTGATTATTTTAAAAATGAAAACTGATTATTTTATTTAAATTTGAAAAACTGATTATTTTAAGTTTTAAAAACTGATTATTTTAAAATTTGAAAACTGATTATTTTATTTTTGTTTTGAAAACTGATTTTTATAGGAAGTAAAACTGATTTTATTTTGAAAGGGAAAATGATTTTTAAACTGAATTTAAAATGATTTCTAAACTAGGAAGAGATTAGAAATTTAAAAGGAAAAATCAGATTTCTATATATCGAAAGTCGAAAGAAAAATATAGTTTTTATGTTTTGAACTTCGAAAAAAAATAGGATTTTTATATATTGAACTTTGAACTAAAAATTCGATTTTTATATATTGAACTTCGAACTAAAAATTCGATTTTTATATATTGAACTTTGAAATAAAAATTCGATTTTTATATATTGAACTTTGAAATAAAAATTCGATTTTTATATATTGAACTTTGAAATAAAAATTCGATTTTTATATATTGAACTTAGAAATAAAAATTCGATTTTTATATATTGAACTTTGAAATAAAAATTCGATTTTTATATATTGAACTTTGAAATAAAAATTCGATTTTTATATATTGAACTTTGAAGTAAAAATTCGATTTTTATATATTGAACTTTGAAGTAAAAATTCGATTTTTATATATTGAACTTTGAACTAAAAATTCGATTTTTATATATTGAACTTTGAAATAAAAATTCGATTTTTATATATTGAACTTTGAACTAAAAATTCGATTTTTATATATTGAACTTTGAAATAAAAATTCGATTTTTATATATATAGTGACTACGGGCAACGAAGATGGCGATGATGCGATAGCGATGAAGATTTCTATCAATGAAGTGCCGTGGAGCTAGGACAGCTATATGTGAGAATTTCTCACCTTTCTATTTATTTTCTAGTTATATATATATACTAGGATGCAGACGGTGCTTAGTAGCACCCGACACAATCGTCCACAGACCATGGACTTGTTTGTTTGACAGTTTGGTGATTGATTGCGATATTGTTTGAATGTGGTTTGTGGTGTGAAAAATCGAATCGATAAATTGGTTAGGATTAGACGTGCGCCGTTATAAGGCGAAGGAGTAAGGCTAGGTTAGATCCTTACTCCAAAGTTTGCGGTTTGCATAACGAATTGATTTGATTGATGTGTGAATGGCGTGGGCCTTCACTAGACCGGGGATAAGGCTAGGCCTTGTCCCGTTTCTAGTATCGTGCCGTTATGCCGCCGAAATTTTCTAAAACATGTTAGAAAAATAAAAATATCATTTTATTGAATAAATGAATTGAATAGAAATTCATAGGTTGAAATAAAATGTTTTATCGTTAAAAATATAATTTTTAACGTGAATATGAAAATAGTGAAGTGAATAAATAAATATTCATTTACAAACCAGATGGTTTGTTTATGTACACTTATTTGAATGATATTGATTGGGTCGATAAATTTCACACATCGCCCAACTGCACAAATAAAATCTGTGTTTGATTGTTTGAAACCCCACACGGGTGTTAGGATGAAATATGCAGTTCACTCATCCTGATTGATTAAATATGTCGATCGATTGATTGACAGGCTGTTATAAGCGTTGAATATCTGTATTTGATGCTTATGCAGTGTAGTGCACTTTGGTTGATGGTTGATTATTTTTCAATGCTATGATATACATGTGTTGTATGAAAATCCATATAATTAACTTTATATGGTAATTGATTGGGCCTCATTCCAATTTGAAAAATAAAGAATATTATAAAATAAAAGTTCATGTGTTGACAGTACTCATTCATTGAGATTGGTCATGTGTTGAACGAAATATTTTGATAATAACAACTATTTTGAAAAAGAAATATTTGAAATAGAATATTTGAAAATAGAAATTTATGAAGCCGTGTATGGACGCCATTTTGACGTGAACGATATTTATATCGAATTGAAAACGATTTCGAAATGAAATGAATTGAAAACGATTTCGAAATGAATTGAATTGAAAACGATTTCGAAATGAAATGAATTGAAAACGATTTCGAAATGAATTGAATTGAAAACGATTTCGAAATGAATTGAATTGAAAACGAATTCAAAATAAATTGAAAACGATTTCGAAATGAAATGAATTGAAAACGATTTCGAAATGAATTGAATTGAAAACGATTTCGAAATGAAATGAATTGAAAACGATTTCGAAATGAATTGAATTGAAAACGAATTCAAATGGAATAGAAAGCGAATTGAAATGAATTCAAATTGAATTGAAATTCGAATTGAATAGAAATGAATTTTAAAACGAATTTATAGAGAAGAATTCAATTTTGATTTGAATTGAAATGGAAGTTGAAAATGTTTTTGAAACGAATTCAAAACTATTTATATAATTCGTTTTAAATAGAAATCGACGAAATATATATTATATATATTATATATAATATAATGGCCTGAATAGAACGCGCCGCGCCGCGGCAGTTCGCGAATTTCGACCATTTATTTCAAACGGACATTACAGGAGATCCGACCGTCGGATTCTCCTAAAACCGGAACCGTTGGGTTCGTATCGAAAAGAGCTTTCTAATTAATGTTAGAAATTTGAAATCTAACGGTTGGATTTGGAGATACGTCCAAATCAAATTCGAAAAAGGTCGTTGTAAGTGCAGTTCGATGGCCATTGTTGGAAATCGACTGTACGGGCCTTGATAAAATTATTAAAAATAGTAATAATTTGTGTAAAATCATAAGAAATGATTTGTGAAAGTTTGGGGTGAAAATCTCCATATTTGAAAAGATAAAAAAATGGATTTTTATCGAAATGAACTAGTTTTGAACTAGAATTATAATTCTATTTATTTTTAAATAAATAAATTGAATTTGAAATGGTTTTGAAAATAACCAAAATTTCCAATGATTGCATTGGAGTGGATTTGAATCGAAATTGTCTTCGGAATATTTCGATGTTGGAATTCGTGACATTACAGGTGTTGTTATGGAAATTTGAAAGATATATATTTGTATCGTTATTTCCAATACGACATTTGTTAGTCGTAGAATTCGATATTGAATATAAGCCGATATATTTTCTATTCAGAGCCTTGTATTGAATATCGAATGTGATTTGGGTTTGTCGTGAATGGTGTCTTCACTAACACTGTTCTTGAACCCAGTTGAGAAAAGATTAAATCTTTTTATTTAGATTTAATGAAGTGTACCAATTAAATGATATTTAATTGGAATTGAATTGGTATTGATTTTTGGGTTTATCGTGAACAGTGTTTTAAATAACACTTGTTCTTTAACCCGATAATTAATGGAATGTGATTTTGGGTTTATCGTGAATCGTGTTTTAAATGACACTGATTCTTTAACCCAGATAATGATTAAAACTAAGTGGAGTTTTAATGAATCTTTAATTAGATTGAAAAGATCGAGAATGGAGTATCACCAGTTTTGCTCCAGGCGATAGTTAAATCTTTAATTAGATTTGAACGTGAAATTTAGAAACTAACTGTCGGTTAGCCAAGCAGAATGGTTTTCTGGATATTGATCTGATGTTGGTTTCGGCCTTCGGGGTTAATATTTGGGGAATTATTCTCTTGATTAATTTACGGTTAGTGACTGATGAATTGGAATGAGGCGTATGTTGTGTTTGTGTAACACTTTTATAAAATATACGCGAGTTATTCGGGAAGACCGGGTTTATCCCATTCTGAATAACTGATACGACGATAAGTCGAAGATGAAGACGATGGTCGAAGACCGGAGGTCTTCACGTCGTTTGGGTGATAACTGATGATCTTGATTGGGCTGTACACCCAAGAAGATGGAAACAGTTGGTGATCGTCCAGACGTACTTGGAGATCGATGGATATGCGGGGTACTAGGTGCCTCCGGTTTCGTTCAGCCCCAGAACGGACTTGTAAATGGACTGTGTGTCTGACATTGGATTTCATTCTGTGTGACTGATATCGGTTGCATAGAGTGGTTTGCCTGTGTGGCATGCTAAGATGCAAATGATCAAGGCTTCTGTTGAAAAGCAAAGTCTTGTGGTGATGATCAAAGCACGGCCTTTGTGGCGTAGCTTTGTGTAACGTTTGATTCGCGAGTTTCACACCCGGTATGAATCAAAAACGGGAGACGGACCTCAGGGAGGGCATGCGTTTCTTTCTAGTTAGAAGTGGCGTCAGTGGTTTTACACGCCCTGACGAGTTTGACTTATGTTGTTGTTGCTGTTGCGAGGCGCCTCGGTTATATCGGTTTCGGCCGAATGCATTCTGGTCGGCTGACGGACCAGACTTACACCCCATAGGGTGGGGAGACGTATTGTTCAGGCATAATAATCCACTCCGTGTGGACCGGCCCTGACGATCCAAGGGGCAGTTGCGGCTGTTCCTGAGGGGCGGGCTAGAGCGTCTCGAATCGGTTGAGGATCTTGCCCCTAGCCTCGGTTCATAGATGGAAACCCAATTTCCAAATACGTGACATTTGCGGTTTTATTTGTAAACCTATATATGGCGACATAGTGGTATGGGGCATTCATGCCGCCTATGATTGATACTTATGATTTGAAGTTGTTTTATACTCTATGCACTTATAATAGTATCAAATGATTTGTTTTAAACGTATCAAGCATTCTTTGGCTGTTATAAGGGAAAACCCTATCCTCGACTGCGTTGCATTGTGTGATGGGACCTGGGTCTTATAACAGCTTCATTTTTCTTTATTTAGCATTGCGTTGTTTGTCTTATGCACTGGTATTCTTGGGAGGAAACCCGTTCCGTGTTATACGGCGTGGTCCCTTGTTTTACCTAGCTTTGAAAATAAAGATTTATAACTGCTTTAGTTCTCACACCAGTCACATGACTGACCTGGAGTTTATTGTTTTGACCTAAACTCTGGGTGCCCTTATTTTGACACGGGCAGCTAGTAGTTTTGGTTTTGCAGATTTATATTCACAGGATCCTGGTTTACGACTGGAACGATATCCGGGAAGCTTTGTATCCGTATATCTCATTCTAGTTGTGTATTGTATTATTTTCCGCTGCTATGTATTTAAATGTAATTTAAATCTCTGATATTTCTGTGTAATATTCTTTTATACTCTGTATATTCTTGTAATCTGATGCATTGTTGTTATATACAATGAAATGTTCTTCTATATGCGTTCTGTTGTGGTTTGTTCTCGAACTATCCGACGCTTTCCTTTACGGGGAAGTTCGAGTTTTATATTGATATTTATGTTATCGTTGTTTCCATTCGTCGTTTAAGAATCCCTGTGATCACATACAATACCCAAAAATCATGAAAACAGGTATGCAGCTACAGTTTGACATTAAGGACCCAACGAAACTTGTTTCGTCGAATTCCGAGTCCGTTTGCTCACATAGCATATTTCAAAGTCAAATTATTGACTATTTTTCACATTAAAATTTCGTACGGCCACATACTGACTCCAAAAATCACGTAAATTGAAATCTAACAATAATTTAATATTCCGGATCCAACAAAATTAGTTTCATTGAAAACGGAGTTTGTTTGCGAAACTGGCTATTTTTAAAGCTCTATATAAAACCATTTAAATATAAATATATTTAAAAATAATTAAAATAAATATAAATAAATATTATAGCATATATTTACATAGAATACAATATAGCTCCAAAATAATTATATCGGGATCTATAATTCGATATTTCAAAAATCTAGTTAAATCGATATTCGATTTATATTTAAATCCTTTTATAATATAAATAAATCGTTATAAATTATAAAGAAATTCCATAGCAACTATTTAAAATTTATTAGAACAAAACTCAAAATCTATATGATGAAATCCCGATTTTTCTCTTCCATTAGACAGATATACTTCACCAGCTCTGAACGTTTCTTGTTTCAAAGAAATCTGGCTTAAAACGGATTATGTTTATTCGTTTAAAGTTCAAATCACCAAATTACGAACTACCGCGCCATTTCGAGCTCGATTATAACTAAAATATAAATTATAAATTCAAATGACATTTATTAATAAATTTGTTAATATAATTCATTTATAGACTGAATTAAATCCTATAAATAATCCAATTCACACAATATTGTGAATTCCACTATTTCCGACTATTTCGGAAATAAATATATTATTCCATTATTTATATTAATTAGATATTCAATATTATTTAATTAAACGACCATTTAAATCTCTAAATCACTATTTAATAATTGAATAAATTAATTATTATACCGTAAGAATACCGGATGTTACATTCTTCCCCCCCTAAAATAATTTTGTACTCGAAATTACTAAGGTAGAAAACAAACCCTATTAACTGGGTTAAAAATTATTTGTTTACTTCTTAACTTCAGTTTAACTGTACCAATTAATTTCAATTAAAATATTAATTTCTTATTGACGGAAATTTCCATAAATTATGAAAATTTTCTAACACCCTAAATTTTTAGAAAGTTTCGCCAGCACCTCCTTTGTACGGCTCAATCGGTATAACTACAACTTACCTCTCTAAGCCTTCTCCAACCCAAAAGAAAATCAAATAGCCAAGCAGCTTGCAAAACAGGCTCGTGAATCACCAAACTCAAACAAAAGTAAACATGTACCTTTTTGTCGGACATATCATTATATCGTTTCCATCTATCACCAATTCTGCATATACCAATATCATTCCGATTAACCCCGATCAATTTATCCTCAACACAACTATTCGCTCAAACAAGCCAAATATCATCTCAAACTCGAGTTCCGTTCTCAATTCCCAACTCCTAACTCACCAATACAATACCATTTCATATTCCTATTTCACAATTCAAAATCTGATTCTACTTAATACATTATATTCCAATTCAATTTCCAGTTAATTGGTTTCAATTCAATTCATATTTTCTCTCACAAATTCCTTTTCAATTTTGTTTTAATTCAAATAGTTTTTCTTGGGAGATTTAAACAGTTTACCCTATCAAAAATCAAATATTGCCTCTCGGAATCAAAACAACTTATTTTCTCAAAATATTTCCAAAACAATATCTTTGATAGTAACCCGTCACTTAGAGCTCGAAAATGAACACTGATGATGTGGCCAACATCATCAGAATTATTTCCTAGCTATCAAAGTGACTTCAATACTATATCACTTTCTAAAACCATTTCTTAATCATTTCTATTTTGAAATTATTTCAAAATATCGTTCACAATTCTAGTTAAATAATTTAAAATCTCCCTGGATTTTAAAATTCACATATATTTAATTCAATCCATTTATAAACACTTTTTTCAAATTTCCAGAGTTTAAATTCCAGTCTGATTTAAATTCAGATTTACTTCATCTGATTTCACATATTACATTTATATGAATCCTGATTGGGTATTTACCTAACCATTTTATTTTTATAATCTCATTCGATTATAATGATAACCAACACATCCAATATTCTATAATATTTCCAATATTAATCATTCTTTACATCAATGGGTAAAATTATCTCATTTACCCTCTTTTAAAAACATTCTGTGCCGGTTTATCATATTCAAGTGTTTAGTAATCCTTATCAATACAGTGGATCAAACTGATCGACCAGAATTCACAAACTACTCAACCAGAAAATCTCCATGGTATAAAATCATTTTATATCAAATAACAAATACGTTCACTCATATATATACACTCAAACTCAATCTAGGGTATTAATAACCCCATCTCTATCAAATTACGCCACAGAGCCTAGGTAATCACTTAACCTTTTGCTTTGATACCACTGTAACGACCCGGGGATTTTCGACTCCGAAAATCGACACAAATACCAATGTCGGCTATTCAGACATCAGAAATACTGGATAGTTAATAGAAAGAAGTTAGAGGGTGGGAATGGATAAGATAGAAAATTAGAATAGATTAAGAAGAAGAACACAACAATATCAGAGTAAAATGAATCTCACAGCGGAACGAATAAAATATAGTATACAAAGTAACATTGAAACACTAAACTGTATTAGTATATTAGATTAAAACACTTACATCACAGCGGAATAAACAACAGCTATAAAATCTTGAAGCCTCCTGCTCCAGCTCCTCCAAGAATATCTGGAAATACCTTAACTACTTGACTGTCCGTACAAATTTGGGCACCTAAGAGTTTAGGGAAAAACAAAACAAAATAAACTCTAGGTCAATCATGGGACTAGTGAGTAAACTCCAACATTTGGTTTAACTTTTCAAAATCATTTTTAAAAGAAATGATAATTATAAGACCGACCCACACATAAACATGGATGCTTTTTACCTTACGACAACCCAAATCATTTTCAAAATTAATACTTTTCTGATATTATAATAATGTCTAATCACAAATACTTAACAATCTAGCAGAACGCTTGCATCTCACGCTCCACATATATATAGTATACAATCAAAACCGCAGGCGCTTATTGGAGATTGATTCCGACTATGACAAGGTATGGAACCACCTGCCGATAGTGTATCTCTAGAGAGGAATACACCGGGTTCAATCAGAACAACTTGCAACCCGGTCACACATTACCGACCACTCATTTCTCTTGAGTGTATCAAATATATTGTCACCTAAGGTTGCTAGCAATATAACCTTTCCTAGGAGATACAGAAGCGAAAAGAAGTAACAAATATGAATATTCTCTAGATGGTGACACTACACCCTAATAGGGGCGACCCACATAGCCATGCTACTTACCCAATTTTTGTCATTTCCCGGTTGATGAGGCTTGAGGTCAAAACGTATCTTTTGACAGATCATACATTCATTTACTTTGAATGCCACATCGTCATACCCGACAAATCACAAATTGATTTCCACAAGAATACCACAAGTATAAAGCTAAGAGAAACGAATTCCTCCGCCACCAAACGTGGATATGTTTGAAACGATCAACTTACGTGATCCATTAGATCTGTCAGACATTCGTCCATACATGTTGTCCTGGGTCTGGACAAACTGAAGGCACTATTATGTAAATCCATCTTAGGAAATTTCTACCTCAGATTGCCAGAACAACCCTTGCACAATTCCATCTTCAATTATCTTCATCATATTTGATTCACAATGCTAATGCCTATACGGAGTGGTTTTTAGATAATGAATCTGATCCCGGTCTCTCTGTAATGACGATGGAAAAATGGTCAAAAACTTTGATAGTCGGTGATTTAACTACCAAAGGAAAACATGTGTATAAACAACGGTGTATTTCCAAATGGAAATCTTACCGAGCAAATCATCAATCAACATCGATCCTCTTTAATTTAATATGTCATTCAATTATTCATTCCCTATTCCCGATCCCATATATTCATAACTTCTTATTTTCTATATATAGAAAATATACGTTATTAATCATTGGAAAGTATTTCCATATTTACTCATGTTTCTTATTTTCTATATTAAAACATTTCTGATTTCTTATTTGGAAAACATTTCAATAACTCCTTCATTGGATTTAAACAGATGTTTAAAGAAAATATCGCTATGCCAACTCGAACCATTAACACTTATTAACTAAATTCAATTAACAAACCTTCACTATCGAACCTTAACCATTCCTTAGTTAAAAATGAAGTCAATCAAGTTGGGGTGCAACTACCTCTCAGACCTTAATTGAACAACATTTTTAACCTCGAAATAGACGAAATTCACCTTTTAAATCTTCAACAAACTTCCTTATATATTTCTCCGATTCTATTTACGAATCCACTTCTTTTACAGAAATCATTTGATTATAACAATAATGTTATACTCCCATGCTTCTAAAATATAATAACTTAAGTATAACTTTTATTTCTTAATTTAAATAAATAACTAAATAATAATTTATTTATGAATAAATAAATCTTGATTAAAAATCGGAATGTAAATAATACTTTCCTACATTCAATATAGTCGAATCCCAATATATAATTCTTTCTCGAATAAATCTATTCGATAACTCTCTCTCTAATAAACTATATTCGATAAATCTTTTCTGAATAAACTATATTCGATAATCTCTCCTTCGAATAAACTATATTCGATAATCCCTCCTTCGAATAACTATATTCGATAACTCTTCTTCTTCTTCTTCGAATAAACTATATTTGATAACCTCTCTTTGAATAACTTATATTCGATAACTCTTTATTCGAATAACTAATATTCGATTAACTCGATTCCAATAATCAATATTTGATTAGCCTTAATTTGATTAACTCTAATTCGAATAACTAATATTCGATTTACTCTAACTTGATTTAACTCTATTAGATTAACTGTTATTCGAATAACTAATATTATTTTAACCCTATTTCCTATCTTATTCGAATTCCCATTTGAATTTCTATTTCAAAACCCAATTTCCTTATAATGTTTTAATTTATTAAATATTCATTTTAATCCTTTATTCATATCGAATTTGAAAAATATTTCTTTTATATAATCCATTAAGTTTGATTTCGTATTTTAAAAATATATTCCATTTCCAAATTCTATTTATACTTCTATTTATAGAATTACTCATACGAAATCTCCTTTTTATTTCTAACACTTAAAACTCATTTATAATTCCCTTTATAAATTCTGAGTTCACATTCCAATTAAAACATCGGTGTCAAAACCGATTTCTACTTCTCTATATAAGTTCAGACTTATATTTTCCGTTTATCAAATGATAAATATTTTATGTAATTTATAAAAACATTATTTATAAATTAATCTTTTCCATTTTTATCAGTTAGAATAGATTTCTATTTAATTCCACTTTAAATTAATCTTTTCCATTCATCTGTTAAAACATATTTCCATTTAATATTTATTTCCCACTTATTTTCTTTTATAAAATTCTATTCATTTTATAAAATACTCCCTTTTAAAACTCCTATTTATTTTCTGAATAAATATTCCCTTTATAATTCTATTAATAAATGATTCCAAATATTTCCTTTTCAATCCTATTTGTAATGTTTTACAAATATTCCCATTTTAATTCTATTTGTTTTACAAATGTCTCCTTTATATAATTCTCTTTATTTCATATAATTATTTCATTTATAAAATTATATTTATTTTATATAAATATTTCATTTATATAATTCTCTTTATTTTCCAAATAATCCCTTTTCTAATTTTATTTATTTTCCAAAATATTACCTTTTATAATTATATCTATTTCATATAAATATTTCCTTTTTTATATAAAAATCCATCGATTTTATACAAATATTTTACTTTCAAAATACACTTTGAAAATTCTCTTTTTTACTTTCCAGTATCACTTATGGTATTAAGATACCAAATCAAAAGGATCAATCATCATCCAAACAAACATAATCAGTAACAGATTATATACCACATCATATATCAGAATATATCAAAAATAGTATTATAAATATTGAGGAATCCAGTTGGATCCCTCCAACCTGTTTTCCCTGCATTCACAGATGTTAAGCAATATAATTAACATCAATTTCATTTTAATATGAAATATTATGATAAACTGAATCAATAGTTAATTAACGATATATATAACTATATCGATATTTTCAACCAATCAATTAGCAGTTCAACCAACCAATCAACACACAACAATCAACCAATATTTATCAGTTCTAAAAATACGTTATGAAAATATGAACTGAGCAGAATTAGTAAGTTAACTCACATTGGACGATCATCGTTAAATAACGATAGCTGTCAATTGATTCAGACAGACAATTTATTTTGCAATAAATTGTAACAAGTTCCAATTCATTCCCAGCCAGCTCCATCATATAGCTCCCGTCCATACGATCCCAATGGATCTAACCATTCGAAATTCTGATATAGTATGAACGATATATAGCCTTTACAAGCTTGTATGGATATTTAATTAAATTAGACTTAAACTTCATTTTAACTTGGGCTTTGCCTTCCAAAACCCGGCCCAATAACGTGCCACCCATCATCTACTGGACTTCCTTCCTCCTCACGCACTAAAACCCGATCCTCCATACTCAGGAAATTCACTCACCATTTTCATTTCACAATGCCACTCAAACTCCTTCATCACACAACCGATTCACAAACAAAACCTGCCACACTTCATCTCTTCGCACATGCTTTGACTTGGACAACTTCATCTCCAACCCGACCTCGATCTACGAATCGTGACGCCCAAGGTACCACGGAAATCACTGTGCAAACATCAAGTAAAATATGCTTAAAAATGAAACGACCCGAACTTCCCTATAAAGGAAAGCCTGGATTGCTTTGAGGACAAGACGAATCAGAACACAAACAGAAGAACATTTCATTGCTTATTACAACAATTCCATCATAATATAAGAATATACAGAGTATGAAAAAATAATATACATTTGATAAATACTAGAGATTTACAAATTACAATGCAGCGGAAAATAACACAAAACACAACTGAAATAGATACACTGATATAGAGCTTTCCGAATATCATTCCAGCTGTAAACCAGGATCCTTTGAATATAAATCTGCAAAACCAAAACTACTAGCTGCCCGTGTGGAAAATAGGGGCACCCAGAGTTTAGGTTAAGACAATAAACTTTAGTCAGTAATGTGACTGGTGTGAGAGCTAAAACAGCTATTGTTTTTGATTTTAAAGTTAGGTAAATCAAGGGACCACGCCGTATAACACGGAACGGATTTACCCCCAAGAATACCAACGCATAAAACAATCAGCGCAATGCAAAATAAAGAACAATGAAGCTATTATAAGACTCAGGTCCCATCACACAATGCAACGCAAGCGGGAGGATAGAGTTTTTTACCTTATAATAGCTAAAAATGCTTGGTAGGTGAAATTTCATATTTTATTATTACTATAAGTGTATAGTATCAAAAACAACTTTGAATATAAATGTATCAATCATAGACGACATGAGTGCCCAATCCAACTACGTCACCATACTTGGCTATACAATTAAAACCGAAGTGTCACATATTGGAAGTTGGATTTCCGTCTATTAACCATGGCAACGGATTGTCCTTACCGCTTCGAGACAACTAGCCCATGTCTCAGGATCAGAACGCATCGACCCTTGGATTGTCAGGGTCGGTCCACATGGAGTGGATTAAAATGCCTGAACACTGTGTTTCCCCTCCCTATGGGCGTAAAACTGGTCCGTATATCTACCAAACCATCCATCGGCTCCGCAGAGACCAAAATAACCGAGGTGCCTCGCTATCCATCATCCATAAGTAAAACATCTGGGTGTGCAAAACACAGACACCACTCCTAGCTAGAAGGAAACACATGCCCTCCTTGAGGTCCTATCCCATTTTGGTTCACATCGGGGTGCGAGGCTCGCAAATTAACGCTATACACAAAGCTATGCTATATTAAAGCCGTGCTTTGATCATCAACCACAAGACTCTGCTTTTCAACAGAAGCCTTGATCATTTGCGTCTTAGCATGCCACACTGGCAATTCACGCTATGCAACTGATGTCCATCAATCACAAAGAATGAAGTCCAATGTCAGACGCACATCCATACAAGTCTGTTCTATGTTTGAATGAAACCGGAGGCACCTTATTCCTCGTCCCATATGTCCAATATAAGAGAGAGGTCCCCGCATATCCAGTCGATCTCCAAGTACGTCTGGACAATCACCACTCATTTCCTTGTCTTGGATGTACAGCCTAATCAAGACATCAGTAATCATCTAAACGATGTGAATACCTCCGGTCTTCAACCACCGTCTTCATCGTCGACTCATCACCGATTCAGTTATTCAGAATGTGATAAACCCGGTCTTTTAGAATAACTCGCGTATATAATAAACAAGTGCTATAAAAACACAACATACGCCTCATTCCAATCCAGAATATTCTTTTATTTAAATATTCTTATACTTTGGGAAAGGTTCCCATTAATTTTATCAAAGATAAATTCTTTAAATTTATTATTTAGTCTTCCTTTGGATATCAATTCAAACCAAATTATGGTTTATCCAACCTAGTCGGGATTAGCGATCCTTACCGAAGTAATCATTTGCTTAATTTCCCAGTCCCAACCTATTCATCCCATGAAGCAAAACTGGTAATACTTCAAATCTAACACCACGGTATTATCGGTAAATTAAATTACCATTTAACGTTAAAATCTAATTAAAGATTTAACTATCGCCTGGAGTAAAACTAGTGGTACTCCATTCTCGATCATTTCATGAATTTGATAATTTTGGTTATCAAATTCACCTTTCAATCTAATTAAAGATTCATTAAAACTCTAGTTCAATTTTAATTTCCAAAAATCATTACTTAATGATTATTCCAAGTTAAGAAATTAATCTTATCTTTATCTTTCACTGGGTTAAAGAACTAATGTCATGTAAAACATAGCTCATGATAAACCCCAAAATCACATTCCATTTTTAATTGGGATAAAGAACGAATGTCGTTAAAAACACAGTTCACAATAAACCCAATTCACATTCCATTTCAAATCCAATTAAATGTTAATTAATTTGTAATTTTTCTCTACATCTTAATTAAAAGATTTATTCTTTTCACACAGGGTTTAAAACCAGTGTTACTGAAGACCCTATCCCATCAGTCTCTAACCATAAATTAGTAAGAGAACAATTCTCCAAGTATTAATCCCGAAAGCCGAAACCATCATCAGATCAATACCCAGGAAACCATTCAACTTAGCTGATCTCCAGTTAGTTTCTAATTTCCTTAACTCCATTGGGTTTAAGAACAGTATTATTAAAGATACCATTCACGACAAACCCAAAATCTCATTCCATTGTTAATCGGGTTAAAGAACAAGTGTTATTTAACACCAATTCACGATAAACCCAAAAACCCATTTCACTTTAATTCCAATTAAATGTTAATTAATTGGTAACTTCATCAAATCAAACCAAAAAGATTTAATCTTTTCCTCCGCTGGTTTTAAGAACAGTGTTAGCGAAGACACCATTCACGACAAACCCAAAATCCCATTTGATATTAAATACGAGGCTCTGAATAGAAAATATATTGGCTTATATTCAATATCAATTCTGAACTCAACAAATATCGTATTGGAATAACGATATATATATATGTCTTTCAGATTCCTCCATAATGTCCGTATAATCACGGAATCCAATATCGAAATATTTCGAAGATAGTGTAACAACCGAATTCCGACAGACCGATTTTTTTTCAAAAACCCAATCCATTAAAACCCGAGTTGGTTGCTCTCGTACCCTGCAGAAAAGATAGACACAAGAAATATGTCAGAGTTCGGAAAACACCTCACAACGGAAAGAATAAAATATAATATATATAAACATAGCTTTACCTTAATTACAATACTGCTAAATCAGTATCTCCAAAGCTATAAGTCTCTGTCATGAATCTAACCTGCGAATGTTATGAGGAGGGGGTCAGAACATAAGTTCTGTGTGAATGAGTTTAAACTACACTTCTTGAATAATCCTACATATACCATTCAATTACATTTTATTGTTTATTAGGTTATTTGTGTCGTTAGCGCTTAAGGCTTACACACACGTCACACCCATCTACTCCCAGTAGATTAAACTAATATAATGTATATGTAGCTACCCCCAAACTGAGATACACCCCATGGTACCCTACTCGCATGGTCCCTACCGTATCTTCGTAGTGATATACGCAGTCCCCCATCCTATGTCATAGTAATGTATATTCCTCTTATATATATAATACAGCACTACGCCCACATATGATCACTCTAATTTGACTGCCGTTATCGAATAATGCCCACCAGTCTACGGTACACCACCCAGAGTAGACGTGGTTATATCTAGACTCTTCCACGTATGTATTCTCTATCGTATTCGATATCTAATCCGCACACCCATCGTGTGTGCGTGCCCGAGTTCCATGGCAGGGCAACACAAGAAACACGGAACTCGGTCGGGAGCTTTCCTTATATTTGTGCATGGCCCGTCTTTAAGAACCTCCCACACAAATATCCCTAGGGTCTGTTTTCTATGGTGGCTATGGCCCCACCTCGGCCCCTCCCATAACTAATAAAGACTACGAGAGCTAAGCGACAAGCCCCTAAGCAACCAATCTAAACATCCATGTGGCATCTACCCTCAACCACCGTCCCACAATAGTGAATGGTTAATGGTATATTGGGTTTAACTCTAGTCTTTCCGCATCTTGCTGGCTGTGGTAACATGCACTCAACGACCTACTATCCTTGTTGGTCCTGACCCTCCACCTCCGTTGAGGCAGCCGTCGAATCACCTTTTCCGTCACCGCGAACAGCATTCTGACTGCCCAGCTATTCTTGCAGTCAAGGCCCACCCACCTAGTAGTTATGCGCAGACCCAACCTCTACGAGCGCAACCTGAAACATCTGCCACCACACAGAGGACTACTAGGAGCAACCTTTAACGTCTCAGGAAGCCGCGTGCTTCCCCTTCCAGTCCGTTGGAGCCGCCAAAATAACGAATGTGATCTCCCCTCATGTCTTATGACAACGTGATGATTTACCTTATTGGGTTATTCATCCTACAACGTACGGATTGCCCCAAGAGCCTTGATTTTATATGTCATTAGACCCTACATCTAATCAATTATTACGTGCTTGTGTTACCTCATCAGTTTTTCTTTTTAACTTGGTTATTCTTATTCATATGGACTTCCTTTTCAAGTTTACCAAGTTACCCTCACTTATTAATTCAATTTATACTTAACCCATTTAAGTCCATTAATAAGACCACAACATGTTGTTTTCCAACATCATAAATTATTCCCTTTTAGGGTTACAACAAAATGTTATACATAATTCATAGTTGAGTATGTCTTATCCACATATATGCTGACTAGGAGAATAATCACCTAAACACCAGCCCCGAAGACCGAAATCAACAATAGACTGGCACCCAGAGAATTACTCAACCCAACCAACATATATGATTCTAATTTACTTCTTTTCCATTCATATAACTTATATCATCCTAAATTTCACACTTCTCCATCCCAAACTACTTAATTTATAATTAAGTATATCTTCACATATAAGTTACCGTATTTTTGTCTATCTTTTCTTATAACTTATCTTATCCTATAAGTTATAATTTCCACTTGTCCCTAGGACAAGTCTATCCTATTATCCTTCCTTTTCTTATTCAAATTCATTCATAATAGGTTATTTACCATTCCCCACTTTTATCATTAATTTAGATTTACTTAACCCTTTCCATTTATTTAACCCGTTACCTAAACTTTACCCAATTCAATTAATTTGTGATGCCATAATGGGTCCCCTTTGGTTAAGCATTACTTATTTATGTCTTACATGTCGCCCGTGTCCCACTTTACCTCTTTTATTATTGTTTCCATGTCTTACACATGCTTTACTATGGTTAAGTCCACCTTAGTCATGTTTTACTTCACATATCTTACTACAGTTAAGTCCACATTTACATGTCTTACATGTCTTGTCTTACTATGGTTAAGTCCATATTTGCATGTTTTACATATCTTGTCTTACTACGGTTAAGTCCATATTTACATGTCACCCACTTAACCCTCTAACCATACCCATGTCACCTACATATCTTATTATGGTTAGTATTCCTTAATTCATTCATTATGACGAACGGTGCATGACCTCCCACATTAGACCGAACACTTTGTGGCTGCTGGATTCGTCGGGCGGTTCCGGGAAGTCTTACACCACAAAGCGGGTCTAACCTCGCGTCACCAACCGTTACGCATATAATTCATGCCTTTGACCTCTCACATTAGACGCCCAATTGTGGCAGCTGGATTTGCCGGGCGGTTCCGGGCAGTCGTACACCACAATTGCGCCTAACCTCATGTCAAAGGTTCATTAACATCGTATTTCACCCAAATCCCAATTTTCATGTTATGTGTTTCCAATTCAACATATAGTCATGTTTACAATTTTGCCTATTCCAACTTGTCACTAATTGCATATTAATTAACCTTAATTACAAATTTTCAATTATAGGCAATTTCATCAATTCCATGTAATCCATACCCAAATATGCCAATTTCTTTTATATTCCAATTATCCAAAATATCCAATAATACTCAAGTTCATAAAATCAATATTTTTCAAATATATTTCCCAACGTTCCCATGTTCATACATAAAACCTAATTCACCTTTTAGGCTTATCTTACCAATAAATTTCACTAATCCATGTTATCCAATTACATGTTGTTAATATTAAATTGTACTAATTCCATATCCAATTTCAATCATGCCAAACTACATAAATTTAAAATTACCATACAATTATGTCCATAATTCTATTCAAATCATACATAAATCCTTCCAACCCATATTATGCCCAAACAACCCCTCTTTTCCCTTTTACTTTCTCGTTCTCGCTTACAACGCATAAATTCATGATAGATGTAGGCTCGAGATAGCTTAGTTGTAAATATAAAAAGGGGAAAGAATAAAAAGGAGAGAACTCAATCGTAAGCATAAATGAAATAACTGATCTTATTAAATTATCATCATACTCATTATGGGGAATGGAAAATGATAGAAGTACAATTATACAACAACTGTATTTTAAACAACTCACCTTGAGTGGATTGGAGAAATAAACAATTGGTTGTTGAGGTAGAACGTTGGTTTAGGCTTCTTATTTGATTCTTGATGCAGAACGTGAATTGTTGTTGAAAAATCTTGCTATTTGATTTGATTAAATTCCAAAATTGATGAAGAACTTGTAATTTAATTTAGAGTTTAGAGGCTGCGGCTATGTTGGATTGAAGTTTGGTGGCATGGAGGCGTCTCATAAGAGATAGACTGATTTTAGGGTTAGGTTAGGTGTTCTTTTATAGGTGGGTTAGAGCAACTAGGACCTTAGGATTAAATAAAAACTCATCTAAACCGTCCTTCTCACCCTAGAAAAGAACCATCCAGAACAACCCTTTTCACACTTAGTGTTACTTTAAATAAAATAAATAAAAGAAAACGCTTTATTTCTTTCTAATTAATGCATTACATACTATTTTTAACGTATAGCAACCTCTTTACTTCATGCATTCAATTATTTATTTATTTATTTATTTATTTATTTATTTGCACCTATACGTGAACCTTTATTTGTTATATTCTTCTCCTAATCAATTAATTGATTTTTTTTCTCTTTTTGTCTACACTTTTTGAAAAGAAACCGCATGTTCTTAAACCATTTTCTTTTATTTATTTACATCTAATCACATGTGCATGCGTCTCTGATTTGAATGTTACTTAATAACATTAACCTTCCTTCAATTGTGGCTTGCTTATGGCCTTATTAGTTTACTTTCTAAATCTTTAAATTTCAAAAGTTGATCCCCTTCACATTTAATTGCACCATTTTAATGTTACAACCTTTTTCTATACATGCTTTAATTGCACATTTGACATGTTTTGCATTCCATATTCTCTTTCTTTTATTTGCATCACATTAATTTATTTTTATTCAGGTTCATGCATCATCAATTTGTTTAATGCAATAATTTCACATATCCGCTTTCCCTTATTGCATTAATTTCAAATAACATATATACATATATGCCCCCTTTTTGTTTGTCTCTATGTTCACGCGCAACTTCAAATTTGAGTTATGTTCATACGCATCCATCTCTTATGCGTATACTAATTTTTATATGCAAACAATTGTCTATTTTATTTTGAAATTATCTTCCTTAATCAATAAATGGTTTATTTCCATTCTTTCCTTTAAATATATCCATGCATACATACATATATCTCATATTTAATTATATTAAAAATGCAGGGTGTTGCATTCTCCCACCCTTAAGGAATTTCGTCCTCGAAATTCGATAGGGGTAGGATATATAATTCCTCGCATAATATCAAACCATCAAGTGTGCATCCAATTTTTTTTGCAAACATTGTGCACATGTGCAAAGTGAGATACATCATAGTAATGCATGTATGCCTAATTTGGTACCACCTATATGTATGCAAACTTTCAATTTTTTTTCAAAACATGATGCTCACGTCCTAAATATACTTGCAGTTCTATATGAATGCAATATTTTTGAAAAACCAAAACATTTTTCATCCAAATTTTCCTATACTCTAATAGAATAAGAGCTTAGTTCATCCAACTGTTGCATCCAAAATCCTACCAACCATTATTAATTTCGAAATTTAGAAAAATCTAATTTTCCGAATTCGATTTCTTATGTTACAAAAAGGTATAAAACGGAGGAATTTACATTTTGCGTTTTTCTTTTATGTACCTTTTCTTGTTGCACTTGGATTTTTCAAATAGCTATTCTATAAAAAGTTCCTAGTTTCCTATCCAAGCACAATTACATAAGAAACTTTTTTTTTTCAACTTATCTTTTTCGAGCAACAATTCTAGTCTTTATAATGCTTATGCATTCTATGGGAATTTATTTTTATTATTCTAGGATAGTCCGTATTATTTACTTCCTAGACTCAAACTCGTTCTTTCTAGACACTAATCCTTACCTACTCCATTCGTTTTAAAACATGGTTTGGTCTCTTTTTTTCTAAAGTTTTCTCCCAAAAATTAAAAATGGTAAAACTTTATTTTCTTTACCAAAACTTGCTTTTGCCAAACCATAAAAACACGCCGTAACAAAAATGCAAAACATTTTTTCAAACATAAAAAACTGGAGTAGACAAGGACAACTATTTCTTAATCGAGTTTCCAAATTACCTAGGCTTTCCTAGACACATCCACGAAATCATCTCTTCCAACTATATATATTCCTAATCCATTTTCCACTTTATAAGGTTTCCCTACTAAACCCACTAATATCAGTTACTATTGTATGGGATACATCTTTCTTAACACCAATCATTTTGTACACTTTCCACCCAACGTACCTAAGGGTCTCAGATTTCCTTGCTCATTCTTTTAGCGTACAAAACAACTATCCCCATTCTTTCCATATTTTACTCTTTCTATTTAGTTGGCTTCTTTATAGATCTAGGTTTATATATAATATATTTATATTTTTGAAAATACAAATACGCTCTCTCATTATCTATATAGGAATCGTAAACCTATGCTCTAATACCAAATGTACAACCTGAATTCCGACAGAACGATTTTTTTTCAAAAACCCGAGTTGGTTGCTCTGGTATCCTGCAGAAAAGACAAAGACAAGAAATATGTCAGAGTTCGAAAAACACCTCATAGCGGATGGAATAAAATATAATATATATAAATATAGCTTTACCTTAATTACAATACTGCTAAATCAGTATCTCCAAAGCTATAAGTCTCTGTCATGAATCTAACCTGTGAATGTTATGAGCAGGGGTCAGAACATAAGTTCTATGTGAATGAGTTTAAACTACACTTCTTGAATAATCCTACATATACCGTTAATTTACATTTTATTGTTTATTGGGTTATTTGTGTCGTTAACGCTCAAGGCTTACACACACATCGCACCCATCTACTCCCAGTAGATTAACCTAATATAATGTATATGTAGCTACCCCCAAACTGAGGTACACCCCGTGGTACCCCACTCGCATGGTCCCCACCGTATCCTCGTAGTGATATACGCAGTCCCCCATCCTATGTCATAGTAATGTATATTCCTCTTATATGTATAATACAACACTACGCCAACATAGGATCACTCTAATATGACTGTCGTTATCGAATAATGCCCACCAGTCTACGATACACCACCCAGAGCAGACATGGTTATATCTAGACTCTTCCACGTACGTATTCTCTATCGTATTCGATATCTAACCCACACACCCATCGTGTGTGCGTGCCCGAGTTCCGTGGCAGGGCTACACAAGAAACACGGAACTCTGTCGGGAGCTTTCCTTATATTTGTGCAAGGCTCGCCTTTAAGAGCCTCCCACACAAATATCCCTAGGGTCTGTTTTCTATGGCGGCTATGGCCCCACCTCGGCCCCTCCCATAACTAATAAAGACTACGAGAGCTAAGCGACAAGCACCTAAGCAACCAATCTAAACATCCATATGGAGTCTTCCCGCAACCACCGTCCCGCGATAGTGAATGGTTAATGGTGTATTGGGTCTAGCTCTAGTCTTTCCGCATCCTACTGGCTGTGGTAACAGGCACTCGTTGACCTATTATCCTTGTTGGTCCTGACACTCCACCTCCGTTGAGGCAGCCGTCGAATCACCTTTTCCATCACCGCGAACAGCATTCTGACTGCCCAGGTATTCTTGCAATCACACAGAGGACTATTAGGAGCACCTTTAATGTCTCAGGAAGCCACGTGCTTCCCCTTCCAGTCCGTTGGAGCCGCCAAAATAACGAATGTGCGCTCCCCTCGTGTCTTATGACACCGTGATGATTTACCTTGTTGGGTTATTCATTCTACAACGTACGGATTGCCCCAAGAGCCTTGATTTTATATGCCATTAGACCCTACGTCTAATCAATTCTTACGCGCTTGTGTTACCTCGTCAGTTTTTCTTATTTAACTTGGTTATTCTTATTCATATTGACTTCCTTTTCAAGTTTACCAAGTTACCCTCGCTTATTAGTTCAATTTATACTTAACCCATTTAAGTCCATTAATAAGACCACATATTGTTGTTTTCCAACTTCATAAATTATTCCCTTTTAGGCTTACATCAACATGTTATACATAATTCATAGTTAAGTATGTCTTATCCACATATATACTGATTAGGAGAATAATCCCCTAAACACCAGCCCCGAAGACCAAAATCAACATCAGACTGCCACCGAGAGAATTACTCAACCCAACCAACATATATGATTCTAATTTACTTCTTTTCCATTCATATAACTTATATCATCTTAAATTTCACACTTCTCCTTCCCGAACGACTTAATTTATAATTAAGTATATCTTCACATATAAGTTACCTTATTTTCCTCTATCGTTTCTTGTAACTTACCTTGTCCTATAAGTTATACTTTCCACATGTCCCTAGGACAAGTCTAACCTATTATCCTTCCTATTCTTATTCAAATTCATTCATAATAGGTTATTTACCATTCCCCACTTTTGTCATTAATTTAGATTTACTTAACCCTTTCCATTTATTTACCCATTACCTAAACTTTACCCAATTCAATTAATTTGTGATGCCATAACAGGTCCCCTTTGGCTAAGCATTATTTATTTATGTCTTACATGTCACACATGTCCCACTTAACCTCTTTTATTATTGTTTCCATGTCTTACATATGCTTTACTACGGTTAAGTCCACCTTAGTCATGTTTTACTTCACGTATCTTACTACAGCTAAGTCCACATTTACATGTTTTACATGTCTTGTCTTACTACGGTTAAGTCCATATTTACGTGTTTTACATGTCTTGTCTTAATACGGTTAAGTCCATATTTACATATCATATTTTACATGTCACCCACTTAACCCTCTAACCATACCCATGTCACTCACATGTCTTATTATGGTTAGTATTCCTTAATTCATTCATTATGACGAACGGTGCATGACCTCCCACATTAGACCGAATACTTTGTGGCTGCTGGATTTGCCGGGTGGTTCCGGGCAGTCTTACACCACAAAGCGGGTCTAACCTCGTGTCACCAACCGTTACGCCTACAATTCATGCCTTTGACCTCTCACATTAGATGTCCAATTGTGTCAGCTGGATTTGTCGGGCGGTTCCGGGCAGTCTTACACCACAATTGCGCCTAACCTCGTGTCAAAGGTTCATTAACATCGTATTTCACCCAATTCCCAAATTTCATGTTATGTGTTTCCAATTTAACATATAGTCATGTTTACAATTTTGCCTATTCCAACTTGTCACTAATTACATATTAATTAGCCTTAATTACAAATTTCCAATTATAAGCAATTTCATCAATTCCATGTAATCCATACCCAAATATGCCAATTTCTTTTATATTCCAACTATCCAAAATATCCAATAATACTCAATTTCATAAAATCAATATTTTCCAATATATTTCCCAACGTTCCCATGTTCATACATATAACCTAACTCATCTTTTAGGCCTATCTTACTAATAAATTTCACCAATCCATGTTATCCAATTACATGTTGTTAATATTAAATTTTACTAATTCCATATCCAATTTCGATCATGCCAAACTACATAAATTTAAAATTACCATACAATTATGTCCATAATTCTATTCAAATCATACATAAATCCTTCCAACCCATATTATGCCAAAACAACCCCTTTTTTCCCTTTTACTTTATCGTTCTCGCTTACAACGCATAAATCCATGATAGATGTAGGCTCGAGATAGCCTAGCTATAAAAAAAAGGGAAAGAATAAAAAGGAGAGAACTCAATCGTAAGCATAAATGAAATAACTGATTTTATTAAATTATCATCATATTCATTATGGGGAATGGCAAACGATAGAAGTACAATTATACAACAACTGTATTTTAAACCACTCACCTTGACTGGATTGGAGAAATAAACAATTGATTGTTGAGGTAGAACGTTAGTTTAGGCTTCTTATTTGATTATTGACGCAGAACGTGAATTGTTGTTGAAGAAACTTGCTACTTGATTTGGTTAAACTCCAAAATTGATGAAGAACTTGCAATTTTATTTAGAGTTTAGAGGCGGCGGCTATGTTGGATTGAAGTTTGGTGGCATGTAAGCGTCTTATAAGAGATAGAATGATTTTAGGGTTAGGTTAAGTGTTCTTTTATAGGTGGGTCAGAGCAACTAGGACCTTAGGATTAAATAAAAACTCATCTAAACCGTCCACCTCACCCAAGAAAAGAACCATCCAGAGCAACCCTTTTCAAATTTAGTGCTCCTTTAACTAAAATAAAATAAAAGAAACCGCTTTATTTCTTTCTAATTAATGCATTACATACTATTTTTAACATATAACAACCTCTTTCCTTCATGCATTCAATTATTTATTTATTAATTTGCACTTATACGTTAACCTTTATTTGCATATTCTTCTCCTAATCAATTAATTGATTTCTTTCTCTTTTTGTCTACTCTTTTTGAAAAGAAACCACATGTCCTTAAACCATTTTCTTTTATTTATTTACATCTAATCACATGTGCATGCGTCTCTGATTTGAATGTTATTTAATAACATTAAACTTCCTCCAATTGTGGCTTGCTTATGGCCTTATTAGTTTACTTTTTAAACGTTTAAATTTCAAAAGTTGATCTCCTTCACATTTAATTGCTCCATTTTAATGTTTACAACCTTTTTCTATGTCATGCTTTATTTGACATGTTTTGCATTCCATATTCGCTTTCTTTTATTTGCGTCACATTAATTTATTTTTATTCAAGTTCATGCATCATCCATTTATTTAATGCAATAATTTCACATATCCTCTTTCCCATATTGCATTAATTTCAAATAACATGTATACATATATGCCACCTTTTGTTTGTCTCTATGTTCGCGCGCAACTTCAAATTTGAATCATGTTCATATGCATCCATCTCTTATGCGTATACTAATTTTTATATGCGAACAATTGTCTATTTTATCTGGAAATTATCTTCCTTAATCAATTAATGGTTTATTTCCATTCTTCCCTTTAAATATATCCATGCATATATACATATATCTCATTTTTAATTATATTAAAAATGCGGGGTGTTACATTCTCCCACCATTATTGAATTTTGTCCTCGAAATTCGATAGGGGTAAAATATATAATTCCTCGCATAATATCAACCATCAAGTGTGCATCCAATTTTTTTGCAAATATTGTGCACATGTGTAAAGTGAAATACATCATAGTAATGCATGTATGCCTAATTTGGTACCACCTATATGTATGCAAACTTTCAAATTTTTTTTCTCCAAAACATGATGCTCACATCCTAAATATACTTGCAGTTCTATATGAATACAATATTTTTGAAAAACCAAAACATTTTTCATCCAAATTTTCCCATACTCTTATATAATAAGAGCATAGTTCATCCAATTGTTGCATCCAAAATCCTACCAACCATTATTAAATTCGAAATTTGGAAAAATCTAATTTTCCAAATTCAATTTCTTATGTTTCAAAAAGGTATAAAATGGAAGAATTTACATTTTCAGTTTTTCTTTTATGTACCTTTTCTGGTTGCACTTGGATTTTTACATAGCTATTTTATAAAAAGTTCCTATTTTCCTATCCAAGCACAATTACATAACTAACTATTTTTTTAACTTATCTTTTTCGAGCAACAATTCTAGTCTTTATAATGCATTCTACGGGAATTTATTTTTATTATTCTAGGATAGTCCTTATTATTTACTTCCTAGCCTCAAACTCGTTCTTTCTAGACACTAATCCTTACCTTCTCCATTCGTTTTTAAACATGGTTTGGTCTCTTTTTTTTTCTAAATTTTTCTCCCAAAAATAAAAAATGGTTCAACTTTATTTTCTTTACCAAAACTTTCTTTTGCCAAACCATAAAAACACGCTGTAACAAAAATGCAAAACATTTTTTTCAAACATCAAAAACTGGAGTAGACAAGGACAACTATTTTTTAATCGGGTTTCCAAATTACCTAGGCTTTCCTTGGCACATCCACGAAATCATTCTTCAAACTATATATATTCCTAATCCATTTTCCACTTTATAAGGTTTCCCTACTAAAACCACTAATCTCAGTTACTATTGTATGGGATACATCTTTCTTAACACCAATCATTTTGTACACTTTCCACCCAACATACCTAAGGGTCTAAGATTTCCTTACTCATTCTTTTAGCGTACAAAACAATTATCCCAATTCTTTCCATATTTTACTCTTTCTATTTAGTGGGCTTCTTTATAGATCTAGGTTTATATATAATATATTTATATTTTTGAAAATACAAATACGCTCTCTCATTATCTATATAGGAATCGTAAACATATGCTCTGATACCAAATGTAACAACCCGAATTCAGACGGGCCGATTTTTTTTCAAAAATCCAATCCATCAAAACCCAAGTTGGTTGCTCTGGTATCCTGCAGAAAAGACAGAGACAAGAAATATGTCAGAGTTCGGAAAACACCTCACAGCGGAAGGAATAATATATATATATATATATGTATATATATATATATATATAAACATAGGTTTTCCTTAATTACAGTACTGCTAAATCAGTATCTCCAAAGCTATAAGTCTCTGTCATGAATCTAACCTGCGAATGTTATGAGGAGGGGGTCAGAACATAAGTTCTGTATGAATGAGTTTAAACTACACTTCTTGAATAATCCTACATATACCGTTCAATTGCATTTTATTGTTTATTAGGTTATTTGTGTCGTTAGCGCTCAAGGCTTACACACACGTCGCACCCATCTACTCCCAGTAGATTAACCTAATATAATGTATATGTAGCTACCCCCAAACTGAGGTACAACCCGTGGTACCCAACTCGCATGGTCCCCACCGTATCCTCGTAGTGATATTTGCAGTCCCCCATCCTATGTCATAGTAATGTATATTCCTCTTATATATATAATACAACACTAAGCCCACATAGGATCACTCTAATTTGACTGTCGTTATCGAATAATGCCCACCAGTCTACGATACACCACCCAGAGCAGACATGGTTATATCTAGACTCTTCCACGTACGTATTCTCTATCGTATTCGATATCTAACCTACACACCCATCGTGTGTGCATGCCCGAGTTCCGTGGCAGGGCTACACAAGAAACTCGAAACTCGGTTGGGAGCTTTCCTTATATTTGTGCAAGGCCCGCCTTTAAGAGCCTCCCACACAAATATCCCTAGGGACTGTTTTCTATGGTGGCTATGGTCCCACCTCGGCCCCTCCCATAACTAATAAAGACTACGAGAGCTAAGCGACAAGCCCCCTAAGCAACCAATCTAAACAACCATGTGGCATCCCCCCTCAACCACCGTCCCACGGTGGTGAATGGTTAAAGGTATATTGGGTCTAGCTCTAGTCTTTCCGCATCCTACTGGTTGTGGTAATAGGAACTCGACGACCTACTATCCTTGTTGGTCCTGACCCTCCACCTCCGTTGAGGCAGCCGTCGAATCACCTTTTCCGTCACCGCGAACAGAATTCTGACTGCCCAGCTATTCTTGTAGTCAAGGCCCACCCACCTAGTAGTTACGTGCAGACCCAACCTCTGCGGGCACAGCTTGAAACATCTTCCACCACATAGAGGACTACTAGGAGCACCTTTAACGTCTCAGGAAGCTGCGTGCTTCCCCTTCCAGTCCGTTGGAGATGCCAAAATAATGAATGTGATCTCCGCTCGTGTCTTATGACAACGTGATGATTTACCTTGTTGGGCTGTTCATCCTACAAAGTACGGATTGCCCCAAGTGCCTTGATTTTATATGTCATTAGACCCTACGTCTAATCAATTCTTATGCGCTTGTGTTACCTCGTCAGTTTTTCTTATTTAACTTGGTGATTCTTATTCATATTGACTTCCTTTTCAAGTTTACCAAGTTACCCTCGCTTATTAATTCAATTTATACTTAACCCATTAAAGTCCATGAATAAGACCACAACATGTTGTTTTCCAACTTCATAAATTATTCCCTTTTAGGGTTACAACAACATGTTATACATAATTCATAGTTAAGTATGTCTTATCCACATATATACTGATTAGGAGAATAATCACCTAAACACCAGCCCCGAAGACCGAAATCAACTTCAATCTGGCACCCAGAGAATTACTCAACCCAACCAACATATAAGATTCTAATTTACTTCTTTTCCATTCATATAACTTATATCATCTTAAATTTCACACTTCTCCTTCCCAAACTACTTAATTTATAATTAAGTATATCTTCACATATAATTTATCGTGTTTTCCTCTATCGTTTCTTATAACTTCCCTTATCCGATAAGTTATACTTTCCACTTGTCCCTAGGACAAGTCTAACCTATTATCCTTCCTTTTCTTATTCAAATTCATTCATAATAGGTTATTTACCATTCCTCACTTTTGTCATTAATTTAGATATACTTAACCCTTTCCATTTATTTAACCCGTTACCTAAACTTTACCCAATTCAATTAATTGGTGATGCCATAACGGGTCCCCTTTGGTTAAGCATTATTTATTTATGTCTTACATGTCTCCCATGTCCCACTTAACCTCTTTTATTATTGTTTCCATGTCTTACACATGCTTTACTACGGTTAAGTCCACCTTAGTCTTGTTTTACTTCACGTATCTTACTACAGTTAAGTCCACATTTACATGTTTTACATGTCTTGTCTTACTACGGTTAAGTCCAAATTTACATGTTTTACATGTCTTGTCTTACTACAGTTAAGTCCATATTTACATGTCATATTTTACATGTCACCCACTTAACCCTCTAACCATACCCATGTCACCCACATGTCTTATTATGGTTAGTATTCCTTAATTAATTATTTAGGACGAACGGTGTATGACCTCCCACATTAGACCAAACACTTTGTGGCTGCTGGGTTTGTCGGGCGGTTCCGGGCAGTCTTACACCACAAAGCAGGTCTAACCTCGTGTCACCAACCGTTACGCCTACAATTCATGCCTTTGACCTCTCACATTAGACATCCAATTGTAGCAGCTGGATTTGCCGGGCGGTTCCATGCAGTCTTACACCACAATTGTGCCTAACCTCGTGTCAAAGGTTCATTAACATCGTATTTCACTCAAATCCCAATTTTCATGTTATGTGTTTCCAATTCAACATATGTTCATGTTTACAATTTTGCCTATTCCAACTTGTCACTAATTACATATTAATTAGCCTTAATTACAAATTTCCAATTGTAAGCAATTTCATCAATTCCATGTAATCCACAACCAAATATGCCAATTTCTTTTATATTCCAATTAACCAAAATATCCAATAATACTCAAGTTCATAAAATCAATATTTTTCCAATATATTTCCCAACGTTCCCATGTTCATACATATAACCTAATTCACCTTTTAGGCTTATCTTACCAATAAATTTCACCAATCCATGTTATCCAATTACATGTTGTTAACATTAAATTTTACTAATTCCATATCCAATTTAAAGCATGCCAAACTACATAAATTTAAAATTACCATACAATTATGTCCATAATTCTATTCAAATCATACATCCTTCCAACCCATATTATGCCCAAACAACCCCTTTTTCCCTTTTAATTTCTCGTTCTCGCTTACAACGCATAAATTCATGATAGATGTAGGCTCGAGATAGCCTAGCTATAAAAATAAAAAAGGGAAAGAATAAAAAGGAGAGAACTCAATCGTAAGCATAAATGAAATAACTGATCTTATTAAATTATCATCATATTCATTATCGGGAATGGAAAATGATAGAAGTACAATTATACAACAACTGTATTTTAAACCACTCACCTTGACTGGATTGGAGAAATAAACAATTGGTTGTTGAGGTAGAACGTTGGTTTAGGCTTCTTATTTGATTATTGACGCAGAACGTGAATTGTTGTTGAAGAAACTTGCTACTTGATTTGATTAAACTCCAAAATTGATGAAGAACTTGCAATTTAATTTAGAGTTTAGAGGCGGCGGCTATGTTGGATTGAAGTTTGGTGATATGTAGGCGTCTTATAAGAGATAGAATTATTTTAGGGTTAGGTTAGGTGTTCTTTTGGAGGTGGGTTAGAGCAACTAGGACCTTAGGATTAAATAAAAACTCATCTAAACCATCCACCTCACCCTAGAAAAGAACCATCCAGAACAACCCTTTTCACACTTAGTGCTCCTTTAAATAAAATAAAATAAAATAAACCGCTTTATTTCCCTCTAATTAATGCATTACATATTATTATTAACGCATAGCAACCTCTTTCCTTCATGCAATCAATTATTATTTTTTATTTATTTTGTTTGCAGTTATACGTGAACCTTTATTTGTTATATTCTTTGCCTAATCAATTAATTGATTTCTTTCTCTTTTTGTCTACTCTTTTTGAAAAGAAACCGCATGTCCTTAAACCATTTTCTTTTATTTATTTACATCTAATCACATGTGCATGCGTCTCTGATTTGAATGTTATTTAATAACATTAACCTTCCTCTAATTGTGGCTTGCTTATGGCCTTATTAGTTTACTTTTTAAATGGTTTAATTTCAAAAGTTGATCCCCTTCACATTAAATTGCTCCATTTTAATGTTTACAACCTTTTTCTATGCATGCTTTAATTGCAAATGTTTTGCATTCCATATTCTCTTTCTTTTATTTACATCACATTAATTTATTTTTATTCAGGTTCATGCATCATCCATTTATTTAATGCAATAATTTCACATATCCTCTTTCACTTATTGCATTAATTTCAAATAACATATATATATATATATACATGCCCCCTTTTTGTTTGTCACTATGTTCGCGTGCAACTTCAAATTTGAATCATGTTCCTACGCATCCATCTCTTATGCATATACTAATTTTTATATGCGAACAATTGTCTATTTTATTTGGAAATTATCTTCCTAAATCAATTAATGGTTTATTTCCATTCTTTCCTTTAAATATATCCATTCATATATACATATATCTCATTTTTAATTATATTAAAAATGCGGGGTGTTACAGATAGTTTCGATTCAAATCCATTCCATTTCATATATTGGACATTTTGGTTATTTTAAAACCCCTTTCAAATCCAATTTATTTATTTAAAAATATTGGATTATAATTCTCGTTCATAACTAGTTCATTTCTATAAAAACATATTTTTATCTTTTCAATTATGGGATTTTTCATCCCAATTCCTTTCAAATCATTTATTATGATTTTACACAAATTATCGATATTTTTAGTAATTTTATCAAGGCACGTACAGTCGATTTCCATAAACGGTCATCGAACTGCACTTACAGCGACCTTTTCCAAATTTGATTTGGACTCATCTCCATATCTAACCGTTAGATTTCAAATCTCTCATATTCATTGGAAAGCTCTTTTCGATACGAACCCAACGGTTTTGGTATTAGGAGAATCCGACGGCCGCATCTCCCGTAATGTCCATTCGAAGTCAATGTCGAAATTCGCGAACTGCCGCGGCGCGGCGCATTTTTTTCAGGCCATTATATGTATAATATATTATATATGTTTCGTCGATTTCCATTTATAACGTATTTTATAAATAGTTTAAATTCGTTTTCAAAACGATTTCAACTTCATATTCAATTTCAAATCAAATTTGAATATTCTATATCATTTTAATATATAAATGATTATATTTTCAAAACATTAGATTTTGAAATCACTTTTCGATATTCATTATAAAATGAATAAAATCGACAAAATTCCCGTTCGTGCTAAAATTGTGTTTAACTACTTAACACGGCTTAATATTTCAATATTCATTGAATATTATTTTAAAATATTCATTAATTCTGAACTGGAATCAGACATAGTCAATTACCATATAATTTTGTTTATATGGATTTCATACACACATGTACACAACAATAATCAAACACAGTCATCCATCATCCAGAGTGCATTACACAACTGTACAAGCGTTAGAAATAAATAAATAATGCTCAACACTGCCTGTCAACCCATCGATTGACATACCACTAATCATTGGGATCATTGTATGTCAAATATCATCCCAATACCCGTATGGGGTTTTCAAACAACAAATACTGGTTATTATTTGTGCAGTTGGGCGATGTGTAAAATATATCGTCCCAATCAGTATCAGATAAATGAGTGTACATAAACAAATCGTCCGATTTGTTTATGGATGTTTATTTTATCACATGACTATTTTATACAGTTCATATATATAATAAAAATGATATTTTTACTATTCAAATATTTTATTCATCCCATGAATATTTTATACAGTTCATATATACATTAAAAATGATATTTTTATTATTCAAATATTTTATTCATCCCATGAATATTTTATACAGTTCATATATACATTAAAAATGATATTTTTGTTCTTCAAATATTTTATTCATCCCATGAATATTTTATATAGTTCATTACACATCACAATCTCAATCAAATTCCATAATACAATGCAATCAAACAAATAAGTCGTCCATGGTCTGTGGACGACGGGGAGCAGTTCATATATGCAGTTATAAAATAAATAACTGTACAGAAATAATTTTAGTGAGAAGTTCTCACGTTGGTTCTTTTATTTTTGAATTTCACCGTCGTTCAGGTCTGAATTTGTCTAAAATTTCAACGTGCTCCGTTCTGGACGAGGTCAATTATGTTGTGAAGCTCTCTTCCCCACGATTGCAACAGATTCAGTTTCGTGCGATTTGGACCTCGTAAGGAGAAGTTATGACAAACAACGCGTTAATTACTATATGGAGATAATTAATTAATTAAACAAATCCCACCCTTCTTCAAATCTTTAAGGCCAACAATCCAGGCCATCATTCGATCCTAGGGTTGGATTTTTCGCTGCCACGGTCGCTTGCACCTAGATCGGAGGGCCACACATTGAAGCCCTCCCCCTCCGCCACCAACTCCTGCGACGACGAACCGCTTGCACTTCCGACAAGGCTCCAAATCAATCTCGACCGGCGGAACTTTGGGTGATAAATCCTCTCCCATCGAGCCACGATAATTCATCAAACCACCCTGGATTGAAAGCTTGTTCTTCGCTCTACGTTCTTCGTTTTATTTCCTCCTTTTAATTTGGCCTGGATCGAAGGAAATTGGAAGGGAAGTTTGGAGCGATAATAACCCTTGATTTTGACTGTCGGCGGAAGAGAATTGGGCTAGGGTTTTGGGCTCCTTTATATAGAAATTTATTTTATTTAATATTATTTTAAATTTCCAAAAATACTAGCTTTCAATCTAAACCCAAATCGAACCCAACGATTGTCGCCCCTAGCCAAATACCCCCATTCTGAACACAATGGGATATGTTTTGTAAGCTATTTTTATCGTTTTGATCAGTTTCCTTTATATTAAAATATAAAACATTATATATTTAATTTAAATGTACATTTTAATTTATCGGGTCCACTACTAACTCTAAAAATTCGAAAAAAATCTGGCTATGTTTTGACGATACGGTCCCAATAAAACTAATTTCGTCAAATTTGAAGACCGTTTGAAAATGACCATTTTCCAGTCGATTAAATTCAAACTGAAATTGACAAAACACATTTTCTTTTGCCACGTTCACACATTGATTTCAAAAATTATGAATTTTGGAATCTAGCAATAATTTGACGTCCCGGATTCAACAAATGTGGTCTCGTCAAAAATGGAGGTCGTTTGCAAAATCGCCATTTTTAAGGGCTATATTTCCATAGCGACTATTCTGACTCTTCAACTAGATATAAATTTTTATTCCCACTATGAAATTTGGATTTTTTGGATTCGTTGGAAAGATATTTTCAATAGATTCAAATATTATTGGTTTTAGTAAAATTTGGTTTATTTTGAATCTTGTACATTCATTTGAAATTTGAAATCGAAGTTTCAAACTACCGCACCATTTCCAATTC
Source organism: Allium sativum (assembly GCA_030737875.1). NCBI lineage: Eukaryota > Viridiplantae > Streptophyta > Magnoliopsida > Asparagales > Amaryllidaceae > Allium > Allium sativum. Next base: position 695,877,462 of record CM060926.1, read on the forward strand.
CTTTTACAATTAAAATAAATATTTATATTCTAACTTCTATTTAAACAAATTTTTAGTCATTATTATTTAAAATAAATCATTTTGAATATTCAAAATTCATTAAAATAAAAAAAATTAAATTGGTTCGGATTTTCCGGGTTGTTACAGAAAATCCGGACTTTTGCGCGCAAGTGCCAAATAATCTTAGAAACCTAACTACATCAACCAACTAGCAAATCGAAGCCCCAAAACTGCTAATTCCCGAACCCTAGTCCACGCGATCAACAACCCAATGAAATATAAAATAGCCGAACCCCTTGAAACTCACCTCAAATCGAAGAGAATATGTAACACCCCACCTCCGCCAGTGCCGCTCTTGCAAGGACACTGACTTTGGAGGGGCGTTTAAATCAGGTAATCATGCATGCAGATATCACAAGACATGACATATAAGTAAAAACAGAGTAAGTATAGCAGCGGATAAAAGCTAGCATATCAAATCCATAGGTTAAGTTACAACACAGTACTTAATTATTTTCCATAAACAAAGTCTAGAAACATAAAACTTGTAACTGAAAAGGAAAACATGAAGTAGCTATCCCCAAGTAGAAAACCATAGCAAGCTCAAGTCCGAAGCATACATGAGCTATCCAGGAAAAGCAGCTAAGATCCGAGCTAAGTGCTGGTATTCCCGCCCTGCAAACCTGGGGGGGGGGGGGAAACGAAAGAAAAGAGGTGAAAGAAAACGGGTCAGTCAAAAGACTGTTAAGTCCTATCTACAATTGTACAACAACTAATAAAGTTAACAGTATATATAAACAAGGATGAGTCATAGGATGATAACTAGCATGGTAAGAAGTCAATAAGATGGATCAAATGTGGTACCGCATAAACAAGATTGAGGTTTGCACCAAGTGTACTAGTATCACAAGTCGTGTCGAGTGTAAACAAGAGGTGATCCCCAGGCCCAAGTTTGGCCCACCATCATGAATGACCTAAATCAAGGCCCAACTAGCACGGTCTAGTCGATCGGCTCCCTACAGCCTAACTCGTCAAGTGTCGGTGTCATACGGCCCAACCACGAAGTGTAGCTAAACTGTGCTAGGTCCACCCTAGGGTGTATCAAGTCCTAGGGTGTCAACCCCTGACACAAACCAAGCACGCACAGTTTAAACCTACTGGTGCCCGTGCCTGCTTTTTCAACTCCGGGCCATGTGCACGACCATGGCCCGCCTGAACCTACACCGGCGCACCTACACAGCCGTCGTTTTAGTCACTTACATGTCATCCCAGTAATCGTGCCCCACTCTAGCCTAGTCCCTAGGGTATCATGATACATCCAAGAGGGTTACTGGTGCAAAGGACCACGTAACTAGGGTTTCCTTAATGGGTTAAACGTGGTTAACCCAACTCATCTAAGTACCAAGTTGGTTAAGTGTACCCAAGGTTCATGACTTAACCTTACCAACCCATCGTGTTTAATTGGTTAAGTATTCAAGCGGTCCATGACTTAACCCTACCATGTGGCATTAATTAATTTAATGCACCCAACCTCTCACATTAGACCTTGTTGTGGTTACTAGTTAGGCCGGGCGGGTCCGGGTAGGTTTACACGACAACTTAGTCTAACCTCGGGTCTTACGTGCGACATGACCAACTACTCACATTGGGTCTTATTGCTTGTAGCCACTAGTTAAGCCGGTCGGTTCCGGGTAGGTTTATGCTACAAGCTCAACCCAACCTCGAGTTGGCCATTCTCATGTTTTCTAAGTGTCATGTCCATCACATTACAAGTTTTCAAGCAATTGGGTAGACCTAACTTAATAGGTAAATTCCCAATGGGTAGACCTAACTTAATAGGTAAATTCCCAAGCTTATGTTTTTATGTCTTTTAAGTTTACCCAATCCCAAACGCAATCCCATCGCTTACTTATCGCAATAGCGCATAAAGGATAGAAGGAGGGAAACATGGCATAATCATGACATAGAGGGGTTGGAGCCACAAGTTAAACATGGTGGCATGAGACAAAGATGTGATCATAAACTTGCATATCATGTTATCAACTTGTAAAATATTCATAAGCATGCATAACATCGTTTTAACTTGCATAGTGTTCATATGCATGCATAACATGGTTTCAACTTACATAAGGTTCATATGCATGCATAACATGGTTTCGACTTACATAAGGTTCATATGCATGCATAACATGGTTTCAACTTACATAAGGTTCATATGCATGCATAACATCAAACTTGGCAAATAGATGGAACAAGGCCATAGATAGCATGAGATAAGGGCTAGTAACATGCATATAACATTGTATGCATGTTAATGCAAGGGTTATGAGAGTTTCAAAGTAGCATTATGCAACATTTCCAACCAAAGATCATATCTTTCTATGCATAAAGCCAAGGTAATGACTTTACTAACATGCATAGAGTAATCTTATGCATAAAATCATAAGATCAAAGCACATATCATGATTAACCCCAAACTCAAACTTGAAACAAAACATATTAACTTCATAGTTAAAATACAAGGGTAGAAATAGGCTTACAATGCTATGAAGACTCAAATGAGTATAGCAAATGTAAGAAACCCTTTATGCAACTAATTAAAACCCCAAAATGCAAGCAAACTTGATCAAGACTCCTCCTTTATGATGCCAATAGAGAAACAAGACTTTAATGCAAGCTAAAGAGGATCATACAAGCCTAAATACACTTGTATGCATGGGAATCTCTTGAAGATTGATTTAGGAATTTATGAAGAGAGTGGAGGCCATGAGGGGATTGATTTTGCCATAGTTTAGTTGCAGGATAGATTAATGAGGATTTAGGGTAGGTTAGGGTCTTATTTATAGATTAGGCTAGTGATTTAGACCGTAGGATTAAACCCTAGTTCTCATCTCAGCCCTTCAAATCGAATCTGGCCCCCTAGCTCAACACATTCTCAAGATGGTGCACCAGGCAGGACTAAGCGTCTGGGCAAAGTCGACAGGGCTGTCGACCTGGTCTGACCCAGTCGACTCCCAAGTCGACAGGGCTGTCGACTTGGGTACTGTGGCGGGAATTTTCCCGCCTTGGCCCAACTGGCCCAATTTCCAAGCTTAGATTTGAATTTGAAAATATGTTTTTATTTAGAAATTTTCTGAAAACTTTGTTGGGCCTTAATCGGGTCATACGGACTCCGATTTTCGAAAACTCGGACTCTATTTCGCATGTTTTTCCGAGACGAACGCAATGGCATAGCCCGTTTCCCTTGATTCAGAATTTATTATTTAATTCTGCCTTGTTTTGTGTTATATCTTTTTATTAAAATATGGGTTATTACATTCTCCCCTCCTTAAAGGATTTCGTCCCCGAAATCTCTAAGTTAGGAAGTATGTGTCTTACCATCCATCGTCCATCTACTCACCACATCATCCATGAGTAACCATTGTCCTTAACAATTTCTAAATGCTGTATGATCATATGCAAAGGTGTGTGTATATGTACTTATCTAATGCGAAAATCAGGCGGTTACTGATTCAGTACACCTCCTTAATGCAAAGTATGCTAGTGAAATGCGTCCATATGTATGCAAAAGCCTAATTTTATAATTTCTACATGAGTGCACATAACATTAATCCATATGCAACATCCATGAGATAACACAACAAGTTTCAGCCATGAATAAGTATAAGCACTCATGCATATGCAATATGAAGGTGTGTGAGCCGATCTTAGTGCCTAATGTGTATCATGCATCCACGAGTATCCACTTGCAAACACTTGCAACCACTTGCATCCATCAAGCATAACATGCTTCAAATACATGTTTCATCCAAGGGGTTCCTACCTAAGGTTCTCATGACGAAGTTACAAGATAAACAGGATAAACATGGATAGCAAAAGAAAAATATGCCAAAGAGGGAAAAGAGGTCGAGAATGTACCCTCAAAAAGGAATCGATAAAGCCTAAACATCTTCTCCTCTGTCTCCCAAGTTGCATCCTCTTCGGCTTCACTCCACTGAACTTTCACCAATTTGACCTCTCGATTCCTTAGCTTTCTGATCTCCGTTCCCAAGATACGAATCGGAGCTCTCCTCAAGGTTGCCTCTTTCTCTACTTCCACGTCTTCAAGAATGCTAGGTTCAACCACCTCAGCGGACTCATGTAGGCACTTTCGGAGATGCGAGACATGAAAGACATTATGCACTCCGGACAGCTTCTCGGGCAATTGCACTTTATAAGCCATCTTCCCAATTCTCTCTATGATAGGGAAGGGTCCTACGAATCTGGGTGCCAGCTTCCCAATTGCTCCGAAGCGAACCACATTACGCAAAGGAGAAACCTTCACGAAAACCATGTCTCCAACTTCGAACTCCAAATCTGTCCTTCGCTTATCAGCATAGGATTTCTGTCTATCTTGTGCCGCTTTCATCCGTCTTCTCACCAATTCAACCTTCTCAGATGTGTCTCGTATCATATCGGGCCCGAGTACAAGCTTATCTGTTGTCTCCCACCAACAAGATGGTGACCTACACGGCCTCCCATATAAAGCTTCAAATGGTGCCATCCCTATGCTAGCTTGATAGCTATTGTTGTAAGCAAACTCCACAAGAGGAAGGTGGTCTTCCCAAGTACCACCAAAATCAAGAACACAAAGCCTCAGAAGGTCTTCTAGCACTCTATTCACCCTTTCGGTTTGGCCATCCGTCTGGGGGTGATAGGCTGTACTCAGATTCAATTGCGTACCCATTGCTTCCTGCAAACTATTCCAGAATTGGCTAGTGAAGATTGGGTCACGATCACTGACTATACTAGAAGGAACCCCATGCAATCTCACTATTTCTCGAAGGTAAACAGATGCCAGCCATGATGCAGTCCTTTTGCTCTTTACTGGGATAAAGTGAGCACTTTTCGTAAGTCGATCAACGATGACCCATATGCTCGAATTCCCTTTTCTTGATCTAGGCAATCCATCCACAAAGTCCATAGAGATGCTCTCCCACTTCCATTGCGGGACCTCCAATGGATGTAATAGCCCACCTGGTTTCTTCGACTCAGTTTTCACTTGTTGGCACACCATGCACTTTGAAACATAGTCTGCCACATCCTTCTTCATTCCAGGCCAAAAGAAAATGCGCTTCATATCCCTATACATCTTATCTCCACCAGGATGTATAGTCATCTTTGAGTGATGTGCTTCTTCGAGAACTTTATGTACCAAGTCTCCCACTTGTGGCACGCAGAGTCTTCCATCACGCCTTAGCCAACCCTTGTCATCAATAGTATATCTAGCAAGGTAACTAGACGTCTCACCACGAATCAACCTATCCATGATCTCCATTATTTGTGGGTCTTCCTTCTGCGAAGTCCCTACTTGATCCAGAAGTGTGGGTCTAAGCTCGAGAGATGCTAACGATCCTGTCCTCGACTCAACTGCTGTCGTGAAATCAAAGGTTGCCAGGAACTCTAGGCTCTTCATCTCAACAAACAAGAGACTCAAAGCCAACCTTTTTCTGCTTAGTGCATCAGCCACAACATTACCCTTGCCAGGGGTATAAGCTATCTCGAAGTCATAAGATGCCAAGAATTCCATCCACCTTTGCTGCCTAAGATTCAGATCTTTCTGCGAGAAGAGATACTTGAGTGATTTGTGATCAGTGTACAACTCAAACCTTTCGCCTAAAAGATAGTGGCGCCAGGACTTGAGTGCAAAGACAATCGCCGCTTACTCCAAGTCCTGAGTGGGATAGTTCTTCTCATGGACTTTAAGTTGTCTACCCCCATAACATATCACCCTTCCCACCTGCATTAGAACAGCGCCTAACCCTGTGCCACATGCATCGGTATATACGGTAAACATCTTACCGCCATCGGGTAATGCCAAAACTGGAGCTGTGGTAAGGGCCCTCTTGAGCCTTTGAAAAGCAAGCTCACACTCTAAGTCCCATGCAAAGACTAAGTTCTTCTTCGTCAATCTAGTGAGAGGGGCCGAAATCTTAGCGAAGTCTCTAATGAACTTCCTATAGTAGCCTGCCAGACCGAGAAAGCTTCGTACTTAGGTTGCATTCTTAGGAGTCTTCCAGTCTTGAACTGCAACCACTTTTGCGGGATCCACAGCTATACCCTGCTTAGAAACTATATGCCCAAGAAATCGGACTTCTTTTCTCCAAAAGTGGCATTTGGAGAACTTGGCTTTCAACTGATGGGTTCTAAGCGTATCCATCACCTCCTTGAGGTGTCTAGCATGTTCTTCCTCGTCTTTTGAAAAGATCAGAATATCATCCACGAAGACAACAACAAACTTGTTAAGGAACTCCCTGAACACCCTACTCATCAAATCTACGAAGTAGGCGGGTGCATTAGTCAAGCCGAATGGCATGACAAGCCATTCAAAGAATCCGTCCGGAGTCCTAAATGCAGTCTTATCAATGCTGTCTTCGGCCACTCTAAGCTGATGAAATCCGGTGGCTAAATCAAGCTGAGAGAAAACAGAAGCACCAACAAGCTGGTCGAAGAGGTCATCTATCCTCGGTAATGGATGCCTATTCTTCTTGGTCAGCTTGTTCAGCTCTCGATAATCAACACATAGACGAAGCGAGCCGTCTGCCTTAGTAGCGAACACCACCGGAGCACCCCATTCGGAAATGCTTCGCCTAATAAAATTCTTCTCAAGAAGCTCCTTGATTTGCTTACTGAGCTCTCTCCTTTCCCGCGGGGCCATGTGCCTAACTGGTAAGGAGACTGGCTTAGCATTATCAACCAGATAAATGCGGAAATCTATCTCTCGCTTAGGGGGTAACCCCTTAACTTCTTCAAAAACATCAGGGTATTCTCGAACCACCCTTACAGATTGCAGATCATCGGTAGACGAATCAAGAGATTCAAGATAACATAACATGACGGGATCTAGCGGGTTGCAAGAAATCTCTAGGGTATTGCCAAGGCGAGTCATGAGTCTCACCACCCTGTGCTCACAATCGAGAATGGCTCCATAGCGGGACAACCAATCCATGCCCAAGATCAACCCGTATCCCGTGAACCCAAGAACATAAGCATCACACGAGAATTCTACGGTCAAGATAGAAATCCTCAAATCCATACAGATCATAGACAAATGGGCTGAACCCCCAATCGGATTTGAAACGCTAACGGGATCCTCAACAAGACTAGTACTTAGGTGCAAACTTTCAACAACATCAGCGGAAATAAAGGTATGCGATGCGCCAGAATCAAACAAAGTGCGAACAGGAAAACCAGAAATATAAACAAGACTCTCCACAGAAATAGTACCTCGGTCCTGAACTGGAGCGGTGTTGAGAGCATGCACTTGCCCTCCAGATGAACCTGCGCGCTGAGTTTGTCCATGCCCTTGCTTCTTAGGGCAATCCTTGCTAAAATGTCCCGTCTCTCCACAATGAAAGCATCCACCCAATTTCATTTTCTTCTTCCTACAGTCCTTGGCTACATGCCCAACAATCCCACAGAAGTGGCACTTCCTTGTGTCTTTTGCCTTGTTCTTGTTGCCCTTGTTGTTCTTGTTGTTCTTGTTATTCTGATTACTCTGATTCCCTCCCCACTTGGAGTCTGTCTTCTTAGGCTGAGTTTCATTGGGCTTGACTTCCTTCTTCCCATTCTTATCCTCTCCCTGTAGCAATGCCATGTCTACCAGGCTCTCGAAAGTGGCCCCCATGGGTATGTGTGACATAGCTAGACCTTGTAACGGCTCATTTAACCCTCGTGCAAAACGTAGAGCCTTCTTCTCGGGAGTATTGACCATGTCCAAACCGAATCGGGCAAGCTGGTTGAACCTATTCACATACTCTCTCACTGTCATGTCTCCTTGCTTCAAAGCTATGAACTTCTCTAGTTGCAAATTTGCCTCTGCAGATGATAGAAACTTAAGCCCAAACCTTGCCCTAAAGTCGGCCCAGGTTTCTACAGGCCTTGTAGCATTGGTGACCTCCCACCAATAAGAAGCTTCCTCCTTTAGTAGCCAAACCGCCAACAGAACCTTTCTATGGTCCTCTATATCAAAGATGGCAAAAAGATCTTCGGTCTCCTTCAACCAATTTCTTGCTTCCACGAAAGTCTCTGTCCCAATAAATTTTTTGCCACCCATGGCCTTGAAGTCCTTGCAAACCTTGGCGAAATCGGCTTGTGGTTGCTGAGGAGGAGGAGGAGGGGGTGGAACCTCAGTGATAGTGGGAATGGTTGCTGGACCTGGATTATTGGCCCTAGCTTCCAAGTACCTCCGGAACCATCCGGGAATGGTGACTCCCTCAGGAAGATTGAGATCGGCCATGCTGAAAAAGGAAAAGATAGATTTAGAACGAGGAAACGAAGGATAGTGCTTATGGCTCTTGGGGGATATCCATTCAAAATAAACTAGACTTTTCTTTGGAAAATACTCAATTGGTTTTGAAAATAGCTTTTAAAAGTAACTTTAAAACCCTTTTTGCTCCAATCTCGTAAACCTTATGCTCTGATACCAAATGTAACACCCCACCTCCGCCAGTGCCGCTCTTGCAAGGACACTGACTTTGGAGGGGCGTTTAAATCACGTAATCATGCATGCAGATATCAAAAGACAGGACATATAAGTAAAAACAGAGTAAGTATAGCAGCGGATAAAAGCTAGCATATCAAATCCATAGGTTAAGTTACAACACAGTACTTAATTATTTTCCATAAACAAAGTCTAGAAACATAAAACTTGTAACTGAAAAGGAAAACATGAAGTAGCTATCCCCAAGTAGAAAACCATAGCAAGCTCAAGTCCAAAGCATACATGAGCTATCCAAGAAAAGCAGCTAAGATCCAAGCTAAGTGCTGGTATTCCCGCCCTGCAAACCGAGGGGGGGGGGAACGAAAGAAAAGAGGTGAAAGAAAACGGGTCATTCAAAAGACTGGTAAGTCCTATCTACAATTGTACAACAACTAATAAAGTTAACAATATATATAAACAAGGATGAGTCATAGGATGATAACTGGCATGGTAAGAAGTCAATAAGATAGATCAAATGTGGTACCGCATAAACAAGATTGAGGTTTGCACCAAGTGTACTAGTATCACAAGTCGTGTCGAGTGTAAACAAGAGGTGATCCCCAGGCCCAAGTTTGGCCCACCATCATGAATGACCTAAATCAAGGCCCAACTAGCACGGTCTAGTCGATCGGCTCCCTACAGCCTAACTCGTCAAGTGTCGGTGTCATACGGCCCAACCACGAAGTGTAGCTAAACTGTGCTAGGTCCACCCTAGGGTGTATCAAGTTCTAGGGTGTCAACCCCTGACACAAACTAAGCACGCACAGTTTAAACCTACTGGTGCCCGTGCCTGCTTTTTCAACTCCGGGCCATGTGCACGACCATGGCCCGCCTGAACCTACACCGGCGCACCTACACAGCCGTCGTTTTAGTCACTTACATGTCATCCCAGTAATCGTGCCCCACCCTAGCCTAGTCCCTAGGGTATCATGATACATCCAAGAGGGTTACTGGTGCAAATGACCACGTAACTAGGGTTTCCTTAACGGGTTGAACGTGGTTAACCCAACTCATCTAAGTACCAAGTTGGTTAAGTGTACCCAAGGTTCATGACTTAACCCTACCAACCCATCGTGTTTAATTGGTTAAGTATTCAAGCGGTCCATGACTTAACCCTACCATGTGGCATTAATTAATTTAATGCACCCAACCTCTCACATTAGACCTTGTTGTGGTTACTAGTTAGGCCGGGCGGGTCCGGGTAGGTTTACACCACAACTTAGTCTAACCTCGGGTCTTACGTGCGACATGACCAACTACTCACATTGGGTCTTATTGCTTGTAGCCACTAGTTAAGCCGGTCGGTTCCGGGTAGGTTTATGCTACAAGCTCAACCCAACCTCGAGTTGGCCATTCTCATGTTTTCTAAGTGTCATGTCCATCACATTACAAGTTTTCAAGCAATTGGGTAGACCTAACTTAATAGGTAAATTCCCAATGGGTAGACCTAACTTAATAGGTAAATTCCCAAGCTTATGTTTTTATGTCTTTTAAGTTTACCCAATCCCAAACGCAATCCCATCGCTTACTTATCGCAATAGCGCATAAAGGATAGAAGGAGGGAAACATGGCATAATCATGACATAGAGGGGTTGGAGCCACAAGTTAAACATGGTGGCATGAGACAAAGATGTGATCATAAACTTGCATACCATGTTATCAACTTGTAACATCGTTTTAACTTGCATAGTGTTCATATGCATGCATAACATGGTTTCAACTTACATAAGGTTCATATGCATGCATAACATGGTTTCGACTTACATAAGGTTCATATGCATGCATAACATGGTTTCAACTTACATAAGGTTCATATGCATGCATAACATCAAACTTGGCAAATAGATGGAACATGGCCATAGATAGCATGAGATAAGGGATAGTAACATGCATATAACATTGTATGCATGTTAATGCAAGGGTTATGAGAGTTTCAAAGTTGCATTATGCAACATTTCCAACCAAAGATCATATCTTTCTATGCATAAAGCCAAGGTAATGACTTTACTAACATGCATAGAGTAATCTTATGCATAAAATCATAAGATCAAAGCACATATCATGATTAACCCCAAACTCAAACTTGAAACATAACATATTAACTTCATAGTTAAAATACAAGGGTTGAAATAGGTTTACAATGCTATGAAGACTCAAATGAGTATAGCAAATGTAAGAAACCCCTTATGCAACTAATTAAAACCCCAAAATGCAAGCAAACTAGATCAAGACTCCTCCTTTATGATGCCAATAGAGAAACAAGACTTTAATGCAAGCTAAAGAGGATCATACAAGCCTAAATACACTTGTATGCATGGGAATCTCTTGAAGATTGATTTAGGAATTTATGAAGAGAGTGGAGGCCATGAGGGGATTGATTTTGCCATAGTTTAGTTGTAGGATAGATTAATGAGGATTTAGGGTAGGTTAGGGTCTTATTTATAGATTAGGCTAGTGATTTAGACCGTAGGATTAAACCCTAGTTCTCATCTCAGCCCTCCAAATCGAATCTGGACCCCCAGCTCAACACATTCTCAAGATGGTGCACCAGGCAGGACTGGGCGTCTGGGCCAAGTCGACAGCCAAGTCGACAGGGCTGTCGACCTGGTCTGACCCAGTCGACTCCCAAGTCGACAGGGCTGTCGACTTGGGTACTGTGGCGGGAATTTTCCCGCCTTGGCCCAACTGGCCCAATTTCCAAGCTTAGATTTGAATTTGAAAATCTGTTTTTATTTAGAAATTTTCTGAAAACTTTGTTGGGCCTTAATCGGGTCATATGGACTCCGATTTTCGAAAACTCGGACTCTATTTCGCATGTTTTTCCGAGACGAACGCAATGGCATAGCCCGTTTCCCTTGATTCAGATTTTATTATTTAATTCTGCCTTGTTTTGTGTTATATCTTTTTATTAAAATATGGGTTATTACATTCTCCCCTCCTTAAAGGATTTCGTCCCCGAAATCTCTAAGTTAGGAAGTATGTGTCTTACCATCCATCGTCCATCTACTCACCACATCATCCATGAGTAACCATTGTCCTTAACAATTTCTAAATGCTGTATGATCATATGCAAAGGTGTGTGTATATGTACTTATCTAATGCGAAAATCAGGCGGTTACTGATTCAGTACACCTCCTTAATGCAAAGTATACTAGTGAAATGCGTCCATATGTATGCAAAAGCCTAATTTTATAATTTCTACATGAGTGCACATAACATTAATCCATATGCAACATCCATGAGATAACACAACAAGTTTCAGCCATGAATAAGTATAAGCACTCATGCATATGCAATATGAAGGTGTGTGAGCCGATCTTAGTGCCTAATGTGTATCATGCATCCACGAGTATCCACTTGCAAACACTTGCAACCACTTGCATCCATCAAGCATAACATGTTTCAAATACATGTTTCATCCAAAGGGTTCCTACCTAAGGTTCTCATGACGAAGTTACAAGATAAACAGGATAAACATGGATAGCAAAAGAAAAATATGCCAAAGAGGGAAAAGAGGTCGAGAATGTACACTCAAAAAGGAATGGATAAAGCCTAAACATCTTCTCCTCTGTCTCCCAAGTTGCATCCTCTTCGGCTTCACTCCACTGAACTTTCACCAATTTGACCTCTCGATTCCTTAGCTTTCTGATCTCCGTTCCCAAGATACGAATCAGAGCTCTCCTCAAGGTTGCCTCTTTCTCTACTTCCACGTCTTCAAGAATGCTAGGTTCAACCACCTCAGCGGACTCATGTAGGCACTTTCGGAGATGCGAGACATGAAAGACATTATGCACTCCGGACAGCTTCTCGGGCAATTGCACTTTATAAGCCATCTTCCCAATTCTCTCTATGATAGGGAAGGGTCCTACGAATCTGGGTGCCAGCTTCCCAATTGCTCCGAAGCGAACCACATTACGCAAAGGAGAAACCTTCACGAAAACCATGTCTCCAACTTCGAACTCCAAATCTGTCCTTCGCTTATCAGCATAGGATTTCTGTCTATCTTGTGCCGCTTTCATCCGTCTTCTCACCAATTCAACCTTCTCAGATGTGTCTCGTATCATATCGGGCCCGAGTACAAGCTTATCTGTTGTCTCCCACCAACAAGATGGTGAACTACACGGCCTCCCATATAAAGCTTCAAATGGTGCCATCCCTATGCTAGCTTGATAGCTATTGTTGTAAGCAAACTCCACAAGAGGAAGGTGGTCTTCCCAAGTACCACCAAAATCAAGAACACAAAGCCTCAGAAGGTCTTCTAGCACTCTATTCACCCTTTCGGTTTGGCCATCCGTCTGGGGGTGATAGGCTGTACTCAGATTCAATTGCGTACCCATTGCTTCCTGCAAACTATTCCAGAATTGGCTAGTGAAGATTGGGTCACGATCACTGACTATACTAGAAGGAACCCCATGCAATCTCACTATTTCTCGAAGGTAAACAGATGCCAGCCATGATGCAGTCCTTTTGCTCTTTACTGGGATAAAGTGAGCACTTTTCGTAAGTCGATCAACGATGACCCATATGCTCGAATTCCCTTTTCTTGATCTAGGCAATCCATCCACAAAGTCCATAGAGATGCTCTCCTACTTCCATTGCGGGACCTCCAATGGATGTAATAGCCCACCTGGTTTCTTCGACTCAGTTTTCACTTGTTGGCACACCATGCACTTTGAAACATAGTCTACCACATCCTTCTTCATTCCAGGCCAAAAGAAAATGCGCTTCATATCCCTATACATCTTATCTCCACCAGGATGTATAGTCATCTTTGAGTGATGTGCTTCTTCGAGAACTTTATGTACCAAGTCTCCCACTTGTGGCACGCAGAGTCTTCCATCACGCCTTAGCCAACCCTTGTCATCAATAGTATATCTAGCAAGGTGACTAGACGTCTCACCACGAATCAACCTATCCATGATCTCCACTATTTGTGGGTCTTCCTTCTGCGAAGTCCCTACTTGATCCAGAAGTGTGGGTCTAAGCTCGAGAGATGCTAACGATCCTGTCCTCGACTCAACTGCTGTCGTGAAATCAAAGGTTGCCAGGAACTCTAGGCTCTTCATCTCAACCAACAAGGGACTCAAAGCCAACCTTTTTCTGCTTAGTGCATCAGCCACAACATTACCCTTGCCAGGGGTATAAGCTATCTCGATGTCATAAGATGCCAAGAATTCCATCCACCTTTGCTGCCTAAGATTCAGATCTTTCTGCGAGAAGAGATACTTGAGTGATTTGTGATCAGTGTACAACTCAAACCTTTCGCCTAAAAGATAGTGGCGCCAGGACTTGAGTGCAAAGACAATCGCCGCTAACTCCAAGTCATGAGTGGGATAGTTCTTCTCATGGACTTTAAGTTGTCTACCCCCATAACATATCACCCTTCCCACCTGCATTAGAACATCGCCTAACCCTGTGCCACATGCATCGGTATATACGGTAAACATCTTACCGCCATCGGGTAATGCCAAAACTGGAGCTGTGGTAAGGGCCCTCTTGAGCCTTTGAAAAGCAAGCTCACACTCTAAGTCCCATGCAAAGACTAAGTTCTTCTTCGTCAATCTAGTGAGAGGGGCCGAAATCTTAGCGAAGTCTCTAATGAACTTCCTATAGTAGCCTGCCAGACCGAGAAAGCTTCGTACTTCGGTTGCATTCTTAGGAGTCTTCCAGTCTTGAACTGCAACCACTTTTGCGGGATTGTAACACCCCACCTCCACTAGGATCACTCCTTAGAATGTACTAGCTTTGGAGGGGCGTTATTGTGACGGTAAACTTGCACAGAGATATCACAAGACAGAATATATAAAAATAAGTATAAGTAAAGCAACGGTAGCAGATAAAACCCATCATCATCATCTCAGAAAACCAACATAGTCAAGTACATACTATCAAAATGTCATGATCCAAAATACAACATAAGTCTAGATACGTGATAACAAAATACATGGTAAAACATCAGTACTAATCCCCAGAAATAAAAGATAAGCCATAGCTAGCTCAGATCCATACATGAGCTATCCAACAAGCAAGCCAAAGATCCACTAAGCAGATGTAGCCCCTCCCTGAGAACCTGTGGGGGGGGGGGGAACGGAAGAAAAGAAGCGAAAGAAAACAGGTCAGTCAAAAAGACTGGTAAGCCCTACTACGATCAATCTATAAACTAATAAAGTTAACAGTATGATGGAAACTGAGATGAACATACTGGTACTAGATAAAGGTGACATCACATAGACGAGATTAAACTTTGCACCACAGTGTACTAGCAAACCCACAAAACAGATCTTGATCCCTTAGCCCAAACTTTGGCCCAATAACATGAAGTGACCTTAGTATAAGGCCCAGCCCAACGGTCTAGTCGATCGGCTCCCTATAGACCTAACACGTCAAGTGTTGGTGTCCATACGGCCCACATGGATGTAGTCAGACTGTGCTGGGTCCACCTTCGGGTGTATCAAGCCCTAAGGTGTCAACCCCAGACACCTAAGCAATAATGCACAGTCTAAGCCTACTGGTACCCGTGCCTCGAGTTTGTCCAACATCGGACTACGTGCACGTCCGTAGCCCGCCGGACCCGCACCGCTGTACCACTCAGCCGTCGCTTTGGTCGCTTACATCAGTCCAGTAATCGTGCCCCGCCCTAGCCTAGCCTCTAGGGTTGTGAATGATACCAAACTGGGATTACTGCTGGAACAGACCACGTTGCTAGGGTTTCTAAGAGGGTTAAGTGTGGTTTTAACCCCTCACTAAACCTGGATTAAATTAGCTAAGTGTAACCACTTAACCCCATCTAATCCTCGCATCCCCATTATTGGTTAAGTATTAGTGGGCCATGACTTAACCCTAATCATGAGGCATTAATTACTTAATGCACCCAACCTCTCACATTAGACATCCGTGGTTACCTGGGAAGATTTACACCACGTCTAGGTCTAACCTCGGGTCTTATGGTGCAACATGACCAACTACCCACATTAGACCCCACGTTGTGGTTACCTGGGAAGATTTACACCACAACTAGGTCTAACCTCGAGTTGGCCATATCATGTTATCTAATGTCATGTCCACTTTAGAACATATTTACAAGTTAACATATACTTGGGTAGACCTAACTTAATAGGTAAATTCCCAAGGGGTAGACCTAACTTAATAGGTAAATTCCCAATCTTTTAGTTTCATGTATTTTTAAGTTTACCCAACCCTCCCAACGTCATTATCTCGCTTACATACTCGTCATACGTATAAGGGTATAAAAGGTAACTTGGCATAACATACATGGTGAACTTCACACGTCATAATAAACATGCATACATGTTAAACTTGCAAATCATGTCATGGTGAATTCGCATAAACATGCTTAGCTTATTAAATATGCATAACATGGTAAGGTGAACATGCATAATCCATTAAACTTGCATAACATGGTAAGGTGAACTTGCATAAGCATGCATAATCCATTAAACTTGCATAACATGGTAAGATGAACTTGCATGAACATGCATAACCCATGAAACATGTAGAACATGGCATAATAAACTCGCATAAGCATGCATAACTTGTGAAACATGTAAAACATGGCATAGTAATCTCGCATATGCGTGCATAACTTATGAACATGTAAAACATGGTATAGTGAGTTCGCATGAGCATGCATAACTTATGAATCATATAAAACATGACATAGTGAGTTCGCATAAGCATGCATAACTTATGAATCATATAAAACATGACATAGTGAGTTCGCATAAGCATGCATAATCAACTAAACTCACATAAATCTCAACTTTCACCAAACATTAACTTTAGAGTTTGTAAAGTGAAGGTAAGAGGGCTTACAAATATAAACAAGCCACAAATCCACCAAATAAGATGAAGAAGCCCTTTTAAAAACTCAAAACAAAGCCTCAAATAAGAAAACCCCTTTTGCAAGATCCCAAAAACACAAACTTAGCAAATCAAACTTGCTACTTAATGAAGTATGCAAGTTATTAAGCATTCATACAACATAGAAAAGGTTGTATGATCATCATATCTTCATAGGATTTAACTTTGAGGAAGGTGGAGGCTAGGTTTTAGGTGGAGGCCATTTGGGGATTCAAATTGACATAGTTTAGTTGCTAGATTGATTAATGAGGCTTTAGGGTAGGATTAGGGGTATATTTATAGAAGATTAGAGTGTTTTTAGCCCTAGGATTAACCCTAGATTAGGTTTGGCCCGTCAGATCTCAGAATTCTCCAGAACCAAGCCACATGACCCAACCCAAATCAGAAATGGTGCACCAGGCTGAACTGCCTGGGCACCCCCTGTCGACAGGGCTGTCGACAGGGCTGTCGACACCCTGGGGGCCCTGTCGACATGCCTGTCGACATGGGACCCCTGGCGGGAATTTTCCCGCCTAACCCTGATTAGCCCTAATCCGTTTTGTTTAATTTGAAATTTAAATCTGTTTTTAGCATAGGAATTTCTGAAAACTTCAATGGGCCTTAACCGGGTCATACGGACTCCGATTTTCGAAAACTCGGACTCTATTTCGCGTATTTTTCTGAGACGAACGCAATGGCATAGCCCGTTTCCCCTGATTCTGATTTTTGAATTAAATTCTGCCTCGATTTATGTTATAACAGTTTATTGAAAATACGGGTTGTTACATTCTCCCCTCCTTAAAGGATTTCGTCCCCGAAATCTTCAAGTTAGGAAGAACATATCCTACCATCCAACATCCATCTACTCAAAACATCATCCACGAGCAGCCATTGTCCTTAAAAGATTCTAAATGCTGTATGAACATATGCAAAAGTGTGTGTATATGTACTTATCTAATGCAATGATCAATGCAAAATATGTTAGTGAAATGTATCCATATGTATGCAAATCCCTAACATAATGTATAATATCTACATGCGTGCTCAATCATACATCCATATGCAACATCCATGTGATTGCATACAAATTTCATCCAAGAATAAGCATAAATACTCATGCACATGCAATATGAGGAGTGTGTGAGCCGATCTAGTGCCTAATGTGTATCATGCATCCACGAGTGACCACTTGCAAACACTTGCAACCACTTGCAACCATCAACCATAACATGCTTCAAACACATGTTTCATCCAAAGGGTTTCTACCTAAGGTTCTCATGACAAGCTTAGCACGATAACTAGATAAATATGGATTAGCAAAGAGAAAGATATACTAACAAAGGGAAGAGATTGAGAGTGTACCCTCAAACAGGAATGGATAAAGCCCACGCATCTTCTCCTCGGTTTCCCAAGTTGCGTCCTCTTCGGCTTCACCCCATTGAACTTTCACTAACCTGACCTCGCGATTCCTTAGCTTCTTGGTCTCTGTCCCCAAGATACGAATCGGAGCTTTCCTTAAAGTTGCTTCTTTCTCTACCTCCACGTCTTCAAGAATGCTAGGTTCAACCACCTCAGCGGACTCATGCAAGCACTTTCGGAGATGCGAGACATGAAAGACATTATGCACTCCGGACAACTTCTCGGGCAATTGCACTCTATAAGCCATCTTCCCAATTCTCTCAATGATGGGGAAGGGTCCAACAAATCTCGGTGCTAGCTTCCCAACAGCTCCAAATCGGACCACATTCCGCAAAGGAGAAACCTTCACGAAAACCTCGTCCCCAACCTCAAACTCCAATTCGGACCTTCGCCTGTCAGCATAGGATTTCTGCCGGTCTTGGGCCGCTTTCATCCGTCTTCTAATCAGCTCAACCTTCTCGGATGTATCCCTAATCATGTCGGGTCCAAGTATAAGCTTATCCGTGGATTCCCACCAACATGTAGGTGACTTGCACGGCCTCCCATATAAAGCCTCGAATGGTGCCATCCCTATGCTCGCTTGATAACTGTTGTTGTATGCAAACTCGACAAGAGGAAGATGGTCTTCCCAAGCACCACCAAAATCCAGAATGCAAAGCCTCAACAAGTCCTCAAGTACCCTATTCACCCTTTCTGTCTGGCCGTCTGTTTGTGGGTGATAGGCCGTACTCAGGTTCAATTTCGTGCCCATAGCCTCCTGCAAGCTGTTCCAGAACTGACGAGTAAAGATGGGGTCTCGGTCACTGACTATGCTGGAAGGGACTCCATGTAGTCGCACTATCTCACGAAGATATACTGATGCTAGTCCAGATGCGGTCCTTTTGCTCTTCACTGGGATAAAATGAGCACTCTTCGTGAGCCTATCCACAATGACCCATATGCTCGTATTCCCCTTCCTGGACCTTGGAAGCCCATCAATAAAGTCCATAGAAATGCTCTCCCACTTCCATAGCGGGACCTCGAGCGGATGTAATAGCCCACCGGGCTTCTTCGACTCAGCTTTTACTCTTTGACAAATGACACATCTCGAGACAAACTCCGCCACATCCTTCTTCATTCCAGGCCAGAAGAAAACGCGCTTCATGTCCTTATACATCTTATCACCACCTGGATGTATGGTCATCTTGGAGCGATGTGCTTCCTCAAGAACTTTCCTCACCAAGTCTTCTACCATCGGAACACAAAGCCTTCCATCTCTCCTCAGCCAACCCTTATCGTCTATAGAATATCGAGCAAGGTGACTAGATGTCTCCCCTCGAACCAGCTTGTCCATGATCTCAATTATCTGAGGGTCTTCCTTTTGCGAAGCCCCAACTTGATCTAGGAGGGTAGGCCTGAGCTCTAAAGATGCCAAGGAACCGGTCACCGACTCCATTGCCAAAGAGAAATCAAAGGTCGCCAAGAACTCTAAATTCTTCATCTCAACAAATAGAGGACTTAGTGTCAACCTTTTCCTACTCAACGCATCCGCTACAACATTCCCCTTGCCAGGGGTATAGGATATCTCAAAATCATAGGAAGCCAAAAATTCCATCCATCTCTGCTGTCTTAAGTTCAGATCCTTCTGCGAAAAGAGATACTTCAAAGACTTATGATCAGTATATAGCTCAAATCTCTCTCCCAGAAGATAATGACGCCATGCTTTGAGGGCATATACAATCGCTGCCAGCTCTAGATCATGAGTGGGATAATTCCTCTCATGCACCTTAAGTTGCCTCCCACCAAAACATATAACTCTGCCCTCTTGCATCAGAACGGCGCCCAATCCCGTGCCACAAGCATCAGTGTACACGGTAAATATCTTACCACCATCGGGTAAGGCTAGAACTGGTGCGGAGGTAAGGGCTCTTTTGAGTCTCTGAAAAGCAAGCTCACAATCCATATCCCAAGCAAAGACTAAGTTCTTCTTCGTCAACTTAGTAAGAGGAGCGGATATCTTTGCGAAGTCCTTGATGAACTTCCGATAGAAACCCGCAAGACCCAGAAAGCTTCTCACCTCGGTTGCATTCCTTGGAGTCTTCCAATCCTGAACTGCAACCACCTTAGCGGGATCCACCGCTAAGCCTTGCTTGGATACGATATGCCCAAGAAATCTGACTTCCCTTCTCCAAAAATGGCACTTGGAGAACTTGGCTTTTAACTGGTGTGCTCTGAGTGTGTCCATCACCTCTACTAGGTGCCTCTCATGCTCTTCTTCGTCCTTGGAGAAGACTAGAATATCATCAACAAAGACCACGACAAACTTATTCAAGAACTCCCGAAACACCCTACTCATCAAATCCACAAAATACGCGGGTGCATTCGTCAAACCGAACGGCATAACAAACCATTCAAAAAATCCGTCTGGAGTTCTGAATGCAGTCTTGTCTATACTGTCTTCAGCCACTCTGAGCTGATGGAAACCCGTAGCAAGGTCAAGCTGAGAGAAAACAGAAGCACCAACAAGTTGATCAAAGAGATCATCGATCCTTGGTAACGGGTGTCGGTTCTTCTTAGTCAGCTTATTCAATTCTCTATAATCCACACAGAGTCGAAGAGAGCCATCTGCCTTAGTTGCAAACACCACAGGCGCTCCCCATTCGGATATACTCCTTCTGATGAAGCCCTTCTCAAGCAATTCTTTCACTTGCTTGCTCAGCTCCCGTCTCTCACGCGGAGCCATATGCCGAACGGGCAAAGAAACAGGCTTAGCATTGTCTACCAGATAGATGCAAAAGTCAATCTCTCGTTTAGGGGGCAACCCCTTAACTTCTTCAAACACATCTGGATAATCTCGGACCACCCTTACAGACTGAAGGGCCTCCTCTGATGAGTCGAGAGATTCTAGATAGCATAACATGACGGGATTCTTCGGATTGCATGAAATCTCTAAGGTGTTGCCCAGGCGAGTCACAAGCCTTACAACCCTATGCTCACAATCCAGAATGGCTCCATATCTAGACAGCCAATCCATGCCCAAGATCAATCCGTATCCCCTGAAACCTAGAACATACGCACTACACAAGAACTCTACGCTGAGTATAGAGATCCTTAGATCCTCACATATCATAGATAGATGAGCAGAACCCCCAATGGGATTCGAAACACAAACGGGATCATCCACTAAGCTAGTACTGAGGTGCAAGCTATCAACAAGATCAGATGAAATAAAGCTATGTGATGCACCGGAATCAAACAAGGTACGTACTGGAAGATCAGAGATATAAACAAGGTTCTCAACAGAAACACTACCTCGCTCGGGAACTGAAGCGGCATTGAGAGCATGAACTTGCCCTCCTGAAGATCCAGCCTGTCCTTTCTTCTTTGGGCATTCTTTGCTGAAGTGCCCAGTCTCTCCACAAGAAAAGCATCCACCACTAAGCTTCCTTTTCTTCTTCCTGCAATCCTTAGCAAAATGCCCAGCTATGCCACAGTAATTGCACTTCCCCTTGCCTTTGTTGTTGCCCTTCTTGTTCTTATTCTGATTTCCTTAACTGCTTTGACCTTGGTTGCCTTTGCCTTGAGAATCAGCCTTCTTTGCTTGAGTATCGCCCGACTTGACTTCCTTCTTTCCCTCTCCCTGAAGCAGAGCCATATTGACCAAACTCTCGAAAGTGGCTCCATGCGGAATATGTGACATTGCCAAGCCCTGTAGCGGCTCATTCAATCCTCTGGCAAATCGAAGAGCCTTCTTCTCCGGGGTGTTTACTATATCCAAACCAAAGCGGGCCAGCTGATTAAACTTGTTCACATACTCCTTGACAGACATATCCCCTTGCTTTAATGCAATGAATTTCTCCATTTGTAAATTCGCCTCAGCTGAAGGTAGAAACTTGGTCACAAATCTAGCCCTCAAATCGGCCCAAGTCTCAACGGGCCTCGTCCCATTGGTGACCTCCCACCAATAGGCCGCCTCATCCTTCAAAAGCCATAATGTTAATAAGATTTTCCTCTCGTCATCAATCCCAAAGATAGCAAACAAGTCCTCCGTGTCCTTCAGCCAATTCCTAGCTTCAACGAAAGATTCCGTGCCTAGGAAATTCTTGCCTCCCATTGCCTTGAAGTCTTTACAAACCTTTGTAAACTCAATCTGAGGATGCTGAGGGGGAGGAGGAGGAAGAGGAGCCTCAGCAACGGGAGGGGGAGGAACATTAGCAACGGGAGGGGGAATATTAGCTGCTGGAGGAGGGGGAGCAGGAACCACCGGAGGAGGGATATTAGGGATAGGATTCTCAACTACAGGAGGAGGAGTGGGAGTAGGGTTGGCGGGACCAGCTGCCGCCCTAGCTTCTAGGAGTCTCCTATACCAGAGTGGTACGTTCACTCCATCTGGGATGTCAAGATTCTCAGCCATACTGAAACAAAAGATAAGATAAGATTAGGTCAAGGGAACGAAGGATAACGCTGATGGCTTTTGGGGATTAGCCTTAAAATAATCTAGACTTTATTTTGGAAAATACTTAGTAGGTTTTTGAAAGTAATTTTTCAAAAGGGTTTTTTTTTTTTCAAAAGTTTTGTTCAATCTTGTTAACCTTGTGCTCTGATACCAAATGTAACACCCCACCTCCACTAGGATCACTACTTAGAATGTACTAGCTTTGGAGGGGCGTTATTGTGACGGTAAACTTGCACAGAGATATCACAAGACAGAATATATAAAAATAAGTATAAGTAAAGCAGCGGTAGCAGATAAAACCCATCATCATCATCTCAGAAAACCAACATAGTCAAGTACATACTATCAAAATGTCATGATCCAAAAGACAACATAAGTCTAGATACGTGATAACAAAATACATGGTAAAACATCAGTACTAATCCCCAGAAATAAAAGATAAGCCATAGCTAGCTCAGATCCATACATGAGCTATCCAACAAGCAAGCCAAAGATCCACTAAGCAGATGTAGCCCCTCCCTGAGAACCTGTGGGGGGGGGGGGCGAAACGGAAGAAAAGAAGCGAAAGAAAACAGGTCAGTCAAAAAGACTGGTAAGCCCTACTACGATCAATCTATAAACTAATAAAGTTAACAGTATGATGGAAACTGAGATGAACATACTGGTACTAGATAAAGGTGACATCACATAGACGAGATTAAACTTTGCACCACAGTTTACTAGCAAACCCACAAAACAGATCTTGATCCCTTAGCCCAAACTTTGGCCCAATAACATGAAGTGACCTTAGTATAAGGCCCAGCCCAACGGTCTAGTCGATCGGCTCCCTATAAACCTAACACGTCAAGTGTTGGTGTCCATACGGCCCACATGGATGTAGTCAGACTGTGCTGGGTCCACCTTCGGGTGTATCAAGCCCTAAGGTGTCAACCCCAGACACCTAAGCAATAATGCACAGTCTAAGCCTACTGGTACCCGTGCCTCGAGTTTGTCCAACATCGGACTACGTGCACGTCCGTAGCCCGCCGGACCCGCACCGCTGTACCACTCAGTCGTCGCTTTGGTCGCTTACATCAGTCCAGTAATCGTGCCCCGCCCTAGCCTAGCCTCTAGGGTTGTGAATGATACCAAACTGGGATTACTGCTGGAACAGACCACGTTGCTAGGGTTTCTAAGAGGGTTAAGTGTGGTTTTAACCCCTCACTAAACCTGGATTAAATTAGCTAAGTGTAACCACTTAACCCCATCTAATCCTCGCATCCCCATTATTGGTTAAGTATTAGTGGGCCATGACTTAACCCTAATCATGAGGCATTAATTACTTAATGCACCCAACCTCTCACATTAGACATCCGTGGTTACCTGGGAAGATTTACACCACGTCTAGGTCTAACCTCGGGTCTTATGGTGCAACATGACCAACTACCCACATTAGACCCCACGTTGTGGTTACCTGGGAAGATTTACACCACAACTAGGTCTAACCTCGAGTTGGCCATATCATGTTATCTAATGTCATGTCCACTTTAGAACATATTTACAAGTTAACATATACTTGGGTAGACCTAACTTAATAGGTAAATTCCCAAGGGGTAGACCTAACTTAATAGGTAAATTCCCAATCTTTTAGTTTCATGTATTTTTAAGTTTACCCAACCCTCCCAACGTCATTATCTCGCTTACATACTCGTCATACGTATAAGGGTATAAAAGGTAACTTGGCATAACATACATGGTGAACTTCACACGTCATAATAAACATGCATACATGTTAAACTTGCAAATCATGTCATGGTGAATTCGCATAAACATGCTTAGCTTATTAAATATGCATAACATGGTAAGGTGAACATGCATAATCCATTAAACTTGCATAACATGGTAAGGTGAACTTGCATAAGCATGCATAATCCATTAAACTTGCATAACATGGTAAGATGAACTTGCATGAACATGCATAACCCATGAAACATGTAGAACATGGCATAATTAACTCGCATAAGCATGCATAACTTGTGAAACATGTAAAACATGGCATAGTAATCTCGCATATGCATGCATAACTTATGAACATGTAAAACATGGTATAGTGAGTTCGCATGAGCATGCATAACTTATGAATCATATAAAACATGACATAGTGAGTTCGCATAAGCATGCATAACTTATGAATCATATAAAACATGACATAGTGAGTTCGCATAAGCATGCATAATCAACTAAACTCACATAAATCTCAACTTTCACCAAACATTAACTTTAGAGTTTGTAAAGTGAAGGTAAGAGGGCTTACAAATATAAACAAGCCACAAATCCACCAAATAAGATGAAGAAGCCCTTTTAAAAACTCAAAACAAAGCCTCAAATAAGAAAACCCCTTTTGCAAGATCCCAAAAACACAAACTTAGCAAATCAAACTTGCTACTTAATGAAGTATGCAAGTTATTAAGCATTCATACAACATAGAAAAGGTTGTATGATCATCATATCTTCATAGGATTTAACTTTGAGGAAGGTGGAGGCTAGGTTTTAGGTGGAGGCCATTTGGGGATTCAAATTGACATAGTTTAGTTGCTAGATTGATTAATGAGGCTTTAGGGTAGGATTAGGGGTATATTTATAGAAGATTAGAGTGTTTTTAGCCCTAGGATTAACCCTAGATTAGGTTTGGCCCGTCAGATCTCAGAATTCTCCAGAACCAAGCCACATGACCCAACCCAAATCAGAAATGGTGCACCAGGCTGAACTGCCTGGGCACCCCCTGTCGACAGGGCTGTCGACAGGGCTGTCGACACCCTGGGGGCCCTGTCGACATGCCTGTCGACATGGGACCCCTGGCGGGAATTTTCCCGCCTAACCCTGATTAGCCCTAATCCGTTTTGTTTAATTTGAAATTTAAATCTGTTTTTAGCATAGGAATTTCTGAAAACTTCAATGGGCCTTAACCGGGTCATACGGACTCCGATTTTCGAAAACTCGGACTCTATTTCGCGTATTTTTCCGAGACGAACGCAATGGCATAGCCCGTTTCCCCTGATTCTGATTTTTGAATTAAATTCTGCCTCGATTTATGTTATAACAGTTTATTGAAAATACGGGTTGTTACAGGGATCCACAGCTATACCCTGCTTAGAAACTATATGCCCAAGAAATCGGACTTCTTTTCTCCAAAAGTGGCATTTGGAGAACTTGGCTTTCAACTGATGGGTTCTAAGCGTATCCATCACCTCCTTGAGGTGTCTAGCATGTTCTTCCTCGTCTTTTGAAAAGATCAGAATATCATCCACGAAGACAACAACAAACTTATTAAGGAACTCCCTGAACACCCTACTCATCAAATCTACGAAGTAGGTGGGTGCATTAGTCAAGCTGAATGGCATGACAAGCCATTCAAAGAATCCGTCCGGAGTCCTAAATGCAGTCTTATCAATGCTGTCTTCGGCCACTCTAAGCTGATGAAATCCGGTGGCTAAATCAAGCTGAGAGAAAACAGAAGCACCAACAAGCTGGTCGAAGAGGTCATCTATCCTCGGTAATGGATGCCTATTCTTCTTGGTCAGCTTGTTCAGCTCTCGATAATCAACACATAGACGAAGCGAGCCGTCTGCCTTAGTAGCGAACACCACCGGAGCACCCCATTCGGAAATGCTTCGCCTAATAAAATTCTTCTCAAGAAGCTCCTTGATTTGCTTACTGAGCTCTCTCCTTTCCCGCGGGGCCATGTGCCTAACTGGTAAGGAGACTGGCTTAGCATTATCAACCAGATAAATGCGGAAATCTATCTCTCGCTTAGGGGGTAACCCCTTAACTTCTTCAAAAACATCAGGGTATTCTCGAACCACCCTTACAGATTGCAGATCATCGGTAGACGAATCAAGAGATTCAAGATAACATAACATGACGGGATCTAGCGGGTTGCAAGAAATCTCTAGGGTATTGCCAAGGCGAGTCATGAGTCTCACCACCCTGTGCTCACAATCGAGAATGGCTCCATAGCGGGACAACCAATCCGTGCCCAAGATCAACCCGTATCCCGTGAACCCGAGAACATAAGCATCACACGAGAATTCTACGGTCAAGATAGAAATCCTCAAATCCATACAGATCATAGACAAATGGGCTGAACCCCCAATCAGATTTGAAACGCTAACGGGATCCTCAACAAGACTAGTACTTAGGTGCAAACTTTCAACAACATCAGCGGAAATAAAGGTATGTGATGCGCCAGAATCAAACAAAGTGCGAATAGGAAAACCAGAAACATAAACAAGACTCTCCACAGAAATAGTACCTCGGTCCTGAACTGGAGCGGTGTTGAGAGCATGCACTTGCCCTCCAGATGAACCTGCGCGCTGAGTTTGTCCATGCCCTTGCTTCTTAGGGCAATCCTTGCTAAAATGTCCCGTCTCTCCACAATGAAAGCATCCACCCAATTTCATTTTCTTCTTCCTACAGTCCTTGGCTACATGCCCAACAATCCCACAGAAGTGGCACTTCCTTGTGTCTTTTTCCTTGTTCTTGTTGCCCTTGTTGTTCTTGTTGTTCTTGTTATTCTGATTACTCTGATTCCCTCCCCACTTGGAGTCTGTCTTCTTAGGCTGAGTTTCATTGGGCTTGACTTCCTTCTTCCCATTCTTATCCTCTCCCTGCAGCAATGCCATGTCTACCAGGCTCTCGAAAGTGGCCCCCATGGGTATGTGTGACATAGCTAGACCTTGTAACGGCTCATTTAACCCTCGTGCAAAACGTAGAGCCTTCTTCTCGGGAGTATTGACCATGTCCAAACCGAATCGGGCAAGCTGGTTGAACCTATTCACATACTCTCTCACTGTCATGTCTCCTTGCTTCAAAGCTATGAACTTCTCTAGTTGCAAATTTGCCTCTGCAGATGATAGAAACTTAAGCCCAAACCTTGCCCTAAAGTCGGCCCAGGTTTCTACAGGCCTTGTAGCATTGGTGACCTCCCACCAATAAGAAGCTTCCTCCTTTAGTAGCCAAACCGCCAACAGAACCTTTCTATGGTCCTCTATATCAAAGATGGCAAAAAGATCTTCGGTCTCCTTCAACCAATTTCTTGCTTCCACGAAAGTCTCTGTCCCAATAAATTTTTTGCCACCCATGGCCTTGAAGTCCTTGCAAACCTTGGCGAAATCGGCTTGTGGTTGCTGAGGAGGAGGAGGATGGGGTGGAACCTCAGTGATAGTGGGAGTGGTTGCTGGACCTGGATTATTGGCCCTAGCTTCCAAGTACCTCCGGAACCATCCGGGAATGGTGACTCCCTCAGGAAGATTGAGATCGGCCATGCTGAAAAAGGAAAAGATAGATTTAGAACGAGGAAACGAAGGATAGTGCTTATGGCTCTTGGGGGATAGCCATTCAAAATAAACTAGTCTTTTCTTTGGAAAATACTCAATTGGTTTTGAAAATAGCTTTTAAAAGTAACTTTAAAACCCTTTTTGCTCCAATCTCGTAAACCTTATGCTCTGATACCAAATGTAACACCCCACCTCCGCCAGTGCCGCTCTTGCAAGGACACTGACTTTGGAGGGGCGTTTAAATCAGGTAATCATGCATGCAGATATCACAAGACAGGACATATAAGTAAAAACAGAGTAAGTATAGCAGCGGATAAAAGCTAGCATATCAAATCCATAGGTTAAGTTACAACACAGTACTTAATTATTTTCCATAAACAAAGTCTAGAAACATAAAACTTGTAACTGAAAAGGAAAACATGAAGTAGCTATCCCCAAGTAGAAAACCATAGCAAGCTCAAGTCCGAAGCATACATGAGCTATCCAAGAAAAGCAGCTAAGATCCAAGCTAAGTGCTGGTATTCCCGCCCTGCAAACCTGGGGGGGGGGGGGAAACGAAAGAAAAGAGGTGAAAGAAAACGGGTCAGTCAAAAGACTGGTAAGTCCTATCTACAATTGTACAACAACTAATAAAGTTAACAGTATATATAAACAAGGATGAGTCATAGGATGATAACTGGCATGGTAAGAAGTCAATAAGATAGATCAAATGTGGTACCGCATAAACAAGATTGAGGTTTGTACCAAGTGTACTAGTATCACAAGTCGTGTCGAGTGTAAACAAGAGGTAATCCCCAGGCCCAAGTTTGGCCCACCATCATGAATGACCTAAATCAAGGCCCAACTAGCACGGTATAGTCGATCGGCTCCCTACAGCCTAACTCGTCAAGTGTCGGTGTCATACGGCCCAACCACGAAGTGTAGCTAAACTGTGCTAGGTCCACCCTAGGGTGTATCAAGTCCTAGGGTGTCAACCCCTGACACAAACCAAGCACGCACAGTTTAAACCTACTGGTGCCCGTGCCTGCTTTTTCAACTCTGGGCCATGTGCACGACCATGGCCCGCCTGAACCTACACCGGCGCACCTACACAGCCGTTGTTTTAGTCACTTACATGTCATCCCAGTAATCGTGCCCCACCCTAGCCTAGTCTCTAGGGTATCATGATACATCCAAGAGGGTTACTGGTGCAAAGGACCACGTAACTAGGGTTTCCTTAATGGGTTAAACGTAGTTAACCCAACTCATCTAAGTACCAAGTTGGTTAAGTGTACCCAAGGTTCATGACTTAACCCTACCAACCCATTGTGTTTAATTGGTTAAGTATTCAAGCGGTCCATGACTTAACCCTACCATGTGGCATTAATTAATTTAATGCACCCAACCTCTCACATTAGACCTTGTTGTGGTTACTAGTTAGGCCGGGCGGGTCCGGGTAGGTTTACACCACAACTTAGTCTAACCTCAGGTCTTACGTGCGACATGACCAACTACTCACATTGGGTCTTATTGCTTGTAGCCACTAGTTAAGCCGGTCGGTTCCGGGTAGGTTTATGCTACAAGCTCAACCCAACCTCGAGTTGGCCATTCTCATGTTTTCTAAGTGTCATGTCCATCACATTACAAGTTTTCAAGCAATTGGGTAGACCTAACTTAATAGGTAAATTCCAAATGGGTAGACCTAACTTAATAGGTAAATTCCCAAGCTTATGTTTTTATGTCTTTTAAGTTTACCCAATCCCAAACGCAATCCCATCGCTTACTTATCGCAATAGCGCATAAAGGATAGAAGGAGGGAAACATGGCATAATCATGACATAGAGGGGTTGGAGCCACAAGTTAAACATGGTGGCATGAGACAAAGATGTGATCATAAACTTGCATATCATGTTATCAACTTGTAAAATATTCATAAGCATGCAGAACATCGTTTTAACTTGCATAGTGTTCATATGCATGCATAACATGTTTCAACTTACATAAGGTTCATATGCATGCATAACATGGTTTCGACTTACATAAGGTTCATATGCATGCATAACATGGTTTCAACTTACATAAGGTTCATATGCATGCATAACATCAAACTTGGCAAATAGATGGAACATGGCCATAGATAGCATGAGATAAGGGCTAGTAACATGCATATAACATTGTATGCATGTTAATGCAAGGGTTATGAGAGTTTCAAAGTTGCATTATGCAACATTTCCAACCAAAGATCATATCTTTCTATGCATAAAGCCAAGGTAATGACTTTACTAACATGCATAGAGTAATCTTATGCATAAAATCATAAGATCAAAGCACATATCATGATTAACCCCAAACTCAAACTTGAAACATAACATATTAACTTCATAGTTAAAATACAAGGGTAGAAATAGGCTTACAATGCTATGAAGACTCAAATGAGTATAGCAAATGTAAGAAACCCCTTATGCAACTAATTAAAACCCCAAAATGCAAGCAAACTTGATCAAGACTCCTCCTTTATGATGCCAATAGAGAAACAAGACTTTAATGCAAGCTAAAGAGGATCATACAAGCCTAAATACACTTGTATGCATGGGAATCTCTTGAAGATTGATTTAGGAATTTATGAAGAGAGTGGAGGCCATGAGGGGATTGATTTTGCCATACTTTAGTTGTAGGATAGATTAATGAGGATTTAGGGTAGGTTAGGGTCTTATTTATAGATTAGGCTAGTGATTTAGACCGTAGGATTAAACCCTAGTTCTCATCTCAGCCCTCCAAATCGAATCTGGCCCCCTAGCTCAACACATTCTCAAGATGGTGCACCAGGCAGGACTGGGCGTCTGGGCCAAGTCGACAGCCAAGTCGACAGGGCTGTCGACCTGGTCTGACCCAGTCGACTCCCAAGTCGACAGGGCTGTCGACTTGGGTACTGTGGCGGGAATTTTCCCGCCTTGGCCCAACTGGCCCAATTTCCAAGCTTAGATTTGAATTTGAAAATCTGTTTTTATTTAGAAATTTTCTGAAAACTTTGTTGGGCCTTAATCGGGTCATACGGACTCCGATTTTCGAAAACTCGGACTCTATTTCGCCTGTTTTTCCGAGACGAACGCAATGGCATATCCCATTTCCCTTGATTCAGATTTTATTATTTAATTCTGCCTTGTTTTGTGTTATATCTTTTTATTAAAATATGGGTTATTACAGAATACTATGGAGATTTCAAATAAAATAGTTTGGAGATTGTAACACCCCACACCCGCTATGGTCACTCGCTAAGGGAATGCCATAACATCGGTGGAGTATTTTAAGTGAATATAGAACAGAAAAATTACAACAAGATAGATATAAGTAATACTTGAAAATTTTAAAACATCATTTCATTGCAGCGGAAAGTAAAACATGTTTGGTTACATCACAAAACCATAATAAGAGTCAAGTACAAAATATCCATCCTGATAAATAAAAGTACATAATCCCAATACATGAACTGATAGCCATAAAAGAAAGGGTAAGCTGAGCTCTACATCTATGGTCCAAGCTCCAAAAGAGAATAAAGCAGCCTGATCAAAGCCCACTCGTACTGGGCCCACTCTGATAACCTGAGGGTTGGGAAAAAAAGATAAAAACAACGTGGTCAGACATAAGTCTGAGCGAGTCCTATAACTTTAACAATACAATCATTAAAGTAACCAGAGAAGACATAAGCTTGATATACGGTGTCGTCTGGGGATGAATGGCTACACTAAGCAGCTTGGTTGACTTAGGATAAACTAAAAAACGTAAAGACGCATCCACCCAACCAAGGAAAATTACTACACTGCACCACACCAGTCATTCCTAACTTAAAGGTTGATCCCACCCATGGACTTATAAAATTAACTTAATAGTTCTCGCGTACCCCTAGGTGACTAAGTAGACGCCACGGGGCCCTACAATCCACTAGGTGTACACACTACTCCCCATTCGATCGGCTCCCTAACGTAGATACCCGTGCAGGCCCCACCGTGGGGTGTACCATTCCCCAACGTGGCAACCTGATAAAACTAACGGTGCACGGCTTATATCTACACGATGCAACAACGTCTTATTTACCAGCCCGGGTCCACACACGCATATGAAACCCGTTGGTCATGCGTTGCCACCGCTAACCCATTTTGGCCTCTTATAGTCAAGCCCAATATGCGTGTCCCGTCACTCGACTAGAGTCGAGCCCACTAAGATATGTTTGGGATATTGGTTGAAATGGGCCCCCACAAGCTACCACCTATGCTTGTTATTTTATCTAGTGTATCCCACTTAACCCCTTTTATAATCATGCCCACCTACATGTTAAGGTTTGGTTAAGTCATCTAATCATATATCAATTGCCACTTAAGGCACCCACTAGATTTCCACATGCCACCCAAAGCACTTACTTAACCTTTTACCCATGTTTAATTACATGTTCCTCTTTGGTTAAGTATTCTAACCGTATTTTCTATTGCCACCCAAGGCAACCCACTAGATTTCCACATGCCACCCAAGGCACCCACTTAACCCCTCATGTCCCTCTACATGCTAATATGGTTAAGTGTTTCTTAATTAATTAAGATCATGACTTCATAAAGACCTCTCACATTAGACCATCTTTTATGACTGCTGGATATGCCGGTTGGTTCCGGGCAGACTTCTGTCATAAAAAAGGTCTAACCTCGTGTCTTTACTTTAATCACGTATTTAATTTATGACTAAGACCTCTCACATTGGGCCAATCATTTGTAGCTGCTGGATGGCCGGTCGGTTCCGGGCAGACTTCCGCTACAAAAGGGTCCAACCTCATGTCTTAGTTGATTAATTACACCTAATTGATCACCCCCATAATTTGAATTAATTATGCCTAATTAATTACACATTTTTAAGAATATGGGTAGACCTAACTCAATAGGTAAATTCCCAATTCCATAGTATGGGTAGACCTAACTTAATAGGTAAATTCCCAACTCCATAATATGGGTAGACCTAACTTAATAGGTAAATTCCCAATTACATCCATTTAATTTGTGGTATGATTAATCATACCCATTTCACATCATTTTATTAACATGCATATTAACCCCATCGTTCCCCACGTAGTTCGTTCTCATAACACGACATAATAAAGGGAAGATTCATCACAAAGGTCATGGGTTTAGCCCACATAGCATGTAACTTTATCATGGGTTCAAAAGGTGTCAACTTGCATATATGAATATACATTAAACCCAACTAGTATTTAACCCAAACTTGCATTATGCATATCATAAAAGAGACAACTTGCATATGAACTTGCACATAAACTTGCATATGAACTTGCATCATAACTTGCATATGAACTTGCATCATAACTTGCATATGAACATGTATCATAACTTGCATATGAACTTGCATCATAACTTGCATATGAACTTGCATCATAACTTGCATATGAACTTGCATCATAACTTGCATATGAACTTGCATCATAACTTGCATATGAACTTGCATCATAACTTGCATATGAACTTGCATCATAACTTGCATACGAACATGTATCATAACTTGCATAAACCCACATACTTAACTTGCATAAACATAGGGTTAACATTAAACATAGATTAGCAAACTAACATCATATCATACGACTTAAAACCCACAAATCCGCATACAAAACCGCATGATCTCATCATATCTCATCTACTTAATTTAGCAATTGGTTATTAAAGTGATAGAAACTCACCAAAACCAAGATTAGCAAACTTATGTAGTAGAACTAGCTGCTATACAAGAAGAAGATGATGATTAGAGGTTGATTAGCTTGCAACTTTCTTCATAAACTAGTGGAGGTTCCTCTCAAGTTTGATTTTGGCGGCATGGTGGCATCATTTCTATTTTTAGTATGGATTAGGGTAGGTTTAGGGTGTATTTATAGATTAGGTCAGTGTTTTAGGCCCTTAGATTAACCCTAAATTAGATTAGGACCCTTAGATTTCGGAACCTTCCAGAAACCAGCCCTAAGACCAAGCCCAAACCCCAAACTGGTGCACCCAACCACAGAACTCTCTGGAAACTGTGCAGGTCTCCTGTCCCGACACGGGCGCACTTCCCAAGTGCGCCAGTGTAAAAATGTGTTGGCGCACTTCACAAGTGCGCCAGTGCATTTTTGTGTTGGCGCACTTCACAAGTGCGCCAGTGCATTCATGCTTGTTTTCGGTTTTTCTGCCTAACTTCGTTCGTCCATATCTTCTTCATACGGACTCCGATTTTCGAAAACTCAGACTCTATTTCGTGTATTTTTCCGAGACGAACGCAATGGTGCAACCCGT
Source organism: Allium sativum (assembly GCA_030737875.1). Lineage (NCBI taxonomy): Eukaryota > Viridiplantae > Streptophyta > Magnoliopsida > Asparagales > Amaryllidaceae > Allium > Allium sativum. Next base: position 695,911,311 of record CM060926.1, read on the forward strand.
TTCCCCTAATTCCCACATATGGGATTAGTTATTCTTTAATTTGTGAATTTTAGCATTACCCGAAATTCGGGGTGTTACAGAGATTTATAGGATTTTATACGAATTTATGAAGATCATAGAAATTTAGTGGAAGAGGAAACTTGCGGCGAAAACATTTTGAAAAGACGAGAAAAGTCTGAGGGGTTTAGGGTTATGATAGTGTATTTATAGGTAGATTTTTATATTTTTTTATTCGAGTTTTATATTGATATTTATGCTATCATTGTTTCCATTCGTCGTTTAAAATTCCCTGTGATGACATACAATACCCAAAAATCATGAAAACAGGTATGCAGCTACAGTTTGACATTATGGACCCAAAGAAACTTGTTTCGTCAAATTCCAAGTCCGTTTGCTCGCACAGCGTATTTTTAAAGTCAAACTATTGACTGTTTTTCACATTAAAATTTCGTAAGACTACATATTGGCTCCAAAAATCACGATAATTGAAATCTAACAATAATTTAATATTCCAAATCCAACAAAATTGTTTCCGTCGAAAACGGAGTTCATTTGCGAAACTAGCTATTTTTAAAGCTTTAAATAAACCCATTTAAATATAAATATATTTAAAAATAATTAAATTAAATATAAATAAATAAATATTATCGCACATATTTACATAGAATATAATATAGCTCTAAAATAATTATATCGGGATCTATAACTTGATATTTCAAAAATCCGTGTTAAATTGATATTCGATTTATATTTAAATCCTTTTATAGTATAAATAAATCATTAAAATTATATAGAAATTCCATAGCGACAATTTCAAAATTTGATTTGAACATAACTCAAAATCTATATGACGAAATCCCGAATTTTCTCTTGCATTAGAAAAATATACTTCACCAACTCTGAAAGTTTCTTGTTTCACGGAAATCCGGCTTAAAACGGATTCTATATATTCGTTTAAAGTTCAAATCGCCATTTCGAGCTCGATTATAATTAAGATATAAATTATACGTTCAACTGACATTTATAAATAAATCCGTTTATACAATTCAATTATAAACTAAATTAAATCCTATAAATAATCCAATTCACACAATATTGTGAATTCCACTATTTCCGACTATTTCGGAAATAAATATATTATTCCATTATTTGTATTATTAAATATTCAATATTATTTAATTAAACGAACATTTAAATCTCTAAATTACTATTTAAATAATTAAATAAATTAATTATTATACCGTAAGAATACGGGATGTTACACTTATTATAACATAAAAATATTCTCAAATCATTTCATTTAATTTATAAACATTTCAATACAGGTTACAATAACCTTTACGGAAATCATAACTTATCCCCCTCAACTCCCCATTTTTATAAACTAATATCATCCTTGGATAATCATGAAGTCGTTCAAGTTGGCATATTATACTTACCTTCCAGACCATGATCAACAACATTCTCATCTTCAGAATAGATAGAAGTTTATTAACCCATCGTTTTCCTTTGAAAGCTTTATTTAAATCTCTACGCGTTTACTTAATAAATTCTTAAGTAACTCTTATTCAAGCATTTCCTTTTACCTTATTAATTATTCACAACATTTTATACTAGCTTCGATTCTATAAATAGAATCCTTTATAAATATCTTAAAATATTCTTTTACATATACTTATATATATATATGTATATATATTTCAAATCATATGTCAATATAGTTTTCAATCCTTATATAAATATCCTTACCATTCTTATATAGTCATTATTTACAAATTATATAGTAATCCAGATCACTCCATTTACCGTTTTTAACAACGTTACACATTATATTTTCAAAACCCTTAGTCTTTGTTTATCATATCCTTTTGAAATCAATGCCTACAACTTGTTCGTTGCATAATTCATATAATGATCTTTTATAATGATCTTCTATTCATTAATCAAATAGTTCAATTTATTATTATGTAACAAATGTTACACATCTTATTTCAAAACTTTTAATTCCATTTACAAATATCATTTTTAAATCATTAGCGAATATAAATATTCGATCCTATTCCAAAACTCTTATTCATTTGAAAATCCCATTTCCAACTTTTTATCAACACTTAATAATCGTTGTCATTTCAAACCTCTAACTTGGTTTATATTCTCAACTATCGGATTCAAATCCAGTTATCAATCCTTTTCTGTTGTTTCAACTCTAATCCCATTTATAAATTCAAATCCCATTTATAAATTTAAATTCCATTTATAAATTCACATTCTATATCTCCTACTGCGATTTCATTTAAAAATCTGGACTCTCATTCCCAAATCAATACTTATCTTTAGTTCCATCGTTCCGTTAATCTTATTCTCGAAAAACTATTTTCATCACATTTCATATATTTATAAACAATGTTTATAAAAATATTCGTTGGTTACGAAAAACCATCTTTCAGCTTATTTAAATCAATTCTCGTATATTTCCACTTTCATTAGTTCATTCTATCATCTTAAAACCCTTTTAATATTCCATTCCCACGACTTAAGCAATTCTTCACAGTCATTTCAACATTCCCATTTAGTTTATTCTGTTTAACCATTTATTTATTAACACTTTGGAATTCCCACATTATTATAATTTAATTAATTATAAAACATAAATAAATGTTGATGTTTAATATTTAAAAATAAACATCTATTTCAAATCCATATATAAATATAACTTTGAAAACGTTCACAATAGATTTAATATTGATTCCAATTTTTTTTCTTTTCGACGGTACTAAAGAAGCAAATGTCTACTAAATTACCAAACCATGAAATATCAGTCAATTCCATATTCAATAACAATATATAATTATATTGATAAACATTATCAATAATCGTGAGGAATCAGGTTGGATTCCTCCAACCTGTCCTTCCCTGCATCACCATGATTATCTCAATTTTAATACAGTAATCACAATAAGCAGAAATAACAGTTTAACCAGTAATGGTCAACAATCAATTAACACCATCATTCAACCACCAAAATAATTATTTAACACGTTTATATTATTATAAACATAACCAACAAGGTATACCTCGTTTGGTATCTAATCATAAAAATAATGATATAATTCGATTAATTTAATCAACCGCTTAATTTAATCAGTGAATATTAAAAATATTCATCACCCATGCAAACAGTCATCAAACCATCAATCATTGGCAAACAGAGCACACAAAATAAAAGCCTGGTTTATATAAAATATAAATGGGATAAACTGAGTGAGTTGAACTCACCTTGATTTCCATTCGTCAAGGTATTGACTGGTTTCAATTAAATTAAACATGCATTTAATTCAATTGAAAAATCAGCTGCATCCAAATACGTCCAAAGCTGCTCCTAAATGAAGAAGCATTTGTCATGACGATTCTAAGGTCCTCCTATTTTTGTCCAAATCTGCTAACATATGGACATGACATACTAATTATAAGGTACGGGTTTATTTAAATAAATTAATATCATAATTATATATTATTTATATATATTTGTTGATTGTGATTTAAACTGTTACTACATTTTATGTATAAGCCGGTCACGTTGGTTAGGCAACAATATAGAACTTGAGCCGTATACATTAATATATAATCAATCAATTATTTTACCAACCATTATGTATACGTTTAAACAAATCGGGTGTGTAAAAACCGTTTTGCATTTTATAGGGTTAGGTCCGTTTCAAGAAAATCTAAGCCACGTAAACCTGGTTAAGCATCTTGAATAAAATTAGACACGAATAAACTAAAACAATGGCATATTAAATATTTAATTAGACCCGTACATGATTAGGCATCATTAATTGGAGATTAGACACACTAACTAAACAAGCATATATCTTTAATTAACAGTATAATACCTAGCAAAAATATTGTGTATCCTCTTCTACTTCTCCATCTTTAAAGTCACCTTCTCCTACCAAGTAAACAGCTCCCCTTTCCTTCACGTCTCCTATACCGGTAACGAAACCGCCACCCAGTTGCTACACAAGCCTGACCTCCCTCTACATATAACCACACCTATCACCATTTCAAACACCAATGCATCTGCTTCTCCACACTACACATTCCCTTTGCCGGCCTGAGCTCTACCATCTCCGTCAACCGAAAACCAGAACTTTCTTCACTGAAACGCAACTACCCCTTCACTTCACGAATCCAAAGTCCGACATCACCTTGGTGCAAGCCTTCCGTCAATACACTTCTTGTCCAGTTTCATGGTTCTTTAATTTCTTTTTCAAACCTTACTGTTCACTACTTCATGCATCAGGGAAGAGAAAATAGCGACCGTTTATGTTGTTCCATCCACCGATGTACATTCCGTTGTCTCAACAACCATACACGAGAACCCATCTTCTATTTTCAAACTACTGCTCTATCTTTATTTCTTCATTTCGGTTTCCTTCTACCTGAGACTCCTCCCTCCTTCTAACTGCTACTGCATCGTGTTGGCCTCTCTCTCCCTCCTTCTAACTGATACTCCACCCCTTACTTCCTCAATCCATGCTTACACCCCTTTCCACGATAATATGTACTACTTCACGCTTCAGCTTAACATCACACTGTAATGAAGAACAACAACCACACTTGTTTCAAAACCTCACAAAACTACACTAAAACAAGGAGCAGGTTATGTTTATTTCATGACTTTCGCTGTGTATCTCTTTTGCAATAAATATTTTCTCTTCAATAGGAGGAAACGAGAATTACTCCTATTCATAGAAGAGAACCAAGTGGTTAAGAAGGATGTCAGTTTTCATTAGTACAAAATAGGTGGCCATTGCGCTAGAAGTAGCTGGGCATACATTCTTTCATACATACAGTTCAACGCAGCGTGTTTTCCTTTCATGCCTGTCTTGTTTTGATTTAAATGTACATATGGCTGTAGTATAATTTAGACGGTGTATGTATTCAAACATAGATAGGTTGCCAGGAAAATTGGGGGACCATGTGCTAAATATTAATATGAAAAGAGAGGTTAGGGCGTGGCTGTACCTCATCTAGTGTAAGTATACTGCGTTGGAATTTACCCGAAACAAGATGACCTGCGTTGATGATTCGACTATTTAATTTAGTGGTGCAGAGATCGTTGGATAGTCGAAGTCTACCAAAATTCTTCCTAACGAGATTGTTCGATTTATATGTATGGGCCTCATGAAGTTTAATATCTACAAATAATTCTAAATGGAATGGTCTGATGAATTTTATTATTCATTCATGTTCAAAATTTATTCTTATATAAAACTGTTCATATTGTAAAGTGTTAGTCAAGGTTTTAAATCCGTTCAACATCAAAATTCCAGTAGTTTCAACCAATTTGTTTTTAGAACTTAGATCTTATTATTAATTTATTTTACTTTTGCACGGTATTGGATTTTTACCCCTAACCGTTAACCGTTATATTCGGACTGACACACAAACTCCAAATACAACGAGAATGGAGATACCGCTATGTCTTAACGTTCTGGTCCCAACAAAATTAATTTTTTCCGAAACAGACTCCGTTTGCACAACGATGATATTTTAATTTGTCGGTTTACCTCTAAATATCACATACCGATAAAATGACTCTAAGTGGTTCCAAACTGGAAATCTAGCAATAATTAATTTTACACATTCCAATATATCTCGTTTCGTCGAAAACGGAGATTGTTTGAAAAGAAAACTATTTAAGGCCTATATACGATCGATAAAATAGAATTAAATTCAAAACAATTCCATTTAAACGAAAACAAATCATTTTTATCGTATTTATCCAAACAGAATAGCCCATATGTATTTTAGACTCAATATTCAGAAGTTTGGTTTAAAACGATATCCACATATATAGAAATTCCTTTATATTTATTAAATAAACGCTATCGTTTATTAATGAAGTTCCATAGCAACTATTTGAAAATTTGGATTAGACATATCTTGAAATCTATATTATGAAATCTCCATTTTTCTCTTTCATTAGAAAATTATAACCAGGTTCCGACGTTTCTTGTTTCACAGAATTTCAACTTATATCGGATCTTGTATATTCAATTAAAGTTTGAATCGTAAGTTACGAACTGCCACGTCATTTTGAGATCGTTATATATATTATAAATATATTCGAACTCCATTTTGAATAAATAAAATTCGATATAAAATCCATTATATTTCGAATATAATATATAAAACAGATTTAAATATTCCAATTTAAATGGCAGAAAAATCTGGGACGTTACACACATACCCCAACTCCTCTTCGTGACCACGCTGCCAAAACCCACACGCTGTACCTCGCAGAGTTCATCAGAGGTTGATCCGAACTCAGCGACCTCAACGCATACACTCCCTCGATATGTGCACCAAGTCTCGTTACCTCTAGGTCTTCCATTCGTCATCAACCCACCCTCGAACGCCTGCGCATTCGAGCATAACTCTGGCCATGTCGATACCATATATCAGATCATAGCCGATCAATGGATGGAGCTTACTGAGCTTAACCTGATTGCTTAATATTGTTTTTGGTTTAGATCAAAGAATCGGAAGGAAAATTTGTGGAAACGTGATAATTTTCTGGCCGTTCATGATAATGGGTGGCTGCTTATATTTTTGTTGACCATGCGATGGTCTTTGATCTCATTTTAAGTTATGCGCATGAGTTATGTAGGGAGATGGATAAAATCAATATTATTTTAATTATCTAATAAACTTACACGTGAAGTATCACCTCAAAACACTCACTTACGATCTCCGTTTTTGACAAAAAAGTAATCCTAGCAAAAAAAAAATCCAGACTTGATGGGGTAGGTTTCGTCGAATTCCAAGGTCGTTTGTAAAAAGTCCTTTATAAATCACAGGCTAAAAATCATGTGTTTGAATATCTCACAATCACAAAGTAAATCCAATAAACTTGAAATCATGAAATTATACTAGACCATTTCCTTACGGATCCAATGAAATTTGTTTCGTTAAAATCGGAGTTCGTTTGGCCAGCCGTTTATTCCTCCAAAGTTACCCAGTCTAAATTGGCCAAAATAATATAATTGATTAAGGCATTTATCGTTGCCATGATCAAACGGAAGTCCGATTGACACGAAAATTGAAATCTTATAATAATTAATTAATATGAACCCAACAACATAAGTTTCGTCGCATTCTGAGGCTGTTTTCCGGTACATTATTTTTATGCGCCAAACACCGCTATTTTGGACACCGAAATACCCGATGTTCAAAAATAACAAACTACCTACCTATCCTGACTCTAAACGTTGATACGAACTTAACATAATTGGTTTCGTGGCTTAATTCGATTGTTTTCTTAAGTTATACACAAATACCCCTCTATTAAATTAAATTAAATTAATTTGATTACGCATTATAGAAAATGACTAGGTGTTTACGGCTGTCGTGGTCACATACAACATTGTTTTGCCATGAAATTTAATATAGTACAATAATTCAACATTATGATTCCAATGAAACTAATTTCATTGAAAACTGTGCCCGTTTGCAAAACGCTCCTTTTAACGCTTATAAAGTATCAATTATAATATTATTTAAATTCCAAAATAACCAAATAAAATAAAAATAACTTATTGTCGTCGTAAATAGCCACAATGAAATATCATATAGTTTCAAATATAAACAAATATGGATTATACAACTCGTATCAACATTTCGAGTCAATTGATATCCATATATATATATTAAACCATATTATATTAATTAGTAAATGTTATATTTTAATAACAATTTCGATAACGACTATTTTAAAATTTGATTTGGTCATAACTAACAATATATAACATGAAACCTAGATTTCTCTCTTTCATATGAAAATTATAATCAACAAGATTCAAACATTTCTTGTTTCATAGAAATCCGACTTAAAATAGATTATGTATATTCAATTAAAGTTCAAAACTCAATAATACGAACTACCGCGCAAATTCGAGCTCGTATTAAATTATATATAAAATTTACGTTTAAACTTCATTTTAATAAACAAATTAAATATTAAAATCAATAAATATTCCAATAATAACATTTAAAAAAAACAAATTAAGTATTATACAACAAAAAATACGGGATATTACATGCAGTCACACTTGAGGCTGCCCCCAAAAAGTATTCACACAAAAAGAGGGTCAGACAAATAAGCCTATGTGAGTAATTCCTATCAACCTATCATTTAATTACTATAACCAATTTGTAATATTTAAACCACTTTAGAATGTATCATTTCATTAGTGTAAATACATCCACATGGTCAGGTTCCCATTTTCTTTTCACTTGCCTACATAATCTGAATCAAGGTTATAGTATGTGTATGCAGATAAGTTTAATATTTTCACAACAAATATTAAAGCATATCAAAATATTATCATACATACAAACCCTCCCTATCTACCTTGCATATGATTATATTCTATTCCCCTCATCTTCTTATTGCCTTGCTGCCAGCAATACTCATCTTGGGTTAACTCATACTCATAAACATAATATTCATTCATATTAGGGCTTTCACTTCCACTACGCAATTCTTTTATACACACTGATTGGGTATAACAATTCCCCCAATCACTCAGGTCCCTAGGATTAAACAAGCCATGTGTAAACTTACACAATGTCCACAATGCACAACTATTAAGTAGCTTTTACTGCCCATCTGTGTCTCCATTTCCTTTTCCTGTAGTCTTACACATTTTCCCTTTCTAAAAGGCCACTTAAATACTCTGAATATCTATGTATTCCTTCCTCATTCCCAAACCTACCTTAACCATCTATATCCATAGACATAAAAATCATAAGCATACTCCCCATGCAACCATTATAATCCAGTCATTTTATGTAATTATAAATTATTCTATATTACATGTAAATCATTATTAACACAACACATATAGCCAAGGATGTTTTCAAATGAGTAGTACATCCTCAAGACCTATCCCTTGTTACTTATCTGGGCTTCACTATTACTTGCATTTTATAAGATCAAGTATAAGTAAATCACAGCATCATGTTTATCAAGGGATCTTTACTAAGCAACAGAGATTCAACACATGAAACCATTCATTGCACCCCTGGCTCATCCTCCCATAAATATAAGACATAAGTAATATTTTATTCCCCATTGCCTTATATTTATGTTTTTTATGTGGCCAAATATTTCATGTCAAAATTTTTGTCTGATAATATCTAGATCAAATAAAGATTTTATTATACTATTGGCAGATTTCTATTCCTGAAAGAATGCAGGATAATTTCATCATGCTTATGGGTTATTGTTTCAATGCTACACTATAGAGTAAATATCACACATAACAGTGATGCTGCATAACTTATAAAAATGAAAAGAAGATCATTTCATTTATGTGACGACCCCAAGCCCCGTACGACGGTGGTAAGGGTAATCTTTGGAATATAACACATAGCGGATACCAGCAGAACGGGAATAATTAAATACACCAGATAATGTACAATAGAATACACTGGATAAACATAATCATCAGAGTTACACAGTATATAAGATCATACTTAGTACAAAGTACAGTTCAACTTTACATAAAATGTCTACAGCGGAAAAGAAAACATAATAAGTGCAACAGGAGCTGAACAACATAAAAAGTGATAAACGATAGAATCCATCTTCAGCTCCAGCTATCCAAAAAGAGCCTGCTACAACCTGAATACAAGGATGCCCATGTAGAAATAGGGGCACCCGAGTTTGCAAGTGAAACAAACTACGTGTTAGTCATGGGACTGGTACGAGATATCTACTTAACACATTTTATAATATGGCCAATCACAAGACCACACCACTTTCGCAGAACGGGTTTACTCCATGGGATTGCCAGTGCTTTAAAACAAATAAATCTTTTAAACATCGCAATACTTTTTATAAAAATGAAGCCATTATAAGACTCAGTTCCCATCACACAATGCAATACAAACCGGAGGATATAGTTTTACCTTATAATGGCCAAAATATGCTAGATACACATTTGATATTATTACTAGTGTTTATATGTTTCAAAAAAATTTCAAATCATAAATATCAATCATAGACGGCATTAATGCCCCATACCACTATGTTGCCATATATAGGTATACAATCAAAACCGTACGGTATCGTATTTGGAAATTGGATTTCCATCGTGAACCAAGGCAAAAGATAGTCCTTACCAAATTCGAGACAATCTAGCCCATGTCTCAAGATCAGAACGCATCGACCCTTGGATCGTTAGGGTCGGTCCATTGATGTGGATTAAAATGCCTGAACACTGCGTTTCCCCGCCCTATGGGGCGTAAGGTCATATCTGACCACACCATCGACTCCGAAGAGACTGAAGCAAACCAAGGCCTCGCTTTCCATCATCGACATAAGTAAAATACCCGGGCGTGCAAAACCCAAAGCATCACTCCTAGCTAGAAGGAAATGCGTGTCCTCCCTGAAGTCCTTCTCCCATTTCTGGCTCATACCAGGGTGTTAGGCTCGCGAAACAACGCCATACAAAAAGCTATGCCACACATGCCGTGCTTAGATCATCAACCACAAGAATTTGCTTTTCAACAGAAGCCTTGATCATCTATCACTTAGACATGCCACACAGGCAATTCACTCCATGGGACTGATTTCTAACGATATATAACCTCTGAGCTTGTACGTCTCAGAGAAGGGCGTTAAGGAAGAGAATAAATTCTCTGCCGCTAAACAGATATATGTTTAATAGAGCTCAATCAGCACAGAACAAAATCCAATCTCAGACACACAGTCCATTTACAAGTTCGTTCTGGGTCTGAACGAAACCGGAGGCACTTAATACCTCGCATATCCGTACAATCAACATGTACATTCGGACGGCTACTACTTCAGCCCCTTCAAGGTAGCTACTCCCATCGTGAGCATCAGTAGCACCCCTCCATTCGACATGATGATCATCGGTCTTGCATCGTCTTCATATCTTCGACTTTCACTCGTCAATCAATTATTTGAAATGAGAATCAACTCGGCCTTTTCAAATAATTCGCGTATATTTAGAATTTCAAATCAATTCATTTCAATGATTAAATTATTCGATATCACTAATTCTGTTCTTTAATGTAATTTCACGCCGAACACATTCAACCATCAAATATCACATAAACCGAGCAAATTCAGTTTATTTCTATTCCATATCGTTTATAATATTTTATCCCGATTTATCGCAATTTTTATTTACTTAAAAATAGCCAATTCATTCAAACAACGTCTCAGGCCATAACGCGGCCGTGGCGCTGTTTTTCTTCAGATTTGATTTACACATATCATAAAATCTAACAGTTAGATCTTCACAAATTTTATATCATTAGAAAGTTCTTTTCAAAATGAATCCAATGGTTTTAGTTTCGAGAAAATTCGACGGTCGGATCTCCTGCATTAATCGTTTGAAATTACAATTTCAAAATACGAACTGCAGCGTCATTATTCGATTTAATTTAATTATATATATATATATATATATAATCGATTCTGGCGCTGTTTTTCTTCATATTTGAATTAAGCATTCCAGACAATCCAACCATTGGATCTTCACAAAGTGGGTGTCGTTGGAAAGATATTTCCAAAGCGAACCCAACGGTTTCGGTTTCGGGAAAATCCGATGGTCGGATCTCCCGCAATAATCGTTTGAAATCATGGTTTCAAAACACAAACTGCAGCTTCGTTATTCGATTTATTTTAATTATATTTATATAAATATATATAAATATAATTCTTTCTTCGATTTCAAAACCATATTCATTTCATATCTTTGATAAAAATGATATTTTTATCATCAAAAATATTTATTTAAAATACTAATATTTTTAGCACTTCGTATTCACAATAAAAATGTAGATTTTATTGTTCGATCTATATATTCAACACATGAATGTTTTTGACTTCACACCTATGATAAAAATATGAATTTTATCGTTCTAGTCCTTTATTCAACACATGAATATTATTGAAAATTTTGGCAGCATAACGGCAGGGTAGTTAAAAAAGAGATCGTCCGTAGTATGGCTCCTCGCTTTACCTTAAAACCTCGTGGTTTTTGACAATGGGGATTTTCAATATCTGGTTCGTACGCAGATGAATTTTCCCATATACTAATCCTATTGGGATTTCAACCACAATTAGTCGTTTCAAATCAACCATTCATGATATTCACCAAATTTGACATCGACCAATAATCCAAACAATATCACAACCAATATATATCGTCCATGGTCTGTGGACGAGAAGAGTGTGTGTGTGTGTGTATATATACGTATATAACTATATTTCAATTTCATTTCAATACCATTTCAATTTATTTCAACGCATATAAATTTTTTACAACGCATATATAACTTATACATCGAACATACAACTTATACAACGCTTATACATGAGGTGTACAACGCTTGTATAACTCATACATTGACTATATAATTTATACATCATTGTTTTTCATATCGTTTATAATTTAGAAATCTCACATTAGGTTCCACTCCACCAAAAATAGCAGAAGGCTCAGAAAAATATGCGGTCTCTTCTAAAATGTAGAAGACGTCCACACGAGTCCACTCTCTCTTATTTCACTGAATTTCCACAAGGAACACAAAAGCTATGATTTTTACAGTGAAATCATAAACCGTAGTGCTTTAAAGTGCTATTAAACCATTTAAAATAATTAAAGCTATTACCTTTATGTTTTCTTCAAAACTAGGTTTTAGTTTTTCGATCAATCTGCGATGCTATAGCACGATCGGACTTCACCATGTTGTAGTGCTGTGAGAGAGCTTTTGGGTGCCTGTGGTTTCATCCAACTCGAGCTCGAGATGGAGGCACGGCGGCGAAAGGAAGCGATGAACTTTGAAGCATCGGATCTCGACGATGGCGCAGCTACAGGGGTCGAGTCAGGTATGGATGTGGAGAGGGGATCGAGATCTTCAAAAACCTCAACTGGGTCGACGGGTTTTGGTGAGCAGATTCGCCAGAAAATAGGAGGGAAGGTTGGAGCTCGTATTCGCCGTCGCTTGGAACGTTACCGGGGATAGAGAAAAATGATTAGCTAATAGGATTTATTTTATTTTATTTATATATTTTCAAAATTCTAAAATACCCCTCCTCATGTACTAACTCCAATCCAAACCCAACGACTATCGTCCTTAGCTCAATACCCCCATTCCGAACATAATAGGATATGTTTAGTAGGCCCATTCGACTGTTTCAGTCAGTTTTCCCTCAAATTAAAATATATAACATTCAATATTTGATTTGAATGTACATTTCAATTCGCCGGGGACACATACTGATTCTAAAAATTCCAGAAAAATAAATCTAGCTATGTTTTGATGATACGGTCCTAACAAAACTAGTTTCGTCGAATTCTTAGACCGTTTGATAAATGGCCATTTTCTGGTCGATCCAATTTAAATTCAATTGACCAAACACATTTTCCTTCGCCACGCTCACATATTAACTTCAAAAGTCATGAAATTTGAAACCTAGCAATAGTTTCAAAATCTCGGATCCAACAAAATGGTTTCATCGAATTCTTAGGTCGTTTGCAAAATGTCTATTTTCATGGGCGATATATTCTCTATAGCGACCTTTCTGAAAATTCATTTGGCCATAACTTTTGATTCCAGCTATGAAACTTCGATTTTTCAGATTCGTTAGAAAGATATTCACTAACAGATTTAAATATTTTTGGTTTCACTAAAATCCTTTTTATTTTGTACCCGGTACAGTCAGTCAAAGTTTGAGTTCCAATTCTGAAACTGCCATGCCATTTTAGGCCTTGTTTATAATTTAAAATAATTATATTTATTTTCAAACATCAATTCAAAAATTACTTTTCATCGTTATTGTTTAAAATATTTTATCTTAAGTATTTAAAATCCACTAAAATAGCCAATTTAAAAATTTTAAACTGGTTCCAATTTTCCGGGTTGTTAGAATCTCCCCCACTTATAACTTTTCGTCATCGAAAAGGAACAAAGTCGAAAGTTGTTTTACAAATCAACACAGCTTTCATTTTGGCTTCCATTCTCCAACTTTTCAGTTTCTAATAATTTTCAAATTCTTCAAAAATTTGGCGAACACCCTAAATTTTCGAAAAATTTCGCCATAACCTCCTTTGTACGGGGAGGGGTTTGGAAATTTATTGGGCCGTATTAGGTACCCAATAAATCCTAATAAGCATGCACATATTTATAGTGATATATTCCGGTGTCCACAGGAGAGTGTGTATAGATCATAACTCCGGAGAATAAATTCTCGTCACCCTATAAATGGTTTTTGTGCCTTAATGACCAGAGAGACGTGTTTATTGTCATCTCCAGACCTGTGTGGGGTTTTTATTAATCTGGCAATTTACCATTACATTTTATATGTTCCATATCAGTCATCAGTTGAACCTGTAAAATATAGTCATCGCCATACAAGCCTCTCGCTTGTATGGTAAATCTTCAACCTCGTCACAGAAGCTCCAAATGCTTATATCTTATATGATGAAGTATGCCTATCTTCCAGAAATATGCCATGTAGTGTAGTTCAAAATTAATTGTTACTATCCTATGGCGACATTTATTATTACACACAGAACAACCAGCACTCCGCATCCAATGGCATTCACAGGAGTTGATATAATAATAAAATCGTGCATCCAACTCATTAAGGTTTACCTATTTGTCGGGCACGCAAATAAATTTTTTACTCAACAGCTAATCCATTTACCTGTTCAAACATATATGATGTACATGTATATATTCCTACCTATTTTCTAATCAGTTTGATGTGTGATTTAATCGAATAAATTCTAACATTCATTCTCTATTGATTAAATTAACTATTCTTCTAATAATTTAATTAATCAAGTTCACACTCAAACAACACAATCATCAATCCATTTTATTTTTAACTTTTCAAAAATATACTAATTAATTCATATACCCTTTTAAAACATTCAGACTATATGATTAAAAGTTTACATCCATGAAAAGAAAACAACAGCGAAGTAAAGAACAGGATGGAAATGCAAAATATGGTAAATGTACCTTGCACCAGATTCAATCAGAGACATCCACCCTGCACTTAGGATAGGCTTTCTTAATGCTTTCCTCTGTTTCCCAAGTACAATCTCGCGTATCTCCACTCCATTGCACTTTGACTAAGTGAACCTTATTGTTCCTCTGCTCTTTGGTTTCTTTGTCAATGATCTTCATCGGCTCTCTTCTAACTGCCAATTCTGGAGTGATTTCCAAATCCTGTTGTGCGGCTTCTTCTGCAACGAGAACAGGATCATGCACTTGCTTTCGCAGTTGAGATACGTGAAATACATCATGCACTCCAGGCAACCAATCATGCAATTGAACACTATATGCGAGAGTTCCAATCTGTTCAAGAATAGGAAACGGACCAATAAATTTGTGCCCCAATTTCCCTGTTTTACTGAATCGGATAACTCCTCTCATCGAAGATACTTTCAAATACACATAGTCGCCAATAGCAAATGATATATCTCTTCTCCTCTTATCTGCATAGCTTTTCTGTCGGATTTGAGTGGCTAGTAATCGTTTCTTAACGAAATTGACTTTATCCGCAGCATTGCTAGTCAAATCTGGACCCAATACAAGTCTATTACAAGGTTTTACCCAACAAGCAGGAGATCGGCACGGTCTACCACACAATGCTTCGAATGGTGACATTGTTAGGCTCGCTTAGTAGCTGTTGTTGTATGAGAACTCGGCCAAATGCAAATGGTCTTCCCATGTTCCGCCAAAATTAGTAATAAAAGCCCGCAATAAATCTTCTAAAATATGGTTCACCCTCTTAGTTTGACCATCTATTTGAGGATGATATGCGGTGCTCAATTTCCGCTTCGTTTCGAATTCTGCTGGGAATGCTTCCCAGAATTTACTAGCAAAATTTGGGTCATGATCACTAACGGTGCTCATGGGAACTCCATGCAGTCTAACTATTTCCTTAAAATAAATCCGCCCCAAACTCTGAGCAGTTCTATTTGATTTGACAGGTATGAAATGGGCGGTCTTCGTGAAACGATCTACGATCACCCAAATACTGTCGTTTCCTTTTTTGGTTCTGGGCAAACCATCTATGAAATCCATAGAAATCTGTTACCACTTTCCACCTGGAATTTCCAAAGGTTGCAAAAATCCAGCACTCCGCATCCAATGTTTCTATATTTCTTAAGTAGAGCTTCAACATCTGGTTCCAACCTACCTCTTCTACTTCTGTCACTCTTTTTCAATGTCTGAAAATATTAGACAAAGTGTTAGACCAACATAAAAGGTATTTTTAAAACATAGAGATTTATACGTTAATGTAAATGTGTCTATCGAGGTGTATTTCATTCTGCTGTACTCATACTAGGATATTACTGATCCTATCTGCAATGAGCTATTCATCCTAGAACACTACTGGTTCTATTTCTGATGAGTTCATTAATATGTTATATTCCAGAACTAAGCTTAACCAAATCTCTGATACCACGTTTCTGACGACCCCAAACCCCGATAATACGGTGGTAAGGGTAATCATTGGAATATAACACATAACAGCAGAATAGGAATAATCAAATACACCAGATAATGTATAATAGAATACACTGGATAAACATAATCATCAGTGTTATACAGTATATAGG
Source organism: Allium sativum (assembly GCA_030737875.1). Taxonomy (NCBI): domain Eukaryota; kingdom Viridiplantae; phylum Streptophyta; class Magnoliopsida; order Asparagales; family Amaryllidaceae; genus Allium; species Allium sativum. The sequence continues at coordinate 695,927,999 of CM060926.1, forward strand.
ATCATACTTAGTACAAAGTACAGTTCAGCTTTACATAAAATGTCTACAACGGAAAAGAGAACATAATATGTGCAACATGAGCTAAATAGCATAAAAAGAGATAAATGATAGAATCCGTCTTCCGCTCCAGCTATCCAGAAAGAGCCTGCTAAAACCTGAATACAAGGCTGCCCGTGTAGAAATAGGGGCACCCAAGTTTGCAAGTGAAACAAACTACGAGTCAGTCATGGGACTGGTATGAGAGATCTACTTAACACATTTTATAATATGGCCAATCACATAACCACCCCACTTTTGCGGAATGGGTTTACTACATGGGATTGCCAGTGCTTTAAAACAAATAAATCTTCTAAACATCGCAATGCTTTTTATAAAAATGAAGCCACTATAAGACTCAGTTCCCATCACACAATGCAACACAAACCGGAGGATAGAGTTTTACCTTATAATGGCTAAAATATGATTGATATGAGTAAAACAAAGCATTTGATATTATTACTAGTGTTTATATGTTTCAAAAACAATTTCAAATCGTAAATATCAATCATAGACAGCATTAATGCCCCATACCACTATGTCGCCATATATAGGTGTACAATCAAAACCGCACGGTATCGTATTTGGGTATTGGATTTTCGTCATGAACCAATGAAAAGGATAGTCCTTACCGAATTCGAGACAATTTAGCCCATATCTCAGGATAAGAACGCATCGATGGGTCGTCTGTTCTGGTCCACCGATGTGGATTAAAATGCCTGAACACTGCACTTCCCCACCTTATGGGGCGTAAGCTGGTCATATCTGACCACACCATCGGCTCTGAAGAGACCGAAGCAAACCGAGGCCTCGCTTTCCATCATCCACATAAGTAAAATACCCGGGCACGCAAAACCCAAGGCACCACTCCTAGCTAGAAGGAAATGCATGTCCTCCCTGAAGTCTTTCTCCCGTTTCTGGCTCATAACGGGGTGTGAGGCTCGCGAAACAACGCTATACACAAAGCTATGCCAGCCAGGCCGTGCTTTGATCATCAACCACAAGACTTTTCTTTTCAACAGAAGCCTTGATCATCTGCCACTTAGGCATGCCACATAGGCAATTCACTCCATGTGACTGATTTCTATTGATATATAACCTCTGAGCTCATACATCTCTGAGAAGGGCGTTAAGCAAGAGAATAAATTCCCCGCCGCCAAACAGATATTTAGTTAATAGAGGTAAACCAGCACGGAACAAAATCCAATGTCAGACACATAGTGCATTTACAAGTTCGTTCTGGGTCTGAACGAAACCGGAGGCAGTTAATACCTCGCATATCCGTACAATCAACATGTACGTCCGGACGGCTACTACTTCAGCCCGTTCAAGGTAGCTACTCCCATCATGAGCATCAGCTGCACCCCTCCATTCGACGTGAAGATCATCGGTCTTGCATCGTCTTCATATCTTCGACTTTCACTCGTCGATCAATTATTTGAAATGAGAATCAACTCGGCCTTTTCAAATAATTCGCGTATATTTAGAATTTCAAATCAATTCATTTCAATGGTTAAATTATTCAATATCACTAATTCTGTTCTTTAATGTAATTTCATGCCAAACACATTCAACCATCAAATATCACATAAACCGAGCAAATTCAGTTTATTTCTATTCCATATCGTTTATAATATTTTGTCACGATTTATCGCTATTTTTATTTATTTTAAAATAGCCAATTCATTCAAAAAACGTTTCAGGCCATAACGCGGCCGTGGAGCTGTTTTTCTTCAGATTTGATTTACACATATCTGAAAATCTAACCGTTGGATCTTCACAAATTTTATATCATTAGAAAGATCTTTTCAAAATGAATCCAACGGTTCCAATTTTGGGAAAATTCGATGTCGGATCTCCTGCACTAATCGTTTGAAATTACGATTTCAAAATACGGACTACAGCGTCGTTATTCGATTTAATTTAATTATATTTATACATATATATATATATATATATAAATTTAATCGATTCCAGCGCTGTTTTTCTTCAGATTTGAATTAAACATTCCAGACAATTCACCCGTTGGATCTTCACAAAGTGGGTGTCGTTGGAAAGATATTTCCAAAGCGAACCCAATCGTTTCGGTTTCGGGAAAATTCGATGGTCGGATCTCCCGCAATAATCGTTTGAAATCACGGTTTCAAAACTCGAACTGCAGCTTCGTTATTCGATTTATTTTAATTATATTTATATAAATATATAAATATAATTCTTTCTTTGATTTCAAAACCATATTCATTTCATATCTTTGATAAAAATGATATTTTTATCATCTAAAATATTTATTTAAAATACTAATATTTTTAGCACTTCATATTCACAATAAAAATGTAGATTTTATTGTTCAATCTATATATTCAACACATGAATGTTTTTGACTTCACACCTATGATAAAAATATGATTTTTATCGTTCTAGTCCTTTATTCAGCACATGAATATTATTGAAAATTTCGGCAACATAACGGCAGGGTAGTTAAAACCGGGACCGTCCCTAGTACGACTCCTCGCTGTACCTTAAAACCTCGCAGTTTTTGACAATGGGGATTTTCAATATGTAGTTCGTACGCAGCCGAATTTTCCCATATACTAATCCTATAGGGATTTCAACCACAATCAATCATTTCAAATTAATCATTCATGATATTCACCAAATTTCACATTAACCAATAATCCAAACAATATCACAACCAATATATATCGTCCATGGTATGTGGACGAGGGGAGTGTGTATATATATACATATATAACTATATTTCAATTTCATTTCAATACCATTTCAATTTATTTCAATGCATATATAATTTTTACAACACGTATATTACTTATACATCAAACATACAACTTATACAACCTTATACATGAGGTGTACAACCTTTATATAACTCATACATCGACTATATAATTTATACATCGTTGTTTTCCATATCGTTTATAATTTAAAAATCTCACATTGGGTTCCACTCCACCAAAAATAGCAGAAGGCTCAGAAAAATAAGCGGTCTCTTCTAAAATGTAGAAGACGTCCACATGAGTCCATTATCTCTTGTTTCACTAAATTTTGACAAGAAACACAAAAGATATGATTTTTACAGTGAAATCATAAACCGTAGTGCTTTAAAGTGCTATTAAACCATTTAAAATAATTAAAGCCGTTACCTTTCTATTTTCTTCAAAACTAGGTTTTAGTTTTTCGATCAATCCGTGATGCTATAGCACGATCAGACTTCACCACATTGTTGTGCTCCGAGAGAGCTTTCTGGCGCCTGGGGTTTCATTCAACTCGAGCTTGCGATGGAGGCACGACGGCGAAAGGAAGCGGCGAACTTTGAAGCGTCGGATCTCGATGATGGCGTAACTACAGGGGTCGAGTCAGGTATGGATGTGGAGAGGGAATCGAGATCTTCAAAAACCCCAACGAGGTCGATGAGTTCTGTTGAGCGGATTCTCCAGAAAAGAGGAGGGAAGGTTGGAGCTCGTATTCGCCGTCGCCAGGAACATTATCGGGGAGAGAGAAAAATAATTAGCCAATAGGATTTATTTTACTTTATTTATATATTTTCAAAATTCTAAAATACCCCTCCTCACATACTAACTCCAATCCAAACCCAACGACTATCGTCCCTAGCTAAATTCCCTCATTCCGAACACAATGGGATATGTTTTGTAGGCCCATTTGATTGTTTCAGTCAGTTTTCCCTCAAATTAAAATATATAACTTTCAATATTTGATTTGAACATACATTCCTATTTGCCGGGGCCACATACTGATTCTAGAAATTCCAGAAAAATAAATCTAGCTAGGTTTTGATGATACGATCCCAACAAAACTAGTTTCGTCGAATTCTGAGACCGTTTGAAAAATGGCCATTTTCTGGTCGATCCAATTTAACTGAAATTGAAAAAACACATTTTCCTTCGCCACACTCACATATTAATTTCAAAAATTATGAAATTTGAAAACTAGCAATAATTTTACATCCCGGATCCAACAAAATAGGTTTCGTCGAATTCTGAGGTCGTTTGCAAAATGTCTATTTTCAAGGGCGATATATTTTCTATAGTGACCTTTATGAAAATTCATTTAGCCATAACTTTTGATTCCCGCTATAAAACTTCGATTTTTCAGATTTGTTAGGAAGATATTCACTAACAAATATAAATATTTTTGGTTTCACTAAAATCCGTTTTATTTTGCACCCGGTACAGTCAGTCGAAGTTTGAATTCCAATTTTGAAACTGCCGCGCCATTTCAGTCCTTGTTTAAATAATTATATTTATTTTCAAACATCGATTCAAAAGTACTTTTCATCATTATTATTTAAAATATTTTATTTTAGATATTTAAAATCCACTAAAATAGGCAATTTAAAAATTTTAAACTGGTTCAGATTTTCCGGGTTGTTACAATCTCCCCCACTTATAACTTTTCGTCCCCGAGAAGGAACAAAGTCGAAAGTTGTTTTACAAATCAACTCAGATTTCATTTTGGCTTCCATTCTCCAACTTTTTAGTTTTTAAGAATTTTCAAATTCTTCAAAATTTTTGCTAACACCCTAAATTTTCGAAAAATTTCGCCATAACCTCCTTTGTACGGAGAGGGGTTTGGAAATTTATTGGGCCGTATTAGGTACCCAATAAATCCTAATAAGCATGCACATATTTATAGTGATATATTCCGGTGTACACAGAGGAGTGTGTATAGATCATAACTCCAGAGAATAAATTCTCTTCACCCTATAAATGGTTTTTGTGCCTTAATGACCAGAGAGACGTGTTTATTGTCATCTCCAGATCCGTATGGTTTTTTTTATTAATCTGGCAATTTACCATTACATTTTATATGGTTCGTACCAGTCATTAGTTCAACCTGTAAAATATAGTCGTTGCCATACAAGCCTCTCGCTTGTATGGTAAATCTTCAACCTCGTCACACAAGCTTCAAATGCTTATGTGGTATATGATGAAGTATGCCTATCTTCCAGAAGTATGCCATGTAGTGTAGTTCAAAATTAATTGTTACTATCCTTTGGCGACATTTATTATTACACACAGAACAACCAGCACTCCGCATCCAATGGCATTCACAGGAGTTGATGTAATAATAAAATCACACATCCAACTCATTAAGGTTTACCTATTTGTCGGGCACTCAAATAAATTCTTTACTCAACAGCTAATCCATTTACCTTTTCAAACATATATGATGTACATGTATATATTCCTACCTATTTTCTAATCAGTTTAATGTGTGATTTAATCGAATAAATTCTACCATTCATTCTCTATTGATTAAATTATCTATTCTTCTAATAATTTAATTAATCAAGTTCACACTCACACAACACAATCATCAATCAATTTTATATTTAACTTTTCAAGAATATACTAATTAATTCATATACCCTTTTGAAACACTCAGACTATATGATTAAAAGTTTACATCCATGAAAAGAAAACAATAGCGAAGTAAAGAACAGAATGGAAATGCAAAATATGGTAAATGTACCTTGCACTAGAGTCAATCAGAGACATCCACCCTGAACTTAGGATAGGCTTCCTTAATGCTTTCCTCTGTTTCCCAAGTACAATCTCGCGAATCTCCACTCCATTGCACTTTGACTAAGTGAACCTTATTGTTCCTCAGCTCTTTGGTTTCTTTGCCATTGATCTTCATCGGCTCTCTTCTAACTGCCAATTCTGGAGTGATTTCCAAATCCTGTTGTGCGGCTTCTTCTACAACAAGATCTGGATCATGCACATGCTTTCGTAGTTGAGATACGTGAAATACATCATGCACTCCAGGCAACCAATCAGGCAATTGAACCATATATGCGAGAATTCGTTTAAGAATATGAAACGGACCAATAAATTTGGGCACCAATTTCCCTATTTTACCGAACCGGATAACTCCTCTCGTCGGAGATACTTTCAAATACACATAGTCGCCAACAACAAATGATATATCTCTTCTCCTCTTATCTGCATTGCTTTTCTGTCGGCTTTGAGCGGCTAGTAATCGTTTCTTAATGAAATCGACTTTATCCGCAGCATCGTGAATCATATCTGGCCCCAATACAAGTCTATTACCAGGTTATACCCAACTAGCAGGAGATCGGCACAGTCTACCATATAATGCTTTGAATGATGACATTGTCAGGCTTGCTTGGTAGCTGTTGTTGTGTGAGAACTTGGCTAAATTCAAATGGTCTTCCCATGATCTACCAAAATAAATAACACAAGCCCGTAATAAATCTTCTAGAATACGATTCACCCTCTCAGTTTGACCATCTGTTTGAGGATGATATGCGGTGCTCAAATACTGCTTCGTTCCCAATTCTGCTGGGAATGCTTCCCAGAATTTACTAGCAAAAATCAGGTCACGATCACTAACGATGCTCATGGGAACTCCATGCAGTCTAACTATTTCCTTAAAATAAATCCGCGCCAGACTCTGAGCAATTCTATTCGATTTGACAGGTATGAAATGGGCGGTGTTCGTGAAACGATCTACGATCACCCAAATACTGTCGTTTCCTTTTCTGGTTCTGGGCAAACCATCTATGAAATCCATAGAAATCTGTTCCCACTTTCCACCTGGAATTTCCAAAGGTTGCAACAATCCAGCACTCCGCATCCAATGTTTCTATATTTCTTAAGTAGAGCTTCAACATCTGGTTCCAACCTACCTCTTCTACTTCTGTCACTCATTTTCAATGTCTGCAAATAGCAGACAAAGTGTTAGACCAACAGAAAAGTTATTTTCAAAACATAGAGACATATTCGTTAATGTAAATGTGTCTATCGAGGTGTATTTCATTTTGCTATACTCATACTAGGATATTACTGATCCTATCTGCAATGAGCTATTCGTCCTAGAACACTACTGGTTCTATTTCGGACGAGTTCGTTAATATGTTATATTCCAGAACTAAGTTTAACCAAAGCTCTGATACCACGTTTCGGACGACCCCAAACCCCGATAAGATGGTGGTAAGAGTAATCTTTGGAATATAAAACATAACGGATAACAGCAGAACAGGAATAATTAAATACACCAGATAATGTACAATAGAATACACTGGATAAGCATAATCATCAGAGTTACACAGTATATAGGATTATACTTAGTACAAAGTATAGTTCAGCTTTACCTAAAATGTCTACAGCGGAAAAGAAAACATAATATGTGCAACAGGAGCTGAACAACATAAAAAGAGATAAATGATATAATCCATCTTTAGCTCCAACTATCTAGAAAGAGCCTGCTAAAACCTGAATACAAGGCTGCCCGTGTAGAAATAGGGGCACCCGAGTTTGCAAGTGAAACAAACTACGAGTCAGTCATGAGATTGGTATGAGAAATCTACTTAACACATTTTATAATATGGCCAATCACCAGACCACGCCACTTTCGCGGAACGGGTTTACTCCATGGGATTGCTAGTGCTTTAAAACTAATAAATCTTTTAAATGCTTTTTATAAAAATGAAGCCATTATAAGACTCAGTTCCCATCACGCAATGCAACACAAATCAGAGGATAGAGTTTTACCTTATAATGGCCAATATATGCTTGATACGAGTAAAACAAAGCATTTGATATTATTACTAGTGTTTATATGTTTCAAAAACAATTTCAAATCATAAATATCAATCATATACGGCATTATTGCCCTATACCGCTATGTCTCCATATACAGGTATACAATCAAAACCGCACGGTATCGTATTTGGAAATTAGATTTCCGTCATGAACCAAGGAAAAAGATAGTCTTTTCCGAATTTGAGACAATCTAGCCCATATCTCAGGACCAGAACGCATCGACCCTTGGATCGTCAGGGCCGGTCCACCGATGTGGATTAAAATGCCCGAACACTGCGTTTCCCCGCCCTTTAGGGCGTAAGCTGGTCATATCTGACCACACCATCGGCTCCGAAGAGACCAAAGCAAACTGAGGCCTCGCTTTTCAACATCCACATAAGTAAAATACCAGGGCGTGCAAAACCCAAAACACCACTCCTAGCTAGAAGGAAACGCATGTCCTCCCTGAAGTCCTTCTCCCGTTTCTGGCTCATACCGGGGTGTGAGGCTCGCGAAACAACGCTATACACAAAGCTATGCCACACAGGTCGTGCTTTGATCATCAACTAGACTTTGCTTTTCAACAGAAGCCTTGATCATCTGCCACTTAGGCATGCCATATAGGAAATTCACTCCATGCAACTGATTTCTATCGATATATAACCTCTGAGCTCGTACGTCTTAGAGAAGGTCATTAAGCAAGGGAATAAATTCTCCGCCGCCTAACAGATATATATTTAATAGAGGTCAATCAGCACAGAACAAAATCCAATGTCAGACACACAGTCCATTTACAAGTTCGTTCTGAGTCTGAATGAAACTGGAGGCACTTAATACCTCGCATATCCGTACAATCAACATGTACATCCGGACGGCTACTACTTCAGCCCCTTCGAGGTAGCTACTCCCATCATGAGCATAGTAGCACCCCTCCATTCGATGTGAAGAACATCGGTCTTGCACCGTCTTCGTATCTTTGACTTTCACTCGTCGATCAATTATTTGAAATGAGAATCAACTTGGCCTTTTCAAATAATTCGCGTATATTTAGAATTTCAAATCAATTCATTTCAATGGTTAAATTATTCGATATCACTAATTCTGTTCTTTAATGTAATTTCACGCCAAACACATTCAACCATCAAATATCACATAAACCGAGCAAATTCAGTTTATTTCTATTCCATATCGTTTATAATATTTTATCATGATTTATCGCTATTTTTATTTATTAAAAATAGTCAATTCATTCAAACAACGTTTCAGGCATAACGCGGCCGTGGCGCTGTTTTTCTTCAGAATTGATTTACACATATCTGAAAATCTGACCATTGGATCTTCACAAATTTTATGTCATTAGAAAGATCTTTTCAAAACGAATCCAACGGTTTTAATTTCGGGAAAATCCGACGGTTGGATCTCCCGCACTAATCGTTTGAAGTTACGATTTCAAAATACAAACTGCAGCGTCGTTATTCGATTTAATTTAATTATATATATATATATATATATATATATATAAATTTAATCGATTCTAGCGTTGTTTTTCTTCATATTTGAATTAAACATTCCAGACAATCCAACCGTTGGATCTTCACAAAGTGGGTGTCGTTGGAAAGATATTTCCAAAGTGAACCTAACGGTTTCGGTTTCAGGAAAATCCGATGGTCGGATCTCCCACAATAATTATTTGAAATTACGGTTTCAAAACACAAACTGCAGCTTCGTTATTCGATTTATTTTAATTATATTTATATAAATATATATAAATATAATTCTTTCTTTGATTTCAAAACCATATTCATTTCATATCTTTGATAAAAATGATGTTTTTATCATCAAAAATATTTATTTGAAATACTAATATGTTTAGCACTTCATATTCGCAATAAAAATGTAGATTTTATTGTTCAATCTATATATTCAACACATGAATGTTTTTGACTTCACACCTACGATAAAAATATGATTTTTATCGTTCTAATCCTTTATTCAACACATGAATATTATTGAAAATTTCGGCAGCATAATGGCAGGGTAGTTAAAACTGGGACCGTCCCTAGTACGACTCCTCGCTCTACCTTAAAACCTCGTGGTTTTTGACAATGGGGATTTTCAATATCTAGTTCGTACGCAGACGAATTTTCCCATATACTAATCCTATTGGGATTTCAACCACAATCAATCATTTCAAATCAACCATTCAGGATATTCACCAAATTTCACATCAACCAATAATCCAAACAATATCACAACCAATATATATCGTCCATGGTCTGTGGACGAGGGGAGTGTATATATATATATATACATATATAACTATATTTCAAATTCATTTCAATACCATTTTAATTTATTTCAATGCATATATAATTTTGACAACGCATATATAACTTATACATCGAACATACAACTTATACAACGCTTATACATGAGGTGTACAATGCTTATATAACTCATACATCGACTATATAATTTATACATCGTTGTTTTCCATATCGTTTATAATTTAGAAATCTCACATTGGGTTCCACTCCACCAAAAATAGAAGAAGGATCAGAAAAATATGTGGTCTATTCTAAAATGTAGAAGATGTCCACACGTGTCCACTATCTCTTGTTTCACTGAATTTCGAAAAGAAACACAAAAGATATGATTTTTACAGTGAAATCATAAACCGTATCGCTTTAAAGCGCTATTAAACCATTTAAAATAATTAAAGCCGTTACCTTTCTGTTTTCTTCAAAACCAGTTTTTATTTTTTTGATCAATCCGCGATGCTAGAGCATGATCGTACTTCACCATGTTGTAGTGCTCCGAGAGAGATTTCCGGCGCCTAGGGTTTCATCCAACTCGAGCTCGAGATGGAAGCACGGCGGCGAAAGGAAGCGGCGAAATTTGAAGCGTCGCATCTCGATGATGGCTCAGCAACAGGGGTCGAGTCAGGTATGGACGTGGAAAGGGGATCGAGATCTTCAAAAACCCCAACTGGGTTGACGGGTTCTGGTGAGCGGATTCGCCAAAAAAGAGGAGGGAATGTTGGAGCTCGTATTCGCCGTCGCCTGGAACATTATCGGGAAGAGAGAAAAATGATTAGCCAATAGGATTTTTTTATTTTATTTATATATTTTCAAAATTCTAAAATACCCCTCCTAACATACTAACTCCAATCCAAAGCCTACGACTGTCGTCCCTAGCTAAATACCCCCATTTCGAACACAATGGGATATGTTTCGTAGGCCCATTCGACTGTTTCAGTCATTTTCGCTCAAATTAAAATATATAACATTCAATATTCGATTTGAATGTACATTTCAATTTGCCGGGGCGACATACTGATTCTAAAAATTCCAGAAAAATAAATCTACCTATGTTTTGATGATACAGTCCCAACAAAACAAGTTTCATCGAATTCTGAGACCGTTTGAAAAATGTCCATTTTCTGGTCGATCCAATTTAACTGAAATTGAACAAACACATTTTCCTTCGCCAGGTCACATATTGACTTCAAAAATTATGAAATTTGAAACCTAGCAATAATTTGACATCCCGGATCCAACAAAAGTGGTCTCATCGAATTCCGAGGTCATTTGCAAAATGTCTATTTTCAAGGGCGATATATTCTCTTTAGCGACCTTTCTGAAAATTGATTTGGCAATAACTTTTGATTCCTGCGATGAAACCTTGATTTTCAGATTCGTTAGAAAGATATTCAATAATAGATTTAAATATTTTTGGTTTCACTAAAATCCATTTTATTTTGCACCCGGTACAGTCAGTCAAAGTTTGAATTCCAATTTTGAAACTGCCGCGCCATTTCAGGCCTTGTTTATAATTTAAAATAATTATATTTATTTTCAAACATCGATTCAAACATACTTCTCGTCGTTATTATTTAAAATATTTTATTTTAAATATTTAAAATCCACTAAAATTGCAAATTTAAAAATTTTAAACTGGTTCAGATTTTCCGGGTTGTTACAATATATCATATAACGCTGCCTTTTACCATAGGACTTAATGCCATAGGATTAGAGAAAATCATTCACTAAATGGTTTGCTTCCTTATCTATTTATCCCGGAGTGGTGTTCTTGAAATTGTTGCTGTACCCTAGCTTTATATTATAGAGAAAAAACTAACTTAATTAATCCTTCAAGTTACCAATTTATAACAAGTTGCTAGGGTTTCAGAGCCTATATAATGTCTATTTTATTCTACATTATCACTGCTCATAAATGTACTATTTTTTAATACCCACTATTCATCCAATTATCATTTGAACAAAAGAGAATGGTTGACATTAGGTGCCTTAGTTTATTCAGAAGGGGATACTTTATTATTTACTACCTTACCCACTAGGACATGTGAATGGCATTGATTTTTAAATCATCTAGGATTATAATTTTTGCCTCTCATAACTGTTTGTTTTTATTTATGGCCATAGGTAACCCAATTATTTTTCGTACCTTATTTTACCAATTTACTACTATTAGCATATACATGTATAATAGGATTTCTCAAATTCTTTATGAATTATATTTAATTAGTCTAGTTTATCCGTTTAGGTCTTAATGCCTGCATCTAGCTACCTTACTAAAATCAATACATAATGATACTCTATCTATTCTTATGTACGAGGAATTAAATCACTAATTATTGTTAATTCCAGATCCCTTATGTATTTCTATAATGAACATATTTATATTTAAACAAGTAAAATTCATACCCATCATCATGCTCATCATTGTTATTAATATTTCACTAATTTTTGAAACCCTAACTATCTCATAAATATGATTAAAATCTAGGGTTATTTCATTATAATTCCCTTGAAACTATTAACATTTCATAGTTTTGACCTAAGATGTCAATATTCAAATTTAACAATCATAACTATTCATCCAAATTATGGCTAACCATATATATTTCAAAACATGTTCTCTTCTTATATTTAAAATATAACCTTTCAAATCAATTTCATATCACAAATACGCCCTTTCCTATAATTCTCACAAACTCATTCTAGGGAATTACTAACCATGTCTCTAAGAGTCACTCTTCTAGGATATTAATTGCCCTATCTTTAATGAGTCCTTTCCTTCTATTCAAATGAGTCTTACCCCAAAGCTTTGTATAAACCAAAGCTCTGATACCACATTGTAACGACCCGAAATTTCCACAAACTCCAAACGAAACCCAAAGACTGTCATTCCTAACCAAATATTCCTATTCCGAAAACAATGGAATATGTTTCGGAATACAATTTGATTGTTTTTATCAGTTTTTCTTAGAATTAAATTATATGTTATTATAAGTTTCAAATCAATTTCCCAATATGTGTTTATACTGCGGACACTCACATACTAACTTCGATTGACATGCAATTTGAAATCTTACAATAAAATAACGTTTCGGATCTGATGAAACAGATTTCGTCGAAATCCGAGGTTGTTGAAAAAAGGCTATTTTCCAGTATCCAATTAAATCGCTAAAATGTAAACTAATTTCAAAACAATCAAATTTATGGAAATTAAATTTTTATCATCGTATAAATTTAAATAGAATTCTTCAAAGCTTCAAAAAAAAAAATTTGAATTTTGAGTTTAACATTTCCTTTTCCAAGTGATTTAACGTTCAAAATCCCTACTTTGATAAAATTCTAATCAATAAATCTTAAAATAAATCATTTTAAATATCTAAATAAACCATATATTCTTACAAACAAATCTGGACCGTCACACAATCCTATCACTGGTGAGTCTTTACCTTTCGCTCTAAGGAGTCATACCCCGTGAGCTTTGTATAAACCAAAGCTCTGTTACCACACTATAACAACCTGCCTTCTCGACCCATAAGAATCGGTACTTAATACAAACATGGTATTCATATGACGAAATCCAACCGTCATAAAGGAGGATCGTTTGGGATAATAACACATTAGAACAGAAACAATTTTTTTTTATTAATATGACAATATTGACATTAGAATTTCAAAAGATATATCAAAGTACAACAATTGCATAACGAAAAATACTGAAGCTTGAGCGAAAAAATTCAAAATGCTCCAGATACAGCTCCAGCCTTATCCCAGCGCATGCTTTATAAAATAACTCCAAAACTTAACTGCAAAACTTTAACTACTAGGCTGCTTGTATGAAAAATTATGGGCACCCAAAGTTTAGGAAAGAAATAATGAACTCTGGGTCAGTCATGGACTGGTGTAAGAACTTGAAAACAGTTGTTTTTTTGCCGAAAATCATACATGCTTTTTGAAAAAATGAGGCTATCATAAGGTCTTGCGCCACACACATAATGAATTGCATACATTGAGCAATGTTTCTACTTATTATAACCAAAAATGCCTTAGATACACAAAACCATTCGATATTATTATTAGTGCTTAGTATTGAAAATCTTTCACAAATAAATTTATTATTCTTAGCCAGCATAGATACCCTATCCTATTATGCCAATGACAATTTCTTAGATAAACAAAAACGTAAAGGCTCGTATTCTAAATTGAATCTTGAAAACTTTATACTCGATCTATGATTTTGTGATTTATTCTATTTACCCTAGAAGCTTGTGATGACCCCAAACTTCCATAGTACGAAAGCAAGGATAATTATTGGAATATAACATAATTACAACAATAGCACATCTCAGATTACATCATAACACATAAATCATTGCAGCGGAAATAGGAATTTCATCAACACCATAACATTAAAGACATCAGAGTAGCACAGTAGCGTAGTAACAGGATACACTTAGCAAATAGAAAGTCTCAGCAAATAGAAACAAGTCTAAACTCCATCAAGTACATCATAAATAAAAGGTGTCTAAAATGTCTCAAAAGTAGAAATAAAAGATAAGATGATCTTCATCTTCAGCCCATAAGCATGCTCCAATCCAGCATATGTGCATAAATACCTAAACCTGTCACTTGGCTGCCTGTGTGAAAAAGAGGGCACTCGACTTTGCAAAGTGAAACAAACTACGAGTCAGTCAAGGAACTGGTACGAGAAATCTTTCCTAACTTAACTAACAATGTGGTCAATCACAGGAATATGCCGCTAACGCAGAACGGGTTTACTCCTTTAGATTGCCAGTGCAAAAGTTAAAAAAATTTATTCAAAACAACGCATTGATTTTTTTAAAAATGAAATCATTATAAGACTCAAGTCCCATCACACAATGCAACACAAACCGGAGGATATAGTTTTACCTTATAATGATCAAACATGCTTGATACGTGGAAAATAATATTTTAATATTATTATTAGTGTCTAATCAGTTTTAAAATACTTCAAAGTAAATGTATCAATCCAAGACGGATAGACACCATATACTATGTCGCCATATATAGGTTTACAATCAAAACCGTAATGTCATATTGGAAATTGGATTTCCGTCATGAGTCAAGGCTAGAGACGATCTCCTTACCGATTCGAGACACTCTAGCAATGTCTCAAGATTCGGACGTTGGCGAACCCTTGGATCCTACAGGGCCGGTCCACAAATAATTTAGTGGATTAGTTATGCCTAAACACACGTTTCCTGGTACTATTGAACCTATACATTAGTCACTATCGACCAATGTAACCGAGGTACCTCATAATCCATCAATCACATAAGTAAAATGTCAGGGCTTGCAAAACTCTGATACCACCTCTAGCTAGGAAGAAACGTATGCACTCCCTGCGTTCCCTTGTCCCGTTTTTGACTCTCATCGGGGTGTGAGGCTCGTGAGGTAATGTTATACACAAAGCTATGCCGCAATAGGCTATGCTTTGATCATCAACCACAAGCCTCTTCATTTCAACAAAAGCCTCGATCAATTGCATCTTGGCATGTCACATTGACAATCCACGTTATGCAATCGAGAACTACTAATATATAACCTCTGAGCTCGTGCGTCTCAGAGAAGGGTGTTAAGAAAGAGAATAAATTCTCTGCTACTAATCAGATATATATTAAATAGAAATCAATTTACATGGAATGAAATCCAATGTCAGACACACATCCATTTACAATTCCGTTTTGGGTCTGAACGAAAACGGAGTCACCTTACTCCTCATCCCGTATGTCCAATACAGAAGAGAGGTACTCGCTTATCCGGACAATCAATAAGTACGTCCAGACAACTACCACTTTAACCCTTTACTGGGAGCTAACCAATGTCGGGCATCAGTAGTTATCTATTCGATGTGAAGATCCCCGGTCTTCAATCGCCATCATCAATATCTTTGATTTAAATCATCGTATTATCATTTGAAATGAGATTGAACTCGGTCTTTTCAAATGATTCTTGCATATATATAATTTAAAACCATTTCATATCGTTAATAGTATTTAATAAAGATTTATCGCTATTTTTATTCATAGGCGGCTATAGCGCTGTTTTTATTGAAATTTGATTTACACTTTCCTCGAAATCTAACCGTTGTACTTTAACAAAATTTATATCTTTGAAAAGATCTTCCCTAAGCGGTCCTAACGGTTCCAGTTTTGGGAAAATCTGACGGTCGGATCTTTCGGTATAATCGTTTAATGTTATGATTCCGAAACACGAACTACCGTGCGCAATTCGTTTAATTTTAATTTATATTTACATAAATAATTATATATAAATATAAACCATTTGACGATTCCACTAATGTGTTTAACACGCCAACTAAAAGGACGTTTTAATTTGCATTACCAATTCTACATGTTTACAATGTCAAATAAAATATATTTTATTTACCTGACAATTATGCCAATGACAAATAAAAACTAATTTTTATTTCTATTTCTATTTCTATTTTAACTTTAACCAATAAAAAAGAATATTTTATTTGTACAAAGTTTTCAGTGTATGTTTTTACAAATAAAATAATTCATACAAATTCTAATGTATGTGTTGTCAATAAAAATGATTCCTTGACTTTGCATATAGATTCTAGTATATGCATTGTCAATAAAATGTTATTTTTCACTTTGCATATAAATTCTAATATATGCATTGTAAATTAAATGTCATTTTAACTTTGCGTATAAATTCTAATATATGCATTATCAAAAAAAAAATGTAATTTTAACTTTGCACATAGTTTCTAATATATGCATTGTTAAAAATGATATTTTCATTTTGCATATAAATTCTAATATATGCATTTACAATAAAATCGTATTTTAATTTTGCATATAAATTCTAATATATGCATTTACAATAAAATGATGTTTTCATTTTGCATGTAAATCCTAATATATGCATTTACAATAAAATGATGTTTTCATTTTGCATGTAAATCCTAATACATGCATTTATAATAAAATGATATTTTCATTTTGCATATAAATCCTAATATACGCATTTACAATAAAATGATGTTTTCATGTTGCATGTAAATTCTAATGTTATTTAACAATAATGTATATTTTAATTAACAAAAATGTATGTTTTTGTTTCCAACCTTTTTAGTTAAAAATGTTTCATCCTCTTTAATGAACAAAAACGTGTATTTTTTGTTTAATCCTTTTTAATGAACAAAAATGTCGTATTTTTGTTTTATACTTTTTTGTGAACAAAAATGTTTAATTTTTGTTTAATGAACAAAAATGTATATTTTGTTTAATCCTTTTTAATGAACAAAAATGTATATTTTTGTTTAATCCCTTTTAATGAACAAAAATGTATATTTTTGTTTAATCCTGTTTAATGAACAAAAATGTTTCATTTTTGTTTAACCCTTTTTAATGAACGAAAATGTTTCATTTTTGTTTAATGAACAAAAATGTATATTTTGTTTCAAAATTATTTTGACAAAAAGGAATATTTTTTCTATTTTCTTAGTATATAAACATTTTTCAATTTATTCTAATTCAACAAAATGATAGAAATTGATATTTCATTTTTGTTGAAAACTCTAGTTCAACAAAATGATAAAAGGAATTGATATTTCATTTTTGTTGAAAATTCTAATTCAATAAAATGACAAGATTTGATATTTCATTTTTGTTGAAAATTCTAATTCAACGAAATGAAAAATAAAGGTTCTTTCATTTTTTGGTGGACAAAGTGTAATTTGTGCTTTGACACAAATCTACTTAACAGAAATGTCATTTTTGTTTTGATTATTTTATCTCAACCAAAATGTTCATTTTTTTATATATATTTTAACAATTTTATTTAAACCAAAAATATTCATTTTTGTTTTTGACAAATTTTATTTAAACATAAATGACAATTCCAATTCAACTATTCTAATTTTGACAAAAATGATAATTTTTGTCCAATGGTTCTTATTTGACAAAAATGATAACTTTTGTCTAATTAACAAAATGAGAATTCTTTTAATTCTAATTTTGACAAAAATGATAATTTTTGTCCAATGTTTCTATTTGACAAAAATGATAAATTTTGTCTAATTAACAAAATGATAATTCTTTTAATTTAACTATTCTAATAGACCAAAAATGATAATTCTTTGTTCCACTATTCCAATTAACAAAATGATGAATTTTGTCCACTGATTCTAATTTGATAATTTTATCTAAACAAAAATTATATTTTTGTTTCTCTCATTTTATTACAACAAAATGATCTATATGTTTTTAACAATTTTATCGTAACACAGTATCACCCAATGAACAGATCTACGTACCACGTCCATCACAGATCAAGTCATGAATCATAACGAATAGAAATTAACTACGGATTAGTGATAATACAATCAGGATTATTTCTAATTACTTAAGAAAAAGAAATAAAATAGAACTCTCACTGTCTTTTTAATTCTAAATGATTCAGAACTGAAATTTGATAAAAATTTGATCTGCTCCAAAAAAAATATGTTCTAATTAGTCCAGAAGCGTAGATCTCGGACTCACGATCGTAACGGATATGAAATCATTCAATTCCGAGTTCTTACGCATTAGTTATGATTTAATTTAGTTAGATAACAATTTAAAATTAAATAATTAAATAATTTAAAATGTATTTTAACCTTTTTTCTTCTATTAGGTAACAGTCCACCGGTTTTTGCTTATTGTTCAAGTCTAGGTTTTCACTTCTCGTCGAATCCGTGAGGCTAGAAGGCAATCGGGGTATACCACATCAGAGAGGAGGAGGAGGCGCGCCTGGGGGCCCCACCACCATGAGGCGCGATCAGCCCTAGGGGAGGTGGCAACGGTTGAAACACGGGGACTTTGGGGCTCTGGAACGTGGCGTATACTCCACGATTTTCAATCAACCCCATATGGAATCGAAATTCGTGAGATTCTCTATAATAAACTCTGAATAAGCAGGAAGTTTTATTGTATGGATTAAGAGGAATTAGTCGAAGAAGAATCTGCTGCTCAAGACCATTGAAAATAAGGGACATCGATTCTACAGTAGGTGATTAGGGTTTTGGACAACACTATTTATAATATTATAATAATAATTTTCTTAATTAATGATTTTAGCCCATTAATCCTTAACAATTCCAATTTCAGCCCAGCAAAAGTTGTTCGTACCCAATTGGTCCCATTCTGGACACAATGGGCTAGCTCCCGTCAGCCCAAACGATTGTTTTAAACCTGTTTTCTTTAATTTAAAATTTAAATCATTTATTTAATTAATTCATTCGTACATTTAAATTTACCGAGGCCACATACGGACTCCGAAAATTCCCGAAAAAATAAATCTAGGTATGTTTTGATGATACGATCCTAACAAAATTAATTTCATCAAATTTGGAGATCATTTGAAAAATGGCCTTTTTAACGGTCGATTAAATTTAACAGAAATTATCGAACGCAGTTTAATTTACCACGGTCACATATTAATTTCTAAAATTATGGAAAATTACACTTAACAATAATTTAACATTTCGGATCCGACAAAAACGGTTTCGTCGAAAATGGAGGTCGTTTGTATAATGGCCATTTATACGGGCTATATATTATATTACATTCCATAGTGACTATCTTGAATATTCAATTGGCCATAACTTTTAATTCCCGCTATGAAATTTCGATTTTTCGGATTCGTTGGAAAAATCATTCTATAGATTTAAATATTTTTGGTTTCACTAAAATCCGTTTTATTTTGAACCCTGTACATTCAGTCAAAGTTCAGATTCAAATTTTCAAACTACCGTGCTACTTCTAATTCCTTTTAAAATTAAAATAAATATATTCGTTCTAGCTTCGATTTAAATAAATATTAAATCGTTATTATTTAAAATAAATTATTTTAACTATTCAAAATTCATTGGAATAGCCAAAATAAAAATTTTAAATTGGTTCTAATTCTCCGGTTTATTACAATCTCCTCCACTTAAAAGCTTTTCGTCCCCGAAAGGGAAACAATAGTTAAGTGGGAAACAAAAAGGAAAATGCAACATATTGTAAATGTACCTCAGCACAAGAGTTACTCCGAGATGTCCACTTTGCACTTGGGATAAGCCGGTTTGATGCTATCCTCGGTCTTCCATGTAGAGTCTCTAGGATCCCCGCTCCACTGCACTTTGATTGAGTGGATCCTCTTGTTCCTCAGGACTTGGGTCTCTTTGACAACAACTTTCACTGGCTCCCTCCTTACTGGTAAGTTCAGGGTAATCTCCAAATCTTGTTGTGCTGCTTCCTCCACGATCAAGTCCGGATCATGTACATGCTTTCGAATTTGGGACACATGGAATACGTCATGAACCCCTGGCAACCAATCGGGCAACTACACTTTATAAGTGAGAGTTCCAATCCTTTCGAGAATAGGAAATGGACCAATGAATCTTGGTGCCAACTTCCCAATCTTCCCAAATCGAATTATGCCTCTCAGTGGGGAAACCCTCAAGTATACATAATCAGCAACAGAGAATTCTAAATCCCTTCTTCGTGAGTCTGCAAAGCTTTTCTGTCGGCTCTGAGCAGCCAGTAGTCGCTTCTTGATGAAATCAACTTTATCTGATGCTTCACGAATCATGTAGGGACCCAATACTAATCGATTGCCTGGCTCCACCCAACATGCAGGAGATCTGCAAGGCCTGCCATATAATGCTTCAAATGGCGACATCTGCAAGCTTGCTTGATAAATGTTGTTATAAGAGAACTCAACCAAGTGCAAGTGATCTTCCCATTACCCGCCAAAATTAAGAATGCATGCTCGCAACAAGTCTTCTAATACGCGGTTCACCCTCTCAGTCTGGACAGTTGTCTGAGGATGATAAGCGGTGCTCAGATTCTGTAATGACTACATTCTGCGCATCGGAGGATCGCAGAATATTTATTTCTTTTTCATATGAGGTCGTATTATCATGTAACTTTGGGGAACGACTATTAGGTTCATTTCCCATGTTCATGATTTTTGCCAATTTTTAAATGACCATTTTGCCCCTAGCTGATCTTGTTTCGGCCATAACTTTTGATTGGTAAAGAGTTTTGACCTGAAACCACTTCCACTGGATTCAGATAATGGTTTACAATTCCGTAGAATGGTCAATTAGCCAAACGGACTCACCGTTCAGGAGATATGGCTAAAATAAGGTTTTGAAGGTGAAAGACTGCTTAAGTGGGTTGATTAGGTTAATTAGCAAATGGGTCCATAACCCATTTCGAGATTGGGGTTATGAGGAGGCTGAAATGAGTTAGGTTTTCATTCTATTTCAGTTTTCTAGCCGCCATTTACCTCTTAGAAACTCCAACAATGGCCTCCAACACCCCAATCACCTTCTAATCACCATTTAATCAAGTTTTAGCCTAACCTACATCAAATCAAGGCAAATCAACATCAAATTGGGAATAGAGCTGTTGTGTTGCATAGAGATTCAACCCAAATCAAAGATAGTTTCAGATCTATGTTTTATTTGTAGCTAAGGTGAGTGGTTTGCATTGTTTTTCACTAATTACGGCTAATTAGGGTTGATTAGTGTTAATTAGAGAAATTATAACTCAAAAAACTTAGGAAAAATATTCAAAAATTCTTAAATATTAATTTAGGCCTCTGTTAGAAATTTGGTCTAATTTGTTTAAGTTTTGCTAATCCTATCATTTGATTTTCTTAAACATGCTTAAGGGGAAAATATGGGTTTTGGGTATGTTTGATCCGTTTTGACATATCAAATTGTTGTCTTGGTGTTTGTGGTCAATTCTATATGTTGCTATGACTGTATGGTATGCTTTATGATTGCTTAGAACAGTTAGAATGGTTGAAAATGCCGTCGTATAGCATAAAAATAGTCGTTGGAAGGATTGTAGGAAAACTGTACAGGGACCGGACCGGATCGCCCCCCTCCACCGAACCGACCCACTTGTGACTGGTGGCACTTAACCGACCCACTCGAGATTTTGGTACCGTGACTTGGCTTGGATTATACGCCATGAACCAACAGGAGACTCACGAGCTGAACTCCCGACTTGAACCCCCTTCCACGAACCAGTGATGGAACCACGACCCGAATCAATGTGTCATGAATGGATTTGAGGAACTCGACCCGACCTGAACCGGAGTGCTTGGGGAGGAGGATTGAACCGGAGGAGCTCGTCGTGAACCGAACACCAGGGGATGTGGACCATGACTTGGAGCTTGACCACGAGCGGAAGGAGACCAAAACCCGAGATGCAAAGGTAGTCCAAATGGGAAGTTCAACTCAGGATCCAGTTGGGAACCAACGAGTTAACTTCGTGAGTTAGGCTTTGTTGTGGGACGTGCGCAAAGGGGTTATCGACGTCTATAGCTTTGATTCACCACCAAGACGGATGTTAGGCTATGTATCAATGCAATGGGGTAGTTATTACTCCACGGGGGCAGAGTGATCGTAGCATGGCTATGAGCCAGTGCAGTGAAGTCGTCATGACTTCATGGGGCAAAGTGGACATAGCAAGGACTAGTGTCTATGGATCAGTGCAGTGGAGTCGCTATGACTCCATGGGTAGAGTGATCATAGCAAGGATTTGGGCGATCAAAGCGGTGGATATCGTATGCTTTACGCACTGAGTGAGAGATGTGAGGATGGTTGCTATGCTTGATTGTTTGATACCACTATGACATGCACACCCCTCCCCCCGTATCTTTACACCATATGTTAGTGTCACCTTAGAGTATTGTACGTCTTGTTGTGTTAACTCTTTGGTTGTAGGTCCAGGTTCAGGTATGGTTTAGTATACCTGTTATTGTTCTGTTTTGCTACTTATCGCTCATACCAGAATTTTTTCTGGCCCATAGTTTTATGTCTCTTCTTATTACTCTGGGTGCTCTTATACGGGAAGATTAGAGACATGTTAGGTGGTATGCACGAGTAGCTGTACCGAAGACGAGCAGGAGGCTTCCACGTGTGATACATATAAATATTCTCCCTGTGTCGCTACTAGTCACTATTTTGGGCATTAGTAGTGTACCTTCATTTTTGCTTTAGATACATTATGTTGGAGCTGTAATAAGCTGTATTTTAAATTTCCACTGCTATGATGATTATGGTTTAGTTTTCAGCTTATGCAATGTCTCGCCTGTTTTATGTCAGGTATGTTATTATTATATATTATTCAATGCGCTATGAGACATTCTACAGGTTTCTTTGGTATTTTTAGCTTCAAATTCCATTCTTTCCCTTTCTTTGGCGACCGTCCCATGCTGGTTGGACATCAACACAACGCACTTTCATTGAAATGTTAGATGGTGCGGGGCGGGCCGTCACACTTGGTATCAGAGCTCTGGTGTGACGACCCCAAAACCCTGTACCACGGTGTTAAGGATAATCATTGGAATATAACACATTAATCATCATTAGCAGAGTACAGATAATAGCATAAACAAGAAATAGAATAATTTACACAAATATGACAGCGGAATCATATATATATATCACCACATCAGAGAGTACAGTGTAGGATACAACTTAGTGCATAACAGTACATAATCAGTCTACATCGCCTGTGGCGGAATCATATATAGAGAATACATAAACTAAACATCAGTCTACATCGCCTGTGGCGGAATCATATATAGAGAATACATAAACTAAACATCAGTCTACATCGCCTGTGGCGGAATCATAATACATATACAATAATGGCGGAAAAGTCACAATCATCACAATGTAGTCAAGCTTCGCCATGGGTCCAAAAGTGCACCTCTACTGCGTTCCTTGGAATCGAGGCTGGGCCGGTCCTCTCTTACATTTGAGGATTGGCAATTCCTGAACACACGTTTCACGGTCCTTACAGACATATAATCGAGGCGCCTCGCATTCCAACAACCACACAGGTGAAAAGTAGATATAAATGTCAGGGCTGGTAGGTCACTGACACCACCATAGCTAGAAAGGAACGTCGTGTTCTCCCAGCGGTCCTTCTTCCGTTTTTGACTCATATCGAGGTGTGAGGCTCGCGAATCCACGTTATAAACAAAGCTACGTCACACAGACCATGCTTCGATCATCAACCACAAGACTTTGCTTTACAACAAAAGCCTTGATCATATGCCACTTAGGCGTGCCGCACAGGCAATTCACTCCATGCGACTGATTTCTATCGATATATAACCTCTAAGCTCGTACATCTCAGAGAAGGGAGTAAAGCAAGAGAATAAATTCTCTGCCGCCAAACAGATATATATTTAATAGAGATCAATCAGCACAGAACAAAATCCAATGTCAGACACACAGTCCATTTACAAGTTCGTTCTGGGTTTGAACGAAGCCGGAGGCACCATATTCCTTGCATATCCGCACAATCAACAATACGTCCGGATGGCTACTACTTCAGCTCCTTCAAGGTAGCTACTCGAATCACGATCATCAGTAGCGCCCATCCGTCCAATGTGAAGATCGTCAGTCTTGAACCGTCTTCATCTCTTCGACTTCTCACCGTCGATCGATTATTTGGAATGAGAATTAACTCGGCCTTTTCAAATAATCCACATATATTTAGATTTTCAAATCAATTCTTCACATGGTTAAATTACTTAACATTCACATTTTAGTTCCTTAGTATAATTATCATGTTAAATACATTCAACCATCACATATCAAGAAAACACAGCAAAATTGGTTTATTTCCACTCTATATCGTTTATAATATTTTGTAACGATATATTGCCATTTTTATTTAATTTAAAAACAACCACATTTAATTAAACGACGTTACAGGTCATGCCGAGGCACTGGCGCTGTTTTTCACTAAATTTGTTTTACACATATCTGAAAATCTAACCGTTGGATCTTCACAAATTTTATTTCATTAGAAAGATCTTTTCAAAACGAATCCAACGGTTTTAGTTCTGGGAAAATCCGACAGTCGGATTTCCCACACTAGTCGTCTGAAGTTACGATTTCAAAATACGAACTACAACGTTGTTATCCGATTTAATTTAATTATATATGTGTATATTTATATATAAATATAATCGATTCTGGAGCTGTTTTTCTTCAGATTTGAATTAAACATTCCAAAGCATTCAACCGTCGGATCTTTACAAAGTTGGTGCCGTTGGAAAGATATTTCCAAGGCGAACCCAATCGTTGCGGTTTCGGGAAAATCCGATGGTCAGATTTCCCGCACTAGTCGTTTGAAATCACGGTTTCAAAATACGAACTGCACGACCACAATTTGTTTTAATTATATATATATATATATATATATATAGTTCATTCGTTGATTTATCTATCGTTTTCACTTCAAATATTTCACTAACACCTTTAAATTTTGGAAAATTTCGCCATAACCTCCTTTGTACAGGAGAGGCTGGGAAAATTCCCAAATAGCCACACGGGCGTCTCATCTCAAAAGGAAAAAGAAAAAGCCAAGCGGCTAGCCAATAGGCTCATAAAATCATCACCCAAGCAAAACAATAAACATGTACCTATTTGTCGGGCACACAATTTTATTCCTCTTCTCTAGCCTCTTTGCTATAACATATTCAATAAATATGCATGTACATATGTGCAATTCTTATCACTTATCATTTTCAATTCAACTTCATATTTGATTATTTTGGTTTAAAGTCACCATTCATTCTAATGTTGCATACACATGCAAAAAATCATATCATTAACTAATTAATGAATATTTTAATTCATGCATATTTATTTTAACAAGTGGTTATTTTTAACACTTCACATTTCAAAAATGATATTTTTGGCTGACAAAAATATACTTCAACACATGACTATTTCATTTAGTTCCTATACATGTTAAAAATAATATTCATTTCACAAATATTTATTTCAACACTCGTATATTTTTAGCAAATCACATACATGATAAAAATGATATTTTTATCATCTAAAATATTTACTCAACACATGAACGTTTTTAACACTTCATAATTTCAACAAAAATGTAACTTTTATTGTTCGACCTTTTTATTCAACACATGAACCTTTTCAACACACGCACTTCTCAACACATGAGCATTTCCACACATGGATATTTTATATACTTTGTTCATATAAGAAAGATGAAATTTTTATTGTTGAAACAATTTGTTTATAACGCGAATATTTTACATACTTCATGTATATTATAAAAATGTGATTTTTCTTGTTTAAACACTTTATTCATTCAACACATGAATTTAATTTTCAACACATTACTTCTCAACACATGAGCATTTCAACACATGGATATAGTTTCAACACATTACTTTAGTTTCAACGCATGAAAATAATTTCAATATATGAAAATAATTCCAACACATGGATATTCTTTAAAATTTCGGCAGCATAACGGTAGGGTAGTTAAAACCGGCACCGTCCCGAGTATGGCTCCTCGCTCTAACTTAAAACCTCGCGGTTTTTGATAATGGGGATTTCATGCATCTAGTTCGCACACAGGCGGCATGTTTTATTTTCATTTCCACAATTATTTCAAATTTGTTTCAATCACCAATGGGTATTTTTCAACCACAACCAAACAATATCAACCACAAACAATTCTATCAACCATTCGCATTATTCACCAAAATTTTCACACCAATTCACAAATAATAAATATCGTCCATGGTTTGTGGACGAGGGGAGTGTGTATATGTATATATAATTTCTATATTTCACTTGCATTTCAACACACATATCATATATACAATGCATGTCTAATTCATACTTCGCTCATATAGCTTACACAACGCATGTACATGAGGTATACGACACGTGTATAATTTATATTTTGCTTATATAATTTATACATGACATTTCCATTCATATTTTCAATTTAGAATTCTCACATTGATTGTCGAGGTGCTAAAAATCCTAGCGAGCTCAGAAAAATCTGCGGTCTCTTCTAGGTGGTAGAGAGCATCCTTGCGGTCACGATGTTTCCTGTTTCATTGAATTTCGTCAACACACCATATAGATATGATTTTCCAAATTTTGCAACACTTAAAAGTGTTATTTTAAATTCAATTAAACTAAAGTTGATACCTTTCAAAGATGTTAAAAACTAGGTTTTGAAAATTCGTGAAATGCGTAGCACTTCGTCCCGTTCAGTTTGTGTGACGTCGAAGAGGGTGGAAAGGGCTTCAGGCACAGGGGGTTTTGTCGGGATCGGTGGTCAAATCTGGCGGTGGCGGCGTTGGGAAGTCGCCGACTTTGAGGGCGTCTTTCTCGTCGATGGGGCGACGAGGGGGGTCGGGGGTTGGTCGGATTTGAAGAGGGGAAGCGGCGCTGTCGAGTCTTGGTGGTGGCGAGGTCGGGCGTGGGCTGTGGCGATTTGATCGGGAGGGGGGAGCGACGTGCGTCGTTCGTGGGGGAGGGGGGTTTCTGATTATTTTTTAATGAATGGAGAGATTCTATTGGCCGAGGGTTTTATTAAATTTTAAAATAGCGTTTCTCCACAAGGACACCAATTCAAACCCAACGATTGTCGCCACTAGCTAAATACCCCCATCTCAAACACAATGGGATATGTTTCGTAGGCCAATTCGATTGTTACATTCGGTTATTTTACAAATTAAAGTATAAAACATTTAATATTCAATTTGAATGTACATTTCAATTTGCTAGGGCCACAAACTGATTCGAAAAATTCCAGAAAAATAAATCTAGCTATGTTTTGACTCTACGGACCCAACAAAACTAGTTTCTTCGAATTCTGAGATCATTTGAAAAATGGTCATTTTCTGGTCGATCCAATTTAATAGAAATTGACCAAACATATTTTCTTTTGCCACACTCACATACTAGCTTCAAAAATTACGAAATTTGAAACCTAGCAATAGTTTGACATCCCGGATCCAACAAAAGTGGTTTCGTCGAATTCCGAGGTCGTTTGCAAAATGTCTATTTTCAAGGGCTATATATTCTATATAATGACCTTTCTGAAAATTCATTTGGCCATAACTTTTGATTCCCACTATGAAACTTCGATTTTTCAGATTCGTTAGAAAGATATTCATAAATAGATTTAAATATTTTTGGTTTCACCAAAATCCGTTATATTTTGCACCCGGTGCAGTCAGTCAAAGTTTGAATTCAAATTTTCAAACTGCCCCACTATTTCTAATTCTTTATTTTATTGAAATATTCTATTTCAATTGTTTACATTCCTTTGAAATAACCAATTTAAAAATTTTAAATTGGCTCGTATTTTCCGGGTTGT
Source organism: Allium sativum (assembly GCA_030737875.1). Lineage (NCBI taxonomy): Eukaryota > Viridiplantae > Streptophyta > Magnoliopsida > Asparagales > Amaryllidaceae > Allium > Allium sativum. The sequence goes on from CM060926.1 coordinate 695,956,178, forward strand.
TACAATCTCCTCCACTTAAAACTTTTTGTCCCCGAAAAGGAAACGACAGCATAGTAGGAAACAAAAATGTAAATGCAAAGTATTGCGAAGGTACCTTGCACCGGAGTTAGTCAGAGATGTCCACTTTGCATTTGGGGTTAGCTTGCTTAATGCCTTCCTCTGTCTCCTAAGTACAGTCTCTAGGATCATTACTCCACTGCACTTTAACTAAATGAAACTTTTTGCTCCTTAGCTCTCTAGTTTCTTTTCCAACAATCATTAATCTCTCTCTTTTGACTACTAATTCTGGAGCAATTTCCAAGTCCTGTGTCGCTGCTTCTTCTACAACAAGATCCGGATCATGCACATGTCTTCTAAGTTGTGATACGTGAAATACATCATGCACTCCAGCCAAACAATCAGGTAATTGAACCCTATAAGCAAGAGTTCCAATTCGTTCTAGTATAGGAAAGGGACCAATAAATCTGGGTGCTAACTTTCCAATTTTACCGAATCGGATCACTCCTCTCATCGGAGAAACTTTCAAATAAATATGATCACCAACAACAAATGTCAAATCTCTTCTTATAGAATCCTCATAACTTTTCTGTCGGCTTTATGCGGTTTTCAATCGCTTCTTGATGAAATCGACTTTATCAGATGCCTCTCGAATCATATAGGGTCCTAACACAAGTCTGTTGCCCGGTTCTACCCAACATGCTGGAGATCTGCACGGTTTACCGTATAGTGCTTCAAATGGCGACATTCCCAAACTTGCTTGATAGCTATTGTTATATGAGAATTCTGCCAAATGTAAGTGATCTTCCCATGACCTACCAAAATCAATAATACAAGCCCGTAGTAAATCTTCTAGAATTCTATTCACACGCTCAGTTTTGCCATCTGTCTAAGGGTGATAAGCGGTGCTCATATTCAGTTTTGTTACCATTTCTATCTGGAATGCCTCCCAGAATTTGCTAGCAAAGATTGGGTTTCTATCACTGACTATGCTGATGGAAATTCCATGCAGCTTAACTATTTCTTTGAAATATAATTGTGCTAGACTTTGAGCGGTTCTATTGGATCGGATAGGTATAAAATGGGCAGTCTTCATGAAGCGATCTACGATTACCCAAATACTGTCATTACCTTTCTTGGTTCGGGGAAAACCATCTATGAAATCCATGGAAATCTATTCCCATTTCCAACCTCGGACTTCCAACGGTTGCAACAATCCGGCTAGCTTTTGTTGGTCGCTCTTGACTAATTGACAAGTAGGGCATCTGCTAACATATAAAGAAATGTCCCTCTTCGTTGCCTTCCACCAAAAAGTGCGTTTGATATCGTTGTACATTTTACTTACTCGAAGATGAATGCAAAGTTTGGATTTATGGCATTCCTCGAGCACCTCTCTTTTGAGCTCTGGGATGTTGGGAACACAAATTCTCCCTTTCAGTATCAGAACTTATTCTTTATCTATCTGAAAACTTGAGGGCTCGCCCTTCTATATTCTCCCTCTGATCCTTTGAATGAAGTGATCGTTTTTCTGGAGAGCAGATAGTTTATCAATCAATCCTGGCGTAATTATAAGATTGGCAATGATTGCGGTTTTTCTACTTAGCGCATCCGCTACAACTTTAGCTTTTCCTGGCGTATACAAAATATTTAGATCATACGCTGCAAAAAATTCTAGTCAATGCTGCTGCCTCAAGTTCAGATCTTTCTAGGTGAACAAATATTACAATGATTGATGATCTGTATACAGTTCGAATTTCTCACCCACTAAGCAATGCCTCCATATTTTCAAAGCAAAAACGATTGCTAGCAACTCAAGATCATGAATTACATAATTCTTCTCACGCGGTTTTAGCTGGCGGCTTGCATAAGCGACTACTTGGCCTCTTTGTATTAACACTGCACTAAGACCTCTAATAGAAGCATCTGTCTAAACCGTCAAATTCTGATTGCCATCGATAATGGTTAACACTGGAGCAGTTGTCAGTTTCGATTTCAATGCCTGGAAAGCTACCTCACAGTCAGAAATCCACTTAAATTTCTTGTGTTTCTTTGTAAGCTTTGTTAACGGATCAGATATTGTCGAAAAATCCTTAACGAACTTTTGATAATAACTAGCCAACCCGATAAAACTCCTCACCTCTGTGGGTGTGGTAGGCTACTTCCAGTCTTGAATTGCTGTAATTTTACTCGGATCGATAGAAATCCCTTCCTTTGACACGAATGGCCAAGGAACTTCACTTCTTCTTGCCAGAAGACACATTTAGAGAATTTGGCTTTGAAGACGTTCTTTTTTAGAATCTCCAATACTTGTTCTAAGTGTTTTTCATGCTCGGGTTTTGACTTGGAGTAGATTAAAATATCATCGATGAATACGAGGACAAATTTATTCAAAACTCCCCTGAACACTCTATTCATTAGATCGACAAAGTATGCTGGAGCATTGCATAAGCCAAATGGCATTACTAACCATTCATAAAATATGTCTGGACCTCTCAAAGCTGTCAAAGGAACACACTCCTCTGCAATTCTCAATTGATGAAAACCCGTAGCTAGGTCCATTCGGGAAAATACTCTCGCCCCATTTAATTGGTCTAGCAGATCATCGACGCGGGATAATGGGTATTTGTTTTTGAGCGTCTGTTTGTTGAGGTCTCGGTAATCAACACACAATCGAAGAGTACCGTCTGACTTTGGGACAAACACTACAGCTGCACCCCAACTAGAAAAGCTAGGTCTGATCAGACCCTTCCAAAGCAGTTGATGAGTTTGATCACCCAATTCTTTCTTTTCCTTGGGAGTCATTCTGCGAATTGGATGTATTACTGGTCTGGCATTGGGAATTAGATCAATTCTGAATTCTATTTCTCTTTACGGAGGTAAGTTTTTGACTTCTTCAGACACATCCGCTAGTTTCTAACAATAGGAAATCTTTTCTAAGGAAGTGGGGATAACTTCTAACGCAGACCAAAATTTCTTTCTATATGGATTCGAACCATGGCATGGTACAGTAATATATCCAAGCTTCATTCGAATTTTTACTATCCTTCCCGCACACTTTACTTTAGCTTCGTACTTTGTTAACCAGTCAAGCCCGAGAATGCTGTCGAACTGAGGGAAGTCCATGGTAATCAAATGAAAAGAAATTTGTAGGAAGAATAAGAGACTGGCACTCTACAATATGAACTGAGAAAAAGAGATCCTCCTATCGGATTATGTACATCAACCGATTCTGTAAGCTTTCTTTGTTTTAACTTTAATTTGTGAACCGTGTTACTAGCAATAAAACTACGTGATGCACTCGTGTCAAACAATACAGAGACAGGAATATTTTTAATTGTAAGGGTACCTCCCAAAACATCGGGTTTACCTGCTCCATCTGAAGCAGCCGGCGGGTTCGTCTTGTCATATACGTGAGCAACCCCGGCCGTCTTAAGCAAGGAACAGTAACAAGAGGATATGTCATGTGGCAGTTAAAGTAGGTTCTGAGAGCCCTGGCTTGAACCTTGAAAGTCGGTCTTCTGCCTTTTCGGGGCTGTGCAAACATTTGAGTAGTGCCCCCACGTTGCCATAGTTGTAGCAGCTTCCCTTTGGCGGCCTGCTAGTCTGCTGATTCGAGGACGCCGCGTTGCTTGATTCTGGCTGATTTGTAGCGGGCTTACGCTTATTCCCGGCCTGGCTTTTAGCACGATCCTGATCCATGTGCCTTTGATCCAGGTCCTCAAAGTTGCACGCCATCTCCACTAACTCAGTAAACACCAACTTGATGTAGGCCATTGTCCTGTCTTGGTACTTTTGCTTCAGCCCGAGGATGAACCTCTTGTTCTTGGACTTAGTAGTGGCGACGAGCTCAGGAGCATAGCGGGATAATTGTGTAAACTTGTTCAGATAATCTTGCACCGAGAGATCCCCCTGTTGGAGGTTTGCGAATTCATCGTGCATGCGCTCAAGGGCTTGCTATGGGACATACTTCTCTTTGAACAATTCTTTGAATTCGTCCCATGTCCTACCAGCATTTCTGTTCGTTGCAGTAAGAGCTTCCCACCATAGTTCGGCTTCCTCTTGTAGAAGCCAAGCACCCATGAAAGCTTTGTCTTGATCACCCAACCTTAGACCTCCTTGTATTTTCTCGCATGTTTTCAGCCATGCCAAGGCCTCAATTACAGTGCCTGTTCCAGAGAAGGTTTTTCCTCCTAGGTTCTTGTACCTTTTAGCCACGCGTTCCAGCTCGAATTGTTGAGCAGCCGGGGGTTGTATTAAGGGTCCTTCTGCAGCTGGGACTTCTCCTCGTCCTCTGCCACGGCCAGCTCGGCCTCCTCTACCAGCGGCTGCTCGGGTAGCCATTGTTCAAGTTCTGTATAAGCAAGAAAAGAGTCAGCCGACAGAAATGATAATTTTATTGTATGGTAAAGCAGAAGAACTTAAGGAAAGACAACGATGTACTGAACAAATTGTTTTTGCTGTTCTGCTTAGCTCATTCTAGGACATTACTAGTCCTATCTCTAATGAGCTACTCGCCTTAGAATACTACTGATTCTATTCTAACGAAGTGTTTAATGTGTTAAATTCCAGAACTAAGGTTAAACAAAGCTCTAATACCCGCTGTGACGACCCCAAAACCCTGTACCACGGTGTTAAGGATAATCATTGGAATATAACACATTAATCATCATTAGCAGAGTACAGATAATAGCATAAACAAGAAATAGAATAATTAACACAAATATGACAATGGAATCATATATATATCACCACATCAGAGAGCATAGTGCAGGATACAACTTAGTGCATACCAATACATAATCAGTCTACATCGCCTATGGCGGAATCATACATAGAGAATACATAAACTAAACATCAGTCTACATCGCCTGTGGCGGAATCATACATAGAGAATACATAAACTAAACATCAGTCTACATCGCCTGTGGCGGAATCATAATACATATACAATAATGGCGGAAAAGTCACAGTCATCACAATGTAGTCAAGCCTCGCCATGAGTCCAAAAGTGCACCTCTACTCTGGTGCCAAGCCAAAATATGTCACCTACCTGTAAATGGGCTGCCCATGTGAAAATGAGGGCACCTAAGTTTGCAAGGTGAAACAAACTACGAGTCAGTCATGGGACTGGTATGAGAAATCTACTTAACTGATTAAACAACAATAATTTGACAAATCAAAGGACCAGGCCACTTTCGCGGAACGGGGTTACTCCAATGAGTGCTAGTGCATGAAATAAAGTAAATGATTAAATCATCGTAATGCTTTTTGTAAAAATGAAGCCATTATAAGACTCAGGTCCCATCACATAATGCAACGCAAGCCGGAGGATAGAGTTTTACCTTATAATGGCCAAAAATGCTTCATACGTATAAAACAAAAGTGTTTGATATTATTACTAGTGCATATATGTTTCAAAAGCGATTCAATCATAAATATCAATCATAGACGGCATAAATGACCCATACCACTATGTCGCCATACTAGTGATACAATCACATCCGCAATTTCGTATCGGAAATTGGATTCCATCATGAGTCGAGGCAAGGGGCAAGCTCCTCTCCATTCGAGACACTCTAGCAAATGTCCCAGGATTGCACACAGCGGTCCTTGGAATCGGCTGGGCCAGTCCTCTCTTACTTTTGAGGATTGGCAATTCCTGAACACACGTTTCCCGGTCCTTACAGACCTATAATCGAGGCGCCTCGCATTGCAACAACCACACAGGTGAAAAGTAGATATAAATGTCAGGGCTGGTAGGTCACTGACACCACCATAGCTAGAAAGAAACGTCGTGTTCTCCCAGCGGTCCTTCTCCCGTTTTTGACTCATACCGAGGTGTGAGGCTCGCGAATCCACATTATACACAAAGCTACGTCACACAGACCATGCTTTGGTCATCAACCACAAGACTTTGCTTTGCAACAGAAGCCTTGATCATATGCCACTTAGGCGTGCCACACAAGCAATTCACTCCATGCGACTGATTTCTATCGATATATAACCTCTAAGCGTGTACGTCTCAGAGAAGGGCGTTAAGCAAGAGAATAAATTCTCCATAGCCAAACAGATATATATTTAATAGAGATCAATCAGCACAGAACAAAATCCAAAGTCGGACACTCAGCCCATTTACAAGTTCGTTCTGGGTTTGAACGAAGCCGGAGGCACCATATTCCTCGCATATCCGCACAATCAACAATACGTCTGGACGGCTACTACTTCAGCTCCTTCAAGGTAGCTACTCCAATCACGAGAGTGCCCATCCATCCAATGTGAAGATCGTCGGTCTTGAACCGTCTTCATCTCTTCGACTTCTCACCGTCGATCGATTATTTGGACTGAGAATTAACTCGGCCTTTTCAAATAATCCACATATATTTAGATTTTCAAATCAATTCTTAGCATGGTTAAATTACTTAACATTCACATTTCAGTTCCTTAGTATAATTTTCATGTTAAATACATTCAACTATCACATATCAAGCAAACACAACAAAATTGGTTTATTTCCACTCTATATCATTTATAATATTTTGTAACGATATATTGCCATTTTTATTTATTTAAAAACGACCACATTTAATTAAACGATGTTACAGGTCATGCCGAGGAACTGGCGTTGTTTTTCACTAAATTTGTTTTACACATATCTGAAAATCTAACTGTTAGATCTTCACAAATTTTATTTCACTAGAAAGATCTTTTCAACACGAATCCAACGGTTTAAGTCTTGGGAAAATCCGACGGTCGGATTTCCCACACTAATCGTCTGAAGTTACGATTTCAAAATACGAACTGCAGCGTCGTTATTCGATTTAATTTAATTATATTTATATTTACATATAAATATAATCGATTCTGGCATTGTGTTTCTTCGTATTTGAATTAGACATTCCAGAGCATCCAACCGTCGGATCTTTACAAAGTTGGTGCCGTTGGAAAGATATTTCCAAGGCACACCCAACGGTTGCGGTTTCGGGAAAATTCGATGGTTGGATTTCCTGCACTAGTCGTTTGAAATCACGATTTCAAAATACAAAATGCACGACCATGATTCGTTTTAATTTTATTTATATTTATATAAATATATAAATATAGTTCATTCGACGATTTCTATATCGTTTTTACTTCAAATATTTCACTAACGCCTTTAAATTTTGGAAAATTTCGCCATAACCTCCTTTGTAAGGGAGGGGCTGGGAAAATTCCCAAATAGCCACATGGGCGTCTCATCTCAAAAAGAAAAAGAAAAAGCTATGCGGCTAGCCAATAGGCTCACAAAATCATCACCCAAGAAAAACAGTAAACATGTACCAATTTGTTGGGCACACAATTTTATTCCTCTTCTCTAGCCTCTTTGCGATAACCTGTTCAATAAATATGCATGTACATATGTGCAATTCTTATCACTTACAATTTTCCATTCAACTTCATATTTGATTATTTTGGTTTAAAGTCACCATTCATTCTAATGTTGCATACACAAGCAAAAAATCATATCATTAGCTAATTGATGAATATTTCAACTCATGCATATTTATTTTAACAAGTGGTTATTTTTAACACTTCACATTTCAAAAATGATATTTTTGGCGGACAAAAATATATTTCAGCACATGATTATTTCATTTAGTTCCTATACATGTTAAAAATAATATTCATTTCACAAATATTTATTTCGACACTCGTATATTTTTAGCAAATCACATACGTGATAAAAATGATATTTTTATCATCTAAAATATTTACTCAACACGTGAAAGTTTTTAACACTTCATAATTTCAATAAAAATGTAATTTTTTTTGTTCGATCTTATTATTCAACACATGAACCTTTTCAACACACGCACTTCTCAACACATGAGCATTTCCACACATGAGCATTTCCACACATGGATATTTTATATAGTTTGTTCAAATAAGAAAGATGCAATTTTTATTGCTGAAACAATTTATTTATAACGCGAATATTTTACATACTTCATATATATTATATAAATGTGATTTTTCTTGTTTAAACACTTTATTCATTCAACACATGAATTTAATTTTCAACACATTACTTCTCAACACATGAGCATTTCCACACATGGATATAGTTTCAACACATGACTTTAGTTTCAACACATGAAAATAATTTCAACATATGAAAATAATTCTAACACATGAATATTATTCAAAATTTCGGCAGCAAAACGCCAGGGTAGTTAAAACAGGCACTGTCCCGAGTACGGCTCCTCGCTCTAGCTTAAAACCTCGCGGTTTTTGACAATGGGGATTTCATGCATCTAGTTCGCACGCAGGAGGCTTGTTTTATTTTCATTTCCACAATTATTTCGAAATTGTTTCATTCACCAATTATTTTTTTTCAACCACAACCAAACAATATCAACCACAAACAATTCTATCAACCATTCGCATTATTCACCAAATTTTTCACACCAATTCACAAACAATAAATATCGTCCATGGTTTGTGGACGAGGGGAGTATATATATATATATATATATATATATAATTTCTATATTTCACTTGCATTTCAACACATATATCATTTATACAATGCATGTATAATTCATACTTCGCTCATATAGCTTACGCAACGCATGTACATGAGGTATACGACACGTGTATAATTTATATTTCGCTTATATAATTTATACATGACATTTCAATTCATATTTTCAATTTAGAATTCTCACATTGGTTGTCGAGGTGCAAAACTCCTAGCGAGCTCAGAAAAATCCGCGGTCTCTTCTAGGTGGTAGAGAGCCTCTTGCGGTCACGATGTTTCCTATTTCATTGAATTTCGTCAACACACCATATAGATATGATTTTCCAAAGTTTGCAACAATTAAAAGTGTTATTTTCAATTCAATTAAACTAAAGCTGATACCTTTCAGAGATATTCAAACTAGGTTTTGAAAATTCGTGAAATCCGTAGCACTTCGTCCCGGTCACGTTTTATGACGTCGAAGAGGGTGGAAAGGGCTTCAGGCGCAGGGGGGTTTCGTCGGGATCGGTGGTTGGATCTGGCGGTGGCGGCGCTGGGAAGTTGCTGACTTTGAGGGCGTCGTTCTCCTCGATGGGGCGATGAGGGAGGTCGGGGGTTGGTCGGATTTGAAGAGGAGAGGCGGCGCTGTCGAGTCTGGGTGGTGGCGAGGTCGGACGTGGGCTATGGCGGCGGCGATTTGATCGGGAAGGGGGAGCGACGTGCATCGTTCATGGAAGGGGGGAGGTTTCTGATTTTTTTTTAATTTTTATGAATGGAGAGATTCTATTGGCCGAGGGTTTTATTAAATTTTAAAATAGCATTTCTCCACATGGACACCAATTCAAACCCAATGACTGTCACGCCTAGCTAAATATCCCCATCCCGGACACAATGGAACATGTTTCGTAGGCCAATTCGATCGTTATAGTTAGTTATTTTTCAAATTAAAGTATAAAACATTTAATATTCAATTTGAACATACATTTCAATTTGCCAGGGACACAAACTGATTCGAAAAATTCCAGAAAAATAAATCTAGCTATGTTTTGACTCTACGGTCCCAACAAAACCAGTTTCGTCGAATTCTGAGATCGTTTGAAAAATGACCATTTTCTAGTCGATCCAATTTAATAGAAATCGACCAAACACATTTTCTTTTGCCACGCTCACATACTAGCTTCAAAAATTATGAAATTTGAAATCTAGCAATAGTTTGACATCCCGGATCGAACAAAAGTGGATTCGTCGAATTCCGAGGTCGTTTGCAAAATGTCTATTTTCAAGGACTATATATTCTATATAGAGACCTTTCTGAAAATTCATTTGGCCATAACTTTTGATTCCCACTATGAAACTTCGATTTTTCAGATACGTTAGAAAGATATTCATAAACAGATTTAAATATTTTTCGTTTCACCAAAATCCATTATATTTTGCACCCGGTGCAGTCAGTCAAAGTCTGAATTCAATTTTTCAAACAGCCCCACTATTTCTAATTCACTATTTTATTGAAATATTCTATTTCAATTGTTTAAATTCCTTTGAAATAACCAATTTAAAATTTTAAATTGGCTAGTATTTTCCGGGTTGTTACATCTGGGTTGCATAGTTAACCTAGGGAAAGACACCAGGGAGAGATAGTATACGTATATGAGAGCGCGTATTTGTGATATTTTGGTTTTCAAAAGCTATATATATATATATATATATATATATATATATATACACCAGTACACATGCACGTCCGATGGACGTGCGCATAAATATATTTGACCATTGCTGGAATTGGTGTTTAAAATGGAAAATTGCTTGTCTATAATTTTAAGGTAGTGCAGCTCGGAAAAAAAACGTGAAGCAGGAGTAGTGTATGCGATGCTGAGACGTGCAGTATAAATTAAAGGCGGAAGAGTCTAATAAGAAGAAAAAAATGCGGAAAGTACATTATCTAGAAGCGATGTTAGCCACGTTCACAATATACATTGATGGTAAATTAAGTGTAGCTGGAATAAATGTAGGAGCATAAATGACAGCAGTTATCAGTTTGAAACAAACGATGAAAGGTAAAAAAATTATTATTCAAAGTAAAACATTACAGCTGCAGAAAAAAATTATTTTGACAGTAAAGAAATAAAGAACGACAGTAAGATTGGAAGATGCTATCAGCAGCAGTAGTTTCAACGGTGACATTTTGCCTCTAAATCAGCAAAAATCCTGTTAATTTCTTCAATCTGAGAGATAAAGGAGAAATATGATGGACAAAAAAGAAAAATATGATGAACATGTAGGCTCTGGAGTAGTGTACAGTCAATTTTCTACGGTTTCAACACCATATTTTTGGCAGTAATTAAGGGGTTTGTAATATTCAGATAGGAACATATAGGCTCTGGTATGGCATCATGATGTCAATCAGTGGTTATCAGTTTATATACATCACGTGTATATTTAAGCGTAATTGTATATAACTGGAAATTTATATATGTTGTTGCTAATCTATTGAACTGCAGAAAGAAGCAAATGGGATAAAACAGTAAAATTACCTGGTACAACATGCTTAGCATCATGTTCTGACAGTTGGGTCCGGGTATGTGCTATGGCAGCTTGTCTACGGTTTGAACGCCTAGTCTGTCGAGTACATCGACGTCTTTCCATTTGTTGTTGGTTCATACTGTCGGGAAGATGAGATGGTACGTAAATAAAAGATTTTAGTAGCAAAGGAGAGTGGTATGCAGTTATTAGTAGCGGAGTGAGTGCGTGAATACCGGAGTGAGCAATGAATGAATTGTGTAGTCATATATATAGAGGGGCAGAAAAGTAAATATGGATGAGTGGGTAAACACCAATAATTTAGGATCATAGATTTAGAATAACGGCTAGCAGGAAGCATAAAAAAATAGCTGTTAAAGCAAAAATTGCGAAAAAATGGCTGATGGGCTTTATAACGGTTATTATACTCTCTACAATCAAACAACAGCAACTGATTTTTCAGTCCAGAATTTTGTTTACATATAAAAGTAACTAAAAAGTGAGATTTTGCAAAGACGTGAATGGGAAAAAAATGGTGAGTCAAAGAACTATTAACGGATTCAACCCCCAATGTACACTACCTTATACAGAGAAGCAGGAGAAAAACAGTTATCAAAAGCATCAATAATATTTATGGTATGTTTAAACAACTGTAAAAAAAAACGGTTAAAATATGTGTACTACGTCTTGCAGACTTAATGTTTGAAAACCCAAATAGAACATGCATGAGTAGATTTAGTTACACAAAAAGACAGAAAAGAAACCACATTACATATTTAGCATTCTGTGTTAAATTCCTGTTATTCTTATGCAAATTGTAGTGCCATCTTCGATCATTTAGTTTAAAAACATGCTAATTAAGTTCATGTATAATACAACCAATGGTGTGCAGATGTGATTCACTGTTTCAGATCTTAAAAAAAGCAATAAAGTTAAATTGAAGTGATCAAAAAAACTCACAAATCAATCCCAGTTGACAAATTCGAGCATACAAAGTGTCAACTGTCAATTTGGAATCATCATAATCGTCCATCCGAAGATCGGTAGAATATATCTGACAGTCGCAAGCATCTCATTCTCCTCCATGCCATCTTTCGCTATACTCTTCACCTCACTTGTGGCCATATTCTATGAAACTTCTAGCTGAAGCTTCATAACCACATTCATCACCTGTTATTCAAACATGTCTTTCCCAGTCACATTTTCCTTTTCCGACACTTTGCAAAACACGTTGCAAGTAAACAATATTCAACACACGATGATGAGCTAAAGAAAATGTAAGTAGACATGGCATGCAAACACACAATAAAATAGAACTATTGAGTGAGAAATAATTATCCGACCAAAATACGTGTGGCAACTACGTCTTGCAGACATAATGGTTGAAAACCCAAATAGATCATGCATGGGTAGATTTAGTTGCACAAAAAAACAGAAAAGAAATCACATTACCGATTTAGCATTATGTGCTAAATTCAAACACATCAGTAAAACGTTCTAGCAAAGTGAGAATCAAAAAACAATGTAATACTAATTCAGATTCAATGCATACGGAAGCAAAATTCTCACGACAGGAATGTTGTCAATAATATATTAACTTAATTACATAATAGAGCAAAGGGGTCATGGTGGTTGTTCAAACAGGTCATATTTTTAACTTAATAACTGTACAGTGTAGAAACGCATATCTACATATGAATAGGACAAATGCAATATTATATACAAATATATTAATACCACCCAAAGCATAGTAGTCATTCGATGTTACTGTGTTGCGTAAATATTAGAACTATGGTCAAGATTTAACTATTTTTATTACTTACATGGACTCTTACAAAAGCACACACCACTCCGTAGGCTATGTAAAAAACATATTCAAATAGGAAAGTATGGTTTCTATACAGCACAATGAAGAACAAATGAGAAACGCGCATAGCTAATTTGCCAAAGAAAAAATGAGCAGTTTTGAATGTGGTTCAAAGAAAATTGTAGTAAACCTCTTTCGTGCTTAATAAATTTTCATGGATTAGTAGGTAGAGACACTTTCGAAATAAGAAGAAAACACATATATCATGTGTATAAGAACATAACGGTCATCATGTAATTATCCATTGGCTACAAATGAAACATTACAAATAGAATGTAAAAAAGATAAAAAGAAGAAAAGGAAAACAGAGACAATAGTTTGATGCAACTTATACTGTTAATGATTGAAATAATTTATTGGTAGTAAATAGAGTTGATATTTATAAATAAATATATCATGCAACTGTTATAGCCAAAAGAAATTTTTGACATGCTCCTAAGCATATAGCAGCAGTTAAAAATTATGCGCCTACCAAATCTGCATAATCAGGTTAACTTCATGATGAAGATCATAAATCATAGTTAATAGAAGCAGTCAATGAAATCTACAATCTACGAACAAATAATTTTAGAATGAACAATGTACTAACAAATAAATATTCTATGATCAAACAATACCTTCTCTTCCTTTACTACTCAGTGATCAGGATGAAGCCCCTTACGTTTCCAAATTCGTTGTAGTCCAAGTCCACTCATTTTCCAATCCGCTTCTTATTCATCAGTTGATTACTGAAGGTCGACCTGAAGGCATAAGCGATGTCATGGATTTTTCTGCAAATTAAAGAGTATAAACTGTCATTTTTAAAGCAATTAAAGAATAAATCAATGTTAATTGAACAAAAAACAATTAAAGCGAACTCAGACCTATAACAAAAGCAAGTTGTTTACCCAAGTAACAACGGGTGGAAACCTCGCCAATCTTCATCGCGAACCCCATGCATATCAACATTGGGTTGGAAGAAGAAGAAGAAAACATAGTCCAGCTAGCATAGGAGGTTGAGCCGTTACTTCCACTGCAAAATTGTGGCATCAAACGGAGTAATTAATTGAGTAAATGTGATAGTTAAGAAGGAAAATAAATAAATAGAGGTTAAACTAATTTAAAGAAAACGAAAAAAAAAACCAAGGTTGGCTTTTCGCTCCATCAAGGAACATAGGCAAATTGCCCGGTTGAATTTTGGACATGTCATACGCGTCCAAAACACCACTTGACCAAATTTGCTGTCCAGACAGTATGGGTTTTACAAATAAATTCTGACTTGTATGATGCACAATGACTGAACAAATAAATTTTGGGGATGTTAACACAAATCATAATTTTGAATGAAGCTAAATACATATTGAATTGAGCATTAATGGTTATATACATTTTGAAAACAGTATGGTGCGTTTAAAGTCAGAACAAATTAGCAGGTAAGAAACTTATCAAGTCAGTAAATATATATGTTTTATTTTTATGCATCTTTGGTATTTTGCTGTCAAACAATTTAAGCAAGAGTTGCTACCCCATATATATTGCAACAATATACGGAATTACAGCAAAATAGGAAGTAAAAACTTATCAAATCAATTACAAATACCTGTAGACAATCGTACCGACGGACAGGAGGATGAACTGAATGGATCTGAAATTAAGAGCGGTGAAATCGACATGGTCGGCAACTGACAACAGAAAAAGCAAAATAAAATAAAAAACACAGAAGACCGATGTAGACCGAAACCGATTACAAACTTATCAATGCAAAACGCAAAAGAAAATAGGATATACAAACCCTATGCATAGGCAACTGGTGAACGCTGGCCTGCTAAGATATTTCCTTTTTGGACATTGTCTGCCATAGGAAAAGAAACGAACAAAACTTAAACAAACAAAAGCACAAAGCAATTCAAATTAATTACAAATACCTGTGAACAATCAAACCTATGGACATCCGGATGAAGTGAAGGAATCTGAAACTAAGAGAGGTGAAATCGGCATGATTGGATGGCGTACGTACCGATTTTGATGCAGATCTTGTAGGACGGGTTGGGGCCATCAACTGGTGCCAGATTTTCCGATTTCGTTGATTCATCTCAGATCCAGAGCATGCGTGTCTTTCTACCATTATTGACGCGGCGTTGTTTTGGAAAAGTGGGAGAAAAGGTTGAAATAGCAGTGGAATGAGAAACGGGAAGGACAGTGGGAAGAAAAAGGAAAATGGGAAGAAACCGTGAGAAGTGTGGTAGTGGGATTAGAACGTGGATAAAAGAAATGACATATATATCCTCCTTTCTTTTGTACGAATCAATCCTTTGTTTATATGTGAATGGGTAAATCGGGAAGTTTAAAAAAGCTTCACCATGGGAAGGTATTTGTATTATTAGTATATATATATATATATATATATATATATATATATATATATATATATATATATATATATATATATAATAATAGTATATCTAAGGATGGAGTCGCACTGCACTGGCACCACTATAGAGATGGTTAATCATTTTCTCCTTATAGATTGAACAATGAGCTGACATACGAGGGGTACTGGTTGAGGAGCTAATAATGGGAATGCTCCTGATATGAAGATGATGTGTAACGACCCGTATTTTACACATCATAGGATTGTAGAATATTTATTTCTTTCACATGTGAAGTCGTATGGTCATGTAACTTTAGGAAACATCTATTAGAGTCATTTCCCATGTTCATGATTTTTGTCGATTTTTAAATGACCATTTTGCCCTTAGTTGGTACTGTTTTGGCAATAACTTTTGACTGGAAAGGAATTTTGACTTGAAACCACTTCCATTGGATTCGTTTAATGGTTTACCTTTCCATGGAGTGGTCATAATAGCCAAACGGACTTACCGTTTGCGAGATATGGCTGAAATAAGGTTTGGAGGGTGAAAAACTGCTTAACCGGGCCAAATCGGGTGATTAGTGAGTAGGCCCATAACCCATTTCGGGATTGGGGTTATGGGAAGGCTGAATAGAGATGGAGAATCATTCCATTTCAGTTTTCTAACCTCCACTTATCACCAAGAAATCCTAAAAATGGCCTCCAACCTCTAAATCACCTCCAAATCATCTTTTGGTCAAGGATTAAGCTTAGCAACATCTAATCAAGGGAGATCTACACCAAATCAACATTGGGGCTGCTGTTTAGTATTGGGATTTGCATCAAATCAGAGATTTATTTTAGATCTTAGTTTATTCGTGGCTAAGGTGAGTGATTTGCCCAGTTTTGCACTAATCATGGCTAATTAAGGGTAATTAGTGTTAATTAGCGAATTTATACACTAGTAAAATTCGGGAAAAATATTTATAAAATCCGAAATGATATTTTAGACCTCTGATATGAATTTGGGTTAATTTGGTTAAGTTTTGCTAATCATATCATGAGTTTCACCTAAACATGCTTAAGGGAAAATATGGGGTTTCGGGTATGTTTGATCCATTTTAACCTATCATATTGTTGTTTTGATGTTTGTGGTTGATTATACATGTTTCTATGGCTGTATGACATGCTTTGTGATTGATTAGAATAGTTGGAATGGTCGAAAACGGCGTCGAGTGGCGTAAACAACTCGCTGGACAAGGTGCAGGAATTCGGATCGGATGGGGATTGAGGGTCGATCTGATTGCCCTATGGGATCGTGGGACATCACCTCGAGTCAAGTCATCTCCTCCGAGCCGAGCTATCTGCGCAGGGTCCACGAACTTCAACCGTGAACTGCCTCTCGTACCCGATCCGCTCATGTTTCGCACCCCGATCCGACCAGAGGGAGGTAGCATCCACGATCCACTTGTACTCGAATGCTCCGACCCGAATGCCCGCCCACGAGTTGAAGGCACCATGAACCTATCTGAAGAGAGCACCCGATCCGAACCGTGGCAAGCTAGAGACCTCGAACCGATCCGCCAGGGGTGATGACGACCCGAACCGATCCAGTGAAGAAGGGGCATTCTGGTCCGAACCGAACTGATGATTAGGGGGAGATCTGAACCGACCCAGTATTGACCAATAACCCGAAATGCAAAGGTAGTCCAATATGGGAAGTTAGAGCTCAGGATCCAGTTGGGAACCGATGAGTTCACTTCATGGTTGGGCTTTGCTGCGGGACGTGTGCTAAGGAGCTGTCGACGTTCATAACTTCGATCCACTACTAAAAATGAATGATGGGCTAATTATCAGTGCAGTAGAGTCATTGCGACTCGAGGGGCAATATGATGGTAGCAAGACTACGTTATCAGTGCAGTAGAGTCATTACGACTCGAGGGGCAAGGTGATGCGTAGTAAGACTATAAGCCAGCGCAGATGGGGTGAATAACTCCATGGGGCAAGTGGACATAGTAAGGATTGGTAAGGCTATGAGCCAGTGCAGATGGGGTGAATAACTCCATGGGGCAAGTGGACATAGCTAAGGATTAGTGGCTACGTTATCAGTGCAGTGAAGCCACTTTATGACTTCATGGGGCAAAGTGATCGTAGCAAGGGTGGGTGATCGAAGTGGTGAATATCTTACGCTTTACGCATTGAGTGAGAGATGTGAGGATGGATGCTATGTTTGATTGTTTGCCATTACTATGACATGCACACCTCCCCCACCTCCGTATCTTTACATTGTTTGATATGGCACCTTAGAGTGTTGTACAGTATGTATTGCTAACTCTTTGGTTGCAGGTCCAGGTTCAGGTATGTTTTAGTCTACCTGTTATTGTTCACTTTAGATGCTTATCGCTCATACCAGGCTTTATGTCTGACCCATAGTTTTATGTCTCCTCTTATTACTCTGGGTGCTCACACGAGCAGACTAGAGACAGGTTAGCTAGTGATGCGCGAGTAGCTGATTCGGAGGCGGGAAGGAGGCTTCCACGTATGATATATATATACACACATTCTCCCTGTGTCGGTGGTGGTCGCTACTTGGGCATTAGTAGTGTACCTCCTTTATCTTGCTTTTGTTTTGAGACAGTTTGGAAAGTTGTAATAAGCTATACTTTGGATTTCCGCTGCTATGATGCTTAGTTCTGGTTTTTAGCTTATGCACTGTCTCCCCTGTTTTATGTCAAGTATGTTATTATTATATTTTGTTCTATGCGTTGTGAGACATTCTATAGGTTCTTTGTAGTTCATTTCCTTCTTCCTTTTCCCTTCTGACGACCCGTTCCGTGCTAACTAGACATGTGTACAGCACACCTTTGGAGAAAACGTCGGTTGGTGCGAGGCGGGCCGTCACACTTGGTATCAGAGCTCTAGGTTGCGTAGTTAACCTAGGGGAAGACACCAGGGAGAGATAGTACGTATATGAGAGCGTGTATTTGTGATTACTTTGGTTTTCAAAAGATATATATATATCCTATTGGTAGTATAAGAATGAAGTCACACTGCACTAGCACCACTGTGGGGTCATTAATCATTTCCCTTTTTCAGATTGACGATGAGCCGAGACACGAGGGGTGCTGGTAGAGGAACCAAATATGGGAATGCTGCTGACATGAGGGCGATGTTTACTGACCTCATGAGAGACATGCTTAGAGAAGTGCAAGAGGCAGCTCCCAATCCCGGAGTTGGTGTTGGCCCAGTAGTGCAGGCGCCTAGGGTCGATTTCGCCAAGTTGTGCAAGGATTACACTAACCTTGGTGGGAAGCCGTTCCACGGGACGGAGTCGGCCACAGATGTTCAAGACTGGATGGATAGCTGTGATCGTATCTTCGATGACTTGGGTCTTGAGGATACGATGAAGAGAAGGCTAGCGTCTCGTCAGCTACAAGGGCGAGCGATGAATTGGTGGAATGCCATTAGAATAGCTACTCCAGAGGACCAGGTTACTTGGGTTCAGTTCAAGGCTCACTTTAGCGAGAAGTTTATTCTAGCTGCCCAGAAGTCAGTATTGTTCAAGAGGTTCTTGGAACTCAAGCAGAATGGGAGGGCAGTTTCTGATTATGTTGCTGAGTTCGACACTTTGTCGAAGTATGTACTGTCTCTCATTGACACTCCTGAGAAGAAGAATGAGAAGTTCATTACTGGTTTGGATGGATACTTGGGGGAAAGGCTTATCAACCACATCGATGAGACTTTTGAATCGATTGTGGGGAAAGCTTTGAGATCAGAGAGTCTTTACCCTAAGTCAAAGACTGAGGCTGCATCCGCAGAAGGGCCAAAGCCCCAAGCAGGCGGTGGAAGCAAGAATAACTCCCAGAATAAGAGGTAGCAGGACCAATCTAAAGGTGGCCAGAAAAAGAACAAGAAGGAGGTTGAGTGCTTCAGCTGTGGTAAGAAGGGCCATTATGCTAAAGAATGTCGGGCCAAGCCTGCGGAAAGGAAGTGCTACAACTGTGGTCAAGTGGGACATCATAAGGATAAGTGTCCGCAACCTCTTAAGGAGAAGTAGATTGTGAAAGCATATGCTATTGATGCTGTTCCTTCTTCGTCGAATGCCCCAATTGCGGCGGAGAGTGGAAAGAATGTTCTTATTCAAGGTATGCTTTCTATTTATGATGTACCAATTCGAGTTTTGTTTGATACTGGGGCTTCCCGTTCCTTCATATCTAGTGAACTGATAGATAGGTTGGGACTGGAACCCAAGATAGTTGATAGACCATTGGTTGTGACGAACCCGATTGGTGGTTCGACTAGCCTTAGTATGATTTGCAGGAATTTGGTCTTATCGAGTCATGTATGTATGTTTGTTTGTGATTGCTTTGTTTTGGGCTTTACTGGGTATGGCATTATATTGGGAGTCGATTGGCTCCAAAGATACGGGGTGGTGGTAGACTGTGAGGGCTTTTTGGTGACAATGAGGGCGGATGATGGGCGGAGGGTAGTGTTTGGTAGTCTACCTAGTGATGGGGTTATGGCTAGTTTTGTAAATTCCCTCGACATCCCGCAGGATGAGTTGTCAGATGTGCCCGTGGTTGGCCAGTATCCGGACGTCTTCGAGGAGGTGACCGGGCTTCCACCACACCGAGAGATTGAGTTAGGTATTGATTTAGTGAAAGATGCCAGACCTATAGTGATGCCACTTCGTCGCATGGCACCAAGGGAGCAGCGAGAGCTCGGGGTGCAAGTTAGCAATCTCTTGAAGAAGGGATTTATTAGAAGGAGTGTCTCCGAGTGGGGAGCACCAGTTGTGTTTGCCACTAAGGCAGATGGTTCCCTTCGTTTGTGTGTGGACTATCGCGAGTTGAATAAAGTGACGAGGAAGAATAAGTATCCTCTACCACAGATAGATGATTTGTTTGATCAATTGGAAGGATCAAGAGTGTTCTCCCAGTTGGACCTCGCGACAGGATTTCATCAGCTTCGAGTAGCAGATGAGAGTGTTCCGAAAAAGGCATTTAGGACGCCGTCTGGATTTTATGAGTGGTTGGTCATGCCATTTGGGTTGACCAATGCACCATCCTATTTTGTTGATCTTATGAATCGAGTATTCAGAGATCATTTGAATAAGTTTGTTCTTGTGTTCGTGGACGATATCCTTGTTTATTCAAGGACAGAGGAGGAACACAAGGGACACCTGAGGATAATGATGGAGGTGTTGAGGAAACACCAATTGAAAGCGAAATTCTCTAAGTGTCACTTTTGGAGAAGGGAGGTGAGATTCTTGGGTCATGTTGTTTCAGAGAGTGGTATTGCCGTGGACCCTGCGAAGGTGGCTACGGTACAGGATTGGCCTACGCCCAAGAATGCAACAGATGTAATAAGTTTCTTGGGATTAACTGGATATTATCGTAAGTTTATCCAGGACTTCTCCAAGATAGCAGCACCGTTGACTCAGTTGACTAAGAAGAATCAGTCCTTCATCTGGGGCGGAGTGTGTAAGGATGCCTTCAAGAGTCTAAAGGAGAAGTTGACGCGTGCGCCAGTGTTAGTCATTCCTAAAGGGATTGAAGAGATGACGGTATACACGGATGCTTGTGGTACCGGACTGGGTGCTGTATTGATGCAAGGGGGTAGGGTTGGAGCTTATGCTAGTCGACAGCTAAAGCCGCATGAGAAGAAGTAACCTACCCATGATTTGGAATTGGCAGCGATTGTGTTCGCATTGAAGATGTGGAGACACTATCTCTTGGGAGAAAGATTTGAGTTGTTCACCGATCATAAATCGTTAAAGTATCTTTTTCTCTCAGAAAGATCTGAATCTCCGTCAACAGAGATGGTTAGAGTTCTTGGCTTCGTATGATTTTGATATCGCATATACACCTGGGAAAGGTAATGCGGTAGCCGATGCCTTGAGTAGGAGACATGCCAGTTTAGGGGCAATGTTTCTTGAGTGGAAGCAACTGGAGTACATCGCGGGGTTTGATTTCAGACCAAAGTGCGAATTGGATCCAGTTATGCTAGCTAGTTTGATGATCAGACCCACTATGATAGAGCGGATTAGTTCCAGTCAGAGGGACGATCCTAATATATTGGAAATCATCTCCAAGTTAGAGATGCACATCGACGGTGAGGAGACGAATGTGTATGGGCTTGATCGAGATGGATGGCTTCGGAAGAATGGAAGACTAGTTGTGCCCAACGTGGATGGTTTGAAGGATGAAGTGCTTAGAGAATGTCATCACTCAAAACTGACTATACATCCCGGTGGTAATAAGATGTATCGAGACATGAAGCAAACTTACTACTGGGAAGGGATGAAAAGAGACGTTGGGAAGTTTATATCCAAATGCATGAATTGCCAGCTAGTTAAGGCCGAGCGAAAGAAGCCTAGTGGGTTGTTGCAACCATTAGAGATTCCCGAATGGAAATGGGAGCAAGTCTCGATGGATTTCATCGATGGTTTACCAAGGACTAGATCGGGACATGATAGCATTTGGGTAATTGTGGATCGATTGACTAATAGCGCAAGATTTATACCAGTCAAATTGACCAGAACGGCAGCCAAGTTGGCAGAATTGTATATGAAGTGGGTAGTGAGATTCCATGGAGTACCCAAAAGCATTGTGAGTGACCGAGACCCGTTGTTCACTAGTGGGTTTTGGAAGAGCTTACAAGAGGCTCTAGGGTCAGGATTACATCTCAGTACCGCATATCGTCCTCAGACCGACGGTCAGACGGAGAGGGTGAATCGTATATTGGAAGATCTCTTGAGAGCTTGTATATTGGATTTTGGTGGATCATGGGATGACCATTTGCATCTAGTAGAGTTTGCATATAATAATAGCTACCAATCCAGTATCGGTATGGCTCCATATGAAGCTTTGTACAGAAGACCGTGCAACTCACCATCATGTTGGATAGAGACTGGCGAGAAGTTTGTGCTTGGACCAGATGTGGTGAGGGAAACTTCCGATAAGATCAAGATCATTCAACAACGAATGAAAGCCGCCCAAGATATGCAGAAGAGTTATGCTGATAAGAGGAGAAGAGATTTAAAATTCTCCGTTGGTGACTTGGTGTTTGTCAAGATTTCTCCATTGAAGAGCGTAATACGATTTGGCAGGAGAGGCAAGTTGGCACCAAGATTTGTTGGCCCATTCTCTGTTCTTGAACTAGTCGGGAATTTGGCATATAGAGTTGGCTTACCAGAGAAAATGGCGGGAGTTCACAATGTATTTCATGTTTCCCAACTGAGGAAGTTCGTTCACGACTCAGATATGACTATTTCACCTGATCAGTTAGGGGACTTCGAAGTAGAACCCGAGGCGGTTGGGAACCGCAAGCCGATTCGTATTGTGGGGCACGATACAAAGCAACTTCGAAGGAAGGCGGCGCAACTAGTCAAGGTTCAGTGGGGCGAGAGCGAGAACGATTGTACTTGGGAAACAGAGGAGAGCATTAGGAAGGCGTATCCAGAACTCTTTGCCTGGTAAGACTTACTTCATAATTTAGTTATTCTGCTTGCTAGGATAGACTTGCCTCACTTGTTTTGCATGTTTGATTGTTGTTTTACGGTTGATAGGCATGCGGGAACCTTTGTGTGTGTTTTGATTAAGGAATTTCGGGGGCGAAATTTTTTAAGGGAGGGGGGGGGGAAGAGTGTAACGACCCGTATTCTACACATCATAGGATTGTAGAATATTTATTTCTTTCCCATGTGAAGTCGTATGGTCATGTAACTTTGGGAAACATCTATTAGAGTCATTTCCCATGTTCATGATTTTTGTCGATTTTTAAATGACCATTTTGCCCTTAGTCGGTACTGTTTTGGCCATAACTTTTGACTGGAAAGGAATTTTGACATGAAACCACTTTCATTGGATTCGTTTGATGGTTTACCTTTCCGTAGAGTGGTCATAATAGCCAAACGGACTTATCGTTTGGGAGATATGGCTGAAATAAGGTTTGGAGGGTGAAAAACTACTTAACCGGGCCAAATCGGGTGATTAGTGAGTAGGCCCATAACCCATTTCGGGATTGGGGTTATGGGAAGGCTGAAATGAGATGGAGAATTATTCCATTTCAGTTTTCTAACCTCCACTTATCACCAAGAAACCCTAAAAATGGCCTCCAACCTCTAAATCACCTCCAAATCATCTTTTGGTCAAGGATTAAGCTTAGCAACATCTAATCAAGGGAGATCTACACCAAATCAACATTGGGGCTGCTGTTTAGTATTGGGATTTGCATCAAATCAGAGATTTATTTCAGATCGTAGTTTATTTGTGGCTAAGGTGAGTGATTTGCATAGTTTTGCACTAATCATGGCTAATTAAGGGTAATTAGTGTTAATTAGCGAATTTATACACTAGTAAAATTCGGGGAAAATATTTATAAAATCCGAAATGATATTTTAGACCTCTGATATGAATTTGGGTTAATTTGGTTAAGTTTTGCGAATCATATCATGAGTTTCACCTAAACATGCTTAAGGGAAAATATGGGGTTTTGGGTATGTTTGATCCATTTTAACCTATCATATTGTTGTTTTGATGTTTGTGGTTGATTATACATGTTTCTATGGCTGTATGACATGCTTTGTGATTGATTAGAATAGTTGGAATGGTCGAAAACGCCGTCGAGTGGCGTAAACAACTCGCTGGACAAGGTGCAGGAATTCAGATCGGATGGGGATTGAGGGTCGATCGGATCGCCCTATGGGATCGTGGGACATCACCACGAGTCAAGTCATCTCCTTCGAGCCGAACCATCTGCGCAGGGACCACGAACTTCAACCGTGAACTGCCTCTCGTACCCGATCCGCTCATGTTTCGCACCCCCGATCCGACCAGAGGGCGGTAGCATTCACGATCCACTTGTACTCAAACGCTCCGACCCGAATGCCCGCCCACGAGTTGAAGGCGCCATGAACCGATCTGAAGAGAGCACCCGATCCGAACCGTGGCAAGCTGGAGACCTCGACCCGATCCGCCAGGGGTGATGACGACCCGACCCGATCCAATGAAGAAGGTGCATTCTGGTCCGAACCGAACTGATGATTAGGGGGAGATCCGAACCGACCCAGTATTGACCAATAACCCGAAATGCAAAGGTAGTCCAATATGGGAAGTTAGAGCTCAGGATCCAGTTGGGAACCGATGAGTTCACTTCATGGTTGGGCTTTGCTGCGGGAGGTGTGCTAAGGAGTTGTCGACGTTCATAACTTCGATCCACCACTAAAAATGAATGATGGGCTACTTTCTAGTGCAGTATAGTCATTGCGACTCGAGGGGCAAGGTGATGGTAGCAAGACTACGTTATCAGTGTAGTAGAGTCATTACGACTCGAGGGGCAAGGTGATGCGTAGTAAGACTATGAGCCAGCGCAGATGGGGTGAATAACTCCATGGGGCAAGTGGACATAGTAATGATTGGTAAGGCTATGAGCCAGCGCAGATAGGGTGAATAACTCCATGGGGCAAGTGGACATAGCTAAGGATTAGTGGCTACGTTATCAGTCCAGTGAATCCACTTCATGACTTCATGGGGCAAAGTGATCGTAGCAAGGGTGGGTGATCGAAGTGGTGAATATCGTATGCTTTACGCATTGAGTGAGAGATGTGAGGATGGATGCTATGTTTGATTGTTTGCCATTACTATGACATGCACACCTCCCCCACCTCCGTATCTTTACACTGTTTGATATGGCACCTTAGAGTGTTGTACAGTATGTAGTTCTAACTTTTTGGTTGCAGGTCCAGGTTCAGGTATGTTTTAGTCTACCTGTAATTGTTCACTTTAGTTGCTTATCGCTCATACCAGGCTTTATGTCTGACCTAGAGTTTTATGTCTCCTCTTATTACTATGGGTACTCACACGAGCTGACTAGAGACAAGTTAGCTGGTGATGCGCCAGTAGCTGATTCGGAGGCGGGCAGGAGGCTTCCACGTACGATATATATACACATTCTCCCTGTGTCGGTGGTGGTCGCTACTTGGGCATTAGTAGCATACCTCCTTTATCTTGCTTTTGTTTTGAGATAGTTTGAAAAGTTGTAATAAGCTATACTTTGGATTTCCGCTGTTATGATGCTTAGTTCTGGTTTTTAGCTTATGCACTGTCTCCCCTGTTTTATGTCAAGTATGCTATTATTATATTTTGTTCTATGCGCTGTGAGACATTCTACAGGTTCTTTGTAGTTCATTTCCTTCTTCCTTTTCCCTTCTGATGACCTGTTCCGTGCTAACTGGACATGTGCACAGCGCACCTTTGGAGAAAATGTCGGTTGGTGCGGGGCGGGCCGTCACAATGATGTCCTCTGACTTCATGAGGTAGATGCTTAGGGATGTTCAGAGGGCAGTTCCTAATGCTGCAAGTGGTGGTAGTGCAGCAGTGCAGGCGCCTAGGACCGATTTCTCCAAGCTATGCAAGGATTACAGTAGTCTTAGTGGAAAGTCGTTCCATGGAACGGAATTGGCTACAGACGTTCAGGATTGGTTGGATAGCTGTAGCGTATCTTCGAAGACTTAGGTATCGAGGATGCGATGAAGAGAAGGTTAACATCCCGTTAGCTGCAAGGACGGGCAATGAACTGGTGGAATGCTATTAAGGCAGCTACCCCTGAGGATCAAGTTACTTGGGATCAGTTTAAGGTCTGATTTAGTGATAAGTTTATCCCTGCTGCTCAGTATTTAAAGTTGTTTAGGAAATTTCTGGATCTTAAGCAGAATGGTAGGGCGGTCTCGGAGTACATTGCTGAGTTCGATACTTTATCGAAGAATGAATTATCCCTTATTGACACTCCCGAGAAGAAGAATGAGAAGTTCATAACAGGCTTAGATCAGTACTTCAGGGAAAGTCTTATAAACCATATTGATGATACTTTTGGATCGATTGTTGGGAAAGCATTGAGGTCAGAGAGCCTTTATCCTAAGCCTAAGACTGAAGTCGCTGTTGTATCTGCAGAGGGGCCAAAGCCGCAAGCAAACGGTGGAGGCAAGAATAATTCTCAAAATAAGAGGAAGCAAAACCAAGCTAAGGATGGTTAGAAGAAGAGCAAGAAAGATGTTGAGTGCTTTAGCTGTGGCAAGAATGGCCATTATGTTAAAGAATGTCGACCAAAGCTAGCGGACAGGAAGTGCTTCAGCTGCAGCCAAGTGGGATATCACAAGGATAAATGTTCGCAACCCCTAAAGAGAAGCATATTATGAAAGCATATGCTCTTAATGCCTTCCTTCTTCGTCGAATGCCCCAACTGCAGCGGAGAAAGGAAAGAATGTCGTCATTCAAGGTATGCTTTCTGTTTATGATGTTCCTGTAACACCCCACCTCCGTTAAGGTCACTCACAAAGGGAATGCCTTAACTTTGGTGGAGCATTTTAGTAAACAAAAAAGAAACTTACAAGACAGATAAAACAGTACTTGAAAATTTTATAACTTTATTACAACAGAAACCAAAATAAGCTTGGTTACATCCTTTCAAATCACAATATCAGAATTCAAGTACAAAATATCAGTCTTGTACAAAAGCCTTCAGAATGCATAGTTTAAAATCATAATCCCCACGGAAGAAGACAAGCCATACTTTAAGCACTTCAAGCGAAAGAAAACTGGATCAAGCTAGAGTATTCCCTTCTACAAAACCTGGGGGGGTGAACGGAAGAAAGGAGGCGAAACAACAAGGGTCAGACAAAAAGTCTGGCAAGTCCAGTGATTTTCAGTTATGAACAGATAATAATAACATTACATGAACATAAAACGGGATGAGAGATAACTGTAACAGGTGTAGCGGATATAACAGAAGAACAGAATGACATAAGCTATTTCTTTACACTTCTCTGCACTAATACTAGTATAACAGAATTAGGTGTCACCCTAATGTCTAAACTGAAACAGAAACGGGTACAGAATAATTTCCACGCTAGTAATGAGCCTTTACCACCCGATCAGAAACAGAAACAGATTAATCCCTATGGAAACAGAATGTAGCATTAGGTGTACACTAGTAATTGGGCATTTACTACCCGAACAGACGGTACCAAGCAGAAACAGACAGGTGTTGCCACCCCACAGAAACAGACGGTACCAACAGAAACAAACAGAACTAAGTGTACCCTAAAATCCTACCCCAAGCGATCGGCTCCCTAATACATAAATACCCTGTGCCAGCCCCACAAAAGGGTGTATCATTCCCTAAAGTGGCAACCTTTGAATGACACAGACCTATTTATAGATGTCACGGCGTCTTACATCCTCAGAGGCAGACCGAGATCCATGCACGCACATGACCCGGTTGGAACGCACCATCAACACCCCTCGCCATTATCAGAATGAACCGCATATAATTAGTTCAGTAAGCGTGCCCGGACCCTACGTACTGTTGGGTCAAAGTTTTGACACCAGAAAGGGTTACTGACTAATATGGGTACCAAACAACAGATGACACAAGTAATTCCCCTCCTAACCTTGTGTCCCCAGACTAACAGATTTCAGATTAACTTGTTTACAAGTTTCAGACATACAGAATTCAGATCAACTAGTTCACAGATCAGATAAGTTTTCAGACTAACGGATCAGATATATGGATTTAACAGATTTACAGATTTGTCTAACTTTGCAATTGGGCCTACAAATTCACGGAACAGATTCATTAAATTTACCAGTCTAGTGGGTTTAATCCTATCCGCCCAACACGTTTTAGACATCATATTTATCTCAGATTTTCATTAATTAAATATTAATGCCCAGACCTCTCACATTAGACTGACAGTTTGCGGCTACTGGTTAGGCCGGTTGGTTCCGGGCAGGTTTCTGTCGCAAACTGAGTCTAACCACGGGTTTCAAGCATGTTATGACTAACTTCCTACATTAGAACCTATTGTTTGCGGCCCATGGAATATGCCGGGCGGTTTCGGGCAGAATTACGCTGCAAACTCATTCTAACCTCGAGTTAGCCATGTTTATCCTTGCGGCCAATTAATTAATGATTTACCATTTATACCAACGCCTAATATACATGTCAATTATTCATAACTATAGCTAATTCAGATTATGTCTATAGCGGACTAATTAAATCAACTCAACAGATATAGCAGATAACAGATTTTTCAGATTAGGCGACTTAACGGATTTAGCAGATTAAGCAAACTAGCAGATTTAGCAGATAACAGATTAGGCATCTCAACAGATTTAGTTTAGCAGATTTGGCATTTTCAGCAGACTTAGAAGATGACAGATTTGGCAGATGAACAAATCTAGCAGACTAGGCAGTAGAGCAGAACTAGCAGATTAAGAAATATAACAGAACTAGCAGATTAAGCCAATATAGCAGAACTAGCAAATTAGGAAATATAACAGATTTAATCATTCCTTAAAGTTTTACAAACATATCTTGCCTAGTTATAAATTTGGCCTAAGTTCACATGCATAAATAATAGTCATGATTCACAATATGATCATATACCCAATGTTTGCATTAAATTTACATAGCACAGATTATGGTCATAATTTACCATATATCATATGTTTCAATTTTTATTAAACTTGCATAGTACGGAAGATCCATATATAAATTATACCAAATATAGCCATCGATTACTATGCATGTCATATATCCCAAAGATCCCTTACTTAGGTGTTTATTTACATTAATAGATACCCTACTTTTATGTAAATCTTTATTCCTAAGCCATATTCTCTTTATCTCAAATCATATGTTCAATACCCTTTATGTTATAAATATAACATGTCCAGTCATATGTCTCAGATTTATGTTCTAGCTACAGTCCATGTTCTTTCCTCAAATCAGTCACCTATTGGTCATGCCCAATTTATGCATCATTCATTTTATTGTCCCAAACATTTTAGCGTATGTTAATCTCTTATGAGATTGGCTCAGGCTCGCGGTAGCCTGGCTATAAAATAGAAAGAGGAAAGAGGTACAAAATAAGATCTAAACAAAACAGAACAGATATAACATCAGATTCAGATTTACAGTTCATGTCACAATCAAAATTAACGTTTATATCGGAAAATAACTGCACTTGCCTTGGTTGAATTAAAGAAAGAATTTAAATTGTTATAGAATCGTTGTAGAAGCTTTAATTTCTAATTTGAATTGAGTTGCTTAGGTTGATGTTGGTTAGCTTCTAGTTTTGATTCCAATAGAGTAGCGATGCCATTTTTATTTTTATTAGAACAGAGGTAGAGTAGAAGCAGAATAGAATTGTGTGTAGAGAAGGCTAGGTCTTAGGATGTATTTATAGGTGTAGGAACTCATGTAGGCCCTCAGATTAACCCTAGAACTCATCAGGTCCGTCCAAACACGTCACAGCCCTAAAAATCGCACACACACGCACCAGGTTCGACCAGGGAGGTCGACCCCCAGGTCGACTACCCAGTCAACCTGGTCTGGGGGGTCGACTGCCCAGTCGACTCCCCAGTCGACCTGGGTCCTGGGGGGTCGGCTGCCTAGTCGACCTGGGTCCTGGGAGGGAAATTTCCCGCCCAGCCCGCTTCTGGGTTTGAATTCGAATTTCGAGCTGTTTTCGATTATGAAAATTTCTGAAACTTCGGAGGGTCATATCTCCCTTATACGGACTCCGATTTTTGCAAACTCGGACTCATTTCCAAGAAGAATTCTAAGACGAACGAAATGGCGCAACCCATTTCCCTTGATTCTTATTTTAAAAATTAATTATCCTCTGATTTGTTACTTATACATTCACAGAAAGTACGGGGTGTTACATTCTCCCCTCCTTAAAGGATTCGTCCCCGAAATCTTTAAGTTGAGAAGTATGTGTCCTACCATCCAACATCCATCTACTCAATCATCAATCACTGGCGTCCATTGTCCTTAGAAACTTCTAATGTTGTATGAACATATGCAAGGGTGTGTGTATATGTTCCTTATCTAGTGCAAAGATCAGGCGGTCCACTGATTCAGTTGACCTCCTTAATGCGAATTATGCCAGTGCCATGAGTCCAATATGTATGCAAATTTTCCTATTTGATACATATCATTTCTATATGAGTGAACAACCATTCAGTCATATGCAACATCCATGTGCTGAGTCAATCATTTTGCATCCCCAAAAATTGAAAAATGCTCACACATCCATATGCAGTATGAGAGTGTTTTCGAGCCTATCTAGTGTCTAGTGTGTGTATATGCATCCACGAGCAACCACCAGCAACCACTTGCAACCACCTGCAACCATCAAACATAACATGTCTCAAACACATGTTTACACCGATTAGTTTCTACCTAAAGTTCTAAGATTCGATCGATAGGATACAGTTGAATGATGGAAGCGAGTACAGATAAAACAAAAACTTGGTTCCCATTAGACATGGGTCCTAAGTATCGGCCCCGAAGACCGAAACCAACATCAAATTGACACACAGAGGATTACCCTCTTTAGATAATGTTAAAGTGGAAATCTTATCCTTATCTGAAGTATTCAGATATTTATAGATTACTGGTACAGATCAGGTTACTGAACTAAGCATGATAAAACCCAGAATGTATGCGTCCTACTTGACGCCTAACACAGTTATCTCTCAAACCCCAATCTATCACAATAGATGAGTCGTAACCCTTATAGGTCTGAGTCTACAGCGGAATCAGAAATAATACTAGTATTAAAGTGCAGAGTATCGATTACAAAATCAAAATACCAAAATCAGAAAGAGTCTTAACTCCATAATCAGATAAAGAAATTAAACCTACTATAGGAATTGTCCTATTTCTATCCTAGCCACTAGCCTCAAGATTGTTCGCCTGCTCTCCTTGCCCTCGTTTCTTCGGGCAGTCCCTAGTGAAGTGTCCCATCTCTCCACAGTTGAAGCAAGTGCCCTTTCTTTTTCTGCAATCCTTGTTCAGATGAGTCGAGCTCCCACAAGTAAAGCACTTTTTCCCCTTCTTATCTTCAGACTTCTCATCCTTCTTTTGTGTTTCCTTTTTGGGCCCTTCTTTCTTATTCTGTGGTTCTTCCTTCTTTGTCTCTTTCGGGCCCTTGTCTTCTTCGTGCAGTAGTGCCATATCCACCAATTTCTCGTAAGTCGCTCCCATGGGTACTTGGGTCATGGCTAGGCTGTGTAGTGGCTCGTTCAGTCCTTTAACAAAGTGGAGAGACTTTTTATGCTGAGTATTAACTAAATCCAATCCGAACCTAGCCAGTTGGTTGAACTGGTTGACGTATTCCTTGACCGTCATACTTCCTTACTTAAGAGATAAGAACTTTTCCAGTTGTAGACTTCGTTCAGCTTGCGAGAGGAATTTTGTCTCAAACCTTGTTTTGAAATCCATCCATGTTTCAACTGGCCTCTCGGCGTTAGTGACTTCGCACCAATAGGAAGCTTCATCTTTGAGCAGCCATACTGCCAACTGTACCTTCTACCTATCATCCACCTTGAAGATAACGAATAGATCCTCGGTTTCTTTGAGCCAGTTCCTCGCTTCTACGAATGATTCAGTTTCCTTGAAATCCTTTCCACCCATGGCCCTAAAATCTCTACAGATCTTTGAGAAAGTAATTGCACGAGGAGGGGGTGGAGGAGGGGGATCATTTGCTGGACCTGCGGCGGCGGTCCTAACCTCAAGATATTGACGAAACCAACCGGGTAAATGAACACCCTCTGGTGTCTCAGATGCTTCGGACATGCTGAAACGAAAAAGGAAAGATTCAATTAAAAAAAAGGACTGAAAGAAAGGTATATGGCTCTTCGGGATCATGTTTTCAAAATAAGCTTTATTTATTGAAAATACTTCCTTTCAAAACCTTTTTGAAAATAGTTTTCAAAAACTTTTGTCTAATCTGGTAACCTTTAGCTCTGATACCAAGTGTAACACCCCACCTCCGTTAAGGTCACTCACAAAGGGAATGCCTTAATTTTTGTGGAGCATTTTAGTAAACAAAACAGAAACTTACAAGATAGATAAAATAGTACTTGAAAATTTATAACTTTTTTACAACAGAAACCGAAATAAGCTTGGTTACATTCTTTCAAATCACAATATTAGAATTCAAGTACAAAATATCAGTCTTGCACAAAAGCCTTCAGAATGTATAGTTTAAAATCATAATCCCCCACGGAAGAAGACAAGCCATACTTTAAGCACTTCAAGCGGAAGAAATCTGGATCAAGCTAGAGTATTCCCTTCTACAAAACCTGGGGGGGTGAACGGAAGAAAGGAGGCGAAACAACAAGGGTCAGACAAAAAGTCTGGCAAGTCCAGTGATTTTCAGTTATGAACAGATAATAATAACATTACATGAACATAAAACGGGATGAGAGATAACTGTAACAGGTGTAGCGGATATAACAGAAGAACAGAATGACATAAGCTATTTCTTTACACTTCTCTGCACTAATACTAGTATAACAGAATTAGGTGTCACCCTAATGTCTAAACTGAAACAGAAACGGGTACAGAATAATTTCCACGCTAGTAATGAGCCTTTACCACCCGATCAGAAACAGAAACAGATTAATCCCTATGGAAACAGAATGTAGCATTAGGTGTACACTAATAATTGGGCCTTTACTACCTGAACAGACGGTACCACGCAGAAACAGATAGGTGTTGCCACCCCCACAGAAACAGACGGTACCAACAGAAACAGACAGATCCTACCCCAAGCGATCGGCTCCCTAATACATAAATACCCTGTGCCAGCCCCACAAAAGGGTGTATCATTCCCTAAAAGTGGCAACCTTTGAATGACACAGACCTATTTATAGATGTCACGGCGTCTTACATCCTCCGAGGCAGACCGGGATCCATGCACGCACATGACCCGGTTGGAACGCACCATCAACACCCCTCGCCGTTATCAGAATGAACCGCTTATAATTAGTTCAGTAAGCGTGCCCGGACCCTACGTATTGTTTGGTCAAGGTTTTGGTACCAGAAAGGGTTACTGACTAATATGGGTCCCAAACAACAGATGACACAAGTAATTCCCCTCCTAACCTTGTGTCCCCAGACTAACAGATTTCAGATTAACTTGTTTACAAGTTTCAGACATACAGAATTCAGATCAACTAGTTCACAGATCAGATAAGTTTTCAGACTAACGGATCAGATATACGGATTTAACAGATTTACAGATTTGTCTAACTTTGCAATTGGGCCTACAAATTCACGGAACAGATTAATTAAATTTATCAGTCTAGTTGGTTTAATCCTATCCGCCCAACACGTTTTAGACATCATATTTATCTCAGATTTTCATTAATTAAATATTAATGCCCAGATCTCTCATATTAGACTGACAGTTTGTGGCTACTGGTTAGGCCGGTTGGTTCCGGGCAGGTTTCTGTCGCAAACTGAGTCTAACCTCGGGTTTCAAGCACGTTATGACTAACTTACCACATTAGAACCTATAGTTTGCTGCCACTGGAATATGCCGGGCGGTTCCGGGCAGAATTACGCCGCAAACTCATTCTAACCTCGAGTTAGCCATGTTTATCCTTGCGGCCAATTAATTAATGATTTACCATTTATACCCACGCCTAATATACATGTCAATTATTCATAACTATAGCTAATTCAGATTATGTCTATAGTGGACTAATTATATCAACTCAACAGATATAGCAGATAACAGATTTTTCAGATTAGGCAATTTAACGGATTTAGCAGATTAAGCAAACTAGCAGATTTAGCAGATAACAGATTAGGCATCTCAACAGATTTAGTTTAGCAGATTTGGCATTTTCAACACACTTAGCAGATGACAGATTTGGCAGACGAACAAATCTAGCAGACTAGGCAGTAGAGCAGAACTAGCAGATTAAGCAATATAACAGAACTAGCAGATTAGGCCAATATAGCAGAACTAGCAAATTAGGCAAATATAACAGATTTAATCATTCCCTAAAGTTTTACAAACATATCTTGCCTAATTATAAATTTGGCCTAAGTTCACATGCATAAATAATAGTCATGATTCACAATATGATCATATACCCCATATTTACATTAAATTTACATAGCACAGATTATGGTCATAATTTTCCATATATCGTATGTTTCAATTTTTATTAAACTTGCATAGTACGGAAGATCCATATATAAATTATACCAAATATAGCCATCGATTACTATGCATGTCATATATCCTAAGGATCCCTTACTTAGGTGTTTATTTACATTAATAGATACCCTACTTTTATGTAAATCTTTATACCTAAGCCATATTCTCTTTATCTCAAATCATATGTTCAATACCCTTTATGTTATAAATATAACATGTCCAGTCATATGTGTGAAGGCAAGAAATTTCGCTCGGTCCGAACCAGTCGCTAAACCGATCCAGGCCGTTCGAAACGCCCTATCGTTTGAGAACAGGACAAATCAGTTTTAAACTTTCTTTAAAAATAGTTTTAATCTTTTAAAGAAAATCAGTTTAAAATATTTTTATAAAAATCTGTTTTTACTTTCTTAAAAAAAACAGTTTTATGCTTTTTAAAAATTTCAGTCTTAAACTACTTTTTAAAAATTCAGTTTTAAATCAATTCTAAAATTCAGTTTTAAATCAATTCTAAAATTCAGTTTTAAATCAATTCTAAAATTCAGTTTTAAATCAATTTAAAATTCAGTTTTAAATCAATTTAAAATTCAGTTTTAAATCAATTTAAAATTCAGTTTTAAATCAATTCTAAAATTCAGTTTTTAAATGTTTTTTTTTTTTTTTATAAAATCAGTTTACGCTATTTAAATACATAAAAATAAATTAATAAAACCAAAAAAAAACTTACAGAGGGGGGGGGTTTCTGCAGATCGGCGGAGGGCTCCTCGAACTGGGCGGCGGCGCTAGGGTTTTGAGGCTGAGGGGGTTTGGGCGCGGGTGGTCTCGATTTAGGGGATATCGACGGGGGGGGGGGGGGTTTCAGAGGAGAGAGAGAGCGCGAGAGGAGGGGGAGCTCGAGGAGGAGGCGCGGTGGCCAACCTGGGCGGCGGAGGCACTGAATCGGAGGGGCGTGCGTAAGTGAGGAGGGTCGGGTCTTTTTTTTTTTTTTATATATAATTTCATCTGTTCGAATGAAACGGGGGGGCCCTGGGGTAGTTAAGGAGAAGGGTTATGTTATTTTTTTTTCTATTTAATTATTTAATTCAATTTAAAGTTGACTCTCCGTTTTAACCCGAAATCAAGCCCATCGACTGTCGCCCCTAGCTAATTACCCCCATTCCGAACACAATGAGATATGTATCGCAAGCTGATTCGACTGTTTGAATCAGTTTTCGTTGAATTTACATTTAAATCACTATATTGAATTTTACGCGTACATTTCAAATTACCGGGGTCACATACGAACTTTAAAAATTCTAGAAAAATATTTTCTAGCTTCGTATTGACGATACGGTCCTAACAAAACTAGTTTCGTCGAATTCTGAGACCGTTTGAAAAATGGTCAATTTCCAGTCGAATAAAATCAACTGAAACTGGTCAAACGCGTTTTCCTTTGTCACGCTCACATATTGATTCGAAAAATTATGAAATTTGGAATCTAGCAATAACTTAACATCACGGACCCAACAAAACTGGTTTCGTCGAAATCCGAGGTCGTTTGCAAAATTGCTATTTTTAAGGGCCTTATATATATAAAAATATATATAAATTCCACAGCGACTATTTCTAATTTTAAACTGGACATATCTTATCATTTCTAAAGTGAAATCTCAGTTTGTCAACTTCGTTACCAAGATATAGTTATACAGATTCAAATATTTCTTGTTTCGTTCAATTCTGACTTATATTGAATTCTGTATATTCATTTGAAATTAGAAATCGAATTTTCGAACTACCGCGCCATTTTCAATTCCTTTTATAATTATATATAATTATTTTTATTCTAACGACGACGCGTATAATATATACGTTCGAATTATATTCAAAATAAATTTATTGTCGATATTATTTAAAATATTTCATTTTAAATAATCAAAATTCGCTAAAATTGCCAAAATAAAAATTTTAAACTGGCCCAGATTTTCGGGTTGTTACAATCTCCCCCACTTAAAACTTTTCGTCCCCGAAAAGGAACAAAGTCGAAAGTGGTTTGATTAATCAACTATACGTTCGATCTGGCTTCCATTCTCCAACTTTTCAGTTTCTGAGAATTTTCTAAAATCTCAAAAATTTGGCTAACACCCTAAATTTTTGAAAAATTTCGCCATAACCTCCCCTGCAATGGGAGCATCGGGGAATTTCAAATAGCTTCCCCGGTCCTTCAGATCTCAAAAAGAAAAAGAAAAAGCCAAGCGGCTAGCCAATAGGCTCACAAAATCATCATCACCCAAACAAAACAGGAAATTATGTAATAAACATGTACCTATTTGTCGGGCAAACAAATTTTATTCTCTGGCTCTAGCCTCCTTGCTATGACCTGTTCAATGATATACATGTATATGCAAGCAAATGCGACCAATTTTCAATATCGTTCAATATTTGATATAATTAGGCTAAATGGTTAAAAATTAGCAAACAACTAAACAAACAACACAAACATCAATCAATTAGTGAATTAGAGCTTCAAATTCATAACTTTGATATATATACAAAAAATCATGTTTTGATGCCAATTCACAACAATGTGTTCCTAACTATATAAGTTTTGGTTCTCACACCAGTCTAATGGAAATATATAGATATCACACCTTCGTTACTCGAACATGAATACTAATGACGACTAGTCAATCATCAGAATCATCTTCGGGCCACTAGAGTATGATTCTATATCTATCCAGTATATTAAAACTTCGAATACACGCGGATCAGACGTATACGCAAAATCTATATATACTGGACTGTCCAACTCAATATAAATAGATAATCAAATACGAATAATTGATTTAAATTTTCAAAACAAAAATTGTTTTCATTTGAAAAATATACTCTTCACACTCGTTCTAGGATACTACTGATCCTATCTCTAACGAGTTATTCCCATTGGATATTACTAATCCAATATCTGATGAATTCTTTCGTATGTTTCTAATGTGTCTTGTTCTCTAGCTTTGTAAACCAAAGCTCTGATACCAAATGTGAAGGCAAGAAATTTCGCTCGGTCCGAACCAGTCGCTAAACCGATCCAGGCCGTTCGAAACGCCCTATCGTTTGAGAACAGGACAAATCAGTTTTAAACTTTCTTTAAAAATAGTTTTAATCTTTTAAAGAAAATCAGTTTAAAATATTTTTATAAAAATCTGTTTTTACTTTCTTAAAAAAAACAGTTTTATGCTTTTTAAAAATTTCAGTCTTAAACTACTTTTTAAAAATTCAGTTTTAAATCAATTCTAAAATTCAGTTTTAAATCAATTCTAAAATTCAGTTTTAAATCAATTCTAAAATTCAGTTTTAAATCAATTTAAAATTCAGTTTTAAATCAATTTAAAATTCAGTTTTAAATCAATTTAAAATTCAGTTTTAAATCAATTCTAAAATTCAGTTTTTAAATGTTTTTTTTTTTTTTTTATAAAATCAGTTTACGCTATTTAAATACATAAAAATAAATTAATAAAACCAAAAAAAAACTTACAGAGGGGGGGGGGGGGTTTCTGCAGATCGGCGGAGGGCTCCTCGAACTGGGCGGCGGCGCTAGGGTTTTGAGGCTGAGGGGGTTTGGGCGCGGGTGGTCTCGATTTAGGGGATATCGACGGGGGGGGGGGGGTTTTCAGAGGAGAGAGAGAGCGCGAGAGGAGGGGGAGCTCGAGGAGGAGGCGCGGTGGCCAACCTGGGCGGCGGAGGCACTGAATCGGAGGGGCGTGCGTAAGTGAGGAGGGTCGGGTCTTTTTTTTTTTTTTTATATAATTTCATCTGTTCGAATGAAACGGGGGGGCCCTGGGGTAGTTAAGGAGAAGGGTTATGTTATTTTTTTTTTCTATTTAATTATTTAATTCAATTTAAAGTTGACTCTCCGTTTTAACCCGAAATCAAGCCCATCGACTGTCGCCCCTAGCTAATTACCCCCATTCCGAACACAATGAGATATGTATCGCAAGCTGATTCGACTGTTTGAATCAGTTTTCGTTGAATTTACATTTAAATCACTATATTGAATTTTACGCGTACATTTCAAATTAACGGGGTCACATACGAACTTTAAAAATTCCAGAAAAATATTTTCTAGCTTCGTATTGACGATACGGTCCTAACAAAACTAGTTTCGTCGAATTCTGAGACCGTTTGAAAAATGGTCAATTTCCAGTCGAATAAAATCAACTGAAACTGGTCAAACGCGTTTTCCTTTGCCACGCTCACATATTGATTCGAAAAATTATGAAATTTGGAATCTAGCAATAACTTAACATCACGGACCCAACAAAACTGGTTTCGTCGAAATCCGAGGTCGTTTGCAAAATTGCTATTTTTAAGGGCCTTATATATATAAAAATATATATAAATTCCACAGCGACTATTTCTAATTTTAAACTGGACATATCTTATCATTTCTAAAGTGAAATCTCAGTTTGTCAACTTCGTTACCAAGATATAGTTATACAGATTCAAATATTTCTTGTTTCGTTCAATTCTGACTTATATTGAATTCTGTATATTCATTTGAAATTAGAAATCGAATTTTCGAACTACCGCGCCATTTTCAATTCCTTTTATAATTATATATAATTATTTTTATTCTAACGACGACGCGTATAATATATACGTTCGAATTATATTCAAAATAAATTTATTGTCGATATTATTTAAAATATTTCATTTTAAATAATCAAAATTCGCTAAAATTGCCAAAATAAAAATTTTAAACTGGCCCAGATTTTCGGGTTGTTACAATATGTCTCAGATTTATGTTCTAGCTACAGTCCATGTTCTTTCCTCAAATCAGTCACCTATTGTTCATGCCCAATTTATGCATCATTCATTTTATTGTCCCAAACTTTTTAGCGTATGTTAATCTCTTATGAGATTGGCTCAGGCTCATGGTAGCCTGGCTATAAAACAGAAAGAGGAAAGAGATACAAAATAAGATCTAAACAGAACAGAACAGATATAACCTCAGATTCAGATTTACAATTCATGTCATAACCAGAATTAACGTTTATATCGGAAAATAACTGCACTTGCCTTGGTTGGATTAAAGAAAGAATTTTAATTATTGTAGAATCGTTGCAGAAGCTTTAATCTCTAATTTGAATTGAGTTGCTTAGGTTGATGTTGGTTAGCTTCTAGTTTTGATTCCAACAGAGTAGTGACGCCATTTTTATTTTTATTAGAACAGAGGTAGAGTAGAAGTAGAATAGAATTGTGTGTAGAGAAGGCTAGGTCTTAGGATGTATTTATAGGTGTAGGAACTCATGTAGGCCCTCAGATTAACCCTAGAACTCATCAGGTCTGTCCAAACACGTCACAGCCCTCAAAATCGCACACACACACGCACCAGATTCGACCAGGGAGGTCGATCCCCAGGTCTACTACCCAGTCGACCTGGTCTGGGGGGTCGACTACCCAGTCGACTCCCCAGTCGACCTGGGTCCTGGGGGGTCGACTGCCCAGTCGAATCCCCAGTCGACCTGGGTCTGGGCGGGAAATTTCCCGCCCAGCCCACTTTTGGATTTGAATTCGAATTTCGAGCTGTTTTCGATTCTGAAAATTTCTTAAACGTCGGAGGGTCATATCTCCCTCATACGGACTCCGATTTTTGCAAACTCGGACTCGTTTCCAAGCAGAATTCCGAGACGAACGAAATAGCGCAACCTGTTTCCCTTGATTCTTATTTTAAAAATTAATTATCCTCTGATTTGTTACTTATATGTTCATAGAAAGTACGGGGTGTTACAGTTCCTGTTCGAGTATTGTTTGATATTACGGCTTCCCGTTCCTTCATATCTAGTGACCTGGTAGATAGGTTGGGATTGGAACCCGAGAAAGTCGATAGAGCTTTAGTAGTGACGAACCCGATTGGTGGTTCGACTAGCCTTAGTATGATTTGTCGTAATGTGGTCTTATCGAGTCATGGATGTATTTTTGTTTGTGATTGCTTTACTTTGGGCTTTACTGGTTTTGGCATTATTTTGGTAGTCAGTTGGATCCAAAGGTACGTGGTGGTGGTAGATTGTGGGCGGAGGGTAGTGTTTGGTGGTCTACCTAGTGATGGGATAATGGCTAGTTTTCTATATTCCTTCGACATCCCACATGATGAGTTGTTAGATGAACCCTTCGTTGGTCAGTATCCGGTCATCTTCGAGGAAGTGACCGGACTTCCACCACACCGACAGATTGAGTTTCGTATTGATTTAGTGAAAGATGCCAGACCTATAGTGATGCCACTTCATCGTATGGCGCCAAGGGAGCAGAGAGAGCTCGGGTGCAAATAAGCGATCTTTTGTAGAAGGGATTTGTCGGAAGAAGTGTTCTTGAGTGGGGAGCACCAGTTGTGTTTGCTACCAACGCAGATGGTTCCCTTAGGTTGTGTGTGGACTACCGCGAGTTGACTAAGGTGACAAGGAAGAATAAGTAACCTCTACCGCGGATAGAAGATTTGTTTGATCAGTTGAGTGGCACGAGAGTGTTATCCCAGTTGGATCTTGCGATAGATTTTCATCAGCTTTGGGTGGAAGCTGAGAGTATAGCTAAAACGACCTTTCGGACGCCGTCTGGATTCTATGAGTGGTTGGTCATGCCATTCGGGTTGACCAATGCACTAGCATATTTTGTGGATCTTATGAATAGAGTATTCAGGTATCAATTGAATAAGTTTTTTCTTGTGTTCGTAGACAATATCTTGGTTTATTCGAGGACAGAGGAAGAACACAAGGAACATTTGAGGATAGTGATGGAGGTGTTGAGAAAACACCAATTGAAAGCAAAGTTTTCTAAGTGTCAATTCTGGAGGAGGGAAGTGGGATTCTTGGGCCATGTCGTTTCAGAGAATGGTATTGCTGTGGATCCTGCGAAGGTGGCTGCGGTACAAGATTGGTCTACGCCGAAGAATGTAACAGACGTAAGAAGTTTCTTGGGATTAGCTAGATATTATCGTAAGTTTATCCAAGACTTCTCCAAGATAGCGGCACCGTTAACTCATTTGACCAGGAAGAATCAAGCTTTTGTTTGGGACGAAAAGTCCGAGGTTGCATTTAAGAGTCTAAAGAAAAAGTTGACGTGTGCACCAGTGTTAGTCATTCCTAAGGGGAATGAAGAGATGATAGTATATACAGATGCATATGGTACCGGACTAGGTGTTGTATTGATGCAAGGAAGTAGGGTTGTAGCTTATGCAAGTCGACAACTGAAACTGCATGAGAAAAGATATCCTACCCATGATTTGGAATTGGCAGCGATCGTGTTCGCGTTGAAGATGTGGAGACATTATTTTTGGGAGAAAGATTTGAGTTGTTTACTGATCATAAATCGTTAAAGTACCTTTTCTCCCAGAAGGATTTAAATCTTCGTCAGTAGAGATGCTTAGAATTCTTGGCTTTCTATGATTTCGATATCGCATATGCACCAGGAAAGGGCAATGCAGTAACTAATGTACTGAGTAGGAGACATGCCAGTTTAGGGGCTATGTTTCTTGAGTGAAAGAAACTAGAGTAATCGCTACGTTTAATTTCAGACCATGGTGCGAATTGGATCCAAAAATGTTAGCAAGTTTGACGATCAGACCCACTTTGATTGAGCGGATTGGTTCCAGTCAGATGGACGATCCTAACCTGGGGGAAATCATCTCCAAGTTAGAGATGGGTATCGACGAGGAGGTAAAAAGTTATGGGCTTGAGTGGATGGCTTAGAAAGAATGGGAGAATAGTTGTACCCAATGTCAATGGATTGAGAGATGAAATGCTTAGAGAATGTCATCACTCAAAAATTGACTATATATCCCGGTGGTAACAAAATGTATCGAGACATGAAGCAGACCTACTACTGGGAAGGGTTGAAAAGAAACGTTAGGAAGTTTATATCCAAATGCATGAACTGCCAGCTAGTTAAAGCTGAGCAAAAGAAACCCATTGGTTTGTTACAACCATTAGAAATTCCAGAATGGAAATGGGAACAAGTCTCAATGGATTTCATTGATGGGTTACCAAGGACTAGGTCGGGCCATGATAGCATTTGGGTGATTGTAGATCGATTGACCAAGAGTGCAAGGTTTATACCCATCAAGTCGAATAGAACATCAGCTATGTTAGCAGAACTGTACATGAAGTGGGTAGTGAGATTTCATGGAATACCAAAAGGCATTATAAGCGACTGAGATCCGTTGTTTACTAGTGGATTTTGGAAGAGCTTACAGGAGGCGTTAGGATTAGAATTACATCTCAGTACCGCGTATCATCCTCAAACTGACGGTCACACAGAGAGGGTGAATCGAGTATTAGAAGATCTCTTGAGAGCTTGCATCTTAAATTTTGGTGGATCATGGGATGACCATTTGCATCTAGAAGAGTTCGCGTATAATAATAGTTATCAATCCAGTATTGGTATGGCTCCATTTGAAGCTTTGTACGGAAGACCGTGCAACTCACCACCATGTTGGTTAGAAACCAGTGAGAAGTTTGTGCTTGGGCCAGATGTGATAAGAGAAACCTCAAATAAGATCAAAGTTATTCAACAACGAATGAAGGCTTTCCAAGATAGGCAGAAAAGTTATGCTGATAAGAGGAGAAGAGATCTGAAATTCTCCATTGGCAACTTGGTGTTTGTCAAGATTTATCCATTAAAGAGCGTGATACGATTTGGTAGGAGAGGCAAGTTAACACCAGGATTTGTTGGTCCATTCCCAGTTCTCGAACAAGTTGGGAATTTGGCATATAAAGTTTTGTTGCCAGACAAGATGGCGGGAGTTCGTAACGTATTTCATGTTTCCCAGTTAAGGAAATTCGTGCACGACCTCGACGTGGCTATTTCACCTGATCAGTTGGATGATATCGAAGTAGAACCCGAGGCGGTTGGGAACAACAAGCCGATTCGTATTGTCGAGCACGATATGAAGCAACTTTGAAGGAATGCGGTGAATCTAGTCAACGTTCAGTAGGGCGAGGATGAGAATGACGATACATGGGAGACAGAGGGGAGCATCAGGAAGACATATCCAGAACTCTTTGTCTGGTAAGGTTTTTATTTTGATTTAGTCTTTCCTCATACTAGGATAGATTTGTTTTGTTGTTTTGCTTGTTTGATTGTTGTATATGGCTGATAGGCATGCGGGATCCATTGTTTGTTTCTTAGTTAAGGAATTTTGGGGGCGAAATTTCTTAAGGGGGGAGAGTGTAACGACCCGCATTCTACGCATCGGAGGATCGCAGAATATTTATTTCTTTATCATATGAGGTCATATAGTCGTGTAACTTTGGGCAACTACTATTGGAGTCATTTCCCATGTTCACGATTTTCACCAATTTTAAATGATTGTTTTGCCCCTAGCTGATCTTGTTTCGGCCATAATTATTGATTGGTAAGGATTTTTGACCTGAAACCACTTCCATTGGATTCGTATTATGGTTTACAATTCCGTAGAGTAGTCACATTAGCCAAACGGACTCACCATTTGGGATATATGGCTGAAACAAGGTTTAAAAGGTGAAAAACTGCTTAAGTGGGCTGATTAGGGTAATTAACAAATGGGTCCATAACCCATTTCGAGGTTAGGATTATGAGGAGGCTGAAATGAGTTAGATTTTCATTCTATTTCAGTTTTCTAGCCGCCATTTACCTCTTAGAAACCCTAACAATGGCGTCCAACACCCAAATCACCTTCTAATCACCATTTAACCAAGTTTTAGCCTAATCTACATCAAATCAAGGCAAATT
The DNA here is from genome assembly GCA_030737875.1 of Allium sativum. Lineage (NCBI taxonomy): Eukaryota > Viridiplantae > Streptophyta > Magnoliopsida > Asparagales > Amaryllidaceae > Allium > Allium sativum. Next base: position 696,000,153 of record CM060926.1, read on the forward strand.
AGCATCAAATTGGGAATAGAGCTATTGTGTTACATATAGATTCGACCCAAATCAGAGATAGTTTCAGATCTAAGTTTTATTTGTGGCTAAGGCGAGTGATTTGCATTGTTTTTCACTAATTATGGCTAATTAGGGTTGATTAATGTTAATTAGCGAAATTATAACTCAGAAAAATTAGGAAAAATATTCATAAATTCTTAAATATTATTTTCGGCCTCTGTTAGAAATTTGGGCTAAATTGGTTAAGTTTGGCTAATCCTATCATTAAATTTGCTTAAACATGCTTAAGGGGAAAATATGGGTTTTAGGTATGTTTGATCCGTTTTGACATATCAAATTGTTGTTTTGGTGTTTATGGTCAATTCTATATGTTGCTGTGACTGTATGGTATGCTTTGTGATTGCTTAGAAACAGTTAGAATGGTTGAAACACCGTCCTATGGTGTAAAAACAGTCGGTGGAATAGTTGCAGGAAAACTGTATGGGACCGGATCAGATCGCCCTCCTCCACCGAACTGACCCACTTTTGACTGGTGGCACCTAACCGACCCACTCGAGATTTTGGTACGGTGACTTGGCTTGGATTGTACGCCACGAACCAACCGGAGACTCATGAGCTGAACTCCCGACTCGAACCCCCTTCCACGAACAAGTGATGGAGCCACGACCCGAACTGATGTGCCACGAATGGATTTGAGGAACTCGACCCTACCCGGAGTGCTTGGGGAGGAGGACCGAACCAGAGGAGCTCGTCACGAACCGAACCGCTAGGGGATGTGGGCCACGACCTGGTGCTTGACCACGAGTGGAAGGAGACCAAAACCCGAGATGCAAAGGTAGTCCAAATGGGAAGTAGAACTCAGGATCCAGTTGGAAACAACGAGTTAACTTCATGAGTTGGGCTTTGTTGCGGGACGTGTGCAAAGGGGTTATCGACATGTAAAGCTTTGATTCACCACCAAGACGGATGTTAGGCTATGTATCAGTGTAGTGGGGTAGTTATTACTTCATGGGGCAGAGTGATCGTAGCATGGCTATAAGCCAGTGCAGTGAAGTCGTCATGACTTCATGGGGCGGGGTGGACATAGCAAGGACTAGTGGCTATGGATCAGTGCAGTGGAGTCGCCATGAATCCATGGGGCAGAGTGATCATAGCAAGGATTTGGATGATCAAAGCGGTGGATATCGTATGCTTTACGCACTGAGTGAGAGATGCGAGGATGCTTGCTATGCTTGATTGTTTGATACAACTATCACATGCGCACCCCTCCCTCGTATGTTTACACCATGTGTTAGTGTCACCTGTAACACCCCACGTCCATTAATGTCACTCACAAAGGGAATGCATTAACTTCCATGGAGGTTTTAAGTGAATATAGAACAGAAAAATTACAACAAGACAGATAATAATTATTACTTGGAAATCTAAAACTTTATTTTATTGCAGCGGAAATTAAACATGTTTTTTACATCATAAAACCATAAATCAGAGTCAAGTACAATATCCATCTTGATAAAACAAAATACATAATCCCATTACATAAATAGCCATTAAAGAAGATAACAAGCTGGACTTTACTTCAATGGTCCAAGCTTTCCAAAAGAGGGATAAAGCAATCCAATCAAGCTCCACTAGAGCTGGGCCCACCCTGAGGACCTGGAGGGGGAAAAGGATAGAAATAGAGGGGGTCAGACATAAAGTCTGGCTAGTATGATAATTCTAACAATACTATTATCAAAATAACTAGACTAAGGCATAAGCTGGAAAACAAGGAAATGTTTATGAACTATTGGGTATGGAAGAGAAGATAAAGATAACGTTAAAGGCACACCTAATTACTAACGAATAATTACTACACTGCACCACACCAGTCACTCTAAAGGTTGATCCCACTTGCTTCACTTAGAAATTATATAAATAGCTTTGTGTACCCCTAGCTGACTACATAGGTGCCGCCTGCCCCTATCTCCGCGAGGTGTACCCCACTACCCACTTTCGATCGGCTCCCTACTCGTAGATACCCGTGTTGGCCCCACAGTGGTGTGTATCACTCCCCTAAAGTGGCAACCCGATACAACTTGAGAATGCACGACTTATACCTACATGATGCAACAACGTCTTACCTACCAGCCCGAGTCCACACACGCATATGAAACCTGTTGGACTTGCGTTGCCATCGCTACCCCGTTTGGCCTCTTATAGTCCAACCCAGTATGCGTGTCCCGTCCTCGACTTGGGTCGAGCCCACAAAGATACGTTTGGGTTACCGGTTGAAATGGGCCCCAACTAGCTATCCATCTAAGCTTGTCCCTACTAGTATATCCCACTTAACCCTCTTCTTGGTCATGTTCATTTACATGTGTGTTTGGTTAAGTCTTACTAATCGTATTTCAAATGCCACTAAAGGCACCCACTAGATTCCTCATGCCACCCAAGGCACCTACTTAACCCCAATGTCCCACCTTACATGTTTATCTGGTTAAGTATTTCTTAATTCATTCAGGCCATAACCTCATAAAGGCCTCTCACATTAGACTGGCATTTATGGCAGCTGGATTTGCCTGGCGGGTCCGGGCAGTCTTACACCATAAAAGAGTCTAACCTCGTGTCTTTACAACTGTTATGCTTTAGTTTGGGCCTAGGACCTCTCACATTAGGCTGACATTTGTGACCACTGGATTTGCCGGGCGGGTCCGGGCAGTTTTACGTCACAAACGAGTGCAACCTCGTGTCCTAAGCATTGATTATAACTTATAATCTTTTACCCCAGTTTTGAATATATCCCTATTCAAATCATTAATTACTTCCAATTTTAATGATGTCCATAATTTACTCAATTATGGGCATCCACTTATGGTATGCAAAATCATATCAATTGCACCCCAATTTCTTAATATTAAATCCTTAATATTACCCCAACCCCACGTTATACGTTCACTTATTCAACGCAAAATTTACGTTAGACTCGAATAGTCTAACTCATAGCACAAAGATAGCTTATCACAACATATAGACAAATAAATTAGATCTAATCATAATAGGGGTGAAACTTGCATAAAACTACACATGTCATGGATCTAAAGGTGTCAACTTGTTTGGTTAAATGTCACAACTTACATAATATGATCATAACCCAAATTCATGTGTAAATTTGTTTATGCAACATAATGATGGTGTGAACTAGAATCTAACACAAAGAACTCACACATGTCATAGCATAATTCTAGGTCTTAATAGATGTCATAATTCTAGATCTAAATAGATGTCATAGGATATGTGAGATTATACATACTAATCAATCTAAACTTGCATAGGTACATGTTATTTATCATGTGAATCATCATAGCCCCAAACATATATATAACCAATATCATGATTTGATCATGCATAAGCTAACTATAACATAAATAATAACATCATGACTTTGTAACATCGCAACTTAGCATAGAGACTTGCAACAACATATATAATATCATCGTAGCATGATTTACAACATATAGGATATCATCATCACATAACATAGAATTTACAACATACATGATAGCATAAGGTTTACAACAACATATATGACAATTCACATCATTTCCTTATGATCCATATCACATCTTAATCTAATTAGTTTGCTAATAATCTTGTTAAGATCATCATACTCACAATTAGAGAAGAAAGCGAGTCTTTATTTGCTTTAGAGTTGAGTAGAATTAGGGTTTTGATTAGCTTTCTTCCTTCTGGCGGCGGCTACACTGAGTTCCATGGCGACGGTATGACGGTGGCTGTTATATTTTTCATGTGAATTAGAGTGAGAGACTACCTAGGTATTTACAGAGTTTAGGATTTATTTAGGCCGTCAGATCAACTCAGAACTAACCTGAACCATTTAATTTGCCAAATCATCCCTAAAGACACATCAGCAGCTCAAGATTGGGCTCAGTCAAACCCTAGCCGACTGGACCAGGTCGACACCCAGGTCGACTGCGCAGTCGACCTGGTCCCTAGGGTGTCGACTGCCCAGTCGACTCCCCAGTCGACCTGGGTGCTGGGCGGGAATTTTCCCGCCTAGCCTGTTTGACTTCGAATTTGAAATTTAATTTTTCTGAAATCTGTTTTGAATTTTCTGAAACTTCCGATGGCCATATCTCCTTCATACGAAGTCCAAATCACGCAAACTTGGACTCTATTTCAACCAGAATTCCGAGATGAACACAATGGCGCAACCCGTTTCCCAAAATTCTCACGTCTGAGATTAGTTATTCTTTAATTTGTGAGTATTAATATTAACAAAATTACGGGGTGTTACATTCTCCCCTCCTTAAAGGATTTCGACCCCGAAATCTTCAAGTCAAGAAGAATGTATATCCTATCATCCAATCGTCCATCTACTCAACCATCAAACACAGGCATCCATTGTCCTTATAGACTTCTAATGCTTTCATGTTTAAATGCATAGTGTGTGTATATGTCCGTAACTAATGCAAAATTAGGCGGTCCACTGATTCAGTTGACCTCCTTAATGCAAATCATGATAGTGCCATGCGTCAATTATGTATGCAAAAGTTCCTTAATGCTACATATTATCTCTATATGTATGCACAACCATCATCTGAATGCAGCATCCATATGATAAAAAGAATCCTCATACATCCATTTTACTGAATACATCCATATATATGCAATATGCAATATGAAGTGACTGAGCCCATCTATTGCCTAATAGTGTGTGTATATGCGTCCACGAGCAACCACTAGCAAACACTTGCATCCACTTTGCGTCCATTATACATAACATGTCTCAAACACATGTTTCAACCATAGGACAATCCTATCTAAAGGTCAAAGATAATAAAGAGAGGACATACTAAAGATAAGATAAGTACGAGCTAAGCGATAGAGGAGAGATTAAAAGACATACCCTCAAAAAGAAAAGGGTACAACGAACGCATCTTCGCTTCTGTCTCCCAAGTAGCGTTTCTCTCATCATCTCCCCATTGCACTTTGACTAATATGACCTCTCGATACCTCAGCTTCTTGATCTCCGACCTAAGAATGCACGTAGGAGCTCATCGAGTTGTCGCATCATGCTCTATCTCCACCTCTCTAAGCAAGTTCGGCTCTACCACTTCCGCGGTCTCGTGCAAGCACTTCCTCAAATGTGACACATGGAATACGTCGTGTACACCACTAAGTCTCTCAGGCAACTCCACTCTATACATCATCTGTCCAATCTTCTCCTTAATAGGAAACGGACCTACGAACCTTAGTGCAAATTTCCCAATGGACCCAAAGTGAACGACGTTCCGTAATGGAGACACTTTGACAAAGACCATGTCCCCAACCTCAAACTCAAGATCTGACCTCCTCTTGTCCGCATAAGATTTCTGTCTATCTTGCGCCGCCTTCATCCTTCTTCGGATCAAATCAATCTTTTCCGAAGTCTCTCTAATCATATCGGGCCCAAGCAAGATCTTATCTGTAGCTTCCCACCAACATGTAGGCGAACGACACGGCCGTCCGAAAAGAGCTTCGAATGGTGCCATACCAATGCTAGACTGAAAGCTGTTATTATATGCAAATTCTACCAACAGAAGATGCTCTTCCCACGTACCCCCAAAGTCTAGGATACATAGCCTCAAAAGGTCCTCTAGAATACGATTCACCCTCTCGGTCTGGCCATCCGTCTAAGGATGATACGCGGTGCTCACTCATAACAGAGTCCCAACCACTTCTTGCAAGCATCTCCAAAATTCACTAGTGAAAATAGGATCGCGGTCGCTCACTATGCTAGAAGGAACACCGTGCAAATGAACTATTTCTCGAATGTATACGAAGGCTAACCATGGAGTAGTCCTCTTACTCTTCACGGGAATAAAATGGGCGCTCTTAGTAAGTCTATCTACTATAACCCAAATCCCCGTATTACCCTTCCTTGATCTTGGTAATCCATCCACAAAATCCATCGAGACACTTTCCCATTTCCATAGTGGAACCTCCAATGGGTGAAGCAACCCACGGGTTTCTTTTGCTCCGCTTTTACTCGTTGGCACACCAAGCATCTAGCAACATACTTGGCCACATCCCTCTTCATACCGGACCAAAAGTAAACTCGCTTCATGTCTTTGTACATCTTGTCCCCGCCGGGATGAATGGTCATCTTCGAATGATGTGCTTCGTCAAGAATAGCCTTCCTTAGGTCATCGTCTTTTGGTATACAAAGTCTACCGTCCCTACGTAACCAACCCTTATCATCTAGGGTATACCTACGGAGATGGCTTGATGACTCCCCTCCTTTGAGCTTTTCCACTAACTCAACCAACTGTGGGTCGTCTCGCTGTGCCTCGCCAATCCGTCCCAAAAGCGTAGGTCTAACCTCTAAGGATGCTAGCAAACCGGGTACGAAGTCAATGGAAGGTGTAAAGTCAAACATAGAAATGAACTCTAAACTTTGTCGCTCAACAAACAAAGGACTTAAGGATAAGCTTTTTCTACTTAAGGCATCGGCCACTACGTTACCCTTGCCAGGGGTATATGCTATCTCGAAGTCGTAAGATGCTAAGAACTCCATCCACCTTTGCTGCCTTAAGTTCAAGTCCTTTTGAGAGAATAAGTTTTAAAGATTTGTGGTCAGTGAATAATTCGAATTTCTTGCCAAGAAGATAATGATGCCAAGACTTAAGCGCGAAAACAATTGCGGCTAACTCTAGGTCATGTGTAGGGTAATTTTTCTCATGCGCCCTCAACTGACTTCCACCATAGGCTATTACCCTTCCCTCCTGCATTAAGACTGCGCCAGTTCTGTCCCACAAGCATCGGTATAAATAGTAAACGGCTTACTCCCGTCTGGCAGCACTAAGACTGGGGCTGAGGTCAAAGCTCTCTTAAACGTTGGAACGCATCATCACAATCTACGTCCCACGCGAAGACTAAGTTCTTCTTCGTCAGGCGTGTCAATGGAGCTGATATTTTTGCGAAGTCTTTGATAAACTTCCTATAGTAGCCGGCCAACCCCAAGAAACTCCTTACTTCGGTAGCATTCTTAGGGACCTTCCAATCTTGGATGGCCACCACCTTCGCGGGATCCACAGCTATCCCTTCTTTGGAAACCACGTGCACTAAGAATCGCACTTCTTTCCTCCAAAAGTGACATTTAGAAAATTTAGCTTTGAGGCTATGCGCTCGAAGAGTCTCCAACACTTCCCTAAGATGTAGGGCATGCTCTTCTTCATTATTAGAAAAGATCAATATGTCATCTACATAGACCACCATGAATTTATTTAGGTACTCCCTAAACACCCTACTCATCAAAGTATGCGTGGGCGTTTGTCAAATCGAAGGGCATCACTAGCCATTCATAGAAACCGTCCGGAGTCCTAAAGGCAGTCTTGTCAATGCTATCCTCAACCACTCTCAACTGGTGGAAACCAGTGGCTAAGTCCAACTGCGAAAACACTGAGGCGCCAACTAACTGATCGAAGAGATCGTCAATCCTCGGTAGTGGGTGTCTGTTATTCTTAGTAAGCTTATTAAGTTCTCTATATTCCACACAAAGTCTAAGGGACCCATCCGCCTTTGTGGCAAATACTATTGGAGTAACCCACTCCGATATACTACATCTTATGAACCCCTTCTCAAGCAACTCCTTCACTTGCTTATTGAGTTCCGTCCTTTCACGAGGAGCCATGTGGCGTACTGGCAAAGAAACTGGTTTTGCATTATCCACAAGATATATTCAAAAATCTATATCATGCTTCGGAGGCAAGCCCTTCACCTCCTCAAACACATCGGAATATTCTCAGAACACTCTAACAGATTGTAGATTTTCCACCGACGCGTCAAGCGATTCTAAATAACTTAGCATAACGGAATTTATGGGATTACAAAAGATTTCGAGAGCGTTACCAAGGCGAGTCATGAGCCTAACTACTCTCCTTTCACAGTCAAGAACGGCCCCATTTCTGGATAACCAATCCTTCCCTAAAATTATCCCATAGCCCGTGAAGCCCAAAACATAAGCATCACATCTAAACTCAACGCTAAGTATAGAAATGTTCAAATCCAAACATATCATGGACAAATATGCTGAGCCCCCAATTGGATTCAAAACAACTAAGGGATCCTCTACTAAACTGGTGTTCAAGTGCAGTGATTCAACTAATGATGTAGAGATAAACGAATGCGATGCGCCCGAATCGAATAAGGTACGGACAGGATGATCAAACAGAAAAACTAAGCTTTCAACAGAAATGGTTCTACCTTGTTCTTGCAGCGGTGGGACCATGAGAGCCTGAACTTATCCCCTTGCCTGCCCTGGTGCCATAAGAAACTGCACCTATCCTCTCGAGGTAGACCCTGCCCTCTGCCCGTTCTTTTGGCAGTCCTTCACTAGATGTCCCGCTTCACCACAGTGAAAACAGCCAGTCTTCTTTTTCTTTCTGCAATCCTTGCTGAGATGGCCTGGTGTCCCACAGTTAAAGCATCTTTTCTTTCCTTTGCCATTATTGTCTTTACCACCCTTCTTGTTTTGCTGTTGTGGTTTCTTCTGATCCCCTTTCTTCTCGGGTGCCTTATTAGCGTTATCGCCTTTCTCCTCGTGCATGAGTGCCATGCCTACTAGCTTCTCAAAGGTGGCCCCTATAGGGATGTGGGTCATAGCCAACCCCTGCAATGGCTCATTCAAGCCATTAACAAACCTCGGAGCCTTCTTCTCCGGCATGTTCACTAAGTCCAAGCCAAACCTTGCTAACTGATTAAATTTGTCGACATATTCTTTCACTGGTGAGCTTCATTGCTTCAATGTCAAGAACCTTTCCATATATAGATTCTCTTCTGCCCTTGAGAGAAACTTTGCCTCAAACCTACGCCTGAAATCCGCCCAAGAATCAACAGGACGCTCCCCATTAGTGACCTCCCACCAAAATGAGGCCTCTCCCTTCATTAACTAAGCCGCTAATTTGACTTTCCTCCCTTCTTCTACTTCAAAGATTTCTAGCAATTCTTCCACCTCCTTAAGCCAATCTCTAGCTTCCACAAACGTTTCTGACCCTTGAAAAGGTTTTCCACCCATAGCGTTAAATTCCTTGCATGTCTTTGCAAAAGTATCAACGCGAGGAGGGGGAGGAGGAGGAGCGGGTGCAACTGGTGGTGGAGGAACATTGGCTTGACCTGCAGTGGCCCTAGCTTCTAATAACCTCCTATACCATCCTGGTATCGTTACACCATCCGGAAGGTTAAGATCTTCAGCCATGCTGAAACGAAAAAGGAAAGATTCAAAATGGAGAATTCGAATGATAAAGATATATGGCTATTGGGGATTATGTTTTTCATAAAAACTTTCCTCTTTAAATTACTCATCAAGACATGTTTTTGAAAACACATCTTCCAAAAATACTTTAGAAAAATAGTTTTTCTAAAAAATTTATCTGTTCTGGTAACCTTAAGCTCTGATAACACGTGTAACACCCCGCATCCATTAATGTCACTCACAAAGGGAATGCATTAACTTCCATGGAGGTTTTAAGTGAATATAGAACAGAAAAATTACAACAAGATAGATAATAAGTAGTACTTGGAAATCTAAAACTTTATTTTATTGCAACGGAAATTAAACATGTTTGTTACATCATAAAACCATAAATCAGAGTCAAGTACAATATACATCTTGATAAAACAAAATACATAATCCCATTACATAAATAGCCATTAAAGAAGATAACAAGATGGAGTTTACTTCAACGGTCCAAGCTTTCCAAAAGAGAAATAAAGCAATCCAATCAAGCTCCACTAGAGCTGGGCCCACCCTGAGGAACTGGAGGGGGAAAAGGATAGAAATAGAGGGGGTCAGACATAAAGTCTGGCTAGTATGATAATTCTAACAATACTATTATCAAAATAACTAGACTAAGGCATAAGCTGGAAAACAAGGAAATGTCTATGAACTATTGGGTATGGAAGAGAAGATAAAGATAACGTTAAAGGCACACCTAAATACTAACGAATAATTACTACGCTGCACCACACCAGTCACTCTAAAGGTTGATCCCACTTGCTTCACTTAGAAATTATATAAATAGCTTCGTGTACCCCTAGCTAACTACATAGGTGCCGCCTGCCCCTATCTCCGCTAGGTGTACCCCACTACCTACTTTCGATCGGCTCCCTACTCGTAGATACCAGTGTTGGCCCCACAGTGGTGTGTATCACTCCCCTAAAGTGGCAACCCGATACAACTTGAGAATGCACGGCTTATACCTACACGATGCAACAACGTCTTACCTACCAGCCCGAGTCCACACACGCATATGAAACCCGTTGGACTTGCGTTGCCACCGCTTCCCCGTTTGGCCTCTTATAGTCAAACCCAGTATGCGTGTCCCGTCCTCGACTTGGGTCAAGCCCACAAAGATACGTTTGGGTTAATGGTTGAAATGGGCCCCCACAAGCTATCCATCTAAGCTTGTCCCTACTAGTATATCCCACTTAACCCTCTTCTTGGTCATGTTCATTTACATGTGTGTTTGGTTAAGTCTTACTAATCGTATTTCAAATGCCACTAAAGGCACCCACTAGATTCCTCATGCCACCCAAGGCACCTACTTAACCCCCATGTCCCACCTTACATGTTTATCTGGTTAAGTATTTCTTAATTCATTCAGGCCATAACCTCATAAAGACCTCTCACATTAGACTGGCATTTATGGCAGCTGGATTTGCCGGGCGGGTCCAGGCAGTCTTACACCATAAAAGAGTCTAACCTCGTGTCTTTACAACTGTTATGCTTTAGTTTGGGCCTAGGACCTCTCACATTGGGCTGACATTTGTGACCACTGGATTTGCCGGGCGGGTCCGGGCAGTTTTACGTCACAAACGAGTCCAACCTCGTGTCCTAAGCATTGATTATCACTTATAATCTTTTACCCCAGTTTTAATATATCCCTATTCAAATCATTAATTACTTCCAATTTTAATGATGTCCATAATTTACTCAATTATGGGCATCCACTTATGGTAGGCAAAATCATATCAATTGCGCCCCAATTTCTTAATATTAAATCCTTAATATTTCCCCTACCCCACGTTATACGTTCGCTTATTCAACGCAAAATTTACGTTAGACTCGAATAGTCTAACTCATAGCACAAAGATAACTTATCACAACATATAGACAAATAAATTAGATCTAATCATAATAGGGGTGAAACTTGCATAAAACTACACATGTCATGGATCTAAAGGTGTCAACTTGTTTGTTTAAATGTCACAACTTACATAATATGATCATAACCCAAATTCATGTGTAAACTTGTTTATGCAACATAATGATGGTGTGAACTAGCATCTAACACAAAGAACTCACACATGTCAACATAATTCTAGGTCTAAATAGATGTCATAATTCTAGATCTAAATAGATGTCGTAGGATATGTGAGATTATACATACTAATCAATCTAAACTTGCATAGGTACTTGTGATTTATCATGTGAATCATCATAGCCCCAAACATATATATAACCAACATCATGATTTGATCAAGCATAAGCTAACTATAACATAAATAATAACATCATGACTTTGTAACATCGCAACTTAGCATAGAGACTTGCAACAACATATATAATATCATCATAGCATGATTTACAACATATAGGATATCATCATCACATAACATAGAATTTACAACATACATGATAGAATAAGGTTTACAACAACATATATGACAATTCACATCATTTTCTTATGATCCATATCACATCTTAATCTAATTAGTTTGCTAATAATCTTGTTAAGATCATCATACTCACAATTAGAGAAGAAAAAGAGTCTTGATTTGCTTTAGAGTTGAGCGGAATTAGGGTTTTGATTAGCTTTCTTCCTTCTTAGTTGGCGGCGGCTACACTGAGTTCCACGGCGACGGTATGACGGTGGCTATTCTCTTTTTCATGTGAATTAAAGTGAGAGACTACCTCGGTATTTATAGAGTTTTGGATTTATTTAGGCCGTCAGATCAACTCAGATCTAACCTGAACCGTTTAGTTTGCCAACTCAGCCCTAAAGACACATCAGCAGCTCAAGATTGGGCTCAGTCAAACCCTAGCCGACTGGACCAGGTCGACACCCAGGTCGACTGCGCAGTCGACCTGGTCCCTGGGGTGTCGACTGCCCAGTCGACCTGGGTGCTGGGAGGGAATTTTCCCGCCTAGCCTGTTTGACTTCGAATTTGAAATTTAATTTTTTTGAAATCTGTTTTGAATTTTCTGAAACTTCCGTTGGCCATATCTCCTTCATACGAAGTCCAAATCATGCAAACTCGGACTCTATTTCAACTAGAATTCCGAGATGAACACAATGGCATAACCCGTTTCCCAAAATTCTCATGTTTGAGATTGGTTATTCTTTAATTTGTGAATATTAATATTAACAGAATTACGGTGTGTTACATCACCTAAGAGTATTGTACATCTTATTGTGCTAACTCTTTGGTTGCAAGTCCAGGTTCAGGTATGGTTCATTATACGTGTTATTGTTCTGTTTTGTTGCTTATCCCTCATACCAAACTTTTGCCTAACCTTGAATTTTATGTCTCTTCTTATTACTCTGGGTGCTCTTAAACGGGCAGACTAGAGACAGGTTAGGTGTTATGCACGAGTAGTTGTACTGGAGGTGAGCAGGATTCTTCCACGTATGATATATATATATATATATATGTATGTATGTATGTATGTATATGTATATGTATATACATATATTCTCCCTGTATCGCTGTTGGTCACTACTTTGTGCATTAGTAGTGTACCTTCGTCTTTGCTTTAGAGATAGTATGTTGGAGCTGTAATAAGATGTATTTTGAATTTCCGCTGCTATGATGATTTTGGTTTAGTTTTCAGCTTATGCACTATCTCGCCTGTTTAATGTCAAGTATGTTATTATTATATTTTATTCCATGCGTTATGAGACATTCTATAGGTTTCTTTGGTAGTTTTAGCTTCAAAATCCATTATTTTCCTTTCTTTAGCGACAATCCCTTGCTAGTTGGACATCGACACAGCGCACTTTCTTTGAAATGTCGGCTGGTGCGGGGAGGGTCGTCACAGATTCAACTTGGTCCCAATCTCTTCTTGGAATGCTTCCCAGAATTTACTGGCAAATATCGGATCACGGTCATTAACAATGCTACTGGGGACTCCATGTAGTCTGACAATCTCTCTGAAATAAAGCTGTGCCAGACTTCGAGCAGTTCTATTAGACCGACAGGGATAAAATGGGCAGTCTTCGTGAAACGATCTACAATCTCCCATATATTTTCATTCCCTTATCTGGTTCGGGGGAAAGCCATCAATAAAGTCCTTAGAAACTTGGTCCCACTTCCAACCTGGAACCTCTAGCGGTTGCAACAATCCTGCAAGCTTCTGTTGATCGCTTTTGACTTGCTGGTAGGTGGGACATCTAGAAATATATATAGAAATGTCTCTCTTTTTAGATTTCCAACAAAATGTGCACTTGAGGTCAGGATACATCTTGCTCACCCCTGGATGAATACTGAGCTTAGATTTGAGACATTCATCCATTACTTCCTTTCTGAGCTCAGGAAGGATCGGAACACAAATTTGGCCTAACAGCCTCTGAACCTCTTTATCATCAATCTGGAAACTCGTGGGTTCGCCTTCCCTAATTCTTTTGCTAATTCTCTGAATAAATTCACCATTCTTCTGAAGAGCAGAGATCTTATCAATCAAGGAAGGTGTAATAATGATATTAGCGATGATAAGATTGGTGCGGGCCGCATTCTTCCTGCTGAGCGCATCGGCTACAATATTGGCTTTCCCTGGAGTATATAGGATGTCCATATCATAGGCTGCAAGAAATTCTAACCAACGTTGTTGCCTCAAATTCAAATCAATTTGGGTGAAAAGATACTTCAAGGATTTGTGATTAGTGTACAATTCGAACTTCTCACCCAAAAGATAGTGCCACCATATCTTTAAAGCAAATACGATGGCCATCAACTCAAGATCATGAGTGGGGTATCTCTTCTCATGCGGTTTCAACTGATGGCTAGTATAAGCAATGACTTTGCCCCTTTGCATTAACACCACACCAATACCTTAAATAGATAAAAAGGATAACATGTTAAAATAATATTTCTCATTAAAAATGTCATCTCTGACATGTTTGTTTAGATAAAAGGAATAAACTTCAATAGAAGCATCAGTATAGACTATCAAGTCTTGGTTGCCATCAATGATGGTCAACACGGGTCAGTGGTCAACCTCAATTTCAGCTCTTGGAAAGCTACCTTACATTCGGGTGTCCAAATGAACTTTGTGTGCTTCTTAGTCAGCATCGTCAATGGACAAGACAATTTCGAATAATCTTTAATGAATTTCCGATAATACCCAGCCAATCCTAAGAAACATTTGACTTCTGTAGGAGTGCTAGGCTGCTTCCAATCTTGGATGGTTGAGATCTCGCCTGGGTCTACTGAAATGCCTTTCTTTGATACAACTTGGCCGAGGAATTTCACCTCTTCTTGCTAGAATATACATTTAGAGAATTTGGCTTTCAACACATTCTTTCTCAAAATCTCCAAAACTTCTTTCAGATGCTTTTCATGCTCAGTAGTGGATTTAGAAAAGATTAAGATATCATCGATGAAAACCTGCACGAATTTATTTAAGACATCCTGGAATACTCTGTTCGTTCGATCAACAAAGTAGGCTGGAGCATTACATAAGCCGAAGGGCATTACTAGCCATTCATAAAATAAGTCTGGCCCTCTGAAAGCTGTCAAAGGAACACATTCTTCGGCAATGCGCAATTGGTGGAAACATGTAGCTAGGTCCATCCTAGAGAATACTTGCGCTCCATTCAAGCAGTCCAACAGATCATCAATACGTGGCAATGGATATTTATTTTTTAGCTTTTGCTTATTGAGGTCATGGTAGTTCATATATAGCCTGAGGGTACCGTCTGACTTTGGGACAAATACCTTTTCTGCAACCCAATTTGAGAACCTAGGCCTGATCAGACCTTTCCACAAAAGTTGTTTAGTTTGATTGCTCGACTCCTCCTTTTCTTTCTGTGTCATTCTCCGAATAGGATGCACAACAGGCCTTGCATTCGAAACTAAGTCAATCCTGAAGTCGATTTCTCTGCGTGGAGGTAAGCTATAATTTTCTTCAAACACATCCTCATAATCTTTGATGACAGGAATGTCCTCGATAGATGCAGGAGTGACTTCTAGAGAAGACCAGAATTCTTTCATGTTAGTTGCTGGGCCATGACATGGTATAGCCATAATATCTCCGAATTTGGTTTTAATTTTGATTATTCTTTCAGCGCACAGTAACTCAGCCTCATATTTTGCCAGCCAATCCATTCCAAGTATGGTACCATACTCGGAGAAATTCATGACGATCAAATTGAAAGGGAACTGGAAATAGGAATAAGAAACAAGCACTCTACAATATTGATCAAGAATAAGTGAACCACCTATCGGACTATGGGCTCTAATCAATTTTTTAAGTTTTCTTGGTTTCAGTTTTAGCTTTTTAATTGTGTCACTAGATATGAAACTTCGCGATGCACCAGTGTCAAACAATAATATAATAAGAATATTCTTAATATTAAGAGTACCTCCTAAAACATCAGATTTATGTGCTCTGTAACACCCCACCTCTGTTAAGGTCACTCGCAAAGGGAATGCCTTAACTTTGGAGGAGCGTTTTTAGTAGATAGAACAGAAATTTACAAGACAGATAAAGTAGTACTTGAAAATTTTATAGCTTTATTACAACAGAAAAAGAAATAAGTTTGGTTACATCTTTCAAAATCACAATATCAGAATTCAAGTACATAACTATCGGTCTTGTACAAAAACCTTCAGAATGCATAGTTTTTAAAGCCATAATCCCCAATATAAACTGCCATGGAAAGATAGAGCCAAAGCCAAGCAATACTTCAAACACTTCAAGAAGAGAGAATCTGAATTAAGCTCCTATGTTTCCACCCTGAAAACCTGGGGGGGGGGGGATGGAAAGAAAAGAGGTGAAACAGGATAGGTCAGACATAGGTCTGGTCAGTCCAGTGACTTTCAGCATATAAACAGATAATAACATCATGAAATGTAAATAAAACTGGATGAGAGATAACCGTAACATGAATAGCACATTAAAAGAAGAAACGGAATGATACAGGCTAAGCTAAGTTTTTCACTTCTCTGCACTAATACTAGTATAACAGGATTAGGTGTTACCCTAATGTCAAAACTGAAACAGAAACGGAAACAGAATAATCTCTATAGAAACAGAACGCTGATAATGGGCATTTACCATCCGAACAGATAGAAGGTACAGAAGCATAATACTAGTAATGGGCCTTTACCACCCAACTAATGGGCCTTTAACACCCCAACAGACAGAATGTACGGAAACAGAATCGGAAACGGAATCAGAGACAGAAACAGAATAATCTCTACGGAAACAAAATGTTAGAATTAGGTGTAAACTAGTAATGGGCCTTTACCACCCCAGCAGAGGGTACCACACAGAAACAGACAGGTGTTACCACCCAATAGAAACAGACGGTACCAATAGAAACATACATAACTAAGTGTACCCTAAGTCCTACCGCAAGCGATCGGCTCCCTAATATATAAATACCCTGTGCCGGCCCCACAGTAGGGTGTATCACTCCCTAAAGTGGCTACGTATTGGCACAGACCTATTTACATATGTCACGGTGTCTTACATCCTTAGAGCAGACCAGATCCATGCACGTGACCCGGTTGGAACGCACCATCAACAACCCTCGCCATTATCAGAATGAACCGCTTATAATTAGTTCAATAAGTATGCCTGGACCCCTACATAGCGTGGGTTCAAAGTTTTTGATACCAGAAAGGGATATTGACTAATATGGGTCCCAAAAAATAGATGACACAAGTATTTCCCCTCCTAACTTATGTCCCCAGAAAAACATATTTCATATTAACTTGTTTACAAGTTTCAGACATACAGAGTTAAAGTTTACTAGTTCATAGATCAGACAATCAAGTTAACAAGTTTTCAGACTAACGGATCAGATGTACAGTTTTAACAGACTTACAGATTGTCTAACTTTGTATTGGGCCTACATATTCATGAAACGGTTTTGTTAAATTCATCAGTCCAGTTGGTTTAACCCTATCCACCCAACACGTTTTAGACACCACATTTCTCTTAAATTTTCATTAATTAAATATTAATGCATAGACCTCTCACATTAGTCGGTAGCTTGTGGCCTCTAGATGTGTCGGACAGTTACGGACAAACTTCTGCCACAAGCCAGACCTAACCTCGTGTCCAAGCATATTTTAGTTATGCCTACGACCTCTCACATTAGACTGACAGTTTTCGGTTACTGGTTAAGCCGGTTGGTTCCGGGCAGGCTTCTACCGCAGACAGAGTCTAACCTCATGTCATAGCCAATTTATTCCAATACATATTATATAGATATCAGACTAATTATGTCCATTTAATAGATTAAACTTCTTTACAGGTTACATCAGATTAATCAAATTTCCATGTTTTACTCAATCCTAGATCGAGCCTACGTATTTCATACCAAATTACAATTAATTAACTTTCAACAGATTAGGCAATTCAACAGATAACAGATCTAGCAGATTAGGCGATTCAACAGATTAGCAGATTAGGCAATTCAACAGATTTAGAAGATTAGGCAATTCAACAGATTGGAAGAGCAGATAATAAATTTAGCATAAAACAGATTTAGCATATTTAAATTTCTTAAAATTCTATTTACATATCTTGCCTAATCATAAATTAAGCGTAAACTTACATGCCCAAATCATGGTCATAATTCATAATACAATATATGCCCCCAAATTTTTGTTAAACTTTGCACAGTACAGAATACTCTCTAAAAGCCCCAAATCATGATATAAAATATAAATTATGCCAAATTATAGCCTTTAATGCCAATATCCAAAAATCCATTTTTAGGTGCATTCATATTAATAGTTATCCTATTTTAATATAGGTCTTTACTCCTAAGTCACATATTCCTTTTTTCAAGTCATGAATCGTTGTATAAAAATATGCCCAAGAATCTAGATCTTTAAATTATAACATCTCAAAATCAGATCTTAATTTTAAACATGCGTTATCTCCCCTAAGTTTCAAGTTATATGTTGTCATACAATGATTCCTCTTTTTCCAAATTACAGAGTATACACAGATCTAGATCTAATTTACAACATATGTCCATTTCTCAAATCAGTCAAAGATCAGTCATGTCCAATTATGCATTATCCATTGTTTGTCCAAAAATTTAGCGTTCATGCATTAATCTCTTATGAGATTTGGTGCAGGTTCATGGTATCCTGGCTATAAACAAAAAGGAAGAAAAGAGGGAACAGATACAGAACAGTCACAATAATATTAACAAGATAGATCCACAAAAAAGTATGCATAACCTCAGATCCAGATTCACAAAAATGTCAAGATAATTGTTAAATTTCATATCTGAAAATAACTGTACTCACAAAAAGGGAACGATTCTTGATTTCTAGGATCTGTATTCTGACACTTAATAGCGCTTCTTTGGCGTAGACTATCGATAAGATTAGAAAATAGTTGTTCTCTCTATTTAGATTAGTAGAAGATGCATTGTTCTAGTTTTGATTCTAGCATATTAGCGACGCCATTTTTATTTTTAATTAGAATAGAGGCAGAGTATAAGAAAAATGAAACTGTGTGGAGAGAAAGCTAGGTTTGCGAGTGTTTAAACAGGTTTGAGCTCACGAGTTCGGTCAGAAAGGCGTCCAGGTGCAGAAAAGTGGATTTGTCTCCAGATCTGGAAAGGGGTGGGGGAGGTCGACCCTAAGTCCACCCTAGTGAAGACCTGTTTACCCAGGTCGACCCCCAGGTCGACCCTAGTGTCGACCTGGGTCCTAGGAGGGAATTTTCCCGCTCAGCCCGAGTGTCTGTTTTGAATTTCGAAATCTGAATTTTTGAATTTCGAGCTTGTTTTTATTGAAAATTCCGAAGGCCATATCTTCTTCATACGGAGTCCGATTTACGCAAACTTGGACTCTATTCCGCGTAGAATTTCGAGATGAAAGCAATGGCATAACCTGTTTCCTTAAATTATTTTGTTATAATTTAATTATTCTCTTTTTTGTTACTCTTATGTTCATAGAAAATACGGGGTGTTACATTCTCCCCTCCTTAAAGGATTTCGTCCCCGAAATCTTCAAGTTAGGAAGAATGTGTCCTACCATCCAATCACCCATCTACTCAACCATCATCCACAAGCATCATTTTCCATAGAAAACTTCTAATGTTGTATGAACATATGCAAAAATGTCTGTATATGTTCCTTATCTAATGCAAAGATCAGGAGGTCCACTGATTAAGTTGACCTCCTTAATGCGAATTATGTAAGTGCCATGAATCCAACATGTATGCAAATTTCCTATTTGATACATATCATTTCTATATGAGTGCACAACCATTCATTCATATGCAACATCCATGTGCTGAGTCAACCATTTCGCATCCATAAAAATTTTTAAAATGCACACACATGCATATGCAGTATGAGAGTGTTTTTGAGCCGATCTAGTGTGTGTATATGCATCCACGAGCAACCACTAGCAACCACTTGCATCCACTTGCAACCATCGAACATAAAATGTCTCAAACACATGTTTACACCCATTAGTTTCTACCTAAAGGTCGAAGATTCGATCGATATGATACAACTGAGTGACGGAAGCAAGTATAATTAGAACAAAAGCCTTGTTCCTATCAGGCATCGATTTAAGAGAATAACCCCCTAAGTATCAAACCTGATGACCGAAATCAACATCAGATTGACAATCAGAGAATCACTCCCATTAAACAAATGTCCAACTGGAAATCTACTTCGCGCTTTGAGTAAAAACCCCTATCCTTTTCAGAAATATTCAGATACTTACAGACTACTGGTACAGATCAGATTACCAAATGATTCTTAGGAAACTAAGCATGATAAAAACCCAAAATGTATGCGTCATAGTCAACTTAACGCCCAGCACAGATACCCTCAAACCCCAACTTATCACAAACAGATGAGTCATAACCCTTATGGGTTTGAGTCTACACTGGGATCCGAAACAAGACTAGTATTAAAGTGCAAAGTTTCAATTACAGAATCAAAATGCCATAATCAGAAAGAGTTTTAACTCCACAATCAG
This sequence comes from Allium sativum, assembly GCA_030737875.1. NCBI lineage: Eukaryota > Viridiplantae > Streptophyta > Magnoliopsida > Asparagales > Amaryllidaceae > Allium > Allium sativum. The sequence goes on from CM060926.1 coordinate 696,020,385, forward strand.
ATAAGGAAATTAAACCTTCTGTGTAAATTTTCTTATTTCATTCCTACCCACCAGCCTCGCGAACATTCGCCTGCCCTTCAGAAGTAGGTCCTGCCCTCTGCCCTTGTCCTCGTTTCTTTAGGCAGTCCCTAGTGAAGTGCCCCATTTCTCCACAGTTGAAGCAAGTGCCCTCCCTCTTTCTGCAATCCTTGTTCATATGGGTCGAGCTTCCACAAGTAAAGCACTTCTTCTCCTTCTTATCTTCAGACTTCTCATCCTTCTTTTATGTTTCCTTTTTGGGCCCCTCCTTCTTGTTCTGTGGTCCTTCAAGCTTTTCTTATTTCTTCTCACTTTTGGTTTCCTCTTCATGCATCAATGCCATGTTAACTAATTTCTCAAAGGTAGCCCCCATAGTAATGTGGGACATTGCCAATCCGTGTAGCGGCTCGTTCAAACCTTTAGCAAACCTTAGTGCCTTCTTATGCGGTGTATTTACCAAATCTAAGCCGAATCTCGCCAGCTGATTAAACTTGTTGATGTACTCTCTCACTGATGAATTCCCCTGCTTCAACCCCTAGAACCACTCTACATATAGAGTCTCTTCCGCTCGCGAGAGAAATTTCATCTCGAACTTATGCCTGAAATCCATCCATGTCTCTACCGGACGCTCTCCATCTGTAACCTCCCACCAAAAAGAAGCTTCGTCCTTAAGCAACCATACCGCCAACTGTATCTTCTGCCTATCGTCCACCTCGAAGATAACGAACAAATCCTCAGTTTGTTTGAGCCAGTTCCATGCCTCCATGAAGGACTCAGTTCCATTAAAGTTCTTCCCACCCATGGATCGAAAGTCTCTACATATCTTCGGGAAAGTATTCACGTGCGGAGGAGGAGGAGGAACCGCTGCAGCTGGGGGAGGACGGGCGTCTGCTGGGCTCGCATCATTAGCCCTAGCTTCTAGGTACCTCCTGAACCAGCCAGGTAACGGTACGCCCACCAGAAGGTTAAGATCCACAGACATGCTGAAACGAAAGAAAAGGAAAGATTCAAAACAAAGGATAGAAAGATAGGCATATGGCTTTGGGGATTATATTTTTCAAAATAAACTCTACTTTTGAAAATACTTCCTTTTTTAAAATAGTTTTCAAAAACTTTTTATCCAATCCGGTACCCTTCATCTCTGATACCAAGTGTAACACCCCACCTCCGTTAAGATCACTCACAGAGGGAATGTCGTAACTTTGGTGGAGCGTTATTAGTAGACAGAACAGAAATTTACAAGACAGATAAAGTAGTACTTGAAAAGTTTATAACTTTATTACAACAGAAACAGAAATAAGTTTGGTTACATCTTTCAAAATCACAATATCGGAATTCAAGTACATAAATATCGGTCTTGTACAAAAACCTTCAGAATGCATAGTTTTTAAGGCCATAATCCCCAATATAAACTGCCATGGAAAGATAGAGCCAAAGCTAAGCAATACTTCAAACACTTCAAGCAGAGAGAATCTGAATCAAGCTCCTATGTTTCCACCCTGAAAACCTAGGGGGAAATGGAAAGAAAAGAGGCGAAACAAGGTAGGTCAGACATAAGTCTGGAGATTCCAGTGACTTTCAGCATATAAACAGATAATAGTATCATGGCATGTAAATAAAACTAGATGAGAGATAACCGTAACAGTAGCACGTTAACAGAAGAAACGAAATGATATAGGCTAAGCTAAGCTTTTCACTTCTCTGCACTAATACTAGTATAACAGGATTAGGTGTTACCCTAACGTCTAAACTGAAACAGAAATGGAAACATAATAATCTCTACAAAAACAAATTGCTAGTAATGGGCCTTTACCACCCGAACAGACAGAAGGTCAGAAGAAGAATACTAACAATAGGCCTTTACCACCCAACTAATGGGCCTATACCATCCCAACAGATAGAAGGTACGGAAACAGAATCGGAAATGGAATCAGAGACGGAAGAATAATCCCTACGGAAACAGAATGTTAGAATTAGGTGTACACTAGTAATGGGCCTTTACCACCCCAACAGACGGTACCACGCAGAAACATACAGGTGTTACCACCCAACAGAAACAGACGGTACCAAAAAATACAGACACAACTAAGTGTACCCTAAGTCCTACCCCAAACGATCTACTCCCTAATACATAAATACCTTGTGTCGGCCCCACAGTAGGGTGTATCACTCCCTAAGGTGGCAACCTATTGGCACATACCTATTTACAGATGTCACGGTGTCTTACATCCTCAGAGAAGACTGGATCCATGCACGCACATGACCCGGTCGGAACACACCATCAACATCCCTCGCCATTATCAGAGTGAACCGCATATAGTTAGTTCAGTAAGCGTGCCCGGACCCCTAAATAGCGTAGGGTCAAAGTTTTTGATACCAGAAAGGGTTACTGACTAATATGGGTCCAAAAAAAAGATGACTCAATTCTTCCCCCTCCAAACCTTGTGTCCCTAGACTAACAGATTTTAGATTAACTTGTTTACAAGTTTCAGACATACAGAGTTTAGATTTACTAGTTCAAAGATCAGACAATCAAGTTAACAAGTTTTCAGACTAATGGATCAGATGTACAGTTTTCACAGACTTATAGATTGTCTAACTTTGTATTGGGCCTACATATTCACGAAACGGGTTTGTTAAATTCATCAGTCCAGTTGGATTAACCCTATCCACCCAACACGTTTTTAGACACCACATTTCTCTTAAATTTTCATTAATTAAATATTAATGCATATACCTCTCACATTAGGTCGGTAGCTTGTGACCGTTGGATGTGCCGGGCGGTTACAGGCAGACTTCTGCCACAAGCCAGACCTAACCTCGTGTCTAAGCATATTTTAGTTATTCCTACGACCTCTCACATTAGACTGACAATTTGCGGTTGCTGGTTAAGACAGCTGGTTCCGGGCAGGCTTCTACCGCAAACATAGTCTAACCTCGTGTCATAGCCAATTTATTCCAATACAGATTATACAGATATCAGACTAATTATGTCCATTTAACAGATTAAACTTCTTTATAGGTTACAGCAAATTAATCAAATTTTCATGTTTTACTCAATCTTAGATCGATCCTACGGATTTTCATACCCAAATTACAATTATTTAGCTTTCAACAGATTAGGCAATTCAACATATAACAGATCTAGCAGATTAGGCGATTCAATAGATTAGCAGATTAGGCAATTCAACATATTTAGCAGATTAGGCAATTCAACATATTGGCAGAGCAGATAACAGATTTAGCAGATTTAAATTTCTTAAAATTCTATTTACATATCTTGCCTAATCATAAATTAAGCGTAAACTTACAGGCCCAAATCATGGTCATAATTCATAATACAATATATGCCCCCAAATTTTCGTTAAACTTTGCACAGTACAGAGTACTCTCTAAAAGCCCCAAATCATGATATAAAATATGAATTATGCCAAATTATAGCCTTTAATGCCAATATCCAAAAATCCATTTTTAGGGGCATTCACATTAATAGTTATCCTATTTTAATATAGGTCTTTACGCCTAAGTCACATATTCCGTTTTCAAGTCATGAATCGTTATATAAAAATATGCCCAAAATCTAGATCTTTAAATTATAACATCTCAAAATCAGATCTTAATTTTAAACATGCGTTATGTCTCCCAAGTTTCAAGTCATATGTTATCATACAATGATTCCTTTTCATCCAAATTACAGAGTGTACACAGATTTAGATCTAATTTACAACAAATGTCCATTTCCCAAATTAGTCAAAGATCAGTTATGTCCAATTAAGCATTATCCATTATTTGTCCCAAAATTTAGCGTTCGTGCATTAATCTCTTATGAGATTTGGCGCAGGTTCATGGTAGCCTGCCTATAAACAAAAAGAAAGAAAAGAGGGAACAAATACAGAACAGTCACAATAATATTAACAAGATAGATCCACAGAAAAGTATGCATAACCTCAGATCCAGATTCACAAAAATGTCAAGATAATTATTAAATTTCGTATCTGAAAATAATTGTACTCACAAAAAGGGAACGATTCTTTATTTCCTGGATCTGTATTCTGACACAGAATAGCGATCCTTTAGCATAGACTATCGATTAGATTAGAAAATAGTTGTTCTCTCTTTTCAGATTGGAAGAAGATGCATTAGTTCTAGTTTTGATTCTGGCAGAGTAGCAACGCCATTTTTATTTTTAATTAGAATAGAGGCAGAGTATAGGTAGAATGAAATTGTACGGAGAGAAAGCTAGGTTTGGGGGTGTTTAAATAGGTTAGAGCTCACGAATTAGGTCAGAAAGGCGTCCAAGCGCAGAAAAATGGATCGGTCTCTAGATCTGGAAAAGGGGGAGGTCGACCCTAGTGTTGACCTGTTTACCCAGGTCGACCCTAGTGTCGACCCCCAGGTCGACCCTAGTGTCGACCTGGGTCCTGGGCGGGAATTTTCCCGCCCAGCCCGGCTGTCTATTTTGAATTTCGAAATCTGAATTTTTGAATTTCGAGCTGGTTTTTATTGAAAATTCCGGAGGCCATATCTTCTTCATATGGAGTCCGATTTACGCAAACTTGGACTCTATTCCAAGAAGAGTTTCGAGACGAACGCAATGACGTAACTCGTTTCCCTTTGTTATTTTGTTACAATTTAACTATTCTCTGATTTGTTACTCTTATGTTCATAGAAAATACGGGGTGTTACATGCTCCCTCTGAAGAAGCTGGTGCAGCTGCTCCATCGTAGACACGAGCCACCTCAGTTTTCTTTAGCGATGGACAATTCTTGATAAGATGCCCTGGCTTGTGGCAATTAAAGCAGTTTCTGGTGCCGCGATAACTCTGGCTGGGTCCTGACTCATTTCTCCTTGGTTTCTTTGGAGCCCGGCATTCATAGTCAAAGTGCCCCATCTTCTGACAATTGAAGAATCTCACTTTGGATTTGTCTCTTTTATTTCCTTGGGGCTTGGTGGATGAAGAGCTGCTCGCCTCTGGTTTCTTGTCTGCTTGCTACATTTTATTATTTTTCTAGTTTTTCTCTCGATCTTGCTGTGAATTTCTGTCATTGTCCTCATAGCGGCAAGCCATCTTGATCACCTCATCGAATGGGAGCTTAATGTTTGTTGTGACTCTGTTCAAATATTTCCTGGAGAGGCCATTAATGATTCTTTTGTTCTTCTGGACTGGGTCACGAATTAATTTTGGAGCATAGTGTGATATTTCTTAAAACTTTTGCACATATTCTGAAACACTCATATCTCCTTGCTGCAAGTTGGAAAATTGATCGTGGAGATGCTCTATATCCTGCGGAGGAATAAACTTCTCATTGAAGAGTTCCTTGATTCTGGCCCAAGACATGTCGGCCTCATTATTGCTAATTACGATAGTATCCCACTAGTTCTCAACCTCATCTTTCAATAGCCACAATGCCAAAAAGTGGTTGTGGTTAATTCCATGCCTCCAAATATCTTCTCGTAATTTTTGAGCCAAGCCTGTGCTTCTATTACTGTCTCTCGCCCGGTGAATGATATGCCCCATAAAGTCCTAAACTTCTTGGTCACCTTGTCCAAGTCAAATGGTTGTGGTGGTGGAGGAGGAGATGTTATAGCCTCAGGAGTGGGTTGCCCTTGAGCAGTGGGAGTCTCATCTCTTGCTGGTCCTCTAGAGCCACTTCTGCCTCAGGCTCTAGCTCTCACTCTAGTGCTCATTTTCTAGTTAGTTCCGTACCATTAAATAAAGAGTCAGACTAACAGAAATAATAATTTTAAAGAAAATGTTAAAAGGAAAGACATATGGAAAATGATAATGATGTAATGACTGACTAATATGTTCTATTCTGCTGTGCTCATTCTAGGACATTACTAATCCTATCTCTAATGAGCTACTCGCCTTAGAATATTGCTGATTCTATCTAGACGAATTGTTTTAAAAATGTTATACTCCGAAGCTAAGGCTAACCTTTAGCTCTGATACCAACTGTGATGACCTCAAACTTCTGTAGTACGAAAGCAAGGATAATCATTGGAATATAACATAATTACAACAATAGCAGATCTCGGATAACATCATAACACATAAATCATTGGAACGGAAATAGCAATGTCATCCACACCATAACATCAAAGACATCAGAATAGCACAGTAGCGCAGTTACAAGATACACTTAGCAAATAGAAAGTCTCAGCAAATAGAAACAAGTCTAAACTCTATCAAGTACATTATAAATAAAAGATGTTTAAAATGTCTCAAAAGCAGAAATAAAAGATAAGATGACCTTCATCTTTAGCCCACAAGCATGCTCCAATCCAGCATACGTGCATAAATAACTAAACCTGTCACTTGGCTACCCGTGTGAAAAAGAGGGCACCCGAGTTTGCAAAGTGAAACAAACTACGAGTCAGTCAGGGGACTGGTACAAGAAATCTTTCCTAATTTAACTAACAATGTGGCTAATCATAGGACTACGCCGCTAATGCGGAACTAATTCACTCCAATGGATTTCCAGTGCATAAGTTAAATAAATTTTATTCAAAACAACGCAATGCTTTTTAGAAAAATTAAATCGTTTATAAGACTCAAGTCCGATCACACAATGCAGCGCAAAACGGAGGACAGAGTTTTACCTTATAATGATCAAATATACTTGATACGTAGAAAATAATATTTTAATATTATTATTCGTGTCTAATCAGTTTTAAAATAATTCAAAGTAAATGTATCAATCCTAGACGGCATAGCTACCATATACTATGTCGCCATATATAGGTTTACAATCAAAACCGTAATGTTGTATTGGAAATTGGATTTTCGTCATGAGTCAAGGCTAGGGACAATCTCCTTACCGATTCGAGACATTCCAGCAATGTCTCACGATTCGAATGCTGGCGAACCCTTGGATCCAGCAGAGCCGGTCCACAAATACTTTAGTGGATTAGTTATGCCTGCTTCCCGGTCCTATTGAACCTATAAATTGGTCACTATCGACCAATGCAACCGAGGTACCTCATAATTCATCAACCATATAAGTAAAATGTTAGGGCTTGCAAAACCCTGATACCACTTCTAGTAGAAAGAAATGTGTGCACTCCCTGCATTCCCTTATCCCGTTTTTGACTCTCATCGGGGTGTGAGGCTCGCGAGGTAATGCTATACACAAAGCTATGCCGAAATAGGCTATTCTTTGATCATCAACCACAAGGCTCTGTCTTCAACAAAAGCCTCGGTCAACTGCATCTTGGCATGCCACATAGACAATCCACGCCATACGATCGAGAACTACTAATATATAACCTCTGATCTTTTGCATCTCAGAGAAGGGTGCTAAGCAAGAGAATAAATTCTCCGCCACTAATCAGATATATATTAAATAGAAATCAATTTACATGGAGCGAAATCCAATATCAAACAAACATCCGTTTACCAGTCCGTTCTGGGTTTAAACAAAACCGGAGTCACCTTATTTCTCGTCCCATATGTCCAATACGGAAGAGAGGTGCTCGCTTATCTGGGCAATCAACAAGTACGTCCAGACAACTACCACTTTAACCCTTTACTAGGAGATACCCAGTGTCGGGCATCAGTAGTTATCCATTTGATGTGAAGATCACCGATCTTCAATCGCCGTCTTCAATATCTTCGATTTAAATCGTCGTATAATCATTTGAAATGAGATTGAACTTGGTCTTTTCAAATGATTCTCGCATATATACAATGTAAAACCATTTCATATCATTAATAGTATTTAATAATGATTTATCGCTATTTTTATTTATATAAAAATAGCTAAAATAATTTTAATGATGCTTCGGGTCAGTAGGTGGCTTTGGCATTGTTTTAATTTAAATTTGATTTACACTTTTCTCGAAATCTATCCGTTATATTTTAACAAAATTTATATTGTTGAAAAGATCTTCCCAAAGCCGTCCTAACGACTCCAGTTTTGGAAAAGATCTTCCCAAAGTGGTACTAACGATTCCAGTTTTGGAAAAATCTAACGGTCGGATCTTTCGGTATAATCGTTTAAAGTTACAGTTCCGAAACGCGAACTACCGCGCGCGATTCATTTAATTTTAATTTATATTTATATAAATTATTATATATAAATATAAACCATTCGATGATTCCATTAATGCGTTTAACATGCCAATTAAAAGTACGTTTCAATTTGCATAACCATTTCTACATGTTTACAATGTCAAATAAAATATATTTTATTTACCTGACAATTATGCAAATGACAAATAAAAACTAATTTTTATTTGTATTTCTATTTTTAACTTTAACTAATAATTAGGAATATTTTGTTTGTACAAAGTTTTCTGCGTATGTTTTACAAATAAAATAATTCATACAAATTCTAATGTATGTGTTGCCAATACAAATGATTCCTTGACTTTGCATATAGATTCTAGTATATACATTGTCAATAAAATGTTATTTTTCGCTTTGCATATAAATTCTAACATATGCATTGTAAATTAAATGTCATTTTAACTTTGCATATAAATTCTAATATATGCATTGTCAAAAAAATATTATTTTAACTTTGCACATAGTTTCTAATATATGCATCGTTAATAAAATGATATTTTCATTTTGTGTATAAATTCTAATATATGCATTTACAATAAAATGGTATTTTCATTTTGCATGTAAATCCTAATATATGCATTTACAATAAAATAATGTTTTCATTTTGCATGTAAATCCTAATATATGCATTTACAATAAAATGATATTTTCATTTTGCATGTAAATCCTAATATATGCATTTACAATAAAATGATGTTTTCATGTTGCATGTAAATTCTAATGTTATTTAACAAGAATATACAATTTAATTAACAAAAATGTATATTTTTGTTTCCAACCTTTTTAGTTAAAAATGTTTCATCCTCTTTAATGAAGAAAAATGTATATTTTTGTTTAATCATTTTTAATGAACAAAAATGTCTCATTTTTGTTTAATACTTTTTAATGAACAAAAATGTTTCATTTTTGTTTATTGAACAAAAATGTATATTTTTGTTTAATCCTTTTTAATGAACAAAAATGTTTCATTTTTGTTTTAATGAACAAAAATGTATATTTTGTTTTAAAACTATTTTGACAAAAAGGAATATTTTTTCTATTTTCTTACATTACGTTAGAAATGTGAAATTTTAATGTATATAAACATTTTTCAATTTTCTGTTCTAATTCAATAAAATGATAGAAATTGATATTTCATTTTTGTTGAAAACTCTAGTTCAACAAAATGATAAAAAAAATTGATATTTCATTTTTGTTGAAAATTCTGATTCAAAAAAATGACAAGATTTGATATTTCATTTTTGTTGAAAATTCTAATTCAACAAAATGACAAATAAAGGTTCTTTCATTTTTGGGTGGACAAAATGTAATTTATGGTCTGACACAAATCTTCTTAATAGAAATGTCATTTTTGTTTTGATTATTTTATCTCAACCAAAATGTTCATTTTTTTTACTATCTTAACAATTTTATTTAAACCAAAAATGTTCATTTTTTTTGACAAATTTTATTTAAATAAAAATGACAATTCCAATTCAGCTATTCTAATTTTGACAAAAATGATAATTTTTGTCCAATGGTTCTAATTTGACAAAAATGATAAGTTTTGTCTAATTAACAAAATGATAATTCTTTTAATTCAACTATTCTAATTTTGACAAAAATGATAATTTTTGTCCAATGGTTCTATTTGACAAAAATGATAAATTTTTGTCTAATTAACAAAACGATAATTCTTTTAATTCAACTATTCTAATAAACCAAAAATGATAATTCTTGGTTCCACTATTCTAATTAACAAAATGATGAATTTTGTCCAGTGATTCTAATTTGACAATTTTATCTTAACAAAAATTATATATTTTAGTTTCTCTCATTTTGTTACAACAAAATGATCTATATGTTTTTAACAATTCTATCATAACACAATACCACCCAATGAACAGATCTACATACCACATCCATCACATATCAAGTCATGAATCATAACAAATAGAAATTAACTACGGATTAGTGATAATACAATCTGGATTATTTCTAATTATTTAAGAAAAAGAAATAAAATATAATTCTCATTGTCGTTTTAAATTCCGAATGATTCAGATCTGAAATTTGATCAAAATTTGATCTCCTCCGAATCAGTTGTAACCAGTCCAGAATGTAGATCTCGGACTCACGATCGTAACGGATCTGAAACCATTCAATTCCGAGTTCGTATGCATTAGTTATGATTTAATTTAGGTAGATAACAATTTAAAATAAATTAATTAAATAATTTAAAATGGATTTTACCGTTTCTTCTTCTATCAGGTAACATGCCACCAGTTTTTTGCTTATTGTTCAATTCTAGGTTTTCACTTTTCATCGAATATGTGAGGCTAGAAGGCAGTCGGCGTATACCACGTCAGAGAGGAGAAGGAGGCGCGCCTGGGGGGCCCACCACCGTGAAGTGCAATCAGCCCTAGGAGAGGCGGCGACGGTTGAAACACGTGGACTTTTGGGCTCTGGAACGTGGCGTATACTCCACGATTTTCAATCAACCCTGTATGGAATTGAAGTTTGTGAGATTCTCTACAATAAACTCTAAAGAAGCAGGAAGTTTTGTTGTATGCATTGAGAGGAATTAGTGGAAGAAGAATCGGTTACTCAAGGCCATTGAAAATAAGGGGCGACGGCTCTACATTAGGTGATTAGGGTTTTGGACAATACTATTTATAATATTAATTTTCTTAATTAATGATTCTATCCCATTAATCTTTAACAGTTCCAATTTCAGCCTAGAAAAGTTGTCCCTACCCAATTGCCTCCGTTCCGGACACAATTTGCTAGGTCCCATCAGCCCAAATGATTGTGTTCAACCTGTTTTTTTTTAATTTAAAATTTAAATCATTTATTTAGTTAATTCGATCATACATTTAAATTTATCGGGGCCACATATGGACTCCGAAAATTCCCTAAAAATAAATCTAGCTATGTTTTGGCGATACGGTCCTAACAAAACTAATTTCATCGAATTTGGAGACCGTTTGAAAATGGCCTTTTTAACGGTCGATTAAATTCAATAGAAATTATCGAATGCAGTTTAATTTACCACGCTCACATATTAATTCAAAAAATTATGGAAAATTAGACTTAGCAATAATTTGACATTCTGGATCCGACAAAAATGGTTTCGTCGAAAACGGAGGTTGTTGTATAATGGCCATTTATACGGGCTATATATTATATTATATTCAATAGCAACTATTTTGAATATTCAACTGGCCATAACCTTTTATTCCTACTATGAAATTTCGATTTTTCGAATTTGTTGGAAAAATCATTCCAAATAGATTTAAATAATTTTGGTTTCACTAAAATCCGTTTTATTTTGAACCCTGTACATTCAGTTAAAGTTCAGATTCAAAATTTCAAACTGTCGTGCTACTTCTAATTCCTTTTAAAATTAAAATAAATATATTTGTTCTATCTTCGATTTAAATAAATCTTAAATCATTATTATTTAAAATAAATTATTTTAACTATTAAAAATCCATTGGAATAGCAAAAATATAAAATTTAAATTGGTTCTGATTTTCCAGGTTGTTAAAAGTCTAATAACAATCTATCGTTTTGGACGGTTCTAACTGACTTGTTTTTCGATTTGGCACGGTCAAAATGGCAGGTTGTTACAGATGCCAACAATGGCTAAGGCAATGGATCTTCCATATCCGAAAGGAACACCTCTAGAGCGATGCCCGTGAGAAACAACTGATGAATCTTTACCAACACAAAGCTGGACCATCTATGTATGTTAACCCGCTAGATGACAACTCATATGACATTCCCCAGTCGTTACCGACCTTTATCCGTGTACTCACAATCTATTGTCCACATAAGTAAAATATCTTGGCTCTATACCATGATAAAACTTGTTATCTAGAAGGGAATAACCATTATCCTAATGGGAATGACCCACATAACCTTACCGCATTCATCTTGTTTTATGCCATTGCCGAGTTGTGAGGTTCGTGAGTCTCATTACGCAAAGCTACGCTTACTATTTAAGCCTTGCTGTGATCATCATCTGCAGCTCTTTACACTTCGCATGCCACATTTTTATCACATAACATATAGCTGAAATCCACTAATCATATCACCTTTGACCTCCTACGTCTCAAAGAAGGGTGATAAGCTAAGAGAATAACTTCTCCGCCACCAAACAGAGATAAGTTTAGAAAAAATCAGTTGTTATGCCATAAAATACAATGTCTGACACATATCCATACGAGCTTGTTTCAGGACTGAATGAAATCGAAGGAGCTTTATTCCTCGACCTAACTGGGTGTGAAAGCCCTTGCAAATCTAAAAAAAATTCAAGTACGTCGGGACAACTACTATATGAATCCCGAGATTGAAAGCTATCCAATCCAGACTGTCAAGATGCAATCCTGTCGATGTAATGAACTCCGGTCTTCCACCGCCGTCTTCAAATTTTCCATTTTCTCCATTCCATCGTATGATTATTTGAAATGGTTTTGGTTAGGAAGCAATCAAGTCTATTCCCAGACTTTTCGAATAATCGGTGCATTTTAAAAACAATATTGATTATACGAAATTTAAATTAAATCTCTTCCATCTTAAATTTGTTAACCAAACATTTCATTTACTAATCTTAGGAATTCATTCATAAATTTATTTTACTAAATCATTAACCTAAAAGATTCATTCCTTACAAAGATTCATTCTTTGATCAAGCCTTTCATTTACTTAACAAATTCCTCAATTGTGTTAATCCATAAATTCAACTCATTAAATCTTTAACTAAGATTAATCAAGCCTTAACAAAGGTTTTCCTTTAATCCCCATATCCCAACTACATTTATTAATCTTAATTAAAAGATTAATTAACCCTTAATTCCCCATTTACAATTTTCTCTTTCAGACCTTAATTCATTAAACCTTCAAAACTTTATCTATGTTAAACTAATATATTATAAACCGTTCATTTGCTTAAACAAATTTCTTAATATTCCATTCCTTAATTAGAAACTATTTCAAAATCCATTCATTAGTCTTTAACAAGATTCATTAACTCTTTACCCGTTTACTTTCCCTTTTCAAAGCCTATCTCTTAATCAAAGCATATGTAATATCATTCCAAGTAACCTTTAATTAAAAGATTATAACCCTTTTTAAATTACAAGCATAATTTAATCTAAACTAGGTTAAATAATGATGTTGTTTAAGACCGTTCACAACAAACCAATAACCAATTGATATTAAATATAAGATTTAATAATAAAAAATACTATAAGTGGAATAATGACATAAATGCTTTTCAAATTCCTCTAATAGTATAAGCTTTCACTACGAAATTTAATAACAAATATCCAAAGATTATTTCCATCCAAATCCAGTTCATTTATAATTGGAAAACTTCAATCTTTTTAAAGTTATATTTCAAAATAACATTTCATTGTATCTGCCTTCACTTTTGATTTTCTCCATCATTTGTCCATATAAGTAAACGTTGGTCAGCAAATTAATTTAAAGATATAGACCCCATTTATCGTTTCAGAACATAGATACAGAACATGCTGTATCTAACAATTCTATGATTTTTGTTTGATGATAACAAACATATGATATTATTTAAATGTGTTTATAATTGTATATTTTATTTTACACCGTTTCAAAGAAATAAATATTTGTTGAATAATATACTATTATACACAATTGAATATATTCACAGTATATTATTCAATTAAATATTTTATTTCAACATCTGAAATAGTACAACATTCTAACTCCACTATTGTTTATACAAAGATATTACTTGACATGATATTGTACTCATAAATAAATTGAATACAATAGACAAATTTGTTTGAACTTAATAAAATAATATTTTATTTCAATCAAATTTGTTTAGTACAAATATCAGTACAATTTTTCTCATTTTGTACATTTGTTTCTCACTACAATGCTCATCACGCTAGTATACAGTCATTGCCTCACTATAACATTTCACTCTTCACATTGCAATTATGGCATAAAAAAAGAGGAACAACAAGTTTAGCAAAAGATTTTTCTTTGGAAAGCATTTTTTTTCCTTGTCAATCATGCAAGATCACAGCAGTGCATTCCTATGAATTGCAAGGAAGCATTTGATTATGCAAGGAAACTTCAATCTGTTTATATAATTTTTTTGGTAGAATGCGTATTTGACATGAATGCATATTTGGGATGAACGCGTATTTGGCATGAATGCATCATATTTTATCTTGCAAAGAAACTCCAAAAATGACACACATCATTTTAGCATGAAGGAAATTAGGTGAAATTAAATACGAACAATGAAAACTCAACATGACACAAAGTGTTTTTCCAGGAAAACAGTATATTGGTTTTGGCAAGGAATTCTTTTTGAGAAGTTTTAAAATCCACATGATGGATTTCGTTTTCTTTTTTGGAAATATCATTCAATCTATTTTGGGCATAAATCATTTCTAAGGATTTTTTTTAAAGGCAAAAAATCTTTTGGTTCATGAAATAAGCAATGCAAAGCTCGGCAAATATACTCAATCTTTTTTGTCAAGTGTTTAATTGGTACTGCAAAATCAACAATGAACAAATGCATGCAACCGAAGTAATCAAGTGCCAAATCAATACTCAAGTTATTTTAGGAAACATGTGTATGCAAAGAAAGAATGCATTCAAGGAATTCATTTTGGCAAATTGGAAATCTTTTATTTGTTTCAATAAATTCGAACAAGGCAACAAATAACAAATTTTGGGCAAGAAAGAATCTATTTTTATTTGCAGAAATTAAACATGAGACATCAGTGCATTGAAGAATTTTTTGGCAAGAGTTTAAAGCATTTCCATAAATCAACAAATCAAGCATGAAAAAAATCATTCAAACAAATCATGCAATTCAGTATTCAGCATGCACAGTTTTGGGCAAGAGAAATGTCAACATGAAGATAACACAAATGTGATGTTGCAGCTTTCAAGTACCAGCTCAAAGAAATGGTGACAAAACTGGATTTCAACATGCATGAAATAAATGAATATTCAATCAGTGAGGACAAAGCAGTGAATGGAATCTTTAGAATGGAAAGTTCTTTTTTTAATTTCAAAACCAAATTGGAGAAGCATGTGCAAGTTCTTGGCAAGTATGAAATCAAGGAGGACCACAAACTCAAGTTTTCAATGCAAATATTTATTCCAGAAAACATTTCCGGAAACTCATATTTGGCAAGCTACAAGAGCTAATCAAACAACAATTTATTGGCAAGTTTTTAAGACGTTCAAAATCAACATGCAGGTGTTTTTCAATTCATGACACAAGAAGAAACTATTCGGCAAGTATTATTTTGGGAAGAAAATTTCCATAAATCATTTTTGGCAAGAACAATTACATGAGGGCAATGTATTTCCAAATTCATTGAAGATAAGAACATGTCCAGGTTCATCAACATTTATCACACAATAAATCAGAGAATTAAAAGATGAGGAAATCCATTTCTTTCAAGGCAGAACAAAAGGGGAAACACACGCAAATCAAAACAAGGCACTGAATGAAATCAATGTAATTATAGGATTTCTTAATCCTATATATATCACCATCCTCATCACAGGTAGAGTATCGAAAACCAGAACAAAACTGAAAAATCAAATTCAGAGAAATTCACAATATTACCTCATCATTATTGATCACCAAAGAGTGGCCAAATCAATCGATGAAGGAGCTTCAACTAATCGGGGCATCAGAGTATAATTCAAAGCCAACCTTTTTGAAGTCAAATTGATTTTGGGCAAAACCCTATTTTTCATTTCTCAGCCACCATCAACAAAGAGGAGAGCAAATATATATTTTGACAAAGCAAAGTGGTTGTCCTATATTACTTTAGACAAAGGGGGGTTTTGTTTTGAGTTATTTTATTGTGTTGTTTTTTAATTTTCATTTGTAACCAACTCATAGGGTTACTGGTTTTCCTGTAAAAATTAGGGGTTACTAGCTACAGGTTTGTAGCTAGGGAAAAATCTGATCTAGGGGATATTGATCACTCTAGGGTTTTGAGCGTAAGATTAGAATAGGAGTGAGGGGTTCGCGAGTTTACATGGTCTTGTAAGTTGGATCTATTCTATTACCTAGTAGAAACCTTAGGAATGCAACAATAGGCGGGATTTTGCCGAAGCTGGGTATATCTTGTGTTATTTACCCTTTCTGCATTTATTTTCTACTGCATTCTGTGATCTGATATTTTTAATATCTCGCTTAATTTTTAATAAACCCTATTCACCCCCCTCTAGGGTTAATCCAGATCCAACAAGTGGTATCAGAGCAGGTTATTTCATTAACCCTAAAATCTTGTCTCCTAGTTGTCAGTACATTAAGAGTCAATCCAATCACATTCCAGACGTTTTTGATGGTACGGATTTTTTTGAACTGGAAATCGGAAATGAAATCCTATTTGAAATCTGTTAAATATTGGGATGTTGCTAACATTTGAGGTGATATAATAGATAGGAATATTAATGCTCGTGTTGTGCATATTCTTTATTCTCATCTTAGTAATAACCAACTTGATCATATCTCCCATTGTTTGACTGCGCAGGAAATTTGGAAAACTCTCAATACGAAGTATGGACAAATTTACAACAATTGCTCAAAACCCCTGAATGTCAACTCAAGTTTAGATATATGCTTAACAATTTTACAAATGATAATCCGAATGGATCTATCGATGGAGGCTCAATAGACGGTGAAACTAAAGATCTTTCATATGAAGATTTAGTTTATTTTTGTATTGAATTAACAAATGTTGTTGATAGTCTCAAATCGAAAAATAAAACTCTGAAATCTAAAAAACTAGAGTTGATCACTAAAAATAATATTTTGGAATTAAAACTTGAAAATATCATGAAATTTTCAAACTCTAATTGCAAGAATTGTTTCAACTCGAAAAACAATTTAGCTCATCTAAATGAAAATATCCAAAAGCTTGAAAAGCAAATTATGAGTTCAAAAGGAAAAGAAGTTGAGCTAATCTATATAAACATTACCTTGCAAAAAGAGTTAGAAACTTTAAGATTTTAAATTCCAAATGTGAAATTGTTGAGAAACAAAAACGTTTTGAGAACGAAATTTTTGAGTCGAAGGCCAAAATTGAAAAGCTTGAAAACAAACTCTTGGTTTTGAAACAAAATGATGCTAAAAAGAGCAAGATCGCTATAAATCGTTGTTCGAATTTGATAAAAGAAAATAGTGATATGAAATCTAAAATTTAACGACTAGAGTCAACTTTGGATAAATTTTCTGATAATGAAATATCATTGAATATGTCGTTGAAAAACCAGTTTTCTGTTGGAAATAAGCAAGGCCTTGGTTTTGGAAAAAATAATGTTTTTGAAAGACGGAATTCTAATGATTTTAAAAATCATTCAAACTACTTTGGAAAGAATCAATTTGAAAATTCAAACTCTGATAATTTCAAGGATTTTTAAATCATGACCGAGATGTGAACTTGTTTTATAATAAACCATTTAAACATTTTTGGATCCCGAAAGGAAGTAAAATGAATTTAGTTAGATTCAAACAGATTTGGGTTCCTAAATGCACAAAGATAGATTCGAATGTTTTAATATATAAACAGGTTTGGGTACCTAAAGTCAAGGAAACATTTCAGAGTGGTTTTACAAACTTTGTTAGACCACTCGATCCTCTAAGCCGTTAGGTACCTGAGGTGGCTGAGGAGCTGCTGTGCATAAAGAGAACTGAATTCAATCTTGGAATCATTCACAGTTCCTTGTCCAAGTCTGATGAGTTAGAGATCTACAATGTCTTCTGTGAACCAGGTATGATTTCTAACCTCATCTTTGTAAATATTTTTTTCTCTTCTGTTTATTTTCTTTTGATTATTCTACTTTGAATTATCACTGCTATATATTTTTTTTTCTTCTTGGGCTTTCATTAACTTCCAATTGTAGTACTCATATTTTTTTTAAAATTCGCTTAATCTAGATAAAACCCTCATGTTTTAATCTTTTCCAGATTCAGAATTTAAACTTGTATATATCTGCAATTGTTTTGAAGTTTATGTTTTATTTCTGAATTCCTAACAGTGCTAGAGCATTCATGTTATATCTTGAACACTGTTAATTTGAATTCAAAATTTTTTGAAGATCTGAAATATTAATGAAATTTCAGATATTTCTGCTATTTTGAGTTCCTTCTAATTCATTTTGGAATGGCTTGAAATATTATACTCATTACAACACATTACTAGGTCTCAGTTGTGATAATTTCGTTGATTTTACGACTAGCTTGGATATTTTGAATTATCTTGAATCAGTGATACATCTTAAAATTCATCTTTATGCATGATCATTATGGTTGAAATATGTTTGTTGGAAATCATCTGAAATTCTTAATATTTTGAATTTCACACACCTCTTGAATTTGAAATTATCAATCTTGTGTGACTGATTCATTATATCTCAGAACTTGACATTGATTCATGTGATTTCGAATAAATAAATTTTTTATTTTCAGGATCATAAATATCTATCAAGTTTTATGTCAATGATCTGAAATTTCTCGTGTACTTGTCAGAAATAATGGTGAAAAATTCTTTTAAAATCTGGTCTTAAAACTCACTGCTATTTCATGATTGTTTGATTTGAATATTTGTTTGTTTAAAATCATTTGAAATTATTTATTTATTAAATCACACACATATCTTGAATCTGAAGTTTACATTTTAGTGTGATTGATTCACTGAATCTTGAGAGTTTCATATTCCTCAAATGATTTCAAATAAACGGTATTTTTAATCGTTGGATCATGAATAGTCTTATGTTACCGTCATCTTGACAAGTATGATTTAAAACTATTTTCTGTGCTGCTCTGGTACTGTTTTGAAAAACGTTTGTTTTGGAATCATCTGTTTGCTGCTCTGATACATGTGCATAATCTATTATCTTGTCTGATTGGGCTTTGTACTTATAATTCTTTTTTTTATGACATTCTTGTTAAACCCAAAAAATATGGGGGTTGAATTCTCTTTTGTCATGTCGTTCACCCTCAAGTCGTTGAAATAAATGATGTTGTTTTTAAGTCGTGTCGCGAGAAGAACGACATGTCATGCCGACCCACTCTAAGTCATTCAAAGATCATACATCCTTCAACAGGTCAAGTCGTATCTTTTCCTCAACAACAAAATCAAATCAAGTCGGGACCTAGTCATGTCGATCTCTAATATGGCGCTAAACGGGTTAAATGGCACGAGAATGAGCCGTTCTGACTATCGTGCCAATCACCATGCCGTGAGCGACATAAGTTGGAGTACGTGTTGTGCCATTTTACTGAGATTGAGTCACCTTTCTCCCATGTCATCTGGATTCATACCCTACTTCATCCATGGCATTGGGATAAAGTCAGTTAGAATACCTATCAATCATACCGTTCGAACGACATAATACGAAATAGGTCCACTCCAAGTCACAAGTCGCTACAACGCGTCTAGTTCACGTATTATGGGTCATGTCGTACACGCTCTACAACGTAAGGCAAGAACCATGCCGGATTGTATCATGTAGAACTAGGATTTTTACGCCATGCTATCACACTGTTATGTTTCCATGTCGGGTAGCGACATGATGAGCGAGTCGTCTTTTAGTCCACAAGCCGCCTCATCCATCTCGCGGATTACCATGCCATAGATGAAATAGGTCATGTCGCATATAGTGCCACCGTCCAACATGAAGTATGTTCTGTAGCAGCAAGGCAGATCACCAACGCCATGAGTCATGTCGTCATGCGCCATGAGTCATAACGCTTTTCTGTAAAATTACAGAATTGCCACCCGGGCTAAAATCACCTATAAATACCCCTCATAATTCATTTGAGGGGGGGGGGACCAAAAATTTGATTCCCATAAGGGGACTCCGTCAAATTCAAAGCTCATCTACAACTTTTCTGATGGCTTCTATGGATTCATCAACATTTTACTAACTCTATGAAGATCAAATCCAAGTTAATAATCATTAGATCATTCTACAATTGAATCTAAACACCGTCAATCTCATTCAAGCTACACCATGAATCTCTCAAGCATCATTCAAATGATTTCTTATCCTCTCCAAAGCCCAAATTGAATGCTAGTTCACTATGAGATCTATGAAGATCATGGGAAAAGATCAAAACACATAAGTGGTTGAAGATTCATCACAAAGCTAATCCTCTTTCCTTTTCTTCGCCAAACTCAAGTGAAAGTAAATCGTCAAGAGAGTTAAAAGAGAGGAATGATTGTAATAAGAGAAAATTCATATGTTGTAAGTTTGAATATCATAATGAGAATTGATTAAAAGTGGATGTAGATTCTTATTGAATTGAACCACTATAAAAATTCCTTTGTGTTCTTACTTGTTTTTATTTGCATATTTTGTGATTGCACGGTTCTATATTCTTACCAAATCGGTTAAGTGTAGCTTTACACCTTTGGTGTTTGGTCCTAAATATGGAGCAAACATTTGGCGCCCACCGTGGGGCCCAGACTGCCAATCCATTTCTTGCTCTCCCACAAGGTAGAAGGCCCTGCATTGGAATTTTGAGTACACTCCGATTATCTAAGTTGTCCGAATTGAGATACTTACCTCTGAAGACATGGGTAAGCCAGGTAGTCATTGAAGAAAGCGACAAGTAAAAGTGTCAAAAATGTCGATAATGCCACTAACATGGAAAACGCCCCGCCTACTAATCAATTTGAAGGCAGTGAAAGTTCTAAAGCCGGAACTACCGTAACAAGGAGGGAGTTGATGAAGTGGCAGCAGGACTAACAAGCCGAGTTGATATTGTGAATGAGGCCATGATGAATAATTTTGAAACCATGTTCGTCATGCAAGCCGCAACAGCCAAAGTCACCATGAGTGCAAACCACCTTAAAACTGCCAAAACCACTGGAACAGAAGATACTAGAGCTTCTTCCTCAAGCCCGAATAAAGGAAATTTTGTCCAAGAGATTGCAAATCCTAGTCATAGGGGAATGAAGCCACCTGCTCATAACCACTCTAGAAAAGCGACCCCTCAACAAGCGTTTGGTTCCATCAAAGGGTCACTTCCCCATGCGGGAGGTCCAGGGCCCTGGAATCTGAACCATGATTGTTTGCGCGGGCAAACATCCGATAAAGAGGAAGGCGTTCGCCCCATGGACCAACTCAATGAGGAGGAGTGTATATTCGGAATGGTACGAAAGATTATGAATGAGAGCCAGAAAAAGGTGGATGATGAGAAGGAATGGGGATTTGCTCCTACAAAAACCCAACTCACAGAAAGAATAAAAATGGCGTCATATCCAAATAAATTCAAACCCCTGGTTGTACAAGCTTATAATGGAACTGCGATCCCAACGTGTTCCTATTCAGGTACGATCAGCACATGGATGGGGCAATCGCTACTGACAAGCTCAAATGTTTATACTTCCCCACTTACTTGGAGGGAGTAGCTTCACTCTGGCTCACAAAACTCCCGCCAAAATCCGTAGATGACTTTGCCACCCTGGCCCAGCTATTCAGACAGCAATTCGGGCTTCAAGCAGCTAAGGTGCATGATGTGATGGAACTGAATGAGTTGGAACAAGCACCAGGGTAATCCATTAAAACCTTCCTTTCTCGTTCTAACACAACTGCGACCGAAGTCGGAAACTATGAGCCACGTTTGGCCTTGATGGCTCTAAAAGGAGGTATAAATAAAAGGACCAAACTCGGGCGGTGGATTAAGAAGAAGAAACCCCCGACTCTCGAAGAGCTATTTGAAAAGGCAGAGGAATATATAGGCGTGGATGAGGATCCGACCTACACATTAGAAGCTACAAAAAATAATGAGCCGTCAGAGAAAAAAGACGTAAACGCGCAAGGAGGACAGAAAAATGCTGGAGGAAATCAAAAAAGGGGAATGAAGGGAAAGATGGTCGAAACAACAAAAAGCTTCGTTTCTTCAAAAATTCTGAAATGACTCCCCTTAATGATACCATAGAAAACAGTTACATGGTGACCAAAGACACTGAAGAATACCCAGAGCCAGGGAAGTTGAAAGTCACTGATAACGCAATAAAGTCCTGCAGGTTCTGCTGATTTCATAACCAGCCAGGGCATAACACAAATGAATGTAGATATTTAAAGAGCTTAGTTGAAGAACTGATAAGGAAAAACAGGCTTCAATAGTACACAAAGAACTCCCAGAATTCTCAAGGAGCTTAAAACCAAGAAGCCTCTACAGGACAGCCTAAACAAAATGAGAAAGCTTCCGTTGCCGCTATACCAAGGATGATCATAAACACCATTTTAGGAGGCCCCTACCCGGTTGGGAAAAGTTGGGGGATATGGTGAAGTATGCTCATGAGGTGAAGGACTTTTCGAAAAATGGAGAACTCATGATTACGAGTGAGGTTTTATCAGCAAAAGTTCCGAGAATCCTACGAGACGACATCACATTTAAAGATGAATATACGACCGGGATCATAACACCTTCAGAGGATCTAATGGTGATAACCATCGGTTTGGGCCCAGCCATAGTAAGAAGGGTGTTAGTCGATAGCGGAGCATCAGTTAATATCCTCTTCTTTCGTGCATTCCATAAAATGAAGCTTTTCATGGGCGATGTAAAATCCTGTCAGAACAAGGTCACGGATTCACTGGTCAACCTATTCAACCAATTGGTGTTATCAGTCTACTAGTAGAGCTCGGAGAAGGAGAGCAAAAAACCGCACTGATACAGGACTTTGTTATAATTGATGAACCCTCTGCTTACAATGCCTTCCTAGGAAGACCTGCTCTTGCAGCATTCAGAATAACTATGGCTCTGTGGCGCCTCACTATGAAATTCCCAATAGAGAATGGTGTTGGCACAATTGTAGGTGATCAACAAGCGGCAATAGATTGTTATTTGGTTGAATTGGCAGAGGCAAGGAAGAAGGAATTGAAGAAGGATGTAGAGCCGTCGCTCCGCATCCAAAACCCCCTCTTATTGCAACTAAAGAAAAACCCCCATACTGGTGAGCACAGTGGCGCTCGGAAAACAATTGAACCAAGGAAAAATAGTATGGGGGAAAATAGAGCAGCGTCGGCCGAAGATACTATCCCCGTTCTAGTATCCGACAAGAACCCTAACCAGATCTCGAAGATAGGATATCAGTTAGGTATGAAGCTGCAAAAGGAATTAATCTTGTTTTTAAAATCAAACTTTGATGTATTTGCCTAGGAACACTCAGATATGTGTGGGATCCCACTGAATGTAATTGTTCACAAGTTGAATATAAATCAAAAGTTGACTCCTGTGAAACAAAAAAGACGCATGCAGGGATTTGAAAGATCCGAGACTCTAAAAGAGGAAGTAGATAGGCTACTCAAAAATAATTTCATACGAGAATCTATGTATCCAGATTGGGTTTCTAACCCAGTGCTTGCCAAAAAGTCCAATGGAAAGTGGAGAGTGTGTATAGATTATTCAGATCTTAATAAAGCGTGCCCAAAAGATAGTTTTCCTTTGCCCCGAATTGACCAACCCGTAGATGCAACAACGGGGCACAGGTTAATATCTTTTATAGACGCATATTCCGGATATAATCAAATTATGATGCACAAGCCAGACGAAGAAAACACGAGTTTCATAACAGATAGAGGACTATACTGCTATAAGTCATGCCATTTGGACTGAAAAACGCAGGAGCAACTTACCAACGTCTTGTAAACTCCATGTTTAAATCTCAGATAGGGAATACAATGGAAGTATATGTAGACGATATGCTAGTCAAATCAAAGAAGGTCGAAGATCATCTTGAAGATCTGGCAGAAATGTTTCACATACTCAGGGTATACGGGATGAAACTAAACCCGTTAAAATGCTCATTCGGAGTCTCTTCGGGGAAATTTCTTGGGTTCAACGTCAATGTTAGGGGCATCGAAGCGAATCCCTCTCAAATTGCGCTTTAAGGGAAATGTGAGCCACAAGGACAAAAAAGGAACTCTAGAGCTTAAATGGAAAGGTAGCAGCGTTGAACCAGTTCGTTTCCAAAGTAACGAATCGATGTATTCCGCTTTTCGATGCTTTGAAAAAAGGAAAGAAGGACTTCCAGTTGACCTCAGAGTGCCAGGAGGCTTTCGAGGAATTGATAATACATATGGCATCACCACCAATGTTATCGAAACCTAAAGACGGGGAGGATCTATTTTAATATCTAGTAGTTTCGTCGCATGCTTTGAGCGCAGCACTAATCCGAGAAGAAGCAGGAGTGCAATTGCTGGTATATTACATTAGTAAGAGGCTCGCCAGGGTAGAGCTAAATTACCCTAAGCTGGAGAAGCTCGCATATTGCCTACTTGTTGCCTCAAAAAAGCTGAGACCGTATTTCCAATCTCATCCTATCAAGGTTCTCACTGATCAACCGTTAAGGCAAATTCTCTTCCATCCACAAACTTCAGGAAGGCTGCTAAAATGAAACATTGAGCTAAGTCAATATGACATCACTTATGTAACACCCCATAATTTTATAACATTAAAATTCACAAATTAAAGTATACTTAATTTTTAGAAAAGAATTAAGTGAAATGGGTTGCGCAGAGAAATATATATATATTGATATATATATATAAATAAATTAAAAATTAAATAAATATGCAAAAAAGTTCAAAACAGCGAATTGGGAGGGGGAATAACCGAACCGGCCCATTTTTGAGGTCGACCCGAGCCTCGCTGGGTCGACTAGGGGTTAATCCAGGGTGTTTGGCTGTCAACCCGTGGGCAGATTCGCTCAAATGATGATTTTGCATTTGATTGTTTCTCATGGTTTAGGGTTAATCTAATGGTCCTAAATAACTTCCTACACCTATAAATACATCCTAATGCTAACCCTAAACCTAATTAAAATAGAATAGTTACCGTCATACCATCGCCATGGAAATCAATGGAGCCGTCGCCAACTAAGAAAGAAGAAAAGCAAATTCAATTCTAATTCTCTCAACCCTAAAGCAAAGCAAAACTCTCTCTTTTCTTCTCTAAATTGTGAGTATGATGATCATAACAAGATTATTATCATTTTAATTAGGTTGAGTTATGAATGGATTATGAGTAGATGATGTGAATTATCATATATGTTGTTGTAAACCCCTTTTGCTATCATGTATATTGTAAATCCAATGTTATGTGATGATGATATCTTATATGTTGTAAATCATGCTATGATGATATTATGTATGTTGAAAGTTTCTATGCAAAGTTGTAATGAATCATACATGTTAAAAAGGCCATGATGTTACCATCTATGCTAGTTAGTTCATATTAATCAAATCATCATGATTGGGTTATGTTGATCTATATGACAAGTCACATATGCAAGTTAGATTGATTAGAAAAGTTATGAACATATACCAAGACATCTATTATGACATCTAGAATTATGCTATGACATATGTGATATCCTATGCTAGTTCACACCATCATTATGTTGCCTAAAAACCCCATATGCAAGTTTATGTATAGATTTGGGCTATGATCATATCATATAAATTGAGACATTTAACAAGTTGACACCATTTGATCCTTAACATGTGTAGTTTATGCAAGTTTCACCCCAATTATGATTAGATTTATTTTAATTGTCCATATGGTGTGATAATTTATCTTTGTGCTAGGTGTTAGACTATACAAGTCTAGCCTATATTATGCGTTGAATAAGCGAAAGTACAAAAGTGGGGTAGGGGTAATATTAAGGATTTAATATTAAAAAGTTGGGGTGCAATTGATATGATTTTTCATGCCATAAGTGGATGGTCATAATTGAGTCAATTATGGACATCATTAAAAGTTGACTTAATTAATAATTTGAATAGGGAATTATTAAAACCGGGGTAAAAGATTTTAAGTGTTAATCAATGCTTAGGACACGAGGTTGGACTCGTTTGTGACGTAAACCTGCCCGGACCGGCCCGACAAATCCAGTGGTCACATATGTCAGCCCAATGTGAGAGGTCCTAGGCCTAAACTAAAGCATAACGGTTGTAAAGACATGAGGTTAGACTCTTTTATGGTGTAAGACTGCCCGGACCCGCTCGGCAAATCCAGCTGCCATAAATGCCAGTCTAATGTGAGAGGTCTTTATGAGGTTATGGCCTGAATGAAATAAGAAACACTTAACCAGATAAACATGTAAGGTGGGACATGGGGGTTAAGTAGGTGCCTTGGGTGGCATGAGGAATCTAGGGGGTGCACTTAGTGGCATGTGAAATACGATTAGTAAGACTTAACCAAACACACATGTAAATGAACATGACTAAGAGGGTTAAACGGGATATACTAGTGACAAGCTTAGGAGGGTAGCTTGTGGCGGCCCATTTCGACCAGTATCCCAAACGTATCTTTGTGGGCTCGACCCAAGTCGAGGACGGGACATGCATGCTGGGTTTGACTGTAAGAGGCCAAAACGGGGAGTGGTGGCAATACAAGTCCAACGGGTTTCATATGCGTGTGTGGACCCGGGCTGGTAGGT
Source organism: Allium sativum (assembly GCA_030737875.1). Taxonomy (NCBI): domain Eukaryota; kingdom Viridiplantae; phylum Streptophyta; class Magnoliopsida; order Asparagales; family Amaryllidaceae; genus Allium; species Allium sativum. Next base: position 696,046,944 of record CM060926.1, read on the forward strand.
AAGACGTTGTTGCATCGTGTAGGCATAAGCCGTGCATTCTCAAGTTGTATCTGGTTGCCACTTTAGGGGAGTGATACACCCCGCTGTGGGGCCAGCACGGGTATCTACGAGTAGGGAGCTGATTGAAAGTGGGTAGTGGGGGTACACCTAGTGGAGATAGGGGCAGACGGCACCTATGTAGTCAGCTAAGGGTACGTAAGGCTATTTATAAAGTTTCTGTGTGAAGCAAGTGGGATCAAACAATAGGGTGACTGGTGTGGTGCAGTGTAGTAATGTGCGGTGCAGTGTAGTAATCATTCGTTAGTAATTAGGTGTGCCTTTACCGTTATCTTTAAGATTATCTTAAACGCTATCTTTATCTTTCTTAGAGTTCATAGACATTTACTTGTCTTCTAGCTTATGCCTTAGTCTAGTTATTTTGATAATAGTATTGTTAGAATTATCATACTCGCCAGACTTTATGTCTGACCCCCTCTATTTCTATCCTTTTTCCCCCTCCAGGTCCTTAGGTTGGGCCCAGCTCTAGTGGAGTTTGATTGAATTGCTTCATCTCTCTTTGGAAAGCTTGGACTGTTGAAGTAAAGTCCAGCATGTTATCTTTTTAATGGCTATTTATGTAATGGGATTATGTATTTTGTTTTTATGAAGATGGATATTGTACTTGGTTATGATCTATGGTTTTATGATGTAACAAACATGTTTAATTTCCGCTGCAATAAAATGAAGTTTTAGATTTCCAAGTACTATTTATTATCTGTCTTGTTGTAATTTTTCTGTTCTATATTCACTTATAACCTCCATGTAAGTTAATGCATTCCCTTTGTGAGTGACATTAATGGACGTGGGGTGTTACACGTGGTATCAGAGCTTAAGGTTACCAAAACAGATAAAAATACTTTAGAAAAATAGTTATTTTTGGAATAAGTGTTTTCAAAAACATGTTTTAATGAGAAATTTAAAGAGAAAAGTTTTTAAGAAAAACATAATCCCTAATAGCCACATATCTTTATGTAACAACCCGAAAATCTGGGCCAGTTTAAAATTTTTGTTTTGGCAATTTTAGCGAATTTTGATTATTTAAAATAGATTATTTTAAATAATATCGACAAGAAATTTATTTTGAACAGAATTTGAACGTATATATTATATACGTCGTCGTTAGAATATAAATATTTATTTATATTTATAAAAGGAATTGAAAGTGGCGCGGTAGTTCGATAATTCGATTTCAAACTTCAATTGAATGTACCTAGTGCAAAACAAACCAGATTTTAGTGAAACCAAAAATAATGGGATCTAATTGTGACTATCTTTCCAACGAATCCGAAAAATCAAAATTTCATAGCTGGGATCAAAAGATATGTCCAGTTGAAAATTCTGAATAGTCGCTATGGAATTCAGGCCCTTAAAAATGGAAATTTTGCTAGGTTTCAAATTATTGCTAGGTTTCAAATTTCATAATTTTTCGAATCAATATGTGAGCGTGGCAAAGGAAAACGCGTTTGACCAGTTTCAGTTGATTTTAATCGACTGGAAATTGGCTATTTTTCAAACAGTCTCAAAATTCGATGAAACTAGTTTTATTAGGACCGTATCGTCGATTCGAAGCTAGAAAATATTTTTCGGGAATTTTTAGAGTTCGTATGTGTCCCTAGAAAATTGAAATGCGCGTTCAAATTCAATATATAGAGTTATATGTTGATTTTGACGGAAACTGATCGAAACGATCGAATCAGCTTACGATACATATCCAATTATGTTCGGAATGGGGGTAAAACGCTAGGGACGATAGTCAATGGGTTCGATTCTGACTTCAAAATGAAAAGTTACTTTTTAGAATAGAATAAATAATTAAAATATATAATTATATTAACCTTTTATCTCTCCCGCCCCTTATCAGTAAAGTCAAACCCGATTCATTCGAAAAGAAAAAAACCCTAGAACCTAATCGCGCCATCGCGTCTCCAGATGGGACCACCACCGCGCGCGCCGGCCGACGACCACCCCCTCCTCCTGTAGCTGCTGCCGCTGCTTCTTCTTCTCTCCCCTCTTCTACCCTCAAATCGTGACGCGCCCGAACCCAGACCCCCCGCCCACCAAATCGTCATCGCACCCCTCTCCGCAACCACCTCCATCGCCTTTCCCCCTTCTTCGATCAACTCACGACCCCCCTCCTCTGCCTCGCGCCGACACCCCCCCCTCATCTGACGTGCGCGCAAGTCCTCCCCCACCCCCTCTTCTGCTAACTGTAAGTATTTTATTTTATCAATTTAAAGCATTGTTTTTTTTAATTTGATAAATTCAGTTTTAATAACGAATGAAATCAGTTTATTACTTATAAAAGCTAGGATTTTATTTACAAAAGAATTATAATTTTTAAAGCGAAAAGATTATATTTTTCAAGTGAAAAGATTTTTTTTTCATTCAAAAAAAGATATGGTTTTTGTTCGCTTAAAAATATATTGTTTGTTATATGAAGTTGCGTTGTACAAATCAAATTTTTATAGTGTAGATTTGAAAAGGAAGTAAGTATAACTTTGCAGAAAAAGTTTTGATTTTTAGAAGAAAGGTCGGATTTTTATTTTTAACAAAGGCGAGATTATGGAAAAGATCATATATGAAAGGTGAAATTTTTATAAAGTAAAAATTTGATTTTTATATATGGAATAGCGAAGTAAAAAAAATCGATTTTTAAATATGGAATAGCGAAGTAAAAATTTGATTTTTATATATGGAATAGCGAAGTAAAAAATTCGATTTTTATATATGGAATAGCGAAGTAAAAATTCGATTTTTATATATTGAATAGCGAAGTAAAAATGTGATTTTTACATATGTAGAGAATACGGGCAAAGAAAGTGACAAGAGGCAAGAACGCCGAAGAACTACAAAGAAGAGTCGTGGCGTTGGATTAGCTATTCTGTGAGAACTTCTCACCTTTCAATTTAATTTTTCTAGATATAAATATATACTAGGATGCAGAAGGTGTTTAGTAGCACCCGACACCCGTCGTCCACAGACCATGGACGGCTCGTATGCTTGGTTGTTTAATTTTGATGTGTAGTTGATTGTGTGATGTGATGAGAAATGAAATAAAATATTTATATAGTTAAAATATTTTATAGTTAAAAATAGAAATTTTAACGTGTATATGAAATGAAAAAAAAACAAGCAAATCGGACGATTTGTTTATATACACACTTTTGACTGATATTGATTGGGACGATAAATTTTACACATCGCTCAACCGCACAAATAAAATCTGTGTTTGATTGTTTGAAACCCCACACGGGTATTGGGATGATATATGACATACAATAATCCCAATAGTTAGTTGTATGTCGATCGATTGATTGACAAACTGTTATAAGCGTTGAATATTTATATTTGATTCTTATACAGTGTAGAATGCACTTTGGATGATGGTTGATTATTCATCGTTGTTATTGTATACATGTGTTGTAGAAAATCCATATAATTAACATTATATGGTAATTGATTGGGCCTCATTCCAGTTTTGAAATAGAAATATTTGAAATAAAATATTTGAATAGAAATATTAGAAATAGAAATATTTGAATAGAAATATTTGAAAAAGAAATATTTGAAGTAGAATATTTGAAAATCGAAATATAAGAAGCCGCGTTGATAGACAAACGCCATTTTGACGTGACCGATATTTATATCAATTTTATTCAAATTGAAGTGAATATTAAAGTGAATTGAAATTCGAATTTAATTGAATTGATTTGAAATTCGAAACAAACTGAAATGGTTTGAGATTCGAATAGAATTGAAATAGAATTGAAATCGTTTTGAAATGAATTCGAATATTGAAATAGAATTGAAATCGTTTTGAAATGAATTCGAATAGAATTGAAATAGAATTGAAATCGTTTTGAAATGAATTCGAATAGAATTGAAATAGAATTGAAATCGTTTTGAAATGAATTCGAATAGAATTGAAATAGAATTGAAATCGTTTTGAAATGAATTCGAATAGAATTGAAACAGAATTGAAATCGTTTTGAAATGAATTCGAATAGAATTGAAATAGAATTGAAATCGTTTTGAAATGAATTCGAATATAATTGAAATAGAATTGAAATCGTTTTGAAATGGATTCGAATAGAATTGAAAAAGAATTGAAATCGTTTTGAAATGGATTCGAATAGAATTGAAATAGAATTGAAATCATTTTGAAATGGATTCGAATAGAATTGAAATAGAATTGAAATCGTTTTGAATTGAAATCGTTTTGAAATGAATTCGAATAGAATTGAAATAAAATTGGGATCGTTTTGAAATGGATTCGAATAGAAATTGATTAGAAGTGAATTTGAATTGAAATTGAATTAATTTGAAAATTCAAATTGAATTAAAAATCGTTTTGAATTGAAATCGTTTTGAAAAGAATTCGAATAGAATTGAAATAGAATTGGAATCGTTTTGAAACGGATTAGAATAGAAATTGATAAGAAATGAATTTGAATTGAAATTGGATTAATTTGAAAATTCAAATTGAATTAAAAATCGTTTTGAAAAGGAAATCGACGAAGTATATATTATATATATTATATATAATATAATGGCCTGAATAGAATGCGCCGCGCAGCGGCAGTTCGCGAATTTCGACCATTGACTTCGAATGGATATTGCGGGAGATCCGACCGTCGGATTATCCTTAAACTGGAACCTTTGGGTTCGTATCGAAAAGAGCTTTCCAATGAATATTAGAAATTAGAAATCTAATGATTGGATTTGGAATTATGTCCAAATAAAATTTGGAAAAGGTCGCTATAAATGCAGTTCGATGGCCGTTGATGGAAATCGACTGTACGGGCCTTGATAAAATTATTAAAAATAGTAATAATTTGTATAAAATCATAAGAAATGATTTGTGAAGAATTGGGATGAAAAACTCCATATTTGAAAAGATAAAAATAGATTTTTATCGAAATGAACTAGTTTTGAACTAGAATTATAATTCTATTTATTTTTAAATAAATAAATTGAATTTGAAATGGTTTTGAAAATAACCAGAATTTCCAGCGATTGCATTGGAATGGGTTTGAATCGAAATTGTCTTCGGAATATTTCGATGTTGGATTTCGTGATTATACAGATGTTGTTATGGAAATTTGAAAGATATAGAAATATATATCGTTATTTCCAATACAATTTTTGTTGGTCGTAGAATTTGATATTGAATATAAGCCGATATATTTTCTATTCAGAGCCTTGTATTTAATATCAAATGTGATTTGGGTATGTCGTGAATGGTGTCTTCATTAACACTGTTCTTAAGCCCAGTTGAGAAAGGATTAAATCTTTTTATTTATATTTAATGAAGGGTGCCAATTAAACGATATTTAATTGGAATTGAATTGGTATTGTTTTTGGGTTTATCGTGAACAGTGTTTTAAATAACACTTGTTCTTTAACCCGATAATTAATGAATGTGATTTTGGGTTTATTTGGGCCGTGTTTTAAATGACATTGGTTCTTTAACCCAGTTAAAGATTAAAACTAAGTGGAGTTTTAATGAATCTTTAATTAGATTGAAATAATCGAGAATGGAGTATCACTAGTTTTGCTCCAGGCATTAGTTAAATCTTTAATTAGATTTGAACGTGAAATGGTAATTGAATTTACCGATAACACCGTGGTGTTAGATATGAAGTATTACCAGTTTTACTTCATGGGATGAATAGGTTGGGATTGGGAAATTAAAACAAATGATTACTTCGGTAAGGTTCGTTAATCCCGACTAGTTGAATCAAAATTCAATAGAAGATTAAAGAATAAATTCAAGGAATTTATCTTTGATAAAATTAATGGGAACTTTTCCCTATGAATGTGAAATTTAGAAACTAACTGTCGGTTAGCCAAGCAGAATGGTTTTCTGGATATTGATCTGATGTTGGTTTCGGCCTTCGGGGTTAATATTTGGGGAATTATTCTCTTGATTAATTTATGGTTAGTGACTGATGAATTGGAATGAGGCGTATGTTGTGTTTGGGTTACACTTATTTAAAATAAACGCGAGTTATTCGGAAATACCGGGTTTATCCCATTCTGAATAAATGATACGACGATAAGTCGAAGATGAAGACGGTGGTCGAAGACCGGAGGTCTTCACGTCGTTTGGGTGATTACTGATGATCTTGATTGGGCTGTACACCCAAGAAGATGGAAACAGTTGGTGATCGTCCAGACGTACTTGGAGATCGATGGATAGGCGGGGTACTAGGTGCCTCCGGTTTCATTCAGACCCAGAACGGACTTGTAAATGGACTGTGTGTCTGACATTGGATTTTAGTCTATGTGGTTGATCTCTATTAAATATATATCTGTTTGGCCGCGGAGAATTTATTCTCTTGCTTAACGCCCTTCTCTGAGACGTACGAGCTCAGGGGTTATATACTGATGGATATCAAACGCATAGAGTGAATTGCATGTGTGGCATGCCTAAGTGGCAAATGATCAAGGCTTCTATTGAAAAGCAAAGTCTTGTGGTGATGATCAAAGCACAGCCTTTGTTGCACCGCTTTGTGTAACATGAATTCGCGAGCCTCACACCCCGGTTGTGAACCAAAAACGGGAGACGGACCACAGGGAGGGCATGCGTTTCTTTCTAACTAGGGTGGTGTCAGTGACCTACCAGCCCTGACATTTATATACTTTTCACCTATGTGGTTGTTGTTGTTGCGAGGCGCCTCGGTTTGATCGGACGATCCGGGTCCGATGGAGTCATTCGTTGGCTCATTGACACCCCATAGGGTGGGGAGACGTAGTGTTCAGGCATAATAATTCACATCGGTGGACCGGCCCTGACGATCCAAGGGGCAGTTGCGGCTGTTCCTGAGACACGGGCTAGAGCGTCTCAAATCAGTTGAGGACTATCTTTTGCCTCAGTTCATAGATGGAAATCCAACTTCCAAATACGTGACATTTGCGGTTTAATTTGTAGGGCCTAGTATGGCGACATAGTTGGATGGGGCGCTTATGCCGCCTATGATTGATACTTATGATTTGAAGTTGTTTTATACACTATGCACTTATAATAGTATCAAATGATTTGTTTTTCAACGTATCAAGCATTCTTGGCTATTATAAGGTAAAAACCCTATCCTCCGGCTTGCGTTGCATTGTGTGATGGGACCTGGGTCTTATAATAGCTTCATTTTTCTTTATTTAGCATTGCACTGTTGTTTTATGCACTGGTGTTCTTGGGAGGAAACCCGTTCCGCGTTAGCGGCGTGGTCCCTTGATTTACCTATCTTTAAAATAAAGATTAATAACTGTTTTAGTTCTCACACCATTCCCATGACTGACCTGGAGTTTATTGTTTTAACCTAAACTCTGGGTGCCCCTATTTTGACACGGGCAGCTAGTTGTTTTGGTTTTGCAGATTTATATTCACAGGATCCTGGTTTACAGCTGGAACGATACCCGGAAAGCTTTGTATCCGTATATCTCTTCTAGTTATGTATTGTATTATTTTCCGCTTCTATGTATTTAAATGTAATTTAAATCTTTGATATTTCTGTGTAATATTTATTCATACTCTGTATATTCTTATAATCTGATGGAATTGTTGTAATATACAATGAAATGTTCTTCCGTCTGCGTTCTGATTTGTCTTGTTGTCAATTCTATCCACTCTTTCCCTTCTCTTCGTAGATCGGGGAAGTTCGGGTCGTCTCACTTTATCTTTCGAATTCTCCATGTTGAATCTTTCCTTTTTTGTTTCAGGATGGCTGAAGATCTTAATCTACCCGACGGTGTAACGATACCAGGATGGTATAGGAGGCTATTGGAGGCTAGGGCCGCTGCAGGTCCAGCCAATGTTCCTCCACCACCAGTTGCACCCGTTCCTTCTCCTCCTCCTCGCATAGATACTTTTGCAAAGACGTGCAAGGAATTCAAGGCTATGGGTGGAAAACCATTTCAAGGGTCAGAAACGTTTGTGGAAGCTAGAGATTAGCTTAAGGAGGTGGAAGAATTGCTAGAAATCTTTGAAGTAGAAGAAGGGAGGAGAGTTCGTTAAGCAGCTTGGTTGATGAAGGGAGTGGCCTCGTTTTGGTGGGAGGTCACTAATGGGGAGCGTCCTGTTGACTCTTGGGCGGATTTCAGACGTAGGTTCGAGGCGAAGTTTCTCTCAAGGGCAGAAGAAAATCTATATATGGAAAGGTTCTTGACATTGAAGCAAGGAAGCTCATCAGTGAAAGAATATGTCAATAAATTTAATCAGTTAGCAAGGTTTGGCTTGGACTTAGTAAACACGCTGGAGAAGAAGGATCTAAGGTTCGTGAATGGCTTGAATGAACCATTGCAAGGGTTGGTTATGACCCACATCCCGATGGGGGCCACCTTGGAGAAGTTATTAGAAATGGCGCTCATGCATGAGGAGAAAAGCGCTAAAGCTGATAAGGCATCCGAGAAGAAGGGGATCAGAAGAAATCACAACAACAAAACAAGAAGGGTGGTAAAGACAATAACTGCAAGGGAAAGAAGAAATGTTTTAACTGTGGGACACCAGGCCATCTCAGCAAGGATTGCCAAAAGAAAAAGAAGACAGGCTATTTTCATTGTGGCGATGCGGGACATTTAGTGAAGGACTGCCCAAAGAAGGGGAATAGGGCAGGAGCTAACTCGGGAGGACAGGTGCAGGCTCTTATGGCACCAGGGCAGGCTAGGGGACAAGTTCAGGCTCTCGCGGTCCCACCGCTGCAAGAACGGGGTAAAACCATTTCTGTTGAAAGTTTAGTTTTTCTGTTTGATCATCATGTCCGTACCTTATTCGTTTCGGGCGCATCCCATTCGTTTATCTCTACATCATTCATTGAATCACTCCACTTAAACACCAGTTTAGTAGAGGATCCCTTAGTTGTTTTGAATCCAATAGGGGGCTCAGCTTATTTGTCCATGATGTGTTTGGATTTGAAAATTTCCATACTTAGCGTTGAATTTAGACGTGATGCTTATGTGTTGGACTTCACGGGCTATGAGCTAATTTTAGGAATGGATTGGTTATCCAGAAATGGGGCCGTTCTTGATTGTGAAAGGAGAGTAGTTAGGCTCGTGACTCGCCTTGGAAACACTTTCGAAATCTTCTGTAATCCCATAAATTCAGTTATCCTAAGTTATCTAGAATCGCTTGACGCGTCTGAGGAAAATCTACGATCTGTTAGAGTGGTCCGAGAATATTCGGATGTGTTTGAGGAGTGAAGGGCTTGCCTCCGAAGCGAGAGATAGATTTTCGAATTTATCTTGTGGATAGTGCGAAACTAGTATCTTTGCCAGTACGCCACATGGCTCCACGCGAAAGGAGGGAACTCGGTAAGCAAGTGAAGGAGTTGCTTGAGAAGGGGTTCATAAGACGAAGTACATCGGAGTGGGGTGCTCCAGTAGTATTTGCCATGAAGGCGGATGGGTCCCTTAGACTGTGTGTGGACTATAGAGAACTTAATAAACTTACTAAGAAGAACAGACACCCACTGCCGAGGATTGACGATCTCTTCGATCAGTTAGTTGGCGCCTCAGTGTTTTCGCAGTTGGACTTAGCCACTGGTTTCCATCAGTTGAGAGTGGCTGAGGATAGCATTGACAAGACTTCCTCTAGGACTCCGTACGGTTTCTATGAATGGCTAGTGATGCCCTTCGGTTTAACAAACGCCCCCGCATACTTTCTTGATTTGATGAGTAGGGTGTTTACGGAGTACCTTAACAAATTTGTGGTAGTCTTTGTAGATGACATCTTGATCTTTTCTAAGGATGAAGAAGAGCATGCCCTACATCTTAAGGAAGTGTTGGAGACCCTACGAGCGCATAGCCTTAAGGCTAATTTTTCTAAGTGTCACTTCTGGAGGAAGGAAGTATGGTTCTTAGGACACGTGGTTTCCAAAGAAGGGATAGCCGTGGATCCCGCGAAGGGGGTAGCCATCCAAGATTGGAAGGTCCCTAAAAATGCTACCGAAGTGAGAAGTTTCTTGGGGTTAGCTGGCTACTATAGGAAGTTTATCAAAGACTTCGCAAAGATATCATCTCCATTGACACACTTGACGAAGAAGAACCTAGTTTTCACATGTGACGTAGATTGTGATGATGTGTTCCAACGTTTGAAGAGAGCTTTGACTTCAGCCCCAGTCTTAGTATTGCCAGACGGGAGTAAGCCGCTTACCGTTTATATTGATGCTTGTGGGACAGGACTAGGCGCAGTCTTAATGCAAGAGGTAGGGTAATAGCCTATGGTGGAAGGCAGTTAAGAGCGCATGAGAAAAATTATCCTACACATGACCTAGAATTGGCCGCTATTATTTTCGCGCTTAAGTCTTGGCGTCATTATCTTCTTGGCGAGAAATTCGAATTATTCACTGACCACAAGTCTTTAAAATACCTATTCTCTCAAAAGGACTTGAACTTAAGGCAGCAAAGGTGGATGGAGTTCTTAGCGTCCTACGACTTCGAAATAGCCTATACCCCTGGCAAGGGTAACGTGGTGGCAGACGCCTTAAGTAGAAAAAGATTATCCTTAAGTCCTTTGTTTGTTGAGTGGCGAAGTTTAGAATTCATTTCAATGTTTGACTTTAGACCTTCCGTTGACTTCGTACTCAGTTTGCTAGCATCCTTGGAGGTCAGACCTACGCTTTTGGGACGGATTGGCGAGGAACAGTGACACGACCCACAGTTGGTTGAGTTAGTAGAAAAACTCAAAGGAGGGGAGTCATCAAGCCATCTCCGTAGGTATACCCTAGACGATAAGGGTTGGTTACGTAGGGACGGTAGACTATGTGTACCAAAAGACAATGACCTAAGGAAGACTATTCTTGACGAAGCACATCATTCGAAGATGACCATTCATCCTGGCAGGGACAAGATGTACAAAGACATGAAGAGAGTTTACTTTTGAGCCGGCATGAAGAAAGATGTGGCCGAGTATGTCGCTAGATGCTTGGTGTGCCAACAAGTAAAAGTGGAGCAAAAGAAACCTGGTGGGTTGCTTCACCTATTGGAGGTTCAACTATGGAAGTGGGAGAGTGTCTCGATGGATTTTGTGGATGGATTACCAAGATCGAGGAAGGGTAATACGGGGATTTGGGTTATAGTAGATAGACTTGCTAAGAGCGCCCATTTCATTCCCGTGAAGAGTAAGAGAACTGCTCCATGGTTAGCTTCTGTATACGTTCGAGAAATAGTTCGTTTGCACGGTGTTCCTTCTAGCATAGTGAGCGACCGCGATCCTATTTTCACTAGCAAATTTTGGAGAAGCTTACATGTGGCGGTAGGGACTCAGTTATGTTTGGGCACCGCATATCATCCTCAGACGGACGGCCAGACCGAGAGGGTGAATCGCATTCTAGAGGATCTGTTGAGGCTATGTATCCTAGACTTTGGGGGTACGTGGGAAGAGCATCTTCCATTGGTGGAGTTCGCATATAATAACAGCTTTCAGTCCAGCATTGGTATGGCACCATTCGAATCTCTTTATGGACGACCTTGTCGTTCACCTACATGTTGGTGGGAATCTACGGATAAGATCTTACTTGGGCCCGATATGATTAGGGAGACTTCAGAGAAGATCGACTTGATTCGAAGGAGGATGAAAGCAGCACAGGATAGGCAGAAATCTTATGCGGATAAGAGGAGGACAGATCTCGAGTTTGAAGTTGGGGACATGGTCTTTGTCAAAGTTTCTCCATTACGGAACGTTTTTAGCTTTGGATCTGTTGGGAAATTAGCAACAAGGTTTGTAGGGCTGTTTCCTATTAAGGAGAAAATTGGACAGATGGCATATAGAGTGGAGTTGCCCGAGAGACTTAGTGGTGTACACGACGTATTCCATGTGTTACATTTGAGGAAGTGCTTGCACGAGACCGCGGAAGTGGTAGAGCCGAGCTTTCTTAGAGAGGTGGAGATAGAGCGTGATGCGACAATTCGACGAGCTCCTACGCGCATTCTTGGGTCGGAGATCAAGAGGTTGAGGAATCGAGAGGTCAGACTAGTCAAAGTGCAATGGGGAGATGATGAGAGCAACGCTACTTGGGAGACAGAAGAGAAGATGCGTTCACGATACCCTTTTCTTTTTGAGGGTACGTCTTTTAATTTCTTCTTTATCGCTTAGCTTGTACTTATCTTATCTTTAGTATATCCTCTCACTAGTATCTTTGACCGTTAGTTAGGATAATCCTATGGTTGAAACATGTGTTTGAGACATGTTATGTATGGTGGATGCAAAGTGGATGCAAGTGTTTGCTAGTGGTTGCTCGTGGATGCATATACACACACTATTAGGCACCAGATCGGCTCAGTCACTTCATGTTGCATATTGCATATATATGGATGTATTTAGTAAAATGGATGTATAATGGTTGTATTATCATATAGTTGCTGCATTCGGGTGGATGGTTGTGCACGCATATAGAATTAATATGTATCATTAGGAATCTTTTGCATACATATTGGACGCATAGCACTATCATGAATTGCACTAAGGAGGTCGACTAAATCAGTAGACTGCCTAATTTTGCATTAGATATGGATATATACACACACTGTGCATATAAACATTAAAGCATTAGAAGTCTTTTAAGGACAATGGATGTTGGTGTTTGATGGTTGAGTAGATGGACGATTAGATGGTAGGATATACATTCTTCTTGACTTGGAGATTTCGGGGACGAAATCCTTTGAGGAAGGGAGAATGTAACACCCCGTAATTTTATAACATTAAAATTCACAAATTAAAGTATACTTAATTTTTAGAAAAGAATTAAGTGAAATGGAGTGCGCAGAGAAATATATATATTGATATATATATATATAAATTAAAAATTAAATAAATAAATATGCGAAAAAGTTCAAAACAGCGAATTGGGAGGGGGAATAACCGAACCGGCCATTTTTGAGGTCGACCCGAGCCTCGCTGGGTCGACTAGGGGTTAATCCAGGGTGTTTGGCTGTCAACCCGTGGGCCGATTCGCTCAAATGCTAATTTTGCATTTGATTGTTTCTCATGGTTCAGGGTTAATCTAATGGTCCTAAATAACTTCCTACACCTATAAATACATCCTAATGCTAACCCTAAACCTAATTAAAATAGAATAGTTACCGTCATACCATCGCCATGGAAATCAATGGAGCCGCCGCCAACTAAGAAAGAAGAAAAGCAAATTCAATTCTAATTCTCTCAACCCTAAAGCAAAGCAAAACTCTCTCTTTTCTTCTCTAAATTGTGAGTATGATGATCTTAACAAGATTATTATCATTTTAATTAGGTTGAGTTATGAATGGATTATGAGTAGATGATGTGAATTATCATATATGTTGTTGTAAACCCATTTTGCTATCATGTATATTGTAAATCCAATGTTATGTGATGATATCTTATATGTTGTAAATCATGCTATGATGATATTATTTATGTTGAAAGTTTCTATGCTAAGTTGTGATGAATCATACATGTTAAAAAGGCCATGATGTTACCATCTATGCTAGTTAGTTCATATTAATCAAATCATCATGATTGGGTTATGTTGATCTATATAACAAGTCACATATGCAAGTTAGATTGATTAGAAAAGTTATGAACATATACCAAGACATCTATTATGACATCTAGAATTATGCTCTGACATATGTGATATCCTATGCTAGTTCACACCATCATTATGTTGCCTAAAAACCCCATATGCAAGTTTATGTATAGATTTGGGCTATGATCATATCATATAAATTGAGACATTTAACAAGTTGACACCTTTTGATCCTTAACATGTGTAGTTTATGCAAGTTTCACCCCTATTATGATTAGATTTATTTTAATTGTCTATTTGTTGTGATAATTTATCTTTGTGCTAGGTTTTAGACTATACAAGTCTAGCCTATATTATGCGTTGAATAAGCGAACGTACAAACGTGGGGTAGGGGTAATATTAAGGATTTAATATTAAAAAGTTGGGGTGCAATTGATATGATTTTGCATGCCATAAGTGGATGGCCATAATTGAGTCAATTTTGGACATCATTAAAAGTTGACTTAATTAATAATTTGAATAGGGAATTATTAAAACTGGGGTAAAAGATTTTAAGTGTTAATCAATGCTTAGGACACGAGGTTGGACTCCTTTGTGACGTAAACCTGCCCGGACCCGCCTGGCAAATCCAGTGGTCACAAATGTCAGCCCAATGTGAGAGGTACTAGGCCTAAACTAAAGCATAACGGTTGTAAAGACACGAGGTTAGACTCTTTTATGGTGTAAGACTGCCCGGGCCCGCCCGGCAAATCCAGCTGCCATAAATGCCAGTCTAATGTGAGAGGTCTTTATGAGGTTATGGCCTGAATGAATTAAGAAATACTTAACCAGATAAACATGTAAGGTGGGACATAGGGGTTAAGTAGGTGTTGGGTGGCATGAGGAATCTAGGGGTTCCCTTAGTGGCATGTGAAATACGATTAGTAAGACTTAACCAAACACACATGTAAATGAACATGACTAAGAGGGTTAAGTGGGATATACTAGTGACAAGCTTAGGTGGGTAGCTTGTGGGGGCCTATTTCGACCAGTATCCCAAACGTATCTTTGGGGGCTCGACCCAAGTCGAGGACGGGACACGCATGCTGGGTTTGACTGTAAGAGGCCAAAACGGGGAGCGGTGGTAACGCAAGTCCAACGGGTTTCATATGCATGTGTGGACCCGGGCTGGTAGGTAAGACGTTGTTGCATTGTGTAGGTATAAGCCATGCATTCTCAAGTTGTATCGGGTTGCCACTTTAGGGGAGTGATACACCCCACTGTGGGGCCAGCATGGGTATCTACGAGTAGGGAGCCGATCGAAAGTGGGTAGTGGGGTACACCTAGTGGAGATAGGGGCAGACAACACCTATGTAGTCAGCTAGGGGTACGTATGGCTATTTATAAAGTTTCTGTGTGAAGCAAATGGGATCAAACAATAGGGTGACTGGTGTGGTGCAGTGTAGTAATGTGCGGTGCAGTGTAGTAATCATTCGTTAGTAATTAGGTGTGCCTTTACCGTTATCTTTCACGTTATCTTAAACACTATCTTTATCTTCATAAGAGTTCATAGACATTTACTTGTCTTCCAGCTTATGCTTTAGTCTAGTTATTTTGATAATAGTATTGTTAGAATTATCATACTCGCCAGACTTTATGTCTGACCCCCTCTATTTCTATCCTTTTTCCCCCTCCAGGTCCTCAGGTTGGGCCCAGTTCTAGTGGAGTTTGATTGAATTGCTTCATCTCTCTTTGGAAAGCTTGGACCGTTGAAGTAAAGTCCAGCTTGTTATCTTTTTATGGCTATTTATGTAATGGGATTATGTATTTTGTTTTTATGAAGATGGATATTGTACTTGGTTATGATCTATGGTTTTATGATGTAACAAACATGTTTAATTTCCGCTGCAATAAAATGAAGTTTTACATTTCCAAGTACTATATATTATTTGTCTTGTTGTAATTTTTCTGTTCTATATTCACTTATAACCTCCATGGAAGTTAATGCATTCCCTTTGTGAGTGACATTAATGGACGTGGGGTGTTACAACTTACCACCCTCGAAGGGCCATTAATGGCCAAGCCCTAGCAGATTTTATTGCTGAGTTTACAAATAGAGGAGAAGAGGTTAAAGAACCAGCAGAGGCAGAGATTGCTTGGAAACTATACTTTGACGGATCCAGAAACGACTATTGCTCAGGGGCTGGAATTGTCTTAGAAACCCCAAAAGGTTACTCTTTATGTTGTGCCCTAAGATTGGAATTTCCATCAACCAATAATGAGGCCGAATATGAAGCATTGATAAGAGGGTTAAAGTTGGCAAAAGAGCTAAACCGAAAAGCTTTGCAGATTCTTAGCGACTCTCTGTTGGTAGTGGGTCAAGTACGCAAAGAGTTCCAAACCAAAACTGGGAACCTCCCTTCTTATCTAATCAAAGTTATGGAACTTCTAAATGACCTTGACCACTATGTTATATCTCACATTCTAAGATAACAAAACTCAAAAGCAGATTCTCTTTCCAAATATGCTAGTTCATCAGATGCTCAGCTGCTAGGTTTAATCCCCATCGAGGTCCTTTCTACTCCAACCATTAAGGAAGTTAGTGTGGACTGGATAATGGAAACTGTTGAAGAACCTACATCATGAATGACTCCAATCAAAGAATACATCCTCAATGGGACACTGCCTGAAGAACGGAAAAACAAAAGGAAGATATTGCGTAAGGCCCCTTTATACCTCATTCAAGACGGAAGGCTGTACCGGCGAGGATTCTCCATGCCGTTGCTGCGATGTGTGACTAAGAAGGAATCTGGAGCGATTTTGGAAGAGTTGCATGAGGGAGAATGCGGAGGACACACCGGCGGTCAAACGTTAGCCAAAAAGGTCTTGCGATATGGTTATTTCTGGCCTGATGTAAACTAGATGCCATGTCCTATGTAAAGAAATGTAACAGGTGCCAGAGATTCACTAAGATTCCAAGAGCACCTCCTACAGAGCTGACTCAAATGGTTAGCCCATGCCATTTGCGGTCTGGGCATAGAATTGATTGGGATATTACCCGCTGCAAAAGCGAATATGAGATACGCTATAGTAGCTGTCGACTACTTTACCAAATGGGTTGAAGCAAAACCTTTGGCTACTATCACATCAAATAAAGTGATAAATTTTGTTTTGAAAAATATCATTTGCAGGTTTGGAGTGCCGCAAAAGATCATCACCGATAATGGAACCCAGTTTGAAAGTAATGAATGCCTAGACTTCTGCGCTAAATATAAGATCAAAAAGAGTTTTGCAGCCGTGGCTCACCCACAATCAGACGGGCAAGTGGAAGCTATTAACAAAGTAATAAATTAGACCATCAAGAAGCATCTCGAAAAATCCAAAGGCAACTGGGTTGATGAACTACCTTTCGCGTTATGGGCATACCGGACAACACATAAAACTGCTACGGGCACACCCCATTCTTACTTGCATTCGGGTCAGAAGCTATGATCTCAGTGGAATTGGAAGTACCAACTCACCGTAGAATCCACTTCAACTAGAAGGAGAATGAAGAGCTACAGTTGGAGGCACTTGATTTACTTGAGGAAAAACGAAAAGAAGCAGAGCTTAAGATAGCGGCCCATCAACGGAAAGTAGCCAGATATTTCAATGCAAAAATCAAGAAAAGGACTTTTCAAGTCGGGGACCTCGTCTTGAAAGAATTATGACTGGAAACGGGGTATTCAGACCCAATTGGGAGGGGCCATACATGATAAGTCAGAAATTTGCAGATGGAACTTTTGAGTTAAAAACGACAGATGAAATCGCACTCCCTCGGGCATGGAATAACATCCATCTTCGCCATTATTTTGTTTAAAGTTCCTTTCGCATATTACGCATTATACATACATCATGAATTGTAAATATACCATGCATTATGAATATCATGCAAAGTCTGTATGAATTAGTGAAAGAAACTACTTTACCTATCTAAAATCATACGTTTGCAAGTTTTTGATTTCATGCTGCTGACAATCGATTTTAATTACAGACTTTTTGAGCAAACAAAAGCACATTTAAAATCCAGTAGAGTTTGATGAGAGCTACAGCACATCCCCAATGGGAAATCTCAAGCGCTTGCTGCTTAATATCCAAGCATCCACACACTTTTGCTATAGAGGGTGCAAAGTGCAAAGCCATAAATAAGGGGCATCAAGAACTCTAAACCTAAAGCAATGTAACACCCAAACTACAGAACAAGCTTTGAATTTCACCATAGGGGTACATTCTTAATGACAGAGTTAAAAGTTCAAGTATTGACAGGTCACAACCAGAATCAGACAAACAAACAAGCCTCGGCCACCCGGTTCATCGCCGACGACATTAAGATATGGCTGGATAGCAATACAAACACCGGGCTTCTAACCCAAGACCTCCCCGAGGGGCACTCGGTTCATCGCCGACGCCATTAAGATATGGCTGGGTAGCGATACAAACACCGGGCTTCTAACCCAAGACCTCCCTGAGGGGCACTCGGTTCATCGCCGATGCCATTAAGATATGGCTGGGTAGCGATACAAACACCGGGCTCTCAAACCCAAGACCTCCCCGAGGAGCACCCAGTTCATCGCCGACGCCATTAATACATGTCCGGATAGTGATATAAACACAAGGTTTTCAGAGATCTCATTGGAGGCATCCGCTCAGATGCTGGATCTTCTAAATCCAGCTATTGATTCTGGGTCCTTCAAACCCAGTTACTGACGGACTCAAAGGCCTCTTCGGAGGCATCTGACAAGTTCAACAAGCATCTGAATTATTCAGATCCAACGAACAACGGATCAAAGATCCTTTCAAGGGTATCCGGATATAAGCCAAACCTTTCAAATTTGGTTAGTAACAGAACCAAAAACTTCCCTCAAAGCTATCTGATAAAAACCACGAGTAACTGGCCCACTCAGTCACTAGGAACAACAGATTTCTTTATCTAGCTGTAAAAAAAAACCATGCCTACTTTTCAAGATATTAAAACCAATTGTGGTATGGGGGCATTACCATCGCATTAATGAAATCTAATGACGCTCTCTTAAACATACTACAATCCGGTCATAATCTCATGAAAACCCGGCGTCAGGTCACTCCAACTAACAAAACTGGATTTTCTGGAATAACTAAGATAAAATTTAAAGATCCTAATAAAATGGTTATCCATGTGAAAGGGTTGTGAGCATCGTCTTAGTCAAGATTAGGAAAATTCAATAATGTTGGCATGTCATAACAAATAATTTGTAGTGCAGAATTTGTATTGCAAACATAAAAAACAAGCATGAAATGCAAAAAATATAAAAGCACAGCGAAACTAAAAGTAAAAGTTAAGGCATGAAAAGCAAGAAACAATTTCCTGACAACAAAGCAGAATTATATCATAAAGCCACAGGTTAAAGTGCAAAATGTTAGACAGTAGACTGCATAAAGATGACAAGTACAAAGAGTAATAAGCGGGGACCGGCGCCCGCATATACAACCGGCCTGAATACAACATGCAAAAGAAAATATTCAACAACCAGATTAAGCTATTACCAAGCATGATCATTTCTTCCTGTAACTTGATTTCAAAGCAGGCTTCTTAGTAAAAGGTGGAGGGGTTTCTTCCACGTTACTCTGATCCTCTTGGGAAGATAAGGTGATAGCCTCTATGTCTTTCTTCTCCTTTTTCTTCTTAGACGATGAGGACTTAACACTCTTCTTCTTACCCTTGACAATGTCTTGGGAACCTTCGTCTGCTTCGATGGCCTCAACGTCATCACTGAGGTTATAATAAACGTCATCCAAACCCAGGAGGGCACCGATCGTTGCATCTTATGACCCGGGAGCTGTAATAAGTAAGGATGTGTTACTAGGAGGAGGGGGGTAATGACAGAAGTAAGAGGGAAAGTTTCCAATGGAGAATCAATCCTAGTAGCCCCAGTTTTTATTGTATTCCCTATGGTAGGAGAAGACAGGGTAGAAATTAAATTCAAAGTATGGAAACATCGAGCATAATAAGCAAGGGACCCAGGTGAATCGAAAATGGACTCTAAGCATGATAGGGTATAATCGGTCTCAATTTTACCTAAATAAGGAAGATTTTCTGAGGGATTCCTGTGCTCAATTCTCTAATGATCAGGGTTGTCATCATCAGCCTCGTCATCTCCACCGTGCTTTTCAACAATGTTCTCTGTATCGATATTTCCCTCAGTAACATCATTTTTCTCTTTAGAAGCATCAACTGGGTTAGCCAATGTTTGCGAGCCAAAAACTTCAAAGGCCGAGGGATCAGCAGGAAGGTTGACAACAGGTTGAGTTTGAACTTTTTCACCGGAAGTACCGGTCCTCTCATGCATTAGTTGTGCCTTTCCTTCTGCCAACGCCTTTCTGGACCTGTCGTCTGAGAGTTTGTCAATGAGTTCGTCCTCGCTACAATCATCACCGTTAAGCTCAAGAACTCGCTCCCAAACAAGCGCCAAAGTATGTGTAAAACTATCCCCTAAGTAATGCAAACTCCCACGACTCATGACACTGTATATGTAGAAGCGGAACATGTCATCGTCAGCTTCGTGCATAGCTTGTTTATGGGTTTCTTCTGCAGTCATCTTGTCTTTATCAAGAGAATCGACCCTGGCCATCAGTGTCTGGTTGGAATCCTTCAAAGACTTTACCTCCTTACGTAGATTGGCGGCATCTTCCCGATATTATTTGGAGAAATCCTTCTCTACAGCCAACATGGCATCAACATTACGCTTGGCAGTTAGGGCATCTTTTTCTCTTTTTATGGAAGCCTCGAGTTCATCCCGGTGCGTCTTAATCTCGTTATCTGATGCTTCCAACTCTGCATCTCTTTTGTTGAGAATCGCGATAGTAGTGTCACGGTCATCCAAAACCTTTTCCCATTTGACTTTGTCACTTTCCAACTCGGCAATTTTTGTAAGGTGGGAATCATGACGCTTTAGGAAGTCATCGCCAAGTTTCTCCCATCCCTTCCTCGTTTCCTCCCTCGCTCCCCTTCATCAAGAGTGTCCTATGTAACACCCCACGTCCATTAATGTCACTCAAAAAGGGAATGCATTAACTTCCATGGAGCATTTTAAGTGTGTATAGATCAGAAACTTAACAACAAGACAGATATAAATAGTACTAAAACATTAAAACTTTATTTCAATGCAGCGGAAAATACATAAGTTATATTACATTATCAAAACCAGAGCCAAGTACATAATATCCATCTTGACTAAATCAAAGTACATAAATTGAAAGACATAATCCCCAATACAAAATAGCCATAAATAAATAAGAGGCTAAACTTTACTTCAACGATCCAAGCAATCTTCTAAAAGCAAGAAGCACAGTTGTCCAAAATCAAGCTCCACTGGTGCTAGTTCCAGCCTGAGCACCTAGGGGGGGGGGGAAGGAAGAAAAGAGGAAGAAACAAAGGGGGTCAGACATAAAGTCTGGCGAGTGCGATAACTTTAACAATATAATTACCAAAGTAACTAGGCTATGGCATAAGTTGGAAAATCAGGAAATGACCATGAACTATTGAGTATGGCAGAGTAAATAAGGAAACAAGATGAACAACGATATCGTTAAAGCGCACCTAACGCACTATAAGATAATTACTAAACTACACCAACACTGTAAGATAATTGCTATACTGCACCACCACTAGTCACCCTAAAGTTGATCCCGCTTACAGACTTAATAATGATATTGGTAGTTTCGTGCACCCCTAGTTGCCTTTATAGGTGCCTCCTCCCCTATCTCCAGTAGGTTTACCCACTACCCCCAAGCGATCGGCTCCCTAACTCGTAGATACCCGTGCTGGCCCCACAGTGGGGTGTATCACTCCCCAAAGTGGCAACCCAATACCACTAATAATGCACGACTTATACCTACACGATGCAACAACGTATTACCTACCAGCCCGGGTCCACACACGCATATGAACCCGTTGGACTTGCGATGCCACCGCTAACCTAGTTTGGCCTCTTACAGTCAAGCCCATTATGCGTGTCCCGTACTTGACTTGGGTCGAGCCCACCAAGATACGTATGCATTACTGGTTGAAACGGGCCCCCCATTACTTGACACAAGCTATCCACCTAAGCTTGGTCCCCTTTAGTACATCCCACTTAGCCTACTTCTTATTCATGTTTCAATTATATGATTCAATTTTGGTTAGATGTTTCTAATCGTATCCAAATGCCACCCAAGGCACCCAGTAGATTCCACATGCCACCCAAGGCAACCACTTAACCCACTCATGTCCCACTACATGTTTATCTGGTTAAGTGTTTCTTAATTCATGAAGACCGTAATCTCATAAAGACCTCTCACATTAGATTGGCATTTGTGGCAGCTGGATTTGCTGGGCGGGTCCGGGCAGTCTTACACCACAAAAGAGCCTAATCTCGTGTCTTTACAATTGTAACATATTTAATTTATGCCTAAGACCTCCCACATTAGGCTGGCATTTGTAGCAGCTGGATTTGCCGGGCGGGTCCGGGCAGTCTTACACCACAAAAGAGCCTAACCTCGTGTCTTAAACGATTAATAACTCCTAATTAATCATTACCCAATTTGAATTACTTTCCCTATTCAAATTATCAGTTAATTCCAAATTTAACTATGTCCATAATTGACTCAATTATGTCCATCTATTTATGGTATGTAAAATTATACCAATTTCATCATAAATTTATTTTATGCCTTTTAAGGCATCTATGCCGATTAAATCTTTTAATATTATCCCCTTTTACCCCACATTGTACGTTTATTCGTTTAACGTAAAATATACATTAGACTTGAATAGTCTAACTCATGGAATAAAGAGAAAACATCACAACATACATATCATTAAAACTAGATCTAAACATAAGGGGTGGACTTGCATGTGTGAATGATGTTCTACATCTAAAACTTGCATAGGCCAAAGTTACAACTTGCATAAAACTACATATGTCATAGACTTAAATCTAAAGGTGTGAACTTGTTGGGATAATGGTCACAAACTTGCAAAAATCACGTATGTCATAGATCTACATCTAAAGGTGTAAACTTGCATAGGCAATAACCACAAACTTGCATAACATAATTCATATTCCAAACTCATATTTTTATATAAACTTGCATATGTGATTTATGCAACATAAAAATGGTGTAAACTTACATTTAAACATGTAAACTAGCACGTAGAATTTGGCATATAACTCACACATGTCATAGCCTAACATTAGATCTAAAATAGATGTCATGAAGCATGTAAGGTTATACATATAATTTTCCCCAACTTGCATATGATTCATGTCTTAATAAAAATATAAACTTGCATACATGCTTATGATTTATCATATGAATCAACATACCCAAACTAGCATACGAACAACATTGTGATTCGATTATACATAAGTTAGTCATAAAATTACAACATAAATGATCACTAATTTACAAGATAGCATCATAGAGTTTACAACATAAACATCACAATTTTAATACATGAATAATAACATGCAGTCAATAATTCACATCATATCCAAATAGTCCACATCATAACTCAATCTAATTAATTTGCTAGTTATTTTTTTAAAATTATCGAACTCACAACTCAAAGAGGGTTTTGAGTTCTGAATTTTGAATTCTGAAGTTGTAATAGCTTTCCCTTGAAGAAGATTCGTTGTTAAAGTTGAAAAGAATTGAATTAGATTAGCTTTCTTCCTCTCTAATTGGTGGCGGCTATGCTGAGTTGCTAGCTGACGGCATGGAGGCCAGGAATCTAATTTTTGTTTTTATTTTAGGATTTGACTCTAGAGGTATTTTTATAGAGTTTAGGATTAGTTTAAGCCGTCCGATCAACCCAGAATTAATCCCAGCCAATCAGAGCATATCAGAAACCCTAACGAGTCAGCATCTAGTCACTAACAGGACATTAAACAAATCTGCCCCGGGGGGGGGGGGGGATGGCAGGTCGACTTGGTTAGGGTAGGTCGACCTGGCCCTGGCGGGAATTTTCCCGCCTAGCCTGTCTGACTATGAAATTTTGAATTTTGAAATCTGTTTTGAATTTTCTGAAACTTCCGATGGCTATAACTTCTTCATACGAAGTCCAATTCACGCAAACTCAGGACTCTTTCTCAACCAGAATTCCGAGACGAACACAATGGCGCAACCTTTTTCCCTTAATTCTCTCGTCTGAGATTAGTTATTCTTTAATTTGTGAACATTAGTGTTAACAGAAATACAGGGTGTTACATTCTCCCATCTAAAGGATTTCGCCCCCGAAATCTCCAAGTTAAGGAGGATGCATATCCTACCATCCAAACAACCATCTACTCAACCATCAAACACAGGCATCCATTGTCCTTAAAAATTTCTAATGTTGTATGAACATATGCAAGAAGTGTGTATATGTTCCTTATCTAATGCGAAATCAGGAGGTCTACTGATTAAGTTGTCCTTAATGCAGCATCCATATGATAGCGCAACCATTATACATCCATTAGCTTAAATATGCACACACATTTATATGCAATAGGCAATATGAAGTGACTGAGCCGATCTAGTGCCTAAAGTGTCTGTATATGCATCCACGAGCAACCACTAGCAATCACTTGCATCCACATGCATCTATCATACATAACATGTCTCAAACACATGTTTCAACCATAGGACTACCCTATCTAAAGGTCAAAGGTACTAGCAAGAGGACATACTAAAGATAAGATAAGTACAAGGTAAGCAATAAAGGAGAAATAAAAAGACATACCCTCAAAAAGAAAAGGGTATAATGAGTGCATCTTCTCTTTTGTGTCCCAGGTAGCGTTGCTCTCATCGTCTCCCCATTGCACTTTTAGTAGCTTGACCTCTCGATTCCTCAACTTCTTAATCTCCGACTCAAGAATGCACGTAGGAGCTCGTCGAATCGTCGCATCACGCTCTATCTCCACCTCTCTAAGCAAGCTCGGCTCTACCACTTTCGCGGTCTCGTGCAGGCACTTCCTCAAATGTGATACATGGAATACGTCGTGTACACCACTAAGTCTCTCGGGCAACTCCACTCTATACGCCATCTGTCCAATCCTTTCCTTAATAGGAAACGGCCCTACGAACCTTGGTGCTAACTTCCCAACGGACCCAAAGCGAACCACAATCCGTAATGGAGACACCTTGACAAAGACCATGCCCCCAATATCAAACTCAAGATCTGTCCTCCTCTTGTCCGCATAAGATTTCTGCCTATCTTGCACCGTCTTCATACACCTTCGGATCAAATCGATCTTTTCCGAAGTCTCTCTTATCATATTGGGCCCAAGTAAGATCTTATCTGTAGACTCCCACTAACATGTAGGCGAACGACGCAGCCGTCCATAAAGATCCTCGAACGGTGCCATGCCAATGCTAGACTGAAAGCTGTTATTATATGCGAACTCCACCAACGGAAAATGTTCCTCCCATATACCTTCGATGTCTAAGACACACAACCTCAATAGGTCCTCAAGAATACGATTCACTCTCTCGGTCTGGCCGTACGTCTGAGATGATATGCGGTGCTCAAACATAACTGAGTCCCTAAAGCCTCTTGCGAGCTCTTCCGAAATTCGCTAGTAAAGATAGGATCGCGGTCGCTCACTATGCTAGAAGGAACACCGTGCAAACGAACTATCTCTTGAATGTATACGGAGGCTAACCATGGAGCAGTCCTCTTACTCTTCATGGGAATTGAATAGGCGCTCTTAGTAAGTCTCTCTACCACGACCCAATCCCCATATTACCCCTCCTCGATCTCGGTAACCCGTCAACAAAATCCATCGAGACGCTTCCCCACTTCCAATGTGGGACCTCCAATGGGTGTAGTAATCCACCGAGCTTCTTTTGCTCTGCTTTTACTTGTTGGCACACCAATCATCTAGTGACAAACTCGGCCACATCCCTCTTCATACTGGCCCAAAAGTAAACTCGTCTCATGTCCATGTACATCTTGTCCCCGCCGGGATGAATGGTCATCTTCGAACGATGTGCATCATCAAGAATGGTCTTCCTCGGATTCTCTTCTCGTGGTACACAAAGTCTACCGTCCCTATGTAACCAACCCTTATCATCTAGGGTATACCTACAGAGATGGATCGATGACTCCCCTCCTTTGAGCTTCTCTACTAACTCAACCAACTGTGGGTCATCTCGTTGTACCTCACCAATCCGTCCCAAAAGCATAGGTCTAACCTCTAAGGATGCTAGTAAACCGGGTACGAAGTCAATGGAAGGTCTAAAGTCAAACGTAGAGATGAACTCTAAGCTTCGCCGCTCAACAAACAACGGACTCAAGGACAACCTTTTCCTACTTAAGGCGTCTGCCACCACGTTACCCTTGCCAGGGGTATATATTATCTCGAAATCATAGGACGCTAGGAATTCCATCCACCTTTGCTGCCTTAAGTTCAAGTCCTTCTGAGAGAACAAGTATTTTAGCGATTTGTGGTCAATGAAAAATTCGAATTTCTAGCCAAGAAGATAATGGCTCCAAGACTTAAGCGCGAAAACATTAGCGGCCAACTCTAGGTCATGTGTAGGGTAATTTCTCTTATGCACTCTCAACTGCCTTCCACCATAGGCTATTACCCTTCCCTCTTGCATTAAGACTGCTCCTAGTCCTGCCCCACAAGCATCGGTATAAACAGTAAATGGCTTACTTTCATCCGACAATGCTAAGACTGGGGCTGTGGTCCAAGCTCTCTTTAAACTTTGGAAAACATCATCACAATCTATGTCCCATGTGAAAACTAGGTTCTTCTTCGTCAAGCGTGTTAATGGAGATGATATTTTTGCGAAGTCTTTGATAAACTTCATATAGTAGCCAACCAACCCTAAGAAACTCCTCACTTCGGTAGCATTTTTTAGGGACCTTCCAATCTTGGATGGCCACTAACTTTGTGGGATCCATGTCTATCCCTTCTTTGGAAACCACGTGCCCTAAGAATCGCACTTCCTTCCTCCAAAAGTGACATTAGAAAATTTAGCTTTTAGGCTATACGCTCGAAGAGTCTCCAACATTTCCCTAAGATGTAGGGCATGCTCTTCCTCGTTCTTAGAAAAGATCAAGATGTCGTCCACAAAGACTACCACGAATTTATTAAGGTACTCCCTAAACACCCTACTCATCAAGTCAACAAAGTATGCAGGGACGTTTGTCACACCAAAGGGCATCACAAGCCACTAGAAGAAACCATCTGGAGTCCTAAAGGTAGTTTTGTTTATGCAATCTCAGCCACTCTCAACTGATGGAAACCCGTGGCTAAGTCCAACTGCGAAAATACTGAGGCGCCAACTAACTGATCGAAGAGATCATCAATCCTCGGCAGTGGGTGCCAATTCTTCTTAGTAAGCTTATTAAGTTCTCTGTAGTCCACACAAAGTCTAAGGGACCCATCTGCCTTCGTGGCAAATACTACTGGAGCACCCCACTCCGATATACTACGTCTGATGAACCCCTTCTCAAGCAACTCCTTCACTTGCTTACTGAGTTCTCTTCTCTCTCTTGGAGCCATGTGGCGCACTGGCAATGCAACTGGCTTTGCATTATCTACTAGATATATTCGAAAGTCTATCTCACATTTTGGAGGTAAACCCCACATCTCATCGAAGACATCAACATATTCATGGACTATGGGAACAGAATGTAAATCATCGTATGCATCAAGGGATTCTAGGTAGTTAAGCATTATTAGACCTCTAGGGTCACAAGAAATATCAAGGGTTTTTCCATAACAAGTCAATAATCTAACTACCCTTCTTTCACAATCTAGGATGTCCCCATATCTAGTTAGCCAATCCATACCTAGAATCAAGCCGTAGCCCATGAAGCCAAGAACAAAGGCATTGCATTTAAACTCAATGCCCAAGATAAACACTCTCAAATCTCGAAAAATCATAGAAAGATGAACCGAACCACCAATACGATTTGAGACTACTAAGGGATCAGTAATAAGACTAGTATCTAGGTGCAGTGTTTCAACTAATGATTTAGAGATAAACAAAAGTGATGCGCCAGAATCGAATAAAGTACGGACAGGATGATCAAACAGAAAAACTAAACTTTCAACGGAAATTGCTCTACCTCGTTCTTGCAGCGGTGGGACCGCGAGAGCCTGAACTTGTCCCCTTGCCTGCCCTGGTGCCATGAGAGCCTGCACTTGTCCTCCCGAGGTAGTCCCTGCCCTCTTCCCTTTCCTTGGGCAGTCCTTAATAAGATGTCCCACCTAGCCATAATGGAAACAACCAGTCTTCTTTTTCTTCCTACAATCTTTGCTTAGATCGCCTGGTGTTCCACAATAAAGACATTTCCTCTTGTCACGAGGTTTACTATTCTTTGCACCCTCCTTAGGTTCTACTTTCTTACCCTGTGCCATATCCATGCCTCCACTATATGTTCTCCATTCGTGACCTCCGACCTACTAGAAACTTCGTCCTTCATCAGCCAAGCAGCTAGTCGAACCTTCCTCCCCTCGTCTATCTCCGAGATACCGATAAGTCCTCCACTTCCTTGAGCCAACTTCTAGTCCCGACAAACGTCTAAGTCCCATGAAACAGTTTTCCACCCATCGTACGGAAGTCCTCATATATCTTAGGAAAAAACATCTATACGCGGAGGAAGAGATTCAAAAGGGAAAGAGGAAGAGACTCAAAACGGAGAATCGAAGGAAAGATATATGGCCATTGGGGTTACGCTTTCTAAAATAAGCTTTTCTCTTGAAAATACTTACCTTAAAACATACTTTTGAAGGTATTCCTTTATAAAAGTTGTTTTTGAAAAACAGTTTTTCAAAATTCATATCTGTTCTGGTAACCTTTAGCTCTGATACCACGTGTAACACCCCACGTCCATTAATGTCACTCACAAAGGGAATGCATTAACTTCCACAGAGCATTTTAAGTGTGTATAGAACAGAAACTTAAGAACAAGACAGATATAAACAGTATTAAAACTTTAAAACTTTATTTTGATGCAACGAAAAATACATAAGTTTGATTACATCATCAAAACCAGAGCCAAGTACATAATATCCATCTTGACTGAATCAAAGTACATAAACGGAAAGAAATAATCCCCAATACAAAATAGCTATAAATTAAAGATAGGCTGAACTTTACTTCAGCGATCCAAGCGATCTTCTAAAAGCAATAAGCACAGTTGTCCAAAATCAAGCTCTACTGGTGCTAGTTCCAACCTGAGCACCTAGGGGGGAAGGAAGAAAATAGGAGGAAACAAAGGGGGTCAGACATAAAGTCTGGCGAGTGCGATAACTTTAACAATATAATTACCAAATTAACAAGGCTATGGCATAGTTGGAAAATCAGGAAATGACCATGAACCATTGAGTATGGAAGAGTAAACAAGGAAACAAGATGAACAACGATATCATTAAAGCGCACCTAACGCACTGTAAGATAACTACTAAACTACACCAACACTGTAAGATAATTGTTATACTGCACCACCACTAGTCACCCTAAGGTTGATCCCGCCTACAGACTTAATAATGACATTGGTAGTTTCGTGCACCCCTAGCTGCCTTCATAGTTGTCGCCTGCCCCTATCTCCACTAGGTGTACCCACTACCCCCAAGCGATCGACTCCCAAACTCGTAGATACCCGTGCTGGCCCCATAGTGGAGTGTATCACTCCCCAAAGTTGCAACCCGGTACCACAAATAATGCACTGCTTATACCTACACGATGCAACAACGTTTTACCTACCAGCCCGGGTCCACACACGCATATGAACCCGTTGGACTTGCGTTGCCACCGCTAACCCGGTTTGGCCTCTTACAATCAAGGCTAGTATGCATGTTTTGTCCTCAACTTGGGTCGAGCCCACAAAGATACGTATGGGTTACTGGTTGAAACGGGCCCCCCATTACTTGACACAAGCTATCCACCTAAGTTTGGTCCGCTCTCGTACATCCCACTTAGCCCACTTCTTATTCATGTTTCAATTTTGGTTAAGTGTTTCTAATCGTGTTTCAAATTCCACCCAAGGCACCCACTAGATTCCACATGCCACCCAAGGCACCCACTTAACCCCCTCATGTCCCACTACATGTTTATCTGGCTAAGTGTTTCTTAATTCATTAAGACCGTAACCTCATAAAGACCTCTCACATTAGACTAGCAGTTATGGCAGCTGGATTTGCCGGGCGGGTTCGGGCAGTCTTAGACCACAAAAGAGCCTAACCTCGTGTCTTTATAATTGTTACGTATATAATTTATGCCTAAGACCTCCCTGCTGGATTTGTCGGGCGGGTCCGGGCAGTCTTACACCACAAAAGAGCCTAACCTTGAGTCTTAGATGGTTAATTACTCCTAATTAATCAATCCCCACTTTGAATTACTTTCCCTATTCAAATTATCAATTAATTCTGCCATAATTGACTCAATTATGTCCAGCTGTTTATGGTATGTAAAATCATACCAATTTCATCACAAATTTATTTTATGCCTTTTAAGGCATCTATGCCAACTAAATCTTTTAATATTATCCCCTTTTACCCCACGTTGTATGTTTATCCGTTTAACGTAAAATATACGTTAGACTCGAATAGTCTAACTCATGGAATAAAGAGAAAACATCACAACATACATTTAATTAAAACTAGATCAAAACATAAGGGGTGAACTGTGTGAATGATGTTCTACATCTAAAACTTGCATAGGCAAAGTTACAACTTGCATAAAACTACATATGTCACAGACCCAAATATAAAGGTGTGAACTTGTTGGGATAATGGTCACAAACTTGCATAAATCATGTGACGGCATGGAGGCCATGAATCTAATTTTTGTTTTGATTTTAGGGTTTGAGTCTAGAGGTGTTTTTATAGAGCTTAGGATTAGTTTAAGCCATCCGATTAACCCAGAATTAATCCCAGCCAATCAGAGCATATCAGAAACCCTAATGAGTCAGCATCTAGTCACTAACAGGTCATTAAACAAATCTGCCCGGGGGGAGCAGGTCGACCCCCAGGTCGACCCTATGGTGAGCCGCATCACATTGTTTTATTTCAAGCTCAATTGTATTTTCCTGCTTGTTATCCTCTGTTTACTTTTTGTCTATAAAAGCTTTTTAACATTCATATTTGGTATTATAAAATAAAAACTCATTTTATACAGAATCAAATAAAGAGAATTTGTGTTCATTTCTTTATCCTCGATACTCAATTACATTCTCAATTAGGTCGACCCCTAGGTCGACCCAATGGTCGACCCCTAGGTCGACCCAATGGTCGACCTGGCCCTGGCGGGAATTTTCCCGCCTAGCCTATCTGACTTTGAAATTTTGAATTTTGAATTTTGAATTTTGAATTCTGTTTTGAATTTTCTGAAACTTCCGATGGCCATAACTTCTTCATACGAAGTCCAATTCACGCAAACTCGGACTCTATCTCAACCAGAATTCCGAGACAAACACAATGGCACAATCCATTTCCCTTAATTCTCCCTTCTGAGATTAGTTATTCTTTAGTTTGTGAACATTAGTGTTAACAGAAATACGGGGTGTTACATCCTCCCTCGGCCAACTACGTCTTCTAGCTTCCTCTTCTTCCTCCTCACATATCTTTTTCTTCTATTCCTCATTCAGGACGGATTCTGATGCATGTAAAGATTGGGAAGAGGATTTCGAGGATGGATTAGAATGGTGTTGTTCACGTTGATGTGATGATTGTTGAGGTTTAGATCGTAGTAAGTGGTTTGGATCGATAGCTTTGCTCCTCTTACTAAATTCTGATCTGATTCCTGACGAGCGTCTCTTGTGCATGTCTAGACCTGAAATTAGTCATGAGTGAGTTTTTGATACTTAAAACTACAAAGTATCTAGACATATTAAAGCAAGATAAAAATATAGAGAAAGAATTGGAATGCACAAGATAAATTTCTTTAGAAGGGTACTATTATTAATAGACCGGTCATACCCCCTGGGTCTAAGGGGATGCCTAAAGATTTAAGATGCTTTTCTGACTCAGTGGAGGCTGCGTCCCTAAGTTCAGATTCTATGGTTTGGGGATCGAGAGGTTGGTAACTGCACTATCCTGACTAAGATATCTAGCGGAGTTGAGATCACTCAAATCGTCAAATGTGCCTGCAGAATCTTCCTTAGCTGCATTTTCAATTGGGGAATCACTAGTTATAGTCCCAATATTTGGATTAGTTTCTAATGCGATTACGTCATCCCCATCATATTCAGTCCCGCGCACGAATTCAGAAGGATTCAATTCCCTACCATCTCTCTTAATCTGTTCGGAATCTGATTATGGTTCAGAATGTGGGGAAGTGTTCTCTTTCTCAGTCAACTCAGCCGATGTTATAGGATCCTTGCCCCTATGATGGTTAGAATCCTCATCCTTATTCGAAGTCATTGACAAGGGCAACGTTCTTCTACTGGTAGGCTCTGAACATCTTTTCAAAGAAGGGTCAGTAATAGGATTTTCATCGGCCTGAGTTGCCTTTCTGTCATCAGAACAGCCAACGTTCGACTCTGCAGGGTTAGGTTTAGGAGTGGAAGGTCCAACCTTGCATAAAAACTTCCTCAAAGGGTGAAGTAGCTCATATTGGCGAAGAGTATTTTCAGTAATTAAAAGTTTTCTACTTTTCTTAGCCTTGTCAACAGCTTTCAGTGTTTCTTATGTGGCTTAAAGAGAAGAGGTTGCTTTGTTGTCCTTAATCAGGGTAGGGAGTACTGCATTTTTATATAAATAATGTAAGAACTTGTGAATCAAAAGAAGATAAATTCAGAGCCGCTAAGTAAACTACGCGTACCTCCATCTGTCCATTGCCCTCGAAATGGTTCGGGGCATCTGACAAAGAAAAATTTGTTTAAAAATCCTGAAACATTGTCCGGTAATTTGAGAACTAGCTTCCGATTTCTGGCACCTTCAACATGCATAGTAGAGGGGGTGTCCTTCCTACTCTTGAAAGAGCACAAGTAACGAAGTTGCTGGTAAGAAGGCTCCTACTTTGTTGTATCCATGAAAAGAACATAAAGGCCCAGTAGAACTGTGTAGCCATTAGGATGGAGTTGGAAAGGAGCAATGCCTAGTCGGTTTAGGACTCGCCCTAAAATAGGATTAAACGGGGGAATAGCACCAGCTACTAGCATTTGTTTGTTGACAGCAACGAATCCAGCAGGAGGGTCATCAGCAAAAACACCATCCTTTGGTAATATTGCATCCATAAGAGGTATTCTGTATTGACCGCACAGTAGTTCGTATTGCTCCTAAGTTAGAGTGCTAGACTGTCTCTCTTGATCCCTAGCTTTAATCAGGCGAAGGTCCAGAGGAAGGGGGCAGAAACTTGGCTAGAGGTTATGGACGTTTCAATTTTGGAAGCCTTGTTTTAAGAAGGGTTGGTTTGGGCCAAGGTGGGCTCTTTACATTAAGGGGGAACTTGGTTTTCAGTAGTCATTCTACACAAACAATACTTGAATAAATTTCAGTTTTCCAGCAACAAGATTTGAAGAATAAAGGTGTGAAAACACATCAAAACATCGAAATAAAGATGACAAATGTTGGAGTAAAGCGTTAATTGACATTAGGGTTAAGTCGTTTGGGCCTACTCACTCACACCATAGCAGCGACATGAACAAACCGTGATGGCATTGCAAGTGCTCAAAATTAAGGAGGAGCCAAATCGTTAAGCACATAAGTCGACTAAGCACGGTTTGAGATTCATGTCGTGGGGATGACATAAGACTCGAGTCGTTAGAAGGTTTCAATTTGCTTGAGGCATGGCCTAAACCTCATGTCGCTGCCACGGTTTGAGACTCCTGTCGGCCCTTGATATGAGACTTCATGTCGGTTCACAACATGAGACTTCATGTCGATCCACGACATGAGATTCATGTCAGGCCACGACATAAGACTCATGTCGGTTCACTACATAAAATTCATGTCGGTACATGGTGTGAGGTTCATGTCAGTTTGCAACTTGAGATCTTAAAAGCAATTTAGCGTCAACACGGGGTCCTGGCATTAAAAGGGGGCTTTCAAACACTATCGCAAGTTAAGTTTCATACCGTCATTACATTTTACGGGTATCATATCATCCGCATGACTTGGGATTTTAAAAAAAAAAATCATCATGCCGGCGACTCGAAATTGTGGCAATAAAACAAAGGTAATGTACACCCATTTCATGCTACTACAAATCATTCAAGCAAAAATGTACAATAAGCAAAGAAAGCCAAGGTTATTGCATCAGAAGCAAAGGTAGGTGTAGCGAGTTGTGTGGTATAGGCATTCCAACAAACAACTCACGCATGTTCAAGGGAAATTGAGTTTAAAAGGGAATAAATTACTCCGCATCTATCATCTACAACTACAATCATGATTTAATTCTGAGTTACAAACGTTCCAACCTCTTAAATGACAGAGTCGATACATATTATCATCACAACGCCAAAATATAATGATAAAGCCCCAAATTATACACAAACCCGAATACGTAGAAAAGAAAAAACAAGATGAAAACCTGGTAAACGAATAGGATTCTTTCACTCTGACCTCTGGATGGCTGGTGATGGAGAATTGCCCTAATGATGGATAGCGCAAGTGTTAAGGCGGTTCGAGTTGGCTCTGAGAAAAGATTTGATCGAGCTGGAGGTCGAATGCGATTGAAAGTATTGAGGAATGATCCGTTAACTGGTTCAAAGGAAGAAGCAGGCCGCCATTAACACAAAAGCCCTAAAGAGCGATTTGAATATGAATGGTTGTTAGGGAGTAAAGCAATATAAAGGCATGGAAGTTAATGGGTCAGACGCGATATAACTTAAACCCAGTACGGTATGAGAGCTTGATACGACTTGTGGCATGATCTTGTGAACATATTGGTCGTTAGGTTGATAGTAACGACATGAACAAAGAGGTTAGTAATATTATAATTCGAAGCCCACGTCATTCTCAATAACATAAACTTCGAGGGGCAAATGTTAAACCCAAAAAATGTGGGGGTTGAATTCTCTTTTGTCATGTCGTTTGCCCTCAAGTCGTTGTAAATAAATGATGTTGTTTTTAAGTCGTGTCGCGAGAAGAACGACATGTCATGCCGACCCACTCTAAGTCATTCGAAGATCATACAGCCTTTACGAGGTCAAGTCATATCTGTTCCTCAACAACAAAATCAAACCTTGTCGGGATCGAGTTATGTCGATCTCTAATATGGCGCTAAACGGGTTAAATGGCACGAGAATGAGCCGTTCTCACTATCGTGCCAATCACCATGTCGTGAGCGACATAAGTTAGAGTACGTGTTATGCCATTTTACTGAGATTGAGTCACCTTGCTCCCATGTCGTCTGGATTCATACTCTACTTCATCCATGGCATTGGGGTAAAGTCAGTTAGAACACCTACCGATCATATCGTTCGAACGACATAATATGAAACAGGTCCACTCCAAGTCGCAAGTCGCTACAACGCATCTAGTTCACGTAATATGGGTCATGTCGTACACGCTCTACAACATAAGGAAAGAACCATGCCGCATTGTATCATGTTGAACAGGATTTATACGCCATGCTATCACATTGTTATGTTTCCATGTCGGGCAGCGACATGATGAGCGAGTCGTCTTTTAGTCCACAAGCCGCCTCATCCATCTCGCGGCTTACCATGCCATAGATCAAATAGGTCATGTGGCATGTCGTGCCACCATCCAACATGAAGTTTGTTCCGTAGCAGCAAGGAAGGTCACCAACGACATGAGTCATGTCGTCATGCGCCATGAGTCATAGTGTTTCTCTGCATAATTACAGAATTGCCACTTAGGCTAAAATCACCTATAAATACCCCGCATAATTCATTTGAGGGGGGAGGGGGCGAAAAACTGATTCCTACAAGGGGACTCTGTCAAATTCAAAGCTGATCTACAACTTCTCTAATGGCTTCTATGGATTCATCAACATTCTACTAACTCCATGAAGATCAAATCCAAGTTAATAATCATTAGATCATTCTACAATTGAATCTAAACACCCTCAATCTCATTCAAGCTACACCATGAATCTCTCAAGCATCATTCAAATGATTTCTAATCCTCTCCAAAGCCCAAATCGAATGCTAGTTCACTATGAGATCTATGAAGATCATGGGAACAGATCAAAACACATAAGTGATTGAAGATTCATCACAAAGCTAATCCGCTTTCCTTTTCTTCGCCAAACTCAAGTGAAAGTAAATCGTCAAGAGAGTTAAAAGAGAGGAATAATTATAATAAGAGAAAATTCATATGTTATAAGCTTGAATATCATAATGAGAATTGATTAAAAGTGGATGTAGATTCGTATTGAATCGAACCACTATAAAAATTCCTTTGTGTTCTTACTTGTTTTTATTCGCTTATTTTGTGATTGCACGGTTCTATGTTCTTACCAAATCAGTTAAGTGTAGTTTTACACCTTTGGTGTTTGGTAACAAATTTGTAGCAAACAATTCTTGTTCGTCTCTCGTATCATGTCACAATCCTCATTAATAGAGACATTAAGTGGTATCGTTTAGAAGTGCTGAATTTGTTTTTTTTTTTTTGCTGTATATATTTTTGATCTCTCTTATAAATTCTTCTGTTTTCCTCTTGTAATTGATTTCCAATTTTAAAATTATTTATTGATTATTCATTCGGAAATTGAAATCAATATCCAAATTGGACTGTATTTATAATTCATCAAAATCATTATCAGATTTCAAAATTGTGACTGCAGTATATTTCACAAGAAGAGGAGATTTTATTTAGATTTTCATGATGGTTGAATAATTATTATAATATTTTTGAATTGGCAATTATTTCACGATCATCTTCTTTATCTATCATCATTCTGCCATCCATCTTGTTTTTTATATTAATGTGGAGAGTTAAATATTTTTAAAAATCTTTTTGTATAAACAGTGAAAATATTTGCGATAGAAATTGGACTATGTTATTATTCAGAATCAGTGATAATTGAAAATTTTCAATAATCCCGGTACAGTCGAGCATATTTCATAATATAATTAATTTAGAAATTTATTTCACAGTCCATTTCTGTACCTACCACATTTTCTATCATCCATATATTGGTTTTATATACTAAGGAGCTTTTCCTTTTAAGGATGAAATGATAAATATAATTAATATATAATTGTGTCCCTAACCTCATTTAAAAATCCAGGCTTTGGTTATGCATGGTTAAGAGACAACTTATAATTTAAGCTGCGACTGCCCTTATTTAAAAATCCAAGATCTGGTTATGCGTGGTCAGTGTGCTCTTAAATAAAAAATAAAAGGAAAAGAATTTTCAATAAATAAATTTTTATATGAAATTCTCTTTGGTGTTTAAAAACCAGCCTATCAATCAATTTTCTAATCTGTGAATTGTGTTAATATTTTATGATGTATTATGATTTGTTGATTGATAACTATTGGGATTTGAGATTATTTGATTTTGTCACTTAAATTGAATTATTAATGATAGTCCAAATCCATCACTGTTGTTTTTGTGCTCAATTTTATAAAATTCTTTTGAAAATAATTGGAAATCATATTTTTGAAACTCTCTCCATTTATATAAATTTCATCGTAAATCCGTCATTCTCTACAGTGTGAAATATGCCACTGGTTCTTAGAATATTATTATTTTTGTTTGACTGATCGAGATTTATGACGATTGTTCTTCCTCTTAAGCTGAAATTATATTTTTAGTCATTTTTCATTTATATTTTAATTTCTGAATCCTTTTGGTGATAACAAAAGAGGGAGAATGGGTTGATATTTTGATTTATGAGTGAATATTTTATAAATATTTTAATATTGAAAATTCCATTCATTTTTCATTCTTTTCACTCGTGCACATTTCTAGGGGGTTTTTGTTGTAGGGGGAGCATACATATAGGAGGAGTTCAATAATTCAGTGTCAAATACATTTATAATAATATTATATTCAAAATCTTATTTTATGTTTGTCATCATCAAAAAGGGGAAGATTGTTGTATCTAACAATTCTATGATTTTTGTTTGATGATAACAAACATATGATATTATTTAAATGTGTTTGTAATTGTACTATTTTATTTTACACCATTTCAAAGAAATAAATATTTGTTGAATAATATACTATTATACACAATTGAATATATTCACAGTATATTATTCAATTAAATATATTATTTCAACATCTGAAATAGTGCAACATTCTAACTCCACTATTGCATATTCACAGATATTACTTGACATGATATTGTACTCGTAAATAAATTGAATACAATAGACAAATTTGTTTGAACCTAATAAAATAATATTTTATTTCAATTAAATTTGTTTAATACAAATATCAATACAATTTTTCTCATTTTGTACATTTGTTTCTCACTACAATGCTCATCACTCTAGTATACAGTCATTGCCTCACTATAACATTTCACTCATTCACATTGCAATTATGGCATAAAAAAAAAAGAGGAACAACAAGTTTAGCAACATATTTTTATTTGGAAAACGTTATTTTTCCTTGTCAATCATGCAAGATCATAGCAGTGCATTCATATGAATTACAAGGAAGCATTTGATCATGCAAGGAAACTTCAATCTGTTTAGATATTTTTTTTTGGTAGAATGCATATTTGGGATGAATGCGTATTTGGCATGAATGCATCATATTTAATCTTGCAAAGAAACTCCAAAAATGACACAAATCATTTTAGCATGAAAGAAATCAGGTGGCAATAAAATACGCATAATCAAAACTCAGCATGACACAAAGTGTTTTTCCTGGAAAACAAATATTGGTTTTGGCATGGAAGTCTTTTTGAGAAGTTTTTAAATCCACATGATTGACTTTTTTTTTTGGAAATATCATTCAGTCTATTTTGGGCATAAATCATTTCTAAGGATTTTTTTTTAAAGGCGAGAAATCTTTTGGTTCATGAAATAAGCAATGCAAAGCACAGCAATTATACTCAATCTTTTTTGTCAAGTGTTTAATTGGTACTGCAAAATCAATAATGAACAAA
The DNA here is from genome assembly GCA_030737875.1 of Allium sativum. Taxonomy (NCBI): domain Eukaryota; kingdom Viridiplantae; phylum Streptophyta; class Magnoliopsida; order Asparagales; family Amaryllidaceae; genus Allium; species Allium sativum. The sequence continues at coordinate 696,085,500 of CM060926.1, forward strand.
TGCGCGCAACCGAAGTAATCAAGTGCCAAATCAATACTCAAGTTATTTCAGGAAATATGTGTATGCAAAGAAGGAATGCATTCAAGGAATTCATTTTGGCAAATTGGCATTCTTTTATTTATTTCAAAAAATTTGAACAAGGAAACAAAGAACAAATTTTGGGCAGGGAAATAATCTATTTTTATTTGCAGAAATTAAACATGAGACATCAGTGCATTGAAGAATTTTTTGGCAAGAGTATAAAACATTTCCATAAATCAACAAATCAAGCATGAAAAAAATCATTCAAACAAATCACGCAATTCATTATTCAGCTTGCACAGTTTTGGGCTAGAGAAATGTCAACATGAAGATAACACAAATCTGATGTTGCAGATTTCAAGTACCAGCTCAAAGAAATCATGGCAAAACTGGATTTCAACATGCATGAAATAAATGAATATTCAATCAGTGATGGCAAAGCAGTTTATGAAATCTTTAGCATGGAAAGTTTTTTTTTTTAATTTCAACACTAAATTGGAGAAGCAAAAGTGTGCAAATTCTTGGCAAGTATGAAATCAAGGTGGACCACAGACTCAAGTTTTCAATGCAAATATTTATTCCAGAAAACATTTCCAGAAACTCATATTTGGAAAGCTACAGAAGCTAATCAAACAACAATTTATTGGCATGATTTTAAGACATTCAAAATCAATATGCCGGTGTTTTTCAATTCATAACACAAGAAGAAACAATTCGGCAAGTATTATTTTGGGAACAAAATTTACATAAATCATTTTTAGCAAGAACAATTACACAAGGGCAATGTATCTCCAAACTCATTGAATACAAGAACATGTCCAGATTCATCAACATTTATCATGTAATAAATCAGAGAATTAAAAGCCGAGGAAATCCATTTCATTCAAGGCAGAACAAAAGGGGAAACACGTGCAAATCAAATCTAGGCACTGAATGAAATCACAGTAATTATAGGATTTCTTAATCCTATATATATCACCATCCTCATCACAGGCAGAGTATCAAAAACCAGAACAAAACTGAAAAGTCAAATTCAGAGAAACTCACGAAATTACTTCATCATTTTCGATTGCCAAAGAGTGGCCAAATCAATCGACGAAGGAGCATCAACTAATCGGGGCATCAGAGTATAATTCAGAGCCAACCTTTTTGAAGTCAAATTGATTTGGGGCAAAACCAAATTTTCCATTTCTCAGCCGCCATCAACAAAGAGAAGAGCAAATATATCTTTTGACAAAGCAAAGTGGTTGTCCTATATTACTTTAGACAAAGGGGGTTTTGTTTTGAGTTATTTTATTGTATTGTTTTTTGATTTTCATTTGTAACCAACTCATAGGTTTACTGGTTTACCTGTAAAACTTAGGGGTTACTAGCTACGGGTTTGTAGCTAGAGAAAAATCTGATCTAGGGGATATAGATCAATCTAGGGTTTTGAGTGTAGGATTAGAATAGGAGCGAGCGGTTCGCGAGTTTACATGGTCTTGTAAGTGGGATCTATTCTATTACCTAGAAGAAACCTTAGGAATGCAATAGTAAGCAGGATTTTACCAAAGCTGGGTATATCTTGTGTTATTTACCTTTCTGCATTTATTTTCTACGTCATTCTGTGATATGATATTTTTAATATCTTGCTTAATTTTTAATAAACCCTAATCACCCCCTCTCCCACTAGGGTTAATCTAGATGCAATAGAAAAAGCCTACTTGTTATTTTCGCATACTCAAACTTTTTGAGCTTATCTGCTTTTTAACTAGGTTGAAAATATCAAATATCAAATTTCAAATTATTATTCAAAACTTCATATTCTTATCCAAATCACTTTAAAATCATTTACTATGATTATCATAATTTTTCCATGTTTTTAATAATTTTACGAAGCTTTTTATAATAGTTTGCAATTTTGGTCATCAAACTGCAAAACCGCTACTCTATTTTAAAATCGATTTGGACTTAACTCAAAATCCATATATTGAAAACTGAACTTGCTTTTTTGTTTGAAAACTATTATCATTAGAAAACAAGCAGTTTAGTTTTTAGGAAGATCCAATTTAAATTTCATCCGGTACAAAATTTGAAGTTTATGGTTGAAATTTGTGAACTACTATTGCTTGACAACCTCTATTCGAACCATATCATAACTTCTAACTAATATTTGTTTGATTTAGTTCTAATATGTTCATAAACCTTATAAAATATTTATAATCTCATTAAAAATAGTATTTTCAAATTTCAACTTCAAATTCAATTATTTGCCATAATTGAATATTTAAATATTATTGTTATATCCAAAATTGGGTCTAACACCCAGGCTGTTCTGATCTACGAAGAATTATAACTACAATATGAAGAAAAAAGCAGGAAAACACACGAAATTTATAGTGGTTCGGCGTTAATGAGCCTACGTCCACTTTATATGTAGTTGATTATATGCTGAATGCAAGTACAATCAATGGTTTCACTCAATCTCCATTTAACAATTATGATTCTCTCAATAATTTCGGGATAACTCTAAATAAAAACAATGGAGATATGATAGTGGTGGAGTTAGATCTCTCAAATGCCAAAGATCGCCCAAAAATGCCAACTTTTGGGCAATTTATAGCTGATTTCTTCAGGTGGATCGCGGTCATACGTGGCACACATCCCGATGATCTCGTACTGGTTCGTATCTTAATGAAGAAATTGTCAAATTAGCCGTTGTGGACAGGTGTCGCGCTCTCCTTAAATCTCGGCTCATGCGATGACTCAGTCCACCCCTTCACATAATGGATCGTGGGATCGGATCATGGTGATTGTAGCGGATCAGAGGTTGAGGGGGCGATCCGCGATCCGTATGGTCAGTGTGGCCAAGATTTGATGACTTCTATATTTGAGACTCGATGGAACACATGTATCGATCTTGGTGGCTTGATCCAAAAGCTAGCCAACAATTTGCCCCCTCGAAGTATGTTTTATCATGGATGGAACATGCTTCGAAGTTACCGAGCCGTCTTTTCCTGAAGCGATGCAAATCAAAGGTTGTGTCTGTCTGTAGCATCGTACCGTTTCCAAAAAGGAATGTCTCCTGATTAGTGTAAATATCAAGATGTACCGTTGATTATTTTTTGTTTGTCGGATAGTCTTCTTTTCTGGGATCTTTTGGAGATTTCATCGCAAAGTTGTCGGGTGATTGTCAGTTAAACTCTCAATTTTTTGCAAGAATCTCTAAATTCTCATCATCATCATCATTTTTTTTTGTTCGGGTCGCCTATGTCATACGCAGTCCGTGATATGTGGTGCCCGTCTCGCTCCGATCTTCGTGGGGGCTTTAAGTATGATGGGCCAATTTTCGTCACGAGTCGATCCATCGGTAGGCCTCCTCTTTTTCTGCTGGGCTCAGGTCCGCGGCCTACTAGCCCCCCAAGGGTCGAATAAGACAAGGAACGGTAGACGAGAAGTCACATATTCACCTATATATTTCCGATCCCTTCGCTTTCTTTTTTCCTTCTTCCTTTTTTTGCTGTCGCCATTGGTCTTAAACCCTAACTCGCGATCGCCGAGAGATAATCTTCTTTAGTTAAAATAAAAATAGGTAATTATAATAACAATCAGTGTCCCTTTGTTCTTGTTTCTCCTTATTTTTCACTGTTTTGAGAGAAGAGGGCGATGGAGTTTCATAATTGAGGCTTTTGGGAGAACGGTGGTGCCGAGTTCGATCACCTGGGTCCGTGAGTTAGGAGGAAAGATGAGGGAGAAGAAGGGAGAAAGGATGGGGACAGCGAATCGGATCGTGGCAACAATGGTGGGTCGGATCAAGGAGAACAGACGGATGCTCGAAAATCTGACTCGTCGGACTAGGTCGAGGTGGTCGATGCAGATCGTGAGGGGTTATTGCAATCCGTTCTGGTTTCCACGATCCGACGCTCTTCTAGGAGTTGGTGTTTCAGCTACAAGTCTGTGTTTGCCTCACTATTCGATGGCGCTTCGCGATCCAATCCTTAACTCACGATCCGAGGAGATGTCCGATCCAATGAAACATGCGATCCGATTTACTTGTTAAACAAACAATGCAACTTGACCTTGATACACCAATGGACAGTTAGGTTAGAGCCCACGAGATGATCCCTCTGGACTAAATGATAGCGTAACTTGATAGCGCATTACGACCAATACCTTGCTTATGTAGCTAATCTTTATGCTTTTCTCCTATGTATGCACAGGCACACATTTGCACTTACACACACGAGGGACGGGTAATTATATTCTAATTTCTCATGTTTACTCGCCTAAACAGTAATGTCGGGTAATCTTTCCCCTTTAAGATCTGATACAGAGATGGATCCCGAGACGTTTGAGCACCACAACCCCGAGGTTCTTCCAATTAACTCAGAGGGTGAGAATTCTGGATCCAAATATGAGGCAGAAACAGAATCGGATTCATCTGAGAGTACCTCGCTTGATGAGGAGTCTGAAGTAGACGACCGAGCTCCCGACGAGATTCCTGGTGCACTAGAAATAGAGAAATTCACTAACTCTTTAGCTTCCAAACTAGATGACATAAAGCTTAAGAAAATCTGCTTGAAACACGGGTTCCCCTGGGATGATGTGAGAACACCTGGTAGCGAAGATAGACCTCATCTTGCTCCGGAGGGGTATATGACAGGCAACCGACTCATGTGCTGGGTAGGCGCTATTCCTCCGTTTCCTCCAATCGTCATTGAAACCTTAAAACGATTGGGTATTGCTCCGATGATACTTCATCCATATGCTTACGCAGCCCTAACCACTTTATACATCGCATACGCGGAAATCCTGCAAACTGAGCTCATGTTTAAAGACTTGAAATTCTACTACCTTTTTCAAGCATCGTTCTACAACGACCCCAAATTTTTCTTTCTTCGAGTCGATAGCCAACGAGAAGGTCTTGTCTGACGGTTACCGCAACATAGGGGATCCTAAGGTAGATTGGTTTTATATAAAGCAACAGGCTGGGTGTGCGAGAAAATGGCTTAAATCAAGTAAATTTCCAACCTTTGAATGAATAACCCGTTTAAGAAATCGGAGTGCTGACATGCTTCTTTTTTCTATACAGATCACACTTTTCCGAAGACAGAAGGCTCAGTGTATAGCAATTGACTATCCCTTCTTCTTAAAAGCAAATCGGACTTCTTAAAGATCAAGAAATGTATTACTGATTAAAATCTTCGTAGGCGTCGCCTTCTGGACATAAGATTTGGTCTTGGAACGGGTAGCAAACCTTACAAGTATGTGCCCCCGACTGAAGGAGAAGGGACATCACAAGCAGCCGAGACAACCAGACTTCATAGGAGCCTTTCACCGATGATTGACCAGGATGATGAAGATTTAAATGTATATTGAGGAGATGAGGCCCGTGCTGACGAGTTCAAGGAAATCCCTGCCACTCCGGGGGGGGGGGGTTCGCCTCAAGGGCCTCTCTACCGGTTGAGCCTGCCACTCCCGATGATTTAACAGAGGAGCAGTTATTTAAAGAATTGAACAAGATTCCTATACTAGACGATGTATATACACAGGAAGACTTCGAAGGGGAGCCATTTTTTCCTATCTCCGAGGAAACAACCGTTCCAATTGAAGAATAAGAGACTACCCAGACGAGCCTAACTTCGGGCCCTGGTCTGTTAGGGGGAATTATATGGGATGCACAAATCACATGCACTATTTGACCCCACACTTTTATACCAACAGTATACAAGGTTTTAACATATACTTGTTTCTCTTGCAGGAAAGATGTCTCGCAAATGATCTTATTCTTATCGCTCGCAGCGATAGTCGGGGGAGGGACAGTTATCGGCCTCGCGACCCTCCTCAAGCTTATCCTACACAATCTCGATCTCCTTCCAGGTATGGTCCCGGGAAACCTCACAGTCGTCCACTGCCACCGGCTGGGGGTAAGCAACTTCCTAGGGACTTAACCCCTCCAAAAAGTACACCCTCTCACGTCCAATCTTCCAAGAAACAGTGCGAGTCAGAGGTCAAAGATAAAGACGAGGACAAGATTGCGAAGAAAGGAAAAGAAACTATGGTCTCTCCTGACGATCACGACTCCGACAGTCTCGTTGCGCGAGATGCAACCCATAGTCCCGAAAACCAGGCTAGATTGGCGTACTTGCACAAGGAATTCCCCAACATTTTCTTTGAGAGGATGGTTTCCAGGGACTGGGATACTGAGGTGATAGGATATGTGTGTCACGTAGCCAAATAGTATGAGGTAATGAAAAAGCACGCCGTTAACCTTTCGAATGCCATTTGTCATCTAGAAACGAACGCGGCCAGATCCAAAGTGAGAATTGAGAATAATGAAAGAGCTAGGAGCAAAATGGAAAAGGAACTGGAGGATGCACAAGCTCAACTGGCTTTAGCTTAGCGAGACGCAGAATATTACAAGACAGAATTGGAGGAAGCCAGGAAGCGTTTTCGTAGCAAGTTGGATTCTAACAGCCAAGAATGATTATCTTTGAAAAAGGAAATAGAGGATCTTAGAATGGCCAATGCTGATTTGAGGGCAGCGCAGAGTCATTTCGATGCTGAGAAGGATGCTTGGGAGAAGGAGAGAGTGGACTTGAAAAATAGTCTTGTGGCTGCCCAGAAAGAAAAAGAGGTCTTGAGTGACCAACTCGTTCTGGCGGAGGGGCGAGCGGTTCTTGCCGAGACTAATGATAACAACATTCTTGAATCAACTTCCACCACTGCTTACAAGCTTGCCGAAGCCGAAAAAGAAATAGAAGGTTTCGGGGAACTGATATTCGACTTCTTAGGCCAAGTCATCAAAACTCAAGACATTTCTTGGATCCCAGACTATCACGTTACTCTCGCCAACATATTGGATGCAATTGTCGAGGATGAGAAGCAGCGATTGAAGGTCAGTGAGATTGATGAAGGCCAGCTAATGCAGAGGCTCCTCAAAGGAAAAGAACCCGAGGATTTGGAGGAGGGGAGACGCCTAATCCGAGAAGAGGTGGAAAGGGAGAAGACTGAGGCTAAAGGCAAGAGCAAACTTGATGAGGGCTCGAGCTCAGCGACGGAAATCAAGGCCCCCGAAGTTGAGGAATATAATCCTGACGATCCGTTAATCCCCTTATGCCCAACTCCTACGGCTGTCGGAGTTTCTGCTACAAACTTAGATGAAATATCAGCTGAAGGTATATCCATATTTTCCCCACAATTTGCCAAAGCACTTATGACTTTTCGCCGTTCTGCGGAGAAGCCCATTGAGTTACTAATGTGTGCCTTTCGCAATACAGGTGATACATTGAACGAGAAAAGGGGAAAAAAGAAAGCAGAGGGAGAGAAAGTTGATATCCCCTTAAGCACTGATGCTGAAATTTATGAGACTTCAGAGCGAACTGAGGGTGGTGAAAAAGTAACTATGGTATCTGTGGTACCCAGCACTGATGTTCCTGGAGATGCCGAGGTCATTGCTGCTTTGAAGGACACGGAAGGTGGTCACGGGGATGAAGAGGATGATGTTGTTATTATAGACGAAATCAAGGGTGGTGGTGAAACCTTGGCTGATCAACAGGCTAGAGAGGAGAGGCAGTTGCTCCTTATAAAAGGGGAACAAGACCCAATATATGTGCCCCCTATTTCTGAAATCGATCCCAAAACTGGGTTGGTCGTAAGATTTTCCACCCGATCAATAACTTCACAACTAGCCTCTCAATCCTCTAGTTCTTCGCCAGAGCCTCTTGTTGATAAGAGGAAGAGAAAAAAAGGTGATTGTTCGGATGTTTACAAGGAGGAGTCGGGGAAGCAGAAGAAGAGCAAGAAGCCAAAATAGCCCCCCCCAGCATGAGTAGTGAAACACCCCACCTCCGTTAGGGTCACTCACAAAGGGAATGCCCTAATTTTGGTGGAGGTTTATAAGTATATGTCACAAATACACAAGACAGATATAAATACATATATTTTCAGACAGCGGAAACAACAACAACTTTTATTTCATCAAAATACGTGTTACACAAACCATACCATAATTGTCTTACAATACTTCCAAAAACATTACATTTCCATAACTGTCTTGATTATCAAAGAAGCATAAAACATAAAATAAAGCAACAAAATCCATCCAAAGCCATGATCCAAGCCAAAGAGATCCAAACCGTACATCTACTGTCTTCAAGCTTGCAAAATAGTCTGACTAACCTGAGTTGTTTCCTCCCTGTGGTTCGGAAGGGGGGGGGGACGAAAGAAAAGAAGACGAAAAGAAAAACGGAGCCAAACATAAAGCCTGAGTAAATCTAGTGACTGTTCAATATGTGAATAAGAAAAGGATATGATAGACATAAACTGAAAACAGAATAGTATCATAACTAAGGGAGTGTAGTCTAGAATCGAATATACTATCGAACCCACACTATATCTCTGCATTTACTAGAATTACTCTAACCGGCACCCCATGCTGAGGGTGAAGTGATCCTTTTTGTTTTCTAAAGATAGGCTCCTACTCGTACGTGTGTCTTACGGCTACTCCAAGAAGTGTAGATACCTATGCTGGTCCCACCATGGGGTGTATCAAGGCCCATGGTGGCGGCCCTGACACAATTACTAGAAGACATAGGTTATACTACTGGTGCCCCTAGTGCCCTGCTTGTCTGCTCCGGAGTGCGTGCACGACCGCACACCGTTAGACCTACCTTGTGCACCCAACAATTGCCGTTATTTGACCGCTTACAATCAGCCCATTAATCGTGCCCCACCCTGCCTAGTTTTAGGGTACCGTTGATACCTAAAGTGGGTTACTGCTGAAACGGGTCCCTACGTTACTAGGGTTTTCTAGTCAACATGTTAAGTGGTTAAGTGTTTGTATATACCTAACCCCACCAATCAATATTTGTTAACATGTTGAATCTTTGGTTAAGTATTTTCAGTTGACTTAACCCTACCACCTGTCCTTAGCCTTTTAGAGCACCGACAGCTCACATTAGAAAGATATCACTATGGTTACTGGATGTGCCGGTTGGTTCCGGGCAGGTTTACACTGTAGTTCAGTCTAACCTCGGCTCTTTATTGGGCTCAATGTTTAACCACCCACATTGGATAGGTATTGTTGTGACTACTGGACAGCCGGGCGGGTCCAGGCATGTTTATGTCACAACTCAATCCAACCTCAGGTCAAACATGTCGTCTTTTCTAGATTTACATATTTCATTATTTATGTAAATGTCATGTCGTCTTTTAATTTGGGTATAACAATTTATACGGCTAAAATGTCATAGTCGTTGGCACGCGCCATACATGCCAACATATTTATTTATATCATGTTTTACTCCCAACGCTATTATCCACGTTTGTACGTACTAATGTTGGGCTCGACACAATTCAGCCTAACTTGATAAACGTCAGAAAAGGGGAAATCCAGAACATATAATATTTTCTATGATACATAGAAGGTGTAGCGCATGAACTTGCAAATTGGCGTTAACATAAACATTGGATCTTGTGAACTTGCATTCAAAATTGACATACAACTAAATGGATGTCACATTGGATGGCATATGTAGATTTATACAAACTTGGGTTTTTACATATTAACTTGGTATAATGTCGAACACAAAACTAGCATGTTGTAAATTAACCCAAAAATGTCCAAATCTAATATATAGTCTATTTCCTCATGAATTTGCATAGTTTTTGTAACCCAAACTGCATTTAACATAGTTCTGATCAGACTTGTAATGGATCTAAGATGTATACATAAGTTTTGAGGCATGTAGGCATAAAAGATCTCAGATTTAGGATATGTTTACATAAGTATATGGCCCATGATATCAACATAAACATAAATGGGATATTAACATAAACATGAGAGGGATCTTATCATAGATTTTGCCACAAACTTGCAATTGCAATTACTTTCATATACAATCGTATAATAAACTTTCATGTACCCATTTATGCCACTAATCAATACACAAAATCACGATAGAAACATTACAATAAACAAGATCAACATCATTATACAACAATAATATAATTCTATTCTCAATTACATCGTATCACATCATAATTTTATTCAGATTCTGAAAGACCACTATACTTACAACGTGTGACGAGATCTTCTTTTCTGATTTCTGTTTTCTGAATTTGGAGGTGCTCTCCTTTGGGTAGCAATTTGTTGATTGATTTGATTAGACTTTAATTTGCTTCTTAGTTTGATTCTTGGCGGCTACGATCAACTCCTTCCTGGCAGCATGACGACTGCTCTCTTATTTTCTTTTGTGAATTAGTTGAGTCTTAGTGTGTATTTATAGAGTTTTCAAGTTAATTTGAGCCGTCAGATGCAAACAGGGAGGGAAATCAGACCGTGCAGCACACCAGAAGTCGAACCAGGGTCAGACCCACCTGGTCAGGCCGACTAGGCCAGTCGACCTGCAGGTCGACACCCAAGTCGACTGGGCAGTCGACTTGGGGGGGAGGGGGGCAAGTCGACTGCCCAGTCGACACTAGTGTCGACCTGGTCACTGGGCGGGAATTTTCCCGCCCAGCCCAATTTGAACTCGAATTCGAATTTTAAACCTGTTTTGAGCTGTTTTTGAATTTCAAATTTATTCTGAAACTTCCGGAGATCATAACTCCTTCATACGGAGTCCGTTTCACGCAAACTCAGGCTCTATCTCAACCAGAATTCCGAGACGAAGCCATTTCCCTTAATTCTTTCATTAGAATTAATTATACTTTAATTTATGAATTTCACTGTTATAAAATATACGGGGTGTTACATTCTCCCCCACTTAAAAGGATTTCGTCCCTGAAATCTTCAAGTTTAGGAAGAATGTACATCCTACCATTCAATCGTCCATCTACTCAACCAACAAACACAGGTGTCCATTGTCCTTAAAGACTTCTAATGCTTTATGATCATATGCATTGTGTGTAAATGTCCCTATCTAATGCAGAAATCAGGCGGTCGACTGATTCAGTTGACCTCCTAGATGCGAATCATGTAAGTATCATGAATCCATTATGTATGCAATTTTTTTTCCTACTCATAATTCTACATGAGTGCACAACAATTCATACAAATGCGATAACCATATGATAACATATAGAATTTCAACCACATATGAACGAGAATACATATACGCATTTGCAGTATGAAGTGACTGAGCCGATCTAAAACCTAGGGTGTGTGTATATGCATCCACGAGCAACCACTAGCAGTCACTTGCAACCACTTGCAGCCATAATCCATAACATGTTTTCAAATACATGTTTGCATCCATTTGTTTTCTACCTAAGGAGTTAAGGAGAAAGGGTCGAGGAAATATGCCTAAAAGATAGATAAAGCATAACTTAAGGAAAAAGAGAGATCAAAGATGTACCCTCAAAAAGAAAAGGGTAGGCTGCGCGCATTCTAGCCTCTGTTTCCCAAGTCGCGTCTTCCTCGGTTTCGCTCCACTGAACTTTGACGAGCTTGACTTCGCGGTTGCGTAGCTTTTTCACTTCAGTTCCTAAGATGTGTGTTGGAACTCTTCTCCCAGTTGCTTCACGTTCCACTTCGGCTTCTTCTAGAATGCTAGGGTCTACTATTTCAGCAGACTCATGTAAACACTTCCGGAGATGAGAAACATGAAAGACGTGAACTCTGGCCAGTTTTTTGAGTAGCTCTAATCTATAGGCCATCTTCCCAACCTTCTCGATGATAGGAAATGGTCCTACAAATCTCGGTGCTAGCTTTCCAGTGGATCCAATACGAACAACGTTCCTTAGAGGAAATACCTTAAGAAAAACTCTGCCCCCAACCTCAAACTCTAGGTCGGTCCTTCTCTTGTCGGCGTAGGATTTCTGTCTATCTTGGGCCGTCTTCATCCTTCTTCGTATCAAGTCCACTTTTTCTGAAGTTTCTCTGATCATGTATGGACTAAGAATAACCTTATCTGTAGACTCCCACCAACAAGTTGGTGACTTGCACGGTCTTCCATACAATGCTTCGAAGGGTGCCATGCCTATGGTAGCTTGGAAGCTATTGTTGTAAGCAAACTCCACTAAGGGAAGGTGATCCTCCCATGTCCCTCCAAAGTCAAGAACAAAAAGTGTCAAAAGATCCTCTAAAACTCTATTCACCTTTTCCGTCTGGCCATCGGTCTGAGGGTGATAGGTCGTGCTTAAACATAACTGAGTGCCTACAGCTTCTTGCAAACTTCGCCAAAACTCGCTTGTGAAGATAGGGTCTCGGTCACTAACAATGCTGGAGGGTATCCCATGGAGTCGAACTATCTCCTTGATGTAAAGAGACGCTAAGGATGAGGTGGTCCTTCTACTCTTGACAGGTAAAAAGTGGGCGCTCTTTGTAAGCCTATCCACTATTACCCAAATGCTAGTATTGCACCTTCTCGACCCAGGCAGCCCATCAACGAAGTCCATTGAAATGCTATCCCACTTCCACTGTGGGACCTCTAGGGGATGAAGCAGTCCTCCAGGCTTTTTCTGTTCCGCTGTAACTTGTTGGCATACCATACACTTAGAAACGAATTCTTCCAGGTCCTTCTTCATGCCGTTTCAAAAGAAAACTCTTTTCATATCCTTGTACATTTTGTCTCCACCTGGGTGTATTGTCATCTTGGAACGATGTGCTTCCTCGAGAACCTTCTTTATCAACTCCCTTGCTTGTGGAACGCATAGTCTTCCGTCGCGTCTCAGCCAGCCTTTATCATCGATAGAGTATCTACCGAGGTGACTAGAAGTCTCACCCCTAATTAGCTTATCAACCACTTCAACTAGCTTAGGGTCTTCGCGTTGTGCAGTCCCTATTGTATCCAAAAGAGTAGGGCGCACCTCTAGAGATGCTAACAAACCCGGTACGAAATCAGAGAAGGGTCTAAAGTTAAAACTGGCTATATACTCTAGGCTTTGCATTTCTACAAAGAGTGGGCTTAGGGTCAGTTTCTTTCTACTCAAGGCGTCTGCCACCACATTGCCCTTGCCCGGAGTATAGGAAATCTCGAAGTCATACGAGGTAAGAAACTCCATCCATCTCTATTGCCTCAAGTTAATATCTTTCTACGAGAAAAGATATTTCAACGATTTATGGTCAGTGTAAATTTCATACTTCTCACCTAGGAGATAATGTCGCCAAGACTTAAGTGCAAAGACGATGGCGGCTAACTCAAGATCGTGGGTCGGGTAGTTCTTTTCATGAACTTTCAATTGCCTTCCAACATAAGCTACTACCCTCCCTTCTTGCATCAAGACAGTGCCTAGTCCTGTCCCACATGCATATGCATAAACTGTGAACATCTTGCTCCCGTCTGGCAGAGTCAGGACTGGGGCTGTGGTAATAGCCCTTTTTAGGCGTTGGAAAGCCAACTCGCGATCCAAGTCCCAATTGAACACTAGATTCTTCTTTGTCAGACTTGTGAGTGGAGCTGAGATTTTCGCAAAATCCCTTATGAATTTTCGGTAGAAACCTGTTAGTCCTAGATAACTTCAGACCCCAATTGCATTCTTTGGTGCCTTCCAGTCTTGCACCGCAACTACCTTCGCGGGGTCTACGGCTAACCCTTCTTTAGATACTACATGCCCAAGAAACCTTACTTCTTCTCTCCAAAAGTGGCATTTTGAAAATTTTGCCTTTAGCTGATGTGCTCAGAGAGTATCCATGATTTCCTTCAGATGTTGAGCATGATCTTCCTCACTCTTTGAAAAGATCAAGATATCGTCTACGAAGACAACCACAAACTTGTTGAGGAATTCTCTGAACACTCTGGTCATTAGGTCTACGAAATAAGCGGGTGCATTTGTCAGGCTGAAAGGCATGACAAGCTGCTCAAAGAAACCGTCTGGGGTTCTGAATGTCGTTTTTTCAATACTATCCTCAGCTACTCTTAGCTGATGGAACCCAGTTGCTAGATCAAGTTGGGAGAAAACCGACGAGCCTACAAGCTGATCAAACAAATCGTCGATTCGGGGAAGAGGGTGCCTATTTTTCTTAGTCGACTTGTTTAACTCCCTATAGTCAACACAGAGGCGAAGCGAACCATCTGCTTTGGTTGCGAACACCACTGGAGCACCCCATTCTGAAATGCTCCTTCTAGTAAACCCCTTTTCTAGAAGCTCTTTAACCTGCTTACTGAGCTCCTTTCTCTCTTTTGGAGCCGTATGTCTGACAGGTAAAGCTGCGGGCTTTGCATTATCTACAAGATAGATACAGAAGTCTATTTCCCGCTTCGGAGGTAAGCCTTTCACCTCCTCGAAGACATCCGGATATTCCCGGACTACTCTAACCAATTGAAAATTCTCATCAGAAGCATCAAGCGACTCTAGATAACTAAGCGTAACAGCATTCAAAGGGTTACAGGAAATTTCTAGAGTGTTGCCAAGCCGAGTCAAGAGTCTAACTTCTCTTTTCTCACAATCAAGAATGGCACCGTTACTAGATAACCAGTCCATGCCTAAGATCAAACCATATCCCGAGAAGCCTAGAACAAAGGCATTACAACTAAACTCAACACTGAGAATAGAGATTTTCAAACCCAAACAAACCATTTACAAGTAAGCAGAGCCCCCAATTGGATTTGAAACTACTAAGGGATCCTCAACCATACTGGTGTCTAGATGCAGAGATTCTACTAAAGCAGATGAAATAAAGGAGTGTGATGCACCAGAGTGAAAAAGTGTGCGAACAGGATGATCATAAAAATAGACTACACTTTTTACAGAAATATTACTACCTCGTTCCTGTGGAGTTGCTGTCAGAGCATGAACTTGACCCCCTGAAGTAGATCCATCTTTCTGTCCCTGTCCTTTCTTCTTTGGGCAGTCCTTAGCTTGGTGCCCAGTCTCTCCGCAATGAAAGCAACCACCCATCTTTGCCTCCTTCTTCTGACAGTCTTTCTATATATGTCCAACTATGCCACAGAAATGGCACTTTCTCTTCCCATGGGACTTCTTGTTCTTTCCTCCTTTCTTATAGTCTGTCTTCTTAGCCTGTAAACCATCTTTCTTTTCCTCAGCCTTAGTCTCTTTCTTGTCGTGGTCTTCCTCATGTAGCAACGCCATGTCCACCAAGCTTTCATAAGTCGCTCCCGTGGACACATGGGTCATGGCAAGGCTGTGTATAGGCTCACTCAGACCTTTGACGAAGCGAAGCACCTTCTTGTGTTGGGTATTTACTAAGTCCAACCCAAATCTGGCCAACTGATTAAACTGATTGACATACTCCCTGACCGTCATGCTTCCCTGTTTAAGATTCAAGAACTTCTCTATTTGCAGGCTCCTTTCAACTTTGGAGAGGAATTTCAGTTCAAACCTTGTCCTAAAATCATCCCAAGTTTCCACTTCCCTCTGAGCAGTAGTGATCTCCCACCAATAGGAAGCTTCATCTTTGAGCAACCACACTGCTAGCTATATCTTTTTCCTATCATCAACTCCAAAGATGTCAAACAGATCCTCGGTCTCCTTTAGCCAATTTCTTGCTCCTACAAAGGGTTCAGTTCCATGGAAGTCTTTTCCACCCATAGATTTAAAGTCTCTACATGTTTTGGAAAAAGCATTTCCAAGGGGAGGAGCAGGAGGAGGAGGAACTGGTGCTACTGGGGGAGGAAGGATATCTGCCGGGCCCGCGCCATTTGCGTCCCTAGCTTATAAGAACCTCCTAAACCAACCGGTTATCGGTACTCCTTCAGGAATGTTAAGGTCTCCAGACATGCTGAAACAGAAAGGAAAGATTCAAAACAAAGGATAGAGGGAGATAGTACACATGGCTTTGGGGGATCATGCCTTTTAAAATATAATACTTTTTCTAAAAAAAAAATTCTTCTTTAAACATTCTTTTGAAAATAATATCAAAAACTTTATCTTGTCTGGTAAACCTATGCTCTGATACCAAGTGAAACACCCCACCACCGTTAGGGTCACTCACAAAGGGAATGCCCTAATTTTGGTGGAGGTTTATAAGTATAAGTTACAGATACACAAGACAAATATAAATACACATATTTTGAGACAGCGGAAACAACAACAACTTTTATTTCATCAAAATACGTGTTACACAAACCATACCATAATTGTCTTACAATACTTCCAAAAACATTACATTTCCATAACTGTCTTGATTATCAAAGAAGCATAAAACATAA
This sequence comes from Allium sativum, assembly GCA_030737875.1. NCBI lineage: Eukaryota > Viridiplantae > Streptophyta > Magnoliopsida > Asparagales > Amaryllidaceae > Allium > Allium sativum. Next base: position 696,101,615 of record CM060926.1, read on the forward strand.
AATAAAGCAACAAAATCCATCCAAAGCCATGATCCAAGCCAAAGAGATCTAAACCGTACCTCTACTGTCTTCAAGCTTGCAAAAGAGTCTGACTAAGCTGAGTTGTTTCCTCCCTGTGGTCAGGGGGGAACGAAAGAAAAGAAGACGAAAAGAAAAACGGAGCCAGACATAAAGCCTGAGTAAATCTAGTGACTTTTCAGTATGTGAATAAGAAAAGGATATGATAGACATAAACTGAAAACAGAATAGTATCATAACTAAGGGAGTGTAGTCTAGAATCGAATATACTAACGAACCCACACTATATCTCTTCATTTACTAGAATTACTCTAACCGGCACCCCATGCTGAGGGTGAAGTGATCCTTTTTGTTTTCTAAAGATCGGCTCCTACTCGTACGTGTGTCTTACGGCTACCCCAAGAAGTGTAGATACATATGCTGGTCCCACCATGGGGTGTATCAAGGCCCATGGTGGCGGCCCCGACACAATTACTAGAAGACATAGGTCATACTACTGGTGCCCCCAGTGCCCTGCTTATCTGCTCCGGAGTGCGTGCACAACCACACACCGTTAGACCTACACTATGCACCCAACAATTGCCGTTATTTGACCGCTTACAATAAGCCCGGTAATCGTGCCCCACCCTGCCTAGTTTCAGGGTATAGTTGATACCTAAAGTGGGTTACTGCTGAAACGGGTCCCTACTTTACCAGGGTTTTCTAGCCAACATGTTAAGTGGTTAAGTGTTTGTATATACCTAACCCCACCCATCAATATTTGTTAACATGTTGAATCTTTGGTTAAGTATTTTCAGTTGACTTAACCCTACCACCTGTCCTTAGCCTTTTAGAGCACCGACAGCTCACATTAGACAGATATCACTATGGTTACTGGATGTGCCGGTTGGTTCCGGGAAGGTTTACACTGTAGTTCAGTCTAACCTCGGGTCTTTATTGGGCTCAATGTTTAACCACCTACATTGGATAGGTATTGTTGTGACAACTGGACAGCCGGGCGGCTCCGGGCAGGTTTATGTCACAACTCAATCCAACCTCGGGTCAAACATGTCGTCTTTTCTAGATTCACATATTTCATTATTTATGTAAATGTCATGTCGTCTTTTAATTTTGGTATAACAATTTATACTGCTAAAATGTCACAGTCGTTGGCACGCGCCATACATGCCAACATATTTATTTATATCATGTTTTACACCCAAAGCTATTATCCCCATTTGTACGTACTAATGTTGGGCTCGACACAATTCAGCCCAACTTGATAAACGTGAGAAAAGGGGAAATCCAGAACATATAATATTTTCTATGATACATAGAAGGTGTAACGCATGAACTTGCAAATTGGCGTTAACATAAACATTGGATCATGTGAACTTGCATTCAAAATTGACATACAACTAAATGGGTGTCACATAGGATGGCATATGTAGATTTATACAAACTTGGGTTTTAACATATTAACTTGGTATAATGTCGAACACAAAACTAGCATGTTGTAAATTAACCCAAAAATGTCCAAATCTAATATATAGTCTATTTCCACATGAATTTGCATAGTTTATGTAACCCAAACTGCATTTAACATAGTTCTAATCATACTTGTAATGGATCTAAGATGTATACATAAGTTTTGAGGCATGTAGGCATAAAAGATCTCAGATTTAGGATATGTTTACATAATTATATGGCCCATGATATCAACATAAACATAAATGTGATATTAACATAAACATGAGAGGGATCTAATCATAGATTTTGCCACAAACTTGCAATTGCAATTACTTTCATATACAATCGTACAATAAACTTGCATCGACCCATTTATGCCACTAATCAATACACAAAATCACGATAGAAACATTACAATAAACAAGATCTACATCATTATACAACAATAATATAATTCTATTCTCAATTACATCGTATCACATCACAATTTTATTCAGATTCTGAAAGACCACTATACTTACAATGTGTGACGAGATCTTGTTTTCTGATTTCTGTTTTCTGAATTTGGAGGTGCTCTCCTTTGGGTAGCAATTTGTTGATTGATTTGATTAGACTTTAATTTGCTTCTTAGTTTGATTCTTGGCGGCTACGATCAACTCCTTCCTGGCAGCATGACGACTCCTCTCTTATTTTATTATGTGAATTAGTTGAGTCTTAGTGTGTATTTATAGAGTTTTCAAGTTAATTTGAGCCGTCAGATGCAAACAGTGAGGGAAATCAGACCGTACAGCACACCAGAAGTCGAACCAGGGTCAGACCCACCTGGTCAAGCCGACTAGGCCAGTCGACCTGCAGGTCGACACCCAAGTCGACTGCGCAGTCGACTTGGGGGGGCCAAGTCGACTGTCCAGTCGACACTAGTGTCGACCTGGTCACTGGGCGGGAATTTTCCCGCCCAGCCCAATTTGAACTCGAATTCGAATTTTAAACCTGTTTTGAGCTGTTTTTGAATTTCAAATTTATTCTGAAACATCCAGAGATCATAACTCCTTCATACGGAGTCCGTTTCACGCAAACTCAGACTCTATCTCACCCAGAATTCCGAGACGAACGCAATGGCGTAAGTCATTTCCCTTAATTCTTTCATTAGAATTAATTATACTTTAAGTTATGAATTTCACTGTTATAGAATATACGGGGTGTTACAAGTAGGATGCATATATTAGTTCATATTTTGTCCTTAGGATTTTTAGGCTTTCCATTGGCCAAAAAATGTAATTGTAGGAATGGCCCTTACTTTTATTTAGCTATCTTATCTCGTACCCCGCATCTTAGTAAATAAAAAAATTATTTTTGTTGCCTTTAAATTAATATGCAATGCAATGATTCCAAGTTCCTTGCATCTCTGTGCAACTTCCTGAGTAGCCAACCTAACGGCATGTGGGATGATTCGTCTTGGTCGACCTTGACTTTCATCCTTGTCGTGATACGAATAAGAGTTTCCCTTCAAGACAAATTAGCTACATAAAAAAGAGAACTAAACCTACGAACCTGCAATTTTAATTTATCACATTAGCCACAAATATTTAAACCATAACTAATCAGAAATTAATTTATGAATCGTATTAGAAAAATTTTAAAATTTCTGTGCAGAGATGTGATGTGCTTGTATATGCCCCCAATCAATCATTTAATATGATGCTTGGCCAGGGCTTATTAATGATTGGTTGGAGTCATGTGTTTTTCCCCCTATGAAAGGTGGGGGGTAAAGATTCTTTTAGCATAAATTTCTAACAATTTTATACTCTCCTGATCCTTTAGCGGGTTAGAGTCCGAGCTCGTTCTAGGTCTGATCTCTGATCCTTCAGTGGGGCAGAAATTCTAGGGGTGCTAAATCTCTGGCGCCTTTATACTCTCCCGATCCTTTAGCGGGTTAGAGTGGTGGCAAGGCGGTTTTATCATGGTGCATCTTCACGCCTTGCGGACGTCATCTTCGCATCCTTTATACTCTCTCCTGATTCTAGGGAGTTAGAGTTTGGTTGTGGAGTAATTTACTTTGCCACACCTTGTGGTCCTCGATTATGGTTCATCTTTCACCTCGTGGCAAAATGCATTGGATGTTCCATTGTTGCTGCATAATCTGTGTCAGATTGAGAAAACAACAATAATTTATATTAATCGAGATAAAGCAAATAGGTAATGATGCAGTAAAGGTAAATGACACACAATATTTTATAGTGGTTCGGTCGAATCATGACCTACGTCCACTTTATAATCTTTTGCTCAAGTAACCAAACTATTCTAGGCAATTCATGCCTTTTTACATGGTCCTAAAATCAAAAGAATGAAACTGACGATTTTACGTCAGGTAAGGCCGCAAATGCTGGGCATTCCAAACTTTGGGGATTTCGTCTCCATCTACGGTTGCTAGCTTGAAGGTTCCATTATCAAGTCTTCGCAGGATGGAATATGGTCCTTCCCATTTCGGACCCATATGCTCTGAGCATGGGAAGATACGTTTTAGAACCAAGTCTCCAGGTTCAAAGGTTCGTGCTCGGACTTTCTTGTTGTAATATTGAGCTATCTGCTGCTTATGTCTTAAGGCACATAAATCGGCTTCATCCCTCTTCTCTTCGATCATATCCAAGGATTCAAGGAGCAACTCATTGTTGGTCATCGGGTCATACTATGTGACTCGGTGAGAAGGTACTTCCAACTCGACCGGGATAACCGCATCAGTTCCAAAGGCGAGGGAAAACGGCGTATGGCCCATTGCCGATTTATAGGTCGTCCTATAAGCCCATAGTGCCAAAGGAAATTCATCGACCCACATGGCCTAGGAAATTCATCGACCCACATGGCCTTGGCCCACCTCAATCTCTTCTTCAGGATAGATTTAATCGTTTTATTTGCGGCCTCCACTTGGCCGTTTGCCGATATGCCACGGAGGTGTACCTTTTCTCGATGTGGTATTTCCGGCAAAAATCTCTGAACTCGGTGCTGTCAAACTGAGTTCCATTATCCATTATGACGATTCTTGGGATTCCAAATCGGCATATAATGTTTCTAACAACGAAGCTGATTACTCGCTTGGTTGTTATTGTGGTTAATGGTTCTGCTTCTACCCATTTGGTAAAATAATCCACGGCTACGATAGCGAATTTTACTCCGCCCTTCTCTATGGGGAGGCTTCCAATGATATTGATTCCCCACATAGCGAAAGGACAAGGACTCGTCACCATCTTCAGTTGGCTTGATGGGGCCCTATGGTTCTTAGAAAATCTCTGGCAGGCGTCACAACGCCGCGCGTATTTGGCTGCATCCTTATTTACGGTTGGCCAGAAATAACCATATCATATTATTTTCTTTGCCAATGTTTGGCCTTCCATGTGATCTCCACAATCGCACTCATGTACTTCTTGTAATACGCGTTGAATATCGCCGTAGGCAATACACCGGAGGAGGGGCATCGAAAATCCTTGTCTATATAGGACTCCCTCTTGCAACACATACTGAGAGGCCTTCCGAATTATTGCGCGCCTCTCAATTTTCTTTGCAGGGAGCGTTCCATACATTAGGAAATTCTTCAAAGGGGTCATCCACGACTCCCTTTCAGGCTCAACATCTAGTACCAGATCAACTTCCATCTGATCTATACTAGGTGACTGTAAGACTTCCATCGGGACCAATTCTGTGTTTTCAGGACTATCAGAACTTTCCATTTTAGCCAATTTATCTGCTTTTTGGTTCTCTTTTCGAGAAATGTGGGATATGGTGTGATGGTCAAAACTACCCATCAACTTTTTCACTTTTTCTAAATATGATATCAGCCTAGGACTTTTGGCCTGGAATTTTCCTATGACCTGGTTCACAACTATTTTGGAGTCACAAAAGATGTCTAACTTCGTAATCTTCAACTCCTTTGTTAGTTTCAAATCAGCAATCAGGGCTTCGTATTTTGAGTCGTTGTTAGTGGCGCGGAACTCCAATCTGAGAGCATAGTATATCGACCGTTGTTCTAGAGTTTCGAGCACTACTCCGGCACCAGATCGTCTATCGTTCTTTGCTCCGTCAGTGAAAAATTTCCAAGCACTGGGATCGAGGAGTAGCCTTGGCGGATCGACTTCTTCGCTCATTATGTCATCATCTGGGATGGTAAACTCTGCTATGATGTCTGCCAGCACTTACCCCCTTATTGATCGCCGGGGTTGAAAATTCAAATCGAACCGACTTAGTTCAATGTTCCACTTAAGTAATCGTCCCGAAGCCTCTGGCCTTTGAAGAACTTGTCTTAACGGGTGATCAGTATAAAAAATAATCGGGTGAGCTTGAAAATAGTGGCGAAGCTTCCTCGATGTAATCAACAAACTGTACGCAAGCTTTTCTATCCTTGGATAATTTCATTCAGCGGCCTCCAACTTATTACTAACATAATATACTGGTCTTTGCACCTTATCCTCTTCTCTAACCAGAGCCGAACTGACCGCATTGGATGACATCGCCAAATATATGAATAATTCTTTATGATCTATGGGTTTAGACAAAATCAGGGGTTTTTCTAAATGATTCAAGAGATTCTAGAATGCTTCAACATAATCAGGGGTCCATTTGAAGTTGTCCTCACTTTATTAATTCAAAAAACGGGATACATTTATCTATGGCTTTGGAGATAAATCTTCTCAATGCTGCTACTTTCCCTGCGAGGCTTTGCACATCTTTCATCTGTCTAGGTTTCTGAATATTCTGGATTTCTACGATCTGATCTGGGTTAATCTCGATCCACGCGAATTGAAGATAAACTCTAAAAAAATTCCCGATGCTACCCCAAATGAACATTTCAAAGGGTTCAATTTCATTCCATAATTACGGAGAATTTCAAACATTTCTGCTACATCGGTAGTATGGTCGGATGATTGTTTGGATTTCACTAACATGTCATCGACATACTCCTCCATTGTCTTCCCAATCTGGTAATAAAACATCCTATTAACCAATCGCTGATATGTAGCACCGGCGTTTTTCAAGCCAAAAGGCATCACTACATAATAATACAATCCTCAATCTTTAATGAAGCTTGTATGTTCTTGGTCGGGGACGTGCATAGGGATCTGATTGTATCCCGAATAAGCATCCATGAAAGAGAGGAGTTCATGGCCAGCTGTCATATCCACCAGCTGGTCAATTCTTGGCAACGGAAAACTGTTCTTTGGGCAAGCTTTATTCAGGTCCGAGAAATCAATACAGATACGCCACTTTCCATTAGCCTTTTTTACCAAGATTGGATTGGAAATCCAATCTGGATATGTTGAGTCTCTGATGAACCCATTACTTCTCAATTTCTCAACTTCCTCTTTCAAAGCAGCTGACCTCTCTGGGCCAAGCATTCGCCTTTTCTGTTTGACAGGAGAATGCTTCGAGTTGATGCTCAGCGAATGACTCATGATCGAAGGAGATATCCCACACATGTCCGAGTGGGTCCAAGCGAATACATCTAAATTGGCTTTCAAAAAATCCGTTAACTCTCCGGCTCGAATAGGATCTAACTGGGATCCAATCTTCATGACCTTCTCTTGGTCTCCATGATCGATTGGGATATCCACAGTTGTCTCATTGGGAGTTGCCATTTTGCCTCCAGGCTCTTCGACCTCTCTGGGATCTATGTCCTTGGGCAGTTCTCTAGGCGACTCTCCCATGGTTATTTTATTTAGTTGCTATAACGTTTCCTCCCTAACCGGGGAGGAAGAGCCTTTGGTTTCTACATCTTTTCCTTTGCGGAGCATCTTCAACTCTGCAATGTAGCATGCTCGAGCCACAACTTGATCTCCTCTTATTGTACCTATACCAGCTTCAGTTGGGAACTTCATTAATAAACACCAAGGGGCTATACAAGCTCTGAACTTTGCTAAGGCCGATCGGCCTAGAAATGCGTTATATGGTGATTCGACGTGCAGAACCACAAAAGGGAGGATTCTTACTCTCTGGCGTTCCCCTTCCCCAAGGGTTACCGACAACTCTATATATCCCATTGGTGCAGTAGATGCTCCATTGAATCCACGTATCCGCCCTTCTCATGGTTTTAAGTCCTTCGGCTCAAGTTTCATTTGGTCAAACATTTTCTTGAACAAAACGTTGACCGAGCTTCCGTTATCTACCAGAACTTTATGGACTATGGCCGAACCAATTGCGGCTGTAATTACTAATGGATCTTCGGTTGAGGAGTGAATGCCAACGCTATATCTGTCATGAAATATGATGTTATCGGTAATTGTCTTCTGTTGTTTGGCTGGAGCAATGTCCTCAGGGTTACTGCCTTCTCCTGCCATGAGGGGTTGTTTAGCTGCATTGACATACTGGTCCATTGCCCTGAAGCTATGCCCGGCCAGATGAAGCCCTCTTACTATGGTATTAACGACAATGTTCTTCCCCTTTTGCTGAGCAGTCAGCCGGGGAGTAGGCTGGCTCTGATTCTGGTTCTAGTTTTGATTTTGGTTTGGGGCAGATGCGGCGTGCCCCCTGTCTCTGGGTGTGACCCTGTACTCATCGAGTTTTCCTTCTCGGAGAAGCCTCTTGACTAGGTCTCTCAGATGACGGCATTCACTTGTGGAATGACCGTGGATTTGGTGAAATAGACAGAACTTTCCGGTTTCACGCTCTTTGTCTGTCGACACTCTCGGGAGAGGCCTTTTATATGGAAGGACATTATAGGTATCCAGGAAGATATTTTCCAATGTATCACTTAATTGTGTGAAACTCTCAAATGACCTGGGTTGAGATCTTCTCTAGGAATCATTTCCTCGGTTTCTCTTCCGGTTATTGCTGTTATTGTTTCCCGGTTAGCAACCATTTCCTTGATTTTTATTCCCAACTTTGACTTTAACCTTTCCTGAGCTGTCTCATGTCTGCTTGATGGCCACATTGCTCTAAATATTTTCCTTATCAGTAGCCTTCCTCTTTCGATTAGCATATATATCTTCCTGTCGTAAACGGACATTAGCTTTTTCATAAAATATTTCTCTGGTCGGAAGTGGTTTGCCGGCTAAATATCTTCCAAACTCTGTATCGACACCATCAATTAAGGCCATTAACACAGTTTGCTCATGCGGATCTTTAACTTCCGTGACTGCTAAATTAAAATGATCCAAGTACGATCTCAAGCTTTCATCCGGTCGTTGCTTAATGAGAGACAGCTCAATTACATTCTTAGATCTCTGAGTGTGAAGGCGGAATTGGTACATGAACTTCTTACTCAATTCCTGGAATTGGATATTAACTGGGCTGGCAGGCGGGTAAACCACACTAATGCCATATCTTCCAGAAATATAGGGAATGCCCTACACTTTATCTCGTCTGTTGCTGCGGTGGTGTTCATGGATCAGGAGTATCGCATCAGATGCTGGATTAGGTCAGATTTTCCCGCATAGCTATTCATTGTCGGCATATTAAAACATCTCGGGAATGTGACCTCCAATATATCATCAGTAAAAGGCATATGATTGCGATCTATGCCCCAATCTTCATCCCTATACCCTCGGCTAGCTATTATGTTTTCCCTGATCATTGCTTCAACATCTGCCCGGGTTAAGGTGGACTCAGGATCGGCACTTCTTGCCTGATGAGCTTCTTCAGCATTTCTGTGATGTGCAACTACAAAGTGTGGGATTCGGGCGGAGCTTCCTTGCCCCCTGTTGCCGAGGTCAACTACGCGACGAGCGGGGGGATTGGGTCGATTCTGAGTAGGGTCAACCACGTTTCCATTCCTCAGCGGTAAAGTAGGTTCATTCAAGTTACGATTGCTAGTTCCCTGGTTAAGCACTTCTTCTCCTCGGGATCGAAGTTGCTCTATGTTCTCAGCTCTTTCTAGCGGAGGCTAACGTCGGTTTCTCTAGGGCTCCTCAGATGAGGATGTGTGTTCTGGGGAAGGAAGACGGGTTGGTGAGGAAACCCTATGCCTTATGAGGTCGTCAATTCGCCTGTCCATAGCAGTTAGATTCTGTTGCAGTACTGAACTCTCTTGCCGCTGAGCAGCTAACTCGTCAAATAATCTCTCCCACATGTCAATAATGCGAGGGAGATCCCCTTCAGTAGCCGGGGCAGAAGGGTCAAATTGGTCATCAACATTCTCTCTTATATGTAAAGAGCTTTTGCCAGGTCGAGCAGAGCGGGACATAGGTTCCTTCCCGGGTCGAGTGGTAGTTTGCTTATTGGATCGGTTCGCCCCTGCTGTCGATGGCTTGTTGCGCCCCCTGGGATCGGGTCGTGGTGATAAGTGCAGGTGGGTTCGTGGCGAGGTCACGCGATCTAGTGGTCACCCCTTCAGTGGATTGGTTCGTGGCTCCTCCATCGATCGCGATCGCCCCCTGCGCAACACGATCCGTGGGCTCTTCCTCGAACTGCTCGTGCACACTATCTTCAATCGCCTCGTTTGTAGCCTCTTCGGCTTGCGATGCTTGTGCATCTTTAGACTTCTTCCCAGCCATGATATCTGAATTTCACTGAAATCTTCAAAAACTGAAATAGTGGGGTTTTGGACTGTCTTCTTCGGACTTGAGTATCCAAACAACGGAACAACAATCCAATGTGCTAAAAATTCGTTCTCAGTGAAAGCACCAAAATGTTAGATCCAAAATTGGGTCTAACACCCAAGCTGTTCTGATCTACGAAGAATTATAACTACAATATAAAGAAAAAAGCAGGAAAACACATGAAATTTATAGTGGTTCGGCGTTAACGAGCCTACGTCCACTTTATATGTAGTTGATTATATGTTGAATGCAAGTACAATCAATGGTTTCACTCAATCTCCCTTTAACAATTATGATTCTCTCAATAATTTCGGGATAACTTTAAATAGAAACAATGGAGATATGATAATGGTGGAGTCAGATCTCTCAAATGCCAAAGATTCCCAAAAAATGCCAACTTTTGGGCTATTTATAGTTGGTTTCTTCAGGAAGATCGCGGTCACACGTGGCACACATCCCGAGGATCTTGTACTGGTTCGTATCTTGATGAAGAAATTGTCAAATTAGCCGTTGTGGACAGGTGTCGTGCTCTCCTTAAATCTCGGCTTGTGCGATGACTCAGTCCACCCCTTCACATAATGGCTCGTGGGATCGGATCGTGGTGGTTGTAGCGGATCGGAGGTAGAGGGGGCGATCCGCGATCCGTATGGTCAGTGTGGCCAAGATTTGATGACTTCTATATTTGAGACTCGATGAACATGTGTATCGATCTTGGTGGCTTGATCCAAAAGCTAGCCAACAATTATAATATTATTATTTTTTAAAATTTAAGCTTTTAAATTTCAACTTTCAAAAATTCAAATTAAATATTATATAAGCTTATTGGAACAATCAGTTTGAGTTTAAACCATTGTTTATATATTTAACTCAAATTCAATTTTAATTTACAATTCAAAATCGATTTACTGTTCATTTTAAATTTGAATAAGACGTATTATTGTCAAAACTCTTTTCAATTCATTTCTACCTTTACAAAAGTTTCTTATAATCACTTTAATTTCATTTCTAAACAGTTTCGGATATAAAATTCTAACTTTCGTTTTCTTGCCTTACTTAACCAAATATAGTATTCGTTTATATTATTTGATTTGGAAGAGACTTCACCGATACCCATATAATTCCATATATGTGGGTGTAGTGTGCTACATTATCACTAATAACAACCATCATAACATCCATGGCAACCATTCATTCATATCATAGTATCTATAATATAAGCATTACGATGATTAATTCTTAAACGTAAATGAATAATGATGACTACAATACAATTAGTAACAACCACGAAGCAACCATAACAACTGCAAAGCAACCAATATAATCTCAGTATTATTATAATAAATATTCAAACATAGTAAAATAAGTTCTTACTGGTATATCCACTTTGTCAATCTCTACTGTAGAAATTGTATTTGAACCAGCATTTCCATTTATCGTCCCCACTCTAGATTTTCTTTTCAATCTTCCAATATATATACTTTCTTTTCCTTTTCCTTTTTTTAATGTAAATGGATGGGTAGTAGAGGCTAGGGGTGGAGGTTGTGGGGTTAGGTGGTAGTGCATGGGGTAGGCGGGGTGATGCTTAGCCATGGGGAGGTGCGGTTATGGCCGAGGGGGCGGAAGTGGTTGGTAGCGGAGGTTGCGAGGCTTTAATCCGAGAGGAGGAGGGAAAATAGGGAAAAAGGAGGATGATCATGGGTATAGGAGGGGAAGAGGAGGCTTTGGGTTGAACTAAGGGAGAAGACGGAGGGGATGGGGGCCTCGGAAGCCATGGCCAAAGGAAGAAGGGAGAGGAAGGAGAAGTTGGAGAAGGGAAGGGTGGAGAAAATGGTAAGCAATAGTGTGTTTATATAGGTGAGACGAAGGGGTAAGAAGGTAATTAAGCTGGGGGACACTCGTCCATTCTCTATGGATTATGCTATGCGTGGTGTCACAAACCATAGTGAGTAAGCCCTTAATTAAGGTAGCATTTGTTAGAAAATGCAATGGTAAGTTATAACAACATAAATCAAGTGTTGCAAAAGATTTAGTTGATTTGTATTTGAATGACCGATTTTAACAAAAGCTGATATATTTTATAGTCATATTTATAGCTTTAAACTAACTGTTTTATTATTTGAACCAAGTGTAGAATTCAACTTAAAATTACCTAAAACGAGTATAGTTATTTAAAATTTAAATTTTTGATTGCTTAAAATTCTGGGACATTACATTCTCCCTTTTAAAGAATTTTCGTCCCCGAAATTTGAATGAGAAACAAGCACGAACCCATAACTATAAAATACTAATATTCATAGCCCATATTTTTATTAAAAATTTTTATAAACTTCAAAATTATTACTCCATTCATAAACTTAATCCCAATGGTATTGTAATTTAAACCTCTTTTAAGTACTCTAAATATTTACCTAAACATAATACATAATCTATTGACTGTCCGATATTGTCGATAATTCTGACTCTTTAAATACTTCAATTTAACTTAAGTTCATCCTAACTTCCTAAGCTCAATTTATCTTAACAATCTACCAAATTACCTTACAAATATTATTTTAACTAATTCTTAGCCTTTAACTACTCATTCCTTTATCTTGTGTTATTCAAACTTTTTTACCCTTTTATACTTAGAATACTCATTCTACGTAGTTAATGAACACTAATTATAACTATGCATGAACATCTTTAGTCAAATTGTGAAATTTTAATCATAAGATGTCCATATTCAAAATTTAACTTTCTTAATTATTTAACTAATTATCCAAGCTAAAACTAAACATATGTATTTTCAAAACATATCTTTTATATTCAAAATATAATCGTATGAAACCAATTTCATATTGCAAATATGTTCTCTTATATATAATCCTCAAACTCATTTTATGTCATTACTAACCCTATCTATAATGAGTTACTCATCCTAGGATATTATCAATCCTATCTTTGATGAGTCTTTACCTTCTGCTCTAATGAGTCATACACCATAAGCTTTGTATATACCGAAGCTCTGATACCAAACTATAACGACCTACCTTCACAACCCTCGAGAATTGATACTTATTACATCCATGATATTCTTGTGCCAAAATCCGAGCACAGGAAAGGAGGATTGTTTGGGGGTGATAACACATTAGAATAGAAACAAAAGATATTTTTACTAATATGGAAATATTTATGTAAGAGCTACACAAGATATATCAAAGTACAACAATTACACAGTGGAAAATAATAAACCTTCAGCGAAAGAATCCAGAATACTCCAGACATAGCTCCAACCTTATCTTAGCACGTGCTTCATAAAATAACTGCAAAACCTTGACTACTAGGCTGTCCATGTGAAAAATTAAGGGTAACCAGAGTTTAGGTAAGGAACAAAAAACTCCGGGTCAGTCATCGGACTGGTGTGAGAACTTAAAAGTAGTTGTTTTATGCAGAAAATCGTACACACTTTTTGGAGAATGATACTATCATAAGGTCTTGTGCCACACACATAATGAATCGCAAACATTGGCGAGGTTTCTACTTATAATAACAAAAAATGCCTTTGATACGCAAAACCATTTGATATTATTATTAGTGCACAGTGTTGAAAATCTATCACGAGTAAATTTATTAATCTTAGCTAGCATAGATACCCCATCCTATCATGTCGATGGTTATTTCCCAGACAAAAAAACATAAAGGTTCGTATTGGAAATTGGATGCCAACAATGACCAAGGCAAAGGATCTTCCTTATCCGAAGGGAAGACCTCAAAAGGGATGCCCGTGAGAATGAACTGATGAATCTTTGCCAACACAAGGCTGGACCATCTCAATATGTTAATCCGCTTTATGGAAACTAAAATATGACATTCCCCGGTCGTTAATGATCATATCCGTGCACGCTCAATCAATCATCCAAATAATTAAAATATTTAGGCTCCATACCATGATAAAAAATTTGTTCTATAAGGGAATGACCATACCCTAATGGGAAAGTGTAACAATCCAGATTTTAAGAACCAATTTAAAATTTTTATTTTGGCTATTTTAATGGATGCTGAATATTTAAAATGATTTATTTTAAATAATAACATCTATAAATTTATTAAATTGAAGTTAGAATGTATAAATTTATACTAATTATAAAACGAACCTGAAATGGCACGGTAGTTTGAAAATTCGATTTTAAATTTCAATTGAATGTACAGAATTCAAAATAAATCGGATTTCAGTAAAACCATAAATATTTGAATCTATTTAATAATATATTTCTAATGAATGTAAGAAAATGAGATTTCATTCATAAATTAAAATTTATGTCCAGTTTAAAATTTAAAATAGTCGCTATGGAATTTATATATATATATTAATATAATATATAGCCCTTAAAAATAGCCATTTTGCAAACGACCTCCATTTTCGACGAAACCACTTTTGTTGGATCTGGGATATCAATTTATTGTTTGTTTCAATTTTCATAATTTTTGGAATCAATATGTGAGCATAGTGAATTTAAACGTGTTTGGTAATTTAAGTTTGAAATTAATCGACTGGAAAATGGCCATTTTTCAAACGGTCTTCAAATTCGATGAAATTAGTTTTGTTAAGATTGTATCATCAAAACATAGCTAAATTTATTTTTCTGGGACTTTTGGAGTCAGTATGTGGCCCTAGTAAATTAAAACGTATGTTGAATCAATTTTGAACTTTATATTAATTTATATTTTAATTTTGACGAAAACTGATCAAAATAGTCGAATCGGCTTGCGAGGCATATCCCATTGTGTCGGAATGGGGGTATTTAGCTAGGGACAACAGTCGGTGGGTTTGATTTGGAGTTCGAATGGAAAAGTTGCTATTTTAGAAAATATTATAAATAAAAAATCTAACTCTAGTATTTATTAAAATATAGAAACCCCCTATTCTCTGTCGCCCCCCATTCTCCAGCTGACGCTCCTGTAACGAATCTTATTTTTAAGCCATTTAATTTTGAATATTTAAATTGGTTTTAAATATTTTATTTGAAATATAAAATGGGTGTCAACTATTTCGGCGCGTTCACTTTTGCATAGAAATAAAAGGAGAAAAAGAAAGATAAAAACGTTCAAAGGATGTCGGTGCGAACGATAAGAACGCTGTCACTATCTTAGCTGTATTCTAAATTAGAAAATTGGCACGTGCTACGTACACAAATTTAAAGAATGGAACATATTTTATTTTCTTCCCTTTAATCAAACATTGATCATCTAAGTAAAATAAAGGGGAATAAATCTAATTTGGCGCATGCCTGATTCAACAACAAATGCATCTTGGTCTTGCAAGAAGATAATTAATCAAACCAATGCAAATAAAATTTTGATATTTGAAGCTCTTTCCTTTTTATTTTTCATGGACACTAACGTATTACCGGATTAAATTAAAAGTATGCCTACTCAAAAATTTTAAACTAACAAAATTTAGGGAATGATATTTTACTACACTTCAATAGCATACCTACCAAATATTTTAACTCGTATGACCATATCTGCAAGTTTCTCAAACCCGTGCGCTCCAATGCTGGTACCCGTGTTTGTCAAGTTTTCAAAACCGTGCATGGCACGCCAACAATTACCGTCTGCCCCAAGCTATCATACCCTATGCGATCCAAGCTTTTATTCTTTTAAATACTGTACATAATACCCTCATTGAAAAATTAAAGTAAGAATAAACATCAGGAACCCATCCACAATTAAATCTCTCAGGAAATCATATTGACCCAAACACCCAATAAAGTAAATCATTTTCAATCCGATTATATCTCTTATCGAAAGCTTCATGAGAGCATCAGTTTTGGTTGTCTCAATCACTACCGAGGAGTTCGAGTTTTTTCCTTTTTCCAGCGAAGATTAAATCTGTTTCAACCCAAATGGAATCGAAAGATTTCCACCGCGTCAACGAAGATTAAATTTGAGCATTAGTAGTGGCAGCGTCTTCTTCTTGTTGTGCGAGAATATTGGGTTCAATTTTCTTTACCAAATCAAGGACTGGTCTTTGTTGCCTGTACGGTCAGCGAGCAGGAGAGTGGAGTGATGTTGTGGGCTACCTGTGACATCATGGTGGATCGGTGATGAAAGCCAGAAGATGGGGTCACGAGTTTGAAGATGGGCGGTTGGAGAGCTTAGGCTTGGAGCGGAAGCTCCAGTCTTTTTGTTCAAGTATTAAGGAAAATTTGAAAACTTAATTACTTACGTATATCCAGGGGTTCTGTATTTCATTTTAACTAGAAGGAATGTGAGGTGGAACTCATTTTCATATGGGCTGTTGGCAGTTCAAACTTGTGGTGAAAATGAGTATGAAATGGATGTGTCATGATGCAACATGGATCCAAGAAGTCAGGGATTTCAACATTGGGAGATTTACGTCTTTGAAGCAATGATATTTACCATTTACTGTAGCAATAACTGAAGTATACGGGAAGAAAAGAAAAGTAGAGTGATGGGGTTTGGGCGTGTTTTATTGAAGCAGAATTCGAGTTGAAGAAGATGTTTAAATAGCATGCTCCAGATTTGAGTGGGGTATAAGTATGGGAGAAGAAGATGTTTAAACTATGGTTATTTGGAATGTTGTGAGGTAGAAATAGATGTTGAACGGATGGAGGCTGAGTGGAGTGGCAGGTGTAGGGGAATGGTACGGGGGCCTGTGATCTGGTTCCGGATCTCAGAGGGGGCGTGCGATGATTAAAATAGTGATCAATGTTTTGGTTTTGCGGTATGGAATTTAAATAGGAGGAAGAAGCATGAAAAGTAGAGCAGCGTTTTAATATTGAGAAGTGTTTTAATATTGAGTAAAATGCGGAGGAGGCAGTATGACTATGCTGAAAAATTTAAGGGGTTGAGATTAGTAAGGTAAATTAAAAATATTGATTAATGGTTGAAGTAGGGGTTATTCCATCTAAGGTGGTGTTGAAATTATGGTAAAGTTTGGTATTTACTTTGAATACTAAAAGGGGTTGGAGTTGATGACTGGGTAGGATGATCGATGAATTGTTGATGGAGTTTGATTGGCATAGTTCATTGGGGAAGTCTGTCTGGCATACGTTGGAGTAAAGGAGTCCATGAAACTATAAAGAGGAATTGTGAATTGAATATTGTTCGTGAAGAGATGAAGAAGACTCTAATGTTCGATCATGGCAGAGAATGGCTACATGCAAAGTTTTAATATACAAGAAAGAAAGGATGAGGTTGGATAAGTGGAGCGACGGTGGTAATCAAGGGGGTTGACAACGGTATTGATATTTAATTAATTAATTAGTTGAAAAATTAATTATTTCAATTCAAATTCAACTCGTAACCATCATATATTATTCATTCGTGTACATAATTTCATGAAACAAGTTACGTTGGAATCATAGCAATAAAATCTATGTTATGGAACCATTGTGGTAGAGAACGGAGCTATTGAAATTTCGTGAAAAAATCAAACGCTTGTTTGATTTTTAAACGAAATAAATGCGGAACCGTCAACCGCAAACACGTGAGTAAACTCACTAACACTGACTCGTTTATATTTTTATATAAACGAGTTTTTGAATTTATTTTATACTGTGTGATGGTTTCTTGGTTGAATAGTTGATAAAATTGGTTGATAGTATTACATTGTTGATTTATTATTAGTTCTGATATTTCATATTGAGGTGAAATAATATTATTGATGTTATTAACATCTGTGGATGTAGGGAAATAGGTTGGAGTGATCCAACTTGATTCCTCAACATTTTATTTACTGTTTTATTTATTTGATAGATGATTGGTAATTGATAATGTTGTGGTTGAATTACACTGGCCCTATAACTTGGTATTTAATTGCCGTAAAATATTTTAGAACGGAGAAAAGAAATTTGAGAATTTAAAAAGGGAATTGTTTCCAAAATAGTAATTAGATTTCAAAATGTACTGGAAATAGAAACTTGTTTAAAAAAAGTTGTTTATAATGATATTTAGAAATTAAATAAAATATTTATCATACGATAAGTTAAAATATAAATTCAATTTGAATTTATATAAGAAAAAAAATGGAAATCAGTATTGAGACCGATATTTGAAGTGGGGTCTAAACCCATTAGTATAAAAGAAAATTTGAGTTTAGAGGGAAACTGAATTCAAAGCGAAATCGTTTTAAAAAGGGAAAACGATTGGTTTTATTCCGAAGTTCGGAATATAAAATAAAGTGAGACAAATCCAAGGGATTATAATTAGAATTCGACCATATTGAACTTTAATGGGGCATTGTTAGAAAGGATATTTGAACTCTATAATTTAAAAAAATCTGTTAAGAAGCTAATACTTCAATATTTATGGTTATGGAAAAATATATATATACAACTCGATGTTTTGGAATAATTTAATATTTTCCTTAGTTAGAATTTTTAAAAAAAGATAAAGAAGTGCTAAGAACCAAATAAATTGATTTCATAAGCTATGACATGTATAGCGTGTAAAGACGTTTTAATAAGGAAAAGTTAAATTCTTTATATGAGTAGAAAGGTGTTAGTAGCGGTTTATAAATGGAATTTATAAATGATGTCGAATAGGATGTGAATTTATTAAGTACTCGATTTGAAACTATAATGATGTTTAAAATTAGAGCTCAAGTTGATTTGAAATTATATTTGTAAACAACGATTTTAGGGCTGTCGTTATAATAAATGTTTTATATTTGTAAACAACGATTTTAACGCTGCTGTTGTAATAACTATTTTGTAGTGATCTTAACGCTATTATTATAACAAGTGTTCTATAATTCTACACATCAATTGTAACGCTGTTGTTAAAAGCAATGTTTTATAAATCAAATATTTGGAAACAACGATTATAACGCTACCGTTATAATCAATATTTTTCTGTAAAGGAAGTATATCCTTAGATTGAATCCGAGAGTTGCATAAGCGACGTTTTGTTTAATGTTGTGAGCTTTGACTATTTCAAAGTTGAGAATGTTGTTCAGTTAAGGTCTGAGAGTTTAATATACCCCAACTTGATTGACTTCATGATTGGTAGAGGAATGGTTAAGGTTCGATAGTGAAGATTGGTTAGCATTATGGTTAGTTAATAACTGGTTAATGCTTGAGTTATAATAACGATGTTTTAAAACATCGCGTCAGTTTAAAAGAATTTGAAATGTTTTTCCCATATAAAATGAGAAATATTTTCTATGTATAGAAAATGAAATGAAGTGTCAACGAGGAGTTAAGAGACAGGAATTGGACATAATAATATAATCAGGAATTGATTTAAAGGGGCTCAGTGTTATTTGATGAATGATCCTTAGAATTTCCAATTGGAAATAGGACCGTTTATTGAATGGATGTTTCTTTGATAGTTAAATCACTGACTATCAAAGTTTTTATTTATTTTATACCTTCACTATCAATATGGAGAGACTGGGATCAGATTTAATATCTGAAAACCACTCCATATTGGTATAAGCGTTATGAATCAACTTATGCTGAAAGTAATTAAAGACGGAGTGAAATGCAAGGGATGTTCTGTAAATCCTAGGTAGAAATTGCCCAAGATGGATTAATAGAACGGTGCCTTCGGTTTGTCCAGAGCCAGGGAAATTGTACGGACGAGTGTATGACAAAGTATTTCCAAAGGGATTACGTACGTTGATTCCTTCAAACGTACAAAGTTGGTGGCATAGAAGGGAAACTTCTTTAGCCTAACAATCTGAGTATTTTTGTGGGAATCAATTAGTGATTTCCGATGGATCTAAGGATGTGGCATTCAAAATGAATGGTGGCCAGATGTTCTGGAAGATAATTCAAACCTCAAGCCTCACAACCGGGAATTGACAAAAATCGGGCAGGTAGCATGGCTATGTGGGTCGCACCCATTAGGATGTATAATCACCTATCTAGAGAAATGCCATTTGCTTCTTTAAATCAATCGATGCTATCCCTTTCGGGAAATGGTTGCTGATCCCAACCGTTGGTG
Source organism: Allium sativum (assembly GCA_030737875.1). NCBI lineage: Eukaryota > Viridiplantae > Streptophyta > Magnoliopsida > Asparagales > Amaryllidaceae > Allium > Allium sativum. The sequence goes on from CM060926.1 coordinate 696,121,558, forward strand.
AAATACATTCGATACACTCAAGTGAAATGAGTGGTCGGTCATGTCTGGGCCGGGTTGCAAGACGTTCTTGTTGAACCCATTGTATTCGCCTCTAGAGATACACTATCGGAAGGTGGTCCCATACCTTGTCATGTTGGAAATCCAATCTCCAATAAGCGCCCTGCGGTTTTTGATTTTATATTATATATGGAGCATGAGATGCAAGCGTTCCGCTAGATTCTATTTACTTGTTGTGGAGACTATTATAATATCACTGTATTTGGTATAAAAAATATTTTGGGTTTTCATAAGGTAAAAACCATCCGTGTTTATGTGTGGATCGGTCTTACGATTAACATTTCTTTTGAAAAGGGTTTTAAAGTTAAACAAATGGTTGGAGTTTACTCACACCAGTCCCATGACCGACCTAGAGTTTATTTTGTTTTGTTTTCCCTAAACTCTTGGGTGCCCATATTTGTATGGGCAGTCAAGTAGTCGGGATTTTACAGTTTCACTTCGGAGAAGCTTGAAGCAGGTGGCTTCACCAATTAGATTTAGACTATCATATTTTCCGCTATGTACTATGTTGTATCTGGAAACAGGTGTTTATAACTGTTCCAGGAATAACTGTTGTGCTCTGATAATGGTATGTATATACAGTTACTGATTTGTATTTCAAAGTTTATGTTATCTAATATATTTTATTCATTCTGCTGTGAGTTTGTGATCTTTGTTTTCTTCTATTCTATTATTTCTTTCTTTCTATTTCTCATTCTCTAACTTCTTTCTAATAATGATTCCTATTTCTGAGCAATTTGAGTTGGACGTGTGGTATTATTAGTCGACTCAAAGAGTATGGAAATTCGGGTCATTACTGTTGGTATCAGAGCTGAAGGTTGAGTGGTAACCTAGGCTCTGTAGCGCAACTCAATTAAGATGGGGTTAGTAATACCCTAGATTGAGTTTCAGTGTATATATATGACCGCGTATTTGTAGATTTGATATAAAATTGTGTTATATTGTGTTGGCTGGTTTGTTGAGTGGTTTATGAATTCTGGTCGATACAGGATGTATAACTGTATCGATAGGTGTTTCTAAACTCTCGAACAAAACAATTTGACATAGTATTGTTTTAAATATGGGTAAATTATATACTTTTGCCCAAAGAATTTTTTTGATATAAAAGTGATAATTTTCTAAAATTATCGACTTGGTTAATTTTTATTACAATCAAATAGAATTATTAAATATTGAAATGGTCATATAACTAAGATAAACTAGAATATAAAGTCAAACCATAATTTGAATTTAAATCCCGGGTACTTAGGAGATATTTTCTCAAATATTATGAATATAGCATTGTTTTGAAGGATTATTGAGCAAGAATGGGTTTAAATGGATTTTAAAAGTGATTAAGCACTAAAATCACTTCAGGGGGGCGAAAAAATAGTAGTAGTAATGGGTCGCGACATTATCGGTATTCATTTTCAAGTTTCTGAGTGACGGATTGCTACCATAGTAATTTGGGAATGAAGAATTGGTTTGAAAAGGGCAAGATGATTTTGAAATTCAAAAGTTTTGAATTGGGTTGATTATAAGTATATGTGTATAAATATATATGATTTCAAACCAATTTGAGATAAAGCCCTGGAATTTGAATTCTAAAATTAAAATTTAACTTACATAAGTTGAGTAGATTGAAATCGTAAAATGTATCAAGTGAATTGAAAATTAACTTAAGTTAAAATTGGACTGGATTAAAAATAATCCCGAATGAAATTAAATAAAGAGAAATGTGAGATTCGAATTATTTATATGATTTCAATTTATGAATAAGCAAGTTGAATATATTGGATATTGTTGATTGGAATTGAATTGGACTCAAGTATAGCAAGTGGTTTGATTCCTTAAATAGAAATCAGATTTGAATTGATAGAATGGAAGGGAATTAATCAGAAGTTGATTAGAGATTTCAAAACTGGAATTTGGATTGATTTGGGAACCGATTGGAAATATATATGTACGTTGAGCAGATATTGAATGGAAACAAGTGCAAGAGATAGAATTATACCCGACAAAAAGGTACATGTTTACAATATTGTTTGGTTTTGATGGTTTTATGAGCCTATGGGCAAGCCGCTTGGCTTTTTGATTTTCTTTTGGATTGGAGAGGGCCTAGAGAGGTGAGTTGTGGTTGTACCGATTAAGCCACGCAAAGGAGGTGCTGGCGAATTTTTTTGAAAATTTAAGGAGTTAGAAAATTTTAAGAAAAAAATTTTGATAACTAGGAATCGATTTTTCGATTTTATTTTGAATTAGGAAACCAGTTTGGTTAAAGGAAGTATGATTTTAGAATCAATATTGAATAGATATAAATCAGGAAATATGCAGAAGATAATATGGATCGAATATAAGGATATAATGATGGATTGTCCAGATAGGGTGGATAGATCATTAGGAATAAATAATGAAATGTTGGTATCAATATGAGGATAAAGAATCCTGTATGGAACTGAGTTATGGAAATATGGAATATGAGATTCAACAAAGTAAGTTATTAGAAGTTATAGTTATTACATTTTTACTGCTTAACAATTTCGAGGATGAAATTATTTTAAGGGGGAAGGAATGTAACGACCCTGATTTTTGAGCCATTTAATTCTGAATATTTAAATTGGTTTTAAATATTTTATTTGAAATATAAAATGGGTGTCAACTATTTCGGCGCGTTCACTTTTGCACAGAAATAAAAGGAGAAAAAGAAAGAAAAAAAACATTCAAAGAGTGTCGGTGCGAACGATAAGAACGCTGTCACTATCTTAGTTGTATTCTAAATTAGAAAATTAGCATGTGCAACGTACACAAATTTAAAGAATGGAACATATTTTATTTTCTTCCCTTTAATCAAACATTGATCATCTAAGTAAAATAAAATGGAATAAATCTAATTTGGCGCACGCCTGATTCAACAACAAATGCATCTTGGTCTTGCAAGAAGATAGTTAATCAAACCAATGCAAATAAAATTTTGGTATTTGAAGCTCTTTCCTTTTTTATTTTTCGTGGACACTAACGTGTTGCCGGATTAAATTAAAAGTATGCCTACTCAAAGTTTTTAAACTAACAAAATTTAGGGAATGAAATTTTACTACACTTCAGTAGCATGCCTACCATATATTTTAACTCGTATGACCGTATCTGCAAGTTTCTCAAACCCGTGCGCTCCAATGCTGGTACCCGTGTTGGTCAAGTTTTCAAACCATGCATGGCACGCCAATAATTACCGTGTGCCCCAAGCTATCATACACCGTGCGATCCAAGCTTTTATTCTTTTAAATACTGGACATAATACCCTCATTGAAAAATTAAAGTAAGAATAAACATCAGGAACCCGTCCGCAATTAAATCTCTCAGGAAATCATATTGACCCAAATACCCAGTAAAATAAATCGTTTTCAATCCGATTATATCTCTTATCGAAAGCTTCATGAGAGCATCAGTTTTGGTTGTCTCGATTACTACCGAGGAGTTTGAGTTTTTTCCTTTTTCCAGCGAATATTAAATCTGTTTCAACCCAAATGGAATCGACTGATTTCCACTGCGTCAACGAAGATTAAATTTGAGCATCAGCAGTGGCAGCATCTTCTTCCTATTGCGCGAGAATATTGGGTTCGATTTTCTTCACCAAATCTAGGACTAATCTTTGTCGCTTGTACGGTCAGCGAGCAGGTGAGTGGAGAGATGTTGTGGGCTACCGGTGACATCATGGTAGATAGGTGATGAAAGCCAGAAGATGGGGCCATGAGTTTGAAGATGAGCGGTTGGAGGAGCTTAGGCTTGGAGGGGAAGCTCCAGTCTTTTTGTTCAGGTATTAAGAAAATTCTGAAAACGTAATTACTTGCGTATATCCAAGGGGTTATGTATTTTATTTTAACTAGAAGGAATGAGAGATGGAACTCATTTTCATGTGGACTGTTGGCAGTTGAAACTTGCAGTGAAAATGAGTATGAAATGGATGTGTAGTGATGCAGCATGGATCCAAGAAGTCAGGGATTTCAACATTAGGAGATTTACATTTTTGTAGCAATGATGTTTACCGTTTACTATAGCAATAACTGAAGTATACGGGAAGAAATTAAAAGTAGAGTGATGGGGTTTGGGCGTGTTTTACTGGAGCAAAAATCGAGTTGAAGAAGATGTTTAAATAGCATGCTCCAGATTTTGAGTTGGGTATAAGTATGGGAGAAGAAGATGTTTAAACTATAATTACTTGGGATGTTGTGAGGTAGTAATAGATGTTGAACAGATGGAGGCTGAGTGGAGCGGCAGGTGTAGGGGAATGGTACGGGGGCCGGTGATCTGGTTCTGGATCTCAGAGGGGCGTGCGACTATTAAAATAATGATCGATGTTTTGGTTTTGCGGTATGGAATTTAAACAGGAGGAAGAAACGTGAAAAGTACAGCAGCATTTTAATATTGAGAAGTGTTTTAATATTAAGTAAAACGCGGAGGAGGCAGTATGACTGTGCTGAAAAATTTAAGGGGTTGAGATTAGCGAAGGTGAATTAAAAATATTGATTAATGGTTGAAGTAGGGGTTAATGCATCTAAGGTGGTGCTGAAATTGTGGTAAAGTTTGGTATTTTCTTTGAATACTGGAAGGGGTTGGAGTCGATGACTGGGTAGGATGATCGATGAATTGTTGATGGAGTTTGAGTGGCATAGTTCATTGGGGAAGTCTGTCTGACATACGTTGGAGTAAAGGAGTCCATGAAACTATAAAGCGGAATTGTGAGTTGAATATTGTTCGTGACGAGATGAAGAGGACTCGAATGATCGATCATGGCAGAGAATGGCAACATGCAAAGTTTGTATATACAAGAAAGAAAGGATGAGGTTGGATAAGTGGAGTGACGGTGGAAATCAAGGGGGTTGACAACGGTATTGATATTTAATTAATTAACTAGTTGAAAAATTAATTTTTTCAATTCAAATTAAACTCGTAACCATCAGATATTATTCATTCTTGTACAGAATTTCACAAAACAAGTTACGTTGGAATCATAGCAATAAAATCAATGTTATGAAACCATTGTGGTAGAGAACGGGACTATTGAAATTTCGTGATAAAATCAAATGCCCGATTGATTTTTAAATGAAATAAATGCAGAACCGTCAACCGCAAACACTGTGAGTAAACTCACTAACTCTGACTCGTTTATATTTTTATACAAACGAGTTTTTAAATTTATTTTATACTGTGTGATTGTTGCTTGGTTGAATAGTTGATAAAATTGATTGATAGGATTACATTGTTGATTTATTATTAGTTCTGATATTTCATATTGAGGTGAAATAATATTATTGATGTTATTAACTTCTGTGGATGCAGGGAAATAGGTTAGAGAGATCCAACCGGATTCCTCAACATTTTATTTACTGTTTTATTTATTGTGATAGATGATTGGTAATTGATAATATTGTGGTTGAATTACACTGGCCCCATAATTTGGTATTTAATTGCCGTACAATATTTTAAAGTGGAGAAAAGGAATTTGAGATTTTAAAAGGGGAATTATTTCCAAAATAGAAATTAGATTTCAAAATGTACTGGAAATAGAAACTTGTTTAAAAAAAAAGTTGTTTATAACGACGTTTAGAAATAAAATAAAATATTTATCATACGATAAGTTAATATATAAATTCAATTTGAATTTATATAAGAAAAAAATGGAAATCAGTATTGACGCCGATATTTGAAGTGGGGTCTAAACCCATTAGTATAAAAGAAAATTTGAGTTTAGAGGGAAATTGAATTCAAAGGGGAAATCTTTTTAAAAAGGGAAAACGATTGGTTTTATTCCGAAGTTCGGAATATAAAATAAAGTGAGATAAATCCAAGGGATTATAATTAGAATTCGACCATGTTGAAGTTTAATGGGCCATTGTTAGAAAGGATATTTGAACTCTATAATTTAAATGAATCTGTTAAGAAGCTAATACTTCAATATTTATGATTATGGAAAAATATATATATACAACTCGATGTTTTGGAATAATTTAATATTTTCCTTAGTTAGAATTTTTAAAAAAAGATAAAGAAGCGCTAGGAACCAAATAAATTGATTTCATAAGCTATGACATGTATAGCGTGTAAAGACGTTTTAATAAGGAAAAGTTAAATTGTTTATATGAGTAGAAAGTTGTTAGTAGCGGTTTATAAACAGAATTTATAAAGGATGTTGAATAGGATGTGAATTTATTAAGTACTCGATTTGAAACTATAATGATGTTTAAAAATAGAACTCAAGTTGATTTGAAATTATATTTGTAAACAATGATTTTAGCGCTATCATTATAATAAATGTTTTATATTTGTAAACAGCGATTCTAATGCCACCGTTATAATAACTATATTGTAGCGATCTTAACGCTATTATTATAACAAGTGTTCTATAATTCTACACAGTGATTGTAACGTTGTTGTTAAAAGCAATGTTTTATAAATCAAATATTTGGAAATAGCGATTATAACGCTACCGTTATAATCAATATTTTTCTATAAAGGAAGTGTCCTTAGATTGAATCCAAGAGTTGCGTAAGTGACGTTTTGTTTAATGCTGTGAGCTTTGACTATTTCGAAGTTGAGAATGTTGTTTAGTTAAGGTCTGAGAGGTAAATATACCCCAACTTGATTGACTTCATGATTGATAGAGGAATTGTTAAGTTTCGATGGTGAAGATTGGTTAGCATTATGGTTAGTTAATAATTGGCTAATGTTTGAGTTATAATAACGATGTTTTAAAACATCGCGTCAGTTTAAAAGAATTTGAAATGTTTTTCCCATATAAAATGAGAAATATTTTCTATGTATAGAAAATGAAATGAAGTGTCAACGAGGAGTTAAGAGACAGGAATTGGACATAATAATATAATCAGGAATTGATTTAAAGGGGCCCAATGTTGTTTGATGAATGATCATTAGAATTTCCAATTGGAAATAGGATTGTTGATTGTATGGATGTTTCTTTGATAGTTAAATCACCGACTATCATAGTTTTGATTTATTTTATACCTTCATTATCAATATGGAGAGACCGGGATCAGATTTAATATCTGAAAACCACTCTGTATTGGTATAAGCGTTATGAATCAACTTATGCTGAAAGTAATTGAAGAAGGAGTGAAATGCAAGGGCTGTGCTGTAAATCCTAGGTAGAAATTGCCAAAGATGGATTAATAGAATGGTGCCTTCGGTTTGTCCAGACCTATTGAAATTGTACGGACGACTGTCTGACAGAGTATTTCCAAAGGGATTACGTACGTTGATTCCTTCAAACATACAAAGTTGGTGGCATAGAAGGGAAACTTATTTAGCCTAACAATTTGAGTATTTTTGTGGGAATCAATTAGTAATTTCCGATGGATCTGACGATGGGTCATTCAAAATGAATGGTGGCCAGATGTTCTGGAAGATAATTCAAACCTCAAGCCTCACAACCCGGAAATGACAAAAATTGGGCAAGCAGCATGGCTATGTGGGTCGCACCCATTGGGATGTATAATCACCTATCTAGAGAAATGCCATTTGCTTCTTTAAGTCTATCGATGCTGTCCCTTTCGGGAAACGGTTGCTGATCCCAACCGTTGGTGATATACATTCGATACACTCAAACGAAATGAGTGGTCGGTCATGTGTGGGTCGGGTTGCAAGATGTTCTTGTTGAACCCAATGTATTCGCCTCTAGAGATACACTATCGGAAGGTTGTCCCATACCTTGTCATGTTGGAAATCCAATCTCTAATAAGGGCCCTGCGGTTTTTGATTTTATATTATATATGGAGCATGAGATGCAAGCGTTCCGCTAGATTCTATTTACTTGTTGTAGACACTATTATAATATCACTGTATTTGGTATAAAAAATATTTCAGGTTATCGTAAGGTAAAAACCATCCGTATTTATGTGTGGATCGGTCTTACGATTATCATTTCTTTTGAAAAGGATTTTAAAGTTAAACAAATGGTTGCAGTTTACTCACACCAGTCCCATGACTGACCCAGAGTTTATTTTGTTTTGTTTTACCTAAACTCTTGGGTGCCCATATTTGTACGGGCAGTCAAGTAGTCGGGATTTTTCAGTTTCACTTCATAGAAGCTTGAAGCAGGAGGCTTCACCAATTAGCTATAGACTATCATATTTTCCGCTGTGTACTATGTTGTATCTGGAAACAGGTGTTTATAAATGTTCCAAGAATAACTGTTGTGCTCTGATAATGGTATGTATATACAGTTACTGATTTGTATTTCGAAGTTTATGTTATCTAATATATTTTATTCGTTCCGCTGTGAGTTTGTGATCTTTGTTTTCTTCTATTCTAATATTTCTTTCTTTCTATTTCTCATCCTCTAACTTCTTTCTAATAATGATTCGTATTTCTGTGCAATTTGAGTTGGACGTGTGGTATTATTAGTCAACTCAAAGAGTATGGAAATTTGGGTCATTACAGCTCCCTCCCAGGCCACTGCAGTGCCACCGCCTGATGCCTCTTGTGCTGCTGCCCCTACCAGCGGCCTCCCCAAGCCCCGCCGCCGCCCAGCTTCCTCCCTCCGATAAAAAACCCCAACCCCTTCAAATCGAACCGCCACCCACAGCCCCACCACTGGCCAAGCGCTATGCCCCTTGGCTTGCAGCACCCCACACCGCATTCCCCCAACCCACCTCCGACTGTGGGCCCCCCAATCATTCAAAACTTGTTTTCCACTAATTTAAGTTTTTGCAAATAAGCCCCTGACCTCTTTAGCCAATATCTTCCAATCCGAGAGTTTCTGACCAAAACTCCTCAATGCCAAAATCGAAGAGCACGATTTTCCCTTCGATTTGAGTATATGAAACCTGTATTTTGGATTGTGGAGTTGTTCAGATAACGCGTCCAAATTCTGCTGTCTGAATTATGTCTTTTCGCTATTTCCAGCAAATTGGAGCATTTTTGGAAAAAAGGCAACTAGGCGAAAATTGGCCGGAATGGCACGTTTAAGCTAAGAAAAAATACGGTGTGAAGATTGGAGCTCGTCTACAAATTTTGGAACTAGAACAACAATCAAAGCGTCAGAAAACAACGACGGAGTGGATCCCAAGGTGAGAACACCTTCTCACTCAAATTATTTTACAGTTGAATATATCCCAGGTTGCAGACGGGGAGTAGTAGCTCCTGACAATATTTATTTTACAAACCATGGTTGTTTGTTTGGATTGTATTGTGGAAATTTGGATTGTGATTGTAAAATTTATTGTGAATTGATTGTGGGATTGTTTGGATTGATTGTGATTGATGCGCATGGCGCGAGCCAGTATCAAGAGAGGGGTAATGCTAGACATTACTCCAGTTCTAATATCGAGTCGTTATAATGCCGAAATTTTCTAAAGTAAACTATATAAAATATTCATGTGATGAATAAAATGTTTGAAAAATAAGAATACTATTTTTATTGAATGGATGAACTGTATAAAATAGTCAAGTGTTAAAATAAATATTTTATCGTTAAAAATATAATTTTTAACGTATATGTGAATGGCATAAAATTCTCCAGAAATGAAAATAAATATTCATTTACAAATCAGACGATTTTCTTATGTACGCCCATTTAACTGACATTGATTAGGACGATAAATTTTACACATCGCCCAACTACACAAATAATATTCAGTATTTGTTGGTTAAAACCCCACACGGGTATTGGGATGATATTTGGCGTACACTAATCGCAATTGTTTAGTTGTATGTTAATCTATTGTTGACAAAGTGTTGCAAGCATTAATTATATATATTTAATGCTTATGTAGTTGTGTAATGCACTCTGGATGATGGATGATTGTGTGCCATTATTGTTGAGTACATGTGTTGTACGAAATCCATATAAATAGCATTATATGGTAATTGACTGTGTCTGACTCCAATTCTGAAATAAGGAAATATTTTAAATAACGAATATTTAAAAACAATATTTAGTAAAGGATTAAAATATGAATTTGATGTTCGATTTTGGATGGACACGAAAATATTGAAGTATGTGAAGCCGTATTGATTAGATATGCGTCATTTTAACGCAAAAGATATTTATATCGATTTTATTCATTTTTATAGTGAATATCGAAAAATAAATGATTTCAAAATCAGATATTTTGAAAATATTACCATTTATCTATTAATGATAAGGAGTACTCAGTTTTGATTTAAAATTGAAATGAAGTGGGAATCGTTTTTAAACTGAAATTATAAAATACGTTTTGAACGGAATATATATGTTATATATACACATTAATGGCTTGAATAGAACGCGTCGCGACCGTTCGCGAATTTCGACCATTGACTTCGAATTGACATTACGGGAGATCCGACCATCAGATTCTCCTAAAACTGGAACCGTTGGGTTTGTATCAAAAAGAGCATTCCATTGAATATAAGAGATCTAGAATCTAACGGTTGGATTTGGAATTATATCCAAATCAAATTGGGAAAAGATCGCTATGGATGTAGTTTGGTGGCCGTTAATTGGATGAAAAATTCCACATTTGTAAAGATAAAAATATATTTTTACCAAAATGAACTAGTTATTAACTAGAAAGATAATCCAACGTTTTTAAATAAATGAATTGGATTTGAGAATGGTTTTAGTCTAAACAGAATTTTCCAATATATGAACTGGAATGGAGTTGAATAGAAATCATCTTTGAAATATTTTGATATTGGATTCTGTGACTATACGGATATTGTGGAGGAATTTGGAAGATAGATATATATATCGTTATTCCCCATACGATATGTGTTGGTTTCAGAATTTGATATTGAATATAAGCCGATATAATTTCTTTTCAGAGCCTTGTATTTAACATCAAATTGGATTTTGGGTTTGTCGTGAATGGTGTCTTAAATAGCACTGTTCATATACCCTGTGGTGGAAAGAATAAATATTTTAATTAAGATTATTAGAGTTCACAATTATATTTGGTAATTCGAATAAATTGGAGTGTGATTTTGGGTTTATTGTGAATTGTGTTTTAAATGGCATTAGTTCTTTAACCCGAATTAATAGTAAACCGTGATTTGGAATTTATAAATCTTTTAATTAAGATTAATGGAAATTTTCCAAAGTAAAGTTTTCTAATTTAACAAAATAAACTGGAATGGAATGGAATTCGGTTTGGTAATAATTGAAGTGAGCTTCTGTTGAGGAAGACTGTTACTATATATGGAATTTAAAAGGCTTTGTCGTTAATCCATTTATATAATTGGTTGGATATGGAAATTTATATCGATTATATATATTGATCTATTTTCCATGAAGATCCATGGTTAATGGAATGTGATTTTAGGATGAACTGTGTTTTAAATGTCATTGGTTCTTTTACCTAGTTAAAGATAGGATTACATGGCTAACATTGTATTTCGAACTGTATTGTTGATCTCTGATAAATATATATCTTTTTGGTGGCGGAGAATTTAATCTCTTTATTAACACCCTTCTCTGAGACGTATGAGCTTAGAGGTTATATATCGGCAGAAATCAATGGTACAGTGTAGATTGTCAACGCAGCATGTTTGATTTTCCAATGTTAAATAACCATTAATAATGATTTTTTGGAAGATTAAAACTAAGTGAAGTTTTAATGAATCTTTAATTAGATTAAAATGTGAATGTGATAATTTAAATTACCAAATTTGAGAAATGATCGAGAATGGAGTACCAACAGTCTTACTCCAAGCAATAGTTAAATCTTTAATTAGATTTGAACGGGAAATGATAATTAATTTTACCGATAACACCATGGTGTTAGATATGGAGTATTACCAGTTTTGCTCCATGGGATGAATAGGTTGGGATTGGGAAATTAAACAAATGATTACTTCGGTAAGGTTTGCTGAACCCGACTAGTTTGGAAAACCTTAATTTGGTTTAAATAGTGAAAAGAATATTTGAATAAAAGAATATTTTGTATTGGAATGAGGCGTATCTTGTGTTTGTGTAGCACTTGTATATGAGATACGCGAGTTATTCGAAAAGACCGGGTTTATGCCCATTCTTAGTAACTGATTCGACGATAAGTCGACGATGAAGACGGTGATTGAAGACCAGAGATCTTCACATCATTTGGATGATGACTGATGACTTGATTGGGTTGTACGCCCAAGATAAGGTAATAAGTGGTGGTCGTCCAGACGTACTTGGAGATCGGTGTGATATGTGAGGACCTCTCTCCTATATTGGACATATGAGACGAGGAATAAGGTGCCTCCAGTTTCGTTCAGACCCGGAACAGACTTGTCAAGGGATGTGTGTCTGACAATGGATTTTATTCTGTGTTGATTGATTTCTATTAAATATATATCTGTTTGGTGGTGTAGAATTTATTCTCTTGCTTAACACCCTTCTCTGAGACGTACGAGCTTAGAGGTTATACATTGATAGACATCAGTTGCATGGCGTGAATTATCAGTGCGGCATGCAGAGATGCATTGATTAAGGCTTCTATTAAAAAACAAAGTCTTGTGGTTAATGAACAAAGCACGGCTTTAAATACCATAGCTTTGTGTATAACATTAATTCGCAAGCCTCACACCCAGTATGAGTCAAAAACGGGATCGGACTGTAGGGAGTGCACGACGTTTCTTTCTTGCAATGGGTGGTGTCATGTTATGGAGCCTAGACATTTATATTTTTTACCTGTATGGATGATGGATTGCGTGGCGCCTAAGATATATCGGTCACTATAGGGTCGATGAATAGGTCCGATAGGACTGCGAAACGTGCGATAACTAATCCTCAAACGTAAGGGAGGACTGGCCCTGAAGCATCCAAGGGTTCCCTGCAGGGGATCCTAAGGCATTTGCTAGAGTGCCTTAAATCGGTGAGGAGCCATCCCTGGCCTCGACTCATAGATGGAGTCCAATTTTCAATACATGATTTTTCGGTTTTATTTGTAGAACTAGTATAGCGACATGTTATATGGTACCCATGCCGTTTATGATTGATACAATTATATTTAAAGTTGATTTTGACACTATACACGTATAATAGTATCAAATGATTTTATTTTTTAATTGTACCAAGCATGTTTGGCTATTATAAGGTAAAACTCTATCCTTCGGCTTGTGTTGCATTGTGTGATGGAACCTGAGTCTTATAATAGCTTCATTTTTCCAAAAAGCATTGCGCTGTTTGTTTTAGGCACTAGTATTCTTGAGAGAAACCCCGTTCCGTGTTATATGGCGTGGTCCCTTGATTTAATTTATTACTAAAGTAAAATTTTAGTAATTGTTTTGAATTCTCACACCAGTCCTATGACTGACTTGGAGTTTATTGTTTTAACCTAAACTTTGGGTGCCCCTATTTTCCACACGGGCAGCTAGTAGTTTTGGTTTTGTAGATTTCCATTTTTCAGGATCCTGATTTACAGCTGGGGCTATATTCGGAAAGCTTTGTATCTGTGTATCTCTTTCTGTTGTGTTATGTATTATTTTTCCACTGCTATGTAATGTATTTTAATCTCTAATATTTTTCTGATGTATATTATTTATTCATACTCTATTATATTCTTGTACTCTAATGTAAATTGTTGTAACAACAATGAAGTGTTCTGTCGTTTGCATTCCGATTTGTCATGTTCTCATTATAATCTGTGTTTTCCGATCTCCTCGGAGGCTAGCGAATTCGGGTCGTTTCATTTGTGATATCGGATCTTTGGTTTATAGAGCTTGAGAACAAGACACGTTAGAACTAAACGAGAGAATTCATCAGAGATTGGATTAGTAATATCCAATGAGAATGACTCTTTAAAGATAGGATCAGTAGTATCCTAGAATGAGTTGGAGGAGTATCATTTATTAAAAATAAAAATGAAAACGATTTTAAATTTTGAAATTATATCAATTATACGAATATTTTATTTTAAATTGATTTTGGACTATCGGGTATATGGAGATTTTAAATACACGTCTAATCCACGTGTATACGAAGCCTCAAATATACTGGATAGATACAGAATCACAATCTAGTCGCTCGAAGATGATTCTGATGATTGAAGCTTCATCATCATCATTTTTGTTCGAGTTTCGAAAGTGGGATATCTATATATTTCCAATTGACTGGTGTGAGAACCAAACTTAGTCAGAATTTACTGTTTGTGATTTGGCATTGAAATATGATTTTTGACTATATATAAAAGATATATATTTGAGAAGCTAACAAACTAATTGGTTGCTAGTTGTGATGTGTGATTATTAGTTCAACTAATTAAAATACTTATATGATAAAACCAATATAGATATGAAAGTAAAATTTTAGCCAAATCGAATCAAATATTGAATTGATTTGAAAATTAATTGGAATTGCATATATGTACATGTGTATACAATGAACAGGTCATAGCGTGGAAGCTAAGAAGAGGAATAAAATTATATGCCCGACAAATAGGTACATATTTACTGTATTCATTGGGTTTTGATGACTTTATGAGCCGATTGGCTTTTCCTTTTCTTTTGGATTGATGAGAGCCCTGTGAAGCAAGTTGTGGTCTTAAATATCAAACCGTACAAAGGAGGTTATGGAGAAATTTTTCAAAAATTTAGGGTGTTAGCCAAATATTTTTGAGAAATTAGAAAATTCTTATAAACTGAAAAGCTGAAGAATGAAAGCCAGAAATAAAGTTGAGTTGGTTGGTTAAACAACTTTCAGCTCCATTCGTTTTCAAGGACAAAAAGATTTTAAGTGGGGGAGATTCTAACAACCCGGATTTTCAGAACCAACTTTTTTTTTTGGATATTTTAATGGATTTTAAATATTTAAAAAGATTTATTTTAAATAATGACAATAAATTTATTTAAATCAAAGTTAGAACATATAAATTTATATTAATTATAAAACGAATCCGAAATGGCGCGGTAGTTTGAAAATTCGATTTTAAATTTCAATTTAATGTACATAATTCAAAATAAATCGAAATTCAGTGAAACAAGAAATATTTGAATCTATTTAATAATATGTTTCTAATGAATGTAAGAAACCGAGATTTCACTTTATAAATTGAAAGTTATGTCCATTTTAAAATTTAAAATAGTCGCTATGGAATTTTAATATATTTCAATATAATATATAGCCCTTAAAATAGCCATTTTGCAAACGACCTCCGTTTTCGATGAAACCACTTTTGTTGGATCTAGAATGTCAATTTATTGTTAGATTTCAATTTTTATAATTTTTGGAATAAATATGTGAGCATGATGAATTTAAACGTGTTTGGTAATTTTAGTTTGAAATTAATCAACCGGAAAATGGACATTTTTCAAATGGCCTACAAATTCGATGAAATTAGTTTTGTTAGGACCGTATCGTCAAAACAAAGCTAGATTTATTTTTCTACGATTTTTGCAGTCAATATGTGGCCCCGATAAATTAAAATTTACGTTGAAATCAATTTTTAATGTTATATTAATATATACTTTAATTTTGATGAAAACAGATCGAAACAGTCGAATCGTCTTACGGGACATATCCCATTGTGTCCGGAGTGGAAGTATTTTCCCAAGAACAATAGTTTGTGGGTTCTATTTGGAGTCTGAATGGAAAAGTTGTTATTTTTGGAAAATATTATAAATAGAAATTATAACTCTAGTTTTTACAAAAAAGAAAATGGAAACCCGTTGTTCCCCGTCGCCGCCCATTCTCCAGCCGTCGCTCCCTCCTGGGCTGCCGCAATGCCCCCGCCGGAGCTCCCCAAGCACCGCTGCCCCTGTCGCCGACCTCCCCAAGACCCGCTGCCGCCTAGCTTCCTCCCTCTGGTCAAGAAACCCCAAACCCTTCAAATCGAACCGCCGTCGCCACCTGCTAGCCGCATTGCCCCTTGGCCTGAAGCACCCCGGCGCTGCCTTCCCCCACCCCCACCTTCGACCATGGTTCCCCCAATCACCCAATACCCGTTTTCCACTAATTTTAGTTTTTGCAAATAAGCCCCTGACCTTCTTTAGCCAATATCTTCCAATCCGAACATTTCTGGCCAAAACTCCACAGTGCGAAAATCGAAGAGCACGATTTTTTGTTCGATTTGAGTATATGGAAATCGTACTTTGGATTGCAGAGTTGTTTAGAAAACACGTCCAAAGTCTGCTGTCTGGATTATGTCTTTTCGCGATTTCCAACGATTTGAAGCATTTTCGGAAGAAAGGCAACCAGGCGAAAGTTGTCCGGAATGGCGCGTTTAAGCTAAGACAAAATACAGTGTGAAGATTGGAGATCGTTTGCAAATTCTAGAACTAAAACAGCAAATCAGAGTGTTAGAAAACAACGGCGGAGTGGATCCCAAGTTGAGAACACCTTCTCACTCAAATTATTTTACAATTAAATATATCCTAGGTTGCAAACGGGGATTAGTAGCTCCTGAAACTATTTATTGTACAAACCGTGGTTGTTTGTTTGGATTGTATTGTGCAAATTTGGATTGTGATCGTAAAACTGGTTGTGAATTGTTTGTTGGATTCTTTGGATTGATTATGATTAGTGTGTATGGCACGAGCTAGTATCAGGAGAGGGGTAATGCTAAACATTACTCCGGTTCTAATATCGCACTGTTATTATAATGCCGAAATTTTCTGAAATAAACTACATAAAATATTCATATGTTAATAAAATGTTTGAACAATAAGAATATTATTTTTATTGAATGTATGAACTTATAGAATAGTCAAGTGTTGAAATAAATATTTTATCGTTAAAAATATAATTTTTAACGTATATGTGAACGACATAAAATTCTCCTAAAATAAAAATAAATATTCACTTACAAATCGGATGATTTGTTTATGTACACCCATTTAACTAACATTGATTGGGACAATAAATTTTACACATCGCCCAACTACACAAATAATATTCAGTGTTTGTTGGTTGAAAACCCACACGGGTATTGGGATGATATTTGGCATACACTAATCCCAATTGTTCAGTTGTATGTCAATCGATTGGTTGATAGACTGTTGTAAGCATAAATTATATATATTTAATGCTTATGTAGTTGTGTAATGCACTCTGGATGATGGCTGATTGTGTATCCTCATTGTTGTGTACATGTGTTGAATGAAATCCATATAAATAACATTATATGGTAATTGACTTTGTTTGATTCCAATTCTGAAATATTTTAAAATAACGAATATTTTAAAATAATATTCAATAAGGATTAAAACGTGAATTTGATGTCCGATTTTGGATGAACACGAAAATATTGAAGAATGTGAAGTCATGTTGATTAGATAAGCGCCATATTAACGCAAACTGTAACAACCCGGAAAATCAGAACCAATTAATTTTTTTTATTTTGGCATTTTTAATGAATTTTGAATATTTAAAATGATTTATTCTAAGTAATAACGACGAGAAATTTATTTTGAATAGAATTAGAACGTATATATTTATATAGTTCGACGTTAGAATATAAATATTTATTTTTAAATATAAAAGGAATTGAAAATGGCGCGATAGTTTGAAAATTCGATTTCAAATTTCGAATGAATGTACAGGACTCAAAATAAACCGGATTTTAGCCAAACCAAAAACATTTGAATCTATTTGTAAATATCTTTCCAACGAATCCGAAAAATCAAAATTTCATAGTGGGGATAAAAAGTTATGTCCAGTTGAAAATTGAGAATAGTCGCTATGGAAATATAGCCCTTCGAAATATCCATTTTGCAAACGACCTTCGTTTCCGACGAAACCACTTTTGTTTGATCTGTAGTCTCAAATTATTGTTAGAATCCAAAATTCATAATTTTTGGGATCAATATGTGAGCGTGGCAAAGAAAAACGTGTTTTGACAGTTTTAGTCAATTTAGATTGACCGGAAAATGGCCATTTTTCAAACGTTCTTCAAATACAACGAAATTAGTTTTGCTAGGACCGTATCATCAAAACATAGCCAGATTTATTTTTCTGGAATTTTTGGGGTCCATATGTGGCCCCGTTAAATTGAAATGTACGTTTAAAATTGAATATATAGAATTAAATTTTAATTTAAACGGAAACTGATTGAAATAGCCAAACTGGCTTATGATACATAACCCATTGTGTTCGGAATAGGGGTAACTAGCTAGAAGGGACAGTCGTCGGGTCCGATTTGGAGCTCAGATTAAAAACATACTTTTTGAAATAAAAAATAATAATAAAATAATATATAATAAAATTTGCCCTTAACCCCCCCCCTTTTCTTTCTCCACAATCAGAGAAACCAATCGATTTTTATAAAAAAAAAGGAAGAACACAAATGGTGGACGGTCATCGTCAGCCCAGGTTGTCGCCCTAGGTGGAGCCGCCGCGTCTCCCCTCATACTTTCCCCCATTCTCCATTGAAACTCGAACCCCCTCCTTTGCATCAGCATCGCGTCCCGCTCCACCTAGTGACGCGAGACAGCCGCATCCACCCATCACCGTCGTTTCCTCCACTGTGAGTCAATACCCCTCAGCGAACCCCGACTACCAGCTCTCCCCTGCACCAGACCAGCCGAACACCCCCTCTACCTCCGATGAACAATAAGTCTTTTTTATTTTATTTTATTTATTTTGCATTGTTATTTTTATTTCCTTATTTATATATAAAGTATGGAATTTATTTTCAGTTCTAATGTAATAAAAATATAATTTTTATACATATATATAACTTTGTGATAAAAGATTTGATTTTTATGTAGAGTAAAGATTAGATTTTTTATGTAGAAAATATGATTTTTATATTATAGAGATAATAAAAATATGATTTTTATATTGTAGATATAATAAAAATACCATTTTTACGCTGCTTTAAATAGATAAAAATACGATTTTTATATATGAAGTGACAATGTGAAAATGTGATTTTTATATATTCATTAGCGATAGAAAGATTCAATTTTTATCTATATAGTAGGGGTATAAAAATGTGATTTTTATCTATCTTGCGTTGTTATAAAAATATGAAATTAATTTTAGAAAGATAAAAATATAATTTTTAGCCAATGTGTGTCATTTATAAAATAATCATACAAAGAAATATTTATTGATTGGCAAAAAAAAGAATTTTTAACGTAGGTATACTACATAGATCGACAATCAAAGCATGGCGGAGTGGAACCCAAAGGTGAGAACTTCTCACTTTTATTCTATTTTCTAGTTAGAAATAAATAATAGGATGTAGGCGGTGCTTAGCAGCACCCGACACCCGTCGTCCACAGACCATGGACGACTTATTCGTTTGTTTGATTGTGTTATGAAAATAGATTGTGTGGTGTGGCACGGAATAAAATATTTTATAGTTAAAAATATAATAATTTTTAACATGTATATGAAATAAATAAATATTCATACACATATTTGACTGATATTGATTGGGACGATAAATTTTACACATCGCCCAACAGCACAAATAAAATAGGTGTTTGTTGTTTGAAACCCCACATGGGTATTGGGTTGATATATGACATACACTAATCCCAATAATTAGCTATACAGCGATCGATTGATTGACATGCTGTTGTAAGTGTTGAATATTTATATTTAATGCTTATGCAGTGTAGAATGCACTTTGGATGATGGTTGACTGTGTTTGATTGTTTTTGTGTACATGTGTATATGAAATCCATATAAATCAAATTACATGGTAATTGACTGTGTCTGATTCCAGTTCAGAAAGAATGAATATTTTAAAATAAAGAATATTTTAAAATAATGAATATTTTAAAAATAATATTCAGTAAAAGATCAAAATTTGATTTTAAGGTCCGATTTGAGATGGACACGAATATATTTAAATATATAAAGGCGTATTGATTAGATTAACGCCATTTTGACATGAACGATATTTATATCGATTTTATTCATTTTTATAATGAAGATCGAAAAGGAAATTATTTCGAAATATAATGTTTGAAAATACTATTATTTATATATCGATGTTATGGAATATTCAATTTTGATTTGAAATTGAATATGAAGTTGAAATCGCTTTGAAAACGATTTATAAAATACGTTTTAAATGGAAATCAATGAAATATATATAATATATATATTATATATATAAAATGGCTGTATAGAACGCATCGCGCCGCGGCAGTTCGCGAATTTCGACCATTGACTTCGAGCGGACATTATGGGAGATCTGACCATCGGATTCTCCTAAAACCGAAACCGCTAGGTTCGTATCGAAAAGCGCTTTCTAAAAGAATATGAGAGATTTGAAATCTAATGGTTGGATTAGGAATTATGTCCAAATCAAATTTGGAAAAGGTCGCTGTAAGTGCAGTTCGATGGCTGTTTATGGAAATCGACTGTACGGGCCTTGATAAAAATTACGGGCCTGGATAAAAATTTTAAAAATATCAATAATTTGTGTAAAATCATAATAAATGATTTGGAAAGAATTGTGATGAAAATTCCATGTTTGAAAAGATAAAAGCATATTTTTATCAAAATGAACTAGTTATGAACTAGAATTATGAAATCCAGTATTTTTAAATAAATGAATTGGATTTGAAATGGTTTTTAAAAATAACCGAAATTTCCAATATATGAATTGGGATGGATTTGAATCGAAATTATCTTCATAATATTTCGATATTGGATTCCGTAATTATATGGATATTGTGGAGGAATTTGGAAGATATATATATATATATATATATATATATATATATCGTTATTCCAATGCGATATTTGTTGATTTCAAAATTTGATATTGAATATAAGCCGATATATTTTCTATTCAGAGCCTTGTATTTAATATCACATGGGATTTAGGTTTGTCGTGAATGGTGTCGTCGCTAACACTGTTCTTAAACCCAGTTGAGAAAAGATTAAATTTTTTATTTAGATTTAATAAAGTATACCAATTAATTAATATTTAATTGGAATTGACTTGAAATTTGTTTATGGGTTTATCAGGAACGGTTTTTAAATAACACTTGTTCTTTAACCCGATAAACAATGGAATGTGACTTTGGGTTTGTCGTGAATGGTGTCTTAAATAACACTGTTCTTGAACCCTGTTTGAATAGAATAAATCTTTTAATTAAGATTTGAAGAAGAATTACCAATTAATTAACATTTAATTGGGATTGAAAATGGAACGTGAGTTGGGTTTATTGTGAACTGTGTTTTTAACGACATTCGTTCTTTAACCCGATTTATAGTGAAACATGATTTGGAATTTATAAATCTTTTTATTAAGATTTAACAAGAATTTTCCAAAGTAACGGTTTTCCGATTTAATATATTAAATTGGAATTGAATGGAATTCGATTGATAATAATCGAAGTGAACTTCTGTCGAGGAAGACTGTTAATACATATGGAATTTAAAAGGCTTTGCCATTATTCCATTTATATTATTAGTCAGATACGGAAGTTGATATAGATTATATATTGATTTGTTTTTCCGTTAAAATTCAGTAATTAGTGAATGGATTTTTGTTTATCGTGAGCGGTGTTTTAAATGACATTAGTTATTTAACCTAGTTAAAGGAAGGACTACATGTCTGTCATTGTATTTCGAACTGTATGCTTGATCTCTGCTAAATATATATATATATATATATATATATATATATATATATATATATGTTTCGCGGCGGAGAATTTATTCTCTTGCTTAACACCCTTCTCTGAGTCGTATGAGCTCAGAGGTTACATATAGGCAGAAATCAATAGTACCGTGTAGATTGTCAATGCGACATGTTTGTGTTTCCAAAGTTAAATAATCATTAATATTGATTTTTGGGAAGATTAAAACTAAATGGGGATTTAATGAATCTTTAATTATATTGAAATGGGAATTGATAATTTAAATTACCAAATTTGGGAAATGATCAAGAACGGAGTATCGCCAGTTTTGCTCCGAGCGATAGTTAAAACTTTAATTAGATTTGATTGGGAAATGTTAATTAAATTTACCGATAACACCGTGGTGTTAGTTATGGAGTGATAACATCTTTTCTCCATAGGATGAATAGGTTGGGATTGGGAAATTAAACAATGATTACTTTGGTAAGGTGCGCTAATCCCGACTAGTTTGGAAAACTGTAACATGGTTTGAAATGATATCTAAAGGAAGATTAAAGAAAAAAATTTAAAAAATTTATCTTTGATAAAATTAATGGGAACAAGTCCTTAAAGATGTGAATATTTAAATAAAAGAATATTTAGATTTGGAATGAGGCGTATGTTGTGTTTTATAGCACTTGTTTATTATATACGTGAGTTATTCGGAAAGGCCCGGTTTATACCCATTTTGAATAACTGATTCGACGATAAGTCAAAGATGAAGACGGTGGTTGAAGACCGGAGGTCTTCACATCAGTTGGATAATTACTGATGTCTTGATTGGGCTATACACCCAAGACGAGGTAATAAGTGGTGATCGTCCAGACGTACTTGGAGATCGATGGATATGCGAGGACCTCTCTCCTGTATTGGACATACGGGACGAGGAATTAGGTGCCTCTTGTCTCGTTCAGACCCAAAACGAACTTGTGAATGGATTGTGTGTCTGACATTTGATTTTATTCTGTGTTGATTGATTTGTATTAAATATATATCTATTTGGTGGTGGAGAATTTATTCTTTTGCTTAACGCCCTTCTCTGAGACGTATGAGCTCATAGGTTATATATCGATAGATATCAGTTGCATGGCATGAATTGCCTATGTGGCATGCTGAGATGTAGTGATCAAGGCTTTTATTCAAAAGCAGAGTCTTGTGGTTGATGGTCAAAGCACGGTTTTAATACAGCGTAGCATTGTGTATGGCATTAATTAGCGACCTCACACCTCGGTATGAGTCAAAAACGGGATCGGACCGTTGGGAGAACATGAAATTTCTTTCTAGCTATGGGTGGTGTCAGTGTTTTACATGCCCTGAAATTTATGTTATTTTTACCTATTTGGTTGTTGGAGTGCGAGGCGTCTTGGATATATCGGTCTCTACGGAGCCGATGGATAGGTCTGATAGGATCGAGAAACATGTGTTCAGGAATTGCCATTCTTCAAACATAAGGGAGGACCGACCCAACCAATCCAAGGGTTACCCAGAGTGTTTAGTCCTGAGACATTGGCTAGAGTGTCTCGAAGCGGAGAGCAGCCATTGTAACACCCCGAGAATTGTATATCTGTGACTTGTACTTATAAACCTCCACCAAAATTAGGGCATTCCCTTTGAGAGTGACCCTAACGGAGGTGGGGTGTTTCAGCCATCCCTGGTCTCGACTCATGATGGAAATCCAATTTCCAATGCATGACATTCGGTTTCATTTGTAGAGCCTAGTATGGCAACATAGTGGGATGGGGCACTATGTTGTTTATGATCGATTCATTTATATTTGAAGTTGTTTTCATACACATTACACTATAATAGTATCAAAATGATTTGTTTTAAACGTACCAAGCATGTTTGGTTATTATAAGGTAAAACTCTATCCTGTGGCTTGCGTTGCATTGTGTGATGGGACCTGAGTCTTATAATAGCTTCATTTTTACAAAAAGCGTTGCTCTGTTTGTTTTATGCACTGGTATTCTCAGGAGAAAACCCGTTCTGTGTTATACGGCGTGGTCTATTGACATATTATATTTTAAAATAAAGTTCTAAATAACTTTTTTAGTTCTCACACCAGTCACATGACTGACCTGGAGTTTATTGTTTTAACCTAAACTCTGGGTGCCCCTATTTTCGACATGGGCAGCTAGTAGTTGGGTTTTTACGGATTTATATTCACAGGATCCTGGTTTACAGCTGGAATGATATATGGAAAGCTCTTTATCTGTTTATCTCTTTCAGTGTGTTTATGTATTATTTTTCCGCTGTTATGTATTTAAATGTAATTTGAATCTCCGATATTTTAGGATGTGTAATATTTATTCATACTCTGTATATTCTTGTATTCTGATGGAATTGTTGTAATAAGAAATGAAATGTTCTTATGTTTGTGTTCTGATTCGTCCTGTTCTCAAAGCAATCCGTGCTTTACTTTACATGGAAGTTCGAGTTGCCACAGAAACGATATTTATATCGATTTTATTCATTTTTATAATGAATATCGAAAAGGAAACGATTTCAAAATCACATATTTTGAAAACATTATCATTTATATATTAATGATAAGGAGTATTCAATTTTGATTTAAAATTGAAATGAAAGTGGGGCTCGTTTTTAAGACGATTTATAAAATATGTTTTGAGCAAAATATATATTATATATATCAATGATTTGAATAGAACGCGTCGCGCCATGACCTTTCGTGAATTTCTAACATTGACTTCGAATTAACATTATGTGAGATCGACCGTCGGATTCTCCTAAAACCGAAACCATTGGGTTCGTATCTAAAAGAGTTTTCCAATGAATATAAGATATTTGGTGTGACGTTACCGCGAAATCCGGTTTATTTTGCACCCGGTACATTCATTGGAAAATTGAAATCGAATTATCGAACTACCGCGCCATTTTCAATTCCTTTTATAATTTAAAACAAAAATTTATATTCTAACGACGATCTATATAATATATACGCTCGAATTCAATTCAAAATAAATTTCTCGTCGATATTATTTAAAATAATTCATTTTAAATAATTGAAATTCGCTAAAATTGCCAAAATAAAAATTTTAAATTGGCCCAGATTTCCGGGTTATTACATTTGGAATCTAACAGTTGGATTTGGAATTATGAGCAAATCAAAATTGGAAAAGGTCGCTATGGATGCATTTCGGTTGCCGTTATTGGAAATCGGCTGTATGGGCCTTGATAAAAATTTTAAAAATATTAATAATTTGTGTAAAATCATAATAAGTGATTTGGAAAGGATTAGGATGAAAAATTCCATGTTTGTAAAGATAAAAATATATTTTTATTAAAATGAACTAGTTATTAACTAGAAAGATAATCCAATGTTTTTAAATAAATAAATTGGATTTGAGAATGGTTTTAATCTAACCAGAATTTTCCAATGTATGAAGTGGAATAGAGTTGAATAGAAACCATCTTCAGAATATTTTGATATTGGATTCCGTGACCATACGGATATTGTGGAGGAATTTGAAAGATAGATATATATCGTTATTCCCCATACGATATGTTTTGGTTTCAGAATTTGATATTGAATATAAGCCGATATAATTTCTGTTCAGAGCCTTATACTTTATATCAAATTGGATTTCGGGTTAATCATGAATGGTGTCTTAAATAACAAAGTTCTAAATCCCCATGGTGGAAAGAATAAATCTTTTAATTAAGATTATTAGAGTTTCCAATTATATTTGGTAACTGGAATGAAATGGAATGTGATTTTGGGTTTATTGTGAACTGTATTTTAAATGACATTGGTTCTTTAACCCGAATTAATAGTAAATTGTGGTTTGGACTTCATAACTCTTTTAATAAAGATTAATGGAAATTTTCCAAAGTAAAGTTTTTCAATTTAATAAAATAAATTGGAATGGAATTCGATTTGGTAATAATCGAAGTGAGCTTCTGTGGAGGAAGACTGTTACAATATATGGATTTTAAAAGGATTTGTCGTTATTCCATTTGTATTATTGGTTGGATACGGAAATTTGTATCGAATATATATATATATATGTTGATCTGCTTTGCGTGAAGATTACATGGTTAATGGAATGTGATTTTGGGTTTATCGTGAAATGTGTTTTAAATGACATTGGTTCTTTAACCCAGTAAAAGACAGGATTACATGGCTAACATTGTATTTCAAACTATATTGTTGATCTCTGCTAAATATATATCTGTTTGGTGGCGGAGAATTTATTCTCTTGGTTAACACGCTTCTCTAAGACTTATGAGCTTAGAGGTTATATATCGACTGAAATCAATGGGACGGTGTAGATTGTCGACATGGCACGTTTGATTTCCCAAAGTTTAATAACCATTAATAATGATTTTTTGTAAGATTAAAACTAAGTGGAGTTTTAATGAATCTTTAATTAGATTGAAATGTGAATGTGGTAATTTAAATTGTCAAATTTGGGAAATGATCGAGAATGGAGTACACCAGTCTTACTCCAGGCGATAGTTAAATCTTTAATTAGATTTGGACGGGAAATGATAATTAATTTTACCGATAACACCATGGTGTTAGATATGGAGTATTACCAGTTTTCCTCCATGGGATGAATAGGTTAGGATTGGGAAAGTAAAAAAATGATTACTTCGGTAAGGTTCGCTAATCCCGACTAGTTTCGAAAACCTTAATTTGGTTTAAATTGTGAAAAGAATATTTGAATAAAAGAATATTCTGGATTGGAATGAGGCATATGTTGTGTTTGTGTAACACTTGTTTATGAGATACGCGAGTTATTCGAAAAGACAGGGTTTATGCCCATTCTGAATAAATGATTCAACGATAAGTCGACGATGAAGATGGTGACTGAAGACCGAAGATCTTCACATCATTTGGATGATGACTGATGTCTTGATTGGGTTGTACACCCAGGAGAAGGTAATAAGTGGTGATCTTCCAGACGTACTTGGAGACAGATGTGATATGCGAGGACCTCTCTCTTATATTGGACATATGGGATGAGGAATAAGGTGCCTCCGGTTTCGTTCAGCCCCAGAACAGACTTGTAAAGGGATGTGTGCCTAACATTGGATTTTATTCTGTATTGATTGAATTCTATTAAATATATATTTTTTGGTGGCAGAGAATTTATTCTCTTTCTTAACACCCTTCTCTGAGACGTACGAGCTCAGAGGTTATATATTGATAGACATCAGTTGCATGGCATGAATTGTCAGTGTGGCATGCAGAGATGCATTGATCGAGTCTTCTATTGAAAAACAGAGTCTTGTGGTTAATGATCAAAGCACGGCTTTAAATAGCATAGCTTTTTGTATAGCGCTAATTCCCGAGCCTCACTCCCGGTATGAGTAAACAACGGGATCAGACTGTAGGGAGTGCATGACGTTTCTTTCTAGCTATGGGTGGTGTCATGGTATGGAGCCCAGACATTTGTATTTTTACCTATGTGGATGATGGATTGCGAGGCGCCTCGGATATATCAGCCACTACAAGGCCGATGGATAGGTCTGATAGGACCGCGAAACAGGTGTTCAAGAATAACTAATCATCAAACGTAAGTGAGGACCAGCGCCCCTGTAGCATCCAAGGGTTCACTATAGGGGATCCTGAGGCATTTGCTTGAGTATCTCAAATCGGTGAGGAGCCATCCCTGGCCTCGACTCATAGATGGAATCCAATTTTCAATACTTGACTTTTCGGTGTTAGTTGTAGGACTATTATGGCGACATGATATATGGTACCCATGCCGTCTATGATTGATACATTTATATTTGAAGTTGATTTTGACACTATACACTTACAATAGTATCAAATGATTTTTGTTTTAAACGTACGAAGCATGTTTGGCTATTATTAGGTAAAAATCTATCCTCCGGCTTGTGTTGCATTGTGTGATGGGACTCGAGTCTTATAATAGCTTCATTTTTTCAAAATAGCATTGAGTTGTTTGTTTTATGCACTGGTATTCTTAGGAGAAAACCTGTTCTGTGTTATATGGCGTGGTCACTTGATTTACTTTATTTCTAAAGTAAAGTTTTAATAAATGTTTTGAATTCTCACACCAGTCTCATGACTTACCTGGAGTTTATCTTTTTAACGTAAACTCCGGGAGCCTCTATTTTCCACATGTGCAGATTTCCATTTTTCAGGATCCTGGTTTACAGCCGGAGCTATATTCCGAAAGATTTGTATCCATGTATCTCTTTCAGTTGTATTATGTATTAATTTTCCACTGCTATGTAATGTATTTTAATCTCTGATATGTGTATTATTTATTCATACTCTATTATATTCTTATACTCTGATGTGAATTGTTGTAACAACAATGAAGTGTTCTGTCGTCTGCGTTCCGATAGGTCTGCAAGGAGGGAATACTTCAACTTAGTGCAGACCTTTTCCTGTTTGAAGAGAGTAGATGTATTGCTTGGATTCTCTCTTCTTGTGCTATGGCTGTAGTTACACTTTTATTGGGGATTTATGTTGCTTTACTACTATTTTATGCTTCTTTATATACTTGGAGTTTTAAATCAAGATAGATGTTTCACTATAATAATTTAGAAGTTGGGTTTTGAGACAATGCTTGTAATGTTTTGATTGAACCACGCTATTTATGAAATGATTTCAGTTTTCCGCTGTTTATATGTATGTCTTGTAAATTATTTGTGTCTTTTACCTAAAATGCTTCACCAAAGTTAATGCATTCCCTTCGTGAGTGACCTTAACAGAGGTAGGGTGTTTCAGGTGGGGTCCTCCATGATCACGTATGAGAATTATTTCCTTCATTCCTTTGTATGCATGCATTTATGCTCCGAATCTTCATGTGTATTCATTAATTGTGCTCCAAATCTTCATGTGTATGCATTAATTGTGCTCTTATATTCCTATAAGAGACAAATACAAAGAATAAGTTAATGCAATAACAAATTAAAACATGCACAAGTGACCATTTTATCCCAAAATGAGTGATTATCCTGAAAATATTTAAAATATGGTTTGATCGTATAAAATACCCAAAAATGTTCATTTATTTAATTAAACAATAATAAATATATGAATATAAATGTGCACTTTTACGTGCACATCAAATACCCCCACACTTATCTTTTTATTCGTCCTCGAAAAAAAAACTAAGATAAATCCATTTTCGTAGGGAGCATGATTGCATTGAGCATATGCAACAAGCCCTTAAACCTCTGGGTGTCACCAGTAGGACGAGTGTTGACTCGTGAGGGTTTTTAACGGATACTACCCACAAAATCCAAATGTTAAAAGCAAAAAAAATATTTTTAAAAATGCGAGATTCAAAAATATTTACAAGATGAATGCAAATTTTCAATATATATATATATATATATATTTACAAATGACAAGTTACTTTTAAATTTTACGTGAAAGAGTTAACACAAATTTGGGTCGTCACTATGAAATTTGAGTCCGTTACTAATCAAAACTTCAAACAAAAGTCATGTTATAGTCACAAACTCCTCCAGTTTGGCCAGTTGTTTTGGTAGAAACATAGTGCAAATATGAAATAAATTCTGTAATCGATATCAACAGTCGTATAAAGGCATTTCGACTTCCTTTTTGTTAACAAGTTAGGTTGAATAAATGAACAGTGTGCTTGGATTTCAAGTGCTTACTCTCTCTTTATTACAAAATATTCACATTATTATTATTTTCAAACACCTAACCGAAAAGACCAAGGTATACCACTCGTGAGAGTTTGGGACAGAATTTAGCGGATTGTGCAGATTGACGCTGACTTTGTCAAAAAGATGTCAGTAATCCTTAGGTTTCCAACTCATAAAATGAGACCAAGATATACCAATGTTGACATTGTCAGCAAGGTGTTGGAAAGAGCTTGGCGGGTTTGCACACCAACGCGAGATGTACTAGCAATGTTGGATACCCTTGGATTATTAATATATACATACATTCTTTTTTTTTCTTCTTTTTTTTTTAACATAAGAGAGAGAGTGTAACACCCCACCTACATTAAGGACACTCACAAAGGGAATGCCTTAACTTTGGTGGAGCGTTTTAGTAGACAGAACAGAAATTTACATGACATATTATCAATACTTGAGAAATTATAACTTTATTACAACGGAAAACAGAAATCAGTTTGGTTACATCTTTCCCAAAAACTCAAGTACATAAATATCAGTCTTGTTCAGAAAATCGTCAGAGTACAAAACTTTAAAATCATAATCCCCACAGAAGCAGCCATAAGGAGTCAAGCCATACTTTAAGCACTCTAAGTACTTCAAGAAGAAGAAATCCGGATCAAGCTAAAGTGTTCCCTCCTTGGAAAACCTGGGGGGAGGGGGGAAACGGAAGAAAAAGGGGCGAAAACAAGCAAGGTCAGACATAAAGTCTGGCAAGTCCAGTGACTTTCAGCATATGAACAAATAATAATAATTATGGAATGCAAATAAAACTGGATGAGAGATAATTGTAACAGGAGCAGCAGTTGTATTTAGGTTAAACAGAAGAAACAGAATAATATTACTTTTCATTTATCTGCACTAATACTAGTATAACATGATTAGATGTCACCCTAATGTCTAAACTAAAGCAGAAACGGGAACAGAATAATTTCCATAGAAAAAGAACTCTAATGATGGTCCTTTACTACCTGAACATAAACAGATAGAAACAGAATGCTAATAAATGGGCCTTTACCACCCGAACAGAAACAAACAGAAATAGAATGTTAATAATGGGCCTTTACCACCCGAACAGAAACAGACACAGATTAATCTCTATGGAAACAGAATGTGGAATTAGGTGTACACTAGTAAATGGGCCTTTACCACCCGAACAGATGGTACCACGCAGACAGGTGTTGCCACCCAACAGAAACAGATGGTACCAACAGAAACAGACAGAACTAAGTGTACCCTAAAACCCTACCCCAAGCGATCGGCTCCCTAATACATAAATACCATGTGTCGGTTCCACAATAGGGTGTATCACTCCCTAAAGTGACAACCAATTGGCATAGGCCTATTTACAGATGTCACGGCGTCTTACATCCTCAGAGGTAGACTGGGATCCATGCACGCACATGACCCGGTTGGAACGCACCATCAACACCCCTCGCCATTATCAGAATGAACCACTTATAATTAGTTCAATAAGCGTGCCCGGACCCTACCTACTGTTGCTCAAAGTTTTGATACCTGAAAGGGTTATTGACTAATATGGGTCCCAAACAGCAGATGACACAAGTAATTTCCCTCCTAACCTTGTATCCCCCAGACTAACAGATTTCAGATTAACTTGTTTACAAGTTCAGACATACAGAGTTCAGATCAACTAGTTCATAGATCAGACAAGTTTTCAGATTAACGGATCAGATATACGGATTTAACAGATTTACAGATTTGTCTAACTTTGTAGTTGGGCCTATAGATTCACGAAACGGATTTGTTTAAGTCATTAGTCCAATTGGTTTAACCCTATCCACCCAACACATTTTAGACATCATATTTATCCCAGATTTGCATTAATTAAATATTATTGCATAGACCTCTCACATTAGGTCGGTAGCTTGTGGCCGCTGGATATGCCGGGCGGTTCCGGGCAGACTTCTGCCACAAGCCAGACCTAACCTCGTGTCTAAGCATATTTTAGTTATGCCTACGACCTCTCACATTAGACTGACAGTTTGCGGTCGCTGGTTAAGCCGGTTGGTTCCGGGCAGGCTTCTACCGCAAACAGAGTCTAACCTCGTGTCATAGCCAATTCATTCCAATACAGATTTTTCAGATATCCGAGTGATTCTGTTTATTTAACAGATTAAACTTCTGTACAAGTTACAGCATATTATTCGAGGTTCTATTAACAAGTATTGCTCAATTTTAAATCGAGCCTACATACTTCAAATTTCAGCATTTCAGTTCCCACAGATTACGTCATTCAACAGATTAAACAGATAACAGATCTTGCAGATTAGGCTATTTAGCAGATTTAGCAGATAAGGTAATTTATCATAATTAGCAGATTAGGCAATTCAATCTAACTAGCAGTTTAGGCTATATAACAGAACTAGCGGATTAGGCAAAATATAAAGATTTAGCAGATAACAGATTTAGCAGATTATATATATCATATCTTGCCTAATCATAAATTTAGCCTAAACTCACTTGCTAAATCATGGTCATAATTCATAATACCACATCTTGCTCCTAATTTTTAGTTAAACATTACACAGTACAGAATATTCTCCGTAAATCACGATAAACAACATGAATTATGCCAAATTGTAGCCGATGATGCCAGATATCCAAAAATCCTTATTTAGGCGCGTTCACATTAATAGTTTTCCTGTTTTTGTATAGGTCTCTATGCATAAGTCACATATTCCTTTTTCAAGTCTTGAATTTTTACATAAAATAATATGTCCCAAAAATCTAGATTTTTAAACTATAACATGTAGTATGTCCTCAACATGCATTATCATTCATGCATAACATGTTGTAAATTATCATTAAACTCTAACATCAGACCTTGATTTAAAACATGCATTATGCCGCCAAATTTCAAGTTGTCCTATAATTCCCCTTCTCCCAAATCACAGATTATCGTACCTAGTATGAACAGATCTAGATCTAACATATGTTTATTTCTCAAATTAACTACAGATCTAGATTACAACATGTTCTATGTATCTAAATTAGTTTCATGTTTACGGTTAAATCTAGGCCTCGAATCCCAAGTCATAAGTCCAATATATGTTATGCCTCAATCTCAAGTCATATGTTAAATATGCCACATGTCTAATTATATGCCTCAGATTTTATGTCATGTCCTCGAATCAGTCCTGTCCAATTATGCATCATTCATTATTTGTCCCAAACATTTTAGCGTTCGTGCATTAATTTCTTATGAGATTTGGCTCAGGCTCGTGGTAGCCTGGCTATAGAACAGAAAGAAGAAAGGGATATAGAATAAGGTAGATCTAAACAGAAAAGAACAGACATAACCTCAAATTCAGATTTATAATTTATGTCACAATCATAATTAACGTTTATAGCGGAAAATAACTGTACTTGCCTTTTGTGGATTTAGGAAAGGAAATAAACAAGTGTTGATGCAGAAAGGCTGAATTACTCTTCTTTAATTGTTGTCGAAGCTCTAAACTTTGATTTGAGATTTGATTTAGCTTTTAATTCTATTCAGGTTGGAAGAAGATTCATCAGTCCAAGTTTTGATTCCAGCAGGGTAGCGATGCTATTTTTATTTTCAATTAGAACAGAGAAAAAATATAGACAGAATGAAATTGTGTAGAGAAAATGAGGCTAGGGGGCTATTTATATAGGATTAGGCGGACGAATTTATATAGAAATGAGACCGGATACATCAGAATGAACCAAGTTAAAAAAACTGGGTTTCGGGAGCAGGTCGACCCCCAGGTCGACACTATGGTCGACCTGGTCTGGCCAGGTCGACCCCTAGGTCGACACTATGGTTGACCTGGCCTGGAAGGTCGACACTATGGTCAACCCCCAGGTCGACACTATGGTCAACCCCCAGGTCGACTTGGTCCATGGGCGGGAATTTTCCCGCCCAGTCTGTTCTGGGATTTTGAATTCGAATTTGAATTCGAATTTTCGAGCTGTTTTCGATTCTGAAATTCTCTGAAACTTCAGAGGGCCATATCTCCCTCTTACAGACTCCATTTCTCGAAAACTCGAACTCATTTCCAAGCAGAATTTCGAGACGAACGCAATGGCGCAACCCGTTTCCCTTGATTCTTATTTTATAATTTAATTAGTCTCTGATTTGTTACTTATACGATCATAGAAAATATGGGGTATTACAGAGAGAGAGAGTTAAGCGAGGATATCTTAGCACAACTTCACTTAAAAGATCTAAAATGTTATCACAAGTAGACAAAATCAACCATTCATTTAATCGGATTACAATTCAGAAAATATTTCATACTCATCACCTACGAATTTCCCAATATACCATTTACACCAAATTTGCTCATAATTCAAACTTACCTTTCGTTATCTACTAAGAGAAGTAAATTTCCAAACATTTTAATCAAACTACCCAAAACCGCATATTTAATTCATCATTCCCTTTTAAAAGTAAATTTAAATTCCTTTTTTTGAAAAAAGAAAAGAAAAGAAACTATGAATTTTTTTGTGAAAAAGAAAAGAAAAGAAACTATGCAAAACCAAAATAAATGAAGAACTCCCCCTACACTTGATTTTGATTATGTCCCCACAGTCAACCCAAATGGAAAGAAAATGAAAATTTTGAAAATATGACTTATATATACAAGAGCAAAGAAAAAAAATATTTACAATCTTTCAGAAAATGTATTGACAAGAAGTAAATGAAACGGTTTTCTAAAGACCGATTCATTTGTCTCTTGAGAGACACAGCTTAAGCATAGAAAACCAAATCATAAAGGATGGTATGTTGCGTTTCAGATTTGGAAAAACAAATTTTGTTTTTTGAGTTGCTAATTTTAGAATTTCTATCTTACAGTTGATCCTAAAATCAAACTTAATATCTATAGCAACTAAAGAGAGGTCATCCAGCTGAGGTTCAGTAAAAGTTTTAAAAACTAAGTTTGATTTGTTCAGATGATGTATAAATTGAGAGATGTGTACATCATTCTCATCCCCACACTTGTTTTGAGAAATACTGTTCAATTTTTCTTTGATATTTGAAATTTTGTTAACTAAGGGTTCATTCGTAAACCTAAAGTCAAAACTAAACAAATGAATTTTCAATAAATTTCGAACTTGTGTTTTCTTAAAAACCGTGTTATTCCAAAAAGAGTCCATACACTGTAGAAATTTATCATTGAAAAACAAGCGATCACAGTGAGATTCAGTTGAAACGATAAATTCGCAAGGAGTTTCAATAGTTTTAGAAAAATGGTCATTGTGTTTAAGATCACATTCAACAGTTTCGTTGTTTTCAACCTTAAGAATTTCAAAGTTTTCAAATTTTTCATTTTCAGTTTCAGACCCACTAACATCATCACCAATCAGATTAAGAAGTTTTCGCTCATCAAAGTCGTCGTCACTTAAATGGTTGTTAACAACATCACTTTTGTCATGTTGACAATCTAAAGTTGCTAAATTTTCAAAATTTTCATAATTTGAGAGAGGAAGATCAAATTGAAGATTGACGCCTTTGTTTTCAAGAGAATTTAAATTCAAATCAATCACAGAGCTTTCAACAATTTCATTAAGATTTTCATCAATTTCAAAAGTTGTTAGTTGAAGACCGTTGATTGTGGTAAAAGGTAGATTATCATTTGACTCATCACATGCTGAAATTTGATTTTGTTTTTCATGAAAATTCAAGTAATCTTATAACAACAAATTTGTGTGATTATCGGGAATTTCATTCATTTTCTCAACAAAATCAAATTTATAATTATTAACTTGAGAAGTTTCAATTTGAAATTGTTGAGAACCAGAATCGTTCATCGCGCCATCACTGAAATTATTCCCATTGCAAAAATCATTTGAAAAGTTGTTCACATTCCCATTTTGAATTTGAAATTCATTTTGGAGTTCAAAATTTAATTGGCAATGGTTATAATCAAAATCATTTGAATTTGAAAGTGAATTCAAATTTTGATTATTTTGAAAACTTTGACTTGAATTGTAGCACATTAATTCAATTAGTCATTGACTTGATTCATTAAATCTTTAAATTTCTTCAAGTAGAGATTGAATACTTATTTCAAGACTTGAGGATTGATCATTAATTTGAAAATTTTATGGCGTACAGGCCAAATTTCTTGTACAATAGTTGTTATTAAAATATCCGTATGAATTTGGTGTCAAATTATATGGATTATATTGATTTTCACAACTATCATAAAATCCGTAGGAAGAAGGAATTTGAGACATTTTCAAAAGAAATGTTTTTTTTTTTGGTTTTTTTTTATGTATGCATGAACCAAATGAAACTACATGGATGCAAACTACTGATTTGCAAATTTTCTAAAATTATATAATGACGGTTAGATTAATTGCAACAAAAGATTTCTTAACCAGTTAACGAACATGAGTTATCGGTGCATCAGGAATCGCCCTAGCAATTCAGCCGAAGGTTTAAGTACCTTCAGAGGAACAACCGATATAATATTTATGAATCACCGCAATATTTATAAACGGTTATTACTCTACGTTAGTCTAGACACCAAGAAATAATTTGTTAGAAATAAATCAATTTATCAAAATATAATGATGTCCTTAGAAAATAAAAATAAAATGAGATGAATGTAAAACAGAAATTAAACGTGTATTAACAATGCAGCTACGAATGAATTTTTATTTTTCTTTTGTAATTTTTTATGTGAATGCAAATGCAAGTAAGCAACCATGCAATGAAATAAAAATAAAGGAGAAGAGAACAATACCAGAGCATCAGAATTTATTAACAATTTTTTTAGGAAGCAAGCAAAGCAGATTAATTTGGCAAGCAAGCAAAGCAATTCCTAGTGAATGATTCCTCTTTTGCAACCTGAAAAGTATTTACAATCGATGACTTTTTATAGAAGAAGTCGAATAAAATCAAGCAAAAACGAACAAAGATAAACTTTCATACAAACTTTTTTTAAGAGAAAAAATTAACAAAGAGGAGAAAGAAAGAAAACAAACATCTATAAAAATTCAAAAAAGAAAAAGTGAGAAAATTAAAATTCAGTCCAGAAGCCCGCAAGATAGTCAAATAAAACTCCAATTCTTTCTAAACCCGGCCCAAAAAAAGGAAATCCACATCAGACACTAAAATACCTAAGCCAAGAACAATCCAGATTTTAAAACCGAAATCCAAATAAATTGGGCAGTCGCGAGATTGAAATTCAGACAAAAACAAAGAGATAAGAAAGAATAAAAGAGCTTTCCAAATCAAAAGCGGAGAGGGTTGAACTTGAATCTGGAAATTTGGGGATGTCGAGGTATATGGAGATTGAAAGCGGAATATGGATGTACGGTTGGTTGCGCGTGGGTCTGGAAGGAGGGAATAAGGAAATTGATGGTGTGGTCTATTTTAAACAGAGTGGTAGAATTGAGTTTGTGGGTATAGATGAGGTTTGTGTAGATGGTGCTGTCGTATATGGCAGAACTGTGGGTTATTATGGTAGAAAGGAAGGAGGCAGAAAGGGATCAGTCGGGGTTAGTCTTGCCTGCGTGTTAAGTAGAGACGATGGTTTTGTTTGTGCAAGGTAGATGATGCTTGGCTGTTATGGTGAAGGCAGAAGTTGATGAGCAGAGGAGTGTAACTGATATTAGGTTATATTCCCGAAGTGGTGTACCTGTTTGTGGGATGATCAAGCACTTGGCGATTTTAATGGTTCGGGCAATTCAGAGTTGCAGTGTGAAAGTGAATTGTATATGAGTGGAATTGGTCGGTGATGGTATGTGTTTGGACTGGGAGTTGTGATGGGATGTAGAGATTTGGCAAAGGAGATTTAAAGGGTATTTCGGCAGATGATTATAGATGAAGAAACATAAGAGTGGAAAGAAATGAACAAAAGGAAAGCAATAATGTTTTTTTATTTGTAAGAATTGTAGACAGGAGAAAAAATGAAAGAAATGAAAGAAGTAATGAAAAAAAGGAGAAAGGCAAAGAAATAAAGGAGGGAGTAAAAGGAAAACAATAAATTTTTTGTTTTTTTTTTAAAAAAAAAAAGAAAAAAGAAAATCACAAATGGAAACACAAAAAACACACAAACAATGTTTATTTTTTTAATAATAAAAATAAAATAAAAAACTATGAGAACAAAGAACACAAACAACAAACACACAAATGCAAGTGAACAAAAAGAAGCTAACAAACTACACAATGAAATAATTTCTTTTAATGAAATAAGAACAACAAACAAGAAAATTAATTCGAAGAATAAAATCAAAATTAAATTCAATCCCCGGCAACGGTGCCAAAAACTTATTCGCAAATGGATTTTCTATCAAATTAGAAAACCGTCAACAAAATATTTTAATAATAAACCGCAAGCGCACGGCGTACAATTGTTTGTACGTGGCGAATAGGAGTCGATCCATAGGGAAAGAATCAATTCTAATTTTATTCAATCAAATTAAACTAAATTTGAGTGAAGATTTAACTAATAAAAGCTAATGAAAACTACAAACTAAGTTGAGAGCTAAATATGAAATGAAAAAAATTTAGAGGCAAATCAACTCTCACATTTATGTAAGTTATCAAAAATACAATTTATGATCTCCATTAAGTGATATAAATGCAATATTTAAACCACTTATGATTCTCATGAAAATTGAACTAAAGAAAAACTATTCTAAGTTTGGCC
Organism: Allium sativum; assembly: GCA_030737875.1. Classification (NCBI taxonomy): domain Eukaryota; kingdom Viridiplantae; phylum Streptophyta; class Magnoliopsida; order Asparagales; family Amaryllidaceae; genus Allium; species Allium sativum. The sequence continues at coordinate 696,159,459 of CM060926.1, forward strand.
TATGAATCATTAACTAAAACTATAAACCATCAAATTTTGTTCTTATTTTTATTTCAACATCAATAACCACTTAGCAAATATTGATGTAATTTGTGTTTACATTGACTGAGCGTGCTCTATTTTATTGTCAACAAACAAAGACTGTCAAAACCATTCGTATAAACTTACATCAAAATTCACTAACATGAAGCACAAATTAGAGATCACAAATCATACAAATGTTGAACTTACATAAAGTTAGAGAGCATCATTACCCCTATATCAAGGGATTGACCACTCATGTTCAAGATTAGCAAAATAAAGCAAAATAAGAAAAAACTAAGTAGAACAAGAATGGAACTAAACTAAGAACATAAAGTAAATCTAAGCTATGAACATGAATGTAAATCTAAGCTAAGAACACGAAAGTAAAAAGCACAGAAATTAAATTGCATTAAAATAAAGAAGTTACATAAAGAATATGGCTAAGTAGCCATGGAAATACAAGAGCAACTAAGCTAAAGAAGGGGATAAAAGAGAGGAGATTAGAGATATCCATGTTTACATCACATAAAGGGGTGTATATACATGTTTCAAACTCAAAACCCTAATCACTTATAATGGGAAATCCCCAAAATGCCCACTTCATGAAGCTTTTAATCCTCTCTTAGCCATTAATGATGCATGTGACCTTTTTTCTTATTCAATTAGTCTTTAATAAGAGACTTAAGAGAAAGAGGGTAATTTGAGAGTTGGGGTCCTCCATGATCATGTATGAGAATTATTTCCTTCATTCCTTTGTATGCATGAATTTGCGCTACAAATCTTCATGTGTATGCATTAATTGTGCTCCAATATTCCTATAAGAGACAAATATAAAGAACAACTAAATGCAATCACAAATTAAAACATGCATAAGTGACCATCTTTCCCAAAATGGGTGATTATCTTGAAAATATTTAAAATATGGTTTGATCGTATAAAATACCAAAAAATGTTCATTTATTTAATTAAACAAGAATAAATATGTGAATATAAATGTGCATTTTTACATGCACATCACCTCGGTAGATATGCCATAGATGAAAAGGGGTGGTTGCGACCAGATGGACGGCTTTTTGTTCCTCAAACTGGAAGCTTGATAAAGGCAGTCCTAGAAGTAGCCCACCATTCTAAGATGACTATTCATCCAGGCAGTGACAGGATGTACAGATATATGAAAAGGGTTTTCTTTAGGCTGGGATGAAGACAAATGTGGCAGAGTTCATTTCTCAATGTTTACTTAGCCAGCAAGTTAAGGATGAATAAAAGAAGCCAGGTGGTCTACTTTATCCCTTGGAGGTTGCTTAGTGGAAATGGGAGAGCGTCTCCATGGATTTCAAAAATGGTTTGCCAAGATCAAAGAAAGGCAACACCAGTATTTGGGTAGTAGTGGACGGATGGACTAAGAGCGCTCATTTCATTCCAGTGAAGTGTAAGAGGACGACATCGTGGTTGGCAGCAATCTATATTTGTGAGATAGTTCGTCTTCATGGAGTACCTTCCAGCATCATGAGAGATCGTGACGCCATCTTCACCAGTGAATCTTGGAGGAGCTTGCAAGAAGCGTTAGGTGCACACCTGTGTTTGAGCACCGCTTATCATCCTCAGACCGATGGGCAGATGGAGAGAGTGAACAAAATTCTAGAGGATCTTTTGAGGCTGTGTATCCTAGACTTCGGAGGGACTTGGGAAGAGCACCTTCCTTTAGTAGAGTTTTCCTATAATAACAGCAATCAGTTCAGCATCGACACGATACCTTCGAAGCATTGTGCGGACGAACCTGTAGATCACCAACTTGTTGGTGGGAATCTACAGAAAGATTATTACTTGGACCAGATATGGTTAGACAAACGTCCGAAAAGATTGACCTCATTCGATGGCGGATGAAGACAGCTCAAGATAGGCAGAAGTCCTATGCAGACAAGAGAAGGACTGACATCGAATTTGAAGTAGGAGACTTAGTTTTTGCTAAAATATCACCTTGGAGGAATGTGGTTCGCTTCGGATCGGTAAGGAAGTTAGCACCTAGGTTTATGGGACCATTTCCCATAACCGAGAGGATTGGCCAGATGGCTTATAGAGTAAAGCTCCCAAAAAATCTACCAGGCATTCGTGATGTTTCCATGTTTCCCATCTGTGGAAGTGCCTGCATGACACCGCAAAAGTCATAGAGCCAAGTATATTAGAGGAAATGGAAGTAGAACGGGAGGCGACAGTCAAGCAAGTTCCATCCCATGTTCTTGGATCAGAAGTTAAGAGACTAAGCAATAAAGAGATCATGTTGCTAAAGGTTCAAAGGGGAGATAACCCAGAGGATGCGACTTGGGAGACCAAAGATAAGATTAGTGCTTTGTACCCTTTCCTTTTCGAGGGTATGTCCTTAACTCCTCTTTCCAAAGCTTTATCGGTGGTTATTTCTATCATTTGAGTATATCTTATCCATAGTATTTTTCAACCTTTAGATAGGAATCCTATGGATGTAAACATGTGTTTAAAACATGTTATGTTTGATAGATGCAAGTGGATGGAAGTGTTTACTAGTGGTTGCCTGTGGACGCATATACACACATTTTAAGCACTAGATCGACCCAAACACTCTCATACTGCATATGGATGTGTGTGCATTTTCTTTTCTTTTATGGATGGAAATGGATGAGTTAGCTTATGGATGTTGCACTTGGATGAATGAGTGTGCACACATATAGAACTCACATGTTATAATAGGATTATTTGCATACATATTGGATTCATGGCACTAACATACACTGCATTAAGGGGGACAACTGAATCAGTAGACCGCCTAATTTTCGCATTAGTATTGGGACATATACACAAACCTTTTCATATATTCATACAAGCATTAGAAATCTTTGAGGACAATGGATGCTAGTGATTGATGGATGAGTAGATGGATGATGGATGGTAGGATATGCATTCTTCACAACTTGGAGATTTTAGGGACGAAATCCTTTAAGTAGGGGGGAATGCAACACCTCGTAATTTTGTTAACATTAAAGAGGATAAATTGAATAATAATTAATTTAATATTCAGAATTAAGGAAAACAGATTGTGCCATTACATCCATCTCGAAATTCTGGTCAAGATAGACATTTGGTTTGCGTAAAACGGACATCATATGGAGAAGTTATGAGGGTTTTAAGTTTGTACATGTGTAGAAAGAATATATATATATATACACATATATGAGTCATATAGGAGTCATATATAAGTCACAACCTTATCTAGAACAATTCAAATTTGAAAAAGGAAAAGAGGCAGCAGATTTCCCGCTCTAGGGGTCGAACCCCCTAGAGGGGTGTCGACACCAGGGTCTACCCACCCATAGGGGTGTAGACACCCCTAGGGCTGAGGTGGCAGCCGGTTTCAGAGGGTTTGGCAGCTATATATACGTGGTCATTTCTCTTTTTTTCTTTATTAAGAATTCATGGTGGCCAAACTCTGTCGGTGTCTGAACTGAATCTGTTTTCTTCTACAACCATCAATTTTGCAAATCAAATCTAGAGATTCAAGATCCATTCTTTCTCTATTTTCTAATCCTAACACTGTGAGTTTCTAGTTGCTTTTAGATTTGATTACTTAAAAGTAAATATGACACGACTATGACTTGGATTTGTTCATATTATATCAGATCCATTGTAAATCATGAACACATGACATTCTGAATTGGTTAGGATTTGGATCAAAATCTCTATCTTGTTGGATCTATTGTAACCTTTGTGGCATTCTATGATTTGTGATAGATCCATTTTAACTATTGATCTAAATCTCTATCTTGTTATATCTATTATAACTTCTATGACATGCCATGATATGAAACTTAAACCTTATTTGTGCAGATCCACTTTTAAACCATTGGATCTAAATTATGTGGACATTTGAATTATTAATCAGATCTAGTTTATCACCTTGTGCTTATCATATTAGATCTAAACCAGTTGGACATCTAATTTGTTAATTTAGATCTAGTTATGCTTATTGTGACATCACAATTATGTTAGGAATCAATTGATTACCACTAGATCATCAGTTTTATGCCTATATGTTTACCTTATCACCATGCTGGTTTATGTATATGCTAAGTTATGTTAGAACATTCACATTTGTCATATTCCTATTATTTTTCCCTTTTATTGTTTATGACTAGGCTTTTATCAAGCTTAGGCATGCTGCCGATTTTATGAGCGCGCTAGTTAGGGAACAAGGTAAAAAGGGTTAATATGGACATAATTTGAATATAAACATCATTACGCATATAAATCAAATTATTGGAAAAAATGGGACATAATCACCGATAAAGACATAATTAAGAATTGGATTAGAATTAATTGTCTAATAATTACAATTAGGAATTGTAATTGCGCTTTGACACAAGGTTAGGTTGCATTAGTGGTGGAAGTCTGCCCGGACCCGACCGGAATATCCAACAGCCACTAATGTTGAACCAAATGTGAGAGGTCTAAGTGTGCAAATACTAATTGGGCTAAGACATGAGGTTAGCCCGACTGTGGAATAAGACTGCTCGGACCCGACTGGGATATCCAACATCCACAAGTTGTAGGCCTAGTGTGGGAGGTCTAGCCCATTATAAACCACAAATGGACATGGTAATAAATTGGACTAGTTAACCAAATCTAATCCATAGGGATTGTATGATTATGAACTAAAGTTAGGTTTAAGTAAAAATTGATTAAACAGTGGGTGGGTTAAGTAAATTTGAGGAGGTGGGTACTATTTACATATAGGCCCACGAACTTAACCCAATAAGGTTATGTAATTAAAGACGCCTAGTGGTATACATAACCGGTGGAAAATATAAAGTTATGTAATTAAAGACACATATTAGGGTAAGAATAACTAGTGGAAATGAATAGGGTTATGTAATTACAGATGCCTAGTGGTATATAGTCAATGAAAACCTAGTGGGGGATACAAGATAAAGGGGAGAGCTTGTATTATATTGTGTGGGACCCATTTTTGTCAGTAACCTAGAGTAAGTATCAAAACATGTACTCCGTTCTAGGTTGGAGAAGGGGCATGCTTACTGGGCTGATTGCAAGAGTTCCAAACGTGGAGGATGGTGTGGGCGGCGCAAACCGACAGGGCCATGTGCGTGCATGAGCCGGGCAGAGGGGGATAAGATGACCGTGACACCTGTAGATATGGGGTTGTGCATATCAGTGAGGGGTTGCCACTTTAGGACATGATACATCCTACCGTAGGGCCGACACGGAGTATCTACGGATTAGGGCGCTGATCGATTAGGGTAGTAGTTATGGTATATTTGGACGTATGCCCATGTTTACCACCTTGAAGTGTAAGGGCTCGCCTCATTCTAGTTATACTAGTAAAAGTGCTGAGTAATCAATAGGAAAGCATACACACCATATCCTGTCTACCTTGTCACACCTGCCATTTATGTGGTGATCTCTCTTATCCACTTTATATGCCTGTCATCCTACTTTTATTATTTTACTTGCTAAAAGTCACTAGACTCGCTAGACTTTCTGTTTGACCCTTTTTGTTTCTCCTTCTTTCTTCCGTCCCCCCCTAAGGTTCTCGGGGAGGAAACACTCAGGCTTGACCGTGATTCTTCTTACTTTTGCTAGAGCTGCTGATATGTATGGCCCAAGCTCATATCCTTGTGCTAAGGCTATATTTTGTTCTTGGGGAATTTTACTTCTTTTATGTACTCTGATTTTTTTTGAAGTACAACACAGTAGCTTTTATGTTGTAATGGACTTTTATTTTTCAGACATGTGATGTTTTTGGACCACCGTATCTTATGATAAATAAAAATTTTATTATGTTGTTATTCTATATATCTGTCTTGTAATATTCTGTGTCTGTTTACCTATAACGCTTCACGAAACTTAATGCATTCCCTTTGTGAGTGACATTAGCGGACGTGGGGTGTCACTGTTAAATGCAGCATTTGGGTTGTCATAATAACGGTTTACATAACATCCCTTTTAACCCAAGTAAGTGTGATTTTGGAAATATAATAACAAATTTTTCCTAACTATTAGAAACGAAAGGTTTCATGGAAAGGATTAGTAATTGGAAATGTTTTCCAATTATAAATAGAAGTATTTTCTAAGTATAGAAAATAAAAAAATAAAAAATATGGAAATGTTTTCCAAGTATGTGTAGAATGCAAAGTGGGTGTGGAAAATAGCTGGGTAAATTTTTTTTTTTTTTTGGCATAGCCGGTCGGCTTTTATAGTGATCTGTAACACTCTTTTATTATGACTAGTAATAAAATTACCATATAGTACATGTGACTATAGTTTGCAGTCGGCTGATTCGGTTTTTAAGGTGGACCGTCCACCGCTTACGGAATTTATAGTGTTCTGTTCACTCTACCCAGACATGCTTAAGGCACTAGAGCTTGCTAATACACTAGGCTACAATAAAAATTCTACACATAGTAGAGAGTTACATACGTTGACAATAGTACTAATTAAAACAATACAAAGTACACCAGGTACACAGTACAGCCAAAAGTAATATGTAGCATTGTGTAAACGTGAGATGTCATAAGCGGCAACAGGCAGCTCCATGTTTTGAGTTGGCAGTAACTTATCACATCCAAGAGAGGGCCATAGTAGAATGCTATCACAAGTTAGGATATTCAATTGCAGCAGCTGTTGGAAGGCCAAGAGATCTTTAACCCAAACTGACCGGTTCGAGCAAAAGCTTCCATATGTGCCAAAGTGGATCGAGAATCAAAATGTACCAAACCCCAACACTACAACAAAGAAACAAAACTGGCGAATTACATATCGTAAAACCTAGATCCAAGTGATGACGACAAATTCATCAATCATCCACGTTAAAGAAACTCAACTGAAAATCTTAATAACACCACTGACTTAAATAATAAAACAACAACAATTCGAATTTTACCTTCACTACAAAATCAAAACCCCAATAGACGAACCAACAGAAAGCACACAAGTTAACCAAGCCATTAAAAAGAAGCTCACTGAGCAAGAGACAGTGCACTCATCTCCATACCCACGTTTACTAAAAAATCAGTCCATGTGTGGGTACAGAAAAGAAACTCAGCAGATCAAAAATGAACCAGGAGGCTGAAAATGGTGTGTCGCGATAGCATGGTAGGGTAAGATGCTGATGCAACAGCAAAAACACTACGTTGGGCTAGACATTCCAAGGCTAAGCAAGTCGAAACCAAATCTAGGATATAGATCTAGCCACCATGCATGACAGGGAGAGGTAAGCCTTAGCGGTTTCGGGAATTAAAGCTGAGGAAATGAGGTTATGGGGTGGAGTTCGAGCAAGGTAAATAGCTTAAGGTCTGAAAAGACAGATATGAAAAATGGTCTGATGAATACCCATGCATGCATAAGCTAGGAGTAAAGAGGAGATTAAAGAAGTTGGTTGAGTCGGATTTGTGGTGGTGAGCGAGTGGTTGATGAGAGAGAGATGAGAGCGAAGAAAGGGCAGAAGAAAAAATAAACCTAGATTCCATTAACGGGTGTTCACCCAAGCCTCATTGTTTCGAATATGCAGCAAGCACTTGTGTCTTGTTAAAGAGATTTAATAATGAATATTAGGAAGAATTAATTAATGAAATATTAATTAAAAAGGGCTCAATGATTATTTGGTGTTAATCAATAGTATTCCCTTTGGGAATAAGATCTTTGGATGAATGTTTGTTTCTTCGATAGTTAAATAACCGTCTATTGAAGTATTGGCCAATTTATTGTCATTGTTGTCAATATAGAGAGACCAATTGGATTTATTATTTGAAAACCACTCCGTATTAGCATAAGCATTGCGAATCTGATTATTTGTAGATAATGGAAGATGAAGTAAAGTGCAAGGGCTTTTCCTGTTAATCCTATGTAGAAATTTCCTAAGATGGATCAATGAAAATTGTTCCGTCGGTTTGTCCAGTCTCAGGACAATGTATATGGACAGAAGTTTGACAGAGTATTTCCAAACAGTCACGTATGTTGATTTCTTCAAACGTACCATAGTTGGTGACGGAGAAGGAAACTTCTCTGAGCTTAACACCTAGTGTATTTTTGAAGAAATTAAATACTGATTTGACAGATCTGACGATGTGGCATTCAAAGCTGATGTGATGTTCTGAAAAGTGATTGTGACCTCATGCCTCATCAATCGGGAAATGAATGAAATCGGGCAGGCATCATGGCTATGTGGATCATTCCAATTAGGGTGTATTATCACCGTTTAGAAAAAACTCTTTTGTTCCTTCTTATGTCTAATCTATATGTTTACGTTAAACGGTTGCTGATCACAATCGTGAGTGAAAATATATTTGATACACTAAAGTTGAATGAGTGGTCGGTCATGTGTGGCCCGGTTGTAAGATGTTCTTGTTGAACTCCAATGCATCGTCTCTTTATTACACTGATCAGAAGGTGGTCCCATACCTTATCATGATTGAAAATCCATTCTCCAACAAGCGTCGCGGTTTTGATTATAACTACGTATGTGGAGCGTGCAATGCAAGCGTTCCACTATATTACTATTTATTTCATTTAGAAACTATTATAATATCAAAAGAGTTTTAATACAAAGGATATTTTGGGTTATCGTTAGGTGAAAACCATCTGTGTTTATGTATGGATTGGTCTTAAGATTATCTTTTGTTTCAAAAGGATTTTTCAAAGTAAATTAAGTGGTTGGGGTTTACTCACACTAGTCCCATGACTGACCCAGAGTTTATTTGTTTTGTTTGACCCTAAACTCTTAGGTGCTCAAATTTGTATGGACAGTCAAGTAGTTCAGGTGTTTAAAGATATACTTGGTAGAGCTTGGAGCAGTAGGATTCAGCTTTTGATATCTACTGTTTTATTTTTGCTGTAATGTATTGTGTTATATTGTGATGATGATATGTATATATGGTACAAAATTTTGCATTTAAAAGATGTTATATATATAATATTTTAATCCGCTGTGATGTGTGATTATGTGTTGTTATTTCTATTCATCTTCTAACTTTTTCTTCTTTATTCATAATGATTCATATTTCTGTGCAATTTGGGTTGGGTGTGCGGAATATTTTGATAACTCAAAGAATATGGAAATTCTGATCGCTGTAGTTGGTATTAGAGCTTAGTTTGAGAGAATACAAAGGCTTTATTGGGATTTACCCATTTGAGATAGGGTCGTTAGTACCCTAGAATGAGTTGAGTGTATTCATACGAGATCGCGTATTTGTTAGTTGATATTAAAAAAAATATTGTGTTGCCTTATCTATTGAGTGGCTTATGAATTCTGGTCGAACTGTAGGATGCCATGACATCGATAGGAATTTCTAAACACTTGAATTGAAAAATTCAACATAATATTGGTTTTTAGTGTGTAAATGAAATAATTTTACCCAAAATTATATTTTGTTATAAAAGGAATAATTTTCAGAAATTATTTTAGTGCATGGATGAGTTGGCTGCCATGATTATAATCGATTATAAAATGAAATGGATATATATATATAACCAAATAGAATTTGTATATGACTGAAATATACAAATGAGATGAATCAAAGTTGGATTCAAACTAGAATTTGGAATTTTAACCCTGGATGTATGGAAAATGTTTTTCTTAAAGAATATAAGTAATTTAGCATTACTTTGGGAGGATTTGAATGAAACCATTTTTAAATGGACTTTGAAAGTGATAAAGCACTAAACTCACTTCAATCGCCGGAAAATAATTCTGATGATAACTGCAGCATCATTAGCATTCATTTTCGAGTTTCTATGTAACGACCCGGCGGATTTCGGCCCGGAAAATCGACATAAATACCTTTACTGTAATCATGCCGATCCTCCAAGCACCGAAACACTGGATAGTTATTAGAAAGAATTTAGAGGGTGAGATAAGAAAGAAAGAAATATTAGAATAGAAGAAGAAGAAGAAGAAACACCACACAGAGTCTCACATCGCAGCGGAACAAAATATAATACAGAAATAATCCTTATTTAAAACTTTTAAAATACTTACATTATCAGAGTACACATCTGGACAGTGATAATAATCTGTCCTCATATAACACACAGCGGAATAGTAATATCATACGTCTGGACTCTTCCAGCTCGTCTCTTCACAGCAGTAGATAACCTGAACCTGTACAACCCGGCCTAACCCGAGCATTTACAAAACACCGGGTCAGTCTGGTGAACCAGAGTGAGATAAACTCGCACAGCAATAAGGGTGAATCATCCCATCATGATTTTAGAGTTCAAAAACCTTTTCGAAAGAAAAGGATAATCGTAAGACCAAATCCACACATAAATACAGACGGTTTTTACCTTACGATAACCCAAAACATTTTTGAAACCAATATCTTGTCTGATATTATAATAATGTCTAAATACAAGTAAATAGAAATCTAGTGGAACGCTTGCATCTCACGCTCCACATATATAGTATACAATCAAAACTCGCAGGCGCTTATTGGGAATTGGATTCCGACTTGACAAGGTATGGGTCCACCTTCCGATAGTGTATCTCTAGAGACGAATACACTGGGTTCAACAAGAACTTCTTGCAACCCGGCCCTCACATGACCGACCACTCATTTCGCTTGAGTGTATCGAATGTATACCACCGACGGTTGGGATCAGCAACCGTCTCCCGACAAGGGACAGCATCGAAACATAGATTTAAGAAGCAAATAGGATTTCCTCTAGATAGGTGATCATACACCCTAATGGGAGCGACCCACATAGCCATGCTGCCTGCCCGATTTTTGTCATTTCCCGGTTGATGAGGCTTGAGGCCAGAATTAACTCTTGATATCTGGTCGCCATTTACTTTGAATGCCACATCGTCAGATCCGTCAGATATCACTAATTGACGTCCACAAAAATACTCTAGCCGAAAGCTAGAGAACGGCAAATCTCCGCCAACAACTATCGTACGTTTGAAGAAATCAACGTACGTGATCCTTTGGAAATACTCTGTCAGACATTCGTCCATATACGTCATCCAGGGACAGGATGAACCGAAGGCACTCTCCTACTGCATCCATATAGGAATCACCCCATGGATCAGCAGCGAGAAGTCCTTGCAACCCGTAGATTCCAACCACGACAGAATCACAACTTATCTCTACTTGCCAGGCAGAGAACATTAGTGGTCCTTCCGTTTATGAAGATCCACGGTCTTCAATGCTCCATCTCGATCATCTTCTGAGATCTTCACGTATTTGTTGGTTGGAATGGTTTTCGAATATAAATTCGATCCCGGTCTTTCCGTACCAACACTCGTATTGGTCAGATTTGATAGTCGGTGTTTTAACTATCAAAATACTCGGTGTTTTCAAACATGACACTCCAATGAGTTCACTGGTTCAGTATTCTGCATCATTTGGCCTTTAATAAACTGATTTGCTTTTGTCAAATTAAAACTTCTAACTCCTTTAAATATTCAAAATTACGATATTTGAATAATTCTAATTGATTAATTAACATTCGTCTTAACTCCATTCGCTTGACTCTAGATCACAGCGATCACAATGGTTACGCCTGATTCCCTCAGGAAACATCCGACCGCCGTAGGCTATCTGCAGCCCTGCGAATTACGCTAGCAGTCGTACGAAATGGCAACTTAGCCCAATAATTATGTTTGGCTAATTCTATCTCGAATAAATATATTCAATTTCCCATTTTGAAATTTCATTTAAAATTCTCCTTTTTACTAGATCTCGTTTTCAAATAACGTTAATGTAAAATTAACGTCTTAACACTTTGAAACTTATTTACATGTTTTGGTTTATCTTAAACCCTTTTATCGAAATCTCCTTCGACTTAATTCAAATGATTAAGCAATTTTTAACTCAAGCTCTCATTCTCGCTTAAAATTCCTTCTATAACTTCGTTATAAAACTTAGGTTTTAAAATAAAACCTATTCATGAACCCCTCATTCCGCTTGATAAAATAATTACCCAAGCTAAACCATTTCTTATTTCCATACTTATCAATCTGATTAACTTTCTAAAATCACTTAATAATAAATCAAAGTCTTAAATAAGTAACTATTCATTTATTTCTCTTTATATAACTTTTATTCAAAATAGTATTCAAAAATCTATTTCTAGTTATAAAATAAATTTTATAACTGCATCTCTATCGATTTACCTGACGGTGAATCAATATCTGTAACCTGATTGATTTTTAAAGGCCATACTCTGCCAAACACTTAACCAATATCACCTATTGGTTCAAACCAAACAGATGTTGAATGTTCAATTAATAATCAACCATCAAATCAATCACACAAACAGATCAGTTCATATATGATCATATGAAAATAAATAATACATTTGAGGAATCCGGTTGGATCCCTCCAACCTGTTCTTCCCTGTATTCAAATGGTTTTTCTCAAATCAGACGGTTCAGTTTGTTTAACTGATAAATTAAATAACGACCATTTAACATCAACCATAAGCAATTCAAACAATGCAACCATTTAAAACATGTTTATAAATAAACATGACCAACCAAGGTGAGTCACCTTTATTGGAACCAATCGTTAAAAATAACGATTTGGTATTTCACTGAAATTAAACATAGTTTAATTTCATCGGTTAAATCAACAAACAATTGTATAACTAGCAAAATAGTCAACCATTGGCAAGCAGAGTACACAAAATAAAAACACCCAATTTATATAAAATATAAAAAGGGTAACTGAGTGAGTTTAACTCACCTGGATTGGTTGGGTCGTTGAACACCGGCTTTTCAATTAAATTAAACATCGTTTAATTTAATTAAAAATTATTCTTGCATCCAGTCCTGCCCGATCCTGCTCCATCACGAAGCCCCCGTCTCTACGGTTCCAACGAACCCAACTGTGCTTTAAACTGATAACGTATACGGAAAATATCGTATAAACAAGGGGATAAGGTAATTTAATTATTTTGAAACTTAAATTTAAAAACAAAAAGGTTTGGGCCTTTACCCATCGTTCAGCCCGCTTAACCAAAGCCTACTTATCAACGTGAAACCCCTATCACCCGTAACCCTCCCTTCATTTGTCAGCCGCCTCCAAAATTTCCAGAGAAAGAAAAAAAATGGAAACCCTAATGCCCAAATCGGATCCCCTTCACCTTTCTTGCTTCGGCTATGTCGGAGATCACTGCTTCGCAACCCCCCCATGGCATCAGACCTTCGACGATCAACCTCCGCTTTGCCAAACACCACCGAGCCTCTCGTCAATGAAGCAGCTTCCTACAACATCAACTACAGAACAACCCGAGACTCCCCCTCGTCTTCGAGCAACTACGGTTCGTCATCAACAATCGAGGCTTCAAATTTGAAGCTTTCGGCCAAACCCTAGACTAGCGGTTCCGACAAAACATCAGTGGATCCCTCATCTCCAAGCTAAGTTTTCTACTCAGTTTTTGTTTCTTCGTTTTCATTTCGATAGTATTTTAAACAGTTTTCTTCTGTTTACTGTATTTGTTTGTGTGTGTTCTGGAGTGAGAAACACCCTTATGTGACTGTGTATTTATAGTTGTAGTTGATCTTAGATAACAACAACGTCCATCACAATTGTCATAGGTAGATTCAGCTACCATATCTTTAGGTCGATTGTTTTTCTTCTCCTCTTGGTTTGTGTGTACTGATGATCGGACATGTGATGGCTGCGTGAAAATTTTATAGAGATTTTTGTTGAGTTAAAAATTGAATTCCCATTTCTGTTGGTCTGTTCGAAAAATAGTGATTGAACCCGTATAGATTTGGTGGGATTTTGGCTATGACTTGTCTATTATACAGATTTTTGAGACTATAAATTTTGCGTTGGATTATGTATTCGAGATTGATTTCATACATACATATATATGAATATATATGTTAGCAGATCTGCCTAGCTTGGTTGTATACAGATTTTTCCTTACTTTAGCATGTGCCTTGAACTGGTAGGATTTGATGTATGCGTGTACCTACAAATCTGTGTTTACCAGTTACCCATTGTACAGTTTTCCTTAGCTGTTCACCTCTATACAGCCTTGATATATGACTATACATATACATCTATGTATTGTACTGTCCTTAGCTGTTTCTATTACTTTTTCTTAGCTGTCCTTTTATCTTTTTGTACCTAGTTGGTTTTTTTTTTCTAATGGAAAATCTTCTTATTGTTATAGGAAAGGAACTAGACAAGAGCGAGGCCTACAAGGAAGATAGTGGTATCCATTCGGCTTTTCATTGGACAGAGAATTTATTTATATTTTGTATTGTACCAACGGTTATGTACAAGTTTATTTAGTTTCCCTTTTGTATGCACATTTGTACATCAATGCTATAGATAATATGTTGTTTTTAAATAAAATTTCAGTTTTAAGTATTTCGGTTTTACATTTGTGCATACATGTTTATGGAGCTACTTTTATGTATTCATTTACGCTGTGTACTGTTTGTTTTAGTTTACAAGGTTGGTAAATGAATTGTCCTTACTTTGTTTTATTTTCTTCTTTTAGTTTTACATTTGATGGTGTATATATATGTATACACACACACAGCTACATGAGGTATGGTTTAAGAATATAAATTGTGTTAAGATGGGTCTAATATTTTAAATCTTCTATGATCTCGATACAAGTTAGGTTATGTTTTAAATGACTAACTCATCGATAATAAATTTATACCATTGTGATAAAACAAACATCTTCCATACAGTATAAAATTTTAAATCTCAACAATTAATGGTCTGGGTTTTAAAACGATTTTTTTTTTCTATATAAAAATCCCTTTATATTTATAATATAAAACGCTATAAATTCAAAACAGTTCTACAGCGATTATTGAAAATTTAAATTAGCCAAACCTCGTTTTTAACCAACGATTTAAATATTAAAACTCATTAATATTTCAAATACAATAATAAATTAAATATTTTACTGTCAAAAACATGGGATGTTACATTCTTCCCCCCTTAAAATAATTTCGTCCTCGAAATTGCTAAGGTAAGAATGAACGTTATAAAGTACCTCCTCTGTACGGCTCAATCAGTACAACTCCAACTCGCCTTTCTGGGCCTTCTCCACTTCAAAAGAAAATAAAACAGCCAAGCGGCTTGCCAAATAGGCTCATAAATCACCAAACCCATATAAAATAAACGTGTACCTTTTTGTCGGGCATAACATCATATCTTTTCCATCTGCTACCCTGTCAGCATATATAAATGCATTTCCAAACGAAATTCCAATTTTATCCTCAAAACCAAATCCTTCATGCGTCCAAGCCAAATTCCATTCTTGACTTAATTTCCATCCATCATCAATTTCAACTCTTATCTTACCAACCCAATATCATTTCAGATTCCTGTCTCCAATTCAAAATCTGATTCTACTTGATATGTCATATCCCGATTCAATTTCCAGTTAATTGGTATCAATTCAATTCATATTTGCTTTTCCAATTTCTATTTAAATTTTGTTCAACAATTTCCTGGGAGTTTTAAAACAGTTTAGCTCTTTCAAGAAAATCAAATATTCCTTTTTCAGGATTCAAAGCAATTCAAAACAAAATCTTTGGTAGTAATCCGTCACTTACCACTCGAAAATGAACACCGATAATGGCGCGCACATCATCGGAATCTATTTTCCAGCTATCGAAGTGAGTTCAATACTATATCACTTATCAAAATCATATTCAAACATTTTCATTTTGAAATCTATTTCAAATACCAAACACAATGCTTGTAAACCAATTTAAAATCTCCCAGGATTTTAAAAATCTCATATATTCAATCCAAGTTTATTTACAACACCTTTCCCACTTTTGGGAATTTTAATTCCAATTCTGATTTTAATTCCAGATTTAATTCATCTGTTTTCATTTTATACGAATTCTAATTGGTTATTTATATAACCTTTTTAATTATAACCAAGCAACACATCCAATATACTATAATACTTCAAATGTTAATCATTCTTTTATATTCAAATACCATTTGGGTAAAATTATTTCACTTACCCTCTTTCAAAAACATACTGTGTCGAATTATTCTATTCAAGAGTTTAGAAACACTTATTGACACAGTTTGCATTACTGTATCGACCAGAATTCATAAACTACTCGACAGACCAATCAACACAATATAAACAGTTTTTATATCAATTTACAAATACGCGCTCATATATATATACACTCAAACTCAATCTAGGGTATTACTAACCCCATCTCTACTGAGTCACGCCACAGAGCCAAGGTACTTACTTAACCTTCAGCTCTGATACCACTGTAACGACCCGGCGGATTTCGGCCCGGAAAATCGACATAAATACCTTTACTGTAATCATGCCGATCCTCCAAGCACCGAAACACTGGATAGTTATTAGAAAGAATTTAGAGGGTGAGATAAGAAAGAAAGAAATATTAGAATAGAAGAAGAAGAAGAAACACCACACAGAGTCTCACATCGCAGCGGAACAAAATATAATACAGAAATAATCCTTATTTAAAACTTTTAAAATACTTACATTATCAGAGTACACATCTGGACAGTGATAATAATCTGTCCTCATATAACACACAGCGGAATAGTAATATCATACGTCTGGACTCTTCCAGCTCGTCTCTTCACAGCAGTAGATAACCTGAACCTGTACAACCCGGCCTAACCCGAGCATTTACAAAACACCAGGTCAGTCTGGTGAACCAGAGTGAGATAAACTCGCACAGCAATAAGGGTGAATCATCCCATCATGATTTTAGAGTTCAAAAACCTTTTCGAAAGAAAAGGATAATCGTAAGACCAAATCCACACATAAATACAGACGGTTTTTACCTTACGATAACCCAAAACATTTTTGAAACCAATATCTTGTCTGATATTATAATAATGTCTAAATACAAGTAAATAGAAATCTAGTGGAACGCTTGCATCTCACGCTCCACATATATAGTATACAATCAAAACTCGCAGGCGCTTATTGGGAATTGGATTCCGACTTGACAAGGTATGGGTCCACCTTCCGATAGTGTATCTCTAGAGACGAATACACTGGGTTCAACAAGAACTTCTTGCAACCCGGCCCTCACATGACCGACCACTCATTTCGCTTGAGTGTATCGAATGTATACCACCAACGGTTGGGATCAGCAACCGTCTCCCGACAAGGGACAGCATCGAAACATAGATTTAAGAAGCAAATAGGATTTCCTCTAGATAGGTGATCATACACCCTAATGGGAGCGACCCACATAGCCATGCTGCCTGCCCGATTTTTGTCATTTCCCGGTTGATGAGGCTTGAGGCCAGAATTAACTCTTGATATCTGGTCGCCATTTACTTTGAATGCCACATCGTCAGATCCGTCAGATATCACTAATTGACGTCCACAAAAATACTCTAGCCGAAAGCTAGAGAACGGCAAATCTCCGCCAACAACTATCGTACGTTTGAAGAAATCAACGTACGTGATCCTTTGGAAATACTCTGTCAGACATTCGTCCATATACGTCATCCAGGGACAGGATGAACCGAAGGCACTCTCCTACTGCATCCATATAGGAATCACCCCATGGATCAGCAGCGAGAAGTCCTTGCAACCCGTAGATTCCAACCACGACAGAATCACAACTTATCTCTACTTGCCAGGCAGAGAACATTAGTGGTCCTTCCGTTTATGAAGATCCACGGTCTTCAATGCTCCATCTCGATCATCTTCTGTGATCTTCACGTATTTGTTGGTTGGAATGGTTTTCGAATATAAATTCGATCCCGGTCTTTCCGTACCAACACTCGTATTGGTCAGATTTGATAGTCGGTGTTTTAACTATCAAAATACTCGGTGTTTTCAAACATGACACTCCAATGAGTTCACTGGTTCAGTATTCTGCATCATTTGGCCTTTAATAAACTGATTTGCTTTTGTCAAATTAAAACTTCTAACTCCTTTAAATATTCAAAATTACGATATTTGAATAATTCTAATTGATTAATTAACATTCGTCTTAACTCCATTCGCTTGACTCTAGATCACAGCGATCACAATGGTTACGCCTGATTCCCTCAGGAAACATCCGACTGCCGTAGGCTATCTGCAGCCCTGTGAATTACGCTAGCAGTCGTACGAAATGGCAACTTAGCCCAATAATTATGTTTGGCTAATTCTATCTCGAATAAATATATTCAATTTCCCATTTTGAAATTTCATTTAAAATTCTCCTTTTTACTAGATCTCGTTTTCAAATAACGTTAATGTAAAATTAACGTCTTAACACTTTGAAACTTATTTACATGTTTTGGTTTATCTTAAACCCTTTTATCGAAATCTCCTTCGACTTAATTCAAATGATTAAGCAATATTTTACTCAAGCTCTCATTCTCGCTTAAAATTCCTTCTATAACTTCGTTATAAAACTTAGGTTTTAAAATAAAACCTATTCATGAACCCCTCATTCCGCTTGATAAAATAATTACCCAAGCTAAACCATTTCTTATTTCCATACTTATCAATCTGATTAACTTTCTAAAATCACTTAATAATAAATCAAAGTCTTAAATAAGTAACTATTCATTTATTTCTCTTTATATAACTTTTATTCAAAATAGTATTCAAAAATCTATTTCTAGTTATAAAATAAATTTTATAACTGCATCTCTATCGATTTACCTGACGGTGAATCAATATCTGTAACCTGATTGATTTTTAAAGGCCATACTCTGCCAAACACTTAACCAATATCACCTATTGGTTCAAACCAAACAGATGTTGAATGTTCAATTAATAATCAACCATCAAATCAATCACACAAACAGATCAGTTCATATATGATCATATGAAAATAAATAATACATTTGAGGAATCCGGTTGGATCCCTCCAACCTGTTCTTCCCTGTATTCAAATGGTTTTTCTCAAATCAGACGGTTCAGTTTGTTTAACTGATAAATTAAATAACGACCATTTAACATCAACCATAAGCAATTCAAACAATGCAACCATTTAAAACATGTTTATAAATAAACATGACCAACCAAGGTGAGTCACCTTTATTGGAACCAATCGTTAAAAATAACGATTTGGTATTTCACTGAAATTAAACATAGTTTAATTTCATCGGTTAAATCAACAAACAATTGTATAACTAGCAAAATAGTCAACCATTGGCAAGCAGAGTACACAAAATAAAAACACCCAATTTATATAAAATATAAAAAGGGTAACTGAGTGAGTTTAACTCACCTGGACTGGTTGGGTCGTTGAACACCGGCTTTTCAATTAAATTAAACATCGTTTAATTTAATTAAAAATTATTCTTGCATCCAGTCCTGCCCGATCCTGCTCCATCACGAAGCCCCCGTCTCTACGGTTCCAACGAACCCAACTGTGCTTTAAACTGATAACGTATACGGAAAATATCGTATAAACAAGGGGATAAGGTAATTTAATTATTTTGAAACTTAAATTTAAAAACAAAAAGGTTTGGGCCTTTACCCATCGTTCAGCCCGCTTAACCCAAGCCTACTTATCAACGTGAAACCCCTATCACCCGTAACCCTCCCTTCATTTGTCAGCCGCCTCCAAAATTTCCAGAGAAAGAAAAAAAATGGAAACCCTAATGCCCAAATCGGATCCCCTTCACCTTTCTTGCTTCGGCTATGTCGGAGATCACTGCTTCGCAACCCCCCCATGGCATCAGACCTTCGACGATCAACCTCCGCTTTGCCAAACACCACCGAGCCTCTCGTCAATGAAGCAGCTTCCTACAACATCAACTACAGAACAACCCGAGACTCCCCCTCGTCTTCGAGCAACTACGGTTCGTCATCAACAATCGAGGCTTCAAATTTGAAGCTTTCGGCCAAACCCTAGACTAGCGGTTCCGACAAAACATCAGTGGATCCCTCATCTCCAAGCTAAGTTTTCTACTCAGTTTTTGTTTCTTCGTTTTCATTTCGATAGTATTTTAAACAGTTTTCTTCTGTTTACTGTATTTGTTTGTGTGTGTTCTGGAGTGAGAAACACCCTTATGTGACTGTGTATTTATAGTTGTAGTTGATCTTAGATAACAACAACGTCCATCACAATTGTCATAGGTAGATTCGGCTACCATATCTTTAGGTCGATTGTTTTTATTCTCCTCTTGGTTTGTGTGTACTGGTGATCGGACATGTGATGGCTGCGTGAAAATTTTATAGAGATTTTTGTTGAGTTAAAAATTGAATTCCCATTTCTGTTGGTCTGTTCGAAAAATAGTGATTGAACCCGTATAGATTTGGTGGGATTTTGGCTATGACTTGTCTATTATACAGATTTTTGAGACTATAAATTTTGCGTTGGATTATGTATTCGAGATTGATTTCATACATACATATATATGAATATATATGTTAGCAGATCTGCCTAGCTTGGTTGTATACAGATTTTTCCTTACTTTAGCATGTGCCTTGAACTGGTAGGATTTGATGTATGCGTGTACCTACAAATCTGTGTTTACCAGTTACCCATTGTACAGTTTTCCTTAGCTGTTCACCTCTATATAGCCTTGATATATGACTATACATATACATCTATGTATTGTACTGTCCTTAGCTGTTTCTATTACTTTTTCTTAGCTGTCCTTTTATCTTTTTGTACCTAGTTGGGTTTTTTTTTCTAATGGAAAATCTTCTTATTGTTATAGGAAAGGAACTAGACAAGAGCGAGGCCTACAAGGAAGATAGTGGTATCCATTCGGCTTTTCATTGGACAGAGAATTTATTTATATTTTGTATTGTACCAACTGTTATGTACAAGTTTAATTAGTTTCCCTTTTGTATGCACATTTGTACATCAATGCTATAGATAATATGTTGTTTTTAAATAAAATTTCAGTTTTAAGTATTTCGGTTTTACATTTGTGCATACATGTTTATGGAGCTACTTTTATGTATTCATTTACGCTGTGTACTGTTTGTTTTAGTTTACAAGGTTGGTAAATGAATTGTCCTTACTTTGTTTTATTTTCTTCTTTTAGTTTTACATTTGATGGTGTATATATATGTATACACACACACAGCTACATGAGGTATGGTTTAAGAATATAAATTGTGTTAAGATGGGTCTAATATTTTAAATCTTCTATGATCTCGATACAAGTTAGGTTAAGTTTTAAATGACTAACTCATCGATAATAAATTTATACCATTGTGATAAAACAAACATCTTCCATACAGTATAAAATTTTAAAACTCAACAATTAATGGTCTGGGTTTTAAAACGATTTTTTTTTTCTATATAAAAATCCCTTTATATTTATAATATAAAACGCTATAAATTCAAAACAGTTCTACAGCGATTATTGAAAATTTAAATTAGCCAAACCTCGTTTTTAACCAACGATTTAAATATTAAAACTCATTAATATTTCAAATACAATAATAAATTAAATATTTTACTGTCAAAAACACGGGATGTTACATTCTAAGTGATGGACTGCTATCATAGTAAAAAAATTCTAATGGAAATTTATTTCTGAAAACATTGTTTTGGAAAATTCAAATGTTTTGAATTTTAAATTGGTTATGAATATATATACACACACACATACATACATACATATATACATGATTTCAAAATGATCTAGAATAGTGTTGTAACACCCCGTATTTTAACAACACTAAAAAATGATAAATTAAAGAATAATTAAAATAATACTCAGAATTAAGTGAAATGGATTGCGCCATTGCGTTCGTCTCGGAATTCTGGTTAAAATAGACACCAAATTTGCGTAAACCGGCACCGTATGAAGAAGTTATGAAGGTTTGAAGTCTGTACATGCATAAGAAGAATATATATGAATAAAATAGATCAAGAAAATTCAAACAGTTCAACATCTCAGAATTCATGGGAGTGGGAAAAATCCCGCCTGGGGTGTCGATCCCATCAAGGGGGTGTCGACTCCTCGGTCGACACCATAAGGGGGTGTCGACTCATGGGTCGACCCCTCAAGTAGGGTGGTGGGGTCGAACCCCCTACGGCTAATTTGGGCAGATTAGGGTTTGGTGTTACGGCTATATATGGCCCCATTTCTCTTGTTTCTACGCACCAAAAATAATTCAGGACAAGATGTTATCTCTGCCAAGATTGATAGCAATCAACTACAGTTTAGAGATCTGTGATTCAACATCTGTAACCTTTCTTCTACTTTTCTTAGATCCAAACATTATGAGTCTATGTTAATTTTAGATCTAAATAATTAAAAAGTAAATATTGACATGAATATAATTTGGATCCATGTCTGTGACAATGTGAATCATATCAGATCTTCTACAACTTGATTATGAACTAGATCTGAACCTATACCTATTTATCATGTCATATCTGCCTTTGTTGTAGATCTAATTCACTATTTAGATCACCTTATGCATGTTCCTATTATGTTTGTGGACAAATAAGATCTATTATTAGTTGATATCTAATTCATTGTTTATATCTCATCATGCCTATTATGATGTCCCTATTATGATAGAATCAGTTCTATTGTCACATGTTCACTAGATCTGTTCCTATATGCCTATCTTTTCATTATATCACTATATGTTTATGCCTATATCTTCCATTATTTTTCCGTCTTGTTAGTATAATCATTTCTATCCTCTTCCCTTCATCTTTTTCCTATTTATTTTTATAGTCAGGCTACCTTCGAGCCTAGGCATGCCGCTGAAATATGTGAACGTATTAAATTGGAAACTTGGGGAAAACGTTAAATTTGGGGGCATAACTTGTGTTGGGTAATTTGGGCACAACATTATTGAAATATATGAACATGGATTTGGGAACATGGACTTGGGAAAGGGGCATGAAAACCTATAACGACATAATAATAATTGGTTAATAATGGAAATGCCTAGGATTACAGTAATTAGAAACTGTAACCGTGCTTAGACACGAGGTTATATTACACTTGTGGGGGAAGTCTGCCCGAAACCGACCGACATATCCAACGACCACAAGTGGTGAATCTAATGTGAGGGGTCTAAGTGCATAAACAAGGGACATGCTATGACATGAGGTTAAGTCCGACTTATGGAAGAAGTCTGCCCGGTACCGACAGGCATATCCAACATCCACAAGTGGTGGGCTTAATGTGGGACGTCTAGCATATTATAACTATAAATGAACATGGTAATGGATTGGAATACTTAACCTAGTTGAATCCATAGGGATTAACATATAACTTGAGTAGGTGTAAAGTAAACTTTTTTGAAATAGTAGGTGGGTTAAGTAAATCTTGGGTAGGTGGGTAATATTTATATATATATGCCCACAAACTTAACATGTGCGGTTATGCAATCTTTTACTCTGGTAAGGCATAACCTGTGGAAAACCTAATGGGGATGCATACATAGGGGGAAGCTTGTATCATCTTATGTGTAGGACCCGTTTTAGTCAGTAACCTACATATAGGTATCAGACGAGTACTCCGAACTAGGTCGGAGTCGGGGCACGCTTACTGGGCTGATTGTAAGAGATCCAAACGTGGCGGCGGTGTGGGCGATGCATTCCGACGGGGCCATGTGTGTGAATGTGTCCGGCAAAGGAGGTTTAAACACCGTGACACCTGTAGATATGGTTGTGCACATCCTAAAAATGAAGGGTTGCCACTTTAGGGAGTGATACACCCTACTGTGGGGGCCAGCACAAGGTATCTACGGAGTAGGGAGTCGATCGATCAGGGTAGTAATTATAGTACATCTAGACTCTGGTATGTTGGGAAGCCCGTTAATATCTTTAGGGGTAACTCTGGTATGTTGGGCTGCTTGTTGATTGTGTGGGTTAAAAACCTCTCACTGGAAGTACACCTAAGTCTACCATCTTATACTTGTTGGGGATCTTCTTGTTAATAAGATACTAGTATTGGTGCAGAGAAAAGTGTTAGGGAAGCGCTATTTATTCTATCCTGTTTATTCTGCTTACCTTATCATACATACCTTTTATGATGTTATCTCTCTTATCCACTTTATATGCCTGTCATGATACGTTTACTTATTTATATGCTTAAAGAAATTGGACTCTCCAGACTTTGTGTTTGAACCATTTTGTTTCCTCTTCTTTCTCTTCCGTTCCCCTCAGGTTCTCAGGGTGGGAGTACTCAAGCTTGATCGGGATTCTCCTTTCATCTTGCTTGGAGATGCATAAATGTATTGCTCAAGTTTTTATCTCTTCCACCATGGCTATGTTTTGGGGATATGCTTCTTTTATTCTACTTTGATGTTTTAATTGCAATACATAATTTTTATGATGTACTGGGTTTTATGTTTTAAGACATATGATGTAACCACGTTTTGAACAACGATGCTTTATGATTAATAAAAGTTTTTAATTCCGCCGCTATTTTTATCTGTCTTGTAATGTTTCTGTTTCTATTTACCTATAACACTCATGAAATTTAATGCATTCTCTTAATGAGTGACATTAATGGACGTGGGGTGTCACACTTGGTATTAGAGCTGAAGGTTACCGGACCGGACATAATTTTTGAAAATTATTTTCAAAAAGGTCTTAAACGAAAGCTGTAATGACCCGCATTCTATGTACCGAAGGATCATAGAATATTTATTTCATTTTCATACAAAGTCGTATGGTTGTGTAACTTTGGAAAACGACTACTGGGGTCATTTCCAACGTTCACGATTTTCGCTAATTTTTAAATGACCATTTTACCCCTGGCGAATCTTATTTCGCCTATAACTTTTGATTAGTAATGAGTTTTGACCTGAAACCACTTCCATTAGGTCCAATGATGGTTTACCTTTCCGTAGAGTGGTCACATTAGCCAAACGGACTTACAGTTTGGGAGATATGGTTAAATTAAGGTTTGGAAGGTGAAAAATAGCTTAAATGGGCTTAACAGGGTAACTAGCAGCTAGGCCCATTAGGGATTTGTGCTATATAAGGACTGATTAAGGTTAGAGAAGCCTTTTCTTTGTCATTTTCTAGCTGCCACTTACCTCTCTTCAACCCTAACAATGGCCTCCAACACCCAAATTACCTTCTAATCACCGTTTAATCAAGTTTTAGCCTAATCTACATCAAGCCAAGGCGGGTTAGCATAGAATTTGGGATAGAGCTACTGGAACACAAAGAGATTCGACCCATATCAGAGATACTTTCAGATCTATAAGTAATTTGTGGCTAAGGTGAGTGATTTGCATTGTTTTTTACTAATTACGGCTAATTAGAGGTGATTAGCGTTAATTAACGAAATTATACATGATTAAATTCTGGAAAATGTTTAGAAATTCTTAAATATTTTTTTAAGCCTTGTTAGAAATTTTGGTTAATTTGGATATGTTTTGCTAATCCTATCATTAGTTATGGTTAAGCATGATTAAGAGGAAAATATGGGTTTTAGGTATGTTTGATCCATTTTTACACGGTTATTTATCATTTTGGTTTTTATGGTTGATGTTATATGCTGTTATGACTGTTTGGTATGATTTATGATTGCTTAGAATGGTCGAAAACACCGTCGTGTGGCATAAATAGTTGTTGGAAAAGTTGCAGGAAACAATGCAGTATTTTGACCCGAACCAAATCAAATCGGTGGGGGACGAACCGACCCGCTCGTGGAGCATTCCACGACCGAACACCCTTGCCTGGAGAAGCATCGAACAATACACCACGATCCGTCTAGGATGGCGGCTCACGAACCGACCCGGATGACCTCCTACGAGCTTAGCTGGTGTCTCACGAAACCAAGAACCAAAGAGCTCCGAACTAACCCGAGCTCACAACTCGAACTACTTCAGAAGCTCACAAACCAATGGCTAAGGGAGATCATGAACCGGAGCACCATACCCGAACTAAATTGCGTCACTCAAACCGAACCAGAGTATTTGAATGTTACACAGCCGAACCGAGCTGCTTCAAGAAGGTTACCAAAATGAGGTTAAGCAATGAGAAAGACTAAACCGATCCGGAGGAGACCAAAACCTGAGATACAAAGGTAGTCCAAATAGGAAGTAGAACTTAGGACCCAGTTGGGAACCAATGAGTTAACTTCATGAGTTTAGTTTTGCTACGGGGCGTGTGCTAAGGGGTTATCGACGTCCATAACTTTGATTCACCACCAAGACGGATGTTAGGCTACAGATCAGTGCAGTGGGGTAGTTATTACTCCAAGGGGAAGAGTGATCGTAGCATGGCTATGAGCCAGTGCAGGTGAGTTATCATGACTTCATGTGGCAGAGTGGACACAGCAAGGGATTAGTGGCCATAATTAGTGCAGTGGAGCCATCATGACTCCATGGGGCAGAGTGATCATAGAAAAGGGTTTGGGTGGTCAAAGCGGTGGATATCGTATGATTTATGCACTGAGTGAGAGATGTGAGGATGATTGCAATGTTTGATGTTTTGCAATCACTATGACATGCACACCCCCTCCCTATTATTTTCACACCATGTGTTAGTGTCACTTTAGAGTATTGTACATCCTGTTGTGCTAACTCTTTGGTTGTAGGTCCAGGTTCAGGTATGGTTATGTATACCTATTATTGTTCTGTTTTGCTGCTTATCGCTCATACCAGACTTTTGTCTAACCTAGATTTTTATGTCTCTTCTTATAACTCTGGGTGCTTTTAAACGGGCTGACTAGAGATAGGTCAGGTGATTATGCACGAGTAGCTGTACCGGAGATGAGCAGGAGGCATCCACGTATGATATATATACATTCTCCCCGTGTTGTTGCTGGTCACGACTTTGAGCATTAGAAGTGTACCTATTTCTTTTTCTTTTGAGACTGTATTTCAAAGTTGTAATAATGTTTGTTTGGATGATAAGTTGTATTTTGGATTTCCGCTGCTATGATGGTTTAGTTTTCAGCTTATGCATTGTCTCGCCTGTTTTATGTCAGAGTAATGTTACTATTATATTTTATCCCATGCACTGTGATACATTCTACAGGTTACTTGTTAGTTCAAATTCCTTTCTTTGGTGATCGTCCCGTGCTAGTCGGGCATCGGCACAACACAATTTCATTGGAAATGTCGGCTGGTGTGGGGCGGGCCGTCACACTTGGTATTAGAGTTATAGCTTGCGTAGTTAACCTTGGAAAAGACACCACGGAGAGATCATACATATATGAGAGCGCGTATTTGTTATATTTTGGTTTTCAAAAGCTATATATATACTATTAGTATATCTAAGGATGGAGTCGCACTGCACTGTCACCACAGAAGAGATGGTAATCGCTTTCTCCTTACAGATTTAACAATGAGCCGATATACGAGGAATATTGGTTCAGGAGCCAATAATAGGAGCTGATATGAGGATAATGTTCACTAAATTCATGAGAGAGATGCTTAGGGATGTTCACATGGCAGCTCCTAATGCTGCAAATGGTGGTGGTGCAGCGGTACAGGCGCCTAGGGCCGATTCGCCAAGCTCTGTAAGGACTACACTAGTCTTGGTGGGAAGCCGTTCCACGGAACGAAATTAACTTCATAAGTTCAGGATTGGCTCGATAGTTCTGAGCGTATCTTCGAGGACTTAGGGATCAATGATGCAATGAAGAGAAAGCTAGCATCCCGTCAACTGCAAGGATGAGCTATGAATTGGTGGAATGCTATTAAGGCAGCTACCCCTAAGGATCAAGTTACTCGGGATCAGTTCAAGGCCCGATTCAGTGATAAGTTTATCCCAGCTGCTCAAAAATCAGAATTGTTCAGGAAGTTCTTGGAGCTTAAGCAGAATGGTAGGGTAGTCTCGGAGTATATTGCTGAGTTTGATACTTTATCGAAGTATGGATTATCCCTTGTTGACACTCCTGAGAAGAAAATTGAGAAGTTCGTAACAGGCTTAGATCAGTATTTAGGGCAGAGGATTATAAACCATCCTGATGAGATTTTTGAATCAATTATTGGAAAAGCATTGAGGTCAGAGAGCCTTTATCAAAAGCCCAAGATGGAAGTCGTTGTTGCATCTGCAGAAAAGCCAAAGCCACAGGAAAGCGTTGGAGGCAAGAATAATTCTCAGAATAAAAGGAAGCAGAGTCAAACCAAGGATGGTCAGAAAAAGAAAGATAACAAATATGTTGAGTGCTTTAGCTGTGGCAAGAAGGGCCCCTATGCTAAAGAATGCCGAGCAAAGCCAGTGGACAGGAAGTGCTTCAATTGCGGCCAAGTGGGACATCACAAGGATAAATGTCCACAATATCCGAAAGAGAAGCAAATCGTGAAAGCATATGCTATTAATGATGTTCCTTCTTCGTCGAATGCCCCAACTGCGATGGAGAAAGGAAAAAATGTCATCATTCAAGGTATGCTTTCTATTTATGATGTTCTTGTTCGAGTACTGTTTGATACTGGGGATTCCCATTCCTTCATATCTAATGACCTTGTGGATAGGCTGTGACTGGAACCCGAGATAGTCGATAGACCTTCAGTTGTGATGAATCCGATTGGTGGTTCAACTAGCCTTAGTATGATTTGTCGAAATTCGGTCTTATCGAGTCATGGATGTATGTTTTCTTGTGATTGCTTTGTTTTGGGCTTTACTGGGTTTGGCATTATTTTGGGAGTCGATTGGCTCCAAAGGTACGGGGTGGTGGTAGATTCTGAGGGATTTTCGGTGACTACTAGGGCGTATGATGGGTGGAGAGTACTTCTTAGTAGCATACTTAGTGATGAGGTGATGGCTAGTTTTCTAAATTCCTTTGACATCCCGCAAGACGAGTAATCAAGGGTTCCCATTGCTGGCCAGTATCCGGATATCTTCAAGGATGTGACCGGACTTCCACCACAATGAGAGATTGAGTTCCGTATTGATTTAGTAAAAGGTGCCAGAACGATAGTGATGCCAGTTCGTCGTATGTCACCAAGGGAGCAGCTAGAGCTCAGGGTGCAAGTAAGAGATCTTTTGAAGAAGGGATTTATCAGAAGAAGAGTCTCCGAGTGGGGAGCATCAGTTGTATTTGCTACCAAGGCATATGGTTCCCTTCGTTTATGTGTGGACTATCGCGAGTTGAATAAGGTGATTAGGAAGAATAATTATCCTCTTCCACGGATTGATGATTTTTTTGATCAACTGGTGGGAGCAAGGATGTTCTCCCAATTGGAACTCGCGACAGGATTTCATCAGCTACGAGTAGTAGCTGAGAGTATTCCAAAAATAGCATTTCAGATGCCGTCTGGATTCTATGAATGGTTGGTCATGCCATTCGGTTTGACCAATGCACCAACATATTTTGTGGATCTTATGAATAGGGTATTCAGGGATCAATTGAATAAGTTTGTTCTTGTGTTCATGGACGATATACTTGTTTATTCGGGGACAGAGGAAGTACACAAGGAACAATTGAGAGTAGTGATAGAGGTGTTGAGAAAACACCAATTGAAAGCAAAGTTTTCTAAGTGTCACTTCTGGAGGAGGGAAATCTGATTCTTGGGCCATGTTGTTTCAAAGAATGGTATTGCCGTGGATCATGCGAAGGTGGATATGGTACAAGATTGGTCTGCACCCAAGAATGCAACATACGTAAGAAGTTTCTTGGGATTAGCTGGATATTATCGGAAGTTCATCCAAGACTTCTCAAAGACAGCGGCACCATTAACTCAGTTCACCAAGAAGAATCAAGCTTTCGTTTGGGACGAAAGGTGTGAAAATGCATTCAAGGGCCTAAAGGAAAAGTTGACGTGTGCACCAGTGTTAGTCATTCTTAAAGGGAATGAAGAGATGACAATAAACACGGATGCATGTGGTACCGGATTAGGTGATGTAATGATGCAAAGAGGTAACTTATGCAAGTCAGCAACTGAAACTGTATGAGAAAAGATAACCTACTCATGATTTGGAATTGTCAGCGATCGTGTCCGCGTTGAAGATATGCAGACATTATCTCTTGGAAGTAAGATTCGAGTTGTTTACCGATCATAAATCGTTAAAGCATCTCTTCTCTCAGAAGGATCTAAATCTCCGATAGCATAGATGGTTAGAATTCTTGGCTTCCAATGATTTCGATATCGCATATACACCAGGAAAGGGCAATGCAATAGCTAATGCATTGAGTAGAAGACGTGCCAGTTTAGGGGCTATGTTTCTTGAGTGGAAGCAACTGGAGTATATCGTTGGGTATGATTCACACTAAAGTGTGAATTGGACCCAGAAATGTTAGCAAGTTTGACGATCATACCCACTTTGATTGATCGGATTGGTTCCAGTCAGAGGGACAATCCTAATATATTAGAAATCGTCTCAAAGTTAGAAATGGGAATCGACGAGGAGATGAACAAGTATGGGATTGATCGAGATGGATGGCTTAGAAAGAAAGGGAGACTAGTTGTACCCAACATCAATGGATTGAGAGATGAAGTTCTTAGAGAATGTCATCACTCAAAATTAACTATACATCCCGATCATAACAAAATGTACCGAGACATGAAGTAGACTTACTACTGGAAAGGAATGAAAAGAGACATTGGGAAGTTTATATCCGAATGCATGAACTTCCAGCTAGTTAAGGCTGAGCAAAAGAAGCCCAGTGGTCTGTTGCAAACCATTGAAATTCCAGAATGTAAATGGGAACAAGTCTCAATGAATTTCATTGATAGGTTACCAAGGACTAGATCTAGCAATGATAACATTTGGGTGATTGTGGACCGATTGACCAAGGGTGCAAGGTTTATACCCATCAAGTCAAATAAAACAGTAGCTAAGTTATCAGAACTGCATGTGAAGTGGGTAGTGAGATTTCATAGAGTACTCAAAGGCATTGTAAGTGACCGAGATCCGTTGTTCACTAGTGGATTTTGGAAGAGCTTACAAGAGGCTTTAGGATAAGAATTACATCTCAGTTTCGCGTACCATCCACAAACTGATGGTCAGACAGAGAGGGTGAATCATATATTAAAAGATCTCTTAAGAGCTTGCATATTAGATTTTGGAGGGTCATGGGATGACCATTTGCACCTGACTGAATTCGCATATAATAATAGTTATCAGTCTAGTATCGGTATGGCTCCATTTGAAGCTTTGTACGAAAGACCATGCAACCCATCATCATGTTGGTTAGAAATCGATGAGAAATTTGTGTTTGGGCTAGATGTGATAAGAGAAACCTCAGATTATACCAAGGTTATCCAACAGCGAATGAGGGCTGCCCAAGATAGGCAGAAGAGTTATGCTGATAAGAGGCGAAGAGATTTAAAATTCTCCATTGGTGACTAAATATTTGTCTAGATTTCTCCGTTAAATAGCGTGATTCGATTTGCTAGGAGAGGGAAGTTAGCACCGAGATTTGTTAGTCCATTCCCAGTTCTCGAACAAGTTGGGAATTTGGCATATAAAGTTGAATTACCTGACAAGATGGTGGGAGTTCATAATGTGTTTCATGTTTCCCAGTTAAGGAAGTTTGTGCATGACCCCGATATAACTATTTCACCAGATCAGTTAGATGACATCGAAGTTGAACCAGAGGCAGTTGGGAACCACAAGCTGATCTGTATTATCGAGAGCGATACGAAGCAACTTCAAAGGAAGGCGGTGAAATTGGTCAAGGTTCAATGGGGCGAGAATGAGAGTGATTGTACTTGGGAAACAAAGGAGAGCATAAGGGAATCACATCCAGAACTCTTTGCCTGGTAAGGTTTTACTAGTGATAGTTTCTTCCTTTGTTAGTCAACCACATGCTAGGGTAGGCTTGTTGTGCTTGTTGTGTATGTATGATTGTTTGTGAATGACTGGTAGGCATGGGAAACACCTTTGTATGTTTTTGGTTTCTTCCTTTGTTAGTCAACCGCATGCTAGGGTAGGCTTGTTGTGCTTGTTGTGTATGTTGTGTATGTATGATTGTTTGTGAATGACTGGTAGGCATGCGAAACACCTTTGTATGTTTTTGGTTAAGGAATTTCGGGGGCGAAATTTCTTAAGGGGGGAGAGAGTGTAATGACCCGCATTTTACGTATTGAAGGATCGTAGAATATTTATTTCATTTTCATACAAAGCCGTATGGTCATGTAACTTTGGGAAACGACTATTGGGGTCATTTCCAATGTTCACGATTTTTGTCAATTTTTAAATGACCATTGTACCCCTGGCGAATATTGATTCTCCTATAACTTTTGATTGGTAAGGAGCTTTGACCTAAAACCACTTCCATTAGATCTGGATGATGGTTTACCTTTCCGTAGGGTGGTCACATTAGCCAAACAGACTTACCGCTTGGGAGACATGACTGAATTAAGGTTTGGAAGCTGAAAAACAGCTTAAATGGTCTTAATAGGGTAATTAGCAGCAAGGCCCATTGGGGATTTCGGGGTTTGAGCTATATAAGGGTTGATTAGGGTTAGAGAAATCTTTTCTTTGTCATTTTTCAACCGCTACTTACCTCTCTTCAACCCTAACAATGGCCTCCAACACCCAGATCGCCTTCTAATCACCTTTTAATCAAGTTTTAGCCCAATCTACATCAAGCTAAGGCGGGTTAGCATAGAATTTGGGACAGAGCTGCTGGAACACATAGAGATTCGACCCATATCAGAGATACTTTCAGATCTATAAGTAATTTGTGGCTAAGGTAAGTGATTTGCATTGTTTTTCACTAATTACGGCTAATTAGGGGTGATTAGCGTTAATTAACGAAATTATACATGATTAAACTCTGGAAAATGTTTAGAAATTCTTAAATATTATTTTAAGCCTTTGTTAGAAATTTGGCTTAATTTGGACATGTTTTGCTAATCCTATCATTGGTTATGGTTAAGCATGATTAAGGGGAAAATATTGGTTTTGGGTATGTTTGATCCATTTTGACAAGGTTATTTATTATTTTGGTGTTTACGGTTGATGTTATATGTTGCTATGACTGTTTGGTATGATTTATGTTTGCTTGGAATAGTTAGAATGGTAGAAAACGTTGTCGTGTGGCTTAAACAGTTGCTGGAAAAGTTGCAGGAAACAGTGCAGGATTTTGACCCGAACCGGATCAAACCAGTGGGGAACGAATCGACCTACTCATGGTGCATTCCACGACTCGACCCGCTCACCTGGAGAAGCACCGAACCGTACACCACGATCCATCTAGGATGGGGGCTCACGATCCG
Source organism: Allium sativum (assembly GCA_030737875.1). NCBI lineage: Eukaryota > Viridiplantae > Streptophyta > Magnoliopsida > Asparagales > Amaryllidaceae > Allium > Allium sativum. Next base: position 696,192,537 of record CM060926.1, read on the forward strand.
ACCCGGATGACCCCTACAAGCTGAGTTGATGTCTCACGAGCTGTGCACCAAGAACCAAGAGCTCCGAACCGACCGGATCTCACTACCAGGACCACTTCAGAAGCTCACGGACCGATGGCCAAGGGATATCACGAATTGGAGCACCATACCCAAACCGAATCGCGTCACTCGAACCGAACCGGAGTATTTGAATGTTGCATAGCCGAACCGAGCTGCTTCAAGAAGGTTACCAAACTAAGGTTAAACAAAGAGAAGGACTGAATCGATCTGGAGGAGACCAAAACCCGAGATGCAAAGGTATTCCAAATCAGAAGTAGTACTCAGGATCCAGTTGGGAAGCAACGAGTTAACTTCATGAGTTGGGCTTTGTTTCGGGACGTGTGCTGAGGGGTTATCGACGTCCATAACTTTGATTCATCACCAAGACAGATGTTAGGCTACGAATCAGTGCATTGGGGTAGTTATTACTCCATGGGGTAGAGTGATCATAGCATGGTTATGACCAGTGCAGAGGAGTCGTCATGACTTCTTGGGGCAGAGTGGATATAGTAAGGGATTAGTGGCTATGGATTAGTGCAGTGGAGCCATCATAACTCCATGGGCCAAAGTGATCATAGAAAAGGATTTGGGTGTTCAAAGCGATGGATATCGTATGCTTTACTCATTGAGTGAGAGATGTGAGGATGATTGCTATGTTTGAAGTTTTGCTATCACCATGACATGTACACCCCCCTCCCTATTATTTTCACACCATGTGTTAGTGTCACCTTAAAGTATTGAACATCCTGTTGTGCTAACTCTTTGGTTGTAGGTCTAGGTTCAGTTATGGTTATGTATACCTATTATTGTTCTGTTTTTCTGCTTATCGCTCATACCAGACTTTTGTCTAACATAGAGTTTTATGTCTCTTCTTATTGCTCTGGGTGCTCTTAAACGGGCAGACTAGAGACAGGTCAGGTGATTATGCACGAGTAGCTGTACCGGAGACGAGCAGGAGGCTTCCACGTATGATATATATTCTCCGCATTATTCTCCCTGTGTTGTTGCTGGCCACTGCTTTGGGCATTAGTAGTGTACCTCTTTCTTTTGCATTTGAGACAGTATTTCAAAGTTGTAATAAAGTTAATTTGGATGATAAGCTGCGTTTTGGATTTCCGCTACTATGATGCTTTAGTTTTCAGCTTATGCACTATCTCGCCTATTTTATGTCAGAATTAATTATTATTATATTTTATCCCACGCGTTGTGAGACATTCTACAGATTCCTTATTAGTTCAAATTCCTTTCTTTGGCGACCGTCCCGTGCTAATCGGGCATCGGCACAATGCACTTTCATTGGAAATGTCGGCTGGTGCGGGGCGGGTAATCACAAAAGCATTCTCAAAAAAGAAAGGTCTATTTTGAAAAACATATTCCCCAAAGCCATATTTAGTATCTTTCGATCCTTCGTCTGAATCCCTTTCTTTTTCTTTCCAGCATGTCTGGGGAACCTAATATTCTTGAGGGCATTGCAATACCATGCTGGTTCCGTAGGTATTTAGAGGCCACGGCGCCTGCCAGTGGTCAAGGTGACGTTCCTCCCCCAGCTGCACCCGTCGTCCCTCCTCCTCCCCCGCGTGCAGAAAATTTTACTAAGATCTGCAAAGATTTCTGTACTATGGGGGGAAAGCCATTCCATAGATCCGAGACGTTCATAGAGGCAAGGATTTGGCTCAAAGAGACGGAGGATCTGTTTGGAATTTTCGAAGTGGATGATCGTAGGAAGATTCAGTTAGCTGCTTGGCTACTAAAATATGAATCTTCATTCTAGTGAGAAGTGACGCAAGCAGGGCATTCAGTGGGGCGTGGGATGATTTTTGATAAAGGTTTGAAATGAAGATTCTTTCTCAAGAAGAGAAAAGCATGCAAATGGAAAGGTTCTTGGCACTCAAGGACGGAGGCATGACTGTCAAAGGGTATGTTAACAAATTCAACCAACTAGCGAGATTTAGGTTGGAGCTAGTAGATACTCCACATAAGAATGCTTTGCAGTTTGCTAGAGGACTGAATGAACCCCTTCATGGGTTAGCTATGTCTCATATTCCAATGGGAGCAACTTTTGAAAGGCTCGTTGATATGGCCTTAATGCATGACGAAGATAAAGCTGAAAAGAAAGATGTTAAGGTCGAGCAAACACAAAACAAGAAAGTATGACCAAAGAAGGGACAATAGTAACAACAACAATGGAAAGGCGGAAAGAATGACAGGGCTAAGGATAAGAGGAAGTGCCATAATTCAGATGTGAGGGTCATCTGATCAAGGACTGCAAAAGAAGGAAGAATGCTTGCTTTATTTTTGGAGAGGTCGGACACATTTCTAAGGAGTGCCCGAAGAAGCAAGGACAAGGCCAAAGGGCAGGAGCTTCTGGAGGGCAAGTGCATGCTCTCGCGATCAGTGCTCCAGATAGAGGTAGGAATGTTTCTGTGGAAGGTTTGATTTCTCTTTCCAATCATCCTATTAGAACTCTTTTTGATTCTGGCGCGTCGCATTCTTTTATATCTGATTCTATAGTTGAGTCTCTACACCTTGATACTAGTACGGTAGTGGATCCCATTGTTGTCTCAAGCCACATTGGTGGTTCGGCTCATTTGTCCATGATTTGTCGGGGTTTGAGAATATCTGTGTTAGGCGTCGAGTTTGAGTGCAACACATATGTGCTTGGTTTTATGGGCTATGGTTCGATTCTAGGGATGGATTGGCTAGCCATGTATGGTGCCATTCTGGATTGTGAGAGGAGGGTTGTTAGACTTTTGACTTACCATCGGAGGACCCTCGAGATTTCTTGTGACCCAAAGGGGTCTGCCATGCTTAGTTTCCTAGAGACTCTTGATACATATGTTGAGTCAAGGAATTCAAGGTGTTTTCATCAATGACAAGGAGAAATTCAAGATCGACAAAAAGAAGATATTCAATGGTATAGGTTGATTATTTAGAGTATGAGTGTAGTTAAATATGTTAAAATCTATCCTCAAATAATCATATTCCTATATGGTTTGAATATATATATATATGTTTATACATGTATGCACATTCATTGTGCATACTAACAGAAACCAGTCGATCGGTTCATATATAGGCGGTCGACCGTTTCTGTGCAGAATGCACAATGAACGTGCACACATATATATAACGTACATATATTCAAACACTAGTCTACTGGTCATTTTTTACCAGTCGACTGGTCTACGAACTGAAGCCATCTTTTCGAATAGACACCCTATTTCATCAATGGTTATGATCCTTTCTCTTGGCTAAAAATCATTTATTTTCATGGTTTCTCTTCACCAATGATTGAATCTCTCCATCCTCTATAAAAGCATCATGAAATCATCATTTTTGAAAATAACTATTCTTTCTATTCTTGCTATCTACGTGCTGATTTCATTCTTACTCTTTAAAAGCATTCAAAAGCTCACAATTCTCATATATCGTTATTTGAATCCTTGAATCTATATATTATTCTTTAGATTCAAACAATGATATCATCTTCCAAATTTTCATAATATCAAAATTATATTTGAGGATAAGATTATAGGAAGGTTGTACAAGAATTGACAAATTCGTGTTATTAAGAACACACATTGTTAAACTACAAATTTATATCTTGTTTGAAGTCCTCGGTGTTATAAGAGGCAAGTTGTGAATTCCTTGGTGTTGTAAGAGGCGAGTTGTGAAGTCCTCGTGTTGATAGAGGCATGAAATCTCGTTCGGCTGATCGGGTGTTGTGAACCTGTTTTCCTCAGGGTTAAGTGAGGATAGTGTTTAGTGAAATTCCAGATAGGAGATCTGGGACTGGACGTAGGACGGTGCTCCGAACCAGTATAAAAATCCCTGGTGTGATTTTTCTATTATTGCATTTACTTATCTGTGATATTGCTACTGTGAGATCTTTCTTAGTATATATTATATATTCCGCATATCCATATTACTGATCCTGCCTAAAGTCGTCTATCGACACTTTCAATTGGTATCAGAGCAAGGTCATCTCATAACTGTAACACAGTTATTTGATATATTCTAGTAATATGGAAAATAACACAAGCACTAGTAACACCACTTGCACAGAAGGTCAGTCAACACAAAGACCTCCTTTCTTTAATGGCCTAAACTATAGCTATTGGGCAACATGTATGGCTTTTTATATGCAATCAACAAATTATGATGCTTGGAATGCTACTCAGAAAGAAATAGTCAATCCAACAACTGAGTATGCAGAATGGACAGCTACTGAAAAAACCGCAGCTACTGTAAATGCAAAAGCAATAAATATGTTGTTTTGTGCATTAGATCAAAACGAATATAACCGTGTTAGTATCTGTACCTCTGCATATCAAATTTGGAAAACGCTGAAAACCACTCATGAAGGTACCAACAAGCTTAAACAAGCAAAAATAGCTTTGTTGAAAAGTCAATTTCAAAATTTCAAAATGAAGCCGAATGAAACAATCAATGAGACGTATTCAAGATTTCATACCATTCATCATGCTCTTATTGGTTTAGGACAAAAATATTCTGATTTTAATGTAGTTTCAACAGTCCTACATTCACTGACTAATGAATGGGAAGGAAAAGTATTAGCAATATAAGAAGCTAATGATCTTTCCACCATGAAGCCAGATGAATTGATAGGAAATCTTATGTCCTATGAAGCTAACTTGCAGGCTCAAAAAGAACAAAAAGAAGAAAAGAAAAATGTAGCTTTTCATGCTGAGAAAGATGAAGACGTCTCAGATTCCGAAGATGAGGATCTAGCATTCATTGCAAAAGGATCAAAAAATTCTTAAAGCAACGAAAAGCTAGTCAATACAACAGAAAGAAGTTCGGATCAAATAAGCCATCATCATCAAATGTAGAATGCTTTAACTGTCATTAGAAGGGACACATGCAAAATGATTGTCCAGAACAAAAGAAGATGACAGAAAATGACAAGTTCAAACACAAAAAGGACAAGTCAAAGAAATGGGCATTCTCAGTGACATGGGATGATCCAGACTCATCTTCATCTGATAATGAAAGTGACTCAGACAATGAACAAGCTAATATATGCTTTATGGCTAAAGAAGATGAGGTACAAATTCCGACTTTTGAAGAAATTCTAGATATAAATGCTGAGTTAATGTATAAATTTAAAGATGTAAAACGACAATGCAAGCAAGCTCAAGCTGATTTAAGTAGAGCAGAATTTGAACGAGATATGTTAAAAGACGAGAAGAAATATTAGAGGAGGAACTTGAAAAATCTCAAGAATCATCATCTAATATTGATTCTTAACTATCTATTTTGAGTCAAGAAATTGAAACTCAAAAAGAGAAAAATGATGCTCTAACTACCGAAAATCATGAGCTTAAGGCAAAAGTCAAGATGTTAGACCTTGAAAAAGCTAGTTTACAAAAAAAGTTTGACGACATTACTTAAAATGTTTCTAACTTTAACAAAGGTCGAGAAAATTTGACAAAAAATATTAAAAATTCACAAACTGCTACAAATAAACAAGGTTTGGGATATAAGAAACAAGTTATCAAGAAACATCTTGGCAAAAGAAAAAGGAAAAATAAGGAAGTATGAGAAACTAAAGCTAAGAAAAATCTTAGTTTATTATATTCCAAACCAAAACCGATTGTGAAATTTCAAAAGAAGAATGTCAAATCTATAAAAATGTGGGTTCCTAAAACAAATAACAATTTGATTAGGAACAAGTACATTCAAAATTTTTTGAGTTCTGTGCATCATAATCCAAATTATATATACAAAGGGGATACTGGACCCGTATGGGTTTGGACTCCTAAGACCTAACTCTTAGGACCCTATAAAAAGGTGGGTACCATGGACTTAATTTTATTTTTTGCAGGTCCCACTTAAGAAAAGAGGAAAGTGGATACTACACAGTGGTTGCTCGAAGCATATGACTGGAGACAAGAGCTTATTAACAAATATCACTTATTCGAATGGTGGCTCAGTCACTTTTGGAGATAATTCAAAAGGCTATATCATCGGCAAAGGAGATGTAAGCAATTACGGTACATCAAACATAATTTACTAAGTATCAGTCAATTATGCGACAAAGGTTTTATCATTTCTTTTTCGAACAATAAATGTAGTATTTTAGATAAAGATCGAAATATAGCTTTTAAAGGATATAGAGACAGAAACATCTATATTCTGAATATGAATACCAATCATAATTCAGATATGTGTCTTGTAGCAAATGATAATGATCCATGGCTATGGCACGAACGTTTCTGTCACATAAACTTCAGAACTATTGACAATGATAATGATAATGATCTAGTTAAAGGACTACCCAAAGTAAGCTTTAAGGTTGATAATCTTTGTGATGCATGTCAATTAGGAAAATTGACCAAATCCTCTTTCAAATCCAAGAAAGTCATATCAACGTTACAACCATTGGGGCTATTACATATGGATTTATTTGGACCAACACAGGTTCAGTCAATAAATCATAATCGATATGTGTTTGTAATGTTTGAGGATTACTCTCGATATACATGGGTAATTTTCTTGAAAAAAAAATGACACTTTCAAACATTTCAAATCCTTCGTCAAAAGAATTCAAAAATCAAAAGGGCTTAATGTTAAAAACATAAGAAGTGATCATGGCGGAGAGTTTAAAAATAATGATTTTGAACATTTTTGCACAAAGAAAGGTATAAATCATAATATTTCGTTTCCTAGAACTCCACAATAAAACGGAGTTGTAGAACGGAAAAATCGGACTTTACAAGAATGTGCAAGAACATTATTAAATGGATCCACTCTACCAAAACATTTTTGGGTAGAAGCTGTTGCAACTGCGTTATATGTTTTGAATCGTGTATCTATTCGACCTCTGACCAAAAATACATCCTATGAGCTATTTAATCAAAGAAAACCAAATATCTCATATTTCAAAGTTTTCGATTCTAAATGCTTTATTTTAAATACGAAAGACCATCTTGGAAAATTTGATTCCAAATCCGATGAAGGTATATTTGTCGGATACTCGGAACGAAGTAAGGCCTATCGTATGTTTAACAAGAGAACTAAAACTATTGAAGAATCACTTCATGTTTCTTTTGATCAATTCTTTAAATCATATCATATCGTATCAAATGACGAAGAAACCATAGTCACTTATAATCCTGTCATCACAAATAACGACTCTGACTCAGAAATTGTTGACGATATCCCTCAACCTGCTGTGATACCTTCTCCACCAAGATTTAGATCTCCTCCGAGAATTCTAAGAGATCATCCAGTTCAAAATGTTATTGGAGAAGTAACATCACAAATTAGAACAAGAAGTCAACTAAATCAAATGGGTCATGTCGCATTCCTTTAAAATGTCGAACCTAAGATTACGAAAGAAGCTGCTACTGATGATTACTGGATCATTGCCATGCAAGAAGAACTAAATCAGTTCGAGCGCAATGATGTCTAGGAACTTGTTCAAAGACCGACTGATCAGTCAGTCATTGGTACAAAATGGGTCTATAAAAATAAGGCTGACGAACAAGGAAATATAACCAGAAATAAAGCAAGATTAGTAGCACAAGGATATAATCAGGAAGAAGGTATCGATTATGAAGAAACCTTTGCTCCCGTAGCTCGATTAGAAGCTATTCAAATTTTACTGTCCTTTGCTTGTCATCATGATTTTTAAACTTTATCAAATGGATGTCAAAAAGTGCATTTTTAAATGGATTTATCAAAGAGAATGTATATGTCGAACAACCTCCTTTGTTCGTACATGAGAAATATCCTGATCACGTACATAAACTTAAGAAAGCTTTATATGGATTGAAACAAGCACCTCGTGCTTGGTATGAACGATTAAGAAGCTATCTTATCGATTCCAGATTTCAAATTGGTAAAGTTGATCAGACTCTATTCATTAAACATTCTCAAAAAGATATATTAGTTATCCAAATATATGTAGACGACATTATCTTTGGTTCAACAAACGACGAACTTTGCAAAGAGATTGCAAATATTATGACCAAAGATTTTGAAATGCCTTATATGGGAGAACTATCATATTTCCTTGGTCTTCAAATCAAACAACTTTCTAACGGTATTTTTATTAGTCAAGAAAAATACTGTGGAAACTTAGTCAAACACTTCGGTTTAGAAAATACCTTTAGTATATCAACTCCTATGATTATGACCACACATCTTGAAAAAGATGAACATGGTAAGAATGTTGACCAGAAGTTATATAGAAGCATGATTGGTTCTCTCCTGTATCTTACCGCGAGTCGTCCTGATATTATGATGAGTGTTTGTTTATGTGCAAGGTTTAAAGCTAATCCTAAAGAATCACATTTACGAGCTGTAAAATGAATAATACGATATCTTAATAACACCAAAGACTTTGGTCTTTTCTACCCGAAATATTGTCCATTTGAATTAGTATCATATAGCGATGCTGATTTCGGTGGCTATCGCACGGATAGAAAGAGTACAAGTGGTACGTGCCATTTTATTGGAAAATCACTTGTCTCTTGGTTTAGTAAGAAACAAAACTGCGTCTCACTCTCATCATGTGAAGCTGAATACATATCAGCTGCTCTAGCTTGTACTCAAGTTTTATATTTGCAACAAACACTTCGAGATTTCGATATTCATTTATCAAAGTCCATCATATATTGTGATAACATAAGCGCAATCAATTTATCAAAAACCCAATCAGTCATTCCCGAACAAAGCACATTGATATTCGACATCATTTCTTAAGAGATAATATTGAAAAAGGAACAATATGTCTCGAATATGTCCAGACTGACAACCAATTAGTAGATATTTTTACCAAGCCTCTACTCGAATCTAGTTTTATCTCTTTACGTAGAGAGCTCGGCTTGATTTCTAGAAACGAACTTGGTGTATAATGTATATAAATATATATATATACACTATTGAGTTCTTCTCTAGCCGATACATTCATTTGTTTTTTAACTTAGCTAATTAAAGTCTTTTACTATTATTAGCAATTCATTTTGAGCTTTACAAACTTTGAGTGGTTCATATTCTTTGAATGCTTTCCATCCATTACTTCCTACTTCGTAAAAGCTATAAATACATACTCCTTCTTATTGTTTTCTGCATAACTTTCTTCGTGTCTAGTTTTAACATTCATACACAAGTCCATATACTCTTATGGCACACATATGTGATGAATGTGCTCAACGGTCTCACATCTCGGTCACTAGCTCCGAACCGAAGGAATTCTACTCTCCAGAAACACCGAAAAGCAGACCGGAATGTTCACATACTCCTAGACATACACCCAAACCCAAACAAGCTAAGAAAGCACTATTTTGTTCTCCGGGTACGAGAGAGAAGATCAATGAAATTCATCACTACCAAATACATTAATTGGATCTCCAACGTCAAGTGCATTATGAACAAAAACTCACATCTGATCGTTTAACTCTCTTAGAATGAATGGCGTCATTTTTCTTTAGCACGGATGGACATGGGGTACACGAACCAATACCAATGCCACACCCTCCGTCTACATCTCGAAGTCCTAACTCATGGGACCGTAATTATGCGAGAAATGAAGGATCAAGAGAAAATTGGTCGCCATGGACGCGGAGAGTTTCGAATATTCATGAACTATCCAAAGACAAGTCATCTACCTTTCATTAAGTTATGTTGTTTTCGTATTGCAAAATAATTTTTTATTGTTGTATTTGTTTTCACGTTCTTCATTCGAATTCATTTTGAGTTAGAATAAATTTCAAGTTATATGACGGTATATAATCTTTTCAAGCCAGAAAAACAATTTTCAAGCAGAACGGTTGACCGTATTTTTGGACCAGTCGACCGTTTTTATCTCTGGAAATGATCATATACTTGAAACGGTCGACCGTCTAAAAAATTACCAGTCGACCATTCAATTCTCTGGAAATTTTTCATCTCAAATGCTTACCAGTCGACCGTTTTGTTTCCACCGGTCGACCGGTAAAGTCCTCTGGAATTAATTTCCTCCAGGAACCAGTCGACTGTTTAAAATCCACCGGTCGACCGGCAAACTTCTCTGGAACATATTTACCCAGTAACCAGTCGACTAGTCCATAAAAATCGGTCGACCGGTCACGCGTTTTCCAGAATTTTTGCCCCTAATCGATACGTCGATTCATCTCCTATACATCCCTTCACTTTGTTTTTATACTTCCCTCTTCTCAAACTCTTAGAAATCCAAAAATTCCTTTTTAATTTCTTCAAATTCAATGGTACCTCCTCAGAAGAAACAAAAGAAATCATCCTCCACTTCTCTCCAACCAATAGATTCCAACATAAAACAATGGCTCATGGATCCTATTGCTGTGAGACGATGGAATGCCATGAAGGATTTCACAATCCATGAAGGTTCTTTCATAAATCTCAATGCTTTTTCCTATATGATGTTGAAGAACAATTGGTTAAGACTCGTATAAAATCTCTACTTACTTTTGATAAGAACAATGTAGAAATTATTCATATTATGATTAAATTGTTCTATGCCAACCTTAACCTACAAAAATTCAAGCCAGAAAATGCAGCGAATTGCCTTTGGTCCGTAGTTTGTGGTCATCATATTTTCATTTCCAAGGAACGAATGGCTATGGTACTCGGTTCACCTAATAGCGGAAGAGAATTTTTTTCTGACTTTTGCACCATTCATACTCGTGATAGAAATAGTCATCAGTTCATCGAGGATCATAAAATTAGTACCAAGGCGATTAACTTGCGTCCTACGGTTCGTGTTATTCATCATACCCTCATCCATTCTTTACTGCCGAGGGTTGGAAACTTTGATGTCGTTTACAAAGAAAATTTCAAGGATTTGTATGTGATTTATGGAGATATTGAAATAAATTGGATAAACATGATCTTCGACGAGATTTTGCTTGTAATGATTGCAAAAGGCCACATATATTTTACAATGAATATGTAATGCAGCTTTTAATCAATTGTGGAGTCCCGTCTTGTGATTCTAAAACCTCCAAGCCAAAGTGCATCGACAAAGCAACCCGAAAAAGGTTGAAGCTCCCTGACCCTTGTATTAATATCATTCCGTTTGATCAATACCAACAACAAGGTCCTTCAGAAACTGCTCCTCCTACTACTCCCAAGCCAAAACCGGAGGAAGTTAAACTCCTTGAACCCTCTTCGTCAACTAAAGACTCACTTGCATAAATTGCACGAAACAAATTTCTTTTAGAAGCTAGAGTTAAACGAACTGACACCAAACTCGACCGTTTAGACACAAAGCTCAATAAACGGTTCTCCAAGCTTAAGTCTTTCTTCGGTACTATTTGGGAAGAAATTTCATATGTATCAACCTCTTCGTCCACTCAAATACAAGATCCGGGAAAACGACCCATGCCTCCAACATTTACATGGTCATCATCTGAGGAAGGCGCATATTCAGGAACTAATACTGGACGTGGTCGTGGATCTCACGAGACCGAGGAGGAAGAAGATGACGACGACAACGAAGAAGACGTTGAAGATGAAGGAGACAAGGAAGGAGGTGGAAGGATAGTGATTCATTCTGAATCTACGGAATCCGATTCTCCATCGCACTAGTTTGTTATCATTCATATATGCTTTATGTTTTATTTTGCAAAAACTTAAATGGCACTTGTATGTAAATAGTATCGTATTTATTTTGGGTGTGTACGTCTTAAAACATTTGGTACTTGACTTGCTTTTGGTATGCTTGGGTTGTATAATATGCTACTATGTTAAATGATTATCGTGTTGTTTATAACTTGTGTAATCTCTACTCTTTTTTGTCGATGACAAATGGGGAGAAAATGTTACTAACATTGTGTTTTGCAGATATTTCTTAAGTTTGTATTTCAGGGGGAGTATACATTTACGGGGAGTAATAAGTTCTTTCAGATCTATATTGTCATCAATCAAAAAGGGGGAGAATGTTGAGTCAAGGAATTCAAGGTGTTTTGATCAATGACAAGGAGAAATTCAAGATCGACAAAAAGAAGACATTCGATGGTATAGGTTGATTATTTAGAGTATGAGTGTAGTTAAATTTGTTAAAATCTATCCTCAAATAATCATATTCCTATATGGTTTGAATATATATATATATGTTTATACATGTATGCACATTCATTGTGCATACTAACAGAAACCGGTCGACCGGTTCATATATAGGCGGTCGACCATTTCTGTGCAGAATGCACAATGAATGTGCACACATATATATAATGTACATATATTCAAACACCAGTCTACTGGTCATTTTTTACCAGTCGACTGGTCTACGAACTGAAGCCATCTTTTCGAATAGACACCTTATTTCATCAATGGTTATGATCCTTTCTTTTGGCCAAAAATCTTCTCTTTTCATGGTTTCTCATAACCAATGATTACATCTCTCCATCCTCTATAAAAGCATCATGAAATCATCATTTTTGAAAATAAAAATTCTTTCTATTCTTGCTATCTAAGTGCTGATTTCATTATTACTCTTTAAAAGCATTCAAAAGCTCACTATTCTCATATATCGTTATTTGAATCCTTGAATCTATATATTATTCTTTAGATTCAAACAAAGATATCATCTTCCAAATCTTCATAATATCAAAATCATATTTAAGGATAAGATTATAGGAAGGTTGTAAAGAATTGACAAATTCGTGTTATTAAGAACACACATTGTCAAACTACAAGTTTATATCTTGTTTGAAGTCCTCGGTGTTGTAAGAGGCAAGTTGTGAAGTCCTCGGTGTTGTAAGAGGCGAGTTGTGAAGTCCTCGTGTTGATAGAGGTGTGAAATCCCGTTCGGTTGCTCGGGTGTTGTGAACCTGTTTTCCTCAGGGTTAAGTGAGGATAGTGTTTAGTGAAATTCCAGATAGGAGATCTGGGACTGGACGTAGGACGGTGCTCCGAACCAGTATAAAAATCCCTGGTGTGATTTTTCTATTACTGCATTTACTTATCTGTGATATTGCAACTATGAGATCTTTCTTAGTATATATTATATGTTCCGCATATCCATTTTACTGATCCTACCTAAAGTCGTCTATCGATACTTTCAACATCTATTGATGATCTACAATTTGTGCCAGTAGTCTGTGAATATTCTGAAGTTTTTGAGAAGGTTCAGGGCTTACCTCTGAGGCGCGAGATCGATTTTTCTTATATACTTTGTAGGTAATGCAAACCCAGTTGCATTACCTGTGCGCCATATGACTTCAAGAGAAAGGAGGGAGCTTAGTAAGCAAGTAGGGGAGCTACAAGAGAAAGGATTTATTAGGCGAAGCATATCTGAATGGGTGCTCTGGTGGTATTCACAACTACGGGGGATGGATCGCTTCGCTTATGTGTGGACTATAGAGAGTTAAACAAAATAACCAAGAAGAACCGGCACCTAATCCCGAGGATAGATGATAAATTTGACCAGCTTGTTGGTGCATTAGTGTTCTCTTAGTTAGATTTGGCCAATAGGTTTCATACTTTGAGGGTGACCGAAGACAGTATAGACAAGACCGCTTTTTGGACTCCAACTGGTTTTTTTGAATGGCTCGTTATGCCTTTTGCGTTGACTAGTGCACCCACCTATTTTGTGGATTTAATGAGTAGGGTGTTTCAGGAGTTTCTAAATAAGTTCATCATGGTCTTTGTTGATGATATCTTGATATTCTTGAGGAGCGAGGAAGAGCATGCCCAACATTTGAGAGAAGTTTTGAGAACTCTGCGTGCACATCAGCTTAAGGCAAAATTCTCTAAATACCATTTTTGGAGAAAAGAGTTGAGATTTCTAGGGCATGTGGTCTCTAAAGATGGGATAGCAGTAGATCCCGCAAACGTAGTTGCAGTTTAAGATTGGCAAATTCCTAAGAATGCAACGAAAGTGAGAAGCTTTCTTAGATTGGAAGGCTATTATAGGAAGTTCATTAAAAACTTCGCAGAGATATCTGCCCCGTTCACTAGGCTGAGGAAGAAGAATTCGACGTTCTCAAGGGATATAGATTGTGATATTTCATTCCAGCGATTGAAGAGGTGTCTGACAACAGCCCCAGTCTTGACCCTGCCTGATGGAAGAAAAGTGTTTGCAGTATACACTGATGCCTTTGGTGTAGGGCTTGGGGCGATTCTGATGCAAGAGGGAAGGGTAGTATGCTATGGAGGTAGACAACTAAGAGTTCATGAGAAAAACTACACTATCCGTGACTTAGATCTAGCTGCCATAGTATTTGCTGTTAAGACGTGACATCATTATTTATTTGGAGAGAAGTTCGAGTTGTACACCAATCATAAATCTCTCAAGTACTTGTTCTCGTAGAAGGATCTTAATTTAAGGCAACAAAGGTGGATGAAGTTTCTAGCATCTTATGACTTCGAGATTGCCTACACCCATTGCAAGGGTAATGTGGTGGCAGACGCACTGAGTAGGCAGAGGATGGCCTTAAGTCCTTTGTTTGTGGAAAGGAAAAGCTTGGAGTTTATATCGACTTTTGACTTTAGACCCTCCACCGAGTTTTTCCTGGTTTATTTGCATCACTGGAGGTGCAACCTATTCTTATGTATCAGAGAGGAGCTTTGCATTGAGAGGATCCACATATTTCAAACGTCTTGGATATGCTCAGTAGAGGGGGGACTTCTAGTCACCTCATCGGATATTCCATAGATGATAAAGGATAGCTGCGATGAGATGGGCGGCTTTATGTTCCCCAAGCTGGGAGCCTTTTGAAGACAGTTCTAGAGGAAGCCCATCATTCTAAGATGACTATTCATCCAGGTGGTGATAAGATGTATAGGGATATGAAGAGGATTTCCTTTTGGGCTGGGATGAAGAAAGATGTGGTGGAATTTGTTTCTCAATGTTTGATTTTCTAGCAAGTTAAACCTGAGCAAAAGAAGCCCGGTGGTTTACTTCATCCTTTGAAGTTCCCATAGTGGCAATAGGAGAGCGACTTTATTGATTTCTTTGATGGTTTGCCTAGATCAAAGAAAGGCAACACCAGTATTTGGGTTGTAGTAGACAGACTTATAAGAGTGCTCATTTCATTCTAGTTAAGAGAAAGAGGACGACAGCATGGTTGGCAATTATTTACGTTCGTGAGATAGTCTGTCTTCACAGTGTACCTTCTAGTGTCGTAAGTGATCATGACCCCATTTTCACCAATGAATTTTGGAAGAGCTTGTAAGAAGCATTAGGTACACAGATGTGTTTGAGCACCTGTTATCACCCTCAGATCGGTGGACAGACAGAAAGGGTGAGCAGAGTTCTCGAGGATCTTTTAAGGCTATGTATCCTAGACTTCGGAGGGACTTGGGAAGAGCACCTTCTTTTAGTCGAGTTCGCCTACAACAACAATTATCAAGCTAGTATTGGCATGTCACCCTTCTAAGCATTGTACGGACAACCCTGTAGATCACCAACTTATTGGTGGGAATCTACATAAAGACTACTACTTGGACCAGATATGGTTAGAGAGACATCCGAGAAGATTGATCTTATTAGATGGCAAATGAAGACAGATCAAGATAGGCAGAAGTCCTATGCAGACAAGAGAAGTACTGACATTGAGTTTGAGGTAGGAAACATGGTTTTCATCAAGGTGTCACCTTTGAGAAATGTGGTTCGCTTTGGATCTATAGGGAAATTGGTACCAAGATTTGTGGGACCATTTCCCATACAGAAAGGATTGGCCAAATGGTCTATAGAGTAAAGCTACCAGAGAGACTGTCCGGTGTTCATGATGTTTTCCATGTTTCTCTTTTTCGGAAATGCTTGCATGATACTGCGGAAGTAGTTGAGCCCAGTATATTAGAGGAAGTAGAGGCGGAATGGGAGGCAACAGTTAGATGATTTCCTACCCATATTTTTGGATTAGAAGTTAAGAAGCTACGCAATAGAGAAGTCAAGTTGATGAAAGTTCAGTGAGGAGATAATCTAGAGGATGCAACTTGGGAGACCGAAGACAAGATTTGTGCTTTGTAACCTTTTCTTTTCGAGGATGTGTTCTTAACTTCTTTTCTAAAGCTTTTATTTACACTTATTTCTATCATTTGTGTATACCCTATAGATCGAATCTTCGATCTTTAGGTAGGAAACCCATGGATGTAAACATGTGCTTGAGATATGCTATGTTTGGTGGATACAAGTGGATGCAAGTGTTTATTAGTGGTTGCTTGTGGATGCAAACACACACAATAGGCGCTAGATCGGCTCAATCACTCTCACACTGCATATGGATGTGTGTGCATTTTTCTCCTTTTTATGGATGAAAATGGATGGATCATCATATGGATGTTGTATTTAGACGGATGATTATGCACACATATAGAACTTATAAGTTATAATAGGATTATTTGCATACATGTTGGATTCATGGCACTATCATACATTGCATTAAGGAGGTCGACTGAATCAGTAGACCACATGATCTTCACATTAGTATTGGGACATATACACACACCTTTGCATATGTTCATATAAGCATTAGAAATCTTTTAAGGATAATGGATGCATGTGATTGGTGGATGAGTGGACGGATGTAGATGGTAGGATATACATTCTTCTTAACTTAAAGATTTCGAGGATGAAATCCTTTGAGTAAGGAAGAATGTAAAACCCCGTATTTTAACAACACTGAAAGATGATAAATTAAAGAATAATTAATTTAATATTTAGAATTAAGTGAAACAGAATGCGCATTGCCTTGGAATTTTGGTCAAATTAGACACCTGGTTTGCATAAAACGGACACCGTATGAAGAAGTTTTGAAGTTTGTACACACATAAGAAGAATATATGAATAAAATAGGTTCAAAAAATTCAAAACAGATCAAAATCACAGAATTCAAGGAAGTGGGAAAATTTTTGCCCTGGGGTGTCGACCCCTGGGTCGACCCCACCGTGGCAGATTTGGTCATATTAGGGTTTGGGGTTGTGGCTATATATATGGCCCCATTTCTCTTGTTTCTCCACACCACAAGTAATGGAGGACTAGATGCTGTCTCTACCCAGATTGAATCAAATCTTTTCTTTTTCAGCAGTCAACTAGAGTTTAGAGATATGTGATTCAACATCCATAACCTTTCTTCTACTTTTCTTAGATCCAAACACTGTGAGTCTATGTTAATTTTAGATCTAAATAATTAAAAAGTAAATGTTGACATGACTAAAATTTGGACTTATGCCTGTGGCTACGTGAATCATATCAGATCTACTATAACCTGTTTATCTAAGTTATTCTGACATGATTATGAACTACATCTGAACTTATACCTATTTATCATGTCAGATCTGCCATTGTTATAGATCTAATTCACTATTTAGATCACCTTATTCATGTTCCTATTATGTTTATGGCTAAATCAGATCTTTTATTAGTTGGATATCTAATTCATTATTTAGATCTCATCATGCATGTTATGATGTCTGTAACAACCCGCATTTTACGCATCGAAGGATCGTAGAATATTTATTTCTTTCACATATGAAGTCGTATGGTTATGTAACTTTGGGAGATGACTATTGGGGTGATTTCCCATGTTCAGGATTTTTCCCGATTTTTAAATGACCATTTTTCCCCTAACTAATCTTGTTTTGGCCATAACTTTTGATTGGAAAGGAGTTTTGACCTGAAACCACTTCCATTCGCTCCGGTTGATGGTTTACAATTCCGTAGAGTGGTCACGTTAGCCAAACGGACTTAACGTTTGGGATATATGGTTGAAACAAGTTTCGGATGGTGAAAAACAGCTTAATTGGTCTTAACCGGGTAATTATCACCTAGGCCCAAAGCGGGATTTCAGGATTTGGAGTATTTAACGGCTGTTAGGGTTAGGGATTTTGGTTTTTCTCATTTTCCAGCCACCATATACATCTTAGAAAACCCTAACAATGGCCTCCAACATCTAGAATCATCCCTAATCACTTCTTAATCAAGTTTTGGCTTAAACTACATCAAATCAAGGAGAAATAGCACCAAATCAGAGTTGGAGCTACTGCTAGGAATTGGAATTTGACCCATATAGTAGATTATTTCAGTTCTAAAGTTTATTTGTGGCCAACGTGAGTGATTAGCATTGTTTTTCACTAATTACGGCTAATTAAGGGTGATTAGTGATAATTAGCGAAATTATGGCTCAGAAAAATCTGGAAAAATTTGTAAATTTCTAAAACATCATTTTATGCCTCTGTTAGAAATTTGGGTTGATTTGGTTAAGTTTTGTTAATCTTATCATTAGTTGTGCTTAAACATGAGAAAAGGGAAAATATGGGTTTTGGGTAGGTTTGATCCATTTTAACTTATTGAAATTGTTGTTTTGGTGTTTATGGTTGATTATACATGTTGCTATGACTGTATGGTATGATTTGTGATTGCCTAAAAGTGTTAGATTGGTCAAAAACAATGTCGAATGGCGTAAACAGCTCGCTGGACAAAGTGTAGAAAAATGCAGAGGACCGGATTGGATCGCCCCTCCGAACCCGACCCGATCGTGATACCCGATCCAAACCACCATGTGGGGACTTCGATGCACCACGATCTAATGTTCCATGAACCGCTCGAGAGGAGCCCGACCCGAGCCTCTTCAGCCTGAGCTCCACGATCCGACCCGTGCATGGTGGCACGACCCGAAGGCACCCGATCTGAACCAATGCACCATAGGTGGACTTGGGAGACTCGACCCGATCCGGAGTGTTTGGGAAGGAGGACCGAACTGCCAGGAGATGTGGACCCCGACCCGATCCGATGGAGGTAGCTCAACCGAACCGAACCGAGATGCTTAGGCTTGAGGCATAAATCACGATCCGAATTTGAAGTATAAACTGAAGTGAAAAATCGATCCGGAGAAGACCAATAACCCGAGATGCAAAGGTAGTCCAATGGGAAGTTTGTACTCACGGTCCAGTTGGGAACCAACGAGTCAACTTCATGAGTTGGGCTTTGCTGCAGGACGTGTGCTAAGGGGTTGTTGATGTCTATAACTTTGGATCATTATGTGTAGGGGTACGTGAACGGATTCAAGGCCATAGTGGCCTAGGTACGACTAAAGAACTATGGACCAATGAAGTGGGGTCATTTGTAAAGGTTTGGTCATGACTCCATGTGGTAAGCTTGGTAGTAGCAGTAGTTGTACAAGTTGAACTCCGTCACTACTTCGATGGGTCTAGTGATCGAAGCGTTAGATTTTGCATGCTTTACGCACTGAGTGAGAGATGTAAGGATGGTTGTTATGTTTGATTTGTTTTGCCATCATTATGACATGCACACCCCCACCCCCGTTATCTTTACACCATCTGTTCAGTGGCACCTTAGAGTATTGTACGGTATGTAGTGCTAACTCTTTGGTTGCAGGTCCAGGTTCAGGTATGGTTTAGTATACCTGTTATTGTTCAGTTTAGCTGCTTATCGCTCATACCAGAATTTTGGTCTGACCCAGAGTTTTATGTCTCTTCTTATTACTCTGGGTGCTCTCTCGAGTAGACTAGAGACAGGTTAGCTAGGTATGCACGAGTAGCTGATCCGAAGACGAGCAGGAGGCTTCCACGTATGATACATATAGATATTCTCCCTGTGTTGTTGAAGATCACTGCTTGGGCATTAGTAGTGCATCTTCTACTTTAGCTTTCTTTTGCTTTAAGGACAATTTAAAGTTGTAATAATGATGTTGGATCATAAGATGTATTTGGATTCCGCTGCTATGTTGGTTTAGTTTTCAGCTTATGCACTGTCTCGCTTGTTTTATGTCAAATGCATCATTATTATATTTTTTTTCCATGCACTGTGAGACATTCTACAGGTTTTTGATTAGTTCATTCTCTTCTTTCCTTTCCTTGGCGACCATTCTGTGCTAGTTGGGCATGTGTACAGTGCACTTTCGGAGGAAATACCGGCTGGCATGGGGCGGGCCGTCACACTTGGTATCAGAGCTCTAGGTTGCGTAGTTAACCAAGGGAAGTCATCAGGGAGAGATAGTATACGTATATGAGAGCATGTATTTGTGATTATTTTGGTTTTCAAAAGCTATACTATTAGTATAGTTAAGGATGAAGTCGCACTGCACTAGCACCACTATGGAGACGGTTAATCGTTTTCTCTTTACAAATTGAACGATGAGCCGATACACTAGAGGTGCTGGTAGAGGAGCCAATATTGGGAATGCTGCTGACATGAGGACGATATTTACTGACCTCATGAGAGAGATGCTTAGAGATGTTTAGAGGGCAGCTCTGGTAATGGTGGTGGTCCAATAGTGCAGGCGCCTAGGGCCGATTTCGCCAAGCTGAACAAGGATTATACTAGTCTTGGTGGTAAGCCGTTCCATGGAACGGAGTCAAGTATGGATGTTCAAGATTGGTTGGATAACTGCGAGTGTATCTTCGAGGACTTGGGTATCGAGGATGCGATGAAGAGAAGGCTAGCATCCCGTCAGCTTCAAGGACGAGCAATGAATTGGTGGAATGCTATAAAGGCATCTACTCCTGAAGATCAGATTACTTGGGAGCAGTTTAAGGTTCACTTTAGATATAAGTTCATTCCGGATGCTCAGAAGTCAATGCTTTTTAAGAAATTTTTGGAGCTCAAGCAGAATGGTAGAGCTGTCTCGGAGTATATTGCTGAATTCGACACTTTGTCGTAGTATGGGCTATCTCTTATTGATACTGCCGAGAAGAAGAACGAGAAGTTCATAACTGGTTTGGATGGATACTTGGGGGAAAGGCTTAATAGCCATATCGATGAGACATTTGAATCGATTACGGGGAAAGCATTGAGGTCAGAGAGTCTTTACCCTAAGTCGAAGACTGAGGTCGCATCTGCAGAGGAGCCAAAGCCGCAAGCAAGCGGTGGAGGCAAGAATGGTTCTCAGAATAAGAGAAAGCAGAATCATACCAAGGATGGCCAGAAGAAAAAGAATAAGCAAGATGTTGAGTGCTTCAGCTGTGGTAAGAAGGGCCACTATGCCAAAGAGTGTCGGGCCAAGCCAGCGGATAGGAAGTGCTTCAACTGTGGCCAAGTGGGACATCACAAGGACAAGTGTCCGCAACCCCCTAAAGAAAAGCAGGTGGTGAAAGCATTTGCCCTTAATGCTATTCCTTCTTCGTCAAATGCCCCAACTGCAGCGGAGAAAGGAAAGAATGTTGTTATTCAAGGTATGCTTTCTGTTTATGATGTTCCTGTTAGAGTTTTGTTTGATACCGAGGCTTCCAGTTCTTTCATATCTAGTGACCTGGTAGATAGGTTGGGACTAGAGCCCGAGATTGTCGATAGGCCTTTAGTAGTGATGAACCCGATAGGTGGTTCAACTAACCATAGCATGATTTGTCGTAATGTGGCCTTATCGAGTCATGGATGCATGTTTGGTTGTGATTGCTTTGTTTGGGGCTTTACTGGGTTTGGCATTATTTTGGGAGCCGATTGGCTCCAAAGATACGCGGTGGTGGTAGACTGTGAGGGCTTTTTGGTGACAGCTAGAGTGGATCATGGGCGGAGGGTAGTGTTTGGTGGTCTACCCGGTGATGGGGTAATGGCTAGTTTTCTAAATTCCCTCGACATCCCGCCTAGTGAGTTGTCAGGGTTACCCGTGGTTGGCCAGTATCCGGACATCTTCGAGGAAGTGACCGGGCTTCCACCACACCGAGAGATTTAGTTCCGTATTGATTTAGTGAAAGATGCCAGACCTACAGTGATGCCACTTCGTTGTATGGCACCAAGGGAGCAGCGAGAGCTCGAGGTGCAAGTCAGCGATCTTTTGAAGAAGGGATTTATTAGAAGGAGTGTTTCTGAATGAGGAGCACCAGTTGTGTTTGCTACCAAGGCAGATGGTTCCCTTCGTTTGTGTCTAGACTACCGCGAGTTGAATAAAGTGACGAGGAAGAACAAGTATCCTCTACCGCAGGTAGATGGTTTGTTTGATCAGTTGAGTGGCGCGAGAGTATTTTCTCAGTTGAATCTCGTGACAGGTTTTCATCAGCTTAGAGTGGAGGCTGAGAGTATAGCTAAAACGGAATTTCGGACGCCGTTTGGATTTTATGAGTGGTTGGTCATGCCATTCGAGCTGACCAATGCCCCAGCATATTTTGTGGATCTTATGAATAGGATATTCAGAGATCAGTTGAATAAGTTTGTCCTTGTGTTCGTTGATGATATTTTGGTCTATTCGAGGACAGAGGAAGAACACAAGGAACATTTAAGAGTAGTGATGGAGGTGTTGAGAAAACACCAATTGAAAGCAAAGTTTTCTAAGTGTCACTTCTGGAAGAGGGAAGTGAGGTTCTTGGGCCATGTTGTATCAGAGAATGGTATTGTCGTGGACCCTGCGAAGGTGGCTACGGTACAAGATTGGTCTACGCCTAAGAATGCAACGGACATAAGAAGTTTCTTGGGATTAGCTGGATATTATTGTAAGTTTATCCAAGACTTCTCCAAGATAGCAGCACCGTTGACTCAGTTGACCAAGAAGAATCAAGCTTTTGTTTGGGACGAAAAGTGCAAGAATGCATTCAAGAGTCTAAAGGAAATGTTGACATGTGCACCAGTGTTAGTCATTCCTAAGGGGAATGAAGAGATGACAGTATATACGGATGCATGTTGTACCGGACTAGGTGCCGTATTGATGCAAGGCGGTAGGGTTGTAGCTTATGCAAGTCGGCAGCTGAAACCGCATGAGAAAAGATACCGTACTCATGATTTGGAATTGGCAGCGATCGTGTTTGCACTGAAGATGTGGAGACATTATCTCTTGGGAGAAAGATTCGAGTTGTTTACCGATCATAAATCGTTAAAGTATCTCTTCTCTCAGAAGGATTTAAATCTCCGACAACAAAGATGGTTAGAATTCTTAGCTTCCTATGATTTCGACATCGCATATACATCAGGAAAGGGCAATGCGGTGGTTGATGCATTGAGGAGAAGACATGCCAGTTTAGGGGCTATGTTCCTTGAATGGAAGCAACTGGAGTATATCGCTGGGTATGATTTCAGACCAAAGTGCGAATTGGATCCAGAAATGTTAGCAAGTTCGACGATCAGACCCACTTTGATTGGGCGGATTGGTTCCAGTCAGAGGAACAATCCTAACCTATTGGAAATCATCTCAAAGTTAGAGATGGGAATCGATGGAGAGATGAACAAGTATGGGCTTGATCGAGATGGATGGCTTAGAAAGAATGGAAGACTAGTTGTACCCAATGTCAATGGATTGAGAGATAAAGTGCTTAGAGAATGTCATCACTCAAAACTGACTATACATCCCGGTGGTAACAAGATGTACCGAGACATGAAGCAGACCTACTACTAGGAAGGGATGAAAAGAGACATTGGGAAACTTATATCCAAATGCATGAATTACCAGCTAGTTAAAGCTGAGCAAAAGAAGCCTAGTGGTTTGCTACAACCATTAGAAATTCCAGAATGGAAATGGGAACAAGTATCAATGGATTTCATTGATGAGTTACCAAGGACTAGATCGGGCCATGATAGTATTTGGGTGATTGTGGACCGATTGACCAAAAGTGCAAGATTTATACCCGTCAAGTCAAATAGAATGGCAGCTAAGTTAGCTGAACTATATATAAATTGGGTAGTTGGATTTCATGGAATACCCAAAGGCATTGTGAGTGACCGAGATCCGTTGTTCACTAGTGGATTTTGGAAGAGCTTACAAGAGGCGTTAGGATCAGAACTGCATCTCAGTACCGAGTATCACCCTCAAACGGATGGTCATACAGAGAGGGTGAATCGTATATTAGAAGACCTCTTGAGAGCCTGTGTATTGGATTTTGGTGGATCATGGGATGACTATTTGCATCTAGTAGAGTTTGCATATAATAGTAGTTATCAATCCACTATTGGTATGGCTTTGTTTGAAGCTTTGTATGGAAGACCATGAAACTCACCGTCATGTTGGGTAGAAACTGGTGAGAAGTTTGTGCTTGGACCCGATATGATAAGAGAAAATTCAGACAAGATTAAAGTTATCCAACAGCGAATGAAGGCTGCCCAAGATAGGCAGAAGAGTTATGCTGATAAAAGGAGAAGAGAATTAAAATTCTCCATTGGCGACCTGGTGTTTATCAAGATTTCTCCGTTGAAGAGCGTGATACGATTTGGCAGGAGAGGCAAGTTAGCACCAAGATTTGTGGGTCCATTCCTAGTTCTTGAGCAAATTGGGAATTTGGCATATAAAGTTGAATTACTAGAGAAGATGGAAGGAGTTCACAACGTATTTCATGTTTCCCAGTTAAGGAAATTCATGTACGACCCAGATGTGACTATTTCACCTGATCAGTTGGATGATATCGAAGTAGAACCTGAGGCGGTTGGGAATCGCAAGCCTATGCGTATTGTTGGGAATGATACGAAGCAACTTCGAAGAAAAGCGGTGAAGTTAGTCAAAGTTCAGTGGGGGCGAGAATGAGAATGACTGTACTTGGGAGACAGAGGAGAGCATTAGGAAGACATATCCAAAACTCTTCGCCTGGTAAGATTTAAGTTTCGATTTAGCCTTTCCGCATGCTAGGATAGGTTTGTTTTGTTTGTTTTGCATGTTTGATTGTTGTATGTGGCTAGTAGGCATGCGGGATCCTTTGTATGTTTTGGGTTAAGGAATTTCAGGGACGAAATTTCTTAAGGGGGGAGAGTGTAACAACCCGCATTTTACGCATCGAAGGACCGTAGAATATTTATTTCTTTCACATATAAAGTCGTATGGTCATGTAACTTTGGGAGATGACTATTGGGGTCATTTCCCATGTTCATGATTTTTCCCGATTTTTAAATGACCATTTTGCCCCTAGCTAATCTTGTTTTGGCCATGACTTTTTCAAGGAGTTTTGACCTGAAACCACTTCATTGGCATCGGATGATGGTTTACAACTCCGCAGAGTGGTCACATTAGCCAAACGGACTTACCGTTTGGGAGATATGGCTGAAACAAGTTTCAGATGGTGAAAAACAACTTAATTGGGCTTAACTGAGGGTCACATTAGCCAAACGGACTTACCGTTTGGGAGATATGGTTGAAACAAGTTTCAGGTGGTGAAAAACAACTTAATTGGGCTTAACTGAGTAATTAACAACTAGGCCCAAAGGGGGATTTCGGGATTTGGAGTACATAATGGCTGTTAGGGTTAGGGATTTCGGTTTTTCTCATTACCCAGCCGTCATATACATCTTAGAAAACTCTAACAATGGCCTCCAACATCTAGAATCATCCCTAATCACTTCTTAATCAAGTTTTGGCTTAAACTACATCAAATCAAGGAGAAATAGCACCAAATCAGAGTTGGAGCTGATGCTAGGCATTGGAATTCGACCCATACAGTAGATTATTTCAGTTCTAAAGTTTATTTGTGGCCAAGGTGAGTGATTAGCATTGTTTTTACACTAATTATGGCTAATTAAGGGTGATTAGTGATAATTAGCGAAATTATGGCTCAGAAAAATCTGGAAAAATTTATAAAATTCTTAAACATCATTTTATGCCTCTGTTAGAAATTTGGGTTGATTTGGTTAAGTTTTGTTAATCTTATCATTAGTTGTGCTTAAACATGATTAAGGGGAAAATATGGGTTTTGGGTATGTTTGATCCATTTTAACTTATTGAAACTATTGTTTCGGTGTTTATGGTGGATTATACATGTTGTTATGACTGTATAGTATACTTTGTGATTGTCTAAAAGTGTTAGATTGGTTGAAAACGCCGTCAAATGGCGTAAACAGCTCGCTGGACAAAGTGTAGAAAAATGCAGAGGATCGAATCGCCCCTCCGAACCCGACCCGATCGTGATACCCAATCCGAACTACCACGTGGGGACTCCGATGCACCACGATCTGATGTTCCATGAACCGCTCGAGAGAAGGAGCCCGACCCGAGCTGCTTCAGCCTGAGCTCCACGATCCGACTTGAGCATGGTGGTACGACCCGAAGGCACTCAATCCGAACCAGTGCACCATAGGTGGACTTGAGAGACTCGACCCGATCCGGAGTGTTTGGGAAGGAGGACCGAACCGCCAGGAGATGTGAACCTCGGCCCGATCTGATGGAGGTAGCTCGACCGATCCGAACCGAGATGCTTGGACTTGAGGCGTAAATCACGATCCGAATTTGAAGTATAAACTGATGTGAAAAACCGATTCGGAGAAGACCCATAACCCGAGATGCAAACGTATTCCAATGGGAAGTTTGTACTCAGGATCCAGTTGGGAACCAACGAGTCGACTTCATGAGTTGGACTTTGCTGCGGGACATGTGCTAAGGGATTGTCGATATCTATAACTTTGGATCACTATGTGTAGGGGTACGTGAACGGATTCAGGGCCATAGTGGCCTAGGTACGACTAAAGAGCTATGGACCAATGAAGTGGGGTCATTTGTAAAGGTTTGGTCATGACTCCATGTGGTAAGCTTGGTAGTAGCAGTAGTTGTACAAGTTGAACTCCGTCACTACTTCGATGGGTCTAGTGATCGAAGCGGTAGATATCGCATGCTTTACACACTGAGTGAGAGATGTGAGGATGGTTGCTATGTTTGATTTGTTTTGCCATCATTATGACATGCACACCCCCACCCCCATTATCTTTACACCACCTTTTTAGTGGCACCTTAGAGTATTGTACGGTATGTAGTGCTAACTCTTTGGTTGCAAGTCCAGGTTCAGGTATGGTTTAGTATACCTGTTATTGTTCTGTTTAGCTGCTTATTGCTCATACCAGAATTTTGTCTGACCCAGAGTTTTATGTCTCTTCTTATTACTCTGGGTGCTCTCTCGAGCAGACTAGAGACAGGTTAGCTAGGTATGCACGAGTAGCTGATCCGAAGATGAGCAGGAGGCTTCCACGTATGATACATATAGATATTCTCCCTGTGTTGTTGAAGATCACTGCTTGGGCATTAGTAGTGCATCTTCTACTTTAGCTTTCTTTTTCTTTAGAGACAGTTTGAAATTGTAATAATGATGTTGGATCATAAGCTGTATTTGGATTCCGCTGCTATGTTGGTTTAGTTTTTAGCTTATGCACTGTGTCGCCTGTTTTATGTCAAATACATTATTATTATATTTTTTCCATGCGCTGTGAGACATTCTATAGGTTTTCGATTAGTTCATTCTCTTCTTTCCTTTCGTTGGCGACCGTTCTGTGCTAGTTGGGCATGTGTACAGCGCATTTTCGGAGGAAATGCCCGCTGGTGCGGGGCGGGCCGTCACAATGTCCCTGTTATGTTTGAATCAATTCTATTGTCACATGTTCATCAGATCCTTTCATATATGCCTATCTTGTCATTATGTCAATATATGTTTATGCCTATTTCTTCCATTATTTGTCCGTCTTGTTAGAATGATCATTTCTGTCCTCTTCCCTTCATCTTTTCCCTTTTATTTTGATAGCTGGGCTACCTTCGAGCCTAGGCATACCGCTGAAATATGCAAACGCGTTAAATTGGGAATGAGGGGAAAACAATAAATTTGGGGCATAACTTGTGTTGGGTAATTTGGGCATGACTTGAATGAAATATGTGAACATGGATTTGGGGACATAAATCGAATTGTGAGTAAAGACCTTAATTTGGGGCATATGGTTCATTATGAACATAACTTGGGAAAGGGGAATGAAAACCTATAACGACATAGGAATAATTGGTTAATAATGGAAATGCCTAGGATTACAGTTATTAGAAACTGTAACTGTGCTTAGACACAAGGTCCAACCGGCATATCCAGCGACCACAAGTGATGAATCTAATGTGAGGAGTCTAAGTGCATATGCACAAGATGTGCTAAGATACGAGGATAAGTCCGACTTGTGGAAGAAGTCTGCCCGGAACCGACCGGCATAACTAGCATCCACAAGTGGTAGGCTTAAAGTGGGAGGTCTAGCACATTATAGCCATAAATGAATATAGTAATGAATAGGAATACTTAATGTGACACCCCACGTCCGTTAATGTCACTCACTAAGGGAATGCATTATGTTTCGTGAAGCGTTATTGGTAAACAGACATAGAATGATTACAAGATAGATATAAATAAGATAGCAGTGGAAATTTTAAATTTTTATTTCAAACATAAATTATAATGCTATGGTCCATAATACCATAAGTCACAAAAACCATTAAAATAAAACAACTTCTGTCTTGCATCATCAGAGTACATAAGAATATTAAAAACATAATTCCCCAATTAAAAGAGTTAAGCCATAGTAGAGATAAGAACTTGAGCCATACTTCAGAAGTAGCTCCTAGCAAGATGATATCTGAGTCCTGACTAAGCCTGAGTATTTCTTCCCTGAGAACCTTAGGGGCGGGGGGGGGGGGAGGAGGGGGGAGGGGAATGGAAGAAAGGAGGAGAAACAAAAGGGTCAGACATAAAGTCTAACGAATGTAATTACTTTTAGCTAGTAAATAAATAAAAGTAACATGATAGGCATATAAAGTGGATAAAAGAAAGATTAATACATAAATGGCAGGTGTGACAAGGTAAGCAGGGTAAGGTGTATGTGCCTCACTAATGATTACTCTGCACTATTACTAGTATAACTAAAATGAGATGATCCCTTCCACTATAAGTTAGTAAACTTACGGCATACGTACGAGCGTACCCTAACCACTACCCTAATTGATTGGCTCCATATCCCGTAGATATCTTGTGATAGCCCCACACTGTTAGGTATCAGTTCCTAAAGTGGCAACCCTCGAGGTGTGCACAACCATACCTACTGGTGTCACGTTTATCTTATCCCCCTCTACTCGACTCATGCACGCACATGGCCCGGTCGGTTTGTGACGCCTACACCATCGTCTCGTTTGGATCTCTTATAATCAATTAGTAAGTGTTCCCCTTCTTCGCCTAGTACGGAGTTCTTTACTTGATACCAACTCCAGATTTGTAACACCCCGTATTTTCTATGAACGTATAAGTAACAAATCAGAGGATAATTAATTTTTAAAATAAGAATCAAGGAAAACGGGTTGCGTCATTTTGTTCGTCTCGGAATTCTGCTTGGAAACGAGTCTGAGTTTGCAAGAATCAGAGTCCGTATGAGGGAGATATGACCCTACGAAGTTTCAGGAATTTTCAGAATCGAAAACAGCTCGAAATTCGAATTCAAAATTTGAATTCAAACCCAGAAGCAGGATGGGCCGGAAATTTCCCGCCCAGGACCCAGGTTGACTGGGGAGTCGACTGGATAGTCGACCCCCTAGTACCTAGGTCGACTGGGGAGTCGACTGGGCAGTCGACCCCCCGACCAGGTCGACTGGGCAGTCGACCTGGGGGTCGACGTGGTCCCCGAACCTGGATTTGGGCCTGGGTGCATTCTTATGTATCTGGTCTCGTTTTCTGCCTAGATTCGTCTGCCTAAACCTATTTAAACAGCCCCAAACCTAGCCTTCCCTACAGACAATTCTATTCTGCTTCTACTCTGCCTCTATTCTAAATAAAAATAAAAATGGCATCGCTACTCTGCTGGAATCAAAACTAGAAGCTAATCAACATCAACCTAAGCAACTCAATTCAAGCTTGAAACTTCAACAACGGTTAAAGAAGATCAACTAACGTCGCTACAACTATATTTCTTTTAGAATCCAATCAAGGCAAGTGCAGTTATTTTTCGATATAAACTTTAATCATAATTATGACATGATTGTAAATCTAAATTTGAGATTGTGTATGTTCTGTTCTGATCTATTTTATTCTGTATCTCTTCTTCTTTCTGTTCTATAGCCAGGCTACTACGAGCCTGCGCCAGTCTCCTAAGAGATTAACGCACGAACGCTAAAATGTTTGGGACAAATAATGAATGTGGCATAATTGGACATAGCTAATCTGTGACTGATTTAAGAAAAAAGACATAGGTTGTAAACTAGATTTAGATCTATGCATATTATGTGAATTGGAAGAAGAGGAACCATGGTATGTTAACATGTGACTTGAGACATTGGACATAACACATATTTTGAATTAAGATCTGTTATAACTAGATTGTTGGGCATATTGTTTATATAACAATTCATGATTTGAAAGAGAATATGACTTAGGTGTGAAGATCTATATTAAGATTTGATAACTATCAAATGTGAATAACACCTAAGTAGGAGATTTTTGAATATATGACATGCATTGAAATCAATGGCTATATTTGGTATAATTTATATGTGAATCTTTTGTACTAGGCAAGTTGAACTAAATTGGGACATGTAAATTATGACCATAATCTGTGACATGTATATTCAATGAAAACGTGGGGTATATGATCATAGTGTGAATCATGACAACTATTTAGGCATGCAAACTTAGGCCAAATTTATAATTAGGCAAGATATGTTTGTGAAACTTTAAGGAATGATTATATCTGTTATATTTGCCTAATTTGCTAGATCTGCTATATTTGCCTAATCTGCTAGTTCTGTTATACTGCCTAATCTGCTAGTTCTGTTATATTGCTTAATTTGCTAGTTCTGCTTTACTGCCTAGTCTGCTTGATCTGTTCATCTGCCAAATCTGTCATCTGCTAAGTCTGCTGAAAATGCCAAATCTGTTATATGCTAAATTTGCTAAATTACTTAATCTGTTGAATCCGTTAAGTCGCCTAATCTACGAAAATTTGTTATTTGCTATATCTGTTAAGTTGATATATTCAGTCTGTTATTGACATAATCTGAATTAGCTATGAATAATTGACATGTATATTAGGTGTGGGCATAAATGGTAAATTATTAATTAATTGGCCGCAAAGATAAACATGGCTAACTCGAGGTTAGAATGAGTTTGCAGCGTAATCCTGCCCGGAACCGCCCGGCACATCCAGCGGCCGCAAACAATAGGTTCTAATGTAAGAAGTTAGTCATAACATGCTTGAAACCCGATGTTAGACTCAGTTTGCGGCAGAAATCTGCCCGGAACCAACCGGCCTAACCAGTAGCCGCAAACTGTCAGTCTAATGTGAGAGGTCTAGGCATTAATATTTAATAAATAAAAATCTAAGATAAATATAATGCCTAAAACGTGTTGGCCGGATAGGGTAAAACCCACTAGACTGATGAATTTAATAAATCTGTTACGTGAATCTGTAGGCCTAATTACAAAGTTAGACAAATTTGTAAGTCTGTTAATCTGTAACTGATTAATCGGTAAGTCTGTTAGATTTGTATATCTGATAAGTTACTCTGAAAACTTGTCTATGAACTAGTTGATCTGAATTCTGTATGTCTAAACTTGTAAACAAGTTAATCTGAAATCTGTTAGTCTGGGGACACAATGATAGGAAGGGAATTACTTGTGTCATCTTTTGTTTGGGACCAATATTAGTCAGTAACCCTTTCTGGTATCAAAAATTTGACCCAACAGTAGGTAGGGTCCGGGCACGCTTACTGAACTAATTATAAGCGGTTCATTCTGATAATGGCGAGGGGTGTTGATGGTGCGTTCCAACCGGGTCATGTGCGTGCATGGATCCTGGTTTGCCTCTGAGGATGTAAGACACCGTGACATCTGTAAATAGGTCTGTGCCAATTGGTTGTCACTTTAGGGAGTGATACACCCTACCGTGGGGCCGTCACAGGGTATTTATGTATTAGGGAGCCGATCGCTTGGTGTAGGGTTTTAGGGTACACTTAGTTCTGTCTGTTTCTGTTGGTACCGTCTGTTTCTATTGGGTGGTAACACCTGTCTGTTTCTGCGTGGTACCGTCTGTTCGGGTGGTAAAGGCCAATTTACTAGTGTACACCTAATTCTACATTCTGTTTCCATAGGGATTAATCTGTTTTTGTTTCTGTCTGTTTATGTTCGGGTGGTAAAGGCCCATTATTAGCATTCTGATTCCGTCCATTTCTGTTGGGGTGGTAAAGTCCTATTACTAGCACTCCCTTCTGTGTAAATTATTCTATACCCGCTTCTATTTCAATTTAGACATTAGGGTGACACCTAATTCTGTTATACTAGTATTAGTGCAGAGAAGTGTAAAGAAATAGCTTATGTCATTCTTTTCTTCTTTTATATCCGCTACACCTGTTACTGTTACCTCTCATCCAGTATTATTTTCATGTCATGTTATTATTATCTGTTCATAATTGAAAATCACTGGACTTGCCAGACTTTTTGTTTGACCCTTGTTGTTTCGCCTCCTTTCTTCCGTCCCCCCCCCCCCAAGTTTTCTAGAAGGGAGTACTCTAGCTTGATCCAGATTTCTTCCGCTTGAAGTGCTTAAAGTATGGCTTGTCTTTTTCTTTGCGGATTATGATTTTAAACTATGCATTCTGAAGGCTTTTGTACAAGATTGATATTTTGTACTTGAATTCTGATATTATGATTTGAAAGGATGCAACCAAGCTTATTTCGGTTTCTGTTGTAATAAAGTTATAAATTTTTCAAGTACTGTTTTATTTGTCTTGTAAGTTTCTGTTCTGTTTACTAAAATTCTCCACCAAAGTGAAGGCATTCCCTTTGTGAGTGACCTTAACGGAGGTGGGGTGTTACACTTGGTATCAGAGATAAAGGTTACCAGATTAGATAAAAGTTTTTGAAAACCATTTCCAAAAAGGTTTTAAAAGGAAGTATTTTCAAAAGTAAAGCTTATTTTGAAAAACATAATCCCCAATAGCCATATATCTTTATCTTTCGAATTCTCCATTTTGAATCTTTCCTTTTTCGTTTCAGCATGTCTGAAGCATCTGAGATACCAGAGGGTGTTCATGTACCCAGATGGTTTCGTCAATATCTTGAGGCTAGGACCGCCGCCGCAGGTCCAGCAAATGATCCCTCTCCTCCACCCCTCCTCGTGCAATTTCCTTCTCAAAGATCTGTAGAGATTTTAGGGCCATGGGTGGGAAGGATTTCGAGGGAACTGAATCATTCGTAGAAGCGAGGAACTGGCTCAAAGAAACTGAGGATCTATTCGTTATCTTCGAGGTGGACGATAGGCAGAAGGTACAGTTGGCGATATGGCTGCTCAAAGACGAAGCTTCCTATTGGTGGGAAGTCACTAATGCCGAGAGGCCAGTTGAAACATGTATGGATTTCAGAACAAGGTTTGAGACAAAATTCCTCTCGCAAGCTGAACAAAGTCTACAACTGGAAAAGTTCTTATCTCTTAAGCAAGGAAGTATGACGGTCAAGGAATACGTCAACCAGTTCAACCAACTGGCTAGGTTCGGATTGGATTTAGTCAACACTCAGCATAAAAAGGCTTTCCGCTTTGTTAAAGGATTGAACGAGCCACTGCACAGCCTAGCCATGACCCATGTACCCATTGGAGCGACTTACGAGAAATTGGTGGACATGGCACTACTGCACGAGGAAGGCAAGGGCCCGAAAGAGACAAAGAAGGAAGAACCACAGAATAAGAAAGCATGGACCAAAAAGGAAACGCAAGAGAAGGGTGAGAAGTCTGAAGATAAGAAGGAGAAAAAGTGTTTTACTTGTGGGAGCTCGACTAATCTGAACAAGGATCGCCGAAAGGGGAAGGGCACTTGCTTCAACTGTGGTGAGATGGGACACTTCACCAGGGACTGCCCGAAGAAACGAGGGCAAGGGCAGAGGGCAGGACCAACTTCTGGAGGGTAGGCGAACACTCTCAAGGCTAGTGGATAGGATAGAAATAGGGAAAAATTTCCGTAGAAGGTTTAATTTCTTTATCTAATTGTTGAGTTAAAACTCTTTCTGATTCTGGCATTTTGATTCTGTAATCGATACTCTGCACTTTAATACAAGTATTGTTTCTGATCCCGTTGTAGACTCACACCCATAAGGGTTATGACTCATCTATTTATGATAGATTGGGGTTTGAGGGATATCTGTGTTAAACGTCAAGTATGACGCATACATTCTGAGTTTTTGTGGGATATGATTTTATCATGCTTAGCTTCCTAAGAATCATTAGGGAAACTGATCTGTACCAGTAGTCTGTAAATATCTGAATAATTCCGATTTCCAGTTTTGACATTATCTAAACAGGGCAATCCTCTGGGTTTCAATCTGATGTTGGTTTCGGTCTTCGGGGCCGATACTTAGGACCCATGTCTAATGGGAACCAAGTTTTTGTTTTATCTGTACTCTCTTCCATCGTTCGACTGTATCCTATCGATCGAATCATCGAACTTTAGGTAGAAACTAATGGGTATAAACATTTGTTTGGGGCATGTTATGTTTGATGGTTGTAAGTGTATGCAAGTGGTTGCTAGTGGTTGCTCGTGGATGCATATACACACACTAGGCACTAGATCGGCTTGAAAACACTCTCATACTGCATATGGATGTGTGAGCACTTTCAATTTTTGTGGATGCAAAATGATTGACTTAGCACATGGATGTTGCATATGACTGAATGGTTGTGCACTCATATAGAAATGATATGTATCGAGTAGGAAAATTGCATACATGTTGGACTCATGGCACTGGCATAATTCGCATTAAGGAGGTCAACTGAATCAGTGGACCGCCTGATCTCTACATTAGATAAGGAACATATACACACACTTTTGCATATGTTCATACAACATTAGAAGTTTCTAAGGACAATGGACGCCAGTGATTGATGATTGAGTAGATGGATGTTGGATGGTAGGACACATTCTTCTTAACTTGAAGATTTCTGGGACGAAATCCTTTAAGGAAGGGAGAATGTAACACCCCGTATTTTCCATGAACGTATAAGTAACAAATCAACGGATAATTAATTTTTAAAATAAGAATCAAGGGAAATGGGTTGCACCATTGCGTTCGTCTTGGAATTCTGCTTGGAAACAAGTTCGAGTTTGCAAGAATCGTAGTACGTATGAGGGAGATATGACCCTCCGAAGTTTCAGGAATTTTCAGAATCGAAAACATCTCGAAATTCAAATTCAAACCCAGAAGCAGGCTGGGCGGGAAATTTCCCGCCCAGGACCTAGGTGGACTGGGGAGTCGACTGGGTAGTCGACCCCCCAGTACCCAGGTCGACTAGGCAGTTGACCCCGCGACCAGGTCGACTGGGAAGTCGACCTGGGGGTCGACCTGGTCCCCAAACCTGGTTTTGGGCCTGGGTACATTCTTATGTATTTGGTCTCGTTTTCTGCCTAGATTCGTCTGCCTAAACCTATTTAAACAACCCCAAACCTAGCCCTCTCTACACACAATTCTATTTTGCTTCTACTCTGCCTCTGTTCTAAATAAAAATAAAAATGGCATCGCTACTCTGCTGGAATCAAAACTAGAAGCTAATCAACATCAACCTAAGCAACACAATTCAAGCTTGAAACTTCAACAACGGTTAAAGAAGATCAACGAACGTCACTACAACTATCTTTATTTTAGAATCCAATCAAGGCAAGTGCAGTTATTTTCCGATATAAACTTTAATCATAATTATGACATGATTGTAAATCTGAATTTGAGATTGTGTATGTTCTGTTCTGATCTATTTTATTCTGTATCTCTTCTTCTTTCTGTTCTATAGCCAGGCTACTACAAGCCTGCGCCAATCTCCTAAGAGATTAACGCACGAACGCTAAAATGTTTGGGACAAATAATGAATGTGGCATAATTGGACATAGCTAACTTGTGACTGATTTAAGAAAAAGGGCATAAGTAGTAAACTAGATTTAGATCTATGCATATTCTGTGAATTGGAAGAAGAGGAACCATGGTATGTTAACATGTGACTTGAGACATTGGACATAACACATATTTTGAATTAATATCTGTTATAACTAGATTGTTGGGCATATTGTTTATATAACAATTCATGATTTGGAAGAGAATATGACTTAGGTGTGAAGATCTATATTAAGATTTGATAACTATCAAATGTGAATAACACCTAAGTAGGAGATTTTTGAATATATGACATGCATTGAAATCAATGGCTATATTTGGTATAATTTATATGTGAATCTTTTGTACTAGGCAAGTTGAACTGAATTGGGACACATAAATTATGACCATAATCTGTGACATGTATATTCAATGAAAACGTGGGGTATATGATCATAGTGTGAATCATGACAACTATTTAGGCATGCAAACTTAGGCCAAATTTATAATTAGGCAAGATATGTTTGTGAAACTTTAAGGAATGATTAAATCTGTTATATTTGCCTAATTTGCTTGATCTGCTATATTTGCCTAATCTGCTAGTTCTGTTATATTGCCTAATCTGCTAGTTCTATTAAATTGCTTAATCTGCTAGTTCTGCTCTACTACCTAGTCTGCTAGATCTGTTCATCTGCCAAAATCTGTCATCTGCTAAGTCTGCTGAAAATGCCAAATCTGTTATATGCTAAATCTGCTAAATTACTTAATCTGCTGAATCCGTTAAGTCGCCTAATCTGCGAAAATCTGTAATTTGCTATATCTGTTAAGTTGATATATTCAGTCTGTTATTGACATAATCTGAATTAGCTATGAATAATTGACATGTATATTAGGTGTGGGCATAAATGGTAAACTATTAATTAATTGGCTGCAAAGATAAACATGGTTATCTCGAGGTTAGATTGAGTTTGCGGCGTAATCCTGCCCGGAACCGCCTGACACATCCAGTGGCCGCAAACAATAGGTTCTAATGTGAGAAGTTAGTCATCACATGCTTGAAACTCGAGGTTAGACTCAGTTTGCGGCAGAAATCTGCTCGGAACCAACCGGCCTAACCAGTAGCCGCAAACTGTCAGTCTAATGTGAAAGGTCTGGGTATTAATATTTAATAAATAAAAATCTAAGATAAATATAATGTCTAAAACGTGTTGGGCGGATAGGGTTAAACCCACTAGACTGATGAATTTAATAATTCTGTTCCGTGAATCTGTAGGCCCAATTACAAAGTTAGACAAATCTGTAAGTCTGTTAATCTGTAACTGGTTAATCGGTAAGTCTGTTAAATCTGTATATATGATCCGTTAGTCTGAAAACTTGTCTGTGAACTAGTTGATCTGAATTCTGTATGTATGAACTTGTAAACAAGTTAATCTGAAATCTGTTAGTCTAAGGACACAAGGATACGAAGGGAATTACTTGTGTCATCTGTTGTTTGGGACCCATATTAGTCAGTAACCCTTTCTGGAATCAAAACTTTGACCCTACAGTAGGTAGGGTCCGGGCACGCTTACTGAACTAATTATAAGCGGTTCATTCTAATAATGGCGAGGGGTGTTGATGGTGCGTTCCAACCGGGTCATGTGCGTGCATGGATCCCGTTCTGCCTCTGAGGATGTAAGACGCCGTGACATCTGTAAATAGGTCTGTGCCAATTGGTTGTCACTTTAGTGAGTGATACACCCTACCGTGGGGCCGACACAGGGTATTTATGTATTAGGGAGTCGATCGCTTGGGGTCGGGTTTTAGGGTACACTTAGTTCTGTCTGTTTCTGTTGGTACCGTCTGTTTCTGTTGGGTGGTAACACCTGTCTGTTTCTGCGTGGTACCGTCTGTTCGGGTGGTAAAGGCCCATTTACTAGTGTACACCTAATTCTACATTCTGTTTCCGTAGGGATTAATCTGTTTCTATTTCTGTCTGTTTCTGTTCGGGTGGTAAAGGCCCATTATTAGCATTCTGATTCCGTCCGTTTCTGTTGGGGTGGTAAAGGCCCATTACTAGCACTCCCTTCTATGGAAATTATTCGGTACCCGCTTCTGTTTCAGTTTAGACATTAGGGTGACACCTAATTCTGTTATACTAGTATTAGTGCAGAGAAGTGTAAAGAAATAGCTTATGTCATTCTGTTCTTCTGTTATATCCGCTACACCTGTTACTGTTATCTCTCATCCAGTTTTACTTTCATGTCATGTTATTATTATCTGTTCATAACTGAAAATCACTGGACTTGCCAGACTTTTTGTCTGACCATTGTTGTTTCGCCTCCTTTCTTCCGTTCCCCCCCTCCCCTAGGTTTTGTAGATGGAGTACTCTAGCTTGATCCATATTTCTTCCGCTTGAAGTGCTTAAATTATGGCTTGTCTTCTTCTGTGGGGATTATGATTTTAAACTATGCATTCTGAAGGCTTTTGTACAAGACTGATATTTTGTACTTGAATTTTGATATTGTGATTTGAAAGGATGTAATCAAGTTTATTTCGGTTTCTGTTGTAATAAAGTTATAAATTTTTCAAGTACTGTTTTATCTGTCTTGTAAGTTTCTGTTCTGTTTACTAAAATGCTCCACCAAAGTTAAGTCATTCCCTTTGTGAGTGACTTTAACGGAGGTGGGGTGTTACAGGGTTGCTGATTGAAATGGGTCCCACATAATATGATACAAGCTCTCCCCTTTGTCTGGTATCCCCACTAGGTTTTTCACTGACTATGTATACCCTTAGGTGTCTTTAATTACATAGCCTTATAACAGTTATGCTTACCCTAAAGGGTGTCTTTAATTACATAACTTTATTTTATTTTCCTCTGGTTATGTATACCACTAGGTGTCTTTAATTATATTAACTTATTCGGTTAAGTTCGTAGGCCTATATGTAAATATTACCCACCCCCTCTAATTTACTTAACCCACCAATTACCCATCCAATTTTACTGAACCCTAACTTAAGTTCAGAATCGTACAATCCTTATGGATTAAATTAGGTTAAGTAGTTGAATTGAATACCATGTCCAATTATGGTTATAATGGGATAGACCTCGCATATTAGGCCTACAACGTATGGATGTTGGATATGCCGGTCGGGTCCTGGCAGTCTTATTCCACAGTTGGGCGTAACCTCATGTATTAGCCCGATTCGTATTTGCGCACTTAGACCTCTCACATTACGTTCACCATGTGGTTGCTGGATATGCCGGTCGGGTCCGGGCAGACTTCTGCCACTAATGTAACCTAACCTCGTGTCATAAGTGCAATTACATTTCCTAATTGTAATTACTAAATATTCAACTTTTATCTCAATCTACCTATGTCATTATAGTTGATTATTTTTATGTTTCTCTACTTGAATTAAATGTCCAAACTATATAAATATTACATAAATTATGCCAATTATAATCACTTTTCCCTATTTCCTAACTAACGTATTCACACGTATTTTGGCAGCATCTAGGCTATAAAGCTGCCTAGCCATAACAATGAAAAGGGGATATGATAAAGGTGATAGTTTCAACATATCTTGGCATAAACTAGCATGATAACAAGGTGAATGGACATGTAATTAGCATCATCACAAGGTGGACAAAAAACTGATAACTTGTGGCAATTACTACGATATCGAAGCAATCATAATGATATTTAAATTAACCATTTTAGGTGCCCAACTATTTAGATCTAGCATAATTAGGGTGACATTGTAACATGTTTAGATCTAAAAATGGCTTCACATGTCAAGTTTACAACATATCTAGATTGATCACAATATGACAAGTGAAAAAGGGGATTTACATAAAGAACTAGATCTAGCCAATGTTACAACTGTCCAATTTAATAGATGTACATTTACCACAATATAGTTACAAGTCAAGATCCACATAAACAACATAATAGAATAACCACAATTATATTAGATCTGTCTAGATCTATCATGACATAAAATAGGATTGAATACAAGCATAGAATCTTGCTTTACAAAATATCCAATTCACAGTCTTTCACAATTCACTTCTATTTATCTAAACCTAAAAGTAATCTTGAAACTCACAGCGTTAGGTTTAGAGAATTGAAAAAGAACGGATCTTTAATTCTGCATTTGATTTGCAAAGTATGTTGTTGTAGAAAACGGTTCAATTCGCACTCCAACAGAATATGGCTTGCATGATTTCCAATGAAGAAAATAAGAGAATATGACATATATATATAGCAGCCAGACCCCCTGAAACCGAGTGCCACGTCAGCCCTAGGGGTGTCGACACACTTGTGGGTGGGTCGACCCATAGGTCGACACCCCTCTAGGGGGGTCGACCCGCTAGAGCGGGAATTTCGCCGCTCTAACGAATTTTTCGAACTTGAATCGTTTTGGATAAAATTGTACCTCATCTCTGACTCAAGTGTATATATATATTTTTCTACACGTATACAAACTTAAAACACTCGTAACTTCCTCATATAGTGTCCGTTTTACGCAAACCAAGTGTCTGTCTTGACCAGAATTTCGAGACGGATGCAATGGAGCTGTCCATTTCCTCTAGTTCTATATATATTAATTAATTATTGTTTAATTTATCCTCTTTTAGTGTTGGTACAAATTCAGGGTGTTACATTCTCCCCTACTCAAAGGATTTCGTCCCGAAATCCATAAGTAGAGAGGAGTGCATATCCCACCATCCATCATCCATCTACTCATCTACCAACCACTAGCATCCATTGTCCCTAAAGATTTCTAATGTTTATATGAATATATGCGAGGGTGTGCGTATATGTCCCAAAACTAATGTGAAGATCACGCGGTCTACTGATTCAGTTGACCTCCTTAATGCAATGTATGTTAGTGCCATGAATCCAATATGTATGCGATTAATCATATTATATCATGTGAGTTCTATATGTGTGCACACTCGTTTGTCCAAATGCATCATCCATATGCTAACTCGTCCATTTATATCCATAAAAGAAAAGAAAATGCACATACATCCATATGCCGTACGAGAGTGATTGAGCCGATTTTAGTGCCTAATGTGTGTATATGCGTCCAAAGGCAACCGCTAGAAAACACTTGCATCCATCAATCATAACATGTTTCAAACACATGTTTACATCCATAGGATTCCTATCTAAAGGTCGAAAATACTATGGATAAGATATAATCTGTTGGCAGAAACAAGCATTGGTAAACTTAGAAAAAGGAATTAAGAACATATCCTCGAAAAGAAAAGGGTACGAAGCATGAATCTTGTCTTTGGTCTCCAAAGTCGCATCTTCTGGGTTATCTCCCCATTGAAACTTTAGAAACTTGATCTCCTTATTGCGCAGCTTTTTAACTTCTGACCCTAAAATACGGGTAGGGACTCGTCTGACTATCGCCTCCCGTTCCACTTCGATTTCTTCCAACATGCTCGGCTCAACAACTTCTACGGTGTCATGCAGGCACTTCCGCAGATGAGAGATGTGGAAAATGTCATGAACACCGGATAGATTTTCTGGGAGCTTTACTCGGTAGGCCATTTGGCCAATCCTCTCGGTTATGGGAAATGGTCCCACAAACCTAGGTGCCAACTTCCCTACTGATCCGAAGCGAACCACATTCCTTAAAGGCGATACTTTGATAAAGACCAAGTCTTCCACTACGAATTCCATGTCATTCCTTCTCTTATCTGCATAGGACTTCTGCCTATCTTGAGTCGTCTTCATCCGCCGTCGAGCAAGGTTAATCTTTTCGGACGTTTCCCTAACTGTATCTGGTCCAAGTAATAATCTTTCTGTAGATTCCCACCAACAAGTTGGCGATCTACAGGTCGCTCGTACAATGCTTCGAAGGGTTCCATGTCGATGCTAGCTTGATAAATGTTGTTATAGGCAAACTATACTAAAGGAAGATGCTCTTTCCATGTCCCTCCGAAGTCTAGGATACACAGCCTTAACAGATCTTCAAGATTTCTGTTCACCCTCTCCGTCTGCCCATAGGTATGAGGATGATAAGCAGTGCTCAAACATAACTGTGTACCTAATGCTTCTTCCAAGCTCCTCCAAAAATCGCTAGTAAAAATTGGGTCACGATCGCTCATGATGCTGGAAGGCACTCCATGATGACAAACTATCTCATGAACAAAAATTGCTGCCAACCAAGATGACATCCTCTTACTCTTAACTAGAATAAAGTGAGCTCTCTTAGTGAGTCTATCTACCACTAACCAAATACTAACATTGCCTTTCTTCAACCTAGGAAAACCATCTATAAATCCATAAAGATGCTTTCTCATTTCCATTGCGGAACCTCCAACGGATGAAGTAATCCTCTGGGCTTCTTTTGCTCAACCTTGACTTGCTGGCAAACTAAACATTAAGAAACAAATTTGGCCACATCTTTCTTCATCCCGGCCCAATACAAAACCCTCTTCATGTCCATATACATCTTATCACCATCTGGATGAATAATCCTCTTAGAATGGTGGGTTTCTTCTAGGACTACCTTTACTAGGCTTCCAATTTGAGGAACACAAAGCCTTCCATCTCGTCGCAACCACCCCTTTTCATCTATGGCATATCTGGTGAGGTGACTAGAAGTCTCCCCTCTTCTAAGCTTATCCATGATGTATAGAATCTGTGGGTCATCTTGTTGTGAAGCTCTTATCTGGTCCATAAGGTGGGACGTAACTCCAAGGATGCAAACTAATCAGGAAAAACCTCTTTGGAGGATCAAAAATCAAAAGATGATATGAAGTCCAAGTTCTTTCTCTCCATAAACAGAAGACTCAGGGCCACCCTCTACCTACTTAGTGCATCTGCCACCACATTACCCTTCCCAAGAGTATAAGCAGACTCAAAATCATATGAAGCTAAGAACTCCATCAACCGTTGTTGCCTTAAGTTGAGATCCTTTTGTGAGAATAGATACTTGAGAGATTTATGTTTGGTGTATAACTCAAACTTTTCTCCAAGTAAATAATGATGCTACGTCTTTAACGCGAATACTATGGCAGCTAGCTCTAGATCATGTGTGGGGTAGTTATTCTCATGAACTCTCAACTGTCTACCCCCATAACATATTACTTTCCCTTCTTGTATCAGAACCGCACCATGCCCTATACCGTACGCATCAGTGTAAACAGTAAACACTTTACTTCCATCAGGCCAGGTCAAGACTGGGCTGTTGTCAGAGCCCTCTTCTATCGTTGGAAAGCAACATCACAATCTACGTCCAATGAAAATTCCAAATTCTTCTTTGTTAGCCTAGTGAGAGGGGCTGATATCTTCGCGAAGTCCTTAATGAACTTCCTATAATAACCTGCTAACCCAAGAAAGCTTCTCACCTCGGCTGCATTTTTAGGAATCTTCCAATCTTGCACTGCAACCATCTTGGTGGGATCTACAACTATCCCTTCTTTGGAGACTACATGCTCTAAGAATCTCACCTCTTTTCTCCAAAAATGGCATTTGGAGAACTTTTCCTTAAGCTGATGGTCACGGAGAGTTTTCAAAACTTCTATCAAATTTTGGGAATGCTCTTCTTCATTCTTGGAGAAGATCAAAATATCATCAACAAAGACTACGAAAAATTTGTTTAGGAACTCGCGAAACACCCTACTCATCAAATCAACAAAATAGGCGGGTGCATTTGTCAACCCAAAAGACATAACTAGCCATTTAAAGAAACCGTCTGGAGTTCTGAAAGCAGTCTTATATATGTTGTCCTCAGCTACCCTCAACTGATGGAAACCCATAGCCAAGTCCAACTGAGAAAATACCGAGGCACCAACAAGCTGATCAAATAAATCATCAATCCTCGGAAGTCAGTGCCTGTTCTTCTTGGTGAGCTTATTCAATTATCTACAGTCAACACACAAACGAAGCGAACCATCCGCTTTAGTTGCGAATACTACTGGAGCACCCCCATTTAGATATGCTTCGTCTAATAAACCCTTTCTCAAGTAGCTCCCCTACTTGCTTACTTAGCTCCCTCCTTTCCCTTGGAGCCATGTGGCGCATTGGTAATGCAACTAGCTTTGCATTGTCCACCAGATATATGCAGAAGTCAATCTCGCGCCTTGGAGGTAAACCCCGTACCTCATCAAAAACACCGGAATAACCTCAAACCACTGGAACAGATTGCAAATCATCTGTGGATGCACCTAGAGATTCTAGGAAGCTAAGAATAACAGACCCTTGGGGGTCTCAAGAAACTTCGAGGGTCTTCCCATGACAAGTCAGGAGTCTAACAACCCTCCTCTCACAATCCAGAATGGCCTCATACGTGG
The DNA here is from genome assembly GCA_030737875.1 of Allium sativum. NCBI lineage: Eukaryota > Viridiplantae > Streptophyta > Magnoliopsida > Asparagales > Amaryllidaceae > Allium > Allium sativum. The sequence goes on from CM060926.1 coordinate 696,236,353, forward strand.
TAAGCCAATCCATTCCTAGAATCAACCCGTAGCCCATAAACCAAAGCACATATGCATCGCATTCAAACTCGACGCCTAACACAGATATTTTCAAACCCTGACAAATCATCGATAAATGAGTCGAACCACCAATGAGGTTTGCAACAACTACGGGATCTACTACCATACTAGTAATTAAGTGCAGAGATTCAACCACAAAACTAGATATAAACTTGTGTGAAGTACCAGAATCAAAAAGTATTCAAACTGGATGTTTTGAAAGAGAAATCAAATTTTTACTCAAATTTTTCTACCTCTTTCAGAAGCAATGATCGCGAGAGAATGCACCTACCCTCTAGAAGTCCCTACTCTTTGACCTTGTCCCTGCGATCCCTGTTTCTTCAGGCACTCTTTAGAGAAGTGTCTGACCTCTCCGCAATTAAAGCAATTGGCCTTCCTTCTCTTACAATCTTTGATCAAGTGGCCCTCCTTTTTACAATTGTGACATTTTCTCTTATCTTTGTCTTTATCATCTTTCCCTCCTTTCTTTTGATGTGGTTGCTGCCCCTTCTTGGGCCACACTTTCTTATTCTGCAATGTCCCCTTAGCTTTTGTTTACTTCTTTTCTCCCTTGTCCTCATCATGCATTAAGCCCATATCAATAAGCTTTTCAAAGGTGGCCCCCATTGGAATATGGGGCATAGCTAAACCATGCAAAGGCTCATTCAGCCCTTTAGCAAACTGCAAAGCCTTTTTGTGCGGTGTATCCACCAACTCTAAACCAAACCTTGCCAGCTAGTTGAACTTATTCACATACTCCTTTACCGTCAAACTTCCGAGTTTGAGTGCTAAGAACCTCTCTATCTGTATGCTTCTCTCAGCTTGGGAAAGAAATTTCATTTCGAACCTCTGTCTAAAATCTTCCTAAGTTTCAACTGGACGTCCACCTTGGGTGATTTCCCACCAAAATTAGGCTTCATCCTTTGACAGCCAAGTAGCTAATTGAATCTTTCTCCGGTCCTCCACTTCAAAGATTACAAATAAGTCCTCAGTCTCCTTAAGCTAGTTCCGAGCTTCTTCGAATTTCTCGTTCCCATGGAATGGCCTTCCTCCCATAGCCCGGAAGTCTTTGTAGATCTTGGCAAAGTTGTCAGCTCTTGGAGGGGGAGAGGGAGGAAGAATAACTGTTGCAGCTGGGGGAGGAACGTCTCTTTGGTCTTCGACTGACGACGTGGCCTCCGAATACCTACGGAACCATCCGGGTATTGTGACGCCCTTTGGGATATTAGGGATGTTTTGTTCCCTAGTCATGCTAAAAAAGGAAAAGGAAGAAATTTAGATAAAGTGCCAAAGGATACTACATATGGATTTTTGGGGAATGTTTTTCAAAACAGACTTTTCTTTTGAAAATACTTTCTTTTAAAAACTTTTTGAAAATGATTTCCAAAAACTTTTATCTAATCTAGTAACCTTCAGCTCCGATACCAAGTGTGACAACCCATGTCCGTTAATGTCACTCACAAAGGTAATGCATTAAGTTTCGTAAAGCGTTATAGGTAAATAGACACAGAATAATTACAAGACAGATATAAATAAGATAACAGCAGAAATTTTTATTTTTATTTCAAACATAAATTATAATGCCTGGTCCATAATACCATAAGTCACGAAAACCATTACAATAAAAAAACTTCTATCTTGCATCATCAGAGTACATAAGAATATGAAAAACATAATTCCCCAATTAAAAGAGTTAAGCCATAGTAGAGACAAGAACTTGAGCCATACTTTAGAAGTAGCTCCTAGCAAGATGATATCTGAGTCCTGACTAAGCCTGAGTGTTTTCTCCCTGAGAACCTGGGGGAGAGGGGTGGGGGAGGGAACGGAAGAAAAGAGGAGAAAAAAGGGTCAGACATAAAGTCTGGCGAGTCTAGTTACTTCTAGCCAGTAAATAAATAAAGATAACATGATAGGCATATAAAGTGGATAAAAGAGAGATCACTACATAAATGGCAGGTGTGACAAGGTAAGCAAGATAAGGTTTATGTGCCACACTAATGATTACTCAGCACTATTACTAGTATAACTAAAATGAGATGATCCCTTCCACTATAAGTTGGTAGACTTAGGGCATACGGCCGGGTGTACCCTAATCACTACCCTAATCGATCGGCTCCCTACCCCGTAGATATCCTGTTCTGGCCCCACAGTAGGAGGTATCACTTCCTAAAGTGGCTACTCTCGAGGTGTGCACAACCATACCTACTAGTGTCACGGTCGTCTTATCCCCCTTTGCACGGATCATGCACCCACATAGCCCAGTCGGTTTGCGCCGCCCACACCATCCGTCTCGTTTGGATCTCTTATAATCAATAAGTAAGCGTGCCCTTTCTCCACCTAGTACGGAGTTATTTACTTGATACCAAGTTTGGGTTACTGACTGAAATAGGTCCCACACAATATGATACAAGCTCTCCACTTTGTCTTGTTTCCCCACTAGGTTTTTCACTGACTGTGTATACCCTTTAGTGTCTTTAATCACATAGCCCTATATCACTTATGGTTACCCTAAAGGGTGTCTTTAATTACATAACTTTATTATGTTTTCCACTAGTTATGTATACCACTAGGTGTCTTTAATTACATAACCTTATTGGGTTAAGTTCGTGGGCCTATATGTAAATATTACTCACCCCCTCTAATTTACTTAACCTACCCATTACCCATCCTGTTTTACTTAACCCTAAATCAAGTTCATAATCATACAATCCTTATGGATTAAATTAGGTTAAGTAGTCCAATTCAATACCATGTCCAATTATGGTTATAATGGGCTGGACCTCCCACATTAGGCCTACAACATGTGGATGCTGGATATGTCGGTCGGGTCCTGGCGGTCTTATTCCACACTTGGGCCTAACCTCGTGTCTTAGCCCGATTTGTATTTGCACACTTAGACCTCTCACATTAGGTTCAGCATTAGTGGCTATTGGATATGCCAGTTGTGTCCGAGCAGACTTCCGCCACTAATGCAACCTAACCTCGTGTCATAAGTGCAATTACAATTCCTTATTGTAATTACTAAATATTCAATTTTTATCCAAATCTATCAATGTCATTATATGTGATTATTATTATGTTTCCTTATTTGAATTAAATTTCCAATTTGTATAAATATACATAAATTATTCCAATTATAAACCCTTTTCCCGTTTCCTAACTAATGTATTCACACGTATTTTGGCGGCATCTAGGGTATTATCCAGCCTAGCCATAACAATGAAAAGGGAGTATGACAAAGGTGACAGTTTCAACATATCTTGGCATAAACTAGCATGATAACAAGGTGAATCGACACGTAATTGACATCATCACAAGGTGGACATAAAACTGATAACTTGTGGCAATTACTACAATGTCAAAGCAAGCATAATGAGATATAAATTAACCATTCTAGGTGTTCAACTATTTAGATCTAGCATAATTAGGTTGACATAGTAACATGTTTAGATCTAAAGATGGCTTCACATGTCAAGTTTACAACATATCTAGATCGATCACAATATGACAAGTGAAAAAGGGAATTTACATAAAGAACTACATCTAGCCAATGTTACAACTGTCCAATTTAATAGATGTACATTCACCACAATATAGTTACAGTTCAAGATCCACATAAACAACATAATAGAATAACCACAATTATATTACATCTATATAGATCTATCATGACATAATATAGGATTTAACACTAGCATAGAATCATGCTTTACAACATATTCAATTCACAGCCTTTCAGAATTCACTTTTATTTATCTAAACCTAAAAGTAATCTAGAAACTCACAGTGTTAGGTTTAGAGAATTGAGGAAGAACGGATCTTTAATTCGGAATTTGATTTGCAAAGTATATTGTTGTTGAAAACGATTCAGTTCGCACTCCAGCAGCATATAGCCTCCATGACTTCCAATGAAGAAAATAAGAGAATATGACACATATATATAGCTATCAGGCCCCTTGAAACCGAGTTCCATGTCAGCGCTAGGGGTGTCGATACCCCTGTGGGTGGGTCGACCCATTGGTCGACACCCCTTAAAGGGGGACGACCCCTAGGTCGACACCCCTCTAGGGCGTCGACCCCCTAGAGCGGGAATTTTGCCGCTCTGATGAATTTTTCGAATTTGAATTATCCTGGATAAAATTCTGACTCATGCGTATATATATTTTTCTATGTGTAAACAAACTTAATACCCTCATAACTTCCACATACATTGACCGTTTTATGCAAATGTCTATCTTAACCAGAATTTCGAGACGGACGCAATGATGTAATCCATTTCCTCTAATTCTATATATTAAGTTGATTATTATTTAATTTATTCTCTTTTAGTGTCGGTACAAATTCGGGGTGTTACACTTAACCTAGTTGAACCCATATGTATTAACATATAACTTAAGTAGGGGTTAAGTAAACTTATTTGAAACAGTGGGTGGATTAAGTAAATCTAGGGTGGGTGGGTAATATTTATATATATAGGACCACAAACTTAACCTGTGGGGTTATGTTATCTTTTACTCTGGTATGGCATAACCTATGGAAAACCTAGTGGGGATGCAAGCGTAGGGGGAAGCTTGTATCATTTGTATGTAGGACCCATTTCAGTCAGTAACTCATATACAGGTATCAAACGAGTACTTCGAACTAGGTCGGAGTCGAGGCACGCTTACTGGGCTGATTGTAAGAGATCCAAACATAGGGGGCAGTGTGGGCGACGCATTCCGATGGGGCCATGTGAGTGAATGGGTCCGACAGAGGAGGTTTAGACATTGTAACACCTAAAGATATGGTTGTGCACATCCTGAAAACGAAGGGTTGCCACTTTAGGGAGTAATACACCCTACAGTGGGGGCCAACACTGTGTATCTATGGAGTAGGGAGCCAATCGATTAGGGTAGTAATTAGGGCACATCTAGACTCCAGTATGTTGGGAAGCCCATAATACCCTTAGGGTTATCTCCGGTATGTTGGGCTGCTTGTTGATTGTGTGGGGTAAAAGCCTCACACTGGAAGTACACCTAAGTCTACCATCTTATACTTGTCGGCGATCATCTTATTAATAAGACAATAGTATTGGTGCAGAGAAAAGTGTTAGGGAAGCGCTATTTATTCTTTCCTGTTCACTGTTTCAAATCTCGCAAATATTGCCCAAGATCTCCTCCGAGATTGCGTTTTAGGCTCCTTCCGAAACGAAACAACAAATATCACTCTAAATCTCCTTTCGAATATATCGCCCGAGATATTGCAATATCGAACGATATATCGACTAAGATGAAATACTGGAATTTCGTCCGAGATCTTAGTTTTTTTGGTTAAAAATTAAATTTTTGCCTGAACTAGAACTATTTTTAAAAAACTCAAATCTAGCCATATCAATCTTTTATTATTTTGCATTTTGCATGTTAAATTACTATATTGTATGTTTGTATATGTTTTACAATTCTTATGATTTTCATATTCGTCTTTTTACATACATGTTACTTATGAAATTATGTATTTTATGGTCTATTTATGCTGAATTTTTGAATGTTTTAGATCCTTTTTATGTTTCCTATCTAACAATATTTCTGTTTTAAGCAAATTACAATTTAGAGCATGAATGATCTTTCGCAAAATAAAGAATAATAAAGTTACTATGTTTTTAATAGAATTCATAAAAATCATTTTGTTAAAATATCATTTTTAACATACCATGTACCCCGAGATTGTTCCGATATAAACTTTCAAACCTGAGATGAAAATCCGAGACGAACTCCTAGGCTAGACGCATCTCATCCGAGATCTTTCTTGATACGAGACCGAGTCTATAAAATCCCAGAGAGGAAACATGACCGACATCCGAGATTTAAAACCTTGATACTATTTATTCTACTTACCTTGTCATACCTTCCTTTTATGATGTTATCTCTTTTACCCACTTTATATGTTTGACATGATACATTTACTTATTTATATGCTTAAAGTAACTGGATTCACCAGATTCTAAGTCTGATCCATTTTGTTTCCTATTGTTTCTCTTTTGTTCCCCCAGGTTCTCAGGGTGGAAATACTCAAGCTTGATCAGGATTCTGCTTTCATCTTGCTTGGAAATTCATAAATGTATTGCTCGAGATCTTATCTCTTCCACTATGGATATGCTTTGGGGATATGTGCCTTTTATTGTACTCTGATGTTTTAAGTGCAAGACAGAATTTTTATGATGTACTGGGTTTTATGTTTTAAGACATATGATATAACCATGTTCTGAACTACGATGCTTTGTGATTAATAAAAGTTTTTAATTCCGCTGTTATTTTAATATATCTTGTAATGTTTATGTTTACCTATAACGCTTCATGAAACTTAATGCATTCTTTAATGGATGACATTAACGGACGTGGGGTGTCACACTTGGTATCAGAGCTGAAGGTTATAGCTCGGATAAAGTTTTTGAAAATTATTTTCAAAAAGGAATTAAAAGAAAGCATTTTCAGAAAAGAAAAGTCTATTTTGAAAACATATTAGCCTAAGCCATATGTAATATCTTTTGATCCTTTGTCTGAATCCCTCTCCTTTTCTTTTCAGCATGTCTAGGGAACCTAATATTCCTAAGGACGTTACAATACCAGGCTGGTTCTGTAGGTATCTAGAGGCCATTGCGCCTGTCGGCGGTCAAGCTGACGTTCCTCCTCCAGTCGGACTCGTTGTTCCTCCTCCTCCTCCGCATGCATATAATTTTTCTAAGATCTGCAAAGATTTCTCCGTTGTGGGAGGAAAGCCATTCCGTGGAACTGAGATGTTCATAGAGGCAAGGAATTGGTTCAAAGAGACGGAGGATCTGTTTAGAATTTTTGAAGTGGACGATCGTAGGAAGATTCAGTTAGCTGCCTGGCTATTGAAAGATGAAGCATCATTCTGGTGGGATGTGACGCAAGTAGGGTGTCCAGTAGAGACTTGGGATGATTTTTGGCAAAGGTTTGAAATGAAGTTTCTTTCTCAAGCTGAGAAAAGCATGCAAATGGAAAGGTTCTTGGCGCACAAGCAAAGAGGCATGACTGTCAAAGAGTATGTTAAAAAATTCAACCAACTTGCGAGATTTGGGTTGGAGCTAGTCGAAACTCATCCTAAGAAAGCTTTCCGGTTTGCTAGAGGACTGAATGAACCCCTTCATGTGTTAGCTATGTCTCATATTCCAATGGGAGCAACTTTTGAAAGGCTCGTTGATATGGCCTTGGTGCACGAGGAAGATAAAGCTGAGAAGAAAGAAGTTAAGGTTGAGGAAACACAAAACAAGCAAGTATGGCCAAAGAAGGGACGACAACAATAACAAGAAAAGAAAGGCGGAAAGAATGACAAGGCTAAGGATAAGAGGAAATACCATAATTGCGGAAAAAGGGTCATCTGATCAAGGATTGCAAAAGAAGGAAGAATGCTTGCTTCAGTTGTGGAGAGGTCGAACACTTTTCTAAGGAGTGCCCAAAGAAGCAAGGACAAGGTCAAAGGGTAGGAGCTTCTGGAGGGAAAGTGCATGTTCTCGCGATTAGTGCTCCAGATAGAGGTAGGAAAGTTTTCGTGGAAGGTTCGATTTCTCTTTCCAATCATCCTACTAGAACTCTTTTTGATTTTGGCGCTTTGCATTCTTTTATATTTGATTATGTAGTTGAGTCTCTACACCTTAATACTAGTACGGTAGTGGATCCCATTGTTATCTCAAACAACATTGGTGGTTTGGATCATTTATCCTTAAATTTTCTGGGTTTGAGAATTTCTGTGTTAGGCGTTGAGTTTATGTGCGACGCATATGTGCTTGGTTTTATGGGCTATGGTTTGATTCTAGGGATGGATTGGCCAGCCATATATCGTCCCATTCTGGATTGTGAGAGGAGGGTCTTTAGACTTTTGACTTTCCATAGGAGGAGCCTCTAGATTTCTTGTAACCCAAAGGGATCTATCATGCTTAGTTTCCTAGAGTCTCTTAACACATCTATTGATGATCTGTAATATGTACTAGTAGTCCATGAATATTTTGATGTTTTTGACCTGTTTCGGGGCTTACCTCCGAGGCGCGAGATCAATTTTCTTATATACTTGGTGGACAATGCAAAGCCGGTTGCATTACCTATGCTCCATATGGCTCTAAGAGAAAGAAGGGAGCTTAGTAAGCGAGTAGGAGAGCAACTTGAGAAAGGGTTTATTAGGCAAAGCATATCTTAATGGGGTGCTCTGGTGGTGTTCGTAGCTAAGACGGATATATCGCTTCGTTTATGTGTGGATTATAGAGAGTTAAACAAACTCAGCAAGAAGAATAGGCACCCACTCTCGAGGATAGATGATCTGTTTGACTAGCTTATTGGTGCACCATTATTCTCTCAGTTAGATTTGGCCACGAGGTTTCATCAGTTGAGGGTGGCCGAGGATAGTATAAACAAGACCACTTTTTGGACTCCAGATGGTTTCTTTGAATGGCTCGTTATGCCTTTTGGGTTGATGAATGCACCCACCTTTTTGTTGATCTAATGAGTAGGGTGTTTCGGGTGTTTCTAAATAAGTTCATTGTGGTCTTTGTTGATGATATCTCGATCTTCTCGAAGATCAAGGAAGAGCATGACCAACATTTGAGAGAAGTTTTGAAAACTATATGTGTGCATCAGCTTAAGGCAAAATTCTTCAAATGGCATTTTTGGAGAAAAGAGGTAAGATTTCTAGGGCTTGTGGTCTCTAAAGATGGGATAGCAGTAGATACTGCAAACGCAGTTGCAGTTCAAGATTTTTAAATTCTTAAGAATGCAACGGAAGTGAGAAGCTTTCTTGGATTGGCAGACTATTATAGGAAGTTCATTAAAGACTTCACAAAGATATCAGTTCTGCTCACTAGGCTGACGAAGAAGAATTTGACGTTCATATAGGATATAGATTGTGATGTTGCTTTCCACCGATTGAAGAGGGGTCTGACAACAGCCCTAGTCTTGACTTTGCCCGATGGAAGCAAAGTGTTTACAGTATACACTAATGCCTGTGGTACAGGGCTTGGGGTGGTTCTGATGCAAGAGGGAAGGGTATTATGTTATGGAGGAAGATAGCTAAGAGTTCATGAGAAAAACTACCCTACCTATGACTTAGAGCTAGCTTCCATAGTATTCGCACTAAAGACGTGGCATCATTATTTGCTCGGAGAGAAGTTCGAGTTGTACATCGATCATAAATCTCTCAAGTACTTGTTTTCGCAGAAGGATCTTAATTTAAGGCAATAAAGCTAGATGGACTTCCTAGCATCTTATGACTTCGAGATTGCTTATACCCATGGCAAGGGTAATATGGTGGCAGATGCACTGAATAGGCAAAGGATGGCCTTAAATCCTCTGTTTGTGGAAAGGAAAAGCTTGGAATTTATATCGACTTTCGACGTTAGACCCTCCACCGAGTTTTTTCCTGATTTATTTGCATCAATGGAGGTGCGGTCTACTCTTATGGATTAGATAGGAGCTTCGAAGCAAGAGGATCCACAGATTTCAGACATCTTGGATAGGCCCAGTAGAGGGGATACTTCTAGTCACCACAGTAGATATTCCGTAGACGATAAAGAATGGTTGAAACGATATGGGAGGCATTGTGTTCCGCAAACTGGGAGTCTTTTGAAGACAGTTCTAGAGGAAGCCCATCATTCTAAGATGACTATTCATCTTGGTGGCAGTAAGATGTATAGGGATATGAAGAAGGTATTCTTTTGGGCTAGGATGAAGAAAGATGTGGCGGAGTTTGTTTCTCATTGTTTGATTTTCTAGCAAATTTAAGCTGAGCAAAAGAAGCCCGCTAGTTTACTTCATCCTTTGAAGGTCCCGCAGTGGAAATAGGAGAGAATCTTTATGGATTTCATTGATGGTTTGCCTAGATCAAAGAAAGGCAGCACCAATATTTGGGTTGTAGTAGAAACACTTACGAAGAGCGCTCATTTCATTCCGATTAAGAGCAATAGGCCGGCAACATGGTTGACAACAGCTTATGTTCGTGAGATAGTATGTCTTCATGGAGTACCTTCTATTATGTAAGTGATCGTGACCCCATTTTCACCAGTGAATTTTGGAAGACCTTGCAAGAAGCATTAGGTACACAGTTGTGTTTGAGCACCGCTTATCACCCCCAGACTGATGGATATACAAAAAGGATGAACAGAGTTCTTGAGGATCTTTTAAGGCTGTGTATCCTAGTCTTCGGAGGGACTTGGGAAGAGAACCTTCCTTTAGTGGAGTTCGCTTATAACAACAGTTACCAAGCTAGTATTGGCATGACACCCTTCGAAGCATTGTACGGACGACCCTATAGATTACTTACTTATTGGTGGGAATATAGAGAAAGGCTACTACTTGGACCAGATATGGTTAGAGAGACGTCTGAGAAGATTGATCTTATTAGATGGCGAATGAAGACAGCTCAGGATAGGTAGAAGTCCTACGTAGACAAGAGAAGGACATACATTGAGTTTGAGGTGGAAGACATGGTTTTGATCAAGGTGTCACCTTTGAGGAATGTGGTTCGCTTTGGATTTGTAGGGAAATTGACCCCAAGTTTTGTAGGACCATTTCCCATAACAGAAAGGATTGGCCAAATAGCCTATAGAGTAAAGCTACCAGAGAGACTATCCAGTGTTCATGATGTTGTCCACGTTTCTCATTTGTGGAAATTCTTGCATGATACTGCGGAAGTAGTTGAGCTGAGTATATTGGAGGAAGTAGAGGTGGAACAGGAGGCGACAGTTAGACAAGTTCTTACTCGTATTCTTGGATCAGGAGTTAAAAAGCTACGTAATAGAGAATTCAAGTTGATGAAAGTTCAGTGGGGAGATAATCCAGAAGATGCAACTGGGGAGGCCGAAGACAAGATTCGTGCTTCGTACCCTGTTCTTTTTAAGTGTATGTTCTTATCTTCTTTTCCAAATCTTTTATTTGTACTTGTTTCTATCATTTAATATATCCAATCAATCAATTCTTGACCTTTAGGTAGGATGTAAACATGTGCTTGAGACATGCTATGTTTTATGGATACAAGTTGATGCAAGTGTTTGCTAGTGGTTTCTTGTGGATGCATATACACACATTAGGTATTAGATCGGCTCAATCACTCTTATACTACATATGGATGTGTGTGTGTGTGTGCATTTTTCTTCTTTTTATGGACAAAAATGGATGTATCATCATATGGATGTTGCATTTGGACGAAAGATTATGCACACATATAGAACTTATAAGTTATATTAGGATTATTTGCATACATGTTCGATTCATGGAACTAACATACGTTACATTAAGGAGGTCGACTGGATCAGTAGACCGCTTGATCTTCGCATTAGTACTAGGACATATACACACCCCATTGCATATGTTCATATTAGCATTGGAAATCCTTTAAGGATAATGGATGTCTGTTATTGGTAGATGAGTAGATGGATGTGGATGTGGATGTTAGGATATACATTCTTCTTAACATAAATATTTTGGGGACGAAATCCTTTGAGCAGGGGAGAATGTAACACCCCGTATTTTAATAACATTGGAAGATGATAAATTAAAGAATAATTAACATAATATTCATAATTAAGTGAAAGGATTGTGCAATTGCGTTCGTCTCGAAATTCTGGTCAAAATAGACACCTGGTTGGCATGAAACGGACATCGTATAAAGAAGTTATGAAGGTCTGAAGTTTGTATACGCATAAGAAGAATATATATGAATAAAATAGGTCCAAAAAATTCAAAACAGTTCAAAATCGTAAAATTCAGGGGAGTGGGAAAAATCCCGCCCTGGGTTGTCGACACCATCAAGGGGGTGTCGACTCATGGGTCGACCCCTCAAGGGAGGGGGTCGCTCCCCCTGCGGCAAATTTGGGCAGATTAGGGTTTAGGGTTATGGCTATTATATATATGGCCCCATTTCTCTTGTATCTCCACACCAAAAATGATGGAGGACTAGATGCAATCTCTGCCCAGATTGAAACGAACCTTTTCTTCTTCAGCAATCAACTAGAGTTTAGAGATCTGTGATTCAACATCTGTAACCTTTCTTCTACTTTTCTTAGATCCAAACAATGTGAGTCTATGTTAATTTTAGATCTAAATAATTAAAAAGTAAATATTGACATGACTAAATTTTGGATCTATGCCTATGACTATGTGAATCATATCGGATCTGTTATAACCTATTTATCTAAGTTATTCTGACATGACTATGAACTAGATCTGAACCTAAACTTATTTATCAAGTCAGATCTGCCATTGTTGTAGATCTAATTCACTATTTAGATCAACTTATGCTTGTTCCTATAATGTTTATGGCTAAATCAGATCTGATATTAGTTGGATATCTAGTTCGTTGTTTAGATCTCATCATGCATGTTATGATGTCCTTATTATGTTAGATACAGTTCTATTGTCACATGTTCATCAGATCTATTTCTATATGCATATCTTGTCATCATGCCACTATATGTTTATGCCTATTTCTGCCACTATTTGTCCGTATTTTTAGTATGATCATTTTTGTCCTCTTCCCTTCATCCTTTCCCTTTTATTTTTATAGCCATGCTACCTTCGAGCCTAGGCATGCCGCTGAAATATGCGAAAGCATCAAATTGAGAACGAGGGGAAAACGTTAAATTTGCCGATAACTTGTGTTTGGTAATTTGGGCATAACTTGAATGAAATATGTGAACATGGATTTGGGGACATAAATCAAATTGTGAGTAAAGACCTTAACTTGGGGCATACGGTTCATTATGAACATAACTTGGGAAAGGGCATGAAAACCTATAATGACATAGGAATAATTGGTTAATAATAGAAATCCATAGGATTACAGTAATTAGAAACTGTAACCGTGCTTAGACATGAGGTTAGATTACACTTGTGGTGGAAGTCTGACCAGAACTGACCAACATATCCAATGACCACAAGTGGTGAATCTAATGTGAGGGGTCTACGTGCATAAACACGAGACATGCTAAGACACGAGGTTAAGTCCGACTTGTGGAAGAAGTCTGCCCAGAACCGACCGGCATATCCAACATCCACAAGTGGTAGGCTTAATATTGGAGGTCTAGCACATTATAACCATAAATGAATATGGTAATGAATTGGAATACTTAACCTAGTTGAATCCATAGGGATTAATATATAACTTGAGTAGGGGTTAAGTAAACTTGTTTGAAACAATGGGTGAGTTAAGTAAATCTTGGGTCGGTGGATTATATATATATATATATATATATATATTCCCACAAACTTAATTTACCTGTGGGGTTATGAAATCTTTTACTATGGTATGGCATAACCTATGTAAAACCTAATGGGGATGCGAGCGTAGGGGAAGCTTGTATCATCTTGTGTGCAGGACCCGTTTCAGTCAGTAACTCATATATAGGTATCAAACGAGTACTCCGAACTAGGTCGGAGTCGGGGCAGGCTTATTGGGCTGATTGTAAAAGATCTAAATGTGGGGGGCGGTGTGGGCGGCGCATTCTGACAGGGCCATGTGCGTGCATCGGTCCGGCAGAGGAAGTTTAGATGACGTGACACCTATAGATATGGTTGTGCACATCCTGAGAACGAAGGGTTGCCAGTTTAGAGAGTGATATACCCTATCGTGGGGCCAGCACAGGGTATCTGTGGAGTAGGTAGCCGGTCGATTAGGGTAGTAATTAGGGTACATCTAAACTCTGGTATGTTGGGAAGCCAGTTAATACCATTAGGGGTAACTCCGGCATGTTGGACTCCTTATTGATTGTATGGGGGTAAAAACCTATCACTTGAAGTACACCTAAGTCTACCATCTTATACTTTTTAGGAATCATCTTGTTAAAAAGATGCAAGTATTGGTGCATACAAAAGTGTTAGGGAATCGCTATTTATTCTATCCTGTTTATTCTGCTTACGTTGACATTCTTTCCTTTTATGATGTTATCTCCCTCATCCACTTTATATGTCTTCATGATACTTTTACTTATTTATATGCTAAAAGTAACTAGACTCATAGGACTTTACGTCTGAACCATTTTGTTTCCTCTTCTTTCTCTTTCGATCCCCCGTAAGTTCTCAGGGTGGAATACTCAAGCTTGATCGAGATTCTGCTTTCATCTTGCTTGGAGCTGCATAAATGTATTGCTCGAGTTCTTATCTCTTCCACTATGGCTATGTTTTGGGGATATATTTCTTTTATTGTACTCTGATGTTTTAAGTGCAAGACAGAATTTTGATGATGTACTGGATTGTATGTTTTAAGACTTATGATGTAACCATATTTTGAACTACAATCCTTTACTAGTGAGGGACCCGTGCTACGCATACAGACAATATGGGGCTAAAGGCTTGTTGCATCAGTATACGTTGTGAAAAGAAGTTTGCGTGTAGTGCGTGTTATTATTTTTGAGAAATAGAGAATGTTTTGTGTAGTTTAGTGTAGGAATAGTTCTCAAGCAATATTAGGTTTATTCTACACTTAGCACAACGTATGTGCAAGTAACTAAGGTACAAAATTTCATTTGTGAATGTATGCGTTAACGTATTGCGTATTTATATGCAACATTTATGTGTTAAACGATTATCTCTTCTTTCATGTCATGTGCACTGACCGTTTCATTATCATTTGAATTCAAGTTTTATGTGGTATATGGATTTTATTCCGAATGTTTGGGAAGTTAAAAGGGATATGGTTTTACTGCTACATTAATTTTTATGCCAACGCTTGAAGATGCAAATGAAAAATCTGGTACGCATGGTTTGACTCATGTACGTATACCTTTGTAAGCGTTCCCTTTACAAACACACTTTTCAGTTAAGTTTCATTGGAATAGGTGTTAGGTGGGTATGTTTTTTCGAGGAAGAAAAAAGTATGTCGCATCAGTTCAACTGACATATTGCTCGAGTGATATGTGGAAGTGAGTAGTTAAAAAGGACGTGCTAGGAATAATTATTGTTAAAAACGTGGGAATTTTAATTACGTCAGAGTTGTAGAAATAAATTAGAAGTATCATATCATAAATTTGGTAACTATATATTGTAGTGTTGTTTTTACAACGGGAGTTGGAAGCAACATGAATGTGTATTTCAGCAATGTGATATTAGTCAATATGAGACGGTGGTATAAGTGAACATTATGTTCTCATCAGTCATTTTGAAGGGTAATATAATAAGGAAAATACAATAATTAGGAATTATTCACATATTATAACACAGAAGTTTAAGTTTCAAAGAACAGAAAGATAAATAGTAGGTACAACAGCTGAAGGGCATTAACGAAAACACTTGAACATGTACAGACAGTGCACAAAAATAGTAAATAGGATGAAATAGCACACACATAAATCTAATAGTGGGTCATAGCGTTGTACTGCTGTAGGTGGCGATTGAAATGGTATAAATGGCAGCAAGCTGTATGTAATGTTGTAAAAGTGTAAATGGAAGCAAGGTGTATGTAATGTCATCTTCCTGATAAAGGAATATTAGCTTTTGTGGTGCCACAATTACTGTATGTTGGTGGTTTAAAATTCCAAGCTTAGACTATAGTTGTTTTTATACTTGTTTGCAATGTACGTAAGGACATTTCGAGTATGCATACTAATTACCGGTTTGATACATACAAGGTGTGTTTACTGATAAAGCAAGCATGGAGTTATAGCAGAGTATTTAAACGGGGTTTGTAATCGGGGTACTGTAGTTAATGGACGATGCATTAGTGAGGATATGTTGTAAATTTTCAAAAAACATGCTTTGGGTTTGGGTATTTTATTTGTGAAGAGAAGGAAGAATGAAAGGAAGAAGGAATAGGCAAATATGTTTTGTCCCACATTGTAGAATATAAAGGAGTTTGTCTCTATATAGGTAAAAGCTTGATACATGATATCAAAAGAAAGAAGAGAAAGAGGAATAAGGCAATGGGCCTTGAGCATGAACTTGGCATAAATAATAATCTTTGAAATGTCAAAAGATGGGCCTTGGGCCTTGGGGCTCTTGGGGTCTTGTGATCCAATAGGCCGGAGAAACAAACCAGTCGACAGGCCAAAATATCACCGGTCAACCGTTTTTTCAACCAGAGAATAAAACGGTCGACTGGTTGAGTTTTGGCGGTCGACCGGTTTCGTTCTAAAGCGGCTGCGACGCTTCAGAAGCGTTGCAAAACTGAAAGGTTGCATACGTTCGGAATCGAACAGAAATAACTGTTGCGATTCAATAGGTTGCAACGCTTGGCTGAGGGATGTCTCCTCTTCATCGCCTATATATACGACGCCAGAAACTGTTGCAAACTTACTGAGCAATTCTTCTTCTTCATATATCGTTCTGCAACACCATTAAACTGTTACAAAACAGTTCTGTTCGAAACACCTCTGAAGTGTTACAAATCTGAAACTGTTGCAGAATTAATTTCTAATTCTTCCCTTTCATTTCTATATTCGAAATAGCATCATCAGAAACGTATATTCAGAGTGTTCTTGGTCGGATCAAAATCGTACAAATTTTGAATCCGATAACGCTGTTTCAAGGCTTCATTGAATCTTGAAGTCAATAGTTCGATAACCCTTTTGTACCTGGTGGGTTGAACTATTGTCTGAAAGAATTTGCTCTGCAAATCCTTGAAGTCAGAAGTACGGCAGATTCTACTCCTCCAAAAGCGTCTCAAACCACAAAATCCCCAACAATTTTTCAGACAATATCTTCAACCATGGATAGTTTGAGCGCTTTGCAAGTGATGAATCAGCATTTGACGAAGTTGGAGCGGTTTGATGGAGAGAACTTCACTCGTTGGCAGGAGACTATGAAATTCTTTCTGATCACGGTTAAGTTATTTCATATTCTCGAAGACGGATTGGAGAAAATACCGGAGGAAACCGATAAGGATAGTGCAGAATTAAAAGCAAAAAGGGCAAAGCGAAAAGAGGAAGATTTTCTATGCAGAGGCCACATACTGAATGCACTGTCTACTCCGATATACAATGCTCACAGGACCTTGGACACGGCGAAGGCACTCTGGACTGCGCTAGAAAGCAAATATCGCATCTCTGAGGCAAGTAATAAGAAATTTCTTATATGCAATTTTATGGATTTCAAAATGGTCACTAACAAGTCCATAATTGGACAAGTTAGTGAAATACTACTGTTAGTAAATCAACTTAAAGATGCCGGTATTAATCTCCCTGAATCATTTGTTGTTGGAGTTATTATTTCGAGACTCCCGAATTCTTGGAATGATTATAAGAAGAAATTAAAACATGCGGAAACCGATTATGATTTAGACGGTTTACAGCGTCATCTTCGTATTGAAGAGGATTCTCGTAAACGCGAACTAGATGATAATCCGCAAACTGAGTCTCAATCTAAGGCTAATAATGTTGAAATTAAGGATAAGTTGAAACCTAAGAATGAGACACAGTTCAAAAAGAAAGGTACTAATTCCAAGAATAAGAAGAAAGGTGACTGTTACTATTGTCACAAACCCGGCCACTATGCCCGAGACTGTCGTCTTCGGAAGAAACAACAAAAAGCGAATGTGGTCGAAGAAAAGCTTGTGGCTGTCGTACAAGAGGCGAACTCCGTTAGTGGAATTGACAATGACTGCTGGCTCGATACTGGAGCAACTATTCATATTTGCAAAGACCGTAATCTGTTCAAGACTTACGATGAGAATAACGGAGAATCCAGCGAAGTAACTAGCGCAAACAAAGTTGCAAGCAAAGTTCTGGGAAAAGGCACTATTGAATTGACATTCACCTCTGGGAAAGTTCTTACTTTAGTCAATGTATTTTATGTACCTGATATGTGTAAGAATTTGATTTCTGGATACCTTCTTAACAAAGGAGGATTCAAGATGGTGTATAAGTCTGATAAGTTAGTGTTGTCCAAGAATAGCAAATTTATTGGACAGGGATATTCTTGTAACGGCATGATTAAGTTGAATCTAATAAAGAAATCTTCTGCTTATATTGTTGCTCTGTTAATTTATGGCATAGTAGATTAGGACATGTTAATTATAAGTCACTTAGAAATATGCATAAATTAGGATTAATTTCTGATTGTGATTTCGAATCCATTTCTAAATGTGAGATATGTGTTCAAGCAAAAATACATCGAAAATCCTTTAAATCCGTTGAAAGGAAAACTGGTTTGCTTGATTTGGTATATAGTGATGTGGGTGACTTGAAAAGTCATATCACCTATGGTGGTAACCAATACTATATAACGTTTATTGATGATTATTCTAGATATGCTTATGTATATCTAATGAAATCAAAAGATGAAGCCTTTGATAAATTCAAAATTTACAAAGCAGAAGTCGAAACACAATTAGGAATTAAAATTGAAGTGTTACATTCAGATCGTGGTGGTGAATATTTTTCAAATGAGTTTACTTTGTTTTGCAAACAAAATGGTATCATTCACCAATGTACCGCCCCTTATACACCACAACAAAATGGTGTTGCTGAGAGAAAAAATAGAACTTTAGTAGAAATGGTTAATGCCATGCTCATAAGCTCTAATTTGCCATATAACCTATGGGGTGATGCTATGTTATCTGCATGTTACATTTTAAATAGAGTACCACTTAAGAAAAATAATTTTTCTCCTTATGAATTATGGTTCAATAGAAAACCTAATCTTACTAGACTTAAAGTTTGGGGTTGTTTAGCATATGTTAGAAAACCAGACCCTAAACGACCAAAGTTAGGTAATAGGGCTTTTAAATGTGTTTTCATTGGATATTCTTTTAATAGTATAACTTATAGATTTATGATTCTTGATACCTTAGAAGTCATAGAATCTGTAGATGTAGAATTTTTGAAAATCAAACTATTGAGAATCCATTGAGATCATCTAGTCCAGAACCAACTGAGACTAATGATACAAATGATGATGAATATGCTCCTGCTCAAAACAGCAAGGAAGTGTCAGTACCAGATGATAGTATTGAACACAGAAGAAGTAAAAGAGCGAGAATAGAGAAGGACTATGGTCCTGACTTCATAACATATCTCGTAGAAGGCAATAAGGACGAAGTCCTTAATGTGACAAGATATGTAATGAACGTCGATGATGATCCCAAAACTTATTCTGAGGCTATGAGTTCTAGAGATTCTAATTTCTGGAAAGAAGCTATCAATGACGAAATGAATTCCATAATGTTAAACCAAACTTGGGTATTAAGCGATTTACCTCCTGGTGCTAAACCTATAGGATGTAAATGGATATTCAAGAAAAAGTTGAATACAAATGGATCCATTGATAAATTTAAAGCCAGATTAGTTGCTAAGGGATATAAACAAAGACAAGGAGTAGATTATTTTGATACATATGCTCCGGTGGCTCGCATATCTTCGATACGCTGTTTAATAGCACTTGCATCAATTCATAACTTGGTCATACATCAAATGGATGTAAAGACAGCTTTTCTAAATGGAGATTTAGAAGAAGAGATATACATGGAACAACCTGAAGGTTTCATAACCCCAGGCCAAGAAAGGAAAGTTTGTAAATTAGTTAAATCTCTTTATGGCCTGAAGCAAGCTCCCATGCAATGGCATGAGAAGTTTGATAAAGTTGCACTGTCATTTGGATTCATTGTTAATGATGCAGATAAATGTATCTATAGCAAATTGGATAATAACGGTTATGTTATAATATGTTTATACGTTGATGACATGCTGATATTTGGTTCCAACATATCATGTGTAAATGAAACTAAAAAGTTTCTATCTTCTAAATTTGATATGAAAGATCTGGGAGAGGCTGATGTAATTCTAGGAATTAAAATCATTAGGAAAACGGGGGAGTTATTATTAACTCAATCTCATTACATTGAAAAGTTCCTAAAGAAGTATAATCATTATGATGACAAACCAGCACCAACTCCTTTAGATCCAAGTATAAAATTAGAAAAGAATACTGGACGTACCATTTCTCAATTGGAATATTCCAGTATTATTGGGAGTCTTATGTATGCTATGCATTGCACTAGACCAGATATTGCACATGCTATAAGTGTATTGTGTCGATTTACGAGTAATCCAGGTTTCGAACACTGGAAAGCCATTTCCAGAGTCTTAGCTTATTTGAAGGGAACCATCAACTATGGTTTATCTTATAAAGGATATCCTGCTGTAATAGAAGGATATAGTGATGCAACCTGGAACAATGTAGAATCGAAATCCAAGTCTACGACTGGATGGATATTTACATTAGGAGGCGCTGCTGTGTCTTGGGCTTCTAAGAAGCAGACCTGTATATCTGATTCAACTATGTTATCAGAATTAATTGCATTAGCAGACGCATGTAAGGAAGCAGAATGGCTTAGAAATTTGTTAGTAGAAATCCCATTATGGAAGAAGCCATCTCCAGCAGTCTTGATTAATTGCGATAATCAAGCAACGATATATAATGTTTCTAATAAAACATATAATGGAAAGTCTAGACATGTGAGTCTAAGACATCAAATGGTGAGACAGCTACTCAAAAGTGGAGTTATAACTGTTGACTACATAGAAACAAAGAAAAACTTGGCTGACCCACTTACGAAGAGTCTTCCAAAGGCTATGGTTTCTATAAAGTCAAAAGAAATGGGACTAAGGTCTGTGAATGAAGATTGATCATCCTTAACAGAAACCCAACTTGTGTCTTGAAAAGGATAGACAAAGTTCAATGGGTACCAACAAGTTAAGGAAATGATTATGGAACACTAAATCAATAATCCCATAATGTTTAGTGTTGGATTCTGCATGAACAAAGGATGGATGAATATCCTTAATAAGTCTAGAAACCCTAAAAGGTGTCTCGCAGAAACACCTTAAGTGACTTACCTATATGAGTATGGAAATCAGGCCGTTTCCTAAGAAAGTAAGACCGCTTTCGAAGTAGACTCATGAACCAGGATTTAAGCACATGGCCATTAACGTGCTGAGCAATACAGAACACTCTAACTAAGGAATACAACATGTGTGATTGTTCCGGTTTTATCATTAGGGGATACTTGGTTCAAGATTCGTTCACCATTGAATCTCAATAGAACTTTGAATGGTTTACACTAAGTAAAAGTTCAAATCCAAAAGATACTTTTATTTTTGTGTTGTTTCCATGATGATGCAAAATTTGACCTTAGAACTACATAGGCTTGATCCCACTTGGGTATGTAGGAAGTCACACTAGTGACTCAGCCGTCCACTTTATTTATTTTCTTATTTTGAAAATTGGGGGAGATTGTTGTAAATTTTCAAAAAACATGCTTTGGGTTTGGGTATTTTATTTGTGAAGAGAAGGAAGAATGAAAGGAAGAAGGAATAGGCAAATATGTTTTGTCCCACATTGTAGAATATAAAGGAGTTTGTCTCTATATAGGTAAAAGCTTGATACATGATATCAAAAGAAAGAAGAGAAAGAGGAATAAGGCAATGGGCCTTGAGCATGAACTTGGCATAAATAATAATCTTTGAAATGTCAAAAGATGGGCCTTGGGGCTCTTGGGGTCTTATGATCCAATAGGCCGGAGAAACAAACCAGTCGACAGGCCAAAATATCACCGGTCGACCGTTTTTTCAACCAGAGAATAAAACGGTCGACTGGTTGAGTTTTGGCGGTCGACCGGTTTCGTTCTAAAGCGGCTGCGACGCTTCAGAAGCGTTGCAAAACTGAAAGGTTGCATACGTTCGGAATCGAACAGAAATAACTGTTGCGATTCAATAGGTTGCAACGCTTGGCTGAGGGATGTCTCCTCTTCATCGCCTATATATACGACGCCAGAAACTGTTGCAAACTTACTGAGCAATTCTTCTTCTTCATATATCGTTCTGCAACACCATTAAACTGTTACAAAACAGTTCTGTTCGAAACACCTCTGAAGTGTTACAAATCTGAAACTGTTGCAGAATTAATTTCTAATTCTTCCCTTTCATTTCTATATTCGAAATAGCATCATCAGAAACGTATATTCAGAGTGTTCTTGGTCGGATCAAAATCGTACAAATTTTGAATCCGATAACGCTGTTTCAAGGCTTCATTGAATCCTGAAGTCAATAGTTCTATAACCCTTTTGTACCTGGTGGGTTGAACTATTGTCTGAAAGAATTTGCTCTGCAAATCCTTGAAGTCAGAAGTACGGCAGATTCTACTCCTCCAAAAGCGTCTCAAACCACAAAATCCCCAACAATTTTTCAGACAATATCTTCAACCATGGATAGTTTGAGCGCTTTGCAAGTGATGAATCAGCATTTGACGAAGTTGGAGCGGTTTGATGGAGAGAACTTCACTCGTTGGCAGGAGACTATGAAATTCTTTCTGATCACGGTTAAGTTATTTCATATTCTCGAAGACGGATTGGAGAAAATACCGGAGGAAACCGATAAGGATAGTGCAGAATTAAAAGCAAAAAGGGCAAAGCGAAAAGAGGAAGATTTTCTATGCAGAGGCCACATACTGAATGCACTGTCTACTCCGATATACAATGCTCACAGGACCTTGGACACGGCGAAGGCACTCTGGACTGCGCTAGAAAGCAAATATCGCATCTCTGAGGCAAGTAATAAGAAATTTCTTATATGCAATTTTATGGATTTCAAAATGGTCACTAACAAGTCCATAATTGGACAAGTTAGTGAAATACTACTGTTAGTAAATCAACTTAAAGATGCCGGTATTAATCTCCCTGAATCATTTGTTGTTGGAGTTATTATTTCGAGACTCCCGAATTCTTGGAATGATTATAAGAAGAAATTAAAACATGCGGAAACCGATTATGATTTAGACGGTTTACAGCGTCATCTTCGTATTGAAGAGGATTCTCGTAAATGCGAACTAGATGATAATCCGCAAACTGAGTCTCAATCTAAGGCTAATAATGTTGAAATTAAGGATAAGTTGAAACCTAAGAATGAGACACAGTTCAAAAAGAAAGGTACTAATTCCAAGAATAAGAAGAAAGGTGACTGTTACTATTGTCACAAACCCGGCCACTATGCCCGAGACTGTCGTCTTCGGAAGAAACAACAAAAAGCGAATGTGGTCGAAGAAAAGCTTGTGGTTGTCGTACAAGAGGCGAACTCCGTTAGTGGAATTGACAATGACTGCTGGCTCGATACTGGAGCAACTATTCATATTTGCAAAGACCGTAATCTGTTCAAGACTTACGATGAGAATAACGGAGAATCCAGCGAAGTAACTAGCGCAAACAAAGTTGCAAGCAAAGTTCTGGGAAAAGGCACTATTGAATTGACATTCACCTCTGGGAAAGTTCTTACTTTAGTCAATGTATTTTATGTACCTGATATGTGTAAGAATTTGATTTCTGGATACCTTCTTAACAAAGGAGGATTCAAGATGGTGTATGAGTCTGATAAGTTAGTGTTGTCCAAGAATAGCAAATTTATTGGACAGGGATATTCTTGTAACGGCATGATTAAGTTGAATCTAATAAAGAAATCTTCTGCTTATATTGTTGACTCTGTTAATTTATGGCATAGTAGATTAGGACATGTTAATTATAAGTCACTTAGAAATATGCATAAATTAGGATTAATTTCTGATTGTGATTTCGAATCCATTTCTAAATGTGAGATATGTGTTCAAGCAAAAATACATCGAAAATCCTTTAAATCCGTTGAAAGGAAAACTGGTTTGCTTGATTTGGTATATAGTGATGTGGGTGACTTGAAAAGTCATATCACCTATGGTGGTAACCAATACTATATAACGTTTATTGATGATTATTCTAGATATGCTTATGTATATCTAATGAAATCAAAAGATGAAGCCTTTGATAAATTCAAAATTTACAAAGCAGAAGTCGAAACACAATTAGGAATTAAAATTAAAGTGTTACATTCAGATCGTGGTGGTGAATATTTTTCAAATGAGTTTACTTTGTTTTGCAAACAAAATGGTATCATTCACCAATGTACCGCCCCTTATACACCACAACAAAATGGTGTTGCTGAGAGAAAAAATAGAACTTTAGTAGAAATGGTTAATGCCATGCTCATAAGCTCTAATTTGCCATATAACCTATGGGGTGATGCTATGTTATCTGCATGTTACATTTTAAATAGAGTACCACTTAAGAAAAATAATTTTTCTCCTTATGAATTATGGTTCAATAGAAAACCTAATCTTACTAGACTTAAAGTTTGGGGTTGTTTAGCATATGTTAGAAAACCAGACCCTAAACGACCAAAGTTAGGTAATAGGGCTTTTAAATGTGTTTTCATTGGATATTCTTTTAATAGTATAACTTATAGATTTATGATTCTTGATACCTTAGAAGTCATAGAATCTGTAGATGTAGAATTTTTGAAAATCAAACTATTGAGAATCCATTGAGATCATCTAGTCCAGAACCAACTGAGACTAATGATACAAATGATGATGAATATGCTCCTGCTCAAAACAGCAAGGAAGTGTCAGTACCAGATGATAGTATTGAACACAGAAGTAAAAGAGCGAGAATAGAGAAGGACTATGGTCCTGACTTCATAACATATCTCGTAGAAGGCAATAAGGACGAAGTCCTTAATGTGACAAGATATGTAATGAACGTCGATGATGATCCCAAAACTTATTCTGAGGCTATGAGTTCTAGAGATTCTAATTTCTGGAAAGAAGCTATCAATGACGAAATGAATTCCATAATGTTAAACCAAACTTGGGTATTAAGCGATTTACCTCCTGGTGGTAAACCTATAGGATGTAAATGGATATTCAAGAAAAAGTTGAATACAAATGGATCCATTGATAAATTTAAAGCCAGATTAGTTGCTAAGGGATATAAACAAAGACAAGGAGTAGATTATTTTGATACATATGCTCCGGTGGCTCGCATATCTTCGATACGCTGTTTAATAGCACTTGCATCAATTCATAACTTGGTCATACATCAAATGGATGTAAAGACAGCTTTTCTAAATGGAGATTTAGAAGAAGAGATATACATGGAACAACCTGAAGGTTTCATAACCCCAGGCCAAGAAAGGAAAGTTTGTAAATTAGTTAAATCTCTTTATGGCCTGAAGCAAGCTCCCATGCAATGGCATGAGAAGTTTGATAAAGTTGCACTGTCATTTGGATTCATTGTTAATGATGCAGATAAATGTATCTATAGCAAATTGGATAACAACGGTTATGTTATAATATGTTTATACGTTGATGACATGCTGATATTTGGTTCCAACATATCCTGTGTAAATGAAACTAAAAAGTTTCTATCTTCTAAATTTGATATGAAAGATCTGGGAGAGGCTGATGTAATTCTAGGAATTAAAATCATTAGGAAAACGGGGGAGTTATTATTAACTCAATCTCATTACATTGAAAAGTTCCTAAAGAAGTATAATCATTATGATGACAAACCAGCACCAACTCCTTTAGATCCAAGTATAAAATTAGAAAAGAATACTGGACGTACCATTTCTCAATTGGAATATTCCAGTATTATTGGGAGTCTTATGTATGCTATGCATTGCACTAGACCAGATATCGCACATGCTATAAGTGTATTGTGTCGATTTACGAGTAATCCAGGTTTCGAACACTGGAAAGCCATTTCCAGAGTCTTAGCTTATTTGAAGGGAACCATCAACTATGGTTTATCTTATAAAGGATATCCTGCTGTAATAGAAGGATATAGTGATGCAACCTGGAACAATGTAGAATCGAAATCCAAGTCTACGACTGGATGGATATTTACATTAGGAGGCGCTGCTGTGTCTTGGGCTTCTAAGAAGCAGACCTGTATATCTGATTCAACTATGTTATCAGAATTAATTGCATTAGCAGACGCATGTAAGGAAGCAGAATGGCTTAGAAATTTGTTAGTAGAAATCCCATTATGGAAGAAGCCATCTCCAGCAGTCTTGATTAATTGCGATAATCAAGCAACGATATATAATGTTTCTAATAAAACATATAATGGAAAGTCTAGACATGTGAGTCTAAGACATCAAATGGTGAGACAGTTACTCAAAAGTGGAGTTATAACTGTTGACTACATAGAAACAAAGAAAAACTTGGCTGACCCACTTACGAAGAGTCTTCCAAAGGCTATGGTTTCTATAAAGTCAAAAGAAATGGGACTAAGGTCTGTGAATGAAGATTGATCATCCTTAACAGAAACCCAACTTGTGTCTTGAAAAGGATAGACAAAGTTCAATGGGTACCAACAAGTTAAGGAAATGATTATGGAACACTAAATCAATAATCCCATAATGTTTAGTGTTGGATTCTGCATGAACAAAGGATGGATGAATATCCTTAATAAGTCTAGAAACCCTAAAAGGTGTCTCGCAGAAACACCTTAAGTGACTTACCTATATGAGTATGGAAATCAGGCCGTTTCCTAAGAAAGTAAGACCGCTTTCGAAGTAGACTCATGAACCAGGATTTAAGCACATGGCCATTAACGTGCTGAGCAATACAGAACACTCTAACTAAGGAATACAACATGTGTGATTGTTCCGGTTTTATCATTAAGGGATACTTGGTTCAAGATTCGTTCACCATTGAATCTCAATAGAACTTTGAATGGTTTACACTAAGTAAAAGTTCAAATCCAAAAGATACTTTTATTTATGTGTTGTTTCCATGATGATGCAAAATTTGACCTTAGAACTACATAGGCTTGATCCCACTTGGGTATGTAGGAAGTCACACTAGTGACTCAGCCGTCCACTTTATTTATTTTCTTATTTTGAAAATTGGGGGAGATTGTTGTAAATTTTCAAAAAACATGCTTTGGGTTTGGGTATTTTATTTGTGAAGAGAAGGAAGAATGAAAGGAAGAAGGAATAGGCAAATATGTTTTGTCCCACATTGTAGAATATAAAGGAGTTTGTCTCTATATAGGTAAAAGCTTGATACATGATATCAAAAGAAAGAAGAGAAAGAGGAATAAGGCAATGGGCCTTGAGCATGAACTTGGCATAAATAATAATCTTTGAAATGTCAAAAGATGGGCCTTGGGCCTTGGGGCTCTTGGGGTCTTGTGATCCAATAGGCCGGAGAAACAAACCAGTCGACAGGCCAAAATATCACCGGTCGACCGTTTTTTCAACCAGAGAATAAAACGGTCGACTGGTTGAGTTTTGGCGGTCGACCGGTTTCGTTCTAAAGCGGCTGCGACGCTTCAGAAGCGTTGCAAAACTGAAAGGTTGCATACGTTCGGAATCGAACAGAAATAACTGTTGCGATTCAATAGGTTGCAACGCTTGGCTGAGGGATGTCTCCTCTTCATCGCCTATATATACGACGCCAGAAACTGTTGCAAACTTACTGAGCAATTCTTCTTCTTCATATATCGTTCTGCAACACCATTAAACTGTTACAAAACAGTTCTGTTCGAAACACCTCTGAAGTGTTACAAATCTGAAACTGTTGCAGAATTAATTTCTAATTCTTCCCTTTCATTTCTATATTCGAAATAGCATCATCAGAAACGTATATTCAGAGTGTTCTTGGTCGGATCAAAATCGTACAAATTTTGAATCCGATAACGCTGTTTCAAGGCTTCATTGAATCCTGAAGTCAATAGTTCGATAACCCTTTTGTACCTGGTGGGTTGAACTATTGTCTGAAAGAATTTGCTCTGCAAATCCTTGAAGTCAGAAGTACGGCAGATTCTACTCCTCCAAAAGCGTCTCAAACCACAAAATCCCCAACAATTTTTCAGACAATATCTTCAACCATGGATAGTTTGAGCGCTTTGCAAGTGATGAATCAGCATTTGACGAAGTTGGAGCGGTTTGATGGAGAGAACTTCACTCGTTGGCAGGAGACTATGAAATTCTTTCTGATCACGGTTAAGTTATTTCATATTCTCGAAGACGGATTGGAGAAAATACCGGAGGAAACCGATAAGGATAGTGCAGAATTAAAAGCAAAAAGGGCAAAGCGAAAAGAGGAAGATTTTCTATGCAGAGGCCACATACTGAATGCACTGTCTACTCCGATATACAATGCTCACAGGACCTTGGACACGGCGAAGGCACTCTGGACTGCGCTAGAAAGCAAATATCGCATCTCTGAGGCAAGTAATAAGAAATTTCTTATATGCAATTTTATGGATTTCAAAATGGTCACTAACAAGTCCATAATTGGACAAGTTAGTGAAATACTACTGTTAGTAAATCAACTTAAAGATGCCGGTATTAATCTCCCTGAATCATTTGTTGTTGGAGTTATTATTTCGAGACTCCCGAATTCTTGGAATGATTATAAGAAGAAATTAAAACATGCGGAAACCGATTATGATTTAGACGGTTTACAGCGTCATCTTCGTATTGAAGAGGATTCTCGTAAACGCGAACTAGATGATAATCCGCAAACTGAGTCTCAATCTAAGGCTAATAATGTTGAAATTAAGGATAAGTTGAAACCTAAGAATGAGACACAGTTCAAAAAGAAAGGTACTAATTCCAAGAATAAGAAGAAAGGTGACTGTTACTATTGTCACAAACCCGGCCACTATGCCCGAGACTGTCGTCTTCGGAAGAAACAACAAAAAGCGAATGTGGTCGAAGAAAAGCTTGTGGCTGTCGTACAAGAGGCGAACTCCGTTAGTGGAATTGACAATGACTGGTGGCTCGATACTGGAGCAACTATTCATATTTGCAAAGACCGTAATCTGTTCAAGACTTACGATGAGAATAACGGAGAATCCAGCGAAGTAACTAGCGCAAACAAAGTTGCAAGCAAAGTTCTGGGAAAAGGCACTATTGAATTGACATTCACCTCTGGGAAAGTTCTTACTTTAGTCAATGTATTTTATGTACCTGATATGTGTAAGAATTTGATTTCTGGATACCTTCTTAACAAAGGAGGATTCAAGATGGTGTATGAGTCTGATAAGTTAGTGTTGTCCAAGAATAGCAAATTTATTGGACAGGGATATTCTTGTAACGGCATGATTAAGTTGAATCTAATAAAGAAATCTTCTGCTTATATTGTTGACTCTGTTAATTTATGGCATAGTAGATTAGGACATGTTAATTATAAGTCACTTAGAAATATGCATAAATTAGGATTAATTTCTGATTGTGATTTCGAATCCATTTCTAAATGTGAGATATGTGTTCAAGCAAAAATACATCGAAAATCCTTTAAATCCGTTGAAAGGAAAACTGGTTTGCTTGATTTGGTATATAGTGATGTGGGTGACTTGAAAAGTCATATCACCTATGGTGGTAACCAATACTATATAACGTTTATTGATGATTATTCTAGATATGCTTATGTATATCTAATGAAATCAAAAGATGAAGCCTTTGATAAATTCAAAATTTACAAAGCAGAAGTCGAAACACAATTAGGAATTAAAATTAAAGTGTTACATTCAGATCGTGGTGGTGAATATTTTTCAAATGAGTTTACTTTGTTTTGCAAACAAAATGGTATCATTCACCAATGTACCGCCCCTTATACACCACAACAAAATGGTGTTGCTGAGAGAAAAAATAGAACTTTAGTAGAAATGGTTAATGCCATGCTCATAAGCTCTAATTTGCCATATAACCTATGGGGTGATGCTATGTTATCTGCATGTTACATTTTAAATAGAGTACCACTTAAGAAAAATAATTTTTCTCCTTATGAATTATGGTTCAATAGAAAACCTAATCTTACTAGACTTAAAGTTTGGGGTTGTTTAGCATATGTTAGAAAACCAGACCCTAAACGACCAAAGTTAGGTAATAGGGCTTTTAAATGTGTTTTCATTGGATATTGTTTTAATAGTATAACTTATAGATTTATGATTCTTGATACCTTAGAAGTCATAGAATCTGTAGATGTAGAATTTTTGAAAATCAAACTATTGAGAATCCATTGAGATCGTCTAGTCCAGAACCAACTGAGACTAATGATACAAATGATGATGAATATGCTCCTGCTCAAAACAGCAAGGAAGTGTCAGTACCAGATGATAGTATTGAACACAGAAGTAAAAGAGCGAGAATAGAGAAGGACTATGGTCCTGACTTCATAACATATCTCGTAGAAGGCAATAAGGACGAAGTCCTTAATGTGACAAGATATGTAATGAACGTCGATGATGATCCCAAAACTTATTCTGAGGCTATGAGTTCTAGAGATTCTAATTTCTGGAAAGAAGCTATCAATGACGAAATGAATTCCATAATGTTAAACCAAACTTGGGTATTAAGCGATTTACCTCCTGGTGCTAAACCTATAGGATGTAAATGGATATTCAAGAAAAAGTTGAATACAAATGGATCCATTGATAAATTTAAAGCCAGATTAGTTGCTAAGGGATATAAACAAAGACAAGGAGTAGATTATTTTGATACATATGCTCCGGTGGCTCGCATATCTTCGATACGCTGTTTAATAGCACTTGCATCAATTCATAACTTGGTCATACATCAAATGGATGTAAAGACAGCTTTTCTAAATGGAGATTTAGAAGAAGAGATATACATGGAACAACCTGAAGGTTTCATAACCCCAGGCCAAGAAAGGAAAGTTTGTAAATTAGTTAAATCTCTTTATGGCCTGAAGCAAGCTCCCATGCAATGGCATGAGAAGTTTGATAAAGTTGCACTGTCATTTGGATTCATTGTTAATGATGCAGATAAATGTATCTATAGCAAATTGGATAACAACGGTTATGTTATAATATGTTTATACGTTGATGACATGCTGATATTTGGTTCCAACATATCCTGTGTAAATGAAACTAAAAAGTTTCTATCTTCTAAATTTGATATGAAAGATCTAGGAGAGGCTGATGTAATTCTAGGAATTAAAATCATTAGGAAAACGGGGGAGTTATTATTAACTCAATCTCATTACATTGAAAAGTTCCTAAAGAAGTATAATCATTATGATGACAAACCAGCACCAACTCCTTTAGATCCAAGTATAAAATTAGAAAAGAATACTGGACGTACCATTTCTCAATCGGAATATTCCAGTATTATTGGGAGTCTTATGTATGCTATGCATTGCACTAGACCAGATATCGCACATGCTATAAGTGTATTGTGTCGATTTACGAGTAATCCAGGTTTCGAACACTGGAAAGCCATTTCCAGAGTCTTAGCTTATTTGAAGGGAACCATCAACTATGGTTTATCTTATAAAGGATATCCTGCTGTAATAGAAGGATATAGTGATGCAACCTGGAACAATGTAGAATCGAAATCCAAGTCTACGACTGGATGGATATTTACATTAGGAGGCGCTGCTGTGTCTTGGGCTTCTAAGAAGCAGACCTGTATATCTGATTCAACTATGTTATCAGAATTAATTGCATTAGCAGACGCATGTAAGGAAGCAGAATGGCTTAGAAATTTGTTAGTAGAAATCCCATTATGGAAGAAGCCATCTCCAGCAGTCTTGATTAATTGCGATAATCAAGCAACGATATATAATGTTTCTAATAAAACATATAATGGAAAGTCTAGACATGTGAGTCTAAGACATCAAATGGTGAGACAGTTACTCAAAAGTGGAGTTATAACTGTTGACTACATAGAAACAAAGAAAAACTTGGCTGACCCACTTACGAAGAGTCTTCCAAAGGCTATGGTTTCTATAAAGTCAAAAGAAATGGGACTAAGGTCTGTGAATGAAGATTGATCATCCTTAACAGAAACCCAACTTGTGTCTTGAAAAGGATAGACAAAGTTCAATGGGTACCAACAAGTTAAGGAAATGATTATGGAACACGAAATCAATAATCCCATAATGTTTAGTGTTGGATTCTGCATGAACAAAGGATGGATGAATATCCTTAATAAGTCTAGAAACCCTAAAAGGTGTCTCGCGGAAACACCTTAAGTGACTTACCTATATGAGTATGGAAATCAGGCCGTTTCCTAAGAAAGTAAGACCGCTTTCGAAGTAGACTCATGAACCAGGATTTAAGCACATGGCCATTAACGTGCTGAGCAATACAGAACACTCTAACTAAGGAATACAACATGTGTGATTGTTCCGGTTTTATCATTAAGGGATACTTGGTTCAAGATTCGTTCACCATTGAATCTCAATAGAACTTTGAATGGTTTACACTAAGTAAAAGTTCAAATCCAAAAGATACTTTTATTTATGTGTTGTTTCCATGATGATGCAAAATTTGACCTTAGAACTACATAGGCTTGATCCCACTTGGGTATGTAGGAAGTCACACTAGTGACTCAGCCGTCCACTTTATTTATTTTCTTATTTTGAAAATTGGGGGAGATTGTTGTAAATTTTCAAAAAACATGCTTTGGGTTTGGGTATTTTATTTGTGAAGAGAAGGAAGAATGAAAGGAAGAAGGAATAGGCAAATATGTTTTGTCCCACATTGTAGAATATAAAGGAGTTTGTCTCTATATAGGTAAAAGCTTGATACATGATATCAAAAGAAAGAAGAGAAAGAGGAATAAGGCAATGGGCCTTGAGCATGAACTTGGCATAAATAATAATCTTTGAAATGTCAAAAGATGGGCCTTGGGCCTTGGGGCTCTTGGGGTCTTGTGATCCAATAGGCCGGAGAAACAAACCAGTCGACAGGCCAAAATATCACCGGTCGACCGTTTTTTCAACCAGAGAATAAAACGGTCGACTGGTTGAGTTTTGGCGGTCGACCGGTTTCGTTCTAAAGCGGCTGCGACGCTTCAGAAGCGTTGCAAAACTGAAAGGTTGCATACGTTCGGAATCGAAAAGAAATAACTGTTGCGATTCAATAGGTTGCAACGCTTGGCTGAGGGATGTCTCCTCTTCATCGCCTATATATACGACGCCAGAAACTGTTGCAAACTTACTGAGCAATTCTTCTTCTTCATATATCGTTCTGCAACACCATTAAACTGTTACAAAACAGTTCTGTTCGAAACACCTCTGAAGTGTTACAAATCTGAAACTGTTGCAGAATTAATTTCTAATTCTTCCCTTTCATTTCTATATTCGAAATAGCATCATCAGAAACGTATATTCAGAGTGTTCTTGGTCGGATCAAAATCGTACAAATTTTGAATCCGATAACGCTGTTTCAAGGCTTCATTGAATCCTGAAGTCAATAGTTCGATAACCCTTTTGTACCTGGTGGGTTGAACTATTGTCTGAAAGAATTTGCTCTGCAAATCCTTGAAGTCAGAAGTACGGCAGATTCTACTCCTCCAAAAGCGTCTCAAACCACAAAATCCCCAACAATTTTTCAGACAATATCTTCAACCATGGATAGTTTGAGCGCTTTGCAAGTGATGAATCAACATTTGACGAAGTTGGAGCGGTTTGATGGAGAGAACTTCACTCGTTGGCAGGAGACTATGAAATTCTTTCTGATCACGGTTAAGTTATTTCATATTCTCGAAGACGGATTGGAGAAAATACCGGAGGAAACCGATAAGAATAGTGCAGAATTAAAAGCAAAAAGGGCAAAGCGAAAAGAGGAAGATTTTCTATGCAGAGGCCACATACTGAATGCACTGTCTACTCCGATATACAATGCTCACAGGACCTTGGACACGGCGAAGGCACTCTGGACTGCGCTAGAAAGCAAATATCGCATCTCTGAGGCAAGTAATAAGAAATTTCTTATATGCAATTTTATGGATTTCAAAATGGTCACTAACAAGTCCATAATTGGACAAGTTAGTGAAATACTACTGTTAGTAAATCAACTTAAAGATGCCGGTATTAATCTCCCTGAATCATTTGTTGTTGGAGTTATTATTTCGAGACTCCCGAATTCTTGGAATGATTATAAGAAGAAATTAAAACATGCGGAAACCGATTATGATTTAGACGGTTTACAGCGTCATCTTCGTATTGAAGAGGATTCTCGTAAACGCGAACTAGATGATAATCCGCAAACTGAGTCTCAATCTAAGGCTAATAATGTTGAAATTAAGGATAAGTTGAAACCTAAGAATGAGACACAGTTCAAAAAGAAAGGTACTAATTCCAAGAATAAGAAGAAAGGTGACTGTTACTATTGTCACAAACCCGGCCACTATGCCCGAGACTGTCGTCTTCGGAAGAAACAACAAAAAGCGAATGTGGTCGAAGAAAAGCTTGTGGCTGTCGTACAAGAGGCGAACTCCGTTAGTGGAATTGACAATGACTGGTGGCTCGATACTGGAGCAACTATTCATATTTGCAAAGACCGTAATCTGTTCAAGACTTACGATGAGAATAACGGAGAATCCAGCGAAGTAACTAGCGCAAACAAAGTTGCAAGCAAAGTTCTGGGAAAAGGCACTATTGAATTGACATTCACCTCTGGGAAAGTTCTTACTTTAGTCAATGTATTTTATGTACCTGATATGTGTAAGAATTTGATTTCTGGATACCTTCTTAACAAAGGAGGATTCAAGATGGTGTATGAGTCTGATAAGTTAGTGTTGTCCAAGAATAGCAAATTTATTGGACAGGGATATTCTTGTAACGGCATGATTAAGTTGAATCTAATAAAGAAATCTTATGCTTATATTGTTGACTCTGTTAATTTATGGCATAGTAGATTAGGACATGTTAATTATAAGTCACTTAGAAATATGCATAAATTAGGATTAATTTCTGATTGTGATTTCGAATCCATTTCTAAATGTGAGATATGTGTTCAAGCAAAAATACATCGAAAATCCTTTAAATCCGTTGAAAGGAAAACTGGTTTGCTTGATTTGGTATATAGTGATGTGGGTGACTTGAAAAGTCATATCACCTATGGTGGTAACCAATACTATATAACGTTTATTGATGATTATTCTAGATATGCTTATGTATATCTAATGAAATCAAAAGATGAAGCCTTTGATAAATTCAAAATTTACAAAGCAGAAGTCGAAACACAATTAGGAATTAAAATTAAAGTGTTACATTCAGATCGTGGTGGTGAATATTTTTCAAATGAGTTTACTTTGTTTTGCAAACAAAATGGTATCATTCACCAATGTACCGCCCCTTATACACCACAACAAAATGGTGTTGCTGAGAGAAAAAATAGAACTTTAGTAGAAATGGTTAATGCCATGCTCATAAGCTCTAATTTGCCATATAACCTATGGGGTGATGCTATGTTATCTGCATGTTACATTTTAAATAGAGTACCACTTAAGAAAAATAATTTTTCTCCTTATGAATTATGGTTCAATAGAAAACCTAATCTTACTAGACTTAAAGTTTGGGGTTGTTTAGCATATGTTAGAAAACCAGACCCTAAACGACCAAAGTTAGGTAATAGGGCTTTTAAATGTGTTTTCATTGGATATTCTTTTAATAGTATAACTTATAGATTTATGATTCTTGATACCTTAGAAGTCATAGAATCTGTAGATGTAGAATTTTTGAAAATCAAACTATTGAGAATCCATTGAGATCATCTAGTCCAGAACCAACTGAGACTAATGATACAAATGATGATGAATATGCTCCTGCTCAAAACAGCAAGGAAGTGTCAGTACCAGATGATAGTATTGAACACAGAAGAAGTAAAAGAGCGAGAATAGAGAAGGACTATGGTCCTGACTTCATAACATATCTCGTAGAAGGCAATAAGGATGAAGTCCTTAATGTGACAAGATATGTAATGAACGTCGATGATGATCCCAAAACTTATTCTGAGGCTATGAGTTCTAGAGATTCTAATTTCTGGAAAGAAGCTATCAATGACGAAATGAATTCCATAATGTTAAACCAAACTTGGGTATTAAGCGATTTACCTCCTGGTGCTAAACCTATAGGATGTAAATGGGTATTCAAGAAAAAGTTGAATACAAATGGATCCATTGATAAATTTAAAGCCAGATTAGTTGCTAAGGGATATAAACAAAGACAAGGAGTAGATTATTTTGATACATATGCTCCGGTGGCTCGCATATCTTCGATACGCTGTTTAATAGCACTTGCATCAATTCATAACTTGGTCATACATCAAATGGATGTAAAGACAGCTTTTCTAAATGGAGATTTAGAAGAAGAGATATACATGGAACAACCTGAAGGTTTCATAACCCCAGGCCAAGAAAGGAAAGTTTGTAAATTAGTTAAATCTCTTTATGGCCTGAAGCAAGCTCCCATGCAATGGCATGAGATGTTTGATAAAGTTGCACTGTCATTTGGATTCATTGTTAATGATGCAGATAAATGTATCTATAGCAAATTGGATAACAACGGGTATGTTATAATATGTTTATACGTTGATGACATGCTGATATTTGGTTCCAACATATCCTGTGTAAATGAAACTAAAAAGTTTCTATCTTCTAAATTTGATATGAAAGATCTGGGAGAGGCTGATGTAATTCTAGGAATTAAAATCATTAGGAAAACGGGGGAGTTATTATTAACTCAATCTCATTACATTGAAAAGTTCCTAAAGAAGTATAATCATTATGATGACAAACCAGCACCAACTCCTTTAGATCCAAGTTTAAAATTAGAAAAGAATACTGGACGTACCATTTCTCAATTGGAATATTCCAGTATTATTGGGAGTCTTATGTATGCTATGCATTGCACTAGACCAGATATCGCACATGCTATAAGTGTATTGTGTCGATTTACGAGTAATCCAGGTTTCGAACACTGGAAAGCCATTTCCAGAGTCTTAGCTTATTTGAAGGGAACCATCAACTATGGTTTATCTTATAAAGGATATCCTGCTGTAATAGAAGGATATAGTGATGCAACCTGGAACAATGTAGAATCGAAATCCAAGTCTACGACTGGATGGATATTTACATTAGGAGGCGCTGCTGTGTCTTGGGCTTCTAAGAAGCAGACCTGTATATCTGATTCAACTATGTTATCAGAATTAATTGCATTAGCAGACGCATGTAAGGAAGCAGAATGGCTTAGAAATTTGTTAGTAGAAATCCCATTATGGAAGAAGCCATCTCCAGCAGTCTTGATTAATTGCGATAATCAAGCAACGATATATAATGTTTCTAATAAAACATATAATGGAAAGTCTAGACATGTGAGTCTAAGACATCAAATGGTGAGACAGTTACTCAAAAGTGGAGTTATAACTGTTGACTACATAGAAACAAAGAAAAACTTGGCTGACCCACTTACGAAGAGTCTTCCAAAGGCTATGGTTTCTATAAAGTCAAAAGAAATGGGACTAAGGTCTGTGAATGAAGATTGATCATCCTTAACAGAAACCCAACTTGTGTCTTGAAAAGGATAGACAAAGTTCAATGGGTACCAACAAGTTAAGGAAATGATTATGGAACACCAAATCAATAATCCCATAATGTTTAGTGTTGGATTCTGCATGAACAAAGGATGGATGAATATCCTTAATAAGTCTAGAAACCCTAAAAGGTGTCTCGCAGAAACACCTTAAGTGACTTACCTATATGAGTATGGAAATCAGGTCGTTTCCTAAGAAAGTAAGACCGCTTTCGAAGTAGACTCATGAACCAGGATTTAAGCACATGGCCATTAACGTGCTGAGCAATACAGAACACTCTAACTAAGGAATACAACATGTGTGATTGTTCCGGTTTTATCATTAAGGGATACTTGGTTCAAGATTCGTTCACCATTGAATCTCAATAGAACTTTGAATGGTTTACACTAAGTAAAAGTTCAAATCCAAAAGATACTTTTATTTATGTGTTGTTTCCATGATGATGCAAAATTTGACCTTAGAACTACATAGGCTTGATCCCACTTGGGTATGTAGGAAGTCACACTAGTGACTCAGCCGTCCACTTTATTTATTTTCTTATTTTGAAAATTGGGGGAGATTGTTGTAAATTTTCAAAAAACATGCTTTGGGTTTGGGTATTTTATTTGTGAAGAGAAGGAAGAATGAAAGGAAGAAGGAATAGGCAAATATGTTTTGTCCCACATTGTAGAATATAAAGGAGTTTGTCTCTATATAGGTAAAAGCTTGATACATGATATCAAAAGAAAGAAGAGAAAGAAGAATAAGGCAATGGGCCTTGAGCATGAACTTGGCATAAATAATAATCTTTGAAATGTCAAAAGATGGGCCTTGGGCCTTGGGGCTCTTGGGGTCTTGTGATCCAATAGGCCGGAGAAACAAACCAGTCGACAGGCCAAAATATCACCGGTCGACCGTTTTTTCAACCAGAGAATAAAACGGTCGACTGGTTGAGTTTTGGCGGTCGACCGGTTTCGTTCTAAAGCGGCTGCGACGCTTCAGAAGCGTTGCAAAACTGAAAGGTTGCATACGTTCGGAATCGAACAGAAATAACTGTTGCGATTCAATAGGTTGCAACGCTTGGCTGAGGGATGTCTCCTCTTCATCGCCTATATATACGACGCCAGAAACTGTTGCAAACTTACTGAGCAATTCTTCTTCTTCATATATCGTTCTGCAACACCGTTAAACTGTTACAAAACAGTTCTGTTCGAAACACCTCTGAAGTGTTACAAATCTGAAACTGTTGCAGAATTAATTTCTAATTCTTCCCTTTCATTTCTATATTCGAAATAGCATCATCAGAAACGTATATTCAGAGTGTTCTTGGTCGGATCAAAATCGTACAAATTTTGAATCCGATAACGCTGTTTCAAGGCTTCATTGAATCCTGAAGTCAATAGTTCGATAACCCTTTTATACCTGGTGGGTTGAACTATTGTCTGAAAGAATTTGCTCTGCAAATCCTTGAAGTCAGAAGTACGGCAGATTCTACTCCTCCAAAAGCGTCTCAAACCACAAAATCCCCAACAGGATAAGGGGTCCGTATAATCAATTTGGTCTAATGCTCGGTTTTATTGTGAATTGATGTGTAGTTTTTTATTTGAATATATTTTAGAAGTACACAAAATGTGTAAATCATTATTGGTATAAATAAAGGCGTAAAATTTATAAGAGCAAACGTAAGTTAATTTACTTTAGTATGAAGTTAGATGGTTTTATGAAGCATGTTAAATTTAATTCACTGTAACGATGGTAGCAAAATTTATTAATTTTTGTACTTTGTGAAAATGTAAATTCAATAATAAGTTAATATAAAAGGATAAAAATCTGACAGTTGAAATTGTACTTGTCGGACGCCTGTTTTATGTGGTGCATTGCAATGGTAATTGAGCCTCTGAAAAAAACATGACATTTTTTCCGTTTAGTCATGTACTCGCCAGACGCGGATGTTACTGTCATGTCAGTTTGGCTTGATGAATGGCTACATACTTTGTGCATTTGTAATATGCATGTTCAGTCTGTTGCGTATTGTGAAGTTGAGAAAATGAAAGTTGTATATACTATGTCTGTCGTCAGATCAGGTGATTGATATTTGGGGTGTTTCTATAAGCAACAAAAGGACAAACATTATGTCTAGACGGAGCCATGAACATATATACAATAATTAAATCTGAATTAGAAAAACAGCAGCAGTGCCAAGTCGGACACATCATGTTACTATTTATAAATATGAATTTGTTCATAAAGAAATATATTATATAGGTAGGCGTAACGTAATATAGACACAGGCATTTTGCCGTATTAGAGAGAAATCGTAAAAAAACTATAAACAACATGAGTTAACATATTGAAGGGTTAGTACAGTAGCAACAACATGTTGGAATTTAGACATAGAGAGGAGGATAGAGATAAAACGTAGAATAAATGAAAGACTACATTTTTTATTATTTCAATTTTCTTCATACAACTTGATTACAAATGAGAGAATACAACTCTTTTATAAGATAGCAAGTATCTAGAGTCTTCTTATTCTAGAGTTTTCTTTTATTCTCTAATTTTTACTTTCTTCAACAAAGCAACTGTATAATTCTCCATTTGATAAATCTAAAATTTCTTACCATATATTTTAACTTTCCCTTAATACATTAATTAACTTTATTCCATAGTGTTTCCTATTAAAACCAAATTTATTTGTTTTCTTAAAACCAAGTTTATTTCCAACATCCTCCCTTAAACTTGGTTTTACTGCTTCAAACAGATTCCTTGATTCGAAGCACTTTCTCTTCGATTTGTGATGCACTCTCTCATCACCTTCAATTTTTTTTTTTTAAATATTGGAGCACTTTCTCTCCATGGTGCAGTTTCTCACCCACAACTCTAAAATAAAATTTCTTCCACGGCCACTTGTGCCATGTTCTCTTTCTCTTCATTTGGTGCATCAACATCTTCTACAATATCATCTTCGATCTTCTTCTCAGTCTTCTTCTTCATCTTTGATCTTCTTCCTCTTAATCTTCCTTCTGATTTTTTTTTTTTTTTTTTTTTTTTTTTTTTTTGATCTTCTTCTCACTCTTCTTCTTCCTCTTAATGTTCCTTCTGATTTTCTTTTCTTTTTTTTTTCTTTTTTTTTTTTGCTTCCTAGAGATCTCTCTATCCTCCTTTGTTAACCTAGCTCTGATACCACTTTGGAATTTGGATATAGAGAGGAGGATAGAGATAAAACGTAGAATAAATGAAAGACTACATTTTTTATTATTTCAATTTTCTTCATACAACTTGATTACAAATGAGAGAATACAACTCTTTTATAAGATAGCAAGTATCTAGAGTCTTCTTATTCTAGAGTTTTCTTTTATTCTCTAATTTTTACTTTCTTCAACAAAGCAACTGTATAATTCTCCATTTGATAAATCTAAAATTTCTTACCATATATTTTAACTTTCCCTTAATACATTAATTAACTTTATTCCATAGTGTTTCCTATTAAAACCAAATTTATTTGTTTTCTTAAAACCAAGTTTATTTCCAACACAACAAACCCAGAAAGGAAATATGAACATGAAAAAAATAAATCACAATTTGTGTTTGCCAATAGAGTGTCGATAATGGTACATAGTTGAATATACACATTGATACTGATTAATGGTTGAAATTTCACCATGTCCTTGTCAACCCATGTAGAATGAATTTTCTGACTATTGTGTCTTGCATGTTTATCTTCATGGCTGGATCAAGACGGGCCATCAGAGTACCTGCAAATTTCGGGATGAAAAATAAAGCGTGCAATTGTACTGATTTTTCATCAGATAGATTAAATGAATACTTCATGATAGTATATTATTGCACATAGACTACCAGATACATATAGGTTGAATTACACAGCTTACGTAGGGAGATGAAATACCTTCAGAAGTGTACAAATGTGAGAATAATATTTTAAAAGTATATTATTGCACAATGCTTTGTTGAGAATCGTACTGTGTATGCAATGAGTATTTGTAAGTGCATACACTGTTAATCAATCTGGCATAGATAGATTAGAAAAAAGGAGAGGAGAATATGTAGGAAAATGGTAGTGCGTGAACATTGGTGTCTGTAGACTCCTAAAATTTCGAAATAAATTTGACAA
Source organism: Allium sativum (assembly GCA_030737875.1). Taxonomy (NCBI): domain Eukaryota; kingdom Viridiplantae; phylum Streptophyta; class Magnoliopsida; order Asparagales; family Amaryllidaceae; genus Allium; species Allium sativum. The sequence goes on from CM060926.1 coordinate 696,277,634, forward strand.
TATTTGAACACTTGTCATGGTGATGGTTGACAGAATAAAGTAATTTAATTAATGTTGAATACAGATAATGAACCAAATTTCATTTACTGTTTCGTCATGCTAGCAATGAAGATATATGTAGAATAAGCATTATTACAACCGGTGTCATTGTTATCAAGAGTATGAAAATCTTAGGTTATAGTTTATATAGTACCTATCAAAGAGAATAAATAATTTTAGTAATTTCTTGTTTAAAACCATCCTGGTTTTTGTGTTTTTTAAAATTTTTATATTTCTTCTTGTTGATGTTGTAAATTACTTGTAAAAAAGGGAAATGTATTACAATTTTTGTGTTCGACTTTGGAAAATCACATTCGTGTTTGTATTCGTTTTAGTCAGCAAACTACCAAACATATTGGAGATGGTAGTTAATGTTACCTTATAGCAGCATTTAACTCGTTCATTTATCGTTAAATGGTTTAACCGATAATCGTCGTCATTATGAGTTGAACATTTTGAACCTGACTTCCTTTATTTTTATGCTCCTTTCATTTTGGAAAACTCTCAATGCCTGACATGTCAACCTTGACAGGGGAATAAGAATGCCACCTTTTCGGTTATTTGTTGTCTTATGGCTGTCATATTCCATTACTTTTAGTTTGTATGTTGTAGTCAAACCTATGAATAAGACTCATGTATTGTGATTCTATACAAAAACTGTAGTCAAGACGTGGTTCATAAATTATACGTATGACTTAATCTTCTGTAATTGTTCTTTTTTGTTTATGTTATTATGTTTTATTTAATTATTAACATAAACACTGCAGACTTGAAGCAAGACAACGAATGCGTGAATGAGAGTAAGAACTTCAGAATTATATGTGGGTAATGTCCCAAAGACAGTTCAAGGTGGAAACAATATAAGTGACAATGTTTGTAAATAGCTGGATTAAGTTTAAGAAATTTTGAAATGGTAAACGTTATATCAGCAAAGTAGCCAATTATTTGTATTTTTGCACAGTACAAAGGTGAAAACGAATTGTCTGTTTTTGTACCAAATCATTATTGACCCTTTAATTTTTCCGTACGTTGTGATTGTAAAGTTTTATTATAAAAGGGCTTTGTAGTCTAACCGTATTTAAGTATGGAGGTATTCAGGATAGCAGGTACTGTTTTAATTAATATGCTAAACTGAAAGCACATACGCATTATAGTATAGTTTTCGGATACGTAATTTTCATGTTAAACAAAAACCATTATTATTTTGATATATGTAAGAATGAAGGATTGTGCATTATTATTCAAGCCATTAGCGAATGAACACAACCTGAATAATAATAAGGCTAAATGATCGGTACAATTGTTTATCTGATAATAAGCTATTTTTTTTAAGACCATACAAATATAGCTGATGCTAATATTTCATATATAGACTCAATTTATTAATGACCTCATGAAGTGAAAGAGGTTGTCATAATTTTGGAACAGAAAATTTTATTACATTTCTTGCTTTTCTATTTTAGGTGCATGGAGTCATACAGGTAGATGAGGACAACAAAGCCGATGTACAATGGTGCTTAGTTACAGCTCAACGGATCATGCAAACTGTCCAGGTTATTAAAGGTGAAGTTGACGTAGGTTATAGTGGTAGAAGGAAGGCAAATCATTGGAGCCCATGTTCATATAACTCCACACAAATGTTGCACCGTTTGGGGTCAAAAAATGAAATCAATGATTTGCAGCTTATGGACCCGTCGTGGTAGATTACTTAATACCGAAAGCGGTTTAAGGTTCGTTGTGAACGGGGAAGTTCTAGATTTATAAGTATTGATAGTAATAAGATTATTCCAACAATTTTTTTGTCACCAAAGTTTTTTTTAAAATAACATAGTGCAAATCAAATACACAAACTTAGGAGTATCATTAAATTAAAGTAAATAGTATAGAAATGATAACAATTGCTTACTATTTTTAATGAAGATCTGAATGATCCAAAATCATGGAACCAGAGCAGCTGTGAACCAAAATCTGTCAATGATTTTGTATCTGTTGGCAAACAATCAATTAGGCTGATAGATCAATACATGGCGTTATTATGTGTAATGTAGCAGAGTAGTAGCATAAACAAAGTTAAATGCGTTTGATATGCAAATATATATGTACATTCTAATTTGTTAGTTATGTATGTCAACCATGTTGAAATGGATTACTGCAGTAAACAGCTGTGTGTCGTAACAAGAACTCAGTCGCTAAGTTATGTATTTTGAAATCAGGTTCAATAATGGGTCAGCATGTACTATAGGATGTGAAAAGGAAGCATATAAACGTATAGAGCAATTGGTATAAGAGAATGTCGGCTGATACCTGGATTAAGCTTATATGTTGTATGAAAGTGGGCTGAACAATAGTGGGCTGGGCTTACCCCACTTAGTTTATATTTTTTTCTCTTTAGACCTTTCAGCCTGTAAGGCAATTGTATATATTCAATCACTTGTGTACAGACATTTACTCTTCGGCAATACAATTTCATGATCCTTCAATAAGAAATCATCATCATTTAAATTCACAAAAACTTTCTTGGTATCAGAGCCAACAAGTGCCTCACGGCAAATCAAAATATTGAAATAAAGAGTTTAAATCTTCATATCCATCAGATTATTGATTCATCATTTGGATATGGCTCATCAGAGGAGTTACCTCATCATTTGAGAGAAGATACATCACATTGTTCTCTGCCTCGCCTGAAAACTAGTTATCAAGGCTGCATCTAAACAACTTTTTGATATATCTTCTGTTATCGGAATTAAAAGATCGCCAGAAAATAAACCAAGAACTCAAGAAAATCATCAAACAGATAAGAGCCGTGCCTAGAGATTTCTTCAGAATAAGGTACGATTTAATCAAGCATAAATTCATCACAAGAAATCTCTGGCTGCTGCATACCTGTCTGAGAAACCCTCGGATTCTTGATTGATAGTGGCATTCTTATATTCTGATTTCTTAATAATTCTATCATCATTTGTCTATCACTATGGTTGATCCAACATCCTCAGCAACATCAGACAATAGTCAGACAGTGCCAAATGAACCTGGGCCTGTAAATCCAACAACAAAGACTGTTATTAGTCTTAAGAGTCAATTAATTACCATACATCTTGAAGAAGATAACTATCTTCTTTGGAAATTACAAGTTGAAACAGCTATTCAAGGATATGGGCTTGAAGGATATATTCTTGGCACAGTTGATATTCCAGCCAAGTATATTACAGATGCAAACAATAGAACAGTTGCAAATGAGAAATATATACAGTATCATAGACAAGATAGACTCATCAGTTCTTGGTTGCTATCATCTATAAGTGCAAATCTATTGCCACAAGTTATTGGATGTACCTCTGCTTATGATATTTGGACTACAGTGGAAAAAGAATTCAATAATCAATGTTCTGCAAAAGTTCTTCACTACAAGAATCAGTTGCAAAGTGTTAAAATGGAGAATTTGTCCATGAGAGAGTATATTGCTAAAGTTAAAAGGCTATGTGACTTGCTAAATGCTACTGGAAACAGAGTGTCAAATAGTGATCAAGTTTTGTACTTAGTCAATGGTCTTAGCAATGATTATGAAGCTGTTGTTGCGGTAATAACTTCTCAAAAAATAATACCTGCTATTGATGAGGTACATTCTATTTTGCTCTCTCATGAGGCAAGAATAAATGCCAAGAAGCCACAAGAAATGGATTATACAGTAAACTTTACCACTGGGTTCAAAGGCAAAAATCAGAATTACAATAATAATAATAGGAATGATCAGTCTTACCCAAGAGGTGGTGGTGCAAGAAGAGGTCGTGGCAGAGGGAGATGGACCAATACAAACAGGCCAAAGTGTCAAATTTGTGAGAAGATGGGCCACACAGCTTTGAACTGCTACTTCAGATTCAACACAAATTACACAGCCAACCAAAATCAGAGGAACAATGGTAATCCTAGCGTGAACATGACTTTATCTCAATCTGAAAGTAGCAGTCAAGACAATACAAGCAAAAATGGCAATCAAAATGACACTGCAAAACTTGAAACTGTGCAAGATGATAGCTGGTATCCAGATTCTGGAGCTACTCATCATATTACAAACAATCTTGATAATCTTAATCTGGGATGCAGAGATTATAGAGGTAATAATTCTATCTTATTAGGCAATGGTAAAAGCATTAACATTACTCACATTGGAAACACAAATCTAAATGGTAGGAGACAATTATATTTACACAATCTTTTAAGAGTTCCAAAGATCAAGAAAAATTTAATAAGCGTCTCTCAGTGTGCTCAAGACAATAATGTCTTTTTTGAATTTTACCCTAAATACTGCTTAGTTAGGGACATTCTAACTAGAGAACCCATTTTACAGGGTAACATGACAGGAGGTCTTTACAAGTTCAACACTGTTAGAAATAACAGTATGATAAAAAGAGGAAAACACTGTAACTTGAATGTTCTTGACAAGGCTGACTGCAGCAAAAAATTCTTTGATCTTTGGCATTACAAACTTGGTCACCCAAGTGCCAAAATTGTAATGAAAATATTAGATGAAAACAATATTCAGTACAGCAATGTCTCTTTACCATATATTTGTGAGTATTGTCAGGTAGGTAAAAGTCACAAGCTGCCATTCTTTGACTCTGAAACAGTTTACACTAAACCACTGCAGTTAATTGCTACAGATTTATGGGGTCCAGCTCCTATAAATTCAGATTTTGGATTTAAATATTATATTGCCTTTGTAGACGCTTACTCAAGGTACACTTGGATCTATTTTCTAAAGGCCAAATCTGAAACCATTAATGCTGTTACTAATTTTATTTCTATGGCTGAAAGGCAATTTAATACCTTAGTTAAAATAATTCAGTCTGATGGTGGTAGTGAATTTAAGTGTTTAAACCAATACTTCATTAAGAAGGGAATTATTCACAGGATTACATGTCCATATACTTCACAGCAAAATGGACTTGTTGAACGAAAACACAGACACATTGTTGAGTCTGGTTTAACTCTACTGGCTCAAGCTAAACTACCCTTAAAATTTTGGCCAGAGGCTTTTAGTACATCTGTATACTTAATCAATAGGCAACCAACTAAGGTATTGACATATATGACACCATTGGAAAGGTTGTACAATATAAAACCTGACTATAAAAGCTTGAAACCTTTTGGGTGCTTATGTTTTCCTTATTTGAGACCCTATAACTCTAACAAGTTGAATTTCAGATCAAAACCCTGTACCTTTTTGGGGTACACTTCTAAACAAAAGGGATACAAGTGTATTGATGAAAATGGTAAGATATATATAAGTAGACATGTTGTATTTGATGAAACTGTGTTTCCTTTCAGCAGTAAACAAATCACAACTACTAGTAAGGTAAGAAATCCAAATGTTTCAATACCTGAAATCCCAATCTATTCTGAAAATTGGGATAATAATATTGAAAGAGAGGCTGCTGAGTCAAGTAAGACATCACAAATTCAGTCAGAAGAAGATGATGAATCACAGCAACCCAGCCTCGCCTCGCACAATCCTGAAGATTCAGAAAACCAAGGTTTAGAAGAGGAAAACACAGGTTCACAAAGTACAAGATCTGAATACTCATCAGATGCAGATAGTGACAGCAACTTACCATCACCTGTGCCACCAATTCAGATCAGCCATCCTATGATGACTAGAGCTAAAAGTGGTATTTTCAAACCAAAAACATATATGGTTTCATCCAGTGATTGTGAACCTGATTCTTTTGAACAGGCTGTCAAAAACAAAGACTGGAAGAAAGCAATGGATGAGGAATATGATGCACTCATTAGAAACAAAACCTGGGAGCTTATATGTCCACCTGCCAATAAAAATATTGTTGGGTGCAGGTGGACATACAAACTTAAAAGGAACCCAGATGGGTCAATAAATAAGTATAAAGCTAGGTTAGTTGCAAAGGGATTTACTCAGGAGTATGGGTTTGATTTTAATCAAACTTTCTCACCTGTAGTGAAACCTACAACCATTAGGCTCATTCTTACTATAGCCCTATGTAAAAGATGGAATGTTAAACACTTAGATGTTAACAATGCCTTCTTAAATGGTATTCTTGAAGAAGAAATATATATGAGGCAACCCCAAGGCTACAATCTCAACAAAAACTTAGTATGCAAATTAAATAAAGCCATTTATGGCCTAAAACAGGCTCCTAGAGTTTGGTTTGATAGACTGAAAAATACCCTAATTAATTTGGGATATCAGTCTACCAAATCAGACAGCTCATTGTTTATCAAAATAAATGGCTCTATAACAATTTACATACTAGTTTACGTTGATGACCTCATCATAACAGGCAATAATACTGATGATATTGACAAGCTGACACAGTACTTAGATAAACAGTTTTCCATCAAGAATTTAGGGGATCTAAACTATTTTTTGGGCATAGAATTATTAAGAACTGAATCTGAAATAATTCTATGTCAAAGAAAATATATAACTGAGTTGCTTGTCAAAACAAAAATGATAAATGCCAAACCCCAACCTACTCCAATGATAAGCAGTCAGAATTATTCAAAATATGGGGGAGAGGCTATTTTTAATGCAACAGAATACAGGAGTATTATTGGTGCACTTCAATATGCAACAATAACACGTCCTGATATATCATATAGTGTGAATAAACTTTCTCAATTCATGCAGAATCCTAAGGACATTCACTGGAGAGCTGTGAAAAGAGTTCTGCGCTATTTAAAAGGGACAGTTAACTATGGACTGCAACTAAAGACCAGTCAACATTTGCACATAACTGGATATGCAGATGCTGACTGGGCTTCAGATCCTGATGATCGTAGATCAACCAGCGGCTACTGCATATATTTTGGTCAAAGTCTAATATCATGGTGCTCAAAAAAACAACCTACAATCTCCAGATCCAGCACTGAAGCCGAATACAGAAGTATAGCTAATGCGACAGCTGAAATCAAGTGGCTACTGTCTCTATTATCAGAACTCAAATTAAAGCCTACAGCAAAACCTATATTATGGTGTGACAATAGAAGTGCGGTGTTCATGACAGAAAACCCTATACAACACGCAAGGACCAAACATATTGAAATAGATGTTCATTTCGTCAGAGAAGCAGTTCAAAAAGGTGAAATCAAAGTAAATCACATACCTGGGTTCTATCAGAGAGCTGGCATATTAACGAAAGCTATATCAGTGAAGAACTATACCAGACTTAGAGATGAGCTCAACATCGTCGACCAAGCTAAACCTCAAAAAGATAATACTGAAGAAAGAGCTAGATCGAGCCTGACAATCACCAGAGAAAACGTCAATAAAGCTCAGAATCCTAGTATCGAAGACGACGCTACTCCTAATCTGCTGGTTATAAAAGACAAAGTTCCTGATAAGGGTAAAAATCACAATTTGCAGATAGATAAGGAGGATATAAGAAGAAGAAGTAAAATCGCTGCTCAAATCGATTCATTTCACAGCTCGACATGGCGAAACTAGGGTTTCTGAAACCCTAAGTTTCGTGGGGGAGTATAAGAGAATGTCGGCTGATACCTGGATTAAGCTTATATGTTGTATGAAAGTGGGCTGAACAATAGTGGGCTGGGCTTACCCCACTTAGTTTATATTTTTTCTCTTTAGACCTTTCAGCCTGTAAGGCAATTGTATATATTCAATCACTTGTGTACAGACATTTACTCTTCGGCAATACAATTTCATGATCCTTCAATAAGAAATCATCATCATTTAAATTCACAAAAACTTTCTATTGGAGGTGGAAGTATAAGTAGAAGAGCATGTCAATGAATGTTCTGAATCATCACCGTCCTCCTGCAGTTGATTACAGTCTGCAATAGTATAAAAAGTACAGTGAATATAAGAAAAGGTAGCTTATAGGAAATGTTAGTAAGAGATAAAGGAAAATAGCAATGGCTACGGTAGATGTGCAAACAACAGGACTGATGATTAAATGGTACTACTTGTATTAAAAATTAACAGATGAAGAAGTTATAAATTTATCAACCTAATAATCTCAATTAAGTGGATAGGATAAGAATGTAAGAGGAGAAAAAATGGTGATGCATGAAGGAAACACTGGGCATGTTTTGTAATGCAAGAACCTAGCTAACTAACATATCCTGCAAACTGAGTAGACATAAGCAGAACGAAAAGGCTGTGTAACAAAAAAACATGGGGTTATATAACGATGCAAATTTAAACACTGTGATGTATAGACAAATGGTTAAAAACAATGAAGTTGACGGTTGGAAGGGAAAAAAGTGAAAAATGTCTGCAGCAAAGTTGAGCAAAAACACATGTGGGAAAGGTAATCAAATGGATATTTGGTGATGAGTAGTGGTCGGTGATGCAGTAGACATAATGCAAAAAAAGAGAAATGAGATGGATCATAAAGGTACATGTTATCCTATCAAACACCTCTTTGTACACAATGTTTTTAGTGTATCCGGGTAATGCACCTTCTGATTGACCTATAAAAATTTTCACACCAGCAGGAGATGTAGTTCGTGAGAGTGCGACATACAATTGCCCATGGCTGAAAACAGGTCATGGTAAAAAAAATGCCAACATTATCTAACGTTTGTCCTTAACCTTTGTTAATTGTCATTGCAAAGCATACTATTAAAGGAAATTGTCGTCTTCGCAGTATGAATGGCCACTTCATATCTGAAGAAGTAAGAACAATCCTCGGAATAAGCACTTTTCTACCTATATTATTTCCTGTAATTATTTCTGCCTCAATAACTCATTCCGCAAGTTGACTGACAATCAAGCGTGTACCATTGCACAGTCCTAAATTTTGATTTATATTTCTCAGCATCATGATAGGAACTCCAATTTTTAGTTACAAGTTATGGTTAGGTAATCCAGAAATTTTGAGAGTGTTTAAAAATTCATCCGGATACAACACATGTTGATCTTCTACTCCTTCAGAAGCAGGACTTATGGAATCTGCACTGAGATAACTTTTAAGGGTCCCGTCAATGAGGGATATAGTATATGAGTTTATCTCAGCTACCGACTCGTTAGTCGGTGCAAGCACACATCTATTACGCAAGTAGTCTTCTTCTAGTAATCTATCGGGTAAATCAGGATATACAGCGTCGACAATATCCGTCAACCCGTTCAAAGCAGGTTTGATTAAATACTAGTCAGGAATTTGCACCTATGACGGTTCGTCGTCGTTGTTTACAGAAATCATAGGCACATTTCCATCTCCAATATTTAGAACCCAGTTTGAAAATGATTTTATGTTGTCAACATGTAAGCACGTTGACGCTCCCTTTTGTAGACGCATATTTGTTTTAAGCAGAAATACCGTATATTTTGACCATAAGGTGGATTTTCTGATTGAAGCAGCTACAGTCATTTTCCTAGAACCTTTGTTAATAACTGGCAAGGTCTGACGAAAATCACCACCAAGTAAAATAACTTTTCCTCCAAAAATTTTATCCTGTTCTGAAAGCTCGTTGCTGCACATTATATCAGATAAGCTTTTCTCAAAAGCTTCAAGTGCGTTACGGTGCATCGTAGGTGCTTCATCCCAAATTATTAAATCAGCTGCTTTCAGAAGTTGCCCCAAAGCCGATTGCTTAGATATATTATGTGTGGAATTATCATCTAATGTTATTGGAATTTTAAACTTCGAATGTGCAGTTCTTCCTCCAGGAAGTAGCAAAGAAGCAATTCCTGACGAAGCAACAGCAAAGACAATTTTTCCTCTTCCATGCAAGTATGTGATGATGGTTTTCCACAGAAATGTTTTTCCTGTACCGCCGGAACCGTAAACAAAATAAAATCCACCTGTATTATTTGCACCACTTGAAATAATAACATCAAATATTGTTCTTTGTTCTCCATTTAATGACTGAACCAACATTTCTGACTCAACCTGCAAAGAGCGATGATCGTAGCTTTGCTCTTCTCTTAATAAAACGCTGTTACTATCATAACGTGTTGCTTGAGTAGGATACGACATCATGGCATAGTCTTTCAGCGATCTATTGTTTGTATTCATAACATTCTCAATTTATGATAATGTTTCCATCTTCAACTGGGTTTCGTCGATGTCGACATGTCGATCATGACAATGTTGTAACCGTCACCATTCTACATCGTCTGAAAAAAAAATCAGTTTTTATTCCATAGTTGCAACGGATCAGAGACCTCACAGAAGAGTAGAATCATGACAAACATATCTCGAAGTGATGGTGCGGATGCCTAAAGTGCAGCTTCTGCTAATGCTACATTCCACTCATTATCATCCTCCAACAGGCCACGAGCAACACACGCACTTTTGTAGCTATCAAATAATACACCATTAAATGTCCTTAGCTCCTCGTAGCAAGTAGGGACTTTCACAATGTTCAGTAGCATTCTCAAGTAAAACCTTTCTCCACATGCCGAATGTGCAAAATATAGTCTGCCAATTGTATATCCTTTCTTCCTTTTGTGCCATTCATTTTTTTTTTATTCCATACCCACTTAGTTGGGAAGTCAACGTAAGTGAGTGATCTAGCATCCTCGATTTCTTTGTTTATTTGCATCCATTTTGTGAACATAGTTTCAGTCACTGAAGATCTTGTTACCAGTTCATCCAAAATATCATTATCATGAAAAACAACATTATGTTCCTCTAGCAAATGGAATTGTAGGCATTCAACAGTGGGCTTACGATACTGAATGTCAAACTTAAAAATTCTCCAACTTGCTTCTGATGCAGAAATGCAGCGACAATCTAGATATCTCTTTATTTCGTCTACTTGTCTAACAAACTTATGATTTGTGACATTATTTTCTTCAATTACAATGGTTGCTCTGTCATGGCCTTTGTTAATGTACTTGAATAAATATTTAACTGATTTAGATCTATTACAAATCTCAACATTGATATGTGCTTGAAACTTAACAACCAAATCAGTATTATGAGGAATTACCCAACGGTTGTCTAATTTGAATCCGGATCCCGTTAGAACGTACCTTCCATTATCTTGTCTTCTATACTTTGGAAATCCATTCTTGTCAAAAGTTGTTTCTTTAGAGAATGATTTAGGGTAATGTCTTGAGTAGTTATCACGTATCATGCATGGGCACTTTGGGTTTTCCGCACCACAGGGGTCGTGGACCATGAACTGACTAACGGAATGGAAATCAAATGAGTCTGAATGAGTATTAGGAAATTCATCTATTACGACTTTATCGACCTCAAAAGCTATCTTTGGGCGATTTTCAGCATGAACAAAAAGAAAAATATGTTCATGAGGTAGCCCACGCTTCTGGAACTCAATGGTATACAAACTACATGGAAAATGAAATTTATGTTTATGAAAATTAGAAAGAGTGTACATAAAGATTTTCCAAAATAATAGTGTAGAAAAAATTATAAAATTACCTGCGTTTATCTTTCCAAAATGTTTTCTGTCCCTCAAATCACGTATTAATTCTTCTAACTTTATGTGGAAAACTCTAGAAACTATATCAGGCCTATCTTCAGGTCGCTGCCCGGGGATGGTGCGTAAACAATCTGCAATCTCAGGCCACTTTGCATTGCATGTAAATGTTATAAAATAATCAGGAGAACCAGCCCATCGACAGATTGCCATGGCATCTTGGTAATTTTGTACCATATATCTAGGCCCTCCTGTGAATGTTGATGGCAAAACCATTCTTCTACCAATTGATATAGCAGAGGTATCTCCTACAGTAACCGCATCTGTCAGACCTTTGTACACTTCACATCTAATATTTTGCTGATTATTTCGTATCCAATTCAAGTGATCCTCCTCAACACAACAATATGCATCAACCAATAATTATTGGAATAATCGTCCACCCAAAAGTAGTGTATTACCTTGGCCATCTCTGAATTGCAGTACATACGCGTAGTATTCCCTCATAGTGACCATGTCATCATAATTTGTTGAATTTTCAGATACATGTCTGTAACGAATGTTAAGCCTATAGTCGTCCTCTCCACATGGAAACAAAATCGGATATTGCATTGCCATAAAACTTGGGTATTTCTCATTTATGCGTTTTAGTTGTCCTGTTTTCTCTTCAATAATGATGTCACAAAAACCCTCTGCTCGCATACCATTACCCATAACTAAGGCAGTAATTTCTGAGTAAGTTGGCAAGTTGTACTGTCTGCCATCTCCCTCTCTTCTTTCTCGTAGATGTAGAGTAACATTATGAAGATTACTCTGCTAAAATCTATCTCTTGCCATTCTAAATGCTTTAGCTAATTCATTGCAGTCATTAAAGAGTAGTATCAAATTAGGTACTGTTTCAGGATCTAAACAGGTATTGGTTGCAGATGGACGTGATATATTAATCCTGTTCGCTACCTCATTTTCTGTGTCATAGATATACAACTGAGCAAATTTGGCATGGCCGTCAATCGGTAGAAGAGAACCAATCTGATGGTAGTTTTGACCATTAATTCTGAATACATATGGCCCTCTACCGCAATTAACTGAACTGTCAACTTGTCCACCCATCGACGTGAAGGCAAACATAGAATTGTATGTACGAATGTTCTATCGAAAGTGTGCGGATTCCGGTCCTCCGTTATAATCCAAAAAATGTTGTAAGTAAGGAGGATAGTGCCTGGATGGAGGGAGCTAAATTTTTCCATCTTTGCAGCAAATAGAAAATTTAGGATCTGACGTACCTCGAGTTTTTCTACACCTCTCCTCATACTACATTGTTGCGTTGCACTGTGTGCAACATAAGGTTGGAGGACCAAAATAAAATGGTTCAAACATTTTTCCTGCAAAAGTATGGTATGATTATCTATGTGTTTTTATGACCAGTGATAGTGAGAAAATGTCGTAGAATACGTACGATAAGCATGTTCGTCAACATTTGCTGCCAAGCATGATCTTTTTTGTATACCTTGCACAATATAAGTCAGATATCATGGTAAGAACATGGATTATTTAAAAAATGATTACAAAATTAAATTAGGGTATACACTGGGTCTGATATATAACAGTGCAAAAAAGTTATAAATACCTGCTCTGAAGTTGTGACCCCTACGTCCATGTGTACGTGCTCCAATGTGCAAACGAAATGATGTTTGTTCAAGTATATACAAACATAAATATGTGTATATGTAACTATGTGTGTATGTGTGTATGCGTCTCTCTCATATCATACCTGTAACTTGACTATTTACTTGTTGAGTAGCAGTATGGTGATGATTGCCACGCTGACTTTGTCGTACATGTCTGTTTGCTCTTAAGATGTTGTCATTGTCCCTTGCTTTATGCTTCTTTTCTGATTCAACATATAATTTTCTTTTCCGTCTAGCTACCGTTGTGTGTTCACAATTGCACATCCAACATTGGGCAAACATACGTAATACGGTTAAATGAACTGAATAACATTTGTTATCGCATGCAATGTTTAATACGGAAACCGTAATGCAGAAGATTTTCTATGTAATCACCTGTGTCTACCACCATTTTTGTTTGTCATGTTCACTGAGTTACAGTGAGAAATAGTTTATGCTCATACTGACTGCATGATGTACGACCATAGCAACTCGATCAGCTGTAGGAAATCATGAAAGATAAAGAACATTTCCATAAAATCGAATTAATTAGATTGTCAGCACAAGTAAACATCCATTTTCAATTCAATCCACCCTCCATGCTATACAGCCTAGCTATTGACATGTGGGGAAGGTACAAATTTCCGATAACGGTTCCTGTGGCCAATGTACTTCTAACAATAGTTTGAAATATATAATCCTAAATTTAGATTTAAATATATAATATAAAATTGACAAAAGTGAGCAGAACATTATATTGGTAGTAATAGTCAGATGGAGGAAAAAATAGTGTTACAGCGTGAGTTTGTTTCTTGTGTCATAAAGAGGATAATCATTTTCCATTTGGCCTACTGGTGCTAATCTTCTGCAATGTCATGCTTATTTTTATAATATTACTGGGTACTAAAAAGGATGACAGATTAACCAATAGTAGGTTAGATTGCTATGTGTAACGACCTGGCATTTTGACCGGTTCTCGCCGGTAATTAAACCAACTCGAAACGATCAAAACGACAGATTGTTTTGGCTTATCCAATTTAAAACAGAACAGACGCAGAATCACAGAGTACAATAATTGCAGCGGAATAAAATTTTCTCATAAAAATATCAGAGTTGTATACATTTTGTACAGCGGAAGAAAATATATAAATAATGTATACATGAATTTTCTTTGAATAAAGTTACTTCTCTTTTGTCGAGCTTAGCGCATGCGAGCGTCTCCTCGTTTCACGTCCTCTCCAGTTTGCGAGCTGATATCTAAACCTGGAACACTTGGAGCCTGACTCGAGTGTCCCATGCAAAATACACAAAACACCCGAGTCAGGATTAAACTTATTTCAAGTTAGCACACTTCGATAAACACTAAATATAATTTGTTTAATCCGATAATATATTAAATGATTCGAGTATGTAACCATGTGAGCTGCTGAAATATGCATCCTAGAAGATTTGGAAATTTACACGCTACATTATGCAGATTGAAATAATACATGCGAGTGGATTGAATTCCAATAAGATGAACTGGACCACACATGCAGACTGCCGAATTAAACTAAACTAATGTATACAGATAGCTGGCTTAACTTAATACATGTAAATTAATGAGTTAAATCAATGCATACGCTAAGGCAACAAGATCCGTACTATATAGATAACAGGACAGCAGTGTTGAAAGCAACAATATGGAAAGTAAAATAACTTCCTCATTCAAGAAATTTCGAAATACAGTACCCAGTAACTTGCATATATCGCTTGACCAACCATTAACCAACAAATGTCCCTTATGTTTTTCCATGCATACAGGTATGTGTGTTTAAACATTCAACTAATATGGTAACATGGTACACAATCCTTTATTAACCAGGTAAAATGAATCCCATAGGGTAGAATTACAAAATATGTTAAATCATGGAGATGCAGACTTATACACTTGCGAAGAGTGAGAAATAACGTGTCCTATATAGTATAGGGAGCTACAACACAATCTTCACTCATTTAAACATAGTATAGTGCGCAGGGCCCTTCAGAAGACACCATTGCACTTAAATCTATATTTGCACTCTTGGTTTCCAAATGGTTCATCAAAAGGGTGATGGATTAAAAGGGAGTCAAACATCTGTATTACCACCCAGTTTCAAATGAGCATATATATATATTTGAAGCATACCCAACAGGGAACACCAAGTTAAAAAAAATGACTACATGTAGGAGAAGTCACAAATCGGTATATTCACAGTAAAACGGCTTGGAGCATGATGGTGCTGGTGTCAAAAGTTTACAGTCTTGTGTTCATGTAGCTTTTGGTCATAATAGTGTACAAGTTAGCATAGCCGGTATCGGTCCCAATTCATTTATTACAAAGTAGCATATTTTAAGGAAGCAAAGCTCAAGATAATGACTCAGTTTAAAGCCAACAGAACCCACGCCTATAGAATATGAACATGCAAGCCTAAAACTCAATGGAATGTGTGTGTATGTAATCAACCCAAATGTTCAAAACTGGAAGTAATAAATCATGCAGTAATATATATATCTGCTCCAAATACCCCAAATCCACATTCAAATGTCTATGGATGTATCATTTTGCATGAACTCAGCAAGCTCCGGATACTAAGCATTTGGTTTACTGTAAATACCTATTATATCATTCTGTAGTACTCATTTTCTGTCAAACAAGAATGCATATGTAAATGAAACCGTATGCTATATATATATATATATATATATATATATATATATATTTACATATAAAACTCAAAAAGCAAAAGCCATAAAGGTTCACACTTTCAGTTTCTCATCTACAGCTTACTTGACAACAAAGATCTAACACTATACTCATAAAAATTGAAATTTGCCTCATGTAACACATGCAGACTTTGACCATAGCCTGACATATACTTATAGCCCAACGATTAAATTTGAAACGAATCATAGTTCAATATTTCACAATGTCTTATTTTCACAAAATATTTATATTTATATAGATACTGATGCAGACAGCCTATAGTTTGTGTGCAGGTAACCCAACCGAAGAACATAAAGCAAACCACAACAAATACATTTAGCGTAACCGAAGTAGGGAACTCGAAATAGATTTAATCGTAAGAAGACTTACAAAATGGCTAAGAGCGATGGCGCATCAGCAATTTTACGGTGGAGCAACTTTCGGTGACACAGACAGGAAGGCGCAGTGCCATTCGAAGGTGGAAAAATCGTCACAAGAAATGGGTGCTGGACTTCGGCGTGGATCTCGAGAGCTGCGACGGCTACGACAGCGACTTCAACGGGTACGAAGGAGGTTTAGCGTTGGCAACAAGGCGGAGCGTTGAAGTGGAGCAAGGCGTTGTCGAGCGGTGAACGGAGAACTGATCGTGGAGAGGGGCGAATTTTTAGTACGGTGGCCATGGAAATCGATTCGGTGGAGACACTCAGATTTGGGTGAACTAAAATTTGGGAAATTTTGATTTGAGGAAGAAGTGTACACTATCGGCTGATAAAATAATAGAAAAAGGAAGTAGTTTTGCGGTGGAAGAAAACAAGGGGTACGCTGCTTTTTATAATACGAACGAAGGGGCAAAACACAGATTGAAAATAACACGCGTAATACATTACAGAAAAGGAAGCGACAAGTGTTGAGATCAGGGACAGATGTAAACAAATACAAGGATCAAACAAGTGTAAAACTTACGTTAAACAAATATTTAAAATGGACATAAAAGAAAATTTATTTTATGCATATATAATTTGATTTCAAACAAAATGAAATAGACTAGATTCCAAATAAAAAAAATCAAATATCAAAAATAACATACATTTTCAAGACTAAATTAAATTAACTCAAAAATTGTAAACGCCGAAAATTCTGGTTCGTTACAATCTCCCCCACTTAAATCTTTTCGTCCTCGAAAAGGAGAGATCGAAAAATGAAAACAAAGTATGAAATAATTTCTCCGATTCAACATCCTGCATTTATTTCAAATCATTTGAAATACTACACATTTCTTTCATATAGAGAATAATACTTCACTTCGGGATTTCAAAACAAAAATCACTTTTCAAAACTTTAGGCATATTATGATAAATTCAATGTCAACAAATATGTTCCATTTCCTCAAGAAGTTTCTCCCCATGACAAGGTTACTCGGGAACGACCTATCGCACGAAATAGTATATATATATATATATATATATATATGACGTCTCTCCTTTCCCTGGAGCCGACCATCATAAGGACTCAAAAATCCCAAATCACACACACCCTTTCTTTAGTCACGGGTTACCCAATTCCATGGTCCATATCAAATCATTTCATATCCCGAAGGTATAAATCATTTCACAACAATAATTCGCAAATACTTTCAATCATAATATTGTTGTTTTTCAAAACATTTCAAATATCGGGATTCAAGTCGTCGAAATTTCCTTTTGTTTATAAACCACTTTTATAACTATATCATATCCAAGTATTTGGAAAACAAGTTCAATCAATACGATTTCTTAATATCTTCTCAAATCAAGTAAGCTTTTCAAATTTCCAAACTAAAAACTTCCCAAATCATTCATAGAAATCGTATCGAAATTCTTTAGATCAAATTTCATATAATCGAATTATTTTCCTTTCAAAACATCAGTTCCAAATAATTCGAGACATATTTGGAAATCCTTTACACAAAATATAGGACCGTATAATCATTCCCATTTCAAATATCATATCACGCTTGGTGTAACGAACTGGGGTTTTCGACTCCGAAAATCAACATCAAACTACCGTGTTGACCATTCAGACATCGAACATTCCAGATCATTAATAAAAAGAAGTTAGAGGGTGAGAATAGATAAGGTAGAAACATTGAATAGAAGAAGAAGAAGAAACACAACACAGAGTCTCACATCGCAGCGGAATAAAATATAATACAGAAATAATCTTTATTTAAAGCTTTAAAATACTTACAGTATCATAGTACATCATACCATGGGATAGTTATAATAGCCTGTTCCCATATACAACACACAACGGAATAGTAGTAATATCATACGTCCGAACAACTCCAGCTCGTCTCTTCATAGCAGTCGATAACCTGAAACTGTACAACCCGGTCTAACCCGAGCATTTACAAAACACCGGGTCAGTCTGGTGAACCAGAGTGAGATAAACTCGCACAGTAATAAGGGTGAACCATCCAATCATGATTTTAAAGTTCAAAACCTTTCCAAAAGAAAAGGATAATCGTAAGACCAAATCCACACATAAACACGGACGGTTTTTACCTTACGATAACCCAAAACAGTTTTGAAACCAATATCTTTTCTGATATTATAATAATGTCTAAGTACAAGTAAATAACAATATAGTGGAACGCTTGCATCTCACGCTCCACATATATAGTATACAAATAAAAACTGCGGGCGCTTATTGGAGATTGGATTCCAACTTGACAAGGTATGGGTCCACCTTCCGATAGTATATCTCTAGAGACGAATACACTGGGTTCAACAAGAACGTCTTGCAACCCGGCCCTCACATGACCGACCCCTCATTTCGCTTGAGAGTATCGAATGTATATCACCGACGGTTGGGATCAGCAACCGTCTCCCGAAAAGGGACAGCATCGAAACATAGATTTAAGAAGCAAATAGGCTTTTCTCTAGATAGGTGATCATACACCCTAATGGGAGCGACCCACATAGCCATGCTGCCTGCCCGATTTTTGTCATTTCCCAGTTGATGAGGCTTGAGGCTAGAATTTACCTTTGAACATCTGGTCGTCATTCACTTTGAATGCCACATCGTCAGATCCGTCAGATATCACTAATTGACGTCCCCAAAAATACTCTAGCAGCAGCTAAGAGTTTGGCAATTCTCCGCCAACAACTATAGTACGTTTGAAGAAATCAACGTACGTGATCCTTTGGAAATACTCTGTCAAACACTCGTCCATACACGTCACCCAGGAACAGGATGAACCGAAGGCACTCTCCTACTGCATCCATATAGGAATCACCCCATGGATCAGTAGCGAGAAGTCCTTGTAACCCGTAGATTCCAACTACGACAGAATCACAGTTTATCTCTGCTTGCCAGGCAGAGAATATTAGTGGTTCTTCCATTTATGAAAATCCACGGTCTTCAATGCTCCAACTCGATCATCTGCTGAGATCTTCACGTATTTGTTGGTCGGAATGGTTTTCGAATAAATTCGATCCCGGTCTTTCCATACCAACAATCGTATTGGGCAGATTTGATAGTCGGTGTTTTAACTATCAAAATATACAGTGTTTCAATCATGACACTCCAATGAGTTCACTGGTTCAGTATTCAGCATCATTTAGCCTTTAACAAACTGATTTGCTTTTGTTAAATTAAAAATTTCTAATTCTTTAAATATTCAAAAATACGATATTTGAATACTTCTAATTCGATTTAACTCTAATCGATTAACTCTAATTGATTAACTAATACTCGACTTATATCCATTCGCTTGACCCTAGATCGCAGCGATCACAATGGTTACGCCTGATTCCCTCAGGAAACATCCGACCGCCGTAGGCTATCTGCAGCCCTGCGAATTACGCTAGCAGTCGTACGAAATGGCAACTTAGCCGAATAATTATGTTTGGCTAATTCTATCTCGAATAACTATATTCAATTTCCCATTTAAATCTTCCTTCCAATCATCTTTTAAATTCGGAAATCCATTAGCTTTAACAAAGAAATTTATAGCACATATGTTATAACAATAGCGTTATAATTACTATTTAGATTTACAAACAACAGCACTATAATCGCTGTTTAGATCACAAAAACATTTACTATAGCAACAGCGCTAAAATCGCTATTTAGATTTACAAAACATATATTATAACTATAGCGCTAAAATCGCTGTTTACAAAACACTTATTAAAGTTTAACCATTCATCTCATTTCTTATGCTCATAATTGTAGATCTGATTAACATCAGAACAAATCGAAGTCTTAAATAAATAAAATATTTATTTTTCTTTGTAAACCTTTATTCAAATAATATATTCAAAATCCAACTCCAGTTATAAAGTAAATTTTATAACTTCATCTTTATCGATTCACCTGACGGTGAATCAATATTTATAACACGATTGATTTCATAGGCCATACGCTGCCAAATACCCAACCAATATTACCCATTGGTTTAAACACACACAGGTTGAATGTTCAGTCAAAAATCAACAATCAAATCAATCACCCCAAACAGGACAATTCATATGTGATAATATGAAACAAACAATATTTTTGAGGAATCCGGTTGGATCCCTCCAACCTGTTCTTCCCTGTATTCAAAACGGTTATCACAAACAGGATCATTTAGTTTCATTTAACCGATAACAATAAATGATGGCCATCAATCAATTCACAAACCATGCAACCAATTTAACAATTTCAACACGTTCATTTTATAAACGTGACCAACCAAGGTGAGTCACCTTTATTGGAACCAATCGTTAAAAATAACGATTTGGTATTTTCACTGAAATTAAACACAGTTTAATTTCATCAGTTTTAATCAACAACAAGTGTATAACTAGCAAACAGGCAACCATCAGCAAGCAGAGCACACAAAATAAAAAACCCAATTTATATAAAATATAAATGGGAAAACTGAGTGAGTTTAACTCACCTTGAAGTCAATAGTTCGATAACCCTTTTGTACCTGGTGGGTTGAACTATTGTCTGAAAGAATTTGCTCTGCAAATCCTTGAAGTCAGAAGTACGGCAGATTCTACTCCTCCAAAAGCGTCTCAAACCACAAAATCCCCAACAATTTTTCAGACAATATCTTCAACCATGGATAGTTTGAGCGCTTTGCAAGTGATGAATCAGCATTTGACGAAGTTGGAGCGGTTTGATGGAGAGAACTTCACTCGTTGGCAGGAGACTATGAAATTCTTTCTGATCACGGTTAAGTTATTTCATATTCTCGAAGATGGATTGGAGAAAATACCGGAGGAAACCGATAAGGATAGTGCAGAATTAAAAGCAAAAAGGGCAAAGCGAAAAGAGGAAGATTTTCTATGCAGAGGCCACATACTGAATGCACTGTCTACTCCGATATACAATGCTCACAGGACCTTGGACACGGCGAAGGCACTCTGGACTGCGCTAGAAAGCAAATATCGCATCTCTGAGGCAAGTAATAAGAAATTTCTTATATGCAATTTTATGGATTTCAAAATGGTCACTAACAAGTCCATAATTGGACAAGTTAGTGAAATACTACTGTTAGTAAATCAACTTAAAGATGCCGGTATTAATCTCCCTGAATCATTTGTTGTTGGAGTTATTATTTCGAGACTCCCGAATTCTTGGAATGATTATAAGAAGAAATTAAAACATGCGGAAACCGATTATGATTTAGACGGTTTACAGCGTCATCTTCGTATTGAAGAGGATTCTCGTAAACGCGAACTAGATGATAATCCGCAAACTGAGTCTCAATCTAAGGCTAATAATGTTGAAATTAAGGATAAGTTGAAACCTAAGAATGAGACACAGTTCAAAAAGAAAGGTACTAATTCCAAGAATAAGAAGAAAGGTGACTGTTACTATTGTCACAAACCCGGCCACTATGCCCGAGACTGTCGTCTTCGGAAGAAACAACAAAAAGCGAATGTGGTCGAAGAAAAGCTTGTGGCTGTCGTACAAGAGGCGAACTCCGTTAGTGGAATTGACAATGACTGCTGGCTCGATACTGGAGCAACTATTCATATTTGCAAAGACCGTAATCTGTTCAAGACTTACGATGAGAATAACGGAGAATCCAGCGAAGTAACTAGCGCAAACAAAGTTGCAAGCAAAGTTCTGGGAAAAGGCACTATTGAATTGACATTCACCTCTGGGAAAGTTCTTACTTTAGTCAATGTATTTTATGTACCTGATATGTGTAAGAATTTGATTTCTGGATACCTTCTTAACAAAGGAGGATTCAAGATGGTGTATAAGTCTGATAAGTTAGTGTTGTCCAAGAATAGCAAATTTATTGGACAGGGATATTCTTGTAACGGCATGATTAAGTTGAATCTAATAAAGAAATCTTCTGCTTATATTGTTGCTCTGTTAATTTATGGCATAGTAGATTAGGACATGTTAATTATAAGTCACTTAGAAATATGCATAAATTAGGATTAATTTCTGATTGTGATTTCGAATCCATTTCTAAATGTGAGATATGTGTTCAAGCAAAAATACATCGAAAATCCTTTAAATCCGTTGAAAGGAAAACTGGTTTGCTTGATTTGGTATATAGTGATGTGGGTGACTTGAAAAGTCATATCACCTATGGTGGTAACCAATACTATATAACGTTTATTGATGATTATTCTAGATATGCTTATGTATATCTAATGAAATCAAAAGATGAAGCCTTTGATAAATTCAAAATTTACAAAGCAGAAGTCGAAACACAATTAGGAATTAAAATTGAAGTGTTACATTCAGATCGTGGTGGTGAATATTTTTCAAATGAGTTTACTTTGTTTTGCAAACAAAATGGTATCATTCACCAATGTACCGCCCCTTATACACCACAACAAAATGGTGTTGCTGAGAGAAAAAATAGAACTTTAGTAGAAATGGTTAATGCCATGCTCATAAGCTCTAATTTGCCATATAACCTATGGGGTGATGCTATGTTATCTGCATGTTACATTTTAAATAGAGTACCACTTAAGAAAAATAATTTTTCTCCTTATGAACTATGGTTCAATAGAAAACCTAATCTTACTAGACTTAAAGTTTGGGGTTGTTTAGCATATGTTAGAAAACCAGACCCTAAACGACCAAAGTTAGGTAATAGGGCTTTTAAATGTGTTTTCATTGGATATTGTTTTAATAGTATAACTTATAGATTTATGATTCTTGATACCTTAGAAGTCATAGAATCTGTAGATGTAGAATTTTTGAAAATCAAACTATTGAGAATCCATTGAGATCATCTAGTCCAGAACCAACTGAGACTAATGATACAAATGATGATGAATATGCTCCTGCTCAAAACAGCAAGGAAGTGTCAGTACCAGATGATAGTATTGAACACAGAAGAAGTAAAAGAGCGAGAATAGAGAAGGACTATGGTCCTGACTTCATAACATATCTCGTAGAAGGCAATAAGGACGAAGTCCTTAATGTGACAAGATATGTAATGAACGTCGATGATGATCCCAAAACTTATTCTGAGGCTATGAGTTCTAGAGATTCTAATTTCTGGAAAGAAGCTATCAATGACGAAATGAATTCCATAATGTTAAACCAAACTTGGGTATTAAGCGATTTACCTCCTGGTGCTAAACCTATAGGATGTAAATGGATATTCAAGAAAAAGTTGAATACAAATGGATCCATTGATAAATTTAAAGCCAGATTAGTTGCTAAGGGATATAAACAAAGACAAGGAGTAGATTATTTTGATACATATGCTCCGGTGGCTCGCATATCTTCGATACGCTGTTTAATAGCACTTGCATCAATTCATAACTTGGTCATACATCAAATGGATGTAAAGACAGCTTTTCTAAATGGAGATTTAGAAGAAGAGATATACATGGAACAACCTGAAGGTTTCATAACCCCAGGCCAAGAAAGGAAAGTTTGTAAATTAGTTAAATCTCTTTATGGCCTGAAGCAAGCTCCCATGCAATGGCATGAGAAGTTTGATAAAGTTGCACTGTCATTTGGATTCATTGTTAATGATGCAGATAAATGTATCTATAGCAAATTGGATAACAACGGTTATGTTATAATATGTTTATACGTTGATGACATGCTGATATTTGGTTCCAACATATCATGTGTAAATGAAACTAAAAAGTTTCTATCTTCTAAATTTGATATGAAAGATCTGGGAGAGGCTGATGTAATTCTAGGAATTAAAATCATTAGGAAAACGGGGGAGTTATTATTAACTCAATCTCATTACATTGAAAAGTTCCTAAAGAAGTATAATCATTATGATGACAAACCAGCACCAACTCCTTTAGATCCAAGTATAAAATTAGAAAAGAATACTGGACGTACCATTTCTCAATTGGAATATTCCAGTATTATTGGGAGTCTTATGTATGCTATGCATTGCACTAGACCAGATATTGCACATGCTATAAGTGTATTGTGTCGATTTACGAGTAATCCAGGTTTCGAACACTGGAAAGCCATTTCCAGAGTCTTAGCTTATTTGAAGGGAACCATCAACTATGGTTTATCTTATAAAGGATATCCTGCTGTAATAGAAGGATATAGTGATGCAACCTGGAACAATGTAGAATCGAAATCCAAGTCTACGACTGGATGGATATTTACATTAGGAGGCGCTGCTGTGTCTTGGGCTTCTAAGAAGCAGACCTGTATATCTGATTCAACTATGTTATCAGAATTAATTGCATTAGCAGACGCATGTAAGGAAGCAGAATGGCTTAGAAATTTGTTAGTAGAAATCCCATTATGGAAGAAGCCATCTCCAGCAGTCTTGATTAATTGCGATAATCAAGCAACGATATATAATGTTTCTAATAAAACATATAATGGAAAGTCTAGACATGTGAGTCTAAGACATCAAATGGTGAGACAGCTACTCAAAAGTGGAGTTATAACTGTTGACTACATAGAAACAAAGAAAAACTTGGCTGACCCACTTACGAAGAGTCTTCCAAAGGCTATGGTTTCTATAAAGTCAAAAGAAATGGGACTAAGGTCTGTGAATGAAGATTGATCATCCTTAACAGAAACCCAACTTGTGTCTTGAAAAGGATAGACAAAGTTCAATGGGTACCAACAAGTTAAGGAAATGATTATGGAACACTAAATCAATAATCCCATAATGTTTAGTGTTGGATTCTGCATGAACAAAGGATGGATGAATATCCTTAATAAGTCTAGAAACCCTAAAAGGTGTCTCGCAGAAACACCTTAAGTGACTTACCTATATGAGTATGGAAATCAGGCCGTTTCCTAAGAAAGTAAGACCGCTTTCGAAGTAGACTCATGAACCAGGATTTAAGCACATGGCCATTAACGTGCTGAGCAATACAGAACACTCTAACTAAGGAATACAACATGTGTGATTGTTCCGGTTTTATCATTAAGGGATACTTGGTTCAAGATTCGTTCACCATTGAATCTCAATAGAACTTTGAATGGTTTACACTAAGTAAAAGTTCAAATCCAAAAGATACTTTTATTTATGTGTTGTTTCCATGATGATGCAAAATTTGACCTTAGAACTACATAGGCTTGATCCCACTTGGGTATGTAGGAAGTCACACTAGTGACTCAGCCGTCCACTTTATTTATTTTCTTATTTTGAAAATTGGGGGAGATTGTTGTAAATTTTCAAAAAACATGCTTTGGGTTTGGGTATTTTATTTGTGAAGAGAAGGAAGAATGAAAGGAAGAAGGAATAGGCAAATATGTTTTGTCCCACATTGTAGAATATAAAGGAGTTTGTCTCTATATAGGTAAAAGCTTGATACATGATATCAAAAGAAAGAAGAGAAAGAGGAATAAGGCAATGGGCCTTGAGCATGAACTTGGCATAAATAATAATCTTTGAAATGTCAAAAGATGGGCCTTGGGCCTTGGGGCTCTTGGGGTCTTATGATCCAATAGGCCGGAGAAACAAACCAGTCGACAGGCCAAAATATCACCGGTCGACCGTTTTTTCAACCAGAGAATAAAACGGTCGACTGGTTGAGTTTTGGCGGTCGACCGGTTTCGTTCTAAAGCGGCTGCGACGCTTCAGAAGCGTTGCAAAACTGAAAGGTTGCATACGTTCGGAATCGAACAGAAATAACTGTTGCGATTCAATAGGTTGCAACGCTTGGCTGAGGGATGTCTCCTCTTCATCGCCTATATATACGACGCCAGAAACTGTTGCAAACTTACTGAGCAATTCTTCTTCTTCATATATCGTTCTGCAACACCATTAAACTGTTACAAAACAGTTCTGTTCGAAACACCTCTGAAGTGTTACAAATCTGAAACTGTTGCAGAATTAATTTCTAATTCTTCCCTTTCATTTCTATATTCGAAATAGCATCATCAGAAACGTATATTCAGAGTGTTCTTGGTCGGATCAAAATCGTACAAATTTTGAATCCGATAACGCTGTTTCAA
This sequence comes from Allium sativum, assembly GCA_030737875.1. Lineage (NCBI taxonomy): Eukaryota > Viridiplantae > Streptophyta > Magnoliopsida > Asparagales > Amaryllidaceae > Allium > Allium sativum. The sequence continues at coordinate 696,303,863 of CM060926.1, forward strand.
GGCTTCATTGAATCCTGAAGTCAATAGTTCGATAACCCTTTTGTACCTGGTGGGTTGAACTATTGTCTGAAAGAATTTGCTCTGCAAATCCTTGAAGTCAGAAGTACGGCAGATTCTACTCCTCCAAAAGCGTCTCAAACCACAAAATCCCCAACAATTTTTCAGACAATATCTTCAACCATGGATAGTTTGAGCGCTTTGCAAGTGATGAATCAGCATTTGACGAAGTTGGAGCGGTTTGATGGAGAGAACTTCACTCGTTGGCAGGAGACTATGAAATTCTTTCTGATCACGGTTAAGTTATTTCATATTCTCGAAGACGGATTGGAGAAAATACCGGAGGAAACCGATAAGGATAGTGCAGAATTAAAAGCAAAAAGGGCAAAGCGAAAAGAGGAAGATTTTCTATGCAGAGGCCACATACTGAATGCACTGTCTACTCCGATATACAATGCTCACAGGACCTTGGACACGGCGAAGGCACTCTGGACTGCGCTAGAAAGCAAATATCGCATCTCTGAGGCAAGTAATAAGAAATTTCTTATATGCAATTTTATGGATTTCAAAATGGTCACTAACAAGTCCATAATTGGACAAGTTAGTGAAATACTACTGTTAGTAAATCAACTTAAAGATGCCGGTATTAATCTCCCTGAATCATTTGTTGTTGGAGTTATTATTTCGAGACTCCCGAATTCTTGGAATGATTATAAGAAGAAATTAAAACATGCGGAAACCGATTATGATTTAGACGGTTTACAGCGTCATCTTCGTATTGAAGAGGATTCTCGTAAATGCGAACTAGATGATAATCCGCAAACTGAGTCTCAATCTAAGGCTAATAATGTTGAAATTAAGGATAAGTTGAAACCTAAGAATGAGACACAGTTCAAAAAGAAAGGTACTAATTCCAAGAATAAGAAGAAAGGTGACTGTTACTATTGTCACAAACCCGGCCACTATGCCCGAGACTGTCGTCTTCGGAAGAAACAACAAAAAGCGAATGTGGTCGAAGAAAAGCTTGTGGCTGTCGTACAAGAGGCGAACTCCGTTAGTGGAATTGACAATGACTGGTGGCTCGATACTGGAGCAACTATTCATATTTGCAAAGACCGTAATCTGTTCAAGACTTACGATGAGAATAACGGAGAATCCAGCGAAGTAACTAGCGCAAACAAAGTTGCAAGCAAAGTTCTGGGAAAAGGCACTATTGAATTGACATTCACCTCTGGGAAAGTTCTTACTTTAGTCAATGTATTTTATGTACCTGATATGTGTAAGAATTTGATTTCTGGATACCTTCTTAACAAAGGAGGATTCAAGATGGTGTATGAGTCTGATAAGTTAGTGTTGTCCAAGAATAGCAAATTTATTGGACAGGGATATTCTTGTAACGGCATGATTAAGTTGAATCTAATAAAGAAATCTTCTGCTTATATTGTTGACTCTGTTAATTTATGGCATAGTAGATTAGGACATGTTAATTATAAGTCACTTAGAAATATGCATAAATTAGGATTAATTTCTGATTGTGATTTCGAATCCATTTCTAAATGTGAGATATGTGTTCAAGCAAAAATACATCGAAAATCCTTTAAATCCGTTGAAAGGAAAACTGGTTTGCTTGATTTGGTATATAGTGATGTGGGTGACTTGAAAAGTCATATCACCTATGGTGGTAACCAATACTATATAACGTTTATTGATGATTATTCTAGATATGCTTATGTATATCTAATGAAATCAAAAGATGAAGCCTTTGATAAATTCAAAATTTACAAAGCAGAAGTCGAAACACAATTAGGAATTAAAATTAAAGTGTTACATTCAGATCGTGGTGGTGAATATTTTTCAAATGAGTTTACTTTGTTTTGCAAACAAAATGGTATCATTCACCAATGTACCGCCCCTTATACACCACAACAAAATGGTGTTGCTGAGAGAAAAAATAGAACTTTAGTAGAAATGGTTAATGCCATGCTCATAAGCTCTAATTTGCCATATAACCTATGGGGTGATGCTATGTTATCTGCATGTTACATTTTAAATAGAGTACCACTTAAGAAAAATAATTTTTCTCCTTATGAATTATGGTTCAATAGAAAACCTAATCTTACTAGACTTAAAGTTTGGGGTTGTTTAGCATATGTTAGAAAACCAGACCCTAAACGACCAAAGTTAGGTAATAGGGCTTTTAAATGTGTTTTCATTGGATATTGTTTTAATAGTATAACTTATAGATTTATGATTCTTGATACCTTAGAAGTCATAGAATCTGTAGATGTAGAATTTTTGAAAATCAAACTATTGAGAATCCATTGAGATCATCTAGTCCAGAACCAACTGAGACTAATGATACAAATGATGATGAATATGCTCCTGCTCAAAACAGCAAGGAAGTGTCAGTACCAGATGATAGTATTGAACACAGAAGTAAAAGAGCGAGAATAGAGAAGGACTATGGTCCTGACTTCATAACATATCTCGTAGAAGGCAATAAGGACGAAGTCCTTAATGTGACAAGATATGTAATGAACGTCGATGATGATCCCAAAACTTATTCTGAGGCTATGAGTTCTAGAGATTCTAATTTCTGGAAAGAAGCTATCAATGACGAAATGAATTCCATAATGTTAAACCAAACTTGGGTATTAAGCGATTTACCTCCTGGTGCTAAACCTATAGGATGTAAATGGATATTCAAGAAAAAGTTGAATACAAATGGATCCATTGATAAATTTAAAGCCAGATTAGTTGCTAAGGGATATAAACAAAGACAAGGAGTAGATTATTTTGATACATATGCTCCGGTGGCTCGCATATCTTCGATACGCTGTTTAATAGCACTTGCATCAATTCATAACTTGGTCATACATCAAATGGATGTAAAGACAGCTTTTCTAAATGGAGATTTAGAAGAAGAGATATACATGGAACAACCTGAAGGTTTCATAACCCCAGGCCAAGAAAGGAAAGTTTGTAAATTAGTTAAATCTCTTTATGGCCTGAAGCAAGCTCCCATGCAATGGCATGAGAAGTTTGATAAAGTTGCACTGTCATTTGGATTCATTGTTAATGATGCAGATAAATGTATCTATAGCAAATTGGATAACAACGGTTATGTTATAATATGTTTATACGTTGATGACATGCTGATATTTGGTTCCAACATATCCTGTGTAAATGAAACTAAAAAGTTTCTATCTTCTAAATTTGATATGAAAGATCTGGGAGAGGCTGATGTAATTCTAGGAATTAAAATCATTAGGAAAACGGGGGAGTTATTATTAACTCAATCTCATTACATTGAAAAGTTCCTAAAGAAGTATAATCATTATGATGACAAACCAGCACCAACTCCTTTAGATCCAAGTATAAAATTAGAAAAGAATACTGGACGTACCATTTCTCAATTGGAATATTCCAGTATTATTGGGAGTCTTATGTATGCTATGCATTGCACTAGACCAGATATCGCACATGCTATAAGTGTATTGTGTCGATTTACGAGTAATCCAGGTTTCGAACACTGGAAAGCCATTTCCAGAGTCTTAGCTTATTTGAAGGGAACCATCAACTATGGTTTATCTTATAAAGGATATCCTGCTGTAATAGAAGGATATAGTGATGCAACCTGGAACAATGTAGAATCGAAATCCAAGTCTACGACTGGATGGATATTTACATTAGGAGGCGCTGCTGTGTCTTGGGCTTCTAAGAAGCAGACCTGTATATCTGATTCAACTATGTTATCAGAATTAATTGCATTAGCAGACGCATGTAAGGAAGCAGAATGGCTTAGAAATTTGTTAGTAGAAATCCCATTATGGAAGAAGCCATCTCCAGCAGTCATGATTAATTGCGATAATCAAGCAACGATATATAATGTTTCTAATAAAACATATAATGGAAAGTCTAGACATGTGAGTCTAAGACATCAAATGGTGAGACAGTTACTCAAAAGTGGAGTTATAACTGTTGACTACATAGAAACAAAGAAAAACTTGACTGACCCACTTACGAAGAGTCTTCCAAAGGCTATGGTTTCTATAAAGTCAAAAGAAATGGGACTAAGGTCTGTGAATGAAGATTGATCATCCTTAACAGAAACCCAACTTGTGTCTTGAATAGGATAGACAAAGTTCAATGGGTACCAACAAGTTAAGGAAATGATTATGGAACACTAAATCAATAATCCCATAATGTTTAGTGTTGGATTCTGCATGAACAAAGGATGGATGAATATCCTTAATAAGTCTAGAAACCCTAAAAGGTGTCTCGCAGAAACACCTTAAGTGACTTACCTATATGAGTATGGAAATCAGGCCGTTTCCTAAGAAAGTAAGACCGCTTTCGAAGTAGACTCATGAACCAGGATTTAAGCACATGGCCATTAACGTGCTGAGCAATACAGAACACTCTAACTAAGGAATACAACATGTGTGATTGTTCCGGTTTTATCATTAAGGGATACTTGGTTCAAGATTCGTTCACCATTGAATCTCAATAGAACTTTGAATGGTTTACACTAAGTAAAAGTTCAAATCCAAAAGATACTTTTATTTATGTGTTGTTTCCATGATGATGCAAAATTTGACCTTAGAACTACATAGGCTTGATCCCACTTGGGTATGTAGGAAGTCACACTAGTGACTCAGCCGTCCACTTTATTTATTTTCTTATTTTGAAAATTGGGGGAGATTGTTGTAAATTTTCAAAAAACATGCTTTGGGTTTGGGTATTTTATTTGTGAAGAGAAGGAAGAATGAAAGGAAGAAGGAATAGGCAAATATGTTTTGTCCCACATTGTAGAATATAAAGGAGTTTGTCTCTATATAGGTAAAAGCTTGATACATGATATCAAAAGAAAGAAGAGAAAGAGGAATAAGGCAATGGGCCTTGAGCATGAACTTGGCATAAATAATAATCTTTGAAATGTCAAAAGATGGGCCTTGGGCCTTGGGGCTCTTGGGGTCTTATGATCCAATAGGCCGGAGAAACAAACCAGTCGACAGGCCAAAATATCACCGGTCGACCGTTTTTTCAACCAGAGAATAAAACGGTCGACTGGTTGAGTTTTGGCGGTCGACCGGTTTCGTTCTAAAGCGGCTGCGACGCTTCAGAAGCGTTGCAAAACTGAAAGGTTGCATACGTTCGGAATCGAACAGAAATAACTGTTGCGATTCAATAGGTTGCAACGCTTGGCTGAGGGATGTCTCCTCTTCATCGCCTATATATACGACGCCAGAAACTGTTGCAAACTTACTGAGCAATTCTTCTTCTTCATATATCGTTCTGCAACACCATTAAACTGTTACAAAACAGTTCTGTTCGAAACACCTCTGAAGTGTTACAAATCTGAAACTGTTGCAGAATTAATTTCTAATTCTTCCCTTTCATTTCTATATTCGAAATAGCATCATCAGAAACGTATATTCAGAGTGTTCTTGGTCGGATCAAAATCGTACAAATTTTGAATCCGATAACGCTGTTTCAAGGCTTCATTGAATCCTGAAGTCAATAGTTCGATAACCCTTTTGTACCTGGTGGGTTGAACTATTGTCTGAAAGAATTTGCTCTGCAAATCCTTGAAGTCAGAAGTACGGCAGATTCTACTCCTCCAAAAGCGTCTCAAACCACAAAATCCCCAACAATTTTTCAGACAATATCTTCAACCATGGATAGTTTGAGCGCTTTGCAAGTGATGAATCAGCATTTGACGAAGTTGGAGCGGTTTGATGGAGAGAACTTCACTCGTTGGCAGGAGACTATGAAATTCTTTCTGATCACGGTTAAGTTATTTCATATTCTCGAAGACGGATTGGAGAAAATACCGGAGGAAACCGATAAGGATAGTGCAGAATTAAAAGCAAAAAGGGCAAAGCGAAAAGAGGAAGATTTTCTATGCAGAGGCCACATACTGAATGCACTGTCTACTCCGATATACAATGCTCACAGGACCTTGGACACGGCGAAGGCACTCTGGACTGCGCTAGAAAGCAAATATCGCATCTCTGAGGCAAGTAATAAGAAATTTCTTATATGCAATTTTATGGATTTCAAAATGGTCACTAACAAGTCCATAATTGGACAAGTTAGTGAAATACTACTGTTAGTAAATCAACTTAAAGATGCCGGTATTAATCTCCCTGAATCATTTGTTGTTGGAGTTATTATTTCGAGACTCCCGAATTCTTGGAATGATTATAAGAAGAAATTAAAACATGCGGAAACCGATTATGATTTAGACGGTTTACAGCGTCATCTTCGTATTGAAGAGGATTCTCGTAAACGCGAACTAGATGATAATCCGCAAACTGAGTCTCAATCTAAGGCTAATAATGTTGAAATTAAGGATAAGTTGAAACCTAAGAATGAGACACAGTTCAAAAAGAAAGGTACTAATTCCAAGAATAAGAAGAAAGGTGACTGTTACTATTGTCACAAACCCGGCCACTATGCCCGAGACTGTCGTCTTCGGAAGAAACAACAAAAAGCGAATGTGGTCGAAGAAAAGCTTGTGGCTGTCGTACAAGAGGCGAACTCCGTTAGTGGAATTGACAATGACTGGTGGCTCGATACTGGAGCAACTATTCATATTTGCAAAGACCGTAATCTGTTCAAGACTTACGATGAGAATAACGGAGAATCCAGCGAAGTAACTAGCGCAAACAAAGTTGCAAGCAAAGTTCTGGGAAAAGGCACTATTGAATTGACATTCACCTCTGGGAAAGTTCTTACTTTAGTCAATGTATTTTATGTACCTGATATGTGTAAGAATTTGATTTCTGGATACCTTCTTAACAAAGGAGGATTCAAGATGGTGTATGAGTCTGATAAGTTAGTGTTGTCCAAGAATAGAAAATTTATTGGACAGGGATATTCTTGTAACGGCATGATTAAGTTGAATCTAATAAAGAAATCTTCTGCTTATATTGTTGACTCTGTTAATTTATGGCATAGTAGATTAGGACATGTTAATTATAAGTCACTTAGAAATATGCATAAATTAGGATTAATTTCTGATTGTGATTTCGAATCCATTTCTAAATGTGAGATATGTGTTCAAGCAAAAATACATCGAAAATCCTTTAAATCCGTTGAAAGGAAAACTGGTTTGCTTGATTTGGTATATAGTGATGTGGGTGACTTGAAAAGTCATATCACCTATGGTGGTAACCAATACTATATAACGTTTATTGATGATTATTCTAGATATGCTTATGTATATCTAATGAAATCAAAAGATGAAGCCTTTGATAAATTCAAAATTTACAAAGCAGAAGTCGAAACACAATTAGGAATTAAAATTAAAGTGTTACATTCAGATCGTGGTGGTGAATATTTTTCAAATGAGTTTACTTTGTTTTGCAAACAAAATGGTATCATTCACCAATGTACCGCCCCTTATACACCACAACAAAATGGTGTTGCTGAGAGAAAAAATAGAACTTTAGTAGAAATGGTTAATGCCATGCTCATAAGCTCTAATTTGCCATATAACCTATGGGGTGATGCTATGTTATCTGCATGTTACATTTTAAATAGAGTACCACTTAAGAAAAATAATTTTTCTCCTTATGAATTATGGTTCAATAGAAAACCTAATCTTACTAGACTTAAAGTTTGGGGTTGTTTAGCATATGTTAGAAAACCAGACCCTAAACGACCAAAGTTAGGTAATAGGGCTTTTAAATGTGTTTTCATTGGATATTGTTTTAATAGTATAACTTATAGATTTATGATTCTTGATACCTTAGAAGTCATAGAATCTGTAGATGTAGAATTTTTGAAAATCAAACTATTGAGAATCCATTGAGATCATCTAGTCCAGAACCAACTGAGACTAATGATACAAATGATGATGAATATGCTCCTGCTCAAAACAGCAAGGAAGTGTCAGTACCAGATGATAGTATTGAACACAGAAGTAAAAGAGCGAGAATAGAGAAGGACTATGGTCCTGACTTCATAACATATCTCGTAGAAGGCAATAAGGACGAAGTCCTTAATGTGACAAGATATGTAATGAACGTCGATGATGATCCCAAAACTTATTCTGAGGCTATGAGTTCTAGAGATTCTAATTTCTGGAAAGAAGCTATCAATGACGAAATGAATTCCATAATGTTAAACCAAACTTGGGTATTAAGCGATTTACCTCCTGGTGCTAAACCTATAGGATGTAAATGGATATTCAAGAAAAAGTTGAATACAAATGGATCCATTGATAAATTTAAAGCCAGATTAGTTGCTAAGGGATATAAACAAAGACAAGGAGTAGATTATTTTGATACATATGCTCCGGTGGCTCGCATATCTTCGATACGCTGTTTAATAGCACTTGCATCAATTCATAACTTGGTCATACATCAAATGGATGTAAAGACAGCTTTTCTAAATGGAGATTTAGAAGAAGAGATATACATGGAACAACCTGAAGGTTTCATAACCCCAGGCCAAGAAAGGAAAGTTTGTAAATTAGTTAAATCTCTTTATGGCCTGAAGCAAGCTCCCATGCAATGGCATGAGAAGTTTGATAAAGTTGCACTGTCATTTGGATTCATTGTTAATGATGCAGATAAATGTATCTATAGCAAATTGGATAACAACGGTTATGTTATAATATGTTTATACGTTGATGACATGCTGATATTTGGTTCCAACATATCCTGTGTAAATGAAACTAAAAAGTTTCTATCTTCTAAATTTGATATGAAAGATCTGGGAGAGGCTGATGTAATTCTAGGAATTAAAATCATTAGGAAAACGGGGGAGTTATTATTAACTCAATCTCATTACATTGAAAAGTTCCTAAAGAAGTATAATCATTATGATGACAAACCAGCACCAACTCCTTTAGATCCAAGTATAAAATTAGAAAAGAATACTGGACGTACCATTTCTCAATTGGAATATTCCAGTATTATTGGGAGTCTTATGTATGCTATGCATTGCACTAGACCAGATATCGCACATGCTATAAGTGTATTGTGTCGATTTACGAGTAATCCAGGTTTCGAACACTGGAAAGCCATTTCCAGAGTCTTAGCTTATTTGAAGGGAACCATCAACTATGGTTTATCTTATAAAGGATATCCTGCTGTAATAGAAGGATATAGTGATGCAACCTGGAACAATGTAGAATCGAAATCCAAGTCTACGACTGGATGGATATTTACATTAGGAGGCGCTGCTGTGTCTTGGGCTTCTAAGAAGCAGACCTGTATATCTGATTCAACTATGTTATCAGAATTAATTGCATTAGCAGACGCATGTAAGGAAGCAGAATGGCTTAGAAATTTGTTAGTAGAAATCCCATTATGGAAGAAGCCATCTCCAGCAGTCATGATTAATTGCGATAATCAAGCAACGATATATAATGTTTCTAATAAAACATATAATGGAAAGTCTAGACATGTGAGTCTAAGACATCAAATGGTGAGACAGTTACTCAAAAGTGGAGTTATAACTGTTGACTACATAGAAACAAAGAAAAACTTGACTGACCCACTTACGAAGAGTCTTCCAAAGGCTATGGTTTCTATAAAGTCAAAAGAAATGGGACTAAGGTCTGTGAATGAAGATTGATCATCCTTAACAGAAACCCAACTTGTGTCTTGAATAGGATAGACAAAGTTCAATGGGTACCAACAAGTTAAGGAAATGATTATGGAACACTAAATCAATAATCCCATAATGTTTAGTGTTGGATTCTGCATGAACAAAGGATGGATGAATATCCTTAATAAGTCTAGAAACCCTAAAAGGTGTCTCGCAGAAACACCTTAAGTGACTTACCTATATGAGTATGGAAATCAGGCCGTTTCCTAAGAAAGTAAGACCGCTTTCGAAGTAGACTCATGAACCAGGATTTAAGCACATGGCCATTAACGTGCTGAGCAATACAGAACACTCTAACTAAGGAATACAACATGTGTGATTGTTCCGGTTTTATCATTAAGGGATACTTGGTTCAAGATTCGTTCACCATTGAATCTCAATAGAACTTTGAATGGTTTACACTAAGTAAAAGTTCAAATCCAAAAGATACTTTTATTTATGTGTTGTTTCCATGATGATGCAAAATTTGACCTTAGAACTACATAGGCTTGATCCCACTTGGGTATGTAGGAAGTCACACTAGTGACTCAGCCGTCCACTTTATTTATTTTCTTATTTTGAAAATTGGGGGAGATTGTTGTAAATTTTCAAAAAACATGCTTTGGGTTTGGGTATTTTATTTGTGAAGAGAAGGAAGAATGAAAGGAAGAAGGAATAGGCAAATATGTTTTGTCCCACATTGTAGAATATAAAGGAGTTTGTCTCTATATAGGTAAAAGCTTGATACATGATATCAAAAGAAAGAAGAGAAAGAGGAATAAGGCAATGGGCCTTGAGCATGAACTTGGCATAAATAATAATCTTTGAAATGTCAAAAGATGGGCCTTGGGCCTTGGGGCTCTTGGGGTCTTATGATCCAATAGGCCGGAGAAACAAACCAGTCGACAGGCCAAAATATCACCGGTCGACCGTTTTTTCAACCAGAGAATAAAACGGTCGACTGGTTGAGTTTTGGCGGTCGACCGGTTTCGTTCTAAAGCGGCTGCGACGCTTCAGAAGCGTTGCAAAACTGAAAGGTTGCATACGTTCGGAATCGAACAGAAATAACTGTTGCGATTCAATAGGTTGCAACGCTTGGCTGAGGGATGTCTCCTCTTCATCGCCTATATATACGACGCCAGAAACTGTTGCAAACTTACTGAGCAATTCTTCTTCTTCATATATCGTTCTGCAACACCATTAAACTGTTACAAAACAGTTCTGTTCGAAACACCTCTGAAGTGTTACAAATCTGAAACTGTTGCAGAATTAATTTCTAATTCTTCCCTTTCATTTCTATATTCGAAATAGCATCATCAGAAACGTATATTCAGAGTGTTCTTGGTCGGATCAAAATCGTACAAATTTTGAATCCGATAACGCTGTTTCAAGGCTTCATTGAATCCTGAAGTCAATAGTTCGATAACCCTTTTGTACCTGGTGGGTTGAACTATTGTCTGAAAGAATTTGCTCTGCAAATCCTTGAAGTCAGAAGTACGGCAGATTCTACTCCTCCAAAAGCGTCTCAAACCACAAAATCCCCAACAATTTTTCAGACAATATCTTCAACCATGGATAGTTTGAGCGCTTTGCAAGTGATGAATCAGCATTTGACGAAGTTGGAGCGGTTTGATGGAGAGAACTTCACTCGTTGGCAGGAGACTATGAAATTCTTTCTGATCACGGTTAAGTTATTTCATATTCTCGAAGACGGATTGGAGAAAATACCGGAGGAAACCGATAAGGATAGTGCAGAATTAAAAGCAAAAAGGGCAAAGCGAAAAGAGGAAGATTTTCTATGCAGAGGCCACATACTGAATGCACTGTCTACTCCGATATACAATGCTCACAGGACCTTGGACACGGCGAAGGCACTCTGGACTGCGCTAGAAAGCAAATATCGCATCTCTGAGGCAAGTAATAAGAAATTTCTTATATGCAATTTTATGGATTTCAAAATGGTCACTAACAAGTCCATAATTGGACAAGTTAGTGAAATACTACTGTTAGTAAATCAACTTAAAGATGCCGGTATTAATCTCCTTGAATCATTTGTTGTTGGAGTTATTATTTCGAGACTCCCGAATTCTTGGAATGATTATAAGAAGAAATTAAAACATGCGGAAACCGATTATGATTTAGACGGTTTACAGCGTCATCTTCGTATTGAAGAGGATTCTCGTAAACGCGAACTAGATGATAATCCGCAAACTGAGTCTCAATCTAAGGCTAATAATGTTGAAATTAAGGATAAGTTGAAACCTAAGAATGAGACACAGTTCAAAAAGAAAGGTACTAATTCCAAGAATAAGAAGAAAGGTGACTGTTACTATTGTCACAAACCCGGCCACTATGCCCGAGACTGTCGTCTTCGGAAGAAACAACAAAAAGCGAATGTGGTCGAAGAAAAGCTTGTGGCTGTCGTACAAGAGGCGAACTCCGTTAGTGGAATTGACAATGACTGGTGGCTCGATACTGGAGCAACTATTCATATTTGCAAAGACCGTAATCTGTTCAAGACTTACGATGAGAATAACGGAGAATCCAGCGAAGTAACTAGCGCAAACAAAGTTGCAAGCAAAGTTCTGGGAAAAGGCACTATTGAATTGACATTCACCTCTGGGAAAGTTCTTACTTTAGTCAATGTATTTTATGTACCTGATATGTGTAAGAATTTGATTTCTGGATACCTTCTTAACAAAGGAGGATTCAAGATGGTGTATGAGTCTGATAAGTTAGTGTTGTCCAAGAATAGAAAATTTATTGGACAGGGATATTCTTGTAACGGCATGATTAAGTTGAATCTAATAAAGAAATCTTCTGCTTATATTGTTGACTCTGTTAATTTATGGCATAGTAGATTAGGACATGTTAATTATAAGTCACTTAGAAATATGCATAAATTAGGATTAATTTCTGATTGTGATTTCGAATCCATTTCTAAATGTGAGATATGTGTTCAAGCAAAAATACATCGAAAATCCTTTAAATCCGTTGAAAGGAAAACTGGTTTGCTTGATTTGGTATATAGTGATGTGGGTGACTTGAAAAGTCATATCACCTATGGTGGTAACCAATACTATATAACGTTTATTGATGATTATTCTAGATATGCTTATGTATATCTAATGAAATCAAAAGATGAAGCCTTTGATAAATTCAAAATTTACAAAGCAGAAGTCGAAACACAATTAGGAATTAAAATTAAAGTGTTACATTCAGATCGTGGTGGTGAATATTTTTCAAATGAGTTTACTTTGTTTTGCAAACAAAATGGTATCATTCACCAATGTACCGCCCCTTATACACCACAACAAAATGGTGTTGCTGAGAGAAAAAATAGAACTTTAGTAGAAATGGTTAATGCCATGCTCATAAGCTCTAATTTGCCATATAACCTATGGGGTGATGCTATGTTATCTGCATGTTACATTTTAAATAGAGTACCACTTAAGAAAAATAATTTTTCTCCTTATGAATTATGGTTCAATAGAAAACCTAATCTTACTAGACTTAAAGTTTGGGGTTGTTTAGCATATGTTAGAAAACCAGACCCTAAACGACCAAAGTTAGGTAATAGGGCTTTTAAATGTGTTTTCATTGGATATTGTTTTAATAGTATAACTTATAGATTTATGATTCTTGATACCTTAGAAGTCATAGAATCTGTAGATGTAGAATTTTTGAAAATCAAACTATTGAGAATCCATTGAGATCATCTAGTCCAGAACCAACTGAGACTAATGATACAAATGATGATGAATATGCTCCTGCTCAAAACAGCAAGGAAGTGTCAGTAACAGATGATAGTATTGAACACAGAAGTAAAAGAGCGAGAATAGAGAAGGACTATGGTCCTGACTTCATAACATATCTCGTAGAAGGCAATAAGGACGAAGTCCTTAATGTGACAAGATATGTAATGAACGTCGATGATGATCCCAAAACTTATTCTGAGGCTATGAGTTCTAGAGATTCTAATTTCTGGAAAGAAGCTATCAATGACGAAATGAATTCCATAATGTTAAACCAAACTTGGGTATTAAGCGATTTACCTCCTGGTGCTAAACCTATAGGATGTAAATGGATATTCAAGAAAAAGTTGAATACAAATGGATCCATTGATAAATTTAAAGCCAGATTAGTTGCTAAGGGATATAAACAAAGACAAGGAGTAGATTATTTTGATACATATGCTCCGGTGGCTCGCATATCTTCGATACGCTGTTTAATAGCACTTGCATCAATTCATAACTTGGTCATACATCAAATGGATGTAAAGACAGCTTTTCTAAATGGAGATTTAGAAGAAGAGATATACATGGAACAACCTGAAGGTTTCATAACCCCAGGCCAAGAAAGGAAAGTTTGTAAATTAGTTAAATCTCTTTATGGCCTGAAGCAAGTTCCCATGCAATGGCATGAGAAGTTTGATAAAGTTGCACTGTCATTTGGATTCATTGTTAATGATGCAGATAAATGTATCTATAGCAAATTGGATAACAACGGTTATGTTATAATATGTTTATACGTTGATGACATGCTGATATTTGGTTCCAACATATCCTGTGTAAATGAAACTAAAAAGTTTCTATCTTCAAAATTTGATATGAAAGATCTAGGAGAGGCTGATGTAATTCTAGGAATTAAAATCATTAGGAAAACGGGGGAGTTATTATTAACTCAATCTCATTACATTGAAAAGTTCCTAAAGAAGTATAATCATTATGATGACAAACCAGCACCAACTCCTTTAGATCCAAGTATAAAATTAGAAAAGAATACTGGACGTACCATTTCTCAATTGGAATATTCCAGTATTATTGGGAGTCTTATGTATGCTATGCATTGCACTAGACCAGATATCGCACATGCTATAAGTGTATTGTGTCGATTTACGAGTAATCCAGGTTTCGAACACTGGAAAGCCATTTCCAGAGTCTTAGCTTATTTGAAGGGAACCATCAACTATGGTTTATCTTATAAAGGATATCCTGCTGTAATAGAAGGATATAGTGATGCAACCTGGAACAATGTAGAATCGAAATCCAAGTCTACGACTGGATGGATATTTACATTAGGAGGCGCTGCTGTGTCTTGGGCTTCTAAGAAGCAGACCTGTATATCTGATTCAACTATGTTATCAGAATTAATTGCATTAGCAGACGCATGTAAGGAAGCAGAATGGCTTAGAAATTTGTTAGTAGAAATCCCATTATGGAAGAAGCCATCTCCAGCAGTCTTGATTAATTGCGATAATCAAGCAACGATATATAATGTTTCTAATAAAACATATAATGGAAAGTCTAGACATGTGAGTCTAAGACATCAAATGGTGAGACAGTTACTCAAAAGTGGAGTTATAACTGTTGACTACATAGAAACAAAGAAAAACTTGGCTGACCCACTTACGAAGAGTCTTCCAAAGGCTATGGTTTCTATAAAGTCAAAAGAAATGGGACTAAGGTCTGTGAATGAAGATTGATCATCCTTAACAGAAACCCAACTTGTGTCTTGAAAAGGATAGACAAAGTTCAATGGGTACCAACAAGTTAAGGAAATGATTATGGAACACTAAATCAATAATCCCATAATGTTTAGTGTTGGATTCTGCATGAACAAAGGATGGATGAATATCCTTAATAAGTCTAGAAACCCTAAAAGGTGTCTCGCAGAAACACCTTAAGTGACTTACCTATATGAGTATGGAAATCAGGCCGTTTCCTAAGAAAGTAAGACCGCTTTCGAAGTAGACTCATGAACCAGGATTTAAGCACATGGCCATTAACGTGCTGAGCAATACAGAACACTCTAACTAAGGAATACAACATGTGTGATTGTTCCGGTTTTATCATTAAGGGATACTTGGTTCAAGATTCGTTCACCATTGAATCTCAATAGAACTTTGAATGGTTTACACTAAGTAAAAGTTCAAATCCAAAAGATACTTTTATTTATGTGTTGTTTCCATGATGATGCAAAATTTGACCTTAGAACTACATAGGCTTGATCCCACTTGGGTATGTAGGAAGTCACACTAGTGACTCAGCCGTCCACTTTATTTATTTTCTTATTTTGAAAATTGGGGGAGATTGTTGTAAATTTTCAAAAAACATGCTTTGGGTTTGGGTATTTTATTTGTGAAGAGAAGGAAGAATGAAAGGAAGAAGGAATAGGCAAATATGTTTTGTCCCACATTGTAGAATATAAAGGAGTTTGTCTCTATATAGGTAAAAGCTTGATACATGATATCAAAAGAAAGAAGAGAAAGAGGAATAAGGCAATGGGCCTTGAGCATGAACTTGGCATAAATAATAATCTTTGAAATGTCAAAAGATGGGCCTTGGGCCTTGGGGCTCTTGGGGTCTTGTGATCCAATAGGCCGGAGAAACAAACCAGTCGACAGGCCAAAATATCACCGGTCGACCGTTTTTTCAACCAGAGAATAAAACGGTCGACTGGTTGAGTTTTGGCGGTCGACCGGTTTCGTTCTAAAGCGGCTGCGACGCTTCAGAAGCGTTGCAAAACTGAAAGGTTGCATACGTTCGGAATCGAACAGAAATAACTGTTGCGATTCAATAGGTTGCAACGCTTGGCTGAGGGATGTCTCCTCTTCATCGCCTATATATACGACGCCAGAAACTGTTGCAAACTTACTGAGCAATTCTTCTTCTTCATATATCGTTCTGCAACACCATTAAACTGTTACAAAACAGTTCTGTTCGAAACACCTCTGAAGTGTTACAAATCTGAAACTGTTGCAGAATTAATTTCTAATTCTTCCCTTTCATTTCTATATTCTAAATAGCATCATCAGAAACGTATATTCAGAGTGTTCTTGGTCGGATCAAAATCGTACAAATTTTGAATCCGATAACGCTGTTTCAAGGCTTCATTGAATCCTGAAGTCAATAGTTCGATAACCCTTTTGTACCTGGTGGGTTGAACTATTGTCTGAAAGAATTTGCTCTGCAAATCCTTGAAGTCAGAAGTACGGCAGATTCTACTCCTCCAAAAGCGTCTCAAACCACAAAATCCCCAACAATTTTTCAGACAATATCTTCAACCATGGATAGTTTGAGCGCTTTGCAAGTGATGAATCAACATTTGACGAAGTTGGAGCGGTTTGATGGAGAGAACTTCACTCGTTGGCAGGAGACTATGAAATTCTTTCTGATCACGGTTAAGTTATTTCATATTCTCGAAGACGGATTGGAGAAAATACCGGAGGAAACCGATAAGGATAGTGCAGAATTAAAAGCAAAAAGGGCAAAGCGAAAAGAGGAAGATTTTCTATGCAGAGGCCACATACTGAATGCACTGTCTACTCCGATATACAATGCTCACAGGACCTTGGACACGGCGAAGGCACTCTGGACTGCGCTAGAAAGCAAATATCGCATCTCTGAGGCAAGTAATAAGAAATTTCTTATATGCAATTTTATGGATTTCAAAATGGTCACTAACAAGTCCATAATTGGACAAGTTAGTGAAATACTACTGTTAGTAAATCAACTCAAAGATGCCGGTATTAATCTCCCTGAATCATTTGTTGTTGGAGTTATTATTTCGAGACTCCCGAATTCTTGGAATGATTATAAGAAGAAATTAAAACATGCGGAAAACGATTATGATTTAGACGGTTTACAGCGTCATCTTCGTATTGAAGAGGATTCTCGTAAACGCGAACTAGATGATAATCCGCAAACTGAGTCTCAATCTAAGGCTAATAATGTTGAAATTAAGGATAAGTTGAAACCTAAGAATGAGACACAGTTCAAAAAGAAAGGTACTAATTCCAAGAATAAGAAGAAAGGTGACTGTTACTATTGTCACAAACCCGGCCACTATGCCCGAGACTGTCGTCTTCGGAAGAAACAACAAAAAGCGAATGTGGTCGAAGAAAAGCTTGTGGCTGTCGTACAAGAGGCGAACTCCGTTAGTGGAATTGACAATGACTGGTGGCTCGATACTGGAGCAACTATTCATATTTGCAAAGACCGTAATCTGTTCAAGACTTACGATGAGAATAACGGAGAATCCAGCGAAGTAACTAGCGCAAACAAAGTTGCAAGCAAAGTTCTGGGAAAAGGCACTATTGAATTGACATTCACCTCTGGGAAAGTTCTTACTTTAGTCAATGTATTTTATGTACCTGATATGTGTAAGAATTTGATTTCTGGATACCTTCTTAACAAAGGAGGATTCAAGATGGTGTATGAGTCTGATAAGTTAGTGTTGTCCAAGAATAGCAAATTTATTGGACAGGGATATTCTTGTAACGGCATGATTAAGTTGAATCTAATAAAGAAATCTTCTGCTTATATTGTTGACTCTGTTAATTTATGGCATAGTAGATTAGGACATGTTAATTATAAGTCACTTAGAAATATGCATAAATTAGGATTAATTTCTGATTGTGATTTCGAATCCATTTCTAAATGTGAGATATGTGTTCAAGCAAAAATACATCGAAAATCCTTTAAATCCGTTGAAAGGAAAACTGGTTTGCTTGATTTGGTATATAGTGATGTGGGTGACTTGAAAAGTCATATCACCTATGGTGGTAACCAATACTATATAACGTTTATTGATGATTATTCTAGATATGCTTATGTATATCTAATGAAATCAAAAGATGAAGCCTTTGATAAATTCAAAATTTACAAAGCAGAAGTCGAAACACAATTAGGAATTAAAATTAAAGTGTTACATTCAGATCGTGGTGGTGAATATTTTTCAAATGAGTTTACTTTGTTTTGCAAACAAAATGGTATCATTCACCAATGTACCGCCCCTTATACACCACAACAAAATGGTGTTGCTGAGAGAAAAAATAGAACTTTAGTAGAAATGGTTAATGCCATGCTCATAAGCTCTAATTTGCCATATAACCTATGGGGTGATGCTATGTTATCTGCATGTTACATTTTAAATAGAGTACCACTTAAGAAAAATAATTTTTCTCCTTATGAATTATGGTTCAATAGAAAACCTAATCTTACTAGACTTAAAGTTTGGGGTTGTTTAGCATATGTTAGAAAACCAGACCCTAAACGACCAAAGTTAGGTAATAGGGCTTTTAAATGTGTTTTCATTGGATATTCTTTTAATAGTATAACTTATAGATTTATGATTCTTGATACCTTAGAAGTCATAGAATCTGTAGATGTAGAATTTTTGAAAATCAAACTATTGAGAATCCATTGAGATCATCTAGTCCAGAACCAACTGAGACTAATGATACAAATGATGATGAATATGCTCCTGCTCAAAACAGCAAGGAAGTGTCAGTACCAGATGATAGTATTGAACACAGAAGAAGTAAAAGAGCGAGAATAGAGAAGGACTATGGTCCTGACTTCATAACATATCTCGTAGAAGGCAATAAGGACGAAGTCCTTAATGTGACAAGATATGTAATGAACGTCGATGATGATCCCAAAACTTATTCTGAGGCTATGAGTTATAGAGATTCTAATTTCTGGAAAGAAGCTATCAATGACGAAATGAATTCCATAATGTTAAACCAAACTTGGGTATTAAGCGATTTACCTCCTGGTGCTAAACCTATAGGATGTAAATGGGTATTCAAGAAAAAGTTGAATACAAATGGATCCATTGATAAATTTAAAGCCAGATTAGTTGCTAAGGGATATAAACAAAGACAAGGAGTAGATTATTTTGATACATATGCTCCGGTGGCTCGCATATCTTCGATACGCTGTTTAATAGCACTTGCATCAATTCATAACTTGGTCATACATCAAATGGATGTAAAGACAGCTTTTCTAAATGGAGATTTAGAAGAAGAGATATACATGGAACAACCTGAAGGTTTCATAACCCCAGGCCAAGAAAGGAAAGTTTGTAAATTAGTTAAATCTCTTTATGGCCTGAAGCAAGCTCCCATGCAATGGCATGAGATGTTTGATAAAGTTGCACTGTCATTTGGATTCATTGTTAATGATGCAGATAAATGTATCTATAGCAAATTGGATAACAACGGGTATGTTATAATATGTTTATACGTTGATGACATGCTGATATTTGGTTCCAACATATCCTGTGTAAATGAAACTAAAAAGTTTCTATCTTCTAAATTTGATATGAAAGATCTGGGAGAGGCTGATGTAATTCTAGGAATTAAAATCATTAGGAAAACGGGGGAGTTATTATTAACTCAATCTCATTACATTGAAAAGTTCCTAAAGAAGTATAATCATTATGATGACAAACCAGCACCAACTCCTTTAGATCCAAGTATAAAATTAGAAAAGAATACTGGACGTACCATTTCTCAATTGGAATATTCCAGTATTATTGGGAGTCTTATGTATGCTATGCATTGCACTAGACCAGATATCGCACATGCTATAAGTGTATTGTGTCGATTTACGAGTAATCCAGGTTTCGAACACTGGAAAGCCATTTCCAGAGTCTTAGCTTATTTGAAGGGAACCATCAACTATGGTTTATCTTATAAAGGATATCCTGCTGTAATAGAAGGATATAGTGATGCAACCTGGAACAATGTAGAATCGAAATCCAAGTCTACGACTGGATGGATATTTACATTAGGAGGCGCTGCTGTGTCTTGGGCTTCTAAGAAGCAGACCTGTATATCTGATTCAACTATGTTATCAGAATTAATTGCATTAGCAGACGCATGTAAGGAAGCAGAATGGCTTAGAAATTTGTTAGTAGAAATCCCATTATGGAAGAAGCCATCTCCAGCAGTCATGATTAATTGCGATAATCAAGCAACGATATATAATGTTTCTAATAAAACATATAATGGAAAGTCTAGACATGTGAGTCTAAGACATCAAATGGTGAGACAGTTACTCAAAAGTGGAGTTATAACTGTTGACTACATAGAAACAAAGAAAAACTTGGCTGACCCACTTACGAAGAGTCTTCCAAAGGCTATGGTTTCTATAAAGTCAAAAGAAATGGGACTAAGGTCTGTGAATGAAGATTGATCATCCTTAACAGAAACCCAACTTGTGTCTTGAAAAGGATAGACAAATTTCAATGGGTACCAACAAGTTAAGGAAATGATTATGGAACACTAAATCAATAATCCCATAATGTTTAGTGTTGGATTCTGCATGAACAAAGGATGGATGAATATCCTTAATAAGTCTAGAAACCCTAAAAGGTGTCTCGCAGAAACACCTTAAGTGACTTACCTATATGAGTATGGAAATCAGGTCGTTTCCTAAGAAAGTAAGACCGCTTTCGAAGTAGACTCATGAACCAGGATTTAAGCACATGGCCATTAACGTGCTGAGCAATACAGAACACTCTAACTAAGGAATACAACATGTGTGATTGTTCCGGTTTTATCATTAAGGGATACTTGGTTCAAGATTCGTTCACCATTGAATCTCAATAGAACTTTGAATGGTTTACACTAAGTAAAAGTTCAAATCCAAAAGATACTTTTATTTATGTGTTGTTTCCATGATGATGCAAAATTTGACCTTAGAACTACATAGGCTTGATCCCACTTGGGTATGTAGGAAGTCACACTAGTGACTCAGCCGTCCACTTTATTTATTTTCTTATTTTGAAAATTGGGGGAGATTGTTGTAAATTTTCAAAAAACATGCTTTGGGTTTGGGTATTTTATTTGTGAAGAGAAGGAAGAATGAAAGGAAGAAGGAATAGGCAAATATGTTTTGTCCCACATTGTAGAATATAAAGGAGTTTGTCTCTATATAGGTAAAAGCTTGATACATGATATCAAAAGAAAGAAGAGAAAGAAGAATAAGGCAATGGGCCTTGAGCATGAACTTGGCATAAATAATAATCTTTGAAATGTCAAAAGATGGGCCTTGGGCCTTGGGGCTCTTGGGGTCTTGTGATCCAATAGGCCGGAGAAACAAACCAGTCGACAGGCCAAAATATCACCGGTCGACCGTTTTTTCAACCAAAGAATAAAACGGTCGACTGGTTGAGTTTTGGCGGTCGACCGGTTTCGTTCTAAAGCGGCTGCGACGCTTCAGAAGCGTTGCAAAACTGAAAGGTTGCATACGTTCGGAATCGAACAGAAATAACTGTTGCGATTCAATAGGTTGCAACGCTTGGCTGAGGGATGTCTCCTCTTCATCGCCTATATATACGACGCCAGAAACTGTTGCAAACTTACTGAGCAATTCTTCTTCTTCATATATCGTTCTGCAACACCATTAAACTGTTACAAAACAGTTCTGTTCGAAACACCTCTGAAGTGTTACAAATCTGAAACTGTTGCAGAATTAATTTCTAATTCTTCCCTTTCATTTCTATATTCGAAATAGCATCATCAGAAACGTATATTCAGAGTGTTCTTGGTCGGATCAAAATCGTACAAATTTTGAATCCGATAACGCTGTTTCAAGGCTTCATTGAATCCTGAAGTCAATAGTTCGATAACCCTTTTATACCTGGTGGGTTGAACTATTGTCTGAAAGAATTTGCTCTGCAAATCCTTGAAGTCAGAAGTACGGCAGATTCTACTCCTCCAAAAGCGTCTCAAACCACAAAATCCCCAACAGGATAAGGGGTCCGTATAATCAATTTGGTCTAATGCTCGGTTTTATTGTGAATTGATGTGTAGTTTTTTATTTGAATATATTTTAGAAGTACACAAAATGTGTAAATCATTATTGGTATAAATAAAGGCGTAAAATTTATAAGAGCAAACGTAAGTTAATTTACTTTAGTATGAAGTTAGATGGTTTTATGAAGCATGTTAAATTTAATTCACTGTAACGATGGTAGCAAAATTTATTAATTTTTGTACTTTGTGAAAATGTAAATTCAATAATAAGTTAATATAAAAGGATAAAAATCTGACAGTTGAAATTGTACTTGTCGGACGCCTGTTTTATGTGGTGCATTGCAATGGTAATTGAGCCTCTGAAAAAAACATGACATTTTTTCCGTTTAGTCATGTACTCGCCAGACGCGGATGTTACTGTCATGTCAGTTTGGCTTGATGAATGGCTACATACTTTGTGCATTTGTAATATGCATGTTCAGTCTGTTGCGTATTGTGAAGTTGAGAAAATGAAAGTTGTATATACTATGTCTGTCGTCAGATCAGGTGATTGATATTTGGGGTGTTTCTATAAGCAACAAAAGGACAAACATTATGTCTAGACGGAGCCATGAACATATATACAATAATTAAATCTGAATTAGAAAAACAGCAGCAGTGCCAAGTCGGACACATCATGTTACAATTTATAAATATGAATTTGTTCACAAAGAAATATATTATATAGGTAGGCGTAACGTAATATAGACACAGGCATTTTGCCGTATTAGAGAGAAATCGTAAAAAAAACTATAAACAACATGAGTTAACATATTGAAGGGTTAGTACAGTAGCAACAACATGTTGGAATTTAGACATAGAGAGGAGGATAGAGATAAAACGTAGAATAAATGAAAGACTACATTTTTTATTATTTCAATTTTCTTCATACAACTTGATTACAAATGAGAGAATACAACTCTTTTATAATATAGCAAGTATCTAGAGTCTTCTTATTCTAGAGTTTTCTTTTATTCTCTAATTTTTACTTTCTTCAACAAAGCAACTGTATAATTCTCCATTTGATAAATCTAAAATTTCTTACCATATATTTTAACTTTCCCTTAATACATTAATTAACTTTATTCCATAGTGTTTCCTATTAAAACCAAATTTATTTGTTTTCTTAAAACCAAGTTTATTTCCAACATCCTCCCTTAAACTTGGTTTTACTGCTTCAAACAGATTCCTTGATTCGAAGCACTTTCTCTTCGATTTGTGATGCACTCTCTCATCACCTTCAATTTTTTTTTTTTTAAATATTGGAGCACTTTCTCTCCATGGTGCACTTTCTCACCCACAACTCTAAAATAAAATTTCTTCCACGGCCACTTGTGCCATGTTCTCTTTCTCTTCATTTGGTGCATCAACATCTTCTACAATATCATCTTCGATCTTCTTCTCAGTCTTCTTCTTCATCTTTGATCTTCTTCCTCTTAATCTTCCTTCTGATTTTTTTTTTTTTTTTTTTTTTTTTTTTTTGATCTTCTTCTCACTCTTCTTCTTCCTCTTAATGTTCCTTCTGATTTTCTTTTTTTTTTTTTTTTTTTTTTTTTTTTTTTGCTTCCTAGAGATCTCTCTATCCTTCTTTGTTAACCTAGCTCTGATACCACTTTGGAATTTGGATATAGAGAGGAGGATAGAGATAAAACGTAGAATAAATGAAAGACTACATTTTTTATTATTTCAATTTTCTTCATACAACTTGATTACAAATGAGAGAATACAACTCTTTTATAAGATAGCAAGTATCTAGAGTCTTCTTATTCTAGAGTTTTCTTTTATTCTCTAATTTTTACTTTCTTCAACAAAGCAACTGTATAATTCTCCATTTGATAAATCTAAAATTTCTTACCATATATTTTAACTTTCCCTTAATACATTAATTAACTTTATTCCATAGTGTTTCCTATTAAAACCAAATTTATTTGTTTTCTTAAAACCAAGTTTATTTCCAACACAACAAACCCAGAAAGGAAATATGAACATGAAAAAAATAAATCACAATTTGTGTTTGCCAATAGAGTGTCGATAATGGTACATAGTTGAATATACACATTGATACTGATTAATGGTTGAAATTTCACCATGTCCTTGTCAACCCATGTAGAATGAATTTTCTGACTATTGTGTCTTGCATGTTTATCTTCATGGCTGGATCAAGACGGGCCATCAGAGTACCTGCAAATTTCGGGATGAAAAATAAAGCGTGCAATTGTACTGATTTTTCATCAGATAGATTAAATGAATACTTCATGATAGTATATTATTGCACATAGACTACCAGATACATATAGGTTGAATTACACAGCTTACGTAGGGAGATGAAATACCTTCAGAAGTGTACAAATGTGAGAATAATATTTTAAAAGTATATTATTGCACAATGCTTTGTTGAGAATCGTACTGTGTATGCAATGAGTATTTGTAAGTGCATACACTGTTAATCAATCTGGCATAGATAGATTAGAAAAAAGGAGAGGAGAATATGTAGGAAAATGGTAGTGCGTGAACATTGGTGTCTGTAGACTCCTAAAATTTCGAAATAAATTTGACAATATTTGAACACTTGTCATGGTGATGGTTGACAGAATAAAGTAATTTAATTAATGTTGAATACAGATAATGAACCAAATTTCATTTACTGTTTCGTCATGCTAGCAATGAAGATATATGTAGAATAAGCATTATTACAACCGGTGTCATTGTTATCAAGAGTATGAAAATCTTAGGTTATAGTTTATATAGTACCTATCAAAGAGAATAAATAATTTTAGTAATTTCTTGTTTAAAACCATCCTGGTTTTTGTGTTTTTTAAAATTTTTATATTTCTTCTTGTTGATGTTGTAAATTACTTGTAAAAAAGGGAAATGTATTACAATTTTTGTGTTCGACTTTGGAAAATCACATTCGTGTTTGTATTCGTTTTAGTCAGCAAACTACCAAACATATTGGAGATGGTAGTTAATGTTACCTTATAGCAGCATTTAACTCGTTCATTTATCGTTAAATGGTTTAACCGATAATCGTCGTCATTATGAGTTGAACATTTTGAACCTGACTTCCTTTATTTTTATGCTCCTTTCATTTTGGAAAACTCTCAATGCCTGACATGTCAACCTTGACAGGGGAATAAGAATGCCACCTTTTCGGTTATTTGTTGTCTTATGGCTGTCATATTCCATTACTTTTAGTTTGTATGTTGTAGTCAAACCTATGAATAAGACTCATGTATTGTGATTCTATACAAAAACTGTAGTCAAGACGTGGTTCATAAATTATACGTATGACTTAATCTTCTGTAATTGTTCTTTTTTGTTTATGTTATTATGTTTTATTTAATTATTAACATAAACACTGCAGACTTGAAGCAAGACAACGAATGCGTGAATGAGAGTAAGAACTTCAGAATTATATGTGGGTAATGTCCCAAAGACAGTTCAAGGTGGAAACAATATAAGTGACAATGTTTGTAAATAGCTGGATTAAGTTTAAGAAATTTTGAAATGGTAAACGTTATATCAGCAAAGTAGCCAATTATTTGTATTTTTGCACAGTACAAAGGTGAAAACGAATTGTCTGTTTTTGTACCAAATCATTATTGACCCTTTAATTTTTCCGTACGTTGTGATTGTAAAGTTTTATTATAAAAGGGCTTTGTAGTCTAACCGTATTTAAGTATGGAGGTATTCAGGATAGCAGGTACTGTTTTAATTAATATGCTAAACTGAAAGCACATACGCATTATAGTATAGTTTTCGGATACGTAATTTTCATGTTAAACAAAAACCATTATTATTTTGATATATGTAAGAATGAAGGATTGTGCATTATTATTCAAGCCATTAGCGAATGAACACAACCTGAATAATAATAAGGCTAAATGATCGGTACAATTGTTTATCTGATAATAAGCTATTTTTTTTAAGACCATACAAATATAGCTGATGCTAATATTTCATATATAGACTCAATTTATTAATGACCTCATGAAGTGAAAGAGGTTGTCATAATTTTGGAACAGAAAATTTTATTACATTTCTTGCTTTTCTATTTTAGGTGCATGGAGTCATACAGGTAGATGAGGACAACAAAGCCGATGTACAATGGTGCTTAGTTACAGCTTAACGGATCATGCAAACTGTCCAGGTTATTAAAGGTGAAGTTGACGTAGGTTATAGTGGTAGAAGGAAGGCAAATCATTGGAGCCCATGTTCATATAACTCCACACAAATGTTGCACCGTTTGGGGTCAAAAAATGAAATCAATGATTTGCAGCTTATGGACCCGTCGTGGTAGATTACTTAATACCGAAAGCGGTTTAAGGTTCGTTGTGAACGGGGAAGTTCTAGATTTATAAGTATTGATAGTAATAAGATTATTCCAACAATTTTTTTGTCACCAAAGTTTTTTTTAAAATAACATAGTGCAAATCAAATACACAAACTTAGGAGTATCATTAAATTAAAGTAAATAGTATAGAAATGATAACAATTGCTTACTATTTTTAATGAAGATCTGAATGATCCAAAATCATGGAACCAGAGCAGCTGTGAACCAAAATCTGTCAATGATTTTGTATCTGTTGGCAAACAATCAATTAGGCTGATAGATCAATACATGGCGTTATTATGTGTAATGTAGCAGAGTAGTAGCATAAACAAAGTTAAATGCGTTTGATATGCAAATATATATGTACATTCTAATTTGTTAGTTATGTATGTCAACCATGTTGAAATGGATTACTGCAGTAAACAGCTGTGTGTCGTAACAAGAACTCAGTCGCTAAGTTATGTATTTTGAAATCAGGTTCAATAATGGGTCAGCATGTACTATAGGATGTGAAAAGGAAGCATATAAACGTACAGAGCAATTGGAGGTGGAAGTATAAGTAGAAGAGCATGTCAATGAATGTTCTGAATCATCACCGTCCTCCTGCAGTTGATTACAGTCTGCAATAGTATAAAAAGTACAGTGAATATAAGAAAAGGTAGCTTATAGGAAATGTTAGTAAGAGATAAAGGAAAATAGCAATGGCTACGGTAGATGTGCAAACAACAGGACTGATGATTAAATGGTACTACTTGTATTAAAAATTAACAGATGAAGAAGTTATAAATTTATCAACCTAATAATCTCAATTAAGTGGATAGGATAAGAATGTAAGAGGAGAAAAAATGGTGATGCATGAAGGAAACACTGGGCATGTTTTGTAATGCAAGAACCTAGCTAACTAACATATCCTGCAAACTGAGTAGACATAAGCAGAACGAAAAGGCTGTGTAACAAAAAAACATGGGGTTATATAACGATGCAAATTTAAACACTGTGATGTATAGACAAATGGTTAAAAACAATGAAGTTGACGGTTGGAAGGGAAAAAAAGTGAAAAATGTCTGCAGCAAAGTTGAGCAAAAACACATGTGGGAAAGGTAATCAAATGGATATTTGGTGATGAGTAGTGGTCGGTGATGCAGTAGACATAATGCAAAAAAAGAGAAATGAGATGGATCATAAAGGTACATGTTATCCTATCAAACACCTCTTTGTACACAATGTTTTTAGTGTATCCGGGTAATGCACCTTCTGATTGACCTATAAAAAATTTCACACCAGCAGGAGATGTAGTTCGTGAGAGTGCGACATACAATTGCCCATGGCTGAAAACAGGTCATGGTAAAAAAAATGCCAACATTATCTAACGTTTGTCCTTAACCTTTGTTAATTGTCATTGCAAAGCATACTATTAAAGGAAATTGTCGTCTTCGCAGTATGAATGGCCACTTCATATCTGAAGAAGTAAGAACAATCCTCGGAATAAGCACTTTTCTACCTATATTATTTCCTGTAATTATTTCTGCCTCAATAACTCATTCCGCAAGTTGACTGACAATCAAGCGTGTACCATTGCACAGTCCTAAATTTTGATTTATATTTCTCAGCATCATGATAGGAACTCCAATTTTTAGTTACAAGTTATGGTTAGGTAATCCAGAAATTTTGAGAGTGTTTAAAAATTCATCCGGATACAACACATGTTGATCTTCTACTCCTTCAGAAGCAGGACTTATGGAATCTGCACTGAGATAACTTTTAAGGGTCCCGTCAATGAGGGATATAGTATATGAGTTTATCTCAGCTACCGACTCGTTAGTCGGTGCAAGCACACATCTATTACGCAAGTAGTCTTCTTCTAGTAATCTATCGGGTAAATCAGGATATACAGCGTCGACAATATCTGTCAACCCGTTCAAAGCAGGTTTGATTAAATACTAGTCAGGAATTTGCACCTATGACGGTTCGTCGTCGTTGTTTACAGAAATCATAGGCACATTTCCATCTCCAATATTTAGAACCCAGTTTGAAAATGATTTTATGTTGTCAACATGTAAGCACGTTGACGCTCCCTTTTGTAGACGCATATTTGTTTTAAGCAGAAATACCGTATATTTTGACCATAAGGTGGATTTTCTGATTGAAGCAGCTACAGTCATTTTCCTAGAACCTTTGTTAATAACTGGCAAGGTCTGACGAAAATCACCACCAAGTAAAATAACTTTTCCTCCAAAAAGTTTATCCTGTTCTGAAAGCTCGTTGCTGCATATTATATCAGATAAGCTTTTCTCAAAAGCTTCAAGTGCGTTACGGTGCATCGTAGGTGCTTCATCCCAAATTATTAAATCAGCTGCTTTCAGAAGTTGCCCCAAAGCCGATTGCTTAGATATATTATGTGTGGAATTATCATCTAATGTTATTGGAATTTTAAACTTCGAATGTGCAGTTCTTCCTCCAGGAAGTAGCAAAGAAGCAATTCCTGACGAAGCAACAGCAAAGACAATTTTTCCTCTTCCATGCAAGTATGTGATGATGGTTTTCCACAGAAATGTTTTTCCTGTACCGCCGGAACCGTAAACAAAATAAAATCCACCTGTATTATTTGCACCACTTGAAATAATAACATCAAATATTGTTCTTTGTTCTCCATTTAATGACTGAACCAACATTTCTGACTCAACCTGCAAAGAGCGATGATCGTAGCTTTGCTCTTCTCTTAATAAAACGCTGTTACTATCATAACGTGTTGCTTGAGTAGGATACGACATCATGGCATAGTCTTTCAGCGATCTATTGTTTGTATTCATAACATTCTCAATTTATGATAATGTTTCCATCTTCAACTGGGTTTCGTCGATGTCGACATGTCGATCATGACAATGTTGTAACCGTCACCATTCTACATCGTCTGAAAAAAAAATCAGTTTTTATTCCATAGTTGCAACGGATCAGAGACCTCACAGAAGAGTAGAATCATGACAAACATATCTCGAAGTGATGGTGCGGATGCCTAAAGTGCAGCTTCTGCTAATGCTACATTCCACTCATTATCATCCTCCAACAGGCCACGAGCAACACACGCACTTTTGTAGCTATCAAATAATACACCATTAAATGTCCTTAGCTCCTCGTAGCAAGTAGGGACTTTCACAATGTTCAGTAGCATTCTCAAGTAAAACCTTTCTCCACATGCCGAATGTGCAAAATATAGTCTGCCAATTGTATATCCTTTCTTCCTTTTGTGCCATTCATTTTTTTTTTATTCCATACCCACTTAGTTGGGAAGTCAACGTAAGTGAGTGATCTAGCATCCTCGATTTCTTTGTTTATTTGCATCCATTTTGTGAACATAGTTTCAGTCACTGAAGATCTTGTTACCAGTTCATCCAAAATATCATTATCATGAAAAACAACATTATGTTCCTCTAGCAAATGGAATTGTAGGCATTCAACAGTGGGCTTACGATACTGAATGTCAAACTTAAAAATTCTCCAACTTGCTTCTGATGCAGAAATGCAGCGACAATCTAGATATCTCTTTATTTCGTCTACTTGTCTAACAAACTTATGATTTGTGACATTATTTTCTTCAATTACAATGGTTGCTCTGTCATGGCCTTTGTTAATGTACTTGAATAAATATTTAACTGATTTAGATCTATTACAAATCTCAACATTGATATGTGCTTGAAACTTAACAACCAAATCAGTATTATGAGGAATTACCCAACGGTTGTCTAATTTGAATCCGGATCCCGTTAGAACGTACCTTCCATTATCTTGTCTTCTATACTTTGGAAATCCATTCTTGTCAAAAGTTGTTTCTTTAGAGAATGATTTAGGGTAATGTCTTGAGTAGTTATCACGTATCATGCATGGGCACTTTGGGTTTTCCGCACCACAGGGGTCGTGGACCATGAACTGACTAACGGAATGGAAATCAAATGAGTCTGAATGAGTATTAGGAAATTCATCTATTACGACTTTATCGACCTCAAAAGCTATCTTTGGGCGATTTTCAGCATGAACAAAAAGAAAAATATGTTCATGAGGTAGCCCACGCTTCTGGAACTCAATGGTATACAAACTACATGGAAAATGAAATTTATGTTTATGAAAATTAGAAAGAGTGTACATAAAGATTTTCCAAAATAATAGTGTAGAAAAAATTATAAAATTACCTGCGTTTATCTTTCCAAAATGTTTTCTGTCCCTCAAATCACGTATTAATTCTTCTAACTTTATGTGGAAAACTCTAGAAACTATATCAGGCCTATCTTCAGGTCGCTGCCCGGGGATGGTGCGCAAACAATCTGCAATCTCATGCCACTTTGCATTGCATGTAAATGTTATAAAATAATCAGGAGAACCAGCCCATCGACAGATTGCCATGGCATCTTGGTAATTTTGTACCATATATCTAGGCCCTCCTGTGAATGTTGATGGCAAAACCATTCTTCTACCAATTGATATAGCAGAGGTATCTCCTACAGTAACCGCATCTGTCAGACCTTTGTACACTTCACATCTAATATTTTGCTGATTATTTCGTATCCAATTCAAGTGATCCTCCTCAACACAACAATATGCATCAACCAATAATTATTGGAATAATCGTCCACCCAAAAGTAGTGTATTACCTTGGCCATCTCTGAATTGCAGTACATACGCGTAGTATTCCCTCATAGTGACCATGTCATCATAATTTGTTGAATTTTCAGATACATGTCTGTAACGAATGTTAAGCCTATAGTCGTCCTCTCCACATGGAAACAAAATCGGATATTGCATTGCCATAAAACTTGGGTATTTCTCATTTATGCGTTTTAGTTGTCCTGTTTTCTCTTCAATAATGATGTCACAAAAACCCTCTGCTCGCATACCATTACCCATAACTAAGGCAGTAATTTCTGAGTAAGTTGGCAAGTTGTACTGTCTGCCATCTCCCTCTCTTCTTTCTCGTAGATGTAGAGTAACATTATGAAGATTACTCTGCTAAAATCTATCTCTTGCCATTCTAAATGCTTTAGCTAATTCATTGCAGTCATTAAAGAGTAGTATCAAATTAGGTACTGTTTCAGGATCTAAACAGGTATTGGTTGCAGATGGACGTGATATATTAATCCTGTTCGCTACCTCATTTTCTGTGTCATAGATATACAACTGAGCAAATTTGGCATGGCCGTCAATCGGTAGAAGAGAACCAATCTGATGGTAGTTTTGACCATTAATTCTGAATACATATGGCCCTCTACCGCAATTAACTGAACTGTCAACTTGTCCACCCATCGACGTGAAGGCAAACATAGAATTGTATGTACGAATGTTCTATCGAAAGTGTGCGGATTCCGGTCCTCCGTTATAATCCAAAAAATGTTGTAAGTAAGGAGGATAGTGCCTGGATGGAGGGAGCTAAATTTTTCCATCTTTGCAGCAAATAGAAAATTTAGGATCTGACGTACCTCGAGTTTTTCTACACCTCTCCTCATACTACATTGTTGCGTTGCACTGTGTGCAACATAAGGTTGGAGGACCAAAATAAAATGGTTCAAACATTTTTCCTGCAAAAGTATGGTATGATTATCTATGTGTTTTTATGACCAGTGATAGTGAGAAAATGTCGTAGAATACGTACGATAAGCATGTTCGTCAACATTTGCTGCCAAGCATGATCTTTTTTGTATACCTTGCACAATATAAGTCAGATATCATGGTAAGAACATGGATTATTTAAAAAATGATTACAAAATTAAATTAGGGTATACACTGGGTCTGATATATAACAGTGCAAAAAAGTTATAAATACCTGCTCTGAAGTTGTGACCCCTACGTCCATGTGTACGTGCTCCAATGTGCAAACGAAATGATGTTTGTTCAAGTATATACAAACATAAATATGTGTATATGTAACTATGTGTGTATGTGTGTATGCGTCTCTCTCATATCATACCTGTAACTTGACTATTTACTTGTTGAGTAGCAGTATGGTGATGATTGCCACGCTGACTTTGTCGTACATGTCTGTTTGCTCTTAAGATGTTGTCATTGTCCCTTGCTTTATGCTTCTTTTCTGATTCAACATATAATTTTCTTTTCCGTCTAGCTACCGTTGTGTGTTCACAATTGCACATCCAACATTGGGCAAACATACGTAATACGGTTAAATGAACTGAATAACATTTGTTATCGCATGCAATGTTTAATACGGAAACCGTAATGCAGAAGATTTTCTATGTAATCACCTGTGTCTACCACCATTTTTGTTTGTCATGTTCACTGAGTTACAGTGAGAAATAGTTTATGCTCATACTGACTGCATGATGTACGACCATAGCAACTCGATCAGCTGTAGGAAATCATGAAAGATAAAGAACATTTCCATAAAATCGAATTAATTAGATTGTCAGCACAAGTAAACATCCATTTTCAATTCAATCCACCCTTCATGCTATACAGCCTAGCTATTGACATGTGGGGAAGGTACAAATTTCCGATAACGGTTCCTGTGGCCAATGTACTTCTAACAATAGTTTGAAATATATAATCCTAAATTTAGATTTAAATATATAATATAAAATTGACAAAAGTGAGCAGAACATTATATTGGTAGTAATAGTCAGATGGAGGAAAAAATAGTGTTACAGCGTGAGTTTGTTTCTTGTGTCATAAAGAGGATAATCATTTTCCATTTGGCCTACTGGTGCTAATCTTCTGCAATGTCATGCTTATTTTTATAATATTACTGGGTACTAAAAAGGATGACAGATTAACCAATAGTAGGTTAGATTGCTATGTGTAACGACCTGGCATTTTGACCGGTTCTCGCCGGTAATTAAACCAACTCGAAACGATCAAAACGACAGATTGTTTTGGCTTATCCAATTTAAAACAGAACAGACGCAGAATCACAGAGTACAATAATTGCAGCGGAATAAAATTTTCTCATAAAAATATCAGAGTTGTATACATTTTGTACAGCGGAAGAAAATATATAAATAATGTATACATGAATTTTCTTTGAATAAAGTTACTTCTCTTTTGTCGAGCTTAGCGCATGCGAGCGTCTCCTCGTTTCACGTCCTCTCCAGTTTGCGAGCTGATATCTAAACCTGGAACACTTGGAGCCTGACTCGAGTGTCCCATGCAAAATACACAAAACACCCGAGTCAGGATTAAACTTATTTCAAGTTAGCACACTTCGATAAACACTAAATATAATTTGTTTAATCCGATAATATATTAAATGATTCGAGTATGTAACCATGTGAGCTGCTGAAATATGCATCCTAGAAGATTTGGAAATTTACACGCTACATTATGCAGATTGAAATAATACATGCGAGTGGATTGAATTCCAATAAGATGAACTGGACCACACATGCAGACTGCCGAATTAAACTAAACTAATGTATACAGATAGCTGGCTTAACTTAATACATGTAAATTAATGAGTTAAATCAATGCATACGCTAAGGCAACAAGATCCGTACTATATAGATAACAGGACAGCAGTGTTGAAAGCAACAATATGGAAAGTAAAATAACTTCCTCATTCAAGAAATTTCGAAATACAGTACCCAGTAACTTGCATATATCGCTTGACCAACCATTAACCAACAAATGTCCCTTATGTTTTTCCATGCATACAGGTATGTGTGTTTAAACATTCAACTAATATGGTAACATGGTACACAATCCTTTATTAACCAGGTAAAATGAATCCCATAGGGTAGAATTACAAAATATGTTAAATCATGGAGATGCAGACTTATACACTTGCGAAGAGTGAGAAATAACGTGTCCTATATAGTATAGGGAGCTACAGCACAATCTTCACTCATTTAAACATAGTATAGTGCGCAGGGCCCTTCAGAAGACACCATTGCACTTAAATCTATATTTGCACTCTTGGTTTCCAAATGGTTCATCAAAAGGGTGATGGATTAAAAGGGAGTCAAACATCTGTATTACCACCCAGTTTCAAATGAGCATATATATATATATATTTGAAGCATACCCAACAGGGAACACCAAGTTAAAAAAAATGACTACATGTAGGAGAAGTCACAAATCGGTATATTCACAGTAAAACGGCTTGGAGCATGATGGTGCTGGTGTCAAAAGTTTACAGTCTTGTGTTCATGTAGCTTTTGGTCATAATAGTGTACAAGTTAGCATAGCCGGTATCGGTCCCAATTCATTTATTACAAAGTAGCATATTTTAAGGAAGCAAAGCTCAAGATAATGACTCAGTTTAAAGCCAACAGAACCCACGCCTATAGAATATGAACATGCAAGCCTAAAACTCAATGGAATGTGTGTGTATGTAATCAACCCAAATGTTCAAAACTGGAAGTAATAAATCATGCAGTAATATATATATCTGCTCCAAATACCCCAAATCCAACATTCAAATGTCTATGGATGTATCATTTTGCATGAACTCAGCAAGCTCCGGATACTAAGCATTTGGTTTACTGTAAATACCTATTATATCATTCTGTAGTACTCATTTTCTGTCAAACAAGAATGCATATGTAAATGAAACCGTATGCTATATATATATATATATATATATATATATATTTACATATAAAACTCAAAAAGCAAAAGCCATAAAGGTTCACACTTTCAGTTTCTCATCTACAGCTTACTTGACAACAAAGATCTAACACTATACTCATAAAAATTGAAATTTGCCTCATGTAACACATGCAGACTTTGACCATAGCCTGACATATACTTATAGCCCAACGATTAAATTTGAAACGAATCATAGTTCAATATTTCACAATGTCTTATTTTCACAAAATATTTATATTTATATAGATACTGATGCAGACAGCCTATAGTTTGTGTGCAGGTAACCCAACCGAAGAACATAAAGCAAACCACAACAAATACATTTAGCGTAACCGAAGTAGGGAACTCGAAATAGATTTAATCGTAAGAAGACTTACAAAATGGCTAAGAGCGATGGCGCATCAGCAATTTTACGGTGGAGCAACTTTCGGTGACACAGACAGGAAGGCGCAGTGCCATTCGAAGGTGGAAAAATCGTCACAAGAAATGGGTGCTGGACTTCGGCGTGGATCTCGAGAGCTGCGACGGCTACGGCAGCGACTTCAACGGGTACGAAGGAGGTTTAGCGTTGGCAACAAGGCGGAGCGTTGAAGTGGAGCAAGGCGTTGTCGAGCGGTGAACGGAGAACTGATCGTGGAGAGGGGCGAATTTTTAGTACGGTGGCCATGGAAATCGATTCGGTGGAGACACTCAGATTTGGGTGAACTAAAATTTGGGAAATTTTGATTTGAGGAAGAAGTGTACACTATCGGCTGATAAAATAATAGAAAAAGGAAGTAGTTTTGCGGTGGAAGAAAACAAGGGGTACGCTGCTTTTTATAATACGAACGAAGGGGCAAAACACAGATTGAAAATAACACGCGTAATACATTACAGAAAAGGAAGCGACAAGTGTTGAGATCAGGGACAGATGTAAACAAATACAAGGATCAAACAAGTGTAAAACTTACGTTAAACAAATATTTAAAATGGACATAAAAGAAAATTTATTTTATGCATATATAATTTGATTTTAAACAAAATGAAATAGACTAGATTCCAAATAAAAAAAATCAAATATCAAAAATAACATACATTTTCAAGACTAAATTAAATTAACTCAAAAATTGTAAACGCCGAAAATTCTGGTTCGTTACAATCTCCCCCACTTAAATCTTTTCGTCCTCGAAAAGGAGAGATCGAAAAATGAAAACAAAGTATGAAATAATTTCTCCGATTCAACATCCTGCATTTATTTCAAATCATTTGAAATACTACACATTTCTTTCATATAGAGAATAATACTTCACTTCGGGATTTCAAAACAAAAATCACTTTTCAAAACTTCAGGCATATTATGATAAATTCAATGTCAACAAATATGTTCCATTTCCTCAAGAAGTTTCTCCCCATGACAAGGTTACTCGGGAACGACCTGTCGCACGAAATAGTATATATATATATATATATATATATATATATGACGTCTCTCCTTTCCCTGGAGCCGACCATCATAAGGACTCAAAAATCCCAAATCACACACACCCTTTCTTTAGTCACGGGTTACCCAATTCCATGGTCCATATCAAATCATTTCATATCCCGAAGGTATAAATCATTTCACAACAATAATTCGCAAATACTTTCAATCATAATATTGTTGTTTTTCAAAACATTTCAAATATCGGGATTCAAGTCGTCGAAATTTCCTTTTGTTTATAAACCACTTTTAAAACTATATCATATCCAAGTATTTGGAAAACAAGTTCAATCAATACGATTTCTTAATATCTTCTCAAATCAAGTAAGCTTTTCAAATTTCCAAACTAAAAACTTCCCAAATCATTCATAGAAATCGTATCGAAATTCTTTAGATCAAATTTCATATAATCGAATTATTTTCCTTTCAAAACATCAGTTCCAAATAATTCGAGACATATTTGGAAATCCTTTACACAAAATATAGGACCGTATAATCATTCCCATTTCGAATATCATATCACGCTTGGTGTAACGAACTGGGGTTTTCGACTCCGAAAATCAACATCAAACTACCGTGTTGACCATTCAGATATCGAACATTCCAGATCATTAATAAAAAGAAGTTAGAGGGTGAGAATAGATAAGGTAGAAACATTGAATAGAAGAAGAAGAAGAAACACAACACAGAGTCTCACATCGCAGCGGAATAAAATATAATACAGAAATAATCTTTATTTAAAGCTTTAAAATACTTACAGTATCAGAGTACATCATACCATGGGATAGTTATAATAGCCTGTTCCCATATACAACACACAACGGAATAGTAGTAATATCATACGTCCGAACAACTCCAGCTCGTCTCTTCATAGCAGTCGATAACCTGAACCTGTACAACCCGGTCTAACCCGAGCATTTACAAAACACCGGGTCAGTCTGGTGAACCAGAGTGAGATAAACTCGCACAGTAATAAGGGTGAACCATCCAATCATGATTTTAAAGTTCAAAACCTTTCCAAAAGAAAAGGATAATCGTAAGACCAAATCCACACATAAACACGGACGGTTTTTACCTTACGATAACCCAAAACAGTTTTGAAACCAATATCTTTTCTGATATTATAATAATGTCTAAGTACAAGTAAATAACAATATAGTGGAACGCTTGCATCTCACGCTCCACATATATAGTATACAAATAAAAACTGCGGGCGCTTATTGGAGATTGGATTCCAACTTGACAAGGTATGGGTCCACCTTCCGATAGTATATCTCTAGAGACGAATACACTGGGTTCAACAAGAACGTCTTGCAACCCGGCCCTCACATGACCGACCCCTCATTTCGCTTGAGAGTATCGAATGTATATCACCGACGGTTGGGATCAGCAACCGTCTCCCGAAAAGGGACAGCATCGAAACATAGATTTAAGAAGCAAATAGGCTTTTCTCTAGATAGGTGATCATACACCCTAATGGGAGCGACCCACATAGCCATGCTGCCTGCCCGATTTTTGTCATTTCCCAGTTGATGAGGCTTGAGGCTAGAATTTACCTTTGAACATCTGGTCGTCATTCACTTTGAATGCCACATCGTCAGATCCGTCAGATATCACTAATTGACGTCCCCAAAAATACTCTAGCAGCAGCTAAGAGTTTGGCAATTCTCCGCCAACAACTATAGTACGTTTGAAGAAATCAACGTACGTGATCCTTTGGAAATACTCTGTCAGACACTCGTCCATACACGTCACCCAGGAACAGGATGAACCGAAGGCACTCTCCTACTGCATCCATATAGGAATCACCCCATGGATCAGTAGCGAGAAGTCCTTGTAACCCGTAGATTCCAACTACGACAGAATCACAGTTTATCTCTGCTTGCCAGGCAGAGAATATTAGTGGTTCTTCCATTTATGAAAATCCACGGTCTTCAATGCTCCAACTCGATCATCTGCTGAGATCTTCACGTATTTGTTGGTCGGAATGGTTTTCGAATAAATTCGATCCCGGTCTTTCCATACCAACAATCGTATTGGGCAGATTTGATAGTCGGTGTTTTAACTATCAAAATATACAGTGTTTCAATCATGACACTCCAATGAGTTCACTGGTTCAGTATTCAGCATCATTTAGCCTTTAACAAACTGATTTGCTTTTGTTAAATTAAAAATTTCTAATTCTTTAAATATTCAAAAATACGATATTTGAATACTTCTAATTCGATTT
Organism: Allium sativum; assembly: GCA_030737875.1. Classification (NCBI taxonomy): domain Eukaryota; kingdom Viridiplantae; phylum Streptophyta; class Magnoliopsida; order Asparagales; family Amaryllidaceae; genus Allium; species Allium sativum. The sequence continues at coordinate 696,342,663 of CM060926.1, forward strand.
AACTCTAATCGATTAACTCTAATTGATTAACTAATACTCGACTTATATCCATTCGCTTGACCCTAGATCGCAGCGATCACAATGGTTACGCCTGATTCCCTCAGGAAACATCCGACCGCCGTAGGCTATCTGCAGCCCTGCGAATTACGCTAGCAGTCGTACGAAATGGCAACTTAGCCGAATAATTATGTTTGGCTAATTCTATCTCGAATAACTATATTCAATTTCCCATTTAAATCTTCCTTCCAATCATCTTTTAAATTCGGAAATCCATTAGCTTTAACAAAGAAATTTATAGCACATATGTTATAACAATAGCGTTATAATTACTATTTAGATTTACAAACAACAGCACTATAATCGCTGTTTAGATCACAAAAACATTTACTATAGCAACAGCGCTAAAATCGCTATTTAGATTTACAAAACATATATTATAACTATAGCGCTAAAATCGCTGTTTACAAAACACTTATTAAAGTTTAACCATTCATCTCATTTCTTATGCTCATAATTGTAGATCTGATTAACATCAGAACAAATCGAAGTCTTAAATAAATAAAATATTTATTTTTCTTTGTAAACCTTTATTCAAATAATATATTCAAAATCCAACTCCAGTTATAAAGTAAATTTTATAACTTCATCTTTATCGATTCACCTGACGGTGAATCAATATTTATAACACGATTGATTTCATAGGCCATACGCTGCCAAATACCCAACCAATATTACCCATTGGTTTAAACACACACAGGTTGAATGTTCAGTCAAAAATCAACAATCAAATCAATCACCCCAAACAGGACAATTCATATGTGATAATATGAAACAAACAATATTTTTGAGGAATCCGGTTGGATCCCTCCAACCTGTTCTTCCCTGTATTCAAAACGGTTATCACAAACAGGATCATTTAGTTTCATTTAACCGATAACAATAAATGATGGCCATCAATCAATTCACAAACCATGCAACCAATTTAACAATTTCAACACGTTCATTTTATAAACGTGACCAACCAAGGTGAGTCACCTTTATTGGAACCAATCGTTAAAAATAACGATTTGGTATTTTCACTGAAATTAAACACAGTTTAATTTCATCAGTTTTAATCAACAACAAGTGTATAACTAGCAAACAGGCAACCATCAGCAAGCAGAGCACACAAAATAAAAAACCCAATTTATATAAAATATAAATGGGAAAACTGAGTGAGTTTAACTCACCTTGATCTGATCTGACGTTGAACGTTAGTTCAGTTGATTCCCATACGTCCAAACCAGCTCCGAACGGTTAGGTCCGTCGATACGGACCCCGACAGTGTTTGTTTTGTTTCACTCTGTTCATATACGAATAAATTATATGTTTTATATTTTAAATAATTAACTTTTAATTAAAACTAATCAACACTTATCAATTTTAACTAATAAATACGGTGTCTTAATCTCCTTTTGTTTCGTTAGAACCCGATTGGATAGTTTAAGCACTGGTATACATTTATACAAGCTGCACGGCACGGTTTTAAAGATCCAGTAATAATACTAATCAACCTAACATATATGTTATCACTAATTCAACATACGTTTAATAATAGGGGTTAGCAACTTAGTTTAATTCAGTACACTACTAACTTACTACTAACTGGTTATCGTATACGTTTTAACAAATCAGCGTATTAAACAAATTTGGTCTGTGCATAACTAGAAAGTGGTCCGTATTATTTAAACCGTACTGTACTAACACAATGGACGCCTGCAAAAAAATCCACCCTTTTGCATATAGGATTAAGGTAGAATGGTAAGTTATATTAATTACTTAAACTTTGTTACTTTAAACGGGAACCTTACCCATATATGTATCTTGGCCAAATGTCCTTAGTGTGTAACCCATGATTTCCGTCCTCACCCTTTCAACGCAGTAGCCTTTCCACCGGTTCAATCCTTCTCTCTTTTTTTTCTTTTTTTTTTCCGTTGGCCCAAGGCCTGCTCCTTAAAAATACAGCCCACCCCATCGATCAGTACACAAACCCGCACCACTTCTTCTTCTTCCCAACTACCATGAACGCACCGTTCCCATTTGCTGTACAAACCCATCGTGACACCCCCGTATACAACTCTCCCTTATCTTCTTCTCGCTACCTTCAGGTTTTCCATGCAACGTCCCCCTTTTTTTTCACTCCTTTATGTTTTCAATTCGTTCCCCTTCCTCCTTGCAATTCATCCCATTCTTCACAGCATTGTCTTCTACCAGGCACTACACGTGTGAACTTGACCCATCCCCTCTTACTTCAAGTTGAACCCAACTGCCACCTCCTCATGCCAACAATCCGCGCCATGCACCACGTCCATGTTGCTCCTCATCCAACCGTACTTTTCCACCAAAACCATCCCACCGCCTTCTTGCTCCACTGCGCAGTTCAGATGTCACCATTTTCATTGTTTAGTTGCACTAGCTAACGCGCCCCTTTTTTTTTTCGGTGCGGTATGGATCTGAAGGCAGAAAAAATGGTGGAGTATCTTCTTTATTTAAAGGAGATAATGCCTTGATGAGCACGGTGTTGGAAATCAGTTTTTTTATTCGGTTACTTGATGTGCACGGGGTGTGAAAGTGTGGTAGGCAAGGCACCGTTTCCTTGGGTAGCACGGTTGGGAATAATTTGGGAAGCGTGACTCACAGAAGAGAAAAAGAGCTACAGTAAAGAAAATAATGGATGGAAATATTATATTATATGTACAAAACTTCGCCGTAGAGAAATCGTAGTAAAAATCACTACATACGATCTTCGTTTTCGACAAAATAAGCTAATCCTAACATAAAAATATATTCCGGACCCAATGGGACAGGTTTCGTCGAATTCCGACACCATTTGCGAAAATCCCTTAGAAAATATCGATGAAAAACACCGAGCAATAATTCCTAACAATTCCAGAAAAAATCCTAAAAATATGAGGCCTTGACGTTTCACTAGACCTCTTCTAAGGTTTCGTATGAAACTTGTTTCGTTGAATTCTGAGTCCGTTTGACCAGTTAACCATTCAGTTTAGTTTGTTTTAAGTTAAAAACATAGCGTACCCCACTATGAAATATTCTGTTCACGTAGGGACTGTTATGGACAGAAACAAAAATACCATTTAAATGAGTGATGTGCTCTGGTCCCAAAAATATAATAATACCGGTAGTTTGACTCATATTGTGAAACCCCAAAATGTTGATTACAGGGTGCAAAATACTCCACATGAAAAGTTGCTTATTAAATTAATTAAAAATTACCATAAAATTCTAAAAATTAAATTATCACTACGCCTCAAAAGAACCTCGTCCAAATTCGAAACTGGTATGCAATTATATCTAATAACCCGTTACGGTCGATGGACGATTCTACAGCGACTATTTTAAAATTTGATTCGGCCATAACTATCACACTTTAACACGAAATCTTGATTTTTCTCTTTCATATGAAAATTATCATCGATATGGTTCCAACGTTTCTTGTTTCACAGAAATCTGACTTATATCGGATCCTGTATATTCGGTTGAAGTTCAAAACTTCATTTCACGAACTGCACGCCATTTTCAAGCTCGATTTATATTATAAATAAATTAACGTTAAAATTTCACTACATAAACGAATATATATTTTAAATCCTTTTAAAATTCCAAATAAATATTTAAGATAATAAATTAAATTAAATATTTGACTGCCAAAAATACGGGACATTACATTCTTCCCCCCTTAAAATAATTTCGTCCTCGAAATTGCTAAGGTAAGAAAGAACATTACAAACCCATTAATTTTCAAATCCAATTTTATTATGAATCGAAAATCAATTCAATATTGTATATAAATATTTTCAAAAATATTGAAAATATCCTAACAACTTAAATTTCCGAAAATTTTCGCCAGCACCTCCTCTATACGGTTCAATCGGTACAACTCCAACTTGCCTTTCTAGGCCTTCTCCAATCCAAAAGAAAATAAAACAGCCAAGCGGCTTGCCACATAGGCTCATAAATCACCAAACCCATATAAAAATAAACGTGTACCTTTTTTTGGGCATATCATTATATCCTTTCCATCTGCTATCCTGTCAGCATATACAAATGCATTCTCCAACCAAAATTCCAAATTTTATCTTCAAAACCAAATTCTTCACGTGTCCAAGCCAAATTCCATTCTTGACTCAATTTCCATCCATCATCCATTTCAACTCTTAACTTACCAGTCCAATACCATTTCAGATTCCTGTCTCCCAGTTCAAATCTGATTCTGCTCGATATATTATCTCCCGATTCAATTTCTAGTTAATTGGTTTCAATTCAATTCATATTTGCTTTCACAAATTTCTACTAAATTTGCCTTTGTTCAAACAATTTCCCCTGGGAGTTTTAAACAGTTCAGTTCTTTCAAAAATCAAACATTTCTTTCCAGGATTCAAAACAAGATTTTTGGTAGTAATCCGTCACTTAGAACTCGAAAATGAACACCGATAATGGCGCGCACATCATCGGAATCTATTTTCCAGCTATCGAAGTGAGTTCTATACTATATCATCTTCAAAACCATTTCTAAACACTTCCATTTTGAAATCAGTTCAAAATATAATTCACGATGCTTGTAAACAATTTAAAATTCCCCAGGATTTTAAAATTCTCGTATATTCAATTCAAATCCCTTTATGAACACTTTTCCCAGTTTTCAGCATTTTAATTCTAGTTCTAATTTAATTCAGATTCAATTAGTCTGCTTTTATATTATACGAATTTGAATTGGTTATTTATATAACCATTTCAATTATAATCAACCGACACAACCAATATATTATAATATTTCCCAATATATATTTTCTTTATATCAAAATATAATTTGGGTAAAATTATTTCATTTACCCTCTTTCAAAACATACTATGTCGGTTTATCATACTTGAGTGTTTAGAAACCCCTATCGACACAGTGGATCAAACTGATCGACCAGAATTCACAAACAACCCAACCCGATAAATCTCCACAATATAAAACAATTTTTTTTATAAAATCTACAAATACGTTCACTCATATATATATACTCAAACTCAATCTAGGGTATTGCTAACCCCATCTCTACTGAGTCACGCCACAGAGCCAAGGTAATCACTTAACCTTCAGCTCTGATACCACTGTAACGAACTGGGGTTTTCGACTCCGAAAATCAACATCAAACTACCGTGTTGACCATTCAGACATCGAACATTCCAGATCATTAATAGAAAGAAGTTAGAGGGTGAGAATAGATAAGGTAGAAACATTGAATAGAAGAAGAAGAAGAAACACAACACAGAGTCTCACATCGCAGCGGAATAAAATATAATACAGAAATAATCTTTATTTAAAGCTTTAAAATACTTACAGTATTAGAGTACATCATACCATGGGATAGTTATAATAGCCTGTTCCCATATACAACACACAGCGGAATAGTAGTAATATCATACGTCCGAACAACTCCAGCTCATCTCTTCATAGCAGTCGATAACCTGAACCTGTACAACCCGGTCTAACCCGAGCATTTACAAAACACCGGGTCAGTCTGGTGAACCAGAGTGAGATAAACTCGCACAGTAATAAGGGTGAACCATCCAATCATGATTTTAAAGTTCAAAACCTTTCCAAAAGAAAAGGATAATCGTAAGACCAAATCCACACATAAACACGGACAGTTTTTACCTTACGATAACCCAAAACAGTTTTGAAACCAATATCTTTTCTGATATTATAATAATGTCTAAGTACAAGTAAATAACAATATAGTGGAACGCTTGCATCTCACGCTCCACATATATAGTATACAAATAAAAATTGCGGGCGCTTATTGGAGATTGGATTCCAACTTGACAAGGTATGGGTCCACCTTCCGATAGTATATCTCTAGAGACGAATACACTGGGTTCAACAAGAACGTCTTGCAACCCGGCCCTCACATGACCGACCCCTCATTTCGCTTGAGAGTATCGAATGTATATCACCGACGGTTGGGATCAGCAACCGTCTCCCGAAAAGGGACAGCATCGAAACATAGATTTAAGAAGCAAATAGGCTTTTCTCTAGATAGGTGATCATACACCCTAATGGGAGCGACCCACATAGCCATGCTGCCTGCCCGATTTTTGTCATTTCCCAGTTGATGAGGCTTGAGGCTAGAATTTACCTTTGAACATCTGGTCGTCATTCACTTTGAATGCCACATCGTCAGATCCGTCAGATATCACTAATTGACGTCCCCAAAAATACTCTAGCAGCAGCTAAGAGTTTGGCAATTCTCCGCCAACAACTATAGTACGTTTGAAGAAATCAACGTACGTGATCCTTTGGAAATACTCTGTCAGACACTCATGCATACACGTCACCCAGGAACAGGATGAACCGAAGGCACTCTCCTACTGCATCCATATAGGAATCACCCCATGGATCAGTAGCGAGAAGTCCTTGTAACCCGTAGATTTCAACTACGACAGAATCACAGTTTATCTCTGCTTGCCAGGCAGAGAATATTAGTGGTTCTTCCATTTATGAAAATCCACGGTCTTCAATGCTCCAACTCGATCATCTGCTGAGATCTTCACGTATTTGTTGGTCGGAATGGTTTTCGAATAAATTCGATCCCGGTCTTTCCATACCAACAATCGTATTGGGCAGATTTGATAGTCGGAGTTTTAACTATCAAAATATACAGTGTTTCAATCATGACACTCCAATGAGTTCACTGGTTCAGTATTCAGCATCATTTAGCCTTTAACAAACTGATTTGCTTTTGTTAAATTAAAAACTTCTAATTCTTTAAATATTCAAAAATACGATATTTGAATACTTCTAATTCGATTTAACTCTAATCGATTAACTCTAATTGATTAACTAATACTCGACTTAAATCCATTCGCTTGACCCTAGATCGCAGCGATCACAATGGTTACGCCTGATTCCCTCAGGAAACATCTGACCGCCGTAGGCTATCTGCAGCCCTGCGAATTACGCTAGCAGTCGTACGAAATGGCAACTTAGCCGAATAATCATGTTTGGCTAATTCTATCTCGAATAACTTTATTCAATTTCCCATTTAAATCTTCCTTCCAATCATCTTTTAAATTCGGAAATCCATTAGTTTTAACAAAGAAATTTATAGCACATATGTTATAACAATAGCGTTATAATTACTATTTAGATTTACAAACAACAGCACTATAATCGCTGTTTAGATCACAAAAACATTTACTATAGCAACAGCGCTAAAATCGCTATTTAGATTTACAAAACATATATTATAACTATAGCGCTAAAATCGCTGTTTACAAAACACTTATTAAAGTTTAACCATTCATCTCATTTCTTATGCTCATAATTGTAGATCTGATTAACATCAGAACAAATCGAAGTCTTAAATAAATAAAATATTTATTTTTCTTTGTAAACCTTTATTCAAGTAATATATTCAAAATCCAAGTCCAGTTATAAAGTAAATTTTATAACTTCATCTTTATCGATTCACCTGACGGTGAATCAATATTTATAACACGATTGATTTCATAGGCCATACGCTGCCAAATACCCAACCAATATTACCCATTGGTTTAAACACACACAGGTTGAATGTTCAGTCAAAAATCAACAATCAAATCAATCACCCCAAACAGGACAATTCATATGTGATAATATGAAACAAACAATATTTTTGAGGAATCCGGTTGGATCCCTCCAACCTGTTCTTCCCTGTATTCAAAACGGTTATCACAAACAGGATCATTTAGTTTCATTTAACCGATAACAATAAATGACGGCCATCAATCAATTCACAAACCATGCAACCAATTTAACAATTTCAACACGTTCATTTTATAAACGTGACCAACCAAGGTGAGTCACCTTTATTGGAACCAATCGTTAAAAATAACGATTTGGTATTTTCACTGAAATTAAACACAGTTTAATTTCATCAGTTTTAATCAACAACAAGTGTATAACTAGCAAACAGGCAACCATCAGCAAGCAGAGCACACAAAATAAAAAACCCAATTTATATAAAATATAAATGGGAAAACTGAGTGAGTTTAACTCACCTTGATCTGATCTGACGTTGAACGTTAGTTCAGTTGATTCCCATACGTCCAAACCAGCTCCGAACGGTTAGGTCCGTCGATACGGACCCCGGCAGTGTTTGTTTTGTTTCACTCTGTTCATATACGAATAAATTATATGTTTTATATTTTAAATAATTAACTTTTAATTAAAACTAATCAACACTTATCAATTTTAACTAATAAATACGGTGTCTTAATCTCCTTTTGTTTCGTTAGAACCCGATTGGATAGTTTAAGCACTGGTATACATTTATACAAGCTGCACGGCACGGTTTTAAAGATCCAGTTATAATACTAATCAACCTAACATATATGTTATCACTAATTCAACATACGTTTAATCATAGGGGTTAGCAACTTAGTTTAATTCAGTACACTACTAACTTACTACTAACTGGTTATCGTATACGTTTTAACAAATCAGCGTATTAAACAAATTTGGTCTGTGCATAACTAGAAAGTGGTCCGTATTATTTAAACCGTACTGTACTAACACAATGGACGCCTGCAAAAAAATCCACCCTTTTGCATATAGGATTAAGGTAGAATGGTAAGTTATATTAATTACTTAAACTTTGTTACTTTAAACGGGAACCTTACCCATATATGTATCTTGGCCAAATGACCTTAGTGTGTAACCCATGATTTCCGTCCTCACCCTTTCAACGCAGTAGCCTTTCCACCGGTTCAATCCTTCTCTCTTTTTTTCTTTTTTTTTCCGTTGGCCCAAGGCCTGCTCCTTAAAAATACAGCCCACCCCATCGATCAGTACACAAACCCGCACCACTTCTTCTTCTTCCCAACTACCATGATCGCACCGTTCCCATTTGCTGTACAAACCCATCGTGACACCCCCATATACAACTCTCCCTTATCTTCTTCTCGCTACCTTCAGGTTTTCCATGCAACGTCCCCCTTTTTTTTTCACTCCTTTACGTTTTCAATTCGTTCCCCTTCCTCCTTGCAATTCATCCCATTCTTCACAGCATTGTCTTCTACCAGGCACTACACGTGTGAACTTGACCCATCCCCTCTTACTTCAAGTTGAACCCAACTGCCACCTCCTCATGCCAACAATCCGCGCCATGCACCACGTCCATGTTGCTCCTCATCCAACCGTACTTTTCCACCAAAACCATCCCACCGCCTTCTTGCTCCACTGCGCAGTTCGGATGTCACCATTTTCATTGTTTAGTTGCACTAGCTAACGCGCCCCTTTTTTTTTTTTCCGGTGCGGTATGGATCTGAAGGCAGAAAAAATGGTGGAGTATCTTCTTTATTTAAAGGAGATAATGCCTTGATGAGCACGGTGTTGGAAATCAGTTTTTTTATTCGGTTACTTGATGTGCACGGGGTGTGAAAGTGTGGTAGGCAAGGCACCGTTTCCTTGGGTAGCACGGTTGGGAATAATTTGGGAAGCGTGACTCACAGAAGAGAAAAAGAGCTACAGTAAAGAAAATAATGGATGGAAATATTATATTATATGTACAAAACTTCGCCGTAGAGAAATCGTAGTAAAAATCACTACATACGATCTTCGTTTTCGACAAAATAAGCTAATCCTAACATAAAAATATATTCCGGACCCAATGGGACAGGTTTCGTCGAATTCCGACACCGTTTGCGAAAATCCCTTAGAAAATATCGATGAAAAACACCGAGCAATAATTCCTAACAATTCCAGAAAAAATCCTAAAAATATGAGGCCTTGACGTTTCACTAGACCTCTTCTAAGGTTTCGTATGAAACTTGTTTCGTTGAATTCTGAGTCCGTTTGACCAGTTAACCATTCAGTTTAGTTTGTTTTAAGTTAAAAACATAGCGTACCCCACTATGAAATATTCTGTTCACGTAGGGACTGTTATGGACAGAAACAAAAATACCATTTAAATGAGTGATGTGCTCTGGTCCCAAAAATATAATAATACCGGTAGTTTGACTCATATTGTGAAACCCCAAAATGTTGATTACAGGGTGCAAAATACTCCACATGAAAAGTTGCTTATTAAATTAATTAAAAATTACCATAAAATTCTAAAAATTAAATTATCACTACGCCTCAAAAGAACCTCGTCCAAATTCGAAACTGGTATGCAATTATATCTAATAACCCGTTACGGTCGATGGACGATTCTACAGCGACTATTTTAAAATTTGATTCGGCCATAACTATCACACTTTAACACGAAATCTTGATTTTTCTCTTTCATATGAAAATTATCATCGATATGGTTCCAACGTTTCTTGTTTCACAGAAATCTGACTTATATCGGATCCTGTATATTCGGTTGAAGTTCAAAACTTCATTTCACGAACTGCACGCCATTTTCAAGCTCGATTTATATTATAAATAAATTAACGTTAAAATTTCACTACATAAACGAATATATATTTTAAATCCTTTTAAAATTCCAAATAAATATTTAAGATAATAAATTAAATTAAATATTTGACTGCCAAAAATACGGGACATTACACTTGGAAGGTTACATTTGTTCAACTAGTCGGAAAAAAAAATCACTCGAAACATTTCTATTTAAAATACCATCACGCTTCCGCTACGCACTCTGATTAAGCATGTTCCACTAGTATTGTTCTACAAACCAATCCCAAAACCTTGACTTTGCATTTATACATATCGTCCTTACATTAAACTCCCTCTTAATAGTTCTAACATATCGAAGTAGTTCAAGTATCCCTTGACGTCTTAGCTGGAGTCATATAGTCATCCCACTTTCGAAACTCGAAAATAAACGTCTGATGATGTGGCCATCATCATCAGAATTATCCTCCAGCGACTAGAATGAGATTCCATATCTATCTAGTACATCTACGATTTCATATATACGTTAGCTAGGTGTAACACCCCACTCCCGCTATGATCACTCACTAAGGGAATGCCATAGCATCGGTGGAGTATTTTAGTGAATATAGAACAGAAAAATTACAACAAGACAGATATAAATAGTACTTGAAATTTTAAAACATCATCTCATAACAGCGGAAGTAAAACATGTCTGGTTACATCATAAAACCACAATAAAGGTCAAGTACAATATCCATCAAAATAAAGAAGTACATAATCCCACTCTCATACAATAGCCAAACAAAAGAAAAGATAACTGGATAACTGGAGCTTTACATCTATCCAAGCTCCTAAAGACTGGAACAGCAATCCGATCAAGCTCCACTACTGCTAGGATCCACCGTAGGACCTGAGGGTTGGGAAAAAGATAAAAACAACAGGGTCAGACATAAGTCTGAGCGAGTCCTATAACTTTAACAATACAATCGTTAAAGTAACCAGAGAAGACATAAACTGATATACGGTAACATATAGGGATGAATGGCTACCCTAAGCAGTCAACTAAACGAAGATAAAGGATAAAGACGCATCTACCCTCCCTAAGGTAAATTACTAAACTGCACCACACCAGTCGTTCCTAACTTAAAGGTTGATCCCACCCAAGGACTTATAAAATTTACTAATTAGTACCTGCGTACCCCTAGGTGACCAAGTAGGCGCCACGGGGCCCTACAATCCACTAGGTGTACACACTACTTCCCATTCGATCGGCTCCCTAACGTAGATACCCGTGCTGGCCCCACCGTGGGATGTATCATTCCCCAATGTGGCAACCTGATGAAACTAAAGGTGCACGGCTTATATCTACTCGATGCAACAACGGCTTACCTACCAGCCCGGGCCCACTCACGCATATGAAGCCCGTTGGACTTGCGTTGCCACCGCTAACCCGTTTGCCTCTTACAGTCAAGCCCAGTATGCGTGTCCCGTCCTCGACATGGGTCGAGCCCACAAAGATACGTATGGGTTACTGGTTGAAATGGGCCTCCACAAGCTACCCACCTAAGCTTGTCCCTTTTTCTAGTATATCCCACTTAACCCTTTAATCATGTTTTAATTACATGTTCTATTTTGGTTAAGTATTCTAATCGTATTTTCTATTGCCACCCAAGGCAACCACTAGATTTTCTCATGCCACCCGAGGCACCCACTTAACCCCTCATGTCCCTCTACATGCTAATGTGGTTAAGTGTTTCTTAATTAATTAATTAAGAACGTAACCTTTGTAAAGACCTCTCACATTAGACTGTCTTTTATGACCGCTGGTTAAGCCGGTTGGGTCCGGGCAGCCTTATGTCATAACAGAGTCTAACCTCGTGTCTTTACATTAATTACGTATTTAGTTTGTGCCTAAGACCTCTCACATTGGGCTAACATTTGTAGCAACTGGTTAAGCCGGTTGGGTCCGGGCAGTTTTACGCTACAACTGAGTCCAACCTCGTGTCTTAGTCAATTAATTACACCTAATTAATCACCCTCATAATTTTATATTAATTATCCCTAATTAATCAAGTTTTCTTAACATGGGTAGACCTAACTTAATAGGTAAATTCCCATGGGGTAGACCTAACTCAATAGGTAAATTCCCAACACATAGTATGGGTACACCTAACCAAATAGGCAAATTCCCATACTATGTTTATTTATTTTGTGTTATGCATAATTATATTAATTTCACACAATCTTATTAACTTATGCATTTAATTACCCCATCGTTCCCACGTAATTTCGTTCATGATATAACACATATAAAAGGTGTCAACTTGCATATGAATGAACATGTTTCAAAGGTGCCATCTTGCATATTAACAAACACATAACTTGCATATGAACTTGCATAACATGTCACATAACTTGCATATAATATGTCACATAACTTACATATTCATTTTGCATAACAAACTTGCATATTAGCTTATAGACTTGCATAATGTGTCATCATGAACTTGCATATTAATAAACATGTAACTTGCATATTTACATACATGTAACTCGCATATTAACAAACATGTAACTTGCATATAAAGAAACATGTAACTTGCATATTTACATACATGTAACTTGCATATTAACAAACATGTAACTTGCATATTAACAAACATGTAACTTGCATATTTACATACATGTAACTTGCATATTAACAAACATGTAACTTGCATATTAACAAACATGTAACTTGCATAGCATATTACAATGAACTTGCATAACATGCATATGATTACATAGCCCACAACTTGCATATTTAGCATCATGCAAACATAACATACATCATATTAAACTTGCATAAGCTTACATACTCAACATGCATAAACATAAGATTAATGCTAACATCATATCATATGATTCAAAGCTCATTAACCCACATACAAAACCATAAATCTCATCACATCTCATCTAATTAGTTTACCAAAAGATCATCAAAGTGATAGAAACTCACAACTAGCAACTTTGAACACCAAATGAAGAAGATTAAGATGCTAAGAAGGGATTAGAAGTTGATTAGAGAATGATTAGTATGCAACCCTCTTCATAAAATTAGTGGAGGCCATGAGAGCTAGCATTTTGCCATAGTTTAGTCACTAGGTTTAATTATGAATGAATTAGGGTAGGTTAGGGTCTTATTTATAGATTAGGCAAGTGTTTTAGGCCATAGGATTAACCCTAGATTCAATCCAAGCCATCAAAGCATGTCTTGGGGAAGAAGTCAAGTGTAGGAACCATCTAGGGCCTTTAGATTAAAGATGGACCATGAGAACCATTCAAATGCAAAATCTGCACTTGAGCGAATCGGCCCACGGGTTGACAGCCAAACACCCTGGATTAACCCCTAGTCGACCCAGCGGGCTCGGGTCGACTTCAAAAATCGGCCGATTCGGTTATTCCCCTCTCCCAATTCGCTGTTTTGAGCATTTTTGCATATTTATTTATTAAATTTTCAATTATATATATATATATATATCAATATATATATATATATATATATATATCTACACAACCCATTTCACTTAATTAAGTATACTTTAATTTGGGAATTTTCGTGAAACTTCGCGAGGCCATATCTTGGTCATACGGACTCCGATTTTCGAAAACTCGGACTCTATTTCGCGTATTTTTCCGAGACGAACACAATGGCATAGCCCGTTTCCCTTGATTCCCATTTTAGAATTAAATTCTGCCTCGATTTATGTTATTACAGGTTATTGAAAATACGGGTTGTTACATTCTCCCCTCCTTAAAGGATTTCGTCCCCGAAATCTTCAAGTTAGGAAGAACGTATCCTACCATCCAATCATCCATCTACTCAAAGCATCATCCACGAGCAATCATTGTCCTTACAAGATTCTAAATGCTGGATGGATATATGCAAAAGTGTGTGTATATGTACTTACCTAATGCGAAAATCAGGCGGTTACTGATACAGTAAACCTCCTTAATGCAAACCATGATAGTGCCATGCATCCAATATGTATGCGAAACCCTATTGACACATACAAATTTCTACATGCGTGCACAACCATACACAAAAATGCATCATCCATATGATAACACAGCCATGATACATCCATCAATCTAACTACCACATCCATTTATGCAATATGCAACATGAAGTGACTGAGCCGATCTAGTGCCTAATGTGTGTGTATATGCATCCACGAGCAACCACTAGCAAACAATTGCATCCATATGCATCCATCAACCATAACATGTTTCAAACACATGTTTCAACCATAGGTTTTACCCTATCTAAAGGTCATAGGTATTAGCGAGAGGATATACTAAAGATAAGATAAGTACTAGACAAGCAATAAAGGAGAAGTTAAAAGACATACTCTCAAAAAGAAATGGATACAAAGAACGCATCTTTGCTTCCGTCTCCCAAGTAGCATTGCTTTCGTCATCTCCCCATTGCACTTTAACTAGCTGAACTTCTCTGTTCCTCAACTTCCTAGTTTCTGACCCAAGGATGCGAGTAGGAGCTCGTCGAATCGTCGCATCACGCTCTACCTCTACATCTCTAAGCAAGCTCGGCTCTACCACCTCCGCGGTCTCATGTAAGCACTTCCTCAAATGTGATACATGGAATACATCATGAACACCACTAAGTCTGTCGGGCAACTCCACCCTATATGCCATCAGTCCAATCCTTTCCTTAATAGGAAACGGCCCAACAAATCTCGGTGCTAACTTCCCTACGGACCCAAAGCGAACAACATTTCTCAATGGAGATACTTTGACAAAAACCATGTCCCCAACCTCAAACTCAAGATCCGTCCTTCTCCGATCCGCATAAGATTTCTGTCTATCTTGCGCTGCTTTCATCCTTTTTCGAATTAAATCAATCTTCTCTGAAGTCTCTCTAACCATATCCGGCCCAAGCAAGATCTTATCCGTAGATTCCCACCAACATGTAGGAGATCGACAAGGCCTTCCATAAAGAGCTTCGAAAGGAGCCATACCAATACTGGACTGAAAGCTGTTATTATATGCGAACTCCACCAAAGGAAGATGTTCTTCCCATGTACCTCCAAAATCCAAGATACAAAGCCTCAAAAGATCTTCTAAGATACGGTTCACCCTCTCGGTCTGACCGTCCGTCTGAGGATGATATGCGGTGCTCAAACACAACTGAGTCCCTACCGCCTCTTGCAAACTTCTCCAAAACTCACTAGTGAAAATAGGATCTCGATCACTCACAATGCTGGATGGTACGCCATGCAATCTAACAATCTCTCTAACATAGACTGAAGCAAGCCATGGAGCGGTCCTCTTACTCTTTACGGGTATAAAATGGGCACTCTTGGTAAGTCTGTCTACCACAACCCAAATTCCCGTATTGCCCTTCCTCGATCTCGGTAACCCGTCGATGAAATCCATCGAGACACTATCCCACTTCCACTGTGGAACTTCCAATGGGTGTAGCAACCCACCGGGTTTCCTTTGCTCCACTTTAACTTGTTGGCACACTAAGCATCTAGCCACATACTCGGCCACATCTTTCTTCATACCGGCCCAGAAGAAAACTCTCTTCATGTCTTGGTACATTTTGTTTCCACCGGGATGAATAGTCATTCTTGAACGATGTGCATCATCCAAAATAGCCTTCTTCAAACCCTCATCTTGCGGTACACAAAGTCTACCGTCTCTATGCAACCATCCCTTATCATCTATGGTGTATCTACCCAAATGGCTGGACGACTCCCCTCTTATAAGCTTCTCTACCAACACAACCAACTGTGGGTCGTCTCGCTGAGCCTCGCCAATCCGTCTCAAAAGAGTAGGTCTAACCTCCAAGGATGCCAACAAACCAGGTACAAAATCAACAGAAGGTCTGAAGTCAAACAAAGAAAGAAACTCCAAGCTTCGTCGTTCCACGAACAATGGACTCAAAGATAGCCTTTTTCTACTTAAGGCGTCTGCCACCACGTTACCCTTACCAGGGGTATACGCTATCTCGAAATCATAGGATGCTAAGAACTCCATCCACCTTTGCTGTCTTAAGTTTAAATCCTTCTGAGAGAATAAGTACTTCAATGATTTATGGTCGGTGAACAACTCGAATCTCTCACCAAGAAGATAATGGCGCCAAGACTTAAGTGCGAAAACAATCGCGGCCAACTCTAGATCATGGGTAGGGTAATTCTTCTCATGCACTCTCAATTGTCTCCCTCCATAGGCTATTACCCTTCCCTCCTGCATCAAGACTGCGCCTAATCCTGTTCCACAAGCATCGGTATAAACAACAAACGGCTTACTCCCATCTGGAAGCACTAAAACTGGAGCGGTGGTCAAAGCTCTCTTTAACCGTCGGAAAGCATCATCACAATCTACATCCCATGAGAAAACCAGATTCTTCTTCGTCAAGCGGGTTAATGGGGCTGATATCTTCGCGAAGTCTTTGATGAACTTCCTATAATATCCTGCCAACCCCAAGAAACTTCTTACCTCGGTAGCATTTCTAGGAACTTTCCAATCCTGGATAGATACTATCTTTGCGGGATCCACAGCTATCCCTTCCTTAGAGACCACATGCCCTAAGAATCGCACTTCTCTTCTCCAAAAATGGCATTTAGAGAATTTAGCTTTAAGACTATGCGCTCGAAGAGTCTCCAACACTTCCTTGAGATGTAAGGCATGCTCTTCTTCATTCTTGGAAAAGACCAAGATGTCATCCACAAAAACTACTACAAACTTATTCAGATACTCTCTGAACACTCTACTCATGAGATCAACAAAGTATGCGGGGGCGTTTGTCAACCCAAATGGCATCACTAGCCACTCATAAAAACCATCCGGAGTC
Organism: Allium sativum; assembly: GCA_030737875.1. Taxonomy (NCBI): domain Eukaryota; kingdom Viridiplantae; phylum Streptophyta; class Magnoliopsida; order Asparagales; family Amaryllidaceae; genus Allium; species Allium sativum. The sequence goes on from CM060926.1 coordinate 696,359,936, forward strand.
CGGAAAGCAGTCTTCTCTATACTGTCCTCCGCCACTCTTAACTGATGAAACCCTGTAGCTAAGTCCATCTGCGAAAATACTGACGCGCCAACCAACTGATCAAAGAGATCATCTATCCTCGGTAATGGGTGTCTATTCTTCTTCGTGAGCTTATTAAGTTCCCTATAATCCACACAAAGTCTGAGGGACCCATCCGCCTTCGTGGCAAACACTACTGGAGCTCCCCACTCCGATATACTTCGCCTTATGAACCCCTTCTCAAGCAACTCCCCTACTTGCTTATGAAGTTCTCTTCTCTCACGAGGAGCCATGTGGCGTACTGGCAAAGACACTGGTTTGGCATTATCCACCAAATAAATTCGGAAATCTATCTCCCGCTTCGGAGGCAAACCCTTTACTTCTTCAAACACATCCGGATATTCCCGGACTACTCTGACAGAACACAAACTTTCGACCGAAGCATCGAGCGATTCAAGATAACTTAGCAAAACAGATTCCATGGGATTGCAAGAGATCTCGAGAGTGTTACCCAAGCGGGTCATGAGCCTGACAACTCTCCTTTCGCAATCAAGAACGGCACCATTACTGGATAACCAGTCCATGCCCAAGATCAACCCATAGCCCGTGAAGCCCAATACAAAAGCATCACATCTAAACTCAACGCTAAGTATAGAAATCTTCAAACCCAAACATATCATAGACAGATATATGGAGCCCCCAATTGGGTTTGAGACAACCAAGGGATCATCAACTAGACTGGTGTCTAAGTGCAGTGACTCAACTAACGATGATGAGATAAAAGAATGCGATGCGCCAGAGTCAAACAAAGTACGAACTGGATGATCAAACAGAAAAACCAGACTTTCAACGGAAATAGTTCTACCTCTCTGCTGAATCGGTGGAACTGAGAGAACCTGAACTTGCCCCCCTGACTGAGGTGGTGCTATAAGAGCTTGCACCTGGCCTCCTGAGGTAGACCCCGTCTTCTGCCCCTTCTTTGGGCAGTTTTTCACAAGATGCCCTGCTTCACCACAATGAAAGCAACCGGTCTTCTTCTTTTTGCGACAATCCTTACTGAGGTGTCCTGGTGTTCCACAATTGAAGCACTTCTTCTTCGTCTTCTTTTTGTCACCATTGCCTTTTCCGCCCTTGCCTTGTTGTTGCTGTTGCGGTTTCTTCTGATCCCCCTTTTTCTCTGGTGCCTTAGAATTCTTATCATCCTCATGCATAAGTGCCATGTAGACAAGCTTCTCAAAAGTGGCCCCCATAGGAATGTGAGTCATAGCTATTCCTTGCAATGGTTCGTTCAAGCCTCTAACGAACCTCAAAGCCTTCTTCTCCGGTGTATTCACCAACTCTATGCCAAACCTTGCTAATTGATTGAATTTGTTGACATATTCTTTCACCGTGAGATTCCCTTGCTTCAAATTCAAGAACTTCTCCATAAACAGATTCTCTTCCGCCCTTGAGAGAAACTTAGCCCCAAACCTTTGCTTAAAATCTGCCCAAGAGTCAACAGGGCGTTCTCCATTAGTGACCTCCCACCAGAATGAGGCCTCTCCCTTCATTAACCAAGCCGCCAACTTGACTTTCTTTCCCTCTTCCACTTCAAAGATATCTAGCAACTCTTCCACTTCCTTAAGCCAATCTCTAGCCTCTACGAAAGTCTCTGAACCAAGAAAAGGTTTTCCTCCTATAGCCTTGAACTCCTTGCAAACCTTAGCAAAATTATCCACTCTAGGCTGAGGAGGAGGAGCGGTTGTCTCTGGTGTAGTAGCATTGGCCGGACCCGCAGCCGCGGCCCTAGCCTCTTGCAACCTCCTATACCATAGTGGTATAACTAAACCCTCCGGGATGTTAAGATCTTCAGCCATGCTGAAACGAAAGAGGAAAGATTCAAAAAGGAGATTCCGAAAGATAAAGATATGGCTATTGGGGATTATGCTTTTCTTTTTCAAAAACTTTTTCTCTTAGAAGACATGCTTTTAAAAATACTTTCTTCGAAAATACTCTTAGAAAGTAGTTTTTCTCAAAAATTTTATCTGTTCTGGTAACCTGGCTCTGATACCACGTGTAACACCCCACTCCCGCTATGATCACTCACTAAGGGAATGCCATAGCATCGGTGGAGTATTTTAGTGAATATAGAACAGAAAAATTACAACAAGACAGATATAAATAGTACTTGAAATTTTAAAACATCATCTCATAACAGCGGAAGTAAAACATGTCTGGTTACATCATAAAACCACAATAAAGGTCAAGTACAATATCCATCAAAATAAAGAAGTACATAATCCCACTCTCATACAATAGCCAAACAAAAGAAAAGATAACTGGATAACTGGAGCTTTACATCTATCCAAGCTCCTAAAGACTGGAACAGCAATCCGATCAAGCTCCACTACTGCTAGGATCCACCGTAGGACCTGAGGGTTGGGAAAAAGATAAAAACAACAGGGTCAGACATAAGTCTGAGCGAGTCCTATAACTTTAACAATACAATCGTTAAAGTAACCAGAGAAGACATAAACTGATATACGGTAACATATAGGGATGAATGGCTACCCTAAGCAGTCAACTAAACGAAGATAAAGGATAAAGACGCATCTACCCTCCCTAAGGTAAATTACTAAACTGCACCACACCAGTCGTTCCTAACTTAAAGGTTGATCCCACCCAAGGACTTATAAAATTTACTAATTAGTACCTGCGTACCCCTAGGTGACCAAGTAGGCGCCACGGGGCCCTACAATCCACTAGGTGTACACACTACTTCCCATTCGATCGGCTCCCTAACGTAGATACCCGTGCTGGCCCCACCGTGGGATGTATCATTCCCCAATGTGGCAACCTGATGAAACTAAAGGTGCACGGCTTATATCTACTCGATGCAACAACGGCTTACCTACCAGCCCGGGCCCACTCACGCATATGAAGCCCGTTGGACTTGCGTTGCCACCGCTAACCCGTTTGCCTCTTACAGTCAAGCCCAGTATGCGTGTCCCGTCCTCGACATGGGTCGAGCCCACAAAGATACGTATGGGTTACTGGTTGAAATGGGCCTCCACAAGCTACCCACCTAAGCTTGTCCCTTTTTCTAGTATATCCCACTTAACCCTTTAATCATGTTTTAATTACATGTTCTATTTTGGTTAAGTATTCTAATCGTATTTTCTATTGCCACCCAAGGCAACCACTAGATTTTCTCATGCCACCCGAGGCACCCACTTAACCCCTCATGTCCCTCTACATGCTAATGTGGTTAAGTGTTTCTTAATTAATTAATTAAGAACGTAACCTTTGTAAAGACCTCTCACATTAGACTGTCTTTTATGACCGCTGGTTAAGCCGGTTGGGTCCGGGCAGCCTTATGTCATAACAGAGTCTAACCTCGTGTCTTTACATTAATTACGTATTTAGTTTGTGCCTAAGACCTCTCACATTGGGCTAACATTTGTAGCAACTGGTTAAGCCGGTTGGGTCCGGGCAGTTTTACGCTACAACTGAGTCCAACCTCGTGTCTTAGTCAATTAATTACACCTAATTAATCACCCTCATAATTTTATATTAATTATCCCTAATTAATCAAGTTTTCTTAACATGGGTAGACCTAACTTAATAGGTAAATTCCCATGGGGTAGACCTAACTCAATAGGTAAATTCCCAACACATAGTATGGGTACACCTAACCAAATAGGCAAATTCCCATACTATGTTTATTTATTTTGTGTTATGCATAATTATATTAATTTCACACAATCTTATTAACTTATGCATTTAATTACCCCATCGTTCCCACGTAATTTCGTTCATGATATAACACATATAAAAGGTGTCAACTTGCATATGAATGAACATGTTTCAAAGGTGCCATCTTGCATATTAACAAACACATAACTTGCATATGAACTTGCATAACATGTCACATAACTTGCATATAATATGTCACATAACTTACATATTCATTTTGCATAACAAACTTGCATATTAGCTTATAGACTTGCATAATGTGTCATCATGAACTTGCATATTAATAAACATGTAACTTGCATATTTACATACATGTAACTCGCATATTAACAAACATGTAACTTGCATATAAAGAAACATGTAACTTGCATATTTACATACATGTAACTTGCATATTAACAAACATGTAACTTGCATATTAACAAACATGTAACTTGCATATTTACATACATGTAACTTGCATATTAACAAACATGTAACTTGCATATTAACAAACATGTAACTTGCATAGCATATTACCATGAACTTGCATAACATGCATATGATTACATAGCCCACAACTTGCATATTTAGCATCATGCAAACATAACATACATCATATTAAACTTGCATAAGCTTACATACTCAACATGCATAAACATAAGATTAATGCTAACATCATATCATATGATTCAAAGCTCATTAACCCACATACAAAACCATAAATCTCATCACATCTCATCTAATTAGTTTACCAAAAGATCATCAAAGTGATAGAAACTCACAACTAGCAACTTTGAACACCAAATGAAGAAGATTAAGATGCTAAGAAGGGATTAGAAGTTGATTAGAGAGTGATTAGTATGCAACCCTCTTCATAAAATTAGTGGAGGCCATGAGAGCTAGCATTTTGCCATAGTTTAGTCACTAGGTTTAATTATGAATGAATTAGGGTAGGTTAGGGTCTTATTTATAGATTAGGCAAGTGTTTTAGGCCATAGGATTAACCCTAGATTCAATCCAAGCCATCAAAGCATGTCTTGGGGAAGAAGTCAAGTGTAGGAACCATCTAGGGCCTTTAGATTAAAGATGGACCATGAGAACCATTCAAATGCAAAATCTGCACTTGAGCGAATCGGCCCACGGGTTGACAGCCAAACACCCTGGATTAACCCCTAGTCGACCCAGCGGGCTCGGGTCGACTTCAAAAATCGGCCGATTCGGTTATTCCCCTCTCCCAATTCGCTGTTTTGAGCATTTTTGCATATTTATTTATTAAATTTTCAATTATATATATATATATATATCAATATATATATATATATATATATATCTACACAACCCATTTCACTTAATTAAGTATACTTTAATTTGGGAATTTTCGTGAAACTTCGCGAGGCCATATCTTGGTCATACGGACTCCGATTTTCGAAAACTCGGACTCTATTTCGCGTATTTTTCCGAGACGAACACAATGGCATAGCCCGTTTCCCTTGATTCCCATTTTAGAATTAAATTCTGCCTCGATTTATGTTATTACAGGTTATTGAAAATACGGGTTGTTACACTAGGCGTATATACAAAGTCCGTACATACTTGACAGTCCAACCTCGACGTCAATAAAATTCTCGCAACCATTTCCATTACACTTTAAATTCCTTCCAAATCAAAAATTTCTGAATTAACTACATCCTTATATGTATCTTTCATAAAGTTTGGAAGCTTTTATTTCAATTATCTTGAAATTTCAAATTTTCTTTCATTTTCCTTTATAATTTCCGAACACTCAGCGAACGACTTCGAGAACCTTCATCGTAAGGAGCCTAAAGAAGTTTTATTTTTGAAAATATTTCTTTAAAATACTCTATTTCCAAATATTCTTTTAAAATAATTTATTTTCGAAAATCCTTTCAAAAAAATATTTATTCTTCGAAATCCGCTGATTCTAGTGTCAATTCCATTTTAAACCAGATAAGCCAAGCTTTGCATGAACTAAAGCTCTGATACCACTTGTAACGACCTGGCATTTTGACCGGTTCTCGCCGGTAATTAAACCAACTCGAAACGATCAAAACGACAGATTGTTTTGGCTTATCCAATTTAAAACAGAACAGACGCAGAATCACAGAGTACAATAATTGCAGCGGAATAAAATTTTCTCATAAAAATATCAGAGTTGTATACATTTTGTACAGCGGAAGAAAATATATAAATAATGTATACATGAATTTTCTTTGAACAAAGTTACTTCTCTTTTGTCGAGCTTAGTGCATGCGAGCGTCTCCTCGTTTCACGTCCTCTCCAGTTTGCGAGCTGATATCTAAACCTGGAACACTTGGAGCCTGACTCGAGTGTCCCATGCAAAATACACAAAACACCCGAGTCAGGATTAAACTTATTTCAAGTTAGCACACTTCGATAAACACTAAATATAATTTGTTTAATTCAATAATATATTAAATGATTCGAGTATGTAACCATGTGAGCTGCTGAAATATGCATCCTAGAAGATTTGGAAATTTACACGCTACATTATGCAGATTGAAATAATACATGCGAGCGGATTGAATTCCAATAAGATGAACTGGACCACACATGCAGACTGCCGAATTAAACCAAACTAATGTATACAGATAGCTGGCTTAACTTAATACATGTAAATTAATGAGTTAAATCAATGCATACGCTAAGGCAACAAGATCCGTACTATATAGATAACAGGACAGCAGTGTTGAAAGCAACAATATGGAAAGTAAAATAACTTCCTCATTCAAGAAATTTCGAAATACAGTACCCAGTAACTTGCATATATCGCTTGACCAACCATTAACCAACAAATGTCCCTTATGTTTTCCATGCATACAGGTATGTGTGTTTAAACATTCAACTAATATGGTAACATGGTACACAATCCTTTATTAACCAGGTAAAATGAATCCCATAGGGTAGAATTACAAAATATGTTAAATCATGGAGATGCAGACTTATACACTTGCGAAGAGTGAGAAATAACGTGTCCTATATAGTATAGGGAGCTACAGCACAATCTTCACTCATTTAAACATAGTACAGTGCGCAGGGCCCTTCAGAAGACACCATTGCACTTAAATCTATATTTGCACTCTTGGTTTCCAAATGGTTCATCAAAAGGGTGATGGATTAAAAGGGAGTCAAACGTCTGTATTACCACCCAGTTTCAAATGAGCATATATATATATATATATATATATATATATATATATATATATGAAGCATACCCAACAGGGAACACCAAGTTAAAAAAAATGACTACATGTAGGAGAAGTCACAAATCGGTATATTCACAGTAAAACGGCTTGGAGCATGATGGTGCTGGTGTCAAAAGTTTACAGTCTTGTGTTCATGTAGCTTTTGGTCATAATAGTGTACAAGTTAGCATAGCCGGTATCGGTCCCAATTCATTTATTACGAAGTAGCATATTTTAAGGAAGCAAAGCTCAAGATAATGACTCAGTTTAAAGCCAACAGAACCCACGCCTATAGAATATGAACATGCAAGCCTAAAACTCAATGGAATGTGTGTGTATGTTATCAACCCAAATGTTCAAAACTGGAAGTAATAAATCATCCAGTAATATATATATCTGCTCCAAATACCCCAAATCCAACATTCAAATGTCTATGCATGTATCATTTTGCATGAACTCAGCAAGCTCCGGATACTAAGCATTTGGTTTACTGTAAATACCTATTATATCATTCTGTAGTACTCATTTTCTGTCAAACAAGAATGCATATGTAAATGAAACCGTATGCTATATATATTTACATATAAAACTCAAAAAGCAAAAGCCATAAAGGTTCACACTTTCAGTTTCTCATCTACAGCTTACTTGACAGCAAAGATCTAACACTATACTCATAAAAATTGAAATTTGCCTCATGTAACACATGCAGACTTTGACCATAGCCTGACATATACTTATAGCCCAACGATTAAATTTGAAACGAATCATAGTTCACTATTTCACAATGTCTTATTTTCACAAAATATTTATATCTATATAGATACTGATGCAGACAGCCTATAGTTTGTGTGCAGGTAACCCAACCGAAGAACATAAAGCAAACCACAACGAATACATTTAGCGTAACCGAAGTAGGGAACTCGAAATAGATTTAATCGTAAGAAGACTTACAAAAAGGCTAAGAGCGATGGCGCATCAGCAATTTTACAGTGGAGCAACTTTCGGTGACACAGACAGGAAGGCGCAGTGCCATTCGAAGGTGGAAAAATCGTCACAAGAAATGGGTGCTGGACTTCGGCGTGGATCTCGAGAGCTGCGACGGCTACGGCAGCGACTTCAACGGGTACGAAGGAGGTTTAGCGTTGGCAACAAGGCGGAGCGTTGAAGTGGAGCAAGGCGTTGTCGAGCGGTGAACGGAGAACTGATCGTGGAGAGGGGCGAATTTTTAGTGCGGTGGCCATGGAAATCGATTCGGTGGAGACACTCAGATTTGGGTGAACTAAAATTTGGGAAATTTTGATTTGAGGAAGAAGTGTACACTATCGGCTGATAAAATAATAGAAAAAGGAAGTAGTTTTGCGGTGGAAGAAAACAAGGGGTACGCTGCTTTTTATAATACGAACGAAGGGGCAAAACACAGATTGAAAATAACACGCGTAATACATTACAGAAAAGGAAGCGACAAGTGTTGAGATCAGGGACAGGTGTAAACAAATACAAGGATCAAACAAGTGTAAAACTTACATTAAACAAATATTTAAAATGGACATAAAAGAAAATTTATTTTATGCATATATAATTTGATTTTAAACAAAATGAAATAGACTAGATTCCAAATAAAAAAAATCAAATATCAAAAATAACATACATTTTCAAGACTAAATTAAATTAACTCAAAAATTGTAAACGCCGAAAATTCTGGTCCGTTACACTATGTATATCATATTGTTTACATACACGAATCCATGTCTCATATTATTTGCGTATATGACCATAGAATCATGTTGTCAACATTACATATTTCGTGCATTTGTAGTCATCTACAGATAAGCTAAGACATGTAAACATTGTCAACAGATATACGTTAGGTAACTATCCTAGTTGGACGAAATGAATAGTGACTCCAAATGGCTACAGAGAAAAATTGTTGTCATATCATAATAATAACTTATATAGCAAGGAATAATCTTAAAATTCAAAAATGTTGATATTCTTAAGTCGTAATTAGCTTAAGCTGTTTCTGAAATGTACGGAATAAATTATAAACTATGACAAATATATAATTTTTACAAAACTATGCTAATATCAAACTCATGCATAATGACCGCAAGGTTCAAAGTACTAAATTGGGTCTTCACTTTTAACCGAATGAACCACAGCAGAACTGTAATCAGAACAATACTTTCATCTTCAATAAACCATTGTTACTCTTTCTAATACGGTTGCATACCAAAAAATACTGTATACATAATGAGATAGGGGACCAACAGGGTGACGGTTTAATCTTAATAAAACCAGCGTGCCTAGGAGGAAATGGTAACAGTCATATGTTTAAAATGGGTTATCATATCTTCACGTTTTGAGTTGTGCAATTTCAGTTTTTGATATTTACACAATTGTTTGGTCTGATTTAATTTTCATGTTCGTTTGTACAGGAAAATACTCTAATTTTCAACATAATAGTACGTAACCAAAGCGTTGATCCTCTTATTCACATTTTCATTTGTGCAATCTCACTTTTGGATATGTACACAATTGACTGGTCTGGTTTAATTTTCATGTTCGTTTGTATGGAAAAATGACTGTGTTGTTCAACGTAATAGTACGTAACCAAATCATTGTTCCTCTTATTCATGTTTTGATTTGTGCAATTTAACTTTTGGATAATTACACAATTGTTTGCTCTTATTTAATTTTTATGCTCGTTTCTACGGAAAAAGGACCTTTGATTTCTTTTGTCTGTTTTTTCCATTGAAATTTTTTCCTATCTGGTTAATAAAAGCTGTAAAATTTGAATATTTACAATGCTGCAGTTGTGTTATGTTGCTTCACGCAGTTGCACTTATTCTTTAATGCATTTTTTTCCATGCTGTATTGGTTGGATAATTATTCCGGTTGTGGGCTTAGCTTTTAGACGACTCATGGTATGCGATACTAACCAACTAAGGATTGGTTAAATGTTTAATCTTCGTCACACAGTGTTGTAATTATTATTGAAGAATATGAATTTTGAACTACATTTTTACTCTCTGCTGTCTGTAAAACCGTGAAACCATTACAAAATTAATGGTATCCATAAATTATCATTTTCTATTCTAAATTCCTTTTGTAATAATAACATGAACCATAAAAATATGTAGCAGTAACCTGAATTTAATTGTAACTGTTTGTATAATATTTTCAATTTACACGCATGTATTATAGCTGGAATATGGTACATACACCCATTTTTTTAAGCAAGGATAGTAATGTACCTAAAAGTCCTACAGTAATCACACATGTACGTTACAGTTACCATAATTCATGTACAAATACAAAAATTCATTCGAACATTTAATTTATATATTCCGGCAGACGTGTAGTTAGTTGAGTACGTAGTGTGACTCCGATTCAAAACAGAATGGGAAGAGCATAATTTTTTAATTTGAAACTTATTATTCAAAAATATTGAACATCAACAATGGAGACAAAGTTCAGTAGTGTTTATGAAAATAGGACATTTAAGTATAATATTCCAAACCAATGAATTTGTAGTTGTAGATCTGCCATAAGTTGGGTTGCACAAACAAATGTACGCAGAGATAAAGGAAAAAAAAACCCAAACTCAAAAAAATGGACACAAACCAGGGTTAAATATACCAAAAATGCGAATAAATTTTAGTCAGTCTACTTGCACGTACTGGTGGATGAAAAGAAATATGAGAATTGATTGAAACTATGCAGTATATAATGAAAAAATAACTAATTTACTTCGTCGTAATTTGATTCAACATATGTAATGTGTACCAGTCATGAAGTATAACAAAAATCTAGTATATGACATTGTCATTGACCTGTAGATAAAGAATGTGAATATGTTATGAAAACAACATTAGTGATTTATCAGTTGAGCACATATTGTTTAAAGTATGTAATTGATATTAAAGGACATAGGATTTATTCAAATGATTTATGTAAGAGAGGAAAAATAAAATGGCACTTTCAAACATTCCAAATCACTGTTTGTTATATACCATTGGGGGACAGGAACTTGAAAAAAAAATTAGCAAGTAAATTATGTATTATACATCTAATATCGGCGGCACATAATGTATATGTATTATTCAGGGAATATCATTACATGGCTACGTTCAATGCTCAACTTTTTGTTACATTTGTGACAATTTCAATTATAGGTTACATCACTATCGGTGTTACATGGCTATAATGATTTGTGATTTCGTTACTGTTGTCCGAAAAAGTTGAATGTAGATTCATTCATTTATGCACAAATAATTTCCAGTACTGGGTGGGGAATGCAATAAGCAGTTAGCACGTGTCGCATTTGTTGTAAGTAGATTCTTCTTTCACATTAAGAAGGCAAAGCAAGATGATACGTAAGCAAGATAGTAAACTGTTTTTCGCCGTGCATATGGTTGCTCATGTCTATGCGCAACTGTAAGAACGGATAAACATTTGTACTCCTCATATGGCGTACCAAACGAAATTTCAACAACTGAAAAAAAAAAGTAAAAGTCATGGGATTTGCTAATAATGTATTTAAGAAATGGTTACTGGTTTAGGTGACATGCAGTGAATGAGTAGTTTTTTTTTCATGTTATCTTGTGTTTGTACATAATATTTGAAATTGCAGACAAATAAGATGCAGTCGTCGTCGTTAGTTATAACGATATGTGGTAGGCGTACTGGTGGGAACACATTTGTTTACGTTGCAGACCCTAGTACGATCCAACAGTCGTTTGTAATTCCAACAACGCAAAAGTCATACAACTTAGTAATCATGTAATATGGTAATATATTACGTTGGAATCAGAATGATGACCGGGTGTCCTGAATGATCTGGGAATATCACAAATGGGCAGTAATACAGGTGGTAATTAGTTAAACAATACCAATTATTAGGAAATGTTGATCCGGTATGGTTAAAAAATTGTAGTGCAATGTAGTGGACTTATTTCAGTGTATGCAAATCGAAGTGGTTGAAAACAAATTGAGGAGTTGACGAAAGAAACATACCTTCACGAAGGTGGATGCTATGCAAGTAGGCAGGAGAGGGAGGAAGGCAGGCAAAGAGGTGTACGTCAGGAGCGGTTCAGCAATAGCATAGAAAATCCGTTGGGATGGGGAGGGTATTAAGTGTAGAGCATCAGAGGTTAGTCGGACTATGGGGAGAAATACGTCGGTGGTAGACGGGGATATAGAAGGGGGAAGTAATTGGAGGAAGTGATAATAGGCGTGAAGAGTCTTGCTGTTGTAGGCGTGGTGGAAAATCGTAGTTTCAGTCGACAGAAGTGAAGTTGGTGGTTTGGTTCAGGCAGGGAATGGGAGGGATTGGGCGAGAAGGGGGAACGGTTGAGAAGGAAGAGAAAGGGAGAAATAAGGAAAACGCGGGGAGATGGAAGGGTAAACGGATGAACATTGTGCGATTGACACGTGTGTTGTGGTTCTTCCTTTCCTATTTAAGTAATAGATGATTAATAAAAGTTTTTAATTCCGCTGCTATTTTAATCTGTCTTGTAATATTTTTGTTTCTGTTTAACGCTTCACGAAATTCAATGCACCCTCTTAATGAGTGACATTAATGGACGTGGGGTGTCACAAGTGACCAGGAATTTGAATTCAGAAATTAAAATTTAACTTGTGCAAGTTAAGTAGATTGAAATGATGGAAGCAAGTTAAATGGATTGGAATGGATAAATTGATTTGGAATTAATTTAAAATGGAGCCATAAATATATATTGCTATTTTATTAACGAATAATACCAAATTTCGTAAACTAAGTAAATAAATTGATTAGAATGAATTTGAATGCATATGAATGGAATATGAATTGATATGAATATATTGGTTGTAAATCATTCAAAATAAATAAATGTAAGTGTATATGGTGTGTAATATGAACGAAATGATAAATATACTAAATGTTGGGACTTGTATGATCATATACGTGCAATATATACATGGTACAACATGTTTGTATTAAATCCATGTGTTTAATCAATTAAATGAATAAAACTTATTGGAACATCATGTTTTGAGACTTATGAGTTTAAATTGAGAGAGTACAGTACATAGAGCAGCCTGGCTTAGTTTTGGGTGTGTGGATTGCATAAACGCTAAGTGAATTCGCTTAATAAATGCTTATATAAGCAAGACCTATGCAAAAATACTGAATTAGGTTATCGGAACAGTTTTCCGACCGTGCAGGTCGATGTGTACTTTTTAATTCCTTTTGGTATATTGCAAAAGCTCCTCCGTACGGGGGAGACTCTTTCAAAAAAACTCAAAATTTAGGGAGTTAGAAAAATTTTCAAACTTTTTGTAAGCTAAAAGGGATTATTTCAAATTCGGTGCACTTTGAAGGGTTTTGAATTAGAAATGGAAAAACCATTATTGGCATGAAATTTAAAAGTTCATAATGGAACTAAAGTTGCATAAATATGAAATGTCGAGTTACAAATAAGTGAGGTTCTGGAAAGTAAAGAGATTTGTAGTATTTTTCCTATCTTAGTAATTTCGGGGACGAAATTCTTTTAAGGGGTGAAGAATGTAACGACTCAGATTTTTAGTCGATTAATCGTGAACATTTAATATTATTTTAAATGTTGAGTTGATAATATAAATGGATTTTTAAATGGAATCTATCGATTAAAAATCCATAACGATTTATTCTCGAATATACCAAATTACTATAATAAAAAAACGACTAATAATTGAATTCAAAGTTAGAACTGAATCAAAACGATTCAGATGATCAATATAAATTATATTTGAGTATAAACGATAGTAGTAATAATTTATCATAGAGGAATGGATTATTTTGAATTTAAATTATAATGTATTAATTTAAATTGGAACTCAAGAATAGTCATTTCTCAAACGACCTTGGATTTCAACGAAACAAATTTTACTAAATCCATAAAAGTTAATTATGCCTAGATCTCAAGTTTCGTGTTAATTGGAGTTTATATGTGATCATGCACAACTGAAAGGAAGTTTTACAAACCATCTCAGAATTCGACGAGACCAGTTCCATTATGTCCGAAATATCAAGTTATTGCAAAATTACAAGTTTCGTCGCGATTGAAGCTCATATGTGATTGTTTAACGGTGTTACTTTGGGTTTAAGTTTCACAAGAATATTATTATATTTTTTTCTCTATTTATATACGTATACCCCCTTACTCTTCTATTTTTTTTCCTTTTTCTCTTTTTATTTCGTTCATCCCCCTTTCGGAACGAAAACAACCAAAGCTCCTCTCAAAAATTGATCAAAAGAAATTCAGAATAAATCAAAAGAAAAAATCAATCTAAGCTAACTCAATGGAAGTGGTTAGCTATAATCTTGTGCGCCCGGGTATTATAAGGTGATTAACACATTTCGGTCATCAATCAGTGCTTCGAGGAGACAGGAAATTGGCCTTGAAGTCGTAGCAAATCGTGGCCAGTTCTAGAGCACTGGTGAATTATGGTGGCTTTTGGGTAAATTTCCATTTTGTGGCTCGATTTAGTGGTGTATGGCTCGCTGATGGTGGATGCGACATATGAGAGGACTACTACGGGTTCCAAGTCGCGAATTATAGGGTAATTTGTAGTTGAGCTTTGCATAGTTTATCCGGAAGCTTTTGTTGGAGTAGAGTTCAATGGTGATAGCGGCTGTCGTTTTCGTGAAGTACGGTGGATGTAGAAGGGAGAGAAAAGGTTGTGTTCTTGCATGTATGGCAGGGAAGAGTCGTGGTTTCTGGATAAGGGATGGAGATGTTTTGATTTGCTGTTCAGGTGTTTGATGGGATGTTGAAATGGAGCTGGGGGTGCTAGCACTTATAGTAGGCAGCAATGGTGATTTTGATCAAGGTGTGGATTTGTTGTTATAGGCATATGCAGACTTGAGAATAAACAGAGGAAGAAGGATTTTTCTGGTAAGGTAATTAAATAGTTAAGTATGTTGTTAGTGTATTTAAAGTGAATTAAAATTAATCATCTATGGAAATGGCAACGTGAGATCTTCAATATAAAATGTATATATAATGTGTTATCAGGTACTTCATCTCTTCTTGTTTGCAGATGGCACAAACTTGTATGGAAGAGGGATAATAGTGTGAAATAAAACTTGCTCATATGGAAGGTGTTGAATCAAGCAATACTCAGAACGGAGAAGCTTGCTAGCTTTGGATGGTACTTGAGGTCACGTGTGTTCTTTATGGTGCTTCAACTGAAAACATGCAGCATTTATTCTTTGAGTGCGTGGTTGTTCAACAACTTTGGTTTGAGGCTCTATTTCAGATTGGGTACTTCAATTTTCCAGCAACAAGTAATGAACAGTCGAATTACTACAAGAGGAAAGTTAACTTAAGAAGACCTAAGCCAGGACTTCTTATCATCATTTTGAAGAAAGTCACTCACAGTATATGGAAAGAGTGAAATGCTTGTGTATGAATGCAATAAGCTACTCGCAGTGGAAGCGACTTATTTGGCGTGACATCAGGAATGGTCTCAAATTCCTCAAATTTACGTATGTTCTTGGGATTTTTGTGTCATATGCTTGCTTCCATTGTACATATATGTCGTTTTGTCTCTTTAGCTTAGACGTTGGTATGCTAATTTTCTCTATTTTCTTTTAGTTTGTTATCTTGCCTTGTTCCTATGTAACCGTCTTAGCATATCAATAAAGTTGTTGGGGTCCGCTCAACCCCATCGACTTTGCCAAAAGAATTAATTATCATATAAATATTCATAACTTACTCAGATGAGGTCAAAGTGGGACAAAATCAAATGCATTGGAATTGATCCAAACCGATTTGAGGCGATTTAAAGGAAGTGAGGATTTTCAGTTAAATTAAACGCATGTTTAATTTAATCGAAAACAAATTGGTATTCGACAACTAAAAATTACAGTGATTAAACTCACTCTCAAATTTGTTTATAATTTATTATTAATGAATTTTTATTTAGTATATAATTTTTATATGCTGTTTGTTGGCTATTTGGATGCATTAATAAATGACTGATCAATTTATATATTATTTATATTTAGGCTTGGTAGTTGGATATTCCCGCATTTTTAGTGGATGAGACCCTATGTGCCCCCATAATATATATAGTGGATGACCTACTATACCGCGATATCCCGCCTCAAAGCGAGATTGATATTATTTATTTTGTCTAACATATGTGGCTAGAAAAACAAGTCGGAGGAATCCAACTGGTTCCCTCAAATTTATTTATTGTTTTTTTTCATATATATTATAATATATTATGTATTAAATAATCTGTGACTGATGATTGTGTACTTTGGATATTTGAATAGCACTGGCCCTAAGTATTGGTATTTCAAATATCGTTAATATATATTCGAATGAAAAGGAAATATTTTGAGTTTTAAAAGGAAAATTTATTATTTTTCCATAATAGAATTTGCATTACGAATGGGCTAGGAAATATTTGCTTGTTTTTAATAATGAAAACAAGTAGTTGAATTTATAAATGATGTTTATAATGGAGTGAAATAATTATCATTGGATAAATTGGGAATGTAAATTCAAGTGTGAATGTGAAGGAAAAAGGGGAATTGTTTTGGGAAAAAGAAACGATGAAATTTATTCCGATGTTTGGAATGTAGATTGAATTGTAATAAATCCATACGGATTTATCAATAGAATTCGACTATGTCGAGTTTATAAAAATAAATTATTTCTAGAAAGGATATTGGAATTGTGTTAAATAGAAACTAAAATTTAAATTAAATATGAAAATAGATTCTATGTTTATATATATGTTTAATAGTAAAATATTCCAAATGGGAATGGAGTTTCAAATGGATTTTTAAATGGAAGCTTGTTTTAATATATAAATAAGAAAGTTGATTTATAAACAAAATTTTCATCGAGTAATTCGGAAATAGATTTTCCAAATGTAAGAAATGATATTTAAAAACCATATTTCAAATTACATAGAAGATGAGATTTTTATGATATGATGAGTAATATGGGTTTTTGAATTTCGAACTTCTATCTGTCTTAAGGTAAGAACGTTGTCGACCAACGTCTAAGTGGTAAATTAAATACCCCGACTTGAACGACTTCACTATTATCATGGCATAGTATTAGTTTGTAATGGTAAAGGATGTAGAATTAATTGATTATTTCCATAAAAGGAATATCGCAACCTATTTGCAAGATTTTGAGATATAATAAAAATTATTAGGTTTTAAAGTAAACAATGTATAATTTAACATTTTTTGGCCCAAGCATGAAGTGTGATTATATTTATACCATTTGGTTAAGTATATAGAGCTATTTTCAAACAATGAAAATAGAGTGGTATTGGAAATACGTTTATTTCAAGAAATAAGTATATAGCCATGGTTTCGTGAAATATAAATAAGATATTATATCTGGGTTGAAATGGAAGTGGATATTGAAATTAATTCATTATTCAGTAAAATGAAGTTGTGAAATTAAAGAAAACCGTTTAGATGCATATAATAAGAAGGGTGTTATATAACATCGTTTAGACCCATGTATAAAATTGGTAATTTATTCATACCACTTGATTAAGTAAATAACAATATTTCCAAGGTAAAGGAAATAAAAAGGGATTTCTGAAATATAGTAATATTTCTAGAGCTAAGGAAATAAAATGGGTTTTTACGAAATTATAGCAATAGTTTCAAAGTAAAGGAAATGAGAGCAGTTTGGTGAATATTTTATTCTATTTATATAAGGGTATGTTATTGTTCCAAGGAATTGGAAATCATTCTGAAAAGAGAACAATAGATTTTATTTTGGAATTCAAAATATAAATTAAATGGAGCTAAATCCAAGGAATTTATAATTATAAGTAGATTATATTGAATGTTATAAAATAATCTATTCCAAGGGAATTGGAATTTAATGTAAAAGTTGAGTTGTAAATGAAATTATATCTGAATTATGAATTTGGAAAGAAATATTGGATGATTTAGGATAATCGAAAACTTCAAGCCAGATTGGGAAAACTGGTTTAATTTATATTCAAATATTAAAGAATGGGGTTGGAATTTATTTATAAATTAATTTTAAACGTTTATATTTAAAATTATTAAAACGAACTCGCTACATCGTGGTACTTCGTAGTTTTACGTTTTTAACTTCATTGAGTATACTAAACTCAATACAAATTAGAATTCTTTGAAACAAGAATTATTTGAATCTATTGAGTGATAATTTTCTAATGGAAGAGAAAATATGTATTTCGTCTCATGGATTTTGAGTTATGTCAAAATAAAATTCCTAGAAAACAGCGGCATAATCGTTTATAAACCATAATGGTTTATTAAGTAGAATAAAAGGATTCTTTATGAATAAAGTTTAGATTTCTATTTGTAAAATCTATACTTGAGTTATAAAGTAAATATGGACTCAAGTGGAGTAAGTAAACTAATTTCTGAAACAAAAATCAGATTTTTAGTGATCGGATAAAATTAACTAATTAGAAGAATAACTAATTAATGAAGTTTTGGATCGAATTTTACCTTGGAGAAGTGAATTGGATTTGTGAATTCATATTCGTAATCGAATATCAAACTTGAGTTGTAAATGAAATTTGATTGGTTTATAATCAAATTAAAATATATTTGAACATGATATGTTCAAATAAAAAAGGGTTATAAAAAGAGCTAATTGGTGAAGTAATTAGCGAACCGAGTTAAAACGATTGGATTGACAAAATCGGAAATAGATGAATGTGTGTTAAATAGGTATGAAATGAAGGGAATGGAAGGAATAAATTTAATGCTTGAGGAAAGGAACAATTTAATTCAATATGAGTTTTTACGAGCCTATTTGGGCGTGCCGCTTGGCTTTTGGAATTTCTTTTTCAATGGAAAGGGCCTAGAAATGCAATTTGTAGTTCTATTGATTGAATTGTACAAAGAACATGCTGACGAAATTTTCAGGAAATTCAAGGACTTGGAAATTTTTTAGAAAATCTGGTAACCAAAAATTGATTTATCGATTATATCTAAAGATAGAAACCAAATTAGTTGATAAAAAATAAAGTTTGGTAAATAGCATTTCATTGATAATAGAACATGGACTGTAACACTATTGTTATAGTAAATGATTTCCAAAAATGAAATAGTATGAGATTTTAAAATATGGTTAGTTAAATGTAGTATTTGGTTGTCGTAACAATGTTTTATACAACATTCTTTTTAACCTAAATAAGTGTGATCTTGGAAATATAATAACAAATATTTCCTAAGTACAAAAATGAATGGTTTCGTGGAAGGGATAAGTAATTGGAAATGTTTTCCAATTATAAATGGAAGATATTTTCTAAGTATAGAAAATAAAAGAATATGGAATACGGAAATGATTTCCTAGTATGTTGAGAATACAAAGTGGGTATGGAAAACATCTCGGTAAAGAGATTTAATAATGAATGAAATATTAATTAAAAAGGGCTCAGTGATTTTTTGGTGCTAATCAACAGTATTCCCTTTGGGAATAAGATCTTTGGATGAATGTTTGTTTCTGCGATAGTTAAATAACTGACTATCGAAGTATGGGACGAAATAATACCGTCGTTGTCAATACAGAGAGACTGGCTAGATTTATTATCCGAAAACCACTCCGTATTGGCATAAGTGTTGTGAATCAGGTTATTTGAAGATAACTGAAGATGGAGTAAAGTGCAAGGGCTTTTCTGTTAATCCTAAGTAGAAATTTTCTAAGATGGATTAATAGAAATTGTGCCTACGGTTTCTCTATTCACAGGACAATATATATTGGTGGATGTTTGACAGAGTATTTCTGGATGGTCACGTATGTTGATTTCTTCAAATGTACCGTAGTTAGTAGCGGAGAAGGAAACTTCTCTTAGCTTAACACCCAGTGTATTTTTGAGGATGTTAACTAGTAATTTGGCAGATCTGATGATGTGGCATTCAAAGTTGATGTCATGTTTTGAAAAGGTAATCGTGACCTCAAAACTCATCAACCAGGAAATAACAGAAATTAGGAAGGCAACATAACTATGAGGGTCATTCCCATTATCGTGTATTGTCACCATCTAAAGAAATTTCATTTGTTCCTTCTTCTGTAGTTACTGTATGCTTATGGGAAATTGTTGCGGATCACTACAGTGAGTGACAATATATTTTATACACTTAAGTTGAATGACTGGTCGGTCATGTGTGGTCGGATTGCAAGATGTTCTTCTTGAACCCAAGTGTATCCTCCCTATAGTACACTGATCTGGAGGTGGTCTCATACCTTGTCATAATCATAAATCCATTCTCCAATATGCGCCCGTGGTATATACAATGTATATGGAGCGTGAGATGCAAACGTTCCACTATATTGCTATTTATTTGATTTAGACTTTATAATATCAGAAGAGTTTTGATACAAAGAATATTTTGGGTTATCGTAAGGTAAAAACCATCCGTGTTTATGTGTGGATTGGTCTTACTATTATATTTTCTTTCGAAAGTATTCTTCAAAGTAAATCAAGTGGTTGGAGTTTACTCATACCAGTTCCATGACTGACCCAAAGTATATTTGTTTTGTTTTACCCTAAACTCTTGGTTGCTCAAATTTGTACAAGCAATCAAGTAGTTCATGTGTTTAAAGATATACTTGTAGAAAGCTTGGAACAAGAGGCTTTAGCATTAGATATCTACTATTTTATTTTTGCTGTAATGTATTGTGTTTGTAACAAACCGTAAAATCTGAATTAATTAAAAAAAATTAAATTGGCTATTTTAGTGGATTTTAAATATTTAAAATAATAACGACGAAAAGTGAGTTTGAATCGATGTTTGAAAATGAATATAATTATTTCTAATTATAAACAAGGTCTGAAATGGCGCGGTAGTTTCGAAATTTCAATTCAAACTTTGACTGATTGTACTGGGTGCAAAACAAAACGGATTTGAGTGAAACCAAAAATATTTAAATCTGTTAGTGAATATCTTTCTAACGAATCTGAAAAACCGAAGTTTCGTAGCGGGAAGCAAAAGTTATGGCCAAATGAATTTTCAGAAAGGTCGCTATAGAGTTTATATAGCCCACGAAAATGCCCATTTTGCAAACGACCTCAGAATTCGACGAAACCACTTTTGTTGGATCTGGGATGTTAAATTATTGCTAGGTTTCAAATTTCATAATTTTTGAAGCTAGTATGCGGGCGCGGCAAAGGAAAATGTGTTTGGTCGATTTCTATTAAATTGGATCGACCAGAAAAGGGCCATTTTTCAAACGGTCTCAGAATTCGACGAATCTAGTTTTGTTGGGATCGTATTGTCAAAACATAGCTAGGTTTAATTTTCGGGAATTTTTAGAATCAGTATGTGGCCCCGGCAAATTGAAATGTACGTTCAAATAAAATATTGAATGTTTTATATTTTAATTTGAAGAAAAACTGATTGAAACAGTCGAATGGGCCTATGAAACATATCCCATTGTGTTCGGAATAGGGGGTATTTGGCTAGGGACGATAGTCGTTGGGTTTGGATTGGAATTAGTATGTGGAGAGGGATATTTTCGAATTTTAAAAAATATATAAATATAAAAAAATATCATTGGTCAGTTGTTTTTCTCTCTCCCCGACTAAACCCTCCAGGCGACGGCGGAATTCATTCAAACCTTCTCTCCTCTTTTTCTTCAAATCCACTCAATAAAAACCCATGGACTCCTCACGATCTTCACATCCGTATGAAGTTTGGATTTTTCGTGACCTGTAGAGCTCGAATTGAGCTCGGGAAGTTGGTGGCTTTCGTCCGCCGCCGAGGAAAATTCCGAGCACCGAGTGGGGCCCTCCGCTGCGCGCAGGTGCGGCTCTCCAGGCACTACAAGGTGGTGCTACCCGATCGGCGTATCGTGCTACGGATTGGTCGCAAATCGAAAACCTAGTTTTGAAGGATACTGAAAGGTAATGGCAGATTTTTATTTCAACTATTCTATAGCACTTTAAAGCGCTACGGTTTTTGATTTCGCTGTAAAAATCATATCTTTTTTCTATGTTGACGAAATCCAGTGAAACAAGAGACAGTGGACTCATGTGGACGTCTTCTACATTCTAGAAGAGACTGCGTATTTTTCTAAGCCTTATGCTATTTTTGGTGGAGTGGAACCCAATGTGAGATTTCTAAATTATAAACGATATGGAAAACGACGATGTATAAATTATATAGTCGATGTATGAGTTATATAAGCGTTGTACACCTCATGTATAAGCGTTGTATAAGTTGTACGTTCGATAAGTTATATATGCGTTGCAAAAATTATATATGTGTTGAATAGAAGTGAAATATACTTATATATATATATATATATACACACACACACACTCCCCTCATCCACAAACCATGGACGATATTTATTGGTTGTAATTGGTGTGAAAATTGGTTGATAGCGAATGATTGATTAGAATTGTTTGTGGTTGAAATTGATTTATTGTGGTTGAAAAATACCCGTTTGTGGTTGAGAATTATCTGGTTGAAACCACATAGGATTTGTTTGTGGAAAAGAAAGAAAAAAAATATACATGTCGCCTGCGTGCAAACTAGATGCATGAAATCCCCAATGTCAAAAGCTGCGAGGCTTTAAGGTAAAGCGAGGAGTCGTACTAGGGACGGCCCCGGTTTTAAATACCCTGCCGTTATGCTGCCGAAATTTTCAATAATATTCATGTGTTAGAATTATTTTCATGTGTTGAAACTATATTCGTGTGTTGAATAGAAATTCATGTGTTGAATAGAAATTCATGTGTTGAATAGAAATTCATGTGTTGAACGACATTCATGTTTTGGAATAAATTGTTTTATAATAAAAATCATATTTTTATCATCTATATGAACTATATAAAATAGTCGTATTTTGAAATAAATTGTTTTATAATAAAAATCATATTTTTATCATCTATATGAACTATATAAAATAGTCGTATTTTGAAATAAATTGTTTTATAATAAAAATCATATTTTTATCATCTATATAAGCTATATAAAATAGTCGTGTTTTGAAATAAATAGTTTTGCAATAAAATTCACATTTTTATTATATACATGAATTGTTAAAAATAGTGAAGTGTCGAAATAAATGACTGTTGGGTAAAAATATCATTTTTATCAAATGTATGAAAAGAAAACGGTTTTGAAATCGAAGAGTAGATTATATATATATATATATATAATCAAAATAAATCGAATAACGAAGCTGCAGTTCCTGTTTTGAAACCGTGATTTCAAACGATTAGTGCGGGAGATCCGACCATCGGATTTTCCCGAAACCGTTGGGTTCGCTTTGGAAATATCTTTCCAACGACACCAACTTTGTGAAGATCCAACGGTTGGATTGTCTGGAATGTTTAAATCAAATCTGAAGAAAAACAGCGCCAGAATCGATTATATATATATATATATATATATATATATATATATATATATATATATAATTAAATTAAATCGAATAGCGACGCTGCAGTTCGTATTTTGAAATCGAAACTTAAAATGAGTGTACTGGGAGATCCGACCGTCGGATTTTCCCAAAATTAAAACCGTTTGATTTGTTTCGAAAAGATCTTTCTTATGATATAAAATTTGTGAAGATCCAACGGTTAAATTTTCAGATATGTGTAAATCAAATCTGAAGAAAAACAGTGTCACGGCCGCGTTATGGCCTGAAGCATCGTTTGAATGAAATGACTATTTTTAAATAAATAAAAATAGCGAAAAATCATTATAAAGTATTATTAACGATATGGAATAGAAATAAACCGAATTTACCTGGTTTATTGAATATTTGATGATTGAATGCGAAATTTATAAACTAACTGAAGGTTAGCTAAGTCGGATGGTTTCCTGGGTTTTGATCTGATGTTGTTTTCGGCCTTCGGGGTTAATATTTGGGAAATCGTTCTCTTACTAATTTACGGTTAGTGACTAATGAATTGGAATAAGGCGTATGTTGTGTTTGTTTAGCACTTGTTAATTATATACGCGAGTTGCTCAGAAAGACCGGGTTTATCCCATTTTGAATAACTGAATCGACGATAAGAAATCGAAGATGAAGACGGTGATTGAAGACCAGAGATCTTCACCTCGGTTGGATGATAACTGATGTCCTGATTGGGCGGCATCCCGAAATATGGATAATGAGTGGTGATCGTCCAGATGTACGTGGAAATCGATGGGTATGCGAGGTATATAGTGCCTCCGGTTTGGTTCAGACCCAGAACGGACTTGTAAATGGACTGTGTGTCTGACATTGGAATTCATTCCGTGTGATTGATGGCATTGGTTGCATGGTGTGAATTGCCTGTGTGGCATGCTAAGATGCAGTGATCAAGGCTTCTGTTGAAAAGAAAAGTCTTGTGGTTGATGATCATAGCACGGCCTGTGTGGCATAGCTTTGTGTATAACGTGAATTCACGAGCCTCACACCCGGTATGAACCAGAAATAGGAGAGGACATCAGGGAGGACATGCGTTTCCTTCTAGCTAGAGGTGGTGTCAGTGCTTAAACTGGCTGACATTCATATTATTTTCACCTGTGTGGCTGTTGCTGTTGCGAGGCGCCTCGGATATATCGGTCGATTCGGAACCGATGGAGTCATTCTTGGCTCATTTACGCCCCAAAGGGCAGGGAAACGCAGTGTTCAGGCATTTTAATCCACATCGGTGGACCGGCCCTGACGATCCAAAGGCTTGACTGAGTACTTGCCTGAGACACGGGCTAGAGCGTCTCGAAGTCGGTAAGGACTATCTTTCGCCTTGGTTCATGACGGAAATCCAATTTCCAAATAGGTGACTGTGTGGTTTTGATTGTATACCTATATATGGCGACATGATATATGGTACCCATGCCATCTATGATTGATATTTATGATTGTGTATAAAATTAGAAACTAACTGGAAACGAGCTAAGATGGGTGGTTTCCTGGGTATTGGTATGACGTTGGTTTCGGCCTTCGGGGTTAATACTTAGGGAATCGTTCTCTTACTAATTTACAGTTGGAGTCTGATTAAGAATTAAACGACAAATCTACATTTTAAGTGATTTTACTTTACACGTATTAAGCATATCTTGGTCGATATAAGGTAAAACTCTATCCTCCGGTTTGCGTTGCATTGTGTGATGGGACTTGAGTCTTATATCGGCTTCATTTTTATAAAAAGAATTGCAATGTTTTAAAAGATTTACTTGTTGTAAAGCACTGGCAATCCAATGGAGTAAACCCGTTCCACGAAAGTGGCGTGGTCCTGTGATTAGCCATATTGTAAAACGTGTTAAGTTGATTTCTCATACCAGTCCCATGACTGACTCGTAGTTTGTTTCACTTGCAAACTCGGGTGCCCCTTTTTCTACACGGGCATCCTTGTGTTCAGGTTTTAGCAGGCTCTTTCTGGATAGCTAGAGCTGAAGATGGATTCTATCATTTATCTCTTTTTATGCTGTTCAACTCCTATTGTACATATGTTTGTTTTCCAGTGTAGACATTTATGAATAGTTGAACTGTATTTGTACTAAGTATGATCCTGTATACTGCATAATTCTGATGATTATGTTTATCCAGTGTATTATTTGTACATTATCTGGTGTATTTATTTATTTATTTATTTTTGTTCAGCTATTATCTGTTTATGTGTTATATTCCAAAGATTACCCTTGCCACCGTCAGTACGGGGTTTGGGGTCGTCAAAGTGTTACACTCTGATGATAATATGTATATATGGTACATAATCCTGTATTTAAAAGATGTTATATATATTACATTTTATTCCGCTGCGATGTGAGATTCTGTGTAGTTATTTATGTTCTTCTTTATTCATAATGATTTGTATTTCTATGCAATTTGGTTTGAACGTGTGGTAAATTTAGTCAACTCAAAGAGTATGAAAATTTGGGTCGCTACAATGGCATAATGGAAGCTCCTGCAATGTTAAACATTTAGCATTTCATTTTCCCAATTATTTTCTTATTGTTATATCAAACTAAAAATATAAAAGTTGAGACTAACCTCCAATATGGCAAGTTAAAAAAATTGACTTTTTTCCACCTTGATAGCTCCAATTTTAAAGGATCATTATCCGCATGATTTTCATCAAACCATTGTTATCGATTTTCCTTTTTCTATTGTTCTTTTTATTCTCATTATTCTTAATTTCATTTTTTTTCCAAAATTATTTAGACTGTCTTTTAAAATTCGAGAGATGTATTTCTATTTAAATTCTAGGCATATTTACATTATCCACTCTGTTATCAAACCATGTTTTCATTTTCCTCAAAGGATTTGAAAGAGAAAGAAATCTTCTATGACCTATATAAAAAGTCTTTCGCTTGTTTTTCAACAAATGGTAAAGAGTATTGACACCATACGATGGACGAGCCATTTTTCCTTTAACACAACAACCAAAAAGATTACCATAGGTAGGAAAATCATTTATTTACCATAACAAAATTGATCTCATATTAAGAAGTGTCTTACTAAATGCATCATACATCTCAACTCCACTATTCCACAAGTAATTTAGGTCTTCTACCAATGGCACTATATATACATCAAATTCATTACCTAGTTGCTTTGGATCGGGAATTAGCAATGTTAGCATAATATTCTCTTTTTTCATTCATAGCAATGGTAAAAGATTATATGTCACAAGCATTACGGTCAACAACTATATTTGGAACTCAACATAGAAAATGGATTGAAACCATATGTGCCAAGACCAAGTCTAAAATTGCAGGGATCAACTAAAAATGTTTTTTAATTTCATTCACCATATTCTATGTTATCGAATCCACAGGGTTTCGCATTTTCCCACCTTTACTTTTATTGTTGAAAAGCCACCTTAATTCTTCTGTCAACCTTTTCTGATCAGAACATTCTTCTAAATCTTGGAATTATTGGAAAATATCTCAAAACATTTAGTAGGATACACTGCAAAATCACTTTTGTATCTGGATTTATCTTCCATTTGAAGAACCACATTTCAGACCATTATTCAATATTGGGTACTCTTTATGGAAAAAGGCAATAATCATTCCCACAAGCATGAATTTTTTCAAACCTTGTATCAAATATTTTGGGAAATGTATTTACTTCATATAAAGTTTTAGGAAGTACATTATCTTTTGATAAAAATAATTGTTGCGCATTTAGAAGCTTATTAAAATCAATATCATATAGTCCGACATCATATTTAAGATTATAGAAGATAGTGATAACGGATAATTTTGTAAAATCCGTGAAACCAAAGTACAAAGGATTTTCTGCATCTTCCAAATACTTTAGTAAATCATCCTCTCGTCTTTGCGCTCCATGTTTATCTTTATCATCATCAAAAAAAGTATGATTGAAAAAGTTTTCGTCTTTATAGTGAATTGTTTTGAGTAATTCATATGTATCACCATGTTTCTATTTATTGCCAAACCATTGTACTTAGGATTCATTCCTCTTATAGTCAAATGATTAACCACATTTTTTTTCATGATGACTAAGATTTCGACAATCTACACAAGGACAGTTTTTTTTTTCACATTTCCTAAAATTTTGTTCGTAGGTAGCACAAAATTCAAAGCTTCTTATCCGTACTCTTTACTAGTTCTACAATTAAAAATGAAGGCAACGAAATTTAACCCTATAATATTTAAATTATATTTTAAAAGTAATGTATATATATATATATATATATATATATATGATAACCTACATTTATGTAACCAATCTTTTTCCATCCTTCTATATAATGTGAAACCAAGCAAGTTTCTAAGTTTTGAAGCAATGATTGGTTAGTGGTTAAGAATAAAGAAACATCCATTTACAAACATTAATATTCACGGTAATTCATCTACGGTTACGCTTAACAATTCATTGCATACTTCTTACTAATCACTATACTTTTACCATAGAACTTTAAAAAAACATTTTAAATAATAGGAGCCACACCATGAAATGATAACTGAGTACAACATGAACCAAACTAGTCTTCCTAGAAAACAAAGTACAAGCAAGGAGTAAATAAGTATGAATAAACTAATAATTTCTATAACAATTCCAAATATGACTCACTAGATTATTCCAAATATGTTTCATTAGATCCTTTTGTTTTGGTAGGCTAGTTATTAATACGTGTGAATGTTGTAATGTTTCCCGGCTTGTAGTATATCTTCTAGGACTGCAACAACCTATATACTTGGTATACATATAACCTAAAATTGACACACTAGAAATTTTATAATATTTAGTATTGTCGTTTTTGGTTAAGTTTATAAGTAAAAAGTATAAAATTCTTTATACATATAACTTTACAGAATTTGCTGCAGCGGATACACAATGAACGTATTCAATTGAAAACCCTTATATGTTTCGTGCATTGTCAATTTTTGTGTCAAGTGTAAGACCAACATGAATCGGACCAGCTTCTCGTGCTTTTCCTTTGAACGGTTTATCTGGCCGCTATTTCACTGTATTTTGGAATAAAAAGGGGAAAACAGTGTAATGATGAAATTTCTGGGTATGTAATATTTTCGAACACTTCATCTAGATGCTTATTAAATTGACATTTGAGGATCAAACATCTACAAAATAAATGTGGCTTTTATATGCATACTTAATAGGAATTTGAGGGTTATGCGCCTAATTTATTGATATTTGAAAATCACACATGTTTATTAAATATGCATTTGATTATTGGGCATGTAGCTCATGATATTCAGCTTCGATATCAGGGGTTGGGCCCGTAATCGTTGGAGATGCTCTATTGTATGCAAGTATTGCTTATCTTATATAAATCTCATCCCACTTTTTGGCAACCACTATGAATTCCAATGAACTCAGTGCCATTAAAAATCGAACTAAGTCGCTCAGTTACCCCCAAAGCAGTAGTACTAGAAATATAAAGTTCACATCATCCTAGACTGCCTATTCATGATCACCCTAAGTAGAAACTACAAGTTGAAATTCCTGAGCTACAACATAAGTGACTAAAAGATCATCATCCAAATCTTTTGATTATGTTATAGGAACATTTTTTTCTCCATTCAACAGGAAAATTCATGGGCATGCTTGCTGCCTTTTGTTGCCTTAATGGACATTTTATAAAACATCAAACCCATGATTTAACACATGTATGGTTCTAATTATAAATCTATAATTTGTGCCATATAGAACAGGACTGTAATTAAAACTTCTAATAGTTGGAGCAGGTTTGCCAACCCAAGATTTGATTAACAAGTGAAAGCCCAAAAAAAGTGGATGCATACTTTTAAACTAAACAGAAAGAAGAAGAATAACAGGCATTACAATTTAGAACTCTTTATGGTTTTTAAAGTAACACCAAGGGTTTGATTTTTCTTATGGAATAAAGTGTAGGCAATAATCAAAACATTAATATTTGTGTGATACCACACTATTTTCCCATTCTATTATTGGCTACTTCTATTTTATGGCTCGTTGCTTACTATACATGCTAATTATCAGTAATACAAGTTCTTTTCTAAATTTGTGGCTACATGGGCTTATATAACTTCAATATCATTTTTGTCTGGTTGTTACTATTCTAACCAAGCGGGCGGAACAAAACCACATAGAAATTAATCAAAATTGAGGAAAAGTCATGTATTCCATTAAATAAATTGATATAAAAGAACTCCATTTTATTTAAAAATTACATCACACAAATACGTTTAGGTTATGAATCAAACTTCAATACCATAACAAGTGAACAGTGAAACAAAAAAACAATAAAGAGTACAAAAATATATGGACTTATAAGAACTTCTGCAAATCTGAGTAACTCAGACCTAATAAATGAGTTAGGCGACAAAAGAATTATAAGAACTTAGGAAGGAAATCAAATTATACTTCTGTGAATCCGAGCTCTGTTCTTCAGTGAAATCAAGAGGCATTTGGAAGCGTTTTGGAAATCGAATGAAGAAGGAAATAAAAAGTGGTTTGGAAATCGTTTTTGAAAATGAAGAAGCATTCGTGAATTTTTAGGATGAAGGTTAATTTAGGGCTAAGTCAAGGGAGGGAAATCAAGAAGGAAGTAGAAAAAGGAGCGATAGTGAGAGTTAATTCGGCTGGAAAAGTAAAATAGTGGACAGAACGTAAATTATGGGGAACATGACTATATTCACCGTTTCTTTTAGATGTATATGAAAAAAAATACCGCATTTAAAATCAAATGCTAAGGATAATTGCAGTAAGAAGTGTTTTTTCTTTAGTGGTGGCTACTGTGTGCACCAATGATGTTTTCAACTTCGCATTTTAATACAAGAATTAAAGGCATGAGGTATCACTTTAGCTTGTTAATGAGTCAGACAACTTAGGTCTTCCCCTATTTAATAAAGTTTCAGTATTTCCATTAATTTATATAGTGTTCCTTACGTACGGTCAATAGGTAATCTTTATTAATGTGTAGTGTGTAGTCATTTCAACAACTTTAGCAGCGTGCAGAGTGTAATATCATTTCTAGCAGTACAATTGTCTCCTCAATATACAACTCTACACATATAAATATGAGTTGTAATATATTTCTTCCTCACAAATTTTTACTCAATTAATCTGCTACTTCCTCACGCCTTTGCATACTAAGAGCAATGCTGTCATGCCCTTCATCTATTGATTCTGACTAGTGGCCAACAAGTGGACATTCTGTAGTCCACAAACCAATGAAGATTGGTATATCGAGTATCAAAAGCAGCACTACGAGGATGTCCATCGTGAATTCCCAAATCTTGACAATTATGATTTCAGGAGCCTTCAGATCATTTGTACAAACAAGTGGTTAATCAGGCTTTAGTTACTTAACCTCCATTTCAAGAAGCGACAGAACAATTTCAATTGTTCAACCTATATACGGATAAGGAGTAAACCAAGCTTCAGTTTTTCAACCTCATATAATCAAGAGGTTGACTCATATCCTATTTTTTCCACTTTGGTATGCAATGGAGTCTATAGTCCAAGCAAATGGAGATAACATTAGCCGTAGAATCAAGCTATAACCATTTTAGCCAAATGATTGCAACTATACGGAATAGGTGGATAATTGTTTATGAACATGGGGGATCACCTATGCAAATGAGTTGAAACAAGAGGTAAGGTGTCTTAAGGATGCTTTAGAAGGGCTGAAAATTCAACATAATGTATGGTTTATGTATGTTGTATTTTTACCGGTTTAGTGGATCTTATTAGTTTACTGTTTGTGTGATTCTATAATGTTATTCGATTTATCGTTATGTTCTAAGATTTTTTACGCTTTAAGCAATGTAACTAGAATTAAATAATAATAATATGAAAATAGTAACCGCAGTTAATTTCTAGACGACCATTTAATGATTAAGAATAGAGATAGGTTAGCGTGGCTACACTGAATGACTGTAACCAGACACTGTAGCCATGTTATTTGCAGACAATCAATGAAAATTAAGCAACATGGTTACAAAGAAAACCGTGCTACCTTCAGAGTTAGCATAACACTATGGATTATGATTGACTTAACATTATGAATTCAAATGGAATCTCCTTCTTCTATTGAAAAAATTAAAAAGGTTATGATGCTACATCTCATCGTCTTCATACTCTTTACATGAGTTCATTTAGGCTCACATAGATCAACAAAGTGTAATTAAGCATCAAATGATGAATGTAATGGCTCGTGAAAACCATGAATGTAATCATTCTACACAAGAAGGGGTATATTTGGATGGTGGGATCTATGACATAGGAGAATTTACGTTGTTGTCATAACCAACTTATAACAGATAATTTTGCTGAAAATTCTATGTATGGAAAAGTTGAATTTAGACAAAGGTTTTGCGTGTCAAAGAACGTTTTTAATCGAGTTCTTGATAAATTAACTGAAATGAACGCATTTTTCACTCAAAGAGTTAATTAGCTTAATGAACTTGGGCTTTATTCACTTCAAAAACCAATGACTACACTTCATATGCCATCGTACGGTGCTTTTGGAGATCCAATAGATGACATAGTATGAATGGGGGACTCAACGACAATTTTGAGCATGGAATAATTTTGCAAAAGCGTTATTATCCAATTTGGTGATGAATATCTTCGGTCCCTAAACTCTCGTGATATTGATCAATTATTAGTAATGGGAGAACAATGTGAGTTTCCACATATGTTAGGTGGCTTAGACTATATATTGGAGATGGAAAATTTGTCTAATTGCATTGCAGGGTCAATACTCAAGACACCACAAAAAGGCTACTATTATATTGGAAGCTATTGTATCATTTGATTTGTATATTTGGCGTGAGTTTTTTATAGCACCAGGTTCTCTAAATGATATTAATGTTTTGCGACAGTTTTATTTATTTAATGAGTTATGCAACGATGTACCACCTCCATGTAACTACAAAATAGAAGGCATGGTACTATTGGTTATTACATGGTGGATGACATTTTTCCAAAGTGGGGAACTCTTGTGCAAGCATATAAAAAGCTTAATAATGCTAAAGAGATAATATTCACGAAACAAATAGAAAGTTTGACAAAAGATGTTGAACGATCTTTCGGGGTGCTTCAAGGAAGGTTTCATATATTACGAAAGTAGGTACATGTAACGACCCGCACTCTACGCATCGGAGGATCGTAGAATATTTCTTTCTTTCTCTTAAAGAGTCATATGGTCGTGTGACATTGGGAGACGACTACTGGGGTCATTTCTCATGTTCATGATTTTTGTCGATTTCTAATTGATCGTTTTGCACTTAGCTGATCTTGTTTCAGCCATAACTTTTGATTGGGAAGGGGTTTTGACTTGAAATAACTTCCATTAGATTCGGAAGATGGTTTACCTTTCCATAGAGTGGTCACATTAGCCAAACGGACTTACCGTTTGGGAGATATGGCTGAATTAAGGTTTAGAGGGTGAAAAACAGCTTAACCAGGCCAAATAGGGTGATTAACAGCTAGGCCCATTGAGGGATTTCAGGATTAGGAGTTTAGAAGGGCTGTTAGGGTTTAGAGAACACCCTGTTCTCATTTTTCAGTCGCCACCTATCATTCCTCTCAACCTAGCTATGGCCTCCACTTGCTAAAACACCCCAAATGACCTTCTAATCACCATTTAATCAAGTTTTAGCCTAATTTACGTCAAATCAACACCTAATCTAGGTTGGAGCTGCTGTGTAGTCTTGGAAATAGTGCCAAACAGAGGATAATTTCACATTTGGTATTTTATTATGGCCAAGGTGAGTGATTAGCATTATTTTTACACGAATTACAGTTTATTAGGGTGATTAGTGTTAACTAACGAAATTATGCATGTTAAAAATCTGGAAAAATATTTATAAATTTCGACATACTGTTTTAGGCCTCTGTTAGAAAATTTGGTAAGTTTGGTTAAGTTTTGCTAATCATATCATTAGTTATGCTTAAACATGATTAAGGGAAAATATGGTATTTTGGCTATATTTGATCCATTTTAATATATCATATTGTTGTTTTGGTGTTTATGGTTGATTCTATATGTTGCTACGACTGTACGATATGCTTTGTGAATGATTATAAAAGTTAGAATGGTCGAAAACGCCGTCGTATGGCGTAAAACAGTCGCTGGAAAAGTTGCAGGAAGTAGTGCAGGGTTTCAGATCGAATCGGGTTAAGGGGCTCGGGTCGGATCGGGGAACTGAGCAGAGAACCGAACCAGATCGGAACCTAATACAAGAATGAGGGCTTGGAAAAAAGGAAGGCCTCTTGTATAAGGGTTGGAGTTGGTATTGGACTAAAGCTGGATATGGGATCGGATCAAATTAACTGGAGGAAAGAAAGGCAGAACCAAACTAAGGCATAAGCACCGAACCGAATCAAGGTAGTGAGATAACCAAACCCAAGTGACATGGAAGCACCAAACCAGACCGAGGATGGAAGCTCTGAACCGAACTGGATGTCCAGGAAGTGGAGCTAGTCGAACCGAACTAGGGAAGGACAACCGACCCGAACTTGATTGGACCTGCGATTACGCGACGACTCTTTTGAAGACCAACTCCAATTCGACCAAAACACGAGATGCAAAGGAAGTCCAAATAGGAAGTTTGCACTTAGGATCTAGTTGTGAACCAACGAGTTGACTCCATGATTGGACTTTGCTGCAGGACGTGTGCTAAGGGGTTATCGACGTCTATAGCTTTGATTCACCACCAAGACGGACGTTAGGCTACGTATCAGTGCAGTGGGGTAATTACTACTCCATGGGGCAGAGTGATCGTAGCAAGGCTATGAGCCAGTGCAGTGGGGTTGTCATGATTCCATAGGGGCAGAGTGGACATAGAAAAGGATTAGTGGCTATGGATCAATGCAGTGGTGTCATTATGACTCCATGGGGCAGAGTGATCATAGCAAGGCATGGGATGGTCAAAGTGGTAGATATCGTATGCTTTACGCACTGGGTGAGAGATGTGAGGATGGTTGCTATGCTTGATCATTTGTTATCACTATGACATGCACACGCCCACCCCCGTATCATTACATCATATGTTAGTGGCATCTTAGAGTATTGTACAGTATGTAGTGCTAACTCTTTGGTTGCAGGTCCAAGTTTAGGTATGGTTTAGTATACCTGTTATTATTCTGTTTTGTTGCTTATCGCTCATACCAAACTTTTGTTTGACCCAGAGTTTTATGTCTCTTCTTATTACTTTGGGTGCTCTTAAATGAGCAGACTAGAGACAGGTTGGCTGATTATGTACGAGTAGCTGATCCGGAGACGAGCAGGAGGCTCCTACGTATTATCTGCGTATATTATCCTTATGTTGTTGATGGTCACTTCTTTGGCCATTAGTAGTGTACCTTTCCTTTCTTTTGCTTTAGAGACAGTATTTTGAAGTTGTAATAATGGTTATGGATGATAAGCTGTATTTTGGATTTCTGCTGCTATGATGATTATGGCTTAGTTTTCAGCTTATGCACTGTCTCGCCTGTTTTATGTCAAGTATATTATTATTATATTTTATTCCATGCGCTGCGGGACATTCTACAGGTTCCTTGTTAGTTCAAATTCCTTTCTTTTCCTTTCTTTGGCAACCGTCCTGTGCTAGTCGGCATTGGCACATTGCACTTTCATTGGAAATGTCGGCTGGTGTGGGGCGGGCCATCGCACTTGGTATCAGAGCTCTAGGTTGCGTAGCTAACCCAGGGAAAGACACCAGAGAGAGATAGTACGTATATAAGAGCGCGTATTTGTGATATTTTTGTTTTCAAAAGCTATATATATATATATACACTGTTAGTATAGCTACGGATGAAATCGCACTGCACTGACACCACAAAGAGGATGGTTAATCGTTTCTCTTTACAGGTTGAACGATGAGCCGATATACGAGGGGTGCTGGTAGAGGAGCCAATAATGGGAATGCTCCTGGCATGAGGACTATGTTCACTGACCTCATGAGAGAGATGCTTAGGGACGTTCAGAGGGCAGTTCCTAATGCTGCTAATGGTTGTGGTGCAGTAGTGCAGGCGCCTAGGGCCGATTTTGCCAAGCTATGCAAGGATTACACGTCTTGGTCGAAAGCCGTTCCACGGAACAGAATCGGCCACGGATGTTCAGGATTGGTTGGATATCTCTGATCGTATATTCGAAGACTTGGGTATCGAGGATGTAATGAATAGGAAGTTAGCATTCCGTCAGCTGCACGGACGGGCGATGAATTGGTGGAATGCTATTAAAGCAGCCACTACAGAGGACCAAGATACATGGGATCAGTTTAAGGCCCGATTCGGTGAAAAATTTATCCCAGCTGCTCAGAAGTCAGAGTTATTTAGGAAGTTCCTGGAGCTTAAGCAGAATGGTAGAGCAGTCTCAGAGTATATTGCAGAGTTCGATACTTTATCGAAGTATAGATTATCCCTCATTGACACTCCCGAGAAGAGAAATGAAAAGTTCATAACAGGCTTAGATCAGTACTTGGGGGAAAGGCTTATAAACCATTTTGATGAGATGTTTGAATCGATTGTGGGGAAAGCTTTGAGATCAGAGAGTCTATACCTAAGTCGAAGACTGAGGTTGCATTTACAGAGGAGCCAAAGCCGCAAGCAAGCGGTGGAGGCAAGAATGGCTCTCAGAATAAGAGAAAGCAGAATCAGACCAAGGATAGCCAAAAGAAAAAGAATAAGAAAGATATTGAGTGCTTCAGCTGTTGTAAGAAGGGCCACTATGCCAAAGAATGTCAGACCAAGACAGCGGATAGGAAGTGCTTCAAATGTGGCCACGTTGGACATCACAAGGATAAGTGTCTGCAACCCCCTAAAGAAAAGCAGAATGTGAAAGTGTATGCTATCAATGTTGTTCCTTCTTCGTCGAATGCCCCAACTGCGGAAGAGAAAGTAAACAATGTTGTCATTCAAGGTATGCTTTCTGTTTATGATGTTCCCGTTCGAGTATTGTTTGATACCGGAGCTTCCCGTTCCTTCATATCTAGTGACCTGGTAGATAGGTTGCGATTGGAACCCGAGATAGTCGATAGACCTTTAGCAGTGACGAACCCGATTGGTGGTTCTACTTGCCTTTGTATGATTTGTCGTAATGTGGTCTTATCGAGTCATGGATGCATGTTTGTTTGTGATTGCTTTGTTTTGGGCTTTAATGGGTTTGGCATTATTTTGGGAGTCGATTGGCTCCAAAGATACGGGTTGGTGGTAGACTGTGAGGGCTTTTTGGTGACGGTTAGAGCGGATGATGGACGGAGGGTAGTGTTTGGTGGTCTAACTAGTGATGGGGTAATGGCTAGTTTTCTAAATTCTCTCGACATCCCGCATGATGAGTTGTCAGATGTGCCCGTGGCTGGCCAGTATCCAGACGTCTTCAAGGAAGTGACCGGACTTCCACCACACCGAGAGATTGAGTTCCATATTGGTTTAGTTAAAGATGCCAGACCTATAGTAATGCCACTTAGTTGTATGACACCAAGGGAGCAGCGAGAGCTTGGGGTGCAAGTAAGCGATCTTTTGAAGAAGGGATTTATCAGAAGAAGTGTTTCTGAGTGGGGAGCACCAGTTGTGTTTTCTACCAAGGCAGATGGTTCCCTTCATTTGTGTGTGGGCTACCGCGAGTTGAATAAGGTGACAAGGAAGAATAAGTATCCTCTACCGCGGATAAATGATTTGTTTAATCAGTTGAGTGGCGTGAGAGTGTTCTCCCAGTTGGATCTCGCGACAGGTTTTCATCAGCTTAGAGTGGAAGCTGAAAGTATAGCTAAAATGGCATTTCGGACGCTGTCTGGATTTTATCAGTGGTTGGTCATGCCATTCGGGTAGACCAATGCACCAGCATATTTTGTGGATCTTATGAATGGGGTATTCAGAGATCAGTTGAATAAGTTTGTTCTTGTGTTCGTGGACGATATACTTGTTTATTCGAGGACAGAGGAAGAACACAAGGAACATTTGAGGATAGTGATGGAGGTGTTGAGAAAACACCAATTGAAAGCAAAGTTTTCTAAGTGTCACTTCTGGAGGAGGGTAGTGAGATTCTTGGGCCATGTTGTTTCAGAGAATGGTTTTGCCGTGGATCCTACGAAGGAGGCTACAGTACAGGATTGGTCTACGCCCAAGAATGCAACAGATGTAAGAAGTTTCTTAGGATTTGCTGGATATTATCATAAGTTTATCCAAGACTTCTCCAAGATAGCAGCACCGTTGACTCAGTTAACCAAGAAGAATCAAGCTTTCGTCTAGGACAAAAAGTGCGAGAATGCATTTAAGAGTCTAAAGGAAAAGTTGACATGTGCACCGGTGTTTGTCATTCCTAAAGGGAATGAAGAGATGACAGTATACACAGATGCATGTGGTACTGGACTAGGTGTTGTACTGATGCAAGGAGGTAGGGTTGTAGCTTATGCAAGGCAATTGAAACCGCACGAGAGAAGATACCCTACCCATGATTTGGAATTAGCAGCGATCGTATTCACGTTGAAGATGTGGAGACATTATCTCTTGGGAGAAAGATTTGAGTTGTTTACCGATCATAAATCGTTAAAGTATCTTTTCTCTCAGAAGGATCTAAATCTCCGATAGTAAAGGTGGTTAGAATTCCAGGCTTCCTACGATTTCGATATCGCATACACACCAGGAAAGGGCAATGCGGTAGTTGATGCATTGAGTAGAAGACATGCCAGTTTATGGGCTATGTTTCTTGAGTGGAAGCAAATGGAGTACATCGCTGGGTATGATTTCAGACCAAAGTGCGAATTGGATCCAGAAATGTTAGCAAGTTTGACGATCAGATCCACTTTTATTAAGCGAATTGGTTCCAGTCAGAGGGACGATCCTAACTTATTGAAAATCATCTCCAAGTTAGAGATGGGCATCGATAAGGAGATGAACGAGTATGGGCTTGATTGAGATGGATGGCTTAGAAAGAATGGAAGACTGGTTGTACCCAATGTCAATGGATTGAGAGATGAAGTGCTTAGAGAATGTCATCACTCAAAACTGACTGTACACCCCGATGGTAACAAGATGTATCGAGACATGAAGCAGACCTAAGACCGGGAAGGAATGAAAAGAGACGTTGGGAAGTTTATATCTAAGTGCATGAATTGCCAGTTAGTTAAAGCTGAACAAAAGAAGCCTAGTGGTTTGTTACAACCATTAGAAATCCCCGAATGAAAATGGGAACAAGTCTCGATGGATTTCATCGACGGTTTACCAAGAATTAGATCGGGGCATAATAGCATTTGGGTAATTGTGGACCGATTAACCAAAAGTGCAAGGTTTATACCCATCAAGTCAAACAGAACGACAGCTAAGTTAGCAGAACTGTATATGATGTGGGTAGTGAGATTTCATGGAATACCCAAAGGCATTGTGAGCGACCGAGATCCATTTTTTACTAGTGGATTTTGGAAAAGCTTAGAAGAGGGGGTAGGATTAGAATTACATCTCAGTAGCATGTATCATCCTCAAACCGATGGTCAGACAAAGAGGGTGAATCGAGTATTAGAAGATCTCTTAAGAGCTTGCACATTAGATTTTGGTGGATCATGGGATGACTATTTTCAACTAGTAGAGTTTGCATATAACACTAGTTATCAATCCAGTATTGGTATGGATCCATTTGAAGCATTGTACGGAAGACCGTGCAACTCACCGTCATGTTGATTAGAAAATGGTGAGAAGTTTGTGCTTGGACCAGATGTGATTAGAGAAACTTCAGATAAGATTAAGGTTATCCAACAACGAATGAAGGTTGCTCAAGATAGACAGAAGAGTTATGCTGATAAGAGGAGAAGAGATCTAAAATTCTCCATTGGCGACTTGGTGTTTGTCAAGATTTCTCCATTAAAGAGCGTGATTCGATTTGGCAGGAGAGGCAAGTTAGCACCAAGATTTGTTGGACCATTCCCAGTTCTCGAGCAAATTGGGAATTTGGCATATAAAGTTGAATTACCAGCAAAGATGGCAGGAGTTCATAACGTATTTCATATTTCCCAGCTAAGGAAATTCGTGCACGACCCTAGTGTGACTATTTCGCCTGATCAATTGGACGATATCGAGGTTGAACCTGAGGCAGTTGGGAACCACAGGCCTATGCGTATTGTTGGGAACGATACGAAGCAGCTTCGAAGGAAGGCGGTGAAACTAGTCAAAGTTCAGTGGGGCGAGGATGAGAATGACTGTACTTGGGAGACAGAGGAGGGCATTAAGAAGACGTATCCCGAACTCTTTGCATGGTAAGATTTTAATTGCGACTTAGTTTTCCGCATGCTAGGATAGACTTGTTTGTTTGTTTTTGTATGTTTGATTGTTGTGAATGATTGGTAGGCATGCGGGATCCTTTGTACGTTTTGGGTTAAGGAAATTCGGGGACGAAATTTCTTCGGGGGGAGAATGTAACGATCCGCAC
This sequence comes from Allium sativum, assembly GCA_030737875.1. Lineage (NCBI taxonomy): Eukaryota > Viridiplantae > Streptophyta > Magnoliopsida > Asparagales > Amaryllidaceae > Allium > Allium sativum. The sequence goes on from CM060926.1 coordinate 696,399,751, forward strand.
TCTACGCATCGAAGGATCGTAGAATAATTATTTCTTTCTCTTAAGGAGTCGTATGGTCGTGTGACATTGGGAGACGACTATTGGGGTCATTTGCCATGTTCATGATTTTTGCCGATTTCTAATTGACCATTTTTCCCCTAGCTGATCTTGTTTAAGCCATAACTTCTGACTGGGAAGGAGTTTTGACCTAAAACCATTTCCATTAGATCCGGATGATGGTTTACCTTTCCGTACAGTGGTCACATTAGCCAAACGGACTTAACGTTTGGTAGATATGGCTGAATTAAGGTTTAGAGGGTGAAAAAATAGCTTAACCAGGCAAAATAGGGTGATTAACAGCTAGGCTCATTTGGGGATTTCGGGATTAGGAGTTTAAAACGGTTGTTAGGGTTTAGAGAACACCCTGTTCTCAATTTTCAGCGGCCACCTATCATTCCTCTCAACCTAGCAATGGCCTCCACTTGCTAAAACGCCCCAAATCACCTTCTAATCACCATTTAATCAAGTTTTAGCCTAATCTACGTCAAATCAAGCCAAATCAACACCTAATATAGGTTGTAGATGTTGTGTAATCTTGGGAACAGCACCAAACAGAGGTTAATTTCAGATTTGGTATTTTATTGTGGCCAAAGTGAGTGATTAGCATTGTTTTTACACTTGTTACAGTTAATTAGGGTGATTAGTGTTAATTAATGAAATTATGCATGTTAAAAATCTGGAAAAATATTTATAAATTACGAAATATTGTTTTAGGCCTCTGTTAGAAAATTTGGTTATTTTGGTTAAGTTTTGCTAATCATATCATTAGTTATGCTTCAACATGATTAAGGGAAAATATGGTATTTTAGCTATGTTTGATCAATTTTAATACATCATATTGTTGTTTTGGTGTTTGTGGTTGATTCTATATGTTGCTATGACTGTATGGTATGCTTTGTGATTGATTAGAAAAGTTAGAATGGTTGAAAACGTCGTCGTATGGCATAAAATAGTCACTGGAAAAGTTGAAGGAAGGAGTGTAGGGTTTCGGATCGGATCGGGTTAAGGGGCTCGGGTCGGATCGGGGAACTGAGAAGAGAACCGAACCGGATCGGAAACTAGTACAAGAATGAGGGCTTGGCAAAAAGGAAGTCCTCTTGTATAAGGGTTGGAGTTGGTATTGGACTAAAGATGGACATGGGATCGGATCAGATTAACTAGAGGAAAGAAAGGAAGAACCGAACTAAGGCAGACGCACCGAACCGAATCAAGGTAGTGAGATAGCCGAACCCAAGTGACATGGAAGCACCGAACCGAACTGAGGATGGAAGCTCCGAACCGAACCAGATGGCCAGGAAGTGGAGAGAGCCGAACTGAACCAGGGAAGGACAACCGAACCGAACTGGATTGGAGCTGCGATTACGCGACGACTCTTCTGAAGACCAACTTCAATTCGACCAAAACCCGAGATGCAAAGGAAGTCCAAATAGGAAGTTTGCACATAGGATCTAGTTGGGAACCAACGAGTTGACTACATGATTGGAGTTTGCTGCGGGACGTGTGCTAAGGGGTTATTGACGTCTATAGCTTTGATTCACCACCAAGACGGATGTTAAGCTACGTATCAGTGCGGTGGGGTAATTACTACTCCATGGGGCAGAGTGATCATAGCAAGACTATGAGCCAGTGTAGTGGGGTTGTCTTGACTCCATGGGAAGAGTGGACATAGGAAAGGATTAGTGGCTATGGATCAGTGCAGAAGGTGTCATTATGACTCCATGGGGTAAAGTGATCATAGCAAGGCATGGGGTGGTCAAAGTGGAAGATATCGTATGCTTTACGCACTGAGTGAGAGATGTGAGGACGGTTACTATGCTTGATCGTTTGCCATCACTATGACATGCACACCCCCACCCCCGTATCTTTACACCATATGTTAGTGGCACCTTAGAGTATTATACAGTATGTAGTGCTAACACTTTGGTTGCAGGTCCAGGTTCAGGTATGGTTTAGTATGCCTGTTATTATTCTGTTTTGCTGCTTATCGCTCATACCAAACTTTTGTCTGACCCAGAGTTCTATGTCTCTTCTTATTACTCTGGGTGCTCTTAAATGAGCAGACTAGAGACAGGTTAGCTGATTATGCACGAGTAGCTGATCCGGAGACGAGCAGGAGGCTCCTACGTATTATCTACATATATTCTCTTTGTGTCGTTGATGGTCACTGCTTTGGGCATTAGTAGTATACCTTTCCTTTCTTTTGCTTTAGCGACAGTATTTTGAAGTTGTAATAATAATTATGGATCATAAGCTGTATTTTGGATTTTCGATGCTATGATGATTATGGATAGGTTTTCGGCTTATGCACTGTCTCACCTGTTTTATGTCAAGTATGTTATTAATATATTTTATTCCATGCGTTGTGAGACATTCTACAGGTTCCTTATTAGTTCAAATTCTTTTCTTTTCCTTTCTTTAGCGGTCGTCCTGTGCTAGTCGGCATTGGCATAGCGCACTTTCATTGGAAATGTCGGCTGGTGCGGGGCGGACCGTCACAGTACACTACCATACCTTGTAGTAGTATCATATCTCATGTATTATCGTATAATTTTACAAAATATGATTGTAATGCAGTGGATATGAGCTGCAGCTTAGAAACTATGCTGACATTATTGTTGCATTTCAAAAAAAAAACTGTAAAGACCCTAATACGTTAGCCTAATACATGCAGCAAATCAAAGATATTCGAGAACCACATGAGATAACCGGCTTTATGGTCCGGTTCCTAGGAGACCATCAGACACGCTCAACTCAACATAGGTCATGAAGCTGAAGCTGAAAAGGAACACACAGGAGTGAAGGAAACAGGATCAAGAAGGGATTACACCGCTTATGGCCTCACGGCATGTAGAAGTCATCCGCAAACCAAGGCCTCGGACCCCGAAGGAGTTACGAGCCTCGACCACCTGGTCCCGGGACCCTCGCACCCCTCGGAAGGACCTCATCCAGGCACGACGCAGAATTCGCACCCAGCCGGGTGCGAAATCTCGCACACATGCCTGGGTTCAAAATTTTGAACCCAGTGGGTGCGAGGTCTCGAGCCCAGCGGGTGCGAAATCTCGCACCCATAGCCGGGCTCGAGATCCATAGCCCAACGGGCGCGAAATCTCACGCCCATAACTGGTTCGAGATTCCGAACCCAGCGGAGCGAGATTTCGCGCCCGCACGGGGTTCGAAATTCTGAACCCAAGGACTCGAAATTTCGAACCCATGCCCGAGTTCGAAATTTCGAGGCGTGCAGGTGGCGGGCTCGGATTTCCTGCATGTGGTCCCTATTTCAACCTAATCCTTCCTACTCCTACCTACTCCCACTTCTATAAATAGCCCATGGCCTCACACTTCAAAAGTGTAGGATTTTCTTCACTTGAGACCTTCCTAGAGCAAGTTGGATCTCATTAATGGCTTCTCCTATTTGAGGAAGAAGGAGAATTAAATATTCTTTTTCCTAAATACCTAGCATATGACAATTATAAAAGTGAATGTAACGAGCATGGCTCTATTCTTGAGTCACTAATAAAAGTTAAACATCCTTCCAAAGTGGACGTAGGCCTAATCCGCGGCCGAACCACTGTAAATTCTCATATCATTTACCACTTTCTCTTACTAAGTCTTGCGACCAAATTAACTATTCCTATAATAGGAATCTTTGGTGTTAACGACATTTTTTGCCGTCAACATTTGGTGCTTTCACTGAGAATCTGAATTCAAGATTTGCGTCCTTCTTCCACGTTATCATCTCGACTTCGACAAGCTTGAGGTTCCTTGCCTAACCTATTGTCGAGTCCGCTTACGATGGTAAAGAAATCAAAGAACGCAATGGTCGACTCTTCAGCCGCAGCCGAGGCCGGTACCTCCCAACAATCTCAACCAGTAAATGTCTCGGCCCCTAACGAAACCATCCCTTCTGTTGTGGACCCTGAAGCGCCCATTACCCAAGCTCAAATTCGCGCACTTAATGAAAGATATGAGAGCACCGCGGTCGATCTTAACCAAGCATTAAGGGATAACATCGGTCTTATGCGCTAACTTCATGAAAGTCAATGTGTCGTCACCCGGCTTCAATTGGCTCGGAACAATTCTCAACCCCGACAAACCGCATCGGAAGCTTCCTCTTCCGAGTCAAGGGGACCACACCAAAGGAGAAGGTTCACCCTCATCAACAATGTCGCCGCTCGCACCCATGCCCTCGATAATGGTAACAGTCATGCCAATGGAAACGGCAACGGCGACCAAACTACAGTCATATGTAGCGAGGGGGCACAACATCAAGACCGCTCTCGCTTGATCATCAACCTCTTCCTCGACATAACTCGATGGTCGCTAAACAAGGTTATGGGCCAGCTGACAAATCAACCTCTTCCTCGACATAACCCGATGGTCGCTAATCAAGGTGATGGGCCAGCTGTTCCAACGGTCTGCGCTCCTCCATAATCGGATCCGTATCGCCCCTCTCCACCTCACCATCCACTCCAAGACCCAATCATAGATGTCGAGTACATGGAGGAAGACGATCCAGATGTCCATCATAGAAGACGGCCTAGCAACAGGACTCCGGAGCCGCGTCAAAATACAAAGATCCCAATGGCGGAACCCCATCCAACCTACCTTCCCGGCATGATATGAAGGGTCATGAGGGAAATGTGAGGGGGAGAACACGACACATGGGAAGCCCATATTAGGCGTAACACCTTCACGAGAAGAGTAAATGAGGCTGAATGGCCGAGGCGCTTTGGCATGCCACAAATGCCGCTCTGCGATGGTACCACTGATCCTTGTGCCTTCTTGAATCACTATGAATGGCAAGTGGACTTGAGCCGTGGTGACAATCCAGCCAAATATAAATGCTTCCCGATCTTCCTGTCTGGTACCGCTTTACTTTGGTTCTTGCGCCTCCCTCTCGATTCCATTAACAACTTCGGACAACTAGCAACAGAGTTGGTCAAGCAATTCAGGGTGCACATCCCAACTCCGAAGAATGCCCTCACTTTATCCAACCTATACCAGGGGCCACCGAGTCGGTTAGGAGCTACCTTTCCCGGTTCAACATAGCTCTCGCTGAGGTTGAAGATCCGGATCCTTGCACCATACTCTTTCAACTAGCAAAAGGTGCCCTCCCTACTTAAGAGTTCGGGGTATGGATGGATCAAAAACAGCCAAAGAGCCTCGACGCCTTCTATGAGAAGGAAGACCAATACTTGCGCAAAGAAGAAGGCAGACGGAATCGGCTCTCCGCTACATGTAATCCCAATGATCCCCAAGCGAACACCGCCAATAATCACTTCAGAGGTAGGCGAGGCGGGGATCCCTTCGACCAAAATAGGGGGCATGTCCCTAAAGGCAAAAACCTAACAATGGCAGGCTGGATGGATGAAACAACAGGCAAGCCCAAGCAGAATTAAGAAAGCCCGGCCCTCGCCAAGCTTTTGAGACCTACACCCTGTTGAATGAAGACATAGAGACAATCTACTTGGATACGTGTAATACCTTGCCGTAGGTGAAGCTTGGCATTAGAGAATCAACTGCCCGCGAGAAGAGCACCAGGATGTACTGTCGATACCACAACGTGTACGGCACGACACCAACGAATGCCGCCAACTTAGGGATGCAATTGAGAAACTTATTCGTGAGAAACGGTTCGAGCAATATGTCCAAGAGCCCTTTCCCACCGAGGCAAACTCGCAGCCTCCAGCGCCAGCTCCATAAGTAGTCGCCAAGGGAGCTCTAGGACCGTCTAACCCAAGACGAGGAATCGTGATCAACACCATATGTGGCGGACCTTACCCCATACATAACATCTTTCAAAAAATGGAGGATTATGTGAGTTCCATAATACATGCTATTTACAAAGCCTGCTCGCTCTCCCTGAGTCCATCCCATCCAAGCTACAAAAAACCAGGCGGGATGACATTGTCTTCCGAGAAAGGGAATAGACAGGGGTGGAAATCCCGACCACCGATCCATTAGTCATCACTGCCTAGATCGGTGCCGCTTTCGTTCGGAAGGTCTTAATCGACTCAGGGAGCTCAGTCAACATCATCTTTAAGGCCGCCTACGACCAGACGAAAATGGAAACGAATGACTTGAAGCCATGCCATGCCGCAATTCACGGCTTCAATGGGGCCTCTAGTTCCCCTGTAGGGATGATCAACCTACCCGTAAAACTGGGCGAGGGGGACCAAAGCCGAGTCCGGATTCTCCCTTTCATGGTCATAGACACCGACTCCCCCTACAATGCTTTCCTAGGGCGCCCCTTTCTCATTGAATTCTGAGTTTACATGGCACCATGGTCTCTCCTAATGAAATTCCCGATGGGAAATGGGATCGGAACCATCAAGGGCGACCAAGTAAGCGCCAGGGAATGTTACGCGATGGAATGGAAGAATGCATGCAATAAGGACAAGGGCAAAGCCGTGCCCGCTCCTTCTTGCGCCAACAACGTCTCTGCATAGCAATCAGTTGCGTCTGGGCCCTGGCTTTGGCACCACTCCTGTCTTTCCGATGACCTCGACCCCCAGAAGGATGAAGAGCTCTAATACGAGAGGGATACCCCGGTCGAATGCACAGTGGAAATTCTGGTCAACCTCGATGACCCAACAAGGGTGTTGAAGATAGGGTCACAACTCCACCCAGTAGTTAAAGAATATCTCATATGCTTACTAAAATCCAATTTAGACGTGTTTGCATGGACTCACTCCGACATGAAAGGCATCGACCCCGCAATTGCTTGCCATTCCCTCGGCTTAGATCCCAGAGTACATCCAGTTAAACAGAAACGTCGCTTTTTAAGGCCAGAGAGGTCCAAGGCACTCGAAGAAAAGGTGGACCGTCCGCTCAACAATAACTTCATCCGCGGAGCTGACTACCCCGAATGGGCTTCCAATCTAGTTCTGGTAAAAAAGGCCAATGGTAAGTGGCGAACATGCATCGATTTCTCCGATCTGAACAAGGCATGTCCCAAGGACAGCTTCCTGATATCGAAGATCGATCGACTAGTCGATTCAACCGCCTGATACCAGCTATTATCCTTCATGGGCGCCTACTCAGGCTAAAACCAGATCCCGATGAGCCTCCGCGACCAAGATCATACCTCTTTCATAACCGACCTTGGGCTCTACTACTACCGTGTTATGCCCTTCGGCCTTAAAAATGCCGGCGCCACTTACCAACGAATGGTTAATCAACTCTTTAGAAATCAAATTGAAAAGTCCATGGAGGTGTATGTGGATGATATGCTAGTAAAATCTAAAATATAAAGCGATCATGTCCATGACCTCTCCAAAATGTTTGATGTCCTTCGCTGGTACGACATGAAACTTAACCCCCTGAAATGCTCCTTCGGAGTCGCCTCGGGAAAGTTCTTGGGTTTCATTGTCAATTCACGGGGCATCAAAGCTAACCCAGAAAAAATCCAAGCTATTCGGGACATCCGAGTCCCCGAGAACATCAGGGATGTTCAAAGTCTGAATGGAAAGGTCACCGCTTTAAGTCGGTTCGTCTCTAAGGCCACCGACAAGTGCATCCCCTTCTTCGATTTACTCCGAAAAGGGAAACAACTTCAAGTGGACCCCCGAATGCATCTCCGTATTCAAGGAACTTCTGTATCACTTAGAGTGACCACTTATCATCTCTAAGCCTATACAACATGAGGACTTATATATTTACATGGCTGTTTCTACGCAGGCAATCAGCTCGGTAGTAATACGCCTCGAACACCGTACTCAACGGCCCGTCTACTATATTAGCAAGCAGTTAATGAAGGCAGAGAAGAACTACCCGAACCTAGAGAAGCTGGCATTATGCTTATTGATTTCCTCTAGAGAGCTCCGACCATACTTCCTGTCGCATCCCATAAAAGTTTTCACTAACCAGCCACTACGTCCGGTCCTACAACGACCCGAGGCGTCAGGGCGATTACTAAAGTGGAGTATAGAGTTAAGCCAGTTCGAGATAACCATCATCCCTCGATGAGCCATCCTTATCCAAGCCCTCGTAGACATCATCGTGGAGTTCACAGCCCCCGAGGAGGAACCCATGGTGAACGCCGGAATTCCCGAAGCCTAGTGGAAATTGTTCGTAGACGGCTCCTCTAATAGAAAATGCTCTGGGGCCGTAGTCGTGCTCATCACCCCTGAGGAATGCCCGATGTATTACGCGTTGAGGCTAAATTTCCCTGCTACTAACAACGACGTGGAGCATAAGGCCTTAATAATCGGGCTTAGAATCATGATCGAACTCAAGCAGGAGACCATCCACATCTTCTCTGATTCGCAGATTATCGTTCGATAAGTACTGGGAGAGTATCAAGCGAAAGAGGGACGACTTGCCAAGTACCTGGCCCGGGTTTAGGGGCTACTCGTCTAACTTGAGCATTTCACCATCACCCATATCCTACGCGAACAAAATGAAAAACAGATTCCCTCGTTAAAATGGCAAACTCTGAAGATCCACAACTTAACGGATTCTCCCCAGTAGAAGTCCTCAACTCTCCAAGCATCAAGCAAGAGCAAGACAAAACGATTATGAGCACCGAACCCGAGCCCGAGTCCTAGATGACACCGATCAGAAATTACCTGCAACACGGGATCCTACCGAAGCACTACAAGGAAAGGCGCGCTCTCACTCGCCAGTCAGTCCGTTACCTTCTTGTGGACGGGGTACTCTACCACAGAAGTTTTTCCATTCCCTTGCTCTGGTACATAGCTAACGGCGATGCCCTCCCAGTACTAAGCAATGTGCATGAAGGCGAATGTGGCGATCACACTGGGGGGTAGACGCTAGCCAGAAACATTCTCAGATGTGGTTATTACTGGCCCACGCTTGATCAAGATGCCGCAGACTACGCTCGCAAGTGTGATAAGTGTCAATGCTTCTCCAAAATTGCACGAGCCCTGCCTACCGAACTATATCAAATGGTCAGACCCTGGCCGTTCGCCATGTAGGGAATCAACATCATCTGAACTCTTCCAATGGCCAGAGGCGGGGCATGATACACTGTCATCGTAGTGGACTATTTCACAAAGTGGGCAGAAGCTGAAGCTCTCGCCACCATAACCACGAAGAAGATGATCAAATTTGTTGTCTGCAACATCATTACTCACTGTGGAGTGCCTCAGGCTATCATCTCTGACAATAGCACTCAATTCGATAGCACCGAGTTTAAAGCTTTCTATCAGCGCTACGACATCGATAAAGGATTCTCAGCGGTGGCTCATCCCCAAGCCAATGGGCAAGTCAAGGTGGTTAACAAGGTCATCAAATCCATCTTCAAGAAATGTCTGGAAAAGGATGGGGCACGTTGGCAGATGAACTCCCTCCAACTCTATGGGCTTACCGCACCACCCACAAGATAGCAACTGGTCGTACTCCTTTTGCCCTCGCATACGGATCTGAAGCCGTCGTTCCCATTAAGCTCAAGTTACAATCCCATCGAGTCACGTATTTCGATCCAAAGACAAACCAAGATTTACTTCAAGGATTACTCGACTTGTTGGAAGAAAAAAGGAACGAGGCCGGTATCAAAGTCGTCGCCCAACGATAGCGAGTAGCCCGATACTTCAACTCCAGGGTCCGCCGCAAGGACCTCAACATCGGCGACCTCGTCCTAAAGCGGGTTTTTACCCTACCAGCAGGCCTCGCGCCTTACTGGGAAGGCCCTTACTAATTACATCAAAAGCTCAGCGATGGAACCTTTAGGCTCGCCACCGTCGACGGAGCTGAACTCCCAAGGGCATGAAACACCGAACATCTCCGCCGCTACTTTACATAACTCAGTTTATGGTTGTTTATGCTTTTCGAACAATGTTCTGTTTTGTCAAAAATCCAAGGCATTGTAAAGGCTATTACTTCCAAAGTTATTAGTAGAAATGGTGCTCAATTTCCTGTCTCCCTGTTGTTTAAGTCTCACGTAATACTTCTTGTTTTCCAACAACCAACTCGATTCACGCCTGCAAAAACCGCATCGGCACCCCGGGAATGGGAGCCGGTGCGGCCATTCCAATTTCTAGGCAATATTGAGTCTAAACCAGTTGGCTACACCCGACACCCCGAGCATGGGAGCCGGCAACGCTACTCGAATCGCCGGCCCGCGGCGCGATCGAGTCTAAACAACCACTAACTCGATCCCCGGCCCAGTGCCAAGGCCGAAGATAAATCGTTCCGCATCCTATTCCAGGCGGCTTGGCGCCACTCAACGACCGACTAAGATCGATGCAAATATCTCTTTGCCGGTTGCGGGTGTCGGTCGAATCTTCGCCACCAAGACCGACCTTAAATCGTTTCTTCCCCTTAGCTCTCAAGGCTAGGGGGCAGCCCATAGCCATGATCGGATCTTACGAGCTGATGATCGGGGCTGAAAACTATGCCGGCGAATAAATGACGTCTACCAGCTCGCCTCAACCCGATGAACGGCGGGAGAGCCACCCACCTGGTGGAGCACCCAATGCGACGCCCTTCGCCTTCGCTATACTTGGGTTTAACCCCGGCCACCCAAAACAGCAGGCGCACAGCCTGGTTTCGCAAACTACGGATTCCCTGAGCTGAGGGGAACTTCTTGATACCAGCACTCTACCTTACCTCTTTGGAATAATTTACCCAGATACGGCCCCTAATCGCTTTTGTGACAAGTGTAACGATAAGTAAGTTTTTGCAAGTACAGGACGCTGGAAAACATAAAAAGAACATACGAACAATTGACATAAACAACGATCTTTATTAATTCATTTTGCCTTTTCACACACACATATTCTAAACCAACTACGTGTCTAATACTTTGACTTTCTAATGATAGGGTGTACATGAGAACCACACCGTGTCTTGAAAAACCAAAAGCGAGGGCCATACTCGCGTAAACTATCAGCCTACACTACCAAAATGACGGTAACTCCTATTAAATTGCTGACGCTGACCATGTTTTCTTTTCTTGTGCTTGTGCTTGTCCTTTTTTTGTAGATTCCATGCTTGACGGTTCATCCTTGGTTCTAGGCTTCTTCTTACCAAACTCGCTCTTTCCATCTCCGCCCCTCTGGGAAGTGGTCGATTCATGAGAAGCCGAGAGGCGTCTCTCGCCCGTCCCATCGCCATTAGAAACCTCGGTAATGTCAATCAGAGTGGCCTGCGGCATAGGCTTAGGGGCACCCCCAGCAGCGAGGCCGACCACAGCGTCACTCGTCTTTGGGACCGCCTTGTCTTCCCGCTCAGCTTTCTCCTTGGCTTCTCTGGCAGCCCTCCGGGCAGCAAGCTTCTTGGACCTATGAGGCATGACGTCGCCAGCTTTGGGTTTCTTAAGGGACTCAGTAGTCCTCTTCTGCACTTCCTCTTCCTCCCTCTTCTTGTGGGCCTCATCGTTAGCCCTCTTCTTCTCAGCCTCCTCATCGGCTCTCCTCTTCGTGATAGTGTCAGCATCCCTCGCCTCAGCCTCCTGCCGAGTCTTTACTAGGAGCTCCTTCCTGACAGCCTCGTCGTGCTCTCGCTTCTCCTCTATTTCTTCATGCTTGGCCACCATCCTGGCATGTTGCCTCGCTACCAGAGCCGCTATCGAAGCTACATCAGCTTCTATCGGGCCTTTGGCAGGGGCACTCTGCCCATCGACTACCTCTCCTTCTTCACTAAGAATGTCGACCATGCTAGAAGTTACTCTTATGTCGAAAAAGGTTTCAATTGGGTCGCTGCCCTCTCCAATCTGTGTCCCTATGAGGCCCGGCCCAGTTCCAGTCAATGGAGGGATCATGGGAGCGGGGTCCGTTGCCGTTGTAGACTCAGGAGGAACTGCATAAGCAAAGATGCAACCTTTTTTAGTCCATAAATTCGGTTATCACTTCATCCTTAGGGATGCAGGGTAAAAGGAGTTTACCTATGGTCAAGGATGGTGTAGGAACGTTAGGAAGGGCGCTTGTAGCTATGGGTAAGGTGAATCTGGTATCCCCCAGCACTGGGAAGTCAGGATTATACTCAGTAGCAATTTGGGCCAAATTCCCAGGACCACTCACCATGACAAATCTGAGGTCCAGGGGCAGATGAGAACTCCCCTCTGCAAATGCTTCAACCACAAGTGCGCGCCCGATCATCGCAAACTTTCCTTTCTCTTCGGCAAGACTCGCCAACCTTTCATTCTCGATGTCCTCCTGCAACAGTCTCCTTCCCTCTTCTAGCCTCTCACGTTCGTCGTTGTTCAAAAGGACGTCAGGAAGTTGGCCCTCGTCCAGAGTGCTTACATCCACTTGACGCAGGAAGGCCTTTAAGAGATTAACCTCTCCCAGGTTTTGGCTAGCTCACGAGGGTTGTCCTCGACCCATGAAATCCCTTGGAATCTTAAAGCTTTCACGTACATGTCATGGATACTCCCCTCGAAGGAGGGCCTGACGCGAAACTTCGCATCATTCAGTTGTTCCCTCAACTGCCCTATCTCCCTTTCATGTTCAGCTCTGACACACTCGGTCGTACTCAATACGTCCATGTTGCTAGCCTTGGCATCCTCCTATGCTTTCTTCATCGCCTTGAGCTGCCAGTTTAACTCAGCAACCTCGGCATTCTCAGCCCGCAACCTCTCGTTTTCCTCCCTCAAGGCGGTATTGTCATTCTGGAGTTGAGTAACCTTTCGAATTTCCCTTTTCATCTCGGCTCACACTTTGGACCACTCATCCTTATCCTTCTTAAGGGCTATATTTTCAAGGGTCAAGCGACTAACGATATAGCTAAAAGTCTCACGGTCGCGCGCAGCCCCTGCCTTTAAAGTCGTATAGGATCGCTTCAGCTCTGCTGCAACAACATAGTAAAAAAGTTAAATTGGGAAATGTACGAAGTAATGATAAATTAACCACAACGCAGTAGAGAAACTCACGTATCTCGGCTTCCAAATGGGTGACCAAGGTCTTTTCACTATCGATGGTCAGCTGATGATTGATGAGTTCCAGACTTTTCCTCTTAATCAAATCAGAAAGATAGAGGGAATACTTGGTAAGTTCATTGGACTGGTGATACGTACCCTGTACATGCATCCATATATCTCCGGATTCCTTCTAGGAGCAAGACGGAGATCAGAGAGAGACGACAGCTCATCAAAATGATATTGCGGGAAGTACAGCTTCAAAAACCTCCTCCTCTCCTCTATAGAAAACGCTCGGATTTGGGACTCTGTTAGATTTTCCTTTCCCGTCATGACTTCCATGCCCGACCTTGGTTGACCAAATAGCAGCTCCCTCCCTCTAGTAGGTTGAACGGGAGCCAAAGGGGCAGCTGACGGGAGAGTTGTCGAAGGCAAAGATCGAGACCCACTTATGTTATGACAAGTATCTCCTGTGGATACGCGAACATGAGGAGGGGGAGGTGTCAGAGATCGCCTAGATTGATCCTGGTCTCGATGACAGCTGCCTCGATCTAACGGAGTTGGAGCACCATACATGCTGGCAAATCTTTGGAATCTCTCGAAGGAAGAACTCTGGGGGGTGTACTTGCGATGGCGCGATGCGGAAATAGAACAACATATCCTAATGAAGTTACTGGCTAGGGGGGCACACCCGGTGAGGCAAGCTTGACGGTTCCAGGCAATAAGGCCTTCGGGCGGCACATGGGCTCTGTCGTCTCTCCCGAGGGCGTGGACGTCATCCACCTGTATGTTAAATCACATTGCCATCTTCCTGACCGCAGTAGCATCTAGGCATGAGGGTATTGAATCGACGGGATTCTCCAAAATCACTGCATCAGGAAACATGCCTGGAGCTACCAGAGGTACGGGCTCATCCTCGCCCATGATATGTACATTCTCGGCCTCTTCAGTTACGACCGGTGAATATTGTCGCTCAGGTTGCTCCCCCGTGCTCAGATGCTTCGGGCGAGCTAGTCGAAGTCGAATGAGAAGGATTCGACCCTTCGGTGGTCTCAAGCTTGCTGCCAGACGAGCTACCTCCAGGGGTAGGATCGGATGTGTGCAAGGTGGACTGGGAAGCCTCGGATTCCATAGTCTTTTCGGTCCTTGATCTGGATTGCTTCTTTAGCTATACTTAACGCATCAGTGTTAGAACGGGCAGTATAGTGACCTGTACCCCTCGTGATGGTGACAATTAATATGTTCATGTAATGCTATGAAAGGATGAGCCACATAAAGAAAGTTCAGAACGATTCGTAACATTCCAAGTCCCAGTCCAGTTGTATGCTCTACCCTATGTGAACAGACCTAAACCCCGCTCGCGTGGTTAATAATATATGCATCAACGCTAAGCATGCAAATCTAGAGGCGAATATTCGAAAGTCAAAGTCCATCGATGTAACAAGGTGGAAACCCAGCAACGGCCATGTCCCGAACCCTATCGGGCTCGAACTATCGAGCTCCAGGTTCTAAATTCCAAACCCGGATGGGTTCGAAATTCCGAACCAACCCGAGTTCGAAAACTCGAGCCCCTCTGGGTTCGAAATTTTGAACCCAGACAGGGACTCAATAATTCAAACCCACGGGGTTCGAAAATCCGAACCCGGGAGGGTTCGATACTTCGAACGCCCCGGGTTCAAAAATTCGAACCCATAAGGGCTTGAGACTTCGGACACGGTGGGTTCAAAAATCCGGACCTGCTACGATTCGAAAATTCGAACCCATGGGGGTTCGAAAATTCGAGCTTGGCTGGGTTCGAAAAATCAAACCTACAAGGTCTTGAGGCCTCCGCCGTTGCTCTTCGACCTCCTCCCCTTCTCAACTCCTCATTCAAGGCCTCACCTAGCTCAGTTCGAAATTAGTGGGCTCGAAATTATCGGGTTCGAAGCTTTTAGCAATGGCGTCCAGAGATAGAAAAATTAGAAGGGAAAAAGTGAAGGGGGCCTATTTATAAAGTAAAAATGCGTCTTTTCGTATCCCAACATGGGTTTGAAATTTTCGAACCCATTGGGTTGGAAAATTCGGACCCCATGGGTTCGAAAATTCGCATTTCAAGGCCTCACCTAGCCCGGTTCGAAATTAGTGGGCTCGAACTTATCGGGTTCGAAGCTTTTAGCAATGGCATCCAGAGATAGAAAAATTATAAAGGAAAAAGTGAAGGGGGCCTATTTATAAAGTAAAAACGCGTCTTTTCGTATCCCAACACGGGTTTGAAATTTTCGAACTCATTGGGTTCGAAAATTCGGACCCCATGGGTTCGAAATTTCGAACCCCAGGGGATCGGACTTCCAAACCCCTGGATTCGAAATTTCGACCCCATAGGCTCGAAATTTTGAGACCTCGGGGGACCAAATTCTCGTGCCCTGGGTTCGAAATTTCGATGCCCCTCGGGCTCGAAAATCACCTAAAAGGAAAAAAATAAAAACTAATGGCGATGGTCGCACCTCCAGTATCGGGAATGCTGCAACACATCGCCTCATATACATACTCCGCACACGCGCATGCTGACTCCCGCGCATCACGGAAGTAATGCTATGGACACTCAACGGTTTGAGTATGGCACATCATCCAGACGAAGGCTAATCTACGCCGCCAGGAGGAATGAGCCCTACAGTTGACACCTATTTCCCGTTTTGAATTGCAGGAAAAACTAACAGCTTCGCCAGTCCCTCAACCTACGCAAAGCACATCATGTCAAAGACAAGACGTACTTTGGGGGCCAAAAGTTAATCGGCTTTTTGAACTGTTTCCCACGAGAGCATCAGACACGCTCAACTCAACATACCTCGTGAAGTTGAGGCCGAAAAGGAACACACAGGAGTAAAGGAAACAAGATCAAGAAAGGATTACACCGCTTGTGGCCTCACGGCAAGTAGAAGACGTCCACAAACCAAGGCCTCAGACCTCGAAGGAGTTATGAGCCTCGACCACCCGGTCCTGGGACCCTCGCACAACTCGGAAGGACCTCACCCAGACATGACGTGGAATTCACACCCAACCGGTTACGAAATCTCGCACGCATGTCTGGGTTCGAGGTCTCGAGCCCAGCGGGTGCGAAATCTCGCAGCAGTAGACGGGCTTGAGATCCCGAGCCCAACCGGCATGAAATCTCGCGCCCACAGCTGGGTCCGAGATTCTAAACCCAACGGAGCGAGATTTCGCGCTAGCGCCTGGGTTCGAAATTTCGAACCCAGCGAGTTCGAAATTTCGAACCCAGGGACTCAAAATTTTGAACCCATGCCCAGGTTCGAAATTTCGAGGTGCGTGGGTGGCAGACTCGAATTTCCTGCATGTATTCCCTATTTCTACCTTATCCTACCTGCTCCTACCTACTCCCACTCTTATAAATAGCCCATGGCCTCACACCTCAAAAGGGTTGGATTTTCTTCACTTGAGACCTTCCTAGAGCTTCCAAGACCTCATTAATGGCATCTCCTATTTGAGGAAGAAGGAGAATTAAATATTCTTTTTCCTAAATACCTAGCATATGGCAATTATAAAAGTGAATGTAATGAGCATGGCTCTACCTTGTAATTCTTGAGTCATTAATAAAAGTTCAACATCCTTCCAAAGTGGACGTAGGCCTAATCCGCGACCGAACCACTATAAATTCTTATGTCATTTACCACTTTCTCTTATTAGTCTTGCGAACAAATTAACTATTCCTAGTAATAGGAATCTTTGGTGTTTACGACATTTTTTGCCATCAACAACATTCTCATCTTGACCTCATAGAAAATCTAGATGAGCATTACTAGGAATATGTAGAAAGTCATTATTCAATTTTTTATTTCAGTGTTAACGTTTCTATTATTTAATCTATTACAGCAAGTAGTTGGTGAAGTTAGTATATGTATTCTTTGTTTGTTTATCAAATCATTTGAATTAAGTAGGGGATTACATTTCCTTACAAATACAACCACTAATAAGAAACAGAAACAAGCATTGATAATAGGATACATAGTAATGATGTAGTTCACTGCAAATACAAAAAATAGTAAGAAACAAATACAAACAGTGATAATAAGATATTTAGTATGGACATAGTTCATTACAAATTTTTGTCATGTTTATTAAGCTCCTCAATTTATTTTTCTATGTGCCACATTTGCACTACATTGAGGTTATTCAAATTGCTCAACAAAAGAAAATCAAGGGCATTTTTTGACGATCCAATTCTTGTCTCCTTAACTTTAGCTCTTCAGTTTGTTCCATCTTTAATTCCACACGATTGCGTTATCTTTCTACGTCTCTCTCAAGTCCCTTTATTTTGATGTATTTCTGTGTAATTTGTTTGGCTATAGTAAGACTTTCACTTATTTGTTCATAATGTCTACTATAACTAGTGGGTGATTTTTTCTTCCCTTTGAACTTCCCACACAGCCTACCATTGATACTGTTGTGAATGAGGTATTTTTGTGTGCATTTGAACTATCCAGCTTGATTCATTACCTATCTTCTTATGTAGGATCCGCAGAGTTGAGCATTCTTGTTGCACTCTTCCCCATTTGTCTTCCTTAGGCAATATATCTTAGCAATGTTGCATGTTGAAAGGTTGATTGTTGTGCTCGGCCAAGTATAATGCATGTGCATGATTAAGCTATATTTGAGGCAATACGTTATAACTAACTCATTAAACTAGGACATATAAACAAACTAATATAACAACAATACCATATCCATGTCGTTAGTCTCACTTTGATGTTTTCACTACACCAGAAAACAACTTTAGCAGCGTTCGAATCCTCTCTACGATGGAGTTTTCCAAACACTACGAAGGTTTGTATGTGGTTGTTTATTTATTTTTCCACAGCTTTTATTTTGTACAATTAAAAACTTTTTTTTCATTTATTTTATGCTATAAAAATTAACTAGTGTGTTAAACTTGTTTCTGTAGCATTTCATAAATGCTATCAAAACGTGTTGATTGTTTTGTAACATGTTTTAAATGCTACTATATACTGTTAATGGCTTACATTATTTCCAGCAACCAATTATATAATAATCATATTAAAATCATCAAAAATCACATAATCATCATACTTGAATAACTGAGAACACATTAGTCACAAAAGTATTTTCCATAACCATTTAGATAATAGTTATTTGATAAAATCAACAAACTCACATACTATAAGCATTAAAAAACAAGTTTACACAATAAATACTAACAAATATCATAATACACATAACAACTAAGGTCATGTCCATTGTTGCTATTGGTCTCCACTCCAAAAAAACTCACCGGTAGAGAAAGTTGATAATCAATTATAAGAATTTGCCATGAATTATCGAGTAACTTTCAAATAAAAATTTATGTCAAATGAAAAGATAAGATAGATGCTTGTCTTTTTATTATAGGTTGCATACTACCTGAGGATTATAGCCGCAACATATTACCGAATGGTGATATTTGGTGGTTATTTGCACTGCAAACTTCTGTAGTTTAGGTTCTTAAACAGTAAAATATAATTTCAATAATAGATGGCATGTTGATCTTAAGTGTTTCCTGTTGGACATTGGACACAAATTTGAACATCCGCAATCAGAATTTCCAGGCTCTCTAGTATGTTTTGGCTCACACACAGCACGAAAAATAACAATAAGTTTAAGGATGGCAGTTGATTACAAACCAGAAAAACTTGCCAATTACATAATACTGGATAAGATACTTTTAGAATGATGCAACAAACAATACAAATATGCATGCAAAGAAACTAAAAAATGTATAATTTGACAAAAGAATTATAGTTAAAGACAATTTTTGAGGAAAACATAAATTTCTATTCAGTATTTACTTCTTGTATCAAATGATGAAAATCAATAGGCATTTCTGGACCATTAAACTCAGATGCATAAGCAAAGCCGAGCAACAACTTTTTGGTCCAAGGATGGTGCAAATACTCAATGGTTTGATACGCAAAGCAACTATCTGAACATTAGGCACTTACATGTAATGTAAAATATTAATCTATTGAAATAACAATTGTGCATGATCTGAATCACGATATTAAAGTGTACAGGTTTTTTTTGGTCAATATGGATGTCTTACCGAAACTCTATGGTCAACTAAGAAACTTCTTTACATTTTTTTTACTTTCAACATCATTATGAACTAGATAGAATAAAGAATAAATACAAAAGGAATAAATATAAAATGAAACTTCAATAATGAGCTATATAATTGTATCTAATGGTTGATTTGGTATGATCATAATCAATTTTTTTTCCAAGTCTCCAAAAATTAGTTATGGTCAGCAAATGATCAAAGATTGTAGGCTTGTAGCCATGCTTACCAACGGAAATTTATGTTGAGCTTAAAAACTGCTTTTTATAGAAAAAATGATATATAATACTGGAAAAAGACCGAATAAGCCAAAGGAGATCAGAGCTTGCTGGTATGAGACAAAGAAAGCATGTATATGAGGGACCATAGGATTTTTGATAGAATCAGGCGGAAATGTAGGGACAGATACACCAAGTGTACACACAACATGTACACCAGCCTCCAAAGAATTTAGATCATCGGCATGGAATAGAGCTTGAAATATGGACAAAGCAGCTGAGTGAGGAGCAACAACGTCATCATAATTGGTTGCAAGATTTGAAGGGGCTGCATCAGCAGTAGTTGTACATGCGCCAACAGCATGTGAAAAAGAAACAACATGATCAAACTTCCCATTGGCTTGACCTGAGCTTGGAATGAAAACAGAAGCCGAGTCCAACCCAAACATAGGAGAAGGACTTAAAGAATGCATAGAGGTATGCACACCAAGAGCAGAGCCAGGGCTGGCAGTAAAATATAATGGAGCCAAATTGAAAGCATCGGCCAAAGAATTTGGACAGCAAACGCCAGCGGATGTAGACTAGCCAGCGATACCCAACAAAACGGAAAACATATTACAAGCAGTAGAGGCGATACAATGCTTTGAGGAGCGGTCGAAAATAATACAGTTCTCGCATCTCGGGAGGATAAATTCGTAGGAAACCGGAGTTAAGAGAGTCTGGCCATTAAAAGTATCAACCAGAACGGAAGACGGAAAGGTCGATAATGCATGCATATGCATAAGAACACAAGAAAAATCCAGTCTAGAAAGATTTTCCACACATTTATCCAATGTGATTGGAGAACCAATCATGCTTGAAATCTCACTAATAATCTCTAGCTCCCAAAAATCAATATCCAACTCCCAAAAAACCTAAAACGGAAGAGAACAAAACGAGTCCATTGATAAACGAAGGTCGGGATTCCAATTCTGAATAACTGTAAAGAGGGAATCAAACATGAACTAACCTCCGTGCAATATATGCTCATAATCCTCATCCAGCTCAAATTTCAAAAAGAAAAAATCGTTCTTTTAGGATACTAAGTTAAACTTGCCAACCAAACCCAATATTCGACGAATGTAAGCAGTGAAATGGATATAAAAAGGCTTACCACCAGTGTAACACCCCGAAATTTTAACGACACTAAAAATGATGAATTAAAGAATAATTAATTCAATATTCGAAATTAAGGGAAACGAATTGCGCCTGTGTCTATCTCGAAATTCTGATCAAGATAGACACCTAGTTTGTGTAAAACGGCCTTCGTATGAAGAAGTTATTAAGGTTTGAAGGCTGTATACATATAAGGAGCTTATATGTGTGTGTGTATATATATTAAATAAATATATCCAGAAAACTCGAGAATCAGTTCAAAAGTCAAATTTTGCAAGGTGGGAGTTTGGATGGGAATTTGGCCTGTTGGGGGTCAACCTAGGGGTCGACCCTACAACAGGGGGGTCGACATAGGGGTCGACCCACCTGAAGGGGGGTCGACCTAGGGGTCGACCCACCTGAAAGGGTGTCGACCCACCCATGGCTCTAGAAGCTTCTTTCTGAACCTGGACGATTCTGGAGCTCGATTCATGAACCCAAGGCTATATATAGGACCCTAGACCTAGGTTTTCTTATCTAAATACTGAAGGCGAAGCTCTGCTGCAATGAAAATAAAAATGGCCTTTCTTCTTTTAAATCAATTCAAAGAAGAATATATAAATTCAAATATTGCTACAACAAATTCAGTGATGGCTACAACAACATATTCAACATGTTCTTCACAGTAATTTGGATGCATTTCCTTATATCTATTCACGGTGAGTTCATGTTATTTTTAGATCTGAATATTTAAATAGTAATCGTGATATGTATATAAAAATTGGATCTTGAATCGGTGCCTAATTAGTTCTATTATGACATATTCCTCTAATTTGTTCTTATATGTTTATATCGTCACCAAGTCTAACCTTGTCATAATATGTCCATCCAGTTTTTATGCCTATTTCTACGGTTATGTTATTGATTCGTTATTATGAATGTTATGATTCTATTCTCTCCCTCTTCTTCCCCTTTTATTTATATATAGCCAGGCTACCTTCGAGCCTAGGCCTAACGCTGAAAAATGCGAACGTGAGAAATTAGGAATAACGGGAAAAGACAAAATTTGGGGCATAATTGATATTGGAAAAATGGATCTAAATTTGGGCATAAATTTGGAAATATATGAACATGGGTTTTGGGGCATATGTCTTGTTGGATAATATGAATTTAGTCACGCATTGGAATAAATGTAAATATGGAATTGGGTATAAAATGGGACACGTCTAAATACTAATTTTGGACATAAATTGGGACGTATGTGAATATGAATTTTACGCATACATTGGAAAATATGCGAATATGGATTTGGGTATAACCTGTATTGAAATGGGCGAATATGGACTAGGGACATAAATTGGGAAATATGAAGATTTGGGTTTGTGCATAACATATATATATATGTATGTATGTATATGCCTTGACTTATAACTTGGGAATAAAAGAGCATATGGTGCATAATTAAAAGATTAATTGAAAAGGGGTGTAAAAGTCTATGATTTGAATAGTTAATTGGGCATATAATTAAATATAGGGAAAAGGATAAATAACCACCTATAATGACATAGGTAGATTTGGATAAAAATGGAATATTTAGTAATTACAATTAGGAATTGTAATTGCACTTATGACACGAGGTTAGGTTGCATTAGTGGTGGAAGTTTGCCCGGACCCGATCGGCATATCCAGCAGCCACTAATGCTGAACCTAATGTGAGAGGTCTAAGTGCGCAAATATGAATTGGGCTAAGACACGAGGTTAGCCTCGACTATGGAATAAGACTGCCCGGACCCGACCGGCATATCCAGCATCCACACGTTGTAGGCCTAATATAGGAGGTCTAGCCCATTATAACCGTAATTGGACATGGTAATGTATTGGACTACTTGACCTAATTTAATCCACAAGGATTGTATGATTATGAACTTGAGTTAGGGTTAAGTAAAATTGGATGGGTAGTGGGTGGGTTAAGTAAAATAGAGACGGTGGGTAATATTTACATATAAGCCCATGAACTTAACCCAATAAGGTTTGTAATTAAAGACACCTAGTGGTATACACAACTAGTGGGAAATCTAATAAATTTACATAATTAAAGACACCCCTATAGGGTAAGAATAACTTGTAGAAATGATAGAATTAGACA
Organism: Allium sativum; assembly: GCA_030737875.1. Taxonomy (NCBI): domain Eukaryota; kingdom Viridiplantae; phylum Streptophyta; class Magnoliopsida; order Asparagales; family Amaryllidaceae; genus Allium; species Allium sativum. Next base: position 696,422,214 of record CM060926.1, read on the forward strand.
TGCATAATAATCTACTAAGTAAACAACAATAAGTTGTAGTGACAGTGTAAATTGAATTTATGATTAAATGAGAAAGAATGAGGAAAACTTATAAAATAAATAAGTTATATTTAATCAAAAATGGTAAGTGACATGTTAATTAGGAAACATGTGAATTGAGACATACTTAACAGCATATTAAGGAGAACATTTTATTGTAATGATGTAACCAAGCAAGAATATAAAATAGATTGTGGATTAAAGACCTTGGGCCACAATGTAGAAAATAACGTGTTATGGGCTTATTAATAAACTTAAATGGATTAAGTTATATGACTGAAATTAATAAGCAAGAGAAACTTGTAATTTGAATAAGAATTCAATATGAATGAGAATGACCAAGTTAAATGGATACCGAGTGAGGTAAGGCAAGCATAAAAGAATGTTTAGACATAGGGTCGAACAACATACTAAAGAAAGGCGCTTGGACCAGTCCATACGTTTGAGGATGAATAACCCAACGGGGTGGATCATCGAGGTGTTATAAGAAACGAGGGGAGCACACATTCATCTGATTGTTATGACGGATCCAAAGGAATGGGAAGTGGAAGCACGCTGCTTCCTGAAGTATGTAAGGTGCTCCTAGTTGTCCTCTGTGCGGTGACGGTTGTCTTAGGATGTACCCATAAAGGTTGGGTCTGCGCGTAACTACTAGGTGGGCCTTGATTGCAGATGTAGCTATTCAGTCAGAATGCTTACGAGGTGACACCAGGGTGATTCGACGGTTGCCTCACGAGGATGCAGAGAGGGTCACGACCAGCAAGGAGAGTAGACCGTCGGATATCTGTCATCGACAGCCAGCGGGATGCGAAAATACTAGAACTAAACCCAAGATATCATTTCACCTTTCACTATCGAGGTACGGGGTTGAGGGTAGATGCCACTTGGATGATTAGATTGGTTGTTATTAGGGGCAGTTTCTTAGCTCTATAGTCTTTACTAGTTGAGGGAGGGGACGAGGTGGGGCCAAAGCCATCATAAAAATAGACCCGAGGAATATCTGTATTTGAAGGCACTTAAAGGCGGCCTGTACAGATATGGAAAAGCTCCCGACCGAGTTCCATGTTTCTTGTTTAGCCCTTCCACGGAATTCGGTGCACACTAGAGAACGTGCAATTGAGGCATCGAGCTACAATTACAATACATATGTGGGACAGTCTAGATACATGCATATCTGCTATGGGCGGTATGTCATAGACCAAAGGGCATTATTCCGATAAGGAATCTGATTCGATCGATGGTGGCAGTCCATACGCTTATGTAGCGTAGTAATGGTAGATGTATGCGAAACGTAATATTTTATATAGAGATTTGTACATCACTCTGACGTAGGATGAGGGACTGTGTTCATTACGGTGAAGACCGTGCGAGTGGGGTACCACGAGTGAATCTCAATATTGAGAGATAGCTACATATATTGTATTAGGTGAATCCATGGGAAAGTAAATGAGTATGATGCTTGTATAAGTCTTGAGTGTTATTAATCCAAGTAACCTAATAATCAAGAAAATGTAATGGAACGGTACTAGTAGGGATCATTCTATTTTTGATATACTAGTATCTGCGCGGTTTAGAGAAATGTTTTTAAGAAGCACAATATATCATGTTCATCTTATCTTGCTCGGTTCACACTTGTTATTGTTAATGTTACCTTGTTCTTCCAGTTTTATATACCTGCCATGATACTTTTATTTATTTATATTTAAAAGTAACTGGACTCGCCAGACTTTACGTCTGACCCTTTTTGTTTCCTCTTCTCTCTCTTCTTCCCCCTCCCCCCTCAAGGTTCTTAGGGTGGAAGTGCTTAGAGTTGATTTGAATTCTTTCAGCTTAGCTTGGATTTTGGATATAGATGTACCGCTTTAACTTCTTGTCAACTCTCTTATGGCTTAGCAAGGGAAATATGGTTCTATGCTTTTGTACTCTGATATTTTTGGCAAGACAGATTATTAATGTAATTAGTTACTTATGATGTAACATCAATACTTGGGACCATGATGTTTTTATTTAAATAAAGTTTTTATTTCCGCTGCTATTTTACATGTCTGTCTTGTGCTATTATGTTCTTATTTACCTATAATGCTTCACTAAACTTAATGCATTCCCTTAGTGAGTGACATTAACGGACGTGGGGTGTTACATTTGGTATTAAAGCATATGGTTATAAGATCAGATAAAGTATTTTGAAAATGATTTTCAAAAAGGTCTAAAAAAAACAAAGTATTTTAAAATAAAAAGTCTGTTTTTGAAAAGCATATTTCCCAAAGCCATGAATATCTTCTCGATTCTCCGCTTGATTTATTTTCATTTTTGATCGGGAAACCGATTCCTCTCAAAAGGGTGCATGGTTCAGTAGGCAAAGTAAAACTACGGTACATGTCGAAGGGCAAAGAAGTGCCCGACCTCCATCTTTAACCGCAGCGGTTTCACCTGCGTCTTATTTTCTCTCAAGCCTCGAAAGGTTTTCCGTGCGATGGAGGTCACTTTCAAGAGACTTTTTAGCATGTTGCACAAGGATGGTAAAAAGGATAATAAGGGAGTTGGGACTTAGGAGCATAGCCCAAAGAAGAAAAGAGGAAATACCATAATTTCGGAACGGTCGATCATCTGAAAAGGGATAGTAGAAAGAGGAAAGATGTTGTTGCCACTTTGGTAAGACGGGACGCCTTATTAAGGAGTGTCCAAAGAGCAAGGACAAGTCCAAAAGACAAGAACTTCTATGGTGCAAGCTAATGTTCTCATAGATGAGGGGCAGGATAGGGGTAGGAAAGTCCCCATCGAAGGATGATTTCTATTTATGATCATCCTGTCAGGATTCTTTTCCTGGCGATTCACATTCTTTTATATCTGATCCTTTAGTTGATTCTCTACACCTAGATACTATTATGGTTTTGGATCCCGTTATTGCCTCAAACCCCTGTGAAAGTACGGCTCATTTATCGATGATTTGTCCGGGTTTGAGAATCTCTGTATTAGGTGTTGAGTTTGATTGCGACGCATATGTTCTTGATTTCATAAGATACGGTTTGATTCTAGAATGGATGGGTTAACCATATATGGAGCCATTCTAGATTGTGAGAGGGGGGTCGTTAGACATCTGACTTGCCATAGAAAGACTCTCGAGATTTCTTATGACCCCAAAGGGGTATGTTATGATTAGTCTCTTAGAACCTCTTGATATATCTATAGATGATTTGTGACATGTGACTCCTAAAAGAAAAGAGGGAACTTTGTAAGTAAGTAGGGGAGCTACTTGGGAAGATTTTTGATAGGTGAATTATATCGGAATGGGAAACTTATTGAAGATAGTCCTTGAGGAATCCCATCATTCTAAGATGACTATTCATTCAAGAGGCAATAAAATGTAAAGAGTTTGAGGTAGTGAAGCCAAACTTGCGAGTAGAAGTGAAAGTAGAGAAGGAAGCAATAATAGGACGAGTTCCGACTTGCATACTTGGATCGAAGGTTAAGAAATCATGCAACAAAGAAGTGAAGCTAGTAAGAGTGCTATGGGGAAAGAACCGCAAGAATGCTACTTCGGAGGCTGATGACAAGATTCGCGCTTCATATCCTTTCCTTTTCGAGAATATGTTCTTAACTTCTTTTCCAAGCTTCGAATTAATACTTGTATCTATCGTTTGAATATCTCCTATTGATCGAGTCTTTAGGTAGAAAACTAATTAATGTAAACATGTGTTTGAGACATGTTATATTTGATGGATGCAAGTAGTTGTTAGTGATTGCTCGTGGATGCATATACACTCACAATTGGCACTAGATCAGCTCAATCACTTACATATTGCATGTTGATGTGTGTACAATTTAAATTTTTATAGATTAATGTTATATTGATGTTTCATATGGATGGATGATTGCGCAAACATATAGAACTTATATGGATTAGGATAATTTGCAAACATTTTGGTTGCATGGCAAAAACATACATTGCATTAAGGAGGTCAACTGAACCAATAGACCGCCTGATCTTTCGCATTAGTTTACGGACATATACACATACTATTGCATATGTTCATACGAGCATTAGAAATTTCTTAAGGACAATGGATGCCTGTGATTGCTAGATGGATGTATGATTGTTGGATGTTGGGATATACATTCATCTTAACATAGAGATTTCAGGGACGAAATCCTTTGATTAGGGGAAAATGTAACACCCCGAAATTTTAACGACACTAAAAATGATGAATTAAAGAATAATTAATTCAGTATTCGGAATTAAGGGAAATGGATTGTTCCATTGCGTCCGTCTTGAAATTTTGGTCAAGATAGACAACTGGTTTGTGTAAAACGGACTTTGTATGAAGAAGTTATTAAGGTTTGAAGTTTGTATACATATAAGGAGCTTATATATATATTGAATAAATATATCCAGAAAAATGGGAAATTAGTTCAAAAATCGAAATTCGCAAGGCGGGATTTTGGGCGGGAATTTAGCCCATTGGGGGTCGACCCACCAACAGGGGGGTCGACCTAGGGGCCGACCCACCTGAAGGGGTGTCGACCCACCCATGGCTCTAGAAGCTTCTTTCTGAACCTGAACGATTTTGAAGCTAGATTCATGAACCTTAGGATATATAAAGGACCCTAGACCTAGGTTTTATTTATCTAAATACTGACGATGATGCTCTACTACAATGAAAATTAAAATGGCCTTTCTTCTTCTAAATAAATTCAAAGAAGATTATACAAATTCAAATATAGCTACAACAAATTCAGCGATGGCTACAACAACTTATTTAACATGTTCTTCATAGTAATTTTGATCCATTTCCTTATATCTATTCACTGTGAGTTCATGTTATTTTTAGATCTGAATATTTAAATAGTAATCGTGATATGTATATAAAAATTGGATCTTGAATCGGTGCCTAGTCAGTTCTATTATTACCTATTCCTCTGATATATTCTTATATGTTTATATCATCACCAAATCTAACCTTGTCATAATATGTCTATTCAGTTTTTATGCCTATTTCTACCGTTATGTTGTCGATTCGTTATTAGGCCTGTTCTGATTCTATTCTCTCCCTCTTCTTCCCCTTTTATTTTGATATAGCCAGGCTATCTTCGAGCCTAGGCCTAACGCAGAAAAATGTGAAATTGAGAAATTGGGAATAACGAGGAAAGACAAAATTTGGGGCATAATTGATATTGGAAAATACAGATCTAAATTTGGACATAAAATTGGAAATATACGAATATGGATTTGGATATATATGTCTTGTTGGATAATATGAACTTAGGCATGCATTGGAATAAATGTAAATATGGAATTGTGTATAAAATGGGACATGTCTAAATACTGATTTTGGACATAAATTGGGACGTATGTGAATATGAATTATAGGCTTACGTTGGAAAATATGCGATAATGGATTTGGGTATAACCTGTATTGAAATGGGCGAATATAGACTAGGGACATAAATTGGAAAATATGTAGATTTGGGTTTGTGCATAACACACACACACACACACACACACACATATATATATATATATATATATATATATATGTATATTCCTTGACTTATAACTTGGGAAAAAAGAGCATATGGTGCATAATTAAAAGGTTAATTGAAAAGAGGTGTAAAAGTCTATGATTTGAATAGTGAATTGGGCATATAATTAAATATAGGCAAAAAGAGAAATAATAACCTATAATGACATAGGTAGATTTGGATAAAATTGGAATATTTAGTAATTACAATTAGGAATTGTATTTGCACTTATGACACGACGTTAGGTTGCATTAGTGGTGGAAGTCTGCTCAGGCCCGACCGGCATATCCAGCAGCCACTAATGCTGAACCTAATGTGAGAGGTCTAAGTGCGCAAATACGAATCAGGCTAAGACACGAGGTTAGGCCCAATTGTGGAATAAGATTTCCTGGACCCGACCGACATATCCAGCATCCACACGTTGTAGCCTAATGTGGGAAGTCTAGCCCATTATAATCATTATTGGACACGGTAATGAATTGGACTACTTAACCTAATTTAATCCATAAGTATTATATGATTATGAACTTGAGTTAGGGTTAAGTAAAACTGGATGGGTAGTGGGTGGGTTAAGTAAAATAAAGGGGTGGGTAATATTTACATATAGGCCGACGAACTTAACCCAATAAGGTTATGTAATTAAAGACACCTAGTGGTATATGTAGCCGATGGAAAATCTAATAAAGTTATTTAATTAAATACACCCTTGTAGGGTAAGAATAACTTGTAGAAATGATAGAATTAGACATGCGTAATAATCTGCTAAGTAAGCAACGATAAATTGTAGTGACGGTGTAAATTGAATTTATGATTAAATGAGAAAGAATGAGGAAAACTTATAAAATAAATAACTTATATTTAGTCATAAATGGTAAGTGGCATGTTAATTAGGAAACATGTGAATTGTGACATACTTAACAACGTATTAAGGAGAACATGTTATTGTAATGATATAACCAAGCAAGAATATAAAATCGATTGTGGATTATAGACCTTGGGCCATAATCTAGAAAATAACATGTTGTGGGTTTATTAATAAACTTAAATGGATTAAGTTATATGACTGAAATTAATAAGCAAGAGAAACTTGATAATTTGAAGAAGAATTCAATATGAATGAGAATAACCAAGTTAAATGGAAACCTGGTGAGGTAAGGCAAGCACGTAAAAGAATGTTTAGACACATGGTCTAACAACATATTAAAGAAAGGCGCTTGGATCAGTCCATACGTTTGAGGATGAATAACCCAACGAGGTAGATCATCCAGGTGTTATAAGACACGAGGGGAGCGCACATTCATAAGATTGTTAAGACGGCTCCAAAGGACTGGGAAGGGGAAGCATGCAACTTCCTGAAGTACGCAAGGTGATCCTAGTAGTCCTCTGTGCGGTGACAGATGTCTTAGGCTATACTCGTAGAGGTTGGGTCTGTGCGTATCTACTAGGTGGGTGGGCCTTGACTGCAGATGTTGGTATGCAGTCAGAATGCTATGACGAGGTGACACTAAGGTGACTCAACGGTTGCCTCAGGAGGAGGTAGAGAGGGTCACGACCAACAAGGATAGTAGACCGTCGGATATCCGTCATCGACAGCCAGCGAAATGCGAAAAGACTAGAGCTGAACCCAAGATATCATTTCACTTTTCACTATCGAGGTACGGGGCTGAGGGTAGACGCCACATGGATGTTTAGATTAGTTGTTATTAGGGGCGATCGCTTAGCTCTGCAGTTTTGACTAGTTGAGGGAGGGGCCGAGGTGGGGCCATAGCCACCATGAAAAACAGACCCGAGGAATATCTGTATTTGAAGGCACTTAAAAGCAGCCTGTACAGATATGGAAAAGCTCCCGACCAAGTTCCGTGTTTCTTGTTTAGCCCTGCCGCAGAACTAGGTGCGCATTAGAGGACGTGCGATTGAGGCATCGAGCTACAATTACAGTACATACGGACAGTCTGGATACATGCATATCTGCTCTGGGTGGTGTATCATAGACTAGAGGGCATTATTCTGATAAGGAATCTGATTTGATCAATGGTGGCAGTCCATATGCTTACGTAGCGTAGTAATGGTAGATGTATGCGGAACGTAACATTTTATATATAGATCCGTACGTCTCTCCAGTGTAAGATGAGGGACTGCGTTCATTACGGTGGAGACCGTGTGAGTGGGGTACCACGGGGTGTATCTTAATATTGAGAGTAATATTGAGAGATAGCTACATATATTGTATTAGGTGAATCCATGGGAAAGTAAATGGGTATGATGCACGTATAAGTCTTGAGTGCTATTAACCCAAATAACCTAATAATCAAGAAAATGTAATGGAACGGTATTAGTAGGGATCATTCTATTTCTGATATACTAGTATCTGCGCGGTGCAGAGAAATGTATTTAAGAATCACAATATATCATGTTCATCTTATCTTGCTCAGTTCACACTTGTTATTGTTATTGTTTTCTTGTTCTTCCAGTTTTATATACATGCCATGATACTTTTATTTATTTATATTTAAAAGTAACTGGATTCGCCAAACTTTATGTCTGACCCTTTTTGTTTCTTTTTCTCTCTCTTCTGTTCGCAACCCCCAAGTTCTCAGGGTGGAAGTGCTTAGAGTTCATTTGGATTCTTTCAGCTTAGCTTGGATTTTGGATATAGATGTACCGCTTTGACTTCTTTTCAACTCTCTTATGGCTGTGCAAGGGAAATATGGTTCTATGCTTTTGTACTCTGATATTTTTGGCAAGACATAATATTAATTTAATTAGTTATTTATGATGTAAACTCAGTATTTGGGACCATGATGTTTTGATTTAAATAAAGTTTTTAATTCCGCTGCTATTTTACATTCTGTCTTGTGCTATTATGTTCTTATTTACCTATAACGCTTCACGAAACTTAATGCATTCCCTTAGTGAGTGACATTAATGGACGCGGGGTGTTACAACCAGCAACAAACAACACCAAAGTTTGGCTTCATCTATTGATCAATGTCTTCAAAATGGACGCGGTGACATTGGCCCGATCCAAGCCAAAAACTAAATAGGGCTCAATAAGGCGAAGAAGTGTGGACTTTCAGACCAAAGAGGAGGTGACATTGTGCTTCGTATCTGCATCGAGCCAGGACAAATGGCCATGATGCACACCGGACTATACAACAATAGGAGCAACAGGCAACGCCGCCTTAGTATTCGGCCCAGCCTCACCACTGTTTGTAGAAACAGGACTAGAGTAGGAGTGCAAACACTCGGCAGAGGCCTGACGAAGATCTACATGGGAGAACCCAAAATAGAAGAGCCACACAAAATAGGCCGGTCCCTGACATCAATAGAACGATCGAAAATAGAAAAAGTGGTCGAAGCTTTTATAGGAGTGTGCACCGATAAAGCATCGTGCCACCATCGAACAAGAAGTCGCGGAGAGTCTCTGCCTAAAGAATGTGACATTTGTTCTTCCTCTGACCCATGAATCACAACAAAGAAAACTAACGAGAGAGAGAGAACTACAGCCAAATCGAGAAGGAAATTGAAAACCTAATAGCCAGGCACCATGCCACCATTATACTCTGCCCAAAAAAAGAGTTGAGAGCTTAAGAACTAAAATAAATGGCAACGCCTACAAAAAAACACTTCCCCATTACAGCACATTAACATAGTGCCACCATTCACTAACTCCAAAATTTCTTCTATGCTACTAAATTGAACTTGCTGGTGGGGCTCTAACTTTTGGAATAAAGCCATAAGATGAACGAAGAACCCTGACACTGGATATGAATCTACCATCGTGTGAAATCACAAAAGGCTCAACATATGATGCAGCTATGAGATTTCGTCTGAATATGCTAGCCTCGGATTTGGAAGGAATCAACAATATTCGTGCAAATGCTTGTTCTTTCGATTCTTTAGAATTCAAGAATAGGTCAACAGTATCTATTTACCCTTTCGTCTTTCGATTCTTTAGAATCCAAATTGGTTACACAACTACAACCTTTCTTTCTATTTGCTACAGTTATCGCGATTTGGTTCCCTAGAATATTGCGCCAATAGTTAATCCTTTTGTCGCTTTACCAAAAAGCCAAACATGTATTAGACTGAAGAAGAAGAGGAGAAACGTTGAAATTGGGAGGACGAGAAAGGAGAAAAGCAATTTAGGGGAAGAGGAGGGAAGTAATTTAGGTTTAAGCAGAAAAACTGAAATAGAGAGGGAAATGAAACATAATGGTAGGGAAGGGTTAAACATAATCAGTATTTTAGATAATTGATAAATAAATATAATCAAAACCCCTAAATATAAAGTTAAAAACCACACTGGTTGCATTTACATATCAAACACAACCAATGAATGTAACCATATGTATGTTTTCTTGTAGTGTTTGCATGTAAAACAGTCATTAATTCTTTTAAACATTGACAAGCATAATTTATTCTTTTTCAATACTGCTTCAAAGAATCAACGGTTCTACAAAGACTATTTGAACGTCGTTCGTTGAAAAAGCTACAAAGAAAATTCCAAAAGGAGAATTCATTTTGGCACATATATTTTCTCTTATTCTTTGAAAATTCAACCAAACAGTAGGAAAGTTCGGCTTGCTCATCCGGTGACCATATACAGAGTTTTGAAGAAACAAGAGCTTACTATCCAAATTCTTCAGTAGGAAATTCGTTGATGTTTAATCTATAAGTCTGCTTCCTCCATGATGGCATCGAAAGCATATATGCATTCATGTCATCTGCTTTTGTGGTCTGAACATTTTCGAACCGTGTTTCCTCAATTTTCCAATCGCTATACCAGAATTGATCATTCATGTTTCCATTCATATTAAAAGGAGAGTAAGGAGCCGATCTTCGATGCGTCCTACAAGAAGAGGCGTACTCTTATTTAAAACTAGAATTTTGCTGAAAAGAAGTATGTTTGGAGTAATTTGAATTTTGGTAGTTCTGGTATTGGTTTGAATTTTGCTAGGAATTGTAATTCTGATTTTGTGGAGGTTGATACGAGTTGATACCATAGTGAGATTGATACTGGCTTGGAATTTGCTGCGATTGAAATTGGTTTTTATTGTGTTGGGTTGGGATTTGGTTCTTTGATCGAGGTTGTGAAAATGATTTTCATTTCTGTTGTTTTGAAATTATTGAAATTGGTGTTGATTTGTGTTCAAAAGAGTATGAATATTGAAGAATGTTGTGTGATTGTTAATATTTGATATATGATTTATACAGAAGAGGAGGGGGAAGAAGAAAAGGGGAAATAGTCAAGAAAATGACCATTGCCCTTATCTGATTTAGGGATAACATTCGTTTATTTGCTGCAGCACCTTTTGAAGGAGTGGAATTTTGTTCATACTATAGTAAGTATACTACGGTGTGAACTGCTTATTTCAACAGGTCCACTGTAATAACCTGGAAATCCGAGCCAATTTAAAAAATTTATTTTGCCTATTTTAATGAATTTTGAATATTTAAATGAATTATTTTAAATAATGACGACGAGAAATTTATTTTGAATAGAATTAGAACATATATATTTATTTGAATCATCGTTAGAATATAAATAATTATTCATAATTATAAAAGGAATTGAAAATGGCGCGATAGTTTGAAATAATGATTTCAAATTTCAAATGAACGTACAGGATTCAAAATAAATCGGATTTTAGTGAAACAAAAAATACTTGAATCTATTTGAGATATCTTTCCAATGAATCCGAAAAATTGAAATTTCATAGCAGGAATCAAAAGATACGTCCAGTTGAAAATTCAGAATAGTCGCTATGAAATTCTGGCCCTTAAAAATGGAAATTTTGCAAACGACCTCGGTTTTCAACTAAACCACATTTGTTGGATCCGCGATGTCAAATTATTGCTAGGTTTCAAAATTCATAATTTTCTGAATCAATATGTGAGCGTGGCAAAGGAAAACTTGTTTTAACAGTTTCAGTCAATTTCGATCGACCAGAAAATGACCATTTTTCAGACGGTCTCAGAAGTTGACGAAATTAGTTTTGTTAGGACCGTATCGTCACTACGAAGCTAGAAATAATTTTTCTGGAATTTTTAGAGCCCGTATGTGGCCCCGGTAAATTGAAATGTGCGTTCAAATTCAATATGTAGATTTATATTTTGATTTTGACGGAAACTGATCGAAACAGTCGACTCAGCCAACGATACATATCCCATTATGTTCGGAATGGGGGTTATTAGCTATGGACGACAGTCGGTGGGTTTGATTTCGAGTTCAAAATAAAAAGCAACTTTTGGGGATAAACTAAAATAATTAAATAATTAAACTATATAACCTCACCCCTCTTTCTCTCCCTTATAGTCAACGCTCAGAATTAAAAAAAGGGAAACCGCTCGATTAAACCGCGATACCCCCCTCAATTCCCATCGACGGAACCTCCCACCACCGCCTTGGCCATCGCGCCTCCCCCCTCTCGGTGTCGTGCCCAGTCCGGCCACCCCGCCTCCTCGTTGACGTTGCCTGACCCCAATTCGAAGACCGCGCCCCACTGTGGAAACCCTAGCCACCGCAACTGAAAAGCCCACCGCCTCAGCAGCCCTGCGACCACCTTCAGACCATCCACTGCCACCACTCCGCCACTAAACAACCGCCAGTGAATTTTTATTTATTTTATTTTTAAATCTGAATTTATTTAAGTTAAAAACACCTTTTAAAAAACAGTTTTATTTTTGTATTTAGCGTTAAATAAAAGTTATGATTTTTCTTACATGAACACAAGCAAAAAAATTAGATTTTTATCATGAAGTAGGAAGAATAAAAAATTCGATTTTTATATATAAGATAGTGGCGTAAAAATTCGATTTTTATATATATATTAGCATTGTAAAAATATGATTTTGATTTAGCAAGATCGAATTTTTATAAAATGAAAGATTGGATTTTTAATAAGAAAAATATTTGATTTTTAAATTTAAAAAGGTAAGATTTTTATATATTAAAAGACTAGATTTTTATATATAAAAATATATGATTTTTATAGAAAGAAAGGTAGAATTTTAGTTAGAAGAAGATGTGGATTTTAGCGATGTTAAAAACATGATTTTTAACATATGCCGCGTGAAACAGATCTCGTTGGAAACACGGCGAAGACTTTCTACATATGAAGAGTCGCGGCATTTGGTTTAGCTACTAGGTGAGAACTCCTCACTTTTATTTTAATTTGTAGTTTGAAAGATATCCTAGGATGCAGACGGTGCTTAGTAGCACCCGACACCCATCGTCTACAGACCATGGATGACTTGGTTGTTTAATTGATGTGTTGTGAAAAATTGATTGTGTGATGTGAGATGGAATGAATAAAATATTTTATAGATAAAAAAATAATTTTTAATGTATATAAAATAAATATGAATAAACAAATCAGACGATTTGTTTATGTACACACATTTGAAGGATATTGATTGGGACGATAAATTTCACACATCGCCCAACTGCACAAATAAAAATTGGTGTTTGTTGACTGAAACCCCACACGGGTAATGGGATGATATTTGACGTACACTAATCCCGATTGTTTAGTTGTATGTCAATCGATGGGTTGACAGACTATGTAAGCGTTAATTATTTATATTTAATGCTTATGCAGTTGTGTGTTGCACTTTGGATGATAGTTGATTATTTATCATTGCTATTATATACATGTGTTGTAGGGAATCCATATAATTAACATTATATGGTAATTGATTGGGCTTCATTCCAAGTTGGAAAATAAAATATATATTCATGTGTTGAATAAAAGAAAATTCATGTGTTGAATAAAATATATATTCATGTGTTGAATAGAAGAAAATTCATGTGTTTAATAGAAGAAAATTCATGTGTTGAATAAAATATATATTCATGTGTTGAATAAAAGAAAATTCATGTGTTGAATAAAATATATATTCATGTGTTGAATATAAGAAAATTCATATGTTGAAGAAAATATCCATTTGTTGAATAGAATAACGAAGTTATGGAAATTTATAAAGCCGTGTTGATTAGATATGCGCCATTTTGATGTGAACGATATTTATATCGATTTTATTCATTCTTATAATGAATATCGAAAAGGAGTTGATTTCAAAATATAATATTTTGAAAATACTATCATTTATATATCGATGATATGGAATATTCAATTTTGATTTGAAATTGAATATGAAGTTGAAATCGTTTTGAAAACGAATTTAAAACGGATTTTAAAATACGTTTTGAAAGGAAATAGACGAAATATATATATAATATATATATATAATATATATATAATATATATATAATATATATATATAATATATATATAATATATATATAAAATATATATATAATGGCCTAAATAGAACGCGCCGCGCTGCAGTAGTTCGCGAATTTCGACCATTGACTTCGAATGGATATTACGGGAGATCCGACCGTCGGATTCTCCTAAAACCGGAACCGTTGGGTTCATATCAAAAAGAGCTTTCTAACGAATATTAGAGATTTGAAATCTAATGGTTGGATTTGGAATTATGTCCAAATCAAATTTGGAAAAGGTCGCTGTAAGCGTTGTTCGATGGCCGTTGATGGAAATCGACTGTACGGGCCTTGATAAAATTATTGAAAACAATAATAATTTGTGTAAAATCATAAGAAATGATTTGGAAAGAATTGGGATGAAAAACTCTATATTTGAAAAGATAAAAATAGATTTTTATCGAAATGAACTTGTTTTAAACTAGAATTATAATCCATTTATTTTTAAATAAATAAATTGGATTTGAAAGGGTTTTAAAAGTAACCAGAATTTCCAATAATTGAATTGGAATGGATTTGAATCGAAATTGTCTTTGAAATGTTTCAATGTTGGATTTCGTGATTATACAGATATTGTTATGGAAGTTTGAAAGATATATTTATGTTGTTATTTCCAATACGATATTTGTTGGTCGTAGAATTTGATATTTAATATAAGGCGATATATTTTCTATTCTGAGCCTTGTATTCAATATTTAATGGGATTTGGGTTTGTCGTGAATGGTGTCTTCATTAACATTGTTCTTAAACCCAGTTGAGAAAAAGATTAAATCTTTTTATTTAGATTTAATGAAGTATACCTATTAAATGGTATTTAAATTGAATTGAATTTGAATTGATTTTTGGGTTTATCGTGAATGGTGTTTTAAATAACATTTGTTCTTTAACCCGATAATTAATGGAATGTGATTTTGGGTTGTCGTGAACGGTATCTTCAATAATATTGTTCTTAGACCTAACGGAGTTAAGAAAATCAGAAACTAACTGAAGATTACTTAAGTTGAATGGTTTCTTAGGTATTGATCTGATGTTGGTTTCGGCCTTCGGGGTTATTACTTAGGGAATTGTTCACTTGCTAATTTACGGTTAAAGGCTGATGGAATAGAATGTGATTTTGGGTTTATCGTGAACCGCCTTTTAAATGACATTGGTTCTTTAACCCTGTTAAAGACAGGATATGATTTCCCAAGTTAAATAATCATTAATATTGATTTTTGGGAAGATTAAAACCAAGTGGAGTTTTAATGAATCTTTAATTAGATTGAAATGATCGAGAATGGAGTATCACCAGTTTTGCTCCAGGCGATAGTTAAATCTTTAATTAGATTTGAACGTGAAATGGTAATTGAATTTACCGATAACACCGTGGTATTAGATATGAAGTATGGCCAGTTTTACTTTAATGGATGAATAGGTTGGGTTGGGAAATTTAACAAGTGATTACTTCGGTAAGGTTCGTTAATCCCGACTAGTTTGGATAAACCATAATTTGGTTTGAATTGATATTCAAAAGAAGATTAAAGAATAAATTTAAAGAATTTATCTTTGATAAAATTAATGGGAACCTTTCCCAGAGTATAAGAATATTTGAATAAAAGAATATTCTGAATTGGAATGAGGCGTATGTTATGTTTGTGTAACACTTGTTTATTATATACGCGAGTTACTCAGAAAGACCGGGTTTATCCCATTCTTAATAACTGACTCGGCGATGTGTGGAGGATGAAGACGGTGGTCGAAGACCGGAGGTCTTCACATCGTTTGGATAATTGCTGATGATCTTGATTGTGTCGTACGCACAAGAGGAGGGAATCAGTTGGTGATCGTCCAGACGTACTTGGAGATCGATGGATATGCAAGGTACAAGGTGCCTCCGGTTTCATTCAGACCCAGAACGCACTTGTAAATGGATTGTGTGTCTGACATTGGATATCATTCCATGTGATTGATGGATATCGGTTGCATGGAGTGGTTTGCCTGTGCGGCATGCTAAGATGCAAATAATCAAGGCTTCTGTTGAAATGCAGAGTCTTGTAGTTGATGATCAAAGCACCGCCTTTGTGGCACAACTTTGTGTAGCGTTAATTCGCGAGCTTCACACCCCGGTTGTGAACCAGAAACGGGAGAAGGACCTCGGGGAGGACATGCATTTCCTTCTAGCTAGAAGTGGCGTCAATGGTTTGACACGCCCTGACGAGTTTGACTTATGTGGTTGTTGGGTTGCAAGGCGCCTCGGATATATCGGTGACTATATGGAGCCGACGGAGTCATTGGACTCATTGATGCCCCAAAGGGCGGGGAAACGCAGTGTTCAGGCATTTTAATCCACATCGATGGATCGGCTCTGACGATCCAAGGGCCCACCTCAGTCTGGGTCCTGAGGGGCGGGCTAGAGCGCCTCGAATCGGTAGAGGATTATCTTTTGCCTTGGTTCACAGATGGAAATCCCACTTCAAATACATGACTTTGCGGTTTTAATTGTAGAACTAGTATGGCGACATGATATATGGTACCCATGGCGTCTATGATTGATATTTATGATTGAAATGGTTTTGACACTATACACTTATAGTAATAATAAAAGATGGAATTTAGCATATTAAGCATTCTTTGGCAATTATAAGGTAAAACCCTATCCTCCGGCTTGTGTTGCATTGTGTGATGGGACCTGGGTCTTATAATAGTTTCATTGTTCTTTATTTAGCATTGCGCTGTTGTATTATGCATTGGTATTCTTGGGAGGAAACTCATTCCGTGTTATACGGTGTGGTCCCTTGATTTACCTAACTTTAAAATAAAGATAAATAACTGTTTTAGTTCTCACACCATTCACGTGACTGACCTGGACTTTATTGTTTTAACCTAAACTCTGGGTGCCCCTATTTTCCGCTCGGGCAGCTAGTAGTTTTGGTTTTGCAAATTTATATTCACAGGATCCTGATTTACAGCTGGAACGATATCCGGAGAGCTCTGTATCCGTATATATCTTTCAGTTGTATTTTGTATTATTTTCCACTGCTATGTAATGTAATTTATATCTCTGATATTTTCTGTGTAATATTTATTCATACTCTGTAATATTCTTGTATTCTGATGGAATTGTTGTAATCTACAATGAAATGTTCTTCTGTTTGTGTTCTGATGTGGCTTGTCCTCAGTACAATCCGTGATTTCCCGTAAGGGGGATTTCGGGTCGTAACAGCTTGGTATTAGAGCTTTGGTTTACAGAGCTCGGAGAACAAGGCACATTAGAACCAAACGAAAGGATTAATCAGAAATTGGATTAGTAATATCCAATGGGAATGACTCGTTAGAGATGGGATTAGTAGTATCCTAGAACGAGTGTGAAGAGTGATGTTTAAAATTGAAAACATGTTTTTTTTTTTAAATTTAAACTTTATTATTTGTATTTGAATATTTATTTTAAATTGATTCGGACAATCGAGTATATAGAGATTTTAATATATGTCTGATCCACGTGTATACGAAGTCTTAATATACTGGATAGATATAGAATCACACTCTAGTCGCCCGAAGATGGTTCTAATGATCGCTACGATCGCATCATCAGTATTAATGTTCGAGTTTCGAAGGTGGGACGTCTACATATTTCCTACTGACTGGTGTGAGAACCAAAACTAGATAGGGCTTATTGTTGTGATTTGGCATCAAAAATATGATTTTTGGCTATGGATTAAAGTTATGTGATTGAAACGTTATTCAACTAATTGATTGCTGATTGCTGATTGTGTTAAATGATTATTGAAACCAATATGTAAACGAATGGTAATTTAGCCAAATTGAATCAAAATGTTGAACTGTATCGAAAATTAGTCGCATTTGCATGCATATACATGTACTTACATTGAACAAGTCATAGCAAGGAGGCTAGAGAAGAGGAATAAAATTGTTTGCCCGACAAATAGGTACATGTTTATTGTATTTCTTGGATTTTTGATGATTTTATGAGCCGCTTGGCTGTTTCTTTTTCTTTTTGGGTTGATGAGGGCCATGGGAAGCTATTTGAAATATTCCGAAGCTCCCGGTGCAGGGAGGGTTATGGCGAAATTTTTCGTAAATTTAGGGTGTTAGCCAAATTTTTGAAAAATTGCAAAAGTTCTTAGAAACTGAAAAGTTGAAGAACTTAAGCCGTAATGAAAATAGTGAAAGTTGAGTTGGTTTGTAAAACAACTTTCGGCTTCGTTCCTTTTCGGGGACGAAAAGTTTTAAGTGGGGGAGATTGTAATAACCCGGAAATCCGAGCCAATTTAAAATTTTTATTTTGGCTGTTTTAATGTATTTTGAATATTTAAAATGAATTATTTAAAATAATAACGATGAGATATTTATTTTGAATAGAATTAGAACGTATATATTTATTTGAATCATCATTAGAATATAAATAATTATAAAAGGAATTGAAAATGGCGCAGTAGTTTGAAATTTCGATTTCAAATTTCAAATGAACGTACAAGATTCAAAATAAACCGTATTTTAGTGAAACCAAAAATATTTGAATCTATTTGAGAATATCTTTCCAATAAATCCGAAAAATTGAAATTTCATAGTCGGAATCAAAAGATAAGTCCAGTTGAAAATTCAGAATAGTCGCTATGGAATTCTGGCCCTTAAAAATGGAAATTTTGCAAACGACCTTGGTTTTCGACGAAACCACTTTTGTTGGATCCGCGATGTCAAATTATTTCCAAGTTTCAAAATTCATAATTTTCTGAATCAATATGCGAGCGTGGCGAAAGAAAATATGTTTTAACAGTTTCAATCAACTTCGATCGACCAAGAAGTGGCCATTTTTCAAACAGTCTCAAAATTTGACGAAATTAGTTTTGTTCGGACCGTATCGTCACTACGAAGCTAGAAATAAATTTTCTGGAATTTTTAGAGCTCGTATGTGGCCCCGGTAAATTGAAATGCGTGTTCAAATTCAAAATATAGATTTATATTTTGATTTTGGCGAAAACTGATCAAAAAAGTCGAATCAGCCTACGATACATATTCCATTGTGTTCAGAATGGGGGTAATTAGCTATGGACGACGGTCGGTGGGTTTGATTTCGAGTTCAAAATAAAACGTAACTTTTGGGGATAAACTAAAATAATTAAATAATTAAACTGTATAACCTTACCCCACTTTCACTCCCTTATAGTCAACGCTCAGAATTAAAAAAAGGGAAACCGCTCGATTAAACCGCGATATACCCCCTCGATTCCCATTGACGGAACCTCCCACCGCCGCCTTGGCCATCGCGCCTCCCCCCCCTCTCGGTGTCGCGCCCAGTCCGGCCACCCCCTCTCCTCACTGACGTCGCATGTCCCCAATTCGAAGACCGCGCCCCCTGTGGAAACCCTAGCCACCGCAACTGAAAATCCCACCGCCTCATCCCTGCGACCCCCTTCAGACCATTCACCGCCACCACTCCGCCACCAAACAACCGCAAGTGAGTTTTTATTTATTTTATTTTTAAATCTGAACTTATTTAAGTTAAAAACACCTTTTAAAAATCAGTTTTATATTTGTATTTAGCGTTGAATAAAAGTTTTGATTTTTCTTACATGAGCACAAGCAAAAAAATAAGATTTTTATCTTGAAGTAGCGAGAATAAAAAATTCGATTTTTATATATATATTAGCATTGTAAAAATATGATTTTGATTTAGCAAGATCGAATTTTTATAAAGTAGAAAGATTGGATTTTTAATAAGAAAAAAATTTGATTTTTAAATTCAAAAAGGTAAGATTTTTATATATTAAAAGACTAGATTTTTATATATAAAAATATATGATTTTTATAGAAAGAAAGGTAGTATTTTAGTTAGAAGAAGATGTGGATTTTATCGATGTTAAAAACATGATTTTTAACATATGCCGCGTGAAACAGATCTCGTTGGAAACACGGCGAAGACTTTCTATATATGAAGAGTCGCGACATTTGGTTTAGCTACTAGGTGAGAACTCCTCACTTTTATTTTAATTTCTGGTTTGAAAGATATACTAGGATGCAAACGGTGCTTAGTAGCACCCAACACCCGTCGTCCACAGACCATGGATGAATTGGTTGTTTAATTGATGTGTTGTGAAAAATTGATTGTATGATGTGAGATGGAATGAATAAAATATTTTATAGTTAAAAATATAATTTTTAACGTGTATATAAAATAAATATGAATAAACAAATCGGATGATTTGTTTATGTACACCCATTTGAAGGATATTGATTGGGACGATAAATTTAACACATAGCCCAACTGCACAAATAAAAATTGGTGTTTGCTGACTGAAACCCCCACACGGGTATTGGGATGATATTTGACGTACACTAATCCTGATTGTTTAGTTGTATGTCAATCGATGGGTTGACAGACTGTGTAAGAGTTAATTATTTATATTTAATGCTTATGCAGTTGTGTGGTGCACTTTGGATGATGGTTGATTATTTACCATTGCTATTATATACATGTGTTGTAGGGAATCCATATAATTAACATTATATGGTAATTGATTGGGCATCATTCCAAGTTGGAAAATAAAATATATATTCATGTGTTGAATAGAATAAAATTCTTGTGTTGAATAAAATATATATTCATGTGTTGAATAGAAGAAAATTCATGTGTTGAATAAAATATATATTCATGTGTTGAATAAAAGAAAATTCATGTATTGAAGAAAATATCCATTTGTTGAATAGAATAACGAAGTTATGGAAATATATAAAGCTGTGTTGATTAGATATGCGCCATTTTGACATGAACGATATTTATATCGATTTTATTCATTTTTATAATGAATATCGAAAAGGAGTTGATTTCAAAATATAATATTTTGAAAATACTATCATTTATATATCGATGATATGGAATATTCAATTTTGATTTGAAATTGAATATGAAGTTGAAATCGTTTTGAAAACGAATATAAAATGGTTTTTAAAATACGTTTTGAAAGGAAATCGACGAAATATATATATATAATATATATATTATATATATAATGGCCTGAATAGAAAGCGCTGCGCTGCGGCAGTTCGCGAATTTCGACCATTGACTTCGAATGGATATTACAGGAGATCCGACCGTCGGATTCTCCTAAATCTGGAACCGTTGGGTTCGTATTGAAAAGAGCTTTATAACGAATATTAGAGATTTGAAATCTAACGGTTGAATTTTGGAATTATGTCCAAATCAAATTTGGAAAAGGTCGTTGTAAGTGCAGTTCGATGGCCGTTGATGGAAATCGACTGTACGGGCCTTGATAAAATTATTAAAAATAGTAATAATTTGTGTAAAATCATAAGAAATGATTTGGAAAGAATTGGGATGAAAAACTCCATATTAGAAAAGATAAAAATAGATTTTTATCGAAATGAACTAGTTTTGAACTAGAATTATAATCCATTTATTTTTAAATAAATAAATTGGATTTGAAAGGGTTTTAAAAGTAACCAGAATTTCCAATAATTGAATTGGAATGGATTTGAATCGAAATTGTCTTTGGAATGTTTCGGTGTTGGATTTCGTGATTATACAGATATTGTTATGGAAATTTGAAAGATATGTTTATATCTTTATTTCCAATACGATATTTGTTGGTCGTAGAATTTGATATTGAATATAAGCTGATATATTTTCTATTCTGAGCCTTGTATTTAATATTAAATGGGATTTGGGTTTTTCGTGAATGGTGTCTTCATTAACACTGTTCTTAAACCCAGTTGAGAAAAAAAATTAAATCTTTTTATTTAGATTTAATGAAGTATACGAATTAAATGGTATTTAATTGGAATTGAGTTTGAATTGATTTTTGGGTTTATCGTGAACGATGTTTTAAATAACACTTGTTCTTTAACCCGATAATTAATGGAATGTGATTTTGGGTTGTCGTGAACGGTATCTTCAATAATATTGTTCTTAGACTCAACGGAGTTAAGAAAATCAGAAACTAACTGAAGATTAGTTAAGTTGAATGGTTTCTTGGGTGTTGATCTAATGTTGGTTTCGGCCTTCGCGGTTATTACTTAGGGAATTTTTTATTTTCTAATTTACGGTTAAAGGCTGATGGAATAGAATGTGATTTTGGGTTTATCGTGTACCGTATTTTAAATGACATTGGTTCTTTAACCCAGTTAAAGACAGGATATGATTTCCCATGTTAAATAATCATTAATACTGACTTTTGGGAAGATTAATACCAAGTGGAGTTTTAATGAATCTTTAATTAGATTGAAATGATTGAGAATGGAGTATCACCAGTTTTGCTCTAGGCGATAGTTAAATCTTTAATTAGATTTGAACGTGAAATGGTAATTCAATTTACCGATAACACTGTGGTGTTAGATATGAAGTATGGCCAGTTTTACTTCATGGGATGAATAGGTTAGGTTGGGAAATTTAACAAGTGATTACTTCGGTGAGGTTCACTAATCCCGACTAGTTTGGATAAACCATAATTTGGTTTGAATTGATATTCAAAAGAAGATTAAGGAATAAATTTAAAGAATTTATCTTTGATAAAATTAATGGGAACCTTTCCCAGAGTATAACAATATTTGAATAAAAGAATATTCTGAATTGGAATGAGGCGTATGTTGTGTTTGTGTAACACTTGTTTATTATATACGCGAGTTACTCAGAAAGACCGGGTTTATCCCATTTTGAATAACTTACTCGGCGATGTGTGGAGGATGAAGACGGTGGTCGAAGACCGGAGGTCTTCACGTCGTTTTGATAATTGTTGATGATCTTGATTGGGCCGTACACCCAAGAGGAGGGAATCAGTTGGTAATTGTAAAGATGTACTTGGAGACCAATGGATATGCGAGCTACAAGGTGCCTTCTGTTTCGTTCAGACCCAGAACGGGCTTATAAATGGACGGTGTATCTGACATTGGATATCATTTTGTGTGATTGATGGATATCGGTTGCATGGAGTGGTTTGCCTGTGTGGCATGCTAAGATGCAAATGATCAAGGCTTCTGTTGAAAAGTAGAGTCTTGTGGTTGATGATCAAAGCACCGCCTGTGTAGCACAACTTTGTGTAGCGTTAATTCGCGAGCCTCACACCCCGGTTGTGAACCAGAAACGGGAGAAGGACCTCAGGGAGGACATGCGTTTCCTTCTAGCTAGAAGTAGCGTCAATGGTTTGACACGCCCTGACGAGTTTGACTTATGTAGTTGTTGGGTTGCGAGGCGCCTCGGATATATCGGTGACTATGTGGAGCCGATGGAGTCATTGGACTCATTGACGCCCCAAAGGGTGGGGAAACGCAACGTTCAGGCATTTTAATCCACATCGGTGGACCAGCCCTGACGATCCAAGGGCCCACCTGAGTCTGGGTCCTGAGGGGCGGGCTAGAGCGTCTCGAATCGGTTGAGGATTATCTTTTGCCTTGGTTCACAGATGGAAATCCAACTTCTAATACGTGACTTTGCAGTTTTAATTGTAGGACTAGTATGGCGACATGATATATGGTACCCATGCCGTCTATGATTGATATTTATGACTGAAATTGTTTTGAAACTATACACTTAGACTAATTATAATAAAAGATGAAATTTAGCGTATCAAGCATTTTTTGGCTATTATAAGGTAAAACCCTATCCTCCGTCTTGTGTTGCATTGTATGATGGGACCTGGGTCTTGTAATAGCTTCATTGTTCTTTATTTAGCATTGCACTGTTGTTTTATGCACTGATATTCTTGGGAGGAAACCTATTCTGTGTTATACGGCGTGGTCCCTTGATTTACCTAACTTTAAAATATAGATTAATAACTGTTTCACTTCTCACACCAGTCACATGACTGACCTGGAGTTTATTGTTTTAACCTAAACTCTAGGTGCCCCTATTTTCCGCACGGGCAGCTAGTAGTTTTGGTTTTGCAGATTTATATTCACAGGATCCTGATTTATAGCTGGAACGATATCCGGAGAGCTCTGTATCCGTATATCTCTTTCAGTTGTGTTTTGTATTACTTTCCGCTGCTATGTAATGTAATTTAAATCTCTGATATTTTCTGTGTAATATTTATTCATACTCTGTAATATTCCTGTATTCTGATGGAATTGTTGTAATATACAATGAAATGTTCTTCTGTTTGTATTCTGATTCGTCTTGTCCTCAGTACAATCCGCGATTTCCCATAAGGGGGATTTCGGGTCGTAACATCCACATGGACCTCACTGAAATCCATGGTTTAGATCACGTATACTTACTGTTGGTAAGAATGTTATGTAACAACGGTGGGAACAAAGCCTCCCTTCCTTCTAGTATAGGGCGCACGTATATGAGTTGACACACACATCCTTATAACAAAAGGAGTCCTTGTTTTTACGTGCCTACCATCTCATATTTGTACTCCACTATTTCAATTTATTCCATAATGTGGGACTATTTATACAAACTATCATTCCTACCTTAATCATACGCGAAACAATCATAACACTCTCCCCTTTAACTCGCATCCTACGATTATTTTTTGAGAGCACTGTCTTGCCTACATGATCCAGACTGTAACCTTTGGCTCTGGATCCACTATTTTGTAATGGCGGAATGACGGTCGGAACAAAGCCACATTCCTTCCAGTATAGCGTGCATGTGTAACAACAGAAATTCTGATAGACTGGTTTATTTTTAAATTCTAATATATCGAAATTCGTGTTGGTTTGCTCTAGTATCTTGCAGAAAAGATAGAGACATAAAATATGTTAGAGCTCATAAAATATCTCACGGTAGAAAGGATAAAATATAATATAATAAAATTATATCCTTGCCGTATTAATAATATTTCCTAACCAGTATCCAAAGCTATCATGTCTCCACCACAAGTCTAACCTGTGAGTTTGTTATGAGGAAGGGGTCAGAACAAAGTTCTAGTGACTGATTTAAATTATACACTTTGGATAATCCAACATATACCATTCAATCACATTTTCTTGTTTATTAGGTTACTTGCGTTAACAGCACTCAAGGCTTACACACACGTCGTACCCATTTACTTCCCAGTGGATTAACCTAATACAGTATATATGTGGCTACTCCTCAATATTGAGGTACACCCCATGGTACCCCACTCGCACGTTTCCACCGAAAAGTCGTAGAAATAAACGCAGTCCCTCATCCTACGCCGGAGTGGCGTACGGATCTCTAAATAACATTGTTACGTCCCACATATATCTGTCATTACTGTGCTAAGTAAGCGTATGGACTACCACCTTCGATTGAATAAGATTCTGTACCAGAGTAATGCCCTCAAGCCTACGATACACCACCCAGAGCCGACATGCATGTATATAGACTTTCCCACGTACGTATCAACCGTATTCGATGCCTTAACTGCACATAATTTGCACTGAGTTCCATGGCAGGGCTATACCAGAAACGCGGAACTTGGTAGGGAGCATTTCCATATCTGTACAAGCCCACCTTTAGGGGCCTCAAAATACAGATATCCCTCGGGTCTGTTTTTTTCATGGTGGTTACGGCCCTACCTTGGCCCCTTCCTCAACTAGTAAAGACTACAAGAGTTAAGTGACTTGCCCTTAACAAACAATCTAAACATCCAAATGGCGTCTCCCCTCAAACACCGTACCACGATAGTGAAAGGTGAATGGTCTATTGGGTTTAGCTCTAGTCTTTTCACATCCCACTAGCTGCCGATGATGGGTACCCGAAGATCTACTACCTCTGTTGGTCCTGACCCCTGCCTCCCGTTGAGGCGATCACCGAATCACCCTAGTGTCACCACGTCACAGAATTCTGACTGCAAAACTACTTTTGCAGTCAAAGTCCACCCACTGGTAGTTACCAGCAGACCCAACCATTGAGAGCACAACCTAAACATCTACTGCCGCACAAAGGACTACCAAGAGAACCTTACATATCTCAAGAAGACGCGTGCTTCCCCTTCCAGTACTTCGGAGCCGACAGAATAATCAGATGAATGTGCGCATCCCAAGTGCCTCATGATGCCACGATGATCTACCCCATTGGGTTGTTCACCCTCAAGCGTACAGACTGGTCAAAGCGCCTCAGTCTAATGCGTCATTAGTTCCTATGTCTAAACATTCTTTTATGCGCTTGCTTTACCATATCAGGTTTCCATTTAACTCAGTTATTCCCATTCACATTAACTTCTTATTCAAGTTAACAAGTTACACTTGCTTATTAATTTCAGTCATATAACTTAACTCATTTAAGTTCATTAATAAACCCACAACATGTTATTCTCTAGATTGTGATCCAAGGTCTGTAATCCACAATCGCCTTACATTCTTGTTAGATTTCATAGTTACATTAACATTTTCTAATTAATATGTAATTAAGTATATTTCAATTCACATGTTTTCTATTAATATGTCTCTCATTATTTTTGATTAAATATAACTTATTTCATTTCTTAAATTTGTCTCATTCTTTCCTATTTAATCATAATTCCATCTTACACCGTCACTACAACTTATCATTGTTTACTTATTAACATAGTTTTATTAACTAAGATTCACTAACAAGTCTCCTTTCTATAACGTATGTTATAATTTCCTTTTTGTCCCTAGGACAAACCTTAACATGTAATTCCAATCAGCATATTTCAGATTTCCATGTTTTCAAATTACTTAATTTATAATCAAGTTCAATTTCTTTCATTTCATAAATTATCCCCCATTTACTGATTATTTAATTTACAATTAAGTACCACTTATCTCATTACACAAGTTATCACATTTTCTCACTAATTTATTATAACCTAAGTTATAATATCCACTTTTCCCTAGGACAAGTCTACCTATTATATAACATCCTCATTAATGTAATTTATTTATAATAGGTTTTTATAATTCCCCGTTCATTCCAATCCTTTTACACACACATATATATATATATATATATATATATATATATATATATATATATATATATATATATATATATATATTTTGACCTCCCACATTAAGCCTACACTTGTGGATGCTGGATTTGCTGGGCGATTTCGAGCAGAATTCTTCCACAAGTAGACTTAACCTCGTGTCTTAGCACCGTTACATGTTTTATTTATGCACTTAGACCCCTCACATTAGATTTACCACTTGTGGATGCTGGATATGCCGGGCGGTTCTGAGCAGACATCTACCATAAGTGTAATCTAACCTCGTGTCTAAGTGCGGTTACATTTTCCTATTTACTGTAAATTTAGGCATATTATTCTTTTCACATTTTTACCACAACCTATTTTACATGTCATATTATTATGCCTATTTTATGTCGCATATTGTTTCTAACATACAATAATTTTATTCTAACATGTAATCGTTTAATCATGTAATTGTTCAAATCTAACAAGTTAACATGTCATTTTCTCAATTCTGCAGCTGATAATATGCCATAAGTGAATCACGTAATCACAACAGTAATAGTTACACATATTTTAACAAGTTTGCATTTCAACATATGAATTTTTCCAACATATTAATATTCCAACATGTCATATTCGTCATTTTAATCTTTTTAACATATGTTTAAACATTTCAACATATCATATTTCAACATGTCATACATAACATATCAATGCTTTTTAATTATTCTAGCAAATTCACATCGTATAATAATGGGGAATGTTAAACAATAATATATCATTATGAAAAATTATACAAATTAAATCCACTTACCTTGATATGCTGATTTAGAAAAGAATCTCTTTGGATTGGTTGCAGATGGAGAGTCATGAGTTTGTACTGTTGTTGTAGTTGAAAACGCCTTATTTTTTGAATTTGTCGTTGTTGACGATAATTTTTTTTTAATCTTCATTTAGAAAGCGTTCCAATATTATAATTAATAATTTTATTCAGAAATTATATGGAGGAAGAAGAATAGAGTGAAGAAACAACAAATGAGAATGGAGAGCTATATGGTCCTTTATATATGAAGCTTAAACTGATGCTAACTATCTATTTTTCTTGATGAAATCTATTCTCACCATATCATATAGCCACTAGGAAGTTGTCACATCAACAACAATTTTGAATTCGACTATATATATCTAATCGGGTGTGTAGATCCACTCTACACAACCATTTATTCTAAAAACAAAATAATTTTTAATTGGGCTAATAGAATAAAGCCAACAAGGCATGTATTGTCACTTCCTACCAATTAAATGTGCCAATTAGGCGCAAAAGTTTGAATTTCGAATGTTTGAATTGTTTTGAGCAAAAATTTGATATTTGAACTTTTGAATTTATGGAATTTATTTAATTGTTATATTCACATGTATTCTTCTTATACTTATACAATTCTTCTAATAACCATTTTACACGTGGGGATCGAACCATATACCTCTTGCGTGCAAGTCACATGTTCTAACCAATTGGACTACAAAGTCTTTTGTTAACAAGTCTTAGAACAATGATAATTATTGTTCTCTTCTTACTTCTCTTTTTCATATTTGTTACAATATTTAAATTAAACCATTGCATGAATCTTTTTCTTTTATTTCTCTTTTAATATTAATTCATTATGTTTGCAAATCAGTGCATGCAACATATTTACACTGCATGCAACCATTCCTTTCTTTCTTTCAATGCGTGCATAACATTTTTCTTTTTTTCTTTTTTCAGTGCATGTATTTATTACATGCAATACTTATTTTATTCTTTATTTTATGTTTTGATTTGTTTGTGTGTGTATATATATATTTCTCTTGTGCGTATACAAACTTCTAGGCTTAATGACTTCTTCATACAATATCCGTTTTACGCAAACTGGGTGTCTATCTTCACCAGAATTTTGAGACGAACGCAATGGCGTAGTCCGTTGTAATTAATTCTCATTATTTAATTAATTACTTACATTTTATTATCTTAAAAATGCGGAGTGTTACATTCTCCCAACCTTAGGAAATTTCGTCCCTGAAATTTGATAAGGGTAAAAATCAGTTAACCTCTCGCATAATATACATCCGTCATGTGTGCATCCAATTTTTGCAAACATTGTGCACTTGTACATAGTGAAATACAACATAATAATACATGTATGCCTAAGCGGTACCTCCTATGTGTATGCAAATTTTTAAAAATTCTTTAAAAATATGATGCTCGCATCCTAAATATACTGCTAGTTCTACATGTATCCAAATTTTTCCACACTCTTACTGGGTAAGAGCATAGTTTATCCTTTTTTTTGCATCCAAAACCCTAGTAAGCAACTTTATTTTTCGAATTTCAAAAAAATCTCTAAATTCGATTTCTTATGTTACGAAAAGGTGGAAAACAAAAAACTTCACATCTTTCGTTTTTCTTTTAATTACCTTTTCCCAACAATACTTTGGGTTTTATGAAACTATCCTATAAAGATCCTCTATTTTTCTATCTAAGCATAGCCCACATAAGAAAATTTTCTGTGTTACAAATTTTCTTTTTCGCCTTACCTTGGAAATTTTATTCTTATCCATCTTTTCTCGTAATTTTTCCATTTTTTCTTGAACTGTCATGTTTGTTGCTTTACTAAATTTGTTGTTTCCTTTTTAGTTGTACCATTTGTCTTTTCTCAACTTATTTAATCATCTGATCTAAGTTTAATTTTGAATAAGCCTTATAGTCTTTCAACTAAAACAAGAAAACAGATGTTATACATAGCTACTACTAAGGGCCAAGAATCTCAGGACTATGTTCCTCTCAGAAAAATTCAAATAGAAGGATGTAAATGCTTACTTTCCCTTTTCTATCTGGTAGTCACCATTAGTCCTAGTTGTGTACCAATAATCATTTCAAGCAACATCCTAGGCTTTTCAATGCTGGCACATTCTGTGGAACTTACCATTATTCCAAGGTAATTCTCGCTATTTACTTCATAGCCTCAAAACTTTTACTGTCTTCGCTAGGCACTAATCCTTACCTACTACATACTTTTAAAACACGGTTTGGCCTTTTTTTTTCAAAAGTTAAAAAGTATCAAAACTTTATTTTCCTCATCAAAACTTACTTTTGCCAAACCATAAAACATGTCATTTTATATAAAAAATGTAATTGATTTTTTTTTTTTAAATCATAAAAACTGAAGTAGATAAGGACAACCATTTCTCAATCGGGTTTATAACTTGTTCTTACCTGTAAGGTTGGTTCAATTACTTCTTACAAGATCCAAATATCTACTCTATTTTTAATTTCTACAATTTATTTAGTCCACCCAACAAAACTTTCTCTTTTAAAGCAATTTATCAAAAATGATTGTCAAAAGAATAAAGATTTCAAAACTATCTTTACTAAGAATTTTAACAAAATATAATACTTTCTAATTTTTGCTTTTAGTTCTTTTCATGAAATATAATAAGAAAACTAGTGAGCTATACATTCTCTACAATATGCACCTTTTACTGAGAGAATTTTATTGTAGACAAAATTTTCACAAGAAATCACTATTTACAAAATATACCCCATTTTACTTTAAAATTCAATATTTATACTTTACATATTTATAACTTTTAAGATTAAAACTTGAAAACACCATAAACCATTTTCCCAAAACTTTTACAATTTCAAGTTCTAAAAGTTAACAATGGGGGTTAGACTCAAAGCGAGTTTCCAATTTTTCTCGGCTTTCCTAGAAACTCCCACAAAGTCAATTCTCTCAACTATATATATTCCTTATCCATTTTTCTCTTTTTAACCTTTTCCAGTTTATAAGATTTTACCGCCAAACCCACTAACCCAAAATACTAATCGTATGGGATTCTCTTTCCTTCCATACAAAATATATCGTACATTTTCCACTCAAAATTCCTAAAGGTCTCAAATTTCCATATTCATTCCTTTAGTGCACAAAACAAATATCTCATTTCTTATCATATTATGTGCTATCCATTTAGTGGGTTCATCTATTTAACTAGGTGTGTGTATATATATAATAGATATATTTTTATTTTTAACAATACAAATATGTTCACTCATTATCTATGCAGTAATCATAAACCTAAGCGCTGATACAGATGTAATAACCCGAATTCTGACAGACCGATTTTTCGTTTTAAAAATTCTAATCTATCGAAACTCGTGTTTGGTTCGCATTGGTATCCTGCAGAAAAGACAGAGACGTAAAATATGTTAGAGTTAATAAAATATCTCACAGCGGAAAGGATAAAATATAATATAATCAAAGTATAGCCTTACCGTATTAATAATACGGTCTAACCAGTATCCAAAGCTATCTTGTCTCTGCCACAAATCTAACCTACAAGTATGTTATGAGGAAAGGGTTAGAACAAAGTTCTGGTTACTGGTTTTAAATTATACACTTTGGATAATCCTACATATACCGTTCAATCACATTTTCTTGTTTATTAGGTTACTTGGGTTAACAACACTCAAGGCTTACGCACATGTCGTACCCATTTACTTCCCAGTGGATTAACCTAATAAGTATATATTTAGCTACCCACAAATATTGAGATACACCCCCATGGTACCCGATTCGCAAGGTTTCCACCGAAATTTCATAGAAATAAATGTAGTCCCTCATCCTACGCCGAAGTGACGTAAGGATCTCTACATAACATTATTACATTCCGCATATATCTGTCATTACTATGCTACGTAAGTGTACGAACTGCCACCTTCGATTGAATCAGATTCCATACTAGAGTATTGCCTTCAAGTCTATGATACACAACCTAGAGCCAACATGCATGTATCTAGACTTTCCCACGTATGTATCAACCGTATTCGATGCCTTAATTGCACATAATGTGCATCGAGTTCCGTGGTAGGGCTATACAAGAAACGTGCAACTTGGTCGGGAGCTTTTCCATATCTGTACAGGCCCGCCTTTAGGGGCTCCAAAATACAGATATCCCTCGGGTCTGGTTTTTTTCATGGTGGTTATGGCCCCACCTTGGCCCCACCCTCAACTGTAAAGACTACAAGAGCTAAGAGACTTGCCCCTAACAAATAGTATAAACACCTAGTTGGCATGTTCCCTCAACCATCGTACCCCTATAGTGAAAGGTGAATAGTCTATTGGGTTTAGCTCTAGTCTTTTCGCATCCCACGGGCTGCCAATGACGGGTACCCGACGATCTACTATCTCTGTTGGTCCTGACCTCTGCCTCCCCATTGAGGCGACCACCAAATCATCCTAGCGTCACCACATCACAACTTTCTGACTGCAAAGCTACTTTTGCAGTCAAGGCCCACCCACCTAGTAGTTATGCGCAGACCCAACCCCTATGAGCACAACCTAAACATTTTCCACCATACAGTGGACTACCAAGAGCAACTTACGTATCTCAAGAAGCCGCGTGCTTCCTTTTGCAGTCCTTCAGAGCCGAAAAAATAATCAGATGAACGTGCGCTCCCCTCGTGCCTCATGACGCCATGATGATCTACCTTGTTGGGTTGTTCACCCTCAAGCATACGGACTGCTCCAAGCGCCTCAGTCTGATGTGTCATTAGATCCTATGTCTAAACTTTCTTTTATGCACTTGATTTACCTCATCAGGTTTCCATTTAACTCGGTTATTCCCATTCACATTGACTTCTTATTCAAGTTACCAAGTTCCTCTCACTTATTAATTTCATCCATATAAGTTAATGCATTTAAGTTTATTAATAAGCCCACAACATGTTATTCTCTAGATTGTGATCCAAGGTCTGTAATCCACAATCCCCTTGTGTTTGGATTTATTATTACAATAACATGTTCTACTTAATATGTAATTAAGTATATCTCAATTCACATGTTTTCTATTAATATGTCTCTCATTATTTATGATTAAATATAACTTATTTCTTTTCATAAGTTTGCCTCATTCTTTCATATTTAATCATAATTCCATCTTACCCTATCACTACAACTTATCGTTGTTTACTTATTAACTTAGTTTTCTTAACTAAGATTCACTAATAAGTCTCCTTTCTATAACGTATGTTATAATTTCCTTTTTGTCCCTAGGACAAAACTTAACATGTTATTCCAATTAGCATATTTCAGATTTCCGAGTTTTCAAATTACTTAATTTAAAATTAAGTACAACTTCTTTCATTTCATAAATTTTTCCCATTTACTGATTACTTAATTTACAATTAAGTACAATTATCTCATTACACAAGTTATCTCCGTTTCTCACTAGTTTATTATAACCTAAGTTATAATATCCACTAGTTCAACTTCTTTCATTTCATAAATTTTCCCCATTTACTGATTACTCAATTTACAATTAAGTACTAATTATCTCATTACACAAGTTATCTCCGTTTCTCACTAGTTCATTATAACCTAAGTTATAATATCCACTTGTCCCTAGGACAAGTCTACCTATTATATAACATCCTCATAAATGTAATTTATTTATAATAGGTTTTTGCCATTACCCGTTCATTCCAATCATTAATATATATATATATATTTATATTTATGTGCAAGACCTCCCTTATTAAGCTTACACTTGTGGATGCTGGATTTGCCAGGTAGTTCCGGGCGGACTTCTTCCACAAGTTGACTTAACCTCATGTCTAAGCAATCGTTACAAGTTTTGTTTACGCACGTAGACCCCTCACATTAGATTTACCACTTGTGGATGTTGGATATGACGTGCGGTTCTGAGCAGACTTCTATCACAAGTGTAATCTAACCTCGTGTCTAAGTGCGGTTACAGTTTCCTATTTACTATAAATTTAGGTATACTATTCTTTTCACATTTTTACCGCAACCTATTTTACATGTCATCATATTATGCCTATTTTATGCCGCATGTTCTTTCTAACATACAATAATTTCTATTCTGACATGTAATTGTTTAATCATGCAATTGTTCAAATCTAACAAGTTAACATGTCATTTTCTTAATTCTACAGCTAGTAAATATGCCACAAGTGAATCATGTAATTACAACAGTAATAGTTACGCATATTTTGACAAGTTTACATTTCAATATATGAATTTTTCCAACATATTAATATTCCAACATGTCATATTCGTCATTTTAATCTTTTTAACATATTTTTAAACATTTCAACATATCATATTTCAACATGTCATATATAACATTTCAATGCTTTTTAATTATTCTAGCAAATTCACATCGTATAATAACGGGGAATGTTAAAAGATAATATATCATTATCCAAAATGATATAACTTAAATCTACTCACCTTGATATGCCGATCTAGAAAAGAATCTCTTTGGATTGGTTGTAAATGGAGAGTCATGAGTTTGTACTGTTGTTGTAGTTGAAAACGCCTTATTTTCTGAATTTGTCGTTGTTGACGATAATTTTTTTAATCTTCATTTAGACAGCGCTCCAATATTATAATTAATAATTTTATTCCGAAATTATATGGAGGAAGAAGAAGAGAGTGAAGAAACAACAAATCAGAATGGAGAGCTATATAGTCCTTTATATATGAAGCTTAAATCGATGCTAAGCGTCTATTTTCCTTGATGAAATATATTCTCTCCATGTCATATATTCAATAGGATGTTGCCACGTCAACAATAGTTCTGAATTGGACCAGTAAATAAAGCCAACAAAGCATGCATTGTCACTTCCTACCAAATAAATGTGCCAATTAGACGCAAAAGTTTGAATTTCGAATGTTTGAACTGTTTTGGCGCAAAAATTTGATTTTCGAACTTTTGAATTTTTGGAATTTATTTAATTGTTATATTCAAATATATTATTCTTATACATATACAGTTTTCTAACGACCATTTTGCGCATATATACGCACAACTTTTGTTTCATTTTCAAAATTCAAACGGTATTGCACTACTATTTGGTTCTTGCCATATTTCTATTATTTCAGCCTTATCTTGAATTTTACCTCTTGTATATATATATATATATATATATATATACACACATATATATATATATACACACACACATATATATATATATATATATATATATATATATTCCTACACATATATACGTGTGTAATCTCATATACATATATACATATATTTTCTTTACTTCCTTATATATATATATTTTTCCTTATATGTGTGTTTATATATATTTTCTCTCATGAACATGTGTTATTTTAGTCATTTGCTTTAAAACAAAAATATGAAAAGAAATGAAAATGCAATTAAGTATAAGGGTAACATAGTCATGATTTTTCTTATTAAAACATTGGTGTATGTTAAGAAATTACGAGTGTATAAATAGAATTTGACAACAAAAATATAGCGTTGGCAGGGATCAAACTTTCTACCTCTTACATGCAACTCACATGTTCTAACCAACTAGACTACTAAGGCTTTTGTTAACAAGTCTTAGAACAATGATAATTATTGTTCTCTCCTTACTTCTCTTTTTCATGTTTGTTACAATATTTAAATTAAACCATTGCATGAATCTTTTTCTTTTATTTCTCTTTTAATATTAATGCATTATGTTTGCAAATCAGTGCATGCAATATATTTACACTGCATGCAACCATTCCTTTCTTTCTTTCAATGCATGCATTACATTTTTCTTTTTTCTTTTTTAGTGCACGTATTTATTACATGCAATCCTTATTTTGTTCTTTATTTTATATTTTGATTTGTTTGTATATATATATATATATATATATATATATATATATATATTGTACATATACAAACTTCTAGGCTGAATGATTTCTTCATTCTTGACCAGAATTCCGAGACGGACGCAATGGCGCAGTCCATTTTACTTAATTCTCATTATTTAATTAAGTTGCTAACATTTTATTATCTTAAAACTGCGGGGTGTTACGGCATGCAAGTGAGTTGACACACATCACTGTAACAAAAGGGATCTCTTTTATTACATGTCTACCAACTTGTATTTGTACTCCATTCCTTAAATTTATTCCATAATGTAGGAAAAATCGTCATTTCTATCTTAACAACATGTGATGTAATCCTAATAGAACAAACTTGAACTCTCATTAGGAGGTTAACTGGGTCTTTAAAAGTTAGTGTCTCTTAGTCAATGATGAAATCCCTAAGGTGTGTGAAAATTTAAAACTAATCACACTGAGTTCTACCAATTTTTTATGTTGCATGTAATTCAAATATTTTTTTTTATGTTTTAGTATACAAATATCATTGTTGACATGTAAGTTTAATTTCAAAATGGCAAGGCTTTTGTTGTTTTAATTAAAGGTTTCCTTATTTCTGTTCCACCTCATTTTCTTCCATATTGGCCTGGTACGTGTTTTTACCTGGTTCAGAGAAGTACTAGAGGCCTATAAGTAATGTCTAAAGTAAACACGTTCATTGCTGGTAAAGGTTTTAGTTTAATATCAACTTTCTTTCACGCTTTCCCCGTTTTGACTCAGATTCTAGTGAATGACTTATCCGGTTATCCACTTAAAAATGAACTTATCCTGGATATGCCATTAATGGTTTTTTTTATTTATGAGTATAGATACACTTATTGATTCTATTCAATTGTTTGATGTTCATTTAGCTTCATGGTCGAAATCGTCGGTTCGATTTCTTTTTTCATTTAACGCGTTTAGAACAATAAAATTTAGAAAACAAAAATCTTGTCTAAACTGTATTTAGTTTCGTACATCTTACAATTCAGTGTATTTACTATGATTTTAAAATATATATGACAACTCTTCAATTGATTTATTGAGTAAAGACTAATAGCTGCTTTGATTCAATAGGTATTAAGAAAAATGATCTTGTTGATATAAGCTATGTTAAAAGAAGCAATCTAATATAAATTCATCCTCGTGAACTTTAATTCATGATCATAAAATGTCCATCAATATCAGTTCGATTTCATTTAGGATAAAAAGGATTTTTTTTTTTAATATGAATCTCGTTTGACCTTATCGTGTTCAATTTGATTTCAGTTAAAATGGATATTGCATGCATCTCCGTCTTGATCGGTCCAGGGAAACCGATTTAACCCTGAAAACACAAGTCCTAGTTGATGTTGTGCCTACTTAAATAATGCATGGCCAAAATAACAAGCGCTAATTTGTACACATTGTTTTCAACAGTGTGTAAAAAATACCAGTCTCCATTGGTGGAAACTAGGAGGACCTATATGTAACTCCTGATTTATACCAATCAAGAGGAGTTTTGTTCACACTATTGAGTCGTATTGCAAAATAACTTCTATACCAACACAAATAGAAGGATGCTACACTGATTTTAAATGGACAATATTATTCAGAATGATAGAAAGAACGGTGACAAGAGGATAACTAATATCATGTCACGTTGTCAACCGATATCACCCACAAAATGAAACTGGAAGAAAAATTAAGTTGTATTGCAGTGCGAAGAAAAATATAGTCAAAAAGTTAAAATAAGCATAGCAAGAAAAGAGTAACCAAGATTGCATCAACTAAAAGTGTGAATGAATAAGGTAGCGTTTGATTTTCGATTGGGCAGTTAATGTTCGCGCCGACATCAGACGCGTCTCGGCAGGGCCCACCGAAATGCCACTTCAAGACTAACGGTTCGAAAATTAGCTTTTATGTCAGAGACGTCTAACGTGAAAGATATCTTTTGACACCCCTTTTCATCCTGATTAACATAGAAATGTGTTTATTTTATGCTCTTATATCTTATCTTTTGTATATAAATAAATATTACTTGGGTATTGTTTTGTCACTTTTACAGATATTCTAACCCAGCCCGCATGCAACCAGAAAAGTAGAGAAATGGAGATCAGATTGCTATATATTTACATTTTGAAGAATTGTAGATGAAGATCTCACATCTAGCTGCTGTTGGACAAGAAAATGATTGATAAAAAGGCCATGCACATCTCAAATTAAAGGAGACTTGCAAGAGAAAAGGAAAAAAGGCCTAGAACTTGTTCCAAATGACAAAAGGCCTAAAACTTACATGAAATAGCTAGGCCCATTTGTAATTAGGGTTAGGGTTTGGTTAACTCCTATAAATACCCTTGTAATAACATTGTAGCCACCATCCAATTTTCTATCTTCTTCTCCATTAACAAAGTTCGTTTTCTTCTTTCTATTTTCTGCAATTTTCTATTTCTTAGCAACTAGTGCCATCTACACAATTAGATTTGGTAGAGTACAAGTTGTATTTTACATTTATTTTCATTAGTGATTAATCGTTTGACTAGTT
This sequence comes from Allium sativum, assembly GCA_030737875.1. NCBI lineage: Eukaryota > Viridiplantae > Streptophyta > Magnoliopsida > Asparagales > Amaryllidaceae > Allium > Allium sativum. Next base: position 696,460,161 of record CM060926.1, read on the forward strand.
TCAACGATAATCCTAATTTTATTTCTATTCTACATTTTTATTTTCTGCATTTTTATTCCTGTTTTACAATTTACTTTCATTAGTAATTAATCGTTTGATTAGTTTCAACGATAATCCTAATTGTTGCAATTTCAATTGTTCTATTTTCAATCAAATCTCAAAAGTTGTCTAACTCGCCCACGAAATTCTATAAATAATAATTTTTAATTTACCTTCCTTTGTTCCACCTGCATACTACACGATCTGTGCACTTGCGGTATTTATTTAAAATTCGCGCTTTTCTAATTCATAGAAAGCGTCGATCAAGTTTTTGGCGCCGTTGCCGGGGAGGTAACGATTAAATTTTAATATTTATTTAATTTCTGATTTTTATTAGTTTTTGTTTTATTTTTATTCTTACTTTTTGTTTGATTTTGCTAAAAAAAACTTGCCATTTTTCATTGACTTTCTTTCCTTTTTCCTTTCAATTTCTTTCCTCTTTTCTTATTCCCTTTCTAATTTCTTTTACTATTCTTCCTGTTTTCAACAATTCTAAAAAAATAAAAAAATTGTTTACATAGCCTTTCTTCTTTTTATACATTCCAGACAGAAAAGAAAAAATTTCTTGTTTTTGCATCAATTTCTTTCAACTTCCTTCGCTCTTTGGATTCCCCTTTCCAATTTTCAATTTTTTTTGTTTCCTTGCTGTAGGTTTCTGATTACCAAAACATTTGATTTCTTTCCATCTTCCTGCCTTTCCTACTCATACCCACCTCCACCTAAATACTCGACAACCCCGTTCATCCACCATAAACGGTCTCACCCAATCCACCATTTTAGATCTCCTCACTACAATTCACTCAAAGTCCACATCATTTTTCTTCACTACTGTCTTTAGTAACCTCACCCACCTAAAACAACAGCATAACGTCATCTTCAAGTTCTCTTTGGCCATAAGCAAATCACTGCAGCACTCTTTCAAACACCACAACATCATCACCACCCGACTTACACAACCATCTCCGGACCCCAAGTCAATCAATCTGATCATCATCTCCCCCATTGCACAGCAAAGATCTGAAACCACTCACATTGCAAACCAAAAAAAAAAGAAACACAGCATCATCACAGTTCGAATTACCCTAATACCCCCAATCAAATCGCATCCATATACAACAGCCCTTTCCCAAACTGCATCAAAACCATCTGCTCATGGCGCATCACACCCAGAGAAATCAAAATCTCCGAAACTCAAGCATCCACACACCCAATCTCAACCCAATCCATTTCATAATCGAAATCCGATTTAGAAACCGTAGAAACTGTTTTGAATACCCAAATTGAACTCTCCATCCTCAATGACAGCACAATTTCGAACCCCCATAAACCCCTAAATACTCCAATTAGGAAGCCCTAAAGCACAACCAAAATTTACTTCGAAAACCTTCTTTATTTTTGCCAAAAACCAAAGTAGCAAGTTCACATAACCGATCGATTCTCATCGACCTGGAAAGGAAAACAGGGGTGCGGTTTCTGTGCTTTGATTGGCAAAAAAAAAAAAAAAATTTGCCTGTGTTTTCTGAAAAGAAGGGTATCGCTTTTAGCATCTTAGGGTTTGCGTTTAGTTGAGTGGTTTGGGGTTTTATAAACTCACGTGGGAGAGAAATTTGTTAGGGTTGAGTTGTATATAGATTTGTTGTGAGCCAGTTTTCATTATCATTATTTTTTTTGAGCTCATTTGTGGTTTTGGTCAAGTTGAGTTGTATTTATTAGCTTTCTTAGTTTCTTTTGAGTTTAGCTTTTTGTTTTTATTGATTTTTCAGTTATCTCGTTTGTTCTCAAAGAAAAAAAAGAGTGAAATTGAAAAAAAAGGGGTGGGTGTTGCATTAGCTAATTGGTTTGTTCATTAAGGGTGCTGCATTGTGATTTCTTTGTTATTTAAAAAGTTGCTTATTTGGTTAACTAATAAAGGGTGGATTGGGTTGTATCTAGCTTAGTTCTTTTAGATTTGTTTTTAGTTTTTGTTGATTTTTTTAATTCTTATTTTCTTGTTCTTCTTCTTCAAAAAAAAGGAACAAAGAAAACTCAAATCAAGGCCAAAGTGAAGGAAAAAATTCAAGCAAACGAACAAGAAATTCAAGGGTCAACTATTCTCAATAGCATAACAGTGGAGTTGAATAACTAGCACTACTCAAATTTTCTGGACGGACAGCCATACCCCACTGTAATATTTTGTAAACTCTACAGGTGCTGCAGTTGCTGGAAAAAAAATTATATAGAAATTGCTTTTAAAAAATTTCTGCAGGGGCAGCGACTTGCTTGTACAATATTTTAAATTTTCTGCAATTACTATTGTTTGACTACTGTGTTGACTAAAGTTTCTAAATAGATTTGATGATGAATGAATTTCCATAATTACATCCATCATTCTCGTTGGTTCTTCAACTTTAAAATTCATTAGAAATTGGTTGTAGGAAAAATACGAGCTCATACAAAATAATATAATTGAAAAATGGTGTTTTGTGAAGTTGACTGTCTTGTATAATTGGATCGCGGATATATAGTAGTTCAATTTATTGAACTATTAGCAAAAGAGGTTGCATACTACCAGTAAAACATTGGTCGTATCCCTTAGTATTTATACTATACGTGAACGGCCATAAGACACTCTTCCCCCTTCTAATTGAGTCAGTTAATTAATAGAGAACCATTCAGTCTTTTATACTATTTTGACGTGAAAATAATTTCTGTCTTGCCGTGACTTCTTTAAAATGTCTGATTCAAAAAAATCATTGAGAGAAATGTGGGATAATAATCGGAGTAGACGTCCTCTTGAAGAGTATGAGTATGAATTACAACTCTGAGGCATGATTTTCCAAAATTTCGTAAGTCCAATATCAATAATTTCCAAAATTTTCCAAATGACCAACATTTTTAAAATCATAGATATAATTGAAATTGCGATTTCAATTCTAACTTCAATAATTCCGATTATGGGCCACATACTCATCAAAACAGCTTTGAATCCCAATATAGCTTTGATCAACATCAATATGGGGTTGAAAACCAAAATTTTCAAAGTTATAGCCCAAATCAACATCTTGAAAATAACCAAAATTGCTATTTTCCCTTGAATTCCAATAGTTTTGGTTACGAACATAATTTTTATAATCAAAATGATTTCCAATATCATTGTCATTTTTCTGAAAATTCAAACAACCATCTCATTGGAAATAATACTGATCATGAAATTGATGTGGGATATAATTTTGAAAATCAAGAAATCCAAAATGAGAGCTCTCAAATCAACGATTCTGAAGAATACCATCCTAACATTCTTAAAGAGAGGGTAGAAAAGCAAGATAGACAGCTTGATGAAAAAGATAGAAAGATGGATGAACTTCTTTGTTTAATGACATCTTTGAAAGAACAACGAGAGCAACAAAATCAAATTCAAATAAGCGATGAATCAGAAAATTATCCATTCTTTACTGATAGTGAAAATTTTCAGATAACAACTTTGGAAACTTAGAATATTGATTTAAATGAAGTTGTTCAAAATTCAATAAATGATTTGGATGTCGATTCTTTTCAGGAAAAAGATTTAAGCTCAGATTTTGATCTTCCTCTTTCGGGTTGTGAGAAACTTGAAAATTTTGAAATTGAACAAAATGAAAATGTTGAATTTTTCAGTTCAAATTTGGAAAAGGATTTTAATGAACATGAATTTTCTGGATTGTATGAGGATGAGTTGCCAAATGAGGACAAAATAGAGTCAAGCCACCAATCCAAATTTAAAATTTTTGATTTTGAGGTGTCAAACGAGCTTGATATTGTCAGTGTTGAAAATATGTTGTCCAGTAATGAAATTGAGAAATGTGATCACATAATCTTGAACAACACTCAGAATTCAAATTTCATTGAATTTATATATGATCACAAATTTTTGAATAATTACACTGATAAATTTGTGGAACACATGAATTATTTTTGGAATGTAAGCTTGGTTGAAAAACTTCATGTTAGGATGACCCTGGACATTTATTTGTTGGACTATAAATCTAGGTATAAAGATGAAATGGTTTTCAAAAACCTTTGCTTATTAGAAAACATGCCTAGACATAGTGGGAACAGAATTCATCGGGTTAGAACCAAGTGTTGGGGAAATGGTTAGTGGCATTCTTTGCATCGCATGCATTGTAAACACATATATCGTTGTACATATGATCCATTCTTACATATAGTTATACTGCATTTCATTCTGCAAATCGTTTTGCATCTAATCCATCTTTGGTTTTATCATTCAAATTTAGGAAACGTGTTTATAGTGTGGACACTGTTTAGTTCTAGTGTGGGGGGAGTCTGCATTCCATCCTTTTATTTTATTTTTTATTTTTTTTCTTTCTTTTTATATAGGACCATCATGCATTTTAGTTCGTAGTAACATGTCAAATTTTTTTTTTTAAACATGACTCATTTTAGATTGATACAACAAAATAAGTTAAGGATTGTTAATCAGTTGATAGTATTTTATTCTCTCAACTTAGATCGAATAAGAAATATAATGAAAAGTTGAATTTTGAGGGATAATAGTGTAAGCGGTACATAGAGAGATTCTTAGGTGATAGCCATGAAATCTATTCTATATTGTAGTCTTTGTTTAAATAAGTGGAGGACTTAAAATACTTATATTGGCTTTTCGAATCTTTAAAACTAAGTTGTGTTAAGTTGAATATGCGTAACTCTCTTTTGTGCTTATATTTTCAATAATAATAATAGTAATCCAAGGGTATCCAACATTGCTTGTATATCTAGCGTTGGTGTGCAAACCCGCCAAGCTCTATCCGACATGTTGTTGACAAAGTCAGCGTTGGAATATCTTGGTCTCATTTTATGAGATTAGACACCTAAGGATTACTGACATGTTGTTGACAAAGTCAGCGTCGGTCTGCACAATCCGCCAAGCTCTGTCCCAACTCTCCGTCAGTCCGCAAGGCAGTGTATGGGTGGTATACCTTGGTCTTTAAGTTAGGTGTATGTAATTAATCATAAATTTTTAACTTTTATAGAGACAGAGAATAAGAGATGATGCCCAAACATTTCTTGACCTTATTGATTTGACTGGCCATACATAAGGAAACTAGAATACCACTTCACAAACTATGACAAGCAAACTAAGAATTTATTTCATGGCTGCACTATGTTATCGAACGAAACAACTGGGCAAACTAGAGTTTAGACATTGAAAACTTGACTTATGTTAAAAATTTGTGACAGGTTGAGGTACTTAAAGTACAATCAACTGATTAGAAATTGTTAACTTAAATTGTTGTACCACTTTTCTGAAACAAGTCGTGTTTTCATTTTTGTTTTTATTTTGCATATGCCCATTGCACTCATGTAGTTACATTAGAATCATAGCATACTGTAATTAGATTTTGTGGGTAGTATCCGCTGAAAACCCTCACCAGACACCACTTGCCCTAATAGGGACACCTAGAGGTTTAACGGCTTGTTGCATACGCTCAATGCAATCGTGTTTCCTACGAAAGTGTGACCTATCTAGTTTAGTTTTTCATTTCTTGTTTTACTCGAGGACGAGTAAAAGATAAATGTGCGGGTATTTGATTAACATAGAAATGTATTTATTTTATGCTCGTATATCTTATCTTTTGTATATAAATAAATATTACTCGGGTATTGTTTTGTCACTTTTACAGATATTCCAACCCAGCCCGCATGCAACCAAAAAAGTAGAGAAATGGAGATCAGATTGTTATATATTTACATTCTGAAGAATTGTAGAAGAAGATCTCACATCTAGTTGCTGTTGGACAAGAAAATGATTGATAAAAAGGCCATGCACATCTCAAATTAAAGGAGGCTTAAAAGAGAAAAGGATAACAGGCCTAGAACTTGTTCCAAATGACAAAAGGCCTAAAACTTACTTGAAATAGCTAGGCCCATTTGTAATTAGGTTAGGGTTTTGTTATCTCCTATAAATATCCTTGTAATATCATTGTAGCCACCATCCCATTTTCTATCTTCTTCTCCATTAACAAAGTTCGTTTTCTTCTTTTTATTTTCTGCAATTTTCTATTTCTTAGCAACTAGTGCCATCTACACAATTAGAATTGGTAGAGTACTAGTTGTATTTAATATTTATTTTCATTAGTGATTAATCGTTTGATTAGTTTCAACGATAATCCTAATTTTATTTCTATTCTGCATTTTTATTTTCTGCATTTTTATTCCTATTTTGCAATTTACTTTCATTAGTGATTAAGCGTTTGATTAGTTTCAACGATAATCCTAATTGTTGCAATTTCAATTGTTCTATTTTCAACCAAATCTCAAAAGTTGTCTTACTCACCCACGAAATTCTATAAATAATAATTTTTAATTTACCTCCCTGTGTTCGACCTGCATACTACACGATCTGTGCGCTTGCAGTATTTATTTAAAATTCGTGCATTCCTAATTCATAGAAAGCGTCGATCACATCCCCCTCTCCCTGTATATCTCCATCCCATTTCACCACTACCTCACCATCATCATTTCTCATTCCCCTCCACTTCTTCACTTCTGTAGTATTCTAGATCAAATATAACGGAAAATAGTGATGATTCTGATTTGGAAGATTTAAAAGATATTCTCGATATTCAAGAAACTATGGCTAATCAAACATGGGAAAGGAGCATAATACATGATTCTGTAAGTTCCGGTTTTGCTTGGGTTCATGAAATACTATCAGGACACACAGACCATTGTCAACACAATTTTTGAATGAAATACTATCTAGATCTTAATTTCCCTCATCTTACTGCCGAACAATTTTATTTAGTGGATTCAGGATATCCACTATTCGAAAGATATATAACTCCTTACCGATTGTGAGGTATCATATACCAGACTTTAATGACACACAGAATGAACCGAAGTCAGATAATGAAATTTTCAACTACTATCACTCTAGTTTGCGTATGCAGTTGAAAGAACTTTTGGTATTTTTGGAAGAAAAAATTTGCCATCTTATGTAACATGCAGACGTACCCATACAATGTTCAAGTACAAGTTGTTACTACAACAATGGCTATTCATAACTACATTAGAAAATACAATGCTAGCGATTCAGATTTTATGTCATATGATGACGACCCTGATTTAGTGCCAGAGGAATATCTCGAAGAGCATTACAACATATCAAACCGCGGAAACAGAGATCGAGAACCGGTTCAAAGAATCAGAACAACATCCGCCATGGCAGTTATGCGAGACAATATACGAAACAAACTAGTTACCGCGGGAATGAATTAAAAAAATTCACTGTATATTTGCATTTTAAATTCTGCAATTTGTATTTCGCAATCTTGTAATTTTAATTTTGCAATTTATATTCTGCATTCTACTATTCTGTTCGACAACAAACACACACGTACACAAACATTAAAAATAATAAATACAAAAACAATAAAATGTTAACTTTGCCCCTTCCAATTTGCCCCTTTCGTATAAAAAAACACATTCCCCATTCGCAACAATTCCCCTTCAAATACCCCTTCTAAATAACCCTTCCAAATACCTCTTTCCATTCAAAATCAAATGCACCCTAAGATATCCGAGGTTCAAGTTAGTTTAAAAAGGAAAAAGTTGTAGTGTGTGAGATAAAAAAAGATATTACAAAATAGAAAATAGTGACTAATTTGATTCCAAAAATAGGATATAAACAGTTTATGAGATGTGTGTACGGAGCTCAACCCAACAAAAAATATATACCAAATTAATCGCATGAAATGTTACAATATTGACGTAAGTAAATTTCGTTGTTTGAACATTTGCATTCCATTCAATTCTTAGGTGCGTTTGCATGTAACGGAAAATGCACATTTAGACGAAGCAAGCGGAGTGTAAAGTCAAACGAAATATGCGTTTACGATTTCAAAACGAACATTTGGACCAAACATTTAAATGGGGTTTTTTAATTCAATTAATTTATAATTACACTACAACATACTGACCATATTACAACGGTGGAAAACAGTTGTAAAAGACTTTTTACAATGGTGGAGCCACCGTCGTCCATTAAGAAGTTGTAATAGACTAAAATCTTTTACAACTTTTTTACACCGTTGCGACACCGTTGTGAAATGTATATTTTACAACTGTTTTCTACCATTGTAATAAACTTTATTATAACTGTTATGTACGGTTATTGTTATAATTTTTACAACTTTTTATAACTGTTGCGATATATTTTATTATGACTATTATTTTACAATTGTAATACATCCACAAATTATATACATATTACTAATAAAAGAATTCATTTCAAAACATATTATCTACAAAACTAAAGATATCAAACAAACTTAAAACTTGAACCAAAACAATTTATTAATATTTTCAAACTCTCATCATTCTTTTTATATAATACGCTAACAAAACACAATACATACGGTACAACACTTCAACAAGGTACACAAGATCAATGGCATCAATCGAAGATGATTCTAACCGAACTCGATTAGCGGTAATATGAGAATTGTCCAAAGAGGTTACTCTCATCTGTAGTAGCATTAACAAGCAGTTGAGAAGCTTGGCTATATGCAGGCATATTATCAAGGAACTCATCATAAAGCTCGCTCAAGGCCTAAAAAAGTAAACCGAATCTAAATCAGTCAAAACTAAACCCTTGATGAGCCATTAGCATGCTTCATTTGAGCATAAAAATAACAATAATGAGTGTTTAAGTCTATAGACAAGAATGTATCTTCTTTAAGTAACAACTATATATTTAATTTTGGAAACACATACCTGTTTGTACGTAGTATACCAACTTAGGTCCTTCACCCTTTATTATATACAAGCTCCTACACAATATTGGAGATAGATCCATCCTTTCTCTTCCCACTTGATAAAAACGACAAAGAAAAAGAGCGTGAAATGTTGGTGCGACTGTGAATTCATTCATTAAGAACCTGTGTGTAAACATAAAATTGAAACTTGAGCAAATATAAAAATAAAAATAAAATTGAACCTGTGTGTAAAAATAAAATTGAAACTTGAGCAAATGTAAACATAAAACTGACAAAACATACTAAAACAACAAAGTATACTATGAAAGTGCAAATCAGATCTGCACTCTACATTTTACAAAGTATACTATGAAAGTGCAAATCAAATGTAAACATAAAGCTTGCACAGTTGCACTGCAAGCCTGCAACTGTGCAAGACCAGCATATGCATGTATGGCCTGGTTCATAAAATTTTGACATATATGATATGATGCCTGATCTTTTTTTTTTACATGCTTTCTCTATGATACCAGTAAGGAGGTAACTGGCAAAACGCCCAACAAAAAATGACCACTAATAACACTGCAATTTGTACATACAGAGCAAGAATACAAGGACTAAACCATGTATAAACAAGTGGTCATGACACACAAATCCTATCATGCAACAATGTTACCAGCAACATAAACAAACCTCTTAGTTACTCAGTGAGATTCAAAGAAGCAGATAATAATATCCACATACAAAGAGATGGCAGCAGTCACATACTCGTCATAAGTATATCTCTGATTAAGTTGTCGGTGTCATAAATGATGAACCACGAGAATACAATTGCTGCAACACAACTGCATATTGTGTTCCCAATACCTCCCAATGGTAAGAAGACGAGGATAACAGAGTAAAACATGAGCACAATAACAGCGGCGAACAAGAAAGGGCAGAGGAAGTTGAAGTCGTAGCCTCTTTTGGCTGCCCAAAATGTGTACAATGTGAGTCCAAAGAAGACCAGTGCAGCCAAGAATGCTGATTCTACTATTGTTGTGCCTATCAACGGAGAAATGGCAATTAAGACCAAGGCAACCAATGATGCAACGGTATGGGACTGGAAAAACCAAGGTATGGGTGGGACAAGGATAACAGTGGCACCAACTTCGATTGTTACAATAATCTGAATTGTGACGATGGAGTAAACTTTATGGATGAAGCCCCATCTTAGAATGGGGTTTTCGATCATGTTGGGGTAGAGTTCCTCCTTGATGCCTGATCATGTTATTAAACTAACAGTTGTTTATAAACTTTCCAAATCGAAAAATTGTTGTATTTTTTTGTTGAGTTTTGGTGTAGACTAAAATTTGAATGTCTTATAGTAGATTTGTTCATTAGCAATATTAGTGTTTTATATTACTAATTTGTGTACTAACTGCGCTTATTAAAACTTATTACTTGTTTGAGCTTATATATGAGTATACTTTCTATTAATAGTCACGCAAATACAGTCCTTAGCTTTCAAGGTTTAGCATCATGTACTTTTTGGTCAGGTGCCCTCTTGTACGGTTTAATGCCAATCAAAATGGGTGTAATTTTGAATTGAATGTGGATCAGCCGTTCTATAAATAGAATGTTCTAAAAAATATCAACCATAGAGAAAAATCACCTCAAGCAAAGTATCAGCAAGATAAGTTTCATAAATGCACAACAAATATTTATAATTTAGAGCAACACAACTAAATCATTATATTTTAAAGCAAAATGACCTTACTGTACCACAAGGGCTCATATTGGAATATAGCATACCTATATAAAATAACCTTATTGTACCCCAAATCGAAAGGTATAGGAATATATCATACCTGTATAAAATATGTAATCAAGAGTTTCAATCAAATCTCTGGCACAGGTTCAGAACAAGGGCTCATCTGTCCCTGCGTCATATTTTCTTCTTTGCTGCTCCAACCCGATTGATCTAACAAGAGCAGAGTACACACTTACCAGTAAAACATAATATTCACTATGAATTTTCAAAAGGATATTATTTTGAACAGGCCACTAAAGGATATAACCAGAGGTATAATTTGATGATGGACATAAAACATTAAGAGGATCTACAGCCAGATCTGGGTAACCTTGATGAATTTTACCTGTTGATGACTATAAGGAGAAAATCATATCAAATTGATTTCAACTGCTGCTCTCAAACAAACTGGTCGAAGATAGGCGACTGGAGGTGGAAGGAAGCATATCAGTTCGGGGATAAGCTCCATCGTCATCAATACGCCAAAATCAGTGGATCCATGTTCGGCGGCAGCAGCAGCTGGAGTTCGTTGAGATGTAATTTTTTTCAGAGGAAGGAGAAAATTGGGGATGGATTTTAATTTAGGGAATAGTAAGGAGGGGTCGGACAACATACGAGCAGAAGTACAACACGTGAGATACGTTGGAGCCAAAATTTTAGGTCTCCCGCCTGAGTTTCATATGTTGCGTTAACACAGGCAACCAGTTGTTTTTTACAAGGCAACGCCAGATTTTAATTGGTTATAACGGAAATTTCACACAAATTTATAAAATCAAATATAATGAGTCAGAATTGATAAGTAAAAATAATAATAAATATAATATGAATTTCTTGATAATTATATATTATTTAAATATTAAATATAACTTATAATAATAGCTATTATTAGCTTGTACTTATTTCTTCTTAGTTATTATTGAATGTTAATTATTAAAAGCTAATTACTATGTATACATTACTAGTTAATAACTATTTATTAGTTATTTCATATTTAAAATTATTAATACTACTTATTAGTTATTACTATTATATCCATTATTAATTATTTAATGTTTATTGTCAATATTGGTTATTTCATACTTAAAATTAATTATTATTAAATTAACTTAAATTTTTAAATGCCAAAATTTCCGTTCGTTACATGAAATATTAGATGTTAAATATAATTATTACCCATAACTATTAAATATTAAATACTAATAATAAGTATTACATTTTAATTATTAAAGATTATTTCTTATTAATCGTTTGTTATTATAAATTAATTATTAAATATAATCTTAGTTATTAATCTCTACTTCTTAATTATTAATCTATACTTCTTAATTATTAATAACAATCATTGATTATTCATGATTAGCATTAATTATTATATTTTAATTATTAACTATTTAATAGTAATTATGTAAAAATTAACTATATTTTTAATTATTCTTCTTAATTGCTAAGTATTAAATATTACGGATTGATTATTAATTATTACTTCCTAAATGATTATTAATAGTAATTATTAGTTATTAATTATAAATAATCAATATAAATGTATTAAATATTAGTTATTAGTTGTTAATTATATTAAAATATAGTCATATGTTACAACAGTCAAAAAATAAAAGTTATGATAGGCTTTTATTACAACTGTCAAAATAACACAGTTGTTAAAAATAAGTTTATTACAACTTTTCCGGGAAAAAGTTGTAAAAAAACATCTATTATAACGGTGCTTTTACCACCGTTGTAAAATTAAAGTTGTAATATGGTGTTTTTGTTGTAGTGTTAATTAATTAATTGTTTTATTGTGTAATATGCGTTTAATATTGCAAATAAAACATAATAGAATAAACTTGATATTTCATCACAACAATACATATTTTGTCTCAAATACTAATGAACAAAACGAATTACAAAAACAAATTGAAAAAACTCAAGAAATAAACAATATGCAACAAATGTAATAATTTAACGATATACTACTATTGATTATTGCGAAGCCTCCTCAATAGAAAACTAAGATACTTAATCATCTCGAGGTCATGCAACACCTGTATCATATCCAAGGTGGAAAGAACCATACGAAATATCTTTAAAATCTCTTACAACTGAACGTTGGTAATGAAGATAGAAGAGAATAACATTATGTAGGGCTGTTATGGTAGTGGTAAGTTTACCAGTACCATACCAATACCAAGTAACTGATAAAAAAACTGAGCCATTTTGGTTTACCAATTTTATCGATATGGTAACAGTAAATTTACCATTGTTAATGGTAAATATAGCGGTAAAGAAAAGTCAAAAACAGTGGTAATGGTAAATTTACCAATCATATTAAAATTATTTTTTATTATTAGATTAAACCTTAACCATAGACACTTTTAACGATACGTCATGATTTTTAAGAAGATTTTGTAGTATTATTTATGATGATGATTATTTTTAAGTTTTGTTAGGCTCAAAGTTTGAGTTATAAATGTTACTATCTCATATTATTGTAAAATAAGCTATGATGGATTAAGAAATACTTAGATGTCAAATAAAACATGTCGTAATACTAATATAAATATCGTAGAGTAACAATAAAAACAAGATAATTGCTTTTTTCCTCAAATTTTAGTGCAACAAAATTTGAATGTTTGTTATACTGGTAAATTTCCCATTACCAGCCAACAGTATATCAGTTTCTCGGTATACAATGAATATTTTACCATTGGCAACGGTAAACTATCAGTAGCTATTTTTGACTTACCAGTAGTACTGGTACGGTAATGGTTCTCATGTATCGGTAGCGGTTATCATTACCATAACAGCCCTAACTCATTATGTCAGTGAAATGATCTTTCAGAATCAAAGGTCATGGTCTAACAAGATTCACAGGCCTACTGGAGGCATGTCTGGACTAGATGCGATGGATGTCATTAATTATCCAATCGCTATGCAAAGATATGTCAACACTAACAGTGAAAGTATGGGGCTGAGGATATGACTAAGACAATGGAGCTACTGGTATCAGACAATGGTAAGTGCAGTCCCATGCACTCACCAAACATCTCATCTCGTCTAGCTCTCTAAATTTAAGCAAAACATTTTTTTAAACCTATGATACATCTGTGCTGCACCGTTTCAATACTCCTTAGATTTTTCGAGGAAATCACACCCTAGCATCACACTCACCCCTGTGATCTCTAGCAGCATGTTCAAACTTCAAATCCCATCAAGGACGCTTGGAGTTGTCATGATTATTTTTCATTTGTGTCTCTATCCAAATATAGTTAAATTTGTCATTGAAATTTACGGTTATAACTGATAAAAATGAGCCCATGCTTCTGCGTAGGCTTAGGTGACTAACGTAGATGTCAATGAACATTTAGATGTGTTCATGCGTTAACAGATGTGGATGACGAAGAAGTAGAAAAACCGAAAGCAGGTATGTGCCACGTAACACTCAAAAGACTGTTTGATGGTGTTAAATTTTTTTTGCATAAAATATATGTGAACGAAAAAAACAAGCATGTTAACACAGAAATTTACTTGAAAAATATCATTATCGTGTTAAAAAAATCAAAAATAGATTTTGAAGGATGTTACTTTTAGGTTTTGCGGGAGGAAGTAGGTGTGACAACCCCGTAAAAGAAAATGAAACATAGTACATTTTGCTATTTTTCTGTTCGATGCAAAATACTTTGTTTCCAACTTGAACACTCAGGATATTTATGGCTCTAGAACGGTACCTCAATCTAATGGGAATTTAGTTACCTTTCATTCATTTCTTAGGAGATGGTTATAGTAGTGGATGTACCATATTTGTTGGAAACTTAAAATATCAAGCTATTTGTTTTTTTATTCTGCAACATTTTCCTCTTTTAATCTTCAAATTTAGGATCGATAGGTGTTTTTCAGTTTCACTAATAATTATAACAGTATTTTTTAGGTGCAATTAACTTTTACACCCATTCAAACTTGAGGAATTCTTCCAACCACTGGAAGTCTTTGAAGTTCATAAACTGGATTGAAAAGCAAAAGAAAACAATGATAAATTGAGTGATTTTATGGGAAGAATTCACGAAGGAATTAGGCCTGCCAGGTTGTTTGGAAGATGAAGATTTCCGGGCATGTATCCGAAATTATTTTCCAAGATTGGAGGTCCATAAATGTAAATGGGGCCGAATATTAAATAATTATCCTATCAGTTAACAGTGGATAAATTAAGAAATAATCTTTTAGTATAAATTAAACTTTTTTCTGCCATTTTTATTATTGATGTGTTAAATTTTTCAAAACAAATGATAATAACAAATTGCTTTGAGCAGTTACCTAGTGTGTATATATAATGTGTAATTTAGTGAAACAGTTAGTAAATATCTTATACAAAAATAAATATAATTTAAAAATAATCTCCAAAATGACCAAATGGAATACTTTCAAATTTGATTGTCTTAGTAGCCTCATTCACAATGTGTGAGTTTGTTCACACTGTTTTCAGCAGTGTGAGCATGACTGTGACTCATGATTAGTTGAAATGAGAGATTCTCATATTAACCCCCTTGATGGTAACTAATACGAATCGGTGTTTTATTGACACTCCTTAAAACAATGTCAACATACTCATACTCCACGTTCCCATATTTTTTTTTTTCGAATGTTAATATTTATTTTGATTGCTTACTAGGAATACGCTAAGGGGTATTTGGAAGGGTATTTGGAAGGGTATTTGGAAGGGTCATTTTGAAGAGGTGGTATTTGAAGGGGAATTATTGCGAACGGGGAATGTGTTTCTTTTCGAAAAGGCCAAATTGGAAGGAGCGAAGTTAATATTATATAGTTTTTGTATTTATTATTATTGTTTGTGTATGTGTGTATTTATTGTCGAACAGAATAGTAAAATGTAGAATGCAGAATCCAAATTGCAGAATTAAAATTATATGATTGTGAAATACAAATTGCATAATTTAAAATGCAAATATAAAATACAGAATATAGTGAAACTTTTTAACGCATTTCCGTGACAGCTAGTTTGTTTCGTATATTGTCTTGTACAACCGCCGTAGTGGACGTTGTTCCGATTCTTTGAACGGGTTCTTGATCTCAGTTCCCGCGATTTGATATACTATAATACTCTTCGAGATATTCTTCTGGCACTAAATTAGGGTCGTCATCATACAATATAAAATCTAGATCACCGGCGTTATATTTTCGAGATATGCTGAATCCACTAAATAATATTGTTCAGCAGGAGGATGAGGGAAATTAAGATTCAGATTATTTATAGCTTCTCGAAATACTTTAGCGTCGTGCGCAGTTCCTTCTCATCCCGCTCTTACAAATGTAAAAGTTAAATCGAATGCACAAACAACCATTATATTTTGTGTAGTAGACCCTTTCCGCCTTACAAAACGTTGCATGTGTTCTTGACCCACATGAGCCATTACATGTGTCCCATCAATAGTCCCATATCAGTTTTTAAAGAAAGGAAAATATCGGGGTGAAGAACGAATTTGTTCTGAAATTCAATTAAATTGGGTATCGACCTGTCTAAAAATATCCACTGCCAATAAGAGAACTGAATCCAAAACTTTACGAAAAATGACATAAATCGTACCATTTGATCGTTGAAACCGCACAACAACCTGCCTTGTAGGAAGGACCAATGCAATAGTATATAGGAATATAACCATCATTTCTTTGACCGTTACGTGCATCGATGCATCCAATCCGTAATTTCCTAACCGTTCACACAAGGATCTGAAACACAATTGCTTCATTCAAAAATTGCATTGACAACGGTCTGCGTGCCCTGATAGTTCATGAACCCAAGCAAGACCATAACTTACAGAATCATGTATTCTGCTCCTTTCCCGTGTTTGATTAGCCATAATTTCTTGAATATCAAGCATATCTTACAGATCCTCCAAATCTTCCAAATGAGAATCATCACTGTTTGCCATTATATTTGATCTAGAATACTGCAGAAGTGAGGAAGTGGAGGGGAATGAGAAATGAGGATAGTGAAGTAGTGCTGAAATAGGATGGAGATATATAGAGAGAGGGAGATGCGAAGAGGAGTCAAAAAATATCTTTTGCGTCAGACGCGTCCGACGCCTCTAGCGCGAAAGCTAACTTTCCAATCGTTCGTCTTGAAGGGGCATTTTGGTGAGCCCTACCGAAAACGCGTCAAACGCATCGGACGGGTTTGACGCCGACGCGAACATTGACTGACCAGTCCGAAAATCAAACGCTACCTAAATGCCAGTCAAATCATGATAATGTCACCTATGAGACGATTAGAGATTTAGTGGATGTCACACTCTCAACTAAGAATGACACGAACACAGAATATTTAATATTAGCGATGTTGATCATAATTTTTTTGGTGATTGTCTACTGAGCATGTTATTTCGTTATATTTTTTCTTCTTTTTGGATATGTTTACTTAACACTGTAGTTCTATCCAGTATATTATAGGGTTGTTACAGTTGAACCATTCAACCGTCAAACCGTACTAACCGTTTACACGGTTACCGTCTACTACGGTAACATCACGGTAACGATTTTGGATTCTGATAACCGCAGTAAACCATACCAACAACACATGATATTTTTTTATTATTTCATAAAAAAATATGTTATTTTAATAACTTAAGCTAGAGAAATAACATATGTATAAATTATTTGTGTTTTTATTTACCGTCTACTACGGTAACATCACGGTAACGATTTTGGATTCTGATAACCGCAGTAAACCATACCAACAACACATGATATTTTTGTATTATTTCATAAAAAAATATGTTATTTTAATAACTTAAGCTAGAGAAATAACATATGTATAAATTATTTGTGTTTTTATTTATAGACAACATGCACATGATGGTT
Organism: Allium sativum; assembly: GCA_030737875.1. NCBI lineage: Eukaryota > Viridiplantae > Streptophyta > Magnoliopsida > Asparagales > Amaryllidaceae > Allium > Allium sativum. Next base: position 696,477,594 of record CM060926.1, read on the forward strand.
TGTTTCATATATAAACAAACTAATTCTTCAAAGAAAATGTTAAAACTTGAATTATTTATGGATAATAATGTAAATTTACGGCAATGGTTTCTATTACGGTTTAACGGTTACGATAACGATCTGTGTATTCCAATTTGAGGAAACTTGTATGTACTTTTTTTAAGCTCTGCAGACATTTCAGTTATATTTAAAATTATGGCATACGTAGTTGCAACAGCTGCACCGTTTGGGCAAAAGACCTGAACGTTAATACTGCACGCTTTCGAACTTGGAAAATTATTACAAGCAAATCTCACTAACAACGCATAATATACTAGTAGTAGACTTATCGAGTCACTATTAACATTATAGTTTTGGGATGGTGGATCCATGTGAATTTCAATGTAGGTTCTATAATTTGGAGTTTAGGCAATAAAGTTTTACCTGGTAGAAGAACGACAATAATGATGCCTTTGTATGTTAAGGCAGTTGAAATTACAAATTGATCACCCTTAATTATATAACAGGGAGGTAAATCATGTAATTCAAAAAAATAAATTTGTCATTTAAAATAGAAAGGACATTGTTACCGACACTCCAGATTTAACTAAGAGGGATTGAGTTGAAATTCAACAAAGTTCCACCAAACTTATTAGTGAAATTTGAAGGAAATGTATCGAGTTTAAATCTAAAAGTTGGCAAAAAGCCGTAAAAAATAATTAAAATCGAAAAACAGTGTAGTTACACCGAATTTTCGGGTGTGTTTGGTTAAAAATGAGTTTTGGGTTTTTAGTTTTCAAAATTAATTACAAAACTTTAAAGGTGTAGAAGGAGTAATGGTAGAATGAAAGCAAGAAGGAGGGGACCGCGGAGAGGATGTAGCAATCATGAAAATGAGGATTTGGTCTCCATATTTCTCTAATTTCTCAAAACATGAAAAATGGATAAAAGTTGTTTTTTATTTTGTGTGTTAACTTTGTTTTCTAAAATTGTTGTTTTCTATGATTTGCATGCGTTGTGCACATTTTTGTATGGACGAAAACCCGAAACTTAAAATGGTAAACCAAACCCTAACTTCATTTTTTGATGTGACGCATTTTTTTAACATGCATCCCAGCTGTATTTACATCAATAATCGCAAGAAATGAGCTAAGGCTTCCGTGACAACCCACATCTTGTAACATACTGATCTAAAGCCTGGAATGACTTTCAAACTCGCGTTCTGTCAAAAAGTACAAACTGTCGATTTTTAAACCGAAGAAAGTAGAATATAAAGATAAAATCAAAGACATTCTTCACTTCTAGGTCCCCTAGTGGAAGGCAGTAGAATCTAAACCCATAAAATAATCATCATCTAAAATATTCTAGAAAACATAATCTCTAAGCATATATATCGTCATAAGTCAGAGTTTACATAAATACGTAATATAGTCTGGTATATACTGAGCACGTTAAATAGTTACATGGAGACTAATATAAAATGAAAAGCATTGTCAATGCCAAATTATCTCTATACGTATTATATTTGAGCCGATTGACTAAACCACTGAAAAATTGTTTTTTGGTAAACACCAAAAAAATTTGACATGACAATTGACTAAGAATTAATTTAGATCAGATGAGATGAGTAGAGAACAATAATCAATAAAACAAACTTAAGAAAATAACTTAATATTATTAGAATAAATTGTTAGAGGAAATTTGAAATAAACAAGAAGAAGGGAGGGAAAAAAGGGAAAACATCATCTTTCCCGCATCGTGGAATATAGGAAGGTATGTCAATATATATATATATATATATATATATATATATATATATATATATATATATATATATATATATATATATATGCAAGAACATGACATTGGCTAAAAAACATTAAAATTTAAAAGGTCAAAAGATGGATCTTCGACCTTGGGGTCTCATGATCAGATGGGTCTTGAAATGCAAATGAACTTGCTATGTAATAGACTATTTTGTTTTGCTTCCAAGGTTTGAAGTCATTACCAATCGTAACATTAGTTATATGTTGTGAAACAATGATTTTTGAAATTTTATAAATTATTTCATGGTTTTGTGAAACAAAACCAATGAAATGTACGACTTGGTATGGAACGACAAGGACTTTTTATTTGAAATAGCCAGACGCGACTGTTCATGTAAATTGTATGTACGCTGACCAGTCGACTGGTACTATATAGACCATCGACTGATCCGAACAGTTGAGACTTTTCTAAAAAGAAATAGTTGCTACTGTTCAAAAAGTTGCAACCATTTCTTCGAACAGAAGCACCCGTAACTCCTCATTTCTATAAAAACTGGACTAGACTGCAGTTTTGAATTACTCTAATTCTGATCTACATCTTATTCTTTCTAGATTCTCTGCCATCTTCTAAACAAATAAAGCAATTGAGTTATAGCTGTGTAGCTATAATTCTATTATATTGTCACTACAACGATCTAATCTACGTTAGTGAATCGTCGTGCTCGTGCAATCACGCCGATTAAAGATATTCAATATATCTGCTCCTCTGTATCTTTGAATTGATTTGTCATTACTCGTGCACACAAAATAAGAGGGCAAATACTGTTTTAGGATAGCGATCAGCACAACGTGCCTCAGAGATTTGTAAACAAGAAGATCAGCGAAAATCTTTGTCCAACGTAAATTAATGCGACATGACTATGTTTTACTGTAGAAATAAGTATTTTATAACCCATACATCTATAAAAGCGCATACGAAACAAACAATATAATGAAAGCATTAGTTATTTGTTGTGAAACAATGATTCTTGAAATTTTATAAATTAGCAAAAATTATTTCATGGTTTTGTGAATCAAAACGGATGAACTATACGATTTAATATGTCTTTTCTTATAAAATAAAAATTTAAAACTACAATGTCAACTATATCCATTAAAAATATTAATTCTTTTCTTGCAAAATTTTCAAAATAATTAGTTTAATAAAAATAATTGTCATGCGCTTTCTCTTACAAACTAACATTGTTTTATACCTAACTCCGCGTGCATTAAGAAGTATTTTTTGGTTAATGTTTGACTCCTATTTATTGATAATTTCTCTTAACTTAATATTTTTTACGTACTTAGCCTTCACTAAAATTCGTACTTCACATGGTATCGTGGTTTCAATTGTTGAGTATGAGATTTTTTTTACTTTCGAAGATCCATTTGAACAATAGATACGAGTTTTTATGGAGTACCAATACAACATTAATGTGACTATTTATAGTATTTTATATTTGACGTTAACATAATATTGAAATTATAAGCTAATCTATAAGTTCCACATGTAAGACAATAGTTTTAATCATGTTTTCCATATATGTAAGATCACTACATCAAAAATATCTTATTACAACGTTCATTTTACAACAGGCGCTGACTGCCCATTATAATAGAATGCTATTCATTTTCTGGACCATTGTAATGGATACATGTACAACACCCTTTTCACAACAGACACTGACAACCAGTTGTAATTGAATCCTATTACAACTGTCACCTCTGGACAGTTGTAATAGACATCCTTTACAACGCTTTTTTTTTTTTTTTTTTTTTTTTTTTTTTTTTTTTTACAACGGGTAATGACTTCCCATTGTAATAGAATGTTATTATAATGGTTAGTTCAAGCCCACTGTAATAGAAGTCAATTTTACAACATTCATAAAATGTCCGCTGTAATTGATGTCGATTTTACAACGGTCGCAAAATGCCCGTTGTAACATGTGTCAATTTTCGACGGCCAATAATTAATAATTACAATACTTCCATGAAATTAATACTGATTATTTTTTATTATTGAATAATTAATAATAATTATATATTACTAATTATTAACTATAATATTTGTTAGACTAAAAAATGGCACTAACACCCAATAGACTAGATTTCGTAGAGATTAATGAAGAAAGATAAATTAGAAATGAAGAAAAGCAAGCGAACGCATGAGATATGTAGCGGTTCGGCGTTAACGAGCCTACGTTCACTTCATAATCGGTAGAGAATTACAAGTACAATGCTTTGAATCTCTCAAACACTCAAAATACATATGATTTCCTCTCAAATTTACGAAATTACACTCAAAATGGATGAAACAGAATGCGGTTCGAATGGTAATGGCGGCAGCGATTCAAAGTATTCAGAAATTTAAGTGGCTAAAAGTCCCTCTTCCTCTTCTAGTTCGGATATTTATAGGGTCGGGTAGGAGATATTGGTGAGAACCGTTTGGTTTACGTGGCAATGAACCTGGATTTATTGGTCACAAACAGTAGTTAATGGGTACAGGTAATGGATCGTGGGGCGTAGCCACATGGAAGGCATTCCACGCGTTCAGGAGATCATGGAAAGATTTTTTAGGTGACATAGGCATTGGCATCGGATTGGGTCGAATCCCATCTGTCCGACCCGGAGTCTTCTTGAACTGCTGCCTTTACATTAGTGGGATCCAAAGCTCTTGTGTTCCATTCGATCCACACATCATTTTTTTGTTCGATCCGACCTCCTACTTTCAAAACGAGCTGGATTCTTGGTTTGTAATACATGAAATCACAATTGTTCGGACTTTTGGGTTGCTTGATTATAAGGCAGACCAATATTTTACCCCCTAAGGTATGTCTTATCGAAGATGAGGCTTGCTTTGAGCTCATTAATCTGTCCATTCTCGAATAGGCTATAACCAACAGTCATTTTCTTCTATGAAGTCATGCCCATTTCTATATACGTTTTTATTATATCTGCCAATCCAAGATTGTCAACGAGAGTCTTGGCCATTTTTCAGGTGAATTCTCCAATCTTTGTCAAGTCAAAAGACTGAAATCACTTACTGTACATGCCAATAATACATCGTTATGAGCACTTAGTAATCGCCGAGAGCATTTCCCTTCTTTTTGGTTATAGTTCATCGAGTCCAAATAAATGTGATGTGCCTTCGGGTCGAAACTACTTGATTTGATGTTTTCTTCGAACCGAACAGTTTTAGATTACCCAATGCTAGGTATTTGGAGGACTAGGTTGGTCCGCTTTATTTAGGAATATGAAAGATCACACCATGCGGTATATAAGTTACTTTATCCCTTTTTTGTTCTTCTTACTTTACTTCTCCATATCCTAACTGCTTCAATTCCTAAAACCCTGAACTTCCAAGCATCGCCAATCCAATTTAGTTATCCAATTTAATTTATAGGTGAGTGAAAAATTACAAATTTCATGTTCTAAATCACACACTTGAACAAAATTGGACCAAAAAGCGTGTCGGTGTTCCTTCATCTATTGTCGTGACGTCACAACTTTAAGGTTGGTGACCACCATCGTCGTCGATGATGTCGGAACCATCACTGGTGACGCTTGTGGGAATCCTGATCCACTGGCATTGACGAGGGAGTGAGTTTGCGAGTTTATCTCTTACTTTGGTGAATCAGAGATGGAAAGAGGATGTAGAGGAGTTCAAAATTATAAAGGAAAAGGAAAAGAAGGATAACCCAATGTGAAATGACCCAGTCACTGGAGTACAAAATTTGAAAGGCTATGAGCTTCGCATGCACAATGAGGTCAGGTTGAATTATTTTGATCTGAAGCTGCTTCGACCTACGGCTGCTTTGACCCAAGGCTCTTGAATATCGTAGCTTCGACCTAATCCTTGTGCAATCGATATAGCTCTTGCATACTTCTGCATGTTTCCAACTTAACAAGCAAGGAGACTATAATAGATGCAATCCATCATACATACCTGTGTATAACTCGACTAAAGCTAACATATAGCACAGTCTCTCGAATAGTTAGGATAAAGCCGTTCTAAACTTGGACTTCAAAACTGCTTAGTTAATTGGCAATCCTGGACTTAAACATACAACTTTTTCAACATTGTGACACATATCGAACAACTGTCTGTTTTTATAGCTTCTTCTATGTTTTATCACACCTACATTGCACACACTAGTGCATACACACAGGGGGGCATGGGTTACTTTACTCAAATCTTTGGCATTTCTTGGATAGCATAGCAAACATGTCAAAGAAATATCTGACAAGATATTCAGAGTCTAAGAAAGGCAAGGCTTTAGATTCGTCAACTAATCCCGACATTCTTCCATCGGATTCTAACTCAAATAGTATCGATTGAGAATCCAAAGTTGATCTTCACGAGGACGTAGGATCATATGAGAGAGAAACTTCCGTGGAAAAAGAAGAGGGGGGAGTGGGAGATAATCGAGCTCTTGATGAATTCAACAATGTAATTATTCTACACAAACATAAAGATTCTTGGGTTTCTATAACTAGTGAACCCAGACTTAGATGCTTGTGTCTAAGGCTCGGAATATCTTGGGAGGAGGTTGGTGTAGCAGAGAATATCTTAAACAAACCCCACAATCCTCCAGAAGGGTACATGGCGATGAGCCGGTTAATGTGTTCAGTCGGAGCCATTCCTCCATCTCCACTTTTCACCGTTGATTTTATAAGATGATTGAGGATAACTCCCATGCAAACTAACAGCTTATTCATATCTATATACACTGTACATAGCATACATGGAGGTTGTTGGTGTGGATCCCACCTTCGAGGACATAAATTTCTTCTGTCACTACAAATATCGCCAATGGAAGACTCCTTCCTTTCTCTATTTTGAATCCATTCCCAAGAGAAAGATCATTAGTGATGGATTCAGTAATGTGGGCGACATAAGGCTCGATTAGTTATACATTCGACACCAGCCCGGGTGTGCTAGGAGGTGGCTTCAATCCAGTGAGTTCCAAACCCCGGCTTTCTCGTTTTTGCTATACTTGTAGATTGACTAACCTTTCTTTCACAATTTCAGTTCCAAATCCGAAGAAAACACAAGGTCAAGCATACCAGGATCACCTGAACATTTTATTAAATGATAATCTTGATTTCTTAAGTGTTATAAAATGCTTAGTGGATGAGTTTTTTTTATCGGCATCGTCTTCTTGATATACATCGGAGTAGAGGACTTAGTGGAGGTCATATGGCTCGAAGAGTAAAGATCCTACGGGTTCAAGTCAAGAACCTTAACCAGGAAAGAAAGAGAAAATTCCTGAAAGAGAACCTATTGAAATTCCCAAGAGTCCTTCCCTAATCAACGTTCATACCAAGGAACTTTGGGAAAGAACTCCCGAAGAGGAAACTTGAGGCGGCTCTCCGAAAGATAGATCTATTCCTGAGAAGAAACCTTCTCCTAAGACCCCGTCTCCCATCAGGTCATCTGCTCACAATCTCGCCAAGAGGAATCTATATTTAAAGGCTTGGCTGATATCCCCTACCTGATGCTATATATTCTTCTCAGGACATCGGTTCCAGTTCTTTTTTTCCTCCTTCCGAAGAAGAAGTTACAACAACAAAGACTGGGAAGACGACACCTTCAAGCCAAGCTCCGAGCACTGGTCCATCGGAGGGATCACTTAGGACACACACACACCCCACACTGACACTGCATGTCACAACACCTTTGTGATAAATTACTCTCTGATTTTAACAGTAGCTTGTGTTAATTTGCAGGTACAATTCTTACCGAAACTATGCCCAAAAAACTTCGCTACACTCTTCCTAGATCCCAGGCCGATGTTGAACATTATTAAAGAGAAGACCATAGGAGGGGCAACAAGGGAGCTACCACTTGAGATATCACCAATCCTCCAGATCCCTCTTTCCAGTTCGTTCATACTCCAATAAGCACAAGAGTCATCAAAGTCATCGTAAAGGGGACAAACAAGTTCCAAAAGCCTTTCCTCCTCCAAAGGAGTCTTACTTTCAAGATAAACCTCCCAAGAAGTATACCGACCAAAAAGACAAGCCCAAGGACAAGGGAAAGATAAGGGTAGCACAGCTATTATTTCCAGCAAGCGCAAATCCATCGATATCTCTACAACAAAAACTATGGTGCTAGACCCTTCCACTGTGAAGAGAAAAAAGGTCCTAAGGAAGCAATTTTTGGATTATCATTTCAGGAATATGCATTTCATACCTAACCTTGAACCAATCCCTGCAAACTGGTTTGATCCCCTCAAATCTCAAATAGACTTTGTGGATCAGCAATACTAAGACGTGCAAGTACGACCGTAAGTTATTTAAGATCATCAGGGAACTCTGTTGGATCTAAATAAACAGAAGCAAATGTGGGAGTGCGACATTTCGCATGTTAAATTATTGGAGAAGGAGTGTGAAGATGCATAGGCCAAATTTTCACTTGCGGAGCATGACGTTGAAAAGTATAAGAAGTTGCATGACGAATTGTAACAAACTTTCATGACGAGCTCGACACCAACAGTAAATAACGTACAACTCTAAAGAAGCAAGTTGAGGGCATCACAACCGAAAATGATGAGTTGAAACTGTCGTCAGTCGCCTTGGGAAGGAAAAGACTGAGCTCGAGAAAGAGATTGCCAATCTGAAGGCTAAGCTGGCGGAGACTGAGGAGAGGATTGTAACTGTTGAGGAAAACGCTAACATTGCTCCAGAATCTTCTTCTACTTACAAGGCACAACTCATCGAAGCCCAAGAAGAGTTGGATGATTTTGGATACCTCTTTATATCTTTCTTCTCTCAAGTTCTTCGGACCCATGATATTTCCTAAATACGAGACTATCCAATAACTTTTGTCGATGTATGGTATGAGCTTGTTGATGTAGAGAAACGCAGACTCAAGGTTGAGATCGTTGATACGGATGACCTAATGAGGACATATCTGAGGTGCGAGGAGACAGAGCGCTTGGCGGAGGGGAGAAGATTACTAAAATAGGCTATAGAAGCTACCAAACTCCAAGCTAAGGGAAAAGATGTTGTTGAGGGTGGCTCCAGTTCCTTCTCCATAAAGCCTGAAATTGTGGAGGTAAAGAAATATGACCCCGAATGTCCAGAGATTACTAAAAGTGCACTAACCTCTCTTATAATCGAAGCTGAAACTCCTTCTACTCTTGGAGACGAATCGACTGAAGGTATTTCCACCTTTTCTCCACAATTTGTCGAAGCTATTCTATGAAGCTTCCAATTGTGAGGCCCAATTTTTTCTCTAGAGCTAATAACTATTGCTCTCCCTTCTTTAGGTACAAAGCCTATCGGCATCACAGATGAAAAAGCAAAAGGAATCAACAAACAAGCTCATCACGCTTCCCAGTGTCGATTCCCCCAAGGAGAGATAAATTATTGATGCTTTGAAGGACCTCAATGGAAAAGAGGGTGCATGAGATGAAGAAGTCTTATTCACTGGAGCATCCGTCAGGATAGAGGAGTTAACCCTTGCACAGTTGCAAGCAAGGAATGAACAACTCCTGAAAGCCAAGACTAAAAATTTGGAAGTGTCTGTCTCCATTGAACCCCTCCAAATAATTCTTCCTCTAGGTGAAAAGACTTCTGTTGAGACTTCTGGGTCAATCTTCAAAGATATAACTTTCCAGTCCATTATCGATCCAGGTTTCCTTCGTTTAGGAAGGCCAAGAAGAAGAAACGATTTCTCATGGAGACTGAGAAAGAGGAGCAGCGGAAGTGCAAGTCTTAGCAAATGTTTTCTTTTCATTTGATGTTGTAATTCTCACTAGCTTGTTGTGGTTGTTGCAAATGCGGCCCTCGCGTTTTTGTCTTGTATAAACCTGCATTTTACAAATAAAGCAATGTTTCTGCAATATCACAAATTTGCAAGTTTATTATTTCTTTCAATATGGTGTACTTACAATCAAGATATTACTAGACTAAGTAATATACAGTGAAACACATCACCATTCATATAATAAAAGTATTACTAAGCTAAGTAACAAATAACAATCATAGTGCAATCAACTAAGGGGTATAACATGTATGTATATACCCCTAATCAATCTTGAATACAGTTCCTTGCCAGGGCTTATTCGAGATTGATTAGTAACGACATATTTTTTCCCCTGGTGTCAGTGGGGACTTTGGGATCAACTCATGTTCGTACCCCCAAACCTTCAATAGAGCAAGATCCGAGTTCTTTGGGCACTAGGCCTTAGTGCCTTTATACTCTCCTGTCGTAAGTTCAAGTTAGAGTTATGGGTTAAAGCAGTCTCAATTCGTGGTGCATCATTTCATGCTTATCCTTCTATACTCGCTCTCAAACCAAGAGAGTTTGAGTTAGTCATGCAAACGGTTATGTCATTCTCTTCGGCATTCCATCTACACTCTAGTATTTAGAGTGGGAATTTGCCGACTCAAGTGTCGACATCGAACTCGAAGTTAGTCCACACTCCATTCCACACTCTAGTGGATGGGGTTGGCCTAGCAAGTGGTCAAGTCACACTAACCCAGGCCTCGCCCCCATGTCAAGGGAAGAGGTTACTTTCGGGGATGGTCGAATCACATCCCTATCATTTATACTCATTCCATCGAATCGTGGGGAATAGTGTACGCGATGTCTAAATGTCACATTACACTTTGGTCTGCAAAGCGAAAGTCACCATATCGAGTGTCGGTACCCAGATCAATTTTAGTCAACCTAAATCTGATTGGTCATAGATTCAGGTTTGCTTGCTGGAACATGAGCGAGCAATCGTCGATAAGGGGTGAATTATCCCTTTTGCTAAAGTCTGGCATAACTTGGTCACATCGCAGCACTTAATCAAATACATTAGCAGACATTGAGCATGGAAAGATATCCCAACACATGTAATATTCCCACAAAATTCAAAGCACAGAAATATAATGTAGTAAATAAAAAAGGAAAATATGATATTTTATAGTGGTTTGGCCAAATCTTGGCCTACGTCCACTTCATAATATCTTGTTTATATTGACCAAATAGTCTAGGGAAAACCATGCATCATTACATAGTCTGAAAAACAAAAGAGAAAAATACAAGCTCAAGTCAGGTAGTGCCGAAGATGCTCGACATTCCACGCTCTTGGAAAATGATCACTATTAACAATTGTTAGCCTAGAAGCTCCATTATCAAGCCTTCATTGAATGCCCACTTAGGACCCATGAAAACTGGGGTCGAGAAGACAAACTTCAATACTAGGTTACCAGGCTCGAAATCCTCGACCGAACCCTCTAATTGTAGTATCGAGCAACCTAGTATCTGTGCTTTGAGCATGCAGTCCACCTTCTCTCTCTTATCGTTAATCATATCCAAAGATTTAAGGAGAAGAGCTTTGTTCATCATAGGATCATAATAAGTTATCCGGTGAGATGGGAATTTAAGCTCCACTAGGTTGATTGCTTCCGAGACATATGATAATAAGAATGGAGTGTCGCCTATTGCTGTCTTGTAGTTTGTTTGGTACGCCTATAAATCCAAAGGTGATTCATCAACCCACATGGCCTTCACCTGCTCCAATCACTTTATTAGAATGGATTTGATGATTTTATTCACAGCTTCTACTTGTCCATTCGACTGCGGATGTGCCACAGCAGTGTGCCTCTTCTCGATGCAGTGCCATTGATAGAAATTCCAAAACTTCAAACTATTGAATTGGATTCCATTGTCGGTTATGATAGTCCTTGGAATTCCAAATCAACATATAATATTTCGGACAATGAAGTTGATTACCCGCTTAGTCGTGGTTGTGGTAAGCTGCTCGGCCTCTGCCTACTTCATAAAGTAATTGGCAACCACGATTGCATACTTTGCTCCGCTTTTAGTGATTGAGAGACTCCCAATAATGTAAATTTCCCAGATGGAAAATGACAATAGACTCACCATCGAGGTACGTTGGCTGGGTGGATATCTGGAAATCCTCGCAAATTTTTGGCACTTACCCCAGCGTCGTGAATAATTAGTTGCGTCTTTATTTATGGTAGGCCAGAAGTAGTCATACCACGGTACCTTCTTCATCAGTGTATGTCCTCCAGTGTGATCACCACAATCGCTTTTATGTACTTCCCTTAATATACACTTGACGCCGTCATGGGCTATGCACCAGAGCAAAGGTACAGAGAACTATCTTCTATTAAGCACGTAACGTTGCATAATGTACCTTGATGCTTTGCTACAAGAGCACGTCTTTGATTCTTCCTCTCTGGAAGAATTTCTTGGTATAAGAAATTTTTTATGGGGGTCATCCAGGATTCTCATTAAGGTTCAGCCTCCAAGGTGTAACACCCCGCATTTTATGACAATTTAATAATTAAATAATGCATATATATGCATAAACGTAAATGTATATATGAAGAATAAAATAAAGATAATGCAAATAAAAATGTAATGCATGCATTAAAAGAAATGAAGGACTAGTTGCATGCACTGATTATGCATTAATAGTAAAAGAGAATAAAAGAATACGATTCATGCAATGGTTTAAATGAGACATTGTAACAAATATGAAAAAGAGGAATAAGAAGAGAACAATAACTACCATTGTTCTAAGCCTCGTTAACAATAGCCGTAGTATCTGAGATGGTTAGAGCATGTGACTTGCATACAAGAGGTATAGAGTTCGATCCCCGCCGTCTCATATTTTTGTTTTAAGGGAACCGGGGAAATAACACATGTTCATGTGAGAAAATATGTATAAATGCACATATAAGGAAAAATATACATATAAGGAAGTAAAGAAAATATATGTATATATATGAGAATATATCTATATATATGTGCGCATATGTATATATATACATACAAGAGATAAAGTTCATGACAAGGCTACAATAAATGAAATATGGAAAGAATCAAATAATGGTGCAACATCGTTTGAATTTTAAAAACGAAACCAAAGTTGTGCGTATATATACGCGTAAAATGGTCATTAGAAGATTTGTATACGTATAAGAAAATTACATTTGAATATAACAGATGATAAATTCTATAAATTCAAACATTCGAAATTCAAACTTCTGCGCCAAAACAGCTTGCGAGACCCATAGAGGGGGTCAACACCCCTGTAGGGGGTTGACACCGGGTGTAACACCCCGAATTTTAGTTAATACTAAAATTCACTAATTACAGGATAAATAATCTCAGACGTGGGAATTGGGGGTAACGGGCTGCGTTATTGCGTTCGTCTCGGAAAAATACGCGAAATAGAGTCCGAGTTTTCGAGAATCGGAGTCCGTATGGCCCGGTTATGGCCCAAAGAAGTTTGCAGAAAAATTAGAGCTAAAAACAGATTTAGGAATTTAAATTTAGATTTTAAATTAGAACCAGCGGGGCCAGGCGGGAAGGTTCCCGCCCTAAGCATGTCGACAGGGCTGTCGACAGGCCTGTCGACAGGGGTGTCGACATGCCTGTCGACTTGCCTGTCGACATGGCGTGTCGAACCAGGGTGCTTGGGTGCACCAGATCTGGTTTTCTGGCTAGGGCTGGGCTTGGTTCTAGAGGTTTCCTAAATCTAACGGACCTAAATTAATCTAGGGTTAATCTAAGGGCCTAAAACACTCTCTTAATCTATAAATACACCCTAAACCTACCTTAATCCATACTAAAAATAGAAATGAAGGCCTCATGCCGCCAAATTAAATCCTAGAAGGAGTCTCCATTAATCTAAGAAGGAAGTTTCAAGCTAATCCCTCTCAAATCATTCTCTAATCATCATTATCTTCATAGTTAGCAACTAATTCCTCTTCATAAGTTGGTTAATTTTGAGTTTGGTGAGTTTCTATCACTTTAACATCAATTGTTAAAGTAAGTAGATTGGGTGTAATGAGACTTATGGTCTTAAATGCGGATTAGTGAGTTTGAATCATGTATAATGATATGTTACTCTATGTTGTTCTATGTTTATGCATGTTTGATAAGTTGATAAATGCATGTTTAACAAAGTGAGTTATGCAAGTTAAGTATATGTTTAAATGCAAGTTTAATGTGATATGCAAGTTATGCATGCTTATGCAAGTGTATGGATGCTTATGCAAGTCATGTATATGTTTAAATGCAAGATTTATGTGATATGCAAGATATGCATGCTTATGCGAGTATATGAATGTTTATGCAAGATATGTATATGCTTGAATGACATGATATGCAAGTTGTGAATGCTTATGCAAGTATGTGAATGCTTATGCAAGTATGTGGATGCTTATGCAAGTATGTGAATACTTATGCAAGTTATGTGTATGCTTAAATGCATGTTTAACATGTTATGCAAGTTATGAGAATGCCTATATGCAAGTTCAACATGTTATGCAAGATATGTGTATGGTAATATGCAAGCTCATATGCAACATGTTATGCAAATCATGTGTATGATAATATGCAAGTTTGGGTTATATGTAGTTGGGTTAATATATGCTCATATATGCAAGTTGACATCCTCTTAACCCATGACAAAGTTGTATGCTAAACCCATGATATTTGTGATGATCTTCCCCTTATTTATGCCATGAAATGAGAACGATTTACGTGGGGAACGATGGGGTTGGTAAATATGTTAATAAATGAATGATTGGGTATGATTAAGCATACCATAAAAATAAATTACCATAAGTGGGAATTTACCTATTGAGTTAGGTCTACCCCATGGGAATTTACCTATTGAGTTAGGTCTACCCATGTTATGGAAAACTTGATATTAATTAGGGATAATTAATATGGGGGTGATTAATTAGGTGTAATTAATCGACTAAGACACGAGGTTGGACTCATTTGTAGTGTAAAACTGCCCGGACCCGACCGGCTTAACCAGTTGCTACAAATGTCAGCCCAATGTGAGAGGTCTTAGCCATAAATTAAATACGTGATTAAGGTAAAGACACGAGGTTAGACTCTGTTATGACGTAAGACTGCCCGGATTCTACCGGCTTAACCAGGCGGTCATAACAGCCAGTCTAATGTGGGAGGTCTTTATGGGAGATCACGGTCTTAATTAATTAAGAAACACTTAACCATAGTAGCATGTAGTGGGACATGAGGGGTTAAGTGGGTGCCTTGAGTGGCATGAGGAAATTTTGTGGTTGCCTTGGGTGGCATGTGGAATCTAGTGGGTTGCCTTGGGTGGCAATAGAAAATACGATTAGAATACTTAACCAAGTGGAAACATGTAATTAAACATGATTAAAGGGTTAAGTGGGATACACTAGATATTTGACAAGCTTAAGTGGGTAGCTTGTGGGGGCCCATTTCAACCAATATCCCAAACGTATCTTTGTGGGCTCGACCCATGTCGAGTGACGGGACACGCATATTGGGCTTGATTATAAGAGGCCAAAACGGGTTAGCGGTGGCAACGCAAGTCCAACGGGTTTCATATGCGTGTGTGGGCCCGGGCTGGTAGATAAGCCGTTGTTGCATCGTGTAGATATAAAGCCGTGCACCGTTAGTATTGGGTAGCCACTTTTGGGGAGTGATACACCCCACTGTGGGACCAGCACGGGTATCTACGGTAGGGAGCCGATCGCTTGGGGAGTAGTGGGTACACCTAATGAAGATAGGGGCAGACGGCACCTATGTAGGGGTACACGAAACTACTGGGTAAGAATTACTGGGTACACCTAGTGGAGATAGGGGCAGACGACACCTATGTAGTGGGCTAGGGGTACATGAAACTACTGGGGAAAATTTTCTAAGTCCTTGGAAGGGATCAACCTTTAAGTAGGAATGACTGGTGTGGTGCAGTTAGTAATTATCCTTGGGTGGGTAGATACGTCCTGACGGTTATCTTAGTTTATCCTAAGTCTACCAAGCTGCTTAGTGTAGCCATTTATCCCCAGATATTACCGTAGGTCAAGTTTATGTCTTCTCTGGTTACTTTAATGATTGTATTGTTAAAGTTATAGGACTCACTCAGACTTATGTCTGACCCCGTTGTTTTTATCTTTTTCCCAACCCTCAGGTCCTACGGTGGATCCTAGCAGTAGTAGAGCTTGATCGGATTGCTGTTCCAGTCTTTAGGAGCTTGGGTAGATGTAAAGCTCCAGTTATCCAGTTATCTTTTCTTTTGTTTGGGCTATTGTATGAGAGAGTGGGATTATGTACTTCTTTATTTTGATGGATATTGTACTTGACTTTTACCGTGGTTTTATGATGTAACCAGACATGTTTATTTCCGCTGTTATGAGATGATGTTTTAAAATTTCAAGTACTATTTATATCTGTCTTGTTGTAATTTTTCTGTTCTATATTCACTAAAATACTCCACCGATGCTATGGCATTCCCTTAGTGAGTGACCCTAGCGGGCGTGGGGTGTTACACGTGGTATCAGAGCAAAGGTTACCGGAACAGATAAAATTTTTAGAAAACTATTTTTCTAAAAACATTTTTGGAAGAGATATTTTCAAAAACATGTCTTTTAAGAGAAAAGTTTTTGAAAGAAAAGCATAATCCCCAATAGCCATATCTATATCCTTCGAATCCTTCGTTTTGAATCTTTCCTTTTTCGTTTCAGCATGGCCGAGAATCTTATCTTTCCGGAGGGTGTAACGGTACCAGTATGGTATAGGAGATTGATGGAGGCTAGGGCCACCACTACGGGTCCAGCAAATGTTCCTCCACCAACCGTAGCACCCGATCTTCCTCCTCCCCCTCCTCCTCGCACGGATACTTTTGCTAAGACTTGCAAGGAATTTAAAGCTATGGGAGGGAAACCTTTTCAAGGATCTGAAACTTTTGTGGAGGCTAGAGATTGGCTTAAGGAGGTGGAAGAGTTGATAGATATCTTTGAGATGGAAGAAGGAAAGAAAGTCAAGTTGGCTGCTTGGTTAATGAAGGGAGAGGCCTCATTCTGGTGGGAGGTCACTAATGGAGAACGCCCCGTTGATTCTTGGGCGGATTTTAGGCAAAGATTTGTGGCAAAGTTTCTCTCAAGGGCGGAGGAAAACTTGTATATGGAAAGATTCTTGACTCTAAAGCAAGGAAATCTCTCGGTGAAGGAGTATGTTAATAAGTTTAATCAATTGGCAAGGTTTGGCCTGGATATGGTGAATACACCGGAGAAGAAGGCTTTGCGGTTCGTGAAAGGCTTGAATGAGCCTATGCATGGGTTGGCCATGACTCACATCCCTATGGGGGCCACCTTTGAGAAGCTAGTTGACATGGCACTCATGTATGAGGAAGAGAAGGGTCCTAATGCTAATAAGGCACCCGAGAAGAAGGGAGATCAAAAGAGACCTCAGCAACAACAACAAAGCAAAGGTGGGAAAGGCAACGGTGGCAAGAGCAAGAAGAAGAAGTGTTTCAATTGTGGGACACCTGGCCACCTAAGCAAGGATTGTCGCAAGAAGAAGAAGACCGGCTGCTTCCACTGTGGCGAAGCAGGGCATTTAGTGAAGGATTGCCCTAAGAAAGGGCAAAGGACGGGATCTACCTCAGGAGGACAAGTGCAAGCTCTTATGGCACCGGGTCAGGCTAGGGGGCAAGTACAGGCTCTCGCGGTTCCACCGATTCAGGAGAAAGGTAGAACTATTTCCGTTGAAAGTCTGGTTTTTCTATTTGATCATCCTGTCCGTACATTGTTTGATTCAGGCGCATCGCATTCGTTTATCTCATCATCATTAGTTGAGTTACTGCACCTAGACACCAGTCTGGTAGACGATCCCTTGGTTGTTTCAAACCCAATTGGGGGCTCCACTTATTTGTCCATGATATGTTTGGGTTTGAAGATTTCTATACTTAGCATTGAGTTTAGATGTGATGCTTTTGTATTGGGCTTTACGGGCTATGGGTTGATTTTGGGCATGGACTGGTTATCCAGTAATGGTGCCGTACTTGATTGCGAAAGGAGAGTTGTTAGGCTCATGACCCGCTTGGGTAACACTCTCGAGATTTCTTGTAATCCCAGGGACTCTGTTATGCTAAGTTATCTTGAATCGCTTGACGCTTCGGTCGAGAGTTTGCAATCTGTTAGAGTGGTCCGGGAATATCCGGATGTGTTTGAGGAGGTGAAGGGCTTACCTCCGAAGCGGGAGATTGACTTCCGAATATATTTGGTGGATAATGCTAAACCGGTATCTTTACCAGTGCGCCACATGGCTCCTCGTGAGAGGAGGGAACTCCATAAGCAAGTAGGGGAGTTGCTTGAGAAGGGGTTCATAAGACGGAGCATATCGGAGTGGGGTGCTCCAGTAGTATTCGCTACAAAGGCGGATGGGTCCCTCAGACTTTGTGTAGACTATAGAGAACTCAACAAGCTCACAAAGAAGAATAGACACCCATTGCCGAGAATAGATGATCTTTTCGATCAGTTGGTTGGCGCTTCAGTATTTTCTCAGTTGGACTTGGCCACGGGGTTTCATCAGTTGAGGGTGGCTGAGGATAGCATAGACAAAACTACCTTTAGGACTCCGGATGGTTTTTATGAGTGGCTGGTGATGCCATTTGGGTTGACGAACGCCCCTGCATACTTTGTTGATTTGATGAGTAGGGTGTTCAGGGAGTTCCTTAATAAATTCGTGGTGGTCTTTGTGAATGATATCTTAGTATTTTCTAAGAGTGAAGAAGAGCATGCCCTACATCTTGGGGAAGTGTTGAAGACTCTTCGAGCACATAGCCTTAAGGCTAAATTCTCTAAATGTCACTTCTGGAGGAAGGAAGTGCGGTTCTTGGGGCACGTGGTCTCCAAGGAGGGGATAGCCGTGGATCCCGCGAAGGTAGTATCAATTCAGGATTGGAAGGTTCCGAAGAATGCTACCGAAGTAAGAAGTTTCTTGGGGTTGGCGGGTTATTATAGGAAGTTTATTAAAGACTTCGCGAAGATATCAGCCCCATTAACCCGCTTAACGAAGAAGAATCTTGTTTTTGCATGGGATGTAGATTGTGATGATGCGTTCCGACGGTTAAAGAGAGCTTTAACCACTGCTCCAGTTTTAGTGTTGCCAGATGGGAGCAAGCCATTTGTTGTCTATACCGATGCCTGTGGGACAGGCCTTGGCGCAGTCTTAATGCAAGAGGGAAGGGTGATAGCCTATGGTGGAAGGCAGTTAAGGCCACATGAGAAAAATTACCCTACCCATGATTTAGAATTGGCTGCTATTGTTTTTGCGCTTAAGATCTGGCGCCATTATCTTCTTGGTGAAAGATTCGAGTTGTTCACTGACCATAAATCATTGAAGTACTTGTTTTCTCAGAAAGATTTGAATCTGAGACAGCAAAGGTGGATGGAATTCTTAGCATCTTATGATTTCGAGATAGCGTATACCCCTGGCAAGGGTAACGTGGTGGCGGACGCCTTGAGTAGGAAGAGGTTGTCCTTGAGTCCATTGTTCGTGGAACGACGAAGCTTGGAATTTATCTCGATGTTTGATTTTAGACCTTCCATTGACTATGTACCCGGTTTGCTAGCTTCTTTGGAAGTTAGACCTACTCTTTTGGGGCGGATTGGAGAAGCACAGAGGGACGACCCACAGTTGGTTGAGTTGATAGAGAAGCTCATAAGGGGGGAGTCGTCCAGCCATTTGAGTAGGTACACCCTAGACGATAAGGGGTGCTTACGTAGAGACGGTAGACTTTGTGTACCGCAAGATGAAGGGTTGAGGAAGATTATTCTTGATGATGCACACCGTTCTAGGATGACCATTCATCCTGGTGGGGACAAGATGTACCAAGATATGAAGAGGGTTTTCTTCTGGGCCGATATGAAGAAAGATGTGGCCGAATATGTAGCTCGATGCTTGGTATGTCAACAAGTGAAGGCGGAGCAAAGGAAACCAGGGGGGTTGCTTCACCCGTTGGAGGTTCCGCAATGGAAGTGGGATAGCGTCTCGATGGATTTTATTGACGGGTTACCCAGATCGAGGAAGGGTAATACAGGAATTTGGGTGGTGGTAGATAGACTTACTAAGAGCGCCCATTTTATACCTGTGAAGACCAAGAGGACTGCTCCATGGCTAGCTTCAGTATATCTTCGAGAGATAGTTCGGTTACATGGGGTACCCTCTAGCATAGTAAGTGATCGAGATCCTATCTTCACTAGCGAGTTTTGGAGAAGTTTGCAAGAAGCAGTGGGGACTCAATTGTGTCTGAGCACCGCATATCATCCTCAGACAGACGGCCAGACTGAGAGGGTGAATCGTGTTCTAGAAGACCTTTTGAGGCTTTGTATCTTAGATTTTGGAGGTACATGGGAAGAGCATCTTCCGTTTGTGGAGTTCGCATATAATAACAGCTTTCAGTCCAGTATTGGTATGGCTCCTTTCGAAGCTCTCTATGGAAGGCCTTGTCGATCACCTACATGTTGGTGGGAATCTACGGATAAGATCTTGCTTGGGCCTGATATGGTTAGGGAGACTTCAGAGAAGATCGATTTGATTCGAAGAAGGATGAAAGCAGCGCAGGATAGGCAAAAATCTTATGCGGACAAGAGAAGGACGGATCTTGAGTTTGAGGTTGGGGATATGGTTTTTGTTAAGGTATCTCCGTTGAGAAATGTTGTTCGCTTCGGATCCGTTGGGAAGTTAGCACCGAGGTTTGTTGGGCCGTTTCCTATCAAGGAAAGGATTGGACGGATGGCATATAGGGTGGAGTTGCCCGACAGACTTAGTGGTGTTCATGATGTATTCCATGTGTCCCATTTGAGGAAGTGCTTACATGAGACCGCAGAGGTGGTAGAGCCAAGCTTGCTTAGAGATGTAGAGGTAGAGCGTGATGCGACTATTCGACGAGCCCCTACTCGCATCCTTGGGTCAGAGACTAGGAAGTTGAGAAACAGAGAGGTTCAGCTAGTCAAAGTGCAATGGGGAGAAGATGAGAGCAACGCGACTTGGGAGACGGAAGCGAAGATGCGTTCATTGTACCCATTTCTTTTTGAGGGTATGTCTTTACTTTCTCCTTTATCGCTTGTCTAGTACTTATCTTATCTTCGGTATATCCTCTCGTTAGTACCTTTGACCTTTAGATAGGGTAAACGTATGGTTGAAACATGTGTTTGAGACATGTTATGGTTGATGGATGCAAGTGGATGCAAGTGTTTGCTAGTGGTTGCTCGTGGATGCATATACACACACTCTAGGCACTAGATCGGCTCAGTCACTTCATATTGCATATCGCATAAAATTGTGTGTAGGAAAATATATTTATGGATGTATAATGGTTGTGTTATCACGTGGATGATGCATTTTTGGTGAATGATTGTGCACTCATGTAGATATTGTATGTGTCGATAGGGTTTTCTCGCATACATAATGGATGCATGGCACTATCATGGTTTGCATATGTTTATACATTAGATAGGGAACATATACACACACTGTTTGCATATGCTCATACATCATTAGAAACTCTTTAAGGACAATGGATGCCCGTGGTTGATGATTTGAGTAGATGGTTGTTTGGATGGTAGGATAGGCATTCTCCTTAGCTTAGAGATTTCGGGGACGAAATCCTTTAAGGAGGGGAGAATGTAACACCCCGAATTTTAGTTAATACTAAAATTCACTAATTACAGGATAAATAATCTCAGACGTGGGAATTGGGGGTAACGGGCTGCGTTATTGCGTTCGTCTCGGAAAAATACGCGAAATAGAGTCCGAGTTTTCGAGAATCGGAGTCCGTATGGCCCGGTTATGGCCCAAAGAAGTTTGCAGAAAAATTAGAGCTAAAAACAGATTTAGGAATTTAAATTTAGATTTTAAATTAGAACCAGCGGGGCCAGGCGGGAAGGTTCCCGCCCTAAGCATGTCGACAGGGCTGTCGACAGGCCTGTCGACAGGGGTGTCGACATGCCTGTCGGCTTGCCTGTCGACATGGCGTGTCGAACCAGGGTGCTTGGGTGCACCAGATCTGGTTTTCTGGCTAGGGCTGGGCTTGGTTCTAGAGGTTTCCTAAATCTAACGGACCTAAATTAATCTAGGGTTAATCTAAGGGCCTAAAACACTCTCTTAATCTATAAATACACCCTAAACCTACCTTAATCCATACTAAAAATAGAAATGAAGGCCTCATGCCGCCAAATTAAATCCTAGAAGGAGTCTCCATTAATCTAAGAAGGAAGTTTCAAGCTAATCCCTCTCAAATCATTCTCTAATCATCATTATCTTCATAGTTAGCAACTAATTCCTCTTCATAAGTTGGTTAATTTTGAGTTTGGTGAGTTTCTATCACTTTAACATCAATTGTTAAAGTAAGTAGATTGGGTGTAATGAGACTTATGGTCTTAAATGCGGATTAGTGAGTTTGAATCATGTATAATGATATGTTACTCTATGTTGTTCTATGTTTATGCATGTTTGATAAGTTGATAAATGCATGTTTAACAAAGTGAGTTATGCAAGTTAAGTATATGTTTAAATGCAAGTTTAATGTGATATGCAAGTTATGCATGCTTATGCAAGTGTATGGATGCTTATGCAAGTCATGTATATGTTTAAATGCAAGATTTATGTGATATGCAAGATATGCATGCTTATGCGAGTATATGAATGTTTATGCAAGATATGTATATGCTTGAATGACATGATATGCAAGTTGTGAATGCTTATGCAAGTATGTGAATGCTTATGCAAGTATGTGGATGCTTATGCAAGTATGTGAATACTTATGCAAGTTATGTGTATGCTTAAATGCATGTTTAACATGTTATGCAAGTTATGAGAATGCCTATATGCAAGTTCAACATGTTATGCAAGATATGTGTATGGTAATATGCAAGCTCATATGCAACATGTTATGCAAATCATGTGTATGATAATATGCAAGTTTGGGTTATATGTAGTTGGGTTAATATATGCTCATATATGCAAGTTGACATCCTCTTAACCCATGACAAAGTTGTATGCTAAACCCATGATATTTGTGATGATCTTCCCCTTATTTATGCCATGAAATGAGAACGATTTACGTGGGGAACGATGGGGTTGGTAAATATGTTAATAAATGAATGATTGGGTATGATTAAGCATACCATAAAAATAAATTACCATAAGTGGGAATTTACCTATTGAGTTAGGTCTACCCCATGGGAATTTACCTATTGAGTTAGGTCTACCCATGTTATGGAAAACTTGATATTAATTAGGGATAATTAATATGGGGGTGATTAATTAGGTGTAATTAATCGACTAAGACACGAGGTTGGACTCATTTGTAGTGTAAAACTGCCCGGACCCGACCGGCTTAACCAGTTGCTACAAATGTCAGCCCAATGTGAGAGGTCTTAGCCATAAATTAAATACGTGATTAAGGTAAAGACACGAGGTTAGACTCTGTTATGACGTAAGACTGCCCGGATTCTACCGGCTTAACCAGGCGGTCATAACAGCCAGTCTAATGTGGGAGGTCTTTATGGGAGATCACGGTCTTAATTAATTAAGAAACACTTAACCATAGTAGCATGTAGTGGGACATGAGGGGTTAAGTGGGTGCCTTGAGTGGCATGAGGAAATTTTGTGGTTGCCTTGGGTGGCATGTGGAATCTAGTGGGTTGCCTTGGGTGGCAATAGAAAATACGATTAGAATACTTAACCAAGTGGAAACATGTAATTAAACATGATTAAAGGGTTAAGTGGGATACACTAGATATTTGACAAGCTTAAGTGGGTAGCTTGTGGGGGCCCATTTCAACCAATATCCCAAACGTATCTTTGTGGGCTCGACCCATGTCGAGTGACGGGACACGCATATTGGGCTTGATTATAAGAGGCCAAAACGGGTTAGCGGTGGCAACGCAAGTCCAACGGGTTTCATATGCGTGTGTGGGCCCGGGCTGGTAGATAAGCCGTTGTTGCATCGTGTAGATATAAAGCCGTGCACCGTTAGTATTGGGTAGCCACTTTTGGGGAGTGATACACCCCACTGTGGGACCAGCACGGGTATCTACGGTAGGGAGCCGATCGCTTGGGGAGTAGTGGGTACACCTAATGAAGATAGGGGCAGACGGCACCTATGTAGGGGTACACGAAACTACTGGGTAAGAATTACTGGGTACACCTAGTGGAGATAGGGGCAGACGACACCTATGTAGTGGGCTAGGGGTACATGAAACTACTGGGGAAAATTTTCTAAGTCCTTGGAAGGGATCAACCTTTAAGTAGGAATGACTGGTGTGGTGCAGTTAGTAATTATCCTTGGGTGGGTAGATACGTCCTGACGGTTATCTTAGTTTATCCTAAGTCTACCAAGCTGCTTAGTGTAGCCATTTATCCCCAGATATTACCGTAGGTCAAGTTTATGTCTTCTCTGGTTACTTTAATGATTGTATTGTTAAAGTTATAGGACTCACTCAGACTTATGTCTGACCCCGTTGTTTTTATCTTTTTCCCAACCCTCAGGTCCTACGGTGGATCCTAGCAGTAGTAGAGCTTGATCGGATTGCTGTTCCAGTCTTTAGGAGCTTGGGTAGATGTAAAGCTCCAGTTATCCAGTTATCTTTTCTTTTGTTTTGGCTATTGTATGAGAGAGTGGGATTATGTACTTCTTTATTTTGATGGATATTGTACTTGACTTTTACCGTGGTTTTATGATGTAACCAGACATGTTTATTTCCGCTGTTATGAGATGATGTTTTAAAATTTCAAGTACTATTTATATCTGTCTTGTTGTAATTTTTCTGTTCTATATTCACTAAAATACTCCACCGATGCTATGGCATTCCCTTAGTGAGTGACCCTAGCGGGCGTGGGGTGTTACACCGGGGTCGACACCCCCAGGTCCAGCCAGATTCATGGATGAATCTGGACTATTTTCTTAACTAGGTTCAATGCTGACTCAGCGCCGCGTGTACGATAAGATCCTGAACACCTATAAATAGGCTAGCAGAGCCTAGCCTAAATCTCACAATCTCTGAGACAACGTCTAAGCTCTGCCGTTCTTCCTCATCCTCAAATCTCTTCAAAAAAATAAGATAATTAGTTTAGGAAAATTCTAAATCAAGATCTGGAGGAAAAGAATGAATCTTAATAAGTAGGTGTTCCGAATCATATGCAAAGTAAGGTAAATTCTTAGATCTGGTCTATTCAATTTTCTTCCACTTTCTTCCCTTTTCCTTTTAGTAAAAATTGTGGATCCATGGTTGTTAGGTTCTAAATCTAGTTTGGGGAAACCATGGAATGCTAGATCTGGACCAGATCCAGGAATTGGAAAACATTTTTAATAGGGTGGATTTAAGTTATATCATTTATGATAATGGTATATTATCGTTTAACATACCCCGTTAACATGTCATGTAATTCTGATATAATGATTAAAAGTGTTGAAATGCTATTATGACATGTTGAGATATTAATATGATAAAATATTAATATGTTAGAAATTCATATGTTGAAACGTTTAATGTGCTGAAATGTTCACCTATTGACATGTTAACTTGTTAAAAATACATGTAGCGATTACTATTGTTATAATTACATGTTAGCTTTTGACAATTATGTACTTGAACCCCTAATTGAAGAAATGGGAATAATTACATGTTAAATTAGAATAACTACATGATTTGGCAATCACATGTTATTTTGAGATAAAAATTAATTACATGTTAGAAAGGACATGCGACGTAAAATAAGATTAATATGGTGACATGTAAAATATAGATTACATTGAAAATTTGGAAGAATGGACATACCTAAATTATATTGAAAATTTACAGTAAGTATAAAACTGTAACTGCAATTAGACACGAGGTTAAATTCAACTTGTGGTAGATGTCTACCTGGAACCGCCCAGCAAATCCAGCGTCCACAAGTTGTTAATTTAATGTGAGAGGTCTACTACATAAACAAAAATGTAACGATGTTAGGACACGAGGTTAAGTCAACTTGTGGAAAAAGTTTGTTCGGTACCGACCAACAAATCCAACTTCCATAAGCGTAGGCTTAATATGAGAGGTCTAGTGCATAAACACACACACACACACACACACATATATATATATATATATAAATAGCATTAATTGTAATTAATGGAAATGAATGGGAATTGAATGAAAGATACAATAGCCAAAAAATGGAATGAATGGGAAATGATAATAACCTGTTATAAATTAATTACATTAATGAGAATGTTATATAATAGGTAGACTTGTCTTAGGGACAAATGGAGATTATAACTTAGGTTATAATAAACGACTAAAAAAATGAGATAACCTACGTAATGAGATGAGTGGTAATTAATTATAAACTAAGTAATCACTAAATGAGGAAAACTAATACCAGTTTTTTGTAATAAGTAGAGAAAAAGGGGAAATTTATGAAATGTAAGAAGTTGTACTTTATTATAAACTATGTAATCTATAAACTTGGAAATCTGAAATCTACTGATAAGAATAACATGTTAAGGCTTGTCCTAGGGACAAGAAGAAATTATAACATAGGTTATAATAAATAGAAAGGAGACTTATTGGTGAACCTTAGTTAAGAGAACTAAGTTAATAAGTAAACAACGATAATTTGTAGTGACAATATAAGATGGAATTATGATTAAATAGGAAAAAGGGAGGACAACTTATAAAATGAAATAAGTTATATTTAATCATAAATAATGACTAACGTGTTAAATAGAAAACATGTAAATTGAGATATACTTAATTACATATTAAGTAGAACATGTTATTGTGACTATGAAATTAAACAAGAATATAAAGGGATTGTGGATCACAGACCTTGGATCACAATCTAGGAAATAATATGTTGTGGGCTTATTAATAAACTTAATGGTTACATTATATGGCTGAAATTAATAAGCAAGAGGAACTTGGTAACTTAAATAAAAAATCAATGTGAATGGGAATAACCAAGTTAAATGGAAACCTGATGAGGTAAGCATAAAGGAACGTTTAGACATAGAGTCTAATAACATATTAAAATGAGACGCTTGGACCAGTCCGCACGTTTGAGAGTGAATAACATAACTGGGTAGATCATCGTGGTGTCATAAGGCACGAGGGGAGCACACATCCATCTAATTATTCCGTCGGCTCTAAAGGATCGGAAGGGGAAGCACGCGGCTTCCTGAGATACTTAAGGTGCTCCTAGTAGTCTTCCGTGTGGTGGCAGATGTTTAGGCTGTGCTCGCAGAGGTTGGGTCTGCGCGTTACTACCAGTGGGTGGACCTTGACTGCAAAAGTAACTTTGTAGTCAGAATGCTATGACGAGGTGACACAAGGGTGATTCGGCGATTACCTCAACGAGAGGCGAGGTTAGGACCAACAAGGATAGTAGATCATCGGGTACCCGTCATCGGCAGCCAGTTGGATGGGAAAAGACTAGAGCTAAACCCTAGATGCCAGTCACCTTTCACTATCAAGGTACAGTGGTTGTGGGGAGTCACCAACAGGATGTTTAGATTGTTTGTTAGGGGCAAGTCGCTTAGCTCTTGTACTCTTTACTAGTTAAGGGAGGGGCCGAGGTAGGGCCATAGCCACCATGAAAAACAGACTCGAGGGATATCTGTATTTTGAGTCCCTTAAAGGTGGGCCTGTACAGATATGGAAAAGCTCACGACATTGTTTAGTGTTTCTTGTATAGCCCTGCCAGGAACTCGGTCCACATTAGAGGACATGTGCGGTTAAGGCATCGAGCTACGATTTATGATACGTATGGGAGTATGTTTAGATACATGCTTATCTGCTCTGGGTGGTGTATCATAGACTTGACGGCATTACCCTGTGATGAAATCTTATTCAATTGAAGGTGGTAGTCCATACGCTTACATAGTGCAGTTATCATAAATATGTGCGGAATGTAACATTGTTATATAGAGATCTGTACATCACTCTGGCGTAGGATGAGGGATTACGTACATTTCTATGGCATTACGGAGGAGACCGTGTGAGTGGGGTACCATGGGGTGTACCTTAATATTGGGGGTAGCTATATATATAATGTATTATCTTAATCCACTGGGAAGTAAGTGGGTACGACACGTGTCTAAGCCTCGAGTGTTGTTAACCCAAGTAACCTAATAAATAAAAAAATGTGATTTAACGGTATATGTATATCCAAAATGTATAGTTTAAATCTAGTCACTAGAACTTGTGTTCTGACTCCTTCCTCATAACGTGCACACAGGTTAGATTTGTGGCAGAGATATGATAGCTTTGGATACTGGCTAGGCAGTATTATTAATATGGTAAGGCTGTACTTTGATTATATTATACCTTATCCATTCCACTGTCAGATATTTTCCGAGCTCTGATATATTTTATATCTCTGTCTTTTCTGCAGGATACCAGAGCAACCAACACTGGTTTCGATGGATTAAAATTTTGAAAAAAAAATCGATCTGTTGGAATTCGGGTTGTTACATCTGGTATCAGAGACTAGGTTTAGGACTCCTGTGTAGATAATGAGTGAACGTATTTGTATTTTTAAAAATATAAATATTGTATATATGTACCTATATCCATAGAGAAACCTACTAAATAGAAAGAGTATATTATGGCAAGAATTGGGATATCTGTTTTGTACACTAAAGTAATTAATATGGAAATATGAAACACTTAGGAAATTTGGGTAGGAAGTGTACAATATATTTCGAAATCGAGAAAGGAGGATCCCATATGTTAGTATTTTTGATTAGTTGTCTTGGCAGTAAAACCTTATAAATTGGAAAATGTTAAAAAGAGAAAACTGGATTAGGAATATATATAGTTGAGAAAATTGACATTGAGGGAGTTTCTAGGAAAGCCTAGAAAAATTGGAAACCCGCTTTGAGTCTAACCCCATTGTTAACTTTTAAGAACTTGAAATTGTGAAAGTTTTGGGAAAATGATTTATGGTGTTTTCAAGTTTTAATCTTAAAAGTAATAGTTTTAAAATATGTAAAGTACACATATTGAGTTTGAAAATAAAATAGGGTATATTTTGTAAATAGTGATTTCTTCCAAAAAAAATGTCTGAAGTAAAGTTCTCTCAGCAAAAGCTGCATATTATAGAGCATGTATAGCTCGCTAGTTTTACTATTATATTTCATAAAATAATTTTTAATAAAGAAAGTTTTGGAGGTCTTTATTCTTTTGACATTCATTTTTGACAAATTGTTTAAAAGAGAAAATTTTGTTGGGTGGGTAAAATAAGTTGTAGAAATTAAGAATAGAGTAGATGGTTGCACCATGTAGTAAGAGACTGAACCGACCTTATTCGTAAGAACAAGTTATAAACCCGATTGAGAAATAGATGTCATTATCTACTCTAGTTTTTGTGATTCGATAAAAAATGATTTACATTTTTTTTAAGATGACATGTTTTTGTGGTTTTGCAAAAGTGAGTTTCATGAGGACAATAAAATTTTGACACTTCTAATTTTTGAAAGAAAATTTAAATGAAAAGGCCAAATCGTATTTTAAGAGTATGGAGTAGGCAAGTATTAGTGCCTAGGGAAGATGGGAAAAGTTTTGAGGCTCTAAAGAAAATAGCGAGAATTATCTTGGAATAATTGTAAGTTCCCGTAGACTGTGTAAGCATTGAAAAGCCTAGGGCATTGCTTGAAACAATTATTGGTACGTAGCTAGGACTAGTGTTGACTACTAGATAGTAAAAGGGCAAGTAAGTATTTAGATCATGTTGCTAATTTTCATATTAGGGGTACAACCTGTGGGGTCGTTCTGTTATTTTTCTTGTTGGGTAGTTATGGTAACACCTAAACCTATCATGGATCCCGCGGTTTGAACTTTTCTGTCTGAGGGGACATCATCCTGAGATTCTTGGCCCTTAGTAGTAGCTGTGTAGAGCGTATGTTTTCCTATTTTAGTTGAAAGTCTAGAAGGCTTATTTGAAAACTAAATTTAGATCAGATGATTAAATAAGCTAAGGGAAGAGTAAAGGCATACTAAAAAGGAAACAACAAATTCAGTAAAGCAACAAACTTGACAAATTATGAGAAAAGATGAATAAAAGTTAAAATTTCCAAAATAGGACGAAAAAGAAAAGCTACAACAGAGAAAATTTTCTTATGTGGGTTGTGCTTGGATGGGAAAATGCTGGAATCTTTATAAATAGTTTCGTAAAATCCAAGTACAGTTGGAAAAAGGTTGAAAACGAAAAACGGGAGATGTGAAATTTTTCGTTTTCCGCTTTTTTGTAACATAAGAAATCGAATTTAGAAAATTAGATTTTTCTGAAATTCGAAAAAATAAAGTTGGTTGGTAAGATTTTGGATGCAATAATTGGATGAACTGCGCTCTTGCTCTGCAAGAATGTGGAAATTTTGGATTAAAATATATTTTAATTTTCATAAAATTGCATTCACGTAGAACTGCCAGTATATTTAGCATGTGAGCATCATATTTTAAAAGGATTTTTGAAATATTTGCATACACATAGGGGGTACCGCTTAGGCATACATGCATTATTATGTTGTATTTCACTTTGCACAAGTGCACAATGTTTGCGAAAATTGGATGCACACATGATGGATGTATATTATGCGAGGGTTTAATTTATTTTTACCCTTATCAAATTTCGGGGATGAAATTTCCTAAAGGTGGAAGAATGTGACACCCCGCATTTCATGACAATTTAGTTATTAAATAATGTATATATATATATATATGCACAGACATAAATGCATATATGAAGAATAAAATAAAGATAATGCAAATAAAAACATAGTGCATGCATTAAAAGAAAGAAAGGAGTGGTTGCATGCGGCGCAAATATGTTGCATGCACTAATTATGCATTAATATTAAAAGAGAAATAAAAGAAAACGATTCATGCAATGGTCCAAATGAGACATTGTAACAAATATGAAAAATAGGATTAAGAAGAGAACAGTAACTACCACTTTTCTTAGACTTGTTAATAATAGTCTTGGTAGCCCAGTTTGTTAGAGCATGCAACCTGTATACAAGAGGTGCAGAGTTCGATCCCCATTGCCATCATATTTTTGTTTTAAGGGAATGGCTGAAATAACACGTGTTCATGTGAGGAAATATATGAGAATATATGTATATATATGAGAATATATATGTATATATATGCAAATATATATATATATATACACAAGAGATAAAGTTCAAGATAAGTCTACAATAAATGAAATATGGCAAGAATCAAATAACGGTGCAACACCGTTTGAATTTTGAAAACGACATGAAAGTTGTGCGTATATATACGCCTAAAATGGTCATTTGAAGATTTGTATAAGTATAAGAAAATTACATATGAATATAACAATTAAATAAATTCCAGAAATTCAAATATTCGAAATTCAAACTTCTACGCCAAAACAGCTCGTGGGACCTATAGGGGGGTCGACACCCCTAGGGTCGACGCCCCGTAGATCCAACTAGATTCACCGATGAATCTGGACTATTTTCTTAACTAGGTTCAATGCTGACTTAGCGCTACGTGTATGATAAGATCCTGAACACTTATAAATAAGCTAGCCGAGCCTAGCCTAAATCTCACATTCTCTGAGACAACATCTAAGTTCTGCCATTCTTTCTCCTCCTCATATCTATTCAGAAAAATAATATAATTAGTTTAGGAATGTTTTGAATCAAGATCTGGAGGAAAATAATGAATCTTTATAAGAAAGTGTTCAGAATCATATGCGAAGTATGGTAAATTCTTAAATGTGGTCTATTCGATTTTCTTCCTCTTTCTTCTCTTTTTCTTTTAGTAAAAATTGTGGATCCATGGTTGTTAGGTTCTAAATCCAGTTAGGGGAAACCATGTAATGCTAGATCTGTACCAAATCCAGGAATTGGAAAGCAAATTAGGTGAGTGGATCTAAGTTATATCATTTATGATAATGGTATATCGTTTAACATTCCCCGTTAACATGTCATGTAATTCTGATATAACGATTAAAAGTGTTGAAATGATATTAAGGCACGTTGAGATATTAATATGATAAAATATTAATATATTAGAAATTCATATGTTGAAACTTTTAATATGCTGAAATGCTCACCTATTGACATGTAAACTTGTTAAAAATACATGAAGCGATTATTGTTGTTATAATTACGTGTTAGCTTGTGACAATTATGTACTTGAACCCTTAATTGAAGAAATGGGAATAGTTACATGTTAAATTAGAATAATTACATGATATGGCGATCACATGTTATTTTGAGAAAAAAATTAATTACATGTTAGAAAGGACATGCGATGTAAAATGGGCTTAATACAGTGACATGTAAAATACAAATTACATTGAAAATTTGAAAGAATGGACAAGCCTAAATTATATTGAAAATTTACAGTAAATAGAAAAATGTAACAACAATTAGATACGAGGTTAAATTCAACTTGTGGTAGAAGTCTACCCGGAACTGCCCGGCAAATTCAGCGTCCACAAGTTGGTAATTTAATGTGAGAGATCTAGTGTGTAAATAAACATGTAACGGTGCTAGGGCAGGAGGTTAAGTCAACTTGTGGAAAAACTCTGTCCGAAACCTCCCGACAATCCAGCATCCACAAGCGTAGGCTTAATATGAGAGGTCTAGTGGATAAACACACACACACACACACGCACGCACACGCACACACACATACACACACACATATATGTAAATATCATTAATTGTAATTAATGGAAATGAACGAGAATTGAATGAAAGTTACAACAACCAAAAAATGGAATGAACTAGGAATGATAACAACCTATTACAAATTAATTACATTAATGAGAATGTTATATAATAGGTAGACTTGTCTTAGGGAAAAGTGGAGATTATAACTTCGGTTATAATATACGATTAAGAAAATGAGATAACATATGTAACAGGATGAGTGCTACTTAATTATAAACTAAGTAATCACTAAATGGGAAAAACTAATACCAGTTGTTTGTAATAATTAGGTAAAAGGGGGAAATTTGTGAAATATAAGAAGTTGTACTTTATTATAAATTAAGTAATCTATAAACTTGGAAATCTGAAATCTACTGATAAGAATAACATGTTAAGGCTTGTCCTAGGGACATGAGGAAATTATATCATAGGTTATAATAAATAGAAAGGAGACTTATTAGTGAACCTTAGTTAAGAGAACTAAGTTAATAAGTAAACAACGATAATTTGTAGTGACAATATAAGATGGAATTATGATTAAATAGGAAAGAGTGAGGCAAACTTATGAAATGAAATAAGTTATATTTAATCATAAATAATGACTGACATGTTAAATAGAAAACATGTGAATTGAGATATACTTAATTACATATTAAGAAGAACATGCTATTATGACTACGAAATCAAAAAAGAACATAAAGGGATTGTGGATTACAGACCTTGGATCACAATCTAGGAAATAATATGTTGTGGGCTTATTAATAAACTTAAGGGCTACGTTATATGACTGAAATTAATAAGCAAGAGGAACTTGGTAACTTAAATAAGAAGTCAATGTGAATGGGAATAACCAAGTTAAATGAAAATCTGATGAGGTAAAGCAAGCGCATAAAGGAATGTTTAGACATAGGGTCTAATAACATATTAAAATAAGACGCTTGGACCAGTCCGCACGTTTGAGGGTGAATAACCCAATAAGTTAGATCATTGTTGTGTCATGAGGCACGAGGGGAGCATACATCCATCTGATTATTCTGTCGGCTCTGAAGGATTGGAAGGGGAAGCACGCGGCTTCCTGAGATACTTAAGGTGCTCCTGGTAGTCTTCTGTGCAGTGGCAGATGTTTAGGCTGTGCTCGCAGAGGTTGGGTCTGCGCGTTACTACCAGTAGGTGGACCTTGACTGCAAATTAGCTTTGCAGTCAGAATGCTATGACGAGGTGACACTAGGGTGATTCGGCGATCACCTCAACGAGAGGCGAGGTTAGTACCAACAAGGATAGTAGATCGTCGGGTACCCGTCATCGGCAGCCATTCGGATGCGAAAAGACTAGAGCTAAACCCAAGATGCCATTCACCTTTCACTATCAAGGTACAGTGGTTGTGGGGAGTCACCAACTGGATGTTTAGATTGTTTTTTAGGGGCAAGTCGCTTAGCACTTGTAGTCTTTACTAGTTATGGGAGGGGCCGAGGTGGGGCCATAACCACCATGAAAAACAAACTCGAGGGATATCTGTATTTTGAGGCCCTTAAAGGCGGGTCTGTACAGGTATGGAAAAGCTTACGACCTTGTTTAGTGTTTCTGTATAGCCCTACCACGGAACTCGGTGCACATTATAAGACATGTGCGGTTAAGGCATCGAGATACAATTAACGATACGTATGCGAGAATGTCTAGATACATGCATGTCTGCTCTGGGTGGTGTATCGTAGACTTGAGGGCATTACCCTGTGATGAAATCTGATTCAATCGAAGGTGGTAGTCCATACGCTTACATAGTGTGGTGATGGAAGATATATGCGGAACGTAAAATTGCTATATAGAGATCCGTACGTCACTTTAGCGTAGGATGAGGGACTTGGTACATTTCTGTGCCGTTGCAGAAGAGATCGTGCGAGTGGGGTACCATGGGGTGTACCTTAATATTGGGGGTAGCTATATATATAATGTATTAGGTTAATCGACTGGGAAGTAAATGGGTACGACGTTTATGTAAGCCTTGAGTGTTGTTAACCCAAGTGACCTAATAAATAAGAAAATGTGATTGAACCGTATATGTAGGGTTAACCGAAATGTATAGTTTAAATCCAGCCACTAGAACTTGTGTTCTGACCCCCTCCTTATAACATACACATAGGTAAGATTTGTGGCAGAGATATGATAGCTTTGGATACTGGCTAGGCAGTAATATTAATACGGTAAGGTTTATACTTTAATTATATTATACCTTATCAATTCTGCTGTGAGATATTTTCTGAGCTCTGATATATTTTATATCTCCGTCTTTTCTATAGGATACCAGAGCAACAAACACTGGTTTCGATAGATTAGAATTACAAAAAAAAAATCGGTCTATTGGAATTTAGGTTGTTACATCTGGTTTTAGAGCCTAGGTTTAGGGCCCCTGTATAGATAATGAGTGAACATATTTGTATTTTTAAAAATATAAATATTATATGTACCTATATCCATAGTGAAGCCTACTAAATAGAAAGAGTATATTATGGTAAGAATTGGGATATCTATTTTGTACACTAAAGGAATGAATATGGAAATTTGAAATATTTAGGAAATTTGGGTGGGAAGTGTACAGTATATTTTGAAATCGAGAAAGGAGGATCCCATATGTTAGTATTTCGGATTAGTGGGCTTGGCGGTAAAACCTTATAAATTGGAAAATGTTAAAAAGAGAAAAATGGATTAGAAATATATATATAGTTGAGAAAATTGACTTTGCGGGATTTTCTAGGAAAGGCAAGAAAAATTGGAAACCCGCTTTGAGTCTAAACCCATTATTAACTTTTAAGAACTTGAAATTGTGAAAGTTTTGGGATAATAGTTTATGGTGTTTTCAAGTTTTAATCTTAAAAGTAATAGTTTTAAAATATGTAAAGTACACATATTGAGTTTTAAAGTAAAATGGGGTTTATTTTGTAAATAGTGATTTTTTGCGAAAATTTTGTCTAAAGTAAAATTCTCTTAGCAAAAGGTGTATATTATAAAGCATGTATAGCTCGCTAGTTTTCCTAATATATTTAATAAAAGAATTTTTAGTAAAGAATGTTTTGGAAGTCTTTATTCTTTTGACAATCATTTTTGACAAATTGTTTAAAAGAGAAAATTTTGTTGGGTGGACAAAATAAGTTGTAGAAATTAAGAATAGAGTAGATGGTTGCACCTTGTAGTAAGAGACTGAACCGACCTTATTGGTAAGAACAAGTTATAAACCCGATTGAGAAATATATGTCCTTATCTACTCCCGTTTTTGTGATTCGAAAAAAAAATGATTTACATTTTTTTAAGATGACATGTTTTTGTTGTTTGGCAAAAGTGAGTTTCATGAGGATAATAAAATTTTGACACTTCTAATTTTCGAAAGAAAATTTAAATGAAAAGGCTAAACCATGTTTTAAAAGTATGGAGTAGGCAAGGATTAGTGCCTAGGGAAGATGGGAAAAGTATTGAGGCTCTGAAGAAAATACGAGAATTTTCTTGGAATAATAGTAAGTTATCATAGAATGCGTAAGCATTGAAAAGCCTAGGGCGTTACTTGAAATAATTGTTGGTACATAACTAGGACTAAAGGTAACTACTAGATAGTAAAAGGGCAAGTAAGTATTTAGATCATGTTGCTAATTTTCATATTAGGGGGTACAATCCATTATTGCATGTAACACCCCGTAATTCTGTAACGCTAGGATTCACAAATCAAGACAGAATTAAAATTTAAAATCAAAATCAAGGAAAACGGGCTGCGCTTTGCGTTCGTCTCGGAATTCTGCATGAAAATGAGTCCGAGTTTGCGAGAATCGGAGTCCGTATGAAGGAGATATGACCCTCTGAAGTTTCAGGAATTTTTAGAACAGAAAACAGCTCGAAATTCGAATTCAAACCCAGAAGCGGGCTGGGCGGGAAAATTCCCTCCTAGGACCCAGGTCGACTGGGGAGTCGACTGGGTAGTCGACCCCTCCTGACCAGGTCGACTGCCCAGTCGACTTGGGTGTCGACCTGGGTACAGAAACCCACTTTTGGGCCTGGGTGCATTCTGATGTACCTGGTCTCGTTTTCTGCCTAGATTCGTCCGCCTAACCCTATATAAACAGCCTACTGGCCTTCTTCTCTCTACACCATTTCATTCTATCCTTATGCTGCCTCTGAGAAAATGTATAAATAAATAAAAATAAGAAAATAATACGAAAATCCAAGACAAGGTTATGCTGCTCAAGTTTGTCAAGAAGAGATTCGAATCAAGATTAAAGCTTCAAGATAAGAATCAAAGGCTAACGGTTTCGAGCAACGTCGCACGAATCATAGCAACGCCATCTTTCTATTCTAAAAATCGATCAATGTAAGTCGGTTACTTTTTAGATTTGAACGTTTTCTATTCGTGACATGAAATTAAAGGAATAAAAGAATATGCCAAATCTTTCTATTCAGTGCTTATATCTTTGGACCTAATTAAGAACTGTTATGATTCGATGACCAATAAGACTGTGACTATGAAACTATGGACCTTAAACCCATATGCCTCTTTGACTATGAACATTGACTAACTATGAACACTGCCTATGACTGTGACTCATGACTATGAGAATTATTTCCTTGACTATGAACACAAGCCTATGCCTTTTATTAGGAAACATAAACTATTGCCTATGACATAACAAGGACAACTGTGATTAAACACCTATGATTCATGACTAGGAAAGTGTTGCTTAAGTTTTATGACTGTGAAATTGGGTCTAAACCTGATTATCTATTCTGTCTATTCTTGGTTTTCTTTGGTTTTAGATCTTGGGAATTTACCTATTAAGTTAGGTCTACCCATGTTCTTGAACCTACGTCGTTATTCAACCCTTTTTTTGTCATAAGATTTTCATACCTATAGGCCTTCGATGTTTTAGATCAATTTCAGTGTAATTCATCAGGTCTGTAATTAGTAAATTATCATTTTATGCCAGTTATTATGTCTACCTTTTTCATAGCATCTTTGGTTCATTCCCTTTTTCTACGAATCTAGATTTATCTATAATCTAGATTGAATCACGATTATACGAACAATAGGAATACGATTTGGGCAAAATATGAAATTTACTAAAAACGTAGTTTTAAACTTGGAAATTGGCATAAATGGGGAACATGTATTATGGCATGTTCATAAAAATGCAAATTGGATAAATTTGGCATGAATTATAGGATGTGTAATTTGAATCTAGTATTGACTTGTAAATCTAGCATTTACATGAACTGTGAACTAGAATAATAAGTCTAGTTTGACATGAACTCTAATTAGAATGTTAAATCAGAATTGGATTAGCTAATTTGGCATAATAAGTATATTGGCATAAATTTGAAGTTGGCCATAATTGTGAGTAATTGTCATGTTTAGCAAAATCATGGTTAGTGACACTTAATTTGGTATAGTTTACATACCAAAAGGCATAAATATGATATAGAGGGGAAAATGGGCCATAAGAATAAATGTTGACAATTTACATTAAAAGAGTAATTAGGAAATAAGAAAATTAGGAATGATTTACTTATAGAATTTGTCCTAAATGAGAAAAATATAAATTTAGACAAATTAAAGGTTTATTAACGACATCTCTTTTAATAATACACCAGAAAGTTCTAGGGTGACAGAGAGGATAGTGTCTAGGCTTGGGTCTGGAAAATACAAGTTTCCTGCTCTCCCTGGCTATCCCACTGATCCGACGGACGGGATGGTTACTTTTAAAACCTGATTTGAAAATTAATCAAAAACCTTTTGAACTTAGAAAACACGAATATGCCTAACCCGAGGTTAGACTGAGTTGCGATGTAAACCTGCCTGGAACCAACCGGCACATCCAGTAATCGCAACAATATCTGTCTAATGTGAGTGGTAGCGGCTTTAATTTATTTAGTTAAAGCTAGAACAAGAATGGTAGGGTTAAGTTAACTAAGACACTTAACCAATTCAACATGATAACCAGACCGGTGGGTGGGGTTAGTTTCGTACAGACGCTTAACACAGTTAAGCTAGAATGGGAGGGTTAAGTCCATAGGAACACTTAACCAACTTAACACAGTTAAGCTAGAATGGGAGGGCTAAGTCCATAGGGACACTTAACCAACTTAACATGGTAACTAGACAAGATTTGTAGGGGTTAAGTAAAGTTAATACACTTAGCCAAATTAACATGTTAACTAGACTAGAAGGTGGGGTTAAGTAAAGTTAATACACTTAGCCAAATTAACATGTTAACTAGACTAGAAGGTCGGGTTAAGTAAAGTTAATACACTTAGCCAAATTAACATGTTAACTAGACTAGAGGTTGGGGTTAAGTAAAATTTAATACACTTAGCCAATTTGATATGTTAGCTGGACTAAACCGTAGGGTTAAGTAAACTTGAGCACTTAACCATCAGATTGTGTTAAAGGAATAGGGTTAAGTCTAAAACATGAGGGGATAATACTTAACCAAATGTTAGTTAAAACAGACGGGCAAAGTTAAGTTAAAAAGGAACACTTAACCAAAACAGGATGAATGGGTAGGGTTAAGTAATAAGAAATACTTAACCAATATAACTTGGTTTGTGGTAGGGTTAAGTCAACATGAATTACTGATAACACTTAACCAGTTTAACAGGATAAATGAAGAGGGTTAAGTTAGCTTGAATAGACTAATGACACTTAACCAATCCAAATTGACGGGAAAGAGAACTAAGTAGTAAACCTTAGTTAAGAAAACAACGATTCTGGAAACTAAGTGGTAAACCTTAGTTAGCAAAACTAAGTAGTAATTCTTAGTATAACACGGGAAGGAGCGAATGCCCGTCTGAGTAAAAAGAAGGCTCCTACGAATTGGGTTACGAAGCCCGAGGCTTCGAGGGGACGTGAGGGTACTCTTGGTATCCCTCTATGAGGCTGCAGATGATCCTCCTGGGCTCACAGAGGTTAAGGTCTGCGTAAGAAGAACCAAAGGTATGCCTTGGTTGCAAAATATGGCAACCTAAAGACTAGGATGGACCAGCGTGATTCGGCGAGAAAACAGT
Organism: Allium sativum; assembly: GCA_030737875.1. Classification (NCBI taxonomy): domain Eukaryota; kingdom Viridiplantae; phylum Streptophyta; class Magnoliopsida; order Asparagales; family Amaryllidaceae; genus Allium; species Allium sativum. The sequence goes on from CM060926.1 coordinate 696,516,916, forward strand.
AGCCTTGTGATAACAACTCGTCGTCTACCATCCATCATGAGTCAGTCGAGATACGTGAAGCGGAAAGGCGGAGAACTCCAAAAGACCATATACTTGCTATCTAGTTATGGGTGAGGATGGCCATAGGTTAGTAGGGCATAGGGGGCCTGCGTATAGTTCTCATTTTTCAAGGTGTGCCTTTCATTAGTTGAGGGAGGGGTCGAGTGGGACCATAGCCATTGGAATAAAAACAGACCTTAGCATCTGCATCGGTAGATATCTGAAAGCTCCCGACCGAGTTCTATATTTCTTGATTTGCCCTGCCACAGGACTCGGGCTGCACATTACAGGACATGTGCATCTAGACAAGCGATAACGATTCGCGATACATGCGTGGGGAAGTATAGGAACATATACCACTCTAGGTAGTGTGTCCTAGACTTGGGGGCATCGTTCGACAGGTAGCATAATCCCTAGTTGGACTAGGTGGCATAAACCCTGAATCCGAGAAGCGTTCAGCAGATAGCGTAAACTCTAGTTGAATCTAGAAAGCACTTGATAGAAAACCCTAGATTAGATCTAGGTAATAAATAATAAATGTATGCCTGAAGGCAATGGAAACTACAGGGATTGGGATCACGTTATCGTTACTAGTTAGGACACAAGTTAGGTGGTGCAGAGATATAGAAACCAATATAATAAGGAAATAGCGAAGCGGCGAAAGTATTAGAGCATATCCAGTTTATCTTATCTTAGCATATCTTGTGATTATCTTGTCTAATCTTGCTGACCCTATCGTCATGGTGTTATCTTGTATTCAGTTAATTCATGTCGTTTTGTTTTTCCATGTTCACATGCTAGAAGTTACTGAACTTACTCAGGCTTTATGTTTGACTCTGTTTTTCTTTCGTCTTCTTTTCTTCCGTTCCCCCCCAGGTAGTAAAGAAGGGAATAGTATAGCTCAGGTTAAGTTGGATTGTCACTCTTTCCCAGCTTGAAGATTTGTTGAAGTTTTGCTTGGATTCTCTTTTCAGATGCTATGGCTGGCTCTTGCTACATTGGGGAATATAAATGTTGTCTTATACTTCTTTATTTTGTAAGACAGATGATACTCTGATATTATAAAGAAATCGTTGTACAAACTATTTTATCAATAAAGCAAAGTTTTATTTTCCGCTGTTGTAATTTTTGTCTGTCTTGTAATTTATCTGCATCTTTTAACCTAAATGCTCCACAGAACTTAGTGCATTCCCTTTGTGAGTGACACTAACGAATGTAGGGTGTTACATTGCATTTCTGTTGGGATAGTTCTATTATTTTTCTTGTTGGCTAGTTATGGTAACACATAAATTTATCGTGGATCCCATGGTTTGAACTTTTCTGTCTGAGGGGACATCATCCTGAGATTCTTGGCCCTTAGTAGTAGCTGTGTAGAGCGTCTGTTTTCCTGTTTTAGTTGAAAGTCTAGAAGGCTTATTTGAAAACTAAATTTAGATCATATGATTAAATAAGCTAAGGGAAGAGTAAAGGCATAACTAAAAAGGAAACAATAAATTCAGTAAAGCGACAAACTTGACAAATCATGAGAAAAGATGAATAAGAGTTAAAATTTCCAAAATAAGATGAAAAAGAAAAGCAACAACAGAGAAAATTTTCATATGTGGGTTGTGCTTGGATGGGAAAATGCTGTAATCTTTATAAATAGTTTCATAAAATCCATATACGGATGGAAAAAGGTTGAAAAGGAAAAACAGGAGATGTGAAGTTTTCGTTTTCTGCCTTTTTGTAACATAAGAAATCGAGTTTAGAAAATTAGGTTTTTCTGAAATACGAAAAAATAAATTTGGTTGGTAAGATTTTGGATGCAACAATTGGATGAACTGTTTGCTCTGCAAGAATGTGAAAATTTTGGATTAAAATATATTTTAATTTTCATAATATTGCATTCACATAGAACTACCAATATATTTAGCATGTGAGCATAATATTTTAAAAGGAGTTTTGAAATATTCGCATACACATAGGAGGTACTGCTTAGGCATACATGCATTATTATTTGTATTTCATTTTGCACAAGTGCACAATGTTTGCAAAAATTGGGTGCAAACATGATGGATGTATATTATGCGAGGGTTTATTTTTTTTTAACCCTTATCAAATTTCGAGGATGAAATTTCCTAAGGGCGGGAGAAAGTAACACCCCACATTTTATGATAATTTAATAATTAAATAATGCATGTATATGCACATGCATATATGTATATATGAAGAATAAAATAAAGATAATGCAAATAAAAATGTAGTGCATGCATTAAAAGAAAGAAAGGACTGGTTGCATGCGGTGCAAATATGTTGCATGCACTGATTATGCATTAATAGTAAAAGAGAAATAAAAGAAAACGATTCATGTAGTGGTTCAAGTGAGACAATGTAACAAATATGAAAAAGAGGAACAAGAAGAGAACAATAACTACCATTGTTCTTAGCCTTGTTAACAATAGTCTTGGTAGCCCGGTTTGTTAGAGCATGTAACTTGTATATAAGAGGTACAGAGTTCGATCCCCGTCGCCGTCATATTTTTGTTTTAAGGGAACGGCTGAAATAACACGTGTTCATGTGAGGAAATATATGAGAATATATATGTATATATATGAGAATATATATGTTTATATATGCAAATATATACACACACACACACACACACACACACACACACACAAGAGATAAAGTTCAAGGTAAGGCTACAATAAATGAAATATGGCAAGAATCAAATAACGGTGCAACACCGTTTGAATTTTGAAAATGAGATGATAGTTGTGCGTATATATACATGTAAAATGGCCATTAGAAGATTTGTATACGTATAAGAAAATCACATGTGAATATAACAATTAAATAAATTCCAGAAATTCAAATATTCGAAATTCAAATTTCTGCGCCAAAATAGCTCGCGGGACCCTTAGGGGGGTCGACACCCTTGTAGGGGGTCGACACCCCCTAGATCCAACCAGATTCATCGATGAATCAGGACTATTTTCTTAACTAGATTCAATAATGACTCAGCGCTATGTGTATGATAAGATCCTAAACAACTAAAAATAAGCTAGCCGAGCCTAGCCTAAATCTCACATTCTCTGAGACAACGCCTAAGTTATGCCATTCTTTCTCCTCCTCAAATCTATTCAGAAAAATAATATAATTAGTTTAGGAAAATTCCGAATCAAGATCTGGAGGAAAATAATGAATCTTAATAAGAAGAAGTTCAAAATCATATGCAAAGTAAGGTAAATTCTTAGATGTGGTCTATTCGATTTTCTTCCTCTTTCTTCTCTTTTTCTTTTAGTAAAAATTGTGGATCCATGGTTGTTAGGTTCTAAATCCAGTTAGGGGAAATCATGGAATGCTAGATCTTGACCAAATCCAGGAATTGGAAAGCAAATTAGGTGAGTGGATCTAAGTTATATCATTTATGATAATGGTATATCGTTTAACATTCCCCATTAACATGTAATGTAATTTTGATATAATGATTAAAAGTGTTGAAATGCTATTATGACACATTGAGATATTAATATGATAAAATATTAATATATTAGAAATACATATTTTGAAATGATTAATGTGCTGAAATGTTCACCTATTGACATATAAACTTGTTAAAAATATGTGTAGCGATTACTATTTTTATAATTACATGTTAGCTTGTGACAATTATGCACTTGAACCCTTAATTGAAGAAATGAGAATAATTACATGTTAAATTAGGATAATTACATAATTTGGCGATCACATGTTATTTTGAAATAACAATTAATTACATGTTAGAAAGGACATGCGATGTAAAATGGACTTAATATGGTGACATGTAAAATATAGATTACATTGAAAATTTGAAAGAATGGACATTCGTAAATTATATTGAAAATTTACAGTAAATAGAAAATTGTAACTGCAATTAGACACATGGTTAAATTCAACTTGTGGTAGAAGTCTACCAGGAACCGCCCGACAAATCCAGCATCCACAAGTTGTTAATTTAATGTGAGAGGTCTAGGGTGTAAAAAAACATGTAACGTTGCTAGGACACGAGGTTAAGTCAACTTGTGGAAAAATTCTACTTGGAACCGCCTGACAAATCCAACATCCACAAGCGTAGGCTTAATATGAGAGGTCTAGTGCATAAACCACATATATATAAAAATATATGTAAATAGCAGGATAGATAGATAGCATAAATTGTAATTAATGGAAATGAATGGGAATTGAATGAAAGTTACAACAGTAAAGGAATTTAATGAACGGGGAAAGATAATAACCTATTATAAATTAATTACATTAATGAGAATGTTATATAATATGTTGACTTGTCCTAGGGACAAGTGGAGATTATAACTTAGGTTATAATAAACGATTAAGAAAATGAGATAACCTATGCAATGAGATGAGTGTTACTTAATTATAAATTAAGTAATCGGTAAATGGGGAAAACTTAAACCAATTGTTTGTAATAAGTGGAGAAAAGGAGGGAATTTATGAAATGTAAGTAGTTGTACTTAATTATAAATTAAGTGATCTGTAAACTTGAAAATCTGAAATCTTCTGATAAGAATAACATGTTAAGGCTTGTCCTAGGGACAAGAAAAAATTATAACATATGTTATAATAAATGGAAAGGAGACTTATTAGTGAACCTTAGTTAAGAGAACTAAGTTAATAAGTAAACAACGATAAGTTGTAGTGATAATGTAAGATGGAATTATGATTAAATAGGAAAGAGTTAGGCAAACTTATGAAATGAAGTAAGTTATATATAATCATAAATAATGACTAACATTTTAAATAGAAAACATGTGAATTGAGATATACTAAATTACATATTAAGTGGAACATGCTATTGTGACTATGAAATCAAATAAGAATATAAAGGGAATGTGGATTACAGACCTTGGATCACAATCTAGGAAATAACATGTTGTGGGCTTATTAATAAACTTAAATGGGTTAAGCAAGAGGAACTTGGTAACTTGAATATAAAGTCAATGTTATTGGGAATAACCAAGTTAATTGGAAATCTGATGAAGATAAGCGAGCGCATAGAGGAATGTTTAGGCATAGTGTCTAATAACATATTAAAATGAGGCGCTTTGACCGGCCGCACGTTTGAGGGTGAATAACCCAATGGGGTAGATCATCGTGGTGTCATGAGGCACGAGGGGAGCACACGTACGTCTGATTATTCTGTCGGCTCCGAAGGACTGGAAGGGGAAGCACATGACTTCATGAGTTACGTAAAGTGTTCTTGGTAGTCCTCTATGCGCTGACAGATGTTTAGGCCGTGCTCGCAGAGGTTGGGTCTGCGCATTACTACTAGGTAGGTGGGCCTTGACTGCAAAAGTAGCTTTACAGTCAGAATACTATGGCGGGGTGACACTAGGGTGATTCGGCGATCGCCATAACTGGAGGCGAGGTCAGGACCAACGAGGATAGTCGATCGTCGGGTACCCGTCATCGACAGCCAGTCGGATGCGAAAATATTAGAGCTAAACCAAAGATGCCTTTCACTATCGAGGTACAGTGGTTGAGGGGAGACGCCAACTGGATGTTTAGATTGTTTGTTTGGGGCAAGTCGCTTATCTCTTGTAGTCTGTACTATTTGAGGAGGGGCCGAGGTGGGGCTATAGCCACCATGAAAAACAGATTCGAGGGATATCTGTATTTCGAGGCCCTTAAAGGCGAGCCTGTGCGGATATGGAAAAGCTTCCGACCGAATTCCGTGTTTCTTGTATAGCCCTACCATGGAACACGGTGTACATTAGTGGACATGTGCAGTTAAGGCATCGAGCTACAATTTACGATACGTACATGAGAATGTCTAGGTATATGCATGTCTGCTCTGGGTGGTGTATCGTAGATTTGAGGGCATTACTCTATGATGAAATATGATTCGATTGAAGGTGGCAGTCCATACGCTTCCGTAGCGTAGTGATGGCAGATATATGCAGAACATAACATTGTTATATAGAGATCCATGCATCATTCCGGTGTAGGATAAGGGACTGCGTACATTTCTGTGGCATTACGGTGGAGACCGTGCTAGTAGGGTACTATAGGGTTTACCTTAGTATTGGGGGTAGCTATATATATACCGTATTAAGTTAGTCCACTGGGAAGTAAATGGGTACAACGTGTGTGTAAGCCTCAAGTGTTGTTAACCCAAGTAAACTAATAAATAAGAAAATGTGATTGAATGGTATATGTAGGGTTATCCAAAATGTATACTCTAAATCCAATCACCAGAACTTGTGTTCTGACCCCCTCCTCATAACATACTCGCAGGTAAGATTTGAGGCAGAGATATGATAGGTTTGGATACTGGCTAGGTAGTATTGTTAATATGGTAAGGCTATACTTTGATTATATTATACTTTATCCATTCCGCCGTGAGGTATTTTCTGAGCTCTGATGTATTTATTTCTCTATCTTTTCTGCAGGATACCACAACAACCAATACGAGTTTCGATGGATTAGAATTTTAATTCGATCTGTCGGAATTCAGGTTGTTACACAGGGCTTGGTTAACTTCCATCTGATCAATGATTAGGGTCTCGAGTGTCCTAATCGGGACTATTTATGTGTCTTTTGGGTTGTCGCAACTGGCTAATTTAGCAAGTTTGCTAGCCTTTTGATTTTCGACTCGTGGAATATGCTATAACATTCTAATCCGTCTAGGAACTCCTCAAACCATTCAAGGTAGGCTGCAAGCTATGTCCCCTTTATCTGAAACATCTTTCGGACTTGAAACACAACAATTAGAGAGTTACAGTAAATATCCAATGCTACTACTATAATTTCCCTTGTGAGTTTCAGTCTGCTAGTCAGGGCTTTGTACTCGGAGTCATTGTTGGTAGCGGGAGAATTCAGTCGCTAGGCATAATAGATTGACTGTCCTTTAGGAGTTACTAGTACAACTCTGACACCGGACCATCGATCGTTGCTAGCACCGTCTATGTACCACCTCAAGTGCTCGATTCCACTTTGGATTATGAGGGGCCAGCTTCCTCATCCTACACATCCTCCTAAGGGATTGTGAATTCAACTATAAGTCTGCCAATGCTTGCCTCTGGATATATTTCCTCGGGAGGAAAGTGAGGTTGAATTGTCTCGTTCAGTGTTCCATTTAAGCAATTTCCCAGACGCCTCAGGTCATTGAAGGACATGTCGTAGCAGCTGGTCGGTATGTATTATGGTTGGATGAGCCTATAAGTAATAGCGCAACTTCCTTGAAGTGATCAATAGGTAGTAATCGAGCTTCTCAATCTTTGGGTAATTACGTTCTCCCACCGCAAATTTCTTACTCACAAAATATACCAGTCATTGAATCTTATACTCCTCACGAACGAATGCTGAACTGATTGCATGCTATGGTACCGCCAAGTATATGAATAGGTCTCCATGATCTACTGGTTTTGACAGTATCAAAGGTTTATCCAAGTGATTTAGTAAGTTTCGGAAGGCTTCAATGCAATTCAAGGTCCATTCAAAGTTACGCTCTCCTCGCTTTATTAAGTCAAAGAAGGGTATGCACTTGTTAGTGGCCCTGGATATGAATCTTCTTAATGCCGCAACATTTCCTACTAAGATTTGCACATCTTTAATTCTTCTTGGTTCACGAATATTCCTGTGCAATCTGGTCTGGATTGATCTCGATTCCATGAGAGCTGACAATGAAACCCAAAAACTTTCTTGATGTGACGCCAAAGGAGCATTTCAAAGGGTTGAGTTTCATCTCGTAATGTCAAAGGATATTGAACATTTCTGCCAAATCTAAGACCTGATCAACCAACTGCTTGGACTTCACAAGCATGTCATCCACATATACTTCCATGGATACTCTAATATGGCTAAACGTTGGTATGTCGCTCTGGCATTTTTCAATCCGGAAGGCATCACTATATGACAGTCTAGCCCAAGATATGTGATAAAACTGGTATGCTCCTGGCCTGGCACATGCAATGGAATATGATTATATCCTAAATACGCATCCATAAATGAAACAAGTTCATGTCCAGTCGTTGAATCTACCAGTTGGTCAATCGTTGGAAGAGGATAACTGTCTTTTAAGAAGGCTTTGTTTAGATCTAAAAATCAATGCACGTTTTCCATTTTCCATTGGCCTTCTTTACGAGGACAGGGTTCGATATCTAGTCAGGATATATAGCATCTTGAATAAAGCCATTGCTTTTTGGCTTTTAAAATTCTTCCTTTAATGCTGCAGACCTCTCTGGGCCAAGCATAAGCCTTTTCTATTTACCATGGATACTCTTCGTAGAGATGTTTAGAGTGTGGCTCATAATAGATGAAGAAATCTCATACATGTCAGCATGAGCCTATGCAAATACATCCAAACTGGCTCATAGGAAGTTTGTCAATTCCCTTGTTCGAAGGGAATCTAGATGAGATCTGATTTTCAAGACCTTGGTCATGTCATCGTCGTCAATCAGAATATCCATGATTTTATCATTTGGCATTGCCCTTCTACATACCAGTTCCTCATCCTCTTTGGGATCAATATCCTCAGACTGATAATCAGGCGACTCTGGCTGGGATGTTTCCTTTACTTTCTGTGCTGACACCTACTCAGTGGGAGAGGAGGTGTGGTTTGGCTCTACATCATCTCCATGGTGGATTGCCTTCCATTTTTCTAAATAGCAAGCTACCTCCGTCACCTGGCCCCATGGACCATTCCAATCCCAGCTTCAGTTGGGAACTTTAGCAGTAGGCACAAAGGTGCGATGCAGGCTCTAAACTCTGTCAGAGTTAGTCGTCCAAAAAAGGATTATAATGGGAGTCTATGTTCATTACAATAAATGGGAGAATTCATACCCTCCTAGAGTCTGCCTCGCCAAGTTCCACCAGCAATTCAACTACTCTTACCGGTGTAGTCGTCGAACCGTTAAAATCGTGTATCCACTCAGTGCAGGGTTTTAGATATCCGGCTTCTAACTTCATTTAGTCAAAAGCTTTCTTGAACATGATATTGATGGGACTTCCATAGTCGACGAAAATCTTTCGTACCATCGCTGGGCCAATCACAGCTGATATTACCAATAATATATGCTCGGAGTTTCCACTCCCATGCTCTCTCAGTCGTAGAAAACAATGTCGTCTACCATCTTTTTTGTTGTTTAATTGGTGTGGTATACTCAGGAACACTATACTCCCCTACATCAAGATGCTTGGCTACATTGACATATTGTTCCATGGTTCTAGCACTAAAACTTGACAGGTAAGGCCCTCCGGTGATAATATTGATGATTATTCATTTTCCCTTCTACTGGGCAGTAGCTCTAGGAGCTGCTCGACCTTGGTTCGGAGCAGAAACTCCTTGCTCCTGTATCTTGAGGCAACTTTATACTCGTTAAGCTTCCCCTCTAGCAGAAGCCTTTCTATCACATCCCTAAAGTGTCAACATTCATTCGTTGAATGGACGTAAGTTTCGTGAAATAAGCTGAACTTTCCGGTTTCGCGTTCTTTTTCTATCGAATTTCTTAAGTGGAGGTTTCTTGTATTGTATCACATTATATCCAGATAAATGTTCTATAAAGTGTCATTTAACAACTTGTATTTATCAAAGGATTGAAATAGGAGTCGCTTCTTAGAATCACCTTTCTGATTTCTGTTTCTTCTGCTACCGCCTTTGCTTTAGAGGCCATCTCCTTCATTCTGATTACCGACATTAACTTCAATCTTACCGGAACTATCCTCAGTCCGTTTTATTCACAACTTCACTGGATCTCCTTTTTCAGTTTAAGTATACCCCCTCTTTTCATAGGCATATATTTTCTTTTTCATGAAAAAATTCAGTGGTTGCAGGGGGCTTTCTGACCAAGTATCTCCCAAATTCAGTATCTTTGTCTACCCCGTCTATCAACGCCATCAGAAAAGTCACGGGGTTGGGGTTTCTTACCTCGGTTATAACTATATAGAAACGGTCCAAATACCCCTTAAGGGTTTCTCCAGGAGCTTGCTTAACTACTAAGAGATCTATGACACTCTTAGACTTCTTGGCATGTAGTCGGAACTGGTTCAGAAACTTTTCACTCAAATCCTTGAAGTTAGGAACTAACCGAGGAGGTAGTCTGGTGAATCACATCATAGCGACATCCTCTAGGTATATCGGAAAAGCCTTACATATTATAACATCGGGAGCCACAGAAGCATTCATATAAAATGAGTAACGCATCGGATGCTGTCATAGATTAGTTCTTCCTGAATAACGGTTCATCATAGGAAAGTTGAATCATCTTGGGAATTGCACATCCAAGATATCATCCGTGAACGGCGTATGACTTCGATCAATACCCCAATCTTCATTGATATAACCCCTACTATCATTCATTATTTGGTGCACCATCGCTGCCACTTCCGCATTGGTCAATGCATGCTCTGGGTCAACGCTTTCAGATCTTCGAGATCCTCATGTCTCAGGAAACGTTGACCGTGTCGCCGTCAGGATAGAATTTCCTTGCCCCCTGCCGTCCCGGTCAGTCACAGGACGAGTGGGTTGGAGAAAGTGAGCTTAATTGGTCAGGGAAGTGCCTAGGTTCCTAGGAAGAACGTGAGATCCACGCATTGTCAATAGCATAGGTTCTGCTAGGCTAGGATCATTAGGAACAAGATGGATTTCCGCATTATCTCGAGAACCCAATGAACCACATCATATTTGTCGAAGATTTTCAGGCCTATCAAGATGTCTCTCAAACGTGGTGTCCATTCGTTCTCCTCGGATGAAGATGATCCTTCTGTTACCTTAACGATGAGGAGGTGGTCGTGTTCTTTATCTTTGAAGTCCATCCGTTTGTCTGGCCATTGCATTCATATCATTACAGATTACAACATTATCCCGTCTCTAAGCTTATAAGGCTGCAATGGTCTCTTCCAACTTAGAGAATAAACGCATGAGGTCGTTCAATGAACTGGGTGTCGAAGTAGGAGCTTGATTGGAGATTGTAGCACTCGACTCAGAGGTCCCTACATCGGGTCTAGTCGAATTCGACTTGGACACACTCGACTCGGGGTCATTCGACCCGAGAGCGTTTTCTGCTATTGTTTCATCTTATAGCCTATTTCGTGGCTCTTCGTTAGCCTTATTACTTTAGGAAGGTTGCTGGTTCATATCTCTTCTTGGAGCCATACTTACCAAACTAGTTGAAATCATAAAAAACGACAAAGGTGATGAAAACAAGGATTATTTCTTCGGACGTGGTGAAATGAACATTATACGAATAATTGTGAAAGATAAGAATTCAATTTTCTCAATAAAAGCACCAAAATGTTAGACTAAAAATGGCAATAACACCCAATAGACTAGATTTCGTTGAGATTAATGAAGAAAAATAAATTAGGAACGAAGAAAAGCAAGCGAATGCATGAGATTTATAGTGGTTTGGCATTAACGAGCCTACGTCCACTTTATAATCTTTATAATTGGCAAGAATTTCAAGTACAATACTTTGAATCTCTTGAACACTCGAAGTACATTTGGTTTCCTCTCAAATTTATGAAATTACACTCAAAATGGATGAAATAGAATGCGGGTCGAATGGCAGTAGTAGCAGCGATATAGAGTATTCAGAAATTCAAGTGGCCAGAAGCCTCATCTTCCTCTTCTGGTTCGAATACTTATAGAGTCAGGTAGGAGATATTGGCGAGAACCGTTTAATTGACGTGGCAATGATCCTGGATGTATGGGTCACGAATAGTAGTTAATGGGTATAGGTAATGGATCATAGGTCGTGGCAGGCATCCCACACGTTCAGGAGATCGTGGGAAGTTGTTTCAGGTGACATAGGCGTTTACATCAGATCGGGTCGAATCCCATCGGTCTGAACCAGAGGCTTCTTAAATTGTTGCTTTTACATCAGTGGGATCCGAAGTCTTGTATTCCATTCGACCCACGCATCATATTTCTGATCGACCCAACCTCCAGCTTCCAAAAGGAGCTTGATTATTGGCCTGTAATACATGCAATCACAATTGTTCAGACTTTGGGTGGCCTGGTTAGATGGCAGACCAACAATATTATATTACTAGTTACTAATAATTAATAATATTATATTATTTATTAATATTTAATAATTAATCATTAATAATATTATTTTAATCATTTATAACTCATAATAGTTAATGATTATTAATAAATAATATCTAATTACAAATTATTATATATAATCAGTACTCCAACAAGCTTAATTTTACTTTCCAGATATTGGTAGTGATATTGAGTAATTATTAATCATTAATTAGTTAAATTAATAATCAATAATAAATAAATTAATATTAAATATCTAATTAATAATTTATAAATAAATCGCTATTGAATACTGTAACAGTTATTAATTATAAAATTTTATTATAAATGTTGATTAATTGAATGATAATAATTAGATAATAATATTTGAAATTAATGTTAAAAAATTATAAAAATGATACATATTATGATACTTTAGTTATATATAAAATGGTAAACGACAACAGTTTTATCTATATAATTACAAAAAAATAGCTATATATTGATTGTACCCGAATGGATAATTATCAAACGCGAATGTGATCGTATCCGCATTTGTATTTGGTTTTTAAACATCGAATAATATTTTATTTCTTGAAGGATATGAATGTTTTTGATTAATCAACTAAAAATAACTTTAAAATCATATTTTAATTTTGAAGGTTAATTTTAATTTTTTTAATTAATTTAGCAATGATGAGAAAGTAAATTCAATTTCAATTAACATAATACAATTTAATTTTTGCTTTTGTTCTAGTTATTAAACTTCGTTATCCACAAACCTAATTTTATTTTGAATTGTGTTATTAAAACTAAATACCCTTTAATTTTATCCTAATATTTATACCCTCCTCTACATCGTATTTAAAAATTTATCTTGACGTTTCAACCTCGCTTCCTTTTTCATCGTTATTTCCATTCTCAGATGAAAATAGAATAAAACCCTACCATCTATATTAGAAACAGATAGGTTACTCTTTCATAAAATCATCTTTAAGAACTCAATTCATTTTTTTCTATGCGCTCAGGTAACTAGAAAAATTGGTTGCGACTTTGATTTCGATGTCGATTTCAAATTCAAAATTGATTTTGTTCTAGATTTCCAAATCGATTTCGATTTCTAGGTCAATTCTGACTAAATTTGGAGATCAATTCCGATTTCGAGATCTCGATTACCAAATCGTTTCGATTCGGGTTTCCAAATAGAAATTTATTTTAATATCGAAATTGATATCGAAACAAAGTTTGGTCATTACGTGGTGGAGATTGTGAAAGCTTTAGGTTGAAAGACTTTAAAAATTAAACTTAGGCATCGGAGTCAGAATCATCTGGTTTCTGGTCATCGCAATTGATGTGGTGAGTTCACTGATCAGGTTAGTATATTGTATTTTACATAGCTAACCGATTTTTTTGTTGATCGCAAACACATTTCTATTATAACAAATGAAAAAATACAGTATAATACTGGTGATTGTAGTTAGCAATCAGCTATTTCGGTTTTTATGGTGTACCGTCCATCGCCTACGACATTTAGTGTGGGTCGTCCACAATATCTAACCTAGATTATAGATAAAGAGCTAGCTAGAGAACTAGATTACTATTAAACTCCACGTAGGGAGCAATTACATGCTGAATTAATAGTAACTCATGCTTAACAAAAGAAAGAAAGTGCTGAAGGATCAGCATCACATATATCCACAGTAATAGAAAAATACTATTTGAGTTCGAAAACAAAGCAGCCGAGCTAGAGAGCTTAGCAAGTACCAAGTACATATTATAGCATGACTAGCCGTTGAAGAAACTCAATGAATAGTGAACTCAAGGACATTGCACGGTAGTAGCTGTGGATAACTTAACATGATAGAGACAATACAACAAAGTACAAGAAGTTGGAAAGCACCAAAAGGACTCACTAATCACACCGTAGAACTTTCCATCACAGGGACAAAACTAACAGTAAAGTAGAGGAGGAAGGAAAGGATAACACCGTGATAACGTGCGCCACCATGAATCAACAGTGAACTCAATGTACCTGCATACCAAACCCTGATTACCCAGTTTAGCACCTGGAATTACATGAACATGCAGCAGTAACTTCCATAACTAACTAGAGAAACTAGTTAGAGAAACAACACAATGCATGTTGGATTTCATATAAGCCTAAAGCTTTGGCACTAGCCATGAGAGCTCCAAAAAATACCATGTCTGACATTCGAGCATAAACTTCCATTCGCTAGAAGAAGTCCCGTATGAAAAGGAGTTGTGACCACTGAGCAAGCAGAAACACCTTGCATCGGTGAAAAAAGACTGTCCAAACAAGACAGTCGACTCAGCATTCCCTCCATAACATACTGATAACAAACCAGTTGTCAAAAACCATTCAAGAGGCAAGTCGGAATCAACCATCAAGAAGACATGCAAACACACCACAAATACATTCTTGCAGACTAACAACCAAACACAACAAGCCAGAAGCTCAAACTACATGAAACGATTTACACCAAGCAATGTACAAGACTTACTCAGGAGGAACAGAGATAGCGCACTACAGCATCGTTCATTGTGTCGACAACAATCAACATGAACAAACCGAGGCATAATCACAAAGACTCCAGATGAGACCACCACATACTCATGAAGAACTAAAGAAAATCAGAAACCACAAAACAAGCAAGTCGAAACCCGCAAACACATAGAGCAGATAAACTTCTGCAGATGCAAACAGGCATCAAACATATCCACAGACGACCCTTTAGCTCAAACTACATGGTCATTGCACACCAAGCAATGTAAATGTATAGATTTGCTAGGAAACCAGAGATAAAACACTACAACCAACGCTCGAGAGGGAAACACTAATAACCTGTTTATAACCACAGCCACAGAGATGCAAAGTGGGCCACCATACACTGTTAGTGGCTGATAACAGAAGCAAGGAGAGAACTTTACTTCAAAAATGTTGAGGTAGGATGAAAAGCGCTGATGCAGGGATGCTAGGGTTTAGATCGGAGAAGATGCGAAGAGAAGCTTCAAAATAAACCACGTAGGCAAAAACAGACTTAGGAAGGCTGATTTGAGAAGATCTGAAGGAGAGAGGAAGGAAGTAGAAGTGTGACAGTGGTAGTTGAGAGTGTGAAAGAAGTCGAAAGGAGGTCTGTAGCCATTAATGGTTATTTTAGAAGCTCTCGAACAAATTGATTACAAAGACAAACAACAATATCATATATGTTGTGTTGGCATTAGATTTGTTGTTTCAAACAAAAACTTTAAAAGATGTATATTTTATTTTTATTGGCACCAATTTCATGTTGAAGTTTGGTTTGTTTTTTGCTATGTGGTTGATGGGAGCAACTTAGTCGTGATCATTTGTGGTGATAATGGTTGCTGAAATTTGTACTATGGTAGCGGTTCAAGTGAATAGTTTGGAATTAGAGGTGGTGAGTTAGTGGTGCAATGGTTTGTTGTTGTTTGAATTGGAGGAGATGAATAGAGAGAGTTTGAGTCTTTTGGAGAAGATATGAAGTAGTTGTATTGATGGTAGGTGTTTAAATGGGCAGACACAAATTTTAACATGTGATTTTTTGGTTTCCATTTTGATTTTAGTTATAATATAAAATTTGGTTTATGGTGTGTTTATAACTATCACAGATGCAGACTTATAATGTGCTTCTTTACAGTTTAGATATAATGGTTGAAGAGTGGTTCAGAATTTAGATATGACGCTTTACAATTTAGATATGATGGTTGAAGAGTGGTTCAGGTGAATAGTTTGGAATTATTTCCCCTTTATGGTAATATATTTACTGAAATAACAATTCCTAGTCATGTTTTCTATCATGTTTAAAGGTAAATTGCCAGTTCCTATGCAAGTAGTGAAGACTGCTGCACCTGATATTCAATTAAAAGATAATTTTTTAGTGCAAAGTATAATTATTCCATATGGGAGCGCACATGAGGACATCACACCTGGCACTGTAATAAAACTGACTAAAGTCAATATAACTATAACTTACCCCTCTATTTAACCTTTTATTTCTTAACGGTTCTCTAAAGACAATGGAAGATGTATTGAAGAAAAGAAGTTAAGGGTTTTTCCTGTTAGTTCAGCTCAATCACTAGTGTTACAACAAGTTAATCAAGCATTGCATGAAGAAACGATATATGAATCCACTCGTGCAAAATAATCATCCTTTTTTAAAAAAAAGCACCGGCAAGTGGAATTGACATTTTCCCTCCATCTCATGTAAGTAATTAATTTAATGTATAAAATACATCAATCATATGCATTACAGAAAACATTACCGGTTATGTACGTGATGGTAGGAAATCGTTTTTACACCACTAGAATTTAATTATGCAAGTTACTTGAAATTCGCTTTATGGTTTGTCTAAGTAAATGATGTTGAAGACCTTAATTTGAAGATCAGTGATTAAGAATCAAAACTAAAAGAGGTTAGTCATTTAACTGCTTTGCGAAGACTAATTTCTATGGGCTACGTTTATGATATCTTGTTTTTACCTGGTTACATTCTTATACCATGAGATAATTTCAAGATTTGTTTCGCTATCATAAGTTGATTTTTTTCTGTTGTCTTTAAAAACTATAGCAAAATTGATCGAAGAAAAGGACACTGCGATGGAAGAAAGGGTAATAGTGAACCAGGAACTGGTAATGCGGAGGAAGAAAATGGATGCTACGGTTCAAAGCGGATTCCCTATCTTATTTGTTGTTTTCATGATGCTTATTGGTTCATGGTTCATCCATATGTTGCACCAGTGGGTAATATAGGTGAAATATTTATGATAAATGTTTGATTGATCAAGGCTTAAGGTATCAGAACTTTAGGATAAGCTGCTCATTCAAGTATAACAGTAGGTATAGAGAAACAATCCAAATTGTAGAGGAAAATAAAATTTAAATCAAATTCATATTTGCGTATTTTTTTCCAGTTTATTGTGATATTTTATTCTAATAGATACGACAGAAGACTGGACAAATTTGGAGCAGGAAGCTGATGACTAAAACTAGAGTGAGAGTGTGAGTGACTATGTACATGTATGAGTAAATGAGTACGTAGTAAGGAGGCAATGTATACGAGTGAAATGTATCGAGGAAGTGTATGTATAAGTCATTGTGTAATAGTGAGGTAACAATATATGTAATATTCGAAAGTGTAATAAATATTTATTTGAATAAATTTTTGTTACTTGTTTGAAAATAATTTTTTTGTTAAATATTTAATTCTTGTAAATATTTATACTATTTTTACTATTGGGCTTTAATTCTTGTAAATATTTATACTATTTTTACTATTGGGCTTGTTGCAAGTTTCAACTTTTTACAACAGGCATTCATTATTGTCATAGAGTCTATTGCAACGGGCAGTGCCATTGTAAAAAGGTGACATGCTTCAATGTGGCCTAATACAATGGACAGAAAATGTTGTCATAGAGTCTATTACATTGGGCAATGCCCGTTATATGATGGGACATATTACAATTTGTCCTATTACAACGGTCGCCATGCCCATTGTGAAAACCCTACTACAACGGGCATTACCCATTGTAAAAAGATTATTTTGTTGTAGTGGATACATAATGCTTTATTTCAAGTACAGATAATTATGAAAAATATAATGCCAAGTTTAAAAGAATAAACATATATCACTTTAACAATATTTTTTTAGTTATAGATGAAAATTATCTATATGTTAAGCAACTTATTTTGTTTTTCGCTAATAGTATTATTGTAAAGAAAATTTGTTAAGAATGTATATAACAAGTTTCTAATGTAATATTCCTCTATAATAAGACAACGTTTGTTAAATTTTTCGAATAAATCATATAACATTTTAAAAGAAACCAAGTGTATTTCTAGTATTTTATGGGCCATTTGACATTTTTGCATTTTAAGAAAAAATAGCTAACATAATTTCTTTTTAAGTTTACAAAGAATTTTGAAGTCCATGATGACCTAAAGGTTAAAAATCTTCCGAAACTGGCACGATGTGGTGTTGAAAGATATGGGCAATCGCCAAGACAAATTAGTTTGCAGTTAATATAATACAAAATTGAGAACATTATGTAAATTATAATATGTATATTTACTAACTCAAAATTAAATTCAAATTAATTCGGCAACTAATAACAATGTGGATTATCTATTATATTTATACAAAATATATTTTGATGATTGATGATTCACGGATCGATTCCATTTAGTCATAGTTAAAATAATCAATTTCTATTAATTTAGGAATATAATTATTGTTAAAACTTTAATATTAAAACAATATTATTATTAATAATAATAATAAGAAGATACTCATTTACCTTCGAAGAATAGCCAAATTTCACTTAACAAACTAATGTACAACTAAGAAACAACCATGCAACATTTCAAACTGACATATAGTAACTTTATGCCTTATAGTTACATCTTCATCGGTTAATTTGTAGTATATGTGGAAATTGGTAGGGGAAGTTAATATCAGCCCCTTTTTAAGGAAAAACATTAATTTTATGGGCATATATTTTCTAACAAATTATAGATGCTATAAAAGAAAATTGCATTCTTTTGAATAGTTTCAAATTTGGATAAAGTGAGAAGTGAGACGATCTTCAAAAACATAATACAATAAAGTGGAAACATAATGGTACCTTAAAACCTAAAGTCCAGATAATTTCAAATTATATCTTTCCTATAAAGCAAATTTGTACGATTTAAGTTCATAAATGTTATATCAAAATGATTTTGCATTAAGATAATAAAAAGAAATAAATAATTATATGAAATTTAGCTTTATTTACATATTGCTAATTATTCTAATGTTTTGCATACTAATAAGTGTAAGAATGGGTTCAACTTGAAAATAAAAATATTTTTGGTGTATATAACTAACGGTGAAAGAACTAGGGTATTTACTCTTTTAAATTTGAATTCAAACAAATTAATGGTCTTAATTAAGAAAATTAGTATCCATTAATATGATAATTAAAGGTAATTATAATCATTCAACGACTCTTCAATTGCGGCCAATTCCTAAGCTCTCTTGTGATTGTTTCTTTTCTTGTCTTTGCTGCTATTTTCTCTGTGTTCTTTATTCTACTTTCGGAGCTTGTTCCGATTGTGTTTCTCTCTCTCCTCTTTGGGGAAGCTTCGCTCTCTTCTTTCCCCAAATTTCAGGTTGTTAGGGCTACGGATCTAGCTATTGGCATTGGAGTTTTTGAGGTTTTGGTTTCAATTTTAAGGTTTTGTCCCGATTTGAACTTATTTTTGGTAGGGATTATGGCTGTGTCATTGGGGCTGCGATTGTTCTGGTTATCAGAGTTTCTTTGATGGGTTATTCTTGGTTCGTTGGTGTCTTTTAAGGAATTCATTTATCTAAAGAGGAATTGGGCCCGGAGGATTCAGCCTAACCTTCATCTGTAGCCAAAGAGGAATTCATTTGGCGAGGCAATGGAGGTAATTTTATGGGGCTTTGATGGGGCTGTGTTACTGGGTCCCCAACGCTTTGTTATTGATGATCTTGTAACGTCCCGTATTTTTAATGGTTTAATAATTAATTTAATTATTTGAATATTTATTAGGTAATTTAAAATGACTTGAATTAAATAATATTTATATTTAATTGATAAATAATGGAATAATAAATTATAAATTCCGTAATAGCCGGAAATAGTAGAATTCACGATATTGTGTGAATTGGATTATTTATAGGATTTCATTCGGTTTACAATTGAATTATAATAACGAAATTATTTATAATAACGAATTTGAACATATAATTTTAATATAATTTAAAACGGGCTCGTAACGTCCCAGTAGTTAGTAATATTGAGTTTTGAACTTCAATTAAATATACAGAATCCGTTTTAAGTCAGATTTCTTTGAAATAAGAAACGCTCGAATATAGTGAACTATATTTTTCTATTAGAAGAGAAAAATCGAGATTCCATCTTATAAATTGTGAGTTATGTCCAAATCAATTTTTCAGAAAGTCGCTATGGAATTCGTTTATAAATTATAATGATTTATTCATATTATAAAAGGGTTTTTACATAAAATAATTATCTATTTAACCCGAATTTTTGAAATTTCGAGTTATAAATCTCGATATGTTTATTTTGGAGCTAGATGATATTCTATGTGAATATATACAATTATATTGAATTATTTTTATTTAATTTAATTATTTCTAAATATACTAATATTTTATTGGTTTATTTAGAATTTAGAAAATAGCCATTTTTGCAAACGACCTCCGTTTCTGAAAAAAATTATTTTTGTCGGATCCGGAATATTAAATTATTGTTAAATTTCAAATTTCATGATTTTTGGAGTTAGTATGTGACCGTATGCAATTTTAACGTGAAAACTGTCAATAATTTGACTTTAAAAATACACTGTGTGAGCAAAAAGACTCGGAATTGGACGAAACAAGTTTAGTTGGGTCCGTAATGTCGAGTATAGGCGTGTGTTTGTATGTCCAATTTCATTGAAGTAGGATATCGTGTGTGACTACACAAATATTTAATTGATGAATACAAACAACGATGGACTAAAAATCAATAAAATAACTGAATATAAAAATATATAAATCTACTATAAATAAACCACATTCCTCTCTAACCCTAAAAATAATTTCCCGTGGTCAATCTGTTTTCATGCCGTCAGTGTTCCTTCTCCATAGCAAAAACCGTGCGTTATAAAAATCCCAAAAAATTGTATAAGTTCCCTAAAATTATGGTATGTGTACACTTGTAATCCTATCAACATAATCTTCAACACTGTTTCATTTGTTTGTGGT
This sequence comes from Allium sativum, assembly GCA_030737875.1. NCBI lineage: Eukaryota > Viridiplantae > Streptophyta > Magnoliopsida > Asparagales > Amaryllidaceae > Allium > Allium sativum. The sequence goes on from CM060926.1 coordinate 696,537,775, forward strand.
TCGACACAATTTTTGAAAATCGAAAACAAAGAGCAGTGGCTAGGGTTAAGCTTTGCTGGAAATCAAAGCATCACTTTGAGAAACTGATATTATATTCGGATTTAGGAAGGAGTATAATTGCTGTTTTGGGATTTTTGTGGAAATCGACACCATTTTTGTTCGATACTTTACTGCATATCGAAGTTCAGGGATGTCGACGCAAGGTAGGAGGTGATGTCGAGTTGGAGACAATTATGTGGAGGTTAGAGATGATTCAAAGAGCTGGTTGTTGGTGATTTTTAATGAATTATTTATGAAGAGGCGAAGGAGCAAATTAAGAGTGGAAGTCTGCGTGAATGGTGGAGCAGCATGGTGCATGAGCCTTTGAGCTGCAATGAGGGTGATGACATTGGTTGAGCGTTGGTTGAGTAAAGCTCGGATAGGAGATGGTGATGGTGGATTTAGTTTGAATTTAAGTGGCGTGTAGAGGGAGAGATTGGTGAAGAAAGTTTTGGCGATGGTGTAACGTTTAAGGTTTGAAATAGAGGGAGCGCTGAAAGAAGAAAGTGATGAGCGGGGGTTTAAATTATAAAACATGGGATTAAGCCAATTAAATGGTAATTAAAGAATGTCTAATTATTTAGTATTGACTCTTAAATATATAAAAAACTTGTAATGCTAATATCTTTTGTGTCCGTTATCAGCAATTAATGAAAAATGATTTGTTGGGATCACATAGACGTCGGCTTGAGACAACCCCAAACCCCGTACTGACGGAGACAAGGGTAATCTTTGGAATATAACACAGAAACAGATAATGGCAGAACAGAATTAAATAAATACACCAGATAATGAACAATAGAATATACTGGATAAAAGTAATCATCAGAGTTACACAGTATACAGGATCATACTTAGTACAAATACAGTTCAGCTATACATAAATGTCTACAGCGGAAACAAACAAAATATGTACAATAGGAGCTGAACAGCATAAAAGAGATAAATGATAGAATCCATCTTCAGTTCCAGCTATCCAGAAAGAACCAGCTAAACCTGAATACAAGGCTGCCTGTATAGAAAAAGGGGCACCCGAGTTTGAAAGTGAAACAAACTACGAGTCAGTCATGGGACTGGTATGAGAAATCTACTCAACACATTTAAAATATGGCTAATCACAGGACCACGCCACTTTCATGGAACGGGTTTACTCCATTGGATTGCCAGTGCTTTAAAACAAATCATTCTTTTAAACATCGCAATTCTTTTTATAAAAATGAAGCCATTATAAGACTCAGTTCCCATCACACAATGCAACGCAAACCGGAGGATAAAGTTTTTACCTTATAACGACCAAAATATGCTTGATACGAATAAAACAAAGGCATTTATATTATTGCTAGTGTTTATATGTTTTGAAAACAATTTCAAATCATAACTATCAATCATAGACGACATTAATGCCCCATACCACTATGTCGTCATATGTAGGTATACAATCAAAACCGCACAGTCACGTATTTGGAAATTGGATTTCCGTCCTGAACCAAGGCAAAAGATAGTCCTTACCGAATTCGAGACTGTCTAGCCCGAGTCTCAGGTACAGCCGCAACCGTACCTTGGATCGTCAGGGCCGGTCCACACGGAGTGGATTATAATGCCCGAACAATGCGTTTCTCCGTCCTTTGGGGCGTAAATGAGCCAACGAATGACTCCATCGGACCCGGATCGTCCGATCAAACCGAGGCGCCTCGCAACAGCAACAACCACACAGGTGAAAAGTATATAAATGTCAGGGCTGGTAGGTCACTGACACCACCCTAGCTAGAAAGAAAACGCACGTCCCCCCTGAGGTCCTGCTCCCGTTTCTGGTTCATACCGGGGTGTGAGGCTCGCGATTCACGTTATACACAAAGCTACGCCACACAGGCGATGCTTTGATCATCACCACAAGACTTTGCTTTTCAACAGAAGCCCTGATCATTTGCCACTTAGGCATGTCACACTAGCAATTCTTGCCATGCGACTGATGTCCATCGATATACAACCTCTGAGCTCGTGCGTTTCAAAGAAGGGCGTTAAGCAAAAGAATAAATTCTCCGTCGCCAAACAGATGTATATTTGATAGAGATCAATCAACACAGAATAAAATCCAATGTCAGACACACAGTCCATTTACAAGTCCGTTCTGGGTCTGAACGAAACCGGAGGCACTAAATACCTCGCAAACCCATCGATCACCACGTACGTCTGGACGATCACCACTCATTATCCATATTTCGGGATGCCTCCCAATCAGGACCTCGGTTACCATCCAAACGAGGTGAAGATCTCTGGTCTTCGACCACTGTCTTCATCTTCGACTTTCAATCGTCGGTCAATTATTTGAAATGAGAATTAACTCGGCTGTGACGGCCCGCCCCGCACCAACCGACATTTACTCCAATTGTGCGCTGTACACATGTCCAATTGGCATGGGACGGTCGCCAAAGAAGAGAAAGAAAGAAGATGAACCAAATAAAGAACCTGTAATATGTCTCACAGCGCATGGGATAAAATATAATAACCAACATATACTTGACATAAAACAGATGAGACAGTGCATAAGATGAAAACTTGAACTAACATCATCAGAGTAGCGGAAATATCAAATACAGCTTATTACAACTTCAAAATACTGTCTCCAAGATAAACAAAATAGGTATGCTACTAATGCCCAAAGTAGATACCAATCACGACAAAGGGAGAATAACTATATATCATACGTGGAGCCTCCTGCTCGTCTTCAGTCCATCTACCAAGCGCACTACCAGCTATCCCTATCTCTAGTCTGCTCGTGTGAGCACCCAGAGTAATAAGAAGAAACATAAAACTCTGGGTCAGACATCAGTCTGGTATGAGTGGTAGCAAGCATAAACAGAATAATAACAGGTATACTAAGTCATACCTGAACCTGGACCTGCAATCAAAGAGTTAGTACTACACGGTACAATACTCTAAGATGTCACTAACATATGGTGTGTAAATATACGGGGGTGGGGATGTGTATGTCAAACAATCAAGCATAGCAACCATCCTCACATCTCTCACTCAGTGCGTAAAGCATACGACATCCACTTCTTCGATCACTAGAGCACTTTACTAAAACGACAGAACTCGACTTTGTACGACTATGTACATTCCTACTACCACCAACGCCATACCTATGGGATCACGTTCAACGTTTCCATGACCCCACTCCATTGGTAGGTAGCTCCCTAGTCGCACCATATCCAAAGCCCGAGTTTGTCTCTCTATCTCCAACACCTAGTGATCCAAAGTCATAGACATCGACAACTCCTTAGCACACGTCCCGCAGCAAAGTCCAATCATGAAGTGAACTTATTACCAACGCTAAGCACAAATCCATTGGTAAGTGGTTCTAACTTCCTTTTGTACTACCTTTGCATCTCGGGTTATTGGTCAATACTGGTCGGTTCGGTTCTTCCTTCTTTGCTCTTGGATTCGGTTCGGATCCATGCTCATTCATCGTCATCGGTTCGGGTCGGTTATCCTAAGCTACGCCAGTTCGGGTCGAAATCCTTCAGGTTGCCCCAGTGTACATCTGGTCGGGTCGAGTCCTTCAAGCGGGTCGGGTCGAGCGTCTACTCCGGGTCGGGTCGAGTTGCTTCACCCTTCTATTCTTCGCTCCAGCTTTGGTTACCTTATCTGGTTCCGTCCCCCTATGCCAATCCGATCCGATCCTATTTCCTATATTCCGGTCCGTTGCTTCCCTCCGATCCGATCCCAATTCCTGTTGCCCTGTTCTGTTCCGTCCCCTATTCTAATCCGATCCGGTCCCTTAGTCCTACCCCGATCCGTTCACCTTGCCTTCAGCCGATCCGATCCAGTTCCACACACATGGCCTTCCTTTTTGCCAAATGCTTCGCACCGATCTCCGGTTCGGTTCGGAGTCTTTGCCCAATCGCCATTTCCGATCCGAGCCCCTCCTCCGATCCGATCCGAAAACCTGCAGTTTTCCTGAGACTTTCCAACAAGTGTTTATACGTCCCTCGACGACGTTTTCAACCATTATAACTATTGAAATCAATCACAAAGCATGCCAAAGAGTCATAACAACACATACAAGTGACCTCAAACACCAAAACAACCATATGATATGATAAAATGGATCAAACATAGCCAAAACCCCATGTTTTCCCTTAATCCCTCTTAATCATGTTTAAGCATATGATTAGCAAAACTTATCCAAATTAACCCAAACTCATATCAGAGGTCTAAAACATTATTTATGATTTTATAAACATTTTTCCAGAATTTATTTTCGTCTAAAAACACTAATTAGCACTAATCACCCCCAAATAACCCCAATTAGTGCATAAAGCAAGCTAATCACTCACCTTAGCCACAAAACAAACTAAGATCTGAAATAATTCTCTGATTTGATGCGAATCCCAATGCTAACAGCAGCTCCAAGGTTGATTAGGTGAAGATCTTCTTTGATTTGATCTTACTAATCTCTTTTTCTTCAAGTTGGAGTGGTTTGGAGGTGATTTGGAGACTTTAGAGAGTGGAGGCCATTATTAGGTTTCTTGGGGACTAAGTGGAGGCTAGAAAACTGAAATGGGATCAAATCCTAGGCCAACTCAGCCCTCTCCTAACCCTAATCCCGAAATGGGTCATGGACCCAAATCCTTAACTACCCGGTTTGGCCCAATATGCAGTTTTTCACCTTGCAAACCTTGTTTCAGCCCTACAGCCCAAACGGTAAGTCCGTTTGGCTATTATGACCACTCTACGGAAAGAGAAACCATCAAACGAGTCTAATGGAAGTGGTTTCAGGTCAAAATTCCTTCCCTATCAAAAGTTATGGCCAAAACAGTACTGACTAGGGGCAAAATGGTCATTTAAAAATCGACAAAAATCATGAACAGGGGAAATGACTCTAATAACTGTTTCCCAAAGTTACATGACCATACAACTTCACTCGGGAAAGAAATAAATATTCTACAATCCTATGATGTGTAGAACACGGGTCGTTACACTCTCCCCCCCTTAAGAAATTTCGCCCCCGAAATTCCCTAATCAAAACACACACAAGGGTCCCGCATGCCTATCAATCATAAAACAACCATCAAACAAGCAAAACAAGTCTATCCTAGCATGCGGAATAACTAAATCGCAAAGTAAATCTTACCAGGCAAAGAGTTCTGGATAAGCCTTTCTAATGCTCTCCTCTGTCTCCCAAGCACAATCATTTTCGTCCTCGCCCCACTGAACTTTGACTAGCTTCACCGACTTTCTTCGAAGTTGCTTCGTATCATGCCCCACAATACGAATCGGCTTGCGGTTCTCAACCGCCTCAGGTTCTACTTCGAAGTCCTCTAACTGATCAGGTGAAATAATCACATTTGAGTCGTGAACGAACTTCCTTAGTTGGGAAACATGAAACACATTGTGAACTCCTGCCATTTTCTCTGGTAAGCCAACTCTATACGCCAAATCCCCGACTTCCTCAAGAACTTGGAAAGGACCCACAAATCTTGGTGCCAACTTGCCTCTCCTGCCAAATCGTATCACGCTTTTCAACGGAGAGATCTTGACAAACACCAAGTCACCAACGGAGAATTTCAAGTCTCTTCTCCTCTTATCAGCATAGCTTTTCTGCCTATCCTGAGCAGCTTTCATTCGTTGCTGAATGATCTTGATCTTATCGGAAGTTTCTCTCACCACATCTGGTCCAAGCACAAACTTCTCGCCAGTCTCTATCCAACATGATGGTGAGTTGCACGGTCTTCCGTACAAAGCTTCATATGGAGCCATACCGATACTGGATTGGTAGCTATTATTATATGCAAACTCCACTAGATGCAAATGGTCATCCCATGCTCCACCGAAATCCAATATACAAGCCCTCAAGAGATCTTCCAATATCCGATTCACCCTCTCCGTCTGACCGTCGGTTTGAGGATGATATGCGGTACTGAGATGTAATTCTAATCCTAAAGCCTCTTGTAAGCTCTTCCAAAATCCACTAGTAAACAACGGATCTCGGTCACTCACAATGCCTTTGGGTACTCCATGAAATCTCACTACCCACTTCATATATAGTTCTGCTAACTTAGCTGCAGTTCTGTTCGACTTAACTGGTATAAATCTTGCACTCTTGGTCAGTCGATCCACAATTACCCAAATGCTATCATGTCCCGATCTAGTCCTCGGTAAACCATCGATGAAATCCATCGAAACTTGTTCCCATTTCCATTCGGGAATTTCTAATGGTTGCATCAACCCACTAGGCTTCTTTTGCTCGGCTTTAACTAGCTGGCAATTCATGCATTTGGATATAAACTTCCCAACGTCTCTTTTCATCCCTTCCCAGTAGTAAGTCTGTCTCATGTCTCGATACATCTTATTACCACCGGGATGTATAGTCAGTTTTGAGTGATGACATTCTCTAAGCACTTCATCTCTCAAACCATTTACGTTGGGCACAACTAGTCTTCCATTCTTCCGAAGCCATCCATCTCGATCAAGCCCATACACATTCATCTCCTCTTCGATACCCATCTCTAACTTGGAGATGATTTCTAATAGGTTAGGATCGTTCCTCTGGCTAGAACCAATCCGCTCTATCAGAGTGGGTTTGATCGTCAAGCTAGCTAGCATAACTGGATCCAATTCGCACCTTGGTCTGAAATCAAACCCCGCGATATACTCCAGCTGCTTCCATTCAAGAAACATTGCCCCTAAGCTGGCATGTCTCCTACTCAAGGCATCGGCTACCGCATTACCCTTCCCAGGTGTATACGCGATATCAAAATCATACGAAGCCAAGAACTCTAACCATCTCTGCTGACGGAGATTCAGATCTTTCTGAGAGAAGAGATACTTTAACGATTTATGATCGGTAAACAGCTCAAATCTTTCTCCCAAGAGGTAATGTCTCCACATCTTCAGCGCAAATACAATCGCTGCCAATTCCAAATCATGGGTAGGATACTTCTTCTCATGCGGCTTTAGCTGTCGACTAGCATAAGCTACAACCCTACCTCCTTGCATCAATACCGCACCCAGTCCGGTACCACAAGCATCCGTGTATACCGTCATCTCTTCATTTCCCTTAGGAATGACCAACACTGGCGCACGCGTCAACTTTTCCTTTAGACTCTTGAATGCTTTTTCACACCCTCCGTCCCAAACGAAGGCTTGATTCTTCTTAGTCAACTGAGTCAACGGTGCCGCTGTCTTGGAGAAGTCTTTGATAAACTTACGATAATATCCAGCTAACCCCAAGAAACTTCTTACGTCTGTTGCATTCTTGGGCGTAGACCAATCTTGTACCGTAGCCACCTTTGCAGGGTCCACGGCAACACCATTCTCTGAAACAACATGGCCCAAGAATCTCACTTCCCTCCTCCAGAAGTGGCACTTAGAAAATTTCGCTTTCAGTTGGTGTCTTCTCAACACCTCCAACACAATTCTCAAATGTTCCTTGTGTTCCTCTTCTATCCTCGAGTAAACAAGGATATCGTCTACGAACACAAGAACAAACTTATTCAATTGGTCTCTGAATACTCTATTCATAAGATCCACGAAGTATGCTGGTGCGTTGGTCAACCCGAATGGCATGACCAACCACTCATAAAACCCAGACGGCGTCCTAAATGCCGTTTTAGCTATACTATCAGCTGCTACACGGAGCTGATGAAATCCTGTCGCGAGGTCCAACTGGGAGAACACTCTCGCTCCTTCCAGTTGATCAAACAAATCATCTATTCATGGTAGAGGATACTTATTCTTCCTCGTCACCTTATTTAACTCGCGATAGTCCACACACAATCGAAGGGAACCATCTGCCTTAGTAGCAAACACAACTGGTGCTCCCCACTCGGAAACACTTCTTCTAATAAATCCCTTCTTCAAAAGGTCACTAACTTGCACCTCGAGCTCTCGCTGTTCTCGTGGTGCCATACGACGAAGTGGCATCACTATAGGTCTGGCATCTTTCACTAAATCAATACGAAACTCAATCTCTCGGTGTGGTGGAAGTCCGGTCACTTCCTCGAAGATGTCCGGGTACTGGCCAACCACGGGCAAACCTGATAACTCATCATGCGGAATGTCGAGGGAATTTACAAAACTAGCCATTACCCCATCACAGGGTAGATTACCAAACACTACCCTCCGCCCATCATCCGCCCTAACTGTCACCAAAAAGCCCTCACAGTCTACCACCACCCCATATCTTTGGAGCCAATCGACTCCCAAAATAATGCCATACCCAGTAAAGCCCAAAACAAAGCAATCACAAACAAACATACATCCATGACTCGATAAGACCACATTACGGCAGATCATACTGAGGTTTGTTGAACCACCAATCGGGTTTGTCACAGCTAATGGTCTATCGACTAACTCGGGTTCCAATCCCAACCTATCTACCAGGTCACTAGATATGAAGGAATGGGAAGCCCCGGTATCGAACAAAACTCTAACAGGAAGATCATAAATGGAAAGCATACCTTGAATGACGACTCCCTTTCCTTTCTCCGCCGCAGTTGGGGCATTCGACGAAGAAGGAACAGCATTGATGGCATATGCTTTCACAATCTTATTCTCCTTCAGAGGTTGCGGGCACTTATCCTTAAAATGTCCCTCCTGACCACAGTTAAAGCACTTCTTTCCCACTGTCTTGGCCCTACATTCCCTTGCATAATGGCCCTTCTTTCCACATTTGAAGCACTCGACTTCTTTCCTGCTTTTCTTCTGGCCATCCTTAGCTTGGTTCTGCTTCCTCTTATTCTGAGAGTTATTCTTGCCTCCACCGCTTGCTTGCGGCTTTGGCTCTTCAGCAGATGCAGCAACAACCCCAGTCTTCGGCTTAGGGTAAAGACTTTCTGACCTCAAAGCTTTTCCCACGATCGACTCAAACGTCTCATCGATGTGATTAATCAGCCTCTCCCCTAAGTATTCATCCAAGCCAGTGATGAACTTCTCATTTTTCTTTTCGGGAGTATCGATTAGAGATAACCCATACTTCGACAAAGTGTCGAACTCAGCAACATAATCCGATACTGCCCTTCCATTCTGCTTAAGCTCCAAGAACTTCCTAAACAATTCCGACTTCTGGGCAGCTGGGATATACTTGTCGCTAAAGCGAGCTTTAAACTGATCCCAAGTAACTTGATCTTCTGGTGTGGCTGCCCTAATAGCATTCCACCAATTCATCGCTCGTCCTTGCAGCTGACGAGACGCTAGCCTTCTCTTCATCGCATCCTCGATACCCAAGTCATCGAAGATTCGATCACAGCTATCCAACCAATCCTGAACATCCGTGGCCGACTCTGTTCCGTGAAACGGCTTTCCACCAAGATTAGTGTAATCCTTGCTCAGCTTGGCGAAATCGGCCCTAGGCGCTTGCACCGCTGCACCTCCAGCGTTGGCAACATTAGGAGCCTCCCTCTGAATATCCACAAGCATCTCTCTCATGAGGTTGGTAAACATAGCCCTCATGTCAGGGGGATTCCCATTATTGGCCCCTCTGCCAGCACCTCTTCCTCGGCTCATCGTCAAATCTGTTAAAGAGAAAACGATTAACCATCTCCATAGTGGTGCCAGTGCAGTGCAATGCGACTTCATTCTTAAACATACTAATACTATATATAGATATAGCTTTTGAAAACCAAAATAATCACAAATACGCGCTCTCATATACGTACTATCTCTCCCTAGTGTCTTTCCCTAGGTGAATTACGCAACCTAGAGCTCTGATACCAAATGTGACGGCCCGCCCCGCACCAACCGACATTTACTCCAATTGTGCGCTGTACACATGTCCAATTGGCATGGGACGGTCGCCAAAGAAGAGAAAGAAAGAAGATGAACCAAATAAAGAACCTGTAATATGTCTCACAGCGCATGGGATAAAATATAATAACCAACATATACTTGACATAAAACAGATGAGACAGTGCATAAGCTGAAAACTTGAACTAACATCATCAGAGTAGCGGAAATATTAAATACAGCTTATTACAACTTCAAAATACTGTCTCCAAGATAAACAAAATAGGTATGCTACTAATGCCCAAAGTAGATACCAATCACGACACAGGGAGAATAACTATATATCATACGTGGAGCCTCCTGCTCGTCTTCAGTCCATCTACCAAGCGCACTACCAGCTATCCCTGTCTCTAGTCTGCTCGTGTGAGCACCCAGAGTAATAAGAAGAAACATAAAACTCTGGGTCAGACATCAGTCTGGTATGAGTGGTAGCAAGCATAAACAGAATAATAACAGGTATACTAAGTCATACCTGAACCTGCAATCAAAGAGTTAGTACTACACGGTACAATACTCTAAGATGTCACTAACATATGGTGTGTAAATATACGGGGGTGGGGATGTGTATGTCAAACAATCAAGCATAGCAACCATCCTCACATCTCTCACTCAGTGCGTAAAGCATACGACATCCACTTCTTCGATCACTAGAGCACTTTACTAAAACGACAGAACTCGACTTTGTACGACTATGTACATTCCTACTACCACCAACGCCATACCTATGGGATCACGTTCAACGTTTCCATGACCCCACTCCATTGGTAGGTAGCTCCCTAGTCGCACCATATCCAAAGCCCGATTTTGTCTCTCTATCTCCAACACCTAGTGATCCAAAGTCATAGACATCGACAACTCCTTAGCACACGTCCCGCAGCAAAGTCCAATCATGAAGTGAACTTATTACCAACGCTAAGCACAAATCCATTGGTAAGTGGTTCTAACTTCCTTTTGTACTACCTTTGCATCTCGGGTTATTGGTCAATACTGGTCGGTTCGGTTCTTCCTTCTTTGCTCTTGGATTCGGTTCGGATCCATGCTCATTCATCGTCATCGGTTCGGGTCGGTTATCCTAAGCTACGCCAGTTCGGGTCGAAATCCTTCAGGTTGACCCAGTGTACATCTGGTCGGGTCGAGTCCTTCAAGCGGGTCGGGTTGAGCGTCTACTCCGGGTCGGGTCGAGTTGCTTCACCCTTCTATTCTTCACTCCAGCTTTGGTTACCTTATCTGGTTCCGTCCCCCTATGCCAATCCGATCCGATCCTATTTCCTATATTCCGGTCCGTTGCTTCCCTCCGATCCGATCCCAATTCCTGTTGCCCTGTTCTGTTCCGTCCCCTATTCTAATCCGATCCGGTCCCTTAGTCCTACCCCGATCCGTTCACCTTGCCTTCAGCCGATCCGATTCAGTTCCACACACATGGCCTTCCTTTTTGCCAAATGCTTCGCACCGATCTCCGGTTCGGTTCGGAGTCTTTGCCCAATCGCCATTTCCGATCCGAGCCCCTCCTCCGATCCGACCGAAAACCTGCAGTTTTCCTGAGACTTTCCAACAAATGTTTATACGTCCCTCGACGACGTTTTCGACCATTCTAACTATTGAAATCAATCACAAAGCATGCCAAAGAGTCATAACAACACATACAAGTGACCTCAAACACCAAAACAACCATATGATATGATAAAATGGATCAAACATAGCCAAAACCCCATGTTTTCCCTTAATCCCTCTTAATCATGTTTAAGCATATGATTAGCAAAACTTATCCAAATTAACCCAAACTCATATCAGAGGTCTAAAACATTATTTATGATTTTATAAACATTTTTCCAGAATTTATTTTCGTCTAAAAACACTAATTAGCACTAATCACCCCAAATAACCCCAATTAGTGCATAAAGCAAGCTAATCACTCACCTTAGCCACAAAACAAACTAAGATCTGAAATAATTCTCTGATTTGATGCGAATCCCAATGCTAACAGCAGCTCCAAGGTTGATTAGGTGAAGATCTTCTTTGATTTGATCTTGCTAATCTCTTTTTCTTCAAGTTGGAGTGGTTTGGAGGTGATTTGGAGACTTTAGAGAGTGGAGGCCATTATTAGGTTTCTTGGGGACTAAGTGGAGGCTAGAAAACTGAAATGGGATCAAATCCTAGGCCAACTCAGCCCTCTCCTAACCCTAATCCCGAAATGGGTCATGGGCCCAAATCCTTAACTACCCGGTTTGGCCCAATATGCAGTTTTTCACCTTGCAAACCTTGTTTCAGCCCTACAGCCCAAACGGTAAGTCCGTTTGGCTATTATGACCACTCTACGGAAAGAGAAACCATCAAACGAGTCTAATGGAAGTGGTTTCAGGTCAAAATTCCTTCCCTATCAAAAGTTATGGCCAAAACAGTACTGACTAGGGGCAAAATGGTCATTTAAAAATCGACAAAAATCATGAACAGGGGAAATGACTCTAATAACTATTTCCCAAAGTTACATGACCATACAACTTCACTCGGGAAAGAAATAAATATTCTACAATCCTATGATGTGTAGAACACGGGTCGTTACATCGGCCTTTTCAAACAATTCACGTATATTTAGAATTTCAAATCAATTTATTTCAATGGTTAAATCATTCGACAACACCAATTTTGTACTTTAATGTAATTTTCACACCAAACACATTCAACCATCAAATACCACATAAATCGAGCAAATTCAGTTTATTTCCATTCCATATCGTTTATGATATTTTATAACGATTTATCTCTATTTTTATTTATTTTAAAATAGCCAATTTATTCAAAACGACGCTTCGGGCCATAACGCAGCCGTGGCGCTGTTTTTCTTCAGATTTGATTTACACATATCTAAAAATCTAACCGTTGGATCTTCACACAATTTACATCATTAGAAAGGTCTTTTCAAAATGAATCCAATGGTTCCAGTTTCGGGAAAATCCGACGGTCGGATCTCCCGGTACAGTCGTTTGAAGTTTCGATTTCAAAATACGAACTACAGCGTCGTTATTCGATTAAATATAATTATATTTATATATATATAAATATAATCGATTCTGGCGCTGTTTTTCTTCAGATTTGAATTAAACATTCCCGACAATCCAACCGTTGGATTTTTACAAAGTTGGTGCCGTTGGAAAGATTTTTCCAAAGCGAACCCAGCGGTTGCGATCTCAGGAAAATCCGATGGTCGGATCTCCCGGTATAATCGTTTGAAATCACGGTTTCAAAATGCGAACTGCACGGCCACGTTTCGTTTTAATTTTATTTATATTTATATAATTATATAAATATAGTTCATTCAAAAATTCCTATATTGTTTCCACTTCTAATATTTCACTAACGCCTTTAAATTTTGGAAAATTTCGCCATAACCTCCTTTGTACGGGAGGGGCTGGGAAAATTCCCAAATAGCCACACGGGCGTCTCATGTCAAAAAGATAAAGCCAAGCGGCTAGCCAACAGGCTCATAAAATCATCACCCAAACAAAACAGTAAATGTGTACCTATTTGTCGGGCACAAAATTTTATTCCTCTTCTCTAGCCCCTTTGCTATAACCTGTTCAAATAAATATGCGTGTACAGATATACAGTTCTTATCACTTACCATTTTCCATTCAACTTCATATTTGATTCCATTTGGTTTAAAAAACACCATTCATTCTAATGTTGCATGCATAGGCAAAAATCATATCATTAGCTAATTAATGAATATTTCAACTCATGCGTATTTATTTGAACGAGTGGCTATTTTTAACACTTCACATTTCAACAATTCAGGTATATAATTAGAACGTGATTTTTATTGTAAAACAATTCATTTCAAAACACTATTATTTTATATAGTTTATATAGGTGATAAAAATAGGATTTTTATTGTAAAACAATTTATTTCAAAACAAGGTCATTTTACATAGCTCATATAGGTGATAAAAAGGTAATTTTTATTATAAAACAATTTATTTCAAAATGTGAATACCATTCAACACATGAATTTCAATTCAACGAATGAATATCGATTCAACACATGAAGGTTTTCTATAGTTTCTATATATAGATAAAAATGTGATTTTTATATTTAAAACACGAATACCATTCAACACATGAATTTCTAATCAACGAATGAATATCGATTCAACACATGAAGGTTTTCTATAGTTACTATATATAGATAAAAATGTGATTTTTATATTTAAAACACGAATACCATTCAACACATGAATTTCTCATCAACGAATGAATATCGATTCAACACATGAAGGTTTTCTATTCAACGAATAAATATAGTTTCAGAAAATGAAAATAATTCAAACACATGAATATTATTCAAAATTTCGGCAGCATAACGGCAGGGTAGTTAAAACCGGGACCGTCCCTAGTACGGCTCCTCGCTCTACCTTAAAACCTCGTGGTTTTTGACAATGGGAATCATGCATCTAGTTCGCACGCAGGCGGCATGTATATATTTATTTCATTTCCACAAACTAATCCTACGTGGTTTCAACCAAATATTTCTCTACCACAATCAATCAATATCAACCACAAACAATCCCAAACAACCATTCGCTATCAATCAATTTTCACACCAATCACAACCAATAAATATCGTCCATGGTTTGTGGACGAGGGGCGTATATATATATATATATATATATATATAGCAATTTACTTCTATTTCAACACATATATAATTTTTACAATGCATATATAACTTATACATCGAACGTACAACTTATACAACGCTTATACAAGAGGTGTACAACGCTTATATAACTCATACATCGACTATATAATTTATACATCGTCGTTTTCCATATCGTTTATAAATTAGAAATCTCACATTGGGTTCCACTCCACCAAAAATATCAGAAGGCTCAGAAAAATATGCGGTCTCTTCTAAAATGTAGAAGACGTCCCCACGGTCACGATGTTTCCTGTTTCATCGAATTTCGTTAACGTACGAAAAAGATATGATTTTTCGAAGTTTGCAACGGTTTTAAACTGTTAAAATCAGTTTTTATTTAAACAGCCGTTACCTTTCTGAAATCTTCAAAACTAGGTTTGAAGTTTTCGTGCAATCCGTGAATCGATAGCTCGATCGGGCTACGCCGTGTCGAAGAGGGAGGAGAGGCGCTCAGGCGCCGGGGGGGGGGGGGGGGGGGGAGATGGCCAGTTCGGCGCTGGAAGGAAGCGGCGGCGGCGGTTGGAAGCTCGGAACTTTCGAGCTCGATATCTCTTTGAATGATGCACGAAAAAATACAAACTATATATGGATTTGAAGATCTTCTTGAGCTCTTCAAAATCTTCAACTGGAGGAGGGGCTAATTTTGCCTGGTTTGGTCAGAAATTGGATAGGAACGGCGAGGAGGGTTTTCGCCGTCGATCGACTATTACGGGGAGAGAGAAAAAGGATTTTTCTATTTTTTTTATTTAAATTCTGATTGGTTGGTGGATTTTATAAGGGGTTTTCTGACGCGACCACCAATCCAAACCCAACGACTGTCGTCCCTAGCGTTTTACCCCCATTCCGAACACAATGGGATATGTTTCGAAGGCCCATTCGAATGTTTCAGTCGGTTTTCCTTCAATTTAAAATATAAAACATTCAATATTTAATTTTAACGTACATTTCAATTTGCCAGGGCCACAAACTGATTCGAAAAATTCCAGAAAAATAAATCTAGCTATGTTTTGACGATACGGTCCCAACAAAACTAGTTTCATCGAATTCTGAGACTGTTTGCAAAAAGGCCCGTTTCTGGTCGATCCAATTTAACTGTAATTGACCAAAACACGTTTTCTTTTGCCACGCTCACATACTAGCTTCAAAAATTATGAAATTTGAAACCTAGAAATAACTTCACATCCCGGATCCAACAAAAGTGGTTTCGTCGAATTCCGAGGTCGTATGCAAAATGGCCAATTTCACGGGCTATATAAATTCCATAGCGACCTTTCTGAAAATTCATTCGGCCATAACTTTTGCTTTCCGCTATAAAAATTCGATTTTTCAGATTCGTTCGAAAGGAATTCACTAACAGATTTAAATATTTTTGGTTTCGCTAAAATCCGTTTTGTTTTGCACCCGGTACAGCCCGACAAAGTTTGAATTCAATTTTTGAAACTACAGCGCCATTTCAGGCCTTGTTTATAATTATAATTAATTATATTCGTTTTCAATTGTCGATTCAAACTCAGTTTTCATTGCTATTATTTAAAATATTTATTTTAAATATTTTAAATCCATTATTTTAGCCAATTTAAAAAATTTAAATTGGTTCAGATTTTCTAGGTCGTTACAATCTCCCCCACTTAAAACTTTTCGTCCCCGAAAAGGAACAAAGTCGAAAGTGGTTTGATAAATCTACAATCACACAACACAACAACCAATCCAATTGTTTTCAACCTTTCAAAAATATACTAATCAATTTCTATACTCTTTTTAAAATCATTCAGACTATAGAATTTAAAAGTGCACATCCATGGAAAGAAAATAACAACAGAGTAGAGAATTAAATGGTAATGCAAAGTAGGGTAAATGTACCTTGCACCAGAGTCAATCAGAGATATCCACTCGGCATCTAGGATAAGATTTGTGAATGCTCTCCTCAGTTTCCCAAGTACAATCTCGCGGATCTCCACTCCATTGCACTTTGACTAAGTGAACCTTCTTGTTCCTCAGCTCTTTGGTTTCTTTGCCGAAAATCTTTAGCGGCTCTCTTCTCGCAGCTAATTCTGGAGTAATTTCAATATCCTGCTGAGCTGCTTCTTCGACGATCAAGTCTGGATCATGAACATGCTTTCGAAGTTGAGATATGTGAAATACATCATGAACTCCAGGCAACCAATCAGGCAATTTGACCCTATAAGCGAGAGTCCCGATCCGTTCCAGAATAGGAAACAGACCAATGAATTTGGGCGCCAACTTTCCAGTTTTACCGAACTGGATTACTCCTCTCATCGCCGATACTTTCAAATATACATAGTCGCCAATAGCAAAGGATATATCTCTTCTTCTTCTATCGGCATAGCTCTTTTGTCGGCTTTGAGCGGCCAGTAATCGCTTCTTGATAAAATCGACTTTGTCGGAGCTTCTCGAATCATATCAGGACCCAACACAAGTCTATTACCGGGTTCGACCTAACAAGCAGGAGATCGGCACAGTCTACCATACAATGCTTCGAATGGCGACATTGTCAGACTTGCCTGGTAGCTGTTGTTATAAGAGAATTCAGCCAAATGAAGATGGTCTTCCCATGATCCACCGAAATCTATAACACAAGCCCGCAATAGATCTTCTAAAATACGATTCACCCTCTCAGTCTGACCGTCTGTCTGAGGATGATAAGCGGTGCTCAAGTTCAACTTCATTCCCAGTTCGACTTGAAATGCTTCCCAGAATTTGCTAGTGAATATTGTATCTCTATCACTGACTATACTGAGCGGCACTCCATGTAGTCCAACTATTTCCCTGAAGTATATCTGCGCCAGACTCTGAGCAGTTCTATTTGATCTGACAGGTATGAAATGGGCGGTCTTCGTGAAACGATCTACGATCACCCAAATACTGTCATTTCCTTTTCTGGTCCTGGGCAGACCATCAATAAAATCCACAGAAATATGTTCCCACTTCTAACCAGGAAGTTCTAGTGGTTGTAACAATCCAGCCAATTTCTGTTGGTCGCTTTTGACTAGCTGGCAAGTAGGGCATCGGCTAACATATATTGAAACGTCTCTTTTCATAGCCTTCCACCAGAACGTTCGTTTGAGATCGTTATACATTTTGGCCACACCAGGATGGATACTCAGCTTGGACTTGTGACACTCGTCTAACACTTCCCTTTTTAACTCTGGGATGTCAGGAACACAAATCCTTCCTTTCAACCTCAAGGTCTCGTCGTTATCTATTTGAAAACACGAGGGTTCGCCTTTATGAATCCTTTTGATCATATCCTTAATAAAGTTATCCTCCTTCTGAAGAATATATATTCTTTCAATCAAGGAAGTCGTGATAATAAAGCTGGCGATCATTACATTCTTTCGGCTCAGCGCATCGGCCACGACATTGGCTTTCCCTGGAGTATATATAATTTCAAAGTCATATGCTGCTAGAAACTCCAACCAACGTTGCTGCCTTAAATTCAGGTCTTTCTGAGTGAACAGATACTTTAACGACTGGTGATCTGTAAACAGTTCAAATCTCTCACCCAGAAGATAGTGTCTCCAGATTTTCAAGGAGAATACGATAGCCAACAACTCAAGATCATGAGTTACGTAGTTCTTCTCGTGCGGCTTCAGCTGACGGCTAGCATAAGCAATCACTTAACCCCTTTGCATTAACACTGCGCCAAGGCCTTCTCTAGAAGCATCAGTCCAGACTTTTAAATCTTGGATGCCATCGATGATTGTTAACACTGGAGCTGTCGTTAGTCTTAACTTTAGCTCTTCGAAAGCCTCCTCACTTTCTGGAGTCCATTTGAACTTAGAGTGCTTCTTCGTAAGCTTCGTTAAATGACCAGATATCTTCGAAAAGTTTTTAACGAACTTCCGGTAATAGCTAGCCAATCCGAGAAAACTGCGGACTTCAGTAGGGGTACTGGGCCGCTTCCAGTTCTGAATAGCTGTGATTTTACTTGGATCCACAGCGATTCCTTCTTTCGATACGACGTGGCCTAGAAATTTTACTTCATCTTGCTAGAATATACATTTGGAAAACTTTTCTTTCAATACATTCCTTCTGAGGATTTCTAACACTTGTTCCAAATGTTTTTCATGTTCGGCCTTTGATTTAGAGAAGATTAGAATATCGTCAATGAAAACCAGAACAAATTTATTCAAAACCCCTCTAAACACCCTATTCATCAGATCGACGAAGTAAGCAGGAGCGTTACATAAGCCGAACGACATTACTAACCACTCGTAGAATAAGTCGGGACCTCTGAATGCCGTCATTGGAACACACTCTTCGGCAATTCGAAGTTGATGGAAGCCTGTAGCTAGTTCCATCCTTGAGAATACCTGTGCTCCATTTAATCGATCCAACAAGTCATCTATTCACGGCAATGGATATTTGTTCTTTATGGTCTGCTTGTTCAAATCATGATAATCCACACATAGACGTAGAGTACCGTCAGATTTTGGGACAAACACCACTGCTGCACCCCAATCAGAGAAACTAGGCCTGATCAGACCTTTCCATACTAGCTGTCGTGTTTGATTGTCTAATTCCTCTTTCTCTTTCAAGGACATTCTTCGAATAGCTTGAACTACCGGCCTTGCATTGGGAATCAAAGAGATCTTGAAATCTATTTCTCTTTGTTACTAGAATAGACTTCCTCTTCGTTCCGCAACACTCCTTTCTTATGGAGATCTTCATACTGATAAGCCATGTATATCATTTCAGAAAAAGGAAGCTTCACATTCCTCAGTACACTATTCTGATATCTCCTTTGCAGGCCATGAATAAATCTCAGATTTTTCCTCTTTGGATCTTGAATCAGATGAGGAGCAAAGTGGGCAAGTTCATTGAATTTCTTATGATATTCTGGGATGGTAATATCACCTTGTATCAGATAAGAAAATTCATCACATAATCGCTTCGTCGCTTCGGGAGGAGTAAATCTTCCTAGGAAAATCTCTTTGAATCTATCCCAGGTGATATCACCTTCTGGATTATCTTTGATGATTGTTTCCCACCATATTAAAGCTTCTCCATTTAGCGCCCAAGATGCTACTAATCTTTTATGGTCGTCTCTCAGCTGGAAACGCTCAAATATTCTTTCTGCAGAGCTCACCCAAGCTTGAGTTTGAATAATAGATTCATTGCCCGAGAATTGTGCTCCACCCAGATTTCGATATCTCTTAAATAGAGCCTCTAGACCAGGTTCTGCATTTCTCCTGTTTCTGACACTCATTTTTCTAGTACTTCTGCAAAAGGCGGATCAAGTGTCAGGTCATAGAAAGGGTATTTTAAAACATAGAAACATATACTTCAAATGTAAATGTGTCTATCGAGGCGTAATTTCATTCTGCATTACTCATACTAGGATATTACTGATCCTATCTGTATAGAGTTACCCGTCCTAGAACACCACTGGTTCTATTTCTGACGAGTTCGTTAATATGCTATATTCCAGAATTAAGCTTAACCAAAGCTCTGATACCACGTTGAGACGACCCCAAACCCCGTACTGACGGAGACAAGGGCAATCTTTGGAATATAACATAGAAACAGATAATGGCAGAACAGAATTAAATAAATACACCAGATAATGAACAATAGAATATACTGGATAAAAGTAATCCTCAGAGTTACACAGTATACAGGATCATACTTAGTACAAATACAGTTCAGCTATACATAAATGTCTACAGCGGAAACAAACAAAATATGTACAATAGGAGCTGAACAGCATAAAAGAGATAAATGATAGAATCCATCTTCAGCTCCAGCTATCCAGAAAGAACCAGCTAAACCTGAATACAAGGCTGCCCGTGTACAAAAAGGGGCACCCGAGTTTGAAGTGAAACAAACTACGAGTCAGTCATGGGACTGGTATGAGAAATCTACTCAACACATTTAAAATATGGCTAATCACAGGACCACGCCACTTTCGTGGAACGGGTTTACTCCATTGGATTTCCAGTGCTTTAAAACAAATCATTCTTTTAAACATCGCAATGCTTTTTATAAAAATGAAGCCATTATAAGACTCAGTTCCCATCACACAATGCAACGCAAACCGGAGGATAGAGTTTTTACCTTATAACGTCCAAAATATGCTTGATACGAATAAAACAAAGGCATTTATATTATTGCTAGTGTTTATATGTTTTGAAAACAATTTCAAATCATAACTATCAATCATAAACGGCATTAATGACCCATACCACTATGTCGTCATATATAGGTATACAATCAAAACCGCACAGTCACGTATTTGGAAATTGGATTTCCGTCCTGAACCAAGGCAAAAGATAGTCCTTACCGAATTCGAGACTGTTTAGCCCGAGTCTCAGGTACATCCGCAACTGTACCTTGGATCGTCAGGGCCGGTCCACACGGAGTGGATTATAATGCCTGAACAATGCGTTTCTCCACCCTTTGGGGCGTAAATGAGCCAACGAATGACTCCATCGGACCCGGATCGTCCGATCAAACCGAGGCGCCTCGCAACAGCAACAACCACACAGGTGAAAAGTATATAAATGTCAGGGCTGGTAGGTCACTGACACCACCCTAGCTAGAAAGAAAACGCACGTCCCCCCTGAGGTCCTGCTCCCGTTTCTGGTTCATACCGGGGTGTGAGGCTCGCGATTTCACGTTATACACAAAGCTACGCCACACAGGCGATGCTTTGATCATCACCACAAGACTTTGCTTTTTCAACAGAAGCCCTGATCATTTGCCACTTAGGCATGTCACACTAGCAATTCATGCCATGCGACTGATGTCCATCGATATACAACCTCTGAGCTCGTGCGTTTCAGAGAAGGGCGTTAAGCAAAAGAATAAATTCTCCGCCGCCAAACAGATGTATATTTGATAGAGATCAATCAACACAGAATAAAATCCAATGCCAGACACACAGTCCATTTACAAGTCCGTTCTGGGTCTGAACGAAACCGGAGGCACTAAATACCTCGCAAACCCATCGATCACCACATACGTCTGGACGATCACCACTCATTATCCATATTTCGGGATGCCTCCCAATCAGGACCTCGGTTACCATCCAAACGAGGTGAAGATCTCCGGTCTTCGACCACTGCCTTCATCTTCGACTTTCAATCGTCGGTCAATTATTTGAAATGAGAATTAACTCGGCCTTTTCAAATAATTCACGTATATTTAGAATTTCAAATCAATTTATTTCAATGGTTAAATCATTCGACAACACCAATTTTGTTCTTTAATGTAATTTTCACACCAAACACATTCAACCATCAAATACCACATAAATCGAGCAAATTCAGTTTATTTCCATTCCATATCGTTTATGATATTTTATAACGATTTATCGCTATTTTTATTTATTTTAAAATATCCAATTTATTCAAAACGACGCTTCGGGCCATAACGCGGCCGTAGCGCTGTTTTTCTTCAGATTTGATTTACACATATCTGAAAATCTAACCGTTGGATCTTCACACAATTTACATCATTAGAAAGGTCTTTTCAAAATGAATCCAATGGTTCCAGTTTCGGGAAAATCCGACGGTCGGATCTCCCGGTACAGTCGTTTGAAGTTTCGATTTCAAAATACGAACTACAGCGTCGTTATTCGATTAAATATAATTATATTTATATATATATAAATATAATCGATTCTGGCGCTGTTTTTCTTCAGATTTGAATTAAACATTCCCGACAATCCAACCGTTGGATTTTTACAAAGTTGGTGCCGTTGGAAAGATTTTTCCAAAGCGAACCCAGCGGTTGCGATCTCAGGAAAATCCGATGGTCGGATCTCCCGGTATAATCGTTTGAAATCACGGTTTCAAAATGCGAACTGCACGGCCACGTTTCGTTTTAATTTTATTTATATTTATATAATTATATAAATATAGTTCATTCAAAAATTCCTATATTGTTTCCACTTCTAATATTTCACTAACGCCTTTAAATTTTGGAAAATTTCGCCATAACCTCCTTTGTACGGGAGGGGCTGGGAAAATTCCCAAATAGCCACACGGGCGTCTCATGTCAAAAAGAAAAAGAAAAACCCAAGCGGCTAGCCAACAGGCTCATAAAATCATCACCCAAACAAAAGAGTAAATGTGTACCTATTTGTCGGGCACAAAATTTTATTCCTCTTCTCTAGCCCCTTTGCTATAACCTGTTCAAATAAATATGCGTGTACAGATATACAGTTCTTATCACTTATCATTTTCCATTCAACTTCATATTTGATTCCATTTGGTTTAAAAAACACCATTCATTCTAATGTTGCATGCATAGGCAAAAATCATATCATTTGCTAATTAATGAATATTTCAACTCATGCATATTTATTTGAACGAGTGGCTATTTTTAACACTTCACATTTCAACAATTCAGGTATATAATTAGAACGTGATTTTTATTGTAAAACAATTCATTTCAAAACACTATTATTTTATATAGTTTATATAGGTGATAAAAATAGGATTTTTATTGTAAAACAATTTATTTCAAAACAAGGTCATTTTACATAGCTCATATAGGTGATAAAAAGGTGATTTTTATTATAAAACAATTTATTTCAAAATGTGAATACCATTCAACACATGAATTTCAATTCAACGAATGAATATCGATTCAACACATGAAGGTTTTCTATAGTTTCTATATATAGATAAAAATGTGATTTTTATATTTAAAACACGAATATCATTCAACACATGAATTTCTAATCAACGAATGAATATCGATTCAACACATGAAGGTTTTCTATAGTTACTATATATAGATAAAAATGTGATTTTTATATTTAAAACACGAATACCATTCAACACATGAATTTCTAATCAACGAATGAATATCGATTCAACACATGAAGGTTTTCTATTCAACGAATAAATATAGTTTCAGCAAATGAAATTAATTCAAACACATGAATATTATTCAAAATTTCGGCAGCATAACGACAGGGTAGTTAAAACCGGGACCGTCCCTAGTACGGCTCCTCGCTCTACCTTAAAACCTCGCGGTTTTTGACAATGGGAATCATGCATCTAGTTCGCACGCAGGCGGCATGTATATATTTATTTCATTTCCACAAACTAATTGTGAAGACCCGTAACTTCCCCGTAAAGGAAAGCGTCGGATAGTTCGAGAACAAGCCACAACAGAACGCATACAGAAGAACATTTCACTATATATTACAACAGTGCATCAGATTACAAGAATATACAGAGTATGAATGAATATTACACAGAAATATCAGAGATTTAAATTACATTTAAATACATCGCAGCGGAAAATAATACAATACACAACTAGAAGAGATATACGGATACAAAGCTTTCCGGATATCGTTCCAGCTGTAAACCAGGATCCTGTGAATATAAATCTGCAAAACCAAAACTACTAGCTACCCGTGTCGAAAATAAGGGCACCCAGAGTTTAGGTTAAAACAATAAACTCCAGGTCAGTCATGTGACTGGTGTGAGAACTAAAACAGTTATTAATCTTTGTTTTAAATCATTAGGTAAATCAAGGGACCACGCCGTATAACACGGAACGGGTTTCCTCCCAAGAATACCAGTGCATAAAACAAACAGCGCAATGCTAAATAAAGAAAAATGAAGCTGTTATAAGACCCAGGTCCCATCACACAATGCAACGCAGTCGAGGATAGGGTTTTCCCTTATAACAGCCAAAGAATGCTTGATACGTTTTAAAACAAATCATTTGATACTATTATAAGTGCATAGTGTATAAAACACTTCAAATCATAAGTATCAATCATAGGCGGCATGAACGGCCCATAACACTATGTCGCCATATATAAGTTTACAATCAAAACCGCAAATGTCGTATTTGGAAATTGGATTTCCGTCTATGAACCGAGGCTAGGGGCAAGATCCTCAACCGATTCGAGACTGCCTAGCCCGAGTCTCAGGATCAGAACGCATCGACCCTTGGAGCGACAGGGCCGGTCCACACGGAGTGGATTAAAAATGCCTGAGCACTACGTTTCGCCGCCCTTTGGGGCGTAAGCGAGCCAACTAAATGACTCCATCGGTTCGAGAACGACCGATCAATCCGAGGCGCCTCGCAACAGCAACAACCACATAAGTCAAACTCGTCAGGGCGTGTAAAACCACTGACGCCACTTCTAGCTAGGAGGAAACGCAGGCCCTCCCTGAGGTCCGTCTCCCGTTTTTGGTTCATACCTGGTGTGAAACACGCGAGGTAAACGTTACACAAAGCTACGCCACAAAGGCCGTGCTTTGATCATCACCACAAGACTTTGCTTTTCAACAGAAGCCTTGATCATTTGCATCTTAGCATGCCACACAGGCAAACCATCCTATGCAACCGATATCAGTCACACAGAATGAAATCCGATGTCAGACACACAGTCCATTTACAAGTCCGTTCTGGGTCTGAACGAAACCGGAGGCACCTAGTACCCCGCATATCCATCGATCTCCAAGTACGTCTGGACGATCACTAACTGTTTCCATCTTCTTGGGTGTACAGCCCAATCAAGATCATCAGTAATTACCCAAACGACGTGAAGACCTCCGGTCTTCGACCATCGTCTTCATCTTCGACTTATCGTCGTATCAGTTATTCAGAATGGGATAAACCCGGT
Organism: Allium sativum; assembly: GCA_030737875.1. Classification (NCBI taxonomy): domain Eukaryota; kingdom Viridiplantae; phylum Streptophyta; class Magnoliopsida; order Asparagales; family Amaryllidaceae; genus Allium; species Allium sativum. Next base: position 696,562,920 of record CM060926.1, read on the forward strand.
CTTTCCGAATAACTCGCGTATATATTATAAAAGTGTTACACAAACACAACATACGCCTCATTCCAATTCATTAGTCACTAACCGTAAATTAATCAAGAGAATAACTCCCCAAATATTAACCCCGAAGGCCGAAACCAACATCAGATCAATATCCAGAAAACCATTCTGCTTGGCTAACCGCCAGTTAGTTTCTAAATTTCACATTCAAATCTAATTAAAGATTTAACTATCGCCTGGAGCAAAACTGGTGATACTCCATTCTCGATCTTTTCAATCTAATTAAAGATTCATTAAAACTCCACTTAGTTTTAATCTGTGACTGGGTTAAAGAATCAGTGTCATTTAAAACACGGTTCACGATAAACCCAAAGTCACATCCCATTAATTATCGGGTTAAAGAACAAGTGTTATTTAAAACACTGTTCACGATAAACCCAAAAATCAATATCCATTCAATTCCAATTAAATATTATTTAATTGGTACACTTCATTAAATCTAAATAAAAAGATTTAATCATTTCTCAACTGGGTTCAAGAACAGTGTTAGTGAAGACACCATTCACGACAAACCCAAATCACATTCATTAGTTATCGGGTTAAAGAACAAGTGTTATTTAAAACACTGTTCACGATAAACCCAAAAATCAATATCAATTCAATTCCAATTAAATATCATTTAATTGGTACACTTCATTAAATCTAAATAAAAAGATTTAATCTTTTCTCAACTGGGTTCAAGAACAGTGTTAGTGAAGACACCATTCACGACAAACCCAAATCACATTCGATAATTATCGGGTTAAAGAACAAGTGTTATTTAAAACACTGTTCACGATAAACCCAAAAATCAATATCAATTCAATTCCAATTAAATATTATTTAATTGGTACACTTCATTAAATCTAAATAAAAAGATTTAATCATTTCTCAACTGGGTTCAAGAACAGTGTTAGTGAAGACACCATTCACGACAAACCCAAATCACATTCGATATTCAATACAAGGCTCTGAATAGAAAATATATCGGCTTATATTCAATATCAAATTCTACGACTAACAAATGTCGTATTGGAAATAACGATATAAATATATATATCTTTCAAATTTCCATAACAACACCTGTATAATCACGAATTCCAACATCGAAATATTCCGAAGACAATTTCGATTCAAATCCACTCCAATGCAATCATTGGAAATTTTGGTTATTTTTAAAACCCCTTTTTAATTCAATTTATTTATTTAAAAATAAATAGAATTATATTTCTAGTTCAAAACTAGTTCATTTCGATAAAAATCCATTTTTATCTTTTCAAATATGGAGTTTTTCATCCCAATTCTTTCTAAATCATTTCTTATGATTTTACACAAATTATTGCTATTTTTAATAATTTTATCGAGGCCCGTACAGTCGATTTCCATCAACGGCCATCGAACTGCACTTACAGCGACCTTTTTCGAATTTGATTTGGACATAATTCCAAATCCAACCGTTAGATTTCAAATTTCTAATATTCGTTAGAAAGCTCTTTTCGATACGAACCCAACGGTTCCGGTTTTAGGAGAATCCGACGGTCGGATCTCCCGTAATGTCCGTTTGAAATAAATGGTCGAAATTCGTGAACTGCCGCGGCGCGGCGCGTTCTATTCAGGCCATTATATTATATATAATATATATATAATATATACTTCGTCGATTTTTATTTAAAACGAATTATATAAATAGTTTTGAATTCGTTTCAAAAATCCATTTCAACTTCCATTTCAATTCAAAGCAAAATTGAATTCTTCTTTATAAATTCGTTTAAAAATTCATTTCTATTCAATTCGAATTTCAATTCAATTTGAATTCATTTCAATTCGCTTTCTATTCCATTTGAATTCGTTTTCAATTCAATTCATTTCGAAATCGTTTTTAATTCAATTCATTTCGAAATCGTTTTCAATTCATTTTGAATTCGTTTTCAATTCAATTCATTTCGAAATCGTTTTCAATTCAATTCATTTCGAAATCGTTTTCAATTCAATTCATTTCGAAATCGTTTTTAATTCAATTCATTTCGAAATCGTTTTCAATTCATTTTGAATTCGTTTTCAATTCAATTCATTTCGAAATCGTTTTCAATTCAATTCATTTCGAAATCGTTTTCAATTCAATTCATTTCGAAATCGTTTTAAAATCGATATAAATATCGTTCACGTCTAAATGGCGTCAATCTAATCAATACGGCTTCATAAATTTCTATTTTCAAATATTCTATTTCAAATATTTCTATTTCAAATATTTCTATTTCTAAACTGGAATGAGGCCCAATCAATTACCATATAAAGTTAATTATATGGATTTTCATACAACACATGTATATAAGAACATTGAAAATAATCAACCATCAACCAACGTGCACTACACTGTATAAGCATCAAATATAGATATCTAACGCTTATAACAGCCTGTCAATCAATCGATCGACATATTTAATCAATCAGGATGAGTGAAATTCATATTTCATCCCAACACCCGTGTGGGGTTTTCAAACAATCAAACACAGATTTTATTTGTGCAGTTGGGCGATGTGTAAAATTTATCGTCCCAATCAATGTCATTCAAATAAGTGTACATAAACAAACCATCTGGTTTGTAAATGAATATTTATTTATTCACTTCACTATTTTCATATTCACGTTAAAATTATATTTTTAACGATAAAACATTTTATTTCAACCTATGAATTTCTATTCAATTCATTTATTCAATAAAATGATATTTTTATTTTTCTAACATATTTTAGAAAATTTCGGCGGCATAACGGCACGATACTAGAAACGGGACAAGGCCTAGCCTTATCCCCGGTCTAGTGAAGGCCCACGCCATTCACACATCAATCAAATCACTTTCGTTATGCAAACCACAAAATTTGGAGTAAGAGTCTAACCTAGTCTTACTCCTTCGCCTTATAACGGCGCACGTCTAATCCTAACCAATTTATCGATTCGATTTTTCACACCACAAACCACATTCAAACCAATATCTCATTCAATCACCAAACATCCAAACAAACAAGTCCATGGTATGTGGACGGGTGTCGGGTGCTTCTAATAAGCACCGTCTGCATCCTAGTATATATATATATCTAGAAAAAGAGAATTAAGAGTGAGAAGTTCTCACCGATAGCTATCCACTTCACGACTCTTCTTTTATAGAAAATCTTCATCTTCATTGTATCTTCGTCATCTTCGTTGCCCGTAGTCACTATATATATAAAAATCACATTTTTATATTTCGATGTCTTTAAAATAAAAATCATATTTTTATTTATTCACTTTCGATTTAAAAATCAAATTTTTACTATGCTATTCAATATATAAAAATCACATTTTTACTTCAGAGTTCAATATATAAAAATCACCTTTTTATTTCGTTGTTCAAAGATAAAAATTATATTTTTATCACGCTATTTTCTATATAAAGATTTCGCCTTTTTAAATTTAAAGATTTCACCTTTTTAAGTTTAAAGATTTCACCTTTTTAAGTTTAAAGATTTCACCTTTTTAAATTTAAAGATTTCACCTTTTTAAATTTAAAGATTTCACCTTTTTAAATTTAAAGATTTCACCTTTTTAAATTTAAAGATTTCACCTTTTTAAATTTCAAAACATCACTTGATTTCAACGTATATAAAATAAAAATCAGATTTTTATTTTGCTACATATACAAAGATGATATTTTTATATTCTCTATCCTATAAAGATTATACTTTTAATACTTTAAAAATATAAAAATCATATTTTTAATATTCCTATATAGTAAAGATTATATTTTTAATACTTTAAAAATATAAAAACTATATTTTTATCACTCTAAAAATATAAAGATCATACCTTTTCTATTTTAAAGTTTAAACCCTTTAAAATAAAATCAGTTTTCTTTATTTCTTACAAAAAAACAACAGTTTTTAAAATAAAGAAAATTCAGTTTTAAAAATAAATAAAAATCAGTTTTAAAATAAATAAATAAAAAAAACCAGTTTTAAACATAAGTAAAATAAAATAAAACTGTTTAAAAGTAAAAAAAACAAACAGTAAACTTACAGGGGGCTCGTCGATGCGGCTAAGGCAAGAGGAGGGGGGTGCGGTGGTTCACGCGGTCGAAGGGGAAGAGGTACGATGGACGGCGGCGGCTCTGGGGGGGGTGCGGTGGTTCCTTGGTGGGTGTCTGGGCGGTTTTGGGTATGGGGAGTCGCGGGTTCAGCGAGGAGGAGAAGGGGAGGTGGAGGAAGAGGGGGCCACGCCCTAGTGGCGGCGCGCCAGGGGGGGGTGCGGTGGTCGATGCCGCGCCTCCCTCCCGTCGATCGCTTCAATTCTTTTTTTTTTTTTTTTCATTTTTCTGATTTGATTTCTGGCAAAATAACGGGGGGGGGGGGGGGGGGGTCTGATAGGAGAAAAGGGGGTTTTTTTTTTTTTATATTTTATTATTTAATTATTTTAAATTCAAAGAAGTTGACTTTTACATACGACCTCTAAACGAGGCCCACCGCCTGTCGTCCATAGCGTTTTACCCCCATTCCGAACACAATGGGATATGTACTGCAAGTTGATTCGACTGTTAAAATCAGTTTCCGTTAAATTTACACTTAAATTGCTATATTGAATTTTAAACGTACATTTCAAATTACCGAGGTCACATACTAACTAGAAAAATTCCAGAAAAATATTTTCTAGCTTCGTATTGACGATACGGTCCTAACAAAACTAGTTTCGTCGAATTCTGAGACCGTTAGAAAAATGGCCAATTTCCAGTCGATTAAAATCAACTGAAATGGTCAAAACACGTTTTCCTTTGCCACGCTCACATATTGATTCGAAAAATTATGAAATTTGAAACCTAGCAATTACTTGACACTGCGGATCCAACAAAACTGGTTTCGTCGAAATCCGAGGTCTTTTGCAAAATTGCTATTTTTAAGGGCCTTATATATATAAAAATATATATAAATTCCACAGCGACTATTTCTAATTTTAAACTGGACATATCTTATCATTTCTAAAATGAAATCTCAGTTTGTTAACTTCGTTACAAAGATATAGTTATACAGATTCAAATATTTCTTGTTTCGTTCAATTCTGACTTATATTGAATTCTGTATATTCAATTGAAATTAGAAATCGAATTTTCGAACTACCGCGCCATTTTCAATTCTATTTATAATTATATATTAAATATTTATATTCTAACGACGACGTATATAAATATATACGTCGAATTATATTCAAAATAAATTTCTCGTCGATATTATTTAAAATAATCTATTTTAAATATTCAAAATTCGCTATAATCGCCAAAGTAAAAATTTTAAACTGGCCCAGATTTTCCGGGTTGTTACAATCTCCCCCACTTAAAACTTTTCGTCCCCGAAAAGGAACGAAGTCGAAAGTGGTTTGATTATTTAACACTACGCTCGATCTGGCTTCCATTCTCCAACTCTTTAGTTTCTGAGAATTTTCAAAATTTCAAAAATTTGGCTAACACCCTAAATTTTCGAAAAATTTCGCCATAACCTCCCCCGCAATGGGAGCATCGGGGAATTTCAAATAGCTTCCCCGGTCCTTCAGATCTCAAAAAGAAAAAGAAAAAGCCAAGCGGCTAGCCAATAGGCTCACAAAATCATCATCACCCAAACAAAACAGGAAATTATGTAGTAAACATGTACCTATTTGTCGGGCAAACAAATTTTATTCTCTGCTCTAGCCTCCTTGCTATGACCTGTTCAAAGATATATATGTATATGCAAGCAAACGCAACCAATTTTCGATATAATTCAATATTTGGTTCGATTAAGCATAATGGTTCAAAATTAGCAAACTAATGAACAAACAACACAAACATCAATCAATTAGTGAATTAGAGTCTCAAATTCATAACTTTGATATATATACAAAAAATCATGTTTTGATGCCAAATCACAACAATGTATTCTAGCTATATATAAGTTTTGGTTCTCACACCAGCCTAATGGAAATATATAGAAAATCACATCTTCGAAACTCGAACATAAATGTTGATGATGCGATCGCTATCATCTCCGGGCGACTAGAATGTGATTCCATATCTATCCAGTATATTAAAACTTTGAATATACGTTTGCAAGGCGTATATGCAAATTCTTTATATACTGAATTGTCCATATTCAAATAAATAAATAATCCAATACGTAGAAGTGATTTAAATTTTCAAAACAAAAATTTGTTTTCATTTTCAAAAATATACTCTTCACACTCGTTCTAGGATACTACTGATCCTATCTCTAACGAGTCATCCCATTGGATATTACTAATCCAATTATCTGATGAATTCTTTCGTATGGTTCTAATGTGTCTTGTTCTCTGCTTTGTAAACCAAAGCTCTGATACCAACTGTGAAGACCCGTAACTTCCCCGTAAAGGAAAGCGTCGGATAGTTCGAGAACAAGCCACAACAGAACGCATACAGAAGAACATTTCACTATATATTACAACAGTGCATCAGATTACAAGAATATACAGAGTATGAATGAATATTACACAGAAATATCAGAGATTTAAATTACATTTAAATACATCGCAGCGGAAAATAATACAATACACAACTAGAAGAGATATACGGATACAAAGCTTTCCGGATATCGTTCCAGCTGTAAACCAGGATCCTGTGAATATAAATCTGCAAAACCAAAACTACTAGCTACCCGTGTCGAAAATAAGGGCACCCAGAGTTTAGGTTAAAACAATAAACTCCAGGTCAGTCATGTGACTGGTGTGAGAACTAAAACAGTTATTAATCTTTGTTTTAAATCATTAGGTAAATCAAGGGACCACGCCGTATAACACGGAACGGGTTTCCTCCCAAGAATACCAGTGCATAAAACAAACAGCGCAATGCTAAATAAAGAAAAATGAAGCTGTTATAAGACCCAGGTCCCATCACACAATGCAACGCAGTCGAGGATAGGGTTTTCCCTTATAACAGCCAAAGAATGCTTGATACGTTTTAAAACAAATCATTTGATACTATTATAAGTGCATAGTGTATAAAACACTTCAAATCATAAGTATCAATCATAGGCGGCATGAACGGCCCATAACACTATGTCGCCATATATAAGTTTACAATCAAAACCGCAAATGTCGTATTTGGAAATTGGATTTCCGTCTATGAACCGAGGCTAGGGGCAAGATCCTCAACCGATTCGAGACTGCCTAGCCCGAGTCTCAGGATCAGAACGCATCGACCCTTGGAGCGACAGGGCCGGTCCACACGGAGTGGATTAAAAATGCCTGAGCACTACGTTTCGCCGCCCTTTGGGGCGTAAGCGAGCCAACTAAATGACTCCATCGGTTCGAGAACGACCGATCAATCCGAGGCGCCTCGCAACAGCAACAACCACATAAGTCAAACTCGTCAGGGCGTGTAAAACCACTGACGCCACTTCTAGCTAGGAGGAAACGCAGGCCCTCCCTGAGGTCCGTCTCCCGTTTTTGGTTCATACCTGGTGTGAAACACGCGAGGTAAACGTTACACAAAGCTACGCCACAAAGGCCGTGCTTTGATCATCACCACAAGACTTTGCTTTTCAACAGAAGCCTTGATCATTTGCATCTTAGCATGCCACACAGGCAAACCATCCTATGCAACCGATATCAGTCACACAGAATGAAATCCGATGTCAGACACACAGTCCATTTACAAGTCCGTTCTGGGTCTGAACGAAACCGGAGGCACCTAGTACCCCGCATATCCATCGATCTCCAAGTACGTCTGGACGATCACTAACTGTTTCCATCTTCTTGGGTGTACAGCCCAATCAAGATCATCAGTAATTACCCAAACGACGTGAAGACCTCCGGTCTTCGACCATCGTCTTCATCTTCGACTTATCGTCGTATCAGTTATTCAGAATGGGATAAACCCGGTCTTTCCGAATAACTCGCGTATATATTATAAAAGTGTTACACAAACACAACATACGCCTCATTCCAATTCATTAGTCACTAACCGTAAATTAATCAAGAGAATAACTCCCCAAATATTAACCCCGAAGGCCGAAACCAACATCAGATCAATATCCAGAAAACCATTCTGCTTGGCTAACCGCCAGTTAGTTTCTAAATTTCACATTCAAATCTAATTAAAGATTTAACTATCGCCTGGAGCAAAACTGGTGATACTCCATTCTCGATCTTTTCAATCTAATTAAAGATTCATTAAAACTCCACTTAGTTTTAATCTGTGACTGGGTTAAAGAATCAGTGTCATTTAAAACACGGTTCACGATAAACCCAAAGTCACATCCCATTAATTATCGGGTTAAAGAACAAGTGTTATTTAAAACACTGTTCACGATAAACCCAAAAATCAATATCCATTCAATTCCAATTAAATATTATTTAATTGGTACACTTCATTAAATCTAAATAAAAAGATTTAATCATTTCTCAACTGGGTTCAAGAACAGTGTTAGTGAAGACACCATTCACGACAAACCCAAATCACATTCATTAGTTATCGGGTTAAAGAACAAGTGTTATTTAAAACACTGTTCACGATAAACCCAAAAATCAATATCAATTCAATTCCAATTAAATATCATTTAATTGGTACACTTCATTAAATCTAAATAAAAAGATTTAATCTTTTCTCAACTGGGTTCAAGAACAGTGTTAGTGAAGACACCATTCACGACAAACCCAAATCACATTCGATAATTATCGGGTTAAAGAACAAGTGTTATTTAAAACACTGTTCACGATAAACCCAAAAATCAATATCAATTCAATTCCAATTAAATATTATTTAATTGGTACACTTCATTAAATCTAAATAAAAAGATTTAATCATTTCTCAACTGGGTTCAAGAACAGTGTTAGTGAAGACACCATTCACGACAAACCCAAATCACATTCGATATTCAATACAAGGCTCTGAATAGAAAATATATCGGCTTATATTCAATATCAAATTCTACGACTAACAAATGTCGTATTGGAAATAACGATATAAATATATATATCTTTCAAATTTCCATAACAACACCTGTATAATCACGAATTCCAACATCGAAATATTCCGAAGACAATTTCGATTCAAATCCACTCCAATGCAATCATTGGAAATTTTGGTTATTTTTAAAACCCCTTTTTAATTCAATTTATTTATTTAAAAATAAATAGAATTATATTTCTAGTTCAAAACTAGTTCATTTCGATAAAAATCCATTTTTATCTTTTCAAATATGGAGTTTTTCATCCCAATTCTTTCTAAATCATTTCTTATGATTTTACACAAATTATTGCTATTTTTAATAATTTTATCGAGGCCCGTACAGTCGATTTCCATCAACGGCCATCGAACTGCACTTACAGCGACCTTTTTCGAATTTGATTTGGACATAATTCCAAATCCAACCGTTAGATTTCAAATTTCTAATATTCGTTAGAAAGCTCTTTTCGATACGAACCCAACGGTTCCGGTTTTAGGAGAATCCGACGGTCGGATCTCCCGTAATGTCCGTTTGAAATAAATGGTCGAAATTCGTGAACTGCCGCGGCGCGGCGCGTTCTATTCAGGCCATTATATTATATATAATATATATATAATATATACTTCGTCGATTTTTATTTAAAACGAATTATATAAATAGTTTTGAATTCGTTTCAAAAATCCATTTCAACTTCCATTTCAATTCAAAGCAAAATTGAATTCTTCTTTATAAATTCGTTTAAAAATTCATTTCTATTCAATTCGAATTTCAATTCAATTTGAATTCATTTCAATTCGCTTTCTATTCCATTTGAATTCATTTTCAATTCAATTCATTTCGAAATCGTTTTTAATTCAATTCATTTCGAAATCGTTTTCAATTCATTTTGAATTCGTTTTCAATTCAATTCATTTCGAAATCGTTTTCAATTCAATTCATTTCGAAATCGTTTTCAATTCAATTCATTTCGAAATCGTTTTTAATTCAATTCATTTCGAAATCGTTTTCAATTCATTTTGAATTCGTTTTCAATTCAATTCATTTCGAAATCGTTTTCAATTCAATTCATTTCGAAATCGTTTTCAATTCAATTCATTTCGAAATCGTTTTAAAATCGATATAAATATCGTTCACGTCTAAATGGCGTCAATCTAATCAATACGGCTTCATAAATTTCTATTTTCAAATATTCTATTTCAAATATTTCTATTTCAAATATTTCTATTTCTAAACTGGAATGAGGCCCAATCAATTACCATATAAAGTTAATTATATGGATTTTCATACAACACATGTATATAAGAACATTGAAAATAATCAACCATCAACCAACGTGCACTACACTGTATAAGCATCAAATATAGATATCTAACGCTTATAACAGCCTGTCAATCAATCGATCGACATATTTAATCAATCAGGATGAGTGAAATTCATATTTCATCCCAACACCCGTGTGGGGTTTTCAAACAATCAAACACAGATTTTATTTGTGCAGTTGGGCGATGTGTAAAATTTATCGTCCCAATCAATGTCATTCAAATAAGTGTACATAAACAAACCATCTGGTTTGTAAATGAATATTTATTTATTCACTTCACTATTTTCATATTCACGTTAAAATTATATTTTTAACGATAAAACATTTTATTTCAACCTATGAATTTCTATTCAATTCATTTATTCAATAAAATGATATTTTTATTTTTCTAACATATTTTAGAAAATTTCGGCGGCATAACGGCACGATACTAGAAACGGGACAAGGCCTAGCCTTATCCCCGGTCTAGTGAAGGCCCACGCCATTCACACATCAATCAAATCACTTTCGTTATGCAAACCACAAAATTTGGAGTAAGAGTCTAACCTAGTCTTACTCCTTCGCCTTATAACGGCGCACGTCTAATCCTAACCAATTTATCGATTCGATTTTTCACACCACAAACCACATTCAAACCAATATCTCATTCAATCACCAAACATCCAAACAAACAAGTCCATGGTATGTGGACGGGTGTCGGGTGCTTCTAATAAGCACCGTCTGCATCCTAGTATATATATATATCTAGAAAAAGAGAATTAAGAGTGAGAAGTTCTCACCGATAGCTATCCACTTCACGACTCTTCTTTTATAGAAAATCTTCATCTTCATTGTATCTTCGTCATCTTCGTTGCCCGTAGTCACTATATATATAAAAATCACATTTTTATATTTCGATGTCTTTAAAATAAAAATCATATTTTTATTTATTCACTTTCGATTTAAAAATCAAATTTTTACTATGCTATTCAATATATAAAAATCACATTTTTACTTCAGAGTTCAATATATAAAAATCACCTTTTTATTTCGTTGTTCAAAGATAAAAATTATATTTTTATCACGCTATTTTCTATATAAAGATTTCGCCTTTTTAAATTTAAAGATTTCACCTTTTTAAGTTTAAAGATTTCACCTTTTTAAGTTTAAAGATTTCACCTTTTTAAATTTAAAGATTTCACCTTTTTAAATTTAAAGATTTCACCTTTTTAAATTTAAAGATTTCACCTTTTTAAATTTAAAGATTTCACCTTTTTAAATTTCAAAACATCACTTGATTTCAACGTATATAAAATAAAAATCAGATTTTTATTTTGCTACATATACAAAGATGATATTTTTATATTCTCTATCCTATAAAGATTATACTTTTAATACTTTAAAAATATAAAAATCATATTTTTAATATTCCTATATAGTAAAGATTATATTTTTAATACTTTAAAAATATAAAAACTATATTTTTATCACTCTAAAAATATAAAGATCATACCTTTTCTATTTTAAAGTTTAAACCCTTTAAAATAAAATCAGTTTTCTTTATTTCTTACAAAAAAACAACAGTTTTTAAAATAAAGAAAATTCAGTTTTAAAAATAAATAAAAATCAGTTTTAAAATAAATAAATAAAAAAAACCAGTTTTAAACATAAGTAAAATAAAATAAAACTGTTTAAAAGTAAAAAAAACAAACAGTAAACTTACAGGGGGCTCGTCGATGCGGCTAAGGCAAGAGGAGGGGGGTGCGGTGGTTCACGCGGTCGAAGGGGAAGAGGTACGATGGACGGCGGCGGCTCTGGGGGGGGTGCGGTGGTTCCTTGGTGGGTGTCTGGGCGGTTTTGGGTATGGGGAGTCGCGGGTTCAGCGAGGAGGAGAAGGGGAGGTGGAGGAAGAGGGGGCCACGCCCTAGTGGCGGCGCGCCAGGGGGGGGTGCGGTGGTCGATGCCGCGCCTCCCTCCCGTCGATCGCTTCAATTCTTTTTTTTTTTTTTTTTCATTTTTCTGATTTGATTTCTGGCAAAATAACGGGGGGGGGGGGGGTCTGATAGGAGAAAAGGGGTTTTTTTTTTTTATATTTTATTATTTAATTATTTTAAATTCAAAGAAGTTGACTTTTACATACGACCTCTAAACGAGGCCCACCGCCTGTCGTCCATAGCGTTTTACCCCCATTCCGAACACAATGGGATATGTACTGCAAGTTGATTCGACTGTTAAAATCAGTTTCCGTTAAATTTACACTTAAATTGCTATATTGAATTTTAAACGTACATTTCAAATTACCGAGGTCACATACTAACTAGAAAAATTCCAGAAAAATATTTTCTAGCTTCGTATTGACGATACGGTCCTAACAAAACTAGTTTCGTCGAATTCTGAGACCGTTAGAAAAATGGCCAATTTCCAGTCGATTAAAATCAACTGAAATGGTCAAAACACGTTTTCCTTTGCCACGCTCACATATTGATTCGAAAAATTATGAAATTTGAAACCTAGCAATTACTTGACACTGCGGATCCAACAAAACTGGTTTCGTCGAAATCCGAGGTCTTTTGCAAAATTGCTATTTTTAAGGGCCTTATATATATAAAAATATATATAAATTCCACAGCGACTATTTCTAATTTTAAACTGGACATATCTTATCATTTCTAAAATGAAATCTCAGTTTGTTAACTTCGTTACAAAGATATAGTTATACAGATTCAAATATTTCTTGTTTCGTTCAATTCTGACTTATATTGAATTCTGTATATTCAATTGAAATTAGAAATCGAATTTTCGAACTACCGCGCCATTTTCAATTCTATTTATAATTATATATTAAATATTTATATTCTAACGACGACGTATATAAATATATACGTCGAATTATATTCAAAATAAATTTCTCGTCGATATTATTTAAAATAATCTATTTTAAATATTCAAAATTCGCTATAATCGCCAAAGTAAAAATTTTAAACTGGCCCAGATTTTCCGGGTTGTTACACTAATCCTATGTGGTTTCAACCAAATATTTCTCAACCACAAACGGGTATTTTTCAACCACAATCAATCAATATCAACCACAAACAATCCCAAACAACCATTCGCTATCAATCAATTTTCACACCAATCACAACCAATAAATATCGTCCATGGTTTGTGGACGAGGGGCATATATATATATATATATATCAATTTACTTTTATTTCAACACATATATAATTTTTACAACGCATATATAACTTATACATCGAACGTACAACTTATACAACGCTTATACAAGAGGTGTACAACGCTTATATAACTCATACATCGACTATATAATTTATACATCGTCGTTTTCCATATCGTTTATAAATTAGAAATCTCACATTGGGTTCCACTCCACCAAAAATAGCAGAAGGCTCAGAAAAATATGCGGTCTCTTCTAAAATGTAGAAGACGTCCTCACGGTCACGATGTTTCCTGTTTCATCGAATTTCGTTAACGAACGAAAAAGATATGATTTTTCGAAGTTTGCAACGGTTTTAAACTGTTAAAATCAGTTTTTATTTAAACAGCCGTTACCTTTCTGAAATCTTCAAAACTAGGTTTGAAGTTTTCGTGCAATCCGTGAATCGATTGCTCGATCGGGCTACGCCGTATCGAAGAGGGAGGAGAGGCGCTCAGGCGCCGGGGGGAGATGGCCAGTTCGGCGCTGGCAGGAAGCGACAGCGGCGGTTGGAAGCTCGGAACTTTCGAGCTCGATATCTCTTTGAATGATGCACGAAAAAATACAAACTATATATGGATTTGAAGATCTTCTTGAGCTCTTCAAAATCTTCAACTGGAGGAGGGGCTAATTTTGTCTGGTTTGGTCGGAAATTGGATGGGAATGGCGAGGAGGGTTTTCGCCATCGATCGGCTGCTACGGGGAGAGAGAAAATGGATTTTTCTATTTTTTTTTATTTAAATTCTGATTGGTCGGTGGATTTTATAAGGGGTTTTCTGACGCGACCACCAATCCAAACCCAACGACTGTCGTCCCTAGCATTTTACCCCCATTCCGAACACAATGGGATATGTTTCGAAGGCCCATTCGAATGTTTCAGTCAGTTTTCCTTCAATTTAAAATATAAAACATTCAATATTTAATTTGAACGTACATTTCAATTTGCCAGGGCCACAAACTGATTCGAAAAATTCCAGAAAAATAAATCTAGCTATGTTTTGACGATACGGTCCCAACAAAACTAGTTTCGTCGAATTCTGAGACTGTTTGCAAAAAGGCCCATTTCTGGTCGATCCAATTTAACTGTAATTGACCAAAACACGTTTTCTTTTGCCACGCTCACATACTAGCTTCAAAAATTATGAAATTTGAAACCTAGCAATAACTTCACATCCCGGATGCAACAAAAGTGGTTTCGTCGAATTCCGAGGTCGTATGCAAAATGGCCAATTTCACGGGCTATATAAATTCCATAGCGACCTTTCTGAAAATTCAATCGGCCATAACTTTTTCTTTCCGCTATGAAAATTCGATTTTTCAGATTCGTTAGAAAGGTATTCACTAACAGATTTAAATATTTTTGGTTTCGCTAAAATCCGTTTTGTTTCGCTCCCGGTACAGTCCGACAAAGTTTGAATTCAATTTTTGAAACTGCAACGCCATTTCAGGCCTTGTTTATAATTATAATTAATTATATTCGTTTTCAATTGTCGATTCAAACTCAGTTTTCATTGCTATTATTTAAAATATTTATTTTAAATATTTAAAATCCATTATTTTAGCCAATTTAAAAATTTTAAATTGGTTCAGATTTTCTGGGTCGTTACACGGCTACACAATGGAACTAGTCTGGAGCAATTTAGAGCTATATATATAAATCGTTAATTAAATATTGATTCTGTTTATCAGAATATTTCATATTGGTATAAAATCATGTTATTTATGTTGATTAATATCTGTGAATGCAGGGAAATAGGTTGGAGGGATCCAACTGGATTCCTCAATAATTATGTTACTATTTTTCATATATCGTGATATATGATGTGATATGTTATCTGAAATTGAGTATGTGTGTTTGGATGGTGCTGGGCCTTTGTATTTGGTATTTTAAATACCATAAGTAAATACTGGAATATATAAAAAGAACTTTTTTGAAGTGGGTATTAAATTTATGAGTTTTATAAAATCAATAGATTTTATAAAAAGGAAATATTTGGAAATTAAGTAGGAAACCTCTGTAGAAAGTTATTAATCGTTATATGGAAGGGATATGATTTGTTTTAAAATAAATAGAATTATAAAAGGGAATTGTGAGTTATAAAAGAATTATAAGAAGATTTATTTAAAGTAAATTTTAAATACAAATATATTTTTAACAGATAAATTAAGAAGAAGAATTTATAAATGATGTTTATAAATTAAGTAAAATATTTATCATTGGATAAATAAATAAAACATAAGTCTGAATTTATATAGAGAAGTAAAAAATCGATTTTAACACCAATATTTGAAATTGAATGTGAACGTAGCTGTTATAAAGAGAATTAGCAATGAGATTTTAAATGCTAGAAATAAAATTAGATTTTTATGAATAGTCTACAAATAGAAGCATAAAAAGAAATTGGATTGAAGATATTATTATAAATGTGAAGCCAAACTGTTTTGATTATACAAAAGAAATATTATTCACATTTGATGTGAATAATGGATTGAAGAGAATATATTTTGCGAATGAAAATATTAAAAAGGGAATTGGTAAATATTTGGAAGTGATAAATTCAAAAATTAATTTAGAAATGGAGTTGGCCTGAAATGGTAAATTATTCCGAAGTTTGGAATGTTAATCGAATATAGATTATTCGAAAGAGAGTTATCGAATAGAGATTTTTCGTAAGAGAGTTATACGTCGAAATTCGATTATATCGAATTCGGGAAAGTATTATTTACTTTCTGATTTTTAATCAATATTTATTTATTAATAAATTTATTTATTTATTTAAATTAAGGAATAAAAGTTATATTTTAAGTTAGATATTTCAGAAGTAGGGATTATAAAGCTATTCTGATAATCAATGTTTTTCATAAAAGAATTGGATTCGTAAACTAAATTCTCAAATTGCATAAGCAATGATGTGATAAGAAATTAAATAAATGGAGCTAAGGAAGTTAGAAACTGACTGGAGATTAGTTAAGTTGAATGGCTTTCGAAGTGTCGATCTGATGTTGGTTTCAGCCTTCGGGGTTGATACTTAGGAAGTTGTTCTCTTACTAGTTTACTATTAGACATTGATAGATGTGGGGGGATAGTGATGTGTGAATAAGTAATGGAAATATTTTCCAATGTTAATAACATATATTTTCTAGATTTAGATAAAAATAATTTATAAATATATGAAACCGAAAATTAAGAAATGAATAAATTAATGAAAAAATAATTCAAAGGGAAAATGTTGATTGATGATTGATCAATAAAATTCCCATTTCGAAATAAGAATGTTGTGGGTATGGATGTTTTCCTTTGATAGTTAAATAACCGACTATCAAAGTTTGACCATTTTTTCATCATCAATACGGGGAGACCGAGATCGAATTTATTACTAAAAACCACTCCGTATGGGCACTAGCGTTGTGAATCAAATAGGATGAAGATAATTAAAGACGGAGTTTATGCAAGGGTTGTTCTAGCAAATCCTTGGTAGAAATTGCCTAAGATGGGTTTACAAAATTGTTCCTTCGATTTGTCCGGTCCCAAGACAAACCTATATGGAAGAATGTCTGATAGAGTATATCTAATAGATCGCGTAAGCTGATCTCTTCAAACGTATTTACGTTTGATGGCGGAGGAATTTGTTTCTCTTAGCTTCATAACCACGGTATTTTTGTAGAAATCAATTTGTGATTTGGTGGGTATGACGATGTGACATTCAAAGTAAATAAAAGTGTGATCTATATGTTATGACCTCAAGCCTCATGACCAGAAAATGGTACAAAATCGGGTAGGTTGCATAACTAAGTGGGTAGCTCCCAATTAGGGTGTATTGCCACCTGATCTAGAGAAAAACTGTTTGCTTCTTTAATCCAATTCGATGTTGTCCCTTTCACTAAATGGTTGCTGATCCCAATCGTTGGTGATAATACATTTGGTATACTCAAGCGAAATGAGTGACCAGTCATGTTTAGCTTAGGTTGCAAGATGTTTTTGTCGAACCCGGTGTACTCCTCTCTAGAGATACACTATCGGAAGGTGGTCCCATAACTTGCCATTTAGAATCCATTATCCAATAAGCCCCCAAGGTCTTTGATTATATATTATGTATTTGGGATGTGAGATGAAAGCGTTACGCTAGATTGCTATTTATTTGATTTAGACATTATAATATCAGAAGAGAATTGATTTTAAAGAATATTTTGGTTTGTCGTAAGGTAAAAACCATCTATGTTTATGTGTGGATCGGTCTTACGATTATCCTTTCTTTAAAAAGGATTTTAAAAGTTAAACCAAGTTGTCGGAGTTTACTCACACCAGTCCCATGACTGACCTAGAGTTTATTTTGTTTTGTTTTACCCTAAATTCTTGGGTGCCCAAATTTGTACGAGAAGTCAAGTAGTCGGGATTTTACAGATATACCTTGAAGAGCTTGGAGCAGGAGGCTTCAGGATTTTATAGCTGTTGTTTACATCCGTTGTGATGTTTTGTGTTGTACTCTGAAATGGTATGTTTATACAGTTATAAATTTGAATTTCAAAAGTTATGTTATATAATATATTTTATTCATTCCGCTGTGAGATTCGTTTTTATTCTGATTTTGTTCTATTGTGATCTTCTTCTTCTATTATGACTTTATTACTTTCTATTTCTCATTCTCTAACTTCTTTCTATTAATGATCTGGTATGTTCGATGCTTGAAAAGTTGGCATGAGTTTTATATCAATTTCCATTCTGGTTCGTTATAGATCTACACTCCCATTAGGTATGGCAGTCCTTTACAATTTCCATTATAGCTTTTGGGTGCTTTTCTGTTTTTTTATCCCGTGTTGGGTGTGTTTGGCGTAATAGTGTTGTTTCTGGGTTTCCCCATCCTCATGCTGCATCCTTGGTTGTCGATGAGCTAGGGGTTCTTTTTGGTGTTGTTTCCTCTCTTTCGTTGACTTGGCTTTCAGATTGATCAGGGTAGATCACTGCTCGTGTCCCTTTTTTTGCTGTGATACCTAGGTTTGTGCTTAGCGTAGGGAACTTCATTGAGTAGTGTCCCTTTTGCTCCATATGGGTTTGGGTTCCTTTGTTTGTCCTTTTGTTGCATGGGATCTCTTTCCTTGTCATTGATTTGTTCTTGGTATTTTTATTACATTGGCCATGATGGATTTGTTCCTTTTGTTGCATGTTAGGTGAGGTTGTCTGGTCAATTCAAGGCTTGGTATGTGTTGATTGTGACTCGCGCCTCATTTCCTTGGCTTTCGAGGTTGTGCAGGATTCTTCGTGTAACACCCCACCCCCATTAAGGTCACTCAAAAGGGAATGCCTTAACTTCGTTGGAGCGTTTTTGGTAAACAGACATAGAATATCACAAGACAGATATAAAAATTTTGAAGCGGAAAATAAACAACTTTATTAAATCACCAAAATATTTTGTTACATAATACCATGAGTTATAAAACCATTACAACAAAGCACTTCTGTCTTAAATTATCAGAGTACATAGGTATTTAAAAGAAAACATCATTCCCTATATTAAAGAGCAAGCCATATAAGAGACCGAGACTCGAGCCATACTTCAGAAGTAGCTCGTAGAAGATGATATCCAAATCCTGACTAAACCTGGGTGTTTCGTCCCTGAGAACCTTGGGGGGGGGGGAGGGGAACGGAAGAAAAGAGGCGAAAACAACAAGGTCAGGTATACGTCTGGTGAGTCCAGTAACTTTTAGCCAGTAAATAAATAAAGGTAAACATGATAGGCATACAAAATGGATAAGAGGATTCACGGTACAGATGGCAGGTATGACAGGACAAGTAAGGTAAGATGTATGCTTCACTACAAACTACTCTGCACTATTACTAGTCAAATCAAGATGGGATGATCCCTTCCGCTAATGATAACGATAGTGGTAGTTTCGTGTATTCCTAGCTGCTGCCATAGGTGCTGCCAGCTCCTATCTCAATTAGTCGTACCCACTACCCTCCTACTATAAATTGGTAGACTTAGGGCATACATCCAGGGTATACCCTAACCACTATCCTAATCGATCGGCTCCCTACTCTGTAGATACCCTGTGCTGGTCCCACACCTAGGGGTATCACTTCCCTAAAGTGGCAACCTAAGGTGTGCACAGTTATACCTACTGGTGTCACGGTCATCTTGTCCCCCTCTGCCCGACGCATGCACGCATATGTCCCCAGTCGGTTTGTGCCACCCACACCATCCGTCTCGTTTTGGATTTCTTACAATCAATCATTAAGCGTGCCCCTTCCGCGCCTAGTACGGAGATCTTTACTTTGATACCCCTCCGGGTTAATGACTGAAATGGGTCCCACACAACATGATACAAGCTCTCCCCTATGTCTTGTATCCCCACTAGGTTTTCTACTGACTATGTATTCCCTAACGTGTCTTTAATTACACAGCCCTCATGCGTACCTATAGGTGTCTTTAATACATAACCCTTAATCTACCTATCGGTTATGCTTACCTATAGGTGTCTTTAATACATAACTCTATCTATTCCCATTAGTTATGCGTGCCCCTAAGGGTGTCTTTAATACATAACTCTATCTATCCCCATTAGATATGCATACCCCTAAGGGTGTCTTTAATACATAACTCTATCTATCCCCATTAGTTATGTGTACCCCTAAGGGTGTCTTTAATACATAACTTTACTATTTTGCCCCGATTATGTATACGATTAGGTGTCTTAGATTACATAACCTCATTTTAATGTTTAAGTTTGTGGGCCTATATATACTAACATTACCCACCTACCCTTCAGTTGTACTTAACCCTCCCACTGATTTAATCCTATTAGTTTAATGGTTAAGTTTGTGGGCCTATAAATATTAATATTACCCACCTACCCATCAGTTGTACTTAACCCACCCACAATTCAATTCGTTTTGCTTAACCCTAACTTATGTCAACCATCATACATTCCATATGTGTTAAGTAAGGTTAACTAGCATTAATTTATTATTGAGACATCTAATCGTATTTCACATGCCACCCAAGGCACTCACTTAATTCCACATGCCACCCAAGGCACCCACTTAATTCCACATGCCACCCAAGGCACCCACTTAACCCCTCATGTCCCACTACATGTTTATCTGGTTAAGTGTTTCTTAATTCATTAAGACTGTAACCTTATAAACACCTCTCACATTAGACTGACTTTTGTGGCAGCTGGATTTACCGGGCGGGTCCGGGCAGTCTTACACCACAAAAAAGCCTAACCTCGTGTCTTTACAACTGTCACGCATTTAATTTATGCCTAAGACCTACCACATTAGACTGGTATTTGTGGCAGCTGGATTTGCCGGGCGGATCCGGGCAGTCTTACACCACAAAAGAGCCTAACCTCGTGTCTTAGACGATTAATTACTCCTAATTAATCATCCCCCAATTTGAATTACTTTCCCTATTCAAATTGTCAATTAATTCCAAATTTCACTATGGCCATAATTGACTCAATTATGTCCATATATTTATGGTATGAAAAATCATACCAATTTTCATCACAAATTTATTTTATGCCAATTCTCAATATTAAATCTTCAGACTTTAATTGCTTAAACATTCCTCTTTTGATTAATTAAGTTAATTAATTAATCCTTTCCTTTTTCATAGGCGTCAATACCTATCTTATTAACAATTTGGATTTCTTATCCATAAATGGTCACATTCAAATTATACCATTTTTACCCAATTTTACCCATGTCATAATAGGTAATTATTTATATGTTTCCCTACTTGAATCATGTGTCCAATTTACATAATCACTATGCCTATTACAAATTCCCCTTTCTCCCCGTTTCTTAACTAGCGTAACCGTTTGCGTTTTTGGCGTCATCGAGGCTACAAGGTAGCCTCGCCATAACAATAAAATAAAGGGAATGACAAGGTGATCGTTTTCAGTACATTTTTTGGCATAAGCATGACAACTAGGGAAAATGACATGATAACTTCGCATATAATTATGATTCACCACATAATTAACAACTTGCATGGATTCATAACAACTTGCATAGGTTCATGAATTAACAACATAATTAACAACTAACATAGGTTCATGATTCTCAACATAATCAACAACTTATATGGGTTCATGATTCACAATATAACAACTTGCATGATTCATATCATAACTTCTTGCATAGGTGACTTACATAGGTTCATGATCCACAACATAACAACTAGCATAGGTCCATGAATTAACAACCTATCAACTTGCATAGGTAACTTACATAGGTTCATGATTCATAACATAACAACTAGCATAGATTCATGAATTAACAACGCAACAACTTGAATAGGTAACTGGCATGGGTTCATAGTTTCTCAACATAATAATTTGCATAACTTCATGATTCACAACAATAATAAACTTGCATCATATCATGATTCACAACAATAATGAACTTGAATAACTTCATGATTCACAATAATAAGGAACTTGCATCATTTCATGATTCACAACAATAAGGAACTTGCATCATTTCATGATTCACAACAATAAACTTGCATAACTACAAACAACATATTCCCAAATCATGGTCTACCACAATTCACTTTTATTTATTTAAACCTAAAAGTGACTAGAACTCACCGAATAAGGGGTCTTGAGTTCTGGGATCTGAATTCTGTAATTGATTAGCGTTCCCTTGTTGTAGACAATTTCGTTGTTGTAGTTTTAGGCTTGATTTGAATTGAATTGTTGTCTTTAATTTGCGTCTAGTTGGTGGCGGCTACTCTAGGGTTTGGAGTGACAACATGACGGCTACTGATCTAATTTTGATTTGATTCTAGGTTTTGTGTCTATACATGTTTATATAGAATTTCAATTTAATTATAGCCGTCGGATGACCCTAGATTTAATCGCAACCATTCAGTCCAGATTAGAACTATCTAGAAACCCTAATGACTCATTAACTAGTCAGAAATGACTCAGCACTGACTCACCGTTCGAACCAGAGCCTCAGAAATCTGTGTAGATTTTTACCTCGGCCTGGGCACACCTGCCAAGTGTGCCAGTGCAATATTGCATGGGCGCACTTCCCAAGTGCGCCAGTGCAATTTTGTTCTGGCGCACTTGTAACACCCCGTGTATTCTATAACAGAGAAATTCACAAATTAAAGTATAATTAATTTCAAATCAAAGAATTGAGGGAAACAAGATACGCCATTGCGTTCGTCTCGGAATTCTGCTTGAGATAGAGTCCGAGTTTGCGTAAAACGGACTCCGTATGAGGAAGATATGGCCTCCGGAAGTTTCAGATTTCAGTTTAAAAATTCAAACAGACCAAAACAGCTCAGAAAAACAAATTTAAAATTCAAAATCGGGCCCAATTGGCCAGGGCGGGAAAATTCCCGCCCAAGGCACCTAGGTCGACTTGGCAGTCGACCTGGGTAACCCGTGTCGACTGCCAAGTCGACACGGTGTCGACTGGGGTGTCGACCTGGCCCCTGAGCCAGGTCGAACCCAGCCCCCCTGGCTGGTCTGGTCTGTGTTTGGTCGATTTTCTGAGCCTTGCCTTGTCACTAGGAGCAGGTGTCAGCTCCTGGTTGGTCTCTCCTTCAAATGAACGGCTATTATTAAACCAAGCTCCATCGACGGTCTAAATCAACTCACAAACTCTATAAAAAGGACCTAAGACTAACCCTAATTCACACAAACTAAAATGGAGATGAGACCATCATGCTGCTGAGGAGAGACTAAGGATAGCCGTCAGAAATTGAGAGACAATTAGGAGATAATTCAAAGCTTAAAGCAACGTCAATTAAAACAATGCCTACAACAAAGGATAGCATCTCCAAATTCAGAATTCAGATTCCTGAATTGAAGATTCGTCATACGTTGTAAGTAGAGTTCTATTCCGATGTGAATAATTAATTGCGTTTGATTTGTGTAAAATGCGAGATGGAATTGTGGCGATAATAATCTATATTTGTATGTTATTTTGACTCTAAACGATTTGGGAATGTTATGGTATACGATTGGATATTTGGAAGTATGTGATCTGCGTTGGAAGTTAACAACGAAATGGAATTGTGGCGATAATAATCTGTACTTGTATGTTATTTTGATTCTAAACGATTTGGAAATGTTATGGTATACGATTGGATTCATACAAGTATATGACTTATGTTGACAACCATATGTTGTGGTATTTCATTTGGGATTCATGCAAGTATATGATTCACTATTATGCCAATATGATGTACATACTTTTATGATCACTTTTAGTGTGTTATTGGATACGACTAAGTACTATAGTTTATATGAATCTATGATGGAATTGGCAAATCATACTTTTGTATTAGAAACAAAAGTAAGCATCTTTATGAACATGACTAAACTATGTTTGATATTATGCTAGTTGAAAACATGTTTTAGGCCTAAGTTGTTATCAAAACCATATGGTGATATATGTGACACAATTAAGTTAGATTTACATTCCAATTGCAAGTTTATATGAATAGAATGATTCATGTTTAAGTATTTTTTATGCCATGATTATATGAATAGAATGATTCATGTTTAAGTGTTGTTTATGCCATGATTATATGCTATTACAATGCAAGTTCACATATGCCTAATTCATGTTAATTGAATCGTTATGTTGCAAGTTCATGCGTTCACACTCCCCTTTTTATGTTACCTTATAAACACCATGTTATAAGCCTCCCCTTTTCATATGGCTAAGTTGGGTATAAATGTTAAACCCAACATATCTTATATTGTAGCGAACGTGTAAAACGGGGGTAATGACGTTTGGGTTAAAAATATAGAACATATGTGTTGGCATATTTGACGCATGCCAATAACCTTGAAAAACAATTAATTGGCATAAATAAATTTTAACCAATAAAGGTGAATTTGAATAATGGGCCGCAAATATTTACATATAAAAAGAAAAGAGACAAAATATGTAAATGTAGAAAATACGATGTGTTTAACCCGAGGTTGGATTGAGTTGTGATGTAAACCTGCCCGGAACCGCCCGGCTGTCTAGTAGTCACAACAATACCTATCCAATGTGGGTGTTTAAACATGGAGCCCAATAAGGACCCGAGGTTAGACTGAGTTGTGGCGTAAGACTGCCCGGACCTAACCGGCAACAGGCAGCCACAACAATACCTGTCTAATGTGAGAGGTCAAGGCTTTAATAAGACAATTAAGGCTGAGTCAGGATTGATAGGATTAAGTAAGTTAAATTAATACTTAATCAAAATGGAACATGCTAAACTAAACAGACCGATTGGGGGTTAGGTTTATTAAACACTTAACCAACTTAGCATGTTGGTTAGAAATAGAAAACCTAGTAGCGGGGGACCCTTTTCAGCAGTAACCCTACAAGGTGTATCAGGATACCCTGAACTAGGCAGGGTGGGGCACGATTACTGGGATGACTGTAAGAGGTCAAATCGATGGCGGTGGTGCAGCAGTGTAGGTTCTAACGGGGTGCGGGCGTGCACACACTCCGACGCAGAAAAATAAGGCACTGGGCACCAGTAGCATACCTGTGCATTCTAGAATTGTGTCGGGCCGCCACCATGGGACTTGATACACCCCATGGTGGGACCAGCATAGGTAACTACAACAACGGGGGCTGTAAGACACATGTAACTATGCGAGTAGGAGCCGATCATCAGAAATGGATCACTTCACCCTGATTATGGGGTGCCTGTTGGGAACTAGTTTATATGGGTACAGAGATTAATATGGGGTACGATAGTATTCGACCCTAGACAACTTAACTTAGTTTATGATGCTTTCCCATTTCCAGTTTTTGCTTATCATACCAAGTTCTTTATTCATAGACTGAATAGTCCTAGACTTACTCAGGCTTTATGTCTGACTCTACTTTTCTTTCGCCTTCTTTTCTTTCGTTTCCCCCCAGGTCCACAGGGAGGGAATACCGCAGCTTGACCAGCTTTCACATCCAGCTTGAAGAGAAAGAATGTATTGCTTGGATCTTTTCCGTTTTGGACTATGGCTTTGGGCAGCAATTATGGGACTTATGCAGTTTATTTATGTTTTCTTTATGCTTCTTTAATAATGTAATCAATACAGTTATGAAGATGTTATGTTTTTGGGAGAATTGTAAGACAAGTATGGCATGTTTTTTGTGAACACGTATTTTAATGAAATAAAAGATGTTGTTGTTTTCCGCTGTTCAAAAATATGTGTTCTTATATCTGTCTTGTTTATCTGTGACTTATACTTATAAACCTCCACCAAAATTAGGGCATTCCCTTTGAGAGTGACCCTAACGGAGGTGGGGTGTTTCACTTGGTATCAGAGCATAGGTTTGCCATATAAGATAAAAAGTTTTGAAAATTTATTTTCAAAAAGGAAATTTAAAGCAGCATTTTTAAAAGATAAAATATTATTTTATTTTAAAAAAGGCAAAGTCGCCCTAAGCCATAGGTACTATCTCTTATCCTTCGTTTTGAATCTATCCTTTTTGTTTCAGCATGTCCGAAGAACTTAACTTGCCAGAGGGTGTACCAGTACCTGGTTGGTTTAGACGGTTCTTAGAAGCAAGGGCCACTCAGCCAGGTCCTACCGTTCCTCCTCCCCCAGCTGCAGGAAATCATCCGGCTGCAGCAGCACCTCTTCCTCCACCTCCTCCGCGGGGGAACACTTTTGCTAAGATATGTAAAGATTTTAAAGCTATGGGAGGAAAGGATTTCCATGGGACTAAGTCCTTCGTGGCAGCTAGGAATTGGCTGAAAGAAACCGAGGACTTATTCGTCATCTTTGAGGTAGAAGATAGGCAGAAGGTACAACTGGCAGTGTGGCTATTAAATGGTGAGGCTTCCTACTGGTGGGAAGTCACTAATGCAGAAAGACCAGTGGAAACATGGGAGGACTTTAGGGCAAGGTTTGAGGCTAAATTTCTCTCAGACGCGGAAAGGAGTTTGCAGTTGGAAAAATTCTTATTTCTTAAGCAAGGGAATAAGACAGTCAAAGAGTATGTTAATCAGTTCGATGAGCTGGATAGGTTCGGACTGGACCTAGTCAATACCCCGCACAAGAAGGCTATCCGTTTTGTCAAAGGGTTGAATGAGCCATTACACAGTTTGGCCATGACCCATATACCCATGGGAGCTACGTATGAAAGATTGGTACAGATGGCATTGCTGAACGAAGAGGATAAGGGCAAGAAGGAGACAAAGGCAGAAAGCTCTCAAGGGAAGAAAGAGGGTTTACAGCCTAAGAAGACAGATTTAAGAAGGGCGGGAAAGACAATAAAGAGAAGAGGAAGTGTAATTTCTGTGGCAAAGTGGGGCACTTAGTGAAAGATTGCCGGAAAAAGAAGGCCAAGATGAATGGCGGGTGCTTTTCTTGTGGTGAGACAGGCCACATGGCAAAGGACTGCCCAAAGAACGAGGACAGGGGCAGAGGGCTGGATCCACCCCAGGGGCACAGGTTCATGTTCTAGAAGCGCCACCTCTGCAACAGCGAGGTATAAATACTTCTATAGAAAGTGTAGTTTATCTTTATGATCACCCCGTTCGCACTTTATTTGATTCTGGCGCATCACACTCCTTTATCTCGTCTGCTTTAGTAGAATCTCTGCACCTAAAAACTAGTATGGTAGAGGACCCCTTAATTGTTTCAAACCCAATTGGGGGCCCGGCTCATTTGTCTATGATCTGTGTGGGATTGAAAATTTCTATTCTAAGCGTAGAATTTAGATGTAGTGCCTTTGTTTTGGGCTTTTCGGGATATGGTTTGATTTTGGGCATGGATTGGCTATCCAGTAATGGGGCCATCCTTAATTGTGAAAAAAGGGTTGTTAGGCTCCTGACCCAGCTCGGTAACACTTTGGAAATTACTTGTAATCCCTCATATGCGGTTATGCTTAGTTATCTTGAATCGCTAGATGCCTCTGTTGAAAATTTGCAATCGGTTAGAGTGGTCCGGGAATATCCGGATGTCTTCGAAGAGGTGAAGGGCTTGCCTCCGAAGCGGGAGATAGACTTCTGCATATATCTTGTAGATAATGCAAAGCCCGTTGCGTTGCCCGTTAGACACATGGCTCCACGGGAAAGGAAAGAGCTCAGTAAACAGATTAAAGAGCTTCTAGAGAAGGGGTTCATTAGGAGGAGTATT
Source organism: Allium sativum (assembly GCA_030737875.1). NCBI lineage: Eukaryota > Viridiplantae > Streptophyta > Magnoliopsida > Asparagales > Amaryllidaceae > Allium > Allium sativum. Next base: position 696,590,566 of record CM060926.1, read on the forward strand.
TCAGAATGGGGCGCTCCAGTGGTGTTCGCTACAAAGGCGGATGGTTCACTCCGTCTATGTGTTGACTATAGGGAGCTCAACAAGTTAACGAAAAAGAATAGGCACCCTCTCCCCAGAATTGACGATCTGTTTGATCAGCTTGTAGGAGCGTCTGTTTTCTCCCAACTCGATTTAGCGACCGGTTTTCATCAGCTAAGCGTGGCCGAAGATAGCATCGATAAAACGGCATTCGAAACCCCAGACGGCTTCTTTGAATGGCTTGTCATGCCTTTCGGCTTGACAAATGCACCTGCTTATTTCGTGGACCTGATGAGTAGGGTATTCAGAGACTTCCTCAATAAGTTCGTAGTGGTCTTCGTAGATGATATCCTTATCTTCTCAAAGAGTGAAGAGGAGCATGCTCAGCACTTAAGGGCAATCATGGAAACTCTGCGAGTCCATCAGCTAAAAGCCAAATTCTCCAAATGCCACTTTTGGAGAGAAGAAGTGAGGTTCCTTGGGCACATAGTATCCAAAGAAGGGTTAGCTGTGGACCCCGCTAAGGTAGTAGCGGTACAGGATTGGAAGACACCAAGGAATGCAACTGAGGTCCGAAGCTTTCTCGGACTAGCAGGTTTCTATCGAAAGTTCATAAGGGATTTTGCGAAAATCTCAGCTCCGCTCACAAGGCTGACCAAGAAGAATCTAGTGTTCAATTGGGACTTGGATTGCGAGTTTGCTTTCCAACGACTAAAAAGGGCTCTTACAACAGCCCCAGTTTTGACGTTGCCAGATGGAAGCAAGATGTTCACAGTTTATACAGATGCATGTGGGACAGGGCTAGGCGCCGTCTTAATGCAAGAAGGAAGGGTAGTAGCTTATGGCGGGAGACAATTGAAAGTGCATGAAAAGAACTACCCGACCCATGATCTTGAGTTTGCCGCCATCGTCTTTGCACTCAAGTCTTGGCGACACTATCTCCTAGGTGAGAAGTTCGAACTTTACACTAACCATAAATCGTTGAAATATCTTTTCTCGCAGAAAGATCTTAACTTGAGGCAACAGAGATGGATGGAGTTTCTTGCCTCATACGATTTCGAGATCTCCTACACTCCGGGCAAAGGCAACGTAGTGGCAGACGCATTGAGCCGAAAGCAACTGACCCTAAGCCCGCTGTTTGTTGAAAGACAAAGCCTAGAGTTTATAGCCAGCTTTGACTTTAGGCCCTCCTCCGATTTTGTACCAGGCTTGCTAGCATCTCTCGAAGTACGCCCGACTTTAGTGGACTCAATAGGGACAGCACAACGCGAGGACCCTCAGCTTGTGGAGACGATTGATAGGCTAATTAGGGGTGAGACTCCAAGTCACCTCAACAGAAACTCCATCGACGATAAGGGTTGGCTAAGGCGAGACAGAAGACTATGCGTCCCACAGACAGGGGTTTTAGTAAACAAGGCTCTCGAGGAAGCGCATCACTCCAAGATGACGATACACCCAGGCGGAGATAAAATGTACAAGGACATAAAGAGAACTTTCTTTTGGAACGGCATGAAGAAGGACGTGGCGGATTTCGTTTCTAAGTGTATGGTGTGCCAACAGGTTAAGGCGGAACAGAAAAAGCCTGACGGTCTGCTACATCCTCTAGAGGTCCCGCAGTGGAAGTGGGATAGCATCTCAATGGACTTCATTGATGGGATGCCTAGGTCTAGGAGAGACAACACTAGCATTTGGGTAATAGTGGATAGGCTTACTAAAAGCGCCCACTTCTTACCTGTTAAGAGTAAAAGAACTGCCTCATCCCTAGCATCTCTTTACCTCAAGGAAATTGCCCGACTCCATGGAATACCATCCAGCATTGTTAGTGACCGAGACCCTATCTTCACAAGTGAGTTTTCGCGGAGTCTGCAAGAAGCGGTAGGCACACAGTTATGCTTGAGCACAGCCTATCATCCCCAAACCGACGGCCAAACAGAAAGAGTGAACAGAGTTCTGGAGGACCTTTTAAGACTGTGCGTCCTTGACTTCGGAGGGACATGGGAAGACCATCTTCCTTTGGTGGAATTTTCCTACAACAACAGCTACCAAGCAACCATCGGAATGGCGCCCTTCGAAGCTTTATATGGAAGACCGTGCCGATTGCCCACTTGTTGGTGGGAGTCTACTGATAAGCTCATACTTGGACCAGATATGTTCCGAGAGACTTCAGAAAAAGTAGACTTAATACAAAGAAGGATGAAGACGGCCCAAGACAGACAAAAGTCCTACGCCGACAAGAGGAGGACCGACCTTGAATTTGAGGTTGGGGACAGAGTTTTTCTTAAGGTATCTCCGCTAAGGAACGTTGTTCGTTTTGGAACCACGAGAAAGCTAGCACCAAGGTTCGTAGGGCCATTTCCTATCATCGAGAAAATTGGAAAAAATGGCCTATAGATTAGAGCTACCCGAAAAATTGGCCGGAGTTCACAACGTCTTTCACGTTTCACATCTCCGAAAATGTCTACATGAGTCTGCTGAAGTGGTAGAGCCAAATATCCTAGAAGAAGCTGAAGTGGAACGCGAAGCAACCATAAGGAAAGTTCCAACCCGCATATTAGGAACAGAAGTGAAGAAGCTACGCAACCGCGAAGTCAAGCTCGTCAAAGTTCAGTGGAGCGACGACGAAGAAGATGCAACTTGGGAAACTGAAGCTAGAATACGCGCAACCTACCCTTTTCTTTTCGAGGGTACGTCTTTGATCTTTCCTTTTTCCTTAAGTTGCGCTTTTATCTATCTTTTTAGGTATATCTCCTCGACCTTATCTTTTAGGAAGAAACCCTTTGGATGAAAACATGAGATTGAAACATGTTATGGATGATGGTTGCAAGTGGTTGCAAGTGATTGCTAGTGGTTGCTCGTGGTTGCATATACACACACAATCTAGGTTTTAGATCGGCTCAGTCACTTCATATTGCATATGCATATATGTTTGCATTCGTATATGGTTGAACTTTAATGTGTTGTCATATGGATGTTGCATTTGTATGAATGATTGTGAACTCATGTAGAATCATGAATAGGAGAATTTGCATACATAATGGATTCATGGCACTTACATAATTCGCATTAAGGAGGTCAACTGAATCAGTAGACCGCCTGATTTTGCATTAGATAAGTACATATACACACACACTTCGCATATGATCATGAAGCATTAGAAGTCTTTTAAGGACAATGGATGCTCGTGTTTGATGGATGAGTAGATGGATGTTTGGATGTTAGGATATACATTCTTCCTGAACTTGAAAATTTCAGGGACGAAATCCTTTTAAGTGGGGGAGAATGTAACACCCCGTGTATTCTATAACAGAGAAATTCACAAATTAAAGTATAATTAATTACAAATCAAGGAATTGAGGGAAACGGGATACGCCATTGCGTTCGTCTCGGAATTCTGCTTGAGATAGAGTCCGAGTTTGCGTAAAACGGACTCCGTATGAGGAAGATATGGCCTCTGGAAGTTTCAGAATTCAGTTTAAAAATTCAAACAGACCAAAACAGCTCAGAAAAACAAATTTAAAATTCAAAATCGGGCCCAATTGGCCAGGGCGGAAAATTCCCGCCCAAGGCACCTAGGTCGAATTGGCAGTCGACCTGGGGTTAGCCAGGTCGACTGGGCAGTCGACCTGGGTAACCCGTGTCGACTGCCAAGTCGACACGGTGTCGACTGGGGTGTCGACCTGGCCCCTGAGCCAGGTCGAACCCAGCCCCCCTGGCTGGCCTGGTCTGTGTTTGGTCGATTTTCTGAGCCTTGCCTTGTCACTAGGGCTAGGTGTCAGCTCCTGGTTGTTCTCTCCTTCAAATGAACGGCTATTATTAAACCAAGCTCTATCGACGGTCTAAATCAACTCACAAACTCTATAAAAAGGACCTAAGACTAACCCTAATTCACACAAACTAAAATGGAGATGAGACCGTCATGCTGCTGAGGTGAGACTAAGGATAGCCGTCAGAAATTGAGAGACAATTAAGAGATAATTCAAAGCTTAAAGCAACGTCAATTAAAACAACTCCTACAACAAAGGATAGCATCTCCAAATTCAGAATTCAGATTCCTGAATTGAAGATTCGTCATACGTTGTAAGTAGAGTGCTATTCCGATGTGAATAATTAATTGCGTTTGATTTGTGTAAAATGCGAGATGGAATTGTGGCGATAATAATCTATATTTGTATGTTATTTTGACTCTAAACGATTTGGGAATGTTATGGTATACGATTGGATATTTGCAAGTATGTGATCTGCGTTGGAAGTTAACAACGAAATGGAATTGTGGCGATAATAATCTATACTTGTATGTTATTTTGATTCTAAACGATTTGGAAATGTTATGGTATACGATTGGATTCATACAAGTATATGATTTATGTTGACAACCATATGTTGTGGTATTTTATTTGGGATTCATGCAAGTATATGATTCACTATTATGCCAATATGATGTACATACTTTTATGATCACTTTTAGTGTGTTATTGGATACGACTAAGTACTATAGTTTATATGAATCTATGATGGAATTGGCAAATCATACTTTTGTATTAGAAACAAAAGTAAGCATCTTTATGAACATGACTAAACTATGTTTGGTATTATGCCTAGTTGAAAACATGTTTTAGGCCTAAGTTGTTATCAAAACCATATGGTGATATATGTGACACAATTAAGATAGATTTACATTCCAATTGCAAGTTTATATGAATAGAATGATTCATGTTTAAGTATTGTTTATTCCATGATTATATGAATAGAATGATTCATGTTTAAGTATTGTTTATGCCATGATTATATGAATAGAATGATTCATGTTTAAGTGTTGTTTATGCCATGATTATATGCTATTACAATGCAAGTTCACATATGCCTAATTCATGTTAATTGAATCGTTATGTTGCAAGTTCATGCGTGCACACTCCCCTTTTTATGTTACCTTATAAACACCATGTTATAAGCCTCTCCTTTTCATATGGCTAAGTTGGCTTTAAATGTTAAACCCAACATATCTTATATTGTAGCGAACGTGTAAAACGGGGGTAATGACGTTTGGGTTAAAAATATAGAACATATGTGTTGGCATGTTTGACGCATGCCAATAACCTTGAAAAACAATTAATTGGCATAAATAAATTTTAACCAATAAAGGTGAATTTGAATAATGGGCCGCAAATATTTACATATAAAAAGAAAAGAGACAAAATATGTAAATGTAGAAAATACGATGTGTTTAACCCGAGGTTGGATTGAGTTGTGATGTAAACCTGCCCGGAACCGCCCGGCTGTCTAGTAGTCACAACAATACCTATCCAATGTGGGTGTTTAAACACGGAGCCCAATAAGGACCCGAGGTTAGACTGAGTTGTGGCGTAAGACTGCCCGGAACCAACCGGCAACAGGCAGCCACAACAATACCTGTCTAATGTGAGAGGTCAAGGCTTTAATAAGACAATTAAGGCTGAGTCAGGATTGATAGGATTAAGTAAGTTAAATTAATACTTAATCAAAATGGAACATGCTAAACTAAACAGACTGATTGGGGGTTAGGTTTATTAAACACTTAACCAACTTAGCATGTTGGCTAGAAATAGAAAACCTAGTAGCGGGGGACCCTTTTCAGCAGTAACCCTACAAGGTGTATCAGGATACCCTGAACTAGGCAAGGTGGGGCACGATTACTGGGCTGACTGTAAGAGGTCAAATCGACGGCGGTGTTGCAGCAGTGTAGGTTCTAACGGGGTGCGGGCGTGCACACTCTCCGGCGCAGAAAAATAAGGCACTGGGCACCAGTAGCATACCTGTGCATTCTAGAATTGTGTCGGGCCGCCACCATGGGACTTGATACACCCCATGGTGGGACCAACATAGGTAACTACAACAACGGGGGCCGTAAGACACATGTAACTATGCGAGTAGGAGCCGATCATCAGAAATGGATCACTTCACCCTGATTATGGGGTGCCTGTTGGGAACTAGTTTATATGGGTACAGAGATTAATATGGGGTACGATAGTATTCGACCCTAGACAACTTAACTTAGTTTATTATGCTTTCCCATTTCTAGTTTATGCTTATCATACCCAGTTCTTTATTCATAGACTGAATAGTCCTAGACTTACTCAGGCTTTATGTCTGACTCTACTTTTCTTTCGTTTCCCCCCCAGGTCCACAGGGAGGGAATACCGCAGCTTGACCAGCTTTCACATCCAGCTTGAAGAGAAAGAATGTATTGCTTGGATCTTTTCCGTTTTGGACTATGGCTTTGGGCAGCAATTATGGGACTTAAGCAGTTTATTTATGTTTTCTTTATGCTTCTTTAATAATGTAATCAATACAGTTATGAAGATGTTATGTTTTTGGGAGAATTGTAAGACAAGTATGGCATGTTTTTTGTGAACACGTATTTTAATGAAATAAAATATGTTGTTGTTTTCCGCTGTTCAAAAATATGTGTTCTTATATCTGTCTTGTATATCTGTGACTTATACTTATAAACCTCCACCAAAATTAGGGCATTCCCTTTGAGAGTGACCCTAACGGAGGTGGGGTGTTTCAGCACTTCCCAAGTGTGCCAGTGCATTCTGGCCCGTTTCTGGTTTTTCTGCTTAACTTCGTTCGTCCATATTTTCTTCATACATTATCCATTTTACGCAAACTCGGACTCTATCTCAAGCAGAATTCCGAGACGAACGCAATGGCACGACCCGTTTCCCTTAATTCCCACATTTGAAATTAAGTATTCTTTAATTTAGTTAATCTGATTATTCAAAAATTTGGGGTGTTACATTCTCCCCTCCTTAAAGGATTTCGTCCCCGAAATCTTCAAGTCAAGAAGAATGTGCATCCTACCATACAATCATCCATCTACTCAACCATCAAACACAGGCGTCCATTATCCTTAAAAGATTTCTAATGCCGTATGGACATATGTAAAAAGTGTGTGTATATGTTCCTTATCTAATGCAAAAATAGGCGGTTACTGATTCAGTTGGCCTCCTTAATGCAAACCATGATAGTGCCATGCATCCATTATGTATGCGAAAGAATCCTATCGATACATATTATTTCTACATGTGTGCTCAACCATTCATCAAAATGAATCATCCATATGATAACATAACCATTGTTCATCCATTAACCTAAATATGCACACATATTTATATGCAATATGAAAGTGATTTGAGCCGATCTAGTGCCTAATGTGTGTGTAAATGCATCCACGAGCAACCACTAGCAAACACTTGTATCCACTTGCAACCATCAAACATAACATGTCCCAAGCACATGTTTACATCCATCGATTTCTTATCTAAAGGTCGAAGATTCGGTTGATGGGATATAAACAAATGATATAACTAAAACAAAAGCTCTGTTCCCATTTGACATCGGTTAAGAGAATAATTCCCTAAGTCTTAGCCCCGAAGATCGAATTCAACATCAGACTAACACCCAAAGAATTACCACCATTAAACAATGTCAAAACTGGAGATCTACTTCATGCTTCGAGTAGAAACCCATATCCTTCAGAATATCCAGATACTTACAGGCTACTAGTACAGATCAGATTACATAATAATTCTCGGAAAGCTAAGCATAACAGACCCTTGCGGGTCACCAGAAATTTTGGGGGTCTTCCCATGACAAGTTAGAAACTTAACGACCCTCCTCTCAAAATCTAAAACGACCCTCTACATAGAAAGCTGGTCCATTTAGACCCAACCCATAGCCCATAAACTTGAGCACACAAATGTCACATTCAAATTTTTGACGCCTAACACAGATAATTTCAAACCCCTACAAACCACTAACAATTGAGACGAACCACAAATGGGGTTTGAAACAACTACGGGATCAGAAACAAGACTAGTATTAAAGTGCAGAGTCTCAATGCCAAAATCCAAAAGAGTCTTAACTTCATAACCAGATAAGGAAATTAAACCTTCTACATAAATTTTCCTATCCCTATCCTATCCGTCAGCCGCGAGAGCATTCGTCTATCCTACCAAAGGAAGTGATTTTAGACAAAGGACCGAAGGATACTACATATGGCTTTTCGGGGAATGTTTTTCAAAACAGGCTTTCCTTTTTGAAAATACTTTCTTTTAAAACCTTTTTGAAAAATATTTACAAAACTTTTATCTAATCTGGTAACCTTCAGCTCTGATACCAAGTGTAACACCTCACCTCCATTAAGGTCACTCAAAAGGGAATGCCTTAACTTCAGTGGAGCGTTTTCGGGAAACAGACACAGAATATCACAAGACAGATATAAAAATTTTGCAGCGGAAAATAAACAACTTTATTAAATCACCAAAATATTTTGTTACATAATACCATGAGTCATAAAACCCTTACAACAAAGCACTTCTATCTTAAATTATCAGAGTACATAGGTATTTAAAAAAAACATCATTCCCCATATTAAAGAGCAAGCCAAGAGACAGAGACTTAAGCCATACTTCAGAAGTAGCTCCTAGAAGATGATATCCAAATCCTGACTAAACCTGGGTGTTTCCTCCCTGAGAACCTTGGGGGGGGGGGACGGAAGAAAAGCGGCGAAACAAACTAGGTCAGACATACGTCTGGTGAGTCCAGTAACTTTTAGCCAGTAAATAAATAAAGGTAAACATGATAGGCATACAAAGTGGATAAGAGGATTCACGGTACATATGACAGGTATGACAGGACAAGTAAGGTAAGATGTATGCTTCACTACAAACTACTCTGCACTATTACTAGTCAAATCAAGATAGGATGATCCCTTCTGCTAATTATAACGATAGTGGTAGTTTCGTGTATTCCTAGCTACTGCCATAGGTGCCGCCTGCTCCTATCTCAACTAGTCGTACCCACTACCCTCCTACTATAAATTGGTAGACTTAGGGCATACGTCCGGGTAGACCCTAACCACTACCCTAATCGATCGGCTCCTTAATTTGTAGATACCCTGTGCTGGTCCCACACCTAGGGGTATCACTTCCCTAAAGTGGCAACCTAAGGTGCGCACAGTTATACCTACTGGTGTCACGGTCGTCTTGTCCCCCTCTGTCCAGTCCATGCACGCACATGTCCCCGGTCGGCTTGCGCCGCCCACACCATCCGTCTCATTTTGGATCTCTTACAATCAATCAGTAAGCGTGCCCCTTCCCCTCCTAGTACGGAGATCTTTACTTTGATACCCCTCCGGGTTACTGACTGAAATGGGTCCCACACAACATGATACAAGCTCTCCCCTATGTCTTGTATCCCCACTAGGTTTTCTACTGACTATGTATACCCTAACGTGTCTTTAATTACATAGCCCTCAATCAGTTATGCGTACCTATAGGTGTCTTTAATACATAACCCTTAATCTACCTATCGGTTATGCTTACCTATAGGTGTCTCTAATACATAACTCTATCTATCCCCATTAGTTATGCGTACCCCTAAGGGTGTCTTTAATACATAACTCTATCTATCCCCATTAGTTATGCGTACCCCTAAGGGTGTCTTTAATACATAACTCTATCTATCCCCATTAGTTATGCGTACCCCTAAGGGTGTCTTTAATACATAACTTTACTATTTTGCCTCGGTTATGTATACCATTAGGTGTCTTTAATTACATAACCCCTTTTTAGTGGTTAAGTTTGTGGGCCTATATATACTAACATTACCCACCTACCCTTCAGTTGTACTTAACCCTCCCACTGATTTAATCCTATTTATTTAATGGTTAAGTTTGTGGGCCTATATATATATTAATATTACCCACCTACCCATCAGTAGTACTTAACCCACCCACAATCCAATTCGTTTTGCTTAACCCTAACTTATGTCAACCATCATATAGTCCATATGTATTAAGTTAGGTTAAGTAGCATTAATTTATTATTGAGACAACTAATCGTATTTCACATGCCACCCAAGGCACCCACTTAATTCCACATGCCATCCAAGGCACCCACTTAACCCCTCATGTCCCACTACATGTTTATCTGGTTAAGTGTTTCTTAATTCATTAAGACTGTAACCTTATAAAGACCTCTCACATTATACTGGCATTTGTGGCAGCTGGATTTGCCGGGCGGGTCCGGGCAGTCTTACACCACAAAAGAGCCTAACCTCGTGTCTTTGCAACTGTCACGCATTTAATTTATGCTTAAGACCTCCCACATTAGACTGGCATTTGTGGCAGCTGGATTTGTCGGGCGGGTCCGGGCAGTCTTACACCACAAAAGAGCCTAACCTCGTGTCCTAGACGATCAATTACTCCTAATTAATCATCCCCCAATTTGAATTACTTTCCCTATTCAAATTGTCAATTAATTCCAAATTTCACTATGGCCATAATTGACTCAATTATGTCCATCTATTTATGGTATGAAAAATCATACCAATTTTCATCACAAATTTATTTTATGCCAATTCTCAATATTAAATCTTCAGACTTTAATTGCTTAAACATTCCTCTTTTGATTAATTAAGTTAATTAATTAATCCTTTCCTTTTACATAGGTGTCAATACCTATCTTATTAACAATTTGGATTTCTTTTCCATAAATGGTCATATTCACATTATACCATTTTTACCCAATTTTACCCATGTCATAATAGGTAATTATTTATATGTTTCCCTACTTGAATCATGTGTCCAATTTACATAATCACTATGTCTATTACAAATTCCCCTTTCTCCCCGTTTCTTAACTAGCGTAACCGTTTGCATTTTTGGCGTCATCGAGGCTACAAGGTAGCCTCGCCATAACAATAAAATAAAGGAAATGACAAGGTGATCGTTTTCAGTACAATTTTTGGCATAAGCATGAAAACTAGGGAAAATGACATGATAACTTCGCATATAATTATGATTCACCACATAATTAACAACTTGCATGGATTCATAACAACTTGCATAGGTTCATGAATTAACAACATAATTAACAACTAACATAGGTTCATGATTCTCAACATAATCAACAACTTATATGGGTTCATGATTCACAATATAACAACTTGCATGATTCATAACATAACTTCTTGCATAGGTGACTTACATAGGTTCATGATCCACAACATAACAACTAGCATAGGTCCATGAATTAACAACCTATCAACTTGCATAGGTAACATACATAGGTTCATGATTCATAACATAACAACTAGCATAGATTCATGAAATAACAACGCAAAAACTTGCATAGGTAACTTGCATGGGTTCATAGTTTCTCAACATAATAATTTGCATAACTTCATGATTCACAACAATAATAAACTTGCATCATATCATGATTCACAACAATAATGAACTTGCATAACTTCATGATTCACAATAATAAGGAACTTGCATCATTTCATGATTCACAACAATAAGGAATTTGCATCATTTCATGATTCACAACAATAAACTTGCATAACTACAAACAACATATTCCCAAATCATAGTCTACCACAATTCACTTTTATTTATTTAAACCTAAAAGTGACTAGAACTCACCGAATAAGGGGTCTTGAGTTCTGGGATCTGAATTCTGTTATTGATTAGCGTTCCCTTGTTGTAGACAATTTCGTTGTTGTAGTTTTAGGCTTGATTAGAATTGAATTGTTGTCTTTAATTTGCGTCTAGTTGGTGGCGGCTACTCTAGGGTTTGGAGTGACAACATGACGGCTACTGATCTAATTTTGAATTGATTCTAGGGTTTGAGTCTATACATGTTTATATAGAATTTCAATTTAATTATAGCCGTCGGATGACCCTAGAGTTAATCACAACCATTCAGTCCAGATTAGAACTATCCAGAAACCCTAATGACTCATTAACTAGTCAGAAATGACTCAACACTGACTCACCGTTCGAACCAGAGCCTCAGAAATCTGTGCAGATTTTTACCTCGGCCTGGGCACACCTGCCAAGTGCGCCAGTGCAATATTGCATGGGCGCACTTCCCAAGTGCGCCAGTGCAATTTTGTTCAGGGGCACTTCCCAAGTGCGCCAGTGCATTCTGGCCCGTTTCTGGTTTTTCTGCCTAACTACGTTCGTCCATATCTTCTTCATACAGTATCCATTTTACGCAAACTCGGACTCTATCTCAAGCATAATTCCGAGACGAACGCAATAGCACGACCCGTTTACCTTAATTCCCACATTTGAAATTAAGTATTCTTTAATTTAGTTAATCTAATTATTCAAAAATTCGAGGTGTTATATTCTCCCCTCCTTAAAGGATTTCGTCCCTGAAATCTTCAAGTCAAGAAGAATGTGCATCCTACCATACAATCATCCATCTACTCAACCATCAAACACATGCGTTCATTGTCCTTAAAAGATTTCTAATGCCGTATGAACATATGCAAAAAGTGTGTGTATATGTTCCTTATCTAATGCAAAATCAGGCGGTTATTGATTCAGTTGGCCCCCTCAATGCAAACCATGATAGTGCCATGCATCCATTATGTATGCGAAAGAATCCTATCGATACATATTATTTCTACATGTGTGCTCAACCATTCATCAAAATGCAGCATCCATATGATAACACAACCATTGTTCATCCATTAACCTAAATATGCACACATATTTATATGCAATATGAAAGTGATTTGAGCCGATCTAGTGCCTAATGTGTGTGTAAATGCATCCACGAGCAACCACTAGCAAACACTTGTATCCACTTGCAACCATCAAACATAACATGTCCCAAGCACATGTTTACATCTATGGATTTCCTATCTAAAGGATGAACATTCGGTTGATGGGATATAAACAAATGATATAACTTAAACAAAAGCTCTGTTCCCATTTGACATCGGTTAAGAGAATAATTCCCTAAGTCTTAGTCCTGAAGACCGAAATCAACATCGGACTAACACCCAAAGAATTACCCCCATTAAACAATGTCAAAACTGGAGATCTACTTCATGCTTCGAGTATAAACCCGTATCCTTCAGAAATATCCAGATACTTACAAACTACTAGTACAGATCAGATTACAGAATGATTCTCAAAAAGCTAAGCATAACAGACCCTTGTGGGTTACAAGAAATTTTGGGGGTCTTCCCATGACAAGTTAGAAATTTAACGACCCTCCTCTCAAAATCTAGAACGACCCTCGACATAGAAACTGGTCCATTTAGACCCAACCCATAACCCATAAACTTGAGCACACAAATGTCACATTCAAATTTTTGACGCCTAACATAGATAATTTTAAACCCTGCAAACCACTAACAATTGAGACGAACCACAAATGGGGTTTGAAACAACTACGGGATCAGAAACAAGACTAGTATTAAAGTGCAGAGTCTCAATGCCAGAATCCAAAAGAGTCTTAACTTCATAACCAGATAAGGAAATTAAACCTTCTATATAAATTTTCCTATCCCTATCCTATCCATCAGCCGCGAAAGCATTCGCCTATCGGACCAAAGGAAGAGATTTTAGACAAAGGACCGAAGGATACTACATATGGCTTTTCGGGGAATGTTTTTCAAAACAGGCTTTCCTTTTTGAAAATAATTTCTTTTAAAACCTTTTTGAAAAATATTTTCAAAACGTTTATCTAATCTGGTAACCTTCTGCTCTGATACCAAGTGTAACACCCCACCTCCATTAAGGTCACTCAAAAGGGAATGCCTTAACTTCAGTGGAGCGTTTTTGGTAAACAGACACAGAATATCATAAGACAGTTATAAAAATTTTGCAGCGGAAAATAAACAACTTTATTAAATCACCAAAATATTTTGTTACATAATACCATGAGTCATTAAACCCATACAACAAAGCACTTCTATCTTAAATTATCAGAGTACATAGGTATTTAAAAGAAAACATCATTCCCCATATTAAAGAGCAAGCCATAAAAGAGACAGAGACTCGAGCCATACTTCAGAAGTAGCTCCTAGAAGATGATATCCAAATCCTGAATAAACCTGGGTGTTTCCTCCCTGAGAACCAGGGGGGAGGGGGGGCGGAAGAAAAGAGGCGAAACAAACTAGGTCAGACATACGTCTGGTGAGTCCAGTAACTTTTAGCCAGTAAATAAATAAAGGTAAACATGATAGTCATACAAAGTGGATAAGAGGATTCACGGTACATATGACAGGTATGACAGGACAAGTAAGGTAAGATGTATGCTTCACTACAAACTACTTTGCACTATTACTAGTCAAATCAAGATGGGATGATCCCTTCCACTAATGATAACGATAGTGGTAGTTTCGTGTATTCTTAGCTGCTGCCATAGGTGCCGCCTGCTCCTATCTCAACTAGTCGTACCCACTACCCTCCTACTATAAATTGGTAGACTTAGGGTATACGTCCGGGTATACCCTAGCCACTACCCTAATCGATCGGCTCCCTACTCTATAGATACCCTGTGATGGTCCCACACCTAGGGGGTATCACATCCCTAAAGTGGCAACCTAAGGTGTGCACAGTTATACCTACTGGTGTCACGGTCGTCTTGTCCCCCTCTACCCGGCCCATGCACGCGCATGTCCCCGGTCGGTTTGCGCCGCCCACACCATCCGTCTCGTTTTGGATCTCTTACAATAAATCAGTAAGCGTGCCCCTTCCGCGCTTAGTACGAAGATCTTTACTTTGATACCCCTTCGGGTTACTGACTTAAATGGGTCCCACACAACATGATACAAGCTCTCCCCTATGTCTTGTATCCCCACTAGGTTTTCTACTGACTATGTATACCCTAACGTGTCTTTAATTACACAGCCCTCATACGTACCTATAGGTGTCTTTAATACATAACCCTTAATCTATGTATCGGTTATGCTTACCTATAGGTGTCTTTAATACATAACTCTATCTATCCCCATTAGTTATGCGTACCCCTAAGGGTGTCTTTAATACATAACTCTATCTATCCCCATTAGTTTTGCGTACCCCTAAGGGTGTCTTTAATACATATTTCTATCTATCCCCATTAGTTATGCGTACCCCTAAGGGTGTCTTTAATACATAACTTTACTATTTTGCCTTGGTTATGTATACCATTAGGTGTCTTTAATTACATAACCCCTTTTTAATGGTTAAGTTTGTGGGCCTATATATACTAACATTACCCACCTACCCTTCAGTTGTACTTAACCCTCCCACTGATTTAATCCTATTTATTTAATGGTTAAGTTTGTGTGCTTATATATATATTAATATTACCCACCTACCCATAAGTTGTACTTAATCCACCCACAATCCAATTCGTTTTTCTTAACCCTAACTTATGTCAACCATCATACAGTCCATATGTATTAAGTTAGGTTAAGTAGCATTAATTTATTATTGAGACATCTAATCGTATTTCACTTGCCACCCAATGCACCCACTTAATTCCACATACCACCCAAGGCACCCACTTAACCCCTCATGTCCCACTACATGTTTATCTGGTTAAGTGTTTCTTAATTCATTAAGACCGTAACCTTATAAAGACCTCTCACATTAGACTGGCATTTGTGGCAGCTGGATTTGCCGGGTGGGTCCGGGCAGTCTTACACCACAAAAGAGCCTAACCTCGTGTCTTTACAACTGTCACGCATTTAATTTATGCCTAAGACCTCCCACATTAGACTGGCATTTGTGGCAGCTGGATTTGCCGGGCGGGTCCGGGCAGTCTTACACCACAAAATAGCCTAACCTCGTGTCTTGGACGATTAATTACTCCTAATTAATCATCCCCCAATTTGAATTACTTTCCCTATTCAAATTGTCAATTAATTCCAAATTTCACTATGGCCATAATTGACTCAATTATGTCCATCTATTTATGGTATGAAAAATCATACCAATTTTCATCACAAATTTATTTTATGCCAATTCTCAATATTAAATCTTCAGACTTTAATTGCTTAAACATTCCTCTTTTGATTAATTAAGTTAATTAATTAATCCTTTCCTTTTTCATAGGTGTCAATACCTATCTTATTAACATTTTGGATTTCTTATTCATAAATGGTCATATTCACATTATACCGTTTTTACCCAATTTTACCCATGTCATAATAGGTAATTATTTATATGTTTCCCTACTTTAATCATGTGTCCAATTTACATAATCAATATGTCTATTACAAATTCCCCTTTCTCCCCGTTTCTTAACTAGTGCAACCGTTTGTGTTTTTGGCGTCATCGAGGCTACAAGGTAGCCTCGCCATAACAATAAAATAAAGGGAATGACAAGGTGATCGTTTTCAGTACAATTTTTGGCATAAGCATGACAACTAGGGAAAATGACATGATAACTTCGCATATAATTATGATTCACCGCATAATTAACAACCTGCATGGATTCATAACACTTGCATAGGTTCATGAATTAACAACATAATTAACAACTAACATAGGTTCATGATTCTCAACATAATCAACAACTTATATGGGTTCATGATTCTCAATATAACAACTTGCATGATTCATAACATAACTTCTTGCATAGGTGACTTACATAGGTTCATGATCCACAACATAACAACTAGCATAGGTCCATGAATTAACAACCTATCGACTTGCATAGGTAACTTACATAGGTTCATGATTCATATCAACTAGCATAGATTCATGAATTAACAACGCAACAACTTGCATAGGTAACTTGCATGGGTTCATAGTTTCTCAACATAATAATATGCATAACTTCATGATTCACAACAATAATAAACTCGCATCATATCATGATTCACAACAATAATGAAATTGCATAACTTCATGATTCACAATAATAAGGAACTTGCATCATTTCATGATTCACAACAATAAGGAACTTGCATCATTTCATGATTCACAACAATAAACTTGCATAACTACAAACAACATATTCCCAAATCATAGTCTACCACAATTCACTTTTATTTATTTAAACCTAAAAGTGACTAGAACTCACCGAATAAGGGGTCTTGAGTTCTGGGATCTGAATTCTGTAATTGATTAGCATTCCCTTGTTGTAGACAATTTCGTTGTTGTAGTTTTAGGCTTGATTTGAATTGAATTGTTGTCTTTAATTTGCGTCTAGTTGGTGGCGGCTACTCTAGGGTTTGGAGTGACAACATGACAGCTACAGATCTAATTTTGATTTGATTCTAGGGTTTGAGTCTATACATGTTTATATAGAATTTCAATTTAATTATAGCCGTCGGATGACCCTAGAGTTAATCGCAACCATTCAGTCCAGATTAGAACTATCCAGAAACCCTAATGACTCATTAACTAGTTAGAAATGACTTAGCACCGACTCACCGTTCGAACCAGAGCCTCAGAAATCTGTATAGATTTTTACCTCGGCCTGAGCGCACCTGCCAAGTGCGCTAGTGCAATATTGCCTGGGAGCACTTCCCAAGTGCGCTAGTGCAATTTTGTTCTGGCGCACTTCCCAAGTGTGCTAGTGCATTCTGGCCCATTTCTGGTTTTTCTGCCTAACTTCGTTCGTCCATATCTTCTTCATACGGTATCCGTTTTACGCAAACTCGGACTCTATCTCAAGCAGAATTCTAAGTCGAACGCAATGGCATGACCCGTTTCCCTTAATTCCCACATTTGAAATTAAGTATTCTTTAATTTAGTTAATCTGATTATTCAAAAATTCGGGGTGTTACACTTTGATTGTTAACTAGGGAGGCTTCAACCTAGATTGGGTGGTCTTATAGGAGTGGCCATATAGAAATCCCTTCGATGGACCTCCATGTGTGCTACCTTTGAGATTGCCGACCTAAGTTGACTCTTCCTTATGCTGACAGCCGTTGGTTTGTGTCTGTCTATATTCCTTGGTTCGGGTCCCTAATCGGTAAAAGGGCATTACCGCTAGTGCGGGGTTGTTAATCAGATGACAACTCGGCTTACATAGTGACCTCATAGGAATTGGTGTCACGTCCTTTGAACGACCCTTAATTTAGCTCAAGTCCTAGTCGTAACGTTTCCTCCTCCCCATTCGTTAGTTGGTGTCATTGCCCCCAGATCTTATTCTTCCCCCTTCTTAGTAAGAGATTTTGATCATTAACGATTGACTATCTCGCCTTACTATGAATTCTTGTCCTTCCAGATATGGAGTTCCAAGCTTTTTCTCGCCTGCTCAGCTTTCGGAGCCAACCTTCGCGTTGCCCGAGTTACAGGAGACGCAAGATATCTCTTATGCCTTGCCTTCTCGTTCTTCACATCGAAGACCGAGTTCCATGCCTTGCACTTCCCATACCATTCGCACACGCTCTATAGCGGCGTCCGAGCAGACGTAAGTTCCACTCGATTCACTCTTTATCTTAATAAAGTTGTTTAGTTTCTTCATTGCTTGGTATCTCTAGCTCGTTTTCTATCTATCTCCTATATTCCTTAGTATGGCCATTTTTGTCTTGGAACGTTCATGCCATCAGTAATGATGCTTCCTTGGCAAGGCTCAAGCGCATCACCAAGAAGCACTAGGTTTGTCTCGTCGCACTCCTGAGCCATTTATGGGAGTAGAAGTTATCTCCAGTTCTGTTATTTCCCTTGGCTTATGAATTCTTTGGTCCAAGGCAGTCGAAGTCCGACCGGTTTTCGATTCTATTCAGCTTCTTTCTATTGTATGCTTAATTTCTTCTTCTTCATTTCTGTTCTCGACAGTGTACACTAAGTGTGATCGGATTGAGAGGTTCGACCTTTAGTTTGATATCCTCTTTCTGTTTGAACTGGGGTTCAGAACGTCGGTCGTATGAGGCGACTTCAACATCATCTCCTACCAAGCTGAGATGCGGGGTGGATCTTTAATTAACCGAGAAGCGATTGGGGATTTCAAATTGTTCATTGCCAGCTTTGATCTCTCAGCGGTCTCTTTTGTTGGTTCGGCCTTTACTTGGTGTAATAAACAGGATGGTCTAAACTGGATCCTCTCCGGCTTGATAGAGTGTTTGGCTCTGAGGTTGGTTTAACCTACCTTTCTCTTACTCTCTCTCCCACCTTCACTGTACCTTTTTGGATCACACTCCAATGATCCCTTATTACTCGCCTTTCGCCCTGTTTGGGTCTTGGTCTTTTCATTTTCAGGCTATGTGGAGAACACATCACATGTTCCATCATATGGTCGAAGAATCCTAGAATTCTCCTAGTTTTAGCGATCCTCTTGTAGTATTTTCTCGTAATCTTAAGCGTCTCAAAGCTTGTCTTAAGGTTTGGAATGTGTAGGTCTTTAAGAATATCTTTAACCATGTTAGGGTGGCAGAAGAGACTCTTATTTTAGTGGAATCATCTTTGGATGAGGTCCTTTCTTCCTCACAAGAATGCAGGGCACTTTCCCAACTCGCTTACTTGTCGAAGCTTCACGTGGAGAATGATTTCCTTTGGCAAAAGGCCAGAATCAAGTGGGTCATCGAAGGAGATACGAACTCTTAGTTCTTTCATTCGTCCATAAGGAAGAAGAATAACCTCCTTTTGATCCATCAGATCCTTCGTCCATATTTTCTATGGATTCCATTCTATGGAAAATCTAAGAGGCTATCCTATCCCACTTCCAATATTTCCAGGGATATCCCTCTGTATCCTTTTTGGATCCCGCTCTATTGGCTTTTACCCCCAAAATTGTTCTTCTTGGGGAGAGTGGTACTCTTTTCAGCCCTACTTCTTCTGAGGAAATTTGTTATTGTGTATTTGCACTAAGTAAGGCTAGTGTGAGTGGATGAAACGGGTTCAATGTAGTTTTTTTCAGTAGTGTCTGAACAATCATTCAAGAAGACCTTTGTCTTTCTATCCAATTTTTCTTCTCAGGTGGAGTGCTCCCTCAGGGATGGACCTCCACCAATTTGGTTTTCATCCCCAAGTACAAAAGTCCACGCACATGCATAGACTTTTGTCCAATCAGCTTATGTAATTTCTTTAGCAAAGCTATTTTAAAGGTGCTATCTATAGACTAGAACCTTTTCTGAATTGTGTTATTCCTCTTCAAAAGATGGATTTGTAAAAGGATGTCTAATTACGGCCAATGTCCTACTATCCTAGGAGATGGTCTCTCAAATTTATCATAAGATTGGGAGTCTAATGTGATAATCAAGCTCGACTCGGCTAAGGCTTATGACCATTTGTCTTGGTTCTTCATCATTAGAGTTCTGAGGGCTTTCGATTTTACTGAGCCTCTTATTGATTTTGTTTGGAGACTCATTTCGAATTGTGGGTTTTCCATTCTCATCAATGGATCTTCCAATGGGTATTTCAAATCAGGTAGGGATCTTTGCCAGGAAGATCCTCTCTCCCCGGCTTTGTTTGTCATCGCTACTGAGGCTTTTGTTAGTGGTTTGCATTCGCTAACGATTGCAGGTCAAATTTACAGGCTCAACATCCCGAGTGGTTGCCCTCTTATCTCGCCTTTATATTACTCACTTTCTCTAACAATTGAGTTTCGGTATTGGAAGACAGAAGTGATTAACATCATGCCAGCGAGGTCTATCAGAACTAAAGGTCATGGTCTGTCAGAAATCACATGCGTATTGGAGAATGGCGTCTGAGATAGACGCGTGGGATGCCACGAATCATCTAATTGCCATACAAAGATATGGCCGCAGCTGTGAAAGTCTAGGGATAAGGCTGTGATTAAGGCGGTGGAGCTACTGGTATGTAACAACCCGAAAAATCAGAACCAATTTAAAATTTTTATTTTGGCTATTTTAATGAATTTTGAATATTTAAAATGGTTTATTTTAAATAATCACGAATAGAAATTTATTTTCAATAGAATTAGAACATATAAATTTATTTAAATCAAATTTAGAATACAAATATTTATTTTAATTATAAAAGGAATTGGAAATGGCGCGGTAGCTCGAAAATTCAATTTCAAATCAAATGAATGTACAGGATTCAAAATAAATTGGATTTTAGTAAAACCAGAAATATTTGAATCTGTTTGAAAATATCTTTCCAACAAATGTGAAAAATCTAGATTTCATAACGGGAATAAAAAGTTATGTGCAGTTAAAAATTCAGAATGGTCGCTATGGAATTTTATATAATATATAACTCTTAAAAATAGCGATTTTGCAAACGACCTCCGTTTTCGACGAGACCACTTTTGTTGGATCCGGAATGTCAAATTATTGCTAGATTCCAATTTTCATAATTTTTGGAGTCAATATGCGAGCGTGGAGGATTTAAACGTGTTTGGTTAATTCATTTTGAATTTAATCGACTGGAAAATGACCGTTTTTCAAACGGTCTCCAAATTTGACGAAATTAGTTTTATTAGGACCGTATCGTCATAACGTAGCTGGATTTATTTTTCTGCAATTTTTGGAGTCTGTATGTGGCCCCAGTAAATTAAAATGTGCTTTTGAATTTAAAATATAATGATTTATATTTTAAATTTAGTGGAAACTGATCGTAACAACCAAATTGAATTATGAAACATATCCCATTGTGGTCGGAATGGGGGTAATTAGCTAGGGGTGATAGTCGTTGGGTCTCATTTGGAGTTCGAATGGAAAGTCAACATTTTTGGAAATAATATTAATAAAAAATATATATTAACATTATACCCCTTCCTCCGCACCATGCTCCAGCCCGCCTCCGTCTACGCTGCCCACGCCGGAGCAGACCGCCACCCTCAGATCGATCACCACCCCATTCCTCCACGACCTCCCTCTCCTCTTCCTCCTTCAACTAAACCCGTAACCGCCCAAACCCGCACCTAACCCAACCCTAGCCCGCCGCCACCTGAATAGCCTGCACCACCTCGAGACCGCCTCTGGAATGACCCGAAAATCTGGGCCAGTTTAAAATTTTTATTTTGGCAATTTTAGCGAATTTTGAATATTTAAAATGAATTATTTTAAATAATAACGACGAGAAATTTATTTTGAATATAATTCAAACGTGTATATATTCGTTTGAATCGACGATAGAATATAAATATTTATTTATATTTATAAAAGGAATTGAAAATGGCGCGGTAGTTCGATAATTCGATTTCAAAATTCAAATGGATGTACCGGGTGCAAAATAAACCGGATTTTAGTGAAACCAAAAATAATGGAATCTAATTGTGACTATCGTTCCAACGAATCCGAAAAATCGAAATTTCATAGCGGGAATCAAAAGATATGTCCAGTTGAAAATTCTGAATAGTTGCTATGGAATTCAGGCCCTTAAAAATGGAAATTTTGCAAACGACCTCGGATTTCGACGAAACCACTTTTGTTGGATCCATGATGTCTAGTTATTGCTAGGTTTCAAATTTCATAATTTTTTGAATCAATATGTGAGGGTGGGAAAGGAAAACGCGTTTGACCAGTTTTAGTTGATTTTAATCGACTGGAAAATGGCCATTTTTCAAACGGTCTCAGAATTCGACGAAATTAGTTTTGTTGGGACCGTATCGTCAATACGAAGCTAGAAAATATTTTTCTGGAATTTTTCTAGTTAGTATGTGGCCCTAGTAAATTGAAATGCGTGTTCAAATTCAATATATAGAGTTATATTTTGATTTTGACGAAAACTGATCGAAACGATCAAATCATCTTAGGATACATATCCCATTGCATTCGGAATGGGGGTAATTAGCTATGGATGACAGGCGGTGGGTCCCGTTTCGAGTTCGAAATAAAAAGTTACTTTTCGATGGATTAAAATAAATTAAATATTTATAATATATACACCTCTCCCTCTCCTCTCTCTTCAGACCAAGATTTAGAAAAAAAAAACACTAAATCGAACAACGCGACCCCCCCAACGTCTGCCGCCGCCGCTTCGTCACCTTCTTCCTCCTCCTCGCACCGCGCAGCAGTCCACCCCCCTTGACCCCTCTTCCCCTTCCACGAATCCCTGACCGCCACGCTCGAACAACGCGACCCCCCTCCCTAACGTCTGCCGCTGCCGCTCCTCCTTCTTCCTCCTCGCTCCGACGCTGCAGCCCCCCCGTACCCTCCTCCGACCGCTTCCACCAGTTGTGGCCCCCCTCCATTTGGTAAAGACACTGTAAGTTATTATTATTATTATTGTTTACTTCTTCTAATTTATTGTCAATTTTCAGTTAAGTTAAAAGGAAAATAGGATTTTTAAGCTAAGAAAAATAGTAAGAAGAAAATTAGATCTATAATCAAAGATTTTCATTTTATTTTATACAAGTCTTGATTTTTGTTCATAGTTGTTGTAGAAGTAAAAATTCGATTTTTATATATTGAATAGCAAAGTAAAAATTCGATTTTTATATATTGAATAGCAAAGTAAAAACTCGATTTTTATATATTGAATAGCGAAGTAAAAATTCGATTTTTATATATTGAATAGCGAAGTAAAAATTCGATTTTTATATATGTAGTGAACACGGATGACGAAGGTGATGAAAGAAGAAACGATGAAGATTTCCTACATATGAAGAGTCGCGGCGTTGGATTTAGCTATCTGTGAGAACTTCTCACCTTTTAATTCTGTTTTCTAGTTAAATATATACTAGGATGCAGACGGTGTTTAGTAGCACCCGACACCCGTCGTCCACAGACCATGGACGGCTTGTATGCTTGTTTGTTTGATTTTGATGTGTAGTTGATTGTGTGTTGTGATGTGAAGTGAAATAAAATATTTATATAGTTAAAAATATTTTATAGTTAAAAATAGAATTTTTAACGTGTATATGAAATGAAATAAAAATAAACAAATCGGACGATTTGTTTATATACACACATTTGACTGATATTGATTGGGACGCCCAACTGCACAAATAAAATCTGTGTTTGATTGTTTGAAACCCCACACGGGTATCGGGATGATATTTGACGTACAATTATCCCGATTGTTTAGTTGTATGTCGATCGATTGATTGACAGACTGTTATAAGCGTTGAATATTTATATTTGATGCTTATACAGTGTAGAATGCACTCTGGATGATGGTTGATTATTTATCATTGTTATTTTATACATGTGTTGTAGAAAATCCATATAATTAACATTATATGGTAATTGATTGGGCCTCATTCCAGTTTCGAATAGAAATATTTGAAAAAGAAATATCTGAAATAGAAATATTTGAAATAGAAATATTTGAAAAAGAAATATTTGATAATAGAAATATTTGAAAAAGAAATATTTGAAAAAGAAATATTTGAAAAAGAAATTTTTGAAAATAGAAATATATGAAGCCGTGTTGACTAGATTGACGCCATTTTGACGTGAACGATATTTATATCGATTTTATTCATTTTATAATGAATATCGAAAGTGATTTCAAAATCTGATATTTTGAAAAGAATTGAAATTTGAATTGAAATTGAATAGAAATGAATTCGAATTGAATTGAACAGAAATGAATTCGAATTGAAATTTAATAGAAATGAATTCGAATTGAAATTTAATAGAAATTAATTCGAATTGAAATTTAATAGAAATGAATTCGAATTGAAATTGAATAGAAATGAATTCGAATTGAAATTGAATAGAAATTAATTCGAATTGAAATTGAATAGAATTGAATTCGAATTGAAATTGAATTGAATTGAATTAGAACTGAAATTGAATTAGAAATCAATTTGAATTGAAACGAATTTAAAACGAATTTATATTGGAAAAATTCAATTTTGATTTGATTTGAAAATGAAGTTGAAATCGTTTCGAAAACGAATTAAAACGATTTATAAAGAACGTTTTGAATTGAAATCGACGAAGTATATATTATATATATATTATATATATAATATAATGGCCTGAATAGAACGCCCCGCGCCGCGGCAGTTCGCGAATTTCGACCATTGACTTCAAATGGATATTGCGGGAGATCCGACCGTCGGATTCTCCTCAAACCGGAACCGTTGGGTTCGTATCGAAAAGAGCTTTCTAACGAATATTAGAAATTAGAAATATAACGGTTGGATTTGGAATTATGTCCAAATCAAATTTGAGAAAGGTCGCTATAAGTGCAGTTCGATAGCCGTTGATGGAAATCGACTGTACGGGCCTTGATAAAATTATTAAAAATAGTAATAATTTGTGTAAAATCATAAGAAATGATTTGTGAAGATTTGGGGTGAAAAACTCCATATTTGAAAAGATAAAAATATATTTTTATCGAAATGAACTAGTTTTGAACTAGAATTATACTTCTATTTATTTTTAAATAAATAAATTGGATTTGAAATGGTTTTGAAAATAACCAGAATTTCCAATAATTATATTGGAATGGATTTGAATCGAAATTGTCTCCGGAATATTTCGATGTTGGATTTCGTGATGATATAGATATTGTTATGGGAATTTGAAAGATATATATATATATATATATATATATATCGTTATTTCCAATACGATATTTGTTGGTCGTAGAATTTGATATTGAATATAAGCCGATATATTTTCTATTCAGAGCCTTGTATTTATTATCAAATGTGATTTGGGTTTGTCATGAATGGTGTCTTCATTAACACTGTTCTTAAGCCCAGTTGAGAAAAGGATTAAATCTTTTTATTTAGATTTAATGAAGTGTACCAATTGAATAATATTTAATTGGAATTGAATTGGTATTGATTTTTGGGTTTATCGTGAACAGTGTTTTGAATAACACTTGTTCTTTAACCCGATAATTAATGGAATGTGATTTTGGGTTTATCGTGAACCGTGTTTTAAATGACACTGATTCTTTAACCCAGTTAAAGATTAAAACTAAGTGGAGTTTTAATGAATCTTTAATTAGATTGAAAAGGGTCGAGAATGGAGTATCACCAGTTTTTCTCCAGGCGATAGTTAAATCTTTAATTAGATTTGAACGTGAAATGGTAATTGAATTTACCGATAACACCGTGCTGTTAGATATGAAGTATGACCAGTTTTACTTCATGGGATGAATAGGTTGGGATTGGGAAATAAATTAAATGATTACTTCGGTGAGGTTCGCTAATCCCGACTAGTTTGAATTGATATTCAAAGGAGATTAAAGAATAAATTTAAAGAATTTATCTTTGATAAAATTAATGGGAACTTTTCCCAAAGTATAGGAATATTTGAATAAAAGAATGTTCTGAATTGGAATGAGGCGTATGTTGTGTTTGTGTAACACTTATTTATTATATACACGAGTTATTCAGAAAGACCGGGTTTATCCCATTCTGAATAACTGATTCGACGGGTGTCGAAGATGAAGACGGTGGTCGAAGACCGGAGGTCTTCACGTCGTTTGGGTGATTACTGATGATCTTGATTGGGCTGTACACCCAAGAAGATGGAAACAGTTGGTGATCGTCCAGACGTACTTGGAGATTCGATGGATATGCGAGGTACTAGGTGCCTCCGGTTTTGTTCAGACCCAGAACGGATTTGTAAATGGACTGTGTGTCTGACATTGGATTTTAGTCTGTGTGATTGATTTCTATTAAATATATATCTGTTTAGCGGCGGAGAATTTATTCTCTTGCTTAACGCCCTTCTCTAAGACATACGAGCTCAGGGGTTATATATTGATGGATATCAAACGCATAGAGTGAATTGCCTGTGTGGCATGCCTAAGTGGCAAATGATCAAGGCTTCTGTTGAAAAGCAAAGTCTTGTGGTTGATGATCAAAGCACCGCCTGTGTGGCATAGCTTTGTGTAACGTGAATTCGCGAGCCTCACACCCCGGTTGTGAACCAGAAACGGGAGAGGACCTCAGGGAGGGCATGCGTTTCCTTCTAGCTAGGGTGGTGTCAGTGACCTACCAGCCCTGACATTTATATACTTTTCACCTGTGTGGTTGTTGCTGTTGCGAGGCGCCTCGGTTAGATCAGACGATCCGGGTCCCAGCCATTCGTTGGCTCATTTACGCCCCATAGGGCGGGGAAACGCAGTGTTCAGGCATTTTAATCCACATCGGTGGACCGGCCCTGTCGCTCCAAAGGCTTGACTGAGTACTTGCCTGAGACATGGGCTAGATTGTCTCAAATCGGTTGAGGACTATCTTTTGCCTCGGTTCATAGACGGAAATCCAATTTCCAAATACGTAACCTTGCGGTTTTATTTGTAAACCTATATATGGCAACATAGTGGCATGGGACGCTCATGTCGCCTATGATTGATACTTATGATTTGAAGTTGTTTTATACACTATGCACTTATAATAGTATCAAATGATTTGTTTTAAACGTATCAAGCATTCTTGGCTATTATAAGGTAAAAACCCTATCCTCCGGCTTGCGTTGCATTGTGTGATGGGAACTGGGTCCTATAATAGCTTCATTTTTCTTTATTTAGCATTGCGCTGTTTGTTTTATGCACTGGTATTCTTGGGACGAAACCCGTTCTGTGTTATACGGCGTGGTCCCTTGATTTACCTAACTTTAAAAACAAAGATTAATAACTGTTTTAGTTCTCACACCAGTCCCATGACTGACCTGGAGTTTATTGTTTTAGCCTAAACTCTGGGTGCCCCTATTTTGACACGGGAAGCTAGTAGTTTTGGTTTTGCAGATTTATATTCACAGGATCCTGGTTTACAGCTGGAATGATATCCGGAAAGCTTTGTATCCGTGTATCTCTTCCAGTTGTGTATTGTATTATTTTCCGCTGCTATGTATTTAAATGTAATTTAAATCTCTGATATTTCTGTGTAATATTTATTCATTTATACTCTGTATATTCTTGTAATCTGATGGAATTGTTGTAATATACAATGAAATGTTCTTCCGTCTGCGTTCTATTTTGTCGTGTTCTCAAAATAATCAGGCATTTCGGACGGTCTAGATCGGTTTAGCGACTGATTCGGATCGAGCGAAATTCCTTTTCGTTACAGCCTCCCTCCGTCAGTCGCGCCATCCTCACCCCAAAACTGCGTGTAAGCCTCTTTATTTATTTATTTATTTATTTAATGTAATTAGTTAAAAAAAAGAGAGATAAAAAAATAAAATCAGTTTTTTATATATTATAGCATTGTTATAAAAATTCGATTTTTAAATATATGTTTACGGTATAAAAATATAATTTTTATATATGAAGTAGCGTATAAAAACATATTTTATATATATAATTTTTGGTTAATGAAAAATATAATTTTTGGTTAATGAAAAATATAATTTTTGGTTGAGGGAAAATATGATTTTTAGTTTATGAAATAATATTTTTAGAAGGATAAAAATATGATTTTTAGCGTATGTATATTGTTTATAAAATAGGCAAGCTATGATGTAATAATTCTATAAATAAAAATTTGATTTTTATTATAATAGCAATATAAAAAATGAGATTTTTATATATAGAACAACAATATAAAAATATGATTTTACTATATATAACTTAGTTTTAAAAAAAATGTAATTTTTATATAAAATACCATACATTAGAAATGTGATTTATATATATATATATATATATATATATAGAGTAGCAGCTTAAAAATGTGTTTTTTTATGTATATAGCGTTGTTAAAAAATAAAGATGAGGTTTTTATATGAACAGTATAAAAATAAAAATGAGATTTTTATATGAACAACAGAAAAATAAAAATGAGATTTTTATATGAACAGTAAAAGAATAAAAATGTGATTTTTAATAATATATAGCGATGTTAAAAATGTGATTTTTAATCATATATAGCGATGTTAAAAATGTGATTTTTAATATAAAAATCGTTTGAAACAGATTGCGATGGAACCGACTGGAAACGAATCCAAATCCAAACTATTCAGTAATTCAGAAATAAAACTGGCGGAGTGGACCCCAAAGGTGAGAAATTCTCACTCTAATCTTGTTTGAAACCATGGATGTTTGGTTGTTTATTTTGATTGATAAATTGGTTGAATTTGGTTTGGGATGTAAATTGATATGATTCGAATTTGGTTTGTATATGGCGCGAGCAATTATTAGGCGAGGGATAAGGCTGGACCTTATTTCGGTTCTAATATCATTCCGTTATGCTGCCGAAATTTTCTAAAAATGTTAGAACAATAAAAATATCATTTTTGTTGTATAAATGAAGTGTATAAAAAATATTCATGTGTTTAAATCAATATTTATCATTAAAAATATAATTTTTAACGAGTATATGAATGAAATTAAATATTCATTTACAAATCAGACGATTTGTTTATGTACACACATTTGACTGATATTGATTGGGACGATATACTTTACACATCGTCCAACTGTACAAATAAAATCTTTGTGTGTTGATTGAAACCCTACATGGGTATTGGGATGATATCAAACGTACACTAATCCCAATTGTTTAGTTGTATGTCAATCGATTGGTTGACAGACTATTGTAAGCATTAATTATTTATATTTAATTCTTATGCTGTAGTGTAATGCACTCTAGATGATGGTTGACTGTGTTTGATTATTGTTGTATACATGTGTGTATGAAATCCATATAAATAAAATTATATGGTAATTGACTATGTTTGATTCCAATTCGGAAAGAACGAATATTTTAAATTAACGAATATTTTAAAATAACGAATAATGAATATTTTAAAATATGATTTTGATGTCTGATTAGGGATGGACACGAAAATATTGAAATATATGAAGCCGTGTTGAATAGTGATTCGCCATTTTGATGCGAACAATATTTATATCGATTTTATTCATTTTTATAATGAATATCGAAAAGGAGGCGATTTCAAAATCTAATGTTTTGAAAATATTAGCATTTATATATTAATGATATGGAATATTCAATTTTGATTTAAAATTGAATATGAAGTTGAAATTGAATTTAAAATGAATTTAAAATGATTTATAAAATACGTTTTAAATGGAAATCGACGAAATATATATCAAATGGCCTGAATAGAACGCACCGCGCCGCAAACGTTCGCGAATATCGACCATTGACTTCGAGTTGATATTACAGAAGATCCGACCATCAGATTCTCCTAAAACCTGAACCGTTGGGTTCGTATCGAAAAGAGCTTTCCAAGATTGTAAGAGATTTGAAATCTAACGGTTGGAGTTGGAATTATGCCCAAATCAAATTGGGAAAAGGTCGCTGTAAGTGCAATTCGATGTCCGTTTATGGAAATCGACTGAAAAGGCCTTCATAAAATTATTAAACATATTAATAATTTGTGTAAAATCATAATAAATGATTTGGAAAGAATTGGGATGAAAAATTCCATATTTGAAAAGATAAAAATACATTTTAATCAAAATGAACTAGTTATTAACTAGATTTGAAATCCAATAATTTTTAAATAGAATAAATTGGATTTGCAAACGATTTTAATATAACCATAATTTTCCAATGAACAAATTGGAATGAAATTAGAATGGGTTTGGAATGGAAATAATCTTCAGAATATTTCGATATTGGATTCCGTAGAAATTTGTAGTATATATTTTATATCGTTATTTCAAATACAATATTTGCTGGTTCAGAATTTGATATTGAATATAAGCCAATATAATTTCTATTCAGTACCTTGTATTTAATATCAAATTGGATTTTGGGTTTGTCGTGAATGGTGTCTTAGATGACATTGTTCTTAAACCACGTGTGAAAAGAATAAATCATTCAATTAAGATTATTAGAGTTTCCAATTATATTTAATCATTGGAATAAAATGGAATGTGAGTTGGGTTTATTATGAACTGTGTTTTTAACGACATTTTCTTTAACCCGATTTACAGTGAAATGTGATTTGGAATTTATAAATCTTTGTATGGAATTTTCCAAAGTTTTCCAATTTAAAATAATAAATTGGAATTGAATGGAATTCAGTTTGAT
Organism: Allium sativum; assembly: GCA_030737875.1. Classification (NCBI taxonomy): domain Eukaryota; kingdom Viridiplantae; phylum Streptophyta; class Magnoliopsida; order Asparagales; family Amaryllidaceae; genus Allium; species Allium sativum. The sequence goes on from CM060926.1 coordinate 696,621,198, forward strand.
AATAATCGAAATGAGCTTCTATGGAGGAAGAATGTTAATATAAATGGAATTTAGAAGGCTAGGTCGTTACTCCATTTATATTATTAGTCGAATACGGAAACTGATATCGATTATATATATATACGTCGATCTGTTTTCCGTGAAGATTCCATAATTAATGGAATGTGATTTCGGGTTTATCGTGAACTGTGTTTTAAATGACATTAGTTCTTTAACCCAGTTAAAGACAGGGTTACATGTCTGACATCGTATTTCGAATTACATGATTGATCTCTGCTAAATATATATCTGTTTGATGGAGGAGAATTTATTCTCTTGCTTAACACCCTTCTCTAAGATGTACGAGCTAAGAGGTTACATATCGGTAGAAGTCAATAGTATGATGTAGATTGTCGATGTGACATGTTTGTGTTTCCAAAGTTATATAATCACTAATATTGATTTTTGGGAAGATTAAAACTAAGTGGAGTTTTAATGAATCTTTAATTAGATTGAAAAGAGAATGTGATAATTTAAATTATCAAGTTCGGGAAATGATCGAGAATGGAGTAGCACCAGTTTTACTCCAAGCGATAGTTAAATCTTTAATTAGTTTGAATGTGAATGGTAATTAAATTTACCGATAACACCGTGGTGTTTGATATGGTGTATTACCAGTTTTGCTCCATGGGATGAATAGGTTGGAATTGGGAAATAAAAGAAATGATTACGTCGGTAATATGCGCTAATCCCGACTAGTTTGGATAAACCTTAATTTGGTTTGAATTAATATCCAAAGGAAGATTAAAGAATAAATTTAAAGAATTCATCTTTGATAAACTTAATGGGAACCTTTCCCAAAAGATATGAATATTTAAATAAAAGAATATTAAGAATTGGAATGAGGCGTATGTTGTGTTTTATAGCACTTGTTTATAATATACGTGAGTTACTCGGAAAGGCCGGGTTTATACCCATTCTGAAATACCGACTCGACAATAAGTCGACGATGAAGACGGTGGTTGAAGTCCGGAGGTCTTCACATCGTTTGGATGATTACTAATGTCTTGATTGAGCTATACACCCAAGACGAGGTAACAAGTGGTGACCGTCCAGACGTACTTGGAGATCGACCGAATATGCGAGGACCTATCTCCTGTATTTGACATATGGGATGAGGAATAAGGTACCTCCGGTTTCGTTCAGACCCAGAACGAACTTGAAAATGGATGTGTGTCTGACATTGGATTTTATTCTGTGTTGATTGATCTCTATTAAATATATATCTATTTAGTGGCGGAGAATTTATTCTCTTGCTTAACACCCTTCTCTGAGACATATGATCTTAGAGGTTACATATCGATAAACATCAGTTGCATGGCGTGAATTGTCAGTGTGGCATGCTGAGATGAAAAATGATCAAGGCTTCTGTTGAAAAGCAGAGTCTTGTGGTTAATGATCAAAGCACGGCTTTAACATAGCATAGCTTTGTGTATAGCGTTAATTAGCGAGCCTCACACATTGGTATGAGCCAAAAACGGGATTAGGGACGCAGGGAGGACATGACGTTTCCTTTTAGCTATGGGTGGTGTCGTGGTATGGAGCCCAGACATTTATTTATTTTACCTATGTGGATGATGGATAGCGAGGCGCCTAGGATATATCGGTTACTATGGAGCTGATGTGTATAGGTCCTATAGGACCGGGAAATGTGTGTTCAGGAATTGCCAATCCTCAAACGTAAGAGAGGACCGACCCTGCAGGATCCAGGGTTCCTTCCGAGGAATCCTAAGGCATTTGCTAGAGTTTCTCGAAGTCGGTAAGGATGATCCCTCGCCTCGACTCACGACGGAAATCCAAATTCTAATACATGACTTTGCGGTTTTGATTGTAGAGCCTAGTATGGCGACATGATATATAGTACCCACGCCTCCTATGATTGATACATTTATATCTGAAACTGTTTTATACACTATGCACTTATAATAGTATCAAAATGATTTGTTTTAAATGTACCAAGCATGTTTGGCTATTATAAGGGAAAACCCTATCCTCCGGCTTGCATTGCATTGTGTGATTGGTAATGGGTCTTATAATAGCTTCATTTTTCCAAAAAGCATTGCACTGTTTATAAACGGTTTTTTGCACTAGTATTCTTGGGAGGAAACCTATTCTGTGTTATACGGCGAGGTCCCTTGATTTACTTTACTTTAAAGTAGAGTTTCAAATAACTGTTTTAGTTCTCACACCAATCACATGACTGACCTAGAGTCTATTGTTTTAACCTAATCTCTCTGTGTGCCCCTATTTCCACATGGGCAGCTAGTAGTTTCGGTTTTGCAGATATTATATTCACAGGATCCTGGTTTTACAGCTGAAGCTATATTCTGAACTCTCTGTATCTGTGTATTTCTTTGAGTTGTGTTTTGTATTATTTTCCGCTGCATTGTAATTTGTAAATTTTTGATATTTATCAAATGTATATTATTTGTTCATACTATGTATATTCTTGTACTCTTATGTAAATTGTTGTACTAGCAATGAAATGTTCTTCTTTTTGTGTTCTAATTTGTTGTGTTCTCAACTCAATACGGGCTTTCTCGTAGGGGCGAGTTTGGGTCGTTTCATCGTACCTGATACTGGTAGGGCGCCTTCTTTTGCACTTACCTAACGTCTTCACTAGCTCTTTAAATCTAAGGAAAACATTTTTTTAAAACTTGTGATATCTTCATTTTGCACCGTTTCACTACTCAATTTCTTCGAGGAAATCATGCTATGCGTGTAAGGACTATCTCACATGTTGTTACGAGGGAAGGATAGGTTAGACTGTAAAGCCCACATTGTGAAATGAATTTGAGATGGTGTGCATAAATATAAGATGGTAGGCGCGCAGCATAAGGGTTTCCCTTGTTACATTAATGTGTGTGCAAATTCTTATGTGTGTGCCCAATGCTGATGTAAGGGGTTTTTGATCCGATCGTCGTTGCATGACAGTGAAATCAGAGCTGAAGGTTGCGGACTGTGCCATGTATACAAGGCAGTGGTCTCAAAATATTCAAAGTGGATGCAAGTAAAGGAGAAGACTATAAGGATTGTCCTGCTTGTTGTTAAGGAGGAATAACAAATTGAATTTGTAGAGTCCTACATCGTGAAATAAATTAGAGATGGTATGCATAAATATGAGTTGATACACACGTAACAATAGATATTTCTTTCGTTTCAACAATATGTGTGCCAACGCATATGCGTGCGTCCTATGTTGATGTAGGGGGTTTTGATCCGACCGTCGTTACATAACACTGCATCCCACTTATCCCTGGGATCACTAGCAGCATGTTCCAATCCGATCAGAGATGCTTTAAATAGTCCCAATTATTCTTTATCTTTGTCCAACTATTGTTGAATTTACCGCTGAAATTGACGGCTATAGCCGATAAAAATGAACGCATACTTCCGCATAGGCTTAGATGACTGACGTAGATGTCAATGAACACTTAGATGTATGTCATTGTACATGGATGAAGAAGTAGCAAAACCAGAAGCAGATAAGTGCTACATAACCCTCAGAAAACAACATTTCGATGGCTCTAATTTTTTTTGCAAATAATATATGTGAGAGAAAACAAAATAACAAGCATATTAGGAGAGATATTTACTTGAAAATATCAATAACATATTCGAAAAAATTCAAAAATAAATGTGGAAGAATGTTGTTTTAGGTTTTGCGAAAGGATATAGGGGTGGTAGACCTGTAACAGAAAATGAAACGCAGTCCATTTTGCTCATTTTTCTTTTCAATGCAAAATATATTGTTTTCATTTGAATGATCAGTAATGGGATATTTATGCCTCTGGAGCGATACCTCAAATCTATGGTGAATTTAGTTAACTTTCATTTATTCCTTAGGAGATCGTTATACCAATGGATGTATTATATTTGTTGGAAACTTAAAATATCAAGCTAATATTTTTTATTACGCAATTTTTTCCTCTTTTAATCTTCTGTAAATTTGGGATCGATAGGTGTTTTCCGATTTCACGTAATAATTATAATAGTATTCTTAGGACAAATTAACTTTTACACCCATTCAAATTGAGGAATTCTTCCCTGTCACTGGACGTCTTTAAAATTCATAAACTATATTGGAAAGCAAAAGAAAACGATGATAAATTGAGTGATTTTATAGAAAGAATTCTTTAAGGAATTATATTTGCTAGATAATTTTTTAATGTGGAAATTATCTTACCTGTATTCAAAATCATTTTCAAACACTGGATATCTTTATACGTGGACATAGATATAGACAAATATTAAATAATTATCTTATCAGCTAACAGCGAGTAAACTAAGAAATATAAATGAATTCTTTTAGAGTAAGTTAATTTTTTTCAACCGCATTTATTATTGAAGTGCTAAAAATATAAAATTATGATAAAAGAAAATTGCTTTGAGCAGTTAATATATAGTTAGTATGTATAATATGAAATTCTAATTTAGTGAAACAATAAATAAATATCTTGTAAAAAATACATATAATTTAAAGGGATCTCCAAATAGACTGAATGAAATATATTCAAATGCAGATGTCTTAATAGCCACATTCGCATCTTTTTTTGGATGTTGGCTATTTATTTGATTTCTCTTAAAATTAAGAAAATTTTGAACTTGTATGTACTTATTTTAGCACTGTAGACATTCCAGTTATATTCAAAATTGCAGCAAGGTATATAACATAGTTGAATCAACGACACCGTTCGGGTAAAGACCTGAAATTTTGGGTACGCTTACGCAAATACAAAATTTTGGGTTTTGAATTGGAATTTTCCAGCTATGTGAGTCGATGTGTGTATATTTGGTGATCCAGCAACATTATAGAAGTCCCTCCATATAAGGGAGAATCTACCAAAATTTTTACAAAATTTAAGGTGTTGATTTTTTTTTTTGAAATATTTATTAACAGAAACGAACTGGTTATCTATTAAAACTAATTGGATCAGTTTAGGAGATGGAACATAATATGTTGTCTAAAGTAGATTTTTTTGAAAATAATGGATTTAAAGCATTTTTTCCTACCTTAGTAATTTCGAGGACGAAATTATTTTAAGGGGGAATGAATGTAATGGCCCTGATTATTTACCGTTTAATTGAACATTTAAAAATTATTGTAAATGTTGATTTGAAATTTAAATAGCTTGAATTAAAAGGTTTTGAATCTTTTATTAATATAAATAATAATTTAATTCTGAAATAGTTGGAAATGGTTGGAATCGCAATATGGAATGAATTGGACGATATAAAAGGATTTAATTCAGTTTGATTTGGAATTATGTTAACGTATTTTTTTATCAAATTACGTTTGAATGTATAATTTATAATTTAATATAAAAAGAACTTACAGCGGCTCGGTAGTTCGTAGTTTTACGTTTTGAACATTAAATGAATGTAAGATCCAATATAAGTCGGAATTCTTTGAAACAAGAATCATACGAATCTATTGGATAATAATTTCTAACAGAAGAGCAAAAAGAAAAATATCAACTTGTAGATTTTTAGTTATATCTAAATCAAATTTTCAAAAGGTCATTGTGAAATTGTTTATAAACCATAACGATTTATTAGATGTGTAATAAAGGGTTTTATTATAAATTTAGTATCGTTTTAAGTTGAAATTTCGGTGTTTGAAATCAAAAGTAATTTATTTCAATACTATATAGGATTCTCTCTGAGAAAATCTGATAATATAATTTATTATTATATTAGTTATTTTAAAATTGATTTATTTTGATTAAATTTGGACCCTTAAAAAGGAACATTATTCAATCGACCTCGGTATTAACGAAACAAAATTTATTAAATCCATAATAGCTAATTATTGCTAGATTTCAAGTTTCGTGTCAACCAGAGTTATTATGTGACCTTACGAAAATTAAATGTAAATAAATCGATAGTTTGACTCAAACTAACCGTGATTAGGCAAACAGACTCGAATTTCGATGAAACAAGTTTCATTGGGTCTGTAATGTCGAACCATAGCATAATGTTCATTTTCGTCATGAATGGAATTCATATGTGCCCATATGAATCAATAAAAGTCGATTGGAAATGGCGATAAGCACAAAATAAATATCATTAGTTGCTTTCAATAAAATATCGTTAGTCACCCTAAGATAAAATAATATAAATATACCCTATATATACTATTAGTCTCAGCCAGCCCTCATCACCCGTCTCCACAGCTGACATTTTGCAAATAAACCCTAACTTCACATTCTAATTTATATCTCATCAATCATTGAGAATTGGAGTAAGTCGATAACTAGAGAGTTGTAAAACTTGACGAGGTCAACCTACTACCTAAATTTTTGGCTAACGGTCACCTGTGATGATCGGAAATCGCCGAGAACTAGTTTTCTGAAATACGAGGAAATGAAGGTCATAATTTTAAAACATGACATAAGGGATAATTAAAGAAAACTTAATTTTTATAAGAAGAACTAAGGGAAATGGGCTACGCCATTGCGTTCATCTCAGAATTCTGCTTGGAATAGAGTCCGAGTTTGCATAAATCGGATATCATATGAAGAAGTTGTGAAGCTTAAAAGATTTTAGTTTAAAGCGGAATTTATTAAAATAATAATTAAAAATCAAAAACGAATTCGAAATTCAAAATCAGCGAAAGGCGAAAGCGGGAAATTTCCCGCTCATTGTGTCGACCCCCTATAGGGGGTGTGGACTGGGGTGTCGACCCCCATCTGCCCAGATCTGGCCGACGTATTTTGGTGGTCTAGGGCTGATGTGTCCTTCTGGGATTGGTTGGATGAGGTGTCTTTCTGGTCTGGATGGTTCAGATGGATCCTAATCTAATCTAAAGGTTCTAATACACTGTAACAACCCGTAAATTGCGAGCCAGTTTGAAATTTTTATTTTGGCCATTTTAGCGAAGTTTGAATATTCAAAATGAATTATTTTAAATAATATCGTCGAAAAATTTATTTTGAATATAATTCGAACGTATATAATATACGCGTCGTCGTTAGAATATAAATATTTATATATAATTATAAAAGGAATTGAAAATGGCGCGGTAGTTCGAAAATTCGATTTCTAATTTCAATTGAATATACAGAATTCAATATAAGTCAGAATTGAACGAAACAAGAAATATTTGAATCTGTATAACTATATCTTTGTAACGAAGTTAAGAAACTGAGATTTCACTTTATAAATGATGAGATATGTCCAGTTGAAAATTAGAAATAGTCGCTGTGGAATTTATATATATTTTAATATAATGTATAGCCCTTAAAAATAGCCATTTTACAAATGACCTCGGATTTCGACGAAACCAGTTTTGTTGAGTCCGCAGTGTCAAGTTATTGCTAGATTCCAAATTTCATAATTTTTCGAATCAGTATGTGAGCGTGGCAAAGGAAAACGCGTTTGACCAGTTTCAGTTGATTTTAATCGACTGGAAATTGGTCATTTTTCTAACGGTCTCAGAATTCGACGAAACTAGTTTTGTTAGGACCGTATCGTCAATGCGAAACTAGAAAATATTTTTCGGGAATTTTTAGAGTTAGTATGTGACCCCGGTAATTTGAAATGTACGTTTAAAATTCAATATAGTGATTTAAATGTAAATATAACGAAAACTGATTGTAACAGCCGAATCAGCTTACGATGCATATCCCATTGTGTTCGGAATGGGGGTGAAACGCTATGGACGACAGTCGGTGGGCCTCATTTCGAAGTCGAATAAAAAGTCAACTCATGGGATAAAATAAATTAAAAATAAATTAAAAATATAAAATCTTTTCATATACCCCCCCGTTCACTTTCTTTTTCAGAATCAAAGGAAAAAAAAAAAAAGAGAGAAAAGCCAAATCGACGGAGCCCCCCCCCCGTCGTTGCCTGCGCCGCCAGTCGGAGACGCCCCCCCACCCTCTTCTTCTTCCTCCGCCGCCTTCCTCTCCCCTCGATCCTCCGTCGAATCGAACCCCCCCCACCTCGCGAGCCCCTAGCCCTAGCCGCACTACCAGCCCACCCCACAAACCCGACGCAGACCATCGCGAGAACCCTAGATTCAAGACGCCGCCACCTCCCCTCACCGCCCAGACCCCCTCCGAGCCGCCGACGAGCCCCCCCCTCTGTAAGTTTCGTTTGCTTTGTTATTTGAGTTTTTTTTTTTTGATTTTAAAAACTGTTTTAAAAAAAAAAAAAACTGATTTTTGTTTTAATTTAAAAACCTGATTTTTAAAAGTATAAAAAACCTGATTTTTAAAAGTATAAAAAACCTGATTTTTAAAAGTATAAAAAAACCTGAATTTTAAAAGCAAATAAAAACTGAATTTGATTATATTTAAAAACTGAAGTTAGATTTTTATTTTATATAGTATATAGTTTAGATTTTTAATAGAAGAGAATTTTGATTTTTATATGTATAGGGCATTGAAGTAAAAATAGAAATTCATATGTCAAAAAGATTAGATTTTGAAAATGAAATAGATTAGATTTTTATATTAGAAAAGGCGAGATCTATGAATTAAAAATGTGATTTTTATCTATTGAAAATCGAATTGAAAATGTGATTTTTATCTATTTGAACTTCGAATTAAAAATGTGATTTTTATATATTGAACTTTGAAATAAAAATTCGATTTTTATATATTGAATAGCGAACTAAAAATTCGATTTTTATATATTGAACTTCGAATTAAAAATATGATTTTTATATATTGAATAGCGAACTAAAAATTCGATTTTTATATATTGAACTTTGAAATAAAAATTCGATTTTTATATATTGAATAGCGAACTAAAAATTCGATTTTTATATATTGAACTTTGAAATAAAAATTCGATTTTTATATATTGAATAGCGAACTAAAAATTCGATTTTTATATATTGAACTTTGAAATAAAAATTCGATTTTTATATATTGAATAGCGAACTAAAAATTCGATTTTTATATATTGAACTTTGAAATAAAAATTCGATTTTTATATATTGAATAGCGAACTAAAAATTCGATTTTTATATATTGAACTTTGAAATAAAAATTCGATTTTTATATATTGAATAGCGAACTAAAAATTCGATTTTTATATATTGAACTTTGAAATAAAAATTCGATTTTTATATACTGAATAGCGAAGTAAAAATTCGATTTTTACATATGTAGTGGCTACGGGCAACGAAGATGACGAAGGTGCGATAGCGATGAAGTTTTCTATCAGTAAAGTGCCGTGGAGCTAGGATAGCTATATGTGAGAATTTCTCACCTTTCAATTTATTTTTCTAGTTATACATATATATACTAGGATGCAGACGGTGCTTATTAGAAGCACCCGACACCCGTCCACAAACCATGGACTTGTTTGATTGGTTGTGTAGTTGGTTAGATTATTTGATTTGGATTGGATTGTTTTGGTGAAATGAATTGATATGATTGATGTGTGAATGGCGTGGGCCTTCACTAGACCGGGGATAAGGCTAGGCCTTGTCCCGTTTCTAGTATCGTGCCGTTATGCCGCCGAAATTTTCTAAAATAAGTTAGAAAAATAAAAATAGCATTTTATTTAACGAATGAACTGAATAGAAATTCATATGTTAAAATAAAATGTGTTATCGTTAAAAATATAATTTTTAACGTGAATGTGAATAAATAAATATTCATTTACAAACCAGACGGTTTGTTTATGTACACCTATTTGAATGACGTTGATTGGGTCGATAAATTTTACACATCGCCTAACTGCACAAATAAAATATGTGTTTGATTGTTTGAAACCCCACACGGGTGTTAGGATGAAATTTGAAGTTCACTCATCCTGATTGATTAAATATGTCGATCGATAGATTGACAAGCTGCTATAAGCGTTAAATGTCTATATTTGATGCTTATACAGTGTAGTGCACTTTGGTTGATGGTTGATTATTCATCGTTGTTGATATATACATGTGTTGTAGAAAATCCATATAATTAACATTATATGGTAATTGATTGGGCCTCATTCCAGTTTCGAAAAAAAAGAAATATTTGAAATAGAAATATTTGAAATAGAAATATTTGAAATAGAATATTTGAAAATAGAAATATGTGAAGCCGTGAGGATTAGATTGACGCCATTTTGACGTGAACGATGTTTATATCGATTTTATTCATTTCGAAATGAATATTGAAAAACGATTTCGAAATGAATTGAATTGAAAACGATTTCGAAATGAATTGAATTGAAAACGATTTCGAAATGAATTGAATTGAAAACGAATTCAAAATGAATTGAAAACGATTTCGAAATGAATGAATTGAAAACGATTTCGAAATGAATTGAATTGAAAACGATTTCGAAATGAATTGAATTGAAAACGATTTCGAAATGAATTGAATTGAAAACGAATTCAAAATGAATTGAAAACGATTTCGAAATGAATTGAATTGAAAACGATTTCGAAATGAATTGAATTGAAAACGATTTCGAAATGAATTGAATTGAAAACGAATTCAAAATGAATTGAAAACGATTTCGAAATGAATGAATTGAAAACGATTTCGAAATGAATTGAATTGAAAACGATTTCGAAATGAATTGAATTGAAAACGAATTCAAAATGAATTGAAAACGATTTCGAAATGAATTGAATTGAAAACGATTTCGAAATGAATTGAATTGAAAACGATTTCGAAATGAATTGAATTGAAAACGAATTCAAAATGAATTGAAAACGATTTCGAAATGAATAGAATTGAAAACGGTTTCGAAATGAATTGAATTGAAAACGATTTCGAAATGAATTGAATTGAAAACGATTTCGAAATGAATTGAATTGAAAACGATTTCGAAATGAATTGAATTGAAAACGATTTCGAAATGAATTGAATTGAAAACGAATTCAAAATGAATTGAAAACGATTTCGAAATGAATAGAATTGAAAACGGTTTCGAAATGAATTGAATTGAAAACGATTTCGAAATGAATTGAATTGAAAACGATTTCGAAATGAATTGAATTGAAAACGATTTCGAAATGAATTGAATTGAAAACGATTTCGAAATGAATTGAATTGAAAACGATTTCGAAATGAATTGAATTGAAAACGAATTCAAAATGAATTGAAAACGATTTCGAAATGAATGAATTGAAAACGATTTCGAAATGAATTAAATTGAAAACGATTTCGAAATGAATTGAAAACGAATTCAAATTGAATTGAAAACGATTTCGAAATGAATTGAATTGAAAACGATTTCGAAATGAATTGAATTGAAAACGATTTCGAAATGAATTGAATTGAAAACGATTTCGAAATGAATTGAATTGAAAACGATTTCGAAATGAATTGAATTGAAAACGATTTCGAAATGAATTGAATTGAAAACGATTTCGAAATGAATTGAAAACGAATTCAAATTGAATTGAAAACGAATTGAAATGAATTCAAATTGAATTGAAATTTGAATTGAATAGAAATGAATTTTTAAAACGAATTTATAAAGAAAAATTCAATTTTGATTTGAATTGAAATGGAAGTTGAAATTGCTTTTGAAACGAATTCAAAACTATTTATATAATTCGTTTTAAATAGAAATCGACGAAGTATATATTATATATATTATATATATAATATAATGGCCTGAATAGAACGCGCCGCGCCGCGGCAGTTCGTGGATTTCGACCATTTATTTCAAACGGACATTGCGGGAGATCCGACCGTCGGATTCTCCTAAAACCGGAACCGTTGGGTTCGTATCGAAAAGAGCTTTCTAACGAATATTAGAAATTTGAAATCTAACGGTTGGATTTGGAATTATGTCCAAATCAAATTCGAAAAAGGTCGCTGTAAGTGCAGTTCGATGGCCGTTGATGGAAATCGACTGTACGGGCCTTGATAAAATTATTAAAAATAGTAATAATTTGTGTAAAATCATAAGAAATGATTTAGAAAGAATTGGGATGAAAAACTCCATATTTGAAAAGATAAAAATGGATTTTTATCGAAATGAACTAGTTTTGAACTAGAGTTATAATTTTATTTATTTTTAAATAAATAAATTGAATTCGAAAAGGGTTTTAAAAATAACCAAAATTTCCAATGATTGCATTGGAGTGGATTTGAATCGAAATTGTCTTCGGAATATTTCGATGTTGGAATTCGTGATTATACAGGTGTTGTTATGGAAATTTGAAAGATATATATTGATATCGTTATTTCCAATACGACATTTGTTAGTCGTAGAATTCGATATTGAATATAAGCCGATATATTTTCTATCCAGAGCCTTGTATTGAATATCGAATGTGATTTGGGTTTGTCGTGAATGGTGTCTTCACTAACACTGTTCTTGAACCCAGTTGAGAAAAGATTAAATCTTTTTATTTAGATTTAATGAAGTGTACCAATTAAATAATATTTAATTGGAATTGAATGGATATTGATTTTTGGGTTTATCGTGAACAGTGTTTTAAATAACCCTTGTTCTTTAACCCGATAATTAATAAATGTGATTTGGGTTTGTCGTGAATGGTGTCTTCACTAACACTGTTCTTGAACCCAATTGAGAAAAGATTAAATCTTTTTATTTAGATTTAATGAAGTGTACCAATTAAATAATATTTAATTGGAATTGAATGGATATTGATTTTTGGGTTTATCGTGAACAGTGTTTTAAATAACACTTGTTCTTTAACCCGATAATTAATGGGATGTGACTTTGGGTTTATTGTGAACCGTGTTTTAAATGACACTGATTCTTTAACCCAGTCACATATTAAAACTAAGTGGAGTTTTAATGAATCTTTAATTAGATTGAAAAGATCGAGAATGGAGTATCACCAGTTTTGCTCCAGGCGATAGTTAAATCTTTAATTAGATTTGAACGTGAAATTTAGAAACTAACTGTCGGTTAGCTAAGTAGAATGGTTTTCTGGATATTGATCTGATGTTGGTTTCGGCCTTCGGGGTTAATATTTGGGGAATTATTCTCTTGATTAATTTACGGTTAATGACTAATGAGTTGGAATGAGGCGTATGTTGTGTTTGTGTAACACTTTTATAATATATACGCGAGTTATTCGGAAAGACCGGGTTTATCCCATTCTGAATAACTGATACGACGATAAGTCGAAGATGAAGACGATGGTCGAAGACCGGAGGTCTTCACGTCGTTTGGGTGATAACTGATGATCTTGATTGGGCTGTACACCCAAGAAGATGGAAACAGTTAGGGATCGTCCAGACGTACTTGGAGATCGATGGATATGCGGGGTACTAGGTGCCCCCGGTTTCGTTCAGACCCAGAACGGACTTGTAAATGGACTGTGTGTCTGACATCGGATTTCATTCTGTGTGACTGATATCGGTTGCATAGGATGGCTTGCCTGTGTGGCATGCTAAGATGCAAATGATCAAGGCTTCTGTTGAAAAGCAAAGTCTTGTGGTTGATGATCAAAGCACGGCCTTTGTGGCGTAGCTTTGTGTAACGTTTGATTCGCGAGTTTCACACCCGGTATGAATCAAAAACGGGAGACGGACCTCAGGGAGGGCATGCGTTTCTTTCTAGTTAGAAGTGGCGTCAGTGGTTTTACACGCCCTGACGAGTTTGACTCATGTGGTTGTTGCTGTTGCGAGGCGCCTCGGATTGATCGGTCGTTCTCGAACCGATGGAGTCATTCGTTGGCTCATTGACACCCCAAAGGGTGGGGAAACGCAGTGTTCAGGCATTTTAATCCACATCGGTGGACCGGCCCTGACGATCCAAGGGTCACTCGAGCTCTGATCCTGAGACACGGGCTAGAGCGTCTCGAATCGGTTGAGGACTATCTTTTGCCTCGGTTCATAGATGGAAATCCAATTTCCAAATACGTGACATTTGCGGTTTTAGTTGTAATCCTATATATGGCGACATAGTGGGATGGGGCGCTTATGCCGCCTATGATTGATACTTATGATTTGAAGTTGTTTTATACACTATGCACTTATTATAGTATCAAATGATTTGTTTTAAACGTATCAAGCATTCTTTGGCTGTTATAAGGGAAAACCCTATCCTCGACTGCGTTGCATTGTGTGATGGGACCTGGGTCTTATAACAGCTTCATTCTTCTTTATTTAGCATTGCGCTGTTGTTTTATGCACTGGTATTCTTGGGAGGAAACCCGTTCCGTGTCATACGGCGTGGTCCCTTGATTTACCTAAAGATTTAAAATAAAGATTAATAACTGTTTTAGTTCTCACACCAGTCACATGACTGACCTGGAGTTTATTGTTTTAACCTAAACTCTGGGTGCCCCTATTTTGACACGGGCAGCTAGTAGTTTTGGTTTTGCAGATTTATATTCACAGGATCCTGGTTTACAGCTGTAACGATATCCGGAAAGCTTCGTATCCGTATATCTCTTCTAGTTGTGTATTGTATTATTTTCCGCTGCTATGTATTTAAATGTAATTTAAATCTCTGATATTTCTGTGTAATATTCATTCATACTCTGTATATTCTTGTAATCTGATGCATTGTTGTAATATATAGTGAAATGTTCTTTTATATGCGTTCTGTTGTGGTTTGTTCTCGAACTATCCGACGCTTTCCTTTACGGGGAAGTTACGGGTCTTTACATTTGGTATCAGAGCTTTGGTTTACAAAGCTCAGAGAAGAAGACACATTAGAAACATACGAAAGAATTCATCAGATATTGGATTAGTAATATCCAATGGGAATGACTCGTTAGAGATAGGATCAGTAGTATCCTAGAACGAGTGTGAAGAGTATATTTTTCAAATGAAAACAATTTTTGTTTTGAAAATTTAAATCAATTATTCGTATTTGATTATCTATTTATATTGAGTTGGACAATCCAGTATATATAGATTTTGCGTATACGTCTGATCCGCGTGTATTCGAAGTTTTAATATACTGGATAGATATAGAATCATACTCTAGTGGCCCGAAGATGATTCTGATGATTGACTAGTCGTCATTAGTATTCATGTTCGAGTAACGAAGGTGTGATATCTATATATTTCCATTAGACTGGTGTGAGAACCAAAAATTAGATAGGGCCTATTGTTGTGATTGGCATCAAAAACATGATTTTTGTATATGTATCAAAATTATGAATTTGAAACTCTAATTCGCTAATTGATTGATGTTTGTGTTGTTTGTTCATTTGTTTGCTAATTTTGAACCATTTAGCCTAATAGAATCAAATATTGACTTGTATTGAAATTTGGTCGCATTTGCTTGCATATGCATATATATCTTTGAACAGGTCATAGCAAGGAGGCTAGAGCCAGAGAATAAAATTTGTTTGCCCGACAAATAGGTACATGTTTACTACATAATTTCCTGTTTTGTTTGGGTGATAATGATTTTGTGAGCCTATTGGCTAGCCGCTTGGCTTTTTCTTTTTCTTTTTGAGATCTGAAGGACCGGGGAAGCTATTTGAAATTCCCCGATGCTCCCGGTGCAGGGGAGGTTATGGCGAAATTTTTCGAAAATTTAGGGTGTTAGCCAAATTTTTGAAATTTTGAAAATTCTCAGAAACTAAAGAGTTGGAGAATGGAAGCCAGATCGAACGCAGAGTTGATTAATCAAACCACTTTCGACTTTGTTCCTTTTCGGGGACGAAAAGTTTTAAGTGGGGGAGATTGTAACAACCCGTAAATTGCGAGCCAGTTTGAAATTTTTATTTTGGCCATTTTAGCGAAGTTTGAATATTCAAAATGAATTATTTTAAATAATATCGTCGAAAAATTTATTTTGAATATAATTCGAACGTATATAATATACGCGTCGTCGTTAGAATATAAATATTTATATATAATTATAAAAGGAATTGAAAATGGCGCGGTAGTTCGAAAATTCGATTTCTAATTTCAATTGAATATACAGAATTCAATATAAGTCAGAATTGAACGAAACAAGAAATATTTGAATCTGTATAACTATATCTTTGTAACGAAGTTAAGAAACTGAGATTTCACTTTATAAATGATGAGATATGTCCAGTTGAAAATTAGAAATAGTCGCTGTGGAATTTATATATATTTTAATATAATGTATAGCCCTTAAAAATAGCCATTTTACAAATGACCTCGGATTTCGACGAAACCAGTTTTGTTGAGTCCGCAGTGTCAAGTTATTGCTAGATTCCAAATTTCATAATTTTTCGAATCAGTATGTGAGCGTGGCAAAGGAAAACGCGTTTGACCAGTTTCAGTTGATTTTAATCGACTGGAAATTGGTCATTTTTCTAACGGTCTCAGAATTCGACGAAACTAGTTTTGTTAGGACCGTATCGTCAATGCGAAACTAGAAAATATTTTTCGGGAATTTTTAGAGTTAGTATGTGACCCCGGTAATTTGAAATGTACGTTTAAAATTCAATATAGTGATTTAAATGTAAATATAACGAAAACTGATTGTAACAGCCGAATCAGCTTACGATGCATATCCCATTGTGTTCGGAATGGGGGTGAAACGCTATGGACGACAGTCGGTGGGCCTCGTTTCGAAGTCGAATAAAAAGTCAACTCATGGGATAAAATAAATTAAAAATAAATTAAAAATATAAAATCTTTTCATATACCCCCCCCCCGTTCACTTTCTTTTTCAGAATCAAAGGAAAAAAAAAAAAAAAAGAGAGAAAAGCCAAATCGACGGAGCCCCCCCCGTCGTTGCCTGCGCCGCCAGTCGGAGACGCCCCCCCCACCCTCTTCTTCTTCCTCCGCCGCCTTCCTCTCCCCTCGATCCTCCGTCGAATCGAACCCCCCCACCTCGCGAGCCCCTAGCCCTAGCCGCACTACCAGCCCACCCCACAAACCCGACGCAGACCATCGCGAGAACCCTAGATTCAAGACGCCGCCACCTCCCCTCACCGCCCAGACCCCCTCCGAGCCGCCGACGAGCCCCCCCCTCTGTAAGTTTCGTTTGCTTTGTTATTTGAGTTTTTTTTTTTTTGATTTTAAAAACTGTTTTAAAAAAAAAAAAAAAACTGATTTTTGTTTTAATTTAAAAACCTGATTTTTAAAAGTATAAAAAACCTGATTTTTAAAAGTATAAAAAACCTGATTTTTAAAAGTATAAAAAAACCTGAATTTTAAAAGCAAATAAAAACTGAATTTGATTATATTTAAAAACTGAAGTTAGATTTTTATTTTATATAGTATATAGTTTAGATTTTTAATAGAAGAGAATTTTGATTTTTATATGTATAGGGCATTGAAGTAAAAATAGAAATTCATATGTCAAAAAGATTAGATTTTGAAAATGAAATAGATTAGATTTTTATATTAGAAAAGGCGAGATCTATGAATTAAAAATGTGATTTTTATCTATTGAAAATCGAATTGAAAATGTGATTTTTATCTATTTGAACTTCGAATTAAAAATGTGATTTTTATATATTGAACTTTGAAATAAAAATTCGATTTTTATATATTGAATAGCGAACTAAAAATTCGATTTTTATATATTGAACTTCGAATTAAAAATATGATTTTTATATATTGAATAGCGAGCTAAAAATTCGATTTTTATATATTGAACTTTGAAATAAAAATTCGATTTTTATATATTGAATAGCGAACTAAAAATTCGATTTTTATATATTGAACTTTGAAATAAAAATTCGATTTTTATATATTGAATAGCGAACTAAAAATTCGATTTTTATATATTGAACTTTGAAATAAAAATTCGATTTTTATATATTGAATAGCGAACTAAAAATTCGATTTTTATATATTGAACTTTGAAATAAAAATTCGATTTTTATATATTGAATAGCGAACTAAAAATTCGATTTTTATATATTGAACTTTGAAATAAAAATTCGATTTTTATATATTGAATAGCGAACTAAAAATTCGATTTTTATATATTGAACTTTGAAATAAAAATTCGATTTTTATATACTGAATAGCGAAGTAAAAATTCGATTTTTACATATGTAGTGGCTACGGGCAACGAAGATGACGAAGGTGCGATAGCGATGAAGTTTTCTATCAGTAAAGTGCCGTGGAGCTAGGATAGCTATATGTGAGAATTTCTCACCTTTCAATTTATTTTTCTAGTTATACATATATATACTAGGATGCAGACGGTGCTTATTAGAAGCACCCGACACCCGTCCACAAACCATGGACTTGTTTGATTGGTTGTGTAGTTGGTTAGATTATTTGATTTGGATTGGATTGTTTTGGTGAAATGAATTGATATGATTGATGTGTGAATGGCGTGGGCCTTCACTAGACCGGGGATAAGGCTAGGCCTTGTCCCGTTTCTAGTATCGTGCCGTTATGCCGCCGAAATTTTCTAAAATAAGTTAGAAAAATAAAAATAGCATTTTATTTAACGAATGAACTGAATAGAAATTCATATGTTAAAATAAAATGTGTTATCGTTAAAAATATAATTTTTAACGTGAATGTGAATAAATAAATATTCATTTACAAACCAGACGGTTTGTTTATGTACACCTATTTGAATGACGTTGATTGGGTCGATAAATTTTACACATCGCCTAACTGCACAAATAAAATATGTGTTTGATTGTTTGAAACCCCACACGGGTGTTAGGATGAAATTTGAAGTTCACTCATCCTGATTGATTAAATATGTCGATCGATAGATTGACAAGCTGCTATAAGCGTTAAATGTCTATATTTGATGCTTATACAGTGTAGTGCACTTTGGTTGATGGTTGATTATTCATCGTTGTTGATATATACATGTGTTGTAGAAAATCCATATAATTAACATTATATGGTAATTGATTGGGCCTCATTCCAGTTTCGAAAAAAAAGAAATATTTGAAATAGAAATATTTGAAATAGAAATATTTGAAATAGAATATTTGAAAATAGAAATATGTGAAGCCGTGAGGATTAGATTGACGCCATTTTGACGTGAACGATGTTTATATCGATTTTATTCATTTCGAAATGAATATTGAAAAACGATTTCGAAATGAATTGAATTGAAAACGATTTCGAAATGAATTGAATTGAAAACGATTTCGAAATGAATTGAATTGAAAACGAATTCAAAATGAATTGAAAACGATTTCGAAATGAATGAATTGAAAACGATTTCGAAATGAATTGAATTGAAAACGATTTCGAAATGAATTGAATTGAAAACGATTTCGAAATGAATTGAATTGAAAACGAATTCAAAATGAATTGAAAACGATTTCGAAATGAATTGAATTGAAAACGATTTCGAAATGAATTGAATTGAAAACGATTTCGAAATGAATTGAATTGAAAACGAATTCAAAATGAATTGAAAACGATTTCGAAATGAATGAATTGAAAACGATTTCGAAATGAATTGAATTGAAAACGATTTCGAAATGAATTGAATTGAAAACGAATTCAAAATGAATTGAAAACGATTTCGAAATGAATTGAATTGAAAACGATTTCGAAATGAATTGAATTGAAAACGATTTCGAAATGAATTGAATTGAAAACGAATTCAAAATGAATTGAAAACGATTTCGAAATGAATAGAATTGAAAACGGTTTCGAAATGAATTGAATTGAAAACGATTTCGAAATGAATTGAATTGAAAACGATTTCGAAATGAATTGAATTGAAAACGATTTCGAAATGAATTGAATTGAAAACGATTTCGAAATGAATTGAATTGAAAACGAATTCAAAATGAATTGAAAACGATTTCGAAATGAATAGAATTGAAAACGGTTTCGAAATGAATTGAATTGAAAACGATTTCGAAATGAATTGAATTGAAAACGATTTCGAAATGAATTGAATTGGAAACGATTTCGAAATGAATTGAATTGAAAACGATTTCGAAATGAATTGAATTGAAAACGATTTCGAAATGAATTGAATTGAAAACGATTTCGAAATGAATTGAATTGAAAACGAATTCAAAATGAATTGAAAACGATTTCGAAATGAATGAATTGAAAACGATTTCGAAATGAATTAAATTGAAAACGATTTCCAAATGAATTGAAAACGAATTCAAATTGAATTGAAAACGATTTCGAAATGAATTGAATTGAAAACGATTTCGAAATGAATTGAATTGAAAACGATTTCGAAATGAATTGAATTGAAAACGATTTCGAAATGAATTGAATTGAAAACGATTTCGAAATGAATTGAATTGAAAACGATTTCGAAATGAATTGAAAACGAATTCAAATTGAATTGAAAACGAATTGAAATGAATTCAAATTGAATTGAAATTTGAATTGAATAGAAATGAATTTTTAAAACGAATTTATAAAGAAAAATTCAATTTTGATTTGAATTGAAATGGAAGTTGAAATTGCTTTTGAAACGAATTCAAAACTATTTATATAATTCGTTTTAAATAGAAATCGACGAAGTATATATTATATATATTATATATATAATATAATGGCCTGAATAGAACGCGCCGCGCCGCGGCAGTTCGTGGATTTCGACCATTTATTTCAAACGGACATTGCGGGAGATCCGACCGTCGGATTCTCCTAAAACCGGAACCGTTGGGTTCGTATCGAAAAGAGCTTTCTAACGAATATTAGAAATTTGAAATCTAACGGTTGGATTTGGAATTATGTCCAAATCAAATTCGAAAAAGGTCGCTGTAAGTGCAGTTCGATGGCCGTTGATGGAAATCGACTGTACGGGCCTTGATAAAATTATTAAAAATAGTAATAATTTGTGTAAAATCATAAGAAATGATTTAGAAAGAATTGGGATGAAAAACTCCATATTTGAAAAGATAAAAATGGATTTTTATCGAAATGAACTAGTTTTGAACTAGAGTTATAATTTTATTTATTTTTAAATAAATAAATTGAATTCGAAAAGGGTTTTAAAAATAACCAAAATTTCCAATGATTGCATTGGAGTGGATTTGAATCGAAATTGTCTTCGGAATATTTCGATGTTGGAATTCGTGATTATACAGGTGTTGTTATGGAAATTTGAAAGATATATATTGATATCGTTATTTCCAATACGACATTTGTTAGTCATAGAATTCGATATTGAATATAAGCCGATATATTTTCTATCCAGAGCCTTGTATTGAATATCGAATGTGATTTGGGTTTGTCGTGAATGGTGTCTTCACTAACACTGTTCTTGAACCCAGTTGAGAAAAGATTAAATCTTTTTATTTAGATTTAATGAAGTGTACCAATTAAATAATATTTAATTGGAATTGAATGGATATTGATTTTTGGGTTTATCGTGAACAGTGTTTTAAATAACCCTTGTTCTTTAACCCGATAATTAATAAATGTGATTTGGGTTTGTCGTGAATGGTGTCTTCACTAACACTGTTCTTGAACCCAGTTGAGAAAAGATTAAATCTTTTTATTTAGATTTAATGAAGTGTACCAATTAAATAATATTTAATTGGAATTGAATGGATATTGATTTTTGGGTTTATCGTGAACAGTGTTTTAAATAACACTTGTTCTTTAACCCGATAATTAATGGGATGTGACTTTGGGTTTATCGTGAACCGTGTTTTAAATGACACTGATTCTTTAACCCAGTCACATATTAAAACTAAGTGGAGTTTTAATGAATCTTTAATTAGATTGAAAAGATCGAGAATGGAGTATCACCAGTTTTGCTCCAGGCGATAGTTAAATCTTTAATTAGATTTGAACGTGAAATTTAGAAACTAACTGTCGGTTAGCTAAGTAGAATGGTTTTCTGGATATTGATCTGATGTTGGTTTCGGCCTTCGGGGTTAATATTTGGGGAATTATTCTCTTGATTAATTTACGGTTAATGACTAATGAGTTGGAATGAGGCGTATGTTGTGTTTGTGTAACACTTTTATAATATATACGCGAGTTATTCGGAAAGACCGGGTTTATCCCATTCTAAATAACTGATACGACGATAAGTCGAAGATGAAGACGATGGTCGAAGACCGGAGGTCTTCACGTCGTTTGGGTGATAACTGATGATCTTGATTGGGCTGTACACCCAAGAAGATGGAAACAGTTAGGGATCGTCCAGACGTACTTGGAGATCGATGGATATGCGGGGTACTAGGTGCCCCCGGTTTCGTTCAGACCCAGAACGGACTTGTAAATGGACTGTGTGTCTGACATCGGATTTCATTCTGTGTGACTGATATCGGTTGCATAGGATGGCTTGCCTGTGTGGCATGCTAAGATGCAAATGATCAAGGCTTCTGTTGAAAAGCAAAGTCTTGTGGTTGATGATCAAAGCACGGCCTTTGTGGCGTAGCTTTGTGTAACGTTTGATTCGCGAGTTTCACACCCGGTATGAATCAAAAACGGGAGACGGACCTCAGGGAGGGCATGCGTTTCTTTCTAGTTAGAAGTGGCGTCAGTGGTTTTACACGCCCTGACGAGTTTGACTCATGTGGTTGTTGCTGTTGCGAGGTGCCTCGGATTGATCGGTCGTTCTCGAACCGATGGAGTCATTCGTTGGCTCATTGACACCCCAAAGGGTGGGGAAACGCAGTGTTCAGGCATTTTAATCCACATCGGTGGACCGGCCCTGACGATCCAAGGGTCACTCGAGCTCTGATCCTGAGACACGGGCTAGAGCGTCTCGAATCGGTTGAGGACTATCTTTTGCCTCGGTTCATAGATGGAAATCCAATTTCCAAATACGTGACATTTGCGGTTTTAGTTGTAATCCTATATATGGCGACATAGTGGGATGGGGCGCTTATGCCGCCTATGATTGATACTTATGATTTGAAGTTGTTTTATACACTATGCACTTATTATAGTATCAAATGATTTGTTTTAAACGTATCAAGCATTCTTTGGCTGTTATAAGGGAAAACCCTATCCTCGACTGCGTTGCATTGTGTGATGGGACCTGGGTCTTATAACAGCTTCATTCTTCTTTATTTAGCATTGCGCTGTTGTTTTATGCACTGGTATTCTTGGGAGGAAACCCGTTCCGTGTCATACGGCGTGGTCCCTTGATTTACCTAAAGATTTAAAATAAAGATTAATAACTGTTTTAGTTCTCACACCAGTCACATGACTGACCTGGAGTTTATTGTTTTAACCTAAACTCTGGGTGCCCCTATTTTGACACGGGCAGCTAGTAGTTTTGGTTTTGCAGATTTATATTCACAGGATCCTGGTTTACAGCTGTAACGATATCCGGAAAGCTTCGTATCCGTATATCTCTTCTAGTTGTGTATTGTATTATTTTCCGCTGCTATGTATTTAAATGTAATTTAAATCTCTGATATTTCTGTGTAATATTCATTCATACTCTGTATATTCTTGTAATCTGATGCATTGTTGTAATATATAGTGAAATGTTCTTTTATATGCGTTCTGTTGTGGTTTGTTCTCGAACTATCCGACGCTTTCCTTTACGGGGAAGTTACGGGTCTTTACATACACTTAGTACTCCTATAAATAGACAACTAACCCTAATTTCATTACACTAATCCATGGCGCCTCCATGCTGCTCAAATCTAAATTAACCTAGCCATTCTTCTCCACCAAAGCAAATCAGAATAAGAGTATTCAAATTGGAAGATAAAAATCAAATCCTACAACAACGGTTTAGCTAATCAAATTCAGAAATCAGAATTCAGATCTATCCTCTCTTCTAAATCCTGTTGCTAAAAGTCTATGTTACGTTCATATATAACTAAAAAGTAATTGTTATAGGATTGTAAACTAGTTTACGGTAGAAGTCTGCCCGGAACCACCCGGTATATCCAACAACCGCGAACGATAGTCTAATGTGAGTGGTCAAAGGCAGAAATTAAATGCATAATAATGCAAAGACACGAAGTTAGATTTAGATTGCGGTAAAAGCCTGCCCGGAACCGCCCGGCAAATCCAGCAACCACAAAACAGTAATCTAATGTGGGAGGTCTTGCAAGATTACGGTTATAATAAATTAATGAACACTTAACTAAGATAAGACATGTCATTAGACATGGGTATGATAAAGGGTTAAGTGGGTAACATGGGTAGCATGTGAAACATAATAAAAGCACTTAACCAAGATGGGACATGTGATTAGACATAGGGATAAAGAGGGGTTAAGTGGGAATTCCTAGTGGGGACCAAGCTTAGGTGGGAAGCTTGTGTCAAGTGAGGGGACCATTTTCAACCAGTAATCCATTTTAGTATCTATATGAGCTCGAACTAGGTCGAGGACAGGGACATGCTTATTGGGGTTGATTGTAAGAGGTCAATAAAGAGTTGGCAATGGCAGTGCAAGTCAACGGTGTCATGTGCGTGCGTGGGTCCGGGATGGTAGGTAAGACGTTGTTGCATCGTGTAGGTATAAGCTGTGCATTTCAGTAGTATCGGGGTTGGCACCTTAGGGAGTGATGCACCCTATTGTGGGACCAACACAGTTATCTACGAGGTTAGGCAGCCGATCAAATGGAAAGGGTAGTGGGTACAACTAGTGGTGGTAGGAGCAAGTGGGGAGCAGATAGGAGTACACGAAGCTACCGTTATTATGATTACTAGGGAGGGATCATCTTTTAGTATATAACTAGTATGTGGTACGGTGCAGAGCATATCTTATAGTGGTTAGGAGCGCAGTAGATGTCCTATCTTACCTACCTTGTTTACCTTGTCATATCTGCTTATATTACAGTCATCTCTTATATCCAGTTTTTGTTCTTATCCTGTTACTTTACTGATTATATTGTTAAAGTCACTAGACTCGCCAGACTTATGTCTGACCCCTTTTTGCTTCCCCTCTTTTCTTTCTTTTGCCTCTCCAAGTCCTCAGGGTAGGATTAGTGAAGCTTGACATAGATTCCTTTCTTCTTGAAGTACTTGGAAGTGTTAAAAGTAATGCTTAGCTTTATCTCCTTTCCATTATGGCTATTGGAGTGGGATTATGGTTTTACTTTAATATACTCTGATAATAATTTTGTTCAAGATAGATATTTGTGTAATTGGCTCTAGTATGTGGTTTTGATGTTGTAACCAAATATGTTTTGGTTTTCCGTTGCAATGAATAAATTTTTGAATTTTCCTAAGTACCATTTTATATATTTGTCTTGTGATATTTTGTTCTATACTCTTATAATACTCCATGAAAGTTAATGCAGTCTCTTAGTGAGTGACATTAATGGACGTGTGGTGTTACACGTGGTATCAGAGCTGAAGGTTACCATAAAAGATAAAAGATTTTGAAACCCATTTTCACAAAGCAGTTTTAGAAATAAGTATTTTCAAAAACATGTTATAAAGAGGGTATTTTCAAGAGAAAAGTTTATTATGAAAAACATAATCCTTAAAAAGCCGTATATCTATCTTTGGTTTCTCTGTTATGAATCTCTTCCTTTTTCCTTTCAGCATGTCTGGGGAACCCGTTATACCCAAGGGCATACATATACCGGGTTGGTTCAGAAGGTTTCTAGAGGCTAGGGCTAGTGCCGTAGGCCCAGCAGACGTTCCTCCTCTCCCAACTGCAGCCTCTCCTCCTCCTCCCTATGTAGATGCTTTTCCTAAGATATGCAAAGACTTCCGTGCGATGGGTGGAAAGCCGTTTTATGGGACTGAGACGTTTGTGGAGGCTCGAAATTGGCTAAGGAAGTGGAGGACTTGTTTGGTATCTTTGAGATAGACGATGGAAGAAAGGTTCAGCTAGCTGCTTGGTTAATGAAGGATGAAGCTTCCTTTTGTTGGGAAGTAACTAATGGAGGGCGTGCAGTGGAGACGTGGATAGACTTTAGATGAAGGTTCGAGTTGAAATTTCTTTCACAAATAGAGGAGAGTTTATACATGGAGAGGTTCTTGGCTATGAAACAGGGGAGTTTGTCTATGAAGGAGTACTTTAACAAGTTTAACTAGTTAGCAAGATTTGGTATGGAATTAGTTAATACACCACATAAGAAGGCATTGAGATTTGCCAAGGGTCTGAATGAACCATTACACGGGTTGGCTATATCCCACATTCCTATGGGGGCTACTTTCGAGAAACTTGTTGACATGGCGTTGATGCATGAAGAGGAGAAAGGTGATAATGTAGATAAGGCATAGGATAAGAAAGGGGATCTAAAGAAGGCACAACAACAACAACAAAAGAAGTGCGACAAGGATAACAAGGGTTTAGAGAAAAGGAAGCGTCACAATTGTGGAATACCTGGCCATTTAAAGAAGGACTTTAAGAAGAATAAGACGGGTTGCTTCCAATGTGGTGAGGCAGGACATATGATTAAAGACTGCCCAAGGAGGCATGGACAAGGGCAAGGACAGAGGACATGATCAGCTTCTGGAGGGCAGGTTCATGCTCTCATGGCACCTAGACAAGAGTGAGGCAGAAACATTTCTTTTGAAAATTTGGTATTCGTTTTCGATCATCCTGTATGTATTTTGTTTGATTCTGGCGCTTCACATTTGTTTATATCTGCTTCTGTTGTTGAGTCTCTCCACCTAGATACTAGTATAGTAGTGGATCCCGTTGTTGTCTCAAATCCTATTGGGGGTACGGCTCATCACTCTATGATATGTCGGGATTTCAGAATATATGTGTATGGCATTGAGTTCGAATGCAACGCTTATGTGCTTAGCTTCATGGGCTATGTGTTTATTCTAGGAATGGATTAGCTAGCCAAGTATGGTGCCATTCTCGACTGTGAAAGAGGGTAGTTAGACTATTGACCAGTTTTGGTAATACTCTCGATATTTCATGCGATCCAAAGGGTTCTGTTATGCTTAGCTACCTAGAATCTCTTGACACATCTATTGATGATTTGCAATCTGTTCGAGTAGTCCGTGAGTATGCAGATGTCTTTGACGAGGTTAGGGGCTTATCTCCAAAACGTGAGATTGATTTCCACATATATTTGATGGACAATGAAAAGCCAATTGCATTGCCTATGGGCCACATGGCTCCAAGAGAAAGGAAGGAGCATAGTAAACAAGTGAAAGAGTTGCTTGAGAAAGTGTTCATAAGAAGAAGTATCTCATAGTGGGGTGCTCCTGTTGTTTTTGCTACAAAGGCCAATGGTTCGCTTAGATTGTGCGTGGACTATAGGGAGCTGAATAAGCTCACGAGAAGAACAAACACCCATTGCCGAGGATAGATGATTTGTTCGATCAGCTGGTTGGTGCTTCGGTTTTCTCGCAGTTGGACTTACCTACAGGATTTCATCAGTTGTAGGTAGCCGAGGATAGTATAGATAAGACTGCTTTTAGGACTCCCAACGGTTACTTTGAATGGCTCGTCATGCCTTTTGGTTTGACGAATGCACCCGCCTATTTCATAGACTTGACGAGTAGGGTGTTTAGGGGTTTCTAAACAAGTGGTATTTGTGGATGATATCTTGATATTCTCTAGAAGCAAGGAAGAACATGCCCTACATCTTAGGGAAGTCTTAGAGACCGTGCGAGCACATCAACTCAAAGCTAAGTTTTCCAAATGTCATTTTTGGAGAAAGGAAGTGAGGTTCTTAAGGCACGTGGTGTCCAAGGAAGGGATAGCAGTGGATCCCGCGAAGGTGGTAGCAATCCAAGATTGGAAGATTCCAAGGAACGCAATGGAAGTAAGAAGTTTTCCTGGTTTGGCGGGCTATTATAGAAAGTTCATTAAGGACTTTGCTAAGATATCAGCCTCACTTACTCGGTAAACAAAAAAGAATTTGACCTTTTCTTGGGATGTTGACTGTGACATGCTTTTCAACGATTGAAGAGGGCATTGACGATAGCTCTAGTTTTAGTTTTGCCGGATGGGAGTAAACCGTTCACAGTGTATACCGATGCTTGCGGGGTCGGGCTTGGCGTGGTTTTAATGTAAGAGGGAAGCGTGATATGCTATGGTGGAAGGCAGTTTTAAGGTCTATGAGAAGAATTAGCCTACCCACGACTTAGAGTTAGCGGCCATAGTTTTTGCGCTTAAGTCTTGGTGTCACTATTTGCTTGGAGATAGGTTTGAGTTGTATACAGACCATAAGTCACTAAAATACTTGTTCTCCGAGTTCTTAGCATCCTATGATTTTGAGATTGCATATACTCTCTGGGTAACGTTGTAGCTGAATCCTTGAGTAGAAAAAGGTTGACTTTGAGTCCTTTGTTTGTCGAGCGGCAGAGTTTAGAGTATATCTCTACCTTTGACTTTAGACCCTCTATCGATTATGCACCCGATTTGTTGGCATCATAAGAGGTGCGACCTACACTTTTGGGACAGATAGGTGCGGCACAGCGAGATGACCCACAGCTAATAGAGATAGTAGACAAGCTCATAAGAGGGGAGTCTTCGAGCCATCTTAGTAGGTATACTACAGATAACAAAGGTTGGTTGCGTAGGGATGGGTGACTTTGCATATCTCGAGACAAGAGTTTGAGAAGGACAATCCTTGAAGAAGCACACCGTTCTAAGATGACCATACATCCCGGTGGTGATAAGATGTATAGGGACATGAAGCGAGTTTTCTTTTAGGCCAGAATGAAGAAGGATGTGGCTAAGTTCGTTTCTAGATGCTTAGAGTGCCACCAAGTCAAGGCTGAGCAAAAGAAGCCTGGTGGTTTTCTTCACCCTTTAGAGGTTTCACAGTGGAAATAGGGAAGTGTTTCCATGGATTTCATCGACGGGTTGCCGAGGTCAAGGAAGGGTAATACGGGGATTTGGGTAGTAGTAGATAGACTTACCAAGAGTGCCCATTTCATTCCCGTTAAGAGTAAAAGAACAATGACATGGTTAGCATCTATTTATCTCTGAGAGATAGTTCATCTACACGGCATACCTTCTAGTATCGTAAGCGATCGAGATCCCATTTTCACTAGTGAGTTTTAGAAGAGCTTGTAAGAGGCGGTAGGAACACAATTGTGTTTGAGCACCGCTTATTACCCTAAGATGGATGGCCAAACAGAAAGAGTGAATCGGGTTCTAGAAGATCTTTTGAGATTATGCATCTTGGACTTTAGAGGAACATGGGAGGAACATCTTCCATTAGTAGAATTCGCCTACAACAATAGCTATCAGACTAGTATTGGCATGGCACCTTTTAGAGCTCTATATGGACGACCTTGTCGATCACCGACTTGTTGGTGGGAATCTACAGACAAGATTTTGCTTGGGCCCGAGATGGTTAGGGAAACTTCGGAGAAGATAGACTTGATTCGAAGATGCATGAAGACGGCACAAGACCTGCAAAAGTCATACGCCGATAAGAGAAGAACCGATATTGAGTTCGATGTTGGAGACATGGTTTTTATTAAAGTGCCACAATTAAGGAATGCAGCTCATTTTGGATCCGTAGGGAAATTGGCACCAAGGTTCGTAGGGCCATTCCCCATTACAAAATGAATTGGACAGATGGCCTACAGAGTTAAGTTGCCCGAGAAGCTTAGTGGTGTTCATGACGTATTTCATATGTCGCATTTGAGGAAGTGTTTACATGATATAGAGGAAGCAGTAGAGATGAGCATTCTTAGAGAAGTGGAAGTAGAGCGAGATGCCACGGTTAGACGAGTTCCTACATGCATCCTTGGATCGGAGGTCAAGAAATTACGCAACCGAGAGGTCAAGTTGGTAAAAGTCCAGTGGGGAGATGATCATGGAGACACGACATGGGAGACTGAAGACAAGATATGTGCGTCGTACCCTTTCCTTTATGAGGGTATGTACTTGACTTCTCCTTTTTCTACCGCTTTGTTTATTCTTGTTGTATCGTTTAGTGTATCCTCTCGATTATATCTTCGACCCTTAGGTAGAAAATCCTATTGTTGTAAACTTGTGTTTGAGACATGTTATGGTTGGTATATGCAAGTGGATGTAAGCATTTGCTAGTGGTTGCTCGTGGATGCATTTACACACACATTAGGCGCTAGATCAGCCCAATCACTTTCATATTGCATATGAATGAGTGTGCATATTTAAGTTAATTGATGTATATTGAATGTGTTATCATATTGATGCTGCATTTGAATGAATGGTGTGCACTCATATAGAAATGATATGCATCATTAGGATTCTTTTGCATACATAATGGATGTATGGCACTATAATGTTTTGCATTAAGGAGGCCAATTGAACCAGTGGACCGCCTGATCTTTGCATTAGATAAGGGACATATACACACACTTTTGCATATGTTCATATAACATTAGAAATCTTTTAAGGACAATGGATGCTTGTGGATGATGGATGAGTAGATGGATGAAGGATGGTAGGATGCGTTCTTCTTAACTTGAAGATTTTAGGGACGAAATCCTTTAAGGAGGAGAGAATGTAACAGCCCGTAATTTTAAAACATGACATAAGGGATAATTAAAGAATACCTATTTTCTAAAAGAATAACTAAAGGAAACGGGCTGTGCCATTGTGTTTGTCTCGGAATTCTGCTTAGAATGGAGTCCGAGTTTGCGTAAATCGAATAACATATGAAGAAGTTATGAAGCTTAGAAGATTTCAGTTTAAAGCAGAATTTACTAAAATAGTAATTAAAAATAAAAAACGAATTCAAAATTCAAACTCAGCGAAAAGGGGAAAGCGGGAAAATTCCCGCTAGTGGTGTCGACCCCCCATAGGAGGTGTTGATAGGGGTGTCGACCCCCATCTTCCGAGATCTGGCCGACGTATTTTGGTGGTCTAGGGCTGATGTGTCCATCTGGGATTGGCTGGATGAGGTGTCTTTCTGGTCTGGACGGTTCAGATGGATCCTAATCTAATCTAAAGGTTCTAATACACCTAGTACTCCTATAAATAGACAATTAAAACTAACCCTAATTTCATTACACAAATCCATGGCGCCTCCATGCTGCTCAAATCTAAATTAACCTAGCCTTTCTTCTCCACCAAAGCAAATTAGAATAAGAGTATTCAAATTGGAAGATAAAAATCAAATTCTACAACAACGGTTTAGCTAATCAAATTCAGAAATCAGAATTCAGATCTATCTTCTCTCCTTAATCCTATCGCTATGAGTCTATGTTACTTTCACAAATAATTAAAAAGTAATTGTGATAGGATTGTAAACTGGATTTAATGATCATGCCTGTAAGTAAGACGAATCATATCAAGTTTTGTAGATTTCTTACCTTTCATATTCATACCCAAATTACTGTTATCATATGCCTATTGGATCTGTTTTATTGTTCTATGCCAGTTCATGTTTCATATGCTTATAACCTATTTTATGCCAATTTTGATGTCATGATTCTCTTCCCTTCTTCTTTTCCTTTTTCTTTATGAGATTAGGCTAACTTCGAGCCTAACATATTGCATTGAGATTTGCGTATGAATGACGTTGGAACGATTGGGAAAAGTTTAGGAAAGTATTGAATAATATGTAATTGGGCATAAATTGATTTGCTATTATGTAGTTGATTTGGGGCATAAATTGGTACAATTTATATACATGGAATCATAGGCATTAATTAGATTGGAATTATAAACATAAATTGAATTTGAAATTATGGGCAATTGGAATATATGTTACAATTCAGAACTGGAAATTGGGTTTGAATAAAAGAAGAGATAATGAATGCCTAATACACGAGGTTAGAGTAGTTTGCGGTAGAAGTCTGCCCGGAACCGCCCGGCATATCCAATAACCGCAAACGGCAGTATAATGTGAGAGGTTAAGGCAGAAATTAAATGCATAATAATGCAAAGACACAAGGTTAGATTCGGATTGCGGTATAAGCCTGCACGGAACCGCCCGGCAAATCTAGCAACCGCAAAACAGTAATCTAATGTGGGAGGTCTTGCAAGATTACGATTATAATAAATTAATGAACATTTAACCAAGACAAGACATGTGATTAGACATGGGGATGATAAAGGGTTAAGTGGGTAACGTGGGTAGCATGTGAAACATAATAAAAGCAATTAACCAAGATGGGACATGTGATTAGACATGGGGATAAAGAGGGGTTAAGTGGGAATTCCTAGTGGGGACCAAGCTTAGGAGGGAATCTTGTGTCAAGTGAGTGGAACCTTTTTAACCAGTAACCCATTTTAATATCTATATGAGCTCGAACTAGGTCATTGACAGGGACACGATTACTGGGGTTGATTGTAAGAGGTCAATAAAGAGTTAGCGATGGTAGTGCAAGTCCAACAGAGTCATGTGCATGCGTGGGTCCGGGCTAGTAGGTAAGACGTTTTTGCATCGTGTAGGTATATGGTGTGCATTTCAGTAGTATCGGGTTTGCCACCTTAGGGAGCAATACACCGTATTGTGGGACCAACACAGGTATCTATGAGCTTAGGGAGTCGATCGAATGGGGAGGGTAGTGGGTACAACTAGTGGTGGTAGTAGCAAGTAGGGCACCTATGAGAGCAGCTAGGAGTACACGAAGCTACCGTTTTATGATTAGTAGGTCGGGATCATCTTTTAGTATGTAACTAGTATGTGGTATGGTGTAGAGCATATCTTATAGTGATTAGGAGCGCAGTAGATGTCCTATCTTACCTACCTTGTTTACCTTGTCATATCTGCTTATGTTACAGTCATCTCTTATATCTAGTTTATGTTCTTATCCTATTACTTTACTGATTATATTGTTAAAGTCACTAGACTCACCAGACTTATGTCTGACCCCTTTTTGTTTCGCCTTTTTTCTTTCTTTTGCCCCCCAGGTCCTCAGGGTGGGATTAGTGAAGCTTGACTTGGATTCCTTTCTTGTTGAATTACTTGGAAGTGTTGAAACTAATGCTCAGCTTTATCTCCTTTCCATTATGGCTATTTAGAGTGGGATTATGGTTTTACTTTTATGTACTCTGATAATAATTTTGTTCAAGATGGATATTTGTGTACTTGGCTCTAGTATGTGGTTTTGATGTTGTAACCAAACATGTTTTGCTTTTCTATTGCAATGAATAAATTTTGAATTTTCCTAAGTTCCATTTTATATACTTGTCTTGTGATATTCTGTTCTATACTCTTATAATACTCCATGAAAGTTAATGCATTCCCTTATTGAGTGACATCAGTGGATGTGGGGTGTTAAAAAGGTGGTTTCAGGTGATCATCCCTGAAGAAAAATTAGAGAAGGGAGGAAGGTCTACAATATTGGTGTTGGACCGGTGGGCTGATATGGCCCGTGGTGGCCATGATATATAAACGATCAAAGATTTGTTTTTGTTGGTAGTTGCGATCGATTTTTGCCTAATTGAAGGGGGTGGAAGCATCGATGGTCTAAGTAGTCTAAAGAGGGAAAGAAGGACAGAGGGCGGCGGTCAGAATGGAGGAGGTGCGACGATCGGGGGACATCGATGGTGGTTGTAGTATGGGATTTAACAGAAAAGGGGCGAAGTCGAATTCGGGCGAGTACACGACGTTTGAGGGACTGTGGTCATCGATGTAGGCTCTCTTACTCCGGTAAGGGTAGGAGGCAAGGTCGGAGCCCGGTTTAGTGACGCGTAGGTGGTTGCGAGGGTGTAATCGGTGGAGCGGCTTTGATCGATGGCCATGTCGAGTTATACCAGTTCCGAACGAAGATTACACACCCTTAAACATGTAATTAAGGTAGGATTAAGGAAATAAATGGTTATTTAATTGAATTAATTATATTTATATATATATAACATATTAAACCTTGTAAAATGTATAATTTCTTGATACGTGAATGATTTTTGATGAAATCAGAGGCATTGGAGTCGTAGAGACGAAGGCTACGCAGTCGAACTGGTTTGAATGGGATCGGAAGCGATCAGGATTTTATGTAATTTTAAATGCTTGTTTAAAATTACATGAAACAACAAAACATCAACGAATCGAAATAAAATGGTATGTTAACTCTCATGCTTTCCAGAATTCTGTGATGTGGTTAAATTCATATGACTAAAAAATTATTGTTGATAATATAAATTAGATGATTGGTTGTTGTGGATGATTATTGGTTGTTATTAATCGACGTTTATCGATATTAATAATTCCGTCATTTGATGTTTTAGATTAAAAATTACTTCATATGCTATTATCACATAATATTAAAAACTTTGATGCAGGGAAGTATAGATTGGAAGGACCCTACTGGATACCTCAAATAAATTGTATGTTAGTTGTTTCTTACATCATTTGTATGTGAATTGTTTATCCCAAGTAACGTTATATACAAATTGAATGTTGATGTTAATTGGATGTTGATCGTTGAATGGATGTTGATCGTTGAATTAGAATTCAACAATTGTAGTGTTTTTAACCAATAGACAATACTGATTTAGTGGTTGGCAGCAAATGGTCTAGAAACTGTTTTTTAGACATTGATTGTCGTCAACTAAACTGACGCAATTGAAATTATAACATTTATTTTCATAATTAAAGCAAAGTTTTAAATTATATTTTATATAAAAATAGAAGTTTCATTGCCAAATTAATATTTTATAATTATAAATGATTTGTTTTGACGTTTTAATAAGTGTTATGGGAAATGAAGTCAGAATTAACCTAACGATTAATGGTTTGAAATAATTGTGTGAGAAATACAATTAAGTGGTATTATTAAATTTATCGGGCTATTATTTTAAAGGATTAATGGAAATCAGTTAGCAAGTTAACTGATGTTTATTAGTTGACCAAGTCAACTGTTTTATCTAGGGATTATTATTAGACTAATTCGTTTTTCAATTAATCTAATAGAGATAGTTTTTATGAATAATTCGTTAAACTTGATGAATGTTCTTAAAAGTTATTTAATCTTTGAGTTAATGACATTTTTAGATAATTGTCGAGAAGTTTATTAATATTTTAATCAACTATACTTAACAGTAATTATTGAAGTTAATCATTACTTTAATAAGATTTTAAAAAAGAAATTAACTATTTTATTTATAATGAAGCAAACTGACAATTGGTTACACTTATGGATGGTAGCCGACGTTGTAATAAGATTTAAGTAAATATTATAAACGGATTTAAGAAAGAAAAAAAAAGAGATTTCGAAGTAAACCCAAGTTCTATAAACCAAGTTTTGTAAAAGCAATTTAAATATTATGTGATAATTCTTAAGTGTTTACGTAATGATTGACCAAATGAAATGGTTACAATTGAAGGAAGGAATTTTCTAAATGAAAAAGTAAGTGCTTTAAATGGAATCCAAGGTTAAGCATTAGAATATGATATTAAATGATTTCTGGGAAAAGGACTACTATGTGGATTTTTGTAATAAATCAAAGTTATAAAACAATGGTATAAAGATGTTTTAAAGTCAAAAATTGTAATTAGTAAGATTTTCCAAACCAAGTTGAATAAGGTAAGTATAATAGAAAGTTAATCTTTTGAATGTAGGAAAATGTTTTATTAAATCATACATTAACTAGCAAATGGGATTTTGTGATATTAAGATTAGTATCAGTTTTGTATCACAAACTTGTATCTATATTTAGATAAGAACGTAGTCGATCAAGGTCGGAGAGGTAAATATAATACCCCAACTTGAACGACTTCACTATTATCGATAGATGATATTAGTTTGTGGTGGTAGAGGAAGATATAAAGGAGATTTTGTGAATATATATATATATATATATATATGTATATATATATATATTTCCAGAGTGAAGGAAATACAAACGGGTTTGAAAACATAAAATGGTATTTCCAAAAGAAGGATATATAAATGGGTTTGTGAAATATAGTGATATTTCCGTAATAAAAATAATATAAATAGAAGATTTAGGTTATGCCTATTGTGGAAGATATGGTTTTGGTTTTTGGAAGAATAAGAATAAGAGATTGTATTGGTTTTGAAATGAGATTAGATTTTGAAATTTAATTCCATAAGTGAGAGTGTAAATTTTAATTGATAAGAGTTTTAAATTTAAACTTAACCGTTATGGTTATATTATAAGAATACTTCGCTTGATGTTATTTTGGGCTGGATAAGATTGGCATTAAACTGTACCGATTGATTAAAAGTAAATATAGTGATATTTCCAAGATAAGAGAAATAAAAGTGATTTTTGTGAAATATAGCAATATTTAAAGATAAAGGAAATAAAAAATATGGAATATAGCGATATTTAAAGATAAAGGAAATAAAAGAAGGAGTTTGGTAAATAATTGTATTTTAAAGATTTTAGAATATGGATTACTATTTTCAAAGTAAAGAAAACATAAGAGATTTACTAAGACGCATATATACAATCGATTTCTAAGAATCAGTGGAATGTTTGTTATGAATAGTTTTATTATAAAGGAGCCTGAGATGCCAAAGTAATAATCTATACTATTTGAGTTGATAGTTAAAACCACGGCTATCAAAAAATACTGTTTGGACCTTTGACGAGTTAGTTCGAAGAGACCGGGATGGGAACTAGATCCAAAACCACTTTGAACCAACTGTGTGTTCAAAACTAATTTGCAGAGATGTTATAAAGATGGAGCATTGAAGACCGTGGATCTTCATGAGCGGAAGAACTATTTGTTAATTTCTCTAGTTTAGCCACCAAAGATATAATGACTTGTGATTCTGTCATGATTGCAAGGACTTCTCGCCACTGATCCTTGGAGTGATTCCTATATAGGATGGGGTAGAAGCGTGCCTCCAGTTCATTCTGTACCTGGACGACCTGTATGGACGAATGTTTGGCAGAGTATTTCTTGACGACCAAGTATGTTGCTTTTTACAAGTATACCAAGTTTGGTGGAGGAGAAAACATATTAAATAAATTGGGGTAGAAATTCTGAATGTTTGAAATGAATGTTTATACGATGGATGTGGAGTATTGCTATTTGCTTGATTGTGGAATTAACGAGTTTTAACCGAGTTAAGAAGTGCAAAAGCTAATTCATCTTTGAACCTATACTGATTGAGTTCTGGGGCTAATTGGATCCACTTTGGCTATATCTGCATGCTAGTTGAGCGAGCTCATGAATAGCTTATTTCTTATTGCTAAATAACGCTCGTATAATGTACGCTTATGTAAAATACAAAATTTTGGATTTTGAAATGGATTTTTCCAACCGTTTGGGTCAATGTATATATATTTTGTGTTCCTACAATATTGCAGAAGTCCCTCCGTACAGGGGAGACTCTGCCAAAGATTTTACAAAATATAAGGTGTTAGAAATTTTTTGAAATTTTTGTTAACAAAAATGAGTTGGTTTTCTATTAAAACTAATTGGATCAGTTTAGGAAATGGAAAGGAATATTTTAACTAAAGTAGTTTTTTTGGAAAATAACGGATTTGTAGCTATTTTCCTACCTTAGTAATTTCTGGGACGAAATCCTTTTAAGCGGAAAGGAATGTAACAACCCATATTTTTGTCATTTAATTGAACATTTAAAAATGGTTTTAAATGTTGATTTGAAATTTAAATAGCTTGAATCCAATGGTTTTGAATATTTTATTAATAATAATTTAATTCTGAAATAGTCGGAAATTGTTGGATTTGCAGTATCGAATGAATTGGACAATATGGAGGGATTTAATTCAGTTTGATTTTGAATTATATTAATGTATTCGTTTA
Organism: Allium sativum; assembly: GCA_030737875.1. NCBI lineage: Eukaryota > Viridiplantae > Streptophyta > Magnoliopsida > Asparagales > Amaryllidaceae > Allium > Allium sativum. The sequence goes on from CM060926.1 coordinate 696,658,567, forward strand.
TTAAACGATGTTTGAATGTATAATTTATAATTTAATATAAATAAACCCGTTGTGGCGCTGTAGTTCATAGTTTTATGTTTTGAACTTTAAATGAATGTACATGAGCCAGTATAAGTCGGAATTCTTTGAAATAAGAATCATCCCGATCTATTGGATAACAATTTTCTATTGGAACAAAAAACTGAAGATTTCATCTTATAGATTTTTAGTTATGTCCAAATTAAAATTTCAAAAGTTTGCTACCGAATTGTTTATAAACCAAACGATTTATTATGTATAATAAAAGGGTTTATGTGAATATATATATATATATATATAAATCCTTAGTAAAGGAAATGCAGATGGGTTTGAAAATAAAAAATGATATTTTCAAAGGAAGGATATGTAAATGGGTTTGTGAAATCTAGTGATATTTCCGTAATTAAGAAATATAAACAAGTGATTTTGGTTACGCCTATTATTGAAGATATGGTTTTGTTTTTTAATGGTTTTGGTTTTCGGAAGAATAAGAGGTTATATTGGTTTTGAAATGACATTAGATTTTGGAAATTTTATTCCATAAGAGGGAGTGTAAACTATAATTGATAAGAGTTTTAAATTTAAACTTAACCATTATGGTTATATTATAAGAATATATCGCTTGACGTTATTTTGGCCTGGATAAGATATGCATTAAACTATACAGATTGATTAAAAGTAAATATAGTAATATTTCAAAGATAAGGGAAATAACAGAGGTTTTTGTAAAATATTGCGATATTTAAAGAGAAGGGAATTTTTTTTTTAGTAGAATATAGTGATATTTAAAGATAAAGGAAATAAAAGGAGTTCTACAAATATGTGTATTTGAAAGATATAGGAATATGAATTACTGTTTTCAAAGGAATGAAAACAAAAGAGATTTATTGGGACGTATATATAAAATTGATTTCTAAGAATCGATGAAATGTTTTTGATGAATAGTTTTATTATAAAAGGTCCTCAGCTACCAAAGTTTTAATCTCTATGGTTTGAGTTAACAGTTAAAACCCTGACTATCGATAAATATTGTTTGGGCCTTTGACGAGTTAGTTCGAAGAGACTGCGATAGGAACTAAACCCAAAATCACTTCGAACCAACTGTGTGTTCGTAACTAATTTGTAGAGATGTTATAAAGATGGAGCATTGAAGACTGTGGATCCTCATGAGAAGAAGAACTACTTGATAAATTTCTCTGGTTTGTCCACCAGAGTTATAATGACTTGTAATTCAATCGTGATTGAAATATTTGGATTGTAAGGACTTCTGGCTACCGATCCTTGGGGGCGATTCCTATATGGGATGTGGTAGGAGGGTGCCTCTAGTTCATCCTGTACCTGAATGACTTGTATGGACGAATGTCTAACAGAGTATTTCTTGATGATCACGTACGTTGATTTTTTTGAATATACCAAGTTTGGCGGCGGAGAAGATAGCATAACTCAATACCTAAAGTATATTTGTGGATGTTAACTAATGGTTTGATGGATTTGATGATGTGGCATTCAAAGACCATGTGGTGTTCTCTAGAAGGTAATTGTAACCTCAAGTCTCATAAACCGGGAATTAACAGAAATCGGCAGGCAATATGGTTATGTGGGACAATCCCATTAGGGTATATTGTCATAATCTAGAGAAAATTCATTTTGTTCTTCTAACGCTTCTCTTCTAGGAAACAGTTATGTTGGTACCAACTGCGGGTGACAATATATTCAGTATACTCAATTTGAACGAGTAGTCGATCATATGTGCTCAAGTTCAAGATGATCTTGTTGAATCCCAGTGTTTCCTCTCTAGAGTACACTGATCGGAAGGTGGTATCATACCTCATGTTGGAAATCCAAACTCCAATAAGCTCCACGCGGTTTTTGATTATATATTAATATGTGGAGCATGAGATGCTAGCGTTATGCTAGATGATTATTTATTTGTGGTTTGATAGACACTATTATAATATCATCGGTTTTGACATATCAAAAAAAAATTGGGTTATCGTAAGGTAACAGCCATCTGTGTTTATGTGTGGACTAGTCTTACGATTATCCTTTTATTTCAAAAAGGATTTTCTAAAGTTAAACAAGTTGTTTTTATAGTGAATTTATCATTGAAAGTATTCTAAACTGATCCGGGTGAATTTTGCTTTTCTTCAAATGTGCTCAGGTTAGACCGAGTATATTATCAGGTTAGGTTTCGCGCAGAGCTTCAGGAGAGAAGCTGGGGTCGAGACATATATCTATATTTTTTGATATAATTATTCTGCTATGTGTGTGTTGTATTGAAATGAATGTGTACTCCGATGTTGTAATCATATATGTATATACAGTTCTTTTTATAAAGCAATTTGATATATTATATTTTGTCCAATCTGTTGTGAGACTCTGGTCTTCTTTTTCTTCTATTCTAATATATTTTTCTTTCTCTTCTCACTCTCTAACTTCTTTCTATTAACAATTAGGATTTTTGATACTTGGAGGTTTATAAGTAATACATGATTATGTATTATTGTTGAAAATTCGAGCGTCGAATTTTCTGGGTCGTTACAGTGTAATATAACTGTAAAAAAAATTGTAGCACCTTACACTTTTTTGAGCCCTAATTTTGACAAAATCAAAACCCGAACACATCCAAGCATGGAACGTGTCAATCTGGTACCTGTAAATAAAGGAGCATGAGCATGATCGGAGTACGATAGGATAACTCATAGCGGAAACAAAATAGGATAGACTAGTATTAACTCAAGTTTTCTTTTTAAAAGTAAGTCACTTTTCCAATACCAAGCATGAGAGAGAACCAGAAGCCAAACTTAAACACTAGTGAGAACCCGACCTTCTCTAGAAAACCTGGGAGGTTGTAATGAGGAGAGGGTCAGAACAACAAGATTCTGGTGAATAGGAAATGCACAATATAGATTATAACACACAGATGTATCCCGTTTGGTTCAACCTAAGATGTATGCCTACCAAGTTTAGTAATTCTAGCTTAACCTTGTAAACAATTATGAACGACTCTGACTACTCTTCCCAAGATAGCATTCACAATTAAATATGATAACAAGATAGAACGTTTACGCATATATTTATGGAGCCTTTATACCAGAACATGTCTAGTTATTAAATCGAGAGTGGACTCCTAATTACGGAGCTTATATATTCACACGCACATCCTTAGTCATTTAAAGCCTCATTATCGAATGATATATAGGGGGATTCTCCAGATCACTTATGACCCTAGGCGGACCTATTGGTCGCTTAATACTTCTCGATGATTTATTCAACTTTAACATAAACTAGAAGGCACTTGCTACGGGGCCCTACTAGTTAAGGCTTCCGTCATTCACGCATATAAACATACCCTAGGTAAGGTGGGAGATGGTGTTTCTCTTTACCATCTAGCTGACCTTATTGGACAACCTCCTTAGTCTCTTAATACTTCTCGTAGGATAGGTAGTCCTACGAAATGACTATACCAAACATTTTTTATTTTCCAGGTTTGGGTAGGCCTCATACACACACCATTTAAGACCATATTGGAATACCTACTCCCATGTGGACTCCTCAGCTAAAGCCACTTAAGACCAAAGGAAGCGGACTATACACAAAGATTATTAAGTACATACCGAATTATCCTTTAATCCTTCTTCTTGTGGGAAAAAAGCGGGCTACACTACTGAGTTATTCCCATTTAATTTCGCTTCACAGAAATACCATACGCACACGGTTAATTACCGTCACAGGTACCTATGGTTAATAATGTTTCGCATCATTAACCTACCAAGTACAATTTTAGCTTTTAATTTTAAGTTCTATATTAACTTGTATAAATAAGAAAAGTTATATTCTCCTTATCCTAGGATATTTGATTAATTATTTTTCCTTATTAAATTTAGCAAATTAAATGACCATCAATGCCCATAAGTACCCATTTTATTTTGTTTATTTCTGTTCATATGTTTATTGCCATTTATAACCAAAACGGTCATATTTTCCTAAAGCAACGATCAAATCTTTTAGTTCTTTTTATTTGAATTGATTATAATTAATAGCCTAACGACCATAATCTTCCTAAGACATTAATTAACGATGAATTTTCCTTATCTTATCAGCCCCGAAATATCTGTTTATTGTACCATAATAGACATTACTAATATTATTTATTTATTCATTGCTTGTTATACATACATATATAATTGTGCACCAAACCTCTGATTATAAGCTGACCACTTTTGGATGTTGGATTTGCCGATCGGTTCTGGGCAAGCTTCTACCACAAGTTGAGCATAACCACGTGTCTTAATGCAGTTATTAATTAAATTTCCTAATTAGGGTTTACAACATTAATCCTAACCAATTTTGAAATTCTAACCATTAGGCTTAATTACCTAATTAACTTTACGTTCCCTAAATCAATGTTGGTTACAATTGCTATTTATTTATTAAATTGTGGCCTTATTTATAGCAATCAATTATATTAATTGCTACAATGGTCACCACAAATATATTCATTTAATATGGATTACATTTATATGTATAATTCCATAAAATGAATATCGTTCAAACATTCAATATAATTTGTATTTTGTTGTTTACGGAAATTCAGACGGATAATGTGTATATATATATTTATTAATTTACATTTTTGCACGGTTAACGTAGGTATCTTCTTTTATTATTATTATCGTTAAGTTTTGGTTCAACTAATAACCAAACATTCCTTTTTGCATTCAATCTTGCCATAAGGTTCCCAATCTTACATAAACACCACCAGCTACAGTTATTGAAAATTATGTTTGATTATTGGAATAGACATATTTCAAACCACAAGAAATATACATTTATGTGTATTTTGGAATAGTTGATGCAAACTACGCACATATACATATACTTATATTTATACGTAAATTTACACTACTTTTCCCTTTTTCAATCTTTTATCATATTTCTTGTGGGTTTCTAAATAATACCTTTTTGTTGAAAAAGAGGCAAATTTACAACAACTAAGCCAAAACTCCATCAATATTGAATACAAACAGGTTTATGTCTTTTTATTCGAAATTACATAATTTATTATTTAAACGGAAACTAGAGATCTGTGATAAAACTACATCTTAATGGTTTTTAAATGGGACTGATGTCCATATCTACAGCATTTTGCGACAACCACAATATATTTTCAAACATAATTGTAGGAAATATGTATAAACAATTAAGCCTAGAAAATAATATATTCATAGCCACAAATATATACTTTCCAATTTTTATCAACTTTCATAAGCAAATTTGATACGTGTCATTTCAAATTCAACAATATTATAAACAAATATGATAATATTAGGCATAAATTTTGAGATATAATTCAAAGGAGATTAATAGGCTATTATAACTTTGTATGTAAATTTCTCACTTACTTGAAAGCATCCAAATCTGAAATCTGAATAAACTTTTAGGCATACAATTCCCAAATTCTTACAGATCTACAATTATTTTTAAAAGCGGATACTATTAGATCTGTAGATATGAAAAAAAGGAAAATAGGGGAGAATCTGATAAAGAATAGCTTAGATGTCAATTCACACCTTTTTCCATTTAAATCTGGTAATCCCTTTCTAATCTAAGTAATTTATATTTGATTAATTGTATATGAATGTATTTTTGTTTAAGAAATTGACTGGAAGAGAAAGAGAAATGGCAGAGCTTCGCTGCTGCCTGCAGAATTGTGTGAAAAAGAATGAGGCCTTATCCCTTTATTTATAGGAGTCGAATTGGCCACGAACTTCTGGATTTATTTTAATTAATATTCGTTTATCCGTTTAATCATATAATATAAACTAACCCATTAGCCCTAGCCGTCACTGGGTGTTCTGATATTTAGTAGGTCGACCGCTAGGGTCAACTGCCAGTCGACCGCTAGGGTCGACCGCTGTAACAACCCGGAAAATCAGAACCAAATTAAATTTTTTATTTTGGCAATTGTAATGAATTTTGAATATTTAAAATGATTTATTTTAAATAATTACGACAAGAAATTTATTTTAAATAGAATTAGAACGTATATATTTATTTGAATCGAAGGTAGAATATAACTATTTATTTTAATTATAAAAGGTGTTTAAATGGCGCGGTAGTTTGAAAATTCGATTTCAAATTTCAAATGAATGTACATGATTCAAAATAAACCGGATTTTAGTGATACCAGAAATATTTGAATCTATTTGAAAATATCTTTCTAACGAATCAGAAAAATTGAAATTTCATAGCGAGAATCAAAAGTTATGGCCAGTTGAATATTCAGAATAGTCGCTATGGAATAAATATAGCCCTTGAAAATAGCCATTTTGCAAACGACCTCCATTTTTGACAAAACCAATTTTATTGGATCCGGAATGTCAAGTTATATCTAGATTCCAATTTTCATAATTTTTGGGATCAATATGTGAGCGTGGCGAAGTTAAACGCGTTTTGACAGTTTAAGTCAATTTGGATCGACCAGAAAATGGCCCTTTTTCAAACGGTCTCCAAATTTGACGAAATTAGTTTTTTTAGGACTGTATCGTCAATACGAAGCTAGAAATAATTTTTCTAGAATTTTCAGAGTCAGTATGTGGCCCCAGTAAATTAAGATGTACGTTTAAATTGAATATATAATGATTTATATTTTAATTTGAAGAAAAACTGATCAAAACATTAAAATTGGCTTATGAAACATATTCCATTGTGTTCGAAATAGGGGTATTTAGCTACGAGCAATTGTCGTTGGAGTTCATTTGGGGTTCAAATGAGAATCTCACCTTTTGGAATAAAAATAAAATAAAAAGGTATACAAGGACCTTGACCTTGGTCAAACCCCTAACTTCCTTCTCTCGCGGTCAACCCAGTCAAGCGCCGTTGTTCTTGTTTGATGGCTGAAAACGCTCGGGATTCAATCTCTTAAAATCTTACAATCCAACAACGAATTCGAGCTCCTTCAACTCAAATTCAGTTCTTCTCCTTGAGATCTAAGTTTACAACGGTGGTGATGGAGAATAGTTCCCAGATTTGCCCGAAATCAGTGGCCAAAGTTGCCCCAGTAGGGCATCCTTTTCTATGCCCTGGAGCCACCGAGTTGAATGCGGTCCGGGGTTGTGGTGGCTCTCTCGTAGGTGAACGATGTAGAGGCGTGTGATGGCCGTCCGACGCGTTGGTGGAGGTGGGACGGCGTGACCTAAGTTTGAAGAAAATGGGTTCGTTGTCCAGAACAATATCACGGGGAGGAAGACAAAACTAATGGTAACGGATTTTTTTTAAATGTTATTAAAAAGGGGTGATTAAAGTTTTAATTAAATTAATTATCCATTTAATTATCAAACACGTTAATTATCATATCTTCTCCATACGAGGTCGGAAACGCGCGAAACTAGATCCATTGCGATCTTGGGGACGAGAGCTTCACAATTAGACTAATCGGGCTCGATTTGGAGCATGCTAGAGTTTTAGACAAATTTAGGCCCGAATGGCGGTGAAATTCAGAAATAAAAGAACCAATGTGAGAACTTCTCACTATTATTTTCTGTACAGTAATTTATTTTATAACTGCATGTATGAACTGCTCCCCGTCGTCCACAGACCATGGACTACTTGTTTGATTGTATTCTGTGTGAAAATTGATTGTGATGTGAAATGGACTGTACTTTGATTGTTGATTGTATTGTATGGAATAAAATATTTGAATAATAAAAATATCATTTTTATTGTATATACAAAAAATATATAAAATATTCATGCATGGAATAAAATATTTGAATAATAAAAATATCATTTTTATTGTATATATGGACTGAATAAAATATTCATGAGTTGAGATAAATACTCATTTACAAACCAGACGGTTTGTTTATGTACACCAATTTGTCTAATATTGATTAGGACGATAAATTTTACACATTGCCCAACTGCACAAACAATAAATAGTATTTGTTGTTTGAAAACCCCACAATGGTATTGGGATAATATTTGACATACACTGGTCCCAATAATTTGTGGTATGTCAATCGATGGGTTGACAGACTGTATAAGCATTATTTATTTATTTTAATTCTTATACAGTTGTAGAATGTACTCTGGATGTTGTTTGAATTTTTAATGATTGCTTATCATTATTGTTGTATATATATGATGTTGAAATCCATATAAAACGAACATTTAAAAACAAAATTCAGTGAATATTGAAATGTGAAGCCGTGTTAAGTAGTTAAACGCCATTTTAACACAAACGAGAGTTGGTCGACTTTATTCATTTTACAATGAATATCGAAAAGTGATTACAAAATCTGATATTTTGAAAATATTATCATTTTAATATTGAAATGATATGGAATATTCAAATTGGATTTCAATTTGAAAATAAAATTGAAATCGATTTGAATTGAAATCGATTTGAAATGAATTTTAAAAGAATTGAAATGGAATTGAAATCGAATTGAACTGAATTAAAATTGATTTGAAATGAATTTAAAACGAATTTATATAGGGAAAATTCAATTTTGATTTGAATTTGAAATGGAAGTTGAAATCGTTTTTGAAACAAATTTAAAGCGATTTATAAAATTCATTTTAAATGGAAATCGACGAGATAATATATATATATATATATATATATATATATATATATATATATATATTATAATGGCCTGAATAGAACGCACCGCGCAGCGGCAGTTCGCGAATTTCGACCATTAACTTCAAATGGACATTACGGGAGATCCGACCATCGGATTCTCCTAAAACCAGAACCGCTGGGTTCGTATCGAAAAGAGCTTTCCATGAACACAAGAGATTTGAAATCTAATGGCTGGATTTGGAGATATGTCCAAATAAATTTCAGAAAAGGTCACTATGGATGCAGTTCGGTAGCCATTTTTGGAAACCGACTGCACGGGCGATAATAAATTATTAAAAATATGGAGCCGTTATTGGAAACCGACTATACGGGCGATAGAAAATTATCAAAAATATGGAAAAATTATGTAAAATCATAATAAATGATTTGGAAAGATTTTGGATGAAAAATTCCAGTTTTGAAAAGATAAAAATATATTTTTATCGAAATGAACTAGTTATTAACTAGAATATAAATTTATTTATTTTTAAAATAAATAAATTGGATTTGAAAAATGGTTTTAAATAACCAGAATTTTCCAAAGAATAAATTGTAATGGATTCGGAAAGGAAATAATCTTCGGAATATTTCGATATTGGATTCCGTGATTATACGGACATTGTGGAGGAATTTGGAAGATATATATATATATCGTTATTCCAATACGATATCCATTGGTTTCTGAATTTGATATTGAATATAAGCCGATTTTTTTTTTATTCAGAGCCTTGTATTTGATATCAAATTGGATTTTGGGTTTGTCGTGAATGGTGTCTTCATTAACACTGTTCGTAAACCCAGTTGAGAAAAGAATAAATCTTTAATTAAGATTTAGTGAAGTTTTCCAATTTATTAATATTTAATTGGAATGGAATAAAAGAATTGGATTTTTGGGTTTAGCGTGAACGGTGTTTTAAATAACGCTTGTTCTTTAATCCAATTAACAGTGAAGAATATGATTTGGAATTTATAATCTTTTTATTAAGATTTATGGAATTTTCCAAAGTAAAGATTTCCAATTTAATATATCAAATTGGAATTTAATGGAATTCAATTTGATAATAATCGAAATGAGCTTCTATGGAGGAAGACTGTTAATATATATGGAATTTAAAAGGATTTATCGATATTCCAATTATATTATTAGTTGGATACGAAAATTGGTATCGATTATATACTGGTCTGTTCCCGTGAAGATTCCATGGTTAATGAATGTGATTTTGGGTTTATCGTGAACCAAGTTTTAAATGACATTGGTTCTTTAACCCAGTTAAAGATAAGATTAATTTCTTATCTTTGAATAATCATTAATATTGATTTTTGGGAAGATTAAAACTATATGAAGTTTTAATGAATCTTTGATTAGATTGAAAAGTGAATGTGGTAATTGAAATTATCAATTCAAGAAAATGATCGAAAATGAGGTACCACTATTTTTACTCCAGGCGATAGCTAAATCTTTAATTAGATTTGAACGTGAATGGTAATTAATATTTATCGATAACACCGTGGTGTTAGATATGGAGTATTACCAGTTTTGCTCTAGGGGATGAATAGGTTGGGATTGGGAAATAAAATAAATGATTACTTTGGTGTAGTTCGTTAATCCCGACTAGTTTGGAAAAACCTTAATATGGTTTGATATCCAAAGGAAGACTAATGAATAAATTTAAAAGAATTTATCTTTGATAAAATTAATAGGAACTTTTCCCAAAGGAAAATAATATTTGAATAAAAGAATATTCTGGATTGGAATGAGGCGTATGATGTGTTGTTATAACACTTGATTATAAGATACGCGAGTTATTTGGAAAGGCCGAGTTTAACCCATTCTGAATAACCGATTCGACGATAAGTTGAAGAGATTGATGACGGTGCAAGACTGATGATCTTCACATCGAATGGATGGGTGCTACTGATGCTTATGATAGGAGTAGCTACCTTGAAGGGGCTACAGTGGTAGCTGTCCGGACGTTCTTGTTGATTGTATGGATATGCAAGGGCCTCTCTCCTGTATTGGACATACGAGACGAGGAATAAGGTGCCTCCGGTTTCGTTCAGACCTAGAACGGACTTGTAAATGGATGGTGTGTCTGACGTTGGATTTTATTCTGTGCTGATTGATCTCTATTAAATATACATCTTCCTGGTGAAGGGGAATTTATTCCCTTACTTCTCCCTTCTCTGAGATGTACGAGATAAGAGGTTTTATATCGATAGACATCAGTCGCATGGCGTAAATTTCCTGCGTGGCATGCCTAAGTGGCAAATGATCAAGGCTTCTGTTGAAAAGCAGAGTCATGTGGTTGACGATCAAAGCACAGCTTTAATATAGCACGGCTTTGTGTAGCGTTAATTCGCGAGCCTTACACACTGGTATGGTGGTAAACTGATTGTTAGATCAGTATGCTTTTGAGATGAGTATAGACAACGTATGGGTTGTTATGGATTTGGTCGACCGAGGTGAGGGATAGGGCACACCCCCCGATTCCCTGATGGATATACTTAGCGGTGTTTTCACATGCCTGGGACGTAAGCTGCAGTAACTTATTTTCCTGGATAGTGCGGATGAGCATTACGGCGTTTTCGCATGCCTGCGACGTAAGCCGTTAGGAATTGTACTACGCGATCGATCTTTCAAATCAGTAACCACCAGTATGGAAATCTAATTTCCAAGTACGACATTCTTTGGTTTTGATTGTATACTATATACGGCGACATAATGGGATGGGGTGCTCATGTCATCTATGATTGATACATTTATATTTGAAGTTGATTTCTTCACTTATATTAATAATAAAAGATTTGTTTTAAAATGTTCCAAGCATATTTGGCTATTATAAGGTAAAACTCTATCCTCCGGCTTGCGTTGCGTTGTGTGATGGGACCTGAGTCTTATAATAGCTTCATTTTTCTTTATTTAGCATTGCACTGTTTGTTTTAGGAACTGGTTTTCTTTGGGGTAAACCTGTTCCATGTTATACGACGTGGTTCCTTGATTTACCTTATTTTAAAGTAAAGTTTTAATAACTGTTTTAGTTCTCACACCAGTTACATGACTGACCTAGAGTTTATTGTTTTAACCTAAACTCTGGGTGCCCTTATTTTCCACACGGGCAGCTAGTAGTTGGGTTTTGCAAATATTATATTCATAGGATCCTGGTTTACAACTGAAGTGATATTCGAAAAGCTCAGTATCCGCGTATTTCTTTTAGTTGTGTTTTGTGTTATTTTTCCGCTACTATGTATTTAAATGTAATTTAAATCTCTAATATTTTTTTGATGTATAATATTTATTCATACTCTGTTATATTCGTGTATTATGATGGAATTGTTTTAATAAGCAATGAAATTTTCTTTTGTTTATGTTCCGATTTGTCTTGTTCTCAAACCAATCCGGGCTTTCCTTCACGGGGAAGTTTAGGTTGCCACATTTGGTATCAGAGCTTTGGTTTAAAGAGCTCGAGAACATGACATATTAGAACTGAACGAAAGAATTCATCAGAGATTGGATTAGTAATATCCATTAAGAATGACTCATTAGAGATGGGATCAGTAGTATCCTAGAACGAGTGTGAAGTGTGTTGTTTTAAAATAAAGATGAAAATAAATTTTATTTTGAAAATTTAAACCATTTTATACGTATTTGAATATTTATTTTAAATTGATTTGGACAAACGAGTATATGAAGATTTTGAATATACGCGTAATTAACGTGTATTTGAAGCCTCAAATATACTGGGTAGATATAGATTCACACTCTAGTCGCCCAGAGATGATTCTGGTGATATATATATCATCAGTGTTTATGTTCGAGTTTCGAAAGTGGAATATCTATATATTTCCAATCGATTGGTGTGAGAACCAAAACCTCATTTTGAATTTATTGTTTGGAATTCGACAGTAAAAATATGATTTTTGAATATATATATATATATATATATATATATATACACAAAAGTTATATGTTTTGGAAATTTAATCAATAAATTGATTGCTGCTTGTGCTATTTGATTATTAGTTCAACTAATTAATAACATTGGAATAATAAAACCAACATGAGAATGAAAGGTAAATTTAGCCAACTCCACCAAATATTGAACTAGATTGAAGTTTTGTTAGAGTTTCCTATTTATACATGCATATACAATGAGCAGGTAAACGGATTTGCTGTTGAGTAAAGAATTTATTTGCATGCTCGACAAATTGGTAAACCTTAATGAGTTGGATGCACAATTTTATTTATTATACAAACTCCTGTGAATGCCATTGGATGCGGAGTGCTGGTTGTTCTGTGTGAAATCTTAAACGTCGCCATAGGATAGTAACAATTAATTTTAAACTATGCTACATGGCATACTTCTTGAAGATAGCATACCCTATCATATACCACATAAGCATTTGGAGTTTATGTGACGAGGTTGAAGATTTACCATACAAGCGAGAGGCTTGTATGGCGATGACAATATTTCAGGTTGAACTGAAGACTGACATGGACTATATAAAATGTAACGGTAAATTACCAGATTAATAAAAATCCCACACGGGTCTGGAGATGAAAATAATCACGTCTCTCTAGTCATTAAGGCACAAAAACTGTTTATAGGGTGAAGAGAATTTATTCTCTGGAGTTATGATCTATACATACTCCCCTATAGACACCGAAATATATCACTATAAATATGTGTATGCTTTTTAGGATTTATTGTGTGCCTAATATGGCCCAATAAATTTCCAAACCCCTCTCCATAAAAAGGAGGTTATGGCGAAATTTTTCGAAAATTTAGGGTGTTAGCCAAATTTTTGAAGAATTTGAAAACTCTTAGAAGCTGAAAAGTTGAAGAATTAACACCAGAACAAAAGTTGAGTTGATTAGTAAAACAACTTTCATCTCCTTTCCTTTTCGAGGACGAAAAGATTTCAAGTGGGGGAGATTGCAACAACCCGTAAAATCAGTACCAATTTAAAATTTTTATTTTTGCAATTTTAATGAATTTTGAATATTTTAAATGATTTATTTTAAATTATAACGACTAGAAATTTATTTTAAACAGAATTAGAACGTATATATTTATTTGAATCGAAGGTAGAATACAAATATTTATTTTAATTATAAAAGGAGTTCAAAATGGCGTGGTGGTTTGAAAATTCGATTACAATTTTCAAATGAATGTACAGGATTCAGAATAAATCGGATTTTAGTGAAACTAGAAATATTAGAACCTATTTGAAAATATCTTTCTAATGAATCATAAAAATTGAAATTTCATAGCGTGAATCAATACTTATGGCCAGTTGAATATTCAGAACAGTCGCTATGGAATAAATATAGCCCTTGAAAATAGCCATTTTGCAAACGACCTCCGTTTTCGATGAAATAACTTTTGTTGGATCCGGAATGTCAAGTTATTGCTAGATTCCAATTTTCATAATTTTTGGGATCAATATGTGAGCATGGCGAAGTAAAATGTGTTTTGACAGTTTCAGTCAATTTGGATCGACCAGAAAATGGCCATTTTTCAAACGGTCTCTAAATTTGATGAAATTAGTTTTGTTAGGACCGTATCGTCAATACGAAGCTAGAAATATATTTTTTAGAATTTTCAGAGTCAGTATGTGGCACTGGTAAATTAAGATGTATGTTTAAATTGAATGTATAATGATTTAAATTTTAATTTGAAGAAAAACTGATCAAAACATTAGAGTTGGCTTACGAAACATATTCGATTGTGCTCGGAATAGGGGTATTTAGCTAGAGGCGACAGTCGTTGGAGTTAATTTGGAGTTCAAATGAGAATCTCAACTTTTGGAACAAAAATAAAATAAAAAGGTATAAAAGGCCCTTGACCTTGGTCAAACCCCTAACTTCCTTCTCTCATGGTCAACCGAGTCAAGGGTCGCTATTCTTGTTCGATGGCTGAAAACGCTCGGGATTCAATCCCTTAAAATCTTACAATCCAGCAACGAATTCGAGCTCCTTCAACTCAAATTTAGTTCATCTCCTTGAGATCTAAGTTTACAATGGTGGTGATGGAGAATAGTTCCTAGATTTTCTCGAAATCAGTGGCCAAAGTTGCCCCAGTCGGGCACGCTTTTTTATGCCTTGGAGCCATCGAGTTGAATGCGGTCAAGGGATGTGGTGGCTCTCTCGTAGGTGAACGACGTAGAGGCGTACGATGGCGGTCCGTCGCGTTGGTGGAGGTGGGATGACGTGACCTAAGTTTGAAGAAAATGGGTTCGTTGTCCAGAAGAATATCACGGGGAGGAAGATAAAAGTAACGGTAACGGATTTTTTTAAACGTTATTAAAAAGGGGTAATTAAAGTTATAATTAAATTAATTATCCATTTAATTATCAAACGCGTTAACTATCATATCTTTTCCATACGAGGTCGGAATCGCGCGAAACTGGATCCATTGCGATCGTGGGGACGAGCGCTTCACAACAAGACTAACCGGGCTCTATTTAGAGCAAGCAAGAATTTTAGACAAATTCAGACCCGAACGGCGGTGAAATTCAGAAATAAAAGAACCAATGTGAGAACTTCTCATTATTATTTTCTGTACAGTAATTTATTTTATAACTGCATGTATGAACTGCTCCCCGTTGTCCATAGACCATGGACGACTTGTTTGATTGTATTCTATGTGAAAATTGACTGTGATGTGAAATGGACGGTATTGTGATTGTTGATTGTATTGTATGGAATAAAATATTTGAATAATGAAATACCATTTTTATTGTATATACATAAAATATATAAAATATTCATGTATGGAATAAAATATTTGAATAATAAAAATATCATTTTTATTATATATATGGACTAAATAAAATATTCATGAGTTGAGATAAATATTCATTTACAAACCGAACGGTTTTTTTATGTACACCAATTTATCAGATATTGATTGGGATGATAAATATGGCACATCTCCTAACTGCACAAATAATAAACAGTATTTGTTGTTTGAAAACCTCACACGAGTATTGGGACAATATTTGATGTACACTGATCTCTATAATTAGTGGTATGCCAATCGATGGGTTGACAGACTGTATAAGCGTTGTTTATTTATTTTAATGCTTATACAGTTGTAGAATGCACTTTGGATGTTGTTTGATTTTTTAATGATTGCTTATCATTATTGTTGTATATATATGATGTTGAAATCCATATAAATAAAATATATGGTAATTGATTGAGCCTGATTCCCGTTCAGAATTAACAAATATTTTACAATAAAATTCAGTGAATATTGAAATGTGAAGCCGTGTTAAGTAGTTAGACGCCATTTTAACATGAACTGGAGTTTGGTCGATTTTATTCATTTTATAATGAATATCAAAAAGTGATTTAAAAATCTGATATTTTGAAAATATTATCATTTTAATATTGAAATGATGTGGAATATTCAAATTGGATTTCAATTTGAAAATTCAAATTGAAATCGATTTGAATTGAAATGAATTTAAAACAAATTGAAATCGAATTAAATTGAATTGAAATCGATTTTAAATGAATTTAAAACGAATTTATATAGGGAAAATTCAATTTTGAATTGAATTTGAAATGGAAGTTGAAATCGTTCTTGAAACGAATTTAAAACAATTTATAAAATTCATTTTAAATGGAAATCGACGAGATTATATATAAATATATAAATAAATAAATATATATATTATAATGGCCTGAATAGAACGCGTCGCAAAGTGGCAGTTCACGAATTTCGACCATTAACTTCAAATGGACTTTATGGGATATCTGACCGTCGTATTCTCCTAAAACTGAAACCGTTGGGTTCGTATCGAAAAGAGCTTTCTAATGAATACAGGAGATTTGAAATCTAATGGTTGGATATTGAGATATGTCCAAATCAATTTCAGAAAAGGTCGCTATGGATGCAGTTTGGTGGCCATTATTGGAAACCGACTATACGGGTGATAATAAAATTATTAAAAATATGGAAAAATTATGTAAAATCATAATAAATGATTTGAAAATATTTTGGATGAAAAATTCCAGTTTCGAAGAGATAAAAATATATTTTTATCGAAATGAACTAGTTATTTACTAGAATATTAATTTATTTATTTTTAAAATAAATAAATTGGATTTGAAAATGGTTTTAAATAACTAGAATTTTCCAAAGAATAAATTGGAATGGATTCAGAATGGAAATAATCTTCGGAATATTTCGATATTGGATTCCGTGATTATACGGACATTATGGAGGAATTTGGAAGATATATATATCGTTATTCCAATACGATATCCGTTGGTTTCAGAATTTGACATTGAATATAAGCTAATATATTTTCTATTCAGAGCCTTGTATTTGATATCAAATTGGATTTTGGGTTTGTCGTGAATGATGTCTTCATTAACACTGTTCTTAAACCCAGTTGAGAAAAGAATAAATCTTTAATTAAGATTTAGTGAAGTTTTCCAATTATTAATATTTAATTGGAATTGAATAAAAGAAGTGGATTTTTGGGTTTATCGTGAATGGAGTTTTAAATAACACTTGTCCTTTAACCCAATTAACGGTGAAGAATATGATTTGGAATTTATAATCTTTTAATTAAGATTTATGGAATTTTCCAAAGTGAATATTTCCAATTTAATATATTAAACTGGAATTGAATGGAATTCGATTTGATAATGATCGAAATGAGCTTCAGTGGAGGAAGACTGTTAATATATATGGAATTTAAAAGGCTTTGTCGATATTCCATTTATATTATTAGTCGGATACGGAAATTGATATCGATTATATACTGGTCAGTTTCCGTGGAGATTCCATTGTTAATGGAATGTGATTTTGGGTTCATCGTGAACCGTGTTTTAAATGACATTGGTTCCTTAACCCAGTTAAAGATAAGATTAATTTCTTAGCTTTGAATAATCATTAATATTGATTTTTGGGAAGATTAAAACTAAATGGAGTTTTAATGAATCTTTGATTAGATTGAAAAGTGAATGTGGTAATTAAAATTATCAATTCAAGAAAATGATCAAAAATGGAGTTCCACCAGTTTTACTTCAGGCGATAGCTAAATCTTTAATTAGATTTGAACGTGAAATGGTAATTAATATTTACCGATAACATCGTTGTGTTAGATATGGAGTATTACCAGTTTTGCTTTAGGGGATGAATAGGTTAGGATTGGGAAATAAAATAAATGATTACTTTGGTGTAGTTCGTTAATCCCAACTAGTTTGGAAAACCTTAATATGGTTTGGTATCCAAAGGAAGATTAAAGAATAAATTTAAAAGAATTCATCTTTGATAAAATTAGTAGGAACCTTTCCCAAAGGAAAATAATATTTGAATAAAAGAATATTCTGGATTGGAATGAGGCATATGATGTGTTGTTATAGCACTTGATTATAAGATATGCGAGTTATTCGGAAAGGCTGGGTTTAACCCATTCTGAATAACCGATTCGACGATAAGTCGAAGAGATTGAAGACTGTGCAAGACCGACGATCTTCACATCGAATGGATGGGTGCTACTGATGCTCATGATAGGAGTAGGTACCTTGAAGGGGCTACAGTGGTAGCCGCCCGGACGTACTTGTTGATTGTACGGATATGCGAGGGTCTGTCTCCTGTATTGGACATACGGGACGAGGAAGAAGGTCCCTCCGGTTTCGTTCAGACCTAGAATGGACTTGTAAATGGATGGTGTGTCTGACATTGGATTTTATTCTGTGCTAATTGATCTCTATTAAATATACATCTGCTCGGTGAAGGGGAATTTATTCCCTTACTTCACCCTTCTCTGAGATGTGCGAGATCAGAGGTTGTATATCGATAGGCATTAGTCGCATGGCGTAAATTTCCTGCGTGGCATGCCTTAGTGGCAAGTCATCAAGGCTTCTGTTGAAAAGTAGAGTCGTGTGGTTGATGATCAAACATAGCTTTAATATAGCATGGCTTTGTGTAGCGTTAATTTGTGAGCCTCACACATCGGTATAGCGGTAAACTAATGGTTAGATCAGTATGTTTTTGAGATGAGGATAGACACCCTATGGGTTCTCATGGATTCGGTTGACCTAGGTGAGGGATAGGGCACACCCCCCGATTCCCTAATGGATAGAGTTAGCGGTGTTTTCGCATGCCTGCGACGTAAGCCGCAGTAACTTCTTTTCCTAGAGTGTGCTGATGTGCATTATGGCATTTTCGCATGCCTACGACGTAAGCCGTTGGGAATTGTACTATGCGATCGATCTTTTGATTCACTAACCACCAGTATGGAAATCCAATTTCCAAATACGACTTTCTTCGGTTTTGATTGTATATTATATATGGCAACATAGTAGGATGGGGCGCTTATGCCATCTATGATTGATACATTTATATTTGAGGTTGATTTATTCACTTATAGTAATAATAAAAGATTTGTTTTAGAACGTACCAAGCATATTTGGCTTCTGTAAGGTAAAACTCTATCATCCGGCTTGCGTTGCATTGTGTGATGGGACCTGAGTCTTATAATAGCTTCATTTTTTTAATTTAGCATTGCGCTGTTTGTTTTAGGCACTGGTTTTCTTGGGGGTAAACGCATTCCGTGTTATACGGCGTGGTTCCTTGATTTACCTTATTTTAAAGTAAAGTTTTAATAACTGTTTTAGTTCTCATACCATTCACATGACTGACCTTGAGTTTATTGTTCTAACCTAAACTCTGGGTGCCCTTATTTTCACACAGGCAGCTAGTAGTTGGTTTTTGCAGATATTATATTCACAGGATCCTGGTTTACAGCTGAAGTGATATTCGGAAAGCTCTGTATCTGCGTATTTCTTTCAGTTGTATTTTGTGTTATTTTTCCGCTGCTATGTATTTAAATGTAATTTAAATCTATGATATTTTTCTGATGTATAATATTTATTCATACTCTGTTATATTCGTGTATTCTGATGGAATTGTTGTAATAAGCAATGAAATATTCTTCTGTTTATGTTCCGATTTGTTTTGTTCTCGAAACAATCCGGGCTTTCCTTCACGGAGAAGTTTGGGTTGCCACAACTGCCTGGGTCGCTAATCGCCCAGCGAAGGAAATTAAATATTGTATTAAATATATATATATATATATTATGGTTTATTTAATTTTCGTCCATTACCGTATTTCGTCTGTAACTTTTTCATATGGACTCTGTTCGCGAAACTCCAAACATGAAAGTTGACCAATATTCCAAGACAAACATAATGGTTAATGTTTCATGGTCAAATTCCATCGTTTGCAGAAATTCCTATTTTTGAAATCTAATTAAATAACTAATTTATTATCAAAATTTCTGGTTGTTACATTCTTTCCTCCTTAAAACGAATCTCGTGCTGAAATTCTGACATCTACCTATCCTATCCTATACAATAAATGTGTACATCCACTTTGCAACCATGTGTCCATGTGCACAGTGTACATTATGCATTTCAACCATGAAACGTGTATGCAAGATGATTTTAAATTAGTCCCTCTATATGCATGCATTAAATTTTTAAAGCTCTTTTGAAAACAAGATGCAAAACATCCTAAATATACTGGCAATTCTACATGAATGAAAATTTCGAAAATTCTTTTTCATCTATAACCCTCACACGACTATGAATGAAAGTGTGAAGCAACCAATTTTGCATCCAAACCCTACCATCCAAAATGTCAATGCATCGAATTGTTTCCTATTTAATTTCTCCTAAACTGAAAAAAGGAAATCAAAGCGAAGAATTTTAACTATTCCCCCACTTGTAAACATTCCATTTCCGGCCCTATAGTGGAATTTTCATCTCAGCTACCCAAAATACTCTAAAATTTTCCATTTGTAGACGATATAGGAGGCTTTAAGAAAGCTCTAAAACGTAAAACAAGTGAATAAATGACAAGCGCGCATCGTTGACAAGGTATGGAAACAACGTTTCCAAGGCCAAAATAGCAATTTCCTTATTTTCTATATCATTTTTATCGTATCGTCGTTCCTATTACACTGCTAAACGCGCACACAAACCTTCCGAACATATTCCTTACGCTATTCATGTGACCAAGAATCAAAAAATTTCAAAAAAATAAATTTCCGCTTGAAGGCTTCTTTTGTTTATTTTTAAATTGTCTTTTCAATACCGTTTCACTTTCCATACGAGATTCATATGAAAAATCAAAATTTTGATAACGTGCACTTTGTAGCTCAAATCGTTCATTTTAGTGTAAAATAGACGTTTTAAACACGCGCATCTACTGTACCCAAATTATGCATTCTCATGCAAATCGAAATAAAAGAAAGTAAATCAGAAAAATATAAATTTTAAACACGAAAAAAGTTATTTTTTCAAACAACTTTTTAAAAATTTCAGAAAATGTATTTTGTGGAAACTTAAATGATTTAATTCACGCACAAAGGAAGTCAGTCACGCAAAAATGCGAAAACTGAAATCACATACAAAAGACAAAATAAATTTTAGCTTTACAAGAAACAGTTATTTATTTGTACCCGTGGCGAAACAACGCAAAGCGGTCCTTTGCTAAAATTTGTCTAACATAGAATTATATTCTTTCCTGCTCTGGGGCAGCTGTTAGTTAGATAAGAGAATGAGATTTCATTCAAATAGGCATGCGCGAATGACACAAATATTTTCAAATAAAGAAATCCCATTAACATAACTCGTGCGACTTGAACAACACTAACAGTTACACAACAACAACAATGAAAATGTTGTAAAAGGGAAACACACGATACAAGATACAATATGCACAAGGCTTAAGCTAACAAGGACTAAGCGATGTGAAATGGTCGAGCCCCATGGCTGGAACTCGATCAATTACCACGTCCATGCCAGGAATGTAGTATGGCTAAGATGCAATCAAAACGACACAAAACAACACCAAAACAGCCAAAACAATGCCTATAAACTACAAGAAGCCTTACTCCATGATTGACTGTGAGGACCCGTAACTTCCCCGTGAAGGAAAGAGCGGATACTTTGAGAACAACACACATCGGAACGCAAACAGAAGAACATTTCATTACTTATTACAACAATTCCATCAGAATACAAGGATATACAGAGCATGAATAATTATTACACAGAAAATATCAGAGATTTAAACTACATTTAAATACGTCGCAGCGGAAATAATACAAAACACAACTAGAAGAGATATACGAATACAGAGCTTTCCGGATATCGTTCCAGCTGTAAATCAGGATCCTGTGAATATAAATCTGCAAAACCAAAACTACTAGCTGCCCGTGTGGAAATAGGGGCACCCAGAGTTTAGGTTAAAACAATAAACTCCAGGTCAGTCATGTGACCGGTGTGAGAACTAAAACAGTTATTAATCTTTGTTTTTAAAGTTATGTAAATCAAGGGACCACGCCATATAACACGGAACGGGTTTCCTCCCAAGAATACCAGTGCAGGAAACAAACAGCGCAATGCTAAATAAAGAACAATGAAGCTATTATAAGACCCAGGTCCTATCACACAATGCAACGCAAGCCAGAGGATAGGGTTTTCCCTTATATTAGCCAAATATGCTTGATACGTGAAATTTTATCTTATATTATTACTATAAGTGAAGAAAACAATTTCAAATATAAATGTATCAATCATAGACGACATGGGTACCATATATCATGTCGCCAATACTAGGCTCTACAATCAAAACCGCAAAATGTCATATTTGGAAATTGGATTTCCATCATGGTGGCTCCTGATTCGAAAGATCGATCGCGTAGTGCCATCTACAACGACTTACGTCTCAGCTAGAGAAAACACCGTAATGCACATCCGCACTTTTGGGAAATCGAGTATCACTGCGGCTTACGTCCCGGCGAGAGAAAACACCGCTTACCCTATCCCTCTGAGCACTAAGCTCAATCTCGGTCGACCGAATCCACGACACCACTAAGGTGCCCATCCACTAAAAAGCATACTGATCAAACCATCAGTTTACCACCATACCGGGGTGTGAGGCTCGCGAATCAACGCTATACACAAAGCCGTGCTATATTAAAGCTGCGCTTTGATCATCATCCACCAAACTTTGCTTTTCAACAAAAGTCTGGATCACTGCATCTCATCATGCCACACTATCAATCCATATCATACCACTGATTTCTGCCAATATATAATCTCTGAGCTCGTATGTCTCAGAGAAGGGCTTTAAGCAAGAGAATAAATTCTCCGCCGCCAAACAGATATATATTTAGCAGAGATCAACGAATACAATATAAAGGAATACAATGTCAGACACACCATCCATTTACAAGTCCGTTCTAGGTCTGAACGAAACCGGAGGTACTTTCCTCGCATATCCGTCGACCTCCAAGCACGTCCGGACGGCTACTACTTTAGCCCCCTTCAAGGTAGCTACTCCCATCGTGAGCATCAGTAGCACCAATCCATTCGATGTGAAGATCGTCGGTCTTGCACCGTCTTCAATCTCTTCGACTCGTCGTCGAATCAGTTATTCAGAGTGGGTTATACCCGGACTTTCTGAATAACTCGTGTATCTTAATCAACAAGTGCTATAAAACACAATATACGCCTCATTCCAATTCAGAATATTCTTTTATTCATATATTCACATTCCTAGGGAAATATTCCCATTAATTTTATCAAATATAAATTCTTTTAAATTTATTCTTTATTTTCCTTTGGATGTCATTTCAAACCATATTATGGTTTTCCAAACTAGTCGGGATTAGCAAACCACACCGAAGTAATTATTTATTTTATTTCCCAATCCCAACCTATTCATCCCATGGAGCAAAACTGTTATTACCCCATAACTAACACCACGGTTTATCGGTAAATTTAATTACCATTTCGCGTTCAAATCTAATTAAAGATTTAACTATCGCTAGGAGTAAAACTGGAGATACTCCCCTTTCGATCATTTCCCAATTTTGATAATTTAAATTATCAATCCACATTTCAATCTAATTAAAGATTCATTAAAACTCCTTTTACTGGGTTAAAGAGCTAATGTCATTTAAAACACAGTCCACGATAAACCCAAATCACATTCTATTTCAATTCCAATTAAATATATTAGAAATTCTGGTTATTTAAAACCCATTTCAAATTCAATTTATTTGTTTCAAAAATAAATTGATTTTTATTCTAGTTCAAAACTAGTTCATTTCGATAAAAATCTATTTTTATCCTTTCAAATAGGGAATTTTCATCCCAGTTCTTTCCAATTCATATATTTTGATTTTACACAAATTATAGATATTTTTAATAATTTTATCAAGGCCCGTACAGTCGATTTCCAATAACGGTCGTCGAACTGCACTTACAGCGACCTTTTCCATATTTGATTTGGACATAATTCCAAATCCAACCGTTAGATTTCAAATTTCTAATATTCATTGGAAAGATCTTTTCGATACGAACCCAACGGTTCCAATTTCAGGAGAATCCGACGGTTTTATCTCCCGCAATGTCCGTTCGAAGTCAATGGTCGATATTCGCGAACTCCCGCGGCGCGTTCTATTCAGGCCATTATATTATATATATATATTATATATAATATATACTTCGTCGATTTCCTTTTTAAAATCGAATTTTATAAATCTTTTTAAATTCGTTTTCAAAACGGTTTCAACTTCATTTAAAATTCAAATCAAAATTGAATTTTTCCAATATAAATTCGTTTTAAATTCATTTCAAATTGATTTCAATTCGAATTCGATTCGAATTCATTTTCAATTCAATTCGTTTTATATTCCATTTCAATTCAATTCGTTTTATATTCCATTTCAATTCAATTCGATTCGTTTTCAATTCAATTCGAATTCACTTTATATTCAATTCAATTCGAATTCACTTCTATTCAAATTCATTTTCTATTCTATTCTATTCAAATTCATTTTCTATTCTCTTCTATTCAAATTCATTTTCTATTCTATTCTATTCAAATTGTATATCTCTTTCTAAATATTCATTTTAAAAACGAATATCAATATCGTTCGCGTCAAAATAGCGCATCTCTAATCAACACGGCTTTATATTATTCAATAACTTCGTTATTCTATTCAACAAATGAATATTCATTCTATTCGACACATGAATCTATATTTATTTCACCACATGACTAATCTCAACAAATGGGTAATGTCAACACGTTAATCTTTATTTTAAAATATTCTTTATTTTCCCAATTGGAATGAGGCCCAATCAATTACCATATAATGTTAATTATATGGATCCCATACAACACATGTATATAATAACAACGATAAATAATCAACCATCATCCAAAGTGCACAACACAACTGCATAAGCATTAAATATAAATAATTAACGCTTACACAGTCTGTCGACCAATCGATCGACATACAATTAAATAATTGGGATTAGTGTACGACAAATATCATCCCAATACCCGTGTGGGGTTTCAAATCAATAAACACAGATTTTATTTGTGCAGTTGGACGATGTGTAAAATTTATCGTCCCAATCAATATCCGTCAAATGTGTGTATATAAACAAATCATTCGATTTGTTTATAAATATATATTTCATTTTATATACACGGTAAAAATTATATTTTTAACTATAAAATGTTTTATTTCATTCACATATCACACATTCAATTTTTCACATCAAAATCAAACAAACAAGCATACAAGCCATCCATGGTCTATGGACGACGGGTGTCGGGTGCTGGTAAGCACCGTCTGCATCCTAGTATATATATTAACTAGAAATTTAAAATAAAAGTGAGGAGTTCTCACCGAATTGCTAAACCAAACGCCACGACTTTCTTATGTAGAAATCTTCGTCGTTCTCGCCTTTTGTCACTTTCCTTGCCCGTAGCCACTACATATATAAAAATCACATTTTATATTTTTGTTATGTATATAAAAATCACATTTTTATAATTACTCTATATGGATAAAAATTCTACTTTTACATCGCTACTATATAGATAAAAATTCCATTTTTATCTAGCTAGTAATATAATAAAAATTATATTTTTATTACTCTATATGATTAAAAATCACATTTTTATTCTTCCTATGGTATAAAGATCAAATCTTTTCGCTACAACATATATAAAAATCATATTTTTATCCTATCGCTATATATATAAAGATCAGATTTTTATTATCTATATAATATAAAAATCATATTTTCAATATGCTACTGATATAAAAATCAAGTTTTTAATAATTTGTTTTCTTTATAAAGATTAGAGTTTTATCCTCACATCATATATATATTCAAAAATATCACTATGTATATATCATCATGCATATATTTAAAAATATCACTATGTATATATTTCCAACAATTTTTAATCTAATAAAGATTGTATTCTTTTATATAAACGATGTTATTTATATTTTTAAATCATGTTATTTATATTTTCTAACATTAGTTTAAATCAAAGTCATTTTAGTTTTAAAAACACATTTAAAGACAATGATATCTTATTTTATATAAATTTCAGATTTATTTCAAAACAATAATAGTTATAAAAGTTTCAGATTTAAATAATATATATATATATATATGTATATATATTTCATTTTTTTTTAAAACAATCTGATTTAAATAAAAGGAAGACTGCTCACTGTTTCTTTCATGTCGGTACCTCGTCTTCAGCAGCTCCGAATTAGGGTTGGATTTTGCACCCAATTGACGAAGCTTGGCGACGATCGAACCTTGCCGTGTTGAAGTGCTCCTGAGGTCGCGCCCCCTCCCTCGATACTGGCGAACTCGGTGGCTCCGTCGATCAGGAAAACGGCTCCACAGGCGACGGTTTTGAGCAGGTGATTCGTGGTGGATACACAAAGAAACTTCATCAAGGTTATATAGATTTGAAGCTCTTGGGTAGCTCATCGATTTCCAGTTGGAGATTTTGAAAATTATAGAAAGGATTGAGCGAGAATTTAAGAGGAAAAGGGGAGCGATATTCGCCGTTCACAGGATGGAGGCGCGATAACTGTTGTTGACCGAGGAATGAATGTTGACCAATTAGAATTTAGGGTTAGGTTTATATATTTATATTTTAAATTTATTAAATCTCGAAAATACCCTTGTGTTGATACGAACTCGAAATCGAAC
Organism: Allium sativum; assembly: GCA_030737875.1. Lineage (NCBI taxonomy): Eukaryota > Viridiplantae > Streptophyta > Magnoliopsida > Asparagales > Amaryllidaceae > Allium > Allium sativum. The sequence goes on from CM060926.1 coordinate 696,685,300, forward strand.
CCAACAACTATCGCCCCTAACCAAATACCCCCATTCTGAACGCAATGGGATATGTATCGTAAGCTGATTCGATTGTTTCGATCAGTTTCCGTCAAAATCAAAATATAACTCTATATATTGAATTTGAACGCGCATTTCAATTTACCGGGGTCACATACGGACTCGAAAAATTCCAAAAAAATTATTTCTAGCTTCGTATTGACGATACGGTCCTAACAAAACTAATTTCGTCAAATTCTGAGACCGTTTGAATAATGGCCATTTTCCAGTCGATTAAAATCAATTAAAATTGGCCAAACGCGTTTTCCTTTGCCACACTCACATATTGATTCGAAAAATTATGAAAATTGGAACCTAGCAATAATCTGACATCACAGATCCAACAAAAGTGGTTTCGTCGAAATCCGAGGTTGTTTGCAAAATGGCTATTTTTAATGGCCAGAATTCCATAGCGACTATTCTGAATTTTCAACTGGACATATCTTTTGATTCTCGCTATGAAATTTTGATTTTTCGGATTCGTTGGAAAGATATTCTCAAATAGATTCTAATATTTTTGGTTTCGCTAAATTCCGGTTTATTTTGAATCCTGTACATTCATTTGAAGTTTGAAATCGAATTATCGAACTACCGTGCCATTTTCAATTCCTTTTATAATTTAAAATAAATATTTATATTCTAACGACGATCTATATAATATATACATTCGAATTCTATTCAAAATAAATTTTTTGTCGTTATTATTTAAAATAATCTATTTTAATTATTCAAAATTCATTAAAATTGCCAAAATAAAAAATTTAAACTGGCCCAGATTTTACGGGTTGTTACAATCTCCCCCACTTAAAACTTTTCGTCCCCGAAAAGGAACGAAGCCGAAAGTTGTTTTAAAAACCAACTCAACTTTCATTATTTTCGCTACGGCTTAAGTTCTTCAACTTTTCAGTTTCTAAGAACTTTTCAAATTTTTCAAAAATTTGGCTAACACCCTAAATTTTTGAAAAATTTCGCCATAACCTCCCCTGCACCGGGAGCACCGGGAAAATCCCGAAATTGCCATACAGGCCCTCTGATCTCAAAAAGAAAAAGAAAAAGCCAATCGGCTCATAAAATCTTCATCACCCAAACAAAACAGTAAATTATGATAAACATGTACCTATTTGTCGGGCAAACAATTTTATTCTTCTGCTCTAGCCTCTTTGCAATGACCTGTTCAATGTAAGTACATGCATATGCAAGCATTTGCAACTAATTTTCAATACAGTTTATTATTCGGTTCAATTAGACCAAATGGTTCAAAATATCAAACAAATAAACAAACAACACAAACATCAATCAATTAGTGGATTAACGTTTCAAATTCATAATTTTACTACATATACAGAAAATCATGTTTTTGATGCCAAATCACAATAATAAATCTATCTAGTTTCGTTTCTCACACCAGCCTAATGGAAATATATAGATATCACACTTTTGAAACTCGAATATAAATTCTGATGATATACGTACTATATAGCGATCATCAAAACCATCCCCGGACGACTAGAATGTGATTCTATATCTATCCAGTATATTAAAACTTCGAATATACGTTCATGACGCGTATATGCAAAATCTTTATATACTAGATTGTCCAAATTCAAAATGAATAAATATTCATATATGAATAAAACGATTTAAATTTCAAAACAAAATTGTTTTCATTTGAAAAATATACTCTTCACGCTCGTTCTACGATACTACTGATCCTATCTCTAATGAGTCATTCTAATTGGATATTACTAATCCAATATCTGATGAATTCTTTCGTTCGGTTCTAATGTGTCTTGTTCTCTAGCTCTGTAAACCAGAGCTCTGATACCAACTATAATGACCCGGGATTTTGTTTCAAGTAGGCTTTGCAACCATCCTCTCCACATCCTCCCAAAGTAGCAGGGTAATACCCCACCGTGACTTACGTTGGTACCCCAGCACCACATTTTACGGCCAGCCTTTCGACTTCACAACCAACCCTCATTTTCGGGACATGTAGGGGTAAGAGTCTCCCGTTCGCCACCTAACGAAAAGCGAGAACCCCCTATCATGCGACACATGCCCTAAGCACGCAACATGGACTGGTATGAGAACTAAAACAGTTATTAATCTTTGTTTTTAAAGTTAGGTAAATCAAGGGACCACGCCGTATAACACGGAACGGGTTTCCTCCCAAGAATACCAGTGCAGGAAACAAACAGCGCAATGCTAAATAAAGAACAATGAAGCTATTATAAGACCCAGGTCCCATCACACAATGCAACGCAAGTCAGATGATAGGGTTTTCCCTTATATTAGCCAAATATGCTTGATACGTGAAATTTTATCTTATATTATTACTATAAGTGAAGAAAACAATTTCAAATATAAATGTATCAATCATAGACGACATGCGTACCATATATCATGTCGCCAATACTAGGCTCTACAATCAAAACCGCAAAATGTCATATTTGGAAATTGGATTTCCATCATGGTGGCTCCTGATTCGAAAGATCGATCGCGTAGTGCCATCTACAACGGCTTACGTCTCAGCTAGAGAAAACACCATAATGCACATCCGCACTTTTGGGAAATCGAGTATCACTGCGGCTTACGTCCCGGCGAGAGAAAACACCGCTTACCCTATCCCTCTGAGCACTAAGCTCAATCTCGATCGACCGAATCCACGACACCACTAAGGTGCCCATCCACTAAAAAGCATACTGATCAAACTATCAGTTTACCACCATACCGGGGTGTGAGGCTCGCGAATCAACGCTATACACAAAGCCGTGCTATATTGAAGCTGCGCTTTGATCATCATCCACCAAACTTTGCTTTTCAACAAAAGTCTGGATCACTGCATCTCAGCATGCCACACTATCAATCCATATCGTACCACTGATTTCTACCAATATATAACCTCTGAGCTCGTATGTCTCAGAGAAGGGCGTTAAGTAAGAGAATAAATTCTCCGCCGCCAAACAGATATATATTTAGCAGAGATCAATGAATACAATATAAAGGAATACAATGTCAGACACACCATCCATTTACAAGTCCATTCTAGGTCTGAACGAAACCGGAGGCACTTTCCTCGCATATCCATCGACCTCCAAGCACGTCCGGACGGCTACTACTTTAGCCCCCTTCAAGGTAGCTACTCCCATCGTGAGCATCAGTAGCACCCATCCATTCGATGTGAAGATCGTCGGTCTTGCACCGTCTTCAGTCTATTCGACTCGTCGTCGAATCAGTTATTCAGAATGGGTTATACTCGGACTTTCTGAATAACTCGCGTATCTTAATCAACAAGTGCTATAAAACACAATATACGCCTCATTCCAATTCAGAATATTCTTTTATTCATATATTCACACTCCTAGGGAAATATTCCCATTAATTTTATCAAAGATAAATTCTTTTAAATTTATTCTTTAATCTTCCTTTGGATGTCATTTTAAACCATATTATGGTTTTCCAAACTAGTCGGGATTAGCGAACCACACCGAAGTAATTATTTATTTTATTTCCCAATCCCAACCTATTCATCCCATGGAGCAAAATTGTTATTACCCCATAACTAATACCACGGTTTATCGGTAAATTTAATTACCATTTCACGTTCAAATCTAATTAAAGATTTAACTATCGCTAGGAGTAAAACTGGAGATACTCCCCTTTCGATCATTTCCCAATTTTGATAATTTAAATTATCAATCCACATTTCAATCTAATTAAAGATTCATTAAAACTCCTTTTACTGGGTTAAAGAGCTAATGTCATTTAAAACACAGTCCACGATAAACCCAAATCACATTCTATTTCAATTCCAATTAAATATATTAGAAATTCTGGTTATTTAAAACCCATTTCAAATTCAATTTATTTGTTTCAAAAATAAATTGATTTTTATTCTAGTTCAAAACTAGTTCATTTCGATAAAAATCTATTTTTATCCTTTCAAATAGGGAATTTTCATCCCAGTTCTTTCCAATTCATATATTTTGATTTTACACAAATTATTGATATTTTTAATAATTTTATCAAGGCCCGCACAGTCGATTTCCAATAACGGTCGTCGAACTGCACTTACAACGACCTTTTCCATATTTGATTTGGACATAATTACAAATCCAACCAGTAGATTTCAAATTTCTAATACTCATTGGAAAGCACTTTTCGATACGAACCCAACGGTTCCGATTTCAGGAGAATCCGACGGTCGGATCTCCCGCAATGTCCGTTCGAAGTCAATGGTCGAAATTCGCGAACTGCCGCGGCGCGGCGCGTTCTATTCAGGCCCTTATATTATATATATATTATATATAATATATACTTCATCGATTTCCTTTTTAAAATCGAATTTTATAAATCGTTTTAAATTCGTTTTCAAAACGGTTTCAACTTCATTTCAAATTCAAATCAAAATTGAAATTTTCCAATACAAATTCGTTTTAAATTCATTTCAAATTGATTTCAATTCAAATTCGATTCGAATTCATTTTCAATTCAATTCAATTCGTTTTATATTCCATTTCAATTCAATTCGTTTTATATTCCATTTCAATTCAATTCGTTTTCAATTCAATTCGAATTCACTTTATATTCAATTCAATTCGAATTCACTTCTATTCAAATTCATTTTCTATTCTATTCAAATTCATTTTCTATTCTATTATATTCAAATTCATTTTCTATTCTATTCTATTCAAATTGTATATCTCTTTCTAAATATTCATTTTAAAAACAAATATAATCGATATCAATATCGTTCGCGTAAAAATAGCGCATCTCTAATCAACACGGCTTTATATTATTCAATAACTTCGTTATTCTATTCAACAAATGAATATTCATTCTATTCGACACATGAATCTATATTTCTTTCACCACATGACTAATCTCAACAAATGGGTAATGTCAACACGTTAATCTTTATTTTAAAATATTCTTTATTTTCCCAATTGGAATGAGGCCCAATCAATTACCATATAATGTTAATTATATGGATCCCATACAACACATGTATATAATAACAACGATAAATAATCAACCATCATCCAAAGTGCACAACACAACTGCATAAGCATTAAATATAAATAATTAACGCTTACACAGTATGTCGACCAATCGATCGACATACAATTAAATAATTGGGATTAGTGTACGACAAATATCATCCCAAAACCCGTATGGGGTTTCAAATCAATAAACACAGATTTTATTTGTGCAGTTGGATGATGTGTAAAATTTATCGTCCCAATCAATATCAGTCAAATGTGTGTATATAAACAAATCGTTCGATTTGTTTATAAATATATATTTCATTTTATATACACGGTAAAAATTATATTTTTAACTATAAAATATTTTATTTCATTCACACATCACACATTCAATTTTTCACATCAAAATCAAACAAACAAGCGTACAAGCCATCCATGGTCTGTGGACGACGGGTGTCGGGTGCTGATAAGCACCGTCTGCATCCTAGTATATATATTGACTAGAAATTTAAAATAAAAGTGAGGAGTTCTCACCGAATTGCTAAACCAAACGCCACGACTTTCTTATGTAGAAATCTTCGTCGTTCTCGCCTTTTGTCACTTTCCTTGCCCGTAGCCACTACATATATAAAAATCACATTTTTATATTTTTGTTATGTATATAAAAATCACATTTTTATAATTACTCTATATGGATAAAAATTCTATTTTTACATCGCTACTATATAGATTAAAATTCCATTTTTATCTAGCTAGTAATATAATAAAAGTTATATTTTTATTACTCTATATGATTAAAAATCACATTTTTGTTCTTCCTACAATATAAAGATCAAATCTTTTCGCTACAACATATATAAAAATAGTATTTTTATCCTATCGCTATATGTATAAAGATCAGATTTTTATTATCTATATAATATAAAAATCATATTTTCAATATGCTACTAATATAAAAATCAAGTTTTTAATACTTTGTTTTCTTTATAAAGATTAGAGTTTTATCCTCACATCATATATATATTCAAAAATATCACTATGTATATATTTTCAAAAATATCATCATGCATATATTAAAAAATATCACTATGTATATATTTCCAACAATTTTTAATCTAATAAAGATTATATTCTTTTATATAAACGATGTTATTTATATTTTTAAATCATGTTATTTATATTTTTAAATCATGTTATTTATATTTTCTAACATTAGTTTAAATCAAAGTCATTTTAGTTTTAAAAACACATTTAAAAACAATGATATCTTATTTTATATAAATTTCAGATTTATTTTAAAACAATAATAGTTATAAAAGTTTCAGATTTAAATAATAATATATATATATATATGTATATATATTTCATATTTTTTTAAACAATCTGATTTAAATAAAAGGAAGACTGCTCACTGTTTCTTTCATGTCGGTACCTCGTCTTCAGCAGCTCCGAATTAGGGTTGGATTTTGCACCCAATTGACGAAGCTTGGCGACGATCGAACCTTGCCGTGTTGAAGTGCTCCTGAGGTCGCGCCCCCTCCCTCGATACTGGCGAACTCGGTGGCTCCGTCGATCAGGAAAACGGCTCCACAGGCGACGGTTTTGAGCAGGTGATTCGCGGTGGATACACAAAGAAACTTCATCAAGGTTATATAGATTTGAAGCTCTTGGGTAGCTCATCGATTTCCAGTTGGAGATTTTGAAAATTATAGAAAGGATTGAGCGAGAATTTAAGAGGAAAAGGGGAGCGATATTCGCCGTTCACAGGATGGAGGCGCGATAACTGTTGTTGACCGAGGAATGAATGTTGACCAATTAGAATTTAGGGTTAGGTTTATATATTTATATTTTAAATTTATTTAATCTCGAAAAATACCCTTGTGTTGATACGAACTCGAAATCGAACCCAACAACTATCGCCCCTAGCCAAATACCCACATTCCGAACGCAATGGGATATGTATCGTAAGCTGATTCGATTGTTTCGACCAGTTTCTGTCAAAATCAAAATATAACTCTATATATTGAATTTGAACGCGCATTTCAATTTACTGGGGTCACATACGGACTCGAAAAATTCCAAAAAAATATTTCTAGCTTCGTATTGACGATACGGTCCTAACAAAACTAATTTCGTCAAATTCTGAGACCGTTTGAAAAATGGCCATTTTTCAGTCGATTAAAATCAACTAAAACTGGCCAAACGCGTTTTCCTTTGCCACGCTCACATATTGATTCGAAAAATTATGAAAATTGGAATCTAACAATAATCTGACATCACGGATCCAACCAAAGTGGTTTCGTCGAAATCCGAGATCGTTTGCAAAATGGCTATTTTTAATGGCCAGAATTCCATAGCGACTATTTTGAATTTTCAACTGGACATATCTTTTGATTCTCGCTATGAAATTTTGATTTTTCGGATTCGTTGGAAAGATATTCTCAAATAGATTCTAATATTTTTGGTTTCGCTAAATTCCGGTTTATTTTGAATCATGTACATTCATTTGAAGTTTGAAATCGAGTTATCGAACTACCGTGCCATTTTCAATTCCTTTTATAATTTAAAATAAATATTTATATTCTAACGACGATCTATATAATATATACGTTCGAATTCTATTCAAAATAAAATTTTCGTCTTTATTATTTAAAATAATCTATTTTAAATATTCAAAATTCATTAAAATTGCCAAAAAAAAAATTTAAACTGGCCCAGATTTTACGGGTTGTTACATTGGAGCTCAAATCATTTTTATGACCATTGATTAATCAGGTCATGGTAGCAAAAATGTTCAATCTTATGTTACAAACACTGTTGGTGTTGTTGGAGGTTCTCACATCACCATCTCTTCTAAGAGAAAATTTATTATGAGAAAAAACCTACCACAAAACTGCTTTTTATGGAAATCCACTTAATACTGTCTAAAGACAAAAATGGATAAGTGAAATTATAGAAAGTAAATCCACGAGAAAATGCACACGAACAACAAGGTGAACCAAATATGATGAGGTACTAACTGATGTTTACGCTATCAATTTAGCAAAAGATTGATTTCTGCAACACGAGAAAAATCTAGTCATAACTTCCTATCTATAATAGATGTACTAAATGGCTCACACATCTATATGGGCAGTTCGAACATAGATTACCAAACATAAAAATCGACATTAAGAAAAGATACTTGTTGCAAAAATCTCCCAAGATAGTCAAACAAAAGACCATTCAAGTCTGTGTACGGCACGGATTCCTCTAAAATTACACTGACATCTCCCCAGAAAAACCATCCAAAGAATATTTATTCTTCATCTTCAAAACGTCGATCGCCTTCATCAAAATCTGTCCCAATAAGATATAGCAAAGATGGATGTAGCACAACTAACAGTCATATTCTAAGATCTTGAAGCAAGGTGCCAGTGCAAGCCCAACCGCCAGAACAAAATTTCTTAGCCCTAAAGCGGTGAGACCTTTTTGCTCATGTCAATCCAACTAAGTGATCTCTCCCTAAGGATGAGACTTAAATGGTGTGAGTAAGATTAGATAGTGCAATTAGGTATTGTGGACTAAGAATTAGTTAGGGAGAAGAAATTGGATTTAGATCTTGGAGTACTAGTGAGGCAAGATCTAATGCGCAAACTATCGCGGGAAAGGAGGAGGTGAGGCGGCGATAAGGAAAGAGAAGAAGGATAATAATATGGTTCGGTTAGATGAAGAAGGAAGGACGAAAGAAAGAGTTTAAGAGGTGATTCAGATGCAAATTTTACTGTTTAGCCCTAGGTCCAAATCGTACCAAAAATCATTAACAAGTTGACCACTCTAGGTATAACGCTAGACGGTCAAATGTCAAATGGGCGTTGGGAAAGGTTGTATCTTGACCTTATAAGGCCATATTAAAATATTGATCATCCCGAGTCATCTTTTAAGTTTTGACACAGTTCCACAAACAATTATCCTCATCACGGCGGTATCAAAGACTGCAGTCAAAACTTCAAATCAACTCCAATGATTAGGAGTAGTCTCAACAACGATGTTGCGAATACACAATGAATGAACACTACAACAAAAATGCACATTAATAGCATTTAATATCCGATATAAATTAAAACTATAGCGTTTCTTTAAATGCTATATACCAACAAGCTATAATAGGTCTGAAATATACCATAGCCTTGGTGAAACGCTATAGAAAACCTTATTTTATAGCACGGTTGTTGCTATCTTAGACGTTATGTGTCAATACAAATACCTTTTATAGCGTTTCATCACTTGCTATAGAACATGTACTTATAACGATATTGATATCATTTATGACGTCATTTAATTGCTATAATATATTTATATGCTGGTTTTTTTACAACACCTAAAATGCTAACGAAAAGTTCGTGACTATCTTCTATAGCATCGTTTGCTTGCTATGAAAACTATTTATAGCACAACATAAGGCTATAGTATATGAAAGCTTGAAAAAACAGTATTTTCATAGCATGATTAAAACGCTATAAATATTTATTATTCTATATTGTTGCTATATGTATTCAAGCTTACAATATACTCATACATTATAAATTTCAAAAAACCACAATTATGACATTAAAATGCATATAATCAAATGAACTCAAATGCCAAACAACAATATATATATATATATATATCCATAATATTTCGTACATAGTTTCAAACATATAAATATCCATGATCAAAAGTAACAATGCAAATAATCGTAGCTAACCAAAAACGATTTAAAAAAAACAATGATCTACGAATGTCGATACAAAGTATGTGAATGCAAGCATAATAGATTTAAATACAAAATACATGAATACCTTCTAACTTGTAGCAAACCCAGCATCCATCAACATACACCACCTATCATACAAATGCACCAAAACATGGTTAGCAACAAATATAGAAATTAGTTCAATAGTACTGCACAACAGTAAAACCAATTAAAATTTTAGTGGATAGAGTAATATATAACATTTGAAGTTATTTCAAAAAGTATATCAAGCGTCTGAATATCTTCCAACTTCCATTTTTTTCATACAAATGCACTAATACATGAACGTCTTCTAACTTGTTTGTTTTTTCTATTAACGTCTGCAGTTAGTTCAAAATGTATATCAAGCCTTAAGATATGAATTGCCTGCTATAATTGTCTTAACTGATCTAAGAATTGTATGTCAAGAATTAACAAATTTCAAAACTCATGAATGCTTAGTATACTGCTTTAGGTGGTTACATAGTAAAGTTACACAATAAACTGAACCTTATAGAAAGACAAATGGACAATAAATGTAACTCGAGATACATAGTAGCATGCAACATCTCTAAATTAAGGGAATAAGCAAAATTATTCAATTGGCATGGAGCCCGCTGAAAACATACAGTATGGACCCTGATCTGATAATCATTTTGGACCTCTTCTTTTTAGTCAAACCGACCATTAGGGAGGTTTCCCTACTATAAGAGATGCTAAATCAATTTGTCTGTGCCAATAAATTTCGCCTAGAATATCTCTCTTTCTAGTGAAAATTTCATCAGCACTCGTCGTTCTCATTGTTCCTGTTTTTCCTCTCCTAATCAAATCTGCTTGATTTCAGCTACTTTTTCTTACTTCCTATATTATATTTCCGTTTTCCTCTACTAAAATCCCACATCAAATTTTAAATTCTGAAAAATCATACATGCTGAACTCCTAAATAAAATCATCCACGAACTTTGCTATCAAATCAAAATCGGATCTCCACCAATCCTAAACCTAACTCCTCAAAACCGTTGGCCATGACCGGCTAATCGTTTGGAGAATAAGGTACGATTTTGAATTAGTATGATTCTGGGTTTGATGTTAACGCTTAATACATTACCCAACCAATAAATGTCCATTGATATGACGATAGATGTTAAGTTTGTATTTGTTTTGTTCTCCTTTTATTTCTTAAATTCATCAAATAATTTAGAGCTGTAAAAAAACTAGACATTAAGAGTACAAGAATCCTACTTATTATGCAATAAAAATGTATGTAAGCGCTTGTGAGTGATTCTTATTAATACATTGATAGCATATTTTTAGTTTTAAGTCGGTTTACATATATAATTGATGGTGTAAAATTGGATATACACTTTTTAGTTACTTCTATTTTCTTTTAAACAATGCTATAATTTTTAATTAAAATTTGAATTAAAATAAATTTGAAAACAAAAATTCATATTTTATATTAAACATTTTTTAACGGTCGGTTTTCCCACTGTTGTGCGGTTATACTAGTAATTTTGTTGTTTGAATTCTGTTACTAGCAATCACAGACTGGGAAAAAAAAACCAATGTTTATTTATTGTTCCATTGTATGGTCAACATTTATATGTGATTGCATGTGCATAACATGCAAATAGGTAAGTAAAATTATGCTTTTATAAAGGAATTGCCATATTTATTACTTGCTGCTTTATTACTCTGGACAATGCTATTCAAAGTGAATTCTACCGTGTCCCTATAACTAGAACTACTGTGTTAACATATGAGCATTCCAAAAGTCTAGCGTGGAGTTAATTAAGGTGGTAACAAGGTCAACTCCTGGCTGTATTACCCTAACTATTCACTAGTACTTCTTGTATTGCCTTTCCTTACCAGTTTTCAGTTGACGCATCTTCTTCAGAATGGTCCTACTAATATTTTATATTTGATTCTTTTTGTATAGTACCAACTCTTGCTGCAACTATTGTTCAAGATATCAAGCATGCTTAATGGTTTTAGTATAAAGAGGCTAAATCAAGGCTTTACAAATTTTGTACCTAAAAAATAGTATTTTAACACATAAATAAAAGAGAAATAAAAAAATGTACTTACAAGAAATAGATTCCATTATAACCTTCATAGCAAGCCAAGCTATCGTAGTGCCAAGAGCATCTTCAGTAACTTCTAAATCAGATGTTGTTCCCCATAGACGTGCTTTTGGAATTTTTACAATATCTACCCAAACTCTAATTGCATTTTTTCCCAAAGGAACACTATGAACTATTGTATTTGGATCGGTTGAAGATACGCGTCCTAATGTTACTATTTCTCTCTTTCCCAACCAATCGATTAGCTTGCATTTACCATTATTTGTCATAGAATTTGTACTCTATCAATTAAAAACATTACATCATTTTATAATATATTTTTTCAACAATTTGAACAATGAAAAAAAATTGAACCAATTATAAATAAGTTTACCTTCTCGACAACCCTGACATTACCCCTATAATCATTTGGATAATGCAGCATTAATAGTTTCGATAATTACTTTTGATTCAGGTAATGCGACTTTGAGACCAACGGCTTCTCCAACTCGTGTCAAACCTTTTGTAGGACTCCATAAAAAAGCATTTACCACTACTGGATTATCTATCCAAACTGCAACGCAGTCGGTCCAAGAGGAAGATCATTCACAAGTTGTTTTGGATCGCTCGAAAATAGTTGTCCTTCTGTAACTATTTCTTCGCTCTCACTCCAATCGACTATTTTGCAGTTATGATGTGTGCTGCTACTTTTACTCTGTTAAAAAAACCATAATGGTTATTAATTTTGTGCATTGAAAATGAAAACTTAAGTAATATAAAAAATGAAAGATTACCGCTTATCTTCGTTTTCAAAGTTATCAACGTTGTGGAAAACAACTCTAGTAGATGGCCACGCTACTATCTCACCTTCAACTTCTCCAATACGTGTCGAATAAAGTGAAGTTCTCCATAAGAAAGCTTCTGGTTTTCTCACAGTGTCTATTTTAATTTTCTTGGCATCAGACCCCAGAGGGATTTGTCGGACAAGCTCATTTGGATCATTTGACAAAACTCTTTCTCCTCCAACAATTTCATCTATCCCACTCCAATCCAATACATCACATGTGCCACATATTTTATCATGTTTATCCTACAATTAATCAAAAAAATAAAAGTAAATTAATTAGAAATTGAATGTCAGACATAATGATATCGCAATTAACATAAATAACTTTTACCACTTGGGGTGCATTTGCTTCATTCCGGCTTTCTTTTTGTTGTCAAATAAAAAAAACACATTTGTGGTGATGTACATATAAAAGTAGTCAAATATATACATAATAGCGATTACTTATCCGAAGAAAATGAAAAAGCCAATTTAACATCTTCCAATTTCCAAAGAAAATGAAAAGGCCAATTCAATAACATAATTGAAATAAACAAGGCTATCTGAAAAATGTCTCTAGATTGTAGAAAGGAAATCCTATAACACTCTATATAGTTGGCTGAAATAAAAGGAAAGTGTAAGATTTAACATCAATTCAAGCCAATTTAATGACCATTATTTTCGGTCCTATTATAAAAAAACATTCAAATTCCAAAAGAAGCTTCAATTTCGATAATTAGAAGAGAGAAGGTGAAGAACAAGAAGAGCTGTAACACCCAGTATTTCTATGTTTATTAAAGTAACGAATTATAGAACACTAAATTGTAAAAGTGAGAATTAAGGGAAACGGTTATGCCATTGCGTTCGTCTCAAAATTCTGCTTGGAATAGAGTCTAAGTTTTCGTAAATCGGACTTCGTATGAGGAAGTTATGGCCCTCAGAAGTTTCAGGAATTTAAATAAATTAAAAAAACCCAGATTTAAATTCAAAATTCAAACCAAAACAATGAAGCGGGCTGGGCGGGATTTTTCCCGCCCTAGGGCAGGTCGACCAGGGTGTCGACCTCCTCTATACAGGTCGACCTGGGGGTCAACCTACCCCTCGCCCAGATCCAAAACAGTGACGATTCTGACTTGTTGCTGAGTCTTTTCTGACCTGTTGCTGAGTCACTAGGGCGTAGGTTGTAATTCTGGATAACTCTATCTAGTCTGGACGGTTGTGATTGCTCCTAGGATTATCTAACAGCTCACATAAGTTTAAACCTCTATAAAAGCAACCCTATTCCTCAACCCTAAATCACACAAATTCATTCCAAGGAGCCACCATGCTGTCCATGATCGTCCTAGCCTAGCCACCATTTCTTCTTCAACTAAAAAGCAAGTTAGGAGCTACGAATCAAATCAAAATTAGAAAGTCTTCGTCAAGGGATTGCTTTTCAGTTTCAGAAAACAGATCTAAGAAAAACAAGACTTTCTTTTGTTTGTAAGTCCTTTTATTATTTAGATGTGAACGATAAAAAGTTATGATTTGTAAGAAACTGAAAACTAGAGTTATTCCTAGTTGAAAGATAATGGTGATGCCGAGTCATGTCTATTCTTGTAACGATTCTATCGTATATGCTTGTGAGACTATTGTGGTTATTTTGTTGATGTTAAACCAATCGTGTATTATGTAAATTTGGTGACTTTTCATGTTATGTTACAGGCAAGTTGTTAGGCTAAGACATGTATTATGTTTAGATCTACATTTAGATCAATGAAAATTGGATCCAAAATAAAAGTTTACATTTACATGCCTAGTTGGATTTGTGTAATTCCATATGCTTAATATTCATATTTATTGGATCCAAAACAAAAGTTCACATTCACATGCCTAGTTGAACTTGCGTAATTCTATATTCTTAAGATTCATATTTATTGGATCCAAATTTGCAAGTTTACATTTACATGCCTAGTTGGATTTGTGTAATCACATATGCTTAAAATTCATATTTACTACATCCAAATTGCAAGTTTACATTTACATGACTAGTTGGATTTGGGTAATTTTATATGCTTAAGACTCATGTTAATTGGATCCAAAAATGCAAGTTCATTGTTTATGCCAAATTTACATGACACATGTTTAGTTAGATCCTTATTACTTTATGTTTTAGAAATGGTAAATGCTCCCTTCTTTCCCATTTTTGTATATAAGTTAGGCTAAGTTACGAGCCTAACATTCAATATGAATTTTGCGAACGTATGACGGGGGTAACGTTGGGAAAACATTAAAATTATTATTATTGGCATAATTTAGCCTATAAATATATGAATGGTTAGTGGCATAAAATGGTATAATTTATATACCAAATTTTTTGAATGTGATTTAGAGGGTAAATGGGGCATGACTTGAATGGCAATAATTATGGATAGTTTGCATATAAATATGAAAGGTAAATATGTAAATTAAGTAAAAGACGAATATGCCTAACCCGAGGTTAGATTGAGTTACCGTGTAAGACTGGCCGGAACTGGCCAGCACATCCAGCAACCGTAACAATATATATCTATTGTGAGAGGTTAGTGCATCAAGCCCAAAAGAACCCAAGGTTAGATTGAGTTGCGGTGTAAGACTGCCCGGAACCGACCGGCATATCCAGCAACCACAACAATACATATCTAATGTGAGTGGTTGGTGCTTTAATGAGTGAATTAAAGCTAAGACAGGAATGGTAGGGTTAAGTTAATTAAGGCAACACTTAACCAATACAACATGTTAACTAAACTTATGGGTGGGGTTAGGTCAATTTGAGAACACTTAACCATTTTAAAATGTTGATTAGGAAACCATAGTAACCGGGACCCATTTCAGCAGTAACCCACATAGATGTATCATGGTACCCTGAACTTGGCAGGGTGGGGCACGATTACTGTGCTTACTATAAGCGGTCAAAACAATGGCGGTTGGTGCATCAGTGTAGATTCCGACGGAGTGCGGGCGTGCACGTACTCTGGAGTGGAAAAAGAAGGCATTGGGCATCAGTAGTTATACACTATGCATCTTGAATTGTGTCGGGTTGCCACCATAGGATTTGATACACCCCATGGTGGGACCAACACAGGTATCTACAATCATGCGGGGCCGAATGACACAAGTGGTAAACGTATACAAGTAGGAGCCGATCGATAAAAAGAGGACCATTTATCTTGAACAATTGGTGCTAGTTGAAACACTTGTAATGGGGTGCAAAGAAGTTGAAATGAGTGCAATAGCATATTCAGTCTTATTATCTTATTTCTAGGGTGCTGTCCAAGATTCAGTTTATTCATGTCATAATCCTTTTTCTTGTTTACATGCTAAATAATCACTAGACTTACCAGACTCATGTTTGACCCATTTTCTTTCATCTTCTTTTCTTCCGTTCCCCCCTAGGTCCGCAGGGAGGGAATACTTCAGCTTATTTCAGATCATTTCCAGCTTGAAGAGAGTAGATGTATTGCTTGAAATCTCTTTCCTTGGGCTATGGCTTAGGATACTCTCTTATTTGGGATTTATGCTGCCTTACTGTTGTTTTAATGCTTCTTTATGTTTTTAATTCAAGACAATAATTTTTTGTAATAATTTGGAAGTTGATTTGAGACAGTTGTTGTAATGTTTTAACTGAACCACGTATTTATGAAATAAATTTAGCTTTTCTGCTGTTTATATGGCTATCTTGTAAATTATCTGTATCTTTTACCTATAATGCTCCAATTAAGTTAAGGCATTCCCTTTGTGAGTGACCTTAACGAAGGTGGGGTGTTTCACTTGGTATCAGAGCTGATGGTTGCCAGATCAGATAAAAATATATGGAAACTAGTTTTCAAAAAGAAGTTTAAAGAAGCATTTTCAAGAAAAAAAGTGTTGTTTTTATTTTAAAAGGCACAATCCCCCAAAGCCATATGCACTATCTTCCTATCCTTTGTTTTGAATCTTTTCTTTTTCATTTCAGCATGTCTGGGGATCTTAGCCTTCCAGAGGGTGTACCAGTACCTGGCTGGTTCAGAAGGTACCTAGAGGCTAGGGCTACTGATGCAGGCCCAACCGACGTTACTCCTCCCCTAGTTGCAGCCGTTCCTCCTCCTCCTCATGCAAATGCATTCTCAAAGATATGTAGGAAAAGAACTTTAATGGAACTGAGTCATTTGTAGAATCAAGAAATTGGCTCAAAGAAACAGAGGACTTGTTTGTTATCTTCGGAGTGGACGATAGGCAGAAGATACAGTTGGCCGTATGGTTGCTTAAAGATGAAGCCTCTTATTGTTGGGTAGTTACTAATGCTGAGAGACCAGTTGAAACTTGGGAGGATTTCAGAATGAGGTTTGAAATGAAATTCCTCTCACAAGCTGAACGTAGCCTATAGATGCAGAAATTCTTAGCTCTCAAACAGGGAAGTATGTCGGTCAAGGAATACGTCAACCAATTCAACCAGCTGGCTTGATTTGGATTGGAGTTAGTGAACACTCCCCATAGGAAGGCT
Organism: Allium sativum; assembly: GCA_030737875.1. Taxonomy (NCBI): domain Eukaryota; kingdom Viridiplantae; phylum Streptophyta; class Magnoliopsida; order Asparagales; family Amaryllidaceae; genus Allium; species Allium sativum. Next base: position 696,702,473 of record CM060926.1, read on the forward strand.
CTCCGTTTTGTTAAAGGGTTGAATGAGCCACTGCACAGCCTAGCTATGTCCCATATACCTATGGGTGCAACATATGAGAGACTGGTGGACATGGCACTGTTACAGGAGGAAGACAAGCGTGGCAAGAAAGAGGCAAAGGTGGAAGTACCTCAAGATAAGAAAGTGGAGGGATCGCAGAATAAGAAGACTGAATCAAAGAAGGGCGGGAAGAACAACAAACCCCGTGACAAGAGGAAGTGTAATTTTTGTGGCATCCTGGACATCTGATTAAGGACTGCAGAAAGAAGAAGAGGAAGATGGGTGGTTGTTTTCAATGTGGCGAGACAGGAGATATGGCTAAGGACTGCCCAAGAAAGCAAGGGCAAGGGCAGGGAGCTGGATCTACTTCTGGAGGGCAGGTTCATGCTCTCATAGCACCGCCCCAAGAACGAGATAGAAATATTTCTATTGATAGTTTAGTTTATCTTTTTGATCATCCCGTTCGTACACTCTTTGATTCTGGCGCATCGTACTCCTTTATATCTACTGCTTTAGTTGAATCTCTACACCTAGACGCCAGTATAGTAGAGGATCCCTTGGTTGTTTCAAATCCAATTGGGGGTTCGGCTTATTTATCCATGGTTTGTTTGGATTTGGAAATTTCTATACTAAGCGTGGGTTTAGATGTATTGCCTATGGTTTGGGCTTCACGGGCTATGGGTTGATTCTAGGCATTGATTGGTTATCCAGTAATGGTGCCATACTCAATTGTGAAAAGAGAGTTGTTAGACTTATGACTCGCCTCGGTAACACTCTCGAAATCTCTTGTAATCCCATGCATTCGGTTATGCTTAGCTACCTAGAATCTCTTGATGTGTCTGTTGAAAACTTGCAGTCTGTTAGGGTAGTCCGTGAATACTCAGATGTATTTAAAGAGGTGAAAGGCTTACCTCCGAAGCGGGGGATAAACTTTCGCATATACCTTGTTTATAATGCAAAACCTGTAGGTCTATCCGTTAGACACATGGCTCCAAGGGAGAGGAAAGAGCTCAGCAAGCAAGTCAAAGAGATGCTCGGAAAAGAGTTTATAAGGCAGAGTATTTCTGAATGGGGTGCTCCAGTAGTATTCGCAACCAAAGCGGATGTGAGACGACCCCAAACCCCGTACTGACGGCGGCAAGGGTAATCCGTGGAATATAACACAGAAACAGATAATAGTAGAACAGAATTAAATAAATACACCAGATAATGAACAATAGAATATACTGGATAAAAGTTATCATCAGAGTTACACAGTATACAGGATCTTACTTAGTACAAATACAGTTCAGCTATACATAAATGTCTACAGAGGAAAACAAACAAAATATGCAATAGGAGCTGAACAGCATAAAAAGAGATAAATGATAGAATCCATCTTCAGCTCTAGCTATCCAGAAAGAACCAGCTAAACCTGAATACAAGGCTGCCCGTGTAGAAAAAGGGGCACCCGAGTTTGAAAGTGAAACAAACTACGAGTCAGTCATGGGACTGGTATGAGGAATCTACTCAACACATTTATAATATGGCTAATCACAGGACCACGCCACTTTCGTGGAACGGGTTTACTCCATTGGATTGCCAGTGCCTTAAAACCAATCATTCTTTTAAACATCGCTATGCTTTTTATAAAAATGAAGCCATTATAAGACTCAGTTCCCATCACACAATGCAACGCAAACCGGAGGATAGAGTTTTACCTTATAATGGCCAAACTATGATTGATACGAATAAAACAAAAGCATTTGATATTATTACTAGTGTTTATATGCTTTGAAAACAGTTTCAAATCATAACTATAAATCATAGACGGCATGGGTACCATATATCATGTCACCATATATATATATATACAATCAAAACCGCACAGTCACGTATTTGGATATTGGATTTCCGTCTTGAACCAAGGCAAAAGATAGTCCTTACCGAATTCGAGACTGCCTAGCCCGAGTCTCAGGATCAGAACGCATCGACCCTTGGATCGTCAGGGCCGGTCCACATGGAGTGGATTAAAATGCCTGAACACTACGTTTCCCCGCCCTTTGGGGCGTAAGCGAGCCAACGAATGACTCCATTGGACCCGGATCGTCCGATCTAACCGAGGCGCCTCGCAACAGCAACAACCACATAAGTCAAACTCGTCTGGGCGTGTAAAACCACTGACGCCACTTCTAGCTAGGAGGAAACGCAGGCCCTCCCTGAGGTCCTTTCTCCCGTTTCTGGTTCATACCGGGGTGTGAGGCTCGCGATTTCACGTTATACACAAAGCTACGCCACACAGGCGGTGCTTTGATCATCACCACAAGACTTTGCTTTTCAACAGAAGCCCTGATCACTGCATCTTAGCATGCCACACAGGCAATTCACACCGTGTAATTGATGGCTATCAACCACACAGAATAAATTCCAATGTCAAACACACTGTCCATTTGCTAGTCCGTTCTGGGTCTGAACGAAACCGGAGGCACTAAATACCTCGCAAACCCATCGATCACCACGTACGTCTAGACGATCACCACTCATTATCCATAATTCGGGATGCCTCCCAATCAGGACCTCGGTTACCATCCAAACGAGGTGAAGATCTCTGGTCTTCGACCACCGTCTTTATCTTCGATTTCTTATCGTCGATTCAGTTATTCAAAATGGGATAAACCCGGTCTTTCTGAGCAACTCGCGTATACAATAAACAAGTGCAACACTAACATATACACGCATCATTTCAATTCATTAGTCACTAACTGTCAATCTGTAAGAGAACGATTTCCCGAATATTAACCCCGAAGGCCGAAACCAACATCAGATCAATACCCAAGAAACCATTCAACTTAGCCAACCTTCAGTTAATTCCTAAATTACATCCATATCGTTTATAATATTTTATAACGATTTATCGCTATTTTTATTTATTTTAAAATAGCCAATTTATTCAAAATGACACTTCGGACCATAACGCGACCGTGGCGCTGTTTTTCTTCAGATTTGATTTACACATATCTGAAAATCTAACCGTTGGATCTTCACAAAATTTACATCATTAGAAAGATCCTTTCAAAACGAACCCAACGGTTCCAGTTTCGGGAAAATCCGACAGTCGGATCTCCCGGTACAATCGTTTGAAGTTTTGATTTCGAAATACGAACTGCAGCGTCGTTATTCGATATATTTTAATTCTATTTATATATATATAAATATAATCGATTCTGACGCTGTTTTTCTTCAGATTTGAATTAAACATTCCAGACAATCCAACCATTGGATTTTTACAAAGTTGGTGCCGTTGGAAAGATATTTCCAAGGCGAACCCAACGGTTGCGGTTTCAGGAAAATCCGATGGTCGGATCTCCCGTACTAATCGTTTGAAATCACGGTTTCAAAATACGAACTACAGCGTCGTTATTCGATATATTTTAATTCTATTTATATATATATATATCGATTCTTCGATTTCAAAGCTACTTTCCTTTCATACATTTGATAGAAATGATATTTTTATCTAACTGTCTTCTATTTCAACACTTCACTATTTTTAGCAATTCGTTTATATAATAAAAATGTGATTTTTATTGTAAAACAATTCATTTCAAAACACTATTATTTCGTATAGTTAATATAAGGGATAAAATAGGATTTTTATTGTAAAACAATTTATTTCAAAACAGGATTATTTTATACTTTTCATATTGATGTTAGAAATGGGATTTTTATTATAAAACGATTTCTTTCAAGATATGAATACCATTCAACACATGAATTTCTAATCAACGAATGAATATCGATTCAACACATGAAGGTTTTCTATAGTTTATATAAATCGATAAAAAGGTTATTTTTATATTTTAAAACACGAATACCATTCAACACATGAATTTCTAATCAACGAATGAATATCGATTCAACACATGAAGGTTTTCTATTCAATGAATAAATATAGTTTCAGCAAATGAAAATAATTCAAACACACGAATATTATTCAAAATTTCGGCAGCATAACGGCAGGGTAGTTAAAACCGGGACCGTCCCTAGTAGGGCTCCTCGCTCTACCTTAAAACCTCGCGGTTTTTGACAATGGGGATCATGCATCTTGTTCGCACGCAGGCGGCATGTATATATTTATTTCATTTCCACAAACTAATCCTATGTGGTTTCAACCAAATATTTCTCAACCACAATCGGGTATTTTTCAACCACAATCAATCAATATCAACCACAAACAATCCCAAACAACCATTCGCTATCAATCAATTTTCACACCAATCACAACCAATAAATATCGTCCATGGTTTGTGGACGAGGGGCGTATATATATAAATATTCATATATAACAATTCACTTCTATTTCAACACATATATAATTTTTACAACGCATATATAACTTATACATCGAACATACAACTTATACAACGCTTATACAAGAGGTGTACAATGCTTATATAACTCATACATCGACTATATAATTTATACATCGTCGTTTTCCATATTGTTTATAAATTAGAAATCTCACATTGGGTTCCACTCCACCAAAAATACCAGAAGGCTCAGAAAAATATGCGGTCTCTTCTAAAATGTAGAAGACGTCCTCACGAGTCCACTGTCTCTTGTTTCACTGAATTTCGTCTAGAAACGAAAAAGATATGATTTTTACAAGGTTTGCGACACTTAAAAGTGTAAAAATCAGTTTAACATAGATTAGCCGTATACCTGTTTTTTTCTTCGAAACTAGGTTTTCGATTTTTTGTCGAATCCGTGAATCGTGGTGAAGATCAGAGGGTGCGACGTGGAAGAGGGGGGCGTGGCGCTCATGGTGATGGTCGGGGCTTCAGATCCGATCGCCTTTGGTGATCTCGGCGTCGACGACTTTGGAGGCGTCGTTCTCGACGCTGGCGAAGGGAGAGAGGGTGGGGTCGGCTCTGATTTGAAGAGGAGGAGGTGGCGAGTCGAGTGGTGGCGGTGGCTGCAGGCGGCGGAGGCGGCTGGATTTGAGTAGAGAAGGTGGGAAGGGTTTCCGCCGTTAATCGGTGAGAGAGAAAAAGGGGATTTTCCCTTCTTTTTTTTTAAAAAAAAATTTTTGATTGGTCGGGGAGGGTTTAAAGGGGCTTTCTGACACGACCACCAATCTAAACCCAACGACTGTCTTTCCTAGCGTTTTACTCCCATTCCGAACACAATGGGATATGTTTCGTAGGCCCATTCGACTATTTCAGTCAGTTTTCCTTCAAATTAAAATATAAAACATTCAATATTTAATTTGAACAAACATTTCAATTTGCCAGGGCCACAAACTAATTCGAAAAATTCCAGAAAAATAAATCTAGCTATGTTTTGACGATACGGTCCCAACAAAACTAGTTTCGTTGAATTCTGAGACCGTTTGCAAAAAGGCCCATTTCTGGTCGATCCAATTTAACTATAACTGATCAAAACACGTTTTCTTTTGCCACGCTCACATACTAGCTTCAAAAATTATGAAATTTGAAACCTAGCAATAACTTCACATCCCGGATCCAACAAAAGTGGTTTCGTCGAATTCCGAGGTCGTATGAAAAATGGTCATTTTCACGGGCTATATAAATTCCATAACGACCTTTCTGAAAATTCATCTGGCCATAACTTTTGCTTCCTACTATGAAACTTCGATTTTTCAGATCCGATAGAAAGATATTCACTAACAGATTTAAATATTTTTGGTTTCACTCAAATCCATTTTGTTTTGCACCCGGTACAGTCCGACAAAGTTTGAATTCAATTTTTGAAACTACAGGGCCATTTCAGGCCTTGTTTATAATTAAAATTAATTATATTCATTTTCAATTGTTGATTCAAACTCACTTTTCATTGCCATTATTTAAAATATTTATTTTAAATATTTAAAATCCATTATTTTAGCCAATTTAAAATTTTTAAATTGGTTCAGATTTTCTGGTTCGTTACAGGATGGTTCACTTCGCCTATGCGTTGACTATAGGGAGCTAAACAAGCTGACTAAGAAGAATAGGCACCCACTTCTAAGAATAGACGAATTTTTTGATTAGCTTGTAGGTGCGTTGGTTTTCTCCCAACTAGATCTGGCTACCGGGTTTCATCAGCTAAGAGTGGTTGAAGACAGCATTGACAATAACGCGTTTAGAACCCCGGATGGTTTCGTTGAATGGCTTGTCATGCCTTTCGGCTTGACAAACACACCTGCTTATTTCGTTGACTTGATGAGAAGGGTGTTCAGGGAGTTCCTTAATAAGTTTGTGGTGGTCTTCGTAGACGACATTTTGATTTTCTCAAAGAATGAAGAAGAGCATGCTTTGCATTTAAGGGAAGTCATGGATACTCTTCATGCACATCAGCTGAAAGCCAAATTCTCCGAATGTCATTTCTAGAGAGAAGAAGTGAGGTTTCTTGGACATGTGGTGTCCAAAGAAGGGATAGATGTGGACCCCGCAAAAGTAGTTACGATGCAAGATTCGAAGGTTCCACGGAATGCAACCGAAGTCCGATGCTTTCTCGGGCTAGTGGGCTTTTACCAAAAGTTCATTAAAGACTTTGCAAAAATCTCAGCCCCACTCACAAGATTAACAAAGAAGAACCTAACTTTTGTTTGGTATTTGGATTACGATATTGCTTTCCAACGTTTGAAAAGGGTTCTAACCACAGCCCCAATTCTGACATGGCCTGATGGGAGAAAAATGTTTACCATATACACAGACGCATGCAGTACAGGATTAGGCGCTTTTTGATGCAAGAAAGCAAGGTAGTTTGTTATGGGGGAAGGTAGTTGAAGGTACACGAGAAGAACTACCCAACTCATGATTTGGAGTTAGTTGCCATTGTTTTCACTCTTAAGTCATGGCGTCATTATCTACTAGGAGAAAGGTTTGAATTGTTTACTGAACATAAATCGTTAAAGTATCTTTTCTCACATAAAGATCATAACTTAACACAATAAAGGTGGATGGAATTTCCGCCCTCATATGATTTTGAGATTTCCTATAGCCCTGGCAAGGGCAATGTAGTAGCAGACGCCTTGAGTAGAAAGAAGCTGACCTTAAGTCCTCTCTTTGCAGAAAGGCTAAGCTTGGAGTACATAGCAAACTTTGACTTTAGACCCTCGTCTGAATTTGTGCCTGGTCTGTTAGCATCGCTAGAGGTGCGGCCTACTCTTTTAGACTCAATAGGAACCCCACTACGTGAAGACCCTCAGCTAGTTGATATGATGGATAAGGTAATTAGGGGTGAGACTTCTAGTCACCTCAATAGATACCCCATCGATGATAAGGGTTGGTTGAGACGGGATGGAAGACTATGCGTCCTACAAGCAAGGGATTTGGTGAAGACGGTTCCCGAAGAAGAACACCATTCTAAGCTGACCATACACCCAGGTGGAGACAAGATGTATAAAGACATAAAAAGGGTTTTCTTTTGGAATGGCATGAAGAGGGATGTAGCTGAATTTGTTTCTAAGTGCTTGATCTGCTAGCAAGTTAAGGCGGAGCAGAAGAAGCCTGGTTGTTTACTCCACCCTCTAGAGGTCCTACAATGGAAATGGGATAGCATTTCGATGGGCTATGTTGATGGGTTGCCTAGGTCAAGAAGGGGCAATACCAGTATTTGGGTAATAGTGGATAGCCTAACTAAAAGCGCTCACTTTATACCAGTTAAGGGTAGAAGGACTGCCTCGTCCTTAGTATCCATTTATCTAAAAGATATAGTTCGACTCCCTGTGTTACCCTCCAAAATAATGAGTGATCGAGATCCTATCTTTACGAGCAAGTTTTGGAAGAGTTTGCAAGAGGTTTTATGCACACAATTATGCTTAAGCACGGCCTATCACCCCCAAACCGATGGTCAGACGGAAAGGGTGAACAGAGTATTGGAATACCTCTTGAGATTGTGCATTCTTGACTTTGGAGGAACATGGGAGGATCATCTTCCTTTGGTGGAATTCGCTTACAACAATAGCTACCAAACCACCATAGGCATGGCACCCTTCGAGGCTTTAAATGGAAGACCATGTCGATCACCAACTTGTTGGTGGGAGTCTACAGACAAGCTCGTACTTGGGCCAGACATGATTAGAGAAACTTCAAAAAAGGTGGACTTGATAAGAAGATGGATGAAGACTGCACAAGATAGGCAGAAGTCCTACGCAGACAAAAGAAGGACAGACCTTGAGTTTGAGGTTGGAGATAGGGTGTTCCTTAAAGTATCTCCTTTGAGGAATGTCATTTGATTTGGGTCCGTAGGAAAGCTAGCACCAAGATTTGTAGGACCATTTCCTAGCATTTAAAGGATTTGAATGATGGCTTACAGAGTAGAGCTACCCAAAAGACTGGCTAGAGTTCACAATGTTTTTCATGTTTCTCAACTATGAAAGTGCTTACATGAGTCTGTGGAAGTTGTGGAGCCAAGTATACTAGAGGAAGTAGAAGTGGAACGAGAAGCGACTGTGAGAAGAGTACCAACTCGTATCTTGGGTACATAATTCAAAAAGCTATGCAAGCGTGAAGTCAAGCTTGTTAAAGTTCAATGGAGTGACACGGAGGAAGACATGACTTGGGAAACTGAGAGAAAAATACGCATGGCCTACCCTTTTCTTTTTGAGGGTACATTCCTGATCTCTTTTTCCATAAGTTTATACATGCTTGTATCTATCTTTTTAAGTATATCTCCTCGGTCCTATTCTTTATCCTTAGGTAGAAACCAATGGATGTAAACATGTATTTGAAACATGTTATGATTGATGGTTACGAGTAGTTGCAAGTGGTTGCTCGTGGATGCATATACACACACATTAGGTACTAGATCGACTCAGTCACTTTCATATTTCATATGCATATATGTATTTGTATATGGATCGAAACTTGGAATGTTATCATATGGACGTTGCATTTGTATGAATGATTATGCACTCATGTAGAGAGTATGATTAGGAATAATTGCATGCATAATAGACTCATGGCACTAACATAATTTGCATTAAGGAGGTCAACTGAATCAGTAGACCACCTGATTTTGCATTTGATAAGGACATGTGCACACATTATGCATACAATCATTAAAGCATTAGAAATCTTTTAAAGACAATCGATGCCGGTGTTTGATGGTTGAGTAGATGGATGATTGGATGGTAGGATATACATTCTTCGTGACTTGAAGATTTCGGGGACGAAATCTTTTAAGGAGGGGAGAATGTAACACCCTTGTATTTCTTTGTTTATTAAAGTAACGAATTATAGAACACTAAATTGTAAAAGTGAGAAATAATGGAAACGGGTTACGCCACTGCGTTCGTCTCGAAATTCTGCTTGGAATAGAGTCCAAGTTATCATAAATCGGACTTCGTATAAGGAAGTTATGGCCCTCAGAAGTTTCAGGAATTTAAACAAAATTAAAACATCTCAGATTTAAATTCAAAATTCAAACCAAAACAAAGAAGCGGGCTGGGCGGGATTTTTTCTGCCCCAGGCCAGGTCAACCAGGGGGTCGATCAAGGGGTCGACCAGGGTGTCGACCTCCCCTATACAGGTCGACCTGGGGGTCGACCTACCCCTCGCCCAGATCCAAAACAGTGACGATTCTGACTCGTTGCTGAGTCTTTTTTGACCTATTGCTGAGTCACTAGGGCATAGGTGGCAATTCTGGATAACTCTATCTATTCTGGACGGTTGTGATTGCTCCTAGGATGATCTAACGACTCACATAAGTTTAAACCTCTATAAAAGCAACCCTACTCCTCAACCCTAAATTACACAAATTCATTCCAACGAGCCACCATGCTGTCCATGATCTTCCTAGCCTAGCCACCATTTCTTCTTCAACTAAAAAGCAAGTTAGGAGCTACGAATCAAATCAAAATTAGATAGTCTTCGTCAAGGGATTGCTTTTCAGTTTCAGAAAATAGATCCCAGAAAAACAAGACATTCTTTTATTTGTAAGTCCTGTTATTATTTAGATGTGAACCATAAAAAGTTATGATTTGTAATAAAGTGAAAACTAGAGTTATTCCGAGTTATAAGATAATGGTGATGCTGATTCATGTCTATTCTTGTAACGATTCTATCGTATATGCTTATGAGACTATTGTGGTTATTATGTTGATGTTAAACCAATCGTGTATTATGTAAATTTGGTGACTTTTTCATGTTATGTTACATGCAAGTTGTTAGGCTAAGACATGTATTATGTTTAGATCTACATTTAGATCTATGAAAATTGGATCCAAAATAAAAGTTTACATTTACATGCCTAGTTAGATTTGTGTAATTCCATATGCTTAAGATTCATGTTTATTGGATCCAAAACAAAAGTTCACATTCACATGCCTAGTTGAACTTGTGTAATTCTATATGCTTAAGATTCATATTTATTGTATCCAAATTTGCAAGTTTACATTTACATGCCTAATTGGATTTGTGTAATCGCATATGCTTAAGATTCATATTTATTGGATTCAAATTGCAAGTTTACATTTACATGACTAGTTGGATTTGGGTAATTTCGTATGCTTAAGACTCATGTTAATTGGATCCAAAAATGCAAGTTCATTGTTTATGCCAAATTTACATAACCCATGTTTAGTTAGATTCTTATTACTTTATGTTGTAGAAATGGTACATGCTCCTTTCTTTCCCCTTTTTGTATACAAGTTAGGCTAACTTACGAGCCTAACATTCTATATGAATTTTGCGAATGTATGACTGGGGTAACGTTTGGAAATCCTTAAAATTATTATTGGCATAATTTGGCCCATAAATATATGAATGGTGAGTGGCATAAAAATGGTATAATTTATATACCATTTTTTTTGAATATGATTTAGAGGGTAAATGGGGCATGACTTGAATGGAAATAACTGTGGATAATTTACATATAAATATAAAAGGTAAATATATAAATTAAGTAAAAGATGAATATGCCTAATCTGAGGTTAGATTGAGCTACGGTGTAAGACGGCCCGAAATCGCCCGGCACATCCAGCAACCGTAACAATATATATCTAATGTGAGAGGTTAGTGCATCAAGCCCAAAAGAACCCGAGGTTAGATTGAGTTGCGGTGTAAGACTGCTCGAAACCGACCGGCACATCTAGCAGCCGCAACAATACATATCTAATGTGAGTGGTTGGTGCTTTAATGAATGAATTAAAGCTAAGACAGGAATGGTAGGGTTAAGTTAATTAAGGCAAAACTTAACCAATACAACATGTTAACTAAACTGATGGGTAGGGTTAGGTTAATTTGAGAACACTTAACCATTTTAACATGTTGATTAGGAAACCCTAGTAACGGGGACCCATTTCAGCAGTAACCCAAATAGATGTATCATGGTACCCTGAACTAGGCAGGGTGGGGCACGATAACTGGGCTAATTATAAGCGGTCAAAACAACGACGGTTGGTGCGTCAGTGTATGTCCCGACGGAGTGCGGGCGTGCACTTACTCCGGAGTGGAAAAAGCAGGCACTGGGCATTAGTAGTTATATACTGTGCATCTTGAATTATGTCAGGTTTCCACCATAGGATTTGATACACCCCATGGTGGGACCAACACAGGTATCTACAATCATGCGGGGCCGAATGACACAAGTGGTAAACGTATACGAGTAGGAGCCGATCGATAAAAAGAGGATCATTTATCTTGAACACATGGTGCTAGTTGAAACACTTGTAAAGGGGTGCAGAGAAGTTGAAATGAGTGCGATAGCATATTCAGTCTTATTATCTTATTTCTAGGGTGCTGTCCTAGATTCAGTTTATTCATGTCGTAATCCTTTTTCTTGTTTACATGCTAAATAATCAATGGACTTACCAGACTCATGTCTGACCCATTTTCTTTCGTCTTCTTTTCTTCCGTCCCCCCCAAAGGTCTGAAGGGATTGAATGCTTCAGCTTAGTTCGGATCATTTCTAACTTGAAGAGAGTAGATGTATTGCTTGGAATCTCTTTCCTTGGGCTATGGCTTTGGATACTCTCTTATTGGGGATTTATGCTGCCTTACTGTTGTTTTAATGCTTCTTTATGTTTTAATTCAAGACAGAAATTTTGTTGTAATAATTTGGAAGTTGGTTTGAGATAGTTGTTGTAATGTTTTAACTGAACCACGTACTTATGAAATAAATTTAGTTTTTCCGTTGTTTATATGTCTGTCTTGTAAATTATCTGTATCTTTTACCTATAATGCTCCACTTAAGTTAAGGCATTCCCTTTGTGAGTGACCTTAACAAAGGTGGGGTGTTTCAAGAGCTAACTCAGACTGTTTACAGGCCTTCACCTAGGAAAAAAGGCCAAGTAGAGAACGCTCCGGAAGTAAAAAGAGAGTAGGAGGTCAGAATCAAAAAAAGTTAGCATGTCTCCAAATAGAGTGAATGAATGTGAGATGACAAGGGCCACTGGTCGAATCCTATCCTTCTCCCACAAACCATGATTCATGTTTCTCATTTCCTCATCATTTAATTAAGAATTGCCATTTGTTCAGCAAGGCATGCAAATTTCTTCACAAGTCCAACCTCAGATTTCCCTCCTATCGCTTTTCCAAATGCAACGGAGTACGGTTAAATGATATATTCAAACAACATCAAGAACATTTGAATCTTGATGACGCAAACGGTTCTACTTTTGAGTTGCTCGATATTAATGATGTTAGCAGAAAATCTGAACTGCCTTTTGATAGTGTTTCAAAATATTCAGATGATAAGGCTTTGGAAAGTAATAACTTACTTGCTAGTGATATGAGGCGTGATGCTGGTAAACTAGCAATTGAGTTACTTGCAGCCAGAGCATATACAGAAGCAGACCTGAGAAAAAACTGAACAACAAAAAAATACCCGACGAACATAGTCGAGTTAGTGATAACTTACATCAAGTCCAGGCATGTGTCCATATACTTTCTGATCTCTGATCAAGTTGAATTTGAAAAATAACATTCTTTCAATTTGACATCGAAGTTATGCATCATGCGTATATGTGTGTGAGGGGGATGCAAAATGATGAACTATACGCTGAATCATTCTCACAATCAAAGTGGCTTTCTTTAAGTTGGGGTCCTACGCTCATCAAATAGGCACTAGTAAACAAAGGTGTAAAAGCCGTGGAAGCAGAAAAGGCAGCTAAATAAGTGTTTGTAGCCGATGAAGCAGACAAGGATAACAAAGCATTGCACCATGGCATGACTAAATCCAACTTGGATCGTCTGTTCCTTCAAGCTTCAATGGTTTATTCCAGCATTGTGTGCCAAAATGTATATGTTAGATTTTTGCTTGTACGATTTTTTTATGTAGAGTATAATTCAGGATTTTTTTATTAAAAAAAAGAATGTGAGATGATAAGGTAGCAACCGGCTAAAATGTTCTATTCCAGCCTGTGAAAAATCAGTAGCTATAGAAAATATAGTGAAGAGAGATGATATTAGTAGTAATATTACCAGTAGCAATGGTAATAGTAGTACTACTAGTAAAAAAATGCTTCTACTAGGCCTAGATCAAGAGAGAACACTAATGGCGGAATTTTGAACGAGAATAATGATGCAAGTTTAAGTAGAAGTAACTCAAGGAAAGGAGGAGAACAATCGCCTTTTAGGGGAATCCGATGATTGAGAGCGAAGAAAATTTGATGAAAGCTAGTGCATATGGTGCTGATGCCAGGAAAGTAAACCAAACACAAACTCAGAGCAATGGGAAGGAGAAGAAGAACACCACCACCACATCAAGCACAAACATAGCGAGGGAAGAACAACAAAAGAGTAGCAAAACAAAAAAGAAAGAAGAACAGTGCAGAGAAATAAAAAGCACATCAAAAGGCATGAACACATCGACAAGGAGATCGTCAAGGGACTTGGATAGCAACAAAAATGGAAGCAATTACGCTTCAGTACCACTGGAAGACATACAAAACCACCACTAAGAGCATACAAGATTTTCGCTTTTGGCTAGTGTATCAAAAGCATGCTCGATAATGGAAGCGGTAGCAGACATGAACTCTTCATCCTTGGACTGATCGTATGGACGACAGCAAGAGAGTGTTCAAAGGAAGTATGGTGGTTGGGTCAGCGAAGAACCGCAAGAGTCGGCCAGAAGTAATAGTTACGTGGGACAGCCGCATCCATGCACAGGTGTAATTCGATTGATTCGACTAAGAGGAATTGGGTGGCAGAAGAGGAGGAAATGGAATGATCAATGAATGGAAGGATATGGAAGAGAGGTGAAGGAGGATCTTAGAGAATCTCCAACAATTCCGGTGCAGATTTTTGATTTTCCGCACCCTAAATTGTTGAAGTGATAAAATATCCCAACACTTTTAAATCCAGGCGTTTGTTCAACAAACGCCCGAAAATCGCGCGTTTGTTGAACAAACGCCCAAAGATTAGTGGGCCAGCATACTAACTGAAAGTAGGACAGCTTTATTTTAAAAAAAAAAATGAATAATTGCTGTAATTGATATGAAAGTGGGACAACACGCCTTTTTTAACCAAAAAAAGAAAGCGCGACAAGATCAGTAGGCCAACATACATAATTGTAACACCCCGTATTTTCTGTGAACATTAAAGTAACAAATTAAAGCATACTTAATTTTTAAAATAAGAATTAAGGGAAATCGGTTACGCAATTACTTTCGTCTCGGAATTCTGCTTGAAATAGAGTCCAAGTTTTCATAAATCAGACTTCGTATGAGAAAGTTATGGCCCTCGGAAGTTTCAGGAAATTAAATAAAATAAAACAGCTCAGATTTATAAAGAAATTCGAAATTCAAATCACGCACCCGGGCTGGGCGGGAAATTTCCCGCCCAGGACCCACGTCGACCAGGGGGTCGACCTGGGTCAAATAGGTCGACCAGGGGGTCGACCTCCCCCCCCCCCCCCATTTCAAGATCCGAGGACAGGTTCATTCTTCTGCATTTTGACGCCCATTCTAACCAGATTCGTTGATCCCTATGCTATATAAACACCCCTAAGACTACAATTTTCTCAACACAACTTCATTACGCCTATACTCTACCTTAATTCATATCAAAATAAATCAAAGACGATGTTATGCTGCTTAAGTTCTTTGTAGAATCAAGTTAGAATTCAAGTAGAGATTCCAAGGCTAACTCAACGACTTCAACAACTATTTTCTAAGAATCAAATCTAAATTACAGAATCAATAATCTACGTCAAGGGATAACTTTTTAGTTTCAGAAAACAGATCCCAGAAAACAGATCCCAGAAAACAAGATTTTCCTTTGTTATGTAAGTTCCGTTACTTTTTAGATTTGAACACCTAAATCTAATTGTGACATGTAATAAAAGGAATATGAGAATATGCTTGTTGTAAGCAATCCTTTCATTTGAATCTGTGCTTATATATGCCTTTGGGAATCATTATTGACCATGAAATTGGTCCAAACATATCTATCCTTGTTGTATATCGGAATTGGAATCCTGTTTGAGTTCATGATATAACACTTGTCAAACTTGTACATCTGTGATGGTTCATGATGATATTCATATCATATCTATATGCCTGCAATGTATTCTATGCAAAACTTGTCAATTTGGTATATCAAATCTATTGGACCAATAGTTCTTATCGTCATATGACTAGTATGTTCCCTATTGTTTCTCCGCTTATTTCATGAATCTTTTGTTGAATCTCGAAATACTTACGTTATAAATGCGGGGGTAATTGGGTGTAACATGAAATTGACATTATTTGGCATAATTTGGATCACGTAGTATGGCATGACTGTTAAGATGCAATTTGGGGAAATTTGACATGAATTATGGAATATGTAATTTGACATATTGAACCTAGAATTGGCATGAATGACAAAGTATGAAAATGGAATATAAATCAAGTTTTGGGCATAATTGTTATTGTTGCGAATTTGGGGTAACTTGAGCGTTAAATCTAGATTGGGCAAAAAATGAAAAATTGGAACATTAAATCTAGATTTGGCCTAACTATTGATTTGGGACGCCAAGTATAATGAATATTGTAATTTTGGGGCATGACTATTATTACAAACTTGGAAAGATTAGGCGTAGCCTATTTTGAGTAATAACTTGAAATTGAATTTTGGGCCATAACTTGCAGTTAGCTTTGTTGGGCTTAAGTTGGGAATTGGAACATGACTGGTTAGGATAATTAGCATGAAAATGTAGACTTGGACATTTATGTTAAATGTGGCATAATCTGAAATTGCCAACAATTGTGAATAACTTACATATAAACTGTAAATATGTAAATTAGTGAAAAGATGAACATGCCTAACCTGAGAATGGATTGAGTTGTGGTGTAAAACTACCCGGAACTGCCAGGCACATCCAATAACCACCAAAATACCTATCTAATGTGCGAGGTTAGTGCATCATGCCCAAGAAAAACCCGAGGTTAGATTGATTTGTGGTGTAAAACTGCCCGGAACCGCCCGGCACATCCAGTAACCGCAACAACACATATCTAATGTGAGAGGTTGGTGCATTAATAAATCAATTAATGCTAATGAGCCAGATGAATGACTAGGGTTAAGTAAATGAGAAACACTTAACCAATATAACCGAGATGAATGACTAGGGTTAAGTAAATGAGAAACACTTAACCAATAAAACAAGATGAGTAACTAGGGTTAAGTTGATAGGAAACACTTAACCAATATAACAAGGTGAATGACTAGGTTAAGTTAATAGGAAACACTTAAACAGTATAGCATGATGAATGGGTAAGGTTAAGTAACAAGAAACGCTTAATCAATATAACTTGATTTGTGGTAAGGATAAGCTAACACGAGAGGCCAACACTTAACCAATATAACTTGATTTGTGCTAAGATTAAGTTAACACGAGAGGGCAACACTTAACCAATCTAAATTGATTTGTGGTAAGGTTAAGTTAACACGAGAGGGCAACACTTAACCAATATAACTTGGTTTGTGGTAAGGTTAAGTTAACAAGAGATGGAAACACTTAACCAATATAACTTGATTTGTGGTAGGGTTAAGTTAACACAAGAATGCAACACTTAACCGAAGTAACATGACAAGTAGGTGGGTTAAGTTAACTTGGATTGATTGATGACACTTAACCAAATGCACCATGATGAACATGTGGGGTTAAGTTAACAAGACACACATGAACAATATAACTTGATGGACGAACAGGGTTAAGTTGGTAGGAAACACTTAACCAATCCAACATGATAAGTGAGGAGAGTCAATAAATACTTAACCAACATGACATGATGAATGTGTGGGTTAAGTTAACATGAATGGACGACACTTAACCAATATGGCATAATGTGCAAGAGGGTTAAGTACATATCGGGTTGGTGGGTAATATTAGTAAACATAGGCCCACAAACTTAACCATTAAATGAACATGCTTGAATCAGTGGAAGGGTTAAGTACATATCGGGTTGGTAGGTAATATTGGAAAATATAGGCCCACAAACTTAACCATTAAATAAACATGCTTGAATTGGTGGGAAGGTTAAGTACATATCAGGTTGGTGTGTAATATTAGTAAATATTAGGCCCACAAACTTAACCAGTAAGAAACCCTAGTAGCGGGGACCCATTTCAGCAGTAACCCACATAGATGTATCATGGTACCCTGAACTAGGCAGGGTGGGGCATGATTACTGGGCTGATTATAAGCCGTCAAAACAGCGGCAGGGGGTATGTTAGTGTAGGTTCCGACGGTTCACGGGTGTGCCCGTACTCTAGAGTGGGAAAAAGCAGGCACTGGGTACCAGTAGTTATACACTATGCATCTTGAATCGTGTCAGGTTGCTATCATAAGGATTGATACAGCTTATGGTGGGACCAACACAGGGTATCTACACGCAAGAGAGTGTCGATTGACATAGACATAAGAGAAATTAATACAAGTAGGGAGCCGATTGATAGGGTAGTAAGGGTACATCTAACTCATTCATGGCAATTAGGCAGATTGAGGTGGAATCCTTATAATAGTTGTACACCTGAAGGCTACCACAATTGCGGGGATTGGGATCACGTTATCATATTTTCATTTTATACAGATTACTAGTTGGGACACTAGTTAGGTGGTGCAGAGATATAAAAATCAGAATAACAAGGTAGCAGCGAAGCAAAGAAAGAGTAGAAGCGCATTCAGTTCATCTTGCCTTATCATATCTATACTAATCGTATGTTATCTTGTTATCCTTGTTCTCACAGTATTGTCTTATATTCAGTTTTATTCATGTCATGATGCTTTTTCCAGTTTATATGCTGAAAGTCATTAGACTTACCAGACTTATGTGTGACCTAGTTTTGTTTCACCTCTTTTCTTCTGTTCCCCCTAACCCCCCATGTTCACAGGGAGGAAATGTTACCACTTGGCTCAGTTTTCTTTCCAAGCTCGAAGATAGTCAATGTATTGCTTTGGACTCTCTTCCACTTCTATGGCTGGTTCATGCTTTATTGGGGAATATCATTGTTATTTTTATGCTTCTTTTATACTTGGAAGTTTTTAAATCAAGACAAAAGTTCTACGTATTACTTTTAAGTATGATTGAGACAACTATTGTAAAAGCTTGACTAAACCATATTGTTTATAAAATGACTTTATTTTCCGCTGCTTTATTTGTCTGTCTTGTAAATCTTCATCTCTTACCTAAAATGCTCCACCGAAGTTAAGGCATTCCCTTTGTGAGTGACCTTAACGGAGGTGGGGTGTTTCACTTGGTATCAGAGCTGAAGGTTACCGGATCAGATAAAAGATTTGAAAAATTATTTTCAAAACGGTTTTAAAAGAAGCATTTTCAAAAGAAAGGTTTTGTTTAAAGGCATATTCCCTAAAGCCATATGCACTATCTTTTTGATCCTCTGTTTGAATCCTTATTTCCTTCTTTCCTGAGTCTCCGGGGCTCCTAGCTTTCTGGGAGGCAACCTCATCGCGGCATGGTTCCACAGGCTCGATGAGACTACAACACTTGTCGAAGGGGTAATAAGCGCCCAACTTCCATTTATAGCCGCAGTAGTTTCACCTACGACTAATTTTCTTTCGAGCTTTGTAGGATTTTCCAAGCGATGGAGGAAGCTTTCGATAGACTTGTCAACTTGTTACAGGAGGATAGTAAAGATGAGAATGAGGGAGTTTGGCTATGGAGCACAACCCAAGGATGAGGAACGCATGGGTATGGACTTGGTTCACAAAGGAGGTAAAAAGAAAGAGGTGTAATTGGAATAATCATAGGACAAGAGGGGAGGAAAGAATAGTAAAACCTAAGATAATAAGAAGTATCTTTATTATGGTATAACGGGTCGTATAATTAAGGATAAGGGCAAAAACAAATGACAGGATTTTCAGGAGGGCAAATGCATGCTCTCACCGCCAGCGTACCTGAGAGAGAGGTAGTAAGGTTTCTATTGAAAGAGTTAAGTTTTTCCTTTTTGATCATCCTGTTATTTCTCTTTTTAATTTTAGTGCTTCACATTTGTTTATATCTGCTTCCATAGTTGATTCTCTGCACCTTAGTACTTGTATAGTAGAAGATCCCATTATCGTCTCAAATCAAATTTGTGGTTCGGCTCATTTATCTTTGGTTTGTAAGGATTTGAGAATAGCTATATTAAGTATTGAGTCTAAGTGTAATACTTATATTTTTGATTTCATGGGCTATGGGTTGATTCTAGGCATGGATTGGTCAGCTAGTAATTGTGGAAGGAGGGTAGTTAGACTTTTGACTTGCTTCGGGAATACCCTCGAGATTTCATGCGATCTTAAGGGATCAGTTAGGCTTAGCTACCTAGAAACACTTGATGCATCTATCGACGATTTGCGATCCGTTAGAGTAGTCCATGAGTACGCAAATGTTCTTGATTAGGTTAGGGTTTTTCCCCCTAAAACTCGAGATAGACTTCCGCATATATCTAGTTGACAATGCAAAGCCAGTTATGCGATCAACGATAGTTTTGGAGCAAGATTGGCGACGATAGCCAAAGTCGTTTAAGTGCCTAATTGTTTGGTTTTTTTGCTAGTATCATCTCACATAGATCATCCAAATTCAGAGGAGGTATTCCTTGGGTGCTTGTCTGAAATTGGTTTAGGCCTTTGCGGCTTGTACTTGAGGGATGTCGAATTCGATTAGGATGGTTTGCGTGAGAAATTAATGGTTAGGCGCCCTAAGTAAGATTGACCTTAAGAGAGGTAAAAAGTACATAGCAACCTTTAGCTTTAGACCATCAGATTTGTGACATGATGGATAAGCTAAGTAGAGGAGAGACCTCTAGTCATCTTAGTATATACATTTGGCATCATGGTTAACACCTGTTTATCTTGGAAAGATAGTTCGACTACGTTGGATAACCTCTAGCATAATAAGTGATCGAGGTCCTATCTTTACTAGTGAGCTTTGGAAATGGAGGTCAAGAATCTTCGCAACCGTGAAGTTAAATTAGTTAAGGTATAGTGGAGTGAAGCTCAAGAAGATGTGACATGGGGTCTGAAGATAAGACACGCGCATCATACCCTTTTCTTGAGGGTATATCCTTGATCTCTTTTTCTAGGAATTCTATGCTTGCTTGTTTCTATCTTTTTTTAGTATATCCTCTAGGTATATCTTCGATCCTTAGGTAGAAGCCAATGGATGGAAACATGTATTTGAAACATGTTATGATTGATGGTTGCAAGTGGTTGCTAGTGGATGCTCGTGGATGCATATACACACACATTAGGCACTAGATCGGCTCAGTCACTTTCATATTACATATGCATATGAATGTAATTGTATATGGATTGAAACTTGATGTGTTATCATATGGATGTTGCATTTGGATGAGTGAATATGCACACATATAGTATTTACATGATTAGGGATATTTGCATACATATTGGACGCATGACACTCTCATGATTGGCATTAAGGAGGTCAACTGAATCAGTAGACCGCCTGATTTTGCATTAGATAAGAAACATGTACACACACTATGAATATGATCATGAAAGCATTAGAAATCTTTTTAAGGACAATGGACGCCTGTGATTGTATGGTTGAGTTGATGGATGTTGGATGTTAGGATATACATTCTTCTTGACTTGAAGATTTCGGGGACGAAATCCTTTAAGAAAGGGAGAATGTAACACCCCGTATTTTCTATGAACATTAAAGTAACAAATTAAAGTAGGGTTACACCGTTGCATTCGTCTTGGAATTCTGCTTGGAATAGAGTCCAAGTTTTCGTAAATCGGACTTCGTATGAGAAAGTTATGCCCCTCAGGAGTTTCAGGAATTTAAAAATAAAACAGCTCAGATTTAAAAAGAAGTTCGAAATTCAAATCACACACCCGGGCTGGGCGGGAAATTTCCCGCCCAGGACCCAGGTCGACTTGGGGGTCGACCAGGGTCAAATAGTTCGACCTGGGGGTCGACCTCCCCCCCCCCCCATTTCCAGATCCGAGGATAGGTTCATTCTTTTGCATTTGGACTCCCATTCTGACCAGATTCATTGATCCTTATGCTATATAAACACCCCTAAGACTACAGTTTTCTCTACATAACTTATTACGCCTATACTTTACCCTAATTCGTATCAAAATAAATCAAAGACGGGGTTATGCCGCTCAAGTTCTTCATAGAATCAAGTTAGAATTCAAGTAGAGATTCCAAGGCTAACTCAATGACTTCAACAACTATTTTCTAAGAATCAAATCTAAATTAGAGAATCGATAACATACGTTAAGGGATAGCTTTTCAGTTTCAGAAAACAGATCCCAAAAAACAAGATTTTCCTTTGTTATGTAAGTTCAGTTACTTTTTAGATTTGAAGACCTAAATCAATTGTGACATATAATAAAAGGAATATGAGAATATGCCTGTTGTAAGCAATCCTTTTATTTGAATCTGTGCTTATATATGCCTTTGGGAATCATTAATGACCATGGAATTGGTCCAATCATATCTATCCTTGTTGTATATCGGAATTGGAATCCTGTTAGAGTTCATGATATAACTCTTGTCAAACTTATGCATCTGTGATGGATCATAATGATATTCATATCATATCTATATGCCTGCAATGTATTCTATGCAAAACTTGTCAATTTGGTACATCAAATCTATTGGAACAATAGTTCTTATCGTCATATGACTAGTATGTTCCCTATTGTTTCTCCGCTTATTTCATGAATCTTGCGTTGAATCTCGAAATACGTACATTATGAATGCCGGGGTAATTGGGTGTAACATGAAATTGACATTATTTGGCATAATTTGGATCACGTAGTATGGCATGACTGTTAAGATGAAATTTGGGGAAATTTGACATGAATTATGGAATATGTAATTTGACATATTGAACCTAGAAGTGGCATGAACGAAAAAGTATGAAAATGGAATTTGTTTTGGGCATAATTGTTATTGTTGCGAATTTGGGGTAACTTGAGCTTTAAATCTAGGTTGGACGAAAAATGAAAAATTGGAACATTAAATCTAGATTTGGCCTAACTATTGATTTGGGACACCAAGTATAATGAATACTGTAATTTTGGGGCATGACTATTATTACAAACTTGGAAAGATTAGGCATAGCCTATTTTAAGTAATAACTTGAAATTGAATTTGGGGCCATAACTTGCAACTAGCTTTGTTGGGCATAACTTGAGAATTAGAACATGACTTGTTAGGATAATTAGCATGAAAATCTATACTTGGACATTTATGGTAAATGTGGCATAATCTGAAATTGACAACAATTGTGAATAATTTACATATAAAATGTAAATATGTAAATTAGTGAAAAGATGAACATGCCTAACCTGAGGTTAGATTGAGTTGTGGTGTAAAACTGCGCGGAACCGCCCAGCACATCCAGTAACCGCAACAACACATATCTAATGTGAGAGGTTGGTGCATTAATAAATCAATTAATGCAAATGAAAAAGATGAATGACTAGGGTTAAGTAAGTGAGAAACAATTATCCAATATAACCAGATAAATGACTAGGATTAAGTAAATGAGAAACACTTAACCAGTATAACAAGATGAATAACTAGGGTTAAGTTGATAGGAAACACTTAACCAATATAACAAGATGAATGACTAGGGTTAAGTCAATAGGAAACACATAACCAGTATAGCATGATGAATGGGTAGGGTTAAGTAACAAGAAACACTGAACCAATATAACTTGATTTGTGGTAAGGTTAAGTTAACACGAGAGGGCAACACTTAACCAATATAACTTGATTTGTGCTAAGGTTACGTTAACATGAGAAGGCAACACTAAACCTGTAACACCCCGTATTTTATGTCAACGTTATAGTAACAAATCAAAGAATAATTAATTTCAAATGCGAGAATCAAGGGAAACGGGTTACGCCATTGCGTTCGTCTCGGAATTCTTCTTGAAATAGAGTCCGAGTTTGTGTAAAACAGACACCGTATGAAGGAGATATGGACAAACGAAGTTAGGCAGAAAACCAAAAAGAAGAAGAAGAGGATATATAATATATGCACTGGCGCACTTGGGAAGTGCGCGAGTACAACAATTGCACTGGCACACATGCCAAGTGCGCCCAGGTTGGGCTGAAAGCCTGCACAGCTTTCCGGTGTGTTATGATCCGTACTGTGACTCATTGCCAAGTCCTTTCTGACTCCTTGCTGAGACATTAGGGCTGAGGTATCACCCTATCCTGACTGAATGGTTGTGGTTAACTCTAGGTTCATCCGACGACTATAATTAAATTGAAATTCTATATAAACAACCTAATGCTCAATCTAAAATCACACAAAAAAATAATCCTGGAACTGTCATGCCGTCAGTAGAGAACTTGGAATAGCCGTCACCGCTTTCAATTCAAAGACGAGATAAAAGCCTACATCAAAATCAAATTAAAAGTAATCAAATTCAACGATCTACATCAAAGGCGAGCATACCAATTTCAGAATTCAGATTTCAGAATTCAAGAATTCCTTTTTAGTTTGTAAATTGGTTATTATGTAGATTTAAACGTTCTTTTAAATGAATCATGACATGTTGTAATTAGAATATAGAATGATGCTTATGTATAAGATAAATAAAGTTTAGTTCTCATTTATCTTAAACTACCATTGCGATTGATCATGCCAATATGTTTGTGATGATGAACATACCATATTGTATGTTTTTGGAATCTATTATGATTGGGTAAAAAACTTATTATTCCAACTTAATGGTGAAACATGTCATGTTAAAATTTGGTGGTTGCTTGCAAGTTTATGATCTAAATCACATGCTTACATGTTAGATCAACATTCATGTATAGTTAGAACTATGTTAAGTTGAATCTATTTATGTTGCAAGATTGGATTTTTAGCTCTCTTATGTTTTAACACATAAGTTATCATGCTAAGTTGTGATTTAAATATGTTTGTAGTAGCTCTCTTATGTTTAACACACATAAGTTATCATGCTAAGTTGTGATTCAAATATGTTTATAGTAGCTCTCTTATGTTTAACACACATAAGTTATCATGCCAAGTTGTGATTTAAATATGTTTATAGTAGCTTTCTTATGTTTTGACATACATAAGTCAATATGCTAAATTGTGGTTTAAAATTGTGTTTATATTTTAAACCTCCATGTTAGACCTATATCAAGTTTACGTGATAATTAGATCCAACTTAGTCACTAGTTCACCTTGAGCTGTTCAATTAAGTTAATGATACTTCTATGCCAAGTTACACGTGATAAGTTAAATGTATGCTATTTTATGTTTATTTCATGTCCCTTGTTTATTACCCCTTTTTGTTTATGGGTTTGGGCTAATTTACTAGCCCAATATTTTATGTGATTCATGCGTACGTTCCATGGGGATAGCGATGGGAAAACATAAAAATTTCATGGCATATACTTGTTCATAAAATGGTATGTTTGATATACCATTTATTATGAGCATAATCAAAAGGATAATTATGGCATGATTAAATTAAAATTAATTTACATATATAATTGGACATATATAGAAAATATGTGAATTTAGAAAATACGAATATGCCTAACCCGAGGTTGGACTGAGTTATGGTGTAAAACTGCCCGGAACCGACCGGCATATCCAGTGACCACAACAAGACCTGTCTAATGTGGGTGGTTAGTGCATCAAGCCCAAAAAGGACCCGAGGTTAGACTGAGTTGTGGTGTAAAACTGCCCGGAACCGACCGGCACATCCAGTGACCACAACAAGACCTGTCTAATGTGAGTGGTTGGTGCTTTAATGAATAAATTAAAGCTAAGTCAGGATTGGTAGGGTTAAGTCAATTAGGGAAACATTTAACCGATTCAACATGTTAACTAAACTGATTGGTGGGGTTAGGTAAACTTGGACACCTAACCAAATAAACATGTTGATTAGAAAATCCTAGTAACGGGGACTCATTTCAGCAGCAACCTACATAGATGTACCATGGTACCCTGAACTAGGCAGGGTGGGGCACGATTACTAGGCTGATTATAAGCGGTCAAAACTTCGGCGGTTGGTGCGTCAGTGTAGATTCCGATGGAGTACGGGCATGCACGTACTCCGGAGTAGAAAAAGCAGGCACTGGGCATCAGTAGTATACACTGTGCATCTTTAATCGTGTCGGGTTCCCACCAGAGGGACTGGTACACCCCATGGTGGGACCAGAACATGTAGCTACAGTCAAGCGGGGCCGAATGACACAGGATATGAATGCATGCGAGTAGGAGCCGATCATTAAGGGGATCGTTTGTTATGAACACGTGGGGCTGGTTGAACCAATGGTTAGTAGGTGCAGAGACTATAGTAATGGGTGCGATCACATGTTCCTCTTATCTTATATTAGGGTATTGTCCTATGTTCTGTTATTACTGTCATGATCCCTTTCCTCGTTTAAATACTAGTAATCACTGAACTTACCAGACTTATTGTCTGACTCGTTTTCTTTCGTCTTCTTTTCTTGCGTTCCCCCCCTCCCCCAGGTCCACAGGGAGGGAATACTCCAGCTTAGTCAGACTCTTTGCAAGCTTCAAGAAAGTAGATGTATGATTGGGACTCTCTCACCTTGGTTATGGCTTTTGGACACTACACTTGGGGATTTATGCAGTTTTATTTATGGTTTATGCTTCTTTATTAAATAATCAAGACATAAATTATGGTGTAATGTTTTGGAAGTTATTTTGAGACAATTTGCTGTAATCTTCTATATTGAACCACGTATGCAATAAATGTTTGATTTTCGCTGCTTATATTTATCTGTCTTGTAAATTTTTCCGTGTCTCATACCTATAACCCTCCACCAAAGTTAAGGCATTCAATTTGTGAGTGACCTTAACGGAGGTGAGGTGTTTCAAAACCAATATAACTTGATTTGTGGTAAGGTTAAGTAAACACGAGAGGGCAACACTTAACCAATATAACGTGATTTGTGGTAGGGTTAAGTTAACACAAAAGGCAACACTTAACCAAAGTAACATGACAAGTAGGTGGGTTAAGTTAACTTGAATTGATTGATGACGCTTAACCAAATGCAACATGATGAACACGTGGGGTTAAATTAACAAGAAACACTTGACCAATATAACTTGATGGACGAACGGGGTTAAGTTGATAGGAAACACTTAACCAATCCAACATGATAAGTGAGGAGAGTCAAGAAACAATTAACCAACATGACATGATGAATGAGTGGGTTAAGTTAACATGAATGGACAATACTTAACCAATATGGCATAATGTGCGGGAGGGTTAAGTACATATCGGGTTGGTGGGTAATATTAGTAAATATAGGCCCATAAACTTAACGATTAAATAAACATACTTGAATTAGTGGTAGGTTTAAGTACATATCGGGTTTGTGGGTAATATTAGTAAATATAGGCCCACAAACTTAACCATTAAATTAACATGCTTGAATTGATGGGAGGGTTAAGTACATATCGGGTTGATGGGTAACATTACTAAATATAGGCCCACAAACTAAACCATTAAGAAACCCTAGCAACGGGGACCCATTTCAGCAGTAACCCACATAGATGTATCATGGTACCCTGGACTAGGCAGGGTGGGGCACGATTATTGGGCTGATTATAAGCGATCAAAACAGTGGCAGGGGTACGTCAGTGTAGGTTCCGAGGGTTTACTGGTGTGCACGTACTCAGGAGTGGGAAAAAGCAAACACTGGGTACTAGTAGTTATACACTGTGCATCTTGAATCGTGTCGGGTTGCTATCATAAGGATTTATACACCTTATGGTGGGACCAGCACAGGGTATCTACACGCAAGAGAGGGTCGATTGACACAGACACAAGTGAAATTAATACAAGTGGGGAGCCGATCGATGGGGTAGTAAGGGTACATCTAACTCATTCATGGCCATTAGCCAGGTTGAGGTGGAATCCTCATAATAGATGTACACCTGAAGGCTACCACAATTGCGGGGATTGGGATCACGTTATCATATTATCATTTTATACAAATTACTAGTTGGGACACTAGTTAGGTGGTGCAGACATATAAAAATCAGAATAACAAGGTAGTAACGAAGCAGAGAAAGAGTAAAAGCGTATTCATTTTATCTAGCCTTATCATTTCTATGCTAATCATATGTTATCTTGTTATCCTTATTCTCACAGTATTGTCTTATATTCAGTTTATTCATGTCATGATGCTTTTGCCTGTTTATATGCTGAAAGTCACTGGAATTACCAGACTTATGTCTGACCTAGTTTTGTCTCGCCTCTTTTCTCCCCCCCCCCCAGGTTCATAGGGAGGAAATGTTACCACTTGGCTCAATTTTCTTTCCAAGCTCGAAAATAATCAATGTATTGCTTTGGACTCTCTTCCACTGCTATGGCTTGTTCATGCTTTATTGGGGAATATCATTGTTATTTTGACGCTTCTTTTTTACTTGGAAGTTTTAAAATCAAGACAGAAGTTCTATGTATTACTTTTAAGTATGATTGAGACAACTGTTGTAAAAGCTTGACTGAACCACATTGTTTATAAAATGACTTTATTTTCCACTGCTTTATTTGTTTGTCTTGTAATTTATCTGCATCTCTTACCTAAAATGCTCCACCGAAGTTTAGGCATTCCCTTTGTGAGTGACCTTAACGAAGGTGGGGTGTTTCAATAATAATGTGAAACATTTTTGGGGAGAATTGTAGAGACGCATATGTCCCTGGCGTACATAAGAATGTGAAGCATACTAATTCTTGGGGACAAGATCAGTGGGCCAATATACATCAGTGGCCCGTATGTCCTAGGCGTTTGTTCAACAAATGCCTGGGCTTAGGCGCATGTTGAACAAACGCCTAAGGCGTTTGTTCAACAAGTGCCTCACCAATTTGCATATTCCGGAGTTTTTCCCCCAGAAATCCAAACTGTTGGAAGAATGTACACGCTGTTGGCCTTGCATTTGAGTACGGATTTCTATAATTTGGATATCTATTACTTTGTTGGATTTGCTCTTAGTATGAGCGAAATAAAGATAAGTATGAGAGGACTTGGGCGTTTGTTCAACAAACGCCTCACAAGTTTGCATATTCCGGAACTTTTTCCCCAGAAATCCAAACTGTTAAAAGAATGTGCACGCTGTTAGCCTTGCATTTGAGTATGGATTTCAATAATTTGGATATCTATTACTTTGTTGGATTTGCTCCTAGTATGAGCAAAATAAAGGTAAGTATGAGAGGAATTATAATAGGACTGAAAATAGGAGGCTCGGTTATTTTCAGACTTACACATGGTCACCTCTTGTTGATAACACATTATTATATATAAATTATTTCTGTAGGATTATTTTCAATGTTTGTTTTCTGTAAATTAAGTATGCACTTGATCGAAAATTAGTATAAGAAAAATAAAGATAAGTTTCTTACAACCATACACATAACGTAAAAAGCCCAACTAATACCCAAATGAAATGTGTCGATCAGTACGTCATTTGTATTATGTTGGCATAGTAGATGCTACTAACACTAGTGGATATTTAACTAATATAAAACAATTTGGCGAATACCGCATACCTGATTTTTAACAAGCATTTGAACCATCGCGAATAATTTTGAAATTTTATTTTGAATGTCGATGGTTGCTTATTCCTTACTTGTGGCCATATTGCCTTGGTGTAGGTCATACCCTTCCCATTGCTCTCAATCATCTAGGTCTGTCTTGTCCTAACACTTTTGCAAGCGCGTCTTCTTTGTAATTAGCTGTTGAGCTAGAAGTTGATTCATTGTCGATTTGTTTAATTTTTTCCTACACAAGTTGTCATATATACATATTATAAACATTCGAAATATCACAATAAGAAACATAGTTATCTAATAAAGTTTTAAAGTACTGACGATAATCTCTGTTGCAGTCACATTTACTGGTTCGCCATTTTTTCGAGTATGGGATTTGATCCACATGAGATCGATTGATAGAAGACATCCGAGAACTCTTCTTTCTCTATGTTCAAAGAATATGTATTACAACACGTTACATTGACTGACTAGCTAAAATATATTATGGTAAATAAACTAGCAATTCTTACCAAATCATCAGCCACTCGAGTCATTCCTTTACGACTAGATGTGTGTGGTATCTGCTTGTTTCTAATATGTTTATATTTCTGACTCAATTTCTTAAAAAAATACATTATATATGTTGTTTAACAGCATACAATCTCATCAAACAATGTGCAACTACTGCTTACTTTCATCAATAAAAATTGAAACTGACTTTACCTTAAACTCTAAACTTGTTTTGGACTTCACAAACTTTTTCCACTCATTCATGCTTAGGTTGTCGGGTTTCAACCGATTTCTTTCTTCTTCATTCTTTGCATTTGTTATTTCATGAGCTAATCTAGATTTTGAAGCTCTAAAAATGGACCCCATTTGTTGAAATGTGCCAGCCTTTTGCCATTCCTCATCCAATTTAAATCTAACCTGCAAGATAAAACTTATCGTATTTCATTCAAATTCAATACACGCAAAGTTAATGTGAATGGGGAAATGGTGTGTGCAAGAAAAATATGTTTCGGGTATCCTAGCACTACTCAATTTTTACGCACACTTAGCTTGCAGATGTTCACAGAACAAGCAGTGCTTGTATATAATGATTTAGAAACAAGTACTTCAGATGCTCACACTTAGCCTGCAGATGTTCAATTTTTTTAATTTGGCTTTACAGTTTAATATAAATGACCACGAGTACAATTATGTTAATTTATAAACTAAACCTTTGGCATTTACTTAGCTAAATTGTCCTTATCATGTTGAGTTGAGAAACTGATCTAACAAGGGGAACGTGTAGCATCACATGGACCAAACATTAACAAGTAGAAAGCAAGGTACAGTCGGGAGGTCTTTTGAAGTAAAAATAACGTTAAAGTTTAAAAGATTTAATAAAAAAAAGTTATACTGTCATGAGATAACCTACAATGATATATCATGCCATGAGGATATGTACGCCTTACTTGACCCAGGTTCCTACCTGAGAACATGTGCATGATTGTTTTTTAAAAGCGTTTTGTTTGTAAGGCGGCAAGGAAGCAAAATTTTCTTTTTTTCCCCTCACACGATATGCACTGATCTTTGTTGTACAGTTCAAATTTTTTTTTTTTTTTTACTTAGATTAAGCATTAGAATTTCCTCGCTTCTCAGTTTGGATACTATTTCTTGCAACTCGTATGTCGTACAAAAATTACACAAATTACCAAATATGAAGAAAAGATTTTTTTAAGAAAAGAATAAAAACAAGTGAAGTAGAAGATTTTTTTAGTTCAGATTACAAAATATGAACAAATAGTCCAGACATGTTATAGCTTACTATCTAGCTTTTATTACTAACACAATGTGTGTGTTATGTAGGAGATAAGAGAGATACTCGTTCTCACTCCCCCAAAATTCACCCTTCTTTATGTGCCTAAAATTATCAAAGTAGGACAATTTTTTTGATGATGATCCATTCGTTATCAAATCTACGTAACATTTTAAGATGAACAGTTAAAATAAATATTTTCAACACTTAGTGGCATGAAAATTTAAAAATAGCATAAAATTTTATGTGGGTGGTCTTGGTAAAAATAAAATTCTATAGCAGAATAAAAGAAGCATTTAAAAATTCTATAAATCGAATTCAGGGACAATTCATAATATGAAGTGTTTCTGTGTTGACTTTTTGTTTGTCATTTTTACATCCAAGCCTAATAATCTGTTTTCTGTTATGTACAATACATTTGAGATTTAAAAATACTTTCATACAATTCTTATATTTAGAAATATCATGGAATCATGAAATGAATAGCTTCTCTAATTTGAAGCACAGTCATAAGTTAGGGGTGCACTTTTTGTTAAGCCAAAAACGTTAGACTTGTGTTCTGAAATACATACTCTGAAAGGTGTGATTTAACAAAAGACGATTGTGTTTTTGTGCTACGATGAAAAGTGTATGATAAAAAGATATCATAATTATTGGAGGGTAATTTTCTGTGAATGTCAAACACCAATAATTAATTTCCCCATGCCAAACAAAGGGGGACAGGGAGACTGTTTACCCCATTCTTGCGTCTGATATCAGAACGGGAAAATTCAATGCAGTAGTGTTATGTTATTTATGCATCGAGTATAACTGCACTAAGTATACATAAATTCACATGATATAAAAATAGTGTATACCTGAATGCATTCCCATAAAGCAACTTGTAATTCGTCACTTAGATTCATCCATAAATCTAGTGTAACCGGAATGTGTTCCCATACTAGCGGACCTAGATATGAAGATAGTTTGACAGACCTATCTCCTATTGGTTTGCTATTCTCATCAAATTCGACTTCAGTACGACTCTCTGGATTCAATGGAAGTCTTTTAATTTTAGTTGGACATCTACGTTTGCGCTTCACAAAACTCAATTGTCGATCTGAATATTGAGCATCAACTAAATAAATCGATGTTCACGTCATGCTTGGTTGACGAAATTAATTAGCAAATCTACATACCTGTTCATCGCCTTTCAGAAATAGTCGAAGCACAGAGCACTGTTGGCCCCTGCAGCGACCACTGTTGTTGCTTATGGAAGCTCACCAGTGCAACGCGTCAGCCTTATACATAACAGTACTTGTATTATCCTTCAGGCTTTGTATAAAATAGTTCGAGTTATGCTTTGTAGGTTCATTCATTCCAAAGTTGTTATTATCCGTCAGGTTTTGTATAAAACAGTCCAATATTACAATGAAATAAAATGGCTTTGTATAGATGTGTCTGCGTTCGTGTATATAGAATACAAAACCTCAAAGGAAGCATATGGTTTGGCTATCAATTTTTAGTAATACACTGCTAAAAGTCAGATAAATGTTTTAGCATGATCGTTCTACGCTCGAACAGTCTAGTTAGTAAAAACTATCTGAATTCAATTTGAAATATTACTTTGAACAAGGTATTATTCGAGTTAACCAACTTATGATGTTGTAATGTGGTATATGCTAGCTAGAGATGAAGTAAGGTAAAGTACAATCAGAGTAGAAGATATTGCCTTATTTAAGACTTTTCTCAAGTATGCCTCCACAATCCTCCCTAACATAGCTAGCATCATCCACATAATCATCATCCATCTCGTTTTCTTCACAATCTTGTACAACATAGTTTGTATGCTCAATATCATCGATTTTCTCTAATTCATGAAAACCTCTTGGTGGTGCCTTCATT
Organism: Allium sativum; assembly: GCA_030737875.1. NCBI lineage: Eukaryota > Viridiplantae > Streptophyta > Magnoliopsida > Asparagales > Amaryllidaceae > Allium > Allium sativum. The sequence continues at coordinate 696,735,114 of CM060926.1, forward strand.
ACCACATACCAATTAGAAGAGACATCCTTTCTTGAATAAAAAAATTGTTTTTCCTGAGATGCAAGGATATACGGATCAGTTGAAAATGAAGCTTGATTTTGATGTAATTTAACAAGCGTAAATTCGTGTTCAACCTTCACTTCGTTTCCAACGTTTGCCCATGGACACTTAAAAATTGGAATATAAAATTTATGATAGTCTAAAAGGATTATGTCAGTCAAAATCCCATAGTACGTGACCAGATCAACTACTTGAGAGACATCTTAATTTCGCACTTGCTCTACACATGGTAATAGCATCATGAGTCACTCCAGAATTTTGAGTTTCTCTCTCAATGTCTTTTATGTGAAAATGTAACCCGTTAATTATATATCCTTTGCTGGACAAAGCAATACTACTTGGACCATACACGATCCATTTTAACAATTCATCATGTTCACTTGAGTTTATAGATATCTGGAAAAGAAAAACTCAATACATTATATATTTAGTCAAAAAAATATTCTCAAAATTCTAAAGACAAATTAAAAAATTTGATTAACCTTTTTTTTTAATCTAATCGGCGAAATTTTTTGTGTGATTTTTCCATAGTAATGTAGCATTTCTTTCCATACGCTTGTCCAATATTTGTAACTCTTCCAAATGCATACTATTACAATATAAAAGATACTATGTTACATTTATAAATGCATGTTTGTTAAGGCAATAAAAAGAAACAATATGTGCTTACTCTAAAAATGGCTCAATTGTAGCCATATTCATGAGCATAGCCAAATGAGCAACTTCCTTCTCATTAGCCGTTAATGTAAATGTCTTGCATGTTGATATTGGACGTCCTTCGAGTATTGCATTATCATCCTCAAAATCTGTGTTCCTACCCTCTTTCTCCCATAATTGTGATGATTTCTTTAGAAATTCACCAATGAATCACACAAACTCTTCTGCGAGATAGTTTTCTACAACGCATCCTTTGGGTCTTGAATAATTCCTTACGTAATCTTTAAGTGTTTTCATATGCCTTTCGAACGTGTACATCCAACGAAACTGAACTGGTCCACATAATCGAGCTTCTTTTCTAAGATGAATTGATAGATGTATCACTAAGTCGAAAAATGAAGGTGGAAAATATCTTTCTACATCACATAAAATTCTAACAATCTCATCATCCATTTCTTGTAGCTTTTCTCTATCAAGAACACGTTGGCATATTTTATTAAAAAACATACACAGACGGGTTATTACTTTTCTTGGCCTCATTGGGAGCAATCCTCTAATTGCAATTGATAGCATTTGTTGCATTAAAACATGATAATCATGCGACTTCAATCCGCTGACTTGGCAATCCTCCAACGATACACTTCTTTTGAAATTTGAGCAATAAGCATCAGGTCCTTTGAAGTCATACAATCTTTTGCAAAATATCTTTTTTCAGATCTAGGCAAAGTATACGAAGCTGGTGGAAGATATGTTTTCTTTCCACGAGGTTGTGCATATAAAGCATGTCGAATTCCCCAATCCTCTAAATCTTTTCTAGAATTAATGTCATCTTTTGATTTGCTATCATGCAACATTGTGCTAAGTAAATTTTCGCCAACGTTTTTCTCAACATGCATCACATCCAAATTGTGGCGGAGTGGAAGTTCCTATAAAAATCAATAATATGGTATTTAAACATTATAGCTAAATTTTATGAATAAAATAAATATAGAATACTGACCTCCAAATATGGTAATTAAAAGAAAATTGATTTTTTTTTCCATCGGGATAACTCTTTTCTTATAGGATCGTTTTCACCATCTTTATTGCTAGTACACTTTCTCTACTTACTCCTAAACGTTATAATTTGCTTGTTATATAGCTTCTTATTCTTTCTCTTCTTATCATTTTCTATTTCTTCATTTTGAAATTTTCCGAAGTCGTTTGGATAATCTTTCAAAATAATAGAAATATCTCTACCTGTAAGAATTCTAGGTTTCTTACCTTGCTCTACAGTGTTATCAAACCAAGCCTTTTGTTTTCTTAATGGATCTGATAACGGTAAAAATCTCCTATGCCCCATATATATGTTTTTTTGACTATGCTTTAGCCATTGATGATGAGTATTAACACCACATAATGGACAACCTTTTTTGCCTTTTACACAACATCCAAAAAGATTCCCATAAGCTGGAAAATCATTTATAGTCCATAACAAAATTGCTTTCAAATTAAAAAGTGTCTTGCTAAATGCATCGTAAACCTCCACTCTGTTACTCCATAAGTGCGGCAAATCTTCTACCAAAGGAGCTAAATATACATCAATATCATTTCCAGGTTGCTTTGGACCGGGAATTAATAATGTTAACATGATATTCTCATTTTTCATACACAATATAGGCGAGAGATTATATGTCACAAGCATCACTGGCCAGCAAGTATACTTGGAACTCTTCATGTCAAATGGGTTGAAACCATCGGTAGCAAGACCAAGTCGAAGGTTGCGTGGATCACTTGAAAATGAATTCCACTTATCAAACACCATGCTTCATGTCAAAGAATCCACGAGATGACGCATTTTATTATCATTGCTTTTATTACTAAAATGCCACCCTAGATCTTCTGCCATCTGTTAGGATATAAACATTCTTCTAAATCTTGGGATAATTGGAAAATATCTCAACACTTTGACTGGAATACCATTCATTATCTCTTTGGTCCACTCATTTATCTTCCATCTCGAAGAACCGCATTTCGGACAGCTCGTCAAATCTTCGTATTCTTTCCTAAAAAGACAACAATTATTCTTGCAGGCGTGGATATTCTCAAATCCCATGTCGAATACTTTGAGGAACTTTTTTAGTTCATATAAATCCTTCGATAGAACCTTATTTTTAGGTAATAACAATTTTTGTACACTCATAAATTTATCAAAACCAATTTCAGATAATCCAGTTTCACATTTCAAATTATACAATGCAGTGATAGCAGATAATTTTGTTTGATCTACGCAATCAGGGTACAATGGAGTTTCTGCATCTTCCAAAATTTTAAGGAAATCATCCGTTCTCTTTTGTGCATCATCTTCATTTTTATTATCGAATAAAGAAGTATGGTTCACAAACTCTTCATCTTCAAAGTAAATGGCTTGAAGTAGTTGATATGTCTCATCCAATTTCACCTTTTTAGCTACATTTATTTGCTCACCGTGACTATACCTGTAACAACCCGGAAAATCTGAACTAATTTAAAAAAAATTAAATTGGCTATTTTAGTGGATTTTAAATATTTAAATAAATATTTTGACGAAAAGTAAGTTTGAATCGATGTTTGAAAACAAATATAATTAATTTTAATTATAAATAAGGCCTGAAATGGCGCGGTAGTTTCAATATTTGAATTCAAACTTTGACTGACTGTACCGGGTGCAAAACAAAACGGATTTTAGTGAAACCAAAAATATTTAAATCTGTTAGTGAATATCTTTCTAATGAATCTGAAAAATCGAAGTTTCACAGCGGGAAGCAAAAGTTATGGCCAAACGAATTTTTAGAAAGGTCGCTATAAAGTTTATATAGCCCGTGAAAATGGCCATTTTGCAAACGGCCTCAGAATTCGACGAAACCTCTTTTGTTGGATCCGGGATGTCGAATTATTGCTAGGTTTCAAATTTCATAATTTTTGAAGCTAGTATGTGAGAGTGGCAAAGGAAAATGTGTTTGGTCGATTTCTATTAAATTGGATCGACCAGAAAAGGGACATTTTTCAAACGGTCTCAGAATTCGACGATACTAGTTTTGTTGGGACCGTATCGTCAAAACATAGATATATTTATTTTTCGGGAATTTTTAGAATAAGTATGTGGCCCCGGCAAATTAAAATGTACGTTCAAATTAAATATTGAATGTTTTATATTTTAATTTGAAGGAAAACTGACTGAAACAGTCGAAAGGGCCTTCGAAACATATCCCATTGTGTTCGGAATGGGGGTATTTGGCTAGGGACAATAGTCGTTGGGTTTGGATTGGTGTTCATGTGTGACAAGGGGTATTTTCGGATTTTAAAATATATAAATAAATAAAAAAATTCTGATTGGCACACATATCGTTCTCTCTCCCCGTAAGCTCCAGGACGCACGACAGAAACAACATTCCACCTTCTCTCCTCAATCTCGTGCAAAATACTCAATAAAATTCAAGGGTCCAGTTGGGAATTTTGTAGAGGATCACTCAAGCTTCAAATCAATATAAAGATTGGATTTCTTCGTGGAGATCTCAGGCTCGAAAGGCTGATAATTTCGAGCACCGCCGTGGACGCCAGAGGTCACCGAAGTGGGCCCCACTTCCGGCGAACAGGCGCTCTTCCTAGCCCTACCTGGTGGCGTGCTCCGATCGACGCAACGCTACACCGTTTGATCGCAAATTGAAGACCTAGTTTAGAAGAATTCAGCAGAGGTAACGGCTGATTTAATTTCAACTATTCTATAACACTTTAAAGTGCAACGGTTTTTGATTTCACTGTAAAAATCATATCTTTTTCATTTGTTGACGAAATTCAGTGAAACAAGAGACAGTGGCCTCGTGAGGACGTCTTCTACATTCTAGAAGATACCAGATATTTTTCTGAGCCTTCTGCAATTTTTGGTGGAGTGGAACCCAATGTGAGATTTCTGAATTATAAACGATATGGAAAAAGATGATGTATAAATTATATAGTCGATGTATGAGTTATATAAGCGTTTTACACCTCATGTATAAGCGTTGTATAAGTTGTACGTTCGATGTATAAGTTATATATGCGTTGTAAAAATTATATATGTGTTGAAGGGAAGTGAAATATACTTGTAATAGCCAGTAACTTCCCCTGTAAGGAAAGAGCGGATACTTTGAGGACAAGACCAATCAGAACGCAGACAGAAGAACATTTCATTGTTATTACAACAATTCCATCAGAATATAAGAATATACAGAGTATAAATGAATAAATTACATTCGATAAATATCAGAGATTACAATAAATTACATTGCAGCGGAAAAACAATATAAAACACAACTGAAAGTAATGCACGGATACAGAGCTTTCCGAGCATCGTTCCAGCTGTAAATCAGGATCCTACGAATATAAATCTGCAAAACCAAAACTACTAGCTGCCCGTGTCGAAAATAGGGGCACCCAGAGTTTAGGTTAAAACAATAAACTCCAGGTCAGTCATGTGACTGGTGTGAGAACTAAAACAGTTATTTAAAACATTACTTTAAAAGAGAGAAATTCAAGGGACCATGCAGTAAAACACGGAACGGGTTTCCTCCAAAGAATACCAGTGCATATAAATAAACAGCGCAATGCTTTTTGGAAAAATGAAGCTATTATAAGACCCAAGTCCCATCACACAATGCAACGCAAGCCGAAGGATAAGGTTTTCCCTTATAATAGCCAAACATGCTTGATACGTTTAAAACAAATCATTTGATACTATAATAAGTGTATAGTGTCAAAACATTTTCAATCATAAATATCAATCCTAGGCGGCATGGGTACCATCTATCATGTCGCCATACTAGGCTCTACAAATAAACCCGAAATATCTCGTATTGGAAATTGGATTTCCGTCATGAGTCGAGGCAAGGGGCAAGCTCCTCTCCGCTTCGAGACACTCTAGCAAATGCCTCGGGACTACACACTCTGGGTAACCCCTGGATGCTTCAGGGCCGGTCCTCACTTACGTTTGAGGATTGGCAATTCCTGAACACACGTTTCCCGGTCCTTACAGACCTAAACTCGAGGCGCCTCATCCAACAACCACATATGTGAAAAGTATATAAATGTCAGGGCTGGTAAGTCACTGACACCACCAAAGCTAGAAAGAAACGTCGTGCTCTCCCTGCAGTCCCTATCCCGTTTTTAACTCTTTCCGAGGTGTGAGGCTCGCGAATTCACGTTATACACAAAGATATGCCACAAATGTCGTGCTTTGATCATCAACCACAAGACTTTGCTTTTCAATAGAAGCCTTGATCAATTGCCACTTAGGCGTGCCACACAGGAAATTCATGCCATGCGACTGATGTCCATCGATATACAACCTCTGAGCTCGTACGTCTCAGAGAAGGGCGTTAAGCAAGAGAATAAATTCTCCGCCGCCAAACAGATGTATATTTAACAGAGATCAATCAACATAGAATAAAATCCAATGTCAGACACACAGTCCATTTACAAGTTCGTTCTTGGTCTGAACGAAACCGGAGGCACTTTCCTCGCATATCCATCGATCTCCAAGTACGTCTGGACGACCACCAATTGATTCCCTCATCTTGGGTGTACAGCCCAATCAAGATCATCAGTAATCACCCAAACGATGTGAAGACTTCCGGTCTTCAACCACCGTCTTCATCTTCGACTTATCGTCGAGTCGGTTATTCAGAATGGGTATAAACCCGGCCTTTCCGAACAACCCGCGTATATTATAAACAAATGTTACACAAACACAACATACGCCTCATTCCAATTCATCAGTCACTAACCGTAAATTAACAAGAGAACAATTCCCTAAATATTAACCCCGAAGGCCGAAACCAACATCAGAACAATACCCAGGAAACCATTCTGCTTAGCTAACCTACAGCTAGTTTCTAAATTTCATATTCTTAGGGAAAGGTTCCCATTAATTTTATCAAAGATAAATTCTTTAAATTTATTCTTTAATCTTCCTTTGGATGTCATTTCAAACCAAATTGTAGTTTTCCAAACTAGTCGAGATTAGCGAACCACACCGAAGTAATTATTTATTTTATTTCCCAATTCCAACCTATTCATCCATGAAGCAAAACTGGTAATACTCCATATCTAATACCACAGTGTTATCGGTAAAATTAATTACCATTTCACGTTCAAATCTAATTAAAGATTTAACTATCGCTTTGGAGCAAAACTGGTGATACTCCATTCTCGCTCGCTTTCCAAATTTGATAATTTTCATTATCAATTCACATTTCAATCTAATTGCAGATTCATTAAAACTCCTTTTACAGGGTTAAAGAACTAGTGTCATTTAAAACACAGTTCACGATAAACCCAAATCACATTCTGTTTATTATCGGGTTAAAGAACTAGTGTTATTTAAAACACCCTTCACGATAAACCCACGAATCAATTCTATTTAAAACCCATTTCAAATCCAATTCATTTATTTAAAAATAAATGGGTTTTAATTTCAGTTCAAAACTAGTTCATTTCGATAAAAATCTATTTTTATCTTTTCAAATATGGAGTTTTTCATCCCAATTTTTCCCAAATCATTTCTTATGATTTTACACAAATTATTACTATTTTTAATAATTTTATCAAGGCCCGTACAGTCGATTTCCAACAACGGCCATCGAACTGCACTTACGACGACCTTTTCTTAAATTGATTTGGACGTATCTCCAAATCCAACCGTTAGATTTCAAATTTCTAATATTCGTTAGAAATCTCTTTTCGATACGAACCCAACGGTTTCGGTTTTAGGAGAATCCGACGGTCGGATCTCCCGTAATGTCCGTTCGAAATCAATGGTCGAAATTCACGAACTGCCGCGGCGCGACGCGTTCTATTCAGGCCATTATATTATATATATTATATTATATATATAATATATATAATATATATATCATCGATTTCTTTTTGAAACGAATTTTATAAATCGTTCTAAATTCGTTTCAAAAACATTTCAACTTCCATTTTTAATTCAAATCAAAATTGAAATTTTCCTTATAAATTCGTTTTAAATTCATTTCAACTTAATTCAAATTTCGATTCAATTTGAATTCTTTTCAAATCGATTTTTATTCTATTTCAATTCGTTTTCAATTCAATTCGAATTCGTTTTATATTCAATCCAATTCGAATTCATTATATATTAAATTCAATTCGAGTTCTTTTTATATTCAATTCAATTCGAGTTCGTTTTACATTCAATTCAATTCGAATTCGTTATATATTCAATTCAATTCGAGTTCGTTTTATATTCAATTTAATTCGAATTCGTTATATATTCAATTCAATTCGAATTTCTTTTATATTCAATTCAATTCGAATTTGTTTTACATTCAATTCAATTCGAGTTCGTTTTATATTCAATTCAATTCGAGTTCGTTTTACATTCAATTCAATTCGAATTCGTTATATATTCAATTCAATTCGAATTCGTTATATATTCAATTCAATTCGAGTTCGTTTTATATTCAATTCAATTCGAGTTCGTTTTATATTCAATTCAATTCGAATTTCTTTTATATTCAATTCAATTCGAGTTTCTTTTATATTCAATTCAATTCGAATTCGTTTTATATTCAATTCAATTCGAGTTTCTTTTATATTCTATTCAATTCGAATTCGTTATATATTCAATTCAATTCGAGTTTCTTTTATATTCTATTCAATTCGAATTCGTTATATATTCAATTCAATTCGAATTCGTTATATATTCAATTCTATTCGAATTTCTTTTATATTCAATTCAGTTATAAAAACGAATATAATCGATATAAATATCGTTCGCGTCAAAATAGCGCATCTCTAATCAACACGGCTTTATATTTTTCAATAAATTCGTTATTCTATTCAACAAATGAATCTATATTTCTTTCAATACATGACTCTATATTTTTGTCAACACACGACTAATCTCATCGAATGAGTATTGTCCATGTGTGACTATTTTGGTTATTTAATATATTTTATAAAAATTATGGTATCTATCGTTTGATTTCAAATCAGACTCCAACCATAAATTAGTAAGAGAACGATTCCCTAAATATTAACCCCGAAGGCCGAAACCAACATCAGATCAATATCCAAGAGACCACTCATCTTATCTATTTTCCAGTTAGTTTCTAATTTTATATATGATAAAGATGTAAATCTTATTGTTAAAATATTTCGTTCAATACATGACTAATCTCAACGGATGAGTACGGTCAACACATGAACCTTTACTTTATAATAATAAAGATGTAAATTTTATTGTTAAAATATTTCGTTCAACACATGACTAATCTTAACGGATGAGTACGGTCAACACATGAACCTTTACTTTATAATATTCTTTGTTTTCTAAATTGGAATGAGGCCCAATCAATTACCATACAAAGTTAATTATATGGATTCCATACAACACATGTATATAATAGCAATGATAAATAATCAACCATCATCCAAAGTGCACTACACTGTTTAAGCATCAAATATAAATATATAATGCTTATAATAGTCTGTCAATCCATCGATCGACATACAACTAATTATTGGGATTAGTGTATGCCGTATTTTATCCCAACACCCGTGTGGGGTTTCAAACAATCAAACACAGATTTTATTTGTGCAGTTGGGCGATGTGTAAAATTTATCGTCCCAATCAATGTCATTCAAATAGGTGTACATAAACAAACCGTCCGGTTTGTAAATGAATATTTATTTATTCACGTTCACGTTAAAAAATATATTTTTAACGACCAAATTATTTTATTCAACCTATGAATATTCTATTCGGTTCATTTATTAAATAAAATGATATCTTTATTTTTCTAACTTATTTTAGAAAATTTCGGCGACATAACGACACGATACTAGAAACGGGATAAGGCCTAGCCTTATCCCCGGTCCAATAATGGCCCACGCCATACACATATCAATCAAATCCATTCCATTTCACCAAACAATCAAATTCAAATCAAATAATCTAACCAACTACACAACCAAACAAACAAGTCCATGGTCTGTGGACGATGGTGTCGGGTGCTACTAAACACCGTCTGCATCCTAGTATATATTTATATAACTAGAAAAGAAAAGTTAAAGTGAGAAGTTCTCACCAATTGCTAATCCAAACGCCGCGACTCTTCTTATGTAGGAAATCTTCATCGTTCTTCTAACGAGATCTGTTTCACGTAGTCGATATTAAAAATCACATTTTTAATTCGCTATACAAATAAAAATCATATTTTTATCTTCACTACTTCACGATAAAAATAAAGTTCATATTTTTATTCTTCTTCACATATAATAAAAATTATATTTTTATCTCTCTACTTGAACAAAAATTATGTTTTTAACCTTTACATATAACAAAAATTATATTTTTAACCTTTACATATAACAAAAACTATATCTTTACTTTATATAAAAATCAATCCTTTATAAAAATATAATCTTTGATCATAACAATCATACATTTCTATCATGGAAAATCCCTTATTGCTAAACTGAGAACAAAATTAATTGTAAATAAATATAAACACTTACAATGTTTTTTTTTTCAGCGAAGGGGGGGAGGGGGGAAGAAAGGGGGTTATGGCGCGAGGGTCTGGGGAGGTGCTCGAACGCGTCAGAGAGGGGCTTTCACGTGGAGGAGGGCGTCGGCGTAGGGTTTGGGGGAGTTGGCTATAAAAGGCGGCGTGGGTTGCGAAGTCGATAGGGAAAGGTAGAGGGATTAGAAAGAAGAGAGGGGGCGGAGGTCAAAATGGGGAGGCGCGGGCGGCGATTCCCCTGGTGGCGGCGCCGTCGACGAAGAGGGAAAGGGGCGCGATCCCCACTGGTGGCGGCGCCGTCGACGAAGAGGGAAGGGGGCGCGATTAGGTTTTACTTTTTTTTTAATTTGTCTTCGTTCAAATGAAACGGGGGGGGGTGTCTGAGAGAGAATAAGGGTTGAGGGATTTAATTATTATTATTTTTATTTATTTTCTCTCTCTTAAGTTGACTTTTCATATGAACTCGAAATCAAACCCGCCGACTGTCGTCCCTAGTGTTTTACCCCCATTCTGAACACAATGGGATATGTATCGCAGGCCAATTCGACCGGTACAATCAGTTTCTGTTGAATTTAAAATATAAATCTTTATATATTCAATTTTAACGCACATTTCAAATTACCGGGGCCACATACTAACTCTAAAAATTCCAAAAATAATAATTTCTAGCTTCGTATTGATGATACGGTCCTAACAAAACTAATTTCACCGAATTCCAAGACCTTTTGAAAAATGGCCATTTGCTAGTCGACCCGAATTTAATTGAAACTGTTAAAACACGTTTAACTCCGCCACGCTCACACATTGATTCGAAAAATTATGAAATTTGGAATCTAGCAATAATTTGACATCACGGATCCAAAAAAAGAGGATTCGTCGAAATCCGAGGTCACTGGCAAAATTCCCATTTTTAAGGGCCTGAATTCCATAGCGACTATTCAGTATTTTCAACTGGACATATCTTTTGATTCCCGCTATGAAATTTTGATTTTTCGGATTCGTTGGAAAGATATTCTCAATTAGATTCAAATATTTTTGGTTTCGCCAAAATCCGGCTTATTTTGAATCCTGTACATTCATTTGAATTTTGAAATCGAATTATCGAACTACCACGCCATTTTCAATTCCTTTTATAATTATAAATAATTATTAATATTCTATTGACGACGTATATAACTATATACGTTCTAATTCTATTCAAAATAAATTTCTTGTTGTTATTATTTAAAATAATCTATTTTAAATATTCAAAATACATTAAAATTGCCAAAATTAAAATTTTAAACTGGCTCGCATTTCCGGGTTGTTACAATCTCCCCCACTTAAAACTTTTCGTCCCCGAAAAGTAACGAAGCCGAAAGTTGTTTAACTAATCAACTCAACCTCCAGTATTTTCTTTACGGCTTAAGTTCTTCAACTTTTCTGTTTATAAGAACTTATCAAAATTTTCAAAAATTTGGCTAACACCCTAAAATTTCGAAAAATTTCGCCATAACCTCCCCTGCACCGGGAGCACCGGGAAAATCCCGAAATTGCCATACAGGCCTTCTGATCTCAAAAAGAAAAAGAAAAAGCCAAGCGGCAAGCCAAGCGGCAAGCCAATCGGCTCATAAAATCATCATCACCCAAACAAAACAGTAAATTATGGTAAACATGTACCTATTTGTCGAGCAAACAAATTTTATTCTCTGCTCTAGCCTCCTTGCTATGACCTGTTCAATGTAAGTACATGTATATGCAAGCAAATGCGACCAATTTTCAATACAGTTTACTATTTGGTTCAATTTAGCTAAATGGTTCAAAATTATTAAACAAATAAACAAACATCAATCAATTAGTGAATTATCGTTTCAAATTCATAATTTTGATACATATACAGAAAATCAAGTTTTTGATGTCAAATAACAACAATAAACCTATCTAGTTTTGGTTCTCACACCAGTCTAATGGAAATATATAAATATCACACTTTCATTACTCGAAGATAAATTCTGACGATGAGTACTCAACCATCAGAATCATCTTCGGGCCACTAGAGTATGATTCTATATCTATCCAGTATATTAAAACTTCGAATACACGTTCATGACGCGTATACGCGAAATCTTTATATATTGGATTGTCCAAATTCAATATAAATAAATATTCAAATACGTATACTTGAATTTAACTTTCAAAACAAAATTGTTTTCCCTTGAAAAATATACTATTCACACCCGTTCTAGGATACTACTGATCCTATCTCTAACGAGTCATTCTAATTGGATATTACTAATCCAATATCTAATAAATTCTTTCAGATGGTTCTAATGTGTCTTGTTCTCGAGCTCTGTAAACCAAAGCTCTGATACCAACTGTAATAGCCCGTAACTTCCCCTGAAAGGAAAGAGCGGATACATTGAGGACAAGACCAATCAGAACGCAGACAGAAGAACATTTCATTGTTATTACAACAATTCCATCAGAATATAAGAATATACAGAGTATAAATGAATAAATTACATTCGATAAATATCAGAGATTACAATAAATTACATAACAGTGGAAAAACAATATAAAACACAACTGAAAGTAATGCACGGATACAGAGCTTTCCGAGCATCGTTCCAGCTGTAAATCAGGATCCTACGAATATAAATCTGCAAAACCAAAACTACTAGCTGCCCGTGCCGAAAATAGGGGCACCCAGAGTTTAGGTTAAAACAATAAACTTCAGGTCAGTCATGTGACTGGTGTGAGAACTAAAACAGTTTTTTAAAACTTTACTTTAAAAGAGAGTAATTCAAGGGACCACGCCGTAAAACGCGGAACAGGTTTCCTCCCAAGAATACCACAGCATATAAATAAACAACGCAATGCTTTTTGGAAAAATGAAGCTATTATAAGACCCAGGTCCCATCACACAATGCAACGCAAGCCGGAGGATAGGGTTTTCCCTTATAATAGCCAAACATGCTTGATACGTTTAAAACAAATCATTTGATACTATAATAAGTGTATAGGGTCAAAACATTTTCAATCATAAATATCAATCCTAGGCGGCATGGGTACCATCTATCATGTTGCCATACTAGGCTCTACAAATAAACCCGAAATATCTCGTATTGGAAATTGGATTTCCGTCATGAGTCGAGGCAAGGGGAAAGCTTCTCTCCGCTTCGAGACACTCTAGCAAATGCCTCGGGACTACACACTCTGGGTAACCCCTGGATGCTTCAGGGCCGGTCCTCTCTTACGTTTGAGGATTGGCAATTCCTGAACACACGTTTCCCGGTCCTTACAGATCTAAAATCGAGGCGCCTCATCCAACAACCACATAGATGAAAAGTATATAAATGTCAGGGCTGGTAAGTCACTGACACCACCAAAGCTAGAAAGAAACGTCGCGCTCTCCCTGCAGTCCTTATCCCGTTTTTAACTCATACCGAGGTGTGAGGCTCGCGAATTCACGTTATACACAAAGCTACGCCACAAAGGCCGTGCTTTGATCATCAACCACAAGACTTTGCTTTTCAACAGAAGCCTTGATCAATTGCCACTTAGGCGTACCACACAGGCAATTCATGCCATGCGACTGATGTCCATCGATATACAACCTCTGAGCTCGTACGTCTCAGAGAAGGGCGTTAAGCAAGAGAATAAATTCTCCGCCGCCAAACAGATGTATATTTAATAGAGATCAATCAACATAGAATAAAATCCAATGTCAGACACACAGTCCATTTACAAGTTCGTTCTGGGTCTGAACGAAACCGGAGGCACTTTCCTCGCATATCCATCGATCTCCAAGTACGTCTGGACGACCACCAACTGATTCCCTCATCTTGGGTGTACAGCCCAATCAAGATCATCAGTAATCACCCAAACGATGTGAAGACTTCCGGTTTTCAACCACCGTCTTCATCGTCGACTTATCGTCGAATCGGTTATTCAGAATGGGTATAAACCCGACCTTTCCGAACAACCTGCGTATATTATAAACAAATGTTACACAAACACAACATACGCCTCATTCCAATTCATCAGTCACTAACCGTAAATTAACAAGAGAACAATTCCCTAAATATTAACCCCGAAGGCCGAAACCAACATCAGATCAATACCCAAGAAACCATTCTTCTTAGCTAACCTACAGCTAGTTTCTGAATTTCATATTCCTAGGGCAAGGTTCCCATTAATTTTATCAAAGATAAATTCTTTAAATTTATTCTTTAATCTTCCTTTGGATGTCATTTCAAACCAAATTATGGTTTTCCAAACTAGTCGAGATTAGCGAACCACACCGAAGTAATTATTTATTTTATTTCCCAATCCTAACCTATTCATCCCATGAAGCAAAACTGGTAATACTCCATATCTAATACCACAGTGTTATCGGTAAAATTAATTACCATTTCACGTTCAAATCTAATTAAAGATTTAACTATCGCTTTGGATCAGAACTGGTGATACTCCATTCTCGCTCACTTTCCAAATTTGATAATTTTCATTATCAATTCACATTTCAATCTAATTGCAATTTCATTAAAACTCCTGTTACTGGGTTAAAGAACTAGTGTCATTTAAAACACAGTTCATGATAAACCCAAATCACATTCTATTTATTATCGGGTTAAAGAACTAGTGTTATTTAAAACACCCTTCACGATAAACCCACGAATCAATTCTATTTAAAACCCATTTCAAATCCAATTTATTTATTTAAAAATAAATGGGTTTTAATTTCAGTTCAAAACTAGATCATTTCAATAAAAATCTATTTTTATCTTTTCAAATATGGAGTTTTTCATCCCAATTTTTCCCAAATCATTTCTTATGATTTCACACAAATTATTACTATTTTTAATAATTTTATCAGGGCCCGTACAGTCGACTTCCAACAACGGCCATCGAATTGCACTTACGGCGACCTTTTCTGAAATTGATTTGGACGTATCTCCAAATCTAACCGTTAGATTTCAAATTTCTAATATTTGTTAGAAAGCTCTTTTCGATACGAACCCAACAGTTCCGGTTTTAGGAGAATCCGACGGTCGGATCTCCGGTAATGTCCGTTCGAAATCAATGGCCAAAATTCACGAACTGCCGCGGCGCGGCGCGTTCTATTCAGGCCATTATATTATATATATAATATATATTTCGTCGATTTCTATTTAAAACGAATTTTATAAATCGTTCTAAATTCGTTTCGAAAACATTTCAACTTCCATTTCCAATTTAAATCAAAATTGAAATTTTCCTTATAAATTCGATTTAAATTCATTTCAATTTAATTCAAATTTCGATTCAATTTGAATTCTTTTCAAATCAATTTTTATTCTATTTCAATTCGTTTTCAATTCAATTCGAATTCGTTTTATATTCAATCCAATTCGAATTCGTTATATATTCAATTCAATTCGAGTTCGTTGTATATTCAATTCAATTCGAGTTCGTTTTACATTCAATTCAATTCGAATTCGTTATATATTCAATTCAATTCGTGTTCATTTTATATTCAATTCAATTCGAATTCGTTATATATTCAATTCAATTCGAATTTCTTTTATATTCAATTCAATTCGACTTCGTTTTACATTCAATTCAATTCGAGTTCGTTTTATATTCAATTCAATTCGAGTTCGTTTTACATTCAATTCAATTCGAGTTCGTTATATATTCAATTTAATTCGAATTCGTTATATATTCAATTCAATTCGAGTTCGTTTTATATTCAATTCAATTCGAGTTCGTATTATATTCAATTCAATTCGAATTTCTTTTATATTCAATTCAATTCAAATTTCTTTTATATTCAATTCAATTCGAATTCGTTTTACATTCAATTCAATTCGAGTTTCTTTTATATTCTATTCAATTCGAATTCGTTATATATTCAATTCAATTCGAGTTTCTTTTATATTCTATTCAATTCGAATTCGTTATATATTCAATTCATTTCGAATTCGTTATATATTCAATTCTATTCGAATTTCTTTTATATTCAATTCAATTATAAAAACGAACATAATCGATATAAATATCGTTCGCGTCAAAATAGCGCATCTCTAATCAACACGGCTTTATATTTTTCAATAACTTCGTTATTCTATTCAACAAATGAATCTATATTTCTTTCAATACATGACTCTATATTTTTGTCAACACACGACTAATCTCAACGAATGAGTATTGTCCACGTGTGACTATTTTTGTTATTTAATATATTTTATAAAAATTATGGTATCTATCGTTTGATTTCAAATCAGACTCCAACCGTAAATTAGTAAGAGAACGATTCCCTAAATATTAACCCCAAAGGCCGAAACCAACATCAGATCAATATCCAGGAGACCACTCATCTTATCTATTTTCCAGTTAGTTTCTAATTTTATATATGATAAAGATGAAAATCTTATTGTTAAAATATTTCGTTCAACACATGACTAATCTCAACGGATGAGTACGGTCAACACATGAACCTTTACTTTATAATAATAAAGATGTAAATTTTATTGTTAAAATATTTCGTTCAACACATGACTAATCTCAACGGATGAGTACAGTCAACACATGAACCTTTACTTTATAATATTCTTTGTTTTCTAAATTGGAATGAGGCCCAATCAATTACCATACAAAGTTAATTATATGGATTCCATACAACACATGTATATAATAGCAACGATAAATAATCAACCATCATCCAAAGTGCACTACACTGTATAAGCATCAAATATAAATATATAACGCTTATAACAGTCTGTCAATCCATCGATCGACATACAACTAATTATTGGGATTAGTGTATGCCGTATTTTATCCCAATACCCGTGTGGGGTTTCAAACAATCAAACACAGATTTTATTTGTGCAGTTGGGCGATGTGTAAAATTTATCGTCCCAATCAATGTCATTCAAATAGGTGTACATAAACAAACCGTCCGGTTTGTAAATGAATATTTATTTATTCACGTTCACGTTAAAAATTATATTTTTAACGACCAAATTATTTTATTCAACTTATGAATATTCTATTCGGTTCATTTATTAAATAAAATGATATCTTTATTTTTCTAACTTATTTTAGAAAATTTCGGCGGCATAACGGCACGATACTAGAAACGGGACAAGGCCTAGCCTTATCCCTGGTCCAATAATGGCCCACGCAATACACATATCAATCAAATCCATTCCATTTCACCAAACAATCAAATTCAAATCAAATAATCTAACCAACTACATAACCAAACAAACAAGTCCATAGTCTGTGGACGATGGTGTCGGGTGCTACTAAACACCGTCTGCATCCTAGTATATATTTATATAACTAGAAAAGAAAAGTTAAAGTGAGAAGTTCTCACCAATTGCTAATCCAAACGCCGCGACTCTTCTTATGTAGGAAATCTTCATCGTTCTTCTAACGAGATCTGTTTCACGTAGTCGATATTAAAAATCACATTTTTAATTTGCTATACAAATAAAAATCATATTTTTATCTTCACTACTTCACGATAAAAATAAAGTTCATATTTTTATTCTACTTCACATATAATAAAAATTATATTTTTATCTCTCTACTTGAACAAAAATTATGTTTTTAACCTTTACATATAACAAAAATTATATTTTAACCTTTACATATAACAAAAACTATATTTTTACTTTATATAAAAATCTATCCTTTATAAAAATATAATCATTGATCATAAAAATCATACATTTCTATCATGGAAAATCCCTCATTGCTAAACTGAGAACAAAATTAATTGTAAATAAATATAAACACTTACAGTGTTTTTTTTCCAGCGAAGGGGGGGTGGGAAGAAAGGAGTTTTGGCGCGAGGGTCTGGGGAGGTGCTCGACCGCGTTAGAGAGAGGCTTTCACGTGGAGGATGGCGTCAGCGTAGGGTTTTGGGGAGTTGGCTGTAAAAGGGGGGCGCGGGTTGCGAAGTCGGTAGGGAAAGGTAGAGGGAGGAGAAAGAAGAGAGGGGGTGGAGTTCAAAATGGGGAGGCGCGGGCGGCGTTCCCCCTGGTGGCGGCGCCGTCGACGAAGAGGGAAGGGGGCGCGATTAGGTTTTACAATTTATTTTTTAATTTATCTTCGTTCAAATGAAACGGGGGGGGGGGGGATCTAAGAGAGAATAAGGGTTGAGGGATTTAATTATTATTATTTTTATTTATTTTCTCTCTCCTAAGCTGACTTTTCATATGAACTTGAAATCAAACCCGCCGACTATTGTCTCTTGCGTTTTACACCCATTCTGAACACAATGGGATATGTATCGCAGGCCAATTCGACCGTTACAATCAGTTTCTGCTGAATTTAAAATATAAATCTTTATATATTCAATTTTAACGCACATTTCAAATTACCGGGGCCACATACTAACTCTAAAAATTCCAGAAAAATAATTTCTAGCTTCGTATTGACGATACGGTCCTAAGAAAACTAATTTTGCCAAATTCCGAGACCGTTTGAAAAATGGCCATTTTCTAGTCGACCCGAATTTAATTGAAACTGTTAAAACACGTTTAACTCCGCCACGCTCACACATTGATTCGAAAAAGTATGAAATTTGGAATCTAGCAATAATTTGACATCACGGATGCAACAAAAGTGGTTTCGTCGAAATCCGAGATCATTTGCAAAATTCCCATTTTTAAGGGCCTGAATTCCATAGCGACTATTCAGGATTTTCAACTGGACATATCTTTTGATTCCCGCTATGAAATTTTGATATTTCGGATTCGTTGGAAAGATATTCTTAATTAGATTCAAATATTTTTGGTTTCGCCAAAATCCGGCTTATTTTGAATGTTGTACATTCATTTGAATTTTGAAATCGAATTATCGAACTACTACGCCATTTTCAATTCCTTTTATAATTATAAATAATTATTTATATTCTATCGACGACGTATATAACTATATACGTTCTAATTCTATTCAAAATAAATTTCTCATCGTTATTATTTAAAATAATCTATTTTAAATATTCAAATCACATTAAAATTGCCAAAATAAAATTTTTAAACTGGCTCGCATTTCCGGGTTGTTACAATACTTATATATATATATATACACGCCCCTCGTCCACAAACCGTGGACGATATTTATTGGTTGTGATTGGTGTGAAAATTGATTGATAGCGAATGGTTGATTAGAATTGTTTGTGGTTGAAATTGATTGATTGTGGTTGAAAAATACCCGTTTGTGGTTGAGAATTATTTGGTTGAAACCACATAGGATTAGTTTGTGGAAAAGAAAAAATATACATGCCGCCTGCGTGCGAACTAGATGCATGAAATCCCCATTGTCAAAAGCTACGAGGCTTTAAGGTAGATCGAGGAGTCGTACTACGGATGGCCCCGGTTTTAACTACCCTTCCATTATGCTGCCGAATTTTGAATAATATTCATGTGTTAGAATTATTTTCATGTGTTGAAACTATATTCGTGTGTTGAATAGAAATTCATGTGTTGAACGACATTCATGTTTTGAAATAAATTGTTTTATAATAAAAATCATATTTTTATCATCTATATGAACTATATAAAATAGTCATGTTTTGAAATAAATTGTTTTATAATAAAAATCATATTTTTATCATCTATATGAACTATATAAAATAGTCGTGTTTTGAAATAAATTGTTTTATTATAAAATTCATATTTTTATCATCTATATGAACTATATAAAATAGTTGTGTTTTGAAATAAATTGTTTTGCAATAAAAATCACATTTTTACTATTTATATAAACTATAGAAAATATTCATGTGTTGAATATTGAAATGAAATTCATATGTTAAATGTTGATACGAAATTCATGTGTTGAATAGAAATTCTTGTGTGGAAATAAAATAAACAAAATTCATGTGTTGAAATAAATGTCTGTTAGATAAAAATATCATTTTTGTCAAATGTATGAAAAGAATATCGTTTTGAAATCGAAGGATAGATTATATTTATTTTTATATATATATATAAATATAATTAAAATAAATCGAATAACGAAGCTGCAGTTAATGTTTTGAAAAGGTGAGTTCAAACGATTAGTGCTGGAGATCCGACCATCGGATTTTCCCGAAACCGAAACCGTTGGGTTCGCTTTGGAAATATCTTTCCAACGACACCAACTTTGTAAAGATCCAACGGTTGGATTGTCTGGAATGTTTAATTCAAATCTGAAGAAAAACAGCGCCAGGATCGATTATATTTATATATAAATATATAAATATAATTAAATTAAATCGAATAACGACGCTGCAGTTCGTATTTTGAAATCGAAACTTCAATCGAGTGTACCGGGAGATCCGACCGTCGGATTTTCCCAAAACTGGAACCGTTGGATTCGTTTTGAAAAGGTCTTTCTAATGATATAAAAAATTTGAAGATCCAACGGCTAGATTTTCAGATATGTGTAAATCAAATCTGAAGAAAAACAGCGCCACAGCCGCGTTATGGCCTGAAGCGTCGTTTGAATGAAATGACTATTTTAAAAAAAATAAAAATAGCGATAAATCGTTATAAAATATTATAAACGATATGGAATGGAAATAAACCAAATTTACCTGGTTTATTGAATATTTGATGGTTGAATGTGAAATTTAGAAACTAACTGAAGGTTAGCTAAGCCGAATGGTTTCCTGGGTTTTGATCTGATGTTGGTTTCGGCCTTCGGGGTTAATATTTGGAAAATCGTTCTCTTACTAATTTACGGTTAGTGACTAATGAATTGGAATAAGGCGTATGTTGTGTTTGTTTAGCACTTGTTAATTATATACGCGAGTTACTCAGAAAGACCGGGTTTATCCCATTTTGAATAACTGAATCGACGATAAGAAGTCGATGATGAAGACGGTGGTTGAAGACCGGAGATCTTCACCTCGGTTGGATGATAACTGATGTCCTGATTGGGAGGCATCCAGAAATATGGATAATGAGTTGTGATCGTCTAGACGTACGTGGAGATCGATGGGTACGCGAGGTATATAGTGCCTCCGGTTTCGTTCAGACCCAGAATGGACTTGTAAATGGACTGCGTGTCTGACATTGGAATTCATTCTGTGTGATTGATAGCCATCAGTTTCATGGTGTGAATTGCCTGTGTGGCATGCTAAGATGCAGCGATCAAGGCTTCTGTTGAAAAGCAAAGTCTTGTGGTTGATGATCAAAGCACCGCCTGTATGGCGTAGCTTTGTGTATAACGTGAATTCGCGAGCCTCACACCCCGGTATGAACCAAAAACGGGAGAGGACCTCAGGGAGGGCATGCGTTTCCTTCTAGCTAGAGGTGGTGTCAGTGCTTAAACTGGCTGACATATATATTATTTTCACCTGTGTGGTTGTTGTTGTTGCGAGGCGCCTCGGATATATCGGTGACTAAGTGAAGCCGATGGAGTCATTCGTTGGCTCATTGACGCCCCAAAGGGTGGGGAAACGCAGTGTTCAGGCATTTTAATCCACATCGGTGGACCGACCCTGACGATCCAAGGGCCCACCTGAGTCTGGGTCCTGAGACACGGGCTAGAGCATCTGGAAGTGGTAAGGACTATCTTTTGCCTTGGTTCGTGACGGAAATCCAATTTCCAAATACGTGACTGTGCGGTTTTGATTGTATACCTATATATGGCGACATGATATATGGTACCCATGCCGTCTATGATTGATAGTTATTATTGAAATTGTTTTTGAAACTTATAAACACTAGTAATAATATCAAATTCTTTTGTTTTATTCATATCAAGCATATTTTGGTCATTATAAGGTAAAACTCTATCCTCCGGTTTGCGTTGCATTGTGTGATGGGAACTGAGTCTTATAATGGCTTCATTTTTATAAAAAGCATTGCGATGTTTAAATGAATTACTTTTTTTAAAGCACTGGCTATCCAATGTAGTAAACCCGTTCCGCGAAAGTGGCGTGGTCCTGTGATTAGCCATATTATAAAATGTGTTAAGTAGATTTCTCATTCCAGTCCCGTGACTGACTCGTAGTTTGTTTCACTTGTAAACTTGGGTGCCCCTTTTTCTACACGGGCAGCCTTGTGTTCAGGTTTTAGCAGGCTCCCTCTGGATAGATGGAGCTGAAGATGGATTCTATCATTTATCTCTTTTTTATGCTGTTCAGCTCCTATTGTACATATTATGTTTGTTTTCCGCTGTAGACATCCATGTATAGCTGAACTGTATTTGTACTAAGTATGATCCTGTATACTGTGTGACTCTGACGTTGTTGTTTATCCAGTGTATTATTTGTACATTATCTGGTGTATTTATTTAATTCTGTTCTACTATTATCTGTTTATGTGTTATATTCCAAAGATTACCCTTGACACCATCGTACGGGGTTTTGGGGTCGTCACAATACCACTTACTGCGCTTGTATAAAGGATCCATTCCTCTTATAATCAAATGCTCAACAACAATGTTATCATATTGATGAGTGAGATTTCGACAATCTACGCAAGGACACATATTTTTTTCCATATTTCCTATATTTCTTTTTGCAGCATGCACAAAATTCCATGCTCCTTCCTCGTACTCCCTACTAGTTCTAGAGTAAAAATATAATACAAAGTTATATATATATAATCAAATCTTGCTTTTGATTTTCAACTTAAATTTTAAGCCAATTATTGTATTCTTAACTATTTAAATGCACCCAATCATTTTCCATTGCCATAATAATATTCCAACAAGAAAATTTCTAAAAAAAACAAAAGTATAATTTGTTAGCACTTAAAGCAAGCAACCATACCTTAATATAATTTGTAAAGTGTTGTGACCACACCAGTAGCTTGCAACGATGTGCTCATAGCAGTAGTTTGCAACACAGCCAACTAGATAATAAGAAAAGAGAATGTTGTTTTATTTCAACCAAGAAGAAAAGGAGATGAGATGAAGTGGACTTTCAAAGGAATTGCATAATTAAAAAATGTGAAACCAAAAGACAATTACAACGAATATCGACTTGTAAAACAACGAATTTGCAAAGGGATAACTATTCTAAAGAATGTAACGACCCGCCTTTTTGCCAAGTTCTCGCCGGTAATTTAACCGACTCAAACCGTTGATGGATTGTTATGGGTACTTACATATTTGCACAAAAATAACATAACTTTTTATTTCATTTCATTGATTACATTAGAGATTACAAGGAATATCATAGTACCATATATGCTCAGCCGAAATCCAATGCTCTCAGCGGAAGAAGGAAAACATCAAAATAAGACTCCAGTTTCAAATCCGAATCCAAATCTAAAATTTAAACTTGTAAACTAAACTTTTAGCTGCCGGTGCAAAATTATGGGCACCCAGAGTTTAGGTGTGGAAACAATAAACTCTAGGTCAGTTGTGGGACTGGTGTGAGAATTCGAAAACAGTTCTAAATTAGGATTCATTTTAAAGTTGGGAAATTCATCGGACCACGCCGCTAACGCGGAACGGGTTTACTCCATGTAAATACCCGTGCATATAAATTCTAAATGACTTTTAGAAAATGAAGCTATCATAAGCTCGTCCCATATCACACAATGCAAGTGCACACCAGATAGGCGAGTTTTATCTTATGATAACCAAAAATGCTTTACTACGTGAAAATTCTCTTATAATATTATCTCTAGTACATAATGTCGAAAAGTCATTTCGCAAATAAATATAGAATCATAGCCCCATAACCCCAATTGGTTATATTACTACATAGGTATACAACCAAAATCGCATGGCTCGTATTGGAGATTTGAGTTTCCAATGTGATGGTTCCTGACACGAAAGATCAATCGAGGACATGAAGCTAAGTATCTCCTGATTAACATCCAGACAACGGACACCGAATACACAGCGCAAAAGTATATATCCCGGATAACATCCAGACATCGGACTCCGTATATACTTTATTCCCTCAGGTCTCGAAGTAGAACTACCGCCGAAGCTTTTGATTTCAACAGATATTATTTATATTATACAACATAACCGCTAGTTTACCATCAAATCCGGTGTGTGAAGTTTGTCGATGTCATGATATACACAAAGCTTCGCTTCAATAAGTCGTGCTTTGATCATCACTAGCTCGTTTCATAACTCGAGTATACCACATTGACAATTCACGACAAATCACTGATTTTGACCAATGCATACCCTCTAAGTTCATATGACTTAGAGACGAGGATAATAATTTGCCACAAATCCGATATAAATTAAAGGAAATCAGTGCTATGCGGTCAGTTTCAATGTCAGTCACACAATCCATACAAGTCCGTTCTGGGTCTGAATGGAACAACAACCCAAAAATATTCAAATATATTCAGGTCTCATGCAACTTATAACCTCGTATCGGGTGTACGGCCCGATTCGAGACATCAGCAATCAATCAGAACAATTCGAATATACTCGGTCTTCACTTATCGATATCCAAGCCTTTAGTTTCTTTATAACGTCATGTTATTACTTGGAACGATTTTCGGATCCATATCCGATACCGGACTTTCCAAGTAATAAGCATATTTTAAAAATAATATCTACGGACCACACGAGTTTCTCAATTCAACTCTCCTTTCCAATGTTGTTACTTTACTTCGAATTAAGGTTGGATTTGTTCAATTTTCGAAAACCCTGTTATCGTCTTACCCTTTTCTCGAAATTCGATATTCATTTTTCCAAACCTTATATTTGGAAACAAACTTCATTTATTCGTTGACATATCGAACTACCAAATCTTTATTTGGCTATAAATTTTCATTCATGACGATTCGAATAATTAAAAATTTCAACTATAAGTTTATATAGAATTTAATCGACTTATATTTGATATTGATTCACAACTCTGGCAAACACTATCAGAATCTGGATATGGATATGTTTATTATTTCTGATCGTATTCGTCTGCTTCTGTAGATCCATATCGAATACCAGATGACAAATCCTGTCCAAAACTCATTCCTTTTCAATTCAAATCTTATTTCAATTCCATATCATATATTTAAATTCTTTTTAAACAAATCCTTTTCCATAATGATTCATGTTTGAAAATTTTTAATTCAAATCATTTCAAAGAAATGGAATAATAACGTTAAAAGCGTTACAGAAAGCGTTGTGAAATGGTTATTTAACCAAATAGATCCAAAATCATTCCAAATTCACAATTTAAAACTCAAATCACTTTTTAAATAATAAAATATAATTTATCATATTTTTCTGGATTTTAAATTATCTTTGTAAATCTATTTTATTTGGTTTTCTATCACGGTTGACGAACTGCACGTATAGCGACTTTTTCAAATTTTAATTTGAACATAATTCGAAAACCATACGATGGAATTTGGAAACTCCTCTTCTATACAAAACCTATTATCAATAGAAATCCATCGTTTTTTCATTTCACGTCAGTTCGATTCAAAATGTTCAAGTTATAATCATTTGAAATTTAAAATCGATATTATCGAACTGTCGCTTCGCGGTCGCGTTCAGTTCACCCTATATAGGATTTTAAATAAAATCGTCCAATTCATTTTTCCAAAATAAATCATATTAGAATAAAATCGTATTGCAAATTCTCTTTTCTCGAAAGAATTAATACTTTTATATTCCAACTTTAATCCAAAATGATTTCAAATTTTAAATTTTCATTTCAAATTAAATTGAATAAAAACTATATTTAATTTAAAACTCGTTCAATAAGTTATTCGCATACAATCCATCATTCCAATTTCCAATTACATTAAATTGAATATTTGATGACAATATTTTTCTAAACTTGTTCAATTATATCCCAAAAGAATTATTCCAAAGATCATCAATTAATTTCCAACTTTCATTTCAAACAAACTTATAATAATAAATATTAAAACTCGGTTAAATCATTAAAATCTTCTGCATAAACTAAGGTTAAATATATTATTTTCCGATCTAAATTTTAAACTCAGCTCAACATTTAAATAACTATTTAGCGTTCGGAATATGTTTTCAAAACAATTTCTGCTCATACAAACGTTGTTTACTCAATTCAATTTCTGAACGGTTTTAAAATTTAATTTAAAACTATATTCTCAATTTTGTTTTCATAATTGATTTTTCTTTTAAAAAGAAGGAGAATTTAAACTGATTATCCATATAATCACACAACTACAGTGTGTGTGATTTCATACAACCAGAATTTACCAAATAAACAAACATGAATCCAACCATCACAATCACAACAATTAAACTAACCAATTAACTGTGCGCAAAGCATTATGATGAATAACACTTAGTGTATGGTGCACACTAACGGTATAAACATCCATCAAAATTCGATAGCAAACAATCCTCGCAAGCTATGATCATTAGCGAATTATTAACCATTATTAACAATTAACTGCTATAACTAATTTAAAATATATTTTAAATTAAAATTCTCACTCAAAGCTCCCAAAATCCTCATTGTTATCGATCCATGTCAACTGCAAATAACACCCCAAGTATCATGTATGCTCTTTACCGTCGTCGTGTACTGCTTCTTCGCTACTAGCGTATATATGAAATATATACTTACTCGACCAATTCTTTTTCATCTCGATGCAAGGGTTCTTTTCAACACAAAGTCTGTCGACTGTTTTCAGGAACTGCGGATTCCTTTATATATATATATTTCTATGAAACGAGGCACGTCCTGTTTTCGTGGAGGTGTGGCAGCAAGGGTCTTAAAGGCCAAACTGCGAAAGGAGGGGAGTATGGTGGTCACTGTCAACTGCAGAGGGGCCGAACAAGAGGCCTTCCTGGAGGTGCGGCCTTGGAATAGGGTGGAGCAAGAACGGTACCATCTGGTTTTGAGGAGGTACAGTAGACTTGTGAGGACGGTGCACGATTGGATGGTGTTGTCGGAGTTGGTGCCGCGGGTGATGGTGGCTTATTAAGGAGGGGACTGGCAATGCAGAAGTTGACGGAAAAGAGTTGATGAGTGGCGAACGGATGCAATGCAGCTGAGTGGAGAGGGTATGGCTGCGGCTGTTATAAAATGAGGAGGTGGCGCAAGTTCAAATGGAAGAGGAGAGAGAGAAGTGGAGTGGAAAAGGGAGGCTGGCGGGAAGAAAAGGACTTGAGCCTTTGGGAGAGAGGAAGGTGCGGAAGGGAAAAGTGGTCTATTTGTGGACATTGGTGAAGAGCCTAGCGATTGAGGATGCATAGGGAGAGACTGACTAGCTTAATTGTAGAAGAAGAGGGGAGGAAAGGGGATGCAGAGTTTTCTGGTGGAAAGAGGAACAATGTGCAACTGCAAAATTAGGGGAAGAAAATGAATAATGAATTTGGGTGCGGTAGGGAAGGTCAACACGTGTAGAAAGAATGCACAAATGTCATGCACGTTCCTTCTTTGGTGAACACGTTATTTTGTTATTATTTCCTTTGAAATTTGAATTCTTATGCATAAGGCCCCGAGAAGAAGACACAAGAGTCAGGTGCAGCAACAAGCTCAAGTTTTGAAACAAACGTTCGTTTGGACTGCTAAACAAATGTGTCAAGTATACCTTCGAACACTTTCAATTTGAAAGTTCATTTTATTTTATCACACTTATACACTATGTTCACACAATTTGGATAACATGAATGCTAATTAACATATACGCAAAATAACCAGTGTAAGCATCAGTTGTAATCAAAACAAGTATTTAAAACAGTTGAAGAAAAAACCTACTATTGTTATTATTTATTTTTATTATTATTATATTTATTCATTTATTTCTAAAACCAAATTCAAAACCAAATAAATTTATTTAAATGTAATTAAAATTCTCTAATTAAATCAGAAAACAAATTTATAGTTTCTATATCAACATATTCAATTTCTTATCAATATTAAAAATTTATTTACTTATATCTTATTCTATTAAATAACATTTAAATGAATTGTATCTTACAAGTCTGATATATTATCAAAATTAAATAATATCATTACACATAAAATCTCGTAAACCAAACATATCCCTAAAATTCAAAATAATAGTTATTCAAACCAATATTTAAAAGATTATTAATTCAATACTTGTATTTAAATATTGTAAATTTCATCTCAAAATTAGAAAACCCAAATTTTATTTTTCGAAACTCATAAACTCGGTAAAAATCCTGGGTTGTTATATTCACTCCCCTTTAAGGCTTTTCGCCTATGAAAAGGGAGTGGTTAGTTTTAAACCCCTATAAACATTTTGAATCCAATTCCCTATACAGTTTTCATATCGAATCTTACTTTCTCCGGGATTTTCAAAAATGAACTATTTTGAAAATTTTCAAATATTTTACGATAAACGACATAAAATTTATGTCCCAAGTCGAGAAGTTTCTCCCAATGATAAGGCAACTAGGCATGACCTACGCACGTATCGATATCGAATAATGATGTCTCTCTGGACCCCATAGTAGACCATCATCAATGGCTTATATCCACTTCATTCCTTTCTTTAGTCACGGGTTACTCGAATCTTAGTACAAATCATTTCATTTTACATCCTGAAGTTAAAATATTTACAAATTCTTTCAAATCATATTATTTTCGCTTTAAACATTTCAAAATATATGGATTCCTAGTCGTCGAAATTTCTATGTTTATAACCCAATTTGTAAACTATTTTCCATATCCAAGTAACTTCGATAACTCCTTTTGATAATTTGAAATCAAATTCGATTAATTTGCAAACAATTTAACTTAAATCAAGTATTGTACGAATTCAAGTTTGCAAATATTTGAACCATGTGTTTTATGAAACATTTCAATATATAAGCCATTTCAGATTTTCAAATCATGTCGAATTTCCATAAATTGTCAGTCATTTTCGAAATATTCTCGAAATAAAATTTCCAACAATTTCACACAAGATTAAATTTTCCAAGGGATTCGTAAAGTCGTATAGCTTTTCTTTTCAATTTTTCCTTCCAAAACCCATTACACAAATAATATAGAAATTTTTCCGAAATATCAATTCTAAAATATCGGGAATCGATTTCAAAATTTTGGAAACCAAATCCTTACAAGAATCTTTCTATTCAAAAATCCAACTTGTCTATCAATTAATTGACGCAAGACAAAGGGTTGGAGAACAAGGTTTGACGGTTTCGAATTCGAGCACGACCAACGAACGGATAAGAAAAGATGACTACAGGTTAAGGAAACAAAACAAATCAACAAGCGGAATGGAAAAATTATATTTTAAAGCATTCATTCAAGTTCAATTTTTTTCCAATTTTTTTCCAGATTTTTCTTAATTCATTTATGATTTTCGTCTATATTCTACAACAATGAATACACCACTTTATCTGAATTCTGCTTATCTACTCAAGTTCGCATTTGCTTATCAAAACATTTTATTTGAATTTATCTAAGCAAATCACTTATCTAGACGGTTTCAAATGTTTATCGGCCTTTAAATCAGAACCATACAGTCATCCCATTTTCGAAACTTGAAAATAAATTTATGATGATGTTGCAATTATTATTAGAAGTATCCTCAAGCGACCAAAATGTGATTCTATATCTATCTAGTATATATTGGACTTCGTATATACATTAGCTAGGCTTATATTAGAAATCTGTACATACTCGACAGCCCAATCTCGACATCCATAGAATATTCAAAGCTCTTATTATAAATTATAATTTCAAATAAACAAACCTTTCAAAACGATTTATTAAATTTCAAAATAATTATATAGAATTCAAAATACACTCCCTCAAACATAATACTCAAAATCTCATTCTAGAGCATTCCTAACACTATCTCTAATGAGATATTATAACTCGGATGAGTCCTACCTTTTGTTAAAATATGTCATACCCCATAGCTTTGCTTAAACCAAAGCTTTGATACCAACTGTAACGACCTGCCTTTTTGCCAGTTCTCGCCGGTAATTAAACCGACTCAAACCGTTTACAAAGACGAATTGTTATGGGTACTTACATATTTGGACAAAAATAGCAGAACTTTTTATTTCATTTCATTGATTACATCAGAGATTATAAGGAATATCAGAGTACCATATATGCTCAGCCGAAATCAAATGCTCTCAGCGGAAGAAGAAAAACATCAAAACAAGACTCCAGCTTCAAATCTGAATCCAACTCTAAAATCTAAACCTGTAAACTAAACTTCTACCTGCCCATGAAAAATTATGGGCACCTAGAGTTTAGGTGTGGAAACAATAAACTCTAGGTCAGTCGTGGGACTAGTGTGAGAATTCGAAAACAGTTCTAATTTAGGATTCATTTTAAAGTTTGGAAATTCATCGGACCATGCTGCTAACGCGGAACGGGTTTACTCCATGTGAACACCCGTGCATAGAAATTCGTAATGATTTTTAGAAAATGAAGCTATCATAAGCTCATTCCATATCACACAATGCAAGAGCACACCAGATGGGCGAGTTTTTTCTTATGATAACCAAAAATGCTTTACTACGTGAAAATCTTCTTATAATATTATCACCAGTACATAGTGTCGAAAAGTCATTTCACAAATAAATATAGAATCATAGCCCCATAACCCCAATTGGTTATATTGCTAAATAGGTATACAACCAAAATCGCATGGCTCGTATTGGAGATTTGAGTTTCCAATGTGATGGTTCCTAACAGGAAAGATCAATCGAGGACACGAATCTAAGTTTCTCTTGGTTAACATCCAAACAACGGACACCGAATACATAGCACAAAAGTATATATTCCAGATAACAACCAGACATCGGACTCCGTATATACTTTACTCCCTCAGGTCTCGAAGTAGTACTACCGCCGAAGCTTTCGATTTCAATAAATATTATTTATATTATACAATCTAACTGCCAGTTTACCATCAAATCCGGTGTGTGAGGTTTGTCGATGTCATGAATACACAAAGTTTCGCTTAAATAAGCCGTGCTTTGATCATCACTAGCTCGTTTCATAACTCGAGTATGCCACATTGACAATTCACGACATATCACTGATTTTGACCAATGCATACCCTCTAAGTTCATATGACTTAGAGACGAGAATAATAATTTTCCACAAATCCGATATATATTAACGGAAATTGGTGTTATGCGGTCAATTTCAATGTCAGACACACAATCCATACAAGTCCGTTCTGGGTCTAAACAGAATAACAACCCAAAAATATATTCAGGTCTCATGCCACTTATAACCTCATATCGGGTGTACGGCCCGATCCGAGACATCAGCAATTAATCGGAACAATTCGAATATACTCGATCTTCACTTATCGATATCCAAGCCTTTAGTTTCTTTATAACGTTGTATTTTTACTTGGAATGGTTTTCAGATCCATATCCGATACCGAACTTTCCAAATAATAAACGTATTTTAAAAATAATAGCTATGGACCACACAAGTTTCCCCATTCAAATCTCCTTTCCTGTGTTGTTACTTTACTTCGAATTAAGGTTGGATTTGTTCAATTTTCAAAAACCCCGTTATCGTCTTACCCTTTTCTCGAAATTTGATATTCATTTTTCCAAACCTTATGTTTGGAAACAAACTTCATTTATTCGTTGATATTTCGAACTACCAAATCTTTATTTGGCTATAAATTTGCATTCAAGACGATTCAAATAATTTATAATTTCAAATATAAGTTTATATATAATTTAATCGACTTATATTTGATATTGATTCACAACTCAGGCAAACACTGTCAGAATCTGGATATGGATATGTTTTAATATTTCTAATCGTATTCGTCTGCTCCTGTGAATCCATATTGAATACCAAACGACAAATCCTATCCAAAACTCATTCTTTTTAAATTCAAATCTTATTTCAGTTCCATATTGTATATCTAAATTCTTTTTAAACAAATCCTTTTCCATAATGATTCATGTTTGAAATCTTTAAATTCAAATCATTTCATAGAAATGGTATAATAACATTAAAAGCGTTACGGAAAGCGTTACCGGAAGCGTTGTGAAAAGGTTATTTAACCAAATAGAACCAAAATCATTCCAAATTCACAATTTACAACTCAAATCACTTTTTAAATAATAAAATATAATTTATCATATTTTTCTGGATTCTTAATTATTTTTATAAGTCTACTTTATTCGATTTTCTATCACGGTTGATAAACTGCACGTACAACGACTTTTTCAAATTTTTATATGAGCATAACTCGAAAACCACATGACAAAATTTGGAGATTCCTCTTCTACACAAACCCTATTATCAATAGAAATCCATCGTTTTTTCGTTTCATGTCAGTTCGATTCAAAATGTTCTAGTTATAATCATTTGAAATTTAAATTCGATATTATCGAATTGTCGTAGCGCGTCGTGTTCAATTAACGCAATATAGCATTTTAAATAAAATAATCTAGTTCATTTTTCCAAAATAAATCATATTAGAATAAAACCGTACTCCAAATTCTCTTTTCTCGAAAGAATTAATACTTTTATTTTCCAACTTTAATCCAACATCATTTCAAATTTGCATTTCAAATTAAATTGAATAAAAACAATATTTAATTTAAAACTCATTCAATAAATTATTCGCATACAATCCATCATTCCAATTTCCAATTACATTAAATTGAATATTTAATGACAGTATTTTTCAAAACTTGTTCAATTATATCCCAAAAGAATTATTCCAAAGATCAACATTTAATTTCCAACTTTCATTTCAAACTAACTTGTAATAATAAATTTCAAAAGTCGATTAAACCGTTAAAATCTTCTGCATAAACTAAGGTTGAATATATTATTTTCCGATCTGAATTTTAAACTCAGCTCAACATTTAAATAACTAATTAGCATTTGAAATATGTTTTCAAAAGCATTTCTGCTCATACAAACGTTGTTTACTCAATTCGATTTCTAAAAGGTTTTAAAATTTAATTTAAAACTATATTCTCAATTTTATTTTTCATAATTGAATTTTCATTTAAAAATAAAGAGAATTTGAACTGATTACCCGTATAATTACACAACTACAATGTGTGTGATTTCATACAACCAGAATTTTCCAAATAAGCAAACACGAATCCAACCATCACAATAACAACAATTAAACTAACCAATTAACTATGCGCAAAGCGTTACGATGAAGCTTAGTGTATGGTGTATACTAATGGTATAAACATCCATCAACATTCAATAGCAAAAAATCCTCACAAGCTATGATCATTAGCGAATTATTAACTGTTGTCAAACAATGGATGAGTCATAGACTAGGTCGCTTTCTTGAAGACGATTCGGCGATCTGGTCGGTGGTGCAAAACCATTTCGTACTTCCGCCGCCGCCTCTAGGATAAAACAGCCTCCCTAAAATAAATAACCGATTTGCTTTGCACAACAAATCAATGCAGATTTGCACTTTCGAATTTAACTGCTCAAAAATTTCTAAAAGAATATATTCAATGTCGGAGAAAGAAAAAGTAGAATTTTTCTCTCTTGATATCGTCTACAATTGAAGATAATATATAGGGAACTGGGCAGTGGAAGAAAAGTAGGATCTGCTAAAAAACCGAGTCAAAAGTTTACCGCTTCAAATTAAAGTTGGCTCATAAATATCTCGCTTCAACATAAAAGTCGGTTCAGAAAAAAATCTAGTATTTAAAAACACAGTTCGAAAAAATGCAGATTTTTCTGGTCCAAAAATATAACTGTTTCCACCACAAAGCCAAAGCCCAATCCTGAACCGAACTGAGCCGAGCCAGGTCGGGTCGAGTCGAGTCAGTCGATGGGTCGCGCGCGCATGTGTGGTGGTCATGATGCATGGCCTCCCTCCTCACAATAAAGCATGCATTGGGAGCCCAAGGCCCCAACATGACTTCTTAAAAACAAGTATAAATACTTGCATCTTTCTTATAATCCCATGATGTGGGACTATTCAAAAA
Organism: Allium sativum; assembly: GCA_030737875.1. Taxonomy (NCBI): domain Eukaryota; kingdom Viridiplantae; phylum Streptophyta; class Magnoliopsida; order Asparagales; family Amaryllidaceae; genus Allium; species Allium sativum. The sequence continues at coordinate 696,769,214 of CM060926.1, forward strand.
AGGGAGCCATTCATACACTTATCTCAATATTTTAATAATTCACATAAAATTTCCAACAATCCCCAACATGAATTTTTAAAATATTATCGAGCAGTTTCTAAAAAAGCATAAGACTGTGCATAAACAAAGGTGTCATCTTACTAGAACCTTTGCATAGTGAATAAGATTTAGTTTTTACTAGAGTGACACGTAGTCTTGAACTCTATTCCTGACATCAAACCACGCACAATCTTTTCTACAGTGCAATCAAATAAGCCCGTGCATTTATGGCCATACACGTCTATCCCACTTTAGTGAACGCTCTAGAACTTTTGCCCAAAACTCCATAGGAAACGGCCACATTTCCACATTCACATAGGTGAGTCTATCAAGAGTACTCCTGAAGGTAGGTACTCCACTCCAAATAGAGTATAGATCTTATTAAGAGTTTCTATTAACTCATCCTCTATCACTTCAGGATTACATGCTTCTTAGTTTATTATATAGCATGTTCAACTTCTATCACTACACAACTTGTTTTTACCCATTGAACCTATTTCTTGGGATCTCCAGTCATTTAGGTCGGGTTACCATCGTGCGTGATTCCACAATCTCAGGGCAATAGTCCCATTCTTTTTAGAATTATTAAGGACTTTCTTTCTAGTCGGTCCTCTCGTCAAAGGATCTGCCAAATTATCATCACATCATATGTGATGTTCTCTAACAATACTGTGCATATGACTGTCATTTCTTACCATTGTAATATCGATTCTGTTTTGCTTTCAATAGTCGTTAAATTTTTCATCACTATATATGTGATGTTCTTTTACAATATTGTGCTTACGACGTCGTTTTCTACCGTTGTTATAATGGTTCTATACTTTTTGCAATAGCCGCGGAACTATCACAATCGATTACACAACTGGTGTCTATTTTTCCTTTATAGGGATCTCAAATAGCAGATTTCTTTAGTTCTCTGCTTCTTAACTAGCTGTAGCTAGTGCTATTATCTCAGTCTCTATAGGAGACTGAGTCGAAATAGTCTGTTTCTTGGGTTTCCAAGAGACAGCTTCTTCAGCGATGCTAAATACATATAGCCACTGGTCCTTTAGAATCATCAGATAAAGTATTTCAGTCTATATCAGAGTATCCTTCAAGTACAACTAAAAACTTTTCATAATGTAATCCAAGGTTCATAGTTTATTATAGGTATCTCATAACCCTCTCATTAGCATGTTAATGCTCTATACTAGATCTACTGATAAACCTGCATAATATCCCAACACATCGGCAATGTCGAGTCTAATACAATCAGTGGCATACCGAAGGCTGCCAATGATGCTCGCATAATCAGACTGTCTTACACCTTCACCAGTGTTCTTAAATAACTTTACACTGTGATCGGTGTATTTGCAGGTTTACAGTCAAAGTAATTATATTTCTTTAGTATCTTCTCAATGTCATGAGATTGTTCCAAAGAAAGTCTCTTTTCTGACCTAGTAATTTTAATACCAAGGATTACACTCGCCTCACCTGGATCTTTCATATCAAAATTGGCACTTAATAAAGATTTGACTGAATTTATGGCATGAATGTTTGACCAAAAAAAAAAAGAGTAGGTCATCTACATAAAGACATATAATATTGCAAATGTCATTCTCAGATTTGTAATAAATGCATTTGTCACTTTTATTAACTTTAAAACCATGTGAAATGATTAAAGTTGTCAAATTTTTCATGCCATTGTTTAGGTGTTTGTTTTAAACCATATAATGATTTATCTAATTTACATACTTTATGTTCTTGACCATTTACTACAAATCCTTCAGGCTGATCCATATAAATTTCTTCTTCTAATTCACCGTTCAAAAAATGTGGTTTTCACATCCATTTGGTGTACTAAAAATATATGAATAGAGGCAGGTGAGATTAATATCCGAATGGATGTAATTCTAGTTACAGGTGAAAAGTGTCGAAGAATTATATATTTTTTCTTTTTGTTTAAAACCTTTAGCTACTTGTCGTACTTTATATTTATCAATAGTGCTATCAGGTTTTAATTTCTTTTTAAGTACTCATATACAGCCTATATATTTACAACCAGGAGGTAAATCTATCAAATGCCAAGTCTTATTGCATTCCAGAGAATCCATCTCATCATTTATAGCCTCTTGCCAAAAAACCGGCATCTAAAGAAGATAAGGCCTCTTGGAGGTTTAAGTGATCCTCCTCTATAGTAAAAGCACAAAAATATGAACCAAAATCTTTTACAGTTCTTGCTCTTTTACTTCTTCTAGGTTCAGTTTCAAAACTTTTATTAAGTTTTACTTCTTCTAGGTTCAGTTTCAGAACTTTTATTAAGTTCTGTTCTAATAGGCATACTTGATGTGCCCCCACTATTCCTTAATTTAAAAGGAAATTTCGTTTCATAAAAATTGACATCGTTTGATTCAAATTATTTTATGTGAATTTAGATCATAAATTCTGTATGCTTTGCTATTAACATCATAGCCTATAAATACACATTCGTATCCTCTAATTGCCAATTTTATTCTATTAGGGTCTGAAATGCGAACATATGATAGACAACCCCAAGTTCTAATGTATGGCACATAAGATTTATAATTCTTTAAAATTTCATAAGGTGAAATTTTATTCTTAGATTTGGGGATTCTATTCAGAACATAACATACAGTCTATAAAATATCCCCCCACTAATGTTTTGCTGCACCAAATTTAATAAAATGTCAATTACTAATTCGGTAAAGATCCTATTTTTTTCAGCTTTATCGTTCATATCAGGTGACTAGGGTGCAATTCTCTTATGTACAATATATCACATAAAAAATCCAGAATAGAATTTGATTTGTATTATGTTCCTCTATCACTATGTAGTCTCTTAATTTTTCTTATTTGCTTGATTTCAATTTTGAAAGTTTCAAACATATCAAATGCATCACATTTTTAAGAATCAATGTCTTTTCAATCATATGCTTAATTTTCGTATTACCTGTCTCTACAGCTTAAGTGGTGCGAGGATCTCACAACACACTTTCTGATCATCAGCAACTGTGTATATTGTGAATATATCACGGTCATAGCAAACATGGCGAGAAACACCAATGTCTACCCACCAACCCTTTGATCCACCAACAAGGTGAATCTCAGTAATCATAACCATTAGAGGCTCCTCAGTCTGGTTTGCCTGCGGTGCAGGGTCTGGCCTGTTCCGACACTTTCGTGACATATGATCTGGTTTTCTACAGTTGTAATATAGAATAACTGTCCAGAATCATTCATTTAGGTTGGTTGCTGTTGTCATTTATGGTTTCCTTGCGCATTCCATTCTCTTATTTACTGACCGGTTGTGGATGCTTACTATTTTAAATGTCAATATGTTTGAAAAAATTATATTTTTCTTACAGAAAAATATACGTAAACCCAGAGACTAACAAAAGTTAATTACAGAAAATATCATTTTTTGCATTTTTAATTATCAATCTTAATAAATACTTAGAACTCAATCTTGATCTAAGTCAGAAAATCAAAATCTGCATGTGCATTCTTTACGCTATGTTCTATCATGCAATATTCATTTGCATGTTCTAACGGGGTAATACATATGTTAGCCTAAATAAGCTACACATTCATGCAATGAAACTTTAATTAAATACTGTAATGTCATAAGCATACCTTCTCCACGAGATGCATTCTCTTCCAATATAAACTATGCAGCTCACGAATCTGAAGCTTGAATATGCTCTCGTGATGAAGCATTGCTCCCCGTATTTCATCCTTCAATACTTCCAAATACAGGCAAATTCAATTCACTTGTTTTAGCATCATGATTTTCTATTCTTACTTATAACCACGCACGCAATTAGTCAGTGCTCAAACCCGGCACATCAGCTCGACTTCATTCAGGTAGAACTTTCTCTTTTGTGCCAGGCAATCCTCCAGCATAAGGCGAAATCAAAGCCGTCCCTTTGATAATCAAAAACCATCCACTGTGCCAGCTAAAGACGATCCAGATCGCTCCAATTAGAGGAATATCACTCCAAATTAATTCAATTAAAATTCGCAGCCCTTGCCGAATCCAGTGCAAGACATCACATAATTGATCCTTGTCCCAATTTACGTCTGGGTCCAGCAATTTGGGGAATTTGAATGACTGAACGTGGCCATTTTTGCTGCTGATTACTAGGTTGTGCTTTAGCTGCTTTCGATTTCTTGTTTTCGCCATGGCGAGAGTTTCAGTTTGCTTCAGTCAAAAGTATGAGGAAGAAACCAAATCGCAAATCCCGCATTTCTGAGGCTGTATTATGTTTTCTACAGTTAATTGATTCTCTGATTCACTGTTGTCATCATTTTTGTTTTCTTGTAGCTCGTGAAAGATCAGATCTGGAAGGCAGAAGCTGCGTCATGCGGAATTGAGTCGAAGCCATTGTTTGATAATACGTCTTCAAATTGTTGTCAGACAATGGCTGAGTCGCGGACTAGGTCGCTTTCTTGAAGACGATTCGGCGATCTGCTCGGTGTTGCAAAACCAGTTCGTATTTCCGCCGCAACCTCTAGGATAAAACAGCCTCTCTAAAATAAATAACCGATTTGCTTTGCACAACAAATCAGTGCAGATTTGCACTTTCGAATTTAACTGCTCAAAAATTTCCGAAAGAATATATTTAATGGCGGAGAAAGAAAAAGTAGAATTTTTCTCCGTTGATCTCGTCTACAACTGAAGATAATATATAGGGAACTGGGTAGTGGAAGAAAAGTAGGATCTGCTAAAAAACCGAGTCAAAAGTTCACCGCTTCAAATTAAAGTCGGCTCATAAATATCTCGCTTCAACATAAAAGTCGGTTCAGAAAAAATCGAGTATTTAAAAACACAGTTCGAAACAATGCAGATTTTTCTGATCCAAAAATATAAGTGTTTACACCACAAAACCAAAGCCAAAGCCAGCCCAAGGCCCTAACATGACTTCTTAGAAAAAAGTATAAATACTTGCAACTTTCTTATAATCCCATGATGTGGGACTATTCACAAAAGAGACCCATTCATACACTAATCTCAATATTTTAATAATTCACATAAAATTTCCAACATTAACCATAATTAACAATTAACTGCTATAACTAATTTAAAATAAATTTTAAATTAAAATTCTCGCTCAAAGCTCTCCAAATCTTTATTGTTATCTTTCCACGTCAACTGCAAATAACACCCCAAATGATCTTGTACGCTCTTTACCGTCGTGGTGTACTGCTTCTTCGCTACTAGCATATATATGAAACATATACTTACTCGAACAATTCTTTTTCATCTCGACGCAAGGGTTCTTTTCAACACAAAGTCTGTCGACTATTTTCAGGAACTTCGATTCCTACATATATACATATACATATATATACATATATACATATACATACATATACATATATATACATATATATATATATATATATATATATATATATGTATGTATATATATGTATATGTATGTATGTATTTCTATGAAAGGAGGCATGTCCTGTTTTTGTGAAGGTGTGGCAGCAAGGGTCACAAAGGCCAAACTGCGAAAGGAGGGAAGTATGGTGGTCAATGTCAACTGCAGAGGGGCCGAACATGAGGCCTTCCTGGAGGTGCGGCCTTGGAATAGGGTGGAGCAAAAAGGGTAGCCATCTGGTTTTGAGGAGGTACAGTAGACTTGTGGGGACGGTGCACGATTGGATGGTGTTGTCGGAGTTAGTGCCGTGGGTGGTGGTGGCCTGTCAAGGAGGGGACTCACAATGCAGAAGTTGACGGACAAGAGTTGATGAGTGGCGAACGGATGCAATGCAGATGAGTGGAGAGGGTATGGTTGCGGTAGTTATAAAACGAGGAGGTGGCGCAAGTTCAAATGGAAGAGGAGAGAGAGAAGTGGAGTGGAAAAGAGAGGCTGGCAGGAAGAAAAGGACTTGAGCCTGTGGGAGAGAGGAAGGTGCAGAAGGGAAAAGTGGTCTGATTGTGGATGTTGGTGAAGAGGCTAGCGATTGAGGATGCATGGGGAGAGACTGACTAGTTTAATGGTAGAAGAAGAGGAAAGGGGATGCAGAGCTTTCTAGTGGAAGGAGGAACAATGTGCAAAATTTGGGGAAGAAAATGAATAATGAATTTGGGTGCGGTAGGGATGGTCAACACGTGTATAAAGAATGCACAAATGTCATGCATGATCCTTCTTTGGTGAACACGTTATTTTTTTTATTATTTCCTTTGAAATTTGAATTCTTATGCGTAAGACCCCGAGAAGAAGACACAAGAGTCAGGTGCAACAATAAGCTAAAGTTTTGAAACAAATGTTCATTTGGACTGCTAAACAGATGTGTCAAGTATACCTTCAAACACTTTCAATTTTAAAGTTCATTTTATTTTATAACACTTATACACTGTGTTCACACAATTTGGATAACATGAATGCTTATTAACATGTGCGCAAAATAACCAGTGTAAGCATCAGTTGTAATCAAAACAAGTATTTTAAACAATTGAAGCGAAAAACCTACTATTATTATTATTATTATTATTATTATTATTATTATTATTCATTAATTCTATAACCAAATTCAAAACCAAATAAATTTATTAAAATGTAATTAAAATTCTCTAATTAAATCGGAAAACAAATTTATAATTTCTATATCAACATATTCAATTTCTTATCAATATTAAAATTTATTTACTTATATATTATGCTATTAAATAACATTTAAATGAATTGTACCTTACAAGTTTGATATATTATCAAAATTAAATAATATTGTTACACATAATATTTTGTAAACCCAACACGTCCCTAAAATTCAAAATAATAGTTATTCAAAACAATATTTAAATGATTATTAATTCAATACATGTATTTGAATATTGTGAATTTCATCTCAAAATTAGAAAACCCAAACTTTTATTTTTTTGAAACTCAATTTAAACTCGGTAAAAATCCTGGGTTGTTACAATGAATATGGAGAAGCATGTTGGATGCTCGTAAGTCATAATATATAGATTCAAGCAATGCGCATTCTAAAGTTACGAAACATTTCATAGAGTTCCCGAATCAAACGTAATGGCAAGCTATAGTTCACAAATATAAGGAGAAAAAAATGATGCACAGTGACAAGTTAAAAAGGTCACGGATAAGTTCCATGTAAAAGGTATACACTGCCTACTTCTCCCATTGGCTATCCATAATCAAGTCGCTAACATAGAAAGCATATTTCACCCAGGCCCGGTCCAACTCAAAAATGGGCCCTGGGCGGTAACATGCCCGTGAAGATCAAAGGCAGAAGTGTAGCAAAAAAATGTTAAAGTGAGGAATTGAACCCAGCACCTCAAACTAATCAACCAAACATCATACCACATAGGCTACTTACACAATTGTTTCTTATTGACTACCTGAATTATTTACAAAGAAAACTTTTACGGCTGGGCTCTTCCCAACAATTGGGCCCTGGGCCGTCGCCCGGTTTGCACAGGCCCAGGGCCGGCCCTGATTTCACCAATGTAGACGTTGTATTCGATGCTAAAATGAGCATACATTTGAAGTCTTATCATTTTTACAGCACCTTAACTGTGAAAATAATTTATAGACCCTAACAGTTCCAACTTTGAATCGTCGAATGTTGATTTTTTGAACGAATGATTCACAACCAATGTCTAGTTCTAGTTGTCTGTTCCTAAATCAGCACACAGCTATGGACTGTAGTTATGAAAGATATTAAAGAAATGAACTGAGCCATAGTTTTTATATAAAAAAGTGGGTGTAAATATTGAATAACTTCAAAAAAATTAAACTGGTGCTTGTTTCATTGATATCTTATTCCTGTTTAAAACTTTTGATAGGATACACAACTGATGCTTACAAGGAGTATGCAATACACCGTCACAAAAATGACTTACAGTATCTACATGTCATTACAAAATTTTGTCATATCATTTTAGACCCATCTCTTTTCCACACAATCTGCATATTGAATTTATCTATAAATAATTATGATGATGATAATTGCATATGAAAACACGGATTATTGGTAACCACTAGTCATTTAAATCATCATTTCCTGCTAAATTAGGGTGTCTAATAATTTATGTTATTCTGACCTAAAAAATTTAATACATTCTAACATAGCAAAGTAATGTGGGTTATCTCCACCACATTCTGATAAAATTGTTTTGCTTATATTTTGGAATTCCAGTATAACCTGTAAGATGTTTGCTGGAACTAAAATAAACTATTACTGTATAATACATGTTTGTGGTGGTAAACAATATAAAATTGTATGTTGTTGTATTCACAGGTTGCTAGTGTACAAGCTAACTACAAATTATCTTTCTTCTTTACAGAATGATACAAATAAAAGTTTTTTTAACCGCATATCAACCACAACCAAAAATCGAGAAGAAAAAAGAAACCAAGTTTGACGTACATGCCTTCCTATATTTGTGTTATTTAAGTGCATATGTGAATGAGATTATTTCGTATCTTTTTGTTTGTAAGTACTTCCCATTTGTATTCTCAGAAATTTTGTGCACATATCGCTTAGTTTGTTGCAATGACTAAAAGTTTTTTGTTCTTCATATTATTTTCCCTATATGCTGATCTTAAAGTTTTACATATAAGTTTGTAGCATGAACCAAGTTAGTTTAGTGACTGTTCCACTCTATTAATTAACATTCTACTCACTATCCTTTCCATATGCCATATTTTCACAATTACAAGCTCGACAAACTCATGATTGTGAAAACATCAACATGTCATTATTTACAATTTTTTTAGTTTACAGTTGAGCTTGAAAGTTCATTTTCTCCTTGAAACCATTTTAGTCATTTAGAACCCATTAAAATGGATGATACTCTGGATTCGGTAAATATATTGAATACTGATTGCTAAATATAATATTCATGATTAATCAAAAAAGGAAGTTAGCAATAGATAATATTATTAACAGAAACTACATAGAAAAAGGTTTTAAAAAGATAACTTTAGAATTTCCAACAAAATCCAACACATTAATCCAACAATACCAGCTATAATTGTAAACAATCTTTCGTAAGCATGAACAGTAGCGCAAACCTTCCCCGCATTATGCGTGAGTCTCAGACATGATGCTAATCATTTTGTTATTAATTGATTTATTTGTTTTTGTTCATATGTTCTTTTATTTTCATTTACTGAAAAATAGAATCGTAGATATTTATTTGCACTTTTTTGTAGTTTGGTATCAATGGTGCTGCATTTGAGTTGATCCCAGTAGTATAGTTAAATTAATCATTAATACAAAATAACAGTATCCAATTTTTTTTTTTTTGAAAATGATTTTTCAATCATAACATGGAAATTATAAGATTTGAAGTTTTTGCATTAATATATGTTTTTAAAAGTCGAAAATGCATATGCTCGGTATGAGAAATCCAACAACAATAGGCATAGGTTATCCAATTCGTAAAGACAGACAGATTTCATGGAATAAATAAAATATCATTTGTTTTTTTAAAGCCAAGAAAGTCCAAAAATGGAGTAATTATGTCAAAACCATAGATAATAAAAGTTATTACAGACAAAAACAAGGTGAGGTAGTTGCAGAACCTAACATTAACTAGCTGCTGCTTCCACTTCAATTCTTCCGCTTTTCTTACAGACAGAAATAAGGTGAGGTACGTACAGACAGAAACAAGGTGAGGAGGTACTTACAGACAGAAACAAGCTGAGGTATTTGCAGAAACAAGGTGAGCACTAAACTTGAAATTAAAATAAAAAAGAAAAGGAATTTATACCAAATTAACGGCTTCCTGCGCTTCACGGGTTCTTGCGTTTCACGGGAGCGTTTGCGAAGGAATCGCGGCGACGCTGATTTGAGTAAGGCACGGAGTGGAGTTCAGTGTTTTTTGAGAGGAGAGGAGAGGATAGAGTAGACCTTTTTCAGAATTTGGAACGGAAGAGAGGAAAAGGCAGATTCAAATAATTTTTGGAATTTGGGAACAAAACCGACGTTGAGGAGGGAAACAAAAAGCATAATGAGGGAAACGAAAAGCAATGTTGAGGAGGGAGGGAAACAAAAGGAAACATTGAGGAGGGAAATGAAAGTTTTAGGCGGCTAATTTGCGGGTTACGTGATAATGAGAGCAATTAATTGGTTATTTTGATGCCCACGAAACACTAACCTGTCTTTAGCATAGCAAGTCATAATTTTGTGCTATTCTAGTTGCTACTAATTAAGCACTTTCTTGTAGTGGAACGAATTTCCAAAATAATTCAGCCAGAAATCCGTAATTAAGTTAAAATGGATTTTCCCCCTACCTAGCTGACAACAAAATTAATGATTCGAAATCATAAAATACCCCAAAAAGCAAGACGATGGATTTTACTTAGCCTTTTCAAAGGAAAATTTAAGAATTTTCAAAAATGGAATTTGTTATAAACTAACGGTTTATGTTTATAAATTCAATTTATTAATATTAATATTATTATTATTATTTATATTCTAATTTATAGTACAAACTGAAAAACCTTTTCGCGTTCAAAAATCTCGTAACTTTAAAATCTCAAGGATTAGTTGTTGTAATCTCAATAAATCATCCAATATATATAAAAGAGAGGTATATGAAATATCACAAGGAATGGGTATCAATTTTTTTTAAGTTTAGTGGCATATTCCTTATTATTTCCAGTACCCTTCTTCCTACCAATCAAATTACAATTATTTAAGTCATACAAAGCCCGAACAAATTCTGAAACACAAATAGATTAATATTTTAAAACCACGTATTTATAGAACATGTCTTTATCAAAAAAATTTACGAAACTGAAATTTCAAAGCTTTCGAAATCCATTTTATTTTCTAAAAAGCTTTGAAATAAAAATTTCTCGAATACGGGGCTAAGAACTCAAACGAATAATTTTAATAAAGGAATATCTGAAAATTTTACGAAGTAATGAATGGATTCACCTCATAATTATTTTGAATGCATACGACATATTAACATGGACTTCCCATTTCAAACAAGGAAAAAAAGCCTTTGACTAGAACTACCAACGAAAGCAAAAACCAAAAATCGCGACTATCTCGGTTGTACCTAGATTTTTGTCCATTCTCCAAACTCGAATAAACAGAATCCACCATATGTCGTCCTCATGCTCTCCTCGACGAGATTGCCAATGTACTATAGGGTATGACAGAGTTGGTCAGAATCCCGAACTCAACCTATTTCAACTCTTAATTGTTTAAGACCGATTATATAATAATTAGGCCCATGACTAATTCATTGTCGAAATAATTTAAAGTCGAGTAAGAAAGACGAAGAAAAAAAAGAAAAAACACCGAATTACGTTCTCTCACGAGTCCTAATTTTTACTGTCTAACCTATGCTCTGATACCAAATGTAGCACCCTGCACTTTTCTGAGCCCAAAATTCAATAAAAATCAAAACTCGAACACATCCAAGCATGCAATGTGAAAATTTGGTACTTGTGAATAAAGGAGCATGAGCATAATTAGAGTATGATAAGATAACTCATAGTGGAAACAAAATAGGATAGATTAGTATTAACTCAATTAACTATCTTTTTAAAAGTACATCACTTTGCTAATACCAAGCATGAGAGAGAACGAGAACCAAAAGCCAAACTTAAACACCTGTGAGTACCCGAACTTCTCTAGAAAATCTGGGAGGTTATAATGAGGTGGGGGTCAGAACAACAAGATTCTGGTGAGTAGGAAATGCACAACACAGATTATAATACAAAGATGTATCTCGTTTGGTTCAACCCAAGACGTATGCCTACCAAGGTTAGTAAACAATTACGCATCTACGACTCTAACTACTCTTCCCAGGATAGCGGTCATGATACCGAGATAGAATGTTTACGGGTATATTTATGGAGCCTTTATAACAAAACATGTGCTTATTAAATCGAGAGTGGACTCATAATTACAGAGTTTATATATTCACACGCACATCCTTCGTCATTTAACGCCTCACTATCTAATGATATATAGGGTGGATTCTCCCGATCACTTAAGAACCTAGGCGGACCTATTGGTCATACTTCGCGATGATTTATTCAACATTAACATAAACTAGAGGGCACTAGCCATAGGGCCCTAATAGTTAAGGCTTCCGTCATTCACGCACATAACCCATACCCTGTGTAAGGCGAGAGATGATGTTTCGCTTTACCATCTAGCTGACTTATTGGATAATCTCCTTAATTGCTTAATACTTCCCGTAGTATATATTCCTATGGAATGACCATTCCAGACATTTTTTCTTTTCCAGGTTTGGGTAGGCCTCTCACACACCATTTAAGATCCCTATACTGGAAGACCTACTTCCAGGTGGACTACTCGACCCAAGCCGCTTAAGTCCCAAGGAAGCGGACTATACACGAAGATTATTAAGTTTATACCCAGTTAGGCTTTAATTCTTCCCTTTATGGAAGCAGGCTACATTATTGAGTTATTCGCAATAAATTATTCTTACGAAAATACCATATGCATATGGTTAATTATTTTCATGGGTTCCTATCGTTAATAATGTTTCACATCGTAAACCTACCAAGTCCAATTATAGCTTTTAATTATAAGTTTTATATTAACTTGTATAAATAAGGAAAGTTATGTTCTCCTTATCCTATGATATTTGATTAATTATTATTCCTTATTGTATTTAGTAAATTAAATGAACATCAATACCCATAAATCCCTTTATTATTTCATTTATTTCTGTTCATAAGTTTATTGCCATTTATAACCATAACAGTCATATTTTCCTAAGGTAACAATCAAATCTTTTAATTTCCTTTTATTTCTATTGGTTATAATTAATGCCATTTATGAGCCTAGAGGCCATAATCTTCCTAAGACATTAATTAATAATGAATTTCCTTATCTTATCAGTTCTGAAATATCTATTTGTTGTACCCCAACAGATATTGCTAATCTTATTTATTTATTCATTGCCTGTTATCCATACATGTGTAATTGTGCACCAGATCTCTCACATTAAGCTAATCACTTGTGGATGTCGGATTTGTCGGTCGGTTCTAGGAAGACTTCTACCACAAGTTGAGATTAATCTCGTGTCTTAATACAGTTATAAATTTAATTTTCTAATTGGGGTTTACAACATTAATCCTAACTAATTTAGAAATTGAAACCATTGGGCTCAATTACCTAATTAACTTTACTTTCCCCAAATAAATGTTGGTTACAATAGCTATTTATTTATTAAATTATGGCTCTTTTTGTAGCAATCAACTATATTAATTGCATAATTGTCACCACAAATATATTCATTTAATATGCATTACATTTATATGTATAATTACATAAAATGATTATCATTCAAACATTTAATATAATGTGTATTTTGTCGTTTACGTAAATTCAGATGGATAATGTGTATATATATACATACATTTTTGCGCGGTTAACATAGTTATATTTTTTTATTAACGTTAAGTTTAATAATTTGATTCAACTAATACCAAACATTTCTTTTTTGCATTCAGTATCGCCATAAGGTTCCAATTCTTACAAAAAGACCGCCAGTTATAGTTATTGTAAATTACGTCTGATTATCGGAATATACATATTTCATACCACAAGAAATACATATATTTATGTGTATTTTGGAATAGTTGATGCAAACTATGCACAAACATATATATTTATATTTGTACTAAATTTACACAGATTTTCCCTTTTTCAATCTTTTATCATACTTCTTGTGGCACAACAACAAAATGACCATATTACAACGGTGGAAAAAAGTTGTAATATACATTTTACAAAGGTGGGCCAGCCGTCACGTATTAAGAAGTTGTAATAGACTATAGTCTTTTACAACTTTTTTGCATCGTTGCAACACCGTTGCAATATGTATATTTTACAACTTTTTTCCATCATTGTAATAAACTTTATTACAACAGTTATGCACCGTATTTGTTATGATTTTTTGCAACTATTTATAACCGCTGTAATATATTTTATTACAATTTTTATTTTGCAGTTGTAATATATCCACAAACTATATACAAAAGAACCTATATCTATTTTACATGTCCAACAATAAATAGATAAATAACATAAGAAATAGATGTAAGTTTAAAGACATCATAATCCATTCATTGATAAAAATCACAATTTTATATCTATAATACAAATTATAAATCATATACCACATAAAAATGTATAAAACTACAACTGTCACTATTTGCCTCTGAAAGCCTTTAATCCAATTACAAAGCTTATTTTACTATGAAATCTACAAAGATCATTTGCATAAATCTTCTCCATTTTCCGTGCTTTTAAAATGGAATAAGTGAACTTTTAAAGTCGTCCGTCCGAATAGAACAAAAATAACATCCATAAGAGTTGTTGGAATTTGAATGAAATTAACACCACGAATAAAAGCAACAACAATATCGACGTCCATAAGAGTTTATGAAATTTGAATGAAATTAACACCACGAAGAAATGCGATAGCAATATCGCCTATCAATCCGCCACCTAGAGCCATGAATGTTGAACACCGATCAAACCTACTTTCTACGGCTTTGTCAAATACCTTCACCAATGTATCCTACTGAAACATAAAGTAATAATTTAGGTAAGGTTTTTCATCATAGTACATGACTTTTCAGTATCATGAGCTGCCTGTCAAAATGCCAAATTTAAAGATTATAAATGAGGCTGCATTGCATCACGTCTAATTCCAAGCTTGCATATATTGAATAAAACAAGAATTGATCAAAAAGTAGAACTCACAAGCCGTATGATTAGCGTTCTTCACTGCCATGGCCGCATCAGATTGAGGAAGAAATACTCCATGCCCTACAGTTACAACAACGAATTATACAAATCTAATAAAATGATCATATAAGAAAATCATCATAATAATCACAAGATTTTGAATCAAACTTTTGTATTATATAATTATGTAGTACCTGTTATGCACTAGGAAAATATGATATATACTCAGTTATACTTTAATTTTGACATGTAGAAATTACATTCACAAGTGTGGTCATTCTCTGTTAACGAGTGTCATCATGTGCAGGGGCGGAGCCCTGCCCAAACTGACCTGGGCACGTGCCCTCCCAGGAAAAGAAAAAAAGAAAATAAATCCTACTGCGGAATGAAAAAAAGAAAATAAAGCCCTAAGCCGCCTGTTGCGGGATATCTCCAAAGTCCAGTGAGATTCTCCAAAGCCCTAAGCCGCTTGCTGCGGGATATCTCCAAAGTCCAGCGAGATTCTCCAAAGCTCTAAGATGCCTGCTTTGGTTTTCTAGGGGGTCTTGCTGTGGATTCCTGTTAAGTTCAACAATGGAACAACCAAGGTGATGGAAGAGAAGTTGTTTGTGGTATAATGTTGTGTGTATGTTGAGGCAGAGGTGGATGGTTTGAAGGCAGGTTGAAGGAGGAGAATGAAGAACGGTGATAGCCCTTTAAAGTGAGGCAGGTTAGTCAGGTTGAGGTTGAATTATTGTGGATGTTAGTTATTTTGTATATGTAGGATATGCAAGCAGTTTGTGGTTTTAGAGAGTCTGTATAGGGAGTGATTTCAGAGAGTTTATGGTTGAAATAGTTTGAAAAGAAAAGTGCAAAATGAAACATAATGCTAAAAAAGAATGAAGTGATACAAAATGAAATGTTGTGTTTATTATTTTAAGTGAGTTGGATGCAGTAAAAACATAACTGCATGAAGTGTAATACAAAAATGAGCAAACAATTTGTGTAAAATGACTAAAATGAAAAGTCAGTATCAGAATTGAACAGATGAGAGGAGATGAACAGAG
Source organism: Allium sativum (assembly GCA_030737875.1). NCBI lineage: Eukaryota > Viridiplantae > Streptophyta > Magnoliopsida > Asparagales > Amaryllidaceae > Allium > Allium sativum. Next base: position 696,785,026 of record CM060926.1, read on the forward strand.
AAACAACATATCAAACAAACAAATGCAAAACTAAAATGATTTTTTTCCTTTTAAAAATGAGAACCACCCAATGAAACAAGGAACAACAACAGGGTTGAGAGATATAAACAAATGCATAGAAAGTTTCAAATGATAACAAGAATGCAAAACAAACTGTTTTAGTGACCCGAAAAAAAATCACAAACAAGAAGAACTTTTTTGAGTATGCAAAATGGAGTAAAACAGTAGTTATCAAAATATGAAATGTAAGAAGAATATATTATGCTTAACAGGAATCCGTAGCAACCAATAATCTCGCTGGACAGAGCTCCCTTTGGCTTGATGCATGAAATTCAGGTGCCACGTGCTTGATGCATCACACATACACACACACACACAAAGAAAATTATGCTAAAATACCAACCAAGAGGGATTTAATCTATTGATATGCTCGTGCAAATCATACTTTCTGTTGGGGTGTATAATTCTTTCCGTTTCACAATGTCAATCTACGGTTTTCAGATCTAGCCACTAAACTAAAACAAGATAATCTAGAAATTCGGTTACCTTTCTTCCCTAAGTTAATCAGCGTCTCTACCTCGTTGTTCTCAAGTCAGTTTCTTGCGCTCGCGCCATCTTCATCTCTTCTTCCAGTAGGCGACCTTCTTCCTATTCTTTCCTTCCTTCCATTTGTTTTTGTTCCCGTACTTGGCACTGGGACGGATCCGCTGACTTTCAGATCTGTAGTTTTTGGCTTACGGCGGGAGATGACGACCGGATCCAATTGCTGGACGATTGCTCCAGTTGATCGGGATGACATTTTACCCTGTGGGATTCGATTATGAAGCTAGAATTTGCTGTCATTAAGCTTGATTTGACAAGGAAACCGGTGACGAAAAGGGTTACGAGGCTGGAATGTTCGGAAAATTTCTGGATTTGAGGGCGGAAAATTTGGGAATTGATCTTTGATTTAGGGAAGAGGATGGGAGTAGCCAGCCCACGTGAGAGTGAAATAGAAGGTGACGTTTACTTTGGAGCCAATTTTTCACATTTCCCACCTATATTTTATCTGTTGCGTTAATTTGTTGTAACCACCATTTCTTCATTGACCTTAGTCAAAGTTTCACCAAGTTATGTAAAATTAAATGTTATAAGTTATAGTTAATAAGAAAAAATTATATTAAATATAATATGTATTCTTAAGATTTAACTTTTATTAAAATAATAAATTTCATTTATTAATAATAGTTATTATTAATTATTACATATTTTCTTTTAGTTATAATAATTAAATACTAATTATTAAAAGTTTATTATGTATATGTTACTAGTTATTAGTTATTAAACACGTAACATAAATTATGTATAAATTATTGTCTTTTATTTCAAAAAAGTTATTAATTAACTTTTACTTATTAATAATAGTTATTAATTAACTTTTACTTATTTATACTTAGTTGTAATCGAGAGTAATACTTATTAAAAGCTTATGTTACTTAATAGTAGTTAACATACATTTACTATTAAAAATAAATTACTACTTATTAACTATTAATTATTTAATAATAATTAATAAATATTATTGATTCCCAAGTTTATTAATAATTATTATTATTAAATATTAATATAATTAGTTATTAAATATAGATATTATAAACATCAAATTTGCAATTAATAGGCATCTATTACAACTTATAAAATGATAAGTTGTGATATATGTGTGTATTACAACTTTAGAGAGCTGATAGTTGTAAAAAAACATTTATTACAACTGTGCTTTTCGTATAGTTGTAAAAAAGAATTTATTACAACTATGTTTTTCGCACAGTTGTAAAATTAAAGTTGTAATATGGTGTTTTTATTTTAGTGTGGGTTTCTAAATAGTGCCTTTTTGTTTAAAAAGAATAAAAAGGCATATTTACAATAACCAAGCCAAAACCCCAACAACATTGAACCAAAATAGGTTTATGTCTTTTTAATCAAAATTACATAATTTATTATTTAACACTGAAACTAGAGGTCTGAGATAAAACAACATCTTAACGGTGTTCAATGAGATTGATTTCTAGATCTACAGTGTTTTGCAACGACCACAATATATTTTCAAACATAATTGTAGGCAATATGAATAAACAATTAAGTAAGCCTAAAAAATAATATTATTCATAACCATAAATCTATGCTTTAAGGTTTATATCAACACTCATAAGCAGATCTGGTAGGTGTCATTTCAAATTCAACAATGTTATAAATAGATCTGGTAATATTAGGCATATATTTTGATATTTAATTCAAAAGAGATAAATAGGCTATTATAACTTTGTATGTAAATTTCCCATTCATCTGAAAGAATCCAAATCTGAAATCTGAATAACTGTTTAGGCCTACAATTCCCCAATTCTTACAAATCTTCAATTATTCTGAAAAGGGAAAACATTCAGATATGTAAATTTGCAAGAAAATAAGAGAAGAGGGAAGAATCTGATGAAGACCAGCTTAAACGTCAATTCATACCCTTTTCCATTTAAATATGATAATCCCTTTCAATTATGAGTGATTTATGTTTGATTGATTGTATATGAATATATTTTTGATTAAGAAATTGATTGGAAGAGAAAGAGAAATGGTAGAGCTTCGCTGTTGCCTATAGAATTGTGTGGAAAAGAATAAGCCTTAACCCTTTATTTATAGGAGTGGAATTAGCCATTAACCATTGGATTTATTTTAATTAATATCCGTCTATCCATTTAATCATATAATATAAACCAACCCATTAACTTTAGCCGTCAGTGGGAGTTCTGACATCCAGTACGTCGACCGCTAGGGTCAACTGCCAGTCGACCGTTAGGGTCGACCGCTTGGGTCGCCAATCACCCAGTGAAGGCAGTTAAATATTGTACTATATATATATATTCTGGAAAATTTCAATATATATATATATATTCTGGTTTATTTAATTTTCGTCCGTTATTGAATTTCGTCTATAACTTTTTCATATGGACTCTGTTCGCGAAACTCTAAACATGAAAGTTGACCAAAATATTGAGACAAACACAAAATTTCATGGTCAAATTCCACTGTTTGCAGGAATTCCTATTTTTGAAATCTAATTAAATAACTAATTTATTATCAAAATTCTGGGTTGCTACATAATCTATGTAGATAGATGATAAAATATGAAACGTAAATGTTTGAACATTAATTATAGAATTTGTAATGGACGTAAGTAGTATTAAGAATGTTAAAATGAAGTGCCAAAGTACTAAGAAAAAATTATTGCATTATAAAGATAATAAATAATAGATATGAGCAATAAAGATGGAGCTGAAAATTACCAAAGCAACATCGAGCTTTCATATATTACGAAGAAGACCTTTAAGTTATTTTTTTTCAAAGTCATTTCCTCTAAACATTGTATATAAAATAAAATTAACTAGTAATAAAAGGATAGATCATGAGTGCAACTGGCAATAATTTTAACAAATATGTGAAAATAACTTAGAGATGGTAACTTTTCAATAATGTATAAGGAATTTATACTCAAATGACTAGTGTTGAGAAGAAAAAAATATATGCAATAAAACTATAAGAGGAAAATTCCTAAGTTAAGGAGTGATGGAAATTTGCACTGATAAAATGTTCAAATATGTCTAAAGGGGAATAAAGGACATACTATAAAATATGGGTTACAAATTATAATAGTTAAACATCTAAAGAAAATAAATACAGTGAGAGGAAAATATTTCTTTTACTTTAAACTTATTACAGAATGGATTTGATTTGAGATTTTTAAAAAGGACTAAAGTTAATTTGATTGAGTTATTGGTATTGAATAAAATTGACAAGACTCAATAAATATGAGTAATTAACTTATAAAATAATTCTGAGGGCTTGAATTTCCTGTAAAATAGGAATAAATGGGAATTTTAATGAGTTGTAATTAAAAAACTGTACATGTCTAAGTCGCCTGTATAATAAATAAATATTACTATCAATAATTTAAATATGTAGATGAGGAAATGTAAAAGTTTGAACATCAATTGTTGAATTTACAGTGGACTGCCGTAGCATTAAGAATGAGAAAATGAAAGGCCAAAGTATGAACAAGAAACTTTTGCATTAGGAAGATAGTAAATAGTAGATACATGCAATAATACATGGCTGCTTAGAATAATGATAGATACGAGCCATTTGATTGGATTCATTTACATGTATCAGGATAATTGTTTATTGGAAGAAATGGAACTGAAAGGTTATCAGAGGAATATTGAGCTTTCATATAGTATAATATAATAGGTATGATATAATTCACCTGTAACAGCCCAGAAAATCGGAACCAATTTAAAATTTTTATTTTAGCAATTTTAATGGATTTTAATATTTAAAATAATTATTTCAAATAATAACAAAGAAAAATTTATTTAAATCAAAGTTAGAACGTATAAATTTGTTTTAGTTATATAACGAGCCTGAAATGAGTAGGTAGTTCGAAAATTCGATTTCAAATTTCAAGTGAATGTACAGGATTCAAATTAAATCGGATTTCAGTGAAACAAAAAATATTTGAATCTGTTTAAAAATATCTTCCCAACGAATGTGAAAAATCCAGATTTCATAACGGGAATAAAAAGTTATGGCTAATTAAATATTCAGAATAGTCGCTATGGATTTTTTTAATATAATAAATAGCCATTTTGCAAACGACCCCCGTTTTCGACGAGACTGCTTTTGTTGGATCCGGAATGTAAAATTATTGCTAGATTCCAGTTTTAATAATTTTTGGAATTAATACGTGAGTGTGGCAAAAAAAACATGTTTTCTCAATTTTAGTTGAATTGGATTGACCAGAAAATGACCATTTTTCAAACGGTCTCCAAATTCAATGAAATCAATTTTGTAAGCACTGTATCATCAAAACATAGTCAGGTATTTTTTTTTGGAATTTTTGGAGTTAGTATCGGGCCCCGGTAATTTAAAATGTACGTTTAAATTAAATATATGTTGATTTATATTTTAATTTTGATAAAAACTTATCGTAACAACTGAATTGGGTTACAAAATATATTCCATTGTGTCCGTAACGGGGGTATTTAGCTAGGGGCGACACTCTTTGGGTTTCATTTGGAGTCCTGAACGATACAAGAGTTATACTGATATTAAATAGAACTAATTAAATAAAATAAAATTAAAAATATGTGTACAAATACTACAAAACCCTAATTCATTCTTTGTATACAGGTCGCCGCTACTAAAGCAATGGAAGGCTGAAACCTTCAGGAATTCGCGCATCGATTTCTCCATATTCAGTCAATGAAATTCAAAGCCTCCAAAGCAAAAATCAAAGATCTAAGGGAGATCCACACATCCAACGGTGGAGATCGGAAATGGTGTCTCGACTTTGCCAAAATCACACCTCAATGGGGCGCCGTTCGATTGCTATTTGCTGATCAGAGGGGGAACCGAGTTGGCCGTCGGACGGCGTAGAGGAACGAGGCACGTAGGTTGTGGCAGTGGCGTTGTCAGATCAGCTCTAGGTCGAGCGTGGCGGCGGCGGTAGCGAACCGTAGGGGTTGAGCAAACATGCGATGGAGGGTTTTAAACAATAATGAGGTCGAGGCTGTGAATACAAGAAGAAGGGTAAACTCCTATTTCTCAAAGCTTTGTAAGATCAATGTTTATAAAAAAAATTCAGTGTTTATAAAAAAATCAAAGTTTATACAAAAAAGATCAAAGTTTTGTAAAATAGAAAGATCAAAGTTTTATAAAATAAAATATCATTATTTTTGAAATATAATTATCATTATTTTTGAAATATAATTATCACTGTTTTGCAAATATAATTATCATCGTTTTGTAAATATAATTAGCATTGTTTTGAAAAGTAAAATTAGCATTGTTTTGAAAAAAATGAAATTTGCATTGTTTTTAAAATAGAAATAACAATATAAAAATATGAATTTTATGTAAACATAACGTAAGCAAAAATATGATTTTACAATATATTGAGAACAACATTAAAAATATGAATTGTAGTGCATATACCGCGTGAAACAGATTTCGATGGAACTGATTGGAAGCAGAACGGAATCAAAAATCGCAAGTTAAAGGCTGATGGAGTGGAATCGAAGGTGAGAACTCTTCACTAAAAATTCTGCATAGTTATTTATTTATTTTCATAATTGAAAAATATATATAGAATTTCCAGTTTAGATTTTTATCAGTTTAATCATTATAAACTGTATACGGTGCTAGTTAGATCGCTCCCCTCGTCCACAAACCATGGACGATTTAAATTGATTGTATTTTATGTTGTTTGTGTTTTTGAAATTTTGAACATATTAAAAATAATGTTAACATAAATATGGTAGTTGAAATTAGTTTATAAATATTCATTTATAATTTGAACAGTGAAGATTGGTTAAAGAGAAATAATTCAAACTGAATCGGAATTGGTTAAATTTATTAACCAATGTTTTATTTAAATAAACTATTGTTGGTTGAAAACCCCATACGGGTATTGGGATGATATTTGACATACACTAATTCCAATATTTAATTATATGTCAATCGATGGATTAACAGGCTGTGATGAGCGTTATTTATTTATTTCAATGCTCACACAGTTGTAAATTTCACTTTGAATGTGAATGGACTGTTTATTTATTATTTATCATTATTGTTGAATATATACGGTGTGTGAAATCCATATAACTAAATTTATATAGTAATTGATTGAGTCGCATTCCGATTCAGAAATAATGTTTTATAATATGTAATGTTTTAAAATAAATAATGCTTTATAATAAATAATGTTTTATAAATAATGTTGAATAAAATATCATTTTAGAATTAAATACCATTTTAGAATAAAATACCATTTTAGAATTAAATTTCATTTTAGAATAAAATATCATTTTAGAATGAAATACCATTTTTGAATAAAATACCATAAAATATCATTTTAGAATGAAAGATCATTTTAGAACAAAAAAAATATTTTTAATGATAAAGACATTTTAATGTTAAAGAACACCTTTAATGTAAAAGAATCATCTTTATGTAAAAGAATCATCTTTATGTAAAGAATCACCTTTATGTAAAGAATCATCTTTATGTAAAGAATCACTTTTATATAAAAGAATCATTTTTAATGTAAAGAATCATTTTTAATGAAAAGAATCAATTTTTATATAAAAGAAACATTTTTATGTAAAGAAAACATTTTTAATGTAAAGAATCATTTTTAATATAAAAGAAACATTTTTATGTAAAAGATCATTTTAATATAAATAATATTTTAAAAAAAGAATATTTTAAAATAATGAATATTTTAAAATAATATTCAGTGAAGGATAAAATCATGATTTCGATGTCCGTCTTTAGATGGACACAAAAATATAAAAATGAGAAGCTGCGTTAAGAACCAAATGCCATTTTAACCTGAATGGGTTTATCGATCGATTTTATTCATTTTATAATGAATATCGAATGGAAGTGATTTCAAAATATAATATTTTGAAAATATTATCATTTTAATATGATAAAGATATAGAGTATTCAATTTTTATTTAAAATTGAAAATGAAGTTGAAATCGTTTTGAAATGAAATTATAATTATTTTATAAATACGATTTAAATGGAAATCGATGATACAATATATATATATATATTATGTATGTATATATATATATATATATATAAATTTAAATGGCCTGAATAGAACGCGCCGCACTCCGACCATTCGTGAGTTTCGATCATTAACTTCAAATCGACGTAACAGGAGATCCGATAGTCGGATTCTCCTAAAACTTGAACCTTGGGTTCGTATCGAAAAGACCTTTCCAATGAATATAAGAAGATTGAAATCGAATGGTTGGATTTGGAATTATGTCCAGTTCAAATTTGGAAAAGGTCGGTTTAGATGCAGTTCGGTGGCCGTTATTGGAAACCGATTGTACGAGCGATAATAAAATTATTAAAAATATGGAAAAATTATGTAAAATCATAATTAATCATTTGATAATATTTTAGGTGAAAAAAATACATATTTGAAAAGATAAAAATATATTATTATCAAAATGAACTAGTTATTAACTAAACTAAATCTTTTAATTAAGATTTAATGGAGTTTTCCAATTAATTAATATTTATTTGGAATTAAATAAAATAAATTGAATTTTGGGTTTGTCATGAATGATGTCTTAAATAATACTGTTCTTAAACCCCTTGTGAAAAGAATAAATCTTTTAATTAAGATTTAGAGAAGTTTACTAATTAATTAATGTTTAATTAGATTTGAAATGAAAGTTGATTGTGGGTTTATCGTGAACTATGTTTTAAACGACATTTGTTCTTTAATCCCAATTAACATTGAAGATATAATATGGAATTTATAAATCTTTTATTAAGATATAATGTGGAATTTATAAATCTTTTATTAAGATATAATATGCAATTTATAATCCTTTTATTAAGATTTAATTGGAGAATTTTTCCAAGGGAAAGTTTTCCAATTTAATATAATAAATTGGATTTGAAAGAAATTCGGTTTAATAATAATCGAGATGAGCTTCTGTAAAAGAAGACCGTTACTATATATCGAATTTAAAAGGCTTTGCCGCTATTCCATTTATATTATTAGCCTGATAGGGAAATTTATATCAATTATATATTGATCTGTTTTCCGTGTAGATTCCATTTTTGCGAAAAATGATTTGGGTTTATCGTGAACTATGTTTTAAAGGACACCGGTTCTTTAACCCAAGTCAAAACAGGATTTATTTTCTAAAATTTGGATAATCATTAAGTAATGATTTTTGAAATTAAAACCAAACTAGAGTTTCAATGAATCTTTTATTAGATTAAAAATGTGAATATTTTATTAAAAGAATATTCTGAATTGGAATGAGGCCTATAATGTGTTTTTTCTAGCACTTGATTATAAAATACGTGAATTAGTCAGAAAGACTGGGTTTAACCAAATTCTTAATAATTGCTACGACGATTAAGAGTCGAAGATGAAAAAGGTGGTTGAAGACCGAAGTTCTTCACATAGTTTGAGTGATTACTGATGTAACGACCCGGAAAAAGGCGATCTTAGTTATCCGATATACAACACATATCGAACATCCAAGGATCGAAAATAACCGGAAAGTTAATGAAAGAAATTGGAGGGTGAGGAAAGATAAGATAGAAACTTAGAATAGAAGAAGAAGAACACAACATCAGAGTAACACGAATCTCACAGCGGAACGAACAACATATAATAGATAACATATCCTTGAAATAAAATCAGTATATGTATACAATAACATTATCAGAGTACAACACGTACAATACAGCGGAAGTAACTATATCTAAATAATCCTGAAGCCTCCTGCTCCAAGCTCTTCTAGTATATCTGTGAATTCCGACTACTTGACTGCCCCTACAAAATTGGGCACCCAAGAGTTTAGGAAAACAAAACAAAATAAACTCTGGGTCAGTCATGGGACTGGTATGAGTAAAACAGATTAAAACAGTTTGAACAAGTAAACGATATCTCATAAGACCACGCCGTATAACGGAACGAGTTTTTCCCTTATGAGAATCCAAATCAGTTTGATTCAACTTTCAAATCATTTTGAAAGTAACGATAAATATTTATATCAGAAACCCTTTTGATATTATAATAGTGTCTATCAACCACAATATAATAATCATATAGCAGAAACGCTTCCATCTCACGTTCTACATATATAGTATACAATCAAAACCGCAAGCACGTATTGGGCAATGGATTTCCAACTATGACAAGATATGGAACCACCTTTCGCTAGTGTACCTCTAGAAAGGAATACATTGGGTTCAACAAGAACATCTTGCAACCCGACCACACATGACCGACCACTCATTTCGCTTGAGTGTATCGAATGTATATCACCAACGGTTGGGACCAACAACGGTTTCCCGAATGGGACAGCATCAACAATAGATTTTTAGAAGTAAATGAAACTCTAGATTAGGTGATTATACACCCTAATAGGTGCGACCATATAGCCATGCCTCTTGTCCGATTTCTGTCATTTACTGGATGTGAGGCTAGAAGCTACGCTTATCTTTTACATGCCACATCTTCATTCACTTAGAATGTCACATCGTCATACCCGCCAAATCACAAATTGATTTCCCAAAAAATACCATAGGTATACAGCTAATAGAAACGAACTCCTCCGCCAACAAACGTGAATACGTTTGAAGAGATCAAATTACGCGATCTATTAAATATACTCCGTCAGACCCTCTTCCATACAAGTTGTCCTGGGACTGGACAAACCGAAGGCACTATTCAGCACATCCATCTTAGGTAATTGTTATCTAAGATTTATTCAACAGCCCTTGCACTTTACTCCGTCTTCAATATATTCAGCATACTTGATTCGCAATGCTTATGCAAATACGGAGTGGTTCTTCGGATAATAATCCAGCCGGCCTCTCCATATAACAACGTTAAAATGGTCAAAACTTTGATAGTCTGTGATTTAACTACCAAATGAAAAATGTCTGTGTACACACAACGATATTATTTCCAAATGGAATTATCACATCAAACATATATATATATATATATCCTTATTTTCTATGATTAGAAAATATACATTATTAACACTGGGAAATATTTCCATGGCTTAATTATGTATCACTATTCTTCCATATCTATCAGACTCTAACTATAAACTAACAAGAGAACAACTTCCTAATTATAAACCCCGAACGCCAAAACCAACATCAGATCGATACTTAGGAAACCATTCAACTTATTAATCTCTGGCCAGTTTCTAATTTTTGCTTAATTCTATTTTGATTAACTATGTTCGATTAACTCGATTCGATTAACTCCTCTATTTATTTTCTAAATAAATAATCCTTTATTCTATTTATTTTCTAAATAAATATTCCTTTATTCTATTTATTTTCTAAATACTTTGAAAATTCTCTTTTATACCTTCACGTATTTCATATGGTATTTAAATTACCAAACAACGATAATCGATATCATCCAAACACACATAATTATTAACAGATTATATATCACATCATATATTACAATATGTGAAAAACAGTAAAATAAATGTTGAAGAATCCAGTTGGATTCCTCCAACCTGTTTCCCTGCTAACATAATCAATATTTTATTAACGATTTATATATATATCATTATCAATGATTTCAATCAATACACAAACAATTCAACCAAACAGCTAACACACAGCAATCAACAGATGATTAACAGTTCTAAAAATACGTTATAAAATATAACTGTTTAGAGTTGGTGAGTTTTACTCACATTGGCAATTCATCGTTAAAGAATGATAAACTATTGTTTGATTTGAATCAAACAATTTATTTCGCCATAAATTCATACGAGCCCCAATCTACGTCCAGTCAGTTCCATTGTTGAGCTCTCGTCCATACGATCCCAGCGGATCTTGTTTTGCGGAATTCTGATTACGTATGAATAAGATATGACTTATACAAGTTTATATAATTTAAATTAAAATTAATTAAATTACCTATTGGGCTCACTTTTAAAAACAAGGCCTATTACCAATTCAAGACCGCACCCATATGATACTTCTTCCCCAAATACTGTAATAACCCGGAAATCTGGGCCAATTTAAAATTTTTATTTTGGCAATTTTAGCGAATTTTGATATTTAAAATGAATTATTTTAAATAATAACGACGAGAAATTTATTTTGAATAGAATTAGAACATATGTTTTCATTTGAATCGTCGTTAGAATATAAATATTTATTTTAAAATATAAAAGGAATTGAAATGGCGAGGTAGTTCGATAATTCGATTTCCAACTTCAAATGAATGTACCGGGTGCAATATAAGCCGGATTTTAGTGAAACCAAAAATATTCGAATCTAATTGATAATATCTTTCCAACAAATCCAAAAAATCAAAATTTCATAGCGGGAATAAAAAGATATGTCCAGTTGAAAATTCTGAATTGTCGCTATAGAATTCAGGCCCTTAAAAATAGAAATTTTGCAAACGACCTCGGATTTCGACGAAACCACTTTTGTTGGATCCATGATGTCAAATTATTGCTAGATTCCAAATTTCATAATTTTTCAAATCAATATGTGAGCGAGGCGAAGTAAAACGTGTTTTGACAATTTCAGTTGAATTTAATCGACTGGAAAATGGCCATTTTTCAAACGGTCTCAGAATTCGATGAAACTAGTTTTGTTAGGACCGTATCGTCAATACGAAGCTAGAAAATATTTTTTTGGAATTTTTGGGGTTATTATGTGACCCCAGTAAATTGAAATGCGTGTTCAAATTCAATATATAGTGTTATATGTTGATTTCGACGAAAACTGATCGAAACGATCGAAACGATCGAATCAACCTACGATACATATCCCATTGTGTTCGTAATGGGGGTAATTAGCTATGGACGACAGGCGGTGGGCCTCGTTTCGAGTTCGAATGAAAAAGTTACTTTTTTTTATAAAATTAAAATGAAATAAAATATATATTATAAAACCTTAAGCCCCCCTTTCTTTCTCTTCTGGTCAACGCAGTAGAAAATTAAAATGAAAAAAAAACATAAGCCCTAACCTAAGATCGACGGAACCCCTCGCGACGCCGCACCCCCCCTAGTCGCCTCCGCCGTCACCCTCTCCCTTCTGCTTCGCCTCCTCCTTCCGATCTAACGCGAGACCCCCCCCCCCCCAAACTGCGACACCCACAGCCCACCGCACCCTTCATCCGCCGCCTGAAACCCCTGGCGCCACCCCCTGCAAACTCCAGCGCCGTTCAGTCGAAGACCCCCCTCCTCGCCACGTGCTGTAAGTTCTTTTCTTTTTATTTTTATTATTTTTATTTATATTAAAACTGATTTCTGTTAATAATAAAAACTGATTTTTTGATAGAAAATATTAGATTTTTAAAACATAAAAGATTAGATTTTTAAAACAGAAAAGATTAGATTTTTAAAATAGAAAAGATTAGATTTTTAAAATAGAAAAGATACGATTTTTAGTGGTGTAAAAATAGAATTTTTATCTATATAGTAGTAGTATAAAAATGTGATTTTTATACACATGATAACAATATAAAAATTTGATTTTTATATATTGAATAGCGAAGTAAAAATTCGATTTTTATATATTGAATAGCAAAGTAAAAATTCGATTTTCATATATTGAATAGCGAAGTAAAAATTCGATTTTTATATTTTGAAAAGCGAAGTAAAAATACGATTATTCGATTTTTATATATTGAATAGCGAAGTAAAAATACGATTTTTATATATTGAATAGCAAAGTAAAAAATTCGATTTTTATATATTGAATAGCAAAGTAAAAATTCGATTTTTATATATTGAATAGCAAAGTAAAAATTCGATTTTTATATATTGAATAGCAAAGTAAAAATTCGATTTTTATATATATAATAGCGGTATAAAAATGTGATTTTTATATATGTAGTGAAAGCGGATAACGAAAGTGACAAAAGGAAGAACGATGAAGATATCCTATATTTGAAGTGTCGTGGAGTTGGGATAGCTTTGGTGAGAACTTCTCACCTTTAACTTTCTTTTTCTAGTTAAAAATATATATACTAGGATGCAGACGGTGTTTAGTAGTACCCGACACCCGTCGTCCACAGACCATGGACGGCTTGTATGTTTGTTTTATTTTGATGTGTAGTTGATTGTGTAGTGTGATGTGAAATGAAATAAAATATTTATATAGTTGAAATAAAATATTTTATAGTGGAAAATATTTTATAGTTAAAAATTGAATTTTTTTAACGTGTATATGAAATGGAATAAAAATAAACAAATCAGACGATTTGTTTATATACACACATTTGACTGATATTGATTGGGACGATAAATTTTACACATCGCCCAACTGCACAAATAAAATCTGTGTTTGATTGTTTGAAAAACCCACACGGGTATTGGGGTGATATATGACATACACTAATCCCAATAATTAGTTGTATGTCGATCGATTGATTGACCGACTGTTATAAGCGTTGAATATTTATATTTGATGCTTATACAACGTAGAATGCACTATGGATGATGGTTGATTATTCATCGTTGTTATTGTATACATGTGTTGTAGAAAATCCATATAATTAACATTATATGGTAATTGATTGGGCCTCATTCCAGTTTTAAAATAGAAATATTTGAAATAGAATATTTGAAAATAGAAATATATGAAGTCGTATTGATTAGATTGACTCCATTTTGACGTGAACGATATTTATATCGATTTTATTCATTTTATAATGAATATCGAAAGTGATTTCAAAATCTGATTTTTCGAAAAGAATTGAAATTCGAATTGAAATTGAATATAGATGAATTCGAATTGAAATTGAATATAAATGAATTCGAATTGAAATTGAATATAAATGAATTCGAATTGAAATTGAATATAAATGAATTCGAATTGAAATTGAATATAAATGAATTCGAATTGAAATTGAATAGAAATGAATTCGAATTGAAATTGAATAGAAATGAATTCGAATTGAAATTGAATATAAATGAATTCGAATTGAAATTGAATATAAATGAATTCGAATTGAAATTGAATATTAATGAATTCGAATTGAAATTGAATATAAATGAATTCGAATTGAAACTGAATATAAATGAATTCGAATTGAAATTGAAAATAAATGAATTCGAATTGAAATCGATTTGAAATGAATTTAAAACGAATTTATATTGGAATATTCAATTTTGATTTGAAATTGAATATGAAGTTGAAATCGTTTTGAAAACGAATTTAAAACGATTTATATAATACGCTTTAAAAAGGAAATCGACGAAGTATATATTATATATATAATATAATGGCCTGAATAGAACGCACCACGCTGCGGCAGTTCGCGAATTTCGAACGTGGACTTCAAATGGATATTGCGGGAGATCCGACCGTCGAATTCTCCTAAAACCGGAACCGTTGGGTTCGTATCGAAAAGAGCTTTCTAACGAATATTAGAAATTAGAAATCTAACGGTTGGATTTGGAATTATGTCCAAATCAAATTTGAAAAAGGTCGCTGTAAGTGCAGTTCGATGTCCGTTGATGGAAATCGACTGTACGGGCCTTGATAAAATTATTAAAAATAGTAATAATTTGTGTAAAATCATAAGAAATGATTGCGGAAGAATTGGGATGAAAAACTCCAAATTTGGAAAGATAAAAATAGATTTTTATCGAAATGAACTAGTTTTGAACTAGAATTATAATTCTATTTATTTTTAAATAAGTAAATTGGATTTGAAAAAGGTTTTAAAAGTAAGCAGGATTTCCAATAAATTGAATTGGAATGGATTTGAATTGAAATTGTCTTTGGATTATTTCGATGTTGGATTTCGTGATTATACAGATATTGTTATGGAAATTTGAAAGATATATTTATATCATTATTTCCAATACGATATTTGTTGGTCGTAGAATTTGATATTGAATATAAGCCGATATATTTTCTATTCAGAGCCTTGTATTTAATACCAAATGTGATTTGGGTTTATCGTGAACCGTGTTTTAAATGACACTGATTCTTAAATCCAATTAAAGATTAAAACTAAGTGGAGTTTTAATGAATCTTTAATTAAATTGAAAAGATCGAGAATGGAGTATCACCAGTTTTACTCCAGGCGATAGTTAAATCTTTAATTAGATTTGAACGTGAAATGGTAATTGAATTTACCGATAACACCGTGGTGTTAGATATGAAGTATGACCAGTTTTACTTCATGGGAGGAATGGGTTGGGATTGGGAAATTAAAATAAATGATTACTTCGGTGTGGTTCGCTAATCCTGACTAGTTTGAATTGATATTCAAAGGAGATTAAAGAATAAATTTAAAGAATTTATCTTTGATAAAATTAATGGGAACCTTTCCCAAAATATAAAAATATTTGAATAAAAGAATATTCTGAATTGGAATGAGGCGTATGTTGTGTTTGTGTAACACGTGTTTATTATATTTATACGCGAGTTGTTCAGAATGACCGGGTTTCTCCCATTCTGAATAACTGATTCGACGTGGTGTCGAGGATGAAGACGGTGGTTGAAGACCGGAGGTATTCACGTCGTTTGGGTAATTACTGATGATCTTGATTGGGCTGTACACCCAAGAAGATGGAAATAGTTGGTGATCGTCCAGACGTACTTGGAGATCGATGGATATGTGGGGTACTAGGTGCCTCCGGTTTCGTTCAGACCCAGAACGGACTTGTAAATGGACTGTGTGTCAGACATTGGATTTCATTCTATGTGATTGATATCGGTTGCATGGAGTGGTTTGCCTGTGTGGCATGCTAAGATGCAAATGATCAAGACTTCTGTTGAAAAGCAAAGTGTTGTGGTTGATGATCAAAGCACGGCCTTTGTGGCGTAGCTTTGTGTAATGTTTACTTCGTGAGTTTCACACCCGGTGGTGAACCAAAAACGGGAGAGGACCTCAGGGAGGACATGCGTTTCTTTCTAGTTAGAAGTGGCGTCAGTGTTTTTACACGCCCTGACGAGTTTGACTTATGTGGTTGTTGCTGTTGCGAGGCGCCTCAGTTTGATCGGAAGATCTGGGTCTGATGGAGTCATTCGTTGGCTCATTTACGCCCCATAGTGCGGGGAAACGTAGTGTTCAGGAATTTTAATCCACATCGGTGGACCGGCCCTGTCGCTCCAAGGGTTGATGCGCTCTGACCCTGAGGCTCGGGCTAGAGAGTCTCGAAGACGGTGAGGACGATCCCTAGCCTCAGTTCATAGACGGAAATCCAATTTCTAAATATGTGATTTTGCGGTTTTAATTGTAGAACTAGTATGGCGAGATGATATATGGTACCCATGCTGTCTATGATTGATACTTATGATTTGAAATTGTTTTAAACACTATACACTTATTATAGTATCAAAGGACTTGTTTTAAATCGTATCAAGCATGCTTTGGCTATTATAAGGGAAAACCCTATCCCCCGGCTTGCGTTGCATTGTGTGATAGGACCTGGGTCTTATAATAGCTTCATTTTTCTTTATTTAGCATTGCGCTGTTGTTATATGCACTGGTATTCTTGGGAGGAAACCCGTTCCGCGTTATACGGCGTGGTCCCTTGATTTACCTAACTTTAAAATAAAGATTAATAACTGTTTTAGTTCTCACACCAGTCCCATGACTGACCTGGAGTTTATTGTTTTAACCTAAACTCTGGGTGCCCTTATTTTGACACGGGCTGCTAGTAGTTTTGGTTTTGCAGATTTATATTCACAGGATCCTGATTTACAGCTGGAACGACACTCGGAAAGCTTTGTATCTGCGTATTACTTCTAGTTGTGTATTGTATTATTTTCCGCTGCTATGTAATTTATTGCAATCTCTGATATTTTCTGTTGTATAATATTTGTTAATACTCTGTGTATTCTTGTAATCTAATGCATTGTTGTAATATACAATGAAATGTTCTTCCGTCCGCGTTCTATTTTGTCGTGTTCTCAAAACAATCAGTCGTTTCGAACGGTCTGGATCGGTTTAGCGACTGATTCGAATCGAGCGAAATTCCTTGTTGTCACAGTTGGTATCAGAGCTTTGGTTTACAAAGCTCAGAGAACAAGACACGTTAGAACCAAACGAAAGGATTCAACAGAAATTGGATTAGTAATATCCATAAATAATGGCTCGTTAGAGATGGGATCAGTAGTATCTTAGAACGAGTGAGAAGAGTATATTTTTAAAATGAAACCAATTTTGTTTTGAAATTTAAACCATTTCATACGTATTTGAATATTTATTCTATATTGATTTGGACAATCTGATATATAAAGATTTTGCATATGCGTCTTGCAAACATGTATTCGAAGTTTTAATATACTGGATAGTTATAGAATCATACTCTAATTGCCCGGGGATAATTCTGGTGATGGGGCATCATCGCCAGTATTTATTTTCGAGCGACGAAAGTGAGATTTCTATATATTTCCAATTGACTGGTGTGAGAACCAAAACTAGATAGGGCTTATTGTTGTGATTTGGCATCAAAAATCTGATTTTTGACTATATATCAAAGTTATGAATTTAAAAAGCTAATCAACTAATTGATTGGTGGTTGTGTTGTTGATTATTGTTTGATTAATTAAAATTTATACCATATAGCCCAATTGAGCCAAATAGTCAATTGTATTGAAAATTTGGTCGCATTTGCTTGCGTATACATGTACTTACATTGAACAGTTCATAGCAAAGAGGCTAGAGCAGAAGAATAAAACTGTTTGCCCGACAAATAGGTACATGTTTACTATAATTTACTGTTTTGTTTGGGTGATGATGATTTTATAAGCCGATTGGCTAACCGCTTGGCTTTTTCTTTTTCTTTTTGAGATCAGAAGGCCTGTATGGCAATTTCGGGACTTTCCCGTGCTCCCGGTGCAGGGGAGGTTATGGAAAAAAAATTCGAAAATTTAGGGTGTTAGCCAAATTTTTGAAAAATTTGAAAAGTTCTTAGAAACTGAAAAGTTGAAGAACTTAAGCCGTAGTGAAAACACTGGAAGTTGAGTTGATTTGTTAAACAACTTTCGGCTTCGTTCCTTTTCGGGGACGAAAAGTTTTAAGTGGGAGAGATTGTAATAACTCGGAAATCTGGGCTAATTTAAAATTTTTATTTTGGCAATTTTAGCGAATTTTGATATTTAAAATGAATTATTTTAAATAATAACGACGAGAAATTTATTTTGAATAGAATAGAACGTATGTTTTCATTTGAATCGTCGTTAGAATATAAATATTATTTTAAAATATAAAAGGAATTGAAAATGGCGCGGTAGTTCGATAATTCGATTTCCAACTTCAAATGAACGTGTCGGGTGCAATATAAGCCGGATTTTAGTGAAATCAAAAATATTCGAATCTAATTGATAATATCTTTCCAACGAATCCGAAAAATCAAAATTTCATAACGGGGATAAAAAGATATGTCCAGTTGAAAATTCTGAATAGTCGCTGTGGAATTCAGGCCCTTAAAAATGGAAATTTTGCAAACGACCTCGGATTTCGACGAAACAACTTTTGTTGGATCCGTGATGTCAAATTATTGCTAGATTCCAAATTTCATAATTTTTCGAATCAATATGTGAGCGTGGCGAAGTAAAACGTGTTTTGACCATTTCAGTTGAATTTAATCGACTGGAAAATGGCCATTTTTCAAACGTTCTCAAAATTCGACGAAATTTGTTTTGTTAGGACCGTATCGTCAATACGAAGCTAGAAAATACTTTTTTGGAATTTTTTGGGTTAGTATGTGACCCCAGTAAATTGAAATGCGCGTTCAAATTAAATATATAGAGTTATATGTTGATGTTTACGAAAACTGATCGAAACGATCGAATCAACCTATGATACATATCCCATTGTGTTCGGAATGGGGGTAATTAGCTATGGACGACAGGAGGTGGGCCTCGTTTCGAGTTCGAATGAAAAATTTACTTTTTTATAAAATTAAAATGAAATAAAATATATATTATAAAACCTTAAACCCCCTTTCTTTCTCTTCTGGTCAACGCAATAGAAAATTAAAATGAAAAAAAACCTAAGCCCTAACCCGAGATCGACGGAACCCCTCGCGACGCCGCACCCCCCCCAGTCGCCTCTGCCGTCACCCCCTCCCTTCTGCTTCGCCTCCTCCTTCCGATCAAACGCGAGACCCCCCCCCCCCAACCGCGACACCCACAGCCCACCACACCCTTCATCCGCCGCCTGAGACCCCTGGCGCCACCCCCTGCAAACTCCGGCGCCGTTCAGTCGAAGACCCCCCCACTCCTCGCTACGTGTTGTAAGTTCTTTTCTTTTTATTTTTATTATTTTTATTTATATTAAAACTAATTTCTGTTAATAATAAAAACTGAATTTTTGATAGAAAAGATTAGATTTTTAAAATAGAAAAGATTAGATTTTTAAAATAGAAAAGATACAATTTTTAGTGGTGTAAAAATAGAATTTTTATCTATATAGTAGTAGTATAAAAATGTGATTTTTATACACATGACAACAATATAAAATTCGATTTTTATATATTGAATAGCAAAGTAAAAATTCGATTATTCGATTTTTATATATTGAATAGTGAAGTAAAAATATGATTTTATATATTGAATAGCAAAGTAAAAATTCAATTTTATATATTGAATAGCAAAGTAAAAATTCGATTTTTATATATTGAATAGCAAAGTAAAAATTCGATTTTTATATATTGAATAGCAAAGTAAAAATTCGATTTTTATATATAGAATAGCGGTATAAAAATGTGATTTTTATTTATGTAGTGAAAGCGGACAACGAAAGTGACAAAAGGAAGAACGATGAAGATA
Organism: Allium sativum; assembly: GCA_030737875.1. Lineage (NCBI taxonomy): Eukaryota > Viridiplantae > Streptophyta > Magnoliopsida > Asparagales > Amaryllidaceae > Allium > Allium sativum. The sequence continues at coordinate 696,805,393 of CM060926.1, forward strand.
TCCTACATTTGAAGTGTCGTGGAGTTGGGATAGCTTTGGTCAGAACTTATCACCTTTAACTTTCTTTTTCTAGTTAAAAATATATACTAGGATGCAGATGGTGTTTAGTAGCACCCGACACCCATCGTCCACAGACCATGGACGGCTTGTATGTTTGTTTGATTTTGATGTGTAGTTGATTGTGTGGTGTGATGTGAAATGAAATAAAATATTTATATAGTTGAAATAAAATATTTTATAATGGAAAATATTTTATAGTTAAAAATAGAATTTTTTAACGTGTATATGAAATGAAATAAAAATAAACAAATCGGACGATTTGTTTATATACACACAATTGACTGATATTGATTGGGACGATAAATTTTACACATCGCCCAACTGCACAAATAAAATCTGTGTTTGATTGTTTGAAAACCCCACACGGGTATTGGGGTGATATATGACATACACTAATCCCAATAATTAGTTGTATGTCGATCAATTGATTGACAGACTGTTATAAGCGTTGAATATTTATATTTGATGCTTATACAACGTAGAATGCACTATGGATGATGGTTGATTATTCATCGTTGTTATTGTATACATGTGTTGTAGAAAATCCATATAATTAACATTATATGGTAATTGATTGGGCCTCATTCCAGTTTTAAAATAGAAATATTTGAAATAGAATATTTGAAATAGAATATTTGAAAATAGGAATATATGAAGCCGTATTGATTAGATTGACGTCATTTTGACGTGAACGATATTTATATCGATTTTATTCATTTTATAAGGAATATCGAAAGTGATTTCAAAATCTGAATTTTCGAAAAGAATTGAAATTCGAATTGAAATTGAATATAAATGAATTCGAATTGAAATTGAATATAAATGAATTCGAATTGAAATTGAATATAAATGAATTCGAATTGAAATTGAATATAAATGATATCGAATTGAAATTGAATATAAATGAATTCGAATTGAAATTGAATATAAATGAATTCGAATTGAAATTGAATAGAAATGAATTCGAATTGAAATTGAATATAAATGAATTCGAATTGAATATTAATGAATTCGAATTGAATATAAATGAATTCGAATTGAAATTGAATATAAATGAATTCGAATTTAAATTGAATATAAATGAATTCGAATTGAAATTGAATATAAATGAATTCGAATTGAAATCGATTTGAAATGAATTTAAAATGAATTTATATTGGAATATTCAATTTTGATTTGAAATCGAATATGAAGCTGAAATCATTTTGAAAACGAATTTAAAACGATTTATATAATACGTTTTAAAAAAGGAAATTGTAACACCCCGTAATTTGAACATAAAAATTCACAAATTAAAGTATACTTAATTAAGTGAAATGGGTTGCGCAGAGAAATATATATATATTGATATATATATATATATAATTGAAAATTAAATAAATAAATATGCAAAAATGTTCAAAACAACGAATTGGGAGAGGGGAATAACCGAACGGCCGATTTTTGAGGTCGACCCAAGCCTGCTGGGTCGACTAGGGGTTAATCCAGGGTGTTTGGCTGTCAACCCGTGGGCCGATTCGCTCAAATGCAGATTTTGCATTTGAATGGTTCTCATGGTTCAGCTTTACTCTAAAGGCCCTAGATGGTTCCTACACTTGACTTCTTCCCCAAGACATGCTTTGATGGCTTGGATTGAATCTAGGGTTAATCCTATGGCTAATACTATCCTAATCCTCTATAAAAAGACCCCTAAACCTAGCCTAAATCACCATTATTCAATCCTACAACTAAACTATGTCAAATTTGTTCCTCTCATGGCCTCCACTCTCATGCTAAAATTCCTAAGCCTATTTCTATGAGAGATTTTGAGTTCATACAAGTGCTTTCAAACTTGTATGAGTGTTCTTAGTTTGCATTCAAGTCAAGTTGCAACATTTCTATTTCAAAGCAAGGATTTTTATTGATTTGGCGCAAGGGTTTTTCAATTGGGGCTTTCATATTTTGGTGCTTGCATAAGGGCTTCTTCTCAATCTTTATAATAAATATTCATTTGTGTCTTCGTAGCGTAGTAAGCCCTTTTCTACTTTCTTTCTTTGAACTCTAAAGTTAAATGAATGATGCAAGTTTGGGGTTGATCATTATGATATGCAAGTTTGGTTGAACATTATATGCAAGTTTGGTTGATCATTATATGCAAGTTTGGTTGATCATTATATGCAAGTTTGGATGATCATTATGCAAGTTGGTTTAACCATTATGTATGACACATGTTGCTATGTTATGCAAGTTTGGGTTGATCATGTTATGCAAGTTAAACTTGATGTTGTGAGCATAAAGCTCTAAGCTTTATATTAAAGGTTGCATTTTGGCAACATGAAAGTTATCATACCCCTTATGATAACTTGCATGTGACGCTAAATGCGAACTTCTAGCAACTTCTACATGTCATTTATCACCATGTATCACTCATATGCTAAGTTTGGTTTTATGCATGCTTTTGAAGCCTAATGATGCAATATGCAAGTATATGAACATATGTACATCTCATATGCCACCATGATAAACTTGTGGCTTCAACACCTTTTTGTCATGATTATGCCAAGTTCCCTATTTTACCCTTTATGCGTTGTTGCGATTATGTAAACGATGGGATTACGTTGGGGTTGGGCAACATTATGACAAAAACATGGATTTTATAACATAACGTGATATGTTAACTTGTAATTATGTTTTGGAAACATAATGGACATGACACTTAGAAAATATGAGTGTGGCCAACTCGAGGTTGGGTTGAGTTTGTAGCATAAATCTACCCGGACCCGCCCGGCTTAACTAGTGGCTACAAACAATAGGACCCAATGTGAGAAGTTGGTCATGTTGTGCTCGAACCCGAGGTTAGACCAAGTTGTGGTGTAAAGCTACCCGGACCCGCCCGGCTTAACTAGTAACCACAACAAAGTCTAATGTGAGAGGTTAAAGCACATTAAGTTAATTAATTAATGCCTCCTGATTAGGGTTAAGTCATGGTCCACTTAATGCTTAATCAATTTGGGCTTGATGGGTTAATCGGGGTTAAGTCATGGATCTTGGGTACACTTAACCAATTTAATCCACGTTTGGATCGGGTTAACCACATTTAACTCGTTAAGGAAACCCTAGTTGCGTGGTCCTTTTCAGCAGTAACCCTCTTGATAGTATCATAAGACCCTAGGACTAGGCTAGGGTGGAGCACGATTACTGGGCTGACATGTAAGCGACTAAAACGACGGCTGCGTAGGTACGCCGGTGTAGGTCCAGGCGGACTATGATCGTGCACATAGTCCGGCGTTGGAGAATCAGGCACGGGTACCAGTAGATCTAGGCTATGCATACTTGATTGGTGTCCGAGGTCTACACACTAGGACTTGATACACCCTGGGGTGGACCTAGCACAGTTAGCTACATTTCATGTTTGGGCCGTATGACACCGACACTTGACGAGTTAGGCTTATAGGGAGCCGATCGACTAGACCGTGTAGTTGGACCTTAATTTAGGTCACCTCATGATGATGGGCCAAGCTTGGGCCAAGGGATCAATTCTTGTTTTTACTTGACATGTTAGAATGCTAGTACACCCGTGGTGCAAAACTTAACCTTAATTATGCGATGACACCTTTATCTATCTTGTTAGTTAATCATCATGCCAGTATGTTGTTATCCTTATGTTCATCTCAGCTTCTCATGCTAGTTAACTTTACTAGTTCATAGACAGATAGTAGTAGGGCTTACCAGTCTTTTTGACTGACCTGTTTTCTTTCGCCTCTTTTCTTCCGTTTCCCCCCCTTAGGTTCTCAGGGTGGGAACATTGGAGCTTAGCTTGGATCTTTACAGCTTGCTTACTGGATTTGCTCATGTACGGTTTTGGACATTGAGCTAGCTATGGTTTATCACTTCATTTTGGGGATAGTACTTTATGTATTTCAGTTTTTCAGTTTATGCTTTCATCTAGACTTTGTTGTCGGAAAATAATGACCACGTACTTTGTTGTAACATGACTATGGTTTTGAAATGCTAAGTTTTATCCGCTGCTTTACTACTCTGTTTTACTTATATGTTCTGTCTTGTGATATCTGCATGCATGTTTACCTTGTTTAGCGCCCCTCCAAAGCTAATGTCCTTGCAAGAGTGGCATTGGCGGAGGTGGGGTGTTACATTTGGTATCAGAGCATAAGGTTTACAAGATTTGAGCAAAAGTGTTTTTAAAACTTACCTTTTGAAAAACTATTTTCAAAACCAATTAAGTATTTTCCAAGAAGAGTCTAGTTATTTTAAAAAGGCTATTCCCCAAAAGCCATAGCACTATCCTTCGTTTCTTCGTTCTGAATCTATCTTTTTCTTCGTTTTAGTATGGCCGATCGCTTTAACATCCCGGAAGGCGTGCAAGTACCAGTCTGGTTCCGGAGATTTATGGAGGCAAGGGCGAATGAAGCCGGCCCCGTGAACATTCCTCCTCCTTCCTCGGTCGCTAACATCTCTCCTCCTCCCGTAGCTGAGGTTCCTCCTCACCCTCAGCATCCGCAAGAGGATTTTGCAAAGCTTTGCAAAGACTTTAAGGCGATGGGTTGCAAGAATTTTGTCGGAACGAAGACTTCTGTGGAGGCAAGAAACTGGTTAAAGGAAACTGAAGATCTCTTCGCCATCTTTGATGTGCAAGATCATAGAAGGGTTTTATTGGCAGCATGGTTATTGAAAGAAGAAGCTGCTTATTGGTGGGAGGTCACCAATGCTACGAGGCCTATAGAGACTTAGGCCGACTTTAGGACAAGATTTGGGCTTAAGTTTCTATCATCAGCTGAGGCGAATTTGCAATTGGAGAAGTTTATATCTTCGAAGCAAGGAGACATGACACTGAGGGAGTACGTGAATGAGTTTAACAAGCTCGCCCGATTTGGTTTGGACATGATTAATACTCCCCAGAAGAAGGCTTTGCGCTTTGCACGAGGGTTGAATAAGCCACTACAAGGTTTAGCCCTATCTCATATACCTATGGGGGCCACTTTCGAAGGTCTAGTAGACATGGCATTGCTTCAAGGAGACGATAAGAATGGCAAGAAGGAAGTGAAGGCTAATGAGACCCAAGCCAAGAAGACAGACTCCAAGTGGGGAGGAAATCAGAGCAATCAGAACAACAAAAACAACAAGAACAACAAGGGCAACAAGGCCAAGGCAAAGGACCCAAGAAAATGCCACTACTGTGGGAATGTAGGGCACATAGCTAAAGACTGTAAGAAAAGGAAGAGGAAGTCGGGCGAATGCTTTCATTGTGGAGAGACCGGACATTTTAGCAAGGATTGCCCCAAGAAGCAAGGGCAGAATCAGCATGCAGGACCTTCTGGAGGGCAAGTGCATGCTCTCAACGCCGCTCCAGTTCAGGATCGAGGTAGCATTTCTGTAGAAAGTCTTGTTTATATTTCTGATTATCCTGTTCGCACCTTATTTGATTCTGGCGCATCGCATAATTTTATTTCTTCTGACATTGTTGAAAGTTTGCACCTAAGTACTAGCCTAGTTGAGGATCCCGTTTGTGTTTCAAATCCAATTGGGGGTTCCGCCCATCTATCTATGATTTGTGTGGATTTGAAGATTTCTATCTTGACTGTAGAATTCGCGTGGAATGCTTATGTTCTCGGATTCACGGGATATGGGTTTATCTTGGGCATGGATTGGTTGTCCAGTTATGGAGACATTCTCGATTGTGAACATAGGGTGGTGAGGCTCATGACCCGCCTCGGTAATACCCTAGAAATTTCTTGTAACCCTAGAGGTCCCATCATGTTATGCTATCTTGAATCTCTCGACTCGTCCATCGATGATCTGCAATCTGTAAGGGTGGTCCGAGACTATCCTGATGTCTTTGAAGAAGTTAAGGGGTTACCCCCTAAACGAGAGATAGATTTCCGCATTTATCTAGTCGATAATGCCAAGCCAGTATCATTGCCCGTTAGGCACATGGCCCCGCGTGAGAGAAGGGAGCTCAGTAAGCAAATCAAGGAGCTGCTTGAGAAGGGTTTTATTAGACGAAGCATTTCCGAATGGGGTGCTCCGGTGGTATTCGCTACTAAGGCGGATGGTTCGCTTCGTCTATGTGTTGATTATCGAGAGTTGAACAAGCTGACAAAGAAGAATAGGCACCCGTTATCGAGGATTGATGATCTCTTCGACCAGCTTGTAGGTAGTTCTGTTTTCTCTCATCTCGATCTAGCCACCGGATTCCATCAGCTTAGAGTAGCCGAGGATAGCATTGATAAAACTGCGTTTAGGACTCTGGATGGATTCTTTGAATGGCTTGTCATGCCATTCGGATTGACTAATGCACCCGCCTACTTCGCAGACTTAATGAGTAGGGTGTTCAGGGAGTTCCTCAACAAGTTTTTGTTGTCTTCGTGGATGATATTCTGATCTTCTCAAAGGACGAGGAAGAACATGCCAGACATCTCAAGGAAGTGATGGATACGCTTAGAGCGCATCAGTTGAAAGCCAAGTTCTCCAAATGTCATTTCTGGAGAAGGGAAGTTCGGTTTCTTGGACATATAGTTTCTAAGCAAGGCATAGCGGTGGATCCCGCGAAAGTGGTTGTGGTTCAAGATTGGAAGACTCCTAAGAATGCGACCGAAGTAAGAAGCTTTCTCGGTTTGGCGGGCTACTATAGGAAGTTCATCAGAGACTTCGCTAAGATTTCGGCCCCTCTCAATAAGTTGACGAAGAAGAACTTAGTCTTTGCATGGGACTTGGAGTATGAGCTTGCTTTTCAAAATCTCAAAAGAGCCCTTACCTCAGCTCCAGTTTTGGCATTACCCGATAGTGGTAAGATGTTTACCGTGTACACAGATGCATGTGGCACGGGGTTAGGAGCTGTTCTGATGCAAGAGGGAAGAGTGATATGTTATGGGGGTAGGCAACTTAAAGTTCATGAGAAGAACTATCCCACTCATGATTTGGAGTTAGCGGCGATCGTCTTTGCACTCAAATCCTGGCGCCACTATCTTCTAGGCGAAAGGTTTGAGTTGTATACTGATCACAAATCACTCAGATACCTCTTCTCGTAAAAAGATCTGAATCTAAGGCAGCAAAGGTGGATGGAATTTTTGGCATCTTATGACTTCGAGATAGCTTATACCCCTGGCAAGGGTAATGTTGTGGCGGATGCACTAAGCAGAAGGAGATTGACTTTAAGCCCCTTGTTCATTGAGATGAAGAACTTGGAATTCTTGGCAACCTTTGATTTCACGACGGCTGTTGAGTTGATGACGGGTTCATTAGCATCCCTTGAGCTTAGACCCACACTTCTTGATCAAGTTGGGGCTTCGCAGAGGGAAGATCCACAGATAGTCGAAGTTATGGACAAGTTGATTCGGGGTGAGACGTCTAGTCACCTTGCCAGATATACTATTGATGAAAAAGGATGGCTAAGGCGTGATGGGAGATTATGTGTTCCTCGGGTGGGAGATTTGGTCCATAGAGTTCTTGAAGAAGCGCATCACTCGAAGATGACTATACATCCGGGAGGAGAAAAGATGTATAGAGATATGAAGCGCAGTTTCTTTTGGGATGGAATGAAGAAAGATGTGGCAGAGTATGTTTCAAGGTGCATGGTGTGCCAACAAGTGAAGGCCGAGTCAAAGAAACCAGGTGGGCTATTATATCCATTGGAGATCCCACAATGGAAGTGGGAGAGTATTTCTATGGATTTTGTGGATGGATTGCCTAGGTCAAGGAGAGGGAACACAAGCATATGGGTCATAGTTGACAGACTTACGAAGAGTGCTCACTTCATCCCAATAAAGAGCAAGAGGACCGCATCAGGGCTGGCGTCTATTTATCTCCGAGAAATAGTGCAGTTGCATGGAGTTCCTTCTAGCATAGTTAGCGATCGTGACCCGATTTTCACTAGCCAGTTTTTGAATAGTTTGCAAGAAGCGATGGGTACGCGATTGAATTTGAGTACAGCCTATCACCCCCAGACGGATGGCCAAACCGAAAGGGTGAATAGAGTGCTAGAAGATCTCTTGAGGCTTTGTGTTCTCGACTTCGGTGGTACTTGGGAAGACCACCTTCCTCTTGTAGAATTTGCTTATAATAATAGCTATCAAGCCAGCATAGGGATGGCACCATTTGAAGCTTTATATGGGAGGCCGTGTAGGTCACCATCTTGTTGGTGGGAGACAACAGATAGACTTATACTTGGGCCCGATATGATACGAGACACATCCGAGAAAGTTGAATTAGTAAGAAGAAGGATGAAAGCGGCCCAAGATAGACAGAAATCCTATGCTGACAAGCGAAGGGCAGATTTGGAATTCGAAGTGGGAGACATGGTTTTCGTCAAGGTTTCTCCTTTGCGAAATGTGGTAAGTTTTGGAGCAGCGGGGAAGCTGGCACCAAGGTTCGTAGGACCCTTCCCTATCATAGAGAGAATTGGAAAGATGGCCTATAAGGTGGGATTGCCCGAGAAGCTAGCCGGAGTGCATAATGTCTTTCATGTCTCGCATCTCCGAAAGTGCCTACATGAGTTCGCTGAGGTGGTTGAACCAAGCATTCTTGAAGACATTGAGGTAGAGAAAGAAGCAACCTTGAGAAGAGCTCCGATTTGTATCTTGGGAACAGAGATCAAGAAGCTAAGGAATCGAGAGGTCAAGTTGGTGAAAGTTCAGTGGGGTGAAGCCGACGAAGATGCAACTTGGGAAACCGAGGAGAAGATGCGTGGGCTTTATCCATTTCTTTTTGAGGGTACATTCTCGATCTCTTTTCCTAATTAGCATATCTTTCTTTTTATCCGCGTTTATCTAGTTTATCTTGTTTCGTAGATCTTGTCATGAGAACCTTAGGTAGAAACCCTTGGTTGAAACATGTATTTGAAACATGTTATGCTTGATGGTTGCAAGTGGTTGCAAGTGTTTGCACGTGGATACTCGTGGATGCATGATACACATTAGGCACTAAGATCGGCTCACACACTTTCATGTTGCATATGCATGAGTGCTTATACTTATTCATGGATGAAACTTGTTGAGCTATCACGTGGATGTTGCATATGGATGAATATTATGTGCACTCATGTAGAGATTATAAATTATGTTAGGAATTTGCATACATATGGACTCATTTCACTAACATATTTTGCATTAAGGAGGTTTACTGTATCAGTAACCGCCTGATTTTTGCATTAGATAAGTACATATACACACCTTTGCATATGATCATACAACATTTAGAATCCTTTAAGAACAATGACTGCACGTGGATGATGTTTTGAGTAGATGGATGATGGATAGTAGGATACGTTCTTCCTAACTTGGAGATTTCGGGGACGAAATCCTTTAAGGAGGGGAGAATGTAACACCCCGTAATTTGAACATAAAAATTCACAAATTAAAGTATACTTAATTAAGTGAAATGGGTTGCGCAGAGAAATATATATATATATATATATATTGATATATATATATAATTGAAAATTAAATAAATAAATATGCAAAAATGTTCAAAACAGCGAATTGGGAGAGGGGAATAACCGAACCGGCCGATTTTTGAGGTCGACCCGAGCCCACTGGGTCGACTAGGGGTTAATCCAGGGTGCTGTCAACCCGTGGGCCGATTCGCTCAAATGCAGATTTTGCATTTGAATGGTTCTCATCGTTCATCTTTAATCTAAAGGCCCTAGATGGTTCCTACACTTGACTTCTTCCCCAAGACATGCTTTGATGGCTTGGATTGAATCTAGGGTTAATCCTATGGCTAATACTATCCTAATCCTCTATAAAAAGACCCCTAAACCTAGCCTAAATCACCATTATTCAATCCTACAACTAAACTATGTCAAATTTGTTCCTCTCATGACCTCCACTCTCATGCTAAAATTCCTAAGCCTATTTCTATGAGAGATTGTGAGTTCATACAAGTGCTTTCAAACTTGTATGAGTGTTCTTAGTTTGCATTCAAGTCAAGTTGCAACATTTCTATTTCAAAGAAAGGATTTTTATTGATTTGGCGCAAGGGTTTTTCAATTGGGACTTTCATATTTTGGTGCTTGCATAAGGGCTTCGTCTCAATCTTTATAATAAATATTCATTTGTGTCTTCATAGCGTAGTAAGCCCTTTTCTACTTTCTTTCTTTCAACTCTAAAGTAAAATGAATGATGCAAGTTTGGGGTTGATCATTATGATATGCAAGTTTGGTTGAACATTATATGCAAGTTTGGTTGATCATTATATGCAAGTTTGGTTGATCATTATATGCAAGTTTGGATGATCATTATGCAAGTTGGTTTAACCATTATGTATGACACATGTTGCTATGTTATGCAAGTGTAATGACCCGGATATTCCGTCGGTTAGATTTGAATATTTAATACAGTTTTAAATATTGGGTGGATAAATATAAATGGAATTTTTATATTAAGTTATCAATTTAATAATCAATTTCGATTTAATATCGAATATATTAAATTATCGAAATACGTCAGTTCGAGAAGTTGAAACTGAATTAGAAAACAGTTCAGAAAATCAATTCAAACTCCTGTTTGAATTTGAAGAATAAATTGCCTGAAATTAATTTATATTGACTTAAATAAATATCTTCCACAGACGATCGAATTGGACTTCGTGACCTATCCCAGTGTGTCCGGAATAGTGGTTTTACCCTAAGAACGACAGTTGTTGGGCTCAGAAAGGAATTTGGAAATCAAGGTGCATTTTTATTTTAAGTATACCGATTTAATTCAAATTAAATAAAATAAATATACAAAAGAAATGAAAAAGAGAAAAACGTGGCACCCTTATTATCACCAACTAAACCAAACCCCATGGCCTTTCTGTTCAATTTTAAACCGCAACTCCCCTTTTAAAAGCTTCAGCCTTCGTTCCTTTTTCCTAGTCCAACACAAATCGAAACCAAATCGAAGTACTCAGGGAAAAACCGAATTCCCTCAAATCTAAATCAAATAGGATCCACGATTTTTCTGAGACCACGTAATCTCTGGAGTCGACGCCTGGGTGGAGCGCGCGAGTCTGTGAGGTGGGAGCCTGGATCGAAGGTCGCGACAGTAGGGTTCTTGAGTTAGGGTATCGATGTTTGAACGGATTCGCGAATGGGAGGGTTCAGTAGTTTCAATGTTGAACTAGGTGCTGTGATTCAAGTTCGGATCTGCGATGGAGTTGGATGCGATCTTCTTCCTGGAGGGCGATGTCGAATGGTGGTTTCGCGTTGGGTAAACGGAGGTCGAGCTGGGTGCCTGAGCGAACTCAAGATGATCGTTATCTGGCAGTGGTTGAAGCACGGACAAGGGAACATGAGGGAGTTCGACAGCGGACTGGGAGGATTCATGGGTGGTTTTGCAGGAACGAGGGAGTGCCTACAAGTTGTTCGACGGAATGCCATAGAGAATGGAGCAGGTATTAGAGGGGGCTGAGGGCAGTTGGGAAAGCTGCTGTAATTAAAAGTAAATGGGGAAGGTAATTAAATAAATTATTTAGTCAATATTTAATTTATTTAATGTAGTAGTTAATTAATGGGATAATCGTTTAATCGATAAATATAAAATCGTCTGATCATTAGGCATAATCCATTCGAGAATAATTAAGTTGAAACAATTCAAGTTAATGCTAGACGAGACTGAATGGAATCAAAATGGATATTCGACAAGTAAAATCATCGGTGAGTAAACCTCACTCACCTTTTATTTAGAAATTATTTTTATATAGTTAAAAATAATTGTTATGCTTGTTTGAATGCTGTCTGATTGTTTTAAAATATATATAGTTATTTAGGACTATTATATATATATTGGGTTGATGATTGGTTGGATTCCCACAGTATCATTAGCGGATGCCCGCGGTTTCATTAGCGGATGATTACCCTATACGCCCCACGCTATGATTAGTGGATGACCTTCATACCGCGATATCCTGCCTCGAAGCAGGATGGGTATTACTATGTTGACTAACGTCTGTGGATGCAGGAAAACAGGTTGGAGGAATCCAACTGGATTCCTCAAAAATATATTATCTGTTGTTGTTTGTTTGATTTCATATATATTCACATATGATGTGTTAAAAATCAAATGATTGAAAATTGGTTGATTTGATTGTTTAAAATATCACTGGGGCTTGGGATATTGATTTATAAAAATATCAAAAAGGGTATTTGAAATTTAAAAGGGGAATTCTATTTTTATAAATAGAATCTGAATTTTTAATGAAATATAGAAACAATAACTTGTTTTGAATATATATATATAAACAAGTAATTGAATTTATAAACTTTGTTTATAAATGGAAATGTGGAATTTGAATTGAATTTATAAACTTTGTTTATAAATGAAAGGATGGAATTTGAATCGAATTTATAAAGTTGTTTATAAATGAAAATATGGGGTTTGAATTGAATTTATAAACGTTGTTTATAAATGGAAAGGTGGGATTTGAATTGAAGTTATAAACGTTGTTTATAAATAATGCAGAGAATTCAAATGGACTTTGAATATAAGAAATTGAAATAGGATTTGAATAAAGAAATTCAAATGGACTTTAAACTATAGATTTGAATAATAGAATTCAAATGGAGTTTAACTATAGAATTTGAATATAGAATTCAAATGAAGTTTAAATATAGGGATGCAAATAGAATTCAAATGAAGTTTAAATAAAAAGAATTCAAATAGAATTGATTTGGAATTTGAATAAGAAGTCGATAAGGGAACGAGAGTATGAGTATAATTAGAATTTGTTAATATGCAGTTAAAATATATTTGAACATGTCATGTTCAAATATGAAGGTGAAATAGACTGAAAAGTTAAGTAACAGATTAAATTAACAAATTGAGTTAAAACGATTGGTATAGTTAAAATAGATTGGACAGGTATAGACATACAGGAGACAGGTTTGGAATAAAGTATAGAAGAGAAATAAATAGAGTGCCCGACAAAAAGGTACGTATTTAATTCATATATGAGATTTTATGCGCCGTATCGGCTAGCCGCTTGGCTTTGTCTTTTTCTTTTTGAGATGAGAAGGACCGGGAAAGCTATTTGAAATTTCCCGATGCTCCTGGTACAAAGGAGGTTATGGCGAATTTTTCCGGGAATTTAAGGAGATAGAATATTTTTAAGATAATTTGATAGTTAGAAATTAACATATCAAAATATATAGAAGTCGATAAGAAAACGAACTTAGAAATAGAATAGTATAATCAAAAAGGAAGTCTAAGAATAAAATCTCGAAAGAATAGAAAGAGAAAGTATATATGTGTTTAAAGGTGAATAATCAGTTGTATGGTATTGATTATTCGAGTAAGTAGTCTTGTCTATTTTGACGTTAAATGTTATTCAGTCAAGGTCTGAGAGGTAATTATACCCCAACTTGGTTGATTTCATGATATACCGATAAGTAGCAAGATTCAGGCTCGAAGATCAATGTGGAATAAGAATTAGTTAAATACTGTATTTGGGTTGTCGTAACGATGTTTTACACAACATCTGTTTTAACCCAAATATGCGCAAAGCTTGGAAATAGGATAATGAATATTTCCTAGTATAGAAAATAAAGGAAGGCGATATATGGAAATGTTTTCCAAATAACGTATAAGGCCAATATGGTTATTGAAAATATTTGGTTGACAAATATTGATAAAGAAATAGAGAAGAGATTTAATTAATGGAATATTAATTAAAGGCTCAGTGATTGTTGGATGTTTGGATGAACACTTGTTTTATTCGATAGTTAAATCATCGACTATCGAAACACTTGTTTTTATTCGATAGTTAAATCATAGACTATCAAAGTTTTGACCATCGTTGTCAATATGGAGAGACCGGTTGGATTATTTTCCGAAGAACCACTCCGTATTGGCAGTAGCGTACGAATCAGATTATATAAAGATAATCGAAGACGGAGTAGAGTGCAAGGACTTTTTCTATTTATAGAAATAGTACCTTCGATTCATCCTGTTCCTGGGTGACGTATATGGATGAATGTCTGACAGAGTATTTCCAGAAAGGTCACGTACATTGATTTCTTCAACCGTACCAAGAGTGGAAGCGGAGAAGGAAACTTCTTTTAGCTAACACGTAATGTACTGTTGAGGACGTAAATCGGTGATTTGATGGATTTGACGATGTGGCATTCGAAGTGAATCTGGTGTGATGATAAAGCGTAGCTTCTAGCCTCATCAACCGGTAAATGACAGAAATCGGGCAAGCAGCATGGCTATGTAGGTCGCACCTATTAGGCTGTATAATCACTTGATCTAGAGTTTCATTTACTTCTAAAAATCTATTGTCGATGCTGACCCATTCGGGAAACGGTTGCTGATCCCAATCGTTGGTGATATACATTCGATACACTCAAGCGAAATGAGTGGTTGGTCATGTATGGCTGAGTTGCAAGATGTTCTTGTTGAACTCAGTGTATTCTCCTCTAGAGATATACCAGCGGAAGGTGGTCCCATACCTTGTCATAGTGGGAAAATCCATTACCCAATACGTGCTTGCGGTTTTGATTGTATATATATGTGGAACGTGAGATGCAAACGTTCCACTAGATTGTTATTTACTTGATTTAGACATTATTATAATATCAAAAGAGTTTTGATATAAGGATAAGTCAAGTGTTGGATTCTCATAAGGGAAAAACCCGTTCCGTGTTATACGGCGTGGTCTTATGAGATATCATTTAGTTTTCTGAAACTGTTTTTAAACTGTTTACTCATACCAGTCCCATGACTGACCCGGAGTTTATTTGTTTTGTTCTACCTAAACTCTTGGGTGCCTAAATTTGTACGGGCAGTCAAGTAGTTCAGGATTTTTCAGATATATCTAAAGGAGCTTGGAGCAGGAGTCTTCAGCGTTATCTAGTTATAGTTTGTTCCGCTATGTTGTAAGTGTTGTACTCTGATAAGTGTATGTTATACAGTTAAGATTTTGTATTTCAAAGATGTGATATATTATATTTTGTTCCGCTGCGATGTGAGATTCTGCGTTGTTATTTCTGTTCTTCTTCTACCTCTTTCTTCTAAAAAAAAATGTCTCGTATTTTCGTGATATTTGGGTTGGACGTATGATGTATATAGTCAACTCTGATGTTATGGAAATCTGGGTCACTACAGTTGGTATCAGAGCCAGGTTGAGCGAATACCTAGGCTGTGTGGAAATGTGCTCATTAGAGATAGGATCAGTAGTATCCTAGAATGAGTTGAGTGTATATATATACGAGAGAGCGTATTTGTTATTTGATATAAAAACTGTTTTATATTGTGTTGACTAGTCTGTTGAGTAGATTATAAATTTTGGTCGAATCGTGGGACGCCACGAAGTCGATAGAAATTTATAAACACTTGAACCGAAGATTTGACACAATATTGTTTTTAAATAGTAGAGTTGATTGTTAGGATTATAATCGAATTAGATTATAAAACAGATTTAGTTATATATAACCAATGGAATTTGTATATGAAATCAAGTATACAAATGTGATAAATTGAAATTGAATTCCAACCAGAATTCAGAATTTAAAATCCTGGGAGTTTGGAAAATGTTTTTCTAAATGGATTTTGAAAGAAATATAGTACTGAACTCATTCAGTAGCTGGGAAATAATTCTGATGATGGTCGCAACATCATCAGTGTTCATTTCCAAGTTTCTAAGTGATGAATTGCTGCCTTAGAAAAGTTTTGATGGAAATTGGTTTGAAAGAAACAAGTTGTTTGAAATTTCAGATATTTTGAATTTGAGATAGATATAGATATATGTATATATTTATATAACTTCAAATGGATTTTGAAACGGGAAATGGGAATATAGATTTCAACTAGAAGTAAAATAAAGGAATTTGAATATATATATAATTCACATAGAAGTGAAATAGAATTTGAATTCAAAGGAATTCAAATGAATTTGAATAAAGAAAATTCAAATAGAAATTGTATAAGAAATATGGAAATGGAATTTGAATTCAAAGGAATTCAAATGGATTTGAATAAAGAAAAGTCAAATAGAGATTTGAATATTAGAATTCAAATGGAATTTGGTTAAATAGAATTTCAAAGAGAATATAAAGTTTGAAATAGAATTTGAATTCAAAGGAGTTAAAATAGAATTTGAATTCAAAGGATTTCAAATTGAAATTAAACAAAGGAGTTTAAATAGAAATTGAATAGAAGGAAATTCAAATATAGAGTTTGAATAAAGAAATTCAAATGGAATTTGAATATGGTAAATATATATGATTTGAATATTTGAAGTGAAATAGATCGGGAATATTATGTTGAAATGGATTTGATATATATTAAAAATATATCAGAATGGAGTTGAATTTATTATAAACAAAGTTAAAACGTTTATATTTATAAATATAGTTAAAACGAGCTCGCCGTAGCGCGGCAGTTCGCAAATTGGCGATTCGAACTTCAATTTAGTATACAGAACTCAATTGAAGTCGGAATTCTTTGAAACAAGAATCGTCGGGACCGGTTGAACGATAGTTTTCTAATAAAAGAGAAAAATCTGGATTTCGTCGTATAGATTTTGAGTTATGTCAAAATCAAATTTTTTGAAAAGCAGCGCCAGAAACCATAAAAAAACCACAATGGTTTATATATATAAGTAAAAGGATTTTTAAAGTAAATAAAATCCGAATGGCCATGAGGAAAACATAGACTTGAGTTATAAAATGAATATGAACTCCAGTGAAGTAAGTGAAATGATTTTTAAGACAAAAATCATATTTTAAATGGTTAAATAGAATTAACTAAATTGGAAAATAATTAGTTAAAGGAAATTTAAATCGAAATTGGGTTTTTGGATAAGTGAAAGAGATTGAGAATTTATATTCGAAATCGAATATATAACTCGAGTTGAAAATATAATTAGATTAGTTATATTTAAGTTGACATACATTTGAACAAGTTATATTCAAATACGAAGGGTGAAATAAGCAAAACGGTTAATTAGCAACTAGTTAATGGGAAGTTGAACGATTGAATTTAAATTTGACTTAAGTAAGTTAAATGGATCGAAACGAATAAATTGAGTAAAATGAATATGAATTGGGTTTGAATAAAGGAAAAACCCAAAAGAGTTAAAAAGGAAAAATATTTGTAACACAAATACAAAGGAAGTTATGTGCAAACAAATAGAAGGAAAAATATTTGTAATCACATTTACAAATAGAATGTTATAGATGAGATATTTATTTGTTGAATAAATAGAATTTAATCAAAGGAATATTTAGAAGATGAATAAAAAAATGGAAATCTGTTTTTAACAGATAAATGGAAAGATTAATTTATAAATAACAGTTTATAAATTAAATTGAATATTTATCATTCGATAAATGGAATATATAAGTCTGAACTTATATAGAGAGGAGATATTGGTTTTTAACACCGATAGTTTTAAATAGAAGGGTTACACAACACTTGTATAAGTGAAGTAACGTTATTAAAGAGAACATTTATAAAGTAAAGAACCGTTACTAAAAGTAAATCTTTATAAATGAATAAATGTTATCCAGTACGAGTTATTTGAATAGGAGAAGTCGATTAGCGTTAGAATAAATCGATTAGAGTAAGAATTAACCAATTAGAGTTAATCAGTTAGGGTTAATCCGTAGAGTTAATTGAACGTAGTTAATCGAACTAGGATTTAATTGAATGTTAGTTATTCAATTAAGGTTGATCGAATATAGTTATTGAGATAGAGTTAGTCAAACATAGTTACTCAGGATAAGTTGCTCTTTCGTACGACTGCTAGCGTAATTCACAGGGCTGCAGATAGCCTAGGGCGGTCGGATGTTTCCTGGGGAAATCAGGCGTAACCATTGTGATCGCTGCGATCTAGAGTTCAGCAAATGGAGTTAAATCGAATATTAGTTTATTTGAATAGAATTAAAGAAGTTATCGAATATAGTTTATTCGGAAGGAGTTGTTGATTATTAGTAAATCGAAAGAGTTATTGATTAGTTTAATCGAAGTGAGTTATAGAATATTGGTTATTCAAAGTAGTTATCAAATTTAGTTATTCGATGGAGTAATCAATATGAGTTAAATCCAGTAGAGTAAATTGAAAGAGTAAATCGAATATAGTTTATTCGAAGACAGGTTTTCGAATCTAGTTATTCGAAAGAGAGATTATCGAATATAGTTATTCGAAGGGAGGAGTTATCGAATAGGGATTTATTCGAAAGAGAGACGTAAGGAAGTTTGAAATGTTGAGTATCAACATAAATAAGTTCTGAAAAGTTAATGGGTTGGTAGCACTTTTTCTACCTTAGCAATTTCGAGGACGAAATTATTTTAAGTGGGGAAGAATGTAATGACCCGGATATTCCGTCGGTTAGATTTGAATATTTAATACAGTTTTAAATATTGGGTGGATAAATATAAATGGAATTTTTATATTAAGTTATCAATTTAATAATCAATTTCGATTTAATATCGAATATATTAAATTATCGAAATACGTCAGTTCGAGAAGTTGAAACTGAATTAGAAAACAGTTCAGAAAATCAATTCAAACTCCTGTTTGAATTTGAAGAATAAATTGCCTGAAATTAATTTATATTGACTTAAATAAATATCTTCCACAGACGATCGAATTGGATTTCGTGACCTATCCCAGTGTGTCCGGAATAGTGGTTTTACCCTAAGAACGATAGTTGTTGGGCTCAGAAAGGAATTTGGAAATCAAGGTGCATTTTTATTTTAAGTATACCGATTTAATTCAAATTAAATAAAATAAATATACAAAAGAAATGAAAAAGAGAAAAACGTGGCACCCTTATTATCACCAACTAAACCAAACCCCATGGCCTTTCTGTTCAATTTTAAACCGCAACTCCCCTTTTAAAAGCTTCAGCCTCCGTTCCTTTTTCCTAGTCCAACACAAATCGAAACCAAATCGAAGTACTCAGGGAAAAACCGAATTCCCTCAAATCCAAATCAAATAGGATCCGCGATTTTTCTGAGACCACGTAATCTCTGGAGTCGACGCCTGGGTGGAGCGCGCGAGTCTGTGAGGTGGGAGCCTGGATCGAAGGTCGCGACAGTAGGGTTCTCGAGTTAGGGTATCGATGTTTGAACGGATTCGCGAATGGGAGGGTTCAGTAGTTTCAATGTTGAACTAGGTGCTGTGATTCAAGTTCGGATCTGCGATGGAGTTGGACGCGATCTTCTTCCTGGAGGGCGATGTCGAATGGTGGTTTCGCGTTGGGTAAACGGAGGTCGAGCTGGGTGCCTGAGCGAACTCAAGATGATCGTTATCTGGCAGTGGTTGAAGCACGGACAAGGGAACATGAGGGAGTTCGACAGCAGGACTGGGAGGATTCATGGGTGGTTTTGCAGGAACGAGGGAGTGCCTACAAGTTGTTCGACGGAATGCCATAGAGAATGGAGCAGGTATTAGAGGGGGCTGAGGGCAGTTGGGAAAGCTGCTGTAATTAAAAGTAAATGGGGAAGGTAATTAAATAAATTATTTAGTCAATATTTAATTTATTTAATATAGTAGTTAATTAATGGGATAATCGTTTAATCGATAAATATAAAATCGTCTTATCATTAGGCATAATCCATTCGAGAATAATTAAGTTGAAACAATTCAAGTTAATGCTAGACGAGACTGAATGGAATCAAAATGGATATTCGACAAGTAAAATCATCGGTGAGTAAACCTCACTCACCTTTTATTTAGAAATTATTTTTATATAGTTAAAAATAATTGTTATGCTTGTTTGAATGCTGTCTGATTGTTTTAAAATATATATAGTTATTTAGGACTATTATAAATATATTGGGTTGATGATTGGTTGGATTCCCGCAGTATCATTAGCGGATGCCCGCGGTTTCATTAGCGGATGATTACCCTATACGCCCCACGCTATGATTAGTGGATGACCTTCATACCGCGATATCCTGCCTCGAAGCAGGATGGGTATCACTATGTTGACTAACGTCTGTGGATGCAGGAAAACAGGTTGGAGGAATCCAACTGGATTCCTCAAAAATATATTATCTGTTGTTGTTTGTTTGATTTCATATATATTCACATATGATGTGTTAAAAATCAAATGATTGAAAATTGGTTGATTTGATTGTTTAAAATATCACTGGGGCTTGGGATATTGATTTATAAAAATATCAAAAAGGGTATTTGAAATTTAAAAGGGGAATTCTATTTTTATAAATAGAATCTGAATTTTTAATGAAATATAGAAACAATAACTTGTTTGTAATATATATATAAACAAGTAATTGAATTTATAAACTTTGTTTATAAATGGAAATGTGGAATTTGAATTGAATTTATAAACTTTGTTTATAAATGAAAGGATGGAATTTGAATCGAATTTATAAAGTTGTTTATAAATGAAAATATGGGGTTTGAATTGAATTTATAAACGTTGTTTATAAATGGAAAGGTGGGATTTGAATTGAAGTTATAAACGTTGTTTATAAATAATGCAGAGAATTCAAATGGACTTTGAATATAAGAAATTGAAATAGGATTTGAATAAAGAAATTCAAATGGACTTTAAACTATAGATTTGAATAATATAATTCAAATGGAGTTTAACTATAGAATTTGAATATAGAATTCAAATGAAGTTTAAATATAGGGATGCAAATAGAATTCAAATGAAGTTTAAATAAAAAGAATTCAAATAGAATTGATTTGGAATTTGAATAAGAAGTCGATAAGGGAACGAGAGTATGAGTATAATTAGAATTTGTTAATATGCAGTTAAAATATATTTGAACATGTCATGTTCAAATATGAAGGTGAAATAGACTGAAAAGTTAAGTAACAGATTAAATTAACAAATTGAGTTAAAACGATTGGTATAGTTAAAATAGATTGGACAGGTATAGACATACAGGAGACAGGTTTGGAATAAAGTATAGAAGTGAAATAAATAGAGTGCCCGACAAAAAGGTACGTATTTAATTCATATATGAGATTTTATGCGCCGTATCGGCTAGCCGCTTGGCTTTGTCTTTTTCTTTTTGAGATGAGAAGGACCGGGAAAGCTATTTGAAATTTCCCGATGCTCCCGGTACAAAGGAGGTTATGGCGAATTTTTCCGGGAATTTAAGGAGATAGAATATTTTTAAGATAATTTGATAGTTAGAAATTAACATATCAAAATATATAGAAGTCGATAAGAAAACGGACTTAGAAATAGAATAGTATAATCAAAAAGGAAGTCTAAGAATAAAATCTCGAAAGAATAGAAAGAGAAAGTATATATGTGTTTAAAGGTGAATAATCAGTTGTATGGTATTGATTATTCGAGTAAGTAGTCTTGTCTATTTTGACGTTAAATGTTATTCAGTCAAGGTCTGAGAGGTAATTATACCCCAACTTGGTTGAAATCATTGATATACCGATAAGTAGCAAGATTCAGGCTCGAATATCAATGTGGAATAAGAATTAGTTAAATACTATATTTGGGTTGTCGTAACGATGTTTTACACAACATCTGTTTTAACCCAAATATGCGCAAAGCTTGGAAATAGGATAATGAATATTTCCTAGTATAGAAAATAAAGGAAGGCGATATATGGAAATGTTTTCCAAATAACGTATAAGGCCAATATGGTTATTGAAAATATTTGGTTGACAAATATTGATAAAGAAATAGAGAAGAGATTTAATTAATGGAATATTAATTAAAGGCTCAGTGATTGTTGGATGTTTGGATGAACACTTGTTTTATTCGATAGTTAAATCATCGACTATCGAAACACTTGTTTTTATTCGATAGTTAAATCACAGACTATCGAAGTTTTGACCATCGTTGTCAATATGGAGAGACCGGTTGGATTATTTTCCGAAGAACCACTCCGTATTGGCAGTAGCGTACGAATCAGATTATATAAAGATAATCGAAGACGGAGTAGAGTGCAAGGACTTTTTCTATTTATAGAAATAGTACCTTCGATTCATCCTGTTCCTGGGTGACGTATATGGATGAATGTCTGACAGAGTATTTCCAGAAAGGTCACGTACATTGATTTCTTCAACCGTACCAAGAGTGGAAGCGGAGAAGGAAACTTCTTTTAGCTAACACGTAATGTACTGTTGAGGACGTAAATCGGTGATTTGATGGATTTGACGATGTGGCATTCGAAGTGAATCTGGTGTGATGATAAAGCGTAGCTTCTAGCCTCATCAACCGGTAAATGACAGAAATCGGGCAAGCAGCATGGCTATGTAGGTCGCACCTATTAGGCTGTATAATCACCTGATCTAGAGTTTCATTTACTTCTAAAAATCTATTGTCGATGCGGACCCATTCGGGAAACGGTTGCTGATCCCAATTGTTGGTGATATACATTCGATACACTCAAGCGAAATGAGTGGTCGGTCATGTGTGGCTGAGTTGCAAGATGTTCTTGTTGAACTCGGTGTATTCTCCTCTAGAGATATACCAGCGGAAGGTGGTCCCATACCTTGTCATAGTGGGAAAATCCATTACCCAATACGTGCTTGCGGTTTTGATTGTATATATATGTGGAACGTGAGATGCAAACGTTCCACTAGATTGTTATTTACTTGATTTAGACATTATTATAATATCAAAAGAGTTTTGATATAAGTATAAGTCAAGTGTTGGATTCTCATAAGGGAAAAACCCATTCCGTGTTATACGGCGTGGTCTTATGAGATATCATTTAGTTTTCTGAAACTGTTTTTAAACTGTTTACTCATACCAGTCCCATGACTGACCCGGAGTTTATTTGTTTTGTTCTACCTAAACTCTTGGGTGCCTAAATTTGTACGGGCAGTCAAGTAGTTCAGGATTTTTCAGATATATCTAAAAGAGCTTGGAGCAGGAGGCTTCAGCGTTATCTAGTTATAGTTTGTTCCGCTATGTTGTAAGTGTTGTACTCTGATAAGTGTATGTTATACAGTTAAGATTTTGTATTTCAAAGATGTGATATATTATATTTTGTTCCGTTGCGATGTGAGATTCTGCGTTGTTATTTCTGTTCTTCTTCTACCTCTTTCTTCTAAAAAAATTGTCTCGTATTTTCGTGATATTTGGGTTGGACATATGATGCATATAGTCAACTCTGATGTTATGGAAATCTGGGTCACTACAGCAAGTTTGGGTTGATCATGTTATCATGTTATGCAAGTTAAACTTGATGTTGTGAGCATAAAGCTCTAAGCTTTATATTAAAGGTTGCATTTTGGCAACATGAAAGTTATCATACCCCTTATGATAACTTGCATGTGACGCTAAATGCGAACTTCTAGCAACTTCTACATGTCATTTATCACCATGTATCACTCATATGCTAAGTTTGGTTTTATGCATGCTTTTGAAGCCTAATGATGCAATATGCAAGTATATGAACATATGTACATCTCATATGCCACCATGATAAACTTGTGGCTTCAACACCTTTTTGTCATGATTATGCCAAGTTCCCTATTTTACCCTTTATGCGTTGTTGCGATTATGTAAACGATGGGATTAAGTTGGGGTTGGGCAACATTATGACAAAAACATGATTTTTATAACATAACGTGATATGTTAACTTGTAATTATGTTTTGGAAACATAATGGACATGACACTTAGAAAATATGAGTGTGGCCAACTCGAGGTTGGGTTGAGTTTGTAGCATAAATCTACCCGGACCCGCCCGGCTTAACTAGTGGCTACAAACAATAGGACCCAATGTGAGAAGTTGGTCATGTTGTGCTCGAACCCGAGGTCAGACCAAGTTGTGGTGTAAAGCTACCCGGACCCGCCCGGCTTAACTAGTAACCACAACAAAGTCTAATGTGAGAGGTTAAAGCACATTAAGTTAATTAATTAATGTCTCCTGATTAGGGTTAAGTCATGGTCCACTTAATGCTTAATCAATTTGGGCTTGATGGGTTAATCAGGGTTAAGTCATGGATCTTGGGTACACTTAACCAATTTAATCCACGTTTGGATCGGGTTAACCACATTTAACCCGTTAAGGAAACCCTAGTTGCGTAGTCCTTTTCAGCAGTAACCCTCTTGATAGTATCATAAGACCCTAGGACTAGGCTAGGATGGGGCCCGATTACTGGGCTGACATGTAAGCGACCAAAATGACGGCTGTGTAGGTACGCCGGTGTAGGTCCAGGCGGACTATGATCGTGCACATAGTCCGGCGTTAGAGAATCAGGCACGGGTACCAGTAGATCTAGGCTGTGCATACTTGATTGGTGTCTGAGGTCTACACCCTAGGACTTGATACACCCTGGGGTGGACCTAGCACAGTTAGCTACATTTCATGTTTGGGCCGTATGACACCGACACTTGACGAGTTAGGCTTATAGGGAGCCGATCGACTAGACCGTGTAGTTGGACCTTAATTTAGGTCACCTCATGATGATGGGCCAAGCTTGGGCCAAGGGATCAATTCTTGTTTTTACTTGACATGTTAGAATGCTAGTACACCCGTGGTGCAAAACTTAACCTTAATTATGCGATGACACCTTTATCTATCTTGTTAGTTAATCATCATGCCAGTATGTTGTTATCCTTATGTTCATCTCAGCTTCTCATGCCAGTTAACTTTACTAGTTCATAGACAGATAGTAGTAGGGCTTACCAGTCTTTTTGACTGACCTGTTTTCTTTCGCCTCTTTTCTTCCGTTCCCCCCCTCAGGTTCTCAGGGTGGGAACATTGGAGCTTAGCTTGGATCTTTACAGCTTGCTTACTGGATTTGCTCATGTACGGTTTTGGACATTGAGCTAGCTATGGTTTATCACTTCATTTTGGGGATAGTACTTTATGTATTTCAGTTTTTCAGTTTATGCTTTTATCTAGACTTTGTTGTTGGAAAATAATGACCAAGTACTTTGTTGTAACATGACTATGGTTTTGAAATGCTAAGTTTTATCCGCTGCTTTACTACTCTGTTTTACTTATATGTTCTGTCTTGTGATATCTACATGCATGTATACCTTGTTTAACGCCCCTCCAAAGCTAATGTCCTTGCAAGAGTGGCATTGGCGGAGGTGGGGTGTTACAGAAATCGACGAAGTATATATTATATATATTATATATATATATATATATATATATATATAATATAATGGCCTGAATAGAACGCGCCGCGCTGCGGCAGTTCGCGAATTTCGACCATTGGCTTCGAATGGATATTGCGGGAGATCCGACCGTCGGATTCTCCTAAAACCGGAACCGTTGGGTTCGTATCGAAAATAGCTTTCTAACGAATATTAGAAATTGGAAATCTAACGAATGGATTTGGAATTATGTCCAAATCAAATTTGAAAAAGGTCGTTGTAAGTGCAGTTCGATGGCCGTTGATGGAAATCGACTGTACGGGCCTTGATAAAATTATTAAAAATAGTAATAATTTGTGTAAAATCATAAGAAATGATTTGGGAAGAATTGGGATGAAAAACTCCATATTTGAAAAGATAAAAATAGATTTTTATCGAAATGAACTAGTTTTGAACTAGAATTATAATTCTATTTATTTTTAAATAAGTAAATTGGATTTGAAAAGGGTTTTAAAAGTAGCCAGGATTTCCAATAAATTGAATTGGAATGGATTTGAATCGAAATTGTCCTTGGATTATTTCGATGTTGGATTTCGTGATTATACAGATATTGTTATGGAAATTTGAAAGATATATTTATATCGTTTTTTCCAATACGATATTTGTTGGTTGTAGAATTTGATATTGAATATAAGCCGACATGTTTTCTATTCAGAGCCTTGTATTTAATACCAAATGTGATTTGGGTTTATCGTGCGTGTTTTAAATGACACTGATTCTTTAATCCAGTTAAAGATTAAAACTAAGTGGAGTTTTGATGAATCTTCAATTAAATTGAAAAGATCGAGAATGGAGTATCACCAGTTTTACTCCAGGCGATAGTTAAATCTTTAATTAGATTCGAACGTGAAATGGTAATTGAATTTACCGATAACACCGTGGTGTTAGATATGAAGTTTGACCAGTTTTACTTCATGGGAGGAATAGGTTGGGATTGGGGAATTAAAATAAATGATTACTTCGGTGTGGTTCGCTAATCCCGACTAGTTTGAATTGATATTCAAAGGAGATTAAAGAATAAATTTAAAGAATTTATCTTTGATAAAATTAATGGGAGCCTTTCCCAAAATATAAGAATATTTGAATAAAAGAATATTATGAATTGGAATAAGGTGTATGTTGTGTTTGAGTACCACGTGTTTATTATATATATACGCTAGTTGTTCAGAAAGACCGGGTTTATCCCATTCTGAATAACTGATTCGACGTGGTGTCGAAGATGAAGACGATGGTTGAAGACCGGAGGTCTTCACGTCGTCTGGGTAATTACTGATGATCTTGATTGGGCTGTACACCCAAGAAGATGGAAATAGTTGGTGATCGTCCAGACGTACTTGGAGATCGATGGATATGCGGGGTACTAGGTGCCTCCGGTTTCGTTCAGACCCAGAACGGACTTGTAAATGGACTGTGTGTCTAACATTGGATTTCATTCTGTGTGATTGATATCAGTTTCATGGAGTGGTTTGCCTGTGTGGCATGCTAAGATGCAAATGATCAAGACTTCTGTTGAAAAGCAAAGTCTTGTGGTTGATGATCAAAGCACGGCCTTTGTGGCGTAGCTTTGTGTAACGTTTACTTCGTGAGTTTCACACCCGGTGGTGAGCCAAAAAGGGAGAGGACCTCAGGGAGGACATGCGTTTCTTTCTAGTTAGAAGTGGCGTCAGTGGTTTTACACGCCTTGACGAGTTTGACTTATGTGGTTGTTGCTGTTGCGAGGCGCCTTAGTTTGATCGGACGATCCAGGTCCGATGGAGTCATTTGTTGGCTCATTTACGCCCCATAGGGCGGGGAAACGTAGTGTTCAAGAATTTTAATCCACATCGGTGGACCGGCCCTGTCGCTCCAAGGGTCGATGCGCTCTGACCCTGAGTTTATTGTTTTAACCTAAACTCTGGGTGCCCTTATTTTGACACGGGCAGCTAGTAGTTTTGGTTTTACAGATTTATATTCACAGGATCCTGATTTACAGCTGGAACGATACTCGGAAAGCTTTGTATCCACGTATTACTTCTAGTTGTGTATTGTATTATTTTCCGCTGCTGTGTAATTTATTGCAATCTCTGATATTTTCTGTTGTATAATATTTGTTAATACTCTGTGTATTCTTGTAATCTGATGCATTGTTGTAATATACAATGAAATGTTCTTCCGTCCGCGTTCCATTTTGTCGTGTTCTCAAAACAATCAGGCGTTTCGAATGGTCTGGATCGGTTTAGCGACTGATTCGGATCGAGCAAAATTCCTTGTTGTCACAAATACCAATTTGCCGTGACCTCCTTCTAGCATTTCCTCCATCATTTTGAATCCTTCAAACCCCTCGTACCCCTTTTCCCTTTATGATTTTCGAAACCAATCACACCACTAAACTCGTCTTTATTTTCTCCATTTACTAAGCCCTTCCCCCCTCAAACTCGCACTCACCATTTCAACATCCGTTCACCAAAAAACTGTATGCAACCCATTAGTGGATCGACACTTTTTCAAAAGATCCTCAAACTACACCCACAAAACTCGGTTTTACATTCTCGATCCAAAACTAATAACTAATACAAGTGCAAATGCTTACTTCCTTTGATTTCTCGAACCCTAGGATCCAAGAAATGCACGTTGTAAATTTCCGACTTCTTCAAGCATGCATCGCACCACCCAAAAGCAGTACCAAACTGAAGAGAATACCTCATGAAACCAAAATATACAAGTTTTAAAATTTATAGTATTTGTTTTGATTTCCTAGAAAAATTTTGAAGCTCACGATTTGATTTTCCTGAGCAAGAAAATAGGCGGCTTGAAGAAGATGGTTTTATAAGGGGGCAAGATCTTGTGTGGTTGTAAAGGAGGGGTGTGTGGCCTTTGTTTTGGCCTCTAATTTAGTTTAGATATGTTCTTTTTACTATTTTGTATTCGTTTCAGTCTTTAAAAATTCGTGTGATCACACACGATATTCAAAAACCATGAAACTGGACAAGCTGCTAGAGTTCGACATTACGGTCCCAACGAAACTGGTTTCGTCGAATTCCGACTCGGTTTGCTCACACAACGTATTTTTAAATGTCCAATTATTGACTGTTTCTTACATTAAAATCGGTACGGCCACATACTGACTTCAAAAATCACGGAAACTGAACTCTAGCAATAATTTAATATTGCGGATCCAGCAAAATTAGTTTCGTCGAATTCTGAGGTCATTTGCAAAACTGGCTAGTTTTAAAGTGCTAAATAACCCTTTTAAATATATAAATATATTTAAAAGTAATTACATTAAATATTTATAATAAATATTATCGTATAGATTCACAGTGGAATACCATACAGCTCATAATAAATCCTATATGGATTTCTAACATGATATTTCAAATCCCGATTAAATCGATATTCGATTTATAAGGAAATTCCTTTTATATATCATTATAAATTATAAAGGAATTCCACAACGACTTTTCTAAAATTTGATTTGGAAATAAATCAAAACCTACGCAACGAAATCCCGATTTTTCTCTTCCACTAGAAAAATATACTCCACCAGCTCCATACATTTCTTGTTTCACAGAAATCGATTTAAAACGAACCTTGTACATTTAGTAGAAGTTCGAGTCGCCAATTTATGAACTGGAGCGCCATTTCGAGCTCGATTTTAATTATATTATAATTTCTACGTTCAAAATTCGTTCGAATAATATATTTGTTACTCTAAATTACTTCCAAACTGAATTATAGCTTATATATGAACAAGTTCACATCGCATTGTGAATTCAACTATTTCCAGCTATTCTGGAATTTAAATATATTATTTAATTATTATATAAATTAAATATTCCTTATTATTTAAATTCTGGTCATTTTAAATTACCAAAACTTTATTTTAAATAATTAAATAAATTATTTATTATCCTTCAAAGTACGGGTCATTACATTCTTTCCCCCTTAAAATAATTTCATCCTCGAAATTGCTAAGGTAGAAAACAAACCCTATCGACTGGCCAGACTTATTTGTTCACTTCTCAACTTTAGTTTCCACTGGATTAATTAAATTATTTATTCAATTCTATTAACGAATATTTTTAAAAATCCCGAAAATTTTCTAACACCCGAAATTTCTGAAAAAATTCGCCAGCACCTCCTTTGTACTGGTCAATAGGTCAAACTCCAACTCGCTTCTCTGGGCCTTCTCCAACCCAAAAGAAAATCAAACAGCCAAGCGGCTTACCAATTAGGCTCATCAAAATCTCATACCATATGAAATATAAACTTGTACCTTTTTGTTGGGCATATCAACTCTACCATCAATTTAGCATATGCCAATGTATTCCTAATCAAATTCTGCAATCACTTTTATCTCCAACACAACCATTCGCTTTTTACCAAGCCAAATTTTCCTTTCAAACTCAAGTTTTATTCTCGATACCAAACTCTTATTTTACCAAACCAATTCTAATCCAATTCAGTTACCACTTAACTAGCTTTATTTTAAATCCCAATTTGCTTTCACCGTTTTCTATTTAATTTGTCCTTAATTCAAACAATCTTCTTCCTGGGAGTTTCTAAACAGTTTACCTCTTTCAAAAATCAAAATTTTCTTTTTGAAATTCAACACAACTTGTTTTTCCCAAAACAAATTCAAAATCAATATCTTTGGTTGTAATCCATCACTTACAAACTCGAAAATGAACACTAATGATGCTGCGCAGTCATCATTAGAATTATTTTCCAGCGACCGAAGTGAGTTCAATACTATATCACTTTTTCAAAACTCATTCTTTAAACACTTCCATTTTGAAAATTATTTCAAAATATCATTCACACTGTTTGTAAAACAATTTAAAATCTCCCAGGATTTTAAAATTCTTATATATTCAATTCAATTCTATTTACAAAAACTTATTCAAATTTCCTGGTTTTAGTTTAACTTCTGATTTAAATTCTGATTTAATTCAATTCGATTTCATATATTTCACTTATATGAATTCTGATTGGTTATTTACATAACCATTTCACATTTTATAATCTTATTCAATTGTAACAGTGACCAAAACATCTAATATATTATAATCTTTTCAATATAAATCCTTTATATCAAAATCTAATTTGGGTAAAATTATTCCATTTACCCCCTTTTCAAAACATATCGTGTCGACCCATCGTATTCGAATGTTTAGAAATTCCTATCGATACAGTGGACCAAACCGATCGACCAGAATTCACAAACAACTCAACCAATAAATCTTCACAAAATAAAATCATTTTAATATTGAATAACAAATACGCGCTCATATATATATATATATACACTCAAACTCAATCTAGGGTATTACTAACCCTATCTCTACCGAGTCACATCACAGAGCCAGGGTAATTCACTTAACCTTAAGCTCTGATACCAACTGTAACGACCCGGAAAAAGGCGATCTTGGTTATCCAATATACAAAACATATCGAACATCCAAGGATCGAAAATAACCGAAAAGTTAATGAAAGAAATTAGAGGGTGAGGAAAGATAAGATAGAAACTTAGAATAGAAGAAGAAGAAGAAGAAGAACACAACATCAGAGTAACATGAATCTCAAGTTGGAATGAACAACATATAATAGATAACATATCCTTGAAATAAAATCTTTATATGTATACAATAACATTATTAGAGTACAACACTTACAACACAGCGGAAATAACTATAGCTAAACAATCCTGAAGCCTCCTGCTCCAAGCTCTTCCAGTATATCTGTAAATCCTGACTACTTGACTGCCCGTACAAAATTGGGCACCTAAGAGTTTAGGAAAACAAAACAAAATAAACTCCGGGTCAGTCATGGGATTGGTATGTGTAAAACAGTTTAAAACAGTTTGAACAAGTAAACGATATCTCATAAGACCACGTCGTATAACGGAACGGGTTTTTCCCTTATGAGAATCCAAATCAGTTTGATTCAAATTTCAAATCATTTTGAAAGTAACGATAAATCTTTATATCAAAAACCCTTTTGATATTATATTAGTGTCTATCAACCACAATATAATAATCATCTAGCAGAAACGCTTCCATCTCACGTTCTACATATATAGTATACAATCAAAACCGCAAGCACGTATTGGGTAATGGATTTCCAACTATGACAAGGTATGGAACCACCTTTCGCTAGTGTACCTCTAGAAAGGAATACACTGGGTTCAACAAGAACATCTTGCAACCCGGCCACACATGACCGACCACTCATTTCATTTGAGTGTATCAAATTTATATAACCAACGGTTGGGATCAGCAACTTATTCTCGAATGGGACAGCATCAACAATAGATTTTTAGAATTAAATGAAACTCTAGATCAGGTGATTATACACCCTAATAGGTGCGACCTACATAGCCATGCTGCCGGCCCGATTTTTGTTATTTACCGGATGTGAGGCTAGAAGATACGCTTATCTTTTACATGCCACATCTTCATTCATTTAGAATGTCACATCGTCATACCCGCCAAATCACAAATTGATTTCCCAAAAAATACCACAGGTATATAGCTAAGAGAAATGAATTCCTCCGCCACCGAACGTGAATATGTTTGAAAAGATCAACTTACGCGATCTATTAGATATACCCTGTCAGACCTTCTTCCATACAAGTTGTCCTAGGACTAGACAATCCGAAGGCACTATTCAGTACATCCATCTTAGGCAATTGTTATCTAAGATTTATACAACAGCCCTTGCACTTTTCTTCATCTTCAATATATTCAGCATACTTGATTCGCAATGCTTATGCCAATACGGAGTGGTTCTTCGGATAATAATCCAACTAGTCTCTCCATATTAACAACGATAAAATGGTCAAAACTTTGATAGTCTATGTGACGGCCCGGCCCGCACCAACCGACATCTACTCCAAAAGTGCGCTGTACACATGTCCAGTTAGCACGGAACGGGTCGCCAAAAGGAAAAAGGAAGAAGGAAATGAACATACAAAGAACCTGTAGAATGTCTCACAGCGCATAGAATAAAATATAATAATAACATACTTGACATAAAACAGGAGAGACAGTGCCTAAGCTGAAAATCAGAACTAAACATCATAGCAACGGAAATTCAGAATACAGCTTATTACAACTTTCAAACTGTCTCAAAGCAAAAACAAGATAAAGGAGGTACACTACTAATGCCCAAGTAGCGACCACCAACGACACAGGGAGAATGTGTGTGTGTGTGTATATATATATATATATATATATATATATATATATATATATATATCATACGTGGAAGCCTCCTGCCCGCCTCCGAATCAGCTACTCGCGCATCACCAGCTAACCTGTCTCTAGTCTGCTCATGTGAGCACCCAGAGTAATAAGAGGAGACATAAAACTCTGGGTCAGACATAAAGCCTGGTATGAGCGATAAGCATCTAAAGTGAAAAATAACAGGTAGACCAAAACATACCTGAATCTGGACCTGCAACCAAAGAGTTAGCAGTACATACTGTACAACACTCTAAGGTACCATATCAAACAGTGTAAAGATACGGAGGTGGGGGAGGTGTGCATGTCATAATGATAGCAAACAATCAAGCATAGCATCCATCCTCACATCTCTCACTCAGTGCATAAAGCATACGATATTCACCACTTCGATCACCCAACATTCCTTGCTACGATCACTTTGCCCCATGAAGTCATAAATGGCTTCACTGCACTGATAACGTAGCCACAAATCCTTCGCTATGTCCACTTTGCCCCATGGAGTCACAAGAACCCCACTGCACTGGCTCATAGCCTTACTAATCCTTACTATGTCCACTCTGCCCCATGGAGTCACAAGAACCCCACTGCACTGGCTCATGGTCCTACTACGCATCACCTTGCCCCTCGGGTCATAATGACCCTACTGCACTGATAACGTAGTCTTTCTACCATCACTTTGCCCCTCAGGTCATAATGACCCTACTGCACTGATAAGTAGCCATCACTCATTCTTGGTGGTGAATCGAAGTTATGAACGTCGGCAACTCATTAGCACACGTCCCGCAGCAAAGTCCAACCATGAAGTGAGCTCCTTGGTTCCCAACTGGATCCTGAGCTCTAACTTCCCCTATTGGGCTACCTTTGCATCTCGGGTTATTGGTCAATACTGGGCCGGGTCGGATTCCTCATCAAGCCATCGGTTTGGGTCGGGTATCATCCATTGGTTCGGGTCTGGTCTTCTCCTAGTGCGGTTTGGGTCGGGCGTCCCTTCTTGGTTCAAGTCAGGTGTCCCTTCTGGTCGGGTCGGGTGCTTCCCTTCGGGTCGGGTCGGGTGTTCCTTCTTGGTTCGAGCTTCCGATCCGTCTCCATGCTCCCTTCACATGCTCCTATCCGATCCGTTTCAAGCTCCCACTCCGATTCGTCTTCGTGCTTCCGCTCCGATCCACCCACCTTAATCCGATCTGATCCCAGTTCAGCTAG
Organism: Allium sativum; assembly: GCA_030737875.1. Taxonomy (NCBI): domain Eukaryota; kingdom Viridiplantae; phylum Streptophyta; class Magnoliopsida; order Asparagales; family Amaryllidaceae; genus Allium; species Allium sativum. Next base: position 696,838,926 of record CM060926.1, read on the forward strand.
CGTGGCCTTCCTTTTTGCTACTTTTTCCCAAGTGCCAGGTTCCGATCCGATCGGGTTCCTTGCTCAGTTCAACATATCCGATCCGAGCCCTATGTCCGATCCGATCCGAACCCTGCACTGTTTTCTGAAACTGTTCCAGCAAGTGTTTACGCCATTCGTCGGCGTTTTCGACCATTCTAACTATTGAAATCAATCACAAAACATTTCATACAGTCATAGCAACATGCATAATCAACCACAAACATCATTCACATCAATATCATAGGTTAAAATGGATCAAACATACCCAAAATCCCATATTTCCCCTTAAGCATGTTTAGGTGAAACTAATGACAGGATTAGCAAAACTTAACCAAATTAACCCAAATTCATATCAGAGGTCTAAAACATCATTTAGGAACTTATGAACATTTTTCCCGAATTTTATCATGCTTAAATTCGCTAATTAGCACTAATCACCTTTAACTAGCCATAATTAGTGTAAAACTATGCAAATCACTCACCTTAGCCACAAAATAAACTAAGATCTGAAATAATTCTGTGATTTGATATGAATTTCAATGCCAAACAGCAGCACCTATGTTGCTTTGGTGAAGATCTTCCTTGATTAGGGGTTGCTAAGCCAAATCCTTGACCAAAAGATGATTTGGAGGTGATTTAGAGGTTAGAGGCCATTTTTAGGGATCCTTGGTGATAAGTGGAGGCTAGAAAACTGAAATGGAATGATTCTCCATCTCATTTCAGCCCTCCCATAACCCTAATCCCGAAATGGGTTATGGGCCTACTCGCTAATCACCCGATTTGGCCCGGTTAAGCAGCTTTTCACCCTCCAAACCTTGTTTCAGCCATATCTCCCAAACGGTAAGTCCGTTTGGCTATTATGACCACTCTACGGAAAGGTAAGCCATCAAACGAATCAAATGGAAGTAGTTTCAGGTCAAAATTCCTTTCCAATCAAAAGTTATGGCCAAAACAGTACCAACTAGGGGCAAAATGGTCATTTAAAAATCGACAAATATCATGAACATGGGAAATGACTCTAATAGATGTTTCCCAAAGTTACATGACCATACGACTTCATACGGGAAAGAAATAAATATTCAACGATCCCCCGATACGTAGGATACGGGTCATTACACTCTCCCCCCCTTAAGAAATTTCGCCCCCGAAATTCCCTAATCAAAACATACACAAAGGTTCCCGCATGCCTATCAACCATAAAACAACCATCAACCATGCAAAGCAAGTAAAATAAGTCTACCCTAGCATGCGGAAAACTAAATTGCAAAGTAAGTCTTACCAGACAAAGAGTTCTGGATATGCCTTCCTAATGCTCTCCTCTGTCTCCCAAGTACAATCATTCTCGTTCTCGCCCCACTGAACCTTGACTAGCTTCACCGCCTTCCTTCGAAGTTGCTTCGTATCGTGCCCCACAATACGAATCCGCTTGCGGTTCCCAACCGCCTCGGGTTCTACTTCGAAGTCCTCTAACTGATCAGGTGAAATAGTCAAATCTGAGTCGTGAACGAACTTCCTTAGTTGGGAAACATGAAATACATTGTGAACTCCTGCCATCTTCTCTGGTAAGTCAACTCTATACGCCAAATTCCCGACTAGTTCAAGAACAGGGAATGGGCCAACAAATCTTGGTGCCAACTTGCCTCTCCTGCCAAATCGTATCACGCTCTTCAACGGAGAGATTTTGACAAACACCAAGTCACCAACGGAGAATTTCAAGTCTCTTCTCCTCTTATCAGCATAACTCTTCTGCCTATCTTGAGCAGCTTTCATTCTTTGTTGAATGACCTTAATCTTATCTGAAGTTTCCCTCACCACATCTGGTCCAAGCACAAACTTCTCGCCAGTCTCTATCCAACATGATGGTGAGTTGCACGGTTCTCCGTACAAAGCTTCATATGGAGCCATACCGATACTGGATTGGTAGCTATTGTTATATGCAAACTCTACTAGATGCAAATGGTCATCCCATGATCCACCAAAATCCAATATACAAGCTCTCAAGAGATCTTCCAATATGCGATTCACCCTCTCCGTCTGGCCGTCGGTCTGAGGATGATATGCGGTACTGAGATGTAATCCTGACCCTAAAGCCTCTTGTAAGCTCTTCCAGAACCCACTAGTGAACAACGGGTCTCGGTCGCTCACAATGCTTTTGGGTACTCCATGAAATCTCACTACCCACTTCATATACAATTCTACCAACTTGGCTGTCGTTCTGGTCGATTTGACTGGCATAAATCTTGCGCTCTTAGTCAATCGATCCACAATTACCCAAATGCTATCATATCCCGATCCAGTCCTTGGTAAACCATCGATGAAATCCATCGATACTTGTTCCCATTTCCATTCGGGAATCTCTAATGGTTGCAACAACCCATTAGGCTTCTTTTGCTCGGCTTTAACTAGTTGGCAATTCATGCATTTGGATATAAACTTCCCAACGTCTCTTTTTATCCCTTCCCAGTAGTAGGTCTGTCTCATGTCTCGATACATCTTATTACCACCGGGATGTATAGTCAGTTTTGAGTGATGACATTCTCTAAGCACTTCATCTCTCAAACCATTCACGTTGGGCACAACTAGTCTTCCATTCTTCCGAAGCCATCCATCTCGATCAAGCCCATACACATTCATCTCCTCATCGATACCCATATCTAACTTGGAGATGATTTCCAATAGATTAGGATCGTCCCTCTGGCTGGAACCAATCCGCTCTATCAAAGTGGGTCTGAGCGTCAAACTAGCTAGCATGACTGGATCCAATTCGCACTTTGGTCTAAAATCAAACCCCGCGATATACTCCAGTTGCTTCCATTCAAGAAACATTTCCCCTAAGCTGGCATGTCTCCTGCTCAAGGCATCGGCTACCGCATTACCTTTCCCAGGTGTGTATGCGATATCAAAATCATATGAAGCCAAGAACTCTAACCATCTCTGCTGACGGAGATTTAGATCTTTCTGGGAGAAGAGATACTTCAACGATTTATGATCAGTAAACAACTCAAATCTTTCTCCCAAGAGATAGTGTCTCCACATCTTCAGCGCAAACACAATCGCTGCCAATTCCAAATCATGGGTAGGATACTTCTTCTCATGCGGCTTTAGCTGTCGACTAGCATAAGCTACAACCCTACCTCCTTGCATCAATACTGCACCCATCCGGTACCACAAGCATCCGTGTATACCGTCATCTCTTCATTCCCTTTAGGAACGACAAAAACTGGCGCCCGCGTCAACTTCTCCTTTAGACTTTTGAAGGCATCCACACACACTCCGTCCCAGACGAAGGACTGATTCTTCTTAGTCAATTGAGTCAACGGTGCTGCTATCTTGGAGAAGTCCTGGATAAACTTACGATAATATCCAGCTAATCCCAAGAAACTTCTTACATCTGTTGCATTCTTGGGCGTAGGCCAATCCTGTACCGTAGCCACCTTCGCAGGGTCCACGGCAATACCATTCTCGGAAACAACATGACCCATGAATCTCACTTCTCTTCTCCAAAAATGACACTTAGAGAATTTCTCTTTCAATTGGTGTTTCCTCAACACCTCCATCACTATCCTCAAGTGTCCCTTGTGTTCCTCCTCTGTCCTTGAGTAAACAAGGATATCATCCACGAACACAAGAACAAACTTATTCAACTGATCTCTGAATACTCGATTCATAAGATCCACAAAATAGGCTGGTGCATTGGTCAACACAAATGGCATGACCAACCACTCATAAAATCCAGACGGCGTCCTAAATGCCGTTTTCGGAACACTCTCATCCGCTACTCGAAGCTGATGAAATCCTGTCGCGAGGTCCAACTGGGAGAACACTCTAGCTCCTTCCAGCTGATCAAACAAATCATCTATCCGCGGTAGAGGATACTTATTCTTCCTCGTTACCTTATTCAACTCGCGATAGTCCACACACAAACAAAGGGAACCATCTGCCTTAGTGGCAAACACAACTGGTGCTCCCCACTCGGAGACACTCCTTCTAATAAATCCCTTATTCAAAAGATTGCTGACTTGCACCCCGAGCTCTCGCTGCTCCCTTGGTTCCATACGACGAAGTGGCATCACTATAGGTCTGGCATCTTTCACTAAATCAATACGGAACTCAATCTCTCGGTGTGGTGGAAGCCCGGTCACCTCCTCGAAGACGTCCGGATACTGGCCAACCACGTGCACATCTGACAACTCATCCTGCGGGATGTCGAGGGAATTTACAAAACTAGCCATAACCCCATCACTAGGTAGACTACCAAACACTGCCCTCCGCCCATCATCCGCCCTCACTGTCACCAAAAAGCCCACACAGTCTACCACCACCCCGTATCTTTGGAGCCAATCGACTCCCAATATAATGCCATACCCAGTAAAGCCCAAAACAAAGCAATCACATACAAACATACATCCATGACTCGATAAGACCAAATTCCTGCAAATCATACTAAGGCTAGTCGAACCACCAATCGGGTTCATCACAATCAATGGTCTATCGACTATCTCGGGTTCCAGTCCCAACCTATCTACCAGGTCACTAGATATGAAGGAACGGGAAGCCCCAGTATCAAACAAAACTCGAACTGGTACATCATAAATAGAAAGCATACCTTGAATAACAACATTCTTTCCTTTCTCCGCCGCAGTTGGGGCATTCGACGAAGTAGGAACAACATCAATAGCATATTCTTTCACAATCTGCTTCTCCTAAAGAGGTTGCGGACACTTAACCTTATGATGTCCCACTTGACCATAGTTGTAGCACTTCCTTTCCGCTGGCTTGGCCTGACATTCTTTAGCATAATGGCCCTTCTTACCACAGCTGAAGCACTCAACATCCTTTTTGCTCTTTTTCTGGCCACCTTTTGATTGATCCTGCTTCCTCTTATTCTGAGAGTTATTCTTGCCTCCACCGCCTGCTTGCGGCTTTGGCCCTTCTGCAGATGCAGCCTTAGTCTTTGACTTAGGGTAAAGACTCTCTGACCTCAAAGCTTTTCCCAAAATCGATTCAAAAGTCTCATCAATGTGGTTGATAAGCCTCTCCCCCAAGTACCCATCCAAACCAGTAATGAACTTCTCATTCTCCTTTTCAGGAGTATCGATAAGAGATAGTCCATACTTCGACAAAGTGTCGAACTCAGCAATATAATCAGAAACTGCCCTTCCGTTCTGCTTGAGTTCCAAGAACCTCTTAAATAACGCTGACTTCTGGGCAGCTGGAATAAACTTCTCGCTAAAGCAAGCCTTGAACTGATCCCAAGTAACCTGATCCTCTGGAGTAGCTGTTCTAGTGGCATTCCACCAATTCATCGCTCGCCCTTGCAGCTGATGAGACGCTAGCCTTCTCTTCAACGCATCCTCAAGACCCAAGTCATCGAAGATACGGTCACAGCTATCCATCCAGTCTTGAACATCTGTGGCCGACTCCGTTCCATGGAACGGCTTCCCACCTAGGTTAGTGTAATCTTTGCACAACTTGGCGAAATCGACCCAAGGCGCCTGCACTACTGGGCCAACACCAACTCCGGGATTGGGAATTGCCCCTTGCACTTCTCTAAACATGTCTATCATGAGGTTAGTAAACATAGCCCTCATGTCAGCGGCATTCCCTTGGTTGGTCCCTCTACCAGCACCCCTCGTGTCTCGGCTCATCGTCAATCTGAAAAAGGTAAACGATTAACGACCCTATAGTGGTGCTAGTGCAGTGCGACTTCATTCTTATACTACTAATAGTATATACATACATAGCTTTTGAAAACCAAAATAATCACAAATACGCGCTCTCATATACGTACTATCTCTCCCTGGTGTCTTTCCCTAGGTTAACTACGCAACCTAGAGCTCTGATACCAACTGTGACGGCCCGCCCCGCACCAACCGACATCTACTCCAAAAGTGCGCTGTACACATGTCCAGTTAGCATGGAACGGGTCGCCAAAAGGAAAAAGGAAGAAGGAAATGAACATACAAAGAACCTGTAGAATGTCTCACAGCGCATAGAATAAAATATAATAACAACATACTTGACATAAAACAGGAGAGACAGTGCCTAAGCTGAAAAACAGAACTAAACATCATAGCAGCGGAAATTCAGAATACAGCTTATTACAACTTTCAAACTGTCTCAAAGCAAAAACAAGATAAAGGAGGTACACTACTAATGCCCAAGTAGCGACCACCAACGACACAGGGAGAATGTGTGTATGTATATATATATATATATATCATATGTGGAAGCCTCCTGCCCGCCTCCGAGTCAGCTACTCGCGCATCACCAGCTAACCTGTCTCTAGTCTGCTCGTGTGAGCACCCAGAGTAATAAGAGGAGACATAAAACTCTGGGTCAGACATAAAGCCTGGTATGAGCGATAAGCATCTAAAGTGAACAATAACAGGTAGACTAAAACATACCTGAATCTGGACCTGCAACCAAAGAGTTAGCAGTACATACTGTACAACACTCTAAGGTACCATATCAAACAGTGTAAAGATACGGAGGTGGGGAGGTGTGCATGTCATAATGATAGCAAACAATCAAGCATAGCATCCATCCTCACATCTCTCACTCAGTGCATAAAGCATACGATATTCACCACTTCGATCACCCAACATTCCTTGCTACGATCACTTTGCCCCATGAAGTCATAAATGGCTTCACTGCACTGATAACGTAGCCACAAATCCTTCGCTATGTCCACTTTGCCCCATGGAGTCACAAGAACCCCACTGCACTGGCTCATAGCCTTACTAATCCTTACTATGTCCACTCTGCCCCATGGAGTCACAAGAACCCCACTGCACTGGCTCATAGTCCTACTACGCATCACCTTGCCCCTCGGGTCATAATGACCCTACTGCACTGATAACGTAGTCTTGCTACCATCACTTTGCCCCTCAGGTCATAATGACCCTACTGCACTGATAAGTAGCCATCACTCATTCTTGGTGGTGAATCAAAGTTATGAACGTCGGCAACTCCTTAGCACACGTCCCGCAGCAAAGTCCAACCATGAAGTGAGCTCCTTGGTTCCTAACTAGATCCTGAGCTCTAACTTCCCCTATTGGACTACCTTTGCATCTCGGGTTATTGGTCAATACTGGGTCGGGTCGGATTCCTCATCAAGCCATTGGTTCGGGTCGGGTATCATCCATTGGTTCGGGTCGGGTCTTCTCCTAGTGCGGTTCGGGTCGGGCGTCCCTTCTTGGTTCGAGTCAGGTGTCCCTTCTGGTCGGGTCGGGTGCTTCCCTTCGGGTCGGGTCGGGTGCTTCCCTTCGGGTCGGGTCGGGTGTTCCTTCTTGGTTCGTGCTTCCGATCCGTCTCCATGCTCCCTTCACATGCTCCTATCCGTTTCATGCTCCCACTCCGATTCGTCTTCGTGCTTCCGCTCCGATCCGTCCACCTTAATCCGATCCGATCCCAGTTCAGCTAGCGTGGCGTTCCTTTTTGCCACTTTTTCCCAAGTGCCAGGTTCCGATCCGATCGGGTTCCTTGCTCAGTTCAACATATCCGATCCGAGCCCTATGTCCGATCCGATCTGAACCCTGCACTGTTTTCTGAAACTATTCCAACAAGTGTTTACGCCATTCGTCGGCGTTTTCGACCATTCTAACTATTGAAATCAATCACAAAGCATTTCATACAGTCATAGCAACATGCATAATCAACCACAAACATCATTCACATCAATATCATAGGTTAAAATGGATCAAACATACCCAAAATCCCATATTTCCTCTTAAGCATGTTTAGGTGAAACTAATGATAAAATTAGCAAAACTTAACCAAATTAACCCAAATTCATATCAGAGGTCTAAAACATCATTTAGGAATTTATGAACATTTTCCCTGAATTTTATCATGCTTAAATTCGCTAATTAGCACTAATCACCCTTAACTAGCCATAATTAGTGTAAAACTATGCAAATCACTCACCTTAGCCACAAAATAAACTAAGATCTGAAATAATTCTCTGATTTGATGTGAATTTCAATGCCAAACAGCAGATCCTATGTTGCTTTGGTGAAGATCTTCCTTGATTAGGGGTTGCTAAGCCAAATCCTTGACCAAAAGTAGATTTGGAGGTGATTTAGAGGTTAGCGGCCATTTTTAGGGATCCTTGGTGATAAGTGGAGGCTAGAAAACTGAAATGGAATGATTCTCCACCTCATTTCATCCCATAACCCTAATCCCGAAATGGGTTATGGGCCTACTCGCTAATCACCCGATTTGGCCCGGTTAAGCAGCTTTTCACCCTCCAAACCTTGTTTCAGCCATGTCTCCCAAACGGTAAGTCCGTTTGGCTATTATGACCACTCTACGGAAAGGTAAGCCATCAAACGAATCAAATGGAAGTAGTTTCAGGTCAAAATTCCTTTCCAATCAAAAGTTATGGCCAACACAGTACCAACTAGTGGCAAAATGGTCATTTAAAAATTGACAAAAATCATGAACATGAGAAATGACTCTAATAGATGTTTCCCAAAGTTACATGACCATACGACTTCATACGGGAAAGAAATAAATATTCAGCGATCCCCCGATACGTAGGATACGGGTCATTACAGTCTATGATTTGACTACCAAATGAAAAATGTCTGTGTGCACACAACGATCTTATTTCCAAATGGAATTATCGATCCTATCATCAAACATATGTATATCCTTATTTTCTACGTTTAGAAAATATACGTTATTAACACTGGGAAACATTTCCATGACTTAATTATGTATCACTATTCTTCCACATCTTTCAGACTCTAACTATAAACTAACAAGAGAACAACTTCCTAATTATAAACCCCGAAGGCCGAAACCAACATCAGATCGATACTTAGGAAACCATTCAACTTATTAATCTCTGGCCAGTTTCTAATTTTTGCTTAACTCTATTTTGATTAACTATGTTCGATTAACTCGATTCGATTAACTCCTCTATTTATTTTCTAAATAAATAACCCTTTATTCTACTTATTTTCTAAATAAATATTCCTTTATTCTATTTATTTTCAAAATACTTTGAAAATTCCCTTTTATACCTTCACGTATTTCTTACGGTATTTAAAATACCAAACAACGGTGATCGATATCATCCAAACACACATAATTATCAACAGATTATATATTACATTATATATTACAATATATGAAAAACAGTAAAATAAATGTTGAGGAATCCAGTTGGATTCCTCCAACCTGTTTCCCTGCATCATAGATGTTAAACAATATAATTAACATCGATTTCATTTCAACATGAAATATTCTGCTAACATAATCAATATTTGATTAACGATTTATATATATATATATATATATATATATCGTTATCTATGATTTCAATCAATACACAAACAATTCAACCAAACTGTTAACACATAGCAATCAACAGATGATTAACAGTTCTAAAAATACGTTATAAACATATAACTGTTCAGAGTTGATGAGTTTTACTCACATTGGCAGTTCATCGTTAAAGAACGATAAACTGTTGTTTGATTTGAATCAAACAATTTATTTCGCCATAAATTCATACGAGCCCCAATCCACTTCAGTCAGTTCCAGTGTGGAGCTCTCATCCATACGATCCCAACGGATCTGTTTCACGGAATTCTGATTATGTATGAATAAGATATGACTTATACAAGTTTATATAATTTAAATTAAAATTAATTAAATTTCTATTGGGCTCACTTTTAAAAACAAGGCCTATTACCAACTCAAGACTGCACCCGCGTGACACTTCTTCCCCAAATACCAATTTGTCGTGACCTCCTTCCAGTATTTCCTCCATCATTTTGAATCCTTTAAACCGCTCGTACCCCCTTTTCTCTTTATGATTTTCGAAACCAATCACACCACTAAACTCGTCTTCATCTTCTCCATTTACTAAGCCCTTCCTCCCTCAAACTCGCACTCACCATTTCAACATCCGTTCACCAGAAAACCGTACGCAACCCATCAGTGGATCAACATTTTTTATTTCAGAAGATCCTCAAACTACACCCACAAAACTCGGTTTACATTCTTGATCCAAAACTAAAAACTAATACGAGTTCAAATGCTTACTTCCTTCGATTTCTCGAACCCTAGGATCCAAGAAATGCACATCGTAAATTTCCGACTTCTTCAAGCAGGCATCGCACCACCCAAATGCAGTGCCAAACTGAAGAGTCTCCCTCATGGAACCTAAGTATACAAGTTTTATAATTTATAGTATTTGTTTTGATTTCCTGGAAATTTTTGAAGCTCACGATTTGATTTTCCTGAGCAAGAAAATTGGCAGCTTGAAGAACATGGTTTTATAAGGAGGTGAGGTCTTGTGTGGTTGTAAAGGAGGGTGCGTGGCCTTTGTTTTGGCCTCTAATTTAGTTTAGATATTTTCTTTTTATTATTTTATATTCGTTTCAGCCTTCTAAAAATTCGTGTGATCACACACGATATTCAAAAATCATGAAACTGGATATGCAGCTAGAGTTCGACATTATGGTCCCAACGAAACTTGTTTCATCGAATTCCGACTCCGTTTTCTCACACAGCGTATTTTTAAAGTTCTAATTATCAACTGTTTCTTACATTAAAATCGTTACGGCCACATACTGACTTCAAAAATCACGAAAACTAAACTCTAGGAATAATTTAATATTGCGGATCCAACAAAATTAGTTTTGTCGAACTCTGAGGTCGTTTGCAAAACTGGCTAGTTTTAAAGCGCTAAATAACCCTTTTAAATATATAAATATATTTAAAAGTGATTAAATTAAATATTTATAAATAAATATTATCGTATAGATTCACAGTGGAATACCATACAGCTCATAATAAATCCTATATGGATTTCTAACTTGATATTTCAAATCCCGATTAAATCGATATTCGATTTATAAGGAAATTCCTTTTATATATCAATATAAATAATAAAGGAATTCCACAGAGACTTTTCTAAAATTTGATTTGGACATAAATCAAAATCTACACGATGAAATCCCGATTTTTCTCTTCCACGAGAAAAATATACTCCACCAGCTCCACACGTTTCTTGTTTCACAGAAATCCGATTTAAAACGAACCCTATACATTCAGTTGAAGTTTGAATCGCCAATTTATGAACTGGAGTGCCATTTCGAGCTCGATTTTAATTATACTATAATTTCTACGTTCAAACTTCTTCAAATAATATATTCGTTACTCTAAATTAATTCCAAACTGAATTATAGCTTATATATGATCCAGTTCACATCGTACTGTGAATTCTACTATTTCCGGCTATTCTGGAATTTAAATATATTATTTAATTATTATATAAATTAAATATTCATTATTATTTAAATTCTGGTCATTTTAAATTACCAAACCTTTAATTTAAATAAATAAATAAATTATTTATTATCCTTCAAAGTACGGGTCGTTACAACTGATGTCTTGATTGGGCCGAACACCCAAGACAAGGTAATAAGTGGTGATTGTCCAAACGTACTTGTAGATCGATGGATATGCGAGGACCTCTCTCCTGTATTGGACATATGAGACGAGGAATAAGGTGAATCCGGTTTCGTTCAGAGCTAGAACGACTTGTAAATGGATAATATGTCTGATGTTGTATTCCTTTATGTTGTATTTGTTGATCTCTGCTAAATATATATCTGTTTGGTGGTGGAGTATTTGTTCTCTTGCTTAACACCCTTCTCTGTGATGTATGTGCTTAGAGGTTATATATGCGCAGAAATCAATGGTTTGGTATGGACTGACAATGTGGCATGCTAAGATGCAAATGATCAAGGCTTTTGTTAGAAAAGTAGATCCCTGTGATTGATGTCAAAGCACAGCTTATTTAGGCATAGCTTTGTGTATAGCGTTACTTTGCGAGCCTCATACTCCGGTATGAACCAGAAACGGGAGAAGGACCCCAGGGAAATGGACATATGTTAGTTTCTAGCTAGGAGTAATGTCATGGTATGGAGCCCAGACTGTTTACTCATGTGGATGTTGCTTATTACTTGATGGATAGAGAAGCGCCTCAGATATATATATATAGATCGATAGATATTCTGGTCGACATTACTGACCAGATTATTTTATGCCCTACAGGATAGGCTAACATATAGTTTATGGTATTGTCGATCATCAACGAATGATCGGCCCTGGCGCTCCAAGGTGCAGTTGCGACTGTATCCTGAGACATGGGCTAGATTGTCTCAATTTCGGTAAGGTCGATCCCTTGCCTTGGTTCGTAGATGGAAATCCAACTTCCAATATGACATCATGCGGTTTTGATTCTAGAACTAGTATGGCGACATGATATATGGTACCCATGCCGTTTATGATTGATACATTTATATTTGAAGTTGTTTTTTACACTATACACTTATAGTAATATCAAAATAATTGGTTTTATACGTATCAAACATGTTTGTCTATTATAAGGGAAAACTCTATCCTCCGGCTTGCGTTGCATTGTGTGATGGGACCTGAGTCTTATAATAGCTTCATTTTTCCAAAAAGCATTGCATTGTTCTATTTTAAGCTAAGGTTTATGTGGAGTAAACCCTCCCGTGATTTACCTAACTTTAAAATCAAGTTTAATAACTGTTTTGAGTTCTCACACCAGTCCCATGACTGATCTAGAGTTTTTTTTTTAACCTAAACTCCGGGTGCCCATATTTTCCACACGGGCAGCTAGTAGTTTTGGTTTTGCAGATATTATTCACAGGAACTTGGTTTACAGCTCAGGCGATATTCAGAAAGCTATGTATCCATGTATTTCTTTCAGTTGTATTTTGTAATATTTTTTCCACTGCTATGTATTTTAAAATATAATTTTAAATCTCTGATATTGTATTTCCAATGTGTAATAATTATTCATACCCTGATATATTCTTGTACTCTAATGTAATTGTTATAATAAGCAATGAAATGTTCTTCTGTTTGTGTTCTGTTTTGCCTTGTTGTCAATTCAATCCGTACTTTCCTTTACGGGGAAGTTTGGATCATTTCAGTTGGTATCAGAGCTTTGGTTTTACAGAGCTCGATAACAAGGCACGTTAGAATCAAACAAAAGAATTCATCAGAGATTGGATTAGTAATATCCAATAAGAATGACTCGTCAGAGATGGGATCAGTTATATCCTAGAATGAGTCCGAAGTGTATTATTTTTAAAACTAAAATGGAAACAAATTTTGTTTTGAAAATTTAAACCTTATTATTCATATTTGAATATTATATTTTAAAATCTTTTGGACAATCGAGTATATGAAGATTTTGCATATACGCCTAGCAAACGAGTATCCGAAACCTCAAATATATTGGATAGATATAAAATCACACTTTAGTCGCCCGGGGATAATTCTGATGATTGACGTGTCATCTTCAGCAATTATATTCGAGTTTTGAAAGTGGTATATCTATATATTTCCATTGACTGGTGTGAGAACAAAAACTAGATAGGGTTTATTGTTGTGATCTACACTGAAATATAATTTTTGACTATATAAAAATTATATATATTTGAAAAGTTTGATAATTAGTTTAATTAATTAAAATATTGGAATGATAATTAATTTAACTAATATGAGAAAGAATAATAAATTTAGCTAAATCAAATTTAATATTAAACTGAATTGAAAATTGATTAGAATTGAAAGTTGAATTGGTTAGTTAAACAACTTTCAGCTCCTTTCCTTCTCGAGGATGAAAAGATTTTAAGTGGTGGAGATTGTAACAACCCAGAAAATCGAAACCAATTTAAAAATTTTATTTTAGTAATTTTAATGGATTTTAATATTTAAAACAATTTATTACAAATAATAATGACGAATTTTTTTTTAAATCGAAGTTAGAACGTAAAAATTTATTTTAATTATATAACGAGCCTAAAATGGCGTGGTAGTTTGAAAATTTGATTTCAAATTTCAAATGAATGTACAGGACTCAAAATAAATTGGATTTTAGTGAAACAAGAAATATTTGAATATGTTTAAAAATATCTTTCCAACGAATGAGAAAAATCCAGAATTCATAGCAGGAATAAAAAGTTATGGCCAGTTAAATATTCAGAATAGTCTCTATGGAATATATATATATTAATATAATAAATAGCCATTTTGCAAACAACCTCCATTTTCAACGAGACCACTTTGGTTGGATCCGTAATGTCAAATTATTGCTAGATTCCAATTTTTATAATTTTTGGAATTAATATGTGAGCGTGGCAAAAGAAAACGTGTTTTGTCAATTTCAGTTGAATTGGATCGACCATAAAATGACCGTTTTTCAGACAGTCCCAAATTCGACGAAATTAATTTTGTTAATATCGTATCATCAAAACACAGTCAGATATAATTTTTCTGGAATTTTCTGAGTCAGTATGGGGTTCCGGTAATTTAAAATGTATGTTTACATTAAATATATATTGATTTATATTTTAATTTTGATAAAAACTGATCGTAAGAGCCGAACTGGGTTACGAAACCTATACCATTATGTCTGGAATGGGGGTATTTAGGTAGGGGCGACACTCGTTGGGTTTGATTTGGAGTCCGGAAAGATACAGGAGATATATTGAAATTAAATAGAATTAAATAAATAAAATAAAAATATGTATATAAATACATAGTATTCCGTACAAAACCCTAATTCATTCTCTATATACGGCCAGCCGCTCCTCAAGCAATGGAAGGCTGAAACCTTTAGGAATTCGTGCATCGATTTCTCCATATTCAGTCAATGAAATTCAAAGCCTCCAAAGCAAAAATCGAAGATTTAGGGGAGATCCACATATCCAACGGTGTAGATTATAAATGGTGTCTCGACTTTGCCAAAATCATGCCTCAATAGGGAGCCGTTTGATCACCGATTGCAGATCAGTGGCGGAACCGAGTTGGCTGTCGGGCGGCGCAGAGGAAGGAGGCGTGCGTAGGCCAAGGCACGGACGTTGTTAGATCAACTCCAGGTCGAGCGTGGCGGCGGTTGTAGCAAAGCCTAGAGGTTGAGCAAATATGTGGCAGAGGGTTTTAAACAGGCGAAGTCGAGACCATGAATACAGGAAGAAGGGTAAACTCCTGTTTCTCAAAGCTTTGTAAGATCAATGTTTATAAAAAAAATCAATGTTTATAAAAATAAAAATAAAAATCAAAGTTTATAAAAATAAAAAGATCAAAGTTTTATAAAATAGAAAGATAAAAGTTTTATAAAATAAAATATCATTTTTTTGAAATATAATTATCATTGTTTTTATCATTGTTTTGCAAATATAATTATCATTGTTTTGAAAATATAATTAGCATTATTTTGAAAAGTAAAATTAGCATTGTTTTGAAAATATAATTAGCATTGTTTTGAAAAGTAAAATTAGCTTTGTTTTGAAAAAAATAAAATTTGCATTGTTTTTAAAATAGAAATAGCAATATAAAAATATGATTTTTATATAAACATAACATAAGTAAAATTTTGATTTTTACGATATATAGAGAACAACATTAAAAAAAATTTAGTGTATATACCACGTGAAACAGATTTCGATTGAACTTATTAGAAGCAGAACGGAATCAAAAATCGCAAATTAAAGACTGACGGAATGGAACCGAAGGTGAGAACTCCTCACTAAAAATTCTGCACAATTATTTATTTATTTTCATAACTAATATATATATATGTATAATTTCCAGTTTATGTTTTTATCAGTTTAATCATTATAAACTGTATACATTGCTTGTTAGATCACTCCCCTCGTCCACAAACCATGGACGATTTAAATTGACTGTATTGTATGTTGTTTGTGATGTTAAAATGTTGAACATATTAAAAATATTGTTAACATAAATATGGTAGTTGAAATTAGAGTATAAATATTCATTTATAATTTGAACAGTGAAGATTGGTTAAAGAGAAAATAATTCAAACTGAATTGGAATTGGTTAAATTTATTAACCAATGTTTTATTTAAATAAGCTATTGTTTGTTGAAAACCCCACACTGGTATTGGGATGATATTTGACATACACTAATCTTACTATTTAATTATATGTCAATCGATGGATTGACAGGCTGTGATGAGCGTTATTTATTTATTTATTTTAATGCTCACACAGTTGTAAATTTCACTTTGGATGTGAATGGACTTTATTGATTATTTATCATTATTGTTGAATACATGCGGTGCGTGAAATTCATATAACTAAAATTATATGGTAATTGATTAAGTTGCATTCCGATTCAAAAATAATGTTTTACAATAAATAATGTTTTACAATAAATAATGTTTTATAAATAATGTTGAACAAAATATCATTTTAGAATAAAATACCATTTTAGAATAAAATATCAATTTAGAATTAAATATTACTTTAGAATAAAACATCGTTTTAGAATGAAATACCGTTTTAGAACAAAATACCATAAAATATCATATTAGAATGAAAGATCATTTTAGAAACAAAAAAACATTTTTAATGATAAAGACATTTTAACGAAAAAGAACACCTTTAATGTAAAAGAATCATTTTTATGTAAAAGAATCATCTTTATGTGAAGAATCATCTTTATTTAAAGAATCATGTTTATATAAAAGAATCATTTTTAATGTAAAGAATCATTATTAATGAAAAGAATCAATTTTTATATAAAAGAAACATTTTTATGTAAAGAAAACATTTTTAATGTAAAGAATCAATTTTAATGTAAAAGAAACTTTTTTATGTAAAAGATCAATTTAATATAAAAAATATTTTAAAATAACGAATATTTTAAAATAATATTCAGTGAAAAATAAAATCATGATTTTGATGTCCGTCTTTAGATGGACAAGAAAATATAAAAATGTGAAGCTGGGCTAAGTAGCAAACGCCATTTTAACCCGAACGGGTTTATTGATCGATTTTTTCATTTTATAATGAAAATCGAAAGGAAGTGATTTCAAAATATAATATTTTGAAAACATTATCATTTTAATATGATAAAAATATAGAATATTTAAGTTTTATTAAAAATTGAAAATGAAGTTGAAATCGTTTTGAAATGAAATTATAAATATTTTATAAATACGATTTAAATGGAAATAAACGATATATAATATATATATATATATATATATATATATATATATATATATATATTTAAGTGGCCTGAATAGAATGCGTCGCGCTACGACCGTTCACGAATTTCGACCATTAACTTCAAATCGATGTAACGGGAGTTTCGATTGTCGGATTCTCCTAAAACTGGAACCGTTGGGTTCGTATCAAAAAGAGCTTTCCCATGAATATAAGAAGTTTGAAATCTAACGGTAGGATGTAGAATTATGACCAAATCAAATTTGGAAAAGGTTGC
Source organism: Allium sativum (assembly GCA_030737875.1). Lineage (NCBI taxonomy): Eukaryota > Viridiplantae > Streptophyta > Magnoliopsida > Asparagales > Amaryllidaceae > Allium > Allium sativum. The sequence goes on from CM060926.1 coordinate 696,856,261, forward strand.
TATGGATGCAGTTCGGTGGCCGTTATTGAAAACCGACTGTACGGGCGATAATAAAATTATTAAAAACATGGAAAATCATAATTAATCATTCAAAAAGATTTTGGGTGAAAAATTCCATATTTGAAAAGGTAAAAATATATTTTTATCAAAATGAACTAGTTATTAACTAAAATAAATCTTTTAATTAAGATTTAATGGAGTTTTCCAATTAATTAATATTTATTTAGAATTAAATAAAATAAATTGAATTTTGTGTTTGTCGTGAATGGTGTCTTAAATAACACTGTTCTTAAACCCCTTGTGAAAAAAATAAGTCTTTTAATTAAGATTTAGAGAAATTTACTAATTAATTAATGTTTAATTAGATTTGAAATGAATGTTGATTGTGGGTTTATCGTGAACTATGTTTTAAACGATGTTTGTTCTTTAATCCCAATTAACAATGAAGATATAATATGGAATTTATAAATCTTTTATTAAGATATAATATGGAATTTATAAATCATTTATTATGATATAATATGGAATTTATAAATCTTTTATTAAGATATAGTATGGAATTTATAATTGTTTTATTAAGATTTAAATGGGGAATTTTTCCAAGGTAAAATTTTCCAATTTAATATATTAAATTGGAATTAAAGGAAATTCGATTTAATAATAATCAAGATAAGCTTCTCGACCGTTACTATATATGGAATTTAAAAGGCTTTGCCTCTATTACATTTATATTATCAGTCTGATACGGAAATTTATATCGATTATATATTGATCTGTTTTCCGTGTAGATTCCATTTTTATGGAAAATGATTTGGGTTTATCGTGAACTTGTTTTAAAGGACACTGGTTCTTTAACCCAAGTCAAAATAGGATTTATTTTCTGAAATTTGGATAATCATTAAGTAATGATTTTTGAGATCAAAACCGAACTAGAGTTTCAATGAATCTTTAATTAGATTAAAAATGTGAATATTTTATTAAAAGAATATTATGAATTGGAATGAGGCATATGATGTGTTTTTTTAGCACTTGATTATAAAATACGCGAATTATTCGGAAAGACCGGGTTTAACCCATTCTGAATAATTACTATGACGATTAAGAGTTGAAGATAAAGACGGTGGTTGAAGACCAAAGTTCTTCACATCGTTTGGGTGATTACTGATGTCTTGATTGGGTCGTACACCCAAGACAAGGTAATAAGTGGTGATCGTCAAAACGTACTTGGAGATCGACGGATATGCGAGGACCTCTTTCCTATATTGGACATATGGGATGAGGAATAAGGTGCCTCCAGTTTCATTCATACCCAGAATAGACTTGTAAATGGATGGTATGTCTGACGTTGTATTCCTTTATGCTGTATTCGTTGATCTCTGCTAAATGTTTATCTGTTTGGTGGCGGAGAATTTATTCTCCTTCTTAGCACCCTTCTCTGAGATGTACGAGCTTAAAGGTTATATATTGGAAGAAATCAATGGTATGGTATGGACTGAAAATGTGGCATGCTGAGATGCAAATGACCAAGGCTTTTGTTGAAAAGCAGAGCCTTGTGGTTGATGGCCAAAGAACAATTTATTTAGGCATAGCTTTGTGTACAGTGTTACTTCCGAGCCTCACACCCCGGTAAGAACCATAAACGGGAGAAGGACCTCAGGAAAATGGACTTATGTTAGTTTCTAGCTATGAGTAACGTCATAGTATGGAGCCCAGACTGTTTACTCATGTGGATGTTGCTTATTACTTGATGGATAGAGAGGCGCCTCAGATATATATATATATATATATATATATATATATATATCGATAGATGTTCTGGTCAACATTACTGACTAGATTATTTTATGCCCCATAGGGCAGACTAACATATAGTTTATGGTATTGCCAATCATTGACGGATGACCAGTCTTGGCATGGGCTAGATTGTCTCGAATTCGGTAAGGACGATCCCTTGCCTTGGTTCATAGATGGAAATCCAACTTCCAACACGACATCATGCGGTTTTGATTGTAAAACTAGTATGGAGACATGATGTATGGTACCCATTCCGTCTATGATTGATACATTTATATTTGAAGTTGTTTTTAAACACTATGCACTTATAATAATATCAAAATAATTGGTTTTATATGTATCAAGCATGTTTGGCTATTATAAGGGAAGGCTCTATCCTCCGGCTCGCGTTGCATTGTGTGATGGGACTTAAGTCTTATAATTGCTTCATTTTTCCAAAAAGCATTGCATTGTTTTATTTTAAACTAAGGTTCATGTGGAGTAAACTTCCCATGATTTCCCTTACATTAAAATCAAGTTTAATAACTGTTTTGAGTTCTCACACCAGTCCCATGACTGACCTGGAGTTTATTGTTTTAACCTAAACTTTGGATGCCTATATTTTTCACACGGGCCGCTAGTAGTTTTGGTTTTGCAGATATTATTCACAGGATCTTGGTTTACAGCTGAGGCAATATTCGGAAAGCTTTATATCCATGTACTTCTTTTAGTTGTATTTTGTAATATTTTTTTCTGCTGCTATGCATTTTAAAATGTAATTTTAAATCTCCGATATTGTATTTCCAATGTGTAATAATTATTCATAATCTTATATGTTCTTGTACTCTGATGTAATTGTTATAATAAGCAATGAAATGTTCTTTTATTTGTGTTCTGATTTGCCTTGTTCTCAATTCAATCCGTACTTTCTTTACAAGGAAGTTTGGGTCCTTTTATCCCCTTAAATGTACACATTTATATTTTATTTTCTCCTTTTTACATTAACAAAAAAAGGTAAAAATTAAACCCCTTGAATAAAATACTTATGAAATTACGAAATCAAAATCAAAATCAATATAATTAAATCATAAAGTTATTAAATGTAAATGCATTATCAGAGTCATAAAGATATTGGATATAAAGTAGATAGTCCACTTTAAAAACGGTTGTCCTTTCCAAGAAAAAAAATGTATTGGATATACATATTAAATTAAGGTTGTACGGCGATATAGTGTGATGCAAACAAAACACACAAGAAAGAATAATTTATTAAAATATGTGATACAGATCATTAATTATGATTTATAAGAGTGTTGATCGTCGCTAATCTATAAATCAGAAAAGCGCGACATTTGAATTAAATTCTGCAAGCATACAGGTGTGTAGCATACAGGTCGAACAAAGGGAGGTGTTATTAAAAATTATTATCTATTTATTCTTGGGCGATTTAGACGAAGTTTGGAGTTGTTGTTTTTTATGTTGTTGAAATTACTCTCAATCTAATCAGTATCAAATTCAACAATTGAAAAAGAAAAGGAACAATTACTAGAAAAAAGAGAATAACAACTAGAACAATAACAGAAATTAAAAGTAGGATTCCTGTTGAAACTAATCAACAGTGAATCGCTAACAAGCAGTAATAAAAGACAATAACAATATGCATTCTACCCAAACCTAATTAGGTAGATAACACAAATTGTTATGAAATTAAAATAACAATAAAACTAGAAAAGAAAAGACTTTTATTAGAACAAAAGAGAATACAGAATAGAAAAATAAATCCATTTTACAATGGGACATCATGTATATTTATAGAGATGTAGACCAAATCCTAATCAATCTATGACTAAATGGGCCTCTTTTCCCAAGAAGTAATATCATATCTCTTGCCTTCCTTGACCAAGCTTGATTGGAAAGCAAATCACGGTGAATATCTTCCAAATCTTCCCTATCTTCCATGTGGCAAATAGATTGATTGATTGATGAGCAGATTGTATGTGATTAATTCTTCCAAACAAGGATACTCATTAGACTCCAAAGGCAACAAGGGATAAAATCTTCAAAATTGATCTTTTCTTGGCAATAATTCTATCAGAAATTCTTCTAATTGGGATATGAAAAAATGAATGTTCTGAATTGATTTCCATGATAAGAATTTGTTTATTCCTTTTATTAGTGTATATCATGCATACATACATACATATGAATATATGTATATATTTATAATATGACACCAATCCATATATTCTTCAAGGCAGAGGAGGCAGTGTGAAGGTTCAGCAAAAAAGGGAGCTTGACGGGAATCGAACTCTTGTTTCTCTGTGCAAACTCCTATGCCTTTACTAGTGAGCTGCAACTTCTTTTGGGATTGAGAAGGTGTTGACAAAAGGAAGTAGCTTTTTCTTTGTAGTTGGCCTTTAATTTGAAATGAAAGAGGCATCACTTGACAATCTGTAAATACACATAAAAATACCCAAAGTATCATTTTTTTATTTACAAAAGATAAAATATAAGAGCATAATATAAACACATTTCTATGTTAATCAAATGCCCCCACACTTATCTTTTACTCGTCCTCGAGTAAAAAGAAAATGAAAAATTAACTAGATAGGTCGCACTTTCGTAGGAAACACGATTGCATTGAGCGTATGCAACAAGCCGTTAAACCTATAGGTGTCCCTAGTAGGACGAGTGGTGTCTCGTGAGGGTTTTCAGCGGATACTACCCACAAAATCCAAATGCAGTATGTTATGATTCTAATGAAACTACATGAATGCAATGGACATATGCAAATAAAAACGAAAAATGAAAACATGACTTATTTCAGGAAAGTGGTACAACAAATTAAGTTAATAATTTCTAATCAGTTGATTTTATTTTAGATACCTCGACTTGTCACAAATTTTCAATATAAATCAAGTTTTCAAATGTTAAATTCCAGTTTGGCCAGTTAGTTCGGTCGATAACATAGTGCAGCCATGAAATAGATTCTTAGTTTGCTTGGCACAGTTTGTAAAGTGGTATTCTAATTTTCTCATTTATGGCTAGTCAAATCAATAAGGTCAAGAAGTGTTTGGGCATCATCGCTTATTCTTTATTCTATCAAATTTTAAAATTTATGATTAAGTACATACACCTAACTTAGAAGACCAAGGTTTACCACCCATACACTGCCTTGCGGACTAACGGAGAGTGGGTAAAGAGCTTGGCGGATTGTGCAGGCCGACTTTGACTTTGTCAACAACGTGTCGGTAATCCTTAGGTGTCCAATCTCATAAAATGAGACCAAGATATTCCAATGTTGACTTTGTCAACAACGTGTCGGATAGAGCTTGGCGGGTTTGCACACCAACGCTCGATATACAAGCAATGTTGGATACCCTTGGATTACTATTATTATTATTGAATTTATAAGCACAAAAAGAGAGTTACGCGAGTTCAAATTAACACAACTTAGTTTTAAAGGTTTGACATGCCATTATAAGTATTTTAAGTCCTCCACTTATTTAAACAAAGTCTACAATATAGAATAGATTTCATGGCCATCACCTAAGAATCTCCCTATGTACCGGTTACACTATTATCCCTCAAAATTAAACTTTTCATTATATTTCTTATTCAATCTAAGTTGAGAGAAAAAAATACTATAACTGGCTTAAAATTGTGAACTTATTTTGTTGTATCAATTGAAAATGAGTCGTGTTTTCCAAAAAAAAAAAAATTGGTGTGTTACTACGATATAAAATGTATGATGGTCCTACATGAAAAGAAAGAAAGAAAAATTAAAGAAAAATCAAAAGAATGCAATGCAGACTCCCCCCACACTTGATTGAGACAGTGCCCCAACTGTCTAAGGAAGAAAAACAAGAAGAAAAATAAAAGAAAAAGAACGTGTACCACCTGATTTCATGGTGGATGATCAGTCTCATGCAGATCGATAGGGTCATCTTCGTCGTATTGCTCGAATTCCAAAAATGGTTTCAGTCGTTGACCGTTTACTTTGAAGACTTTTCCATCCCTAGGATTTTCAATTTCAACTGCTCCATGAGAATATACTGTCTTCACAGCATAAGGTTCAGTCCATCGAGATCCGAGTTTTCCTGGAAACAAGTGAAGTCTAGAGTCGTATAAAAGAACTTTTTGACCTACGTTGAATTCCTTACGAAGTATGTTTTTATCGTGTTGGGCTTTCGTTCTTTCTTTGTAGATTTTCGCATTTTCATACGCCTCATTTCTTAATTCCTCTAATTCAGAAATTTGTAACTTCCTATGTGAGCCGGCTTTCTCTAAGTCAAAGTTCAAAAATTTTATGGCCCAAAGAGCACGATGCTCTAATTCAAGAGGTATGTGACAGGCCTTTCCAAAGACTAATCGATATGGTGACATCCCTATATTGGTTTTATAAGCAGTGCGAAAAGCGCAAAGTGCATCAATCAGTTTTACGGACCAATCTTTTCTATTGGAATTCACGGTTTTCTCAAGAATTTGTTTGAATTGTCTATTGGAAACTTCTACTTGTCCACTGGTCTGTGGATGATAAGGGGTCGACAGCTTGTGTGTGACTGAGTATTTCTTGAGCAAGGATTCAAAAGCACGATTACAGAAGTGAGTGCCATTATCGCTAATGATAGCTCGAGGTGTGCCAAAGCGTGAAAAGATGTTGTCTTTGAGGAATTTGATAACAACCTTGTTATCATGGGTTTTGGCCGGGATGGCTTCAACCCATTTTGAAACATAGTCTACTACGAGCAAGATGTAAAGATTCCCAAATGAGTTAGGGAATGGTCCCATGAAATCGATGCCCCAAACATCGAATAACTCAATCACTAAAATGGGGTTGAGAGGCATCATGTTTCGCTTAGTAATTCGACCCGTTCGTTGACATCGATCACATTTAGAGCAAAAATCGAAAGCATCACGAAAGAGTGTGGGCCAGTAAAAACCGCTTTGCAAAACTTTTGCAGTAGTTTTTCTTGCTCCAAAATGACCGCCACAAGCATGGTTATGTGAGAAGGAGAGAATACTTTGGTGTTCATGATCAGGCTCACACCTTCGAATGATTTGGTCTGGACAGTATTTGAAAAGATATGGGTCGTCCCAATAGAAGTTTCGAACTTCCGAGAGAAATTTTTGTTTATCTTGTTTCGACCATTCAACGGTCATTTGTTGTGTGACAAGATAATTCACAATGTCAGCGTACCAAGGGGTGTTAGAGACGGAAAGAATTTGTTCGTCAGGAAAATAGTCATCGATTTGGGTGTCGTTAACATTTTCGTGCACAATTCGAGAGAGACGATCAGCTACGACATTTTCAGAACCCATTTTATCTCGTATTTCTTTATCGAATTCTTGAAGAAGAAGGATCCAACGAATCAAACGGGCCTTGGCATCCTTTTTAGAAAGAAAATATCGGAGGGCAGCATGATCAGTGTAAACTATGACTTTGGATCCTATGAGATATGGTCTGAATTTCTCAAGAGCGAAGACAACTGCCAAAAATTCCTTTTCAGTAGTTGAGTAATTCAATTGGGCCTCGTTTAAGGTTTTGCTAGCGTAATAAATGACTCGATGGAGTTTATCGATACGCTGACCTAAGATGGTTCCAATTGCAAAGTCAGAAGCGTCGCACATAAGTTCGAATGGCTGAGTCTAATCAGGAGGTTGAATGATGGGAGCAGTGGTCAAGATTGACTTAAGAGTTTCAAAAGATGTTTTGCAGTCATTGGAGAATTCGAACTTAACGTCTTTGGTAAGTAAATTTGATAGGGGTTTTGAAATTTTCGAGAAATCCTTAATGAATCCTCTATAGAATCCCGCGTGGCCAAGAAATGAACGAACATCTTTAACAGACCTAGGAGGAGGCAGATTAGCAATCAAATCGATTTTTGATTTGTCGACTTCAAGGCCATCTTTGGAGACGACGTGGCCTAGAACTACCCCCCTTTTAACCATGAAATGACACTTTTCCCTGTTAAGCACGAGTGATTTTCCTTACAACGTTTTAGGACGAGTTCTATATGAGTGAGGCATTGGGAAAAAGATGATCCATAGATTGAAAAATCATCCATGAATATTTCGAAGAATTCATCCACCATATCAGAGAAGATAATCATCATACACCTTTGGAAAGTCGCGGGGGCATTACAAAGACCAAAAGGTAACCGACGATAAGCAAAGGTTCCAAAGGGACAAGTAAAGGTGGTCTTGTGTTGATCCTCTAAAGCAACAGGGATTTGGTTATAGTCAGAGTATCCATTGAGAAAACAATAGTACTCATGACCCGCTAAGTGTTCGAGCATTTGGTCAATAAAACGTAAGGGAAAATGGTCTTTTCGTGTGGCTGAGTTAAGCTTTCGATAGTCGATACACACACGCCATTTTGTTTTGATTTTTGTTGGGACAAGCTCATTACTTTCATTTTTGATCACTGTGACTCCCGATTTCTTTGGTACGACTTGTACCGGACTCATCCAGGTACTATTAGAGATGGGATAGATGATGTTATTGTCTAGACATTTGATTATCTCCTCCTTGACCACTTCTCTCATGTTTGGGTTTAATCGCCTTTGAGCCTCATAGATGGGTTTAGCCTCATCAACTAAGTGTATGCGATGTTCCACAATTGACGGGCTAATTCCTTTTATATCGCTCAATTCCCACCCTAAAGCATCTTTATTTTCCAGCAAAACTTCTAAGAGTTTTTCTTCTTGGTCCTCGGTAAGATCAGAGGCCAAGATTACGGGAAGAGTTTCTGAGGAGTCTAAGTATGCGTACTTCAGGTCTTATGGCAAGGGTTTGAGATCTAACTTAGGATGTTCTTGAGTGTTAACATTGGTTAACATTCCTTGGCTAGATTCAAAAGATGAAGGATTTAAGTCAAGAATTTCATTCAGTTCAGAAATGTATTCAAGTTCGTCGAAATCGGAGTCGAAATGTTCCAGACACATTTTCAAGGCTTCAGAAGTGTCTTTAGAGGTTTCGTCAACTATGGTTTGAATCATGTCGATTTCATCGGTCTTGAAATCCCTAGGTTGTTTGTTGAGATTAAAGATGTTTAGCTCAATGGTCAGGTGCCCGAAGGAAAGTCGAAGTTGACCGTTCCTACAATTAATGACAACATTTGAGGTTGCTAAGAAGGGCCGTCCTAAAATAAATGGTATTTGAACTTTGGGATTTGAGACAGGCTCTGTGTCTAAAACTATGAAATCGACAGGGAAGTAAAACTGTTCGATCTGTATCAAGACGTCTTCGATAATTCCCAATGGCTTTTTGACAGATCGATCGGCTAACTGAAGAGTGATGTTTTTTGGTTTAATTTCCCCTAACCCAAGTTGACAATAAACAGTATAAGGAAGAAGATTGACACTGGCACCAAGGTCGAGTAGGGCACGAGAGATATGGGTCTTTCCTATTTTGCAATCAATCGTAGCGCAGCCAGGGTCTTTGTACTTGACTGGGGTAAGATTCGAAAGACCAGAGCTAGTATTCGCAGTTAGAAAGGCGGTTTTTGGGACATTAGTCGCACGTTTTTGTGTGCACAATTCCTTAAGACATTTAGCATATTGAGGAATTTGTTCAATGGTGTCTAATAGAGGAATGTTCACACGGACTTGTTTGAAAATTTCCATGATTTTATCGAAATTTTCCGCCTTCTTCTTATTGTTAAGCCTATGGGGAAATGGAGCTATTGGTTTTTTGACTCTTTGACGAGTTTCATCATTCGGGGAAGAAGATTTATCCAAGGAAATAGAAGGTGGTAAGGTTGCAGAAGATGGAATGTTGGTATTGCCAACATTAATTTTCGAAGGTGAGTCGGGTTTGCCGACACTAGGAGAAGAACTGTTGGGATTGCCAACATTTAAGGGAACTTGAGGTTTAGAAGAATTGGCATTCGAAGCCAATGGGTGATCATCAAGATTAGGGATTGGGGTTGAGTTAGAAAATTCGTCAGGGTTGCCCACGTTATTATCAATCCTCTTTCCAGATCGAAGGGTTGTAATAGCGTTGACTGGATTATGGTTTTCGTCCTCACAAGAATTCACAGCACGAGAGTTATATTTTGGATTCACCTCAGGTTGACTCGGCAATTTTCCCCTCTCATTATTTTTCGCCATTTCCTTTATAATATTTATCATTTGGTCCATTTTAGCGTCTTGCGAGTTTATTTTAGCTTCGTAAGAGCTCAACTGTTTTTCTAAACGCACAATTTCTTGTGACGGTTGAGAAGATTGAGAAGATTGGTTCGATGATTGAAAATTGGGGTGCCTATAATTTTGTTTGGATTGAGGTGCAGCTTGAGAGGTTTGAAAATTGGAAGAAGGAGCTTGGTAATTCGGATTGGGAATAAAGGGTTGCATGTGAGCTGGGTTGGCCGAATTATTGGGGTTTGACCAAGAAAAGTTTGGGCGGTTCCTCCAACCAGGATTGTATGTGGCTGAGTAAGGGTTATTTTGAGCTACGACATTAGCTTGGTCCTGAGAGTAATAGTGGGGTAACCCTTCTCCGGCTTGAGGAGTTTGATTTTCTAAAGGAATTTGATTTGGGTCTATGACATGCACTCCTCTAGTAGAAGTACGAATGGGAACACGAATCGATTCCCATTGCATGTCCTTTTCAGAATAGTCTTCTAAAAACCGCCAAGCTTCATCTGCCGTCTTAGACATAAAATCTCCTCCACACATTGATTCTAGTTGAGTTCTAGTCTGATAGTTTAGCCCTTCATATGCAATTTGACATAAGTGATCTTTTAGAATCCCATGATGAGGACAACTATATAATACTGGTTGAATCTCTCAAAGTATTTTGAAAAAGTTTCCCCCTCATTTTGACAAAATTGATTTATCTCGGTTTGGATTTTTAGAGTTTTATGGAAAGGGAAAAACTTTTTCAAGAATGCAGTGACAAATTCATCCCAACTTTTTATGGAATGTCGTGGAAGAGAATTTAGCCATCTTTTAGCGCTTTCAAGTAGTGCAAATGGAATTAGCGTTAGCTTGATCGATTCGTTAGATATTTGTTGCATTTTTGTTGTGGAAGCATACAATTAAAATTCACTTAGAAATTCATAAGCATTTTCAGACCCAGTAAATTTTGGTACCCCTTGGATAAAAGAGTGTTTTAGCTCAAAATTGTTTCCTTCAGCTGGTGGGAACACGATGACAGAGGGTTGAACGGTCCTAGTAGGATAACATCGATCACGAAGAGACAAGGGTCTATCCATTTGGATATTGAGATTTTGAAAATTTTGATTTATTTGATTTTGATCTCCAAAGTTTGGAAAGTTTTGATTCACTCGATTTTGATCCAATTCGGTTGGAAAATTTTGGTTGATTCGAGACCCCTAGGAGAATTTTGTTGGCTAACACTTTTTTCACTCATTGTTGTTAAATGCAAGCACAGAAATTAGCTACAATGAAATTTTCTGTCCTTAATGGCTCCTAACCCAAAATTATAAAGTGACGCGTTTGATTACTTAGATCAAAAGATTTCTCAGCCAGTTAACGGAGAGGAGTTATCGGTGCACCAGGAATCACCCTAGCAATGCAGCCGAAGGTTTAAGTACCTTCAGAGTAACAACCGATATAATATTTACGAATCACCGTAATATTTATAAATGGTTATTCTCTGCCGTAGTCCAGACACTAAGAAATAATTCATTCCAAATGAATCAATTATCACAATACAATTAAGCCCTAGATGAGCCCGTGACTCCCTTAAGTCCAATGTCTAACTGTTATTATTAGTCAGATTCTACGATGAAATGCAATTTGTGGGCTAAGGAAAGGGTGATGAAATCCCTCACCTTATGTGAATTTGAGTGTTGCCCTTAACAGCATGAATAAAAAGTGCAGAAATAACAACATTCACACAAAATAATTGTAGAAATTAAAAAAATTACATTCAAGCCGCTGCCCTTGCAGAAATTTTTTACAACAATTGTCTATATATATATATATATATATATATATTTGCGGCAGAGCACCTGTAGAGTTAAAAGAAATTTACAGTGGGGTATGGCAGTCCATCCAGAATAAATGAGCAATGCAAGCTATTCAACTCCGCTGCTTCGTTCGCTTTACTTGAACGATTATCTTCACCTTGAACTTTTGATTGATTGAACCTTTGAATTTCTTGTTTGCAAATCGTTGACTGTCAGATCCTTGTTTGAAGGCCGAATTCTTTTTTATTCACTTTGGTTCTTGATTTTTTTTTGAAGCAAATAAAATAAACCAAAAGAAAAAGAAAAATACGAAATTGAAATCAAAACAAAAACTAGACTAAAAAGAAGAAAATAAACTGAAACCTAAAAAACTAAACTAACTAAGACTAAAAAAGACTAAACAAAGAAATTGCACTAGAAGCACCCGATAGAACCCAGAAAACCCATATCTCAACGAAAAGAAAAGGAAAAAAAATCAGATGAATTTTAGAAGAGCACAAACCTATTCAACAAAACAAAGCCGTCCTAAATAAATTTGGTCTCACACCAAATTATAACCTACCCTTTCAGTAGTCAAATAGATCAAGTTGGCACCAATTCTTCCACGCCTACTTCCAACCCAAAAAGTCGCCCCCCCTCAAACGAACGGTCCAGAAGTAATTACCCAAAAAAAAAAAAAAACAAGCCCTAACAAATGAGCACACAAAACTAAAATGAAATAAAACCGGGGAGGAACAGAAAAAGGCAATCACGCCTTCTTTACTTCTGGAAACAATTCCCGAAATTTTCTCTCTTTTTTTTCAATCGAAATTGATTTCAATTCCGGGTTTTTCGAATCCAATTTGGGTTCTCTTCGGATCTGAGAGGGGTTTCGATCTTGGGGAATAAAGGGGGTTCGCGAGTGGTTTGTTGTTCTTCTTGGTTGTGGATGAAGGGCTGTTCGATGGGGGTAGGAGATGGTCTGACTGGGTGTGAACTGGTCTTGGTTTGTAGAAATATGGGTGCGCGATGCAGTGGGTATCGGTTAAATCTGAGTTATGGTGATGGTTTTTGAAAAGGCACGGGTTTGCCTTCGGTTGATGTTTCGAAAATTGACGATTTCACTGGAGTTTGGAATTGAAGAGTTGTTTGCTGTAGTGGGGGAAGATAGGATGGAGTTGCGGCGGCTTCAGATGAACGTTGGTGAGGGTTTTGTTGAGGCAGTCGATGGTCTTGTGGGCTGGATTTTTGTGGCTGCGATTTTGGGTTTGTCGAAGATGTGAGGTTATGGTAACTGTTAATCGGATTTCGATGGTGAACTGGCGAAGGGGATTTAGTCTGAGTTTGAAGCTTCAAATTGTGTGATGAGGATGGTGTAGTATGTATTGGGATATGTTGAATATTTGGGCACTTTGGCTTTGGGTTTAACTGTTTGCGCGTGAGGGTTATATCGTGGCAAGGGAGAAGTTTGGTGCTTTTGATTGTGGAAGGAATGATTGAAATTCAGTTGGCTTTTGAGCACCAAGGGGGATGATGGTTACGGTATGGTTTGGTGGTTGCTGGTGCGTGATACTGCTGGGTGCAATTGTGGTAGAACTTGTTTGATATGGAGGATTAGTGATGGTGATTCAGAAGTGTACGGGATGTTAGTGGAGTTCCGGGAATTTTGTGAAGAAGATGGTCGCTCACTGGTTGAGGATGATTGGGGATAAGTTGGAAGATGACGGCAGAAATACAGAAGAAGAAAGAAGTTTTCAGAAAGATTTTTTTTTCTTTTTTCTTTTAGACTTGTAGAAGAAGAACTGACTGTAAAAGGAGAAAAAAATGAAAGAAAGGAGAAAGGAGAGAGAAGTTGAAAACCGGAAGAAGTAAAAGAAAAATGGATTTTTTTTTTTTAAAAAAGAAAAGCTGAAAGAGAAATAAATGTAAAAATTCGGGAAGGAAGGATTATAGATGAGATCAAAGAAAAGAAACAAAGAGACAAAAGTGGCAAGAAATTTTTTTCTTCTCTTGTTTAGATGATTCTAGCACTAATGTTTGATACAAAATCAACTAATAAAGAGATTTTTTTAAACAAAAATTAAAATTAAAATTAAAACTAACACGAATCAAAAATTCAATAAATAATAAAATTTAAATATTGCCTCCCCGGCAACGGCGCCAAAAACTTGATCGTCGCTAATCTATGAATCAGAAAAGCACGACATTTGAATTAAATTCTGCAAGCGTACAGGTGTGTAGCATACAGGTCGAACATAGGGAGGTGTTATTAAAAATTATTATCTATTTATTCTTGGGCGAGTTAGACGAAGTTTGGAGTTGTTGTTTTTTATGTTGTTGAAATTACTCTGAATCTAATCAGTATCAAATTCAACAATTGAAAAGGAAAAGGAACAATTACTAGAAAAAAGAGAATAACAACTAGAACAATAACAGAAATTAAAAGTAGGATTCCTGTTGAAACTAATCAACAGTGAATCACTAACAAGCAGTAATAAAAGACAATAACAATATGCATTCTACCCAAACCTAATTAGGTAGATAACACAAATTGTTATGAAATTAAAATAACAATAAAACTAGAAAAGAAAAGACTTTTATTAGAACAAAAGACAATACGGAATAGAAAAATAAATCCATTTTACAATGGGACATCATATATATTTATAGAGATGTAGACCAAATCCTAATCAATCTATGACTAAATGGGCCTCTTTTCCCAAGAAGTAATATCATATCTCTTGCCTTCCTTGACCAAGCTTGATTGGAAAGCAAATCACGGTGAATATCTTCCAAATCTTCCCTATCTTCCATGTGGCAAATAGATTGATTGATTGATGAGAAGATTGTTTGTGATTAATTCTTCCAAACAAGGATACTCATTAGACTCCAAAGGCAACAAGGGATAAAATCTTCAAAATTGATCTTTTCTTGGCAATAATTCTATCAGAAATTCTTCTAATTGGAATCTGAAAAAAATGAATGTTCTGAATTGATTTCCATGATAAGAATTTGTTTATTCCTTTTATTAGTGTATATCATGCATACATACATACATATGAATATATGTATATATTTATAATATGACACCAATCCATATATTCTTCAAGGCAGAGGAGGCAGTGTGAAGGTTCAACAAAAAAGGGAGCTTGACGGGAATCGAACTCAGGTTTCTCTGTGCAAACTCCTATGCCTTTACCAGCGAGCTGCAACTTCTTTTGGGATTGAGAAGGTGTTGACATAAGGAAGTAGCTTTTTCTTTGTAGTTGGCCTTTAATTTGAAATGAAAGAGGCATCACTTGACAATCTGTAAATACACATAAAAATACCCAAAGTATCATTTATTTATTTACAAAAGATAAAATATAAGAGCAAAAAATAAACACATTTCTATGTTAATCAAGTGTAATCACATAGTAAATGCTGGATAAATATTATGCTTAAAAAATTAATTACTATAAATTGTATTCGTTAGACTTTACTATAACTCATTCAAATCCAAACTTGGAAACTATGGAATCAAAATCAATGATTTGAGTGACATGATAAGCAACTTGAGTTTTACCTATGTATTTGTGATTGAATTAAAACAAAATATTCAAACAATAAAAATAAGAATATTACATGTGATACATCAATATGTAATATGTGAGATTTAAAGAATTTTTTATATGTAATAAGATATAAGTATAACATGTACTAGGACATTCAATGATCAATCCTAAGTAGGACCATCAATGAATACCCGGAAAATCCGATATCCATCTGAATCCGCATCCAAAAATATCAAAAATATTCATTATCTGGTATTATCCAAAAAAGGATATGGATATCTGATATCCAAAAAGCTTTTCGGATACGAATATGATTATAGTGGTGTCTGTATCAAAAAAATATCCGTTCGACTAATTGAAGTAATATATATAACTCAAAATAGAAAAATAAAATTAATAATTATTTTGTAGCTGTCGGATGTTACTATAATATAAAATTTTAACCATTTTTTATTGAAAAATGGTAGTTTATTGTTTAATTTTGGTATATCTTTGGATATGCTTATGGATATTTGTATAAAACAATATTTCATCATCACATATTTTTATTTCCTATCGTTTTTTATAAACATTAGTGTGAAAATTATTTTATGTTGATCCAATTTTTTATTTATAATCTTAAATTTATTAAATACTGGCGGGGCGGATAAATATCCGATATTCGTCCGTTTCAAAAAATGAAGTGATACAGATATCCGATATCTGATATCCTAATATAATTTTGGATACCGATATGACATTATCCGTATCTAAAAGCATCCATTGACAATCTTAATCTTAAGTTATATATTAAATAATTGGTAAAACAAAAATAATAGGATAATCCAAACTTTATTTATTTTTTAATTTATATTGTGTTCACAATCAAATGAAAATCTAGCTCATAATTAATTAAAATCAATAAAAAATAGATGATATATAAAAAAAATCAAAATTGAGTGTTCAGAGTATGGAAAATAATTCAATATAATATAAATGATATTATCATATAATCTTAAGCATTCATTCCTGATAGAGAAATACAAAGTTATAAAATTCACAGCATAATCTTGGTGTAAGTATACATATATGATTGATTTTATGTTTAATGAAAATTTCAAAGTAAATATTATTTTATTCTTGTTTATTGTTTGTTTTTAAAAATAAATGATGAATTATAGTAAATTAAATTTGAGCTAATACGCAAATTATAAGCGAGAAAGTAAAGATAAAATATCATACAAATTTAATTATAAAAAGTACTTGGGAATGACTGTAAGATGGCTGATCATATTTTTTAGCATCGCTGCCTTTTGAAAAAAAAATCCTCTTTATATTATATGAAATACCAACAGAGGAGTAGAATATACTAGTATAGGTATACATTCCATGTTAGATCTTCACAATTAGTATTTTGAAAATTGTAAAAACCAAGAATTTGATCACTTTTATGAGAAGGATAGTTATATTATTTTAAATATTTAAAAATATGTTATATCTAACTAATAATTAAGTTTAAAGTAATAATAAATGACAATGAACTTGTTTAGGGCATTTTAATGGGCTCCTGTCAAACAAGGCGATTTTTTTGAAAATCTCTTCTTCTGTTTCCAATTCGATCTACTTTCTATTGCTCTTAGTGTAGCTGCTTAGCCTCTCCAGCGTCTGTGATTGCGATCTTTCTCTTGTGGTCAGCTTTACGGATCCATTCATGGAAACGCAAGGCGGTGTTTTCGTGATTCTTGTTTCTATTCTTCGGTGGAGACCTCCTTTTGAAGCAATTACAAAAGCTGTGTTGGAGGTGGAGGCTCCTCCGATGTCGCTGCTATTGTTGGTGACTCTGATTTCGAGATCCAGGTTTTCTCTTTGAAAGCGTTCGTGGGATTGTCGAGGTACAAGTATCTTATTGTAGATGGGCTCTTCGCGGAGCTCTCTCTAAAATTCTCTGGATCTTTGGCGACCCGTCTTGCTCAGCGTTGCTTCTTGGCTAGGATGTCATATCTGGATGTTGACCGTGCTAGTTTCCGCTATGTTCTTAACTGTTAGAATAGGGATTTTACCACTCTATTTCAGCCACAACCGAGATTTAAAGAGGAACTTTATTCGGGATTTTCGGCTATGACAGGTTCACTGTTGGATCCTTGTTATGTGGGGGTGTGGTTGGTCCGGACTTCGGACAGGTTGTTGCAGCTACTGGGGAAGGTGGTGGAGATTTGATCACTCCACACCTATCAAAGCTGTGTTCTCGTGCTGAGGGGAAGACTCTCCAGCGGTGGGTGGTCTGCAACCATGTTCGAGACGTCAGTCGAAACACGCTAAAGTAGCAGCACTCTTTGATTGGGAGATCTACCCTTCTGTTTTGCTAGTTTCTGAGGTGAGGGCCTCTAGCATTAAACAACCTCTACCTCCTCTTTGTATTGGGAATGGATTTTTTGTCCTAGAAGGGCTCAGGGAGAAGGAGAGCTATGAAGCAGGGGAGGTCATTGCCTTGTTTCCTATTGTTTAAGCTGATGATGCAGGGTTCGAGGAGGGATACGTGTGTGTAGCAGAGGAGTTCATCGCTTCTTCTACAGACAGTTCCTTCATGGTAGTCGCAGTTTTTGGTAGCCAGGACTCGATAGAGCAGACGGCTTTGGTTCTGGCAATTGGTGACCATACTTTGGTGCAGCCAGCGGTTGGAGTGAGAGATGGTTCTTGCTATGTGGCAACCATTCTGGTGACTGTTACATATGGCTCCTACTCATGTGTAGGGTGGTGCATCTTCAGGAATGTATCCCTTTCTTTTTGTGTAACTTATTCTGGTGTAAGTGTGCATGTATTAGCTGGTTTGTACCTTGTTTGTTCTATTGTTAACCCCGCCGTGCTTGTTGTGACACCTTGTTTACCCTATTGTGATGGCCTTAACTTGGTTTTGGTTGAGTCTCCTTTTCCGATTGTTGCCTTTATTAGCAGTGTTGCTGAGTTGGCTCAGTTTAATGCGAATGGGCTTGATTTGACTCCTTCGGTTATGAATCTTGTTGATGTTTCTTTGTCCAGTATCATTGATTGGAATGTCTGGTTGGATATGCCAATGAACTTCTCTTTTTTTTTTTGGTGTTCTTTTGCATGTGGCCTTTGCTTGAATTCGTTTCAAGTTGCATGTTTTGTGGTGGGCTCTACAGCTTTAGCTCTTATACACATTGGGGTGTCCGGTTCTTTAAATTTATACGACGTGTACATCATGTCATTGGAGAATTTATCTATTTGGATGAGTTTTGTGGATTTTCAGTGTTGCTGTAGGAAGCATCATATTGTGAGGGTTTACCGATCTTGGCGATCCCTCTGTTGTAGCCATACTTTGGTTCCAGTAATGGGCCAAAGTATGCTTTGCCAGGTGGATTACCGACCGTGTAAACACTCACAATATGTTGCTATTTCAGGTATGGTTGTACGAGCTTCATCATCCTTGCGGGGTTGTCAATCTAATGAAAATTTGGCTCTGATGAAGCTCGCATAGGATCTTGTGATGCACCTTCTGACGTATCCTACATTTTCACCCTCATTTCCGCATTGAACCTCCCTTCGTGTACATATCTGGCTACTGCAGAGTTCCCCATTTCTATGGCTTTCCCAATGCTTAGCAAGGAATAGATAGTGATCATCAATGATCAGTTATCTCGACTTACTAAGAACTCTTGTCCGTCGAGATCTTGTAGTTTTCGGTCTAGCTCATCAGCACTTAGTTTGGATATCGGGGTTCCTTCTGGAACACTGAAATCTAAACAGTGTTCTTCTTGTCCTCTAGTTGGTTCTTCTTTCTCTTCGCATAGAAGACTTTGGCCTCCCCTCGCTCCTCGCACCATTCACACACGCTCTATAGCAGCGTCAGAGTAGATCATACGATCTACTTGGTACGCGCTGTATCTCTCTTGAGTGTTGTCTGTTGTCCCTAGCTCTCTTATCATGTTTTTCGGAGCTCCCCCTTTTTTCTCCTTTTTTCTAGATGGCGAACTTCCTCTTCTATAACATATGTGGTGTTGGGAACGATGCGTCCTTGGCTAGGCTCAAGTGTATTATCCGAAAGCACTCTGTCTTCTTGGTGGCACTCCTGGAACGATTGATTGGTCCAGAAGAGATCACCAAGTCCATTCTATCCTTTGGTTTTGGGGGAGATTTTTCCAATGTTTCGGGCAAGATTTGGATCCTCTAGCCCAAAGACGTTGTTGCCTATCCTATCTTCGACTCTGACCAGTTGTTATCAGTAGCCTGCTCGCTCCCTTCTCTCATTTCTTCTTCATCTTTCCTTTTTTCTGTTGTCTATGCGAAGTGTGATAGGTTAGAACGAGCGGCTCTCTGGTCCGATGTTCTAGGCCTAGCTGCATTTCGGTTTACGGTGTCGGTCCTAGGTGGCGATTTCAATGTTGTAGCCAGCCAAGCTAAAAAGTTGTGAGGCAATGTTGGGAGTCATGCCTCTGTTGCAAACTTAAATGCATTCATCGTCGAGTCTGGGATGACAGAAGTCTCCTTTGTCGGCTCGGCTTTCACTTGGTGTAGAGTTTTTGGATCAGAAGACTGGTTCAGCCTTCCATTCGTTTTCTCATCTTCATCACACCTTTTCTGATCATGTGCCTATGCTTCTTTGTTGTACTCCCCATACTATTGTCGGTCCTACATCCTTTAGGTTCCAGAGTATGTGGAGATCTCACCACTCGTTCCATAGAGTCGTGGAAGATTCTTGGAACTTGCCGGTTGAAGGCGCGACTTCTTTCGCTTTCTCCCATAAGCTTAAACGACTTAAGTCTTGTCTCAAGACTTGGAACGTGCAAGTGTTCAAGAACATCTTCTACCGCGTCAGAGTGGCTGAAGAGATTCTTGTACTAGTGGAAGCTTCTTTTAACGAGGATCCCTCTGTTGCTCATAAGGAAGCTTGGGCCCTTGCCCAGCTAGCTTTTTCCTCGGAGCTTCGTATCGAAACAGACTATCTTTGCTAGAAAGTGAGGATTAAATGGGTTGTCGATGGTGATACAAACTGTAAATTATTCCATTCGTAAGAAAAACAGGCTTCTTACGATTCTCCAGATCCAACACCCTGATCTTTCTTTGGCATCCCCGCCGGTGGAAGTCAAAGAAACCATTCTTTCTCACTTCCAATCCTTTCTAGGCTCCCCCTCGGTTTCGGTGTCAGAACCGCTTCTCCTTTTCTTCATCCCTCGCTTGGTCTGTCCTTCAGAGAGTACAGATCTTGCTGTCCCCCTCTCTCTGGAAGTGATCCGTTCCTGCATCTTTGCCCTTAGTAAGGATAGTGCTAGTGATCCAGATGGCTTTAACGGCGATTTCTATCGCAGTGCCTAGTCGATCATCCAATCTGATTTCTGTCAGGCCATTCGATCATTCTTTTCTGGTGGAGACCAGCCTCAAGGCTGGACCTCCACCAACTTGGTCCTCATCCCTAAGTGCGAAAATCCCATTACGTGTGCGGAATTTTGCCCTATCAGCTTGTGTAACTTTTCTAACAAGGTTATTTCTAAGATCGTGGCTACTAGGTTGGCTCCGTTTCTCCAACGCCTTATTTCTGCGTCTCAGGCGGGGTTTGTTAAAGGACGTTTGATCACGGATAACGTTCTGTTAGCTCAAGGGCTAGTTTCTCAGATTGATCGGAAAGTGAGGGGATCTAATGTTTTCGTTAAGCTGGACATGGAGAAAGCTTATGATCGTATGTCTTGGTTTTTCATCATTAAAGTTCTTCGTGCTTTTAGGTTTCCCGAGGCCCTTATCGACATCATCTGGAGGCTCATTTCAAACTGTTGGTTCTCTGTTCTTATCAACGGTTCAGCTAACAAATATTTCAAGGCCAGAAGAAGACTTCGTCAGGGAGATCCCCTCTTACCTTCGTTATTTGTTATCGCGGCGGAAGCTTTCGTTCGGGGTTTGCATTCACTAACGATTGCAAATCAGATCCACAGGTTTGGCATCCCCTCTGGATGTCTAATCATTTCTCCCTTGTCCTTTGTCGGATGACATTATCATCTTCACAGATGGTAATCGACGCTCTATCCGGAGGCTAGTCCTCCTCATTCAGCAGTACGAGGGTGCTCCGGTCTGCTCGTTAATATTGCTAAAAGCTGCTTTGTTCCGGCAAGAGACTTGTCCTCAGACAGATCTTCTTGGATCGAAACCTTCACGGGTTTCAAAGCGGCTACTCTTCCTCTTCCTTACCTTGGCATCATGCTTTACAAAGGTCGTAAGCTCCACTCCATTTTCGACCCCCTAGCTGATAAAGCTAGAGGGAAGATGATTAAGTGGAATGCGATGCTTCTCTCCTAGGCAAGAAGACTGATTCTTATAAAGTCAGTGCTTGACTCAATAGGATCGCCTGTATTTGCTGCTATGACTGTAACACCCCGCGAATTCTATAACTGTGAAATTAACAAATTAAAGTATAATTAATTTGAAATCAAAGAACTAAGGGAAACGGGATACGCCATTGCGTTCGTCTCGGAAAAATACGCGAAATAGAGTCCGAGTTTTCGAAAAACGGAGTCCGTATGAAGAAGATATGGCCTTCGGAAGTTTCTGAATTAAATTTAAAATTCAAACAGAATAAAACAGTTTAAAATTAAAAGTGGGGCCCAATGGGCTAGGGCGGAAGAACACCCGCCTCACGCACCCAGGTCGACTGGGCTGTCGACCTGGTCTAACCAGGTCGACAGGGCTGTCGACAGGCATGTCGACCTGGTCCAGAGCCAGGTCGAACCCAGTCTAACCTGGCTGGCCTATTCTATGTTGGTCGATTTTCTGTGGTCTGCTTTGTCATTAGAGCTAGGTGGCAGGCTCTAATTGGTCTCTCCTTAGGATGAATGGCTACGATCAATCCAAGCAACATCAATGGTCCTAATCAGTTCATTTCCCCTATAAAAACAACCCTAGACTAACCCTAATCTATTCATTCAAAAATAAGAACAAAGCCGCCATGTTGCTGAGGAACGACTAGGGGTAGCCACCAATTGGAGAGAGGATTAGGAGGCAAAATTCTAAGGCATAAAGCAACTCAATCAAATCAAACCGCATCTTCAAATCCCTAAATTTGAGAATTCGCCTCACCATTCTAAGTAGAGTATTACTTTGGTATGAACAAATAATTGTGTTGGTTTGTATACTTGGTTGTGGTAATAAATAATTCATAATTTGTGCGTTACTATGATTCTTATCGATTTGGGAATTATGTTATTCGTTATAAAGAACTACATGCGGTAGTTCTATGCAAGTATACGTTTGGAATATTCGCAAATTATGTAATCCATGTTGAAGCTACATGTATGTAGTTGATTAATTGAAATTCATGCAAGCTTGGGATTTTGCTACTATGCCATCATGATGTATATTTTTGTGCATAAATCATTTTGTAAGTAATTGGAACAAGTTTGGTTGTTATAGTTCATATGAAACTATGTTGAAATTTTGGCACCATGATCTATGTATTAAGTCATGCTTTTGTACTAGAAAACCTATTTGCAAACTTATGAATATGACTAGGCTATGGTTGATATTTTGCATAATGAAGTCTATATTGTTTACAAGAATCATATGATGACATATGTGGTACATAGCTAGGTTAGATTCAAAATCCCTTTTTGCAAGTTTACATGACTAAAGTAAGAATCATGATTTCATGTTAGAAATATTTATGCCATGGTTATGTGAACAAAATTTAACTATACTTATGCCATGCTTATGTTTGACATTATGCCATGCTTATGTTTGACATTATGCCATGCTTATGTTAGAAATATTTATGCCATGCTTATGTTTGACATTATGCCTAAATAAAAATATAGGTCCATGTTGTAGTTATGACTATGTGTCAATAATGATACCCAATTTAGATTCTTATCTCAACTACAAGTTCACATGCTTTGATTCATGTCACCTATGCTTTATGACCAAAGTATATGTCACTACTATGCAAGTACACCAGTTTCTATTTTGTATTTCCAACGTCATATTGCAAGTTCATGCGCTCACATTCCCCTCTTTGTGTATGTAATCACGCTTTAAGCCTCCCCTTTTCGCATGGCTAAGTTGGGCTTTAAAAGGCTAAGCCCAATATATATATAATAAACGGACGTGTAAAACGGGGGAAAATAACGTTGGGTTAAAATTACTAATGAATGAAAATATAAAATAGAAGGGCCCAAATTCAAGCACGGGTTGGGCCCATGATTGGTGTAACCTTTACACCATTAACTTAATAATTGGCCGCAAATATTTACATATAAGAAAATAAAGAAGAAAGACAAAATATGTAAATATAGAAAATACGATGTGTTTAACCCGAGGTTGGATTGAGTTGTGATGTAAACCTGCCCGGAACCGCCCGGCTGTCCAGTAGTCACAACAATACCTATCCAATGTGGGAGGTTAAACATGGAGCCCAATAAGGACCCGAGGTTAGACTGAGTTGTGGCGTAAGACTGCCCGGAACCAACCGGCAACAGGCAGCCACAACAATACCTGTCTAATGTGAGAGGTCAGGGCCTTAATAAGACAATTAAGGCTGAGTCAGGATTGTTAGGATTAAGTGAACTAAAGACTTAATCAAAATGAAACATGCTAAACTAAACGGACTGGTGGGGGTTAGGTAGGAAAACACTTAACCAACTTAGCATGTTGGCTAGAGATAGAAAACCTAGTAACGGGGGACCCTTTTCAGCAGTAACCCTAGAAGGTGTATCAGGATACCCTGAAACTAGGCAGGGTGGGGCACGATTACTGGGCTGATTGTAAGAGGTCAAATCGACGGCGGTGGTGTAGCAGTGTAGGTTCTAACGGGGTGCGGGCGTGCACACACTCCGGCGCAGAAAAATAAGGCACTGGACACCAGTAGCATACCTGTGCACTCTAGGATTGTGTCGGGCCGCCACCATGGGACTTGATACACCCCATGGTGGGACCAGCATAGGTAACTACAACATCGGGGGTCGTAAGACACATGTAACTATGCGAGTAGGAGCCGATCATCATAGAGTGGATCACTTCACCCTGATTATGGGGTGCCAGTTGGAAACTAGTTTATATGGGTTCAGAGATTAACATGGGGTACGATAGTATATTCGACCCTAGACAACTTAACCAAGTTTAAAGTACTTTTCCACTTCTTGTTTATACTTATCATACCCAGTTCTTTATTCATAGACAAAATAGTACTAGACTTACTCAGGCTTTATGTCTGACTCTACTTTTCTTTCGTCTTCTTTTCTTCCGTTCCCCCCCCAGGTCCACAGGGAGGGAACACTGCAGCTTGACCAGCCTTAACACCCAGCTTGAAGAAGAGAAATGTATTGCTTGGTCCTTTTCGTCTTGAACTATGGCTTTGGACAAACTCTATGGGGCTTTTGCAGTTTACCTATGTTTTATTTATGCTTCTTTAAATAATGTAATCAAGACAGATTATGAAAGTGTTATGTTTTTGGAAAAGATGTAAGACAATTATGGTGATGTTGTTGTAGCACGTATTTGCTTTTATGAAATAAAAGTTTTTTGATTTTCCGCTGTTTACAAATATGTGTTCTTATATCTGTCTTGTATATTTGTGACTTATACTTATAAACCTCCACCAAAATTGGGGCATTCCCTTTGAGAGTGACCCTAACGGAGGTGGGGTGTTTCACTTGGTATCAGAGCATAGGTTTACCAGATAAGATAAAAAGTTTTGAAAAATTATTTTCAAAAAGGAAATTTAAAGAAGCATTTTTAAAAGAAAAATATTATTTTTATTTTAAAAAGGCAAAGCCCACTCCCCAAAGCCATAGGTGCTATCTCTTATCCTTCGTTTTGAATCTATCCTTTTTTGTTTCAGCATGTCAGAAGATCTTAACTTGCCGGAAGGGGTGCCAATACCTGGTTGGTTTAGACGGTTCTTAGAAGCAAGAGCCACTCAGCCAGGTCCTACCATTCCTCCTCCCCCAGCTGCCGGAAATCATCCAGCTGCAGCGGCACCTTTTCCTCCACCTCCTCCTCGGGGAAACACTTTTGCTAAGATATGTAAAGATTTTAAAGCTATGGGAGGAAGGGATTTCCATGGAACTGAGTCCTTCGTGGCAGCTAGGAATTGGCTGAAAGAAACTGAGGACTTATTCATCATCTTTGAGGTAGAGGATAGACAAAAAGTACAATTGGCAGTGTGGCTATTGAAGGGCGAGGCTTCCTACTGGTGGGAAGTCACTAATGCTGAAAGACCAGTGGAGACATGGGAGGACTTTAGGGCAAGGTTTGAGACTAAATTTCTCTTAGATGCGGAAAGAAGTTTGCAGTTGGAAAAATTCTTATTTCTTAAGCAAGGGGACAAGACAGTCAGAGAGTATGTGAATCAGTTTGATGAGCTGGCTAGGTTTGGGCTTGACCTAGTCAATACCCCGCACAAGAAGGCTCTCCGTTTCGTCAAAGGGTTGAATGAGCCATTACACAGTTTGGCCATGACCCATATACCCATGGGAGCCACGTATGAAAGATTGGTGCAAATGGCATTGCTGAATGAAGAGGATAAGGGCAAGAAGGAGACAAAGGCAGAAAGCTCTCAAGCGAAGAAAGAGGGTTTGCAACCTAAAAAGACAGACTTTAAGAAAGGCGGGAAAGGCAACAAAGGGAAGAGGAAGTGCAACTTCTGTGGCAAAGTGGGGCACTTAGTAAAGGACTGCCGGAAAAAGAAGGCCAAGGAGAATGGTGGGTGCTTTTCTTGCGGTGAGACAGGCCATAGGGCTAAGGACTGCCCAAAGAAACGAGGACAGGGGCAGAGGGCTGGATCCACCCCAGGGGCACAGGTTCATGTGCTGGAAGCGCCACCTCTGCAACAGCGAGGTATCAATACTTCTGTAGAAAGCGTAGTTTATCTTTATGATCACCCCGTTCGCACTTTATTTGATTCTGGCGCATCACACTCCTTTATCTCGTCTGCTTTAGTAGAATCTCTGCACCTAAAAACTAGTATGGTAGAGGACCCCTTAATTGTTTCAAACCCAATTGGGGGCCCAGCTCATTTGTCTATGATCTGTTTGGGATTGAAAATTTCTATTCTAAGTGTAGAATTTCAATGTAGTGCCTTTGTTTTGGGCTTTTCGGGTTATGGTTTGATTTTGGGTATGGATTGGCTATCCAGTAATGGGGCCATCCTTGATTGTGAGAAAAGGGTTGTTAGGCTCCTAACCCAGCTCGGTAATACTTTGGAAATTTCTTGTAATCCCTCGTATGCGGTTATGCTTAGTTATCTTGAATCGCTAGATGCCTCTGTTGAAAATTTGCAATCAGTTAGAGTGGTCCGGGAATATCCGGATGTCTTCGAAGAGGTGAAGGGCTTACCTCCGAAGCGGGAAATAGACTTCCGCATATATCTTGTAGATAATGCAAAGCCCGTTGCGTTGCCCGTCAGACACATGGCTCCACGAGAAAGGAAAGAGCTCAGTAAACAGATTAAAGAGCTTCTAGAAAAGGGGTTCATTAGGAGGAGCATTTCAGAATGGGGCGCTCCAGTGGAGTTCGCTACAAAGGCGGATGGTTCACTCCGTCTATGTGTTGACTATAGGGAGCTCAACAAGCTAACGAAAAAGAATAGGCACCCTCTCCCTAGAATTGACGATTTGTTTGACCAGCTTGTAGCAGCGTCTGTTTTCTCCCAACTCGATTTAGCAACCGGTTTTCATCAGCTAAGGGTGGCTGAAGATAGCATCGATAAAACGGCGTTCAGAACCCCAGACGGCTTCTTTGAATGGCTTGTCATGCCTTTCGGCTTGACAAATGCACCTGCTTACTTTGTGGACCTAATGAGTAGGGTATTTAGAGATTTCCTCAACAAATTCGTAGTGGTCTTCGTAGATCATATCCTTATCTTCTCAAAGAGTGAAGAGGAACATGCTCAGCACTTAAGGGCAATCATGGAAACTTTGCGAGTCCATCAACTAAAAGCCAAATTCTCCAAATGCCACTTTTGGAGAGAAGAGGTGAGGTTCCTTGGGCACATAGTATCCAAACAAGGGTTAGCAGTAGACCCTGCTAAGGTAGTGGCGGTACAGGATTGGAAGACACCAAGGAATGCAACTGAGGTCCGAAGCTTTCTAGGACTAGCAGGTTTCTATCGAAAGTTCATAAGGGATTTTGCGAAAATCTCAGCTCCACTCACGAAATTGACTAAGAAGAATCTAGTGTTCAATTGGGATTTGGATTGCGAATTTGCTTTCCAACGACTGAAAAGGGCTCTCACAACAGCCCCAGTTTTGACGCTGCCAGATGGGAGCAAGATGTTCACTGTTTATACGGATGCATGCGGGACAGGGCTAGGCGCCGTCTTAATGCAAGAAGGAAGGGTAGTAGCTTATGGCGGGAGGCAGTTGAAAGTGCACGAAAAGAACTACCCAACCCACGATCTTGAGTTAGCCGCCATCGTCTTTGCACTCAAGTCTTGGCGACACTATCTCCTAGGTGAGAAGTTCGAACTTTACACTGACCATAAATCATTGAAATATCTTTTCTCGCAGAAGGATCTTAACTTGAGGCAACAAAGATGGATGGAGTTTCTTGCCTCGTACGATTTCGAAATCTCCTACACTCCAGGCAAAGGCAACGTAGTGGCAGACGCGTTGAGCCGAAAGAAATTGACCCTAAGCCCGTTGTTTGTTGAAAGACAAAGCCTAGAGTTTATAGCCAGCTTCGACTTTAGGCCTTCCTCCGATTTCGTACCAGGCTTGCTAGCATCTCTCGAAGTGCGCCCAACTTTAGTGGACTCAGTAGGGACAGCACAACGCGAAGACCCTCAGCTTGTGGAAACAATTGATAGGCTAATTAGGGGTGAGACTTCAAGTCACCTCAACAGATACTCCATCGACGATAAGGGTTTGCTAAGGCGAGACGGAAGACTATGCGTCCCACAGACGAAAGATTTAGTAAAGAAGGTTCTCGAGGAAGCACATCACTCCAAGATGACGATACACCCAGGCGGAGATAAAATGTACCAAGACATAAAAAGGACTTTCTTCTGGAACGGCATGAAAAAGGACGTGGCAGAGTTCGTTTCTAAGTGTATGGTGTGCCAACAGGTTAAGGCGGAACAGAAAAAGCCTGGCGGACTGCTACATCCTTTGGAGGTCCCGCAGTGGAAGTGGGATAGCATCTCAATGGACTTCATCGATGGGCTGCCTAGGTCTAGGAGAGGCAACACTAGCATTTGGGTAATAGTGGATAGGCTTACTAAAAGCGCCCACTTTTTACCTGTCAAAAGTAAAAGAACTGCCTCATCCCTAGCATCACTTTACCTCAAGAAAATCGTTCGACTCCATGGAATACCATCTAGCATTGTTAGTGACCGAGACCCCATCTTCACCAGTGAGTTTTGGCGGAGTCTGCAAGAAGCAGTAGGAACGCAGTTATGCTTGAGCACAGCCTATCATCCCCAAACCGACGGCCAAACAGAGAGAGTGAACAGAGTTTTGGAAGACCTCTTAAGGCTATGCGTCCTTGACTTCGGAGGGACATGGGAAGACCACCTTCCTTTGGTGGAATTTGCCTACAACAACAGCTATCAAGCAACCATCGGAATGGCGCCCTTCGAAGCTTTATATGGAAGACCGTGCCGATCGCCCACTTGTTGGTGGGAGTCTACGGACAAGCTCATACTTGGACCAGATATGATCCGAGAGACTTCAGAGAAAGTAGACTTAATACGAAGAAGGATGAAGACGGCCCAAGACAGACAGAAGTCCTATGCCGACAAGAGAAGGACCGACCTTGAATTTGAGGTTGGAGACAGAGTTTTTCTCAAGGTATCACCACTAAGAAACGTTGTTCGTTTCGGAACCACAGGAAAGCTAGCACCAAGGTTCGTAGGGCCATTCCCTATCATCGAGAAAATTGGGAAAATGGCCTATAGATTAGAGCTACCCGAGAAGTTGGCTGGAGTCCACAACGTTTTTCACGTTTCACATCTCCGAAAATGTCTACATGAGTCTACTGAAGTGGTAGAGCCAAATGTCCTAGAAGAGGCCGAAGTGGAGCGCGAAGCAACCATAAGAAAAGTTCCAACCCGCATCTTGGGAACGGAAGTGAAGAAACTATGCAACCGCGAAGTCAAGCTCGTCAAAGTTCAGTGGAGCGACGCCGAGGGAGACACGACTTGGGAAACTAAAGCTAGAATCCGTACAGCCTACCCTTTTCTGTTCGAGGGTACATCCTTGATCTTTCCTTTTCCTTAAGTTGCGCTTTTATCTATCTTTTTAGATATATTTCCTCGACCTTATCTTTTAGGTAGAAATCCTTTGGATGGAAACATGTAGTTGAAACATGTTATGTATGATGGTTGCAAGTGGTTGCAAGTGATTGCTAGTGGTTGCTCTTGGTTGCATATACACACACAATCTAGATATTAGATCGGCTCAGTCACTTCATATTGCATATGCATATATGTTTGCATTCATATGTGGTTGAATTTTAATCTGTTGTCATGTGGATGTTGCATATATATCGAATGATTGTGCACTCATGTAGAATCATGAATAAGAAAATTTGCATACATAATGGATTCATGGAACTTACATAATTCGCATTAAGGAGGTCAACTGAATCAGTAGACCGCCTGATTTTGCATTAGATAAGTACATGTACACACACACTTCGCATATGATCATGAAGCATTAGAAGTCTTTTAAGGACAATGGATGCTCGTGTTTGATGGATGAGTAGATGGATGATTGGATATTAGGATATACATTCCTCCTAACTTGAAGATTTCGGGGACGAAATCCTTTTAAGTGGGGGAGAATGTAACACCCCGCGAATTCTATAACTGTGAAATTAACAAATTAAAGTATAATTAATTTGAAATCAAAGAACTAAGGGAAACGGGATACGCCATTGCGTTCGTCTCAGAAAAATACGCGAAATAGAGTCCGAGTTTTCGAAAAACGGAGTCCGTATGAAGAAGATATGGCCTTCAGAAGTTTCTAAATTAAATTTAAAATTCAAACAGAATAAAACAGTTTAAAATTAAAAGTGGGGCCCAATGGGCCAGGGCGGAAGAACACCCGCCTCACGCACCCAGGTCGACTGGGCTGTCGACCTGGTCTAACCAGGTCGACAGGGCTGTCGACAGGGCTGTCGACAGGCATGTCGACCTGGTCCAGAGCCAGGTCGAACCCAGTCTAACCTGGCTGGCCTATTCTATGTTGGTCGATTTTCTGTGGTCTGCTTTGTCATTAGGGCTAGGTGGCAGGCTCTAATTGGTCTCTCCTTAGGATGAATGGCTACGATCAATCCAAGCAACATCAATGGTCCTAATCAGTTCATTTCCCCTATAAAAACAACCCTAGACTAACCCTAATCTATTCATTCAAAAATAAGAACAAAGCCGCCATGTTGCTGAGGAACGACTAGGGGTAGCCACCAATTGGAGAGAGGATTAGGAGGCAAAATTCTAAGGCATAAAGCAACTCAATCAAATCAAACCGCATCTTCAAATCCCTAAATTTGAGAATTCGCCTCACCATTGTAAGTAGAGTATTACTTTGGTATGAACAAATAACTGTGTTGGTTTGTATACTTGGTTGTGGTAATAAATAATTCATAATTTGTGCATTACTATGATTCTTATCGATTTGGGAATTATGTTATTCATTATAAAGAACTACATGCGGTAGTTCTATGCAAGTATACGTTTGGAATATTCGCAAATTATGTAATCCATGTTGAAGCTACATGTATGTAGTTGATTAATTGAAATTCATGCAAGCTTGGGATTTTGCTACTATGCCATCATGATGTATATTTTTGTGCATAAATCATTTTGTAAGTAATTGGAACAAGTTTGGTTGTTATAGTTCATATGAAACTATGTTGAAATTTTGGCACCATGATCTATGTATTAAGTCATGCTTTTGTACTAGAAAACCTATTTGCAAACTTATGAATATGACTAGGCTATGGTTGATATTTTGCATAATGAAGTCTATATTGTTTACAAGAATCATATGATGACATATGTGGTACATAGCTAGGTTAGATTCAAAATCCCTTTTTGCAAGTTTACATGACTAAAGTAAGAATCATGATTTCATGTTAGAAATATTTATGCCATGGTTATGTGAACAAAATTTAACTATACTTATGCCATGCTTATGTTTGACATTATGCCATGCTTATGTTAGAAATATTTATGCCATGCTTATGTTTGACATTATGCCTAAATAAAAATATAGGTCCATGTTGTAGTTATGACTATGTGTCAATAATGATACCCAATTTAGATTCTTATCTCAACTACAAGTTCACATGCTTTGATTCATGTCACCTATGCTTTATGACCAAAGTATATGTCACTACTATGCAAGTACACCAGTTTCTATTTTGTATTTCCAACGTCATATTGCAAGTTCATGCGCTCACATTCCCCTCTTTGTGTATGTAATCACGCTTTAAGCCTCCATTTTTCGCATGGCTAAGTTGGGCTTTAAAAGGCTAAGCCCAATATATATATAATAAACGGACGTGTAAAACGGGGGAAAATAACGTTGGGTTAAAATTACTAATGAATGAAAATATAAAATAGAAGGGCCCAAATTCAAGCACGGGTTGGGCCCATGATTGGTGTAACCTTTACACCATTAACTTAATAATTGGCCGCAAATATTTACATATAAGAAAATAAAGAAGAAAGACAAAATATGTAAATATAGAAAATACGATGTGTTTAACCCGAGGTTGGATTGAGTTGTGATGTAAACCTGCCCGGAACCGCCCGGCTGTCCAGTAGTCACAACAATACCTATCCAATGTGGGAGGTTAAACATGGAGCCTAATAA
Organism: Allium sativum; assembly: GCA_030737875.1. Lineage (NCBI taxonomy): Eukaryota > Viridiplantae > Streptophyta > Magnoliopsida > Asparagales > Amaryllidaceae > Allium > Allium sativum. The sequence continues at coordinate 696,888,300 of CM060926.1, forward strand.
GGACCCGAGGTTAGACTGAGTTGTGGCGTAAGACTGCCCGGAACCAACCGGCAACAGGCAGCCACAACAATACCTGTCTAATGTGAGAGGTCAGGGCCTTAATAAGACAATTAAGGCTGAGTCAGGATTGTTAGGATTAAGTGAACTAAAGACTTAATCAAAATGAAACATGCTAAACTAAACGGACTGGTGGGGGTTAGGTAGGAAAACACTTAACCAACTTAGCATGTTGGCTAGAGATAGAAAACCTAGTAACGGGGGACCCTTTTCAGCAGTAACCCTAGAAGGTGTATCAGGATACCCTGAAACTAGGCAGGGTGGGGCACGATTACTGGGCTGATTGTAAGAGGTCAAATCGACGGCGGTGGTGTAGCAGTGTAGGTTCTAACGGGGTGCGGGCGTGCACACACTCCGGCGCAGAAAAATAAGGCACTGGACACCAGTAGCATACCTGTGCACTCTAGGATTGTGTCGGGCCGCCACCATGGGACTTGATACACCCCATGGTGGGACCAACATAGGTAACTACAACATCGGGGGCCGTAAGACACATGTAACTATGCGAGTAGGAGCCGATCATCATAGAGTGGATCACTTCACCCTGATTATGGGGTGCCAGTTGGAAACTAGTTTATATGGGTTCAGAGATTAACATGGGGTATGATAGTATATTCGACCCTAGACAACTTAACCAAGTTTAAAGTACTTTTCCACTTCTTGTTTATACTTATCATACCCAGTTCTTTATTCATAGACAAAATAGTACTAGACTTACTCAGGCTTTATGTCTGACTCTACTTTTCTTTCGTCTTCTTTTCTTCCGTTTCCCCCCCCCCCCCCAGGTCCACAGGGAGGGAACACCACAGCTTGACCAGACTTAACACCCAGCTTGAAGAAGAGAAATGTATTGCTTGGTCCTTTTCGTCTTGAACTATGGCTTTGGACAAACTCTATGGGGCTTTTGTAGTTTACCTATGTTTTATTTATGCTTCTTTAAATAATGTAATCAAGACAGATTATGAAAGTGTTATGTTTTTGGAAAAGATGTAAGACAATTATGGTGATGTTGTTGTAGCACGTATTTGCTTTTATGAAATAAAAGTTTGTTGATTTTCCGCTGTTTACAAATATGTGTTCTTATATCTGTCTTGTATATCTGTGACTTATACTTATAAACCTCCACCAAAATTGGGGCATTCCCTTTGAGAGTGACCCTAACGGAGGTGGGGTGTTTCAATGACTTTCACTGCATCTTTCTTCAACTCTTTCCTTTCGTTGGCCTCTTCCTTTTTCTAGGAGAAAAAGGACAGTGTTCACTGCCTTTGCTTGTAAACTATGGGCTAGGTTTGAAGCAAGCGACTCTTTATGGGCGACGTTCCTTCACGCTAAGTACCGCAGGTTACAGGGTAATAGCTTCACAGGGATCCCGTCCTTTTCTAGTGAGACGTGGAAATGGATGCAATCCGTGAATGCGCTTTCGGACTCACATGGTGGTGGAACGGGATGGGACGGTAGGCCCTTCTCGATCCATGCAGTATGGAATTTGGTAAGGATGCCTTCTCCGTGCCTTCATAACTTCTCTTTCATTTGGGATTGTTGTATTCCTCCAAAGGTGTCTATGTTTATGTAGCGGATCCTCAATGAGGGATTACCGCTGGATGACAACCTTCAAAGGATAGGCATCCCAATAGCTTCTCGTTGCAGGTGCTGTGGATATGGTGACACGGAATCCACAGCTCACTTATTCTTCTTTGGCTTCACTACCACCGCTGTTTGGAATTACTTCGGAAACTTGGTTAGTCTTCGAGGTAATGTGCCTTCTATGGCTAATAGAATGAGATTCTGGTGGACCAGAACCGCAGTAAATCTTTGAGATATATCCTTTTTCAGCTTTTCCCATGTCTTATCTGTTGGTACATTTGGTGTTCGCGGAATAAGGCAACTTTTGATGAGGTGTCTATGGACCCCTCTAATATCATCAAGAGGGTAAGGAACGATGTGTTCATTGCTTTCCGTGCCAGACAATATAGAGCTTCTTACGGTCCCCGCTCACGTAGGCTTGTAATAATTTTTGATGTATCATCCACTACGGCGACCACCAGAGCGGGAATGGTTGAACCTGTCCATCTCAGGACATCGGGTTCTATCCCGCTGTCCTATCCACGCATCCCCCTCCCCCTGTTACTGGCTTATCTTGTTTGCTAGTTATGCAAGGTCTGGATTTATAGGTAGCTGATTTGCTGGTTATTGGAGCTTTGGATTGGTCTCAGTCTTTGGTTAGAAGCTTTTACCATTCTGGTGCATTGTGCTATCCAGCTAGGTGGAGGAGGACTTCAGTAGTCTTATCTTGTTACTAGATGATCCTTCATCAGTCTTTCAGCCTTCTGCCTACTCGCCGATATTCGTTTGCTATAACGCATTCATTGGCATTGGGGGATGTCAGCAGATTCCTTGGGTGTTTCCTTGTTGCTGCTGATGATCTATTTCTGTTTGTATTTGTTGTATCTTCTATTTAAAGTTTATTTTTCAGTTTTGTGTGTGCACAGATTATGTAGCCATTTCTACATAATCTGTTTTTGTGAGCCTTTGGAGAATGGCAAGATTCTCCCGTTCTCTCTCTCTCTCTCTCTATATATATATATGTGTGTGTGTGTGTGTGTGTGTGTGTATGTATATGCTTCTATTTTTTTTAAAAAAAACTTGTTTAGGGTAAATTTTTCCCTAGGGGAAATGCTGATAAACTAGTCAAAATCCTTTTACTAATAAATATGATTTTCACCCATAAGGATCGCGCACGGTTCTAGATACATAAATAATTATTTTTAGAACTGAAATGAACATGAAATAAATTAATATATTTTATTTTGAAGAATTTAATTTATGTATAACATCATCAATAAGGGAAATATATTTAATAACTGATTGACGGATTCCAATGCAGATTTGAATGATTTAGTAATAATGATAATTATTAACATGATTGTTGTACATGATAATAATTTGTTTTAAATAATCTATATAATGATAATAAATCATTTATAATAAGTTTTATAAAGAAATATACTTAACTTAAAAATATGAGAAAAAACGATATTGCTTCAAGGGTATAATATCAATTTTTGGAAATAATTATTTAGTATGAACGTAATACTTAGAATTTTTTAAACTTATATAAAAATGAAAAGAATTTTTTGTCCACCTTTGTTTACTTAAATAAACAGCGTGATTGAAATACGAAAATATGACCAAAAAGCTTATTTTAGATAATCGATGGTTTCACAAATATAACTCCAATCGAATCATTACAGCGTTTTTTGGAACACATATATACATACACTCATGTAATAACTTAAATAATTTTAACTCATGTAATAACTTAAATAAGTTAGACTCAATAAAATGATGACATTTAGGAATTTCTAAGAATTCTTTCAAATTTAAAAAGTATATGGATTCTTTTTAAACAAGCTAGTATGGATAATGCTTTACATGTTATTTAAATCTAATATGAGTTTAAACTAAAATTTATGGAATAGGATTTCAAATATATTATTCGAATTTAGCGAAAGATTTTAGTTTGATTATTATTCTTATACTTAATAATGGTTTGGAATTTAATAAAATGATTTATAAGACCATATTAAAGGAATCTAATCTAGATTGGTGAAAATATTTACTTTTAAATTAACTTGAGATCATAAGTATTTAGTTGTTAAAAAAGGATAAAAGTGTTATCAATTCAAGGTTTGAGAGGTAAATAAAATACTCCTACTGGACTTTTGCATTATACTATTAGAGAGATAGTATTGATTTAGGATCGAAAGTTAATGATCAAAATTTGATATTTAGAATGGTGGTTTGAAAGTGGTTGGATATTTGTAAAAGAATTCTATAATCTATTTTATATATTTATAAATAAAGTTTATTAATGTTTTTGAATAAGTATAAAGGAAGTTTATGAAGGATCTTGGGATACTTATAAAGAGTTGTAATAATAGGACACTTGTTTGAGGAGTTTTATAAATGAGCATGGAAAATTATAAGAAGTTCTGTAAATTGAACTTGGAATATAAATAAAGGAGATTTCAAGAAATGAAACAAGTTAATAAAATGATTTTGAGATTCGAATTTCCCTTAATAAACCTTCCCAATTATGGTCGTACAGAACTAACTTTTTGTGCTTAATATTGGAGGAATAATGCTTGAGGTTATTCTTATCTCTTATTTTAAATAAATTAGTTATGATTCCTTGTGGACATGATTTCGAAATATGAAAACTTCCTTCATGTTTTGTGAATACATTTATGCAAAAGGGACAAGTATATGAATAATTTAAAGAAATATTCTATAAAATATTTTTAATAAATAAAGTATTTATCTAAATGAGGCTTATTAATTTTTATGGGTAAGTAATCTTTTTACTTACTTGTTCATTTGATAGTTAAATAATTAGCTATCAAATCTATACAGTTTAACTTTTGAAATTCATATGACAAACGATAGGGAAAACCGCTCTCAATCAGTTAGAAGTTGACTTATACTTTTATGTATTGTCTATTTATTCCTAAAGAATTAGAGTTGAGTTTTTCGAGAAACTATTGATTGTCATTTCAAAGAGATCGGGATCAAATCTAGTTGTTTGAAAAACCACTTAGATTCAACTGAAGAATTTTAGACTAGAAATATTTAGAAGATAATTAAAGATGGAGTTATTAGATTTCACTTAGACCTATAATGAACTTATATGGAAGAGTGCTAACATTTCATATCTCTCCTTGGAAGACAGTGCTAGCATTCCAAGGTATTCTTCTATTTAAAAGATAAACATAACTTCGAGCCTTATCACATGGTAAATGACTAAAGTAGGGAAAAGCCGTAGGAAATGCAGATCGCTTCTATCAGGATATAATCATTCCCTACCTATGGTCGATATCTTTATATGCTTCGGGCCTAGTAAGGTTGTTTATTAACCGGGGTGATCATATTTGACCACTGTTTCAAATCTCGAAAATATCGCCCAAGATCTCCTTCGAGATCTCGTTTTGGGCTCGTTCTGAAACGAAACAGCAAATCTCACCGTAAATCTCCTTTTGAATATATCGCCCGAGATATTGCGATATCGACCGATATATCGACCGAGACAAGAAACTGGTATATCGTCTGTGATCATGGTTTTTCTATTTAAATTTTAAATCTGTGCTTGAACTAGAACAATAAATAAAAACCTCAAAGATGGTTATGGTAATCTCCTGCTATTTAACATTTTGCATGTTAAATGACTATATAGTCTATTCATGTATGTTCTATAATGCTAATTTTTTTATTGTTTTGGAATTTTTTACATTTTTTGTCTAACAATATTTCAGGTTCACGGATCATATGTTGTAAGCACTAATCTATTTGCATTGTGTTATGTTTCTATTATTAGCATATTACGATTTAAAATATGAATAATCTTTCGAGAAACTAGAATAATGAAGTGGTTTTGCAATTCAAGTTTAAGTTACTATGTTTTCAATAGCATTCATGGAAATCATGGTGTAAGATTATCATTTTTAACATACCATGTACCCCGAAATTTTTCTGGTATAATCTTTCAGACCCGAGATGGAAATCCAAGGTGAACTCCCAAGTTAGACACATCTCATCCGAGATCTCCCCCGATACGAGATCATGTCTTGAAAAATCCCGAGACGAAACACGATCGATATTCGTGATTTAAAACCTTGTATTTGACGCTATCCAGTTTTCAAGGATGGTTCCGATCCTAAGTACCCGAGTACACATTAATGCATCCTCCTGTATGTTTTATGTAACGACTCGCATTCTACGCATCGGAGGATCATAAAATATTTATTTTATTCTCATCCGTAGTCGTATAGTCATGTAACTTTGGAGAACGACTATTGGGGTCATTTCCCATGTTCACGATTTTTGCCGATTTTTAAATGACCATTTTGCCCCTAGCGAATCTTGTTTTGCCTACAACCTTCTATTGGTAAGGAGTTTTGACCTGAAACCGCTTCCATTTGATTCGAATGATGGTCTACCTTTCCGTAGAGTGGTCAAATTGATCAAACGGACTTACTATTCCGGATATATGGCTGAAAGACGATTTAGAAGTTGAAAAAACTGCTTAAACAGGCTTAATAGGGTAATTAGTGGGTGCGCCCATAATCCATTTCGAGAATAGGGTTATAGGGAGGCTGAAATGAGTTAGGAAACCATACCATTTCATTTTTCTCAACCGCCACTTTCATTTCTTCAATCCTAACAATGGCCTCCACTTTATAAATTCATCTTTAATTACTTTCTAATCATATATTAGCCAAATCTACACCAAATTAAAGAGGATTAGCATAGAAATTGAGATATAGCTGCTGGAATACATTGGGATTTGTGCCAAATCAGCAGATCTATAATTTATTAGTGGCTAAGGTAAGTGGTTTGCACTTTTATTCACTAATTACGGCTAACTAGTGGTGATTAGTGATAATTAACGAATTATTTATCATAAAAATATGGAAAAATATGTATAAATTCTAAAATATTATTTTATGTCACTGGTGAAAATTTGGGTTAATTTGGACTAAGTTTGCTGATTCTATATTTAAAACATGGTTAAGGGGATTAAGGGGAAAATCATGGTTTCGGGAATGTTTAATCCATAATTACATGTTAAATCTTTGTTTGGATGTTTATGGTTGATTCTATATGTTGATATTATTGTTTGGGATGTTTTGTTGCTGCATAGGAAGGTTAGAATGATTGAAAACATCGTCCTGTGGCGAAGATTGCTTGCTGGAATGTATGCACAAAATGGGATCGGTCGCACGTACGACAACATTCGTTAAATGTTGTGATCGGTCGCACCTACGACAACATTCATGAAATTTTGTGGTCGGTCGCACCTACGACAACATTTGTGAAATGCTGTGGTCGGTCGCGCATGGGTTTCGATCGCACCTACGACAGCATTTGTGAAATGCTATGGTCGGTCGCGCATGGTTTTCGGTCGCACCTACGATAGCATTTGTGAAATGCTATGGACGGTTGCGCATGGGTTTCGGTCGCACCTACGACAACATTTGTGAAATGCTGTGGTCGGTCGCACCTACGACAACATTTGTGAAATGCTGTGGTCGGTCGCGCTTGGGTTTTGGTCACACCTACGACAGCATTCATGAAATGCTGTGGTCGGTCACACCTACGACAACATTTGTGAAATGCTGCGGTCGGTCGCGCTTGGGTTTCGGTCGCATCTACGACAGCATTCATGAAATGCTGTGTTCGGTCACACCTACGATAGCATTTGTGAAATGCTATGGTCGGTCGCACCTACAACAACATTTGTGAAATGCTGTGGTCAGCCGCGCATGGGTTTCGGTCGCACCTGAGCTACGACAACACTTCTAAAACGCTGTAAAAAGGCAGAAACACTGTGAAAGCCAGTTTGGATGTTTTGTTTAGCTCTTCACACCTGATGAATGTAGAATTGAACCAAAGTATATAACAGCATTCCAGTAACGCTGTAAAAGGTTGTTTTGACATTTTTTCCAGTTTTCATAGCTTAACAACTTTGTTGCGGGATGTGTGCAAAGGAGTTATCGATTTCTACAACTTTGTTTCACCGTTGACAGAGGGGGCATGTAGACGAACCAGAGTTAGAGGATGTATGGACTGGGAAGGGATATTGGCTATAGACCAGAAGGGCATGGTCACGGCAATTAGTTGTACGTAGTCCTGAAGGGCATGGACCCATCGTGGCCTCAATGGGTTTGGTAACCAAAGCGGTGGATATCGTATGCTTTATGCACTGAGTGAGAGATGTGAGGTTGATTGCTATGTTTGATGTTTGCTATCACCATGACATGCTAGTGTTTACCTTAGAGTAATGTACATCTTGTTGTGCAAACTCTTTGGTTGTAGGTCCAGGTCAGGTATGGTTATTTATACATGTTATTGTTTTACTTTGCTGCTATCGCTCGTACCAAACTTTTGTCTGACCCAGAGTTTTATGTCTCTTCTTACTACTCTAGGTGCGCCTAAACGAACAGACAAGATACATGTTAGGTGGTTATGCATGAGTAACTATCTGAAGACGAGTAGGAGGCTTCCACGTACTATTTACATATATTCTCCCTATGTTATTGATGGTCACTGCTTTGGGAATTATTATTGTGCCTTTCTATTTTTCTTTAGAGTTACTATTTTGAAGTTATAATAATGGTTAGGATCATAAGCTATATGTTGAATTCCGCTACTCTGATGGATATGATTTAGTTTTCAGCTTATGCACTGTCTCGCCTATTTTATATCAAGTTATGTTATTATTATATTTTGTTCCATGCGCTGAGAAATATACTACATGTTCCTTTGTAGATCATAGTTTCAGATTCCTTTCTTTGACGACTGTCCCATGCTGGTCATACATCGGTACAACAAATTTCGGGGAAATATCGGTTGTTTCGGGGCGGGCTGTCACACTTGGTATAAGAGCCTAGGTTGCATAGTTTAACCTAGGGGAAGATATCAGGGAGAGATAGTATACGTATATGAGAGCGCATATTTGTGATATTTTGGTTTTCAAAAGCTATATATATTATTAGTATAGATAAGGATGAAGTCGCACTGCACTGACACCACTAAAGAGATGGTTAATCATTTTTCTCTTTACAGATTGAACATTGAGCCGATATACAAGGATTACAGGTTCAGGGGCCAATAATGGGAATGTCCCTGATATGAGGACGATGCCTTCATGCGAGAGATTCTTAGGGATGCTGTGGGAGTAGTTCCTAATGCTGCTAACGGTTGTGGTGCAATGGTACAGGCACCTAGAGCCGATTTCGCTAAGCTCAGCAAGGATTATAGTAATCTTGGTGGAAAGCCGTTCCACGAAACGGAATCGGCAACGGAAGTTCAAGATCGGCTTGATTGCTGTGAGTGCATCTTCGAGGATTTGGGGGTCAAGGAAGCAATGAAGAGAAAGTTAGCATCACGTCAACTTCAAGGATGGGCAACAAATTGGTGGAATGTCATTAAAGCGGCTACTCCCGAGGTTCAAGTTACTTGGAATTAGTTTAAGACTCGCTTCAATGATAAGTTTATTCCAGCTTCTTAGAAATTAGAATTGTTCAGGAAATTTTTGGAGCTTAAGCAGAATGGTAGGGCAGTCTCGGAATATTTTGCAAAATTCGATACTTTATCGAAATATGGATTATCCCTTATCGATACTGCCGAGAAAAAGAACGAAAGGTTCATAACTAGCCTAGATGAGTACTTGAGGGAAAGACTAATAAACCATATTGATGTGACATTCGAATCTATTGTAGGGAAGGCATTGAGATTGGAGAGGCTTTACCCTAAGTCAAAGACCGAGTTTTCTATTACATCTGCAGAGGAGTCAAAGCCGTAGGCAAGCGGTGGAGGCAAGAATAATTCCAAGAATAAGAGGAAATAGGACCAGACTAAGGATGGTCAGAAAAAGAAGAATAAGAAGGATGCCTAGTGCGTTGGCTGCGGCAAGAAGGGCCATTATATCAAAGATTGTTGAGCAAAGAAGGGGGAGAGGAAGTGCTTCAACTGTGACCAAGTGGGACATTTCAAGAATGAATGTCCGCAACCCTCTAAAAGAAGCAGATCGTTAAAGCTTACGCTATCAACGCTATTCCCTCTTCATCGAATGCCCCAACTGCGGCACAGAAGGGAAAAGGTGTCGTTATTCATGGTACGCTTTCCTGTTCGAGATTTGTTTAATACCGCTTCCCATTCCTTCGTACCTAGTGACTTGGAAGATAAGTTGGAATTGGAACCCGAGCTTGTCGATAGACCTTTAGTTGTGACGAACCCGATCGGTGGTTCGACTAGCCTTTGCATGATTTGTCGTAATTTGGTCTTATCAAGTCATGGACGTATGTTTGCTTGTGATTGCTTTATTTTGGGCTTTAATGGGGTTTACATTATTTTGGGATTCGACTAGCTCCAAAGGTATTGGGTGGTGGTAGACTATGAGGGGTCCTCGGTGACCATTAGAGCGGATGATGGGCGGATTGTGGTATTCGGTTGCCTACCTAGTGATGGGGTGATGACTAGCTTTCTAAATTCCCTCAAGATCCCGCACGATGAGTTATCAGATGTTCCTATTGGTGGCAAGTATCCGAACATCTTCGGGGAAGTGACCGGACTTCCACTACACCGAGAGAAATTTTGAATTGATTTAGTGAAGATGGCAGACCTATAGTGATGCCACTTCGTCGTATGGCTCCAAGGGAGTAGCAAGAACTCAAAGTGCAAGTGGGCGACCTTTTGAAGAAGACATTTATCCGAAGAAGTGTTTCCAAGTGGGGAGCACCAGTTGTGTTTTCTACCGAGGACGATGGTTCCCTTCGCTTATGTGTGGATTACCGCGAGTTGAACAAGGTGACCAGGAAGAATAATATCCTCTTCCAAGGATAGATGATCGATTTGATCAACTAAATGGAGCAAGAGTGTTCTCCCAGTTGGATCTCGTGACAGGATTTCATCAGCTCCGAGTAGCAGGTGAGAGTTTACCTAAAACGCCATTTCGGACGCCGTCTGGATTCTATGAGTGGTTGGTCATGCCATTCAGTTTGACCAATGCACCAGCATATTTTGTGGATCTTATGAATAGGGTATTCAGGGATAAATTGAATATGTTTGTTATTGTGTTCGTGGACGATATCTTAGTTTATTCGAGTACAAAGGAAGAGCATTAGGAACATTTGAGGATAGTGATGGAGATGTTGAGGAAACACCAAGTGAAGGCGAAATTTTCTATGTGTCACTTATGGAGGAGGGAGGTGAAGTTCTTGGGCCATGTTGTTTCCAAGAATGGTATTGCCGTAGATCCTACGAAGCTGGCCACTGTACAAGATTGGTCTATGCCCAAGAATGCAACTGACGTTAGAAGTTTCTTAGGATTAGCTGGATATTATCGTAATTTTATTCAAGACTTCTCCAAGATAACCGCACCATTAACTTATTTTACCAAGAAGAATCAAGCTTTCGTATGGGACGTAAGGTGTGAAAACTCATTTAAGGTTCAAAAGGAAAAGTTGACGTGTGCACCATTATTAGTTATTCTTAAGGGGAATGAAGATATGACGGTATACATGGATGCCTGTGGTACCTGACCATGTGATGTACTGATGCAAGGAGATAGGGTTGTAGCTTATGCAAGTTGTTAACTAAAACCGTAAGAGAAAAGGTATCCCACCCATGATTTAGAATTGGAAGCAAACGTGTTTGCGTTAAAGATGTGGATAAATTACCTCATGGGAGAAAGATTTGAGTTGTTTACCGATCAAAAGTCATTAAATTACCTTTTCTCTCAAAAGAACTTAAATCTTCATCAGTAGAGATGGTTAGACTTCTTGGCTTTACATGATTTCAGTATCGCATACACACTCAGAAGGGTAATGCGGTAGCTGATGCATTGAGTAGGAGACGTGCCAGTTTGGGGGCTATGTTTCTTGAGTGGAAGCAACTAGAGTATATTGCGGGATATGATTTCAGACCGAAGTACAAATAGGATCCAGAGTTGTTAACAAGCTTGACGATTAGGCCAACTTTGATTGAGCGGATTGGTTTCAGTCAGAGGGACGATCCTAATCTATTGGAAATCATCTCCAAGATAGAGATGGGTATCCACGGTGAGCCAACAAACAAGTATGGACTTGATCGAGAAGGATGGCTTCGAAAGAATGAGAGGTTGGTTGTACCCAACGTGAATGGATTGAGAAATGCAGTGCTTAGAGAGTGTTATCACTCAAAACTGACTATACATGCTGGTGGTAACAAAACGTATCGAGACATGAAGCATACCTACTATTGGGAAGGGATGAAGAGAGACATTGGGAAATTTATATCCAAGTGCATGAATTTCTAATTATTTAAAGCTAAGCAAACGAAGCCTAGTGGTCTGTTACAACCGCTGGAAATTCCCAAATGGAAATGGGAACAAGTCTCAACGGATTTCATCTATGGTTTACCAAGGACTAGATTGGGTCATGATAGCATTTGGGTGATTGTGGATTGATTGACTAAAAGCGCAAGATTTGTACCTGTTAAGTCGAATATAACAGCAGCTAAGTTAGCGGAACTGTATATGAAGTGGGTAGTGAGATTTCATGGAGTACATAAAGGTATTTTGAGCGACCGAGATCCGTTATTTACTATTGGATTTTGGAAAAGCTTACAAGAGGCTATAGGGCCAGAACTACATCTCAGTACCGCATACCATCCTCAAACCAACGATCAAACAGAGAGGGTGAATCGTGTATTAGAGGATCTTTTGAGAGCTTGCATATTGGATTTTGGAGGGTTATGGGATGACTATTTGCATCTAGTTGAGTTCACATATAACAATAGTTATCAATCAATTATTGGTATGGCTCCATTTGAAGCATTGTACGGAAGACCGTGCAACTCACAATCATGTTGGCTGGAAACTGGTGAGAAATTTGTGCTTGGGCCAGATGTGATAAGAGAAACTTCAGATAAGATCAAGGTTATACAACAGCGAATGAAGGCTGCCCAAGATAAGCAGAAGAGTTATGCTGATAAAAGGCGTAGATATTTGAAATTCTCCGTTGATGTCTTGATATTCATCAAGATTTCTTCCTTGAAGAGTGTAATTCGATTTGGTAGGAGAGGAAAATTGGCACCAAGATTTGTTGGTCCATTCTCAGTTCTCGAACAAGTTGGGAATTTAGCGTATAAAGTAGGATTACCAAACAAGATGGCAGGAGTGCACAACGTATTTCATGTTTCCTAGTTAAGGAAGTTCGTGCACGATTCTGATATGACTATTTCACTAGATCAATTGGATGATATCGAGGTGGAATTTGAGGTAGTGGGGAGCCACAGAACGATTCGTATTGTCGAACATGATACAAAGCAACTTTGAAGGAAGATAGTGAAACTGGTTAAGGTCCAGTTGCATGATAATGAGAATGGCTGTACTTGGGAAACCGAGGAATGCATAAGGAAGATGTATCCAGAACTCTTAGCCTGGTAAGACCTTTTGACAACGATATAGTTATTCCTTTGTTAGCAAACTGCATGCTAGGATAGGCTTGTTGTGTTATCATGTATGTTGATTGTTTGTAAATGGCTGATAGGCATGCGGGGCACCATTGTATGTTTTAGTTAAGGAAATTCGGGGGCGAAATTTCTTAAGAGGAGAGTGTAATGACCTGCATTCTACACAGTCTATGCTTTGGGGAACGTATATTGGGGTCATTTCCTATGTTCACGTTTTTTTGCCGATTTTTAAATGACCATTTTGCCCTTGACGAATCTTGTTTCGACTATAACTTTTGATTGTTAAGGATTTTTGACCTGAAACCACTTCCATTGGATTTGAATGATGGTTTACCTTTCCGTCGAGTGGTCACATTAATCAAATGGACTTACCATTTCGGACATATGGCTGAAACAAGGTTTAAAAGGTTAAAAGCCTGCTTAAACGGGTTTAACAGGGTAATTAGTGGATGGGCCCATAACCCATTTCGGGATTATGGTTATGGCGAGGATGAAATGAGTTAGGAAACTATTCTATTTCATTTTTCTCAGCCGCCATTTTCCTTTCTCCAACACTAGCAATGGCCTCCACCTTCTAAGTTCATTTTTAATCATTTTTTAATCACATATTAGCCAAATCTACACCAAATTAAAGAGGATTTGCATAGAAATTGAGATAGAGCTACTGTAATACATTGGGATCTATGCCAAATTAGTTAGAGTTTTAGATCTACAATTTGTTTGTGGCTAAGGTGAGTAATTTGCACTTTTATTCACTAATTACGGCTAATTAGAGGTAATTAGTGATAATTAGCGAAATTATGCATCATAAAAATATGGAAAAATATGTAGAAATTCTAAAATATTATTTTATGTCATTGGTGAAAATTTGGGTTAATTTGGATTAAGCTTGCTAATTCTATAGTTAAAACATGGTTAGGGGTATTAAGGGGAAAATCATGGTTTTGGGAATGTTTGATCCATAAATACATGTTAAATCTTTGTTCGGATGTTTACGATTGATTTTATATTTGCTATTACTATTTGGGATGTTTTGTGGTTACATAGGAAGGTTAGATTGGCTGAAAACATTGTCATGTGGCGAAGAATGCTTGCTGGAATGTATGAAGGAAATGGGATTGGTCGCACCTACGACACCACTCATGAAATGTTGTGATTGGTCGCACCTACGACAACATTCGTGAAATGCTATGGTCGGTCGCACTTACGACAACATTTTTGAAATGCTGTGGTTGGTCGCGCAAGGGTTTCGATTGCACCTATGGCAGCATTTGTGAAATGTTGTGGTCGGTCGCGCATAGGTTTCGGTCATACCTACAACAGGATTTGTGAAATGCTGTGGTCGGTCGCGCATGGGTTTCGGTCACACCTACGACAGCATTTGTGAAATGCTGTGGTCAGTCGCACATGGTTTTTGGTCGCACTTACGGCATCATTTGTTAAATATTGTGGTTGGTCGCGCATGAGTTTCAGTTGCACCTAGGACAACATTCGTGAAATGCTGTGGTCGGTCGCACCTATGACAACAATTGTGAAATTCTGTAGTCGATCGTACCTACAACAACATTTCTGAAATGATGTGGCCGGTCGCGCTTGGGTTTCAGTCGCATCTGATCTACGACAACACTTCTGAAACGCTATAAAAAGGGCAGAAACGCTGTGAAAGCCAATTTTGATGTTTTGTTTAGCTCTTGACACCTGATGAATGTAGAATTGGACTAGGGGATATAACAGAACTTCAATAACGTTGTAAAAAGCTGTTTTGATATTTTTTCTATTTTTCATAGCCTAGCAGCTTTGTTGCGGGACATGTCCCAAGAAGTTATCGATATCTTTAACTTTGGTTCACCATTGAGAGAGGAGGCATGATGACGAACCAGTGCCAGAGGATGTGTGGACTGGGAAAGGTTATTGGCTATAGACCAGAAGGGCATGGTCATGGCAATTAGTTGTACGGAGTCCAGAAGGGCATGGACCCATCGTGGCCCCAATGGATTTGGTGACCAAAGCGGTGGATATCGTATGCTTTACGCACTGAGTGAGAGATGTGAGGTTGATTGCTATGTTTGATGTTTTCTATCACCACGACATGCACACTCCCATTTTACACTATATGTTAGTGTTTACCTTAGAGTAATGTACATCTTGTTGTGCTAACTCTTTGGTTGCAGGTCTAGGTCAGGTATGGTTATTTATACATGTTATTGTTTTACTTTTCTACTATCGCTCATACCAAATTTTGTATGACCCAGAGTTTTATGTCTCTTCTTTTTACTCTAGGTGCTCCTAAACAAGCAGACTAGAGACAGGTTAGGTGGTTATGCATGAGTAGCTATCCGAAGACGAGTAGAAGGCTTCCACGTACTATTTACATATATTCTCCCTATGTTGTTGATGGTTACTGCTTTGGGCATTAGTAGTCTACCTTTCTATTTTTTTTAGAGATAGTATTTTGAAGTTGTAATAATGGTTTGAATCATAAGCTATATGTTGAATTCAGCTGCTCTGATGGATATGATTTAGTTTTCAGCTTATGCACTGTCTCGCTTGTTTTATATAAAGTTATTTTGTTATTATATTTTGTTTCATGTGCTATGAGATATACTACAGGTTCCTTGTAGATGAAAGTTTCAGATTCCTTTCTTTGACGATTGTCCCGTGTTGGTCGGACATTGGTACAATGCATTTCGGGTAAATGTCGGCTGGTTCGGGGCGGGCCGTGACATTTTACCTAGAGATATATAGGTAAAGTGGAGAGACTCACACCTTTCATATTTGGAATCCATTATCCAATATGAACCTTCGGAGTTGATTGTATAATTGTTATGTTGTAACGTGAGATCCAGACATTCTGACTATTTTAGTATATTTAGGTTCCAGTTTTAAACATTGTCTTAATATCGCTTAAAGTGTTTTAATTATCCTATGGTAAAAACCCATTTGTGTTTATATGCAAAGTGGTCTTATGAGATACCTTTTGCTTCAAAGCTTTTTAAAGATTTAACAAATTATGTTATTTAGGATTTGAGTTTACTTACACTAGTATTTCAGATTGACCTGGGCGTTATTTTATGATAATGTTGGGGTCAGATCGAACATTTTACCAAGTTAGCTTAGGTTCTTTGGATCTCATGAAAGGAGATAGAGGCCAGGATATACTTCCGTATTTCAGTTTATATTTCCACTATGTGTTTGTGTTAAGTGTAACAATTTGTATTTTTGGAACAACAACAAAGCCATATGTCCCAAACAAGTTGGGGTTGGCTAGATATGGAACCAAAATTAAAATTTATTTTTGGAACCAATTTAAAATTTATTTTTAATTGATTTTCATATAAATCAAATATTTTAGATGAATTATTTTGAGAATAAACGACTAAAAATTTATTCTAATCGAAGTTAGAATGTATAAATTTAAAGTTTAATTAAAACGAACTCGAAATGGCACGGAAATTTGAATATTTGATTTTAAACTTTGAAGGAATGTATATAATTTAATGTAAATCAGAATTTGATAAAATAAGAAATTTTGGAATATTTTGAATTGTAATTTTCTAATAAATGTAAGAAATTTAGATTTCAGTTTATAAATTGTACATTATGTCTAAATTAAAATTTAGAATAGTCGCTAAGGAATTCATATATGTTAATATTATATTAGCCCTTAAAAATAGCCATTTTGCAAATGACCTCCGTTTTGAAAAAAAACACTTCCATTGAGTTCAAAATGCCATTTGCATGTTTGTAAACTATAAACATCGACATCTTTAGAGTTAGGTGAAATTTGGTCCTTTTCATTTGATGTATGGCCAAAATATCACTTTTTTGCATATGGACAAATTTGGACTCGAAACCACTTCCATTGTGTTCAAAATGTCATTTACCTATTTGAAAACTATAACTTTGATATATTCTGAGCTTCATAGTTTTGGCACTTGGGTAGGATCTTGGTTGGCTAAACCTAGCCCACCATATAGTCCCTGAATCAGCCTCCTCCTCTTCATTCATACACCTTCAACAAAGAAAAATAGAAAATGGGGAAGGGATATTAAAATTCCTAAGCTAGGTTTTGCAGTTTGGAGCTCCGATCAAGAGGAAATCAAGCATAGAAACTAGGGTAAGCTCCTTCATCTTCATCTCCATCTTGCTTCCTCTTCAATTTGTGAGATTTCATAAATCTAATCCTTAGGAAATATTGTATGTTCGTGTATAGATTGAAGGTTTGTGTGCTATATTGGAAGTGAGAGTGTTCTAGCTTGGTTATGCGCCTCCTTCTTCCATATTAAGATCATAGGTGAGAGCTTTGTGAGTTATTCTTGAACCCGCATTTATGCTACATGCTTAAAGCTTGTAAAAGTGTAATTTAGAATTCAATTGAGTTGCATATGCTAGTGAATTGGGTAGGCTAGTGTAACTTAGTCGATTTCATGTAGTCATGTTCCACTAAATTGAAAATTATGATTAGAATATTCCACACAATCTAACTCGTATGCTACTAGTTGATTTGGCGATATTGTGAAGCTCCGTTGTCGCACCAGCAAGTTCTAAGACTTCACAATTTGCTTATATTGCATTTGATTGCTTTGGTTAGATAATTTAGTTGTTTGGAGTTTATAATTGAAACCATTGCAATCTTACGTATATATGTTGTGCATGTGTTCTCGAGCTGTTTTGGCGAGCTAAATAGGCTTCATTTTATCTTATGAAACATTATAAGCCATCACCATTGATCCGAGATCACCGATTGCTCATCATTATCTAGGAAAAATATTGAATTTTTATCAGTTCAGACGTATAAACCAATGCAATAAACGTCTGTCAAAGCTCTCTTATAACACCCCATAATTTTATTAAACATTAAGATGATAAAATAAAGATACTTAATTAAATATTGGAAATTAAGTAAAACGGACACCTTGTGAAGGAGATATTAAGGTTTGAAGTCTACACATATATAAGCAAATTATAAACAAAATAAACATTCCAAAAAAATCAGAAATCGAAGGCGGGATGATGCAGGAATCAGACCCGTTGGGGGTCGACCCCAGCCCTAGGGGTGTCGACCCATGGGTCGACACCATAAGAGGTTGTCGACACCCATGTCGACGCCCAGGTCGACAACCCCAGATCCGTGGCAGATTCAGTTTTGCATATGTGGGCTTGTTTTTTGACCAGATTCGTTGACCCTAGGCAATAAATAGGATCCTATATCCATTGTTTTATTCATTTAATTCATTGGAGACAATGTGGTGCTGCTCCAATATAGTTTGACATAGCCTACTTCTTCTTCAACAAACAAGATATACGAATTTAGAGATCTATGCTACAACATCTACAATCATTCTTCTGTTTCTTAGATCCAATCACAGTGAGTCTATGTTATTTTTAGATATAAACATTTAAAAGTTAATCTTGACACGTTTATGAGTTGGATATAAGCCTAAGCCTATTTATCATATCAAATCTGCCATTGTTTGTATATCTAATTCACTATTTAGATCTCATCATGCTTGTTTATGATGTCCCTATTCTGTTAATTTGCTTAATCATGTCACTATGCCTAATCAATTCTATTATCACATGTTTAAAAGATTTGTTCTTATATGCCTATCTTATTATTATGCCCAATTCTATCACCATATGCTTATTTTGTTATTATGCCTATTTCTGCCATCATATGTCTATCTTGTTATTATGTTCTCTTCCCTTCTTCTTCTCCCTTTTTATTTTAAAGCCAGGCTACCTTTGAGCTTAGGCATACCGCTGAAATATGCGAATGCGTGAAATTGAGAATGAAGGGAAACGTTAAAATTGGGGCATTACTTGTATTGGGAAATTTGGGGCATAACTTGAATTGAAAACATGAATATGGATTTGGGGCATAAACCAAAATGTGATTAAAGATCTTAATTTAGGGCATATGGTACATGATGAATATGACTTGGAAAAGGGGAATGAAACCCTATATTGAAATAGGAATAATTGTTAAATAATGAAAATGCCAAGATTTACAGTAATTATAAACAGTAACCGCGCTTAGACACGAGGTTAGATTACACTTGTGGTAGAAGCCTGCCCGGACCCAACAAGCATATCCAATGTCCACAAGTGCTAAGACTAATGTGAGGGATCTAAGTGCATAAACACGTGACAGTGCTAAGGCACAAGGCTAAGTCTGACTTGTGGAAGAAGTCTGCCCGGATCCAACCGACATATCCAACATCCACAAGTGGTAGACTTAATGTGGGATGTCTAGCGCATTACAACCATGAATGAATAAATGGTAATAAACTTGTAATACTTAACCTGTTTGAATCCATCGTGATTACATGAACATGTTAACTGGAGTGGGGTTTAAGTAATCTTTCTTGAATCAGTTGGATGGTTAAGTAAATCTTGGGGCGGTGGGTATTATTTATATATATAGGCCCATAAACTTAACCCGTGGGGATATGCAATCTTGTTACACTTGTAGGAATAACCCGTTGAAATCTAGTAGTGGGGATGCAAGCCGAGGAGGAGCATGTATCATCTGGTGTGTGTGGGATCCGTTTCAGTTAGTAAACCATATAGGTATCAAACGATTACTCCGAACTAGGTCGAAGTTGGGACACGCTTATAGAGCTGATTATAAGACGTCAATTGGGAAAAGGTGTCTGACGGCGCGTTCCATCGGGGTCATGTGTGTAACACCCCACGTCCGTTAGTGTCACTCACAAAGGGAAGGCACTAAGTTCTGTGGAGCATTTTAGGGTAAAAGATGCAGATAAATTACAAGACAGACAGAAATTAAACAGCGGAAAATAAAACTTTGCTTTATAGATAAAATAGTTTGTACAATGATTTCTTTTTACAATATCAGAGTATCATCTGTCTTACACAATAAAGAAGCATAAAAATACATTTATATTTCCCAATGTAACAAGAACCAGCCATAGCATCTGAAAAGAGAATCCAAGCAAAACTTCGACAAATCTTCAAGCTGGGAAAGAGTGACAGTCCAACTTAACCAGAGCTATACTACTCCCTCCTTTACTACCTGGGGGGGGGGGAACGGAAGAAAAGTAGACGAAAGGAAAACAGAGTCAGACATAAAGCCTGAGTAAGTTCAGTAACTTCTAGCGTGTGAACATGGAAAAACAAAACGACATGAATTAACTGAATACAAGATAACACCAAGATGATAGGGTCAGCAAGATTAAACAAGGTTAACACAAGATAAACTGGATACGCTCTCTAATACTTTCGCCGCTTCGCTATTCCCTTTTTATATTGGTTTCTTTATCTCTGCACCAGCTAACTAATGTCCCAACTAGTAACGCTAACGTGATCCCAATCCCTGTATTTTCCATCGCCTTCAGGCATCCATTTATTTATTTGTTACCTAGATTTAATCTAGGGTTTTCTACCAAGTGCCTTCTAGATTTAACTAGAGTTTACGTTATCTGCCGAACGCTTCTCGGATTTAGGATTTATGCCACCTAGTCCAACTAGTGCTACATGTCGAACGATGCCCCCAAGTCTAGGACACACTACCTAGAGTGGTATATGTTCCTATACTTCCCCGCGCATGTATCGCGAATCGTTATCGCTTGTCTAGATGCACATGTTCCATAATGTGCGGTCCGAGTCCTGTGTCAGGGCAAATCAAGGAATACAGAACTCGGTCAGGAGCTTCCAGGTATTTGCTCGCCGAATCACGCCGGTCCATCCTAGTCTTTAGGTTGCCATGTATTGCAACCAAGGCATACCCCTGGTTCTTCTACACAGACCTTAACCTCTGTAGGCCCAGGCGGATCATCTGCAGCCACACAGAGGGATACCAAGAGTACCCTCATGTCCCCTCGAAGCCTCGGGCTTCGTAACCCAATTCGTTGGAGCCTTCTTTCTACTCAGACGGACATTCGCTCCTTCCCGTGTTATACTAAGAATTACTACTTAGTTGTACTAACTAAGATTTACCACTTAGTTTCCAGAATCGTTGTTTTCTTAACTAAGGTTTACTACTTAGTTCCCTTTCCCGTCAATTTGGATTGGTTAAGTGTCATTAGTCAATTCAAGCCAACTTAACCCTCTTCATTCATCCTGTTATACTGGTTAAGTGTTATCAGTAATTCATGTTGACTTAACCCCACCACAAACCAAGTTATATTGGTTAAGTATTTCTTATTACTTAACCCTACCCATTCACCCTGTATTGGTTAAGTGTTCCTTTTTAACTTAACATTGCCCGTTTGTCTTAACTAACATGTTATTAATGGTTAAGTATTATCCCTTCATGTTTTAGACTTAACCTCATTCCTTTATCACAACCTGATGGTTAAGTGTTCAGGTTTACTTAACCCTACAGTCTTAATTAGGTCCAAAGAAATAGGCACGGATTCGAATAGAAAGAATTGGCATGCTCTTTTATTCATTTAATTTCATGTCACAAACAAAGAAAACGTTCAAATCTAGAAATAACCGACTTACAGAGATTTAGATTGGAAAAGAAAGATGGCGTTGCTATGATTCGTAGAAAATCAGTCGTTGATGTCGTTTGAACCTCCTCTTGAATCCTAGCTTGAATCTCTTCTTCTTGAAAGTCTTTGAGCAGCATCTCCTCGTCTTTATTTGTTATATATATATTATTCTATTTATTATTTATTTTAATTAAGAGGAGGAGAAGAAGCCATGTTCCCTAAGAATCTTTGCAGCATAAGGGTAGAAAAGAATTGTGAATAGAGAAGAAGACTAGGGCTGTTTATATAGTGTTAGGTGGACGAACCTGGTCAAAAAACGCGACCAAATACATCAAAATGAACAAGGTGTAGAAAGCTGGAAAAACAGGGGGGTTGACCCCCAGATCGACTATGTAGTCGACCTGGGTGCCCCAGGTCGACTACCCAGTCGACCTGGGTAGCCCAGGTCGACTACCCAGTCGACCTGGTGTCTTGGGCGGGAAAATTCCCGCCCTGGCCAATCCGGACCGATTTTTGCAATTTGAATTTGTTTTCTATCTGTTCGAATTTTAAACTGAATTCTGAAACTTCCGGAGGCCATATCTCCCTCATACGGACTCCGATTTACGCAAACTTGACTCGTTTTCATGCAGAATTCCGAGACGAACACAATGGCGCAGCCCGTTTCCCTTGATTTTGATTTTAACTTTTAATTCTACCTTGATTTATGAATCTTAGCATTACAGAATTACAGGGTGTTACATTCTCCCCCACTTAAAAGGATTTCGTCCCCGAAATCTTCAAGTTAGGAAGAATGTGTCCTACCATCCAATCACCCATCTACTCAACCATCCAATCACAGGCATTCATTGTCCTTAAAAGATTTCTAATGCTTTCATGTTTATATACATAGTGTGTGTATATGACTTTATCTAATGCAAGATCAGGCGGTCTACTGATTAAGTTGACCTCCTTAATGCAAATCATGTCAGTGCCATGCGTCCAATCATGTATGCAAGCATCCCTAGTTATGTAAATACTATATGCGTGCACAGCCATTCATCCATATGCAACACCCATATGATAACATATCAAGTTCAATTTACAAACAAATACATGTCTATAAATGCAATATGAAAGCGTCCGAACTTGATCTAGTGCCTAATACGTATGCATATGCATTCACAAGCAACCACTTGCAACCATCAACCATAACATGTTTCAAATACATGTTTACATCCATTGGCTTCTACCTAAGGATCGAAGATATGACCTTGGTGATATACTTTGGAAAGAGAGAAACAATTATGCGTAAAGCTCCTAAAACAAAACAAAAAATCAAGGATGCACCCTCAAGGAAAAGGGTATGATGCTAATACCTAGCCTTCTTGAGCTTTTACTCCACTGTATCTTAACTAATTTTACTTCACGATTGTGAAGTTCCGGATCTCCATTTCCAAAATAAACAGATGTCAATCACGGTACCAGATATACGTACTAAGATGATTAGAGGTTTCCCTCTTATCCGCCATGCCATAACTATAAGAGTCGAAAGGTCACTACGTGCTTTTTGGAGTGCCTGCCACAACTATTCATCTCTCACGCAAACTCCTCATCCATGAATTCCTCATCCTAGGGCTATGCTCCTTAGCCAAACTCCTCATCCCCTTCCGTGTGTAGTCCTGTTGACAAATCTCGCGAAAACTGCCTCCATCGTCCGGAAAACCCTATAAGCTTCGAAAGAAAACTGCCCGTAAATGAAACAACTACGCCTATGGATGGAAGTCGGGCACTACTTTGCCCTTCGATGAGTTTACCTTCCGGAAAGCCAGGAGCCGCAGAGACTCAAGAAAGAAGGAGACAAGAATTTAAACAGAGGAAGAGAAGATAGTGTGTATGGCTTTGGGGAATATGTCTTTAAAACAAATCTTTTCTCTTGAAAATGCTTCCTTTAAAAACCGTTTTGAAAATAATTTTTCAAATCTTTTATCTGATCCGATAACCTTCAGTTCTGATACCACGTGTAACACCCCACGTCCATTAGTGTCACTCACAAAGGGAATGCACTAAGTTCTGTGGAGCATTTTAGGGTAAAAGATGCAGATAAATTACAAGACAGATAGAAATTAAACAGCGGAAAATAAAACTTTGCTTTATTGATAAAATAGTTTGTACAATGATTTCTTTTTACAATATCAGAGTATCATCTGTCTTACACAATAAAGAAGCATAAAAATACATTTATATTTCCCAATGTAACAAGAACCAGCCATAGCATATGAAAAGAGAATCCAAGCAAAACTTCGACAAATCTTCAAGCTGGGAAAGAGTGACAGTCCAACTTAACCTGAGCTATACTACTCCCTCCTTTACTACCTGGGGGGTGGGGGGGGAACGAAAGAAAAGTAGATGAAAGGAAAACAGAGTCAGACATAAAGCCTAAGTAAGTTCAGTAACTTCTAGCTTGTGAACATGGAATAACAAAACGACATGAATTAACTGAATACAAGATAACACCAAGATGATAGGGTCAGCAAGATTAAACAAGGTTAACACAAGATACACTAAGATAAGATAAACTGGATACACTCTCTAATACTTTCGCCGCTTCACTATTCCCTTGTTATACTGGTTTCTATATCTCTGCACCAACTAACTAATGTCCCAACTAGTAACGCTAACGTGATCCCAATTGTAACGACCCAGGTTTTTGAACGATTAATTTTAAATATTTAATATCGTTTTAAATATTGTGTTAATAATATAAAAGAATTTTTATATTGAATTTGTCGATTAAATAATCGATATAGGATATAATTCAGATTTTAAAACTGAATCGAAACGATACTGTCGATTAACATAAATTCTGTTTGAATGGAACGATAATAATAATTTATTATCGATGAATTTAATTGTTTAAATCAATTTATATTTTAAATTGAATTTAATTTTTATCGTTAACTTAAATTGTTATCTTTTCTATATAGTCAAATTTAATTCGAGAATCAGTTCTGTAGTGTTCAGAATAACGTTGTGTCAGTCGTTGCGGTCAGTTAGCGGTTCAGGAGGGCACGTCATAGACCATGAGATATTTTAATTATTTAATTAAAATAAAAACTCAAATCAAGTTAAAACAAAGCCGACCTATACACTGTACCCAAGCCACCTAAAACTGAAATTTCGTAGCTGTTCTTCCTCGAGCAGTAAAAATGGCCTCTAGCTTCGATATCAAGGAGACAGAAAAATTTATAGTGCGTACTCCTTGTTTCCTTCGCAACTATATAAATAAGGTCGAACCTTCATTCTCAAATCAGAAAATAAATCCAGTCTCCTTCATTTCCTTATCTCCAGTCAGAAATTGAATCCACCGAAACGAAGAAAAGAAAAAAAAAAAGGGGAATTCGATTTAAAACAAATCGATTCCAAGCATCGCGAAACTGAGCTCGACCTTCAGGATGAGGCGCGCGTAAGGGAGATGGTTTTAGGTGTGTGGAAACGTTCGAATTCATGAGGGAAGACACAGATTTAGGTGCCCATGAGGTAGCTTAACACTGCGGAAGTAGGGATGCGGTTGGGTTGCAGAAGAGGGGTTTTGCCGTTGATAAGAGGTGCGACAGAAGGGATGAGGTGCTGTGATTTCCGGAGGGTGCGATGTTGGTATAAAAGGAGATCTGGGTGGAGTTCGGCGGTGTGTTGTGGCGACAGTGGGAAGAAGACTATTAATCAAGTCTTAAGGAGAATGAAGGGATGCGTTTTAACAAGTGGAAGGAAGACTGTCAGCGTGATTTTCTGTTGAAGGATTTAGCCAGAACAGGGAAGGGGAAGCTCATGGTGATCGTGTGTTTCAGCAGGCGGAAAATGGAGAAGCAGTTAAATGAGATTAAAGGTATTTAGGTTTAATTAATTTAGGTTAGTTAATTTAATCTGATTATAGCTTGTAACGCTCGTATAAAATGCATATGATAACAGATTTCAGTAAAACGGGTTGCGACAGCTTCATATGAATATTAGCTGTGGATTTTTAAGCTTAAGTAAGGTAATTAAATTTTTACTAGAATGTAAATTATTATTTTTCCCTTCAAATAGGAACTTGAAAATAAATAAATTCGTGAGCTTTTCGTACAAAATCAGATTTCGACAAATCTGGAGTTGGGGTGGGTTAGCAAGGTCAGAAGAAGCTAATGATGGTCTTAATGACGAGTCAAGCGTGGTTCAATAAGGTGTTGTCGCTAAGGGGGTCGATATTTACAAATGGAAGAAGAATATTGAAATGGTGGTTAAGATTTGAATGCTGTCAACTTCATTGAGCTCGTAAGGACATGCCTACTGGATGGAATGGATTTGGGGTTTTTCAGGACCAACAGTTTAATTTAAAATTTGAACGAGCTGCAATAAAAATCCCCGGTGAGTAAATCTCACTCACCTTTTATTTATAATATTTTTTACTTCGTAAAAATAATTGTTGTTGCTCGTTTGAATTTTTCTGGTTGTTTTATATATATTAGTTATTTAGGCTATATATATATATATTGGGTTGATTGATTGGTTGGATTCCCGCAGTCTCATTAGCGGATGCCCGCAGTTTCATAGCGGATGATTACCCTATACGCCCCACGCTATGATTAGTGGATGACCTTCTATACCGCGATATTCTGCCACGAAGCAGAATTGGTATTATTTATGTGCTAACATCTGTGGATGCAGGAAAACAGGTTGGAGGAATCCAACTGGATTCCTCAAAATTATATTATCTGTTTGTTTATTTGTTTGCATATATATTGTTATATATGATGGGTTAGAAAAATAAATAATTGGTTGCTTTGTGTGTTTTATCACTGGGCTTAAGTAATGATATTTAAAATATCGTAGAAAGGACATTGGAGATTTTAAAAGGGAAAATTCTATTTTTAAATAGAATTTGAATTTTAAATGGAAATAAAAATATAAACCTTGTTTTTGAAAAATAAAACAAGTAGTTTCTTTTTAAGCGAAGTTTATAAATAGTTCTTTTATAACGAAGTTATAAATGAAGTAAAGAGAATTATCAATTGATAATTCAGAAATAGAAATACAAGTTGAAATTGGAATTTGAAATGAAATTTCAAAATAGGATTTGAAATGTAATTTTTTTAAATATATAACTCAAATGAAAGTTGAGTATAATATTTGAATTTTAAAAGGAATTTTTAATATTTGAATTTTAAAAGGGAATTGAATATTAGAAATTCAAATAGAAGTTCAAATAGAATTTGAATAGACGAAATTAGAATAAAAAAATAGAATTTGAATTCAAGAAATTAAAATAAAATTTGAATTCAAAGGAATTCAAATAAAGAAATTCAAATAGAGATTTGAATATAGAATTTCAAAATAGAATTTGAAATATAGAATTTCAAAGAAGAATTTGAATAGAATTTGAAATATAGTATTTCAAGGAAGAATTCAAATGTGAAATTTGAATAGAGCTTTGAATGGAATTTAAATGTGAAATTTGAATAGAGCTTTGAATGGAATTTAAATATGAAATTTGAATAGAGATTTGAAATAGAAATTCGAGTATTGAATTTGAACATGGAATTGAATACAGAAATTCAAATAGAAATTTAAATATGAGATTTCAAAATAGAATTTGAAATAAACTTTGGAAATAGGATTTTCAAAGTAGAATTGGAAATGGAATTTCAAATAGGATTTCAAAATAGGAAATCCAGATAGTTTTGAAATGGAATTTGAATTCAAGGGAATTCAAATGAACTTGAATATTAGAAATTCAAATGGTGTTGAAAATGAATATTAGAAATTCAAATGGGGTCGGAAATGAAAAATGGAATTTGGATATAAGAAATTCAAATTGAATTCAAATAAGATTTAATCTATGGGATTTGAATATGAAATTCAAATGGAATTTTAAAACTATGGAATTTTGAATATAGAATTTAAAAAGGAGTTTGAATATTTGAATCTCAATAGAATTCAAATATAGAAATTGGAATATAGAAGTTCAAATGGAATTTAAGTATAAAGTTTGAATAAGAGAATTCAAATGAATTCAAGTCTAGAATTTGAATATAGGGAATTCAAATATTGAATTTGAATATCAAATAGAAGAGGAATTGGGATTTGAAATATAAAATTCAAAAGTGAGATTGGAATTTGAATCAAGGAATTCAAATAAGGTTAAAACGAAGTTGAATTCATTTTTACGAAGTTTAAAAAGTTTATATATATATAAATATAATTAAAACGAACTCGCCGCAGCGCTGCAGTTCGTAAAATAGCGATTCGAACTTCAATTGAATATATAGAACTCGATTGAAGTCGGAATTCTTTGAAACAAGAAACGTCAGGACCGATTTGATAATAGTTTTCTAATGAAAGAGAAAAATCTGAATTTCGTCGTATAGATTTTGAGTTATGTCAAAATCAAATTTTCAGAAAAGCAGCGCCATAATCGTTTTAAAACCATAATGGTTTATTTAATATTATAAAAGGATTTTTAACAAATAAAAATCCGAAGTTTCTATTTAGAGAATTTCAGAGTTGAGTTGTAAAATATATGCGAATTCAAAGTTGTGTAAATGAATATGATTTTTGAAACAGAAATCAGATTTTTGATTTATTGAATAGAACTAACTAATTTGAAATAGAAATTAGTTAATGAGATTTCGAAGGGATATTGGGGTTTGAATAAGAAAATTCGATTTGAAATTTATATTCGAAATCAAAAGGGAAACTAGAATTGAAAATTTGGTTATGAACGAGTTAAACATTTTATTTGAACGTGTTATGTTCAACAAAGAAGTGAAATAGGCAAAAAGAGCTAATTAAAGAATAATTGAGCGGAACTGAATTCAAACGATTCAAAATTGAATTCAAACGAATGAATTAAGTTGAATTGAATTGGAAAACAGGTGAACAGGTGTTAAACAGATATGGGATGGAGTATATGAAGATTTTAATTTATGTGCTCGACAATAAGGTACATGTTTAAATTCATATATGGGTTTTATGCGCCGTATCGGCAAGCCGCTTGGCTTTTCCTTTTTCTTTTCGATTGGAGAAGATACCGGGATGCTATTTGAAATTTCCCGATGCTCCCGATACAGGGGAGGTTATGGCGAAATTTTCCGGGAATTTAAGGAGTTAGAATATTTTTAAGAAATTTGACAATTAGAAATCTATATATCGATATATATAGAATTCGATAAGGCAACGAAATCAAAAATAGCGGAAAGGGCCAATATGGTTATTGAAATATTTGGTTAACAAATATTGATAAGAGAATATAGAAGAGATTTAATTAATGAAATATTAATTAAAGAGCCCAGTGGTTTGTTTGATATGTTGGATGAACACTTGTTTTTATTCGATAGTTAAATCACAGACTATCGAAGTTTTTGACCATCGTTGTCAATATGGAGAGACCGGTTGGATTATTATCCGAAGAACCACTCCGTATCGGCATTAGCGTTGCGAACCAAGTATGCTGAATATATTGAAGACGGAGTGAAGTGCAAGGGCTTTTCTAGTAATAGAAATAGTGCCTTCGGTTTCGTTCAATCCTAGAACGAACGTAAAATGGACGAATGTCTGACAGAGTATTTCCAATGATCAAATGGGTTGGTCTGTATGAATGTATATGGTTGCAACGGATTTATCCCTTAGCATAATATCCAGAATATTTGTGCAAACTCAACTAGTGATTAACGGATCTGACGATGTGGCATTCAAAGTGATTGTGTTATCGATGAATGGTAAGTATGCGTAGCCTCAGGCCTCAACAATCGGGAAAGGACAAAAATCGGGCAGGCAGCATGGCTATGTGGGTCGCACCCATTAGGGTGTATAATCACCTATCTAGAGAAAATCCTTTTGTTCTAAATCTATCGATTCTGCCCATTCGGGAACGGTGGTTTGAGTCCAACCGTTGGTGATATACATTCGATACACTCAAGCGAAATGAGTGGTCGGTCATGTGTGGGCCGGGTTACAAGATGTTCTTGTTGAACCCAGGTGTATTTGCCTCTAGAGATACATCATCGGAAGGTGGTCCCATACCTTGTCATAGTTGGAATCCAATCTCCAATAAGCGCCATGCGGTTTTTGATTTTATACTATGTATGTGGAGCGTGAGATGCAAGCGTTCTGCTATTTGATTATTTACTTGATGTAGACATTATTATAATATCACTGGATTTTCGTATCAAAGTGTTTTGGGTTATAGTAAGGTAAAAACCGTCCGTGTTTATGTATGGGCTGGTCTTACTATTATCTTTTCTTCCGAAAAGGATTTTTAAAGTTAAGCAAGTGGTTGGAGTTTACTCACACCAGTCCCATGACTGACCCAGAGTTTATTTTGTTTTGTTTTCCCTAAACTCTTGGGTGCCCAAATTTGTACGGGCAGTCAAGTGTTTCAGGCTTTTACAGATACACTTGGAGGAGCTTGAAGCAGGAGGCTTCAACGTTAGTTATTAGAGTTACTTCCGCTGGATCAAATGTTATGTGTACTCTGATGATGGTATGTATATATGTACCAAACAGATTTGTATTTCAAAGCTTATGCTATATAATATATTTTATTCGTTCCGCTGTGAGTTGTGATCTTCGTTTTTCTTCTATTCTAATATTTCTTTCTTTCTATTTCTCATCCTCTAACTTCTTTCTAATAATGAGTCGTATTTCTGTGTTATTTGGGTTGGACGTGTGGTGTATTTAGTCAACTCAGGTAGCACGGATTTGCGGGCTATTACAGTTGGTATCAGAGCTTAGGTTGAGTGAACACCTAGGCTTGTGTGACATGTGCTCATTAGAGATTGGGTCAGTAGCACCCTAGAATGAGTTGAGCGTATATATACGAGAGAGCGTATTTGTAAATTGATATTAAAGTTGTTTATATTGTGTTGGCTTGTCTGTTGAGTGGTTTATGAATTCTGGTCGAATCGTGGGACGCCACGACGTCGATAGGAATTTCTAAACACTTGAACAGAAGATTGAACATGATATTGTTTTAAAGTGGGTAAATGAAATAATTTTACCCAAAATTTCTATTTTTGATATAAAAAGAATAATTTTCTAGAATTATTATTATATGGATGTGTTGGATGTTAATTTTATAATCAAATGAGATTATAAAATTAGAATGGTTATTTATAACCAAATAGAATTTGTATAGAAATTAAATATACAAATGAGATGAATTAGAATTTAATTCAAACCAGAATTAAGAATTCAAAATCCTGGGAAGTTGAAAAATATTTTTCAAAGTATGTTAAAGTAATATAGCATTAATTTGAAAAGATTTGAATCGAAATCATATTTGAATGGATTTTGAAATAATAAGGCACTGAACTCACTTCAGTGGCTGGGAAATAATTCTGATGATGATTGCAACATCATCAGTGTTCATTTCTGAGTTTCTAAGTGATGAATTGCTACCTTAGAAAAAGTTTTTGATGGAAATTTGGTTGAAAGAAAACAAGTGGTTTGAAAATTCAAATGTTTTGAATTTGAAATGGAAATAAATATATATGTATATATTTATGTGATTTCGAAAGGATTTGAAATAAAAATCCTGGGATTTGGATTTTTGAATTGGAATTTAACTTAAGCTGGGTAAATGGATTGAAATGAATCAATCGACTAGAATAAATTTGAATTAGTTTAATAGAACATAGATGGGATATAAATGGATTGATCGTAGATCATTCGAATCAAATGTGTGAAGACCAAAAGTTTTGGTTGGAGTTAAGTTGTTGAAATATGAAGAGGTGAGTTTCAACATAAGTGGATTGTTGAAAGGTAATGGATTTGTACCATTTTCCTATCTTAGCAATTTCGAGGACGAAATTATTTTAAGGGGGGAAGAATGTAACGACCCAGGTTTTTGAACGATTAATTTTAAATATTTAATATCGTTTTAAATATTGTGTTAATAATATAAAAGAATTTTTATATTGAATTTGTCGATTAAATAATCGATATAGGATATAATTCAGATTTTAAAACTGAATCGAAACGATACTGTCGATTAACATAAATTCTGTTTGAATGGAACGATAATAATAATTTATTATCGATGAATTTAATTGTTTAAATCAATTTATATTTTAAATTGAATTTAATTTTTATCGTTAACTTAAATTGTTATCTTTTCTATATAGTCAAATTTAATTCGAGAATCAGTTCTGTAGTGTTCAGAATAACGTTGTGTCAGTCGTTGCGGTCAGTTAGCGGTTCAGGAGGGCACGTCATAGACCATGAGATATTTTAATTATTTAATTAAAATAAAAACTCAAATCAAGTTAAAACAAAGCCGACCTATACATTGTACCCAAGCCACCTAAAACTGAAATTTCGTAGCTGTTCTTCCTCGAGCAGTAAAAATGGCCTCTAGCTTCGATATCAAGGAGACAGAAAAATTTATAGTGCGTACTCCTTGTTTCCTTCGCAACTATATAAATAAGGTCGAACCTTCATTCTCAAATCAGAAAATAAATCCAGTCTCCTTCATTTCCTTATCTCCAGTCAGAAATTGAATCCACCGAAACGAAGAAAAGAAAAAAAAAAAAAGGGGAATTCGATTTAAAACAAATCGATTCCAAGCATCGCGAAACTGAGCTCGACCTTCAGGATGAGGCGCGCGTAAGGGAGATGGTTTTAGGTGTGTGGAAACGTTCGAATTCATGAGGGAAGACACAGATTTAGGTGCCCATGAGGTAGCTTAACACTGCGGAAGTAGGGATGCGGTTGGGTTGCAGAAGAGGGGTTTTGCCGTTGATAAGAGGTGCGACAGAAGGGATGAGGTGCTGTGATTTCCGGAGGGTGCGATGTTGGTATAAAAGGAGATCTGGGTGGAGTTCGGCGGTGTGTTGTGGCGACAGTGGGAAGAAGACTATTAATCAAGTCTTAAGGAGAATGAAGGGATGCGTTTTAACAAGTGGAAGGAAGACTGTCAGCGTGATTTTCTGTTGAAGGATTTAGCCAGAACAGGGAAGGGGAAGCTCATGGTGATCGTGTGTTTCAGCAGGCGGAAAATGGAGAAGCAGTTAAATGAGATTAAAGGTATTTAGGTTTAATTAATTTAGGTTAGTTAATTTAATCTGATTATAGCTTGTAACGCTCGTATAAAATGCATATGATAACAGATTTCAGTAAAACGGGTTGCGACAGCTTCATATGAATATTAGCTGTGGATTTTTAAGCTTAAGTAAGGTAATTAAATTTTTACTAGAATGTAAATTATTATTTTTCCCTTCAAATAGGAACTTGAAAATAAATAAATTCGTGAGCTTTTCGTACAAAATCAGATTTCGACAAATCTGGAGTTGGGGTGGGTTAGCAAGGTCAGAAGAAGCTAATGATGGTCTTAATGACGAGTCAAGCGTGGTTCAATAAGGTGTTGTCGCTAAGGGGGTCGATATTTACAAATGGAAGAAGAATATTGAAATGGTGGTTAAGATTTGAATGCTGTCAACTTCATTGAGCTCGTAAGGACATGCCTACTGGATGGAATGGATTTGGGGTTTTTCAGGACCAACAGTTTAATTTAAAATTTGAACGAGCTGCAATAAAAATCCCCGGTGAGTAAATCTCACTCACCTTTTATTTATAATATTTTTTACTTCGTAAAAATAATTGTTGTTGCTCGTTTGAATTTTTCTGGTTGTTTTATATATATTAGTTATTTAGGCTATATATATATATATATTGGGTTGATTGATTGGTTGGATTCCCGCAGTCTCATTAGCGGATGCCCGCAGTTTCATAGCGGATGATTACCCTATACGCCCCACGCTATGATTAGTGGATGACCTTCTATACCGCGATATTCTGCCACGAAGCAGAATTGGTATTATTTATGTGCTAACATCTGTGGATGCAGGAAAACAGGTTGGAGGAATCCAACTGGATTCCTCAAAATTATATTATCTGTTTGTTTATTTGTTTGCATATATATTGTTATATATGATGGGTTAGAAAAATAAATAATTGGTTGCTTTGTGTGTTTTATCACTGGGCTTAAGTAATGATATTTAAAATATCGTAGAAAGGACATTGGACATTTTAAAAGGGAAAATTCTATTTTTAAATAGAATTTGAATTTTAAATGGAAATAAAAATATAAACCTTGTTTTTGAAAAATAAAACAAGTAGTTTCTTTTTAAGCGAAGTTTATAAATAGTTCTTTTATAACGAAGTTATAAATGAAGTAAAGAGAATTATCAATTGATAATTCAGAAATAGAAATACAAGTTGAAATTGGAATTTGAAATGAAATTTCAAAATAGGATTTGAAATGTAATTTTTTTAAATATATAACTCAAATGAAAGTTGAGTATAATATTTGAATTTTAAAAGGAATTTTTAATATTTGAATTTTAAAAGGGAATTGAATATTAGAAATTCAAATAGAAGTTCAAATAGAATTTGAATAGACGAAATTAGAATAAAAAAATAGAATTTGAATTCAAGAAATTAAAATAAAATTTGAATTCAAAGGAATTCAAATAAAGAAATTCAAATAGAGATTTGAATATAGAATTTCAAAATAGAATTTGAAATATAGAATTTCAAAGAAGAATTTGAATAGAATTTGAAATATAGTATTTCAAGGAAGAATTCAAATGTGAAATTTGAATAGAGCTTTGAATGGAATTTAAATGTGAAATTTGAATAGAGCTTTGAATGGAATTTAAATATGAAATTTGAATAGAGATTTGAAATAGAAATTCGAGTATTGAATTTGAACATGGAATTGAATACAGAAATTCAAATAGAAATTTAAATATGAGATTTCAAAATAGAATTTGAAATAAACTTTGGAAATAGGATTTTCAAAGTAGAATTGGAAATGGAATTTCAAATAGGATTTCAAAATAGGAAATCCAGATAGTTTTGAAATGGAATTTGAATTCAAGGGAATTCAAATGAACTTGAATATTAGAAATTCAAATGGTGTTGAAAATGAATATTAGAAATTCAAATGGGGTCGGAAATGAAAAATGGAATTTGGATATAAGAAATTCAAATTGAATTCAAATAAGATTTAATCTATGGGATTTGAATATGAAATTCAAATGGAATTTTAAAACTATGGAATTTTGAATATAGAATTTAAAAAGGAGTTTGAATATTTGAATCTCAATAGAATTCAAATATAGAAATTGGAATATAGAAGTTCAAATGGAATTTAAGTATAAAGTTTGAATAAGAGAATTCAAATGAATTCAAGTCTAGAATTTGAATATAGGGAATTCAAATATTGAATTTGAATATCAAATAGAAGAGGAATTGGGATTTGAAATATAAAATTCAAAAGTGAGATTGGAATTTGAATCAAGGAATTCAAATAAGGTTAAAACGAAGTTGAATTCATTTTTACGAAGTTTAAAAAGTTTATATATATATAAATATAATTAAAACGAACTCGCCGCAGCGCTGCAGTTCGTAAAATAGCGATTCGAACTTCAATTGAATATATAGAACTCGATTGAAGTCGGAATTCTTTGAAACAAGAAACGTCAGGACCGATTTGATAATAGTTTTCTAATGAAAGAGAAAAATCTGAATTTCGTCGTATAGATTTTGAGTTATGTCAAAATCAAATTTTCAGAAAAGCAGCGCCATAATCGTTTTAAAACCATAATGGTTTATTTAATATTATAAAAGGATTTTTAACAAATAAAAATCCGAAGTTTCTATTTAGAGAATTTCAGAGTTGAGTTGTAAAATATATGCGAATTCAAAGTTGTGTAAATGAATATGATTTTTGAAACAGAAATCAGATTTTTGATTTATTGAATAGAACTAACTAATTTGAAATAGAAATTAGTTAATGAGATTTCGAAGGGATATTGGGGTTTGAATAAGAAAATTCGATTTGAAATTTATATTCGAAATCAAAAGGGAAACTAGAATTGAAAATTTGGT
This sequence comes from Allium sativum, assembly GCA_030737875.1. Classification (NCBI taxonomy): domain Eukaryota; kingdom Viridiplantae; phylum Streptophyta; class Magnoliopsida; order Asparagales; family Amaryllidaceae; genus Allium; species Allium sativum. The sequence continues at coordinate 696,923,738 of CM060926.1, forward strand.
TATGAACGAGTTAAACATTTTATTTGAACGTGTTATGTTCAACAAAGAAGTGAAATAGGCAAAAAGAGCTAATTAAAGAATAATTGAGCGGAACTGAATTCAAACGATTCAAAATTGAATTCAAACGAATGAATTAAGTTGAATTGAATTGGAAAACAGGTGAACAGGTGTTAAACAGATATGGGATGGAGTATATGAAGATTTTAATTTATGTGCTCGACAATAAGGTACATGTTTAAATTCATATATGGGTTTTATGCGCCGTATCGGCAAGCCGCTTGGCTTTTCCTTTTTCTTTTCGATTGGAGAAGATACCGGGATGCTATTTGAAATTTCCCGATGCTCCCGATACAGGGGAGGTTATGGCGAAATTTTCCGGGAATTTAAGGAGTTAGAATATTTTTAAGAAATTTGACAATTAGAAATCTATATATCGATATATATAGAATTCGATAAGGCAACGAAATCAAAAATAGCGGAAAGGGCCAATATGGTTATTGAAATATTTGGTTAACAAATATTGATAAGAGAATATAGAAGAGATTTAATTAATGAAATATTAATTAAAGAGCCCAGTGGTTTGTTTGATATGTTGGATGAACACTTGTTTTTATTCGATAGTTAAATCACAGACTATCGAAGTTTTTGACCATCGTTGTCAATATGGAGAGACCGGTTGGATTATTATCCGAAGAACCACTCCGTATCGGCATTAGCGTTGCGAACCAAGTATGCTGAATATATTGAAGACGGAGTGAAGTGCAAGGGCTTTTCTAGTAATAGAAATAGTGCCTTCGGTTTCGTTCAATCCTAGAACGAACGTAAAATGGACGAATGTCTGACAGAGTATTTCCAATGATCAAATGGGTTGGTCTGTATGAATGTATATGGTTGCAACGGATTTATCCCTTAGCATAATATCCAGAATATTTGTGCAAACTCAACTAGTGATTAACGGATCTGACGATGTGGCATTCAAAGTGATTGTGTTATCGATGAATGGTAAGTATGCGTAGCCTCAGGCCTCAACAATCGGGAAAGGACAAAAATCGGGCAGGCAACATGGCTATGTGGGTCGCACCCATTAGGGTGTATAATCACCTATCTAGAGAAAATCCTTTTGTTCTAAATCTATCGATTCTGCCCATTCGGGAACGGTGGTTTGAGTCCAACCGTTGGTGATATACATTCGATACACTCAAGCGAAATGAGTGGTCGGTCATGTGTGGGCCGGGTTACAAGATGTTCTTGTTGAACCCAGGTGTATTTGCCTCTAGAGATACATCATCGGAAGGTGGTCCCATACCTTGTCATAGTTGGAATCCAATCTCCAATAAGCGCCATGCGGTTTTTGATTTTATACTATGTATGTGGAGCGTGAGATGCAAGCGTTCTGCTATTTGATTATTTACTTGATGTAGACATTATTATAATATCACTGGATTTTCGTATCAAAGTGTTTTGGGTTATAGTAAGGTAAAAACCGTCCGTGTTTATGTATGGGCTGGTCTTACTATTATCTTTTCTTCCGAAAAGGATTTTTAAAGTTAAGCAAGTGGTTGGAGTTTACTCACACCAGTCCCATGACTGACCCAGAGTTTATTTTGTTTTGTTTTCCCTAAACTCTTGGGTGCCCAAATTTGTACGGGCAGTCAAGTGTTTCAGGCTTTTACAGATACACTTGGAGGAGCTTGAAGCAGGAGGCTTCAACGTTAGTTATTAGAGTTACTTCCGCTGGATCAAATGTTATGTGTACTCTGATGATGGTATGTATATATGTACCAAACAGATTTGTATTTCAAAGCTTATGCTATATAATATATTTTATTCGTTCCGCTGTGAGTTGTGATCTTCGTTTTTCTTCTATTCTAATATTTCTTTCTTTCTATTTCTCATCCTCTAACTTCTTTCTAATAATGAGTCGTATTTCTGTGTTATTTGGGTTGGACGTGTGGTGTATTTAGTCAACTCAGGTAGCACGGATTTGCGGGCTATTACACCAATCCCTGTATTTTCCATCGCCTTCAGGCATCCATTTATTTATTTGTTACCTAGATTTAATCTAGGTTTTCTACCAAGTACCTTCTAGATTTAACTAGAGTTTACGTTATCTGCCGAACGCTTCGCGGATTTAGGATTTATGCCACCTAGTCCAACTAGTGCTACATGTCGAACGATGCCCCCAAGTCTAGGACACATTACCTAGAGTGGTATATGTTCCTATACTTCCCTACGCATGTATCGCGAATCGTTATCGCTTGTCTAGATGCACATGTTCCATAATGTGCGGTCCGAGTCCCGTGTCAGGGCAAATCAAGGAATACAGAACTCGGTCGGGAGCTTCCAGATATCTATCGATGCAGATGCTAAGGTATGTTTTTGTTCCAGTGGCTATGGTCCCACTTGACCCCTCCCTCAACTAATGAAAGGCACACCTTGTAAAATGAGAACTATACGCCGGCCCCCGGTGCCCTCCTATCCTATGGCCATCCTCACCCATAACTAGATAGCAAGTATATGGTCTTTTGGAGTTCTCCGCCTTTCCGCTTCACGTATCTCGATTGACTCAAGATGGATGGTGGACGACGAGTCGCTATCACAGGGCTACCGTTCGCTCACCGAATCACGCTGATCCATCCTAGTCTTTAGGTTGCCATGTATTGCAACCAAGGCATACCCCTGGTTCTTCTTCGCAGACCTTAACCTCTGTGGGCCCAGGCGGATCATCTGCAGCCTCACAGAGGGATACCAAGAGTACCCTCATGTCCCCTCGAAGCCTCGGGCTTCGTAACCCAATTCGTTGGAGCCTTCTTTCTACTCAGACGGACATTCGCTCCTTCCCGTGTTATACTAAGAATTACTACTTAGTTGTACTAACTAAGATTTACCACTTAGTTTCCAGAATCGTTGTTTTCTTAACTAAGGTTTACTACTTAGTTCCCTTTCCCGTCAATTTGGATTGGTTAAGTGTCATTAGTCAATTCAAGTCAACTTAACCCTCTTCATTCATCCTGTTATACTGGTTAAGTGTTATCAGTAATTCATGTTGACTTAACCCCACCACAAACCAAGTTATATTGGTTAAGTATTTCTTATTACTTAACCCTACCCATTCACCCTGTATTGGTTAAGTGTTCCTTTTTAACTTAACATTGCCCGTTTGTCTTAACTAACACGTTATTAATGGTTAAGTATTATCCCTTCATGTTTTAGACTTAACCTCATTCCTTTATCACAAACTGATGGTTAAGTGTTCAGGTTTACTTAACCCTACAGTCTAGCCCAACTAACATATCAAAATTGGCTAAGTGTATTAGATTTTACTTAACCCCAACCTCTAGTCTAGTTAACATATTAATTTGGCTAAGTGTATTAACTTTACTTAACCCCTACAAGTCTCGTTTTGCTACCTTGAGTTTGGTTAAGTGTCTCTATGGACTTAGCCCTCCCATTCTAGCTTAACTTTGTTAAGTGTCAGTCTGAACCTATCCCCACCCATCAGTCTAGTTATCATGTTGAACTAGTTAAGTGTATTAGTTAACTTAACCCTACCATTCTTGTTCTAGCTTTAACTAAATAAATTAAAGCCGCTACCACTCACATTAGACAGATATTGTTGCGAATACTGGATGTGCCGGTTGGTTCCGGGCAGGTTTACATCGCAACTCAGTCTAACCTCGAGTTAGGGATATTCGTGTTTTTTTAAGTCCAAAGGGGTTTTGATTAGTTTTCAAATCAGGTTTTGAAAGTAACCATCCCGTCCGTCGGATCATTTAGGGATAGCCAGGGAGAGCAGGAAACTTGTATTTTCCAAACTCAAGCCTAGACACTATCGTCTCTGCCACCCTAGAACTTTCTGACTTATTATTAAAAGAGATGTCGTTAATAAACCATTAATTTGTCTAAATTCACATTTCCTCATTTAGGCCAGATTCTATAGGTAAATTATTCCTAATTTACTTATTTCCCAATTACTCTTTTAATGTAAATTGTCTACAATTATTTCTATGGCCCATTTCCCTTCCTAAATCATATTTATGCTTTTTGGTATGTAAACTATACCAAATTATGTGTCACTAATCATGATTTTTCTAAACCTGCCAATTACTCCCAATTATGGCCAATTTCACATTTATGCCAATATACTTACCGTGCCAAATTAGCTAATCCAATTCCGATTCAACATTCTAATTCTAGACTTATTAATCTAGTTCACTATTCGTGTAAATGCTAGATTTACACGTCAATACTAGATTCAAATTACACATCTTATAATTCATGTCAAATTTATCCAAGTTGCATTTCTACGAACATGCCATAATACATGTTCCCAATTTATGCCAATTTCCAAGTTAAACTACGTTTTTAGTAAATTTCATATTTTGCCCAAACCGCATTCCCACTGTTTGTATAATCGTGTTTCATTCTAGATTATAAATAAAGCTAGGTTCGTAGAAAATAGGGAACGAACCAAAGATGCTATGCAAAAGATAGACATACTAACTGGCATAAAAAGGGTTGAATAACGACGTCAGTTCAAGAACATGGGTAGACCTAACTTAATAGGTAAATTCCCAAGGTCTAAAACCAAGAATAGACAGAATAGAGATGTAGATTCAAGAACATGGGTAGACCTAACTTAATAGGTAAATTCCCAAGGTCTAAAACCAAAGATAACCAAGAATAGACAGAATAGATGATCGGGTTTAGACCCAATTTCATAGTCACAAAACTTAAGCAACACTTTCCTAGTCATGAATCACAGGTGTTTAATCACAGATGTCCTTGTTATGTCATAGGCAATAGCTTAAATTTCCTAATCAAAGGCATAGGCTTAGTCAAGGAAATAATCCTTATAGTCACAGTCACAGTAATAGGCAATGTTCTTAGTCATAGGAAATGTCCATAGTCATAGGAAATGTCCATAGTCATAGGCAATGTTCATAGGCATAGTCATAGGCCATGTTCATAGGCATAGTCATGGGCAATGTTCATAGGCATAGTCAACGTTCATATTCATAGGCAAGGCCTAATTGGTCATCGAATCATAACAGTTCTTAATTAGGTCCAAAGAAATAGGCACGGATTTAAATAGAAAGAATTGGCATGCTCTTTTATTCATTTAATTTCATGTCGCAAACAAAGAAAATGTTCATATCTAGAAATAACTGACTTACAGAGATTTAGATTGTAAAAGAAAGATGGCGCTGCTATGATTCGTAGATTATAAGTTGTTGATGTCGTTTGAACCTCCTCTTGAATCCTAGCTTGAATCTCTTCTTCTTGAAAGTCTTTGAGCAGCATCTCCTCGTCTTGATTTGTTTTATATATATTATTCTATTTATTATTTATTTTAATTAAGAGGAGGAGAAGAAGCCATGTTCACTAAGAATCTTTGCAGCATAAGGGTAGAAAAGAATTGTGAATAGAGAAGAAGGCTAGGGCTGTTTATATAGTGTTAGGTGGACAAACCTGGTCAGAAAACACGACCAAATACATCAGAATGAACAAGGTGCAGAAAGCTGGAAAAACAGGGGGGTCGACCCCCCGGTCGACTATGTAGTCGACCTGGGTGCCCCAGGTCGACTACCCAGTCGACCTGGGTGTCTTGGGCGGGAAAATTCCCGCCCTGGCCAATCCGGTCCGATTTTTTAAATTTGAATTTGTTTTCTGTCTGTTCGAATTTTAAACTGAAATCTGAAACTTCCGGAGGCCATATCTCCCTCATACGGACTCCGATTTATGCAAACTCGGACCTTTTCATGCAGAATTCCGAGACGAACACAATGGCGCAGCCCGTTTCCCTTGATTTTGATTTTAACTTTTAATTCTACCTTGATTTATGAATCTTAGATTTACAGAATTACGGGGTGTTACAATGTGCGTGCATGGGTCCACCTGCTTGGGAAGATAAGACGATATAGCATCAGTAGATATGGTTGTGCACATCCTGAAAACGAAGGGTTTCCACTTTAGGAAGTGATACTTCCTACTGTGGGGACAGCACAGGGTATCTACGGAGTTAGGGAACCCATTGATATGGGTAGTAATTAAAGTACATCTAGTCTCGCTTGTTTAGGAGCCCGTTATTATCCTTAGGGGTAACACAGGTAAGTTCAGTTGGGCTACATATTGTTGTATGTGGGTAAAATCTCTCACTAGAAGTACGCCTAAGTCTACCATCTTGTACTTGTTGGGGATCATCTTGTTCATATGATGCTAGTATTGGTGCAGAGAGAAAAGTATTAGAGGAGCGCAATGCATGTTTTGTTCAGTTTACCATGTTTACCTTGTTATACCTGCCATATGACACTGTTATCTCTCTCCGACTTATATGCCTATCATGATGCTTCTACTTATTTATATGCTAAAAGTAACTGGACTCTCCGGACTTTATGTCTGATTGTTTCCTCTTCTTTCTCTTCCGTTTCCCCTCCCCCTCTTCATGTTCTCAGGGTGGGAATACTCAAGGTTGATCAGGATTCTTTTTCCTTCTTCTTGGAGCTGCTTAGATGTACAGCTTGATTTCATATCTTCTCTACTATGGCGATATTTTGGGGATTATGATTCTTTATTTATTGTACTCTGATGATTTTACTAGAGGACAGAAGTTTTAAGTTAATGTACTAGGTTTTATGTATTTCAGACTCATGATGTAACTATTTTTTGAACCACGATGTTTTCTTCTCAATAAAGTTTTGAATTTCGCTATTATTTTATATCTATCTTGTAATATTTCTGTTTCTGTTTATCTATAACGCTTCACAAAACTTAATGCATTCCCTTAAAGAGTGACATTAACAGACGTCGGGTGTCACACTTGGTACCAGAGCTAAAGGTTACCAGAACAAATAAAAGATTTTGAAATTTGTTCTCAAAAAGGTTTTAAAAGAAAGCATTCTCAAAAGAAATGTCTGTTTTGAAAAACATATTCCCTAAATCCATATGTAATATCTTTCGATTCTCTGTTTGAATCCCTTTTTTCCTTTTCTTTTTAGCATGTCTGGGGAACTAAATATTCCTAATGGCATTACAATACTGGGATAGGTACCTTGAGGCCACAACGCCTGTCGTGGTCAAGAATACGTTCCTTCTCCAACTGCACCCACTGTTCCTCCTCCTCCTCCACGTGTTGATAATTTCTCTAACATGTGCACAGATTTCTGTGCTATGGCGGAAAGCCATTCCGAGGAACTGAGACTTTTATAGAAGCAAGGAATTGCCTTAAAGAGACGGAGGATTTGTTTAAAATTTTTGAATTTGACAATCGTAGGAAGACTCAGTTGGCCGTTTGGTAGCTGATAGATAAGGCTTCATCCTGGTGGGAAGTGATGGAAGCAGGGAGTCCAATGGAAACTTGGGATGATTTTTAACAGAGATTCGAAATGAAGTTTCTTTCACAAGCCGAGAAAAGCATGCAAATGGAAAGGGTTTTGGCGCTTATGAAAGGAAGCATGCCTGTGAAAGAATATGTTAATAAATTCAATCAATTGGCGAGGTTTGGAGCTAGTGAATACCCCACACAAGAAGGCTTTGAGGTTTGCTAGAGGATCGAATGAACCACTCCATAGGTTGGCTATGCATCATATTTCGATGGGAGAAACTTTAAAGAAACTCGTTGATATGGCATTGATGCATGAAGAAGATAAAGGTGAAACGAAAGGAGCTAAGGCTGAGGAAACACAAAATAAGAAAGTGTGTCCTAAGAAAGGACAACAACAACAAAAGAAGGGTGGAATGGATCGCAAGGTTAAAGAAAATAGGTAGTGCCATAATTACGGACGTGAGGGTCACTTGATCAAGGAATGCAAAAGAAAGAAGAATGCTTGTTTCAATTGTGGAAAGGTCGGACACTATTCTAAGGAGTGTCTGAAGAAGCAAGGATAAGGCCAAACGGCAGGATCTTTGAGAGGGCAGGTGCATGCTCACATGGCTAGTTGCCATAAAGAGGTGGAAAGTTTCCGTTGAAGGTTTGATTTCTCTTTCCAATCATCATATTAGAACTCTTTTTGACTCGAGCGCTTCACACTCATTTATATTTGATTATGTGGTTGAGTCTTTGCACCTTAATACTATTATGGTTTTGGATCCCATTGTTGCCTCAAACCCCATTGGGGGTACGGCTCATGTGTCTATGATTTGTCGGGGTTTGTGAATATCTGTATTAGGCACCGAATTTGAATGCGACGCATATGTGCTTGGTTTCATGGGCTATGGTTTGACTCTAGGGGTGGATTGGCTAGCCATGTATGGTGCCATTCTAGATTGTGAGAGGAGGGTCGTTAGACTTTTGACTTGCCATGGGAGGACCCTCGAAATTTCTTGTTGCCCTAAAGGGTCTGTCATGCTTAGTTTCCTAGAGTCACTTGATGCATCTATCGATGATCTGCGATCTATACCAGTTGTCTATGAGTATCCTGATGTTTTTGAGGAGGTTTGGGGCTTACCTCCGAGGTGTGACATTGATTTCCGTATATACTTGGTGGACAATGCAAAGCGAGTTGCATTGCTTGTGCGCCATATGGCCCCAAGAGAAAGGAGGTAGCTCAGCAAGCAAGTAGGAAAGCTACTTGAGAAAGGGTTTATTAGGAAAAGCATATCTGAATGGGGTTCTCTAGTAGTATTCACAACTAAGGCAGATGGTTCGCTTCGCTTATGTATGGACTACAGAGAGTTGAATAAACTCACCTAGAAGAATAGGCACCCACTACCGAGGATAGATGATATGTTTGACCAATTTGTTGATGCATCTCTTTTTCTCTATTAGACTTGGCCACGGGATTTCATAAGTTGAGGGTGGTCGAGGACAGTATAGACAAGACCGCTTTTAGAACTCCAGATGGTTTCTTCGAGTGGCTCGTTATGCCTTTTGGGTTGACAAATGCACCCTCCTATTTTGTTGATCTGATGAGTAGGGTGTTTCTAAATAAGTTTGTTGTGGTCTTTGTTGATGACATCTTGATTTTCTCGAAGAACGAGGAAGAGCATGCCCAACATTTAAGGGAGGTTTTGAAAACTCTCTGTGCGCACCAGCTTAAGGAGAAGTTCTCCAAATGTCATTTTTGGAGAAAAGAAGTGAGATTTCTAGGGCATGTGGTCTCTAAAGATGGGATAGCAGTGGATCTTGCGAAGGTGGTTGCAGTTCAAGATTGGTAGATACCAAATAATGCAACGGAGTTAAGAAGTTTTGTTGGATTAGCGGGCAATTATAGGAAGTTCATTACGGACTTTGCAAAGATATCAGCCCCTCTCACCAGACTGACGAAGAAGAATCTGACATTTTCATGGGTTATAGATTGTGATGATGCTTTCCAGAGATTGAAGAGGGCTTTTATAATTTCCCCAGTCTTGACCTTGACTGACGGGAACAAGGTGTTCACAGTATACACCGATGCATGCGGTATAGGGATTGGTGCGGTTCTGATGCAGGAAGGAAGGGTAGTATGTTATGGAGGTAGATAGCTGAGAATTCATGAGAAGAACTACACTACTCGTGATTTAGATTTAGCTACCATAGTATTCGCGCTTAAGATTTGGCTTCATTATCTACTTGGAGAGAAGTTCGATTTGTACACCAATCATAAATCTCTCAAGTACTTGTTCTTGCAGAAGGATCTGAATTTAAGGCAACAATGGTGGATGGAGTTCCTAGCTCCTACGAATTTGAGATTGTGTATACCCTTGGCAAGGGTAACGTGGTGGTAGACGCATTGAGTAGGCAGAGGATGACTTTAAGTCCTCTGTTTATGGAGAGAAAAAGCTTGGTGTTTATATCAACTTTTGATTTTAGACCCTCCACCGAGTTTATACCTGGTTTGTTGGCATCATTAGAGGTGTGACCTACTCTGTTGGATCATGTAGGAACTTCACATCGAGAGGATCCACAACTAGCAGATATCATGGATAGGCTTAGTAGAGTGGAGACTTGTAGTCACCTCAGTAGATATTCCAAGGATGTTAGAGGGTGGTTGCGATGAGATGGAAGGCTTTGTGTTCCACGAGTTGGGAGTCTATTGAAGACAGTCCTTGAGGAAGCCTACCATTCAAAGATGACTATACATCCAGGCGGTGATAAGATGTATAGAGATATGAAGAGGATTTTGTTTTAGGTTGGGATGAAGAAAGATGTAGCAGAGTTTGTTTCTCGATGTTTGATTTGCCAGGAAGTAAAAGCTGAGCAAAATAAGCCTGATGGTTTACTTCATCCTCTAGAAGCCCCATAGTGGAAGTGGGAGAGCGTCTCAATGGATTTCATTGACGGATTACCTAGATCGAGAAAGGGAAAAACCAATATTTGGGTTATAGTGGATAGACTTGCTAAGAGCACTCATTTTATTCCTGTAAAGAGCAAGAAAACGACAGCATGGTTGGCAACGGTTTATCTTCATGAGGTAGTTCGTCTACATGGAGTACCTTCCAGCATAGTGAGTGATCGAGATCCTATATTTACCAGTGAGTTCTGGAGGAGTCTGCAAGAGGCACGTGGTACACAGTTGTGTTTGAGCCCCGCATATCATCCTCAGACCGATGGACAGACGGAGAGTGTGAACAAAATTCTAGAAGATCTTCTGAGGTTATGTATCCTAGACTTCAGAGAGACTTGGGGAAGAGCCTCTTCCTTTAGTAGAGTTTGCCTACAACAATAGTTATCAAGCTAGTATTGGCACGACACCCTTCAAAGCATTGTACGGACGACCCTATAGATCACCGACTTATTGGTGGGAATCTACAGAAAGACTTCTACTTGGATCAGATATAGCTATAAAAACTTCATAAAAGATTGATCTTATTCGCAGGCGCATAAAGACAGCTCAGGACAGGAAGAAATCCTACGCAACTAAGAGAAGGACTAACATTGAGTTTGAGGTAGGAGACATGGTTTACATCAAGGTATCACCTTTGAGGAATGTGGTTCCACTACAAGAAAAGGAGTTATCTACAATTGCAACCCACAGCGTTTTGGTCTCCATGCTGTAGAAATCAAGCAGGAGTACATTGGTTTTATCTTAAAACGTGGATATAAATTTAAGCGGGAATGAATTTTCACTTCCCTCTACTATTACCAAAATCGGCCGTGAATCCTTAATATTTCCCCAAAATTTTAAATTCTCAATTACAAATTTTCCATCCAATTTTCATCGCCGCCTGGTCTCGTCTCACTGTCGAATCTCTGGTCTTTCGCACTGTTGCTCTTGGTCTCTTGGTTGTCATAACAGAAGGCGATCGGTTCCAGTGGAGGAATTTCCATTCTAGTGGAGGTCGGACCCGTAGATCCCGTTCAGTCTTCATCGTCCTTAAGTCGCTGTAAGCATTGCCTTGATAATTTAGCATTTTTCATTGATTAGCTGATGTTCAGTTTTTTTAACATGTGGTAGGCCTGCTGAAAATGTTGACTATGTTATTAGCAGTTTATAAGTTGATGTGTCTCATTTAGTATCACTGTTTTATTTTAGTAGTTTTGTTAATTTGATTGTACTCAACAATAAACTATTACTTCAAATTTTGGAAATTTGCTTGCTTATGTAGTAGACGATGATGGATAAAAATTGGGTGAATCTACATAGGTAACTACATAATTCTCAACATAAATGTAGTTTTAAAATCATATCCAATTTTTTGACAAAAGCTAAAAGATAATTTTTTTTCAAAGAACTAGTAGTGAGTATCAGCAAGGAGCTCGGAAGTTTGTGGATACCGCTGTGAAAAATTCTGGAAATGCAGAAAAAAATTCTATGTCCTTGCATAGATTGTCGAAGTCCTAGTCATCAATATGAGAAGATTGTAGTTGACCATCTGATTATAAGAGGAATGGATCGTGTATATAAGACAAGTAGATGGTGTTGTCACGGTGAGCACATAAATATAAGCACAGATGTTAAGTTCGATGACATATATGATTTATTTGAAGCTATCGATTATGAAAATGAAGATTTCATCAATTATACTTTTTTCGATGATGATAAAGATGAAGATAGCACACTAAAACGAGAGGATGATTTGTTAAGGAACTTCGACGAAGTAAAAGCCCCGTTGTATCCTTATTGTATCGATCAAACAAAATTATCTACCATCCTCACCTTATATAATCTTAAATATGGGACTGATTTGTCTGATACTGGCTTCAATAAACTTCTAAATGTGAAACAATTATTCTTGCTAAAATATAATGTACTTCCGAAAACATTATATGAGGTAAAAAAAGTTTCTCAAAATATTCGATATGGGTTTTGAAAAAAATTCATGTTTGTCAAAACGATTGTTGTCTTTTTAGAAGAGAGTACAAAGATTTGTATAGTTGTCTTAAATATGTCAAGATGGAAGAAGAATGAACATACCAATGAAATTATGCATGCCATTTTGAGATATTTTCCAATCATTCCTAGATTTAGAAGAATGTTTAGATCTCAAAATACAGTAGAAGATTTAAGATGGCTTTTTAGTAATAAAAGCAATGATGGAAAAATGCGCCATCATGTGGATTCAATAACATGGAATGTAGTAGATGAGAAATGGGAATCATTTGCAGCTGATCCATGCAATATAAGACTTAGTCTTGCTACCGACGTTGTTAATCCTTTTATGACAATGAGTTCCAAATATAGTTGTTGGCCGGTGATGCTTGTGACATACAACCTCTCGTCAATGTTATGCATGAAAAAAGAAAATATCATCTTAACATCGTCGATTCCTGGCCCAAAGAAACCAGGAAATGATATTGACGTATATTTGGAGCCATTAGTTGAAGACTTGCAACATTTATGGAGTAATGGAATTCAAACTTATGATGCCTTTAGTAAATCGCTTTTTAACATGAGAGCAATTTTACTATGGACGATAAATGACTTTCCAGCATATGAAAATCTTGTTGGATGTTGTGTGAAAGGTAAAAATGGTTGTCCATTACGCGGTATCAATACTCGCCATTGATGGTTGAAACATAGTCGGAAGAGCATTTATATGGGTCATAGGAGATTTTTACCCCCTTAAGATTCATTGAGAAATAAACAAACCTGGTTTGATAATACTGTAGAAAATGGTCATAGACCTAGAGTTTTGACTGGAAGAAACATCTCTGCTATTTTGAAAAACTTTCTAGATAATTTTAGGAAAGAAATAAAAAATGTAAATAATAATAGCAAGAATGGGAAGGGTAAGAAGAAAAAATTAAGCAGGAGGGCAGGAAGAGAAAGAATACTAATAAAAAAATAATTAGAGTTGAAGATGGCGATCTTGTGAATATAGAGCTATCAAGGTGGAAAAAACGATCAATCTTCTTTGATTTACCATATTGGGAGGTTAGTTTTTTATTTTTCATTGGTCAATAATACAATTTTTTAGTAATGAAATTTAACATTGTTGATTTTTGTAGGAACTGCCAATGCGTCATAATTTAGACGTAATGCATTTAGAAAAAATGTTGGTGAAAGTGTAATAAGCACGATGTTGCATGATAACAAATCGAAAGATGGAATTAATTGTAGAAAAGATTTAAAAGAGTGGGGAATTCGACATGGCCTTTATGCATAATCTCGTGGAACAAAATCATATCTTCCACCTACTCCATATACATTGTCCAAATCTGAAGGAAAAAAATATTTTGTAAAAGACTGTCTGATTTTAAGAGACCCGATGGGTATTGCTCGAATTTCAAGAGCTCTATATCGTTGGAGGATAGTAAAATTAGTGGTTTGAAGTCACACGACTATCATGTCCTAATGCAACAGTTGTTGATAGTTGCAATAAGAGGATAGTTACCGAAGAAGCCAAGGAAAGCGATAATTTGTTTATGTTTGTTCTTCCATAAATTATGCCAACGTGTTCTTAATAGAGAAAAACAACAACATCTTGATGATGAGATTATTCTAATTTTATGTGAACTTGAAAGATATTTTCGACTTTCTTTCTTTGATATAATGATACACTCAACAATTCATCTTGGAAAAGAAGCCAGATTATGTGGATCGGTCCATTTTCGTTGGATGTACCCATTTGAAAGATACATGAAGACACTATAACATTATCTAAGAAACACTGCACGACATGAGGGGTGTATTGCAGAATCCTATCTTGCAGAGGAGTGCATAAAATATTTAGTGAATTATTAAAGAAATCAGGAAAAATAGAAGAGTAGGAAGTCCGAAATGAAGATTATGAAAATGATGTCATACTTGAAGGACAACCAACTTCAGCTTGCAAAATAATTACACTGTCCGAGAATGAGAAACAAGCTGCTCATTTGGCTGTGCTAATGAATATGGCTATAGTGGAACCATTTGTAGAGTAAGTGACTAATGCATTTTGTTCTATTGTTCAATTATTTTTATAGTGCAACTTATCTGTTTTTTTCCTTTTACAATAGTTTGCATCTTCAGGAGTTGCAACACTCAAACAAGCACATAGAAAAAAATGCGACCTTACTTTGGAAAACCCACACAAATAACTTTTCCGATTGTATTAAGAAGAAGGTGAGTTGAATTTTGAAATATATTTTCATTAATTTTGAATATATTATTATCGAGATCTAACATAAATAATAATTTCATTTACAGATACCTTATGATGCGAACGATCATGACACAATGTTAAAATGGATGGCCTATGGTCCAAGGAGTAGTGCATTGTCTTGTACATTTTATATCATCAATGGAGAACGTTTCACACAAAAGATATCGAGATAAAAACTCAAAATAGTGGAGTCACTTATGATGCAACCACCATTTGTAGGGCTAGCGCAAAAGATATTTCACAAGTGGTTGACATGATTACTTATTATGGGATGTTGACCGATATAATTTTGTTAGACTATCATGCCTTTTATGTTCCCGTCATTAAGTGTCATTGGACAAATTTAGGAAATGGTGCGAAGGCAGAAGATGGATTTACCCTTTTCAATTTACAACAAAATCAAGCTTCATTTTCAAAAGATCCATATATCGTTGCATCTCAAGCAAAACAAATTTTCTATTCAAGGGAAGATGACGATTCCAATTGGTATGTTGTGATGAGGGCACCTTCAAGAACTTTTCATGAAATAGATATAGATGACTTGTTTGAGGAATTTAGCATGGATATCGGAAATTTTGAAGAAACCGATATGGAGATTGATGATGCTGCCGAGGATCTTGGCTATGTTAGGGAAGATTGCGAAGGAATACTTGAGTAAATATATCAATAGCTATGTCCGGATACCTATTTAGGTATAATATTATAGTACCCAGACGCCTGAGTACTTCTTCAGGATTAATATTTTAGGCTCACAAAAAAATCCGGAGGTCTGGTTAAAATATCAGACATCTGTATTCTTCTGCAGATATAATTCTCTAGCCCGAGAAATCTATCAGACGTCTGGCTAAACTAACCAGAAGGCTGAATATTTATTCAGGAAAATTACTTCAAACCTAAAAAATCCAGATGTCTGGATAAAATATCAGACGTCTGAATTCTTCTGCAGATAGTTTTTTTTAGACAGAGAACACTTTCAGACGTCTGGATAAAATATCCAAATGTCTAAAATCATCTTTAGGCATTTTACTTTTGGTCGTAGATAAGTCCAGACGTCTGGTTAAAATTTCAGATGTCTGATTGATATTCAGATTGCTTTCTTTTTCTGCTCTCAGACGTCTGTAAAAATAGCCAGACGTCTGACACACCTGTTTCAACTGTGCATGTTTTCTTTGTTGTAGAGCTATAGCCATATATAATTAAAGTTCCGTATCCACAATATTTTCCATCCACAATAACATATCTGAATTACATAACAATAGCATATCCGAATTACATAAAAATAACATACCCAAATAGTAATGAACATAGCAACAACGTGTCCGAATTGCATATGAACATAACATATCCAAGTTGAAGGTTTTTACTTAATTTCTGGTTAAGAATTTACTTGGTGATCCACTAGGTGGATGCATTTTAGCTCACGGACCTATTCGGGATTTCATGCTTATTAACTTTATTCAAGTGACAAATGCTGCTTCAGTTAACTTAATGAAAATTGCAACTCCTTGCAATTCAGCAATTTATTTTGAAGCAATCTTTACTACATTTGAAGCAAACTATGTAGTGCAAGTAATATATATTTGTGTTGCTGTACATGGGAAATGTTTTCATGGGGTTATCTATTTTTCCATTGCAGCAAACGAAAAAGAGATAACCTCAGGAAAACACTTCCCTACAACAGCACAAATGTATATTACCTACACTACACATTTTGCTTCAAAGATAGTAAAAGTTGCTTCAAAATAAATTGCTGAACTGCAAGTAGTTGCAAATTCAGTTACATTAAGTGAAGCAACATTTGTGTCTTGAATAAAGCTATTAAAGCATGAAAGCCCTAATAGGTCCATGAGCTAAAATGCACCGCCTAGTGGATCATCGAGTAAATTCTTCAACTTGGTCACACTTCGTTTGCTTCATAGTCTGTTAACAGTTAAGATACACAACTAAATATGGATAACTTGAACTTTAATCACAAGTTTAATTTTAAACATACACATACAAACTTTATACAACAGAGTTAGGCAAATCTACTAGTACGAGGCGGTTGATAGTAAGAGGACGCCATTGAAGTTAATTTCAGAGGAAAATTTTGATTTTTGGCCATTGAAGTTAATTTTAGGAGGCAAATGAAGTTTATATCCATACAATGCCAAAACCAACAATTTATATCCGTTATAAGTTCTCAAAAGATGAATCCACAGATAGAATAAATTAAAGCTGGACACTGCTGCATGTATAGGCTTGACACATGGTTTCTAAGTTGTGGTATGCTCAAAAGGTGAATCAATGAACCATGGCTATATGCGAAAACATAAAAAGTCAGACCCTGTTCATAAAAGATGACTCAATATGTGTATATACACGTATCTCCTCATCTAGAACTTATCAAAATGAGTTGTTCATAATAGGTGAATCAATGAATAAATATCCAAATGTCTGAATGATTCTTTATTTACAGACGTTTGAAAAACAGACGTTTGATTTATGGTTTTTTTCAAATCGAGGAAGTTTTCAGTTGTCTGGTAATAGTTTCAGACGTCTGTGTTGAATGATATTTAAACCAGTGTGTATTTTCAGACGTCTGATTTTAGTTTTCTCGTTTTTTATTTTAACCTTGTCAATTTGCATAATTGTGTACATAATTGCATCACGATCACCACTAATTAATAATTACTTGCATAATTGTATACTTAATTCTTTATGCACTCATTAGCTCTATGATTTAATTTATAAAAACATGCATATACCTTGATACTGTTTTATTACTATAATCACTTATGTTTTGCAAAAAACATATTTAAACTATTTCAAATATTGCATGACAGACCACTAGTTTCAAGTCAAACATTAAATGCAAGTTGATTAGTGTTCATGGAGAGAAAGAAGTTGTTGCTGAAGGACGTGTGTCTTCGACTGACCCAAATGCGATGGTCCATTTTGTTCGATTGGGAGAAGGTGCCGTTAAAGTTTGGGTCGATATTGTTAAAGTTCCAAATGCACCTTTATGGAGACCTACATTTGAGTTTGAGTTTATTGAAGATGCAATTGGTTCTACTATAGCTTGGCCTTCTGCAAATGTCGCCTCAGAATCATTTTCAAGTAAGAATGACTTATACTTCTCTTTACTTATCGTTAGTATGAATGATGGAAATACTCCTTATTATGATTGTTTTGGTAGAATTTTACTTCAAGCACGATTTCCCTTTTCACCTCTTAAAACTGAATTAATATTTAAATTTTGTTTAGGTAGATAAAACCGGAAAAAAATAGAAGATACAGTGACCTAGATGTGCTCAAACATTTTAATCTTATACAAATTTTTTTTGCAATCAGATGTTGATGTTTGATACATGACGAAAATTCAACTTTGGAGCACACAAGCTTGGATTTTGAACGGTTTATATTTTTCTTTTTTGTCAATAAGCACCTTGTGTAAAAACAAGTTAGATGGGAACATCGATTACAAAATGTTATGTCCAATAATTGTATATTTGGCATATGGAATTATTATAACTTATGCGATATAGTTTTATAATTCTAATTCTTATGTGTTGTTTGAATTTCGTGATGATTTTGAACTGCATTGTGTAAAAATGATAAAGTTGATAGATGCAGCTCAACAACTCTACAGAAACGCTGTGATATATTTTGAAAACGCTGTGATATGTAGAGAGTAACAACATTTCTACCCAGAAATAAACGCTGTAATATATAATGGGAAACGCTGTGCTATATGAACGGTCATAATATTTCTTAACGTTATAAAACACTGTTATATATTTTGAAAACGCTGCGGTATGTAGAGAGTAACAATTTTCCTAATTAGAAATGAACGCTGTAATATATGATGGAAAATGTCGTGCTATATTGATGGTCATAACATTTTTTGACGTTATAAAACGCTGTATAAACATAATGACAATGCCAATTAAAATGCTGTACAAGATATAACAACAACACCAACTAAAACATTATAGTATCTCCTTTTTATACAACGTTTTCAAAGTATTGTGGTAGCCCCCATGACCTATAACAACGTGTTGTTAGACAACGTTCTTCAAAATGCTGTAAAATTATATAACAACA
This sequence comes from Allium sativum, assembly GCA_030737875.1. Lineage (NCBI taxonomy): Eukaryota > Viridiplantae > Streptophyta > Magnoliopsida > Asparagales > Amaryllidaceae > Allium > Allium sativum. The sequence continues at coordinate 696,942,329 of CM060926.1, forward strand.
TTTTTTCAACGCTGTCAATGAACATATTTCTCGTAGTGTTCGTTTTGGATTTGTACGGAAATTGGCACTAATATTCGTAGGACCATTTCCCATAACGGAAAGGATTGGCCAAGTAGCCTATAGAGTAAAGCTACTAGAGAGACTGTCCAGCGTTCATGGTGTTTTCCACGTTTCTCATTTACGGAAGTTCTTGTATAATACTGCAAAAGTAGTTGAGCCGAGTATGCTTGAGGAAGTAGAGGTGGAATGGGAGGCGACAGTTAGACGAGTTCCTACCCGTATTCTTGGATTAGAAGTTAAGAAGCTATGCAACCAGGAAGTCAGGTTAATGAAAGTACAGTGGAGAGATAACTAAGAGGATGCAACTTGGGAGACCAGAGACAAGATTCACGCTTCGTACCCTTTTATTTTCAATGATATGTTCTTAACTTCTTTTACAAAGCTTTTATTCATGCTTGTATATATCATTTAAACTATATCATATCGATCGAATCTTCGACCTTTAGGTAGAAATCCCATGGATGAAAACATGTGCTTGAGACATGTTATGTTTGATGGATGCAAGTGGTTGCTAATGGCTTCCTATGGATGCATATACACACACATTAGGAACTAGATTGGCTCAATCAAGATCGTACTACATATGGATGTGTGTGCATTTTTCTTCTTTTAATGGACGAAAGTGGGTGTACCATCAAATGGACGTTGCATTTGGATGAATGACTGCGCACGCATATAAAACATACATGTTATAATAGGATTATTGAAATACATGTTGGATGCATGTCACTAACATACATTGCATTAAGGAGGTTGACTGAATCAGTAGACCGCCTGATGTTTCGCATTAGTATAGGGATGTATACACACACCTTCGCATACGTTCATATAAGCATTAGAAGTTTTTAAGGACAATGGATGCCTGCGATTGGTGGATAAGTAGATAGATGATGGATGTTAGGATATACATTCTTCTTAACTTGGAGAATTCGGGGACGAAATCCTTTAAGTAGAGGAGAATGTAACACCCCGTAATTTTATAAAACATTAAAATGGTAAACTAAAGAATACTTAGTTAAACATTGGGAATTATGTAAAACGGACTGTGTCGTTGCGTTCGTATTAGAATTCTTCTTAAGATGGACTCCGAGTTTGCGTAAAATAGACACCTTATGAAGAAGATATTAAGGTTTGAAGTTTACACATATATATAAGATGATTATATATAAATAAACATTCCAAAAAATTAGAAATTGAAGGCGGGACAACACGGGAATCAGACATGTTGGGGGTTGACCCCAGCCCCAGGGGTGTCGACCCATGGGTTGACACCATAAGGGGGGTGTCAACACCCATGCCGACCCCCCCAGATCTGATGCAGATTCATTTTTGCATATGTGGACTTGTATTGTAGCGACCTGTGCTTCCCGGCCGGCCTGGACCGAACAAGAAGGAGGACTGCTTCGAGAATAAGACAAATCGGAACACAAACAGAAGAACATTTCAATGCTATTTACAACAATTTACATCTGAGTACAAGAATATTCAGAGTATGAATGAGTATTACGCATAAAAATATCAGAGATTAAAATACATAGCAGCGGAAATAAAATGTAAAAATACAATGCGTAGCGGAAATACGTTAACAAATAAAACCGAATGAAATACATGGATACAGAGCGTTCCTAATATAGCTCCAACCGTAAATCCAGGATCCTATATATCTAAATCTGCAAAACCAAAACTACCAGCTGCCCGTGTGGAAAATAGGGGCACCCAGAGTTTAGTTTAAAACAATAAACTCTAGGTCAGTCATGGGACTAGTGTGAGAACCAAAACAGTTATTAAAACTTTACTTTAAAATAAGGTAAATCAAGGGAACACGCCGTATAACACGGAACGGGTTTACCCCCAAGAATACTAGTGCCTAAAACAAAAAACGCAATGCTAAATAAAGAAAAATGAAGCAATTATAAGGCTCAGGTCCCATCACGCAATGAACACAGTCGAGGATAGAGTTTTACCTTATAATAGCCCAATATGTTTGGTACGTTTTAAACCAGTTCTTTTATTATTACTATAAGTGAAGAAATCAACTTCAAATATAAATGTATCAATCATAGACGGCATGAGAGCCGCATCCCACTATGTCGCCATATATAGTATACAATAAAAACCGCAAAATGTCGTATTGGAAGTTTGGATTTCCATACTGGTGGCTCTTGATCCGAAAGATCTATCACGTAGTGCAATTCCCAATGGCTTACGTCGCAGGTATGCAAAAATGTCGTAATACACATTTGCACTATGCAGGAAACAAGTTAGTACGGCTTACGTCCAAGCATTCCAAGCATTGGAAAACACCACTAACTCTATCCATCTGGGAATCGGGGGGTGTGCCCTATCCCTACTGGTGTGGAGCGACCACACCCAGTGAGCTCGGTCGACCGAATCATGACAACCCGTAGGATGTCTATCCTCATCTCTAAAGCATACTGGTCCAGCAATCAGTTTGCCACCATACTGGTGTGTGAGGCTCGCGAATTAACGCTACATAATGCTGTGTTACTTAAAGCTGTGCTTTGATCATCATCCGCCAAGCTTTGCTTTTCAATAAAAGCTTGGATCACTACATCTCAGCATGCCACACTATCAGTCTATACCGTACCACTGATTTCTGTTGATATGTAACCTCTGAGCTTGTATGTCTTCGAGAAGGGTGTTAAGCGAGAGAATAAATTCTCCGCCACCAAACAAATATATATTTAGCAAAGATCAACGAATACAGTATAAGGGAATACAATGTCAGACACATCATCCATTTACAAATCCGTTCTAAGTCTGAACGAAACCGGAGGCACCTTATTCCTCATCCCCTATGTCCAATACAAGAGAGAGGCCCTCGCATATCTATACAATCAACAAGTAATTCTGGACTTCATTTAAGGTTTTCCAAATTAGTCGGGATTTGCGAACATTACCGAAGTAATCATTTATTTTATTTCCCAATCCCAACCTATTCATCCCATGGAGAAAAACTAGTAATACTCCATATCTAATACCACGGTGTTATCGGTAAAATTAATTACCATTTCACGTTCAATCTAATTAAAGATTTAACTATCACTTGGAGCAAAACTGGTGATACTCCATTCTCGATCATTTTCTTGAATTGATAATTTTAATTATCACATTCACTTTTCAATCTAATTAAAGATTCATTAAAACTCCATTTAGTTTTAATCTCCCCAAAAATCAATATTAATGATTATTTAACTTTGGGAAATCAAACATGTCGAATCGACAATCTACACCGTACCATTGATTTTTGCCGATATATAACCTCTAAGCTCGTACGTCTTAGAGAAGGGTGTTAAGCAAGAGAATAAATTCTCTGCCACCAAACAGATATATATTTAGCAGAGATCGACAAATGCAGTTCAAAATACAATGTTAGACATGTAATCCTGTCTTTAACTGGGTTAAAGAAAAAATGTCCTTTAAAACACGTTTCACGGTAAACCCAAAATCGCATTCCGTTAACCATAGAATCTTCACGGAAACAAATCAATATATAATCGATATCAATTTCCGTATCCGACTAATAATATAAATGGAATAACGACAAAGCCTTTTTAAATTCCATATATATATTAACAGTCTTCCTCCATAGAAGCTCATCTCGATTATTACCAAATCGAATTCCATTCAATTCCAATTTACTATATTAAATTGGAAAACTTTACTTTGGAAAATTTCCATTAAATCTTAATTAAAAGATTATAAATTCCAAATCATATTCTTCACTATTGATTGGGTTAAAAAACAAGTGTTATTTAAAACACCATTCATGATAAACCCAAAAATCCAATTCTTTTCTTCAATTCCAACTAAATATTAATTAATTGGAAAACTTCACTAAATCTTAGTTTAAAGATTTATTCTTCTCTAAATGGGTTTAAGAATAGTGTTAATGAAGACAGCATTCACGATAAACCCAAAATCAAAATTTCAATCTAATTAAATGTTAATTAATTGGTAATATTCTCTTAATCTTAATTAAAAGATTTATTATTTTCTCAACTGGGTTTATGAACAGTGTTAATGAAGATACCATTCACGACAAACCCAAAATCCAATTTGATATCAAATACAAGGCTCTGAACAGAAATTATATCAGCTTATATTTAATACCAAATTCTGAAATCAACCAATATCGTATTGGGAATAACGATATATATATATATATATCTTCCAAATTCCTCAATAATATCCATATAATCACGGAATCCAATATTGAAATATTCCGAAGATTATTACCCTTAAATCCATTCCAATTTATTCTTTGAAAATTTCTGGTTATTTTAAAACCATTTTCAAATCCAATTTATTTATTTAAAAATAATTGGATTATTATTCTAGTTAATTACTAGTTCATTTCGATAAAAATATATTTTTATCTTTTCAAAACTGGAATTTTTCATCCGAAATCTTTCCAAATCATTTATTATGATTTTACATAATTTTTCCATATTTTTAATAATTTTATTATCGCCCGTACAGTCGGTTTCCAATAACGGCCACCAAACTACATCCAAAGCGACCTTTTCAGAAATTGATTTGGACATATCTCCAAATCTAACCGTTAGATTTCAAATCTCTTATATTCATTGGAAAGCTCTTTTCGATACGACTCAAACGGTTCCGGTTTTAGGAGAATCCGATGGTCGGATCTCCCGTAACATCCATTTGAAGTTAATGGTCGAAATTCACGAACGGCCGCTGCACGGCGCATTCTATTCAGGCCATTATAATATATGTATTATATATATTTCGGCGATTTCCATTTAAAACGAATTCTATAAATCGTTTTAAATTCTTTTTAAAAACGATTTCCACTTCCATTTCAATTTCAAATCAAAATTGAATATTCCATTATAAATTCGTTTTAAATTCATCTTAGAACAATTTCAAATTTGATTTTCAAATTTAAATCAAAATTGAATGTTCCATTATAAATTCATTTTAAAACAATTTCAAATTTGATTTTCAAATTTAAATCAAAATTGAATGTTCTATTATAAATTCGTTTGAAATTCTTTTTAAAACAATTTCAAATTTGGTTTTCAAATTTAAATCAAAATTGAATGTTCCATTATAAATTCATTTTAAATTCTTTTTAAAATGATTTCAATTTCATATCGAATTTTATTTCAAATTTCAAATCAAAATTGAATATTCTTTATAAATTCGTTTTAAATTCATTTTAAAACGATTCCAATTTGATTTTCAAATTTATATCAAAATTGAATATTCCATATAAATTCTTTTTTAAATTCATTTCAAATCGATTTCAATTCCATTTAAATTTTAAATCAAAATTGAATATTCCTTATCATTATATTATTAAAATGATAATATTTTCAAAATATCAGATTTTGAAATCACTTTTCGATATTCATTATAAAATGAATAAAATCGATAAAATTCCCGTTCGTGTTAAAATGACGTTTAACTACTTAACACTGCTTCACATTTCAATATTTTCTAAATATTATTTTAAAATATTCGTTAATTCTGAACTTGAACCAGACTCAATCAATTACCATATAATTTGAGTTATATGGATTTCATACATCGTGTGTATACAACAATAATGATAAATAATCATTATAAATTCAAACAACATCCAGAGTGCATTCTACAACTGTATAAGCATTAAAATGAATAATAACGCTTATACAGTCTGTCAACCCATCGATTGACATACCACTAATTATTGGGATTACTGTATGTCAAATATTATCCCAATACCTATTGGGGTTTTGAAACAACAAATATTGTTTATTATTTGTGCAGTTGGGCGATGAGTAAAATTTATCGTCCCAATCAATATCAGATAAATAAGTGTACATAAACAAACCATCCAGTTCGTAAATGAATATTTATTTTATTTTTATTATAATTTATATATATCTTATATAAATAATTTTTATATACAGCTACATGACAATCCAATCACAATCCAAACAAACAATCAATTGGTCTGTACAATAAATAGTGTCGGGGGCTTCTAAGCCCCATCTACATCCTAATATATATTAACTATATAATAATTTGAGTGTGAGAGAGATCTCCCATTCATTTCCACACCTTTTTTCTTTTATTTCTGTACTATTCGAATTTAAATTTGCTCCTTATTATAATTTGCTCCATTCCTTTCCTGGTCGGTTCCATGTTGTAGATCTCGATTTTTCAGTTCCAACGCAACCAACGGTTCGTTAAATGGACTTCTAACGAACTAGATACGGATTTTACAAGTTAATACACAATTTAACATTTATTAAATTATTTTAATAACCCTATAGACCTCACCCCTCTCACGTGCACCCTTCTTCATCGTTCAATTTGGTTCCAGGTTACGAACCCATTTCATCACCAAGAAACTCCACTTGCGCCCACTACCAGAGGTCGTCGACCTTCCATCGGACTTCCCCCTAACCTCCGCCCTTGTTTACGCCGCCATCCTCCCAAGTAGCTCGAAAACAGATGGGCTCTGACGCTGCCAATTCCATTCGAAAGTAGTGCCCTTTGAGGCTGAAAATCGCAAAGCTCAAGCAATGAAAATCGATCTTGACCGTTGATTTGAAGGATCTCACATTGCTCTTCAGTTTTATCTTTGGAAGATTCGAAAATCGCTGAACCGATTTGGAGAAAATGAGGATTGAAATCCGGAAGAATTTGGACATCAATCGCTTTAGGGCCGGCGCACTAATGAGATTCATGAGGGTTTATTTCTATTGGCTGGAATATATATGAAAATTATATTTTATATTATTTAATTCATAAAATACTGGTTTATTGTTACGAACTCCAAATCAAACCCAACGACTGTCGCCTCTAGCTAAATACCCCCACTCCGAACATAATGGGATATGTTTCGTATTCCAATTCTAATGTTTTGATCAGTTTTTCTTTAAATTAAAATATAAATCAATATATATTAAATTCTAATGTACATTTTAATTTACCAGAGACACACACTGACGCCAAAAATTCCTAAAAAATAAAACTAGCTATGTTTTGACGATACGATCCTAACAAAACTAATTTCGTTGAATTTAGAGACCATTTGAAAAATGGCCATTTTCTGGTTGACCCAATTCAAATTTAAGTTACCAAACACATTTAAATTTACTGTGCTCGCATATTAAATCCAAAAATTATGAAATTTGAAACCTAGTAATAATTTGACATTCCAGATCCAACAAAAGTGGTTTCGTTGAAAATAGAGCTCATTTGCAAAATGGCTATATATTATATTATACTGAATTCCATAGTGACTATTTTCAATTTTAAACTTGACATAACTTTTTATTCCCGTTACGAAATCTGGATATTTCACATTCATTGGAAAGATATTTTTGAACATATTCAAATATTTTTGGTTTCACTAAAAACTGATTTATTTTGAATCCTATACATTCATTTGAAATTTGAAATTGAATTTTCAAATTACCGCGCCATTTTAAACTTGTTTTATAATTAAAATAGAATTATTCGTTCTAACTTCAATTTAAATAAATTTTTAGTCGTTATTATTTAGAATAAATCATTTTAAATATTCAAAATTCGTAAAAATTGCTAAAATAAGTTTTTTTAAATTGGTTCTGAAAATCTGGGTTGTGGCATGTATTCTAACCATATTTGTTGACCCCAGGCTATAAATAGGACCCTATATCCATTGTTTTATTCATCTAATTCAATGGCGTCAATGAAGTGTTGCTCCAACGTAGTTTGAACTAGCCTACTTCTTCTTCAATAAATAAGTTATACGAATTTAGAGATCTGTGCTACAACATCTGCAATCATTCTTTTGTTTCTTAGATCCAATCACAGTGACTCAATGTTATTTATAGATATAAACATTTAAAAGTTAATCTTGACACGTTTATGAGTTGGATCTAAGCAAAACCCTATTTATCATATCAGATCTGCCATTATTAGTATATCTAATTCACTTTTTAGATCTCATCATGCTTGTTTATAATGTCCTTATTATGTTAGTTTGCTTAATCTTGTCACTATGCCTAATCAGTTGTATTATCACATGTTCATCATGTCTGTTCTTATATACCTATCTTGTTATTATGCCCAATTCTGCCACTATATGCTTATTCTGTTGCTATGCCTATTTCTGCCATCATATGTGCATCTTGTTATTATGCTTATTTCTGTTCTCTTCCCTTCTTCTTTTCCCTTTTTATTTTATAGCCAGGCCACCATCGAGCCTAAGCATACCGCTGAAATATGCAAATGCATGAAACTCAGAACGAAAGGAAACATTAAAATTGGAGCATTACTTGTATTGGGAAATATGGAGCACAACTTGAATTGAAAACATGAATATGGATTTGAGGCGTAAACTAAACTGTGATTAAAGATCTTAATTTGGGGCATATGGTACATGATGAATATGACTTGGAAAAGGGGCATGAAAACCTATAATGAATTTGGAATAATTGTTAAATAATGAAAATGCTTTGATTTACAGTAATTAGAAATTGTAATCGCGCTTAGACACGAGGTTAGATTACACTTATGGTAGAAGCCTGCCTAGACCCAACCGACACATCCAGCGTCCATAAGTGGTAAATCTATTGTGAGAGATCTAAGTGCAAAAACACGTGACGGTGCTAAGACATGAGGTTAAGTCCGACTTGTGGAAGAAGTCTGCCCGGACCCGACCGACATATCCAGCATCCACAAGCGTTAGACTTAATGTGGGAGGTCTGTCGCGTTATAACCATAAATGAATAAATGGTAATGAACTTGTAATACTTAACCTATTTGAATCCATAAAGATTACATGAACATGTTAACTGGAGAATGGGTTAAGTAATCTTGCTTGAATCAATGGGAGGGTTAAGTAAATCTTGGGGCGGTGGGTAATTTTTATATATGTAAAGGCCCACAAACTTAACCTATGGTGTTATGAAACCTTGTTACACTGGCAGGATAACCTGTTGAAATCCTAATAGTGGGGATGCTAAACTAAGGGGAAGCTTGTATCATCTGGTGTGTGTGGGATCCGTTCAAGTCAATAACCCATATAAGTATCAAACGAGTACTCCGAACTAGGTCGGAGTCGGGAAATGCTTACTAAGCTGATTATAAGAGGTCACTTAGGAAAAGGTGTCTGATGGCGCGTTCCATCGGGGTCATGTGCGTGCATGGGTCCGCCTGCTCGGGAAGATAGGACGTTGTAGCATGAGTAGATATGGTTGTGCACGTCCTGAAAACGAAGGGTTGCCACTTTAGGAAGTGATATATCCTACTGTAAGGCTAGCACAGGGTACCTACGGAGTTAGGGAGCCGATCCGTTGGGGTAGTAATTAGAGTACATCTTGTCTCACTTGTTTAGGAGCCTATTATTATCCTTAGGGGTAACACCGATAAGTTTAGTTGGGCTATCTGTTATTGTATGGGGGTAAAACCTATCAATAGAAGTACACCTAAGTCTACCATCTTGTACTTGTTAGGGATCATCTTGTTCATATGATACTAGTACAGGTGCAGAGAGAAAAGTATTACAGAAGGGCAATGCATGTTCTGTTTATCCTGTTTTCCTTGTTATGCCTGCCATATGACACAGTTTTCTCTCTCCAACTTATATGCCTGTCATGATGCTTCTACTTATTTATATGCTAAAAGTAACTGGACTCGCCGGACTTTATGTCTGACCCATTTTGTTTCCTCTTCTTTCTCTTCCATTCCCCCATCTTCAGGTTCTCAGGGTGGGAATACTCAAGCTTGATCAGGATTCTTCTCTCCTTCTGCTTGGAGCCGCTTAGATGTACTGTTTGATTTCATATCTTCTCTACTATGGCTATATTTTGTAGGTTATGCTTCTTTATTTATTGTATTCAGATGATTTTAGTACAAGACAGAAGTTTTAAGTTAATGTACTGGGTTTTTTGTATTTCAGACTCTCGATGTAACTATGTTTTGAACCACAATGTTTTCTGCTCAATAAAGTTTTAAATTCCATCGTTATTTTATATCTGTCTTGTAATATATATATTTTGTTTACCTATAAGGCTTCACAAAACTTAATGCATTCTCTTAAGAAGTGACATTAACGGACGTGGGGTGTCACATCTCTGGAAAGAAATAATTATTTGCATCAGTTCAAATGTCTGAACTGATGCAAAAGACGTATATCAAAGCTCTCGGGAAATTATTTGCTTCAGTTCAGATGTCTGAACCAATGCAACAGACGTATGTCAGAGGGCAAAATAATTAAAAAATTTAAACGATCATAACTTTTTCACACTTTGTCGGAATTCAGCGAAACCGGATCGTTGGAACCGTATCGACGAGAGCTTTGCAATGAAACAGATTTGGAGTTTTTTGGATCTCGTGGCACTTCTTTGCCGAGAAAAACGTCTGATGTAAACAATCGAATGTTCATCGTTATTTAACAACTCTAGAACTGTCAATTAAAGACTGACGGAGCGGAAACCAATGGTCAGAACTCTCTCACTCAAAATTTTGCATAGTTATTTATTTTTATAACTGAATATTTCTGTGATTGCAATATTGGTTTGTTGTTTGATGGATGTTATAGTTTTAATGTTATCATTATTAAAACTGTGGTTATATATGTTGATAAATAAAACGTTTATACTATAAATGATTGGGATGACACTTTACCCACTTGTCTCCCAAATAGTAGATAATTCACATGGATTGTGACGTAAACCCCACACTGGTATTGGAACAATAATTTTACATGTCGCCCAATTAAGCAAATAATAATAATTGGATGTTGATTGAAAACCGCACATGGGTCTGGGATGACAATAACTTCACACATCTCCCTTGTGTTTAGTTGTATGTTAATCAATTGATTGACAGACCGTAGTAAGCGTTATTTAATTATTTAATTATTTAATGCTTGTGCAGTTGTAGATGCACTCTGGATGTGAATTTAATGCTTAATAGATGTTTATCGCTATTTTTGAATTCATGTGATGTACGAATTCCATATAACTAAAATTATGTGCTAATTGATTGAGTCACATTCCAATTCAGAATATGAACGAATATTTTGATATAATATTCAGAGAAGAATCAAAATATGATTTTGATGTCTGACTTTGGATGGACATGAAAATATTGAAATAAATTTGGATGAAATATTCCAAGTTTGAACAGATAAATGATATTCTTATCTGAATGAAATGGTTAACTACTGGAACAAAGAATTGATATGGTTTTAATATAACCAGAATTTTCCAACATATGAATTTGAAAGGATTTGAATGGAAATAATCTTCAGAATATTTCGATATGGGATTCCATGATTATACGGGTATTGTTGAGGAATCTGGAAGAGATATATATGTATATATATCGTTATTTCCAATACGATATTTGTTAGTTTCAGAATTGGATATTGAATATAAGTTAATGAAATTTCTATTCAGAGCCTTGTATTTGATATCAAATTAGATTTTGGGTTTGTTGCGAATGGTATCTTTAATAAGGCCGTTCTTAAACCCAGTTGAGAATAGAATATATCTTTTCATTAGGAATTAATGAGATTTTCCAATTAATATATATAATTGGAATTAAATGAAGGTTGATTTGGGTTCTTTATGAACGATGTTTTAAAAGACATTAGTTCTTAAGCCCAAATTAATGGTGAAGTTATGATTTGGAAATTTATAATCTTTTAACTAAGATTAATAGAATTTTTCCAAAGTTAGGTTTTTCCAATTTAATATATTAAATTGGAATTGAGTGGAACTCGATTTAGTGATAATCATAATGAGCTTCTATGAAGGAAGACTGTTACTATAAATGGAATTTAAAAGGCCTTGCCGTTATTCCACTTATAATATTATTTTGATATGGAAATTTATATCGATTATATACTGTTATGATTTCCGTTAAGGTTCCGGTTTAATGGAAGACGATTTTGGGATTATCGTGAATTGTGTTTTAAATGACATTGGTTCTTTAACCCAAGTAAAGACATGATTTATTTCCTAAATTTGAATAGTTGTTAAGTAATGATTTTTGAGTGTAAAACCAAGTTGGAGTTTTAATGAATCTTTAATTAGATTGAAATGTGAATAAAGTAATTAAATTTGTCGGATTTGAGAAAGGTTCGAGATGGCGTACCACCAGCTTTACTCCAAGCAGTAGTTAAATATTTAATCAGATTTGAACGTGAAATGGTAATTAATTTTACCGATAAAACAATGGGTGAAGATATGGAGTACTACCAGTTTTACTCCAATTCGGATGAATAGCTTGAGATTGGGATAATAAAATAAACGATTACTTCGGTAAGGCTCGTAAATCCCGACTAGTTTGAAAAACGTTAATCTAGTTTATGTTGAGAAAAGATATTATGTAATCTCTTGAAATGATTTCCAAGAATATATGAATAAAAGAATATTCTGGATTGGAATGAGGCATATGATGTGTTTATACTTCACAAGATTATAAGATATGTGAGTTACTCGGAATGTCTGGGTCCAACCCATTCTGAATAACTTGTACGATGACTAAAAGTTGTAGATATGAAGATGGTGGTTAAAGACCAGAGATCTTTACATCGTATGGGTGATTACTAATGTCTTGATTGGAATGTACACCCAAGACAATGTAATAAGTGGCGATCGTCTAGACGTACTTGGAATCGGTGACGGGTCCTGAAGATCCAAGGGTTTCCCAGAGGTGCGATCCTAAGGTAGATATTTGCTGGAGTGTCTCAAAATCGGTGAGGAAGATCTCTTGCCTTGGTTCATAGATGGAAATCCAATTTCCAATATGTGACTTTACAGTTTTAGTTGTAAACCTGTATAGCGACATAATATATGGTACCTATGCCGCCTATGATTGATACATTTATATTTGAAATTGATTTCTTCACTTATAGTAATAATAAAAGATAAATTTCGCGTACCAAGCATATTTGGCCATTATAAGGTAAAACTCTATCCTCCTGCTTGCGTTGCATTGTGTGATGGGACCTGAATCTTATAATGGCTTCATTTTTGCTTTTAGCATTGCGTTGTTTGTTTTATGGTATTCTTGAGAGAAAACCCGTTCCTTGTTATACGGCGTGGTCCCTTGATTTGCCAAACTTTAAAATAAGGTTAATAACTGTTTTAGTTCTCACAGTAGTCCCATTACTGACCTGGAGTTTATTGTTTCTACCCAAACTCTGGCTACCCATATTTTTCATATTGTCAGCTAGTAGTTTTGGTTTCGCATATATTTCTTTTCATAGGATCCTGGATTACGGCTGGAGCTGTATATGGAATGCTTTGTATCTGTATATTTCTTTCAGTTGTGGTAGTTGATGTTTTCCGCTACACATTTCATTCATGTATTATATTTTCTGTTGTTTTGTAATTTAAATCTCTGATATTTTTCCGCTGTAATTATTTACTTATACTCTGATATCTTGTACAACGATGTAAATTGTTGTAATAGCAACGAAATGTTCTCATGTTTGGGTTTTGATGCATCATGTTCTCATTACAATCTGCATTTTCCCATCTCTTCGTAGGCCGGGCGAATTCGGGGCGTAATAGTTTGGTATCAAAGCTTTGGTTTACAAAGCTCGAGAAAAAGACACATTAGAACCGAACGAGAGAATTCATCGGAGATTGGATTAGTGATATCCTATAAGAGTAACTCATCAAAGATGGGGTTAGTAATGCCCTAGAATGAGTTAGAAGAGTGTTATTTATAAAGATGAATTTAGTATTAAAAATTATGTCATATTATATGTATTTTTATTTTAAATTGATTTTGGACTATCGACTATAAGAACATTTTGGAGATATGTCTAATCCACGAGTATCAGAAGTCTCAAATATACTGGGTAGATGCAGTATCACACTCTAGTCGCCCGAAGATGATTCTGATGATAGTGATCGCATCATCAGTATTTACGTTCGAGTTTCGAAAGTGGGATATCTATATGATTTTAATTAACCGGTGTGGGAATCAAAAATTAGTTAGGGTTTATGTTTGTGATTTAACATTGAAATATGATTTTAAGTATATATATAAAAGATATTTGTTTGGAAAGCTAATCAACTAATTGACTGCTGATTGTTACGAATGATAATTAGTTTAACTAATTAAAATATTGGAATAGTAAAACCAGTGCGAAAATGAAATGGTTAAACTTTGCCAATTCAAATTTAATATTCAACTAAATTGAAAATTAGTTCGAATTGGATATATACATACACATGTCTATATATGTTGTACAGGTTATTATGTGGTAGATAAGAAGAGGAATGAAATTGTACGCCCGACCAACAGGTACGTGTTTTCTATATTGATTGAGCTTGATGATTTTATGAGCCGATGGGCTAGTCGTTTGGCTTTTGGATTTTCTTTTGATACATGAGAGCATGTAGAGGCCAATTGTTGCACCGATCAACCCATACAAAGGAGGCTATGGAAAAAAAATTCGAAAATTTAAGGCGTTAGCCAAATTTTGAGAAATTAGAAGGTTCTAAGAAAATGAAAAGTTGAAGAACTTGAGTCAGGCAAAGGTTGAGTTGGTTAAGTAAAAGATCTTCGGTTCCTTCTCCCTTTTCGGGTACGAAAAGAATTTAAGTGGGGGAGATTGTAACAACGCGTATTTTTGGAACCAATTTAAAATTTATTTTTAATTGATTTTCATAGAAATTAAATATTTTAGATGAATTATTTTGAGAATAAACGACTTAAAATTTATTTTAATCGGAGTTAGAACGCATAAATTTAAAGTTTAATTAAAACGAACTCGAAATGATGTGGTAGTTTGAAATTTTGATTTTAAACTTTGAAGGATTGTAAAAATCAGAATTTGATAAAACAAGAAACTTTGGAATATTTTGAATTGTAATTTTCTAACGAATGTAATAAATTGAGATTTTAGTTTATAAATTGTAAGTTATGTCTAAATTAAAATTTAGAATAGTCGCTATGGAATTTATATATATTAATATTGTGCATAGCCCTTAAAAGTAGTCATTTTGCAAACGACCTCCGTTTTCAACAAAACTACTTCCATTAGGTTCAAAATGTGGTTTGCATGTTCGAAAACTATAAACATCGACACCTTTGGATTTGGGTGAAATTTAGTCGTTTTCACTGGATGTATGGCCAAAATATGAATTTTTACATATGGATGAATTTGGACTCGAAATCATTACCATTGAGTTCAAAATGTCGTTTACGTGTTTGAAAATTATAAACATCGATATATTTCGAGCTTGGGTCTTGGTTGGCTAAACCTGGCCCACCATATAACCCCCAAATCAGCCTCCTTCTCTTCATTCACACTCCTTCAACAAAGAAAAAGCGAAAATGGGGAAGGGAAATTGAAATTCCTAAGCTAGGTTTTGCAATTTGGAGCTCAAATCAAGAGGAAATCAACCATAGAAACTAGGGTAAGCTACTCCATGTTCATCTCCATCTTTGCATCTTGTTTCCTTTTAAACTTGTGAGATTTCATAAAGCTAATCCTTAGGAAATATTGTATATTCATGTATAGATTGAAGATTGTGTCCTTTATTCGAAGAGAGAGTGTTGTAGCTTGGTTATGTGCCTCCTTCTTCCATATTTAATATAACAGGTGAGGGCTTTGTGAGTTATTCATGAACCCACATTTATGCTACAAGCTTACAGCTTGTAAAAGTGTAGTTTATAATTCATTTGAGTTGCATATTCTAGTTAATTATGTAGGCTAGTGTAACTTAGTCAATTTCATGTATTTATGTTCCATTAAATTAAAAATTATGATTGGAATTTTCCACACAATCTAATTTATATGCTACTAGTTGATTTGGCGATATTGTGAAGCTCTGTTATTGCATCGACAAGTTCTAAGACTTCACAATTCGCTTATATCACATTTGATTGCTTTGGTTAGAGAATTTAGTCGTTTTGGAGTTTATAATCGAAACCATTGCAATCTTATGTATATGTGTTTGTGCATGTGTTCTTGAGTGGTTTTGGCGAGATAAAGAGGCTTCATTTTAGCTTATAAAACATTATAAGCCATCACCATTGAACCGATATCGTTCGAGAACAGATTGCACATCATTACCTAGGCAAAATAGTGCATTTGCATCAGTTCTGATATCTGAACAAATGCAACAGATGTCTGTCAAAACTCTTTCGAAAGAAATAATTATTTGCATCAGTTCAGACGTCTAAACCGATGCAACAAACGTCTGTCAAAGCTCTCGGGAAATTATTTGCTTCAGTTCAGACGTCTGAACCGATGCAGCAGACGTCTGTCAGAGGGCAAAATAATTTTTTTTAAACGATCATAACTTTTTCATACTTTGTCGGAATTCAGCGAAACCAGATCCATTGGAACCGTATCGACGAGAACTTTGCAATGAAACTGATTTGGATCCAGTGGAAATTCTTGGCAGAGAAAAACATCCGATGTAAACAACAGAATGTTCATCGTTATTTGACGACACTAGAACCGTCAATTAAAGACTAACGGAGTGGAAACCAATGGTGAGAACTCTCTCACTCAAAATTTTGCACAATTATTTATTTTTATAATTGGATATTTCTATGATTAAAATATTTTTTTATTGTTTGATAGATGTTTATAGTTTTAATGTTGTCATTATTAAAACTATGATTATAGATGTTGATAAATAGAACTTTTATATTATAAATGATTGGGGTGACAATTTACCCACCTATCTCCTAAATATTAGATAGTTCACATGGATTGTGATGTGAACCCCGCATGGGTATTGGAATGATAATTTTACATGTTACCTAATTATGCAAATAATAATAACTGGATGTTGATTGAAAACCCCATACGGGTCTGGGGATGATAATAACTTCACACATCTCTCTTGTGTTTAGTTGTATGTCGATCGATTGATTGACAGACCGCAGTAAGTGTTATTTAATTACTTAACGCTTATGCAGTTGTAGATGCACTCTGGATGTGAATTGAATGCCTAATAGATGTTTATCACTATTTTTGAATTCATTCCACATACGAATTCCATATAACTGAAATTATTTGCTAATTGATAAAGTCACATTCCGATTCAGAATAAGAACGAATATTTTGATATAATATTCAGAGAAGAATCAAAATATGATTTTGATGTTCGATTTTGGATGGGTACAAAAATATTGATAATTTTGGATGAAATATTCCAAGTTTGAAAAGATATGGTTTTAATATAACCAGAATTTTCCAACATATGGATTGAAAAGGATTTGAATGGAAATAATCTTCGAAATATTTTGATATAGGATTCTGTGATTATACAGGTATTGTTAAGGAATTTGGAAGATATATATATATATATATCGTTATTCCCAATACGATGTTTGTTAGTTTCAGAACTGATATTGAATATAAGTCGACGAAATTTCTATTCAGAGCCTTGTATTTGATATCAAATTGGATTTTGGGTTTATCGAGAATGGTATCTTTAATAATACCGTTCTTAAACCCAGTTGGGAATAGAATATATCTTTTCATTAAGATTTAATGAGATTTTCCAATTTATGAATATAATTAGAATTAAATAAAAGTTGATTTTGGGTTCTTTGTGAACGATGTTTTGAATGACATTAGTTCTTAAACCCAAATTAACGGTGAAGTTATGATTTGTGAATTTATAATCTTTTAATTAAGATTAATAGAATTTTTCCAAAGTAAGGTTTTTCCAATTTAATATATTAAATTGGAATTAAGTGGAACTCGATTTAATGATAATCGAAATGAGCTTCTGTGAAGGAAGACCGTTACTATATATGGAATTTAAAAGATCTTGTTGCTATTCCACTTATAATATTAGTCAGACATGGAAATTTATATCGATTATATGCTGTTATGATTTCCGTGAAGGTTCCAGTTTAATGGAAGATGATTCTGGGCTTATCATGAAATGTGTTTTAAATGACATTGGTTCTTTAACCTAAGTAAAGACATGATCTATTTCCTAAATTTGAATAATCATTAAGTAATGATTTTTGAGATTAAAACCAAGTTGGAGATTTAATGAATCTTTAATTAGATTGAAATGTGAATATGGTAATTAAATTTGTCGGATTCGAGAAAGATTCGAGACAGAGTACCACCAGTTTTACTCCAGGCAGTAGTTAAATCTTTAATCGGATTTGAAATGAAATGGTAATTAATTTCACCGATAAAACAATGTGTGTATACATGAGGTACTACCAGTTTTGCTCCATGAGATGAATAGGTTGGGATTGGGATAATAAAATGAATGATTATTTTGGTAAGGCTTGTAGATCCCAACTAGTTTGAAAACCTTAATTTGGTTTAGGTTTGGAGCGTCTCGGAAATTTCGACACTTGAATATAGACATTGATACATCCCGTGCCCAATCAAGTATCAAAAAACCTAGAAAGCTAGGAGAAAGAAGTTTGAGGATAAGATAAGAAATAAAGAAAGCTAGAATAGGAGAAAAAGAAGAACGATTATAACATAGAATCAGAGTCTCATATCACAACGTAACAAAATATAATATTGAAATAAACTTTATTGAGAGCTTAAAATAATACTTACAGTAATCAAAGTACATCAATACAATTGTACAGTTATAATAATTTGTCCTCATATACAATACACAGCGGAAATACTATATATCATATGCTTGGACTTTTCTAGCTCGTCTCTGAAATTTCATCACATCCGATAACCTGAACCTGTATAACTCGGTCTAACCCGAGCTTTACAAGAACCGGGTCAGTCTGGTGAACCAGAGTGAGAAAAACTCGCAAAGTTTAAGGGGAATTATCCAACTTCGTTTTAAAGTTCGAGAATCTTTTCGAAAGAAAAGGATAATCATAAGACTAACATGAATACGGATGGTTTTTACCTTACAATAACCCAAAACATTTTGAAATCAATATTTTATTTTGATATTATGATAGTTTCTAAAGCCAAAAAAATAAAATCTAGCGGAACGCTTGCATCTCACGCTATACATATATAGTATACAAACAAAACTGCAGGCACTTATTGGGAATTGGATTCGGACTGTGATAAGGTATGGAACCACCCGCCGATAGTTTATCTCTACAGGGGAATACATTGGGTTCAACAAGAACGTCTTGCAACCCGGCCCACACATGACCGACCACTCATTTCGCTTGAGTGTATCGAATGTATATCACCAACAGTTGGGAGCTACCCACTGTTTCCCAAAAAGGGGCAACATCGATAGATTAAAGAAGCAAAAGTAATTTCTCTAGATAGGAGATTGTACACCCTAATGGGTGCGACCCACATAGCCATGCCGCCTGCCCGATTTTTGTCATTTCCCGGTTATGTGGCTCGAGGTTTGAATTCACCTTTATAGAATATTTGGCCACCATTCACTTTGAATGCCACATCGTCAGATCCGCCAAATCACTAATTGACATCCACAAAAATATTGGGTGTTAACGCCAATAACAAAAATACGTTTGTAAAAATCAATGTACGTGACTCTTAAGAAATAATCTGTCAAACATTCATCCATACAAGTCATCCAGGAACAAGATGAACCGAAGGCACCCTCCTACCACATCCTAGGTATCGCCTTATATATCAGTAGCATGTAGTCCTTGCAATCCGTAGATTCCAATCACGACAGAATCATTGTTAACTCTAGGGATCAGCTAGAGATATTTAACAATAGTTCTTCCGCTCACGAAGATTTACGATCTTCAATTGCTCCATCTTCAATCAGCATCTTTCACGTATTTGCTGGTGCGGAATGGTTTTCGAATATGAATTCAATCCCGGTCTTTCCGTACCAACATCACAATAGCCATGATTTTGATAGTCGGTTATTTAACTATTGAAATAAACAACCATAAAAATAACATAGATTCATTTGTTGAGTGTACAGCGTCACTTGGCCCTTAAAAATAATATATTGGTTTATACGTATTAATATTCTCAAATCATTTATTTCGATACATAGAATAGTCTGAAAATCATATCCAATTCTCTCGTTAACTGTCATTTCAAAACATTTGTTGCAAAATTACTTATCAACTATACCTAGGAAAACCGATCTCACTTATCCTTTTAAACAATCATTACGATATCCCCTTTGTTTCGTTATTGGTACACCAAAATCGTCTCTTTCTCTTTTCAGAATAAATTCATTCCAAATCTCAAATCCCTATTTTGATAATATCGTTATATTTTCAAAATCTCTATTTTTTTCTATACTATGGAAATATAATCATATAATCAAGCCCCTTTTTAATTCCTTTTATTTTGGAATCCCGTTATATATATTTCTAAATTCTTCACAATTATTTCCTTGAATAAATTACTTAACACCTCCACCATTACAACTAATATCATCCTCTGATAATCCTGAAGTTGTTCAAGTTGGGGTATTTTAATTACCTCTCAGACCTTGATCAACAACATTCTTATCTTAAGATAAATATGAATCGTAATTCAAAAACCCATATTCATTCTAATGCCAATAATTATCGTTTCACTCTTTTATTTAACATACGGTTTTTTATACCTTCTTACTTTATAAATCTCCTTTTTAAATATATTATTATTACTAAATTAATTGATTTAGTAAATGATTAATAAAAACATTATCTTTTAAACTTTAAATCTTTAAATTATTTATTTCATTATTTGGAATTTTATTTCAAATCCAATTATTCGATCTTTCAATTACAAGAGTCCTTTTCTAAATCTTTCAATCATCCATTCTGGAAAATCTTACTTCAAATCGCATCAATTCAACTTAACGCCATTATTAAGCAACGTTAATTGAAAATTAATGTTTTAACTTCTCATCTCTTTTCATAAACTCATTTATACAACTTTGGTCTAATATTAAACCTTTTTTCATCTTGAATTCCTTTACTCAATTCAAATATTTATTTTAAGATTTTCGCCTTCACTTAAATTCTCTTTCTAACTTAATTTACCCTACTCGATTTAAAGATTAACCTGTTCATAACCTGTAAAAACCCGGAAAATCAGAACTAATTTAAAAATTTTATTTTGGCAATTTTAATGAATTTTGAATATTTATAATAAATTATTTTAAATAATAACGAATAATTTTTTTAATTAAAGTTAGAACAAATAAATATATTTCAATTATATAACGAGCCTGAAATGGCGCGGTAGCTTGAAATTTCGATTTCAAATTCCAAATGGAAGTACATGATTCAAAATAAAACGGATTTCAGTAAAACCAGAAATATTTGAATCTGTTTAATTATATCTTTCAAACGAATGTGATAAATCCCGATTTCATTACGGGAATAAAAATTTATGTCAAATTGAAAATTCAGAATAGTCGTTATGGAATTAATATAAAATATAGCCCTTAAAAATAGCCATTTTGCAAACGACCTCTGTTTTCAATGAAATCATTTTTGTTGGATCTGGAATGTCAAATTATTGCTATATTCCAATTTTCATAATTTTTGGAATCAATATATGAGCATGGTAGATTTAAACATGTTTGGTAATTTCAATTTGAATTTAATCGACTGCAAAACGACCGTTTTTCAAACGGTCTTCAAATTCGACGAAATTAGTTTTGTTAGGACTGTATCGTCAAAACATAGCTAGAATTATTTTTCTGGAATTTCCGGAGTTAGTATGTGGCGCCGGTGAATTAAAATATATGTTAAAATCAAGTTTGACTATTATATTAATTTATGTTTATATTTTAATTTTGATGAAAACTGATCGTAACAGTCGAATGGGCTAACAGGACATATTCCATTGCTTTCGGAATAGGGTAATTAACTAGGGGCGACAGTCGTTGAGTTCGATTTGGAGTTTGAATGAAAATTTGACTTTTTTGAGAATTTAATTATATAAAATAAATTATATTTATAACCCACCTGTTTTCCCCTTCTCCCCCCTCCGTTCTTTCAGTCAATGGAAATCAAAAAGAAAATAAAATAAAAAAACCTGCGTCTAACCCTAGCCCGGCCCTCCGAACGCTGCCTTGCCTGTCGCGCCCTCCCCCAACGTCGTTCAGCACCCCTCTGATCTGCTCCTCCACTCCCTCTCCTATCCACGATGCTTCATTCGAAGACAAAGACCCCAAACCCCCATAAAACCATTGCTCCTCCCCTCCTAGTCCACGCCACCGCCAGCTACGACTTCCGCCACCTCCCACTGACCCGCGCCGCCATCTCCCACCCCCAAAACAGCCTGTAAGTTTTCTTTTTATTATGTTTATTTATTTATCCTTATTTATTCAATTTAAAGTTAGGATTTTTAACAATATAAAATTTAGATTTTTTTATTAGATAAAGATATGATTTTTAATTTTATAAAAATATGATTTTTATTATATGAATAGCGAAAAATTTATGATTTTTATTTATAAAAAGATTAGATTTTTAATCACGAAAAGATTAGATTTTTAATAGATTTTTAAAAACGAAAAGATAAGATTTTTAAAAATGAAAAGATACGATTTTTAAAAAGAAAAAGATATGATTTTGCATAATATAAAAATATGATTTTTATATAGGTAGAGAATACAAAATTATGATTTTTTATATTTGCAGCGAAATAAAAATATTTTTTTATTATATATAGCGATATAAAAATGTGATATTATATATATATATATATATAGCGATATAAAAATGCGATTTTTAAAAATATAAACATCACATAAAAATGTGATTTTTACTATGAATAGCATGGAAAAGATTGCGTTTGAATTTCGTACAAATCCAAACGGTTCAGAAATTCAGAAATAAAACTGGAGGAGTGGATCCCAAAGGCGAGAACTTCCCACTCTAATTTTACTTTCTACTTAAATGTATATACTAGGATGCAGATGGTGCTTAGAAGCACCCGAGACCTTTGATTGAAACCATGGATGTTTGGTTATTTATTTTGATGGATAAATTGGTTGAATTTGATTTGGAAAATAAATTGAATTGATTAGAATTGGTATGTGTATGGTGCAAGCCATTATTAGGCGAGGGATAAGGCTAGACCTTATTCCGGTTCTAGCATCGCGTCGTTGTGCTGCCGAAATTTTCCAAAATAAAATGTGTTAGTTAAAAATAACATTTTTAATGGGTATATGAACTGTATAAAATATTCATGCGATGAATAAAATATTTGAACAATAAAATTACATTTTTATTGAATGTATGAGCTATTAAAAATATTCATGGGTTGAAATAAATATTTTATCGTTAAAAATATAATTTTTAACGAGTATATGAATGAAAATAAATATTCATTAACAAATTAGACGATTTGTTTATGTACACTGACTTGACTGACATTGATTGGGATGATATATTTTACACGTCGCTCAACTGCGCAAATAATATTCAATATTTGTTAGTTGAAACCCCATATGGCTATTGGGAGGATATTTGAAGTACACTAATCCCAATTGTTTAGTTGTATGTCAATCGATTGGTTGACAGACTATTGTAAGCGTCAATTATTTATATTTATGCTTATGCAGTTGTGTAATGCACTCTGGCTGATGGTTGACTGTGTTTGATTATTGTTGTGTAACATGTGTGTATGAAATCCATATAAATAAAATTATATGGTAATTGAATGTGTCTGATTCCAATTCAGAAAGAACTAATATTTTAAAATAACAAATATTTTAAAATAATATTCTATAAAGGATTAAAATGTGATTTTAATGTCCGATTCGGGATGTACATGAAAATATTGAAATATATGAAGCCGTGTTGATTAGAGATGCGCCATTTTGACGCCCACGATATTTATATCAAATTTTATTAATTTTTTAATGAATATTAAAAAGGAAGTGATTTCAAAATCTATTGTTTTGAAAATATTATCATTTATATACTAATGATATGGAATATTCAATTTTGATTTAAAATTGAATATGAAGTTGAAATCTTTTTTAAAACGAATTTAAAACGATTTATAAAATAGGTTTTAAATGGAAATCCACGAAATATATATAATATATACTTTATATATATTAAATGGACTGAATAGAACGCGCCGCGGCCGTTCGCGAATTTCGACCATTGACTTCGAATTGATATTATGGGAGATCCGACCGTCGGATTATCCTAAAACTAGAGTTGGTTCGTATCGAAAAGAGCTTTCCAAGAAATATAAGAGATTTGGAGTCTAACAGTTGGATTTGGAATTATGTCCAAATCAAATTTGGAAAAGGTCGTTGTAAGTGCAGTTCGATGACCATTTATGGAAATCGAATGTACGGGCCTTGATAAAAGTATTAAAAATATCAATTATTTGTGTAAAATCATATTAAATGATTTGGAAAGAATTGGGATGAAAAATTCCACGTTTGTAAAGATAAAAATATATTTTTATCAAAATGAACTAGTTATTAACTAGAATTAAAATCCAATTATTTTTAAATAAATAAATTAGATTGAGAAGGGGTTTTAATATAACCAGAATTTCCAATATATGAAATGGGGTGGATTAGAATGGAAATCATCTTCGAAATATTTCGATGTTGGATTTAGTGATTATATGGATATTGTTATGGAAATTTGGAAAATATATTTATATCGTTATTTCCAATACGATATTTGTTGATTTCAGAATTTGATATTGAATACAAGCCGATATAATTTCTATTCAGAGCCTTGTATTTAATATCAAATGGGATGTTGGGTTTGTCGTGAATGATGTCTTCATTAACATTGTTCTTTAGCCTAGTTGTGAAAGGAATAAATCTTTTAATTAATATTATTAAAGTTTCCAGTTACATTTAGTAATTGGAATAAAATGGAATGTGAATCGGGTTTGTCGTGAACTGTGTTTTTAACAACATTCGTTCTTTAACCCGATTAACAGTGAAATGTGATTTGGAATTTATAAATCTTTTAATTAAGAGTTAGAGGAATTTTCCAAAGAAAAGTTTTCCAGTTTAATAAAATAAATTGGAATGGAACGGAATCCGATTTGGTAATAATCGAAGTGAACATTTATGGAGGAAGACTGTAAATATATGTGGAATTTAAAAGGCTTTGTAATAACCTAGAAAATCTGGGCCAGTTTAAAATTTTTATTTTGGCAATTTTAGTGAATTTTGAATATTTAAAATGAATTACTTTGAATAATGTTGACGGGGAATTTATTTTGAATATGTTTAGAACGTATATATTATATATGTCGTCGTTAGAATATAAATAATTATATATAATTATAAAAGGAATTGAAAATGGCGCGGTAGTTCGATAATTCGATTTCAAACTTCAATTGAATGTACCAGGTTCAAAACAATCCGAATTTTAGTGAAACCAAAAAACATTAGGATCTAATTGAGAATATCTTTCCATCGAATCCGAAAAATCAAAATTTCATAGCGGGAATCAAAAGATATGTCCAGTTGAAAATTCTGAATAGTCGCTATGGAATTCAGGCCCTTAAAAATGGAAATTTTTCAAACGACCTCGGATTTCGAAGAAACCACTTTTGTTGGATCCGTGATGTCAAATTATTGCTAGATTCCAAATTTCATAATTTTTCGTATCAATATGTGACCGTGGCGAAGGGAAACGCGTTTGACCAGTTTAAGTTGATTTTAATCGACTGGAAAATGGTCATTTTTCTAACGGTCTCAGAATTCGATGAAACTAGTTTTGATAGGACCGTTTCGTCAATACGAAGCTAGAAAATATTTTTCTGGAATTGTTCGAGTTAGTATGTGACCCAGTAAATTGAAATGCGCGTTCAAATTCAATATATAGAGTTATATGTTGATTTTAACAGAAACTGATTATAACAATCGAATCGGCTTACGATACATATCCCATTATGTTCGGAATGGGGGTAATACGCTATGGACGACAGGCGGTGGGCCTCGTTTCGAGGTCGAATAAGAAAGTTAACCTTTTTGAAATAAAATAATTAAAAATTAAAACCCTTTTCTCTCTCCCTCTTCCTATACCTTGCCCCCCCCCCCCCCGATTCATCATTCAGAAGAAAAAAAAAAGGGCATCGCGCCCTAGCCCGACACGGCGCCTCCAGGGAGGCCGCCGCCGCCGCCAGAGGCTGGCGCACCCTTCTCCTCCCCTCTCGTTCTCTCTCCTCGTTGCTAAGGACGCAGACACCCCCACCACGAACCCTAACACCAAAGGAACCCCAAACCGCCTAGCCGAGCTCCGCCGCCACCCTGGATGGACACCCCCGCGACCTGCAGTTCTTCGGCACCCCCTCCTCTAACTCGAGACAGCGGCTGTGGGCCCCTCCTCAAGCCAAGACTCGATTTTTTTGATTTACAGAGAATGTGAGTTCTCCCTTTCCTTTTATTTCTTATTTTCGGTTATTTTATAATGTAAGTAAGCCCCAGTTTGAATTTATTTACATGGATTTTAATTTTCAGTTTTGATATAACTTTAAAAATATAATTTTTAAAGGAATAACGTATAGGAAGAATGAGGTTTTTAGTAGAGGAAAAATGAGATTTTTATATGTATGTAGAAGAGGAGAAAAATCGGATTTTTACATGTTTGATTTCAAAATCAAAATAGGATTTTTTTTTATATGTAGCGATGGAAATATATATATATATATATATATATATATATGTAATTTTTGAACAAGAAAAGAGATGATTTTCATCTCAGAAAAGAAGTGATATTTTTAATAGGAAAACTTTATATTTTTATTCATGTAAAGATAATATTTTTATTCAAGTAAAGATTTGATTTTTGCAAGAAGAAAGTTATGATTTTTGTTTAGTTAAAAACATGATCTTTGTTTAAATAAAATATGATTTTTATATAGTGGTGACGATAAAAATATGATTTTTATACTGGTGGCATATTAAAAATATGATTTCTATAAAGTAGAGGTATTAAAAATATGATCTTTATATAATAAAGAATATAAAAATATTATCTTTATATATGTAGCGAAATAGAAATCTGATTTTTATTATATATATAGTGAAGTAAAAATGAGATTTTTATAGTGATGATATAAAAATTCAATCTTTAAATTTGAAACGGCGAAATCTTTAAATTTGAAAAGGCGAAATCTTTAAATTTGGAAAGGCGAAATCTTTATATAGAGAATAGCTATGTAAAAATAGAATTTTTATCTATATAGTAGCAAAAGAAAATTTTGATTTTTGTATATTGAATAGCGAAGAAAAATTCGATTTTTATATGTTGAATAGCGAAGAAAAATTCGATTTTTATATATTGAATAGCGAAGTAAAAAATTCGATTTTTATATATTGAATAGCGAAGAAAAAAATTCAATTTTTATATATTGGATAGCAAAGTAAAAATTCAATTTTTACATATGTAGAGAATACGGGCAGCGAAAGTGATAAAAAGGCGAGAACGATGAAGATTTCTATCAATGAAGTGTCGTGGAATTGGATAGCTATTGGTGAGAACTTCTCACTCCTCAATTTCTTTTTCTATTTATATATATATATATATATATATATATATACTAGGATGCAGACGGTGTTTAGTAGCACCCGACACCCGTCATCCACAGACCATGGATGGCTTGTTTGTTAAATTGTTTGGTTGTGTAGTTGGTTAGTTTATTTGGTTTGAATTGAATCGTTTGGTGAAATAAAATTGATTTGATTGATGTGTGAATGGCGTGGGCCTTCACTAGACCGGGGATAAGGCTAGGCCTTGTCCCGTTTCTAGTATCGTACCGTTATGCCGTCGAAATTTTCTAAAATAAGTTAGAAAAATAAAGATATCATTTTATTTAATAAATGAACCGAATAGAATATTCATAGGTTGAATAAAATAATTTGATCGTTGAAAATATAATTTTTAACGTGGATATGAATATAGTGAATGTGAATAAATAAATATTCATTTACAAACCGGACGGTTTGTTTATGTACACCTATTCGAAGGACATTGATTAGGTCGATAAATTTTACACATCGCTCAACTGCACAAATAAAATCTGTGTTTGATTGTTTGAAACCCCACACGGGTTTTGGGATAAAATGCGGCATACACTAATCCCAATAATTAGTTGTATGTCGATCGATTAATTGACAGGATGTTATAAGCGTTAGATATCTATATTTGATGCTTATACAGTGTAGTGCACTTTGGATGATGGTTGATTATGTATCGTTGCTATTATATACATGTGTTGAATGGAATCCATATAATTGACTTTATATGGTAATTGATTGGGCCTCATTCCAATTTAGAAAATAAAGAATATTATAGAATAAAGGTTCATGTGTTGACAGTACTCATCCGTTGAGATTAGTCATATGTTGAACAAAATATTTTAATAATAAAATTTACATCTTTGTCATTGTAAAATAAAGGTTCATGTGTTGACCGTACTCATCCGTTGAGATTAGTCATGTGTTGAACGAAGTATTTTAACAATAAAAAGTACATCTTTATTAGATATATAATTAGAAACTAACTGGAAAGTAGATAAGATGAGTGGTCTCCTGGATATTGATCTGATGTTGGTTTCGGCCTTCGGGGTTAATATTCAGGGAATCGTTCTCTTACTAGTTTACGGTTGGAGTCTGATTTTAAATCAAACGATAGATACCATAATTTTTATAAAATATATTAAATAACAAAAATAGTCACACGTGGACAGTACTCATTCGTTGAGATTAGTCGTGTTGACAAAGATATAGAAGCGTGTATTGAAAGAAATATAGATCCATTTGTTGAATATAAAGCCGTGTTGATTAGAGATGCGCTATTTTGACGCGAAAGATATTTATATCGATTATATTCGTTTTTATAATGAATATTGAAAAGAGATAAAAATCGAGTATAATAGAAAACCAATTTGAATTGAATCGAATAGAAAACCAATTTGAATTGAATCGAATAGAAAACCAATTTGAATTGAATCGAATAGAAAACCAATTTGAATTGAATCGAATAGAAAACCAAATTGAATTGAATCGAATAGAAAACCAGTTTGAATTGAATCGAATAGAAAACCAATTTGAATTGAATCGAATAGAAAACCAATTTGAATTGAATCGAATAGAAAACCAATTTGAATTGAATCGAATAGAAAACCAATTTGAATTGAATCGAATAGAAAACCAATTTGAATTGAATCGAATAGAAAACCAATTTGAATTGAATCGAATAGAAAACCAATTTGAATTGAATCGAATAGAAAACCAATTTGAATTGAATCGAATAGAAAACCAATTTGAATTGAATCGAATAGAAAACGAATTGAATTTGAATTGAATAGAAAACGAATTGAATTGAATTGAATAGAAAACGAAATGAATTCGAATCGAATTAAAATCGATTTGAATTGAAATCAAATAGAAATGAAAGTAAAAAGGATTTATAATAGAAAATTCAATTCTGATTTGAATTTGAAATAAAGGTTGAAATTGTTTTTGAAACGAATTCAAAACTATTTATACAATTCGTTTTAAATAGAAATCGACGAAATATATATTATATATATATATAATATAATGGCCTGAATAGAACGCGCCGCGCCGTGGCAGTTCGTGAATTCGACCATTTATTTCAAACGGACATTACGGGAGATCCGACCATCGGATTCTCCTAAAACCGGAACCGTTGGGTTCGTATCGAAAGGAGCTTTCTAACGAATATTAGAAATTTGTAATCTAACAATTGGATTTGGAGATACGTCCAAATCAAAATTGGAAAAGGTCGTTGTAAGTGCAGTTCGATGGCCATTGTTGGAAATCGACTGTACGGGCCTTGATAAAATTATTAAAAATAGTAATAATTAGTGTGAAATCATAAGAAATGATTTGGGAAAAAATGGGATGAAAAACTCCATATTTGAAAAGATAAAAATAGATTTTTATCGAAATGAACTAGTTTTGAACTAAAATTAAACCCGGTTATTTTTAAATAAATAAATTGGATTTGAAATAAGTTTTAATAGAATTGATTCATGGGTTTATCGTGAACTGTGTTTTAAATAACACTAGTTCTTTAACCCGATAATAAATAGAATGTGATTTGGGTTTATCGTGAACTGTGTTTTAAATGACATTAGTTCTTTAACCCAGTAAAAGGAGTTTTAACGAATCTGCAATTAGATTGAAATGTGAATTGATAATCTAAATTATCATATTTGGAAAATAAGCGAGAATGGAGTATCACCAGTTTGGCTCTAAAGCGATAGTTAAATCTTTAATTAGATTTGAACATGAAATGGTAATTAATTTTACCGATAACACCGTGGTGTTAGATATGGAGTATTACCAGTTTTGCTTCATGGGATGAATAGGTTGGGATTGGGAAATAAAACAAATAATTACTTCGGTATGGTTCGCTAATCTCGACTAGTTTGGGGAAAACCATAATTTGGTTTGAAATGACATCCAAAGGAAGATTAAAGGATAAATTTTAAAGAATTTATGTTGGATAAAATTAATGGGAACCTTTCCCTAAGAATTGAGAATATGAATTGGAATGAGGCGTATGTTGTGTTTGTGTAACATTTGTTTTTAATATATGCGGGTTGTTCGGAAAGGTCGGGTTTTTACCCCTTCTGAATAACTGATTCGACGATATGTCGAAGATGAAGACGGCGGTTGAAGACCGGAAGTCTTCACATCGTTTGGGTGATTACTGATGATCTTGATTGGACTGTACACCCAAGATAAGGGAATCAGTTGGTGGTCGTCCAGACGTACCTGGAGATCGATGGATATGCGAGGAAAGTGCCTCCGGTTTCGTTCAGACCCAGAACGAACTTGTAAATGGATTGTGTGTCTGACATTGGATTTTATTCTGTGTTGATTGATTTCTGTTAAATATATATCTGTTTGGCGGCGGAGAATTTATTCTCTTGCTTAACGCCCTTCTCTGAGACGTACGAGCTTAGAGGTTATATATCAATAGATATCAATCACATGGCATGAATTGCCTGTGTGGCACGCTGAGTTGCATGGATCAAGGCTTCTGTTGAAAAGCA
The DNA here is from genome assembly GCA_030737875.1 of Allium sativum. Classification (NCBI taxonomy): domain Eukaryota; kingdom Viridiplantae; phylum Streptophyta; class Magnoliopsida; order Asparagales; family Amaryllidaceae; genus Allium; species Allium sativum. Next base: position 696,973,326 of record CM060926.1, read on the forward strand.
AAGTCTTGTGGTCGATGATCAAAGCACGGCCCACGTGGCAGCTTTGTGTATAGCGTGAATTCGCGAGCCTCACACCTCGGTATGAGTTAAAAAGGGGATACGGAGCGTTGGGAGAACACGACGTTTCTTTCTAGCTTTGGTGGTGTCAGTGACTTACCAGCCCTGACATTTATATACTTTTCACCTTTGTGGTTGTTGGAATGAGGCGCCTCGATATTAGGTCTGTAAGGACCGGGAAACGTGTGTTCAGGAATTGCCAATCCTCTAACGTAAGTGAGGACCGACCCAGCCGATCCAGGATTGCCCAGAGTGTGTAGTCCTGAGACATTTGCTAGAGTGTCTCGAACGCGGAGAGGAGCTTGCCCCTTGCCTCGACTCATGACGGAAATCCAATTTCCAATGCGTGTATTGCGGCTTTAATTGTAGAGCCTAGTATAGCGACATAGTGGCATGGGATGCTATGCCGTCTATGATTTATATTTATGATTGAAATTGTTTTGACACTGTACACTTATTATAGTATCAAATGATTTGTTTTAAACGTACCAAGCATGTTTGGCTATTATAAGGGAAAACCCTATCCTCCGGCTTGCGTTGCATTGTGTGATGGGACCTAGGTCTTATAATAGCTTCATTTTTCGAAAAAGCATTGCGTTGTTTATTCTATGCACTGGTATTCTTGGGAGGAAACCCGTTCCGTGTTATACGGCGTGGTCCCTTGAATTACTCTCTTTTAAAGTAAAGCTTTAAATAACTGTTTTAGTTCTCACACCAGTCATATGACTGACCTGGAGTTTATTGTTTTAACCTAAACTCTGGGTGCCCCTATTTTCGACACGGGCAGCTAGTAGTTTTGGTTTTGCAGATTTATATTCACAGGATACTGGTTTACGGCTGGAATGATATCCGGAAAGCTCTATATCCGTATATCACCTTCAGTTGTGCTTTGTATTATTTTTCCGCTACTATGTAATTTATTGTAATCTCTGATATTTACCGAATGTAATTTATTCGTTTATACTCTGTATATTCTTGTATCTGATGGAATTGTTGTAATAGCAATGAAATGTTCTTCCGCTTGCGTTCTGATTTGTCTTGTCCTCACAGTAATTCGTTCTTTCTCATCTCTTCGGAGACCGGGGAAGTTCAGGTCGCTTCATTTGGTATCGGAGCTTTGGTTTACAGAGCTCGAGAACAAGGCACATTAGAACCATACGAAAGAATTCATCAGATATTGGATTAGTAATATCCAATTAGAATGACTCGTTAGAGATAGGATCAGTAGTATCCTAGAACGAGTGTGAAGAGTATATTTTTCAAATGAAAACAATTTTGTTTTGAATTTTTAAACCATTTTATACGTATTTGATTATTTATTTATTTTGAATTTGAACAATCCAATATATAAAGATTTTGCATATACGCGTCATGAACATATATTCGAAGTTTTAATATACTGGATAGTTACAGAATCACACTCTAGTCGCCCGGACCTGATCCTGATGATTGACGCGTCATCATCAGTAATTATTTTCGTGTTTCGAAGGTGTGATATCTATATATTTCCAACAGACTGGTGTGAGAACCAAAACTTATATAGATAGATTTATTTGTTGTGATTTGGCATCAAAAACATGATTTTTTGTATATATATCAAAGTATGAATTTGAAACTCTAATCCACTAATTGATTGATGTTTATGTTGTTTGTTTATTTGTTTGATAATTTTGAGCCACTATGCCTAATTGTACCAAATAGTGAATTGTATTGAAAATTGGTCGCATTTACTTGCATATACATATACTTATATTGAACAGGTCATAGCAAGGAGGCTAGAGCAGAGAATAAAATTTGTTTGCTCGATAAATAGGTACATGTTTACTATATAATTTACTATTTTGTTTGGGTGATGATGATTTTATGAGCCTATTGGCTAGCCGCTTGGCATTTTCTTTTTCTTTTTGAGATCAGAAGGCCTTTATGGAAATTTCAGGATTTTCCCGTAGCTCCCGGTGCAGGGGAGGTTATGGCGAAATTTTTTGAAAATTTAGGGTGTTAGCCAAATTTTTGAAAATTTGAGAATTCTCAAAAACTAAAAAGTTGGAGAATGGAAGCTAGATCGAACGTAGAGTTGATTAATCAAACCACTTTCGACTTTGTTCCTTTTCGGGGACGAAAAGTTTTAAGTGGTGGAGATTGTAATAACCCGGAAAATCTGGGCCAGTTTAAATTTTTTATTTTGGCAATTTTAGTGAATTTTGAATATTTAAAATGAATTATTTTAAATAATATCGACGGGGAATTTATTTTGAATATGTTTAGAACGTATATACGTCGTCGTTAGAATATAAATAATTATATATAATTATAAAAGGAATTGAAAATGGCGCGGTAGTTCGATAATTCGATTTCAAACTTCAATTGAATGTACCGGGTTCAAAACAATCCGGATTTTAGTGAAACCAAAAAACATTAGGATCTAATTGAGAATATCTTTCCAACGAATCCGACAAATCAAAATTTCATAGCGGGAATCAAAAGATATGTCCAGTTGAAAATTCTGAATAGTCACTATGGAATTCAGGCCCTTAAAAATGGAAATTTTGCATACGACCTCGGATTTCGACGAAACCACTTTTGTTGGATCCGAGATGTCAAATTATTGCTAGATTCCAAATTTCATAATTTTTCGTATCAATATGTGAGCTTGGCGAAGGGAAACGCGTTTGACCAGTTTCAGTTGATTTTAATCGATTGGAAAATGGCCATTTTTTCTAACTGTCTCAGAATTCGATGAAACTAGTTTTGATAGGACCGTATCATTAATACGAAGTTAGAAAATATTTTTCTGGAATTTTTCGAGTTAGTATGTGACCCCAGTAAATTGAAATACGCGTTCAAATTCAATATATACAGTTATATGTTGATTTTAACAGAAACTGATTATAACAATCGAATCAGCTTACGATACATATCCCATTGTGTTCGGAATGGGGGTAATACGCTATGGACGACAGGCGGTGGGCCTCGTTTCGATGTCGAATAAGAAAGTTAACCTTTTGAAATAAAATAATTAAAAATTAAAACCCTTTTCTCTCTCCTTCTTCCTATACCTTGGCACCCCCGATTCATCATTTAGAAGAAAAAAAAAGAAAAAAAAAGGGCATCGCGCCCTAGCCCGACGCGGCGCCTCCAGGGAGGTCGCCTTCAGAGGCTGGCGCACCCTTCCCCTCCCCTCTTGTTCTCTCTCCTCGCTGCTAATGACGCAGACACCCCCCACCACGAACCCTAACACCAATGGAACCCCAAACCGCCTAGCCGAGCTCCGCCGCCACCCTGGATGGACACCCCCGCGACCTGCAGATCTTCGGCACCCCCTCCTCTAACTCGAGACAGTTGCTGTGGGCCCCTACTCAAGCCAAGACTCGATTTTTTTTATTTACAGAGAATGTGAGTTCTCCCTTTCCTTTTATTTCTTATTTTCGGTTATTTTATAATGTAAGTAAGCCCCACTTTGAATTTATTTACATGGATTTTAATTTTCAGTTTTGATATAACTTTAAAAATATAATTTTTAAAGGAATAACGTATAGGAAGGATGAGGTTTTTAATAGAGGAAAAATGAGATTTTTATATGTATATAGAAGAGGAGAAAAATCGGATTTTTATATGTTTGATTTCAAAATCAAAATAGGATTTTTTTTTTTATATGTAGCGATGGAAATATATATATATATATATATATATATATATGTATGTATGTAATTTTTGAACAAGAAAAGAGATGATTTTTATCTCAGAAAAGAAGTGATATTTTTAATAGGAAAAGTTTATATTTTTATTCATGTAAAGATAATATTTTTTTTTTAAGTAAAGATTTGATTTTTGCAAGAAGAAAGTTATGATTTTTGTTTAGTTAAAAACATGATCTTTGTTTAAATAAAAATATGATTTTTATATAGTGGTGACGATAAAAATATGATTTTTATACTGGTGGCATATTAAAAATATGATTTCTATAAAGTAGAGGTATTAAAAATATGATCTTTATATAATAAAGAATATAAAAATATTATCTTTATATATGTAGCGAAATAAAAATCTGATTTTTATTATATATATAGTGAAGTAAAAATGATATTTTTATAGTGATGATATAAAAATTCAATCTTTAAATTTGAAAAGGCGAAATCTTTAAATTTGAAAAGGCGAAACTTTAAATTTGGAAAGGCGAAATCTTTATATAGAGAATAGCGATGTAAAAATAGAATTTTTATCTATATAGTAGCAAAATAAAAATTCGATTTTTGTATATTGAATAGCGAAGAAAAATTTTATTTTTATATATTGAATAGCGAAGAAAAATTCGATTTTTATATATTGAATAGCGAAGTAAAAATTCGATTTTTTATATATTGAATAGCGGAGAAAAAATTCAATTTTTATATATTGGATAGCAAAGTAAAAAATTCAATTTTTACATATGTAGAGAATACGGGCAGCGAAGGTGATAAAAAGGCGAGAACGATGAAGATTTCTATTAATGAAGTGTCGTGGAATTGGATAGATATTGGTGAGAACTTCTCACTCCTCAATTTCTTTTTCTAGTTATATATATATACTAGGATGCAGACGTTGTTTAGTAGCACCCGGCACCAGTCATCCACAGACCATGGATGACTTGTTTGTTAAATTGTTTGGTTGTGTAGTTGGTTAGTTTATTTGGTTTGAATTGAATCGTTTGGTGAAATAAAATTGATTTGATTGATGTGTGAATGGCGTGGGCCTTCACTAGACCGGGGATAAGGCTAGGCCTTGTCCCGTTTCTAGTATCGTGTCGTTATGCCGCCAAAATTTTCTAAAATAAGTTAGAAAAATAAAGATATCATTTTATTTAATAAATGAACCGAATAGAATATTCATAGGTTGAATAAAATAATTTGATCGTTGAAAATATAATTTTTAACATGGATATGAATATAGTGAATGTGAATAAATAAATATTCATTTACAAACCAGACAGTTTTTTTATGTACATCTATTTGAAGGACATTGATTGGGTCGATAAATTTTACGCATCGCCCAACTGCACAAATAAAATCTATGTTTGATTGTTTGAAACCCCACACGGGTATTGGGATAAAATACGGCATACACTAATCCCAATAATTAGTTGTATGTCGATCGATTGATTGATAGGCTGTTATAAGCGTTAGATATCTATATTTGATGCTTATATAGTGTAGTGCACTTTGGATGATGGTTGATTATGTATCGTTGCTATTATATACATGTATTGAATGGAATCCATATAATTGACTTTATATGGTAATTGATTGGGCCTCATTCCAATTTAGAAAATAAAGAATATTATAAAATAAAGGTTCATGTGTTGACAGTACTCATCCATTGAGATTAATCATATGTTGAACGAAATATTTTAATAATAAAATTTACATCTTTGTCATTATAAAATAAAGGTTCATGTGTTGACCGTACTCATCCGTTGAGATTAGTCATGTGTTGAACGAAGTATTTTAACAATAAAAACTACATCTTTATTAGATATAAAATTAGAAACTAAATGGAAAGTTGATAAGATGAATGGTCTCCTGGATATTGATCTGATGTTGGTTTCGGCCTTCGGGGTTAATATTCAGGGAATCGTTCTCTTACTAGTTTACGGTTGGAGTCTGATTTTAAATCAAACGATAGATACCATAATTTTTATAAAATATATTAAATAACAAAAATAGTCACACGTGGATAGTACTCATTCATTGAGATTAGTCGTGTGTTGACAAAGATATAGAGTCGTGTATTGAAAGAAATATAGATCCATTTGTTGAATATAATGCCGTGTTGATTAGAGATGCGCTATTTTGACGCGAAAGATATTTATATCGATTATATTCGTTTTTATAATGAATATTGAAAAGAGATAAAAATCGAATATAATAGAAAACCAATTTGAATTGAATCGAATAGAAAACCAATTTGAATTGAATCGAATAGAAAACCAATTTGAATTGAATCGAATAGAAAACCAATTTGAATTGAATCGAATAGAAAACCAATTTTTTGAATCGAATAGAAAACCAATTTGAATTGAATCGAATATAAAACCAACTTGAATTGAATCGAATAGAAAACCAATCTGAATTGAATCGAATAGAAAACCAATTTTAATTGAATCGAATAGAAAACCAATTTGAATTGAATCGAATAGAAAACCAATTTGAATTGAATCGAATAGAAACCAATTTGAATTGAATCGAATAGAAAACCAATTTGAATTGAATTGAATAGAAAACCAATTTGAATTGAATCGAATAGAAAACCAATTTGAATTGAATCGAATAGAAAACCAATTTGAATTGAATCGAATAGAAAACCAATTTTAATTGAATCGAATAGAAAACGAATTGAATTTGAATTGAATAGAAAACGAATTGAATTGAATTGAATTGAAAACGAAATGAATTCGAATCGAATTAAAATCGATTTGAATTGGAATCAAATAGAAATGAAAGTAAAAAGGATTTATAATAGAAAATTCAATTTTGATTTGAATTTGAAATAAAGGTTGAAATTGTTTTTGAAACGAATTCAAAACTATTTATAAAATTCGTTTTAAATAGAAATCGATGAAATATATATTATATATATGTAATATAATGTCCTAAATAGAACGCGCCGCGCCGCGGCAGTTCGTGAATTTCAACCATTTATTTCAAACGGAAATTACGGGAGATCCGACCGTCGGATTCTCCTAAAACCAGAACCGTTGGGTTCGTATCGAAAAGAGCTTTCTAACGAATATTAGAAATTTTTAATCTAACGGTTGGATTTGGAGATACGTCCAAATCAAAATTTGAAAAGGTCGTTGTAAGTGCAGTTCGATGGCCATTGTTGGAAATCGACTGTACGGGCCTTGATAAAATTATTAAAAATAGTAATAATTAGTGTAAAATCATAAGAAATGATTTGGGAAAAATTGGGGTGAAAAACTCCATATTTGAAAAGATAAAAACAGATTTTTATCGAAATGAACTAGTTTTGAACTAAAATTAAACCCGGTTATTTTTAAATAAATAATTTGGATTTGAAACGAGTTTTAATAGAATTGATTCATGGGTTTACCGTGAACTCTGTTTTAAATAACACTAGTTCTTTAACCTGATAATAAATAGAATGTGATTTGGGTTTATCGTGAACTGTGTTTTAAATGACATTAGTTCTTTAACCCAGTAAAAGAAGTTTTAACAAATCTGCAATTAGATTGAAATGTGAATTGATAATCTAAATTATCATATTTGGAAAATAAGCGTGAATGGAGTATCACCAGTTTGGCTCCAAAGCGATAGTTAAATCTTTAATTAGATTTGAACGTGAAATGGTAATTAATTTTACCGATAACACCGTGGTGTTAGATATGGAGTATTACCAGTTTTGCTTCATGGGATGAATAGGTTGGGATTAGGAAATAAAATAAATAATTACTTCAGTATGGTTCGTTAATCTCGACTAGTTTGGGGAAAACCATAATTTGGTTTGAAATGACATCCAAAGGAAGATTAAAGGATAAATTTTAAAGAATTTATCTTGGATAAAATTAATGGGAACCTTTCCCTAAGAATTGAGAATATGAATTGGAATGAGGCGTATGTTGTGTTTGTGTAACATTTGTTTTTAATATACGCTGGTTGTCCGGAAAGGCCGGGTTTTTACCCATTCTGAATAACTAATTCGACGATATGTCGAAGATGAAGACGGTGGTTGAAGACCGGAAGTCTTCACATCGTTTGGGTGATTACTGATGATCTTGATTGGACTGTACACCCAAGATGAGGGAATCAGTTGGTGGTCGTCCAGACGTACCTGGAGATCGATGGATATGCGAGGAAAGTGCCTCCGGTTTCGTTCAGACCCAGAACGAACTTGTAAATGGATTGTGTGTCTGACATTGGATTTTATTCTGTGTTGATTGATTTCTGTTAAATATATATCTGTTTGGCGGCAGAGAATTTATTCTCTTGCTTAACGCCCTTCTCTGAGACGTTCGAGCTTAGAGGTTATATATTGATAGATATCAATCGCATGGCATGAATTGCCTGTGTGGCACGCTGAGTTGCATGGATCAAGGCTTCTGTTGAAAAGCAAAGTCTTGTGGTCGATGATCAAAGCACGGCCCACGTGGCAGCTTTGTGTATAGCGTCAATTCGCGAGCCTCACACCTCGGTATGAGTTAAAAACGGGATACGGACCGTTGGGAGAACACGACGTTTCTTTCTAGATTTGGTGGTGTCAGTGACTTACCAGCCCTGACATTTATATACTTTTCACCTTTGTGGTTGTTGGAATGAGGCGCCTCGATATTACTTCTGTAAGGACCGGGAAACGTGTGTTCAGGAATTGCCAATCCTCTAACGTAAGTGATGACCGGCCCAGCCGATCCAGGATTGCCCATAGTGTGTAGTCCTGAGACATTTGCTAGAGTGTCTCGAACGCGGAGAGGAGCTTGCCCCATGCCTCGACTCATGACGGAAATCCAATTTCCAATGCGTGTATTGCGGCTTTAATTGTAGAGCCTAGTATGGCGACATAGTAGCATGGTATGCTATGCCGTCTATGATTTGTATTTATGATTGAAATTGTTTTGACACTATACACTTATTATAGTATCAAATGATTTGTTTTAAACATACCAAGCATGTTTGGCTATTATAAGGGAAAACCCTATCCTCCGGCTTGCTTTGCATTGTGTGATGGGACCTAGGTCTTATAATAGCTTCATTTTTCGAAAAAGCATTGCGTTGTTTATTCTATGCACTGGTATTCTTGGGAGGAAACCCGTTCCGTGTTATACGGCGTGATCCCTTGAATTACTCTCTTTTAAAGTAAAGCTTTAAATAACTGTTTTAGTTCTCACACCAGTCATATGACTGACCTGGAGTTTATTGTTTTAACCTAAACTCTGGGTGCCCCTATTTTCGACACGGGCAGCTAGTAGTTTTGGTTTTGCAAATTTATATTCACAAGATCCTGGTTTACAGCTGGAATGATATCCGGAAAGCTCTGTACCCGTATATCACCTTCAGTTGTGATTTGTATTATTTTTCCGCTCCTATGTAATTTATTGTAATCTATGATATTTATCGAATGTAATTTATTCATTTATACTCTGTATATTCTTGTATCTGATGGAATTGTTGTAATAGCAATGAAATGTTCTTCCGTCTGCGTTCCGATTTGTCTTGTCCTCACAATAATTCGTTCTTTCTCATCTCTTCGGAGACCGGGGAAGTTCGGGTCGTTTCAGGCATTGCCATTATTCCATTTATATTATTGGTTGGATATGGAAGTTTATATCGGTTAGATATATTGATCTATTTTCCGTGAAGATTCCATAATTAATGGAATGGGATTTTGGGTTTATCGTGAACTATGTTTTAAATAACATTAGTTCTTCAACCCAGTTAAAGATAAGATTAATTTCTTAACTTTGGATAATCATTAAGTAATGATTCTTGAGATTAAAAGTGAATTAGATTTTTAATGAATGTTTAATTAGATTGGAATGTGAATAGGATGATTAAATTTATCGAATTCATGAAATGATCGAGAATGGAGTATCACCAGTTTTGCTCCAAGCGATAGTTAAATCTTTAATTAGATTTGAACGTGAAATGATAATTAATTTTTCTTGTGACACCGTGGTGTTAGATAGGAAGTATTATTAGTTTATCTTCATAGGATGAATAGGTTGGGATTGGGAAATATAATAAATGATCACTTCGGTAAGGTACGCTAATCCCGACTAGTTTGAATAAACCTTAATTTTGTTTGAATTGATATCCAATGGAAGATTAAAGAATAAATCTAAAGAATTTATCTTTGATAAAATTAATGGGAACCTTTCCTAAAGGATATGAGTATTTAAATAAAATAATATTCAGAATTGGAATGAGGCATATATTGTGTTTTTATAGCACTTGTTTATAAGATACGCAAGTTATTCAGAAAGACTGTGTCTATCCCATTCTGAATAACTAATTCGACGATAAGTCGACTATGAAGACGGTAGTTGAAGACCGGAGGTCTTCACATCGTTTGGATGATTACTGATGTCTTGATTGGGCTATACACCCAAGACGAGGTAATAAGTGGTGATCGTCCAGACGTACTTGGAGATCGACCGGATATGCGAGGACCTCTATCCTATCCTGGACATATGGGACGAGGAATAAGGTGCCGCCGGTTTCATTCAGATGCAGAACGAACTTGTAAATGGATGTGTCTGACATTGGATTTTATTTTATTTGATTGATTTCTATTAAATATACATCTATTTTGTGGTGGAGAATTTATTATCTTGCTTAACACCCTTCTTTGAGAGGTACGATCTCAGAGGTTATATATCGATAGACATCGGTCGCATGGCGTGAATTTCCTGTGTGGCATGCTGAGATGCAAATGATTAAGGCTTATGTTGAAAAGCAGAGTCTTATGCTTGATGATCAATGAACGACTTTAATATAGCATAGCTTTGTGTATAGCATTAATTTGCGAGCCTTACACCCCGGTGTGAACCGGTAACGGGAGAGGACCTAAGGGAGGACATGTGTTTCCTTCTAGCTAGGAGTGGTGTCATGGTATGGAGCCTAGACAATTTTACTAATGTCGATGATGGAAAATGAGTTGCCTTGGTTATATCTGTCACTACGGGGCCGATGGATGATATGGTCGACATACTGACCAGACTTACGCCCCATAGGGCGGGAAACGCATTGTTCAGGGATTATAATCCACTATGTGTGGACCGGCCCTGTTGCTCCAGGTGCAGTTGTGGCTGAATTCTGAGACATGGGCTAGATTGTCTCGAATTCGGTAAGGACGATCCCTTGCCTTGGTTCATGATGTAAATCCAACTTCCAATACGACATCGTGCGGTTATGATTGTAAACCTATATGTGGCAGCATAATGGCATAAGACGCTTATGTCGCCAATGATTGATACATTATTATTGAAATTGTTTTTGAAACATATATGCACTTGTAATAGTATCAAAATGATTTGTTTTAAACGTACCAAGCATGTTTGGCTATTATAAGGCAAAACTCTATCCTTCGGCTTGCGTTTCATTGTGTGATGGGACCTGAGTCTTATAGTAGCTTCGCTTTTCCAAAAAGCATTGCGCTGTTTTGTTATATGCACTGGTTCTCTTAAGAGGAAACCCGTTCCGTGTTATACGGCGTGGACCCTTGACATATCTGATATTAGAGTAAAGTTTAAATAACTTTTTTAGTTCTCACACCAGTCACATGACTGACCTGGAGTGTATTGTTTTAACCTGAACTCTGGGTGCCCCTATTTACCACACGGGCAGCTAGTAGTTTTAGTTTTGCGGATATTATATTCACAGGATCCTGGTTTACAGCTGGAGCTATATTCGGAACGCTCTGTATCCGTGTATTTCTTTCAGTTCTGTTTTGTATTATTTTCCGTTGCATTGTAATTTGTAAATCTCTGATATTTATCAAATGTATATTATTTGTTCATACTCTGTATATTCTTGTACTCTGATATGTTGTAATAGCAATGAAATTTTCTTCTGTTTGTGTTTTGATTTGTCGTGTTCTCAACCCAATCCGGACTTTCCTTTACGGGGAATTTTGGGTAGTTACATAACCTCAATTTAAAATTCGGTTATACTTCATTTTTAAACTTCGATTGCTTACTTGAATGAACTTCATTTAAGAAGTAATTCCTTTAAACTATTATTAATTTACTTTATCATTAACTGGAATAAATATCCAATTTTCCTATTTTATTTCTTATTAAGTTAAACACTACTTGCTAAATTATTTTATTACATTAATTGGCAAAAATTAATTTAATAATCAAATTTTGTGAAAATGGTTGGCTTGGTCAAATTTAAACATGATTAACTAATTGATCAATTCTAACTCATCTTTTCATTTAAATTAATAAATAATATTATTAATTTAAATAATCTCATTTACTTTGATTGATTATTAAATAAATAATAATCAATTTCAAGCTAATCTCATTTATAATCATTACATTAATCCTTGCTTACTTGCTTAACAATCTAAGCTTCATTAACAATTACGAAGAGGCACGTGCTTCGCACATGGCCAATTTTTGTACAAAATGGTGATTGGTGGTTAAACAAAAAATTTGTAAATATGATTGCATTATTTCCTTTGTATAAACTTTATTCAAAATAATATATTTACAAATCTATATTCAGTATAAAACAAATTTCATAACTTTATTTCTTTCGATTCAACTGACGGCAAATCAGTTTTTTTAAAATCGTTTGTATTTTAGCCATCTGCTATAAATTCTTCAACCAATATCACTCATTGGTTAATAACCAAACAAATGTTGAATTTGGGTTTAACTATCAATAACAAATTCAAAAATCCAATCATATGGGTTCAACAGTTCATATAATGATCATATGCAAATGAATAATCAATTCAACTAATAGTGGTCAACCAATAATAATAATTCAAGCATATAATTTTAATTTAACTACGTTTATATTATTATAAACGTGACCAATAAGGTAGGTTACCTCTAATGTCAATAATCGTTAAAAATAACGATGTCGTTATATTTAAATTAAACAACCATTCAGTTTAAATAATAAAGGTGGATACCCTGTGTTGAAGGCTCCTGTACTCAAGGATGAGGACTTCCTAGACAGCCTCCCATCTGGAACTATTCTCACGGCTTTCTGGGCTCTGGGGGTGGTCGATTAGCGCGCGCAGCCTTTCCCTCGCATTATGTGAAGAGGCCGGGGCTCGAACCTGTGCGCTCCAGATTACCAGCCGGGTAACCTTACCGTTTTAAAATATTTCACAACCATCCAAACAATTATCAAATCAACCAACACTTAACAAACATGGCATATGAATAATAAACCCGACTTATGAAATTTATAAGTGGGAAGAACTGAGTGAGTTCAACTCACCTTGGGTTTCCATTCAGCGTTAAAACAGTTTGTTTCCGACTGCGTCTAGCTTTGTCCAAAATAGCTCTGTAATGTTATGCTCGTTAGTATGGTTCCAACGTCCCTTGTTCGGTTTGATTCTGTAGACGTATGAACGAGTTACACGTATAATAATGTTCGATTTCATTTAAACTAATATATTACTGATTTATTTATTTTTCTATTAAAATTCACTAAACTTACTTACTTTGTTTAAATTAGCCAGATGGACTTAATTCTTGAATTAAAAACTAAGACACTAAACATTTTTAATTAGTTCGAACTACTTACCTGATAAATGGAAAAAATAACAGATAGGCTTCTGTTTCTCCTTCCCAACTCCACGCATGTAAGATTTTTTCCAAGGTTTCCCATATCAAAACATCATGCTTCCCATTTAAAACTTCACCATGGTCCTTTTTTATATACATACAGATAACCTTTTGAGAGCCCAACCGAATAAACATAGCCCACTAGAAAACTCAGTCCAACTACTTCTATCCTTTCTATGCAATAATCTCTCCAGTTTCTTTCATATTCTCTCTTGCCCCAAATTATCCTCCCGTGCAGTACTCCTTCCATTATTATATATATATATATATTTGTTTTTTATAAACCCAGTACGTTCTGAAACCCAAAGCCCCTCCCCCCAATTAAAGCCTACGTATAACACCCCGTATTTTCTGTGAACGTATAGGTAACAAATCAGAGGATAATTAATTTTTAAAAATAAGAATCAAGGGAAACGGGTTGCGTCATTGCGTTCGTCTTGGAATTCTTCTTGAAAACGAGTCCGAGTTTGCAAGATTAGGAGTCTGTATGAGGGAGGTATGACCCTCGGAAGTTTCAGAAATATTCATAATCGAAAATAGCTCGAAATCCGAATTCAAAATTCGAATTCAAACCCAGAAGCGGGCTGGGCGGGAAATTTCCCGCCTAGGGCCCAAGTCGACTGGGGAGTCGACTGGCAGTCGACCCCCCCCTCAGGACCAAGGTCGACTGGGGAGTCGACTGGGCCGTCGACCCCCCAGACAAGGTCGACTGGGCAGTCGACCTGGGGGTCGATCTCCCTGGTCGAACCTGGTGCGTGTGTGTGCGATTTTGAGGTCTGTGACGTGTTTGGACGGACCTGATGAGTTCTAGAGTTAATCTGAGGGCCTAAATGACCACAATTCTATTCTGCTTGTACTCTACCTCTGTTCTAATAAAAATAAAAATGGAGTCGCTACTCTGCAGAAATCAAAACTAAAAGCTAATCAACATCAACCTAAGCAACTCAATTCAAATTAGAGATTAAAGCTTCTGCAACGATTCTACAAAAACTAAAGTTCTTTCTTTAATCCAATCAAGGCAAGTACAGTTATTTTTCGATATAAACGTTAATTCTGATTGTGACATGAATTGTAAATCTGAATCTAAGGTTATATCTATTCTGTTCTATTTAGATCTATCTTATTCTGTATCTCTTTCCTCTTTCTGTTCTATAGCCAGGCTACAACGAGCCTGAGCCAATCTCATAAGAGATTAACATACGCTAAAATGTTTGGGACAGTAAAATGAATGATGCATAAATTGGGCATGACCAATATGTGACTGATTTGAGGAAAGAATATGGACCGTAGCTAGAATATAAATCTGAGACATATGACTGGACATGTTATATTTATAACATAAAGGGGTATTGAACATATGATTTGAGATAAAGAGAATATAGCTTAGGTATAAAGATTTACATGAAAGTAGGGTATCTATTAATGAAAATAAACACCTAAGTAAGGGACCTTTGGGATATATGTCATGCATAGTAATCGATGGCTATATTTGGTATAATTTATATATGGATCTTCTGTACTATGCAAGTTTAATAAAAATTGAAACATATGATATATGGTAAATTATGACCATAATCTGTGCTACGTAAATTTAATACGAACATGGGGTATATGATCATATTGCGAATCATGACTATTATTTATGCATGTGAACTTAGGCCAAATTTACAATTAGGCAAGATATGTTTGTGAAACTTTAAGGAATGATTAAATCTATTATATTTGCCTAATTTGCTAGTTCTGCTATATTGGCCAAATCTGCTAGTTCTGTTATATTGCTTAATCTGCTAGTTCTGCTCTACTGCCTAGTTTGCTAGAATTATTCATCTGCCAAATCTGTGATCTGCTAAGTCTGTTGAAAATGCCAAATCTGCTAAACTAAATCTGTTGAGATGCCTAATCTGTTATCTGCTAAATCTGCTAGTTTGCTTAATCTGCTAAATCCGTTAAGTCGACTAATCTGCAAAATCTATTATCTGCTATATCTGTTGAGTTGATATAATTAGTCCGCTATAGACATAATCTGAATTGGCTATAATTATGAATAATTGACATGTATATTAGGCGTGGGTATAAATGGTAAATCAGTAATTAATTGGCCGCAAAGATAAACATGGCTAACTCGAGGTTAGAACGAGTTCGCGGCGTAATTCTGCCCGGAACCGCTCGGCATGTTCCAGTGGCCACAAACAATAGGTTCTAATGTGAGAAGTTAGTCATAACGTGCTTGAAACCCGAGGTTAGACTCAGTTTGCGATAGAAACCTGCCCGGAAGCAACCGGTCTAACCAGTAGCCGCAAACTGTCAGTCTAATGTGAGAGGTCTGGGCATTAATATTTAATTAATAATCTGAGATAAATATGATGTCTAAAACGTGTTGGGTGGGTAAGGTTAAACCAATTGGGCCAATGAATCTGATAAACCCGTTTCGTGAATCTGTAGGCCCAATACAAAGTTAGACAATCTATAACCGGTTAATCTGTAACTAGTAAATCTGTAAGGCTGTTAATCTATGAACTAGTTGATCTAAAATCTATATGTCTGAAACTTATAAACAAGTTAATCTGATATCTATTAGTCTGGGGACACAAGGTTAGGAGGGGAATTACTTGTGTCATCTGTTGTTTGGGACCCATATTAGTCAGTAACCCTTTCTGGTATCAAAACTTTGACCCAACAGTAGGTAGGGTCCGGGCACGCTTACTGAACTAATTATAAGTGGTTCATTCTTATAATGGCGAGGGGTGTTGATGGTGCGTTCCAACTGGGTCATGTGCGTGCATGGACCCCGGTCTGCCTCTGAGGATGTAAGATGTCGTGACATCTGTAAATAGGTCTGTGCCAATTGGTTGTCACTTTAGGGTTGGTTGTCACTTTAGGGAGTGATACAACCTACTATAGGGCCGACACAGGGTATTTATGTATTAGGGAGCCGATCGGTTGGGAAAAGGTTTTAGGGTACACTTAGTTATGTCTGTTTCTGTTGTTACTGTCATTTTCTGTTGGGTGGTAACACCTGTCTGTTTCTGTGTGGTACCGTCTGTTCGGGTGGTAAAGGCCCATTACTAGTGTACACCTAATTCTACATTCTGTTTCCGTAGGGATTAATATGTTCTGCTTCTGTCTGTTTCTGTTTGGGTGGTAAAGGCCCATTACTAGCACACTCTTCTGTGGAAATTATTCTGTACCGGTTTCTGTTTCAGTTTAGACATTAGGGTGACACCTAATCCTGTTATACTAGTATTAGTGCAGAGAAGTGTAAAGCAATAACTTATATCATTCTGTTCTTCTATTATATCTGCTACATCTGTTATAGTTATCTCTCATCCAGTTTTATTTTCATGTCATGTTATTATTATCTGTTCATAACTGAAAATCACTGGACTTGCCAGACTTTTGTCTGACCCTTGTTATTTCGCCTCGTTTCTTCCGTTCCCCCGCCCCCCAGGTTTTGTAGAAGGGAATACTCTAGCTTGATACAGATTTCTTCCGCTTGAAGTGCTTAACGTATGGCTTGTCTTCTTCTATGGGGATTATGATTTTAAACTATGCATTCTGAATGCTTTTGTACAAGACTGATATTTTGTACTTGAATTCTGATATTGTGATTTGAAAGGATGTAACCAAGTTTATTTCGGTTCTGTTGAAATAAAGTTATAAATTTTTCAAATACTGTTTTATCTGTCTTGTAAGTTTTTGTTCTGTTTACTAAAATGCTCCACAAAAGTTAAGGCATTCCCTTTGTGAGTGACCTTAACGGAGGTGGGGTGTTACACTTGGTATCAGAGCTAAAGGTTACCAAATTAGATAAAAGTTTTTGAAAACTATTTTCAAAAAGGTTTTGAAAGGAAGTATTTTCAAAAATAAAGCTTATTTTGAAAAACATGATCCCCAAGAGCCATATATTTTTCCTTCACTCCTTTTTGTATTGAATCTTTCCTTTTTCGTTTCGGTATGTCTGAAGCATCTGAGATACCAGAGGGTGTTCATGTACCCGGTTGGTTTCGACAATATCTTGAGGCTAGGACCGCCGCCGCAGGTCCAGCAAATGATCCCCCTCCTCCACCCCCTCCTCGTGCAATTACTTTCTCAAAGATCTGTAGAGATTTTAGGGCAATGGGTGGAAAGGATTTCAAGGGAACTGAATCATTTGTAGAAGCGAGGAACTGGCTCAAAGAAACTGAGGATCTATTCGTTATCTTCGAGGTGGACGATAGGCAGAAGGTACAGTTGGCGGTATGGCTGCTCAAAGACGAAGCTTCCTACTGGTGGGAAGTCACTAACGCCGAGAGGCCGGTTGAGACATGGATGGATTTCAGAACAAGGTTTGAGACAAAATTCCTCTCGCAAGCTGAACGAAGTTTACAATTGGAAAAGTTCTTATCTCTTAAGCAAGGAAGTATGACGATCAAGGAATACGTCAACCAGTTCAACCAACTGGCTAGGTTCGGATAGGATTTAGTCAACACTCAGCATAAAAAGGCTCTCCGCTTTGTTAAAGGATTGAACGAGCCACTGCACAGCCTAGCCATGACCCATGTACCCATGGGAGCGACTTACGAGTAATTGGTGGACATGGCACTACTGCACGAGGAAGACAAGGGCCCGAAAGAGACAAAGAAGGAAGAATCACAGAATAAAAAAGCAGGGCCCGAAAAGGAAACACAAAGGAAGGATGAGAAGTCTGAAGATAAGAAGGGGAAAAAGTGCATTACTTGTGGGAGCTCGACTCATCTGAACAAGGATTGCAGAAAAAGGAAGGGCACTTGCTTCAACTGTGGAGAAATGGGACACTTCACTAGGGACTGCCCGAAGAAACGAGGGTAAGGAGGGCAGGCGAATACTCTTGAGGCTAGTGGCTAGGATAGAAATAGGAAAATTCCTATAGTAGGTTTAATTTCTTTATCTGATTATGGAGTTAAGACTCTTTCTGATTCTGGTATTTTGAATTTGTAATCGATACTCTGCACTTTAATACTAGTATTATTTCTGATTCCGCTATAGACTCAGACCCACAAGGGTTATGACTCATCTGTTTGGGAGAGATTGGGGGTTGAGAGATATCTGTGTTAGGCGTCAAGTAGGACGCATACGTTCTAGGTTTTATTATGCTTAGTTCGGTAACCTGACCTGTACCAGTAATCTGTAAATATATGAATATTCCCAATAAGGTTAAGATTTCCAGTTTTGACATTATCTAAAGAGGGTAATCCTCTGAGTATCAATCTGATGTTGGTTTCGGTCTTCGGGGCCGATACTTAGGACCCATGTCTAATGGGAACCAAGTTTTTTTTTTGATCTGTACTCTCTTCCATCATTCGACTGAATCCTATCGATCGAATCTTCGAACTTTAGGTAGAAGCTAATGGGTGTAAACATGTGTTTGAGACATGTTATGTTTGATGGTTGCAAGTGGATGCAAGTGGTTGCTAGTGGTTGCTCGTGGATGCATATACACACACTAGGCACTAGATCGGCTCGAAAACACTCTCATACTGCATATGGATGTATGAGCATTTTCAATTTTTGTGGATGCAAAATGATTGACTCAGCACGTGGATGTTGCATATGACTGAATGGTTGTGCACTCATATAGAAATGATATGTATCAAATAGAAAAATTTGCATACATGTTGGACTCATGGCACTGGCATAATTCGCATTAAGGAGGTCAACTGAATCAGTGGACCGCCTGATCTTTACATTAGATAAGGAACATATACACACACCTTTGCATATGCTCATACAACATTAGAAGTTTCTAAGGACAATGGACGCCAGTGATTGATGATTGAGTAGATGGATGTTGGATTGTAACAACCCGAAAATCTGGGCCAGTTTAAAATTTTTATTTTGGCAATTTTGGCGAATTTTGATTATTTAAAATGAATTATTTTAAATAATATCGACGAGAAATTTATTTTTGAATATAATTCAATCGTATATAGTTATATAGATTGACGATAGAATTTAAATATTTATTTATATATATAAAAGGAATTGAAAATGGCGCGGTAGTTCGATAATTCGATTTCAAACTTCAATTGAATGTACCGGGTGCAAAACAATCCGGATTTTAGTGAAACCAAAAATAATAGGATCTAATTGATGATATCTTTCCAACGAATCCGAAAAATCAAAATTTCATAGCGGGAATCAAAAGATATGTCCAGTTGAAAATTCTGAATAGTCGCTATGGAATTCAGGCCCTTAAAAATGGGAATTTTGCAAACGACCTCGGATTTCGACGAAACCACTTTTGTTGGGTCCGTGATGTTAAGTTATTGCTAGATTCCAAATTTCGTAATTTTCTGAATTAATATGTGGGCGTGGCAAAGGGAAACGCGTTTGACCAGTTTTAGTTGATTTTAATCGACTGGAAAACGGCTATTTTTCCAACGGTCTCAGAATTTGACGAAACTAGTTTTGTTAGGACCGTATCGTTAATACGAAGCTAGAAAATATTTTTCTGGAATTTTTAGAGTCAGTATGTGACCCCGGTAATTTGAAATGTACGTTTGAATTGAATATATACTGATTTATATTTTAACTTTGACGGAAACTTATCGAAACAGTCGAATGGGCTTACGAAACATATCCCATTGTGTTCGGAATAGGGGTATTTAGCTAGGGGCGACACTCGTTGAGTTCGATTTGGAGTTAGTATGAGCAAACAAATATATTTCAAATTAAAAGAATAAAATAATAATAAAATCTTCGATAAAGGGCCAAGCCCAAACCCTAGCCTACCCTTCTTTCAGCGCCGCCACTAAGCTATAGACGGCTGATATCGCTCTATTCTTTATCCAATTTTTCCTTCCAATCCACGAAGCATTTCCAGAAATCTCTAATGCGAAATGAAAGAGAATCGAAGGGGCTTCACATCCATACTAGATTCCTAATTTATCGTGGAGTTTGGGGATCGATTTCAGGGCTCGAACAACCGACGTTGGCAGCGGATTTTGGGGCTAAAGGGAGGTGCGAACGGACGACGCTCGTAGCGGAAGGTGGCGGACGCGAGGGCGCTTCTCGGGGGCATGGCAGATCGGGCTCCGGCGCCGTTTATTGTCAGAGGCGATGAACCCTAGGAGGCGGCCTCCTTTTGGGGTACCTGAAGCTTGTAAAAACAGTGGAAGGTAATTGTTTTTTTTTTATATACAACATTGTTTTAAAATCAGTTTCAAGTTTAAATAACAATGTATAAAAAGAAGGATTTTATATAAATTAACATTAATTTATTTTCAGTTCTTATTTAATAAAATACATTGAATAAAATTCAGTTTTTATAAAAGGAAACTCGCATTGTTATGAAATAAAATTCTTTGTTTTTAAAAATAGATATGCATTGTTTGTCAAATGAAAATATCGTCTTGTGTCAAATAAAATTAGCATGGATTTTGCAAATAGAAAATAATCATCGTTGCTTTTGAATTGAAGGTATAATATATATGAAGTTGAAAAAGATATCGAAACAACGAATAGATTTTTGTGAAAACAAAGACAAGATTTTTGTGGAAACAAAGACAAGTTTTTTTAAAATAAAAAGAGTTCTTTTGAAATAGGAAAGATTAGTTTTTTTTACTATAAAAATATAATTTTTATATAGTAGAGATTATGAAAATATAATTTTTATAAGGTAGAGAAAATAGAAATGTGATTTTTATATATTGAACATCAAAGTAAAAATGTGATTTTTATATATTGAACATCGAAGTAAAAATTTGATTTTTATATATTGGACATCGAAGTAAAAATTTTATTTTTATATATTGAACATCGAAGTAAAAATTTGATTTTTATATATTGAACATCGAAGTAAAAATTTGATTTTTATATATTGAACATCGAAGTAAAAATTTGATTTTTATATATTGAACATCGAAGTAAAAATTTGATTTTTATATATTGAATAGCGAAGTAAAAATTCGATTTTTATATATGTAGTGGCTACGGGCGAAGAAAGTGATAAGAGACGAGAGCAGTGAAGATTTCCTGCATTAGAAGTGCCGTGGAGTTAGGATAGCTTTTGGTGAGAATTTCTCACTCAAAATCTCTTTCTATTTATATACATATACTAGGATGTAGACGGTGTTTAGTAGCACCCGACACAATCGTCCACAGACCATGGACTTGTTTGTTTGATTGCAAAAATTAGTTAGATTATTTGATTGAAATTGAATTGTTTGGTGAAATGAATTGATTTGATTGATGTGTGAATGGCGTGGGCCTTCCCTAGACCGGGGATAAGGCTAGGCCTCGTCCCGTTTCTAGTATCGTGCCGTTATGCCGCCGAAATTTTCTAAAATAAGTTAGAAAAATAAAAATATCATTTTATTTAAAGAATGAACTGAATAGAAATTCATATGTTAAAATAAAATGTTTTATCGTTAAAAATATAATTTTTAACGTGAAGTGAATAAAATAAAATACTCATTTACAAACCGGACGGTTTGTTTATGTACACCTATTTGAAGGACATTGATTGGGACGATAAATTTTACACATCGCCCAACTGCACAAATAAAATCTGTGTTTGATTATTTGAAACCCCACACGGGTGTTGGGATGAAATATGAAGTTCACTCATCCTGATTGATTAAATATGTCGATCGATCGATTGACAGGCTGTTATAAGCGTTAGATATCTATATTTGATGCTTATACAGTGTAGTGCACTTTGGTTGATGGTTGATTATTTTTCAATGCTATTATATATATGTGTTGTATGAAAATCCATATAATTAATTTTATATGGTGATTGATTGGGCCTCATTCCAATTTGGAAGATAAAGAATATTATAAAGTAAATGTTCATGTGTTGACTGCACTCATCCGTTGAGATTAGTCATGTGTTGAACGAAATATTTTAATAATAAAATTTACGTCTTTATCATATAAAATAAAGGTTCATGTGTTGACTGTACTCATCCGTTGAGATTAGTCATGTGTTGAACGAAATATTTTGATAATAACAAATATTTTGATGATATGAAATATTTGAAATAGAATATTTGAAAATAGAAATAAATGAAGCCATGTTGATTAGATTGACGCCATTTTGACGTGAACGATATTTATATCGATTTTATCCATTTCGAAATAAATTGAATTGAAAACGATTTCGAAATGAATTGAATAGAAAACGAATTTGATTTGATTTGAATATATAATGAATTTGATTCGAATAGAAAACCAATTTGAATTGAATCGAATATAAAACCAATTTGAATTGAATCGAATAGAAAACCAATTTGAATTGAATCGAATAGAAAACCAATTTGAATTGAATCGAATAGGAAACCAATTTGAATTGAATCGAATAGAAAACCAATTTAAATTGAATCGAATAGAAAACGACTTTGGAATTGAATTGAATTGAAAACGAATTCAAATTGAATTGAAAGCGAACTGAAATGAATTCAAATTGAATTGAAATTTGAATTGAATAGAAATGAATTTTAAAACGAATTTATAAGGAAGAATTCAATTTTTATTTGAATTGAAATGGAAGTTGAAAATGTTTTTGAAACGAATTCATAACTATCTATATAATTCGTTTTAAATTGAAATCGACGAAATATATATTATATATATTATATATATAATATAATGGCCTGAATAGAACGCGCCGCGACAGTTCGCGAATTTCGACCATTGACTTCGAACGGATATTTCGGGAGATCCGACCGTCGGATTCTCCTAAAACCGGAACCGTTGGGTTCGTATCGAAAAGAGCTTTCTAACGATTATTAGAAATTAGAAATCTAACGGTTGGATTTGAAATTATGTCCAAATCAAATTTGAAAAAGGTCGCTGTAAGTGCAGTTCGATGGCCATTGATGGAAATCGACTGTACGGGCCTTGATAAAATCATTAAAAATATCAATAATTTGTGTAAAATCATAAGAAACGATTTAGAAAGAATTGGGATGAAAAACTCCATATTTGAAAAGATAAAAATAGATTTTTATCGAAATGAACTAGTTTTGAACTAGAATTATAATTCTATTTATTTTTAAATAAATAAATTGAATTTGAAAGGGTTTTAAAAATGACCAGAATTTCCAATGATTGCATTGGAGTGGATTTGAATCGAAATTGTCTTCGGAATATTTCGACGTTGGAATTCGTGATTATACGGATGTTGTTATGGAAATTTGAAAGATATATATTTATATCGTTATTTCCAATACGACATTTGTTAATCGTAGAATTTGATATTGAATATAAGCCGATATATTTTCTATTCAGAGCCTTGTATTGAATATCAAATGTGATTTGGGTTTGTCGTGAATGGTGTCTTCACTAACACTGTTCTTGAACCCAGTTGAGAAAAGATTAAATCTTTTTATTTAGATTTAATGAAGTGTACCAATTAAATAATATTTAATTGGAATTGAATTGATATTGATTTTTGGGTTTATCGTGAACAGTGTTTTAAATAACACTCGTTCTTTAACCCGATAATTAATGGAATGTGATTTTGGGTTTATCGTGAACCATATTTTAAATGACACTGATTCTTTAACCCAGTTAGCAATTAAAACTAAGTGGAGTTTTAATGAATCTTTAATTAGATTGAAATAATCGAAATGGAGTATCACCAGTTTTGCTCCAGGCGATAGTTAAATCTTTAATTAGATTTGAACGTGAAATGGTAATTGAATTTACCGGTAACACTGTGGTGTTAGATATGAAGTAAGACCCGTTTTACTTCATGGGATGAATAGGTTGGGATTGGGAAATTAAAAAAAATGATTACTTCGGTAAGGTTCGCTAATCCCGACTAGTTTGAATTGATATTCAAAAATAGAATAAAGAATAAATTCAAGGAATTTATCTTGGATAAAATTAATGGGAACCTTTCCCTATGAATGTGAAATTTAGAAACTAATTGTCGGTTAGCCAAGCAGAATGGTTTTCTGGATATTGATCTGATGTTGGTTTCGGCCTTCGGGGTTAATATTTGGGAAATTATTCTCTTGATTAATTTACGGTTAGTGACTGATGAATTGGAATGAGGCGTATGTTGTGTTTGTGTAACACTTATTTAAAATATACGCGAGTTATTCGGAAAGACCGGGTTTATCCCATTCTGAATAACTGATACGACGTCAAGTCGAAGATGAAGACGATGGTCGAAGACCGGAGGTCTTCACGTCGTTTGGGTGATTACTGATGATCTTGATTGGGCTGTACACCCAAGAAGATGGAAACAGTTGGTGATCGTCCAGACGTACTTGGAGATCGATGGATATGCGGGGTACTAGGTGCCTCCGGTTTCGTTCAGCCCCAGAACGGACTTGTAAATGGACTGTGTGTCTGACATTGGATTTTAGTCCGTGTGATTGATCTCTATTAAATATATATCTGCTTGGCGGCGGAGAATTTATTCTCTTGCTTAACGCCCTTCTCTGAGACGTACGAGCTCAGGGGTTATATATTGATGGATATCAATCGCATGGAGTGAATTGCCTGTGTGGCATGCCTAAGTGGCAAATGATCAAGGCTTCTGTTGAAAAGCAAAGTCTTGTGTTTGATGATCGAAGCACGGCCTTTGTGGCGTAGCTTTGTGTAACGTTCACTTCGCGAGTTTCACACCCGGTATGAACCAAAAACGGGAGACGGACCTCAGGGAGTGCATGCGTTTCTTTCTAGTTAGAAGTGGCGTCAGTGGTTTTACACGCCCTGACGAGTTTGACTTATGTGGTTGTTGCTGTTGCGAGGCGCCTCGGTTATATCGGTTTCGGCCGATGCATTCTGGTCGGCAGACGGACCAGACTTACACCCCATAGGGTGGGGAAACTTAGTGTTCAGGCATAATAATCCACATCGGTGGACCGGCCCTGACGATCTAAAGGCTTGCCTGCGCGCTTGCCTGTGGCTTGGGCTAGAGAGTCACAAATCGGTAGAGGATCTTGCCCCTAGCCTCGGTTCATACCATAAATGATAACCCAACTTCCAATACGACGTCTTGCGGTTTTGATTGTAAACTTATATATGGAGACATAGTGGTATGGGGCATTCATGCCGCCTATGATTGATACTTATGATTTGAAGTTGTTTTATACACTATACACTTATAATAGTATCAAATGATTCCTTTTAAACGTATCAAGCATTCTTGGCTATTATAAGGTAAAAACTCTATCCCCCGGCTTGCGTTGCATTGTGTGATAGGACCTGGGTCTTATAATAGCTTCATTTTTCTTTATTTAGCATTGCGCTGTTCGTTTTATGCACTGGTATTCTTGGGAGGAAACCTGTTTCGTGTTATACGGCGTGGTCCCTTGATTTACCTAACTTTCAAAATAAAGATCAACTGTTTTAGTTCTCACACCAGTCACATGACTGACCTGGAGTTTATTGTTTTGACCTAAACTCTGGGTGCCCCTATTTTGACACGGGCAGCTAGTAGTTTTGGTTTTGCAGATTTATATTCACAGGATCCTGGTTTACAGCTGGAACGATATCCGGAAAGCTTTGTATCCGTATATCTCTTCTAGTTGTGTATTATATTATTTTCCGCTGCTATGTATTTAAATGTAATTTAAATCTCTGATATTTCTGTGTAATATTTATTTTTACTCTGTATATTCTTGTAATCTGATGCATTGTTGTAATATACAATGAAATGTTCTTCCGTCTGCGTTCTGTTTTGTCGTGTTCTCAAAACGATCGGGCGTTTCGAACGGTCTTGGTCGGTTTAGCGACTGGTTCGGACCGAGCGAAATCTCCTCTCGTCACATTTGGTATCAGAGCTTTGGTTTACAAAGCAGAGAACAAGGCACATTAGAACCATACGAAAGAATTCATCAGGTATTGGATTAGTAATATCCAATTAGAATGACTCGTTAGAGATGGGGTCAGTAGTATCCTAGAACGAGTGTGAAGAGTATATTTTTAAAATAAAACCAATTTTGTTTTGAAAATTTAAATCAACTATTTGTATTTGATTATTTATTAGTATCTATTTGGACAGTCCAGTATATAAAGAATTTGCATATACGCCTTGCAAACGTATATTCGAAGTTTTAATATACTGGATAGATATAGAGTCACATTCTAGACACCCGGGGATAATTCTGATGATGTGGCCACATCATCAGTATTTATATTTGTGTTTCGAAGGTGTGATTTCTATATATTTCCATTAGACTGGTGTGAGAACCCAAAATTAGATAGGGCTTATTGTTGTGATTTAGCATCAAAAATCTGATTTTTGACTATACATCAAAGTTACGAATTTCAAACTCTAATCCACTAATTGATTGATGTTTGTGTTGTTCGTTTATTTGTTTGATAAATTTTAACCGTATAGCCAATTTGATCAAATATTGAATTGTATTGAAAATTAGTTGCATTTGCTTGCATATACATATACTTTCATTGAACAGGTCATAGCAAGGAGGCTAGAGCAGAGAATAAAATTTGTTTGCCCGACAAATAGGTACATGTTTACTACATAATTTACTGTTTTGTTTAGGTGATGATGATTTTATGAGCCTATTGGCTAGCCGCTTGGCTTTTTCTTTTTGAGATCTGAAGGACCGGGAAAGCTATTTGAGATTTCCCGATGCTCCCATTGCAGGGGAGGTTATGGCGAAATTTTTCGAAAATTTAGGGTGTTAGCCAAATTTTTGAAATTTTTGAAAATTCTCAGAAACTGAAAAGTTGGAGAATGGAAGCCAGATCGAACGTAGAGTTGATTAATCAAACCACTTTCGACTTTGTTCCTTTTCGGGGACGAAAAGTTTTAAGTGGGGGAGATTGTAACAACCCGAAAATCAGGGCCAGTTTAAAATTTTTATTTTGGCAATTTTGGCGAATTTTGATTATTTAAAATGAATTATTTTAAATAATATCGACGAGAAATTTATTTTTGAATATAATTCAATCGTATATAGTTATATAGATCGATGATAGAATTTAAATATTTATTTATATATATAAAAGGAATTGAAAATGTCGCGGTAGTTCGATAATTCGATTTCAAACTTCAATTGAATATACGGGTGCAAAACAATCCGGATTTTAGTGAAACCAAAAATAATAGGATCCAATTGATGATATCTTTCCAACGAATCCGAAAAATCAAAATTTCATACCGGGAATCAAAAGATATGTCCAGTTGAAAATTCTGAATAGTCGCTATGGAATTCAGGCCCTTAAAAATGGGAATTTTACAAACCACCTCGGATTTCGACGAAACCACTTTGGTTGGGTCCATGATGTTAAGTTATTGCTAGATTCCAAATTTCGTAATTTTCTGAATCAATATGTGGGCGTGGCAAAGGGAAACGCGTTTGACCAGTTTTAGTTGATTTTAATCGACTGGAAAATGGCTATTTTTCCAACGGTCTCAGAATTTGACGAAACTAGTTTTGTTAGGACCGTATCGTTAATACGAAGCTAGAAAATATTTTTCTGGAATTTTTAGAGTCAGTATGTGACCCCGGTAATTTGAAATGTACGTTTGAATTGAATATATACTGATTTATATTTTAACTTTGACGGAAACTTATCGAAACAGTCGAATGGGTTACGAAACATATCCCATTGTGTTCGGAATAGGGGTATTTAGCTAGGGGCGACACTCGTTGAGTTCGATTTGGAGTTAGTATGAGCAAACAAATATATTTCAAATTAAAAGAATAAAATAATAATAAAATCTTCTATAAAGGGCCAAGCCCAAACCCTAGCCTACCCTTCTTTCAGCGCCGCCACTAAGCTATAGACGACTGATATCGCTCTATTCTTTTTCCAATTTTTCCTTCCAATCCACGAAGCATTTCCAGAAATCTCTAATGCGAAATGAAAGAGAATCGAAGGGGCTTCACATCCATACTAGATTCCTAATTTATCGTGGAGTTTGGGGATCGATTTCAGGGCTCGAACAGCCGACGTTGGCAGCGGATTTTGGGGCTAAAGGGAGGTGCGAACGGACGACGCTCGTAGCGGAAGGTGGCGGACGCGAGGGCGCTTCTCGGGGGCATGGCAGATCGGGCTCCGGCGCCGTTTATTGTCAGAGGCGATGAACCCTAGGAGGCGGCCTCCTTTTGGGGTACCTGAAGCTTGTAAAAACAGTGGAAGGTAATTGTTTTATTTTTTATTTTTATACAACATTGTTTTAAAATCAGTTTCAAGTTTAAATAACAATGTATAAAAAGAAGGATTTTATATAAATTAACATTAATTTATTTTCAGTTCTTATTTAATAAAATACATTGAATAAAATTCAGTTTTTATAAAAGGAAATTCGCATTGTTATGAAATAAAATTCTTTGTTTTTAAAAATAGATATGCATTGTTTGTCAAATGAAAATATCGTCTTGTGTCAAATAAAATTAGCATGGATTTTGCAAATAGAAAATAATCATCGTTGTTTTTGAATTGAAGGTATAATATATATGAAGTTGAAAATGTTATCGAAACGAGGAATAGATTTTTATAGAAACAAAGAATAGATTTTTGTGAAAACAAAGACAAGATTTTTGTGGAAACAAAGACAAGTTTTTTTAAAATAAAAAGAGTTCTTTTGAAATAGGAAAGATTAGTTTTTTTTACTATAAAAATATAATTTTTATATAGTAGAGATTATGAAAATATAATTTTTATAAGGTAGAGAAAATAAAAATGTGATTTTTATATATTGAACATCGAAGTAAAAATTTGATTTTTATATATTGGACATCGAAGTAAAAATTTGATTTTTATATATTGAACATCGAAGTAAAAATTTGATTTTTATATATTGAACATCGAAGTAAAAATTTGATTTTTATATATTGAACATCGAAGTAAAAATTTGATTTTTATATATTGAACATCGAAGTAAAAATTTGATTTTTATATATTGAATAGCGAAGTAAAAATTCGATTTTTATATATGTAGTGGCTACGGGCGAAGAAAGTGATAAGAGACGAGAGCAGTGAAGATTTCCTGCATTAGAAGTGCCGTGGAGTTAGGATAGCTTTTGGTGAGAATTTCTCACTCAAAATCTCTTTCTATTTATATACATATACTAGGATGTAGACGGTGTTTAGTAGCACCCGACACAATCGTCCACAGACCATGGACTTGTTTGTTTGATTGCAAAAATTAGTTAGATTATTTGATTGAAATTGAATTGTTTGGTGAAATGAATTGATTTGATTGATGTGTGAATGGCGTGGGCCTTCCCTAGACCGGGGATAAGGCTAGGCCTCGTCCCGTTTCTAGTATCGTGCCGTTATGCCGCCGAAATTTTCTAAAATAAGTTAGAAAAATAAAAATATCATTTTATTTAAAGAATGAACTGAATAGAAATTCATATGTTAAAATAAAATGTTTTATCGTTAAAAATATAATTTTTAACGTGAAGTGAATAAAATAAAATACTCATTTACAAACCGGACGGTTTGTTTATGTACACCTATTTGAAGGACATTGATTGGGACGATAAATTTTACACATCGCCCAACTGCACAAATAAAATCTGTGTTTGATTATTTGAAACCCCACACGGGTGTTGGGATGAAATATGAAGTTCACTCATCCTGATTGATTAAATATGTCGATCGATCGATTGACAGGCTGTTATAAGCGTTAGATATCTATATTTGATGCTTATACAGTGTAGTGCACTTTGGTTGATGGTTGATTATTTTTCAATGCTATTATATATATGTGTTGTATGAAAATCCATATAATTAATTTTATATGGTGATTGATTGGGCCTCATTCCAATTTGGAAGATAAAGAATATTATAAAGTAAATGTTCATGTGTTGACTGCACTCATCCGTTGAGATTAGTCATGTGTTGAACGAAATATTTTAATAATAAAATTTACGTCTTTATCATATAAAATAAAGGTTCATGTGTTGACTGTACTCATCCGTTGAGATTAGTCATGTGTTGAACGAAATATTTTGATAATAACAAATATTTTGATGATATGAAATATTTGAAATAGAATATTTGAAAATAGAAATAAATGAAGCCATGTTGATTAGATTGACGCCATTTTGACGTGAACGATATTTATATCGATTTTATCCATTTCGAAATAAATTGAATTGAAAACGATTTCGAAATGAATTGAATAGAAAACGAATTTGATTTGATTTGAATATATAATGAATTTGATTCGAATAGAAAACCAATTTGAATTGAATCGAATATAAAACCAATTTGAATTGAATCGAATAGAAAACCAATTTGAATTGAATCGAATAGAAAACCAATTTGAATTGAATCGAATAGGAAACCAATTTGAATTGAATCGAATAGAAAACCAATTTAAATTGAATCGAATAGAAAACGACTTTGGAATTGAATTGAATTGAAAACGAATTCAAATTGAATTGAAAGCGAACTGAAATGAATTCAAATTGAATTGAAATTTGAATTGAATAGAAATGAATTTTAAAACGAATTTATAAGGAAGAATTCAATTTTTATTTGAATTGAAATGGAAGTTGAAAATGTTTTTGAAACGAATTCATAACTATCTATATAATTCGTTTTAAATTGAAATCGACGAAATATATATTATATATATTATATATATAATATAATGGCCTGAATAGAACGCGCCGCGACAGTTCGCGAATTTCGACCATTGACTTCGAACGGATATTTCGGGAGATCCGACCGTCGGATTCTCCTAAAACCGGAACCGTTGGGTTCGTATCGAAAAGTGCTTTCTAACGATTATTAGAAATTAGAAATCTAACGGTTGGATTTGAAATTATGTCCAAATCAAATTTGAAAAAGGTCGCTGTAAGTGCAGTTCGATGGCCATTGATGGAAATCGACTGTACGGGCCTTGATAAAATCATTAAAAATATCAATAATTTGTGTAAAATCATAAGAAACGATTTAGAAAGAATTGGGATGAAAAACTCCATATTTGAAAAGATAAAAATAGATTTTTATCGAAATGAACTAGTTTTGAACTAGAATTATAATTCTATTTATTTTTAAATAAATAAATTGAATTTGAAAGGGTTTTAAAAATGACCAGAATTTCCAATGATTGCATTGGAGTGGATTTGAATCGAAATTGTCTTCGGAATATTTCGACGTTGGAATTCGTGATTATACGGATGTTGTTATGGAAATTTGAAAGATATATATTTATATCGTTATTTCCAATACGACATTTGTTAATCGTAGAATTTGATATTGAATATAAGCCGATATATTTTCTATTCAGAGCCTTGTATTGAATATCAAATGAGATTTGGGTTTGTCGTGAATGGTGTCTTCACTAACACTGTTCTTGAACCCAGTTGAGAAAAGATTAAATCTTTTTATTTAGATTTAATGAAGTGTACCAATTGAATAATATTTAATTGGAATTGAATTGATATTGATTTTTGGGTTTATCGTGAACAGTGTTTTAAATAACACTCGTTCTTTAACCCGATAATTAATGGAATGTGATTTTGGGTTTATCGTGAACCGTATTTTAAATGACACTGATTCTTTATCCTAGTTAGCAATTAAAACTAAGTGGAGTTTTAATGAATCTTTAATTAGATTGAAATAATCGAAATGGAGTATCACCAGTTTTGCTCCAGGCGATAGTTAAGTCTTTAATTAGATTTGAACGTGAAATGGTAATTGAATTTACCGGTAACACTGTGGTGTTAGATATGAAGTAAGACCCGTTTTACTTCATGGGATGAATAGGTTGGGATTGGGAAATTAAAACAAATGATTACTTCGGTAAGGTTCGCTAATCCCGACTAGTTTGAATTGATATTCAAAAATAGAATAAAGAATAAATTCAAGGAATTTATCTTGGATAAAATTAATGGGAACCTTTCCCTATGAATGTGAAATTTAGAAACTAATTGTCGGTTAGCCAAGCAGAATGGTTTTCTGGATATTGATCTGATGTTGGTTTCGGCCTTCAGGGTTAATATTTGGGAAATTATTCTCTTGATTAATTTTCGGTTAGTGACTGATGAATTGGAATGAGGCGTATGTTGTGTTTGTGTAACACTTATTTAAAATATACGCGAGTTATTCGGAAAGACCGGGTTTATCCCATTCTGAATAACTGATACGACGTTAAGTCGAAGATGAAGACGATGGTCGAAGACCGGAGGTCTTCACGTCGTTTGGGTGATTACTGATGATCTTGATTGGGCTATACACCCAAGAAGATGGAAACAGTTAGTGATCGTCCAGACGTACTTGGAGATCGATGGATATGCGGGGTACTAGGTGCCTCCGGTTTCGTTCAGCCCCAGAACGGACTTGTAAATGGACTGTGTGTCTGACATTGGATTTTAGTCCGTGTGATTGATCTCTATTAAATATATATCTGCTTGGCGGCGGAGAATTTATTCTCTTGCTTAACGCCCTTCTCTGAGACGTACGAGCTCAGGGGTTATATATTGATGGATATCAATCGCATGGAGTGAATTGCCTGTGTGGCATGCCTAAGTGGAAAATGATCAAGGCTTCTGTTGAAAAGCAAAGTCTTGTGGTTGATGATCGAAGCACGGCCTTTGTGGCGTAGCTTTGTGTAACGTTCACTTCGCGAGTTTCACACCCGGTATGAACCAAAAACGGGAGATGGACCTCAGGGAGGGCATGCGTTTCTTTCTAGTTAGAAGTGGCGTCAGTGGTTTTACACGCCCTGACGAGTTTGACTTATGTGGTTGTTGCTGTTGCGAGGCGCCTCGGTTATATCGGTTTTGGCCGATGCATTCTGGTCGGCAGACGGACCAGACTTACACCCCATAGGGTGGGGAAACGTAGTGTTCAGGCATAATAATCCACATAGGTGGACCGGCCCTGACGATCTAAAGGCTTGCCTGCGCGCTTGCCTGTGGCTCGGGCTAGAGAGTCACAAATCGGTAGAGGATCTTGCCCCTAGCCTCGGTTCATACCATAAATGATAACCCAACTTCCAATACGACGTCTTGCGGTTTTGATTGTAAACTTATATATGGCGACATAGTGGTATGGGGCATTCATGCCGCCTATGATTGATACTTATGATTTGAAGTTGTTTTATACACTATACACTTATAATAGTATCAAATGATTCCTTTTAAACGTATCAAGCATTCTTGGCTATTATAAGGTAAAAACTCTATCCCCCGGCTTGCGTTGCATTGTGTGATAGGACCTGGGTCTTATAATAGCTTCATTTTTCTTTATTTAGCATTGCGCTGTTCGTTTTATGCACTGGTATTCTTGGGAGGAAACCCGTTCCGTGTTATACGGCGTGGTCCCTTGATTTACCTAACTTTCAAAATAAAGATTAACTGTTTTAGTTCTCACACCAGTCACATGACAGACCTGGAGTTTATTGTTTTGACCTAAACTCTGGGTGCCCCTATTTTGATACGGGCAGCTAGTAGTTTTGGTTTTGCAGATTTATATTCACAGGATCCTGGTTTACAGCTGGAACGATATCCGGAAAGCTTTGTATCCGTATATCTCTTCTAGTTGTGTATTATATTATTTTCCGCTGCTGTGTATTTAAATGTAATTTAAATCTCTGATATTTCTGTGTAATATTTATTTTTACTCTGTATATTCTTGTAATCTGATGCATTGTTGTAATATACAATGAAATGTTCTTCCGTCTGCGTTCTGTTTTGTCATGTTCTCAAAACGATCGAGCGTTTCGAACGGTCTAGGTCGGTTTAGCGACTGGTTCGGACCGAGCGAAATCTCCTCTCGTCACATGGATAATAGGACACATTCTTCCTAACTTGAAGATTTCGGGGACGAAATCCTTTAAGGAGGGGAGAATGTAACACCCCGTATTTTCTGTGAACGTATAGGTAACAAATAAGAGGATAATTAATTTTTAAAAATAAGAATCAAGGGAAAAGGGTTGCGCCATTGCGTTCGTCTCGGAATTCTGCTTGAAAACGAGTCTGAGTTTGCAAGAATCGGAGTCCGTATGAGGGAGGTATGACCCTCCGAAGTTTCAGATATATTCAGAATCGAAAACAGCTCGAAATTCGAATTCAAAATTCGAATTCAAACCCAGAAGCGGGCTGGGCGGGAAATTTCCTGCCCAGGACCCAAGTCGACTCGGGAGTCGACTAGGCAGTCGACCCCCCTAGGACCCAGGTCGACTGGGGAGTCGACTGGGCAGTCGACCCCCCAGACCAGGTCGACAGGGCAGTCGACCTGGGGGTCGACCTCCCTGGTCGAACCTGGTGCGTGTGTGTGCGATTTTGAGGGCTGTGACGTGTTTGGACGGAACTGAGAGTTCTAGGGTTAATCTGAGGGCCCAAATGAGTTCCTACACCTATAAATACAGCCTAAGACCTAGCCTTCTCTACACACAATTGTATTCTTCTTCTACTCTACCTCTGTTCTAATAAAAATAAAAATGGCGTAGCTACTCTACTGAAATCAAAACTAGAAGCTAATCAACATCAACCTAAGCAACTCAATTCAAATTGGAGATTAAAGCTTCTGCAACGATTCTACAACAACTAAAGTTCTTTCTTTAATCCAATCAAGGCAAGTACAGTTATTTTCCGATATAAACGTTAATTCTGATTGTGACATGAATTGTAAATCTGAATCTGAGGTTATATCTGTTCTTTTCTGTTTAGATCTATCTTATTCTGTATCTCTTTCCTCCTTTTGTTCTATAGCCAGGCTACCACGAGCCTGAGCCAATCTCATAAGAGATTAACATACGCTAAAATGTTTGGGACAGTAAAATGAATGATGCATAAATTGGGCATGACCAATAGGTGACTGATTTGAGGAAAGAACATGGACTGTAGCTAGAACATAAATCTGAGACATATGACTAGACATGTTATATTTATAACATAAAGGGGTATTGAACATATGATTTGAGATAAAGAGAATATAGCTTTGGTATAAAGATTTACATGAAAGTAGGGTATCTATTCATGTAAATAAACACCTAAGCAAGGGACCTTTGGGGTATATGGCATGCATAGTAATCGATGGCTATATTTGGTATAATTTATATATGGATCTTCTGTACAATGCAAGTTTAATAAAAATTGAAACATATGATATATGGTAAATTATGACCATAATATGTGCTATGTAAATTTAATACGAACATGGGGTATATGATCATATTGTGAATCATGACTATTATTTATGCATGTGAACTTAGGCCAAATTTGTAATTAGGCAAGATATGTTTGTGAAACTTTAAGGAATGATTAAATCTGTTATATTTGGCTAATTTTCTAGTTCTGCTATATTGGTCTAATTTGCCAGTTCTGTTATATTGCTTAATCTGCTAGTTCTGCTCTGCTGCCTAGTCTTCTAGATTTGTTCATCTGCCAAATCTATGATCTGCTAAGTCTGTTGAAAATGCCAGATCTGCTAAACTAAATCTGTTGAGATGCCTAATCTATTATCTGCTAAATCTGCTAGTTTGCTTAATCTGCTAAATCCGTTAAGTCGACTAATCTACAAAATCTGTTATTTGCTATATCTGTTGAGTTGATATAATTAGTCCACTATAGACATAATCTGAATTGGCTATAATTATGAATAATTGACATGTATATTAGGCGTGGGTATAAATGGTAAATCAGTAATTAATTGGCCGCAAAGATAAACATGGCTAACTCGAGGTTAGAATGAGTTTGCGGCGTAATTCTGCCCGGAACCGCCCGACATATTCCAATGGCCGCAAACAATAGGTTCTAATGTGAGAAGTTAGTCATAATGTGCTTGAAACCCGAGGTTAGACTCAGTTTGTGACAGAAACCTGCCCGGAACCAACTGGCCTAACCAGTAGCCGCAAACTGTCAGTCTAATGTGAGAGGTCTAGGCATTAATATTTAATTAATGAAAATCTGAGATAAATATGATGTCTAAAACGTGTTGGGTGTGTAAGGTTAAACCAATTGGACCAATGAATCTGATAAACCCGTTTCGTGAATCTGTAGGCCCAATACAAAGTTAGACAATCTGTAACCGGTTAATCTGTAACCAGTAAATCTGTAAGTTTGTTAATCTGTGAACTAGTTGATCTAAACTCTGTATGTCTGAAACTTGTAAACAAGTTAATCTGATATCTATTAGTCTAGGGACACAAGGTTAGGAGGGGAATTACTTGTGTCATCTGTTGCTTGGGACCCATATTAGTCAGTAACCTTTTCTGGTATCAAAACTTTGACCCAACAGTAGGTAGGGTCCGGGTACGCTTACTGAACTAATTATAAGCGGTTCATTCTTATAATGGCGAGGGGTGTTGATGGTGCGTTCCGACCGGGTCATGTGCATGCATGGATCCCGGTCTGCCTCTGAGGATGTAAGACGTCATGACATCTGTAAATAGGTCTGTGCCAATTGGTTGTCACTTTAGGGAGTGATACACCCTACTGTGGGGCCGACACAGGGCATTTATGTATTAGGGAGCCGATCGCTTGGGGTAGGGTTTTAGGGTACACTTAGTTCTGTCTGTTTCTGTTGGTACCATCTGTTTCTGTTGGGTGGTAGCACCTGTCTGTTTCTGAGTGGTACCGTTTGTTCGGGTGGTAAAGGCCCATTACTAGTGTACACCTAATTCTACATTCTGTTTCCGTAGGGATTAATCTGTTCTGCTTCTGTCTGTTTCTGTTCGGGTGGTAAAGGCCCATTACTTGCACTCTCTTCTGTGGAAATTATTCTGTACTCGTTTCTGTTTCAGTTTTGACATTAGGGTGACACCTAATCCTGTTATACTAGTATTAGTGTAGAGAAGAGTAAAGCAATAGCTTATATCATTCCGTTCTTCTGTTATATATGCTACATCTGTTGTAGTTATCTCTCATCCAGTTTTATTTTCATGTCATGTTATTATTATCTGTTCATAACTGAAAATCACTGGAATTGCCAGACTTTTGTCTGACCCTTGTTGTTTCACTACCTTTCTTCCGTTCCCACCCCCCCAGGTTTTGTAGAAGGGAATACTCTAGCTTGATCCAGATTTCTTCCGCTTGAAGTGCTTAAAGTATGGCTTGTCTTCTTCTATGGGGATTATGATTTTAAACTATGCATTCTGAAGGCTTTTGTACAAGACTGATATTTTGTACTTGAATTCTGATATTGTGATTTGAAAGGATGTAACCAAGTTTATTTCGGTTCTGTTGAAATAAAGTTATAAATTTTTCAAGTACTGTTTTATCTGTCTCGTAAGTTTCTGTTATGTTTACTAAAATGCTCCACCAAAGATAAGGCATTCCCTTTCTGAGTGACCTTAACGGAGGTGGGGTGTTACACTACGTCTGATGCTCCCCTTCCCCATAATATTTCCTACCCAGCTGGATTTTTTTTAAAATATTTATAAATATATGGGCTTACCCAATTTTTCGGCCTGCGTTAACCAAATGCAGCACCACAGTGTGGCTCTTGTTTCTCAACTACTTGTTCTTCACCATACTGCTTCGCATGGCTGCTCACCATTTTTTCTCTCAGCTCTTCGTACTATTTGTTTTCGTTGGAAACTGTTGTTCCACTTTTCCTAGGCATCTTCCTCTCCCCTTAAACATTTTCAATACTAAAACTACACATTTTCCTTATGATCCATCCCACCATCCCATCTCTAAGCCGCGCGCAGTCCATCACCACTTCTTTTCTTATTTCATGAACACCACCGTTCCCTGAAGCACGGTTCACTATTGCCTTCACAACATCAGAAACCCCACAACCCAGCTCAACTAGCACCTTTACTCCTCTCTCTCCACTGCCAGTCTCCTCTAAACTCACTCGCACTGTGTAACCCAACATGCTTGTCACCATATAGAGGGGGAAAGTTCGGTTGGTTATAATATATATAAGGGAGGCTCGCTGGCTTTGTTTCATGGATGGAGTTTGTTTATTGGTATTTTATTTTTTGTGTACTGAAGCTGAAGTGTTTCATCTCATATATATATATATATATATATATGTGTGTGTGTGTGTGTGTGTGTGTGTGTGCGCAGCAACTCCTTGATGGTCACAGTATTGAGTTGGTAGGCATGTCAAAGAGGGTAGCTAGTTGTGACACTCATCACCTCCATCAGCAGCTTTTGATGGATTTGGATACGACTGAGTTTTCACTTCGGTGATGGGTGATTTTGTTGACACAGGGTGTAGGTATGCAGAACTAAGGATGGTTTTGTAGATGCATGTGATTCTTTGTATTTTTATTTATATACAAGGCCGACAATGTAAGGGAGGGAAATGTTTTTAAGATAGGCCATCATACAAATATATAAATTAGCATGTGTATTCTGTATAGATTAGTTTATAGAAGGGAAGTAGGATAGCTACTACAAAAGTCGCATGAGTTTCCGTAGGCTGTATGTATCTAGGTAGCTCGTAGTGAAGTGATTTGCATCTTGGTAAAGAGCAGCATGTATTTTCCTTTTCATTAGGGTGTGCGTGATTTTCCCTCCAAACTGTTTTGATTTGATTTTTACATGTGCTATGTACTTTGCAGTAATGAAATTAGTAGGTTAGCTGAGGAGAGAACATGCCTACTGTATTGCTTGTGTTTGTGGTATATTTCTCTGGCCAGTGCGAGATAACATGTAGGATGGTACATTATATTTTTATGTACTTGATGTTTCAGTTTTAGGGTAGGCTAACATATTATATTACTTTGGGGAGAAGTTGTAATAGTTTAATTCAATTTAATATCATTACTAAATTCCTACCGTCATTTAATGCTATACATTAAATATAGGCTATGCCACACACAATTCTCAAATGCCACAAAAACCGACACACTGCTATGCCATACCGTTTCGGATCCCGTGAAATTAATTTTATTGAAAACCGACTCCATTTGCATAACAACGTTATTTTAATTTATCTTTCATTTTAAAATTTCTTCTACCGACAAAAATAATTCTGCTTGGCTCCAAGTTGGAAATGTAGATATAACTAATTATACTTATTCTAATAAAGTTCGTTTCATCTAAAACAGAAGTCATTTTGGAAAATAATTATTTATAAGGCTTATATAATACCATAGAAATATAAATAAATTACAAAACAATTACATTAAATAAAATAAATTATTAATCATATATATATCTAAATAATATAATATACCGCTTCAAAATCAATTTAGTATGGAAATTTTAATAAATAAAATGATATACAATTCATACAAAAACTCTTTTAAATTATTAAATGTTATCGTAGATTTCCATAGCGACTATTTTAAAATTTGATTTGGCCAAAACTTACAATTTATATGGTGAACTTTTGATTTTTCACTTCCATTAGAAAATTATAATCAAAACGATTACAATGCTTTTGTTTCATAGAATTCCGATTTATAACGGATTCTATATATTCAATTCGAGTTCAAAACTCAATATTACGAACTACCGTGCCGTTTCGAGTTCGTTTTATATTAAAACTTTCAATTGTCATTTTATAAACGAATTCAATATTAACGTCCATTAATATTTCAAACATAATATTAAAAATCAATTTAAATATTCTACTCAAATAATCGAAAAATCCGGGTTGTTACATTCTTCCCCCTTAAAAGAATTTCGCTCCCGAAAATTTTAAGTTAAGAAGAGTGCTCCAAACCCATTTATTTTCCAAATAATTATTTTAAACATATTATCAAAAATATATAAGTTTTAAAATTTACGAAAAATTTGCCATCACCTCGTCTATATTGTTCGATCCAACAACTACAACTTGTCACTCTAGGCCTCACATCGATCAAAGAAAACAAAGTCAAGCGGCTACCCAACCCAGGGGTATAAAGTTAATTCCCCAAATTAAAATATTAAGGTTTACCTATTTGTCGGGCACACAAACTCTAATTCCAAACCAAAGTAGTAACAGCTCTTTCTCTCCTTCAATTTTGCACTTAACTCAATATCCAATGCAAATAACAAATCCAGGGTTCAATCATGAGTGGTTTGTTTCAAATTCATTATACTATAATTTATTTTCTAGTTTCATTAACTTTAACTTTTGATAAATTCTTATTTTTAAACTAATTTATCATTCATCAAGCAAACAATCAATAATCAGCATAACCAAGTCAACCATATTAACTTATTTTTAAGTTAAATTCTAATTAATCTAATCATATGTTTAAATTCTTATTTAAAAATTTCACTGGTTATATTAGACCGTTTAAGTTCACAATTTCATTTGAATTCCCATTCAAATTAATCAATAATTTGATAAAATTATTTCTTTTCTATATAAAAATATAATTTAGGCAAAATTATTTCATTTACCCAATTTATCAAATAATACTGTGTCAATTAGCTATTCAACTTGAATTGGTCAAATAACACAACACAAAAATCATTTTTATATAAAATTTACAAATACGCACTCGCGTATATAGACACTCAATCTTGATCTAGGGTATTTCTAACCCAATATTTGTCAAGTTACGCCACAAAGCCAAGGTTATTCCTAAACCATTGCTCTGATACCAACTGTAGCATCTCGGCAATTTCGACACTTGAATATAGACATTGATACACCCCGTGTCCAACTCAAGTATCAAAAAACACAGAAAGCTAGGAGAAAAAAGTTCAGGATGATATAAGATAGAAAGAAAGCTAGAATAGGAGAAAAAGAAGAGCCAATATAACATAGAATTAGAGTCTCACATCACAGCGGAACAAAATATAATATGGAAATAAACTTTATTGAGAGCTTAAAATAATAATTTACAAGTAATCAGAGTCATTGTTTCAAATCTCGCAAATATCGCCCGAGATCTCCTCCGAGACTTCGTTTTGGGATCCTTTCGAAATGAAACAGCAAATATCACTCAAAATCACCTTTCGAGTATATCGCCCGCGATATTGCAATATCGAATGATATATCAACCAAGACGAAATACTAGAATATCTTTGTAACAACCCGAAAATCTGGGCCAGTTTAAAATTTTTATTTTGGCAATTTTAGCGAATTTTGATTATTTAAAATGAATTATTTTAAATAATATCGACGAGAAATTTATTTTGAATAGAATTCGAACGTATATATTATACGCGTCGTCGTTAGAATATAAATATTTATATATAATTATAAATAGAATTGAAAATGGCGCGGTAGTTCGATAATTCGATTTCAAACTTCAATTGAATGTACCGGGTGCAAAACAATCCGGATTTTAGTGAAACCAAAAACATTAGGATCTGATTGATAATATCTTTCTAACGGATGTAAGAAATTGGGATTTCACTTTAAAAATTGAGAGATATGTCCAGTTGAAAATTCTGAATAGTCGCTATGGAATTCAGGCCCTTAAAAATGGACATTTTGCAAATGACCTCGGATTTCGACGAAACCAGTTTTATTGGG
Source organism: Allium sativum (assembly GCA_030737875.1). NCBI lineage: Eukaryota > Viridiplantae > Streptophyta > Magnoliopsida > Asparagales > Amaryllidaceae > Allium > Allium sativum. The sequence goes on from CM060926.1 coordinate 697,014,979, forward strand.
TCCGTGATGTTGAGTTATTGCTAGGTTTCAAATTTCATAAATTTTCGAATCAATATGTGAGCGTGGCAAAAGAAAACGCGTTTGACCAGTTTCAGTTGATTTTAATCGACTGGAAATTGGCCATTTTTCTAACGGTCTCAGAATTCGACGAAACTAGTTTTGTTAGGACCGTATCGTCAATACGAAGCTAGAAAATATTTTTCTGGAATTTTTAGAGTTAATATGTGACCCCGGTAAATTGAAATGCGCGTTTAAAATTCAATATAGTGATTTAAATGTAAATTCAAAGGAAACTAATCGAAGCGATCAAATCAGCTTGCGATACATATCCCATTGTGTTCGGAATTGGGGTAATACGCTAGGGACAACAGTCGTTGGGCTCGATTCAGGGTTCGAAAGAAAAGCCCCTTTTCAGAAATTTAAAAATAAATATATAATTATTATAAGACCCCCTCTCCTTTATATTCTCCTTCCCCTTGTTGATTGGTCAACGGATTTCAAATGAAAAGAAAAAAAAAAAAAAAAAATACTGCGCTCGTGCCCTAGCCCTCTCGCGCCGTCGCCTCCAGCGACATCCACCGTCGCTCGCGCCCAGTCCGGCCTTCCTTGCCGTCACATTTGGTATCAGAGCTTTGGTTTACAAAGCAGAGAACAAGGCACATTAGAACCGTACGAAAGAATTCATCAGATATTGGATTAGCAATATCCAACGGGAATGACTCGTTAGAGATGGGATCAGTAGTATCCTAGAACGAGTGTGAAGAGTATATTTTTTCTAATGAAAACAAGTTTTGTTTTGAAAATTTAAATCAATTATACGTATTTGATTATCTATTTATATTGAGTTGGACAATCCAGTATATATAGGTTTTGCGTATACGTCTGATCCGCGTGTATTCAAAGTTTTAATATATTGGGTAGATATAGAATCACATTCTAGTTGCCCGAGGATGATTCTGATAATGCTGCAGCGTTACCAGTATTTATTTTCGAGTAACGAAGGTGTGATATCTATATATTTCCATTAGGCTGGTGTGAGAACCAAAATTAGATAGGGCTTATTGTTGTGGATTGGCATCAAAACATGATTTTTTGTGTATGTATCAAAGTTATGGATTTGAAACTCTAATTCACTAATTGATTGATGTTTGCGTTGTTTGTTTATGTGTTTGCTAATTTTTAGCCATTTAGCCTAACAGAACAAAATATTGAATTGTATTGAAAATCGGTTGCATTTGCTTGCATATACATATATATCATTGAACAGGTCATAGCAAGGAGGCTAGAGCAGAGAATAAAATTTGTTTGCCCGACAAATAGGTACATGTTTACTACATAATTTCCTGTTTTGTTTGGGTGATGATGATTTTGTGAGCCTATTGGCTAGCCGCTTGGCTTTTTCTTTTTCTTTTTGAGATCTGAAGGACCGGGGAAGCTATTTGAAATTCCCCGATGCTCCCGGTGCAGGGGAGGTTATGGCGAAATTTTTCAAAAAATTTAGGGTGTTAGCCAAATTTTTGAAATTTTGAAATTTCTCAGAAACTGAAAAGTTGGAGAATGGAAGCAAAATTGAAAGTAGAGCTGAATAATCAAACCACTTTCGACTTTGTTCCTTTTCGGGGACGAAAAGTTTTAAGTTGGGGAGATTGTAACAACCCGAAAATCTGGGCCAGTTTAAAATTTTTATTTTGGCAATTTTAGCGAATTTTGATTATTTAAAATGAATTATTTTAAATAATATCGACGAGAAATTTATTTTGAATAGAATTCGAACGTATATATTATACGCGTCGTCGTTAGAATATAAATATTTATATATAATTATAAATAGAATTGAAAATGGCGCGGTAGTTCGATAATTCGATTTCAAACTTCAATTGAATGTACCGGGTGCAAAACAATCCGGATTTTAGTGAAACCAAAAACATTAGGATCTGATTGATAATATCTTTCTAACGGATGTAAGAAATTGGGATTTCACTTTAAAAATTGAGAGATATGTCCAGTTGAAAATTCTGAATAGTCGCTATGGAATTCAGGCCCTTAAAAATGGACATTTTGCAAATGACCTCGGATTTCGACGAAACCAGTTTTATTGGGTCCGTGATGTTGAGTTATTGCTAGGTTTCAAATTTCATAAATTTTCGAATCAATATGTGAGCGTGGCAAAAGAAAACGCGTTTGACCAGTTTCAGTTGATTTTAATCGACTGGAAATTGGCCATTTTTCTAACGGTCTCAGAATTCGACGAAACTAGTTTTGTTAGGACCGTATCGTCAATACGAAGCTAGAAAATATTTTTCTGGAATTTTTAGAGTTAATATGTGACCCCGGTAAATTGAAATGCGCGTTTAAAATTCAATATAGTGATTTAAATGTAAATTCAAAGGAAACTAATCGAAGCGATCAAATCAGCTTGCGATACATATCCCATTGTGTTCGGAATTGGGGTAATACGCTAGGGACAACAGTCGTTGGGCTCGATTCAGGGTTCGAAAGAAAAGCCCCTTTTCAGAAATTTAAAAATAAATATATAATTATTATAAGACCCCCTCTCCTTTATATTCTCCTTCCCCTTGTTGATTGGTCAACGGATTTCAAATGAAAAGAAAAAAAAAAAAAAAAAAAATACTGCGCTCGTGCCCTAGCCCTCTCGCGCCGTCGCCTCCAGCGACATCCACCGTCGCTCGCGCCCAGTCCGGCCTTCCTTGCCGTCACAATCTTCCGAGATCTTAGTTTTTTTGGTTAAAGTTTAAATTTGTGCCTGAACTAGAACTATAATTAAAAAACTCAAATCTAGCCATATCAATCTTTTGTTATTTTACATTTTGCATGTTAAATGACTATATTGTACATTCGTATATGTTTTACAATGCTTATGTTTTTCATATTCGTCTTTTTACATACATGTTACTTATGAATTTATGTATTTTATAGTCTGTATATGCTGGATTTTGTAATATTTTGGATCCTTTTAATGTTTCCTGTCTAACAATATTCCTGTTTAAGCATATTACAATTTAGAGTATGAATGATCTTTTGTAAAATAAAGAATAATAAAGTTATTTTACATTTTAAGTTTAAGTTACTATGTTTTTAATAGCATTCATAAAAATCATTTTGTTAAAATATCATTTTTAACATATCATGTACCCCGAGATTGTTTCGATATGAACTTTCAGACCTAAGATGAAAATCCGAGACGAACTCCCGAGTTAGACTTATCTCGTCCGAGATCTCCCCCGATACAAGACCGAGTCTATAAAATCCCTGAGACGAAACGTGACCGATATCCAAGATTTAAAACCTTGATTAGAGTACATCAATACAATTGGACAGTTACAATAATCTATCCTCATATACAATATACAATGGAATAACTATATATCATATGCTTGGACTTCTCCAGCTCGTCTATGAAATTTCATCACATCCAATAACCTGAACCTGTATAACCCGGTCTAACCCGAGCATTACAAACACTGGGTTAGTCTGGTGAACCAAAGTGAGAAAAACTCGCAAAGCTTAAGGGGAATTATCCAACTTGGTTTTAAAGTTTGAAAATCTTTTCGAAAGAAAAGGATAATCGTAAGACCAAATCCACACATAAATGCGGATAGTTTTTACCTTACGATAACTCAAAACATTTTGAAATCAATATTTTATTTTGATATTATGATAGTGTTTAAATACAAATAAATAGAATCTAGTGGAATGCTTGCATCTCACGCTCTACATATATAGTATACAAACAAAACCGCAGGCGCTTATTGGGAAATAGATTCCAACTATGACAAGGTATGGGACCACCTGCCGATAGTGTATCTCTGGTGGGGAATACATTGGGTTCAACAAGAACGTCTTGCAACCCGGCCCATACATGACCGACCACTCATTTCGCTTGAGTGTACCAAATGTATATCACCGACGGTTGGGAGCTACCCGCCATTTCCCGAAAATGGACAACATCGATAGATTAAAGAAGCAAAAGGAATTTCTCTAGATAGGTGATTATACACCCAAATGGGTGCGACCCACATAGCCATGCTGCCTGCCCGATTTTTGTCATTTCCTGGTTGTGAGGCTTGAGGTTTGAATTCACCTTTTTAGAATATTTGGCCACCATTCACTTTGAATGCCACATCGTCAGATCCGCCAAATCAATAATTGACATCCAAAAAATATTCTGGGTTTTAACGCCACCAACAGAAATACGTTTATAAAAATCAATGTACGTGACTCTTAAGAAATCCTCTGTCAAACATTCATCCATACAAGTCATCCAGGAACAAGATGAACCAAAGGCACCCTCCTACCACATTCTAGGAATCACCCTATAAATCAGTAGCGAGTAGTCCTTGCAATCCATAGATTCCAATCATGATAGAATCATTGTTAACTATATGGATCAGCCAAAGATATTTAACAATAGTTCTTCCGCTCATGAAGATTTACGGTCTTCAATTTCTCCAACTTCAATCAGCATCTTTCACGTATTTCTGGCTCGAAATGGTTTTCGAATATGAAATCAATCCCAGTCTTTCCGTACCAACATCGCAATGGGCATGATTTTGATAGTCGTTTATTTAACTATCAAAATAAACAACCATAAAAATAACATAGATTCATTGGTTGAGTACACAGCATCACTTGGCCCCTAAAAATAATATACTGGTTTATATGTATTAATATTCTCAAATCATTTATTTCATACATAGAAAAATCCGAAAATTAGATCCAATTCTCCAGTTAATTATTTTTCAAACATTTGTTGCAAGATTACTTATCAGCTATACTTGGGAAAACCGATCTCACTTATCCTTTTAAACAATCATTACAATATGCCCTTTGTTTCTTTCTTGGTACACCAAAATCGTCTCTTTCTCTTTTCAGAATAAATTCATTCCAAATCTCAAATCCTTATTTTGATAATATCGTTATATTTTCAAAATCTTTTTTTCCTTTACTACGGAAATATAATCATATACTCAAGCCCCTTTTTAATTCCTTTTATTTTGGAATCCCATTATATATATTTCTAAATTCTTCACAATTATTTCACTAAATAAATTACTTCTAACACTTTCACCATTACAACTAATATCATCCTCTGATAATCCTGAAGTTGTTCAAGTTGGGGTATTTTAATTACCTCTCAGACCTTGATCGACAACATTCTTATCTTAAGATAAATATGAATTGTAAGTCAAAAACCCATATTCATTCTAATACTAACAATTTCCATTTCACTCTTTTATTTAACATACGGTTTTATAAACCTTCTAACTTCTGAAATCTTCTTTTTAAATATATTAATAATAATAAATTAATTGATTTAGTAAATGATTAATAAAACATCGTCTTTTAATCTTTAATGTCTTTAAATTATTTGTTTCATTATCTAGACTTTTACTTCAAATCCAATTATTCGATCTTTCAATTACAAGAGTCCTTTTCGAAATCTTTCAATCATCCATTCTAGGAAATCTTATTTCAAATCTCATCAATTCAACTTAATGCCACTTTTAAGCAACGTTAATTTAAAATTAACATTTTAACTTCTCATCTCTTTTCATAAACTCATTTATACAATTTTGGTTTGATATCAAAACTTTTTTCATCTTGATTTCCTTTACTCAATTCAAACATTTATTTTAAGCTTGTTGCTTTTGCTTAAAATCCATTTATAACTTAATTTACCCAACTTGATTTGAATATTAACCTATTCATAACCTCACTTTAAAATTCGGTTATACTTCATTTTTAAACTTTGATTACTTACTTGAATAAACTTCATTTAAGGAGTAATTCCTTTAAATTATTATTAATTTACTTTATCATTAACTGAAATAAATATCCAATTTTCCTTTTTTATTTCTTATTAAGTTAAATACTATTTGCTAAATTATTTCATTACATTGATCTACACAATTTAATTTAATTTAATAATCAGTTTCCATTAAAACAGTTGGCTTGGTCAAATTTAAAACATGATTAACTCGTTGATCAATTCTTACTCGTCTTTTCATTTAAATTAATAAATAATATTTTAATTTAAATAATCTCATTTACTTCGATTTATTATTAAATAAATAATAATCTATTTCAAACTAATCTCATTTATAATCGTTACATTAATCCTTGCTCACTTGCTTAACAATCTAAGCTTCATTAGCAATTACGAAGAGGCACGTGCTTCGCACACGGCCAACTTTGGTACAAAATTGTGATTGATGGTTAAACAAACAATATATAAATATGATTGGTTTATTTCCTTTTTATAAACTTTATTCAAAATAATATATTTAAAATCTATATTCAGTATAAAACAAATTTCATAACTTCATTTCTATCGATTCACCTGACGGCAAATCAATCTTTATGAAATCATTTGTATTTTGGCCATCTGCTATAAATTCCTCAACCAATATCACTCATTGGTTAATAACCAAACAAATGTTGAACTTGGGTTTAACAATCAATAACCAATTCAAAAATCCCATCATATGGGTTTAACCATTCATATAATGATCATATGCAAATGAATAATCAATTCAACTGATAGTGGTCAACTAATAATAATAATTCAAGCATATAATTTTAATTTAACTACGTTTATATTATTATAAACGTGACAAAGAAGGTATGTTACCTCTGATGTACATAATCGTTAAAAATAACGATGTCATTATATTTAAATTAAACAACCATTTAATTTAAATAATAGATATAAAATATTTCACAACCATCCAAACAATCAACCAACACTTAAAAAACATGGCACATAAATAATAAACCAGACTTATAAAATTTATAAGTGGGAGAACTGAGTGAGTTTAACTCACCATGGGTTTCCATTCGGCGTTAAAACAGTATGTTTCCAACTGTGTCTAGCTTTGTCCAAAATAGCTCCATAATGTTACGCTCGTTAGTATGGTTCCAATGTCCCTTGTTCGGTTTGATTCTGTAGAAAGACGAATGAGTTACACGTATAATAATATATGATTTCATTTAAACTAATGTATTACTTATTTATTTATTTTTCCATTAAAATTAGGTAAACTTAATTACTTTGTTTAAATTAACCAGACAGACTTAATTCTTGAATTAAAAACTATTACACCAAACATTTTTAATTAGTTCGAACTAATTACTTGATAAATGGAAAAAATAACATACCGGCTTCTGTTTCTTCTTCCCAAATACATGGACACAAGATTTCTTTCGAGGTTTCCCATATTAAAACATCATGCTTCCCATTTGAAACTTCACCATGGTCCTCTATATATATATATATATATATATATATATATATATATATATGTGTGTGTGTGTGTGTGTGTGTGTATGTATATACACACACACATACACACACTTTCGAGAGCCCAACCAAATAAACATAGCCCCTTACAAAACCCAGTCCAACTACTTTTATCCTTTTTGCGCAACAATCTCTCAAATTTCTTTCATAGTCTCTCTTGCCCCAAGTTGTCCTCCCATGCGTTACTCCTTCCCGTTATTATATATATAATTTTGTTATTCATAAACCCAATACGATCTGAAACCCAAATCCCCTCCCCCTAATCAAAGCCTACGCCAGATGCTCCCCTTTCCCATAATATTTCCTACCCAGTTCGATATTTTATTTATTTATAAATATATGGGCTTACCCAATTTGTCGTCCCGCATTAACCAAACCCAGTGCTACAGTGTAGCTCTTCTTTCCCAACTACTTGCACTTCACCAAACTTCTTCCTATGCCTGCTCACCGTTTTTTCTTTTAGCTCTTCATACTATTTTTTATTGGAAACTGCTGTTCCACTTTTCCCAGGCAGCTTCCTCTCCCCTTAACCATTTTCAAAACTAAAACTACCCATTTTCCTTACTTCCAAACGATCTGTCCTACCATCCCATCTCTAAACCGCGCACAGTCCATCACCACTTCTCTTCTTATTTCATGAACAACGTTGTTCCCTGAAGCACGGTTCACTGCTGCCGTACCCACATGTTACACCCGGTATTTTCTGTGAACATTAAAGTAACGAATAAAAGAATACTTAATTTTAAAAGTGGGAATTAAGGAAACATGTTATACCATTGTGTTCATCTTGGAATTCTGCTTGAGATAGAGTTCGAGTTCGCATGAATCGGACTCCATATGAAGAAGTTATGGTGTTCAGAAGATTTCAAGTTCAAATAGAAAATAACTATAAATAATAATTAAATAATAAAAACAGTTCAAAATTCAAAATTGTCTGAGTGGGAAAATTCCCGCTCAGGGTGTCGCCCCCCCACCCCCCAGGGGGAGTTGACATAGGTGTCGACCCCCTATAGGGGAGTCGAGATAGGTGTCGACCCCCCCGTAGGGAGTCGACCCCTCCCAGATCCAGCTCCTGTGACAAATTTTTACAACCATGTGCTGATGTGGCCTTCTCTGATTGGCCAATGACTGATTTCTGAGGTACTAGGGCATATATGTCATGCTACGGTTGGCTGGATGACACATCTCTTTGGTTTGATGGCTCTGATTTCTCCGAAACTAATCTAAAGGCTAGAATCGACCCTAGACTTCTATATAATCACCCCAAAACTCAACCCTAGAACTAATTCTATGAAGTCGTCATGCTGTTCATCTACAAACTGGCCTAGCCTCCATCCATCTACCCAAACTAGAGAACCAAATTTACACTAGGAATCAATTATAAGAACTAGAGAATAAAACGTCTACATCAAAGGATAGCTTTTAAAATTCAGAAATCAGATCCCAGAAATCAAGATCCGTCCTTTTTCTATAAGTACAGTTACTGTTTAGATGTGAACACCTAATAAGAAATCATGGCTGTAATAACTGGATCTAGAATTATGCCAAATTCTATTCGTGTCTATTCTTTTGTCAATTGGGAATTGTTCATGCCAATTGGACTATTGTGACTGACATAGTAAAGCCCATCATGTCTATTGGACTGTTGTGACTGACATAGTAAAGCCTATCCTGCCTATGAGACTATTGGGACTGATACCATTGAACATATCATGTTGTATTAAATTTGTGGTTCTTTTATGTATGTAAGTTACATGTTAAGTTATGTTCATTCATGTTATATGTTCAGATCCAAGCTAGTACACATGTTTAAGATCTATATAAGTTCATGTTTATACAGTTAGACTTATGCTAGTTTGCATGTTAATTGGATCTAATTTAAATGTAAGATCACGTTTATATGCATAATTATGTTTATGTCGTTCTGTGCCACAAATTGATCTATGTTGTTTATGCCTGTTGGAATGTTACATGTCCCTTTTCTTTTCCCTTTTTGTTTATGAGTTAGGCTAATTTGCGAGCCTAACGTTCTATGTGAATTGTGCGAACGAATAACGGGGGAGACGTTGGAGGAAAATATTAAATTACATGCTATTGGCATAGATTGGCTCATAATCATATAAATGATTAGTAGCATGAAATGGCATAATTTGGACATAATTTAGAGCGTAAATGGGACATGACTTGATTTGACAACACTTATGGATAATTTACATATAAATATGCATGGTAAATATGTAAATTAATTAAAAGATGAATATGCCTAACCCGAGGTTAGATTGAGTTGCGGTGTAAGACTGCCGGAATAGCCTGGCACAACTAACGACCGCAACAATATAGATCTAATGTGAGAGGTTAGAGCATTAAGCCCGAAAAACCCGAGGTTAGATTGAGTTGTGGTTTAAGACTTCCCGGAACCGCCCGACGCATCCAGCGACCGCAACAATACATATCTAATGTGAGAGGTTGGTGCTTTAATGAATGAATTAAAGCTAAGGAACAGACAGGCTAAGAATGGTGGGGTTAAGTTAATTAAGGCAACACTTAACCAATACAATATGTTAATCAAACAGATGGGTATGGCTAGGTAAAATGGAGAACACATAACCATTATAACATGTTAATTAGGAAACCCTAGTAACGGGGACCCATTTCAGCAGTAACCCACATAGATGTATCACAGTACCCTGAACTTGGCAGGGTGGGGCACGATTACTGGGCTGATTATAAGCGGTCAAAATAGCGGCAGGGGGTGCAGTAGTGTAGTTCCGATGGAGTATGGACGTGCATGTACTCCGGAGTGGAAAAGCAGGCACTGGGCATTAGTAGTATACACTATGCATCATGAATTTGTGTCGGGTTGCCACCATAGGAATTGATACACCCCATGGTGGAACCAACACAGGTATCTACAATCAAGCAAGGCCGAATGACACAAGTAGCAAATGCATGCGAATAGAAGTCGATCGGGAAAGGGATCACTTTGTTATGAACACATGATGGTAGTTGAAACATTCGTAGTAGGTGCGGAGAAATAAAAACGAGTGCGATAGTACATTCAGTTTATCTTATGTTATCTTATTTCTATGGTATTGTCTTATGTTCTGTTTATTCATGTCATGATCCTTTTACCTGTTTACATGCTGAATAATTACTAGACTTACCAGACTTATGTCTGACCCATTTTCTTTTATCTTCTTTTCTTCCGTTTCCCCCCAGGTCGACAGGGAGGGAATACTTCAGCTTAGTGCAGACCTTTTCAAGCTTGAAGAGAGTAGGTGTGTTACTTGGATTCTCTTTTCTTAGGCTATGGTTGTGGTTACACTTTTATTGGGGATTTATGCTGCTTTACTTCTGTTTTATGTTTCTTTATGTACTTGGAGATTTAAATCAAGACAGGTGTCTTGTCGTAATAATTTAGAAGTTGGGTTTTTAGACAATGCTATGCTTGTAATGTTTTAACTGAACCACACCATTTGATAAATAATTTCAGTTTTCCGCTACTTATATGTCTGTCTTGTAAATTATCTTTGTCTTTTACCTAAAATGCTTCACCAAAGTTAATGCATTCCCTTTGTGAGTGACCTTAATAGAGGTGGGGTGTTTCACTTGGTATCAGAGCAATGGTTTACCAGATTAGATAAAAGTTTTTGAAAACTAGTTTTCAAAAAAGAAGTTTAAAGAAGCATTTTCAAGAAAAGTGTTTTTTTATTATAAAGGCATAATCCCCAAAGCCATATGCACTATCTTTCTATCCTTTGTTTGAACCTTTTCTTTTCGTTTTAGAATGTCTGGGGATCTTAAACTTCCTGAGGGCGTACCGGTACCTGGTTGGTTCATAAGGTACCGGGACACTAGAGCTAATGACACAGGCCCAGCAGACGTTCCTCTTCCCTAGTTGCAGCTGCTCCTCCTCCTTCTCTTCATGTGAATGCTTTCTCGAAGATATGTAGTGACTTTCGAGCCATGGGTGGAAAGAACTTCAATGGGACTGAGTCAGTTGGGGAAGCAAGAAATTGGCTTAAGGAAACAGAAGATTTGTTTGTTATTTTCGAAGTGGACGATAGGCAGAAGATACAATTGGTTGTATGGTTACTTAAGGATGAAGCCTTTTAACCAATGCTGAGAGACCAGTTGAAACTTAGGAGGATTTTAGAGGGGGATTTGAAATTAAGTTCCTCTCGCAAGTTGAACGAAGCCTGCAGATGGAGAAGTTCTTAGCACTCAAACAAGGAAACCTATCGGTTAAGGAATATGTCAACCAATTCAACCAGTTGGCTAGATTCGGACTGGAGTTAGTAAACACTTCATATAAAAAGGCTCTCCGATTCATTAAAGGGTTAAATGAGCCACCGCATAGCCTAGCTATGTCCCATATACCTATGGGTGCGACTTTTGAGAGACTGGTGGACATGGCACTATTACAAGAGGAAGACAAGGGTAGCAAGAAAGAGGTAAAGGTGGATGAACCTCTAGACAAGAAAGTGGAGGGATTGCTGAAGAAGAAGATGGATTCCAAGAAAGGCGGGAAGAATAACAAACCCTAAGACAAGAGGAAGTGTAAATTTTGTGGCATACCTGGACATTTAATTAATGACTGCAGGAAGAAAAAGAGGAAGATGGGTGGTTACTTTCATTGCGGCAAGATAGGACATATGGCTAAGGATTGCCCAAAAAGGCAAGAGCAGGGGCAGAGGACTGGATCCACTTCTGGAGGACAGATTCATGCTCTCATGGCACCTCCGCAAGAAAGATGTAGAAATATTTCTGTTGAGAGTTTAATTTATCTTTCTGATCATCCAGTTCGTACTCTTTTTGATTCTGGCACATTATATCTACTACTTTAGTTGAATCTCTGCACCTAGATACCAGTATAGTAGAGGATCCCATGGTTGTTTCAAATCCAACTGGGGGTTCAGCTTACTTATCAATGATTTGTTTGGATTTGGAAATTTCTATACTGAGTGTTGGGTTTAGATGTAATGCTTATGTTTTGGGCTTCATGGGCTATGGGTTGATTCTAGGCATGGATTGGTTATCCATAAATGGTGCCATGAAAAGAGAGTGGTTAGAATTATGACTTGCCTTGGTAACACTCTCGAAATCTCTTATAATCCCATGAATTCTGTTATGCTTAGTTATCTAGAATCTCTTGATGCGTCTGTTGAAAACTTGCAATCTGTTAGATTAGTCCGTGAACACTTGGATGTCTTTAAAGAGGTGAAAGGTTTACCTCCGAAGCGAGAGATAGACTTCTACATATACCTTGTTGATAATGCAAAACCTGTTGCTTTACCCATTGGACACATGGCTCCAAGGGAAAGGAAGGAGCTCAGCAAGAAAGTTAAAGAGTTGCTTGAAAAGGGGTTCATAAGGCAGAGTATTTCTGAATGGGGTGCTCCGATGGTGTTTGCAACCAAAGCAGATGGTTCACTTTGTCTGTGCATGGATTGTAGTGAGATAAACAAGTTGACCAAGAAGAATAGGCACCCACTTGCTAGAATAAACGACTTGTTTGACCAACTCGTAGGTGCCTCGGTTCTCCTAACTAGATCTGGCCACCGGATTTCATCATCTAAGAGTGGCTGAAGAAAGCATAGATAAGGTCGCATTCAGGACCCTGGATGGTTTCTTCGAATGGCTTGTCAAGCCTTTCGGCTTGACAATTGCACCGACCTATTTTGTGGACCTGATGCGTAGGGTATTCATAGAGCTCCTTAATAAATTTGTAGTGGTCTTCGTGGACGACATTTTGATTTTCTCAAAAAGTGAGGAAGAACATGCTCTGCATTTAAGGGAAGTTATGGATACTCTTCGTGCACACCAGCTAAAAGCAAAATTCTCCAAATGCCATTTTTGGAGAGAAGAAGTAAGGTTTCTTGGACATGTGGTGACCAAATAGGGGTAGCTGTGGATCCCACAAAAGTAGTTGTGGTGCAAGATTGGAAGATTCCACGAAATGCAATCGAAGTACGAAGTTTTATTGGGCTAGCAGGCTTTTACAGAAGGTTCATTAAGGACTTTGCGAAGATCTCAGCCCCACTTGCTAGACTGACAAAGAAGAACCTAACTTTTGCCTGGGATTTGGATTGCGACATTACTTTCTAATGATTGAAAAGGGCTTTGACAACAGCCCCAGTTCTGACATTGCCTGACGGAAGCAAGATGTTTACCGTATATACAGACGCATGTGGTACAGGATTAGGCGATATCTTGATGCAATAGGGCAAAGTAGTTTGCTATGGAGGAAGGCAGTTGAAAGTACATGAGAAGAACTACACAACTCACGATTTAGAGCTAGATGCCATTGTTTTCACTCTTAAGTCATGGCGTTATTACCTACTAGGAGGAAGGTTTGAATTGTTTACTGACCATAAATCATTAAAGTACCTTTTCTCACAGAAAGATCTTAACTTAAGACAACAAAGGTGGATGGAATTTCAAGCTTCATACGATTTTGAGATTGCTTATACCCCTGGCAAGGGCAATGTTATAGTAGATGCCTTGAGTAGGAAAAAGTTGACCTTGACTCCTCTCTTTGTAGAAAGGCAAAGCTTGGAGTACATAGCAAACTTTGATTTTATACCCTCCTTTGAATTTGTACCTGGTCTGTTAGCATCGCTAGAAGTGCGGCCTACGCTTTTGGACTCAATAGGAACCGCGCAACGTGAAGATCCTCGGCAAGCTGATGTGGTGGATAAGCTGACTAGAGGTGAGACTTCTAGTCACCTCAATAGATACTCCATCGATGACAAGGGTTGGTTGAGACGGGATGGAAGACTATGCATCCCACAAGCAAGGGATTTGGTGAAGACCGTTCTCAAAGAGTCACACCATTCTAAGTTGACCATACACCCAGGTGGGGACAAGATATATAAAGACATAAAAAGGGTTTTCTTCTGGAATGGCACGAAGAAGGATGTAGCTGAGTTTGTCTCTAAATGCTTGATATGCTAGCAAGTCAAGGCGGAACAGAAGAAGTCTGGTGGTCTTCTTCATCCTCTAGAGGTCCCATAGTGGAAATGGGATAGCATTTCGATGGACTTTGTTGATGGATTGCCTAGGTCAAGAAGGGGAAATACCAGTATTTGGGCAATAATGGACAGGCTCACTAAAAGCGCTCACTTTATACCTGTTAAAAGTAGGAGGACCACCTCATCGTTAGCATCCATTTATCTTAAAGAGGTGGTTCGACTGCATGAAATACCCTTTAACATAGTAAGTGACCGAGACCCTATCTTTACGAGTGAGTTTTGGAAGAGTTTGCAAGAGCCTGTTGGCATACAGCTATGCTTAAGCACTGCCTGTCATCCTCGAACAGATGGCCAGACGGAAACGGTGAACAGAGTATTAGAAGATCTCTTGAGATTGTGCATTCTTGATTTTGGGGGAACATGGGAGGATCACCTTCCTTTGGTGGAGTTCACCTACAACAATAGCTACCAAGCCACCATAGGCATGGCACCCTTCGAGGCTTTATATGGGACACCATGCTGATTACCAACTTGTTGGTGGGAGTCTAAAGACAAGCTCGTATTTGGGCCTGACATGATCAGAGAAACTTCAGAGAAGGTGGACTTGATACGAAGACGAATGAGGACCACACAAGATGGACAGAAGTCCTAGGCTGATAAAAGAAGGACCAACCTTGAGTTTGAGGTTGGAGAAAGGTTTTTCCGTATCTCCTTTGAGGAATGTCGTTTGCTTTGGGTCTACAGGAAAATTGGCACCAAGATTTGTAGGGCCATTTCCTATCATTGAAAGGATTGGAAAGATGGCTTATAAAGTAGAGTTGCCCGAAAGATTGGCTAGAGTTCATAATGTTTTTCATGTCTCTCATCTATGAAAGTGCTTACATCAGTCGGCAGAAGTTGTGGAGCCAAGCATACTAGAGGAAATAGAAGTGGAGCGAGAAGTGACAGTAAGAAGAGTTCGAACTCGTATCTTGGGTACAGAAGTTAAAAAGCTACGCATTCATGAAGTCAAGCTAGTTAAAGTACAATGTAGTGATGCAGAGGAAGACACGACTTGGGAGACTGAGACGAGATGCGCGCAGCCTACCCTTATCTTTTTGAGGGTACATCTATGATCTCATGTTTTCCATAAAGTTTATCCATGCTTATATCTATCCTTTTAAGTATATCTCCTCAGTCCTAATCTTGATCCCTAGGTAGAAACCAATGGATGTACACATGTATTTGAAACATGTTATGATTGATGGTTGAAATTGGTTGCAAGCGGTTTCTTGTGGACGCATATACACAAACACTAGGTACTAGATCGGCTCAGTCACTTTCATATTGCATATGCATATATGTATTTATATATGGATTGATGTGTTGTCACGTGGACGTTGCATTTGTATGGATGATTGTGCACTCATGTAGAAGTTACAAAATAAGATTAGGAAAAATTGCATACATGATGGACTCGTAGCACCGACATGATTGGCATCAAGGAGGTCAACTGAATCAGTGGACCGCCTGATTTTGCATTAGATAAGGACATATACACACACCATGCATATGATTATGAAATCATTAGAATTTTTTTTAAGGACAGTGGATGCCTGTGATTGATGGTTGAGTAGATGGATGTTGGATGTTACGATACATTCTTCTTAAATTACAGATTTTAGGGAAGAAATCCTTTAAAGAGGGGAGAATGTAACACCTCATATTTTCTATGAACATTAAAGTAACGAATTAAAGAATGCTTAATTTTAAAAGTGGGAATTAAGGGAAACGGGTTACGCCATTATGTTCGTCTCGGAATTCTGCTTGAGATAGAGTTCGAATTTGCATGAATCGGACTCCGTATGAAGAAGCTAAGGAGTTCAGAAGATTTCAAGTTCAAGCAGAAAATAAATATAAATAATAATTAAATAATAAAAATAGTTCAAAATTCAAAATCGGCTGAGCAGGAAATTTCCCGCTCAGGGTGTCGGCCCGCCAAGGGGGAGTCGACATAGGTGTGGACACCCTTACAGGGGAGTCGACATAGGTGTCGACCCCTGTAGGGAGTCGACCCCTCCCAGATCTAGCTCCTGTGACGAATTTTTACAACCCTGTGCTGATGTGGCCCCCTCTAATTGGTCGATGGCAGATTTCTACGGTATTAGGGCGTATGTGTCATGGTACGGTTGGCTGGATGACACATCTCTTTGGTTTGATGGCTCTGATTTCTCCTAGACTAATCTAAAGGCTAGAATTGAGCCTAGATTTCTGTATAATCACCCAAACCTCAACCCTAGAACTCATTCTATGAAGTCGTCATGTTGTTCGTCTATAAACTGGCATAGCCTCCATCCATCTAGCACAAACTAGAGAATCAAATTCAAACTAGGAATCAATTAGAAGAACTAGAGAATCAAACATCTACATCAAGAGATAGCTTTTCAAATTCAAAAATCAGATCCGTCCTTTTTTTGCAAGTACAGTTATTGTTTAGATGTGAACACCTAATAAGAAGTCATGATTGTAATAACTGGATCTAGAACTATACCTTATTATATTCATGTCTATCCATTTGTCAATTCTGAATTGCTCATGCCTATTGGACATTTGTGACTAACATAGTAAAGCCTATCATGCCTATTAGATTGTTGTGACTGACATAGTAAAGCCTATCATGCCTATTGGATTGTTGTGACTGACATAGTAAAATCTATTATACCTATGAGACTATTGGGACTGATACCATTGAACCTATCATGTTGTATTAAATTTGTGGTTCTTTTATGTATGTAAGTTACATGCTAAGTTATTTTCATAAATGTTATATGTTCTGATCCAAGCTAGTACCCATGTTTAAGATCTATATAAGTTCATGTTTTTACAATTAGAATTATGCTAGTTCGCATGTTAATTGGATCTAATTAAATACAAGATCACGTTTATATGCTTAATTCAGTTTATGTCATTATATGCCATAAATTGATCTATGTTGTTTTATGCATGTTGGAATGTAACATGTCCCTTTTCTTTTCCCTTTTTGTTTATGAGTTAGGCTGATTTGCGAGCCTAACGTTCTATGTGAATTGTACGAACGAATAATGGGGGAGACGTTGGCGGAAAATATTAAATTACATGCTATTGACATAGATTGGCTCATAATCATGTAAATGATTAGTAGCATGAAATGGCATAATTTGAACAAAATTTAGAGGATAAATGGGACTTGACTTGACACTTGTGGATAATTTACATTTAAACATGAATGGTAAATACGTAAATTAATTAAAAGTTGAATATGCTTAACCCGAGGTTAGATTGAGTTGCGGTGTAAGACTGCCCGGAACCGCCTGGCACATCCAGCGACCGCAACAATATAGATCTAATGTGATAGAATAGCGTATTAAGCCCAAAAAACCTGAGGTTAGATTGAGTTGCGGTGTAAGACTGCCCGGAACCGCCAGGCGCATCCAGCAACCGCAACAATACATATCTAATGTGAGAGGTTGGTGCTTTAATGAATAAATTAAAGCTATAGAACAGACAGACTAAGAATGGCAGGGTTAAGTTAATTAAGGCAACACTTAACCAATACAACATGTTAATCAAACAGAAGAGTGGGGTTAGGTAAATTGGAGAACACTTAACCTTTATAACATGTTGATTAGGAAACCCTAGTAACGGGGACCCATTTCAGCAGTAACCCACATAGATGTATCATGGTACCCTGAACTAGGCAGGGTGGGGCACGATTACTGGGATGATTATAAGCGGTCAAAATAGCGGCAGGGGGTGCAGCAGTGCAGTTCCGACGGAGTATGGGCATGAATGTACTCCGGAGTGGAAAAGTAGGCACTGGGCATCAGTAGTATACACTGTGCATCTTGAATTTGTGTCGGGTTGCCACCATAGGAATTGATACACCCCATGGTGGGACCAGCACAGGTATCTACAATCAAGCGGGGCCGAATGACACAAGCAGCAAATGCATGCGAGTAGAAGCCGATCGGGAAAGGGATCACTTTGTTATGAACACATGATGGTAGTTGAAACATTCGTAGTTGGTGCAGAGAAATAGAAATGAGTGTGATAGTACATTCAGTTTATCTTATCTTATGTTATCTTATTTCTATGGTATTGTCCTATGTTCAGTTTATTCATGTCATGATCCTTTTACCTGTTTACAGCTGAATAATCATTGGACTTACTAGACTTATGTCTGACCCATTTTCTTTTGCCTTCTTTTCTTCCGTTTCCCCCCAGGTCCGCAGGGAGGGAATACTTCCGCTTAGTGGAGACCTTTTCAAGCTTGAAGAGAGTAGATGTATTGCTTGGATTCTCTTTTCTTGGGCTATGGCTGTGGTTACACTTTTATTGGGGATTTATGCTGCTTGACTTCTGTTTTATGTTTCTTTATGTACTTGGAGATTTAAATCAAGACAGATGTTTTGTTGTAATAATTTAGAAGTTGGGTTTTGAGACAATGCTTGAAATGTTTTAATTGAACCACGCCACTTGATAAATAATTTCAGTTTTCCGTTGCTTATATGTCTGTCTTGTAAATTATCTGTGTCTTTTACCTAAAATGCTTCACCAAAGTTAATGCATTCCCTTTGTGAGTGACCTTAACGGAGGTGGGGTGTTTCACCACAACCCAGTTCAACTAGCACCGTTACTCCTCTCTCTCCACTGCCTGTCTCCGCTGAACTCACTCGCGCCATGTAACCCAACATGGTTGTCCCCAAACAGAGGGGAGAGTTTGGTTGGTAATAATATATATAAGAGAGGCTCGCTGGTTTTGTTTCATGGATGGAGTTTTTTATTTTTATTTTATTTTTTGTGTACTGAAGCTGAAGTGTTTCATCTCATACATATATGTGCAGCAACTCCTTGATCATCACGGTATTTAGTTGGTAGGCACGTCATATGGGGAAGCTAGTTGTGCCTCTCATCACCTCCATCAGCAGCTTTTGATGGATTTGGACACGGTTGAGTTTTCACTTCGGTGATGGGTGATTTTTGTTGACACAGGGTGTAGGTATGCAGAACTAAGGACAGTTTTGCAGATGCATGTGATTCTTTGTATTTTTATTTATGTACAAGGCCAACAATGTAAGGTAAGGAAATGTTTTTAAGATAGGCTATCATATAAATATATAAATTAGCATGTGTATTTTGTATAGATTAGTTTACAAAAGGGAAGTAGAATAGCTGATACAAAAGTCGCATGAGTTTTCATAAGATGTATGTATCTAGGTAGCTCGTAGTTAAGTGATTTGCATTTGGGTAGAGAGCAGTATGTATTTGCCTTTTCATTAGGCTGTGCATAATTTTCCCTCCAAACTGTTTTGATTTAATTTTTGCATGTGTTGTGTACTTTGTAGTGAAAGAAATTGGTAGGTTAGCTGAGGAGAAAACAGGCCTACTATATTGCTTATGTTTGGGGTATATTTCTCTGGCCAGTGTGAGATAATATGTAGGATGGTACATTATATTTTTATGTACTTGATGTTTCAGATTTAGGGTAGGCTAACGTATTATATTACTTTGGGGAGAAGTTATGATACTTTAATTCAATTTAATATCGTTACTAAATTCCTACTGTCATTTAACACTATACGTTAATATAGGCAATGCCACACACAATCCTCAAATGCCACAAAAACCGACACACTATTACGCCTTACCATTTCGGATCCAATGAAATTAATTTTGTTGAAAACCTACTCCGCCTGCACAACAATGTTATTTTTATTTGTCAGTTCATTTTAAAATTTCGTCTACCGATAAAAATAACTCTGTTTGGCTCCAAATTGGAAATGTAGAAATAACTAGTTATACGTATTCCAATAAAATTCATTTCATCAAAAACGGAAGTCGTTATGGAAAATAATTATTTATACGGCTTACATAATACCATAGAAATATAAACAAATTACAAAATAATTGAATTAAATAAAAATAAATTATTATTATCATATGTATCTAAATAATATAATATACCACTTCAAATTCAATTCAATACGGAAATATAACTAAATAAAACGATGTACATTTCATACAAAAACTCTTTTTAAATTATTAAACGTTATCGTTGATTTCCATAGCAACTGTTTTAAAATTTGATTTGACCATAACTTACAATTTATTTGCTAAAATTTTGATTTTTCACTTCCATTAGAATATTATAATCAAAACGATTCCAACGCTTGTTGTTTCATAGAATTCTGATTTATAACGGATTATATATATTCAATTGAAGTTCAAAACTCAATATTACAAACTTCCGCACCGTTTCGAGTTCGTTTTATATTAAATAAATTTAAATGTTCAATCATCGTTTTATAAACGAATTCAATATTAAACTCCATTAATATTTCACATATAACATTAAAAATCAATTTAAATATTCTATTCAAATAGTTGAAAAATCTGGGTCGTTACAAAGTTGAGAAAAGATATTATAAAATCTTTTGAAATGATTTCCAAGAATATATGAATAAAGAATATTCTGGATGGGAATGAGGCGTATGATGTGTTTATACTTCACATGATTATAAGATACGCAAGTTATTCCGAAAGTCCGAATCTATCCCATTCTGAATAACTGATACAATAACTAAAAGTCGAAGATATGAAGATGGTGGTTGAAGACCGGAGATCTTCACATCATATGGATGATTACTATTGTCTTGATTGGGATGTACACCCAAGAAGAGGTAATAAGTGGTGATCATCCAAACATACTTGGAGATCGACCGGACATGCGAGGGCCCTCTCCTGTATTGAACACATGGGATGAGGAATATGGTGCCTCCTAGTTTCGTTCAGACCCAATACAGACTTGAAAATGGATGGTGTATCTGACATTGTATTCCTTTATGCTATATTCATTGATCTCTACTAAATATATATCTGTTTGATGGCGGAGAATATATTCTTTTGTTTAACACCCTTCTTTAAGATGTGTAACACCCTATAATTTTAAAAGACATTAAAATGGTAAACTAAGGGATACCTAATTAAATATTGGGAATTGAGTAAAATGGACTGTGGCATTGCGTTTGTCTCAGAATTCTGGTCATAATAAACACCAATTTTGCATAAAATGGACATCATATGAGAAAGTTATTAAGGTTAGATGTTTGTATACGTATAAGAGAAATATAAGTAAACAAACATTATCCAAAATTCAAAATAATTCCAAAACCAGAGGCGGGAAGGCGGGGGAATTCATCCCGTTGGGGGTTGACCCTGTTCCATATGGGTGTCGACCAATGGGTCGACCCTACAACAGAGGTGTCGACCCCTATGTCGACCTTGGGCTCGACCCCCCCGGACGACTCTGGACCTGTTGTGTGTCCTGGTTCGTTGGATGATGGCTATATAAAGGACCTTAATCCCATTGTTTTATTCATCTAAATCAATAGCGACAAGGAGTTGCTACACCAAATCAAAGTAAAATAGTCAATTATTCTTCAACAACCAGTTATACGTATTTAGAGATCTGTGCTACAACATCTGCAACCAATCCTCTGTTCTTCAGATCCAATCACAGTGAGTTTATGTTGCTTTTATATATTAACACCTAAAATGTAATCTTGACTTGTTTATAAGTTTGGATCTAAGCCTATGCCTATTAGTAATCTGAATCACAATGGATCTACCATTACTTGTATACCAAATTTACTGCTTAGATCTCATATGTCTATTCATGGTATCCCTATTCTGTTAGTTTGCCTAATCATGTCACAGTATGCCTATTCTGTTTGTATAACCAGCTCTATCATCATATGCTAGTTTTATTTACTATCCATGTTCTCTTCTCTCCCTTTTTCCCTTTTAATTTTTAAAGATAGGACACCTAGGCCTATTGTTAAAATATGCGAACGTACGAAACTGAGAATGATTGGAAATGATAAATTGGGTCTTAATTTACATTGTAAAATCATAATTGGGAATTTGGGCATAATTTGTACCTTGAACCAAAACTTGGGATTTGGGGGGCATAACCTATATCTTGATCTAAACCTTAATCTGGAGCATAAGTTGTATCGTGAATCAGATGGGGATTCAGGGCAAAATAAACATGAAAATTGGTTAATAATGAACATGCCTAGATTTACAGTAATTAGAAACTGTAACCGCGCTTAAACACGAGGTTAGTTTACAATTGTGGTAGAAGCCTGCCCAGAACCGCCGGGCATATCCAGCATCCACAAGTGGAAAATCTAATTTGAGGGGTCTAAGTGCGTAAATGTACACGTAACGGTGTTAAGACACGAGGATAAGTTTGACTTGTTGTAGAAGTCTACCCGTATCCAACCCGCATTTCCAGCGTTCACAAGTGGTAGACTTGATATGAGGGGTCTAGCGCATTAATAACCATAAATGAATGAATGGTAATACTTAACCGGTTTGAATCTGTGAGGGTTACATGAACCTATCAACTTAAGTAGGGGTTAAGTAAATTTGCTTGAATCAGTAGGAGGGCTAAGTTAATCTTGTTAAATATGTAGGGATGGGTTATACATATAAACCCGACAAACTTAACCTATTGGGTTATGCGATCTTGTTAAACTAGTAGGCATAACCTGTTGAAATCCTAGTTGTGGGGATGCAAGCCTAGGGGGAAGCTTGTATCATTTGGTGTATGGGACCTATATTAGTTAGTAACCTATATTGGTATCAAACTGAAAACAACGAACTAGGTTGAGGCCAGGGAAGGATTACTGAGTTGATTATAAGAAGTCACTTGAGTGAGGGTGTTGATGGCACATTCCATCGGAGTCATATACATGCATGGGTCCGCTTGCTCGGGAAGATAAGACGCTGTGACATTAGTGAATATAGTTGTGCATATCGTGAAAATAATAGGTTGTCGCTTTAGGAAGTGATACATCCTACTACGGGGCCAACACAGGGTATCTACGAGTTAGGGAGCCAATCGATTGTGGCTTGTAATTAGGGTACATCTAGTCTTGCTTGTTTAGGAGCCCGTTATTATCATTCGGGGTAACACCCGTCAATTCTGTTGGGTACCAGTTATTGTATAGGTTAAAACCTCTCACTAGAAGTACACCTAAGACTACCAAATTGTACTTGTTGGGATCATCTGGTTCTTTTTATACTAGTATTGGTGCAGAGAAAAGTATTAGAGAAGCATAATATATTTTGTTCAGTTTATCCTATTTACCTTGTTATGCCTGCCTTGTGACACTATTATCTCACTCTCCAGTTTATATGTCTGTTATAATGCTTTTACTTATTTATATGCTAAAAGTAAATGGACTCGACAGACTTTATGTCAGACCCATTTTGTTTCCTCTTCTCTCTCTTCCATTCCCCCCCCCCCCCCAAGTTTCTCAAGGTCGAAATACTCAAACTTGATCGGGATTCTTCTTTCATTATGCTTGGAGCTGCTTAGATCTACCGCTTGATTTTGTATTTAAAATTTTTGTTTTGGCAATTTTGATGAATTTTTAATATTTAAAAATGAATTATTTTAAATAATAACGACAAGAAATTTATTTTGAATAGAATTATAACGTATATATTTATTTGAATCGAAGTTAGATTATAAATATTTATTTTTAATTATAAAAGGAATTGGAAATGGCGCGGTAGTTTGAAATTTCAATTTCAACTTTCAAATGAATGTACAGGATTCAAAATAAACCGGATTTTAGCAAAACCAAAAATATTAGAATCTATTTCAAAATATCTTTCCAACGAATCCAAAAAATAGTAATTTCATAGCGGGAATAAAAAGTTATGCCCAGTTGAAAATTCAGAATAGTCGCTATGGAAAATATAACCCTTAAAAATGAAAATTTTGCAAACAATCTCCGTTTTTGAAAAAACCACTTTTGTTGGATCAGGGATGTCAAGTTATTGCTAGATTCCAAAATTCATAATTTTTGGAATCAATATGTGAGTGTGTCAAAAGAAAACGTGTTTTAACAGTTTCAGTCAATTTCGATTGACCAGAAAATGACCATTTTTCAAATTGTCTCCAAATTTAACGAAATTAGTTTTGTTAGGACCGTATCATTAAAACATAGTTAGATTTACTTTTCAGGAGTTTTTGGAGTCCTTATGAGGCCCCAATAAATTGAAATATACGTTTAAATTAAATATATATTGATTTATATTGTAATTGGTGGAAACTGATCATAACGATCAAATTATCCTTCAGAACATATCCCACGGTGTTTGGAATGGGGGTAATTTGCTAGGGACGACAGTCAGTGGGTCTGATTTCGAGTTCAAAATAAAGAGGTACTTTATGAAATTAAAAATAATAAAATATATATAAAATTATATATACCTCCTTTTCGTCTCCCTTTTCCTTACAATCAATGACATAAATCAGAAGAAAAAAAAGGAGTGATGGCGGAAGGAAACCGTGCCCCCCACGCTGCCACCACCGGTCCTGGCGGCTCCGTACCTCATCCAATGGCGATCCCCCAACCCCGTTCTGTTCTAGATCGAGCCCCTCATACCCTCGTTTCCCAAAACCGCAACCCCCACCGCGCTACCCCCGCCACCGCGAGCCCCTGCCTGAAGACCGTCGATGATCCAAGAAACCCCCCCTCACGTTGAAACCCAATCACAGTAAGTTTTTTTTTTGTTCATTTTATTTATTTTATTTTCAGTTTTTACATTGTTTAGAAAGCAGAATTTTTATAATATAAATTTGAATAAAAAAGATGTTATTTATGATACAGCTTTGAGTTAGATAAATACTGGATTATATATATATATAAATATATATATATATATATATATATATATATATATATATATATATATAGGGAGAGAGAGAGAGAGAAAAGAAATGATCTTTTTTTATTAGTAAAGAAATTATTTCTATTAGTAAAGATATGATCTTAATTAGTAAAAACTTACAATTTTTCATTAGAGGAAGGTCAGATTTTTCATCATAGAAAAACATGATTTTTGTTGATAGAAAAATATGGCTTTTGTAAATGTAAAAAAATTCAATTTTTATTGTTTGAATAGCGATATAAAAATGTGGTTTTATCATATGAATAACAACATAAAGATTTGAATTATAAAAATAGACAAGGTTAGATTTTTATAATATTTTCAAGAATGTAAAATTTTGATTTTTATAATGTTTTCATTAAGATAAAAATTCGATTTTTATAGAAATGAAAGCTAGATAAAAATTTGATTTTTATAGAAATGAAAGCTAGATAAGAATGTGAACATTGTTTTAAAGATACGATTTTTATTATGAAGTAACGATACAAAAATATAGTTTTTATATAGAAAGAAGTGTTGTAAAAATATAATTTTTATATATGTATTGAAATAAAAATATGATTTTTATTTATAAAGTAGTGGTATAAAAATGTGATTTTTACATATAAAGATTTGATTTTTATTTATATGTATAACAGAAAAAGAAGTGATTTTTAACTATATATATCAATTTTAAAATGTGATTTTTAATATGAACAGCGTGAAGAAGATTGTGTTGGAATTTCAAGCAAGTCGGGACTGTTCTGAAATTCAGAAATGAAATGGCGGAGTGGAACTCAAAGGTGAGAACTCCTCACTATAATTTATTATACCATTATCTATTTTATAACTGCATATATGAACTGTTCCCCGTCGTCCACAGACCATGGATGACTTGTTTGATTGTTTGGTTTGGTTGATTAGATTATTTGGTTGAATTTGGTTGTTTAGGTGAAATGAATTGATTAGAATTGTTATGTGTGTATGGCGCGAGCTGATATCAGGGGAGGGGTAATGTTAGACATTACCCGATTTCGATATCATGTCATTATGCCACCAAAATTTTCTAAAAATATGTTAGAACAATAAAAATATTATTTTTATTGCATAAATGAATTGAATAAATAATTTATTGTTAAAAATGTAATTTTTAACATGTATATGAATAAAATAAATATTCGTTTACAAATCAGACGATTTGTTTATGTATACACATTTGACTGATATTGATTAGGACGATAAATTTTACATATCGCCCAACTACACAAATAAAATTCATTATTTGTTGATTGAAACCTCACACAGGTATTGGGATGATATATGACATACACTAGTCCCAATAATTAGTTGTACGTTGATCGATTGATTGACAAGCTGTTATAAGCCTTAAATATTTATATTTGATGCTTATGCAGTGTAGAATGCACTTTGGATGATGGTTGACTGTGTTTGATTGTTGTTGCATACATGTGTGTATGAAATCCATATAAATAAAATTATATGGTAATTAACTGTGTCTGATTCCAATTCAAAAAGAATGAATATTTAAAAATAACGATTATTTTAAAATAACGAATATTTTAAAATAATATTCAGTAATGGATCAAAATATGATTTTGATGTCCGATTTGGGATGGACACGAAAATATATTTAAATATATAAAGCCATGTTGATTAGATTAACGCCATTTGGGCGTAAACGATATTTATATCGATTTTATTCATTTTTATAATGAATATCGAAAAGGAATTGATTTCAAAATATAATGTTTTGAAAATATTATCATTTATATATTAATGATATGGAATATTCAATTTTGATTTGAAATTGAATATGAAGTTGAAATCGTTTTAAAAACGAATTTAAAACGATTTATAAAATACATTTTAAATGGAAATCGACGAAATATATGTAATGGACTGAATAGAACGCACCGCGCTGCGGCAGTTTGTGAATTTCGACCATTGACTTCGAATGGACATTGCGGGAGATTCGACCATTGGATTCCCCTGAAACCGGAACCGTTGGGTTCATATCGAAAAGGGCTTTCTAATGAATACTAGAGATTTGAAATCTAACAGTTGTAATTGGAATTATGTCCAAACCAAATTTAGAAAAGGTCGATATAAGTGCAGTTCGATGGCCATAATGGAAATCGACTGTACGGGCCTTGATAAAATTATTAAAAATATCAATAATTTGTGTAAAATCATAATAAATGATTTGGAAAGAATTGGGAAGAAAAATTCCACATTTGAAAGGATAAAATTATATTTTTATTGAAACGAACTGGTAATGAACTAGAATTAAAAATCCAATACTTTTAAATAAATAAATTGGGTTTGAAATGGTTTTAAAAATAACTAGAATTTCCAATATATGAATTTGAATGGATTTGAATCGAAATTATCCTCGGAATATTTCGATATTGGATTTCGTGATTGTACGGATATTGTGGAGGAATTTGGATGATATATATATATATCGTTATTCCAATACGATATTTGTTGGTTTCAGAATTTGATACTGAATATAAGCCGATATATTTTCTATTCAGAGCCTTGTATTTAATATCAAATTGGATTTTGGGTTTGTGTTGAATGGTATCTTTAATAATACTGTTCTTAAACCCAATGGAGTTAAGAAAATTAGAAACTGACTGGAGAATAGTTAAGTTGAATGGTTTTCTGGGTATTGATATGATGTTGGATTCGGCCTTCTGGGTTAATACTTCGGGAATTGTTCTCTTATTAATTTATGGTTAGAGACTGATGGAATGTGAATTGGGTTTATTGTGAAATGTGTTTTTAATGACATTCGTTCTTTAACCCGATTTACAGTGAAATGTGATTTGGAATTTATAAATCTTTTTATTAAGATTTAATAGGAATTTTCCAAAGTAATGTTTTCCAATTTAATATATTAAATTGGAATTGAATGGAATTCGATTCATAATAATCGAAATGAAATTCTGTGGAGGAAGACTATTAATACTTATGGAATTTAAAAGGCTCTGTCGTCATTCCATTTATATTATTAGTCGGATATGGAGATTGATATCGATTATATATTGATTTGTTTTTCCGTGAAGATTCCATAATTAATGGAATGTGATTTGGGTTTGTCGTGAAAGGTGTCTTCATTAACACTATTCTTGAACCCAGTTGAGAAAATATTAAATCTTTTTATTTAGATTTAATGAACTATACCAATTAATTAATATTTAATTGGAATTGAATTGAAATCGACCTTTGGGTTTATCGTGAACGGTGTTTTAAATAACACTTGTTCTTTAACCCGATTAACAATGGATGGAGATTTTGGGTTGTCATGAATGGTATCTTTAATAATACTGTTCTTAGACCCAATGGAGTTAAGAAAATCAGAAACTAACTGGAGGTTAGTTAAGTTAAATGGTTTCGTGGGTGTTGATCTGATGTTGGTTTCAGCCTTCGGGGTTAATACTTAGGGCGTTATTCACTTGATAATTTACGGTTAAAGGCTGATGGAATGAAACGTGATTTGGGTTTATTGTGAACCGTGCTTTAAATGACATTGGTTCTTTAACCTAGTTAAAGATAGGATATGATTTCCCAAGTTAAAGAATCATAAATATTGATTTTTGGGAAGATTAAAACCAAGTGGAGTTTTAATGAATCTTTCATTAGATTGAAATGACCAGGAATGGAGTATCACCAGTTTCACTCCAGGCGGTAGTTAAATCTTTAATTAGATTTGAACGTGAAATGGTAATTGAATTTACCGATAACACCATGGTGTTAGATATGAAGTATTACTAGTTTTGCTTCATGGGATGAATAGGTTGGGATTGGGAGATTAAACAAATGATCACTTCGGTTTGGATAAACCACAATTTGGTTTGAATTGAAATCCAAAAGAAGATTAAAGAATAAATTTAAAGAATTTATCTTTGATAAAATTAATGGGAACCTTTCCCAAAGTATAAGAATATTTGAATAAAGAAATATTCTGGAATAAGGCGTATGTTGTTTTTTTATAGCACTTGTTTATTATATACGCGAGTTATTCAAAAAGACCGGTTTTATCCCATTCTGAATAACTGATTCGACGATGTGTCGACGATGAAGACGGTGGTTGGAGACCAGAGGTCTTCACATCGTTTGGATGATTACTGATGTCTTGATTGGGCTGTACACCCAAGACAAGGTAATAAGTGGTGATCGTCCAGACGTACTTGGAGATCGACCGGATATGCGAGGACCTCTCTCCTGTATTGGACATATAAGATGAGGAATAATGTACCTCCGGTTTCGTTCAAACCCAGAATGAACTTGTAAATGGATGTGTGTCTGACATCGGATTGCACTTTATGTGATTGATAGACATCGGTTACATAGCATGAATTGCCTGTGTGGCATGCTGAGATGCAAATTATCAAGGCTTCTGTTGAAAAGCAAAGTCTTTTGGTTGATGATCAAAGCACGACTTTAATATAGCATAGTTTTGTGTAGCATTGATTCGCGAGCCTCACAACCCTTCTAGTTAGGAGTGGTGTCGGCGTTTTACAAGCCCTTATGTGGAAGATGGATAGCGAGGCGCCTCGGTTATATCTGTTGTTCCGGGGCCAATAGTTTGGTCGGAATATGACCAGCTGACACCCCGTAGGGCGGGGAAAAGCAGTGCCCAAGCATTTTAATCTACGTCGAGTGGATCGGCCCTGATGATCTAAGGTGCAGTTGCGGCTATAGCCTGAGGGGCGGGCTAGAGCATCTTGAATTCGGTAAGGAAGATCCTTTGCCATGGTTTTGTAACAACCCGAATTTTAAACAACGTGCTAAGGAAAGAATCAAGGCAGAATTAAATTATAAAATCTGAATCAGGATAAACAGGTTGCGCCATTGCGTTCGTCTCGGAAAAATACGCGAAATAGAGTCCAAAATTTCGTAAATCGGAGTCCATATGACCTAGTTAAGGCCCAACGAAGTTTCACGAAAATTCAAATCCGAAAACAGATTTGAAATTCAGCCCAGAAAGAGAAGGCGGGAAAATTCCCGCCAGACACACAGGGTGTCGACCCCTGGGTCGACCCCCCCTCCAGGGGGTTGACATGGGTGTCGACCCTAGGGTCGACCCCCCCTCCAGGGGGTCGACATGGGTGTCGACCCCTGGGTCGACCCCCCCTGTAGAACTCCGACCTGGTGCACCTGCTTGTCATGTTGGCTCGGTTTTGGAGGCTTGTGATGATTTTTGAGGGTTCAGATCTATCCTAGGGTTTATCCTACGGCCTAAACTACTCCTAATATCTATAAAAAGACCCCTAAGCCTACCCTAAACCCTCACAAATCACTCATGCCACGAAGTGCTGCCCAAATGCCAAGTGATCATGGCCTCCATCTCCAACTCCAAGGGCTTATGCATTCAAATCGGGTTCAAATCAAAAGGTGCAAGCTTCCTACATCAAATCGAGGGTAGATCAACGTTGCTATGCGAGTTTCATGACGCTTCTTCAACAAAGGATCCACCTTTCTTCGTTAAGACGATGCATGATCCTTCCCTAAGCCTCGCTATGTAAGTTCTAGCTACTTCTAGATCTAAACGGTATCTTTAATGATGGCATGGAATAAAACAAGATTAAACTAAGTATGCTAGCCTATATGAACCTTGTCATGCCTCTTTTGCTTGAACCTATGACATTTGGCTATGCTTAGTGACTAAATCATGCTATTCATGTTATGATTAACCTAGTTTATCTTGCAAGTTTGAATCTTTATCTATGGAATGCTAGCATGAACCTTTGGGAACCATTTGACTTGTGAAACATTGGCAAAGATTGGACTTTGGGACTTATGCATGTAAATGAACCCAAACCCCTTATGTTATCATGCATGTTTGTGGCCAAATTCCCTTATGATACCATGCATATTTGTGGCCAACCCCTTCTTGACATCGTGCATGTTTTGAGGCCATTATGTGGTATAGTATCCTTACTATGTTGACTCGCTTTTACTTGGGTTGTAAAACACGATTTGGGGTAGGATAGACGAGCGTGATTATGACATGAAAATTTGATATGGGATTTCATGAAAATATGACACTCATGATACACTTAAATGGGGACATGACATGTGGGGTAAACATGGGACTTGATACTAGACACGGGGGTTGTAAGTGTAATAAGACACTAGACCAGGTTGTGCTTAAGACCCGAGGTTAGACTAGGTTGTGCTGTAAAACTACCCGGACCCGCCCGGCTTAACTAGTAACCACAACAAGGTCTAATGTGAGAGGTTGAGAGTGCATTAATTAAATTAATTCCACATGATAAGGTTAAGTAAATTTGACTAATGACACATAACCGATATGACACGAATGGGTAGGTTAAGTGGGACCGGGCTTGATTTCCTAATGACACTTAACCATACAAGACAATTAGGGGATGAGGTTAAGTAATTCACGCTTAACTAATCCGACTTGGTAATTAGATGGGGTTAAGTAATTTAGACTTAACTAATCTAAACACAGTAATTAGATGGGGTTAAGTAACCTACACTTAACTAATCTAAACACGGTACTTCGATGGGGTTAAATTAAACACTTAACTAATCTAAACTTGGTAATTCAATGGGGTTAAGTAGCCAATACTTAACCAACTTAACAAGATAATTTAATGGGGTTAAGTAACTTATGCTTAACCAATTATACATGATGATTTGATGAGGTTAAGTAACCTATACTTAACCAATCTAATATGCGGACCTGATAGGGTTAAGTCATAAGACCTTTTAAATATACTTAACCATTATAATACGATTAGTGGATGGGGTTAAGTTAACCTATACTTAACCAATCCGACTCGATAATCCGATGAGGTTAAGATAATCTGTGCTTAACCAATCTAACGCGATAACCTAATAGGGTTAAGATAAACAAGTACTTAACCAAATTGACTTGATGATTGAATAGGGTTAAGTCATGAGCTTCTTGGTATACTTAACCAACTTGTAGGGCTAGGTCTTGGACTTGAATACTTAGCCAATCTTGACATGATTCATAGGCGGGCTAAGCCATGAACTTGAATAACAACACTTAACCCAATAGGCAAAACCCTAGTAGAGGAACTAGGTAGAAAATCATAGTTAATCAAGGGTAACGGGGAAATGAAGCTAAGTGGTAAACCTTAGTTAAGTATAACTAAGTAATAATTCTTAGTCAAGGACATGGGACTAGTTCATGAATAGATGAGTAACCCGGTACGGTAGGTCATCGCTTAAAACACGAGGAGGAGCAACTTACCTGACTTAGATAAAGGCTCCAACGAACTGGGTAACGAAGCGGTAGCTTCGGGGGACGTGAGGGTACCCTTGGTATGCCTCTGTGAGGTGGCAGATGGTCCATGAAACCCGGCCTCGCAGGGGTTAAGGTCTGCGGTAGAAGAGCCAAGGGTATGCCTTGGTTGTTATGCGAGCGACCTAAAGACTACGAGGGATTAGCGTGGAGTCGACGATACTTGATTTTTCCCTGGATAGCACGTCGCCGACTACCTACCATCTTTAGTCAATCGTGTACGAACGGAAAGGCAGAGAACTCCCAACAGACCATGTTCTTGCTATCGAGGCATGGGTGAGGTTGGCCCATAGGAAAGTGGGGCTATGGTGGGGCCGGGATGTAGTTCTCATACATGATTTTACTTGGATTGCCTTTCAGTAGTTGAGGGAGGGGTCACGTGGGACCATAGCCACGGGTACAAAAACAGACCTTGATATCTGCATCAGCAGACGACTTAAAGCTCCCGACCGAGTTCCGTACTTCTTGATTTGACCTGGCGTGGAACTCGGATGGCACATTGAGATACATGTGCGTCTAGACATGGAAAACAATTCACGATACATACGTGGGATAAAGGGCGTGGTTGACGGGTGGCATAATCCCTAGTGGCCCTAGGTGGCCTGAACCCAAACCGAGACACGGGAACGTTCATTAGGTAGCATAATCCCTAGTGGTTCTAGGTGGCATAAATCCTAAGTGAACACGCGATAGTTCATGGTAAGGAAACATAACTAGATCAAGAGTGGCAGTCCAAAATAACTTCAAGGATAAAATGGTACTACGTTGAGGTGGTATAGATTTACATGGGAAAGCCCGTACGGCCTACGGCAAAGGACTGAACTTATACATGGAAAGAAACATAGGAGTTGGGAAAACCTACATATGCTATATATTGGGTTGACATGGACCATTACATGACATTGGGCAAGGGACATTCATAGTTAACACATGACGGGTGTTGGGATACTAGTACGAGAGGTGCAGAGCAAATATACATGATAAATACCTTGGGATGTTATACATGATAGATACCGTGGGATGTTATACAGGATAGATACCTTGGGATAGTATACTTGATAGAAACCTGACGATGTGATACCTTGATTTATCTTGACATGTAGTTTATCATGATACCTTAGCCTATCCTGCTATAGTAGTTCATCCAGTTATCTTGGTTTAGCTTATCTACCTTGTCATCATCCTTATGTTTACTTTCAGTTTATGCATGTCATGTTACCTTTACCTGTTTTTATACTGGAAGTAGATAGGACTTACTAGTCTTTATGACTGACCCCTTTTTGTTTCGCCTCTTTGTCTTCCGTTTCCCCCCAGGTTTTCAGGGAGGAAATGATGTTGTTTAGTTCAGACCTCTTATGCTTGAAGGTAATCATGTATAGCTTAGTCTTCTCTTGGCTATGGCTGGTTCACCGCTTTATTTTGGGGAATAATTTATGAAAAAGGTTTTATGCTTCTTTACTATTGCAAGACAGGTTTAGATGTATTCTGATGTAAAAGGCTTTAGACCTTATTTTATAAGGTAATGAAATTTGTTTTACTTCCGCTGTTTTATATATGTTATGTCTTGTAATATTTCTGTGCATGTTTACCTCGATAATGCTTCACCAAACCTAGTGCATTCCCTTTGTGAGTGACCCTAGCGGAGGTGGGGTGTTACATTTGGTATCAGAGCAGAAGGTTACCAAACTGGGCAAAAGTTTTTAAAACCTTCTGAAAATTATTTGAGAAACCGTTTTACAAAGAAGCATTTTTCAAGAAAAGTTTTTAAAGGCTATTCCCCAAAGGCCATGAGCACTATCCTTTGATTCCTTGATTGAATCTCTTTTCCTTTCTTTCCTCCATCTGTAGTCACAATAGTTCTAACTGTGACTAATCTTTGTCTAGCCACGTTGGTGTTTTCAGTACGATGGAGGTGGCTCTCGAGA
This sequence comes from Allium sativum, assembly GCA_030737875.1. NCBI lineage: Eukaryota > Viridiplantae > Streptophyta > Magnoliopsida > Asparagales > Amaryllidaceae > Allium > Allium sativum. Next base: position 697,049,275 of record CM060926.1, read on the forward strand.
GACCTGTTGCCGTGGTACAAGGAAGGATAATAAGAGTAAGGATAGAGGACGCGAGCTTAAGGATAGGCAACTTGTTAGTATGGCTTAGTCCATCAAGGAGGACAAGGACAAGATCATCGGAGAGGGCAATTGTACGCTCCCATTTCTAGGGTACCTAAAAGAGATGGTACCGTTTCTGGTAAAGGTTTACTCGTTCTTTTCTATCATCCCGTCCATACTTTGTTTTGATCATCGTATCATTTAAGTCTGCTTGGATAGTTGAGTCTTTGCACCTTAGTACTAGCATGGTAGAGGATCCCAGTTTTTTTCCCAAAAATCTGGTTGGAGAGTTGGTCCATTTCTTCATGACTTGTTTGGATTTGAGAATGACATGTCTCGGCTACGGATGGATTCTAGGGATAAAGTGGTCACCCAATAAGGGGTGCCATTCTCGGTTTTGGAAAGAGGGTAGTTAGACTCTCGACTCACCTCGGTGATACCCTCGAAGTCTCGTGTAACCTTTTGGGTTCTGTCATGGTTAGTTACCTAGAATCTCGGGATGCAGTTGTTGGTAATCCGTTCGAGTAGAATTCGCCGCCAAGGCGGATGGTTCATTTCGCTTATGCATGAGTTATGGGAATCACCCTAGTAAGTACTCTTGGCAACGTGGATTGGCATCGGCAAACGAGATCCAGAATTCCCTTGTGAATTTTGGAGAGCTTGCATGAGTAAGTGGATACGTTTGAGCCAAGTATACTAGGGAAAGAATAAGTGAAAGTGGAATAAGAGGCGACAATGAAATGAGTTCTAACTCATATCTTGGAAATAGGAATCAAGGAGCTACGAAATCATGGAGTTAAAAAGATGGTCAAGGCACCGAGGAATTAAGCTCAAGGAAACACGACTTAGAAGACGTAAGGCTAGACACGCGCATCGTACCACTTTTTAAAGAGTGTATCCTTGATCCCTGGTTTTTCCTGTAGAGCTTGCTCGCATGTTATCTTTTGGTGAATATCCTCTCGGTCCTGTTTCTGTTGCAAACCCCGTAGGGAGTTTACCTTGTTTATCTCCTCGATCCTACCGTGAGAACCTTAGGTAGAATCCTATGGATGTAAACATGTGTTTGAAACATGTTATGATTGATATGGTTGCAAGTGGTTGCAAGTGGTTGCTAGTGGATGCGCGAATACACATTAGATACTAGATCGACGCACTCACATTTCATATTGCACATGCACGAGTATTTATACCTGTTTATGGATGCAATTGAATGTGTTATCATGCAGATGTTGCATATGAATGAATGTTTGTGCACGCATATAGTACTTATATGACTAGGACTATTTGCATACATGTTGTACTCATGGCACTAAACATATTCTGCATTAGAAAGATCATTCAGGCCTGATCATTAGCATTAGCTAAGGAGCATATACACACACGTTTTGCATATGTTCATATGGCATTAGGAATCGTTTAAGGACAATGTTTGCCTGTGGATGATGTTTTGAGTAGATGGATGATGGATGGTAGGATGCTTTCTTCCTAACTTGGAGATTTCGGGGACGAAATCCTTAAACGAGGGGAGAATGTAACAACGCGAATTTTAAACAACATGCTAAGGCAATAATCAAGGCAGAATTAAATTACAAAATCTGAATCAGGATAAACGGGTTGCTCCATTGCGTTCATCTCGGAAAAATACGCGAAATAGAGTCCGAAATTTCGTAAATCGGAGTCTGTATGACCCAGTTAAGGCCCAACGAAGTTTCACGAAAATTCAAATCCGAAAACAGAATTGAAATTCAGCCCAGAAAGAGAAGGCGGGAAAATTCCCGCCAGACACACAGGGTGTCGACCCCTAGGTCGACCCCCTCTCCACGGGGTCGACATGGGTGTCGAACCTGGGGTCGACCCCGGGGTCGACCCCCCTCCAGGGGGTCGACATGGGTGTCGACCCCTGGGTCGACCCCCCTCCCCCCGTAGAACTCCGACCTGGTGCACCTGCTTGTCATGTTGGCTCGATTTTGGAGGCTTGTGACGATTTTTGAGGGTTCAGATCTATCCTAGGGTTTATCCTACGGCCTAAACTACTCCTAATCTCTATAAAAAGACCCCTAAGCCTACCCTAAACCCTCACAAATCACTCATGCCACGAAGTGCTGCCCAAATGCCAAGTGATCATGGCCTCCATCTCCAACTCCAAGGGCTTATGCATTCAAATCGGGTTCAAATCAAAAGGTGCAAGCTTCCTACATCAAATCGAGGGTAGATCAACGTTGCTATGCGAGTTTCATGATGCTTCTTCAACAAAGGAGCCACCTTTCTTCGTCAAGACGATGCATGATCCTTCCCTAAGCCTCGCTATGTAAGTTCTAGCTACTTCTAGATCTAAACGGTATTTTTAATGATGGCATGGAATAAAACGAGATTAAACTAAGTATGCTAGCCTATATGAACCTTGTCATGCCTCTTTTGCTTGAACCTATGACATTTGGCTATGCTTAGTGACTAAATCATGCTATTCATGTTATGATTAACCTAGTTTATCTTGCAAGTTTGAATCTTTATCTATGGAATGCTAGCATGAACCTTTGGGAACCATTTGACTTGTGAAACATTGGAAAAGATTGGACTTTGGGGCTTATGCATGTAAATGAACCCAAACCCCTTATGTTATCATGCATGTTTGTGGCCAAATTCCCTTATGATACCATGCATATTTGTGGCCAACCCCTTCTTGACATCGTGCATGTTTTGAGGCCATTATGTGGCATAGTATCCTTACTATGTTGACTCGCTTTTACTTGGGTTGTAAAACACGATTTGGGGTAGGATAGACGAGCGTGATTATGACATGAAAATTTGATATGGGATTTTATGAAAATATGACACTCATGATACACTTAAATGGGGACATGATATGTAGGGTAAACATGGGACTTGAAACTAGACACGGGGGTTGTAAGTGTAATAAGACACTAGACCAAACATGAAAGTGGCCAACTCGAGGTTGGGTTGAGTTTGTAGCATAAATCTACCCGGACCCGCCCGGCTTAACTAGTGGCTACAAACAATGGGATCCAATGTGAGAAGTTGGTCATGTCGCGATTAAGACCCGAGGTTAGACTAGGTTGTGGTGTAAAACTACCCGGACCCGCCCGGCTTAACTAGTAACCACAACAAGGTCTAATGTGAGAGGTTGAGAGTGCATTAATTAAATTAATGCCACATGATAAGGTTAAGTAAATTTGACTAATGACACTTAACCGATATGACACGAATGGGTAGGTTAAGTGGGACCGGGCTTGATTTCCTAATGACACTTAACCATATAAGACAATTAGAGGATAGGGTTAAGTAATTCACGCTTAACTAATCCGACTTGGTAATTAGATGGGGTTAAGTAATTTAGACTTAACTAATCTAAACACGGTAATTAGATGGGGTTAAGTAACCTACACTTAACTAATCTAAACACGGTACTTCGATGGGGTAAATTAAACACTTAACCAATCTAAACTTGGTAATTCAATGGGGTTAAGTAGCCAATACTTAACCAACTTAACAAGATAATTTAATGGGGTTAAGTAACTTATGCTTAACCAATTATACATGATGATTTGATGAGGTTAAGTAACATATACTTAACCAATCTAATATGCGGACCTGATAGGGTTAAGTCATAAGACCTTTTAAATATACTTAACCATTATAATACGATTAGTGGATGGGGTTAAGTAAACCTATACTTAACCAATCCGACTCGATAATCCGATGAGGTTAAGATAATCTGTGCTTAACCAATCTAACGCGATAACCTGATAGGGTTAAGATAAACAAGTACTTAACCAAATTGACTTGATGATTGAATAGGGTTAAGTCATGAGCTTCTTGGTATACTTAACCAACTTGTAGGGCTAGGTCTTGGACTTGAATACTTAGCCAATCTTGACATGATTCATAGGCGGGCTAAGCCATGAACTTGAATAACAACACTTAACCCAATAGGCAAAACCCTAGTAGAGGAACTAGGTAGAAAATCATAGTTAATCAAGGGTAACGGGGAAATAAAGCTAAGTGGTAAACCTTAGTTAAGTATAACTAAGTAATAATTCTTAGTCAATGACATGGGACTAGTTCATGAATAGATGAGTAACCCGGTACGGTAGGTCATCGCTTAAAACACGAGGAGGAGAAACTTACCTGACTTAGATAAAGGCTCCAACGAACTGGGGGACGAAGCGGTAGCTTCGGGGGACGTGAGGGTACCCTTGGTATGCCTTTGTGAGGTGGCAGATGGTCCATGAAACCTGGCCTCGTAGGGGTTAAGGTCTGCGGTAGAAGAGCCAAGGGTATGCCTTGGTTGCTATGCGAGCGACCTAAAGACTACGATGGATTAGCGTGGAGTCGACGATACTTGATTTTGCCCTGGATAGAACATCGCCGACTACCTACCATCTTTAGTCAATCGTGTACGAACGGAAAGGCAGAGAACTCCCAACAGACCATGTTCTTGCTATCGAGGCATGGGTGAGGTTGGCCCATAGGAAAGTGGGGCTATAGTGGGGCCGGGATGTAGTTCTCATACATGATTTTACTTGGATTGCATTTCAGTAGTTGAGGGAGGGGTCACGTGGGACCATAGCCACGGGTACAAAAACAGACCTTGATATCTGCATCAGCAGACGACTTAAAGCTCCCGACCGAGTTCCGTACTTCTTGATTTGACCTGGCACGGAACTCGGATGGCACATTGAGATACATGTGCGTCTAGACATGGAAAACGATTCACGATACATATGTGGGATAAAGGGCGTGGTTAACGGGTGGCATAATCCCTAGTGGCCCTAGGTGGCCTGAACCCAAACCGAGACACGGGAACGTTCATTTGGTAGCATAATCCCTAGTGGTCCTAGGTGGCATAAATCCTAAGTGAACACGCGATAGTTCATGGTAAGGAAACATAACTAGATCAAGGGTGGCAGTCCAAAATAACTTCAAGGATAAAATGGTACTACGTTGAGGTGGTATAGATTTACATGGGAAAGCCCGTACGGCCTACGACAAAGGACTGAACTTATACATGGAAAGAAACATACGAGTTGGGAAAACCTACATATGCTATATATTGGGTTGACATGGACCATTACATGACATTGGGCAAGGGACATTCATAGTTAACACATGACGGGGGTTGGAATACTAGTACGAGAGGTGCAGAGCAAATATACATGATAAATACCTTGGGATGTTATACATGATAGATACCGTGGGATGTTATACAGGATAGATACCTTGGGATAGTATACTTGATAGAAACCTGACGATGTGATACCTTGATTTATCTTGACATGTAGTTTATCATGATACCTTAGCCTATCCTACTACAGTAGTTCATCCAGTTATCTTGGTTTAGCTTATCCACCTTGTCATCATCCTTATGTTTACTTTTAGTTTATGCATGTCATGTTACCTTTACTTGTTTTTATACTGGAAGCAGATAGGACTTACCAGTCTTATGACTGACCCCATTTTGTTTCGCCTCTTTGTCTTCCGTTCCCCCCCCCCCCAGGTTTTCAGGGAGGAAATGATGTTGTTTAGTTCAGACCTCTTATGCTTGAAGGTCATCATGTATAGCTAGGTCTTCTCTTGGCTATGGCTGCTTCACCGCTTTATTTTGGGGAATAATTTATGAAAAAGGTTTTATGCTTCTTTACTATTGCAAGACAGGTTTAGATGTATTCTGATGTAAAAGGCTTTAGACCTTATTTTATAAGGTAATGAAATTTGTTTTACTTCCGCTGTTTTATATATGTTCTGTCTTGTAATATTTCTGTGCATGTTTACCTCGATAATGCTTCACTAAACCTAGTGCATTCCCTTTGTAAGTGACCCTAGCGGAGGTGGGGTGTTACAGGTTTGCAAAAGGAAATTCAACTTCCAATACGACATTTTGCGGTTTTGATTGTAGAGCCTAGCATGGCGACATAGTGGGATGGGGCACTCATGCCATCTATGATTGATACTTATGATTGAAATTGTTTTGATATTGTACACTTATAGTAATAATAAAAGATGAAATTTCACGTACCAAGCATTTTTGGCTATTATAAAGTAAAAACTCTATCCTCCGGCTTGCGTTGCATTGTGTGATGGGACCTGAGTCTTATAATAGCTTAATTGTTCTTTATTTAGCATTGCGCTATTTGTTTTATGCAGTGGTTTTCTTGGGAGGAATCCCATTCCGTGTTATACGGCGTGGTCCCTTAATTTTCCTTACTTTAAAACTAAGATAATAACTGTTTTAGTTCTCACACCAGTCAGATGACTAACCTGGAGTTTATTGTTTTAACCTAAACTCTTGGTCCACTATTTTGCGCACGGGTAGCTAGTAATTTTGGTTTTGCAGATTTGTATTAACAAGCTCCTGATTTTCAGCTGAAGCGATATTCGAAAAGCTCGGTATCCGTGTATTACTTTCAGTTATGTTTTGTATTGTTTTCCGCTGCTATATATTTAAATTTAATTTAAATCTCTGATATTCGTCGAATGTATATTATTTATTCATACTCTGTTATATATTGTATTCTGATGAAATTGTTGTAATAAGCAATGAAATGTTCTTCTGTTTGTGTTCTGATCTGTCGTATTCTCAAAGCAATCTGTGCTTTCCTTCACGGGGAAGTTCAGGTCGTTTCAGTTGGTATTAGAGCTTTGGTTTACAGAGCTCGAGAGCAAGACACATTAGAACTAAACGAAAGAATTCATCAGAGATTGGATTAGTAATATCCAATAGGAATGACTCGTTAGAGATTGGATCAGTAGTATCCTAGAACGAGTGTGAAGAGTGTATTTTTAAAAATGAAAATGAAAAGAAATTTTGTTTTGAAAATTAAATCCATTATACGTATGTGAATATTTATTTTGTATTGAATTTGGACAATCGGATATGTAGAGATTTTGAATATACGTCTGATCCACGTGTATCCAAAGTCCCGAATATACTGGATAGATATAGAATCACACTCTAATCGCCCGGACATGGTTCTGATGACAACGATCGCATCATCAGCATTTATGTTCGAGTTTCGAAAGTGGGATATCTATATGATTCTAGTTGACTGGTGTGAGACCCAAAACTAGATAGGGTTATTTGTTGTGAATTGGCATCAAAAACATGATTTTTGACTATGTATATCAAAGTTATGTGTTTGAAACGTTAATCAACTAATTGATTGATGATTGTGTTGTGTGATTTTTTATTTAAACCATTATGTGAATGAACGGTAATTATAACCAAATTGTTTCGAATATTGGACAGAATTGAAAATTGTTTGAAATTGCATGCATGTACATGCATATACATTGAACAGGTCATAGCAAGGAGGCTAGAGAAGAGGAATAAAATTGTTTGCCCGACAAATAGGCACATGTTTATTGTATTTCTTGGGGTTTTTGATGATTTTATGAGCCGATTGGCTAGCCACTTGGCTGTTTCTTTTTCTTTTTGAGATGAGAGGGCCTATGTGGCGGTTTGGTGATTTTCCAGATGCTCCCTTCGGGAGGTTATGGCGAAAATTTTCGCAAATTTAGGGTGTTAGCCAAATTTTTGAAAAATTTGAAAAGTTCTTAGAAACTGAAAAGTTGAAGAACTTAAGCCATAATGAAAATAATGAAAGTTGAGTTGGTTAGTTAAACAACTTTCATCTCCGTTCCTTTTCGGGGACGAAAAGATTTTAAGTGGGGAAGATTGTAACAACCCGGAAAATCAGAACCAATTTAAAAATTTTATTTTGGCAATTTTGATGAATTTTGAATATTTAAAAATGAACTTTAGCGAAACAAAAAATATTAGAATCTATTTCAAAATATCTTTCCAACGAATCCGAAAAATAGAAATTTCATAGCGGGAATAAAAAGTTATGCCTAGTTGAAAATTCAGAATAGTCACTATGGAAAATATAGCCCTTAAAAATGGAAATTTTGCAAACGATCTCCGTTTTCGACGAAATCATTTTTGTTGGATCAGAGATATCAAGTTATTGCTAGATTCCAAAATTCATAATTTTTGGAATCAATATGTGAGTGTGGCAAAAGAAAACGTGTTTTAACAATTTTAGTCAATTTCATCGACCAGAAAATGACCATTTTTCAAACGGTCTCCAAATTTGATGAAATTAGTTTTGTTAGGACCGTACCATTAAAACGTAGTTAGATTTATTTTTGGGGAATTTTTGGAGTCCGTATGAGATCCCAATAAATTGAAATATACATTTAAATTAAATATATATTGATTTATATTGTAATTTGGTGGAAACTGATCACAACAATCAAATTAGCCTTTAGAACATATCACATTGTGTTCGGAATTGGGGTAATTTGCTAGGGATGACAGTCAATGGGTTTGATTTTGAGTTCAAAATAAAAAGGTGTTTTTGAAATTAATAATAATAAAATATATATATAATATATATATAATTATATATACCTCCTTTCCCTCTCCCATCTCCTTACAGTCAACGACATAAATCAGAAATAAAAAAATATAAAAAGAGGAGCGACGGCGAAAGGAAACCGCACCCCCCTCCCCCACGCTATCACCGCCGGTTGTGGCGGCGTCGTACCCCAGCCAACGGCGATCCCCTCCCCCTTAACCCTGTTCTGTTCTAGATGGAGCCCCCCATACCCTCGTTTCGTCAAACCGCAACCCCCACTGCACTACCCCCCGCCACCGCGATCCCCTGCCTGAAGACCGCCGCCGATCCAAGAAACCCCCCCTCGCGTTGAAACCCAATCAGGTAATTTTTTTTGTTCATTTTATTTTCAGTTTTACATTGTTTAGAAAGCTGAATTTTTATAATATGAATTTGAATAAAAAAGATGTTATTTATAATATAGCTTTGAGTTAGATAAAGATTGGACTTTATATATATATATATATGGAGAAAAGAAATGATTTTTTTATTAGTAAAGAAATTATTTCTATTAGTAAAGATATGATTTTAATTAGTAGAAAGTTACGATATTTCATTAACGGAAGGTCGAATTTTTCATAATAGAAAAACATGATTTTTGTTGATAGAAAAATATGGCTTTCGTAAATATAGCGATATAAAAATATTGTTTTATCATATGAATAACAACATAAAGATTTGATTTTTAAGAATAGAAAATGTTAGATTTTTATAATATTTTCAGCAATGTAAAAATTTTGATTTTTGTAATTTTTTCATTAAGATAAAAACTCGATTTTTATAGAAATGAAAGCTAGATAAAAATTCGATTTTTATAGAAATGAAAGCTAGATAAGAATGCGAACATCATTTTAAAGATACGATTTTTATTTTGAAGTAACGATATAAAAATATAGTTTTTATATAGAAAGAAGCGTTGTAAGAATATAATTTTTATATATGTATAAAAATAAAAAAACGATTTTTATTTATAAAGTAGTGATATAAAAATGTGATTTTTACATATAAAGATTTGATTTTTATTTATATGTATAACAGAAAAAGAAGTGATTTTTAACTATATATAGCGATGTTAAAAATGTGATTTTTAATAAGAACAGCATGAAGAAGATTGCGTTGGAATTTCAGGCAAGTCAGGACTGTTCTGAAATTCAGAAATGAATTGGTGGAGTGGAACATAAAGGAGAGAACTCCTCACTATAATTTATTATACAGTTATCTATTTTATAACTGCATATATGAACTGTTCCCCATCGTACATAGACCATAGACGACTTGTTTGATTGTTTGGTTTGGTTGATTAGATTATTTGGTTGAATTTGGTTGTTTGGGTGAAATGCATTGATTAGAATTGCTAAGTGTGTGTGGAGCGAGCCGGTATCAGGAGAGGGGTAATGCTAGACATTACCCAGTTTTGATATCGTGCCATTATGCCGCCAAAATTTTCTAAAAATATGTTAGAACAATAAAAATATTATTTTTATTGTGTAAATGAATTGAATAAATATTTTATTGTTAAAAATGTAATTTTTAACGTGAATATGAATAAAATAAATATTCATTTACAAATCAAACGATTTGTTTATGTACACACATTTGACTAATATTGATTGGGACGATAAATTTTACACATTGCCCAACTACAAAAATAAAATTCATTATTTGTTGATTGAAACCCCACATGGGTATTGGGATGATATATGACATACACTGGTTCCAATAATTAGTTGTATGTCGATTGATTGCTTGACAGGCTGTTACATGGTTTAAATAATTATATTTGATGCTTATGCAGTGTAGAATGCACTTTGGATGATGGTTGACTGTGTTTGATTGTTGTTGTGTACATGTGTGTATGAAATCCATATAAATAAAATTATATGGTAATTGACTGTGTCTAATTCCAGTTCAGAATGAATGAATATTTTAAAATAATGATTATTTTAAAATAACAAATATTTGAAAATAATATTCAGTAATGGATCAAAATATGATTTTGATGTCCGATTTGGAATGGACACAAAAATATATATTAAAGTCGTGTTGATTAGATTTACACCATTTGGACGTGAACGGTATTTATATCGATTTTATTCATTTTTGTAATGAATCTTTGATTTGAAATTGAATATGAAGTTGAAATCGTTTTGAAAACGAATTCAAAACGATTTTTAAAATGCGTTTTAAATGGAAATCGACGAAATATATATAATATATATTATGTATATATATAATGGCCTGAATAGAACGCGCCACGCTGCAACAGTTCGCGAATTTCGACCATTGACTTCGAATGGACATTACGGGAGATTCGACCGTCGAATTCTCCTGAAACCAGAACCGTTGGGTTCGTATCAAAAAGGGATTTCTAATGAATACTACAGATTTGAAATCTAACAGTTGGCTTTGGAATTATGTCCAAATCAAATTTGGAAAAGGTTGCTGAAAGTGCACTTCGATGGCCGTTGACGGAAATCGACTGTACGGGCCTTGATAAAATTATTAAAAATATCAATAATTTGTGTAAAATCATAATAAATGATTTGGAAAGAATTGGGAAGAAAATTTCCACCTTTGAAAGGATAGAATTACATTTTTATCGAAATTAACTAGTAATGAATTAGAATTAAAAATCCAATATTTTTAAATAAATAAATTGGGTTTGAAATGGTTTTAAAAATAACCAGAAATTACAATGTATGAATTGGAATGGATTTGAATCGAAATTATCCTTGGAATATTTCTATATTGGATTTCGTGATTATACGGATATTGTGGAGGAATTTGGAAGATATATCGTTATTCCAATACAATATTTGTTGGTTTCAGAATTTGATATTGAATATAAGCCAATATATTTTCTATTCAGAGCCTTGTATTTAATATCAAATTGGATTTTGGGTTTGTCGTGAATGATATCTTCAATAGTACTATTCTTAAACCCAATGGAGTTAAGAAAATTAGAAACTAACGGGAGATTAGTTAAGTTGAATGATTTCCTGGGTATTGATCTGATGTTGGTTTCAGCCTTTGGGGTTAATACTTAGGGAATTTTTCTCTTGCTAATTTACGGTTAGAGACTGATGGAATGTGAATTGGGTTTATTGTAAACTATGTTTTTAATGACATTCGTTCTTTAACCCGATTTACAGTGAAATGTGATTTGGAATTTATAAATCTTTTTATTAAGATTTAACAGGAATTTTCCAAAGTAATGTTTTCCAATTTAGTATATTAAATTGGAATTGAATGGAATTCAATTGATAATAATCGAAATGAAATTTTATGGAGGAAGACTATTAATACATATGGAATTTAAAAGCCTTTGACGTTATTCCATTTATATTATTAATTCAGACGTCTGAATTGAGTTCCTTCTATTTCTTAATTATCCGTAGCATGTCAGACTATTTGTGGGCATACAGGCGGTCGCAATAGCGCTGAAATGGTGGAGGATAAAATGTTATGTCTAAATTTTACTATTTCTTTCTAAATAATTTGTTGGATATGGAGATTGATATCGATTATATATTGATTTGTTTTACCGTGAAGATTCCATAAATAATGGAATGTGATTTGGGTTTGTCGTGAATGATGTCTTCATTAACACTGTTCTTGAACCCAGTTGAGAAAAGATTAAATCTTTTTATTTAGATTTAATGAAGTATACCAATTAATTAATATTTAATTGGAATTGAATTGAAATTGAATTGAAATTGGTCTTTGGGTTTATCGTGAACGGTGTTATAAATAACACTTGTTCTTTAACCCGATTAACAATGGAATGAGATTTTGGGTTGTCGTGAATGGTATTTTTAATGATACTGTTTGTAGACCCAACGAAGTTAAGAATATCATAAATTAACTGGAGGTTAGATAAGTTGAATGGTTTCATGGGTGTTGATCTGATGTTGGTTTCGGCCTTCGGGGTTAATACTCAGGGCATTGTTCACTTGCTAATTTACGGTTAAAGGCTGATGGAATGGAACATGATTTGGGTTTATCGTGAACGTTGTTTTAAATGACGTTATTTCTTTAACCTACTTAAAGATAGGATATGATTTCCCAAGTTAAAGAATCATTAATATTGATTTTTGGGAAGATTAAAACCAAGTGGAGTTTTAATGAATCTTTAATTAAATTGAAATGATCGAGAATGAAGTATCACCAGTTTCGCTCCAGGCGATAGTTAAATCTTTAATTAGATTTGAAAGTGAAATGGTAAATGAATTTACCGATAACACTGTGGTGTTATATATGAAGTATTACTAGTTTTGATTCATGGGATGGATAGGTTGGGATGGGGAAATTAAACAAATGATCACTTCGATAAAATTTGCTAATCCTGACTAGTTTGGATAAACCACAATTTGGTTTGAATTGAAATCCAAAAGAAAATTAAAGAATAAATTTAAAGAATTTATCTTTGATAAAATTAATGGGAACCTTTCCCAAAGTATAAGAATATTTGAATAAAGAAATATTCTTGATTGGAATGAGGTGTATGTTGTGTTTTTATAGCACTTGTTAATTATATACACGAGTTATTTAGAAAGACCGGGTTTATCCCATTCTGAATAACTGATTCGACGATGTGTCGAGGATGAAGACGGTGGTTAAAGACCGAAGGTCTTCACATCGTTTGTATGATTACTGATGTCTTGATTGGGCCGTATACCCAAGACAAGGTAATGAGTGGTGATCGTCCAGACGTACTTGGAGATCGACTGGATATGCGAGGACCTCTCTCTTGTATTGGACATACGGGATGAGGAATAAGGTGCCTCCAGTTTCGTTCAGACCCAGAATGAACTTGTAAATGGATGTGTCTGGCACCGAATTTCACTCTGTGTGATTGATAGGCATCGGTTGCATAGCGTGAATTGCTTGTGTGGCATGCTGAGATGCAAATGATCAAGGCTTCTGTTGAAAAGCAGAGTCTTGTGGTTGATGATCAAAGCACGGCTTTAATATAGCGTAGCTTTGTGTAGCGTTGATTTACGAGCCTCACACCCTGTAATAACCCGGGAATTCTGAACCAGTTTAAATTTTTTATTTTGGCGATTTTAGCGAATTCCGAACATTTAAAATGAATTATTTTAAATAATATCGACGAGAAATTTATTTTGAATATAGAATCGAACGTATATATTTATACGCCGTCGTTAGAATATATATAATTATATAGAATTATAAAAGGAATTGAAAACGGCGCGGTAGTTCGATAATTCGATTCCAAACTTCAATTGAATGTACCGGGTGCAAAACAATCCGGATTTTAGTGAAACCAAAAATAATAGGATCTAATTGAGAATATCTTTCCAACGAAACCGAAAAATCAAAATTTCATAGCGGGAATCAAAAGATATGTCCAGTTGAAAATTCTGAATAGTCGCTATGGAATTCAGGCCCTTAAATATGAAAATTTTGCAAACGACCTCTAATTTCGACGAAACCACTTTTGTTGGATCTGTGATGTCAAGTTATTGCTAGATTCCAAATTTCATAATTTTTCGAATCAATATGTGAGCGTGGCAAAGGAAAACGCGTTTGACCAGTTTCAGTTGATTTTAATCGACTGGAAATTGGCCATTTTTCTAACGGTCCCAGAATTCGATGAAACTAGTTTTGCTAGGACCGTATCGTCAATACGAAGCTAGAAAATACTTTTCTGGAATTTTTCGAGTTAGTATGTGACCCCGGTAAATTGAAATGCGCGTTCAAATTCAATATATAGAGTTATATGTTGATTTTGACGAAAACTGATCGAAACGATCGAATCAGCTTACGACACATATCCCATTGTGTTCGAAATGGGGGCAATACGCTATGGACGACAGGCGGTGGGCCTCGTTTAGAGGTCGTATGTAAAAGTCAACTTTTTGCAATTAAAATATTAAATATAATATAATAAAATAAACCCCTTCCTTTTCTCCTTAACCAGGCCCCTCCCCTCCCCCCCCCTCCTCGTTTCTTCAAATCAGAAAACAAAAAAAAAGAGAAGAAGGAGGCGCAGCCGCCCCCCTATCCACTCGTCGCCGCCTCCCAGGCAGAGCACGACCGATGCGAGCTACCCCCCTGTCTTCATCGACCGACGCGAGCTATCCCTCCCCCTGCCCTCGCGACACAGCCCCCCCCCCCCCCCGTGCCTGCCATTCCCTCCGTCGCCCTCCTTAAATCGCGCACCACCAGCCCCCCTTCATCCACTGATAAGCGCGACAGCCCCCCCCCCCCCAATATTCACTGTAAGTTTTTTTTATTTCATTTATTTGTTTATTTTTGTTTTGTTTCAATTCATTTTAAATGTTTAGCTTAGGTTAATCAGTTTAAAAACTGATTTTTAGTATATAGATTTTTAATTTACAAAAGAAATGATTTTTATGTTTAGACATGAAATAAAAATTTAATTTTTAAATTATAAAAAGAATCAAAATACGATTTTTGTATAGTAAATATTCTAAAAATATAACTTTTAGATTTTATAGATAGTAAAAATGTCATCTTTATAGTTGAAAAGGCGAGATCTTTATATGGAGAATAACGAAGGAAAAATAGAATTTTTATATATTGAATAGCAATGTAAAAATTCGATTTTTATACATTGAATAGCGAAGTAAAAATTCGATTTTTATATATTGAATAGCGAAGTAAAAATTCGATTTTTACATATGTAGTGAATACGGGCAACGAAAGTGACAAAGGGAGGGAACGACGAAGATTTCTACATATGAAGTGTCGTGGAGTTGGAATAGCTTTCGGTGAGAACTTCTCACTCAAAATTTCTTTTTCTAGTTATATATATATACTAGGATGCTGACGGTGCTTAGCAGCACCCGACACCCGTCATCCACAGACTATGGATGGCTTGTTTGTTTAATTGTTTGGTTGTGTAGTTGGTTAGATAATTTGGTTTGAATTGAACTGTTTGGTGAAATGGAATGGATTTGATTGATGTGTGAATGGCGTGGGCCTTCACTAGACCGGGGATAAGGCTAGGCCTCGTCCCGTTTCTAGTATCGTGCCGTTATGCCGCCGAAATTTTCTAAAATATGATTAGAAAAATTGAAATATCATTTTTATTGTGTAAATGAACTGAATAGGAATTCATGTGTTGAAATAAAATATTTATATAGTTAAAAATATTTTATCGTTAAAAATATAATTTTTAACGTGAATGTGAATAAATAAATATTTATAAACAAATCGGCCGATTTGTTTATATATACTGATTTGACTGATATTGATTGGGTCGATAAATTTAACACATCGTCCAACTACACACATAAAAATCTGTGTTTGTTGATTTGAAACCCGACACGGGTGTTGGGATGATATTTGGCGTACACTAATCCCAATTATTTCATTATATGTTGATCGATTGGTCGACAGACTGGGTAAGCGTTAATTATTTATATTTGATGCTTATGCAGTTGTGTGGTGCACCTTGGATGATGGTTGATTGTTTATCATTGCTATTATATACATGTGTTGTATGGAATCCATATAAATAACATTATATGGTGATTGATTGGGCCTCATTCTAATCAGGAAAATAAAGAACATTATAAAATGAAGGTTCATGTGTTGACAGTACTCGTCCATTGAGATTAGTCATGTGTTGAACGAAATATTTTAACAATAAAATTTACATCTTTATCATTATAAAATAAAGGTTCATGTGTTGACTGTACTCATCCGTTGAGATTAGTCTGTGTTGAACGAAATATTTTAGCAATAAAATTTATATCTTTATCAATATAAAATAAAGATTCATGTGTTGACTGTACTCATCCGTTGAGATTAGTCATGTGTTGACAAAAATATAGATTCACGTATTGAATAAATAAATTTTCATTTGTTGAATAGAATAACGAATTTATTGAAATATATAAAGTCGTATTGATTAGAGATGCGCTATTTTGACGCGAACGATATTTACATCGATTATATTCGTTTTTGAATTTGAGTTGAATCGAATAGAAAACCAATTTGAATTGAATCGAATAGAAAACCAATTTGAATTTAATCGAATAGAAAACGAATTGAATTTGATTTGAATAGAAATTGAATTTGATTTGAATAGAAATTGAATTTGATTTGAATAGAAAACGAATTGAATTTGATTTGAGTAGAAAACGAATTTGATTTGAATTGAATAGAAAACGAATTTAATTTGAATTGAATAGAAAACGAATTTGAATTGAATTGAAAAGAAAACGAATTCGAATCGAATTGAATATAAAAGAAAATGAATTCGAATCGAATTAAAATCGATTTGAATTGAAATCAAATAGAAATGAAAGTAAAAAGGATTTATAATAGGAAATTCAATTTTGATTTGAATTTGAAATAAAGGTTGAAATTGTTTTTTGAAACGAATTCAAAACTATTTATAAAATTTGTTTAAATAGAAATCGACGAAATATATATTATATATATTATATATATAATATAATGGCCTGAATAGAACGCATCGCGCCTCGGCAGTTCGTAAATTTCGACCATTTATTTCAAACGGACGTTACGGGAGATCCGACCGTCGGATTCTCCTAAAACCGGAACCGTTGGGTTCGTATCGAAAAGAGCTTTCTAACGAATATTCGAAATTTAAAATCTAACAGTTGGATTTGGAGATACGTCCAAATCAAATTTGGAAAAGGTCGCTGTAAGTGCAGTTCGATGGCCGTTGATGGAAATCAACTGTACGGGCCTTGATAAAATTATTAAAAATATCAATAATTTGTATAGAATCATAAGAAATGATTTGGGAAAAATTGAGATGAAAAACTCCATATTTGAAACGATAAAAATGAATTTTTATCGAAATGAACTAGTTTTGAACTAAATTTAAAACCCAATTATTTTTAGATAAATAAATTAGATTTAAAAAGGGGTTTTAAATAATCGGAATTTCTAATATATTTGATTGGAATTGAATTAAAATTCATTTGTGGGTTTATCATGAACGGTGTTTTAAATAACACTAGTTCTTTAACCCGATAATAAATAGAATGTGATTTGGGTTTATCGTGAACTGTGTTTTAAATGACATTAGTTCTTTAACCCAGTAAAGAGAGTTTTAATGAATCTTCAATTAGATTGAAATGTGGATTGATAATCTGAATTATCAAATTTGGAAAATGAGCGAGAATGGAGTATCACCAGTTTTTCTCCAAGCGATAGTTAAATCTTTAATTAGATTTGAACGTGAAATGGTAATTAATTTTACCGATAACACCGTGGTGTTAGATATGGAGTATTACCAGTTTTGCTTCATGGGATGAATAGGTTGGGATTGGGAAATAAAATAAATAATTACTTCGGCGTGGTTCGCTAATCTCGACTATTTTGAAAAACCATAATTGGGTTCGAAATGACATCCAAAGGAAGATTAAAGGATAAATTTTAAAGAATTTATCTTGGATAAAATTAATGGGAACCTTTCCCTAAGAATATGAAATTTAGAAACTAGCTGTAGGTTAGCTAAGAAGAATGGTTTCCTGGGTATTGATCTGATGTTGGTTTCGGCCTTCGGGGTTAATATTTGGGAAATTGTCCTCTTGTTGATTTACGGTTAGTGACTAATGAATTGGAATGAGGTGTATGTTGTGTTTGTGTAACATTTGTTTTTAATATACGCGGGTTGTTCGGAAAGGCCGGGTTTATACCCATTCTGAATAACCGATTCGACGATATGTCGAAGATGAAGACGGTGGTCGAAGATCGGAAGTCTTCATATCATTTGGGTGATTACTGATGATCTTGATTAGGTTGTACACCCAAGATGAGGGAATCAGTTAGTGATCGTCCAGACGTACCTGGAGATCGATGGATATGCGAGAAAAGTGCCTCCGGTTTCGTTCAGACCCAGAACGAACTTGTAAATGGATTGTGTGTCTGACATTGGATTTTATTCTGTGTTGATTGATTTCTATTATATATATATATCTGTTTGGCGGCGGAGAATTTTTTCTCTTGCTTAACGCCCTTCTCTGAGACGTAAGAGCTTAGAGGTTATATATCGATAGATATCAGTCGCATGGCATGAATTGCCTGTGTGGCACGCTGAGTTGCATGGATCAAGGCTTCAGTTGAAAAGCAAAGTCTTGTGGTTGATGATCAAAGCACGGCCTACGTGGCAGCTTTGTGTATAGCGTGGATTCGCGAGCCTCACACCTCGGTATGAGTCAAAAACGGGATGAGGACCCAAGGAGTGCACGACGTTTCTTTCTAGCTATGGGTGGTGTCAGTGACCTACCAGCCCTGACATTTATATACTTTTCACCTTCGTGGTTTGGATGCGAGGCACCTCGATTATAGGTCCTATAGGGCCGGGAAATGTGTGTTCAGGAATAACTAATCCTCAAACGTAAGAGAGGACCGGTCTTGGAGGATCCCAGGGTTACCCAGAGTGTGTAGTCCTGAGGCATTTGCTAGAGTGTCTCGAAGCGTAGAGGAGCTTGCCCCTTGCCTCGACTCATGACGGAAATCCAATTTCCAATACGTGTATGGCGGTTTTAATTGTAGAACTAGTATGGCGACATGATATATGGTACCCATGCCGCCTATGATTTATATTTATGATTGAAATTGTTTTGACACTATACACTTATTATAGTATCAAATGATTTGTTTTATACGTACCAAGCATGTTTGGCTATTATAAGGGAAAACCCTATCCTCTGGCTTGCGTTGCATTGTGTGATGGGACCTGGGTCTTATAATAGCTTCATTTTTCGAAAAAGCATTGCGCTGTTTATTCTATGCATTGTTATTCTTGGGAGGAAACCCGTTCCGTGTTATACGGCTTAGTCCCTTGAATTACTCTCTTTTAAAGTAAAGTCTTTAAATAACTGTTTTAGTTCTCACACCAGTCACATGACTGACCCGGAATTTATTGTTTTAACCTAAACTCTGGGTGCCCTTATTTTCGACACGGGCAACTAGTAGTTTTGGTTTTGCAGATTTATATTCACAGGATCCTGGTTTACAGCTGGAATGATATTCGGAAAGCTCTGTATCCGTATATCACCTTCAGTTGTGCTTTTTATTATTTTCCACTGCTATGTAATTTATTGTAATCTCTGATATTCATCGAATGTAATTTATTCATTTACACTCTGTATATTCTTGTATCTGATGGAATTGTTGTAATAAGCAATGAAATGTTCTTCCGTCTGCGTTCTGATTTGTCTTGTCCTCACAGTAATTCGTTCTTTCTCATCTTTTCGGAGACCGGGGAAGTTCGGGTCGCTTCATTTGGTATAAGAGCTTTGGTTTACAGAGCTCGAGAACAAGACACATTAGAACCATACGAAAGAATTCATCAGATATTGGATTAGTAATATCCAATTAGAATGACTCGTTAAAGATAGGATCAGTAGTATCCTAGAACGGGTGTGAAGATTATGTTTTTCAAATGAAAACAATTTTGTTTTGAAAATTTAAACCATTTTAAACATATTTGAATATTTATTTGTTTTGAATATGGACAATCGAGTATATAAAGATTTCGCGTATACGCGTCATGAACGTATATTCGAAGTTTTTAATATACTGGATGGATATAGAATCATACTCTAGTGGCCCGAAGATGATTCTGATGGTTGAGTACTCGTAGTCAGAATTTATTTTTGAGTGACGAAGGTGTGATTTCTATATATTTCCATTAGACTGGTGTGAGAACCAAAATATAGGTAGGATACATTGTTGTGATTTGGCATCAAAACATGATTTTTGTATATATATCAAAATTATGAATTTGGAACTTTAATTCACTGATTGATTGATGTTTGTGTTCGTTGTTTATTTGTTTGATAATTTTGAACCATTTAGCCTAATTGATTCAAATATTGAATTGTATTGAAAATTTGTCGCATTTGCTTGCATATACATATACTTACATTGAACAGGTCATAGCAAGGAGGCTAGAGCAGAGAATAAAATTTGTTTGCCCGACAAATAGGTACATATTTACTATAATTTACTGTTTTGTTCGGATGATGATGATTTTATGAGCCTGTTGGCTAGCCGCTTGGCTTTTTCTTTTTCTTTTTGAGATCAGAAGGCCTATATGGCAATTTCGGGATTTTCCCGTGGCTCCCGGTGCAAGGGAGGTTATGGCGAAATTTTTCGAAAATTTAGGTGTTAGCCAAATTTTTGAAGAATTTGAAAATTCTCAGAAACTGAAAAGTTAGAGAATGGAAGCCAGATCGAACGTAGAGTTGATTAATCAAACCACTTTCGACTTTGTTCCTTTTCGGGGACGAAAAGTTTTAAGTAGGGGAGATTGTAATAACCCGGAAATTCTGAACCAGTTTAAAATTTTTATTTTGGCAATTTTAGCGAATTCCGAACATTTAAAATGAATTATTTTAAATAATATTGACGAGAAATTTATTTTGAATATAGAATCGAACGTATATATTATATACGCCGTCGTTTGAATATATAGAATTATAAAAGGAATTGAAACGGCGCGGTAGTTCGATAATTCGATTCCAAACTTCAATTAAATGTACCGGGTGCAAAACAATCCGGATTTTAGTGAAACCAAAAATAATAGGATCTAATTGAGAATATCTTTCCAACGAATCCGAAAAATCAAAATTTCATAGCGGGAATCAAAAGATATGTCCAGTTGAAAATTCTGAATAGTCGCTATGGAATTCAGGCCCTTAAAAATGGGAATTTTGCAAACGACCTCGGATTTCGACGAAACTACTTTTGTTGGATCCGTGATGTCAAGTTATTGCTAGATTCCGAATTTCATAATTTTTCGAATCAATATGTGAGCGTGGCAAAGGAAAACGCGTTTGACCAGTTTCAGGTTATTTTAATCGACTAGAAATTGGCCATTTTTCTAACGGTCTCGGAATTCGACGAAACTAGTTTTGTTAGGACCGTATCATCAATACGAAGCTATAAAATATTTTTCTGGAATTTTTCGAGTTAGTATGTGACCCCGGTAAATTGAAATGCGCGTTCAAATTCAATATATAGAGTTACATGTTGATTTTGATGAAAACTGATCGAAACGATCGAATCAGCTTATGATACATATCCCATTGTGTTCGAAATGGGGGTAATACGCTATGGACGACAGGCGGTGGGCCTCGTTTAGAGGTCGTATGAAAAAGTCAACTTTTTGCAATTAAAATAATAAATATAATAAAATAAAATAAACCCCTTCCTTTTCTCCTTAACCAGGCCCTCCCCGCCCAGTTTCTTCAAATCAGAAAACTAAATAAAAAAAAGAGAAGAAGGAGGCGCAGCCGCCCCCCCCCCCCCCCCCCCCTATCCACTCGTCGCCGCCTCCCAGGCAGAGCACGACCAACGCGAGCTACCCCCCTGTCTTCATCGACCGACGCGAACTATCCCTCCCCCCTGCCCTCGCGACACAGCCCCCCTCCCCCCGCCCCCACGCCTGCCATTCCCTCCGCCGCCCTCCTTAAATCGCGTGCCACCAGCCCCCCTCATCCACTGACAAGCGCGACAGCCCCCCCCCCCCAATATTCATTGTAAGTTTTTTTTTATTTCATTTATCTGTTTATTTTTGTTTTGTTTCAATTCATTTTAAATGTTTAGCTTAGGTTAATCAGTTTAAAAACTGATTTTTAGTATATAGATTTTTAATTTACAAAAGAAATGATTTTTATGTTTAGACATGAAATAAAAATATAATTTTTAGATTATAAAAAGAATCAAAATACGATTTTTGTATATTAAATATTATAAAAATATAACTTTTAGATTTTATAGATAGTAAAAATGTCATCTTTATAGTTGAAAAGGCGAGATCTTTATATGGAGAATAACGAAGGAAAAATAGGATTTTTATATATTGAATAGCAATGTAAAAATTCGATTTTTATATATTGAATAGCGAAGTAAAAATTCGATTTTTATATATTGAATAGCGAAGTAAAAATTCGATTTTTACATATGCAGTGAATACGGGCAACGAAAGTGACAAAGGGAGGGAACGACGAAGATTTCTACATATGAAGTGTCGTGGAGTTGGAATAGCTTTCGATGAGAACTTCTCACTCAAAATTTCTTTTTCTAGTTATATATATATATATATATATATATATATATACTAGGATGCAGACGGTGCTTAACAGCACCCGACACCCGTCATCCACAGACCATGGATGGCTTGTTTGTTTAATTGTTTGGTTGTGTAGTTGGTTAGATAATTTGGTTTGAATTGAATTGTTTTGGTGAAATGGAATGGATTTGATTGATGTGTGAATGGCATGGGCCTTCACTAGACCGGGGATAAGGCTAGGCCTCGTCCCGTTTCTAGTATCGTGCCATTATGCCACCGAAATTTCCTAAAATATGATTAGAAAAATAAAAATATCATTTTTATTGTGTAAATGAACTGAATAGGAATTCATGTGTTGAAATAAAATATTTATATAGTTAAAAATATTTTATCATTAAAAATATAATTTTTAACGCGAATGTGAATAAATAAATATTTATAAACAAATCGGCCGATTTGTTTATATACACTGATTTGACTGATATTGATTGGGTCGATAAATTTTACACATTGTCCAACTGCACAAATAAAAATCTGTGTTTGTTGATTTGAAACCCCACACGGGTGTTGGGATGATATTTGGCGTACACTAATCCCAATTATTTCATTATATGTTGATCGATTGGTCGACAGACTGGGTAAGCGTTAATTATTTATATTTGATGCTTATGCAGTTGTGTGGTGCACCTTGGATGATGGTTGATTGTTTATCATTGCTATTATATACATGTGTTGTATGGAATCCATATAATTAACATTATATGGTGATTGATTGGGCCTCATTCCAATCGGGAAAATAAAGAACATTATAAAATAAAGGTTCATGTGTTGACAGTACTCATCCGTTGAGATTAGTCATGTGTTGAACGAAATATTTTAACAATAAAATTTACATCTTTATCATTATAAAATAAAGGTTCATGTGTTGACTGTACTCATCCGTTGAGATTAGTCATGTGTTGAACGAAATATTTTTACAATAAAATTTGTATCCTTATCAATATAAAATAAAGGTTCATGTGTTGACTGTACTCATCCGTTGAGATTAGTCATGTGTTGACAAAAATATAGATTCACGTATTGAATAGAATAGATATTCATTTGTTGAATAGAATAACGAATTTATTGGAACATATAAAGCCGTATTGATTAGAGATGCGCTATTTTGACGCGAACGATATTTACATCGATTATATTCGTTTTTGTATTTGAGTTGAATCGAATAGAAAACCAATTTGAATTGAATTGAATAGAAAACCAATTTGAATTTAATCGAATAGAAAACGAATTGAATTTGATTTGAATAGAAATTGAATTTGATTTGAATAGAAATTGAATTTGATTTGAATAGAAAACGAATTGAATTTGATTTGAGTAGAAAACGAATTTGATTTGAATTGAATAGAAAACGAATTTGATTTGAATTGAATAGAAAATGAATTTGAATTGAATTTAAAAGAAAACGAATTCGAATCGAATTGAATATAAAAGAAAATGAATTCGAATCGAATTAAAATCGATTTGAATTGAAATCAAATAGAAATGAAAGTAAAAAGGATTTATAATAGGAAATTCAATTTTGATTTGAATTTGAAATAAAGGTTGAAATTGTTTTTGAAACGAATTCAAAACTATTTATAAAATTCGTTTAAATAGAAATCGACGAAATATATATTATATATATTATATATATAATATAATGGCCTGAATAGAACGCGCCTCGGCACGTCATGAATTTCGACCATTTATTTCAAACGGACGTTACGGGAGATCCGACCGTCGGATTCTCCTAAAACTGGAACCGTTGGGTTCGTATCGAAAAGAGCTTTCTAACGAATATTAGAAATTTAAAATCTAACAGTTGGATTTGGAGATACATCCAAATCAAATTTGGAAAAGGTCGCTGTAAGTGCAGTTCGATGGCCGTTGATGGAAATCAACTATACGGGCCTTGATAAAATTATTAAAAATATCAATAATTTGTATAAAATCATAAGAAATGATTTGGGAAAAATTGAGATGAAAAACTCCATATTTGAAACGATAAAAATGGATTTTTATCGAAATGAACTAGTTTTGAACTAAATTTAAAACCCAATTATTTTTAGATAAATAAATTAGATTTAGAAAGGGGTTTTAAATAATCGGAGTTTCTAATACATTTGATTGGAATTGAATTAAAATTCATTTGTGGGTTTATCATGAACGGTGTTTTAAATAACACTAGTTCTTTAACCCGATAATAAATAGAATGTGTTTTGGGTTTATCGTGAACTGTGTTTTGAATGACATTAGTTCTTTAACCCAGTAAAGAGAGTTTTAATGAATCTGCAATTAGATAGAAATGTGGATTGATAATCTGAATTATCAAATTTGGAAAATGAGCGAGAATGGAGTATCACCAGTTTTGCTCCAAGCGATAGTTAAATCTTTAATTAGATTTGAACGTGAAATGGTAATTAATTTTACCGATAACCCCGTGGTGTTAGATATGGAGTATTACCAGTTTTGCTTCATGGGATGAATAGGTTGGGATTGGGAATTAAAATAAATAATTACCTCGGCGTGGTTCGCTAATCTCGACTAGTTTGAAAAACCATAATTGGGTTCGAAATGACATCCAAAGGAAGATTAAAGGTTAAATTTTAAAGAATTTATCTTGGATAAAATTAATGGGAACCTTTCCCTAAGAATATGAAATTTAGAAACTAGCTGTAGGTTAGCTAAGAAGAATGGTTTCCTGGGTATTGATCTGATGTTGGTTTCGGCCTTCGGGGTTAATATTTGGGAAATTGTCCTCTTGTTGATTTACGGTTAGTGACTAATGAATTGGAATGAGGCGTATGTTGTGTTTGTGTAACATTTGTTTTTAATATACGCGGGTTGTTCGGAAACGCCGGGTTTATACCCATTCTGAATAACCGATTCGACGATATGTCAAAGATGAAGATGATGGTCGAAGACCGGAAGTCTTCATATCATTTGGGTGATTACTGATGATCTTGATTGGGCTGTACACCCAAGATGAGGGAATCAGTTAGTAATCGTCCAGACGTACCTGGAGATCGATGGATATGCGAGGAAAGTGACTCTGGTTTCGTTCAGACCCAGAACGAACTTGTAAATGGATTGTGTGTCTGACATTCGATTTTATTCTGTGTTGATTGATTTCTGTTAAATATATATCTATTTGGCGGCGAAGAATTTATTCTCTTGCTTAACGCCCTTCTCTGAGATGTACGAGCTTTGAGGTTATATATCGATAGATATCAATCGCATGGCATGAATTGCCTGTGTGGCACGCTGAGTTGCATGGATCAAGACTTCTGTTGAAAAGCAAAGTCTTGTGGTTGATGATCAAAGCACGGCCTACGTGGCAGCTTTTGTGTATAGCATGGATTCGTGAGCCTCACACCTTGGTATGAGTCAAAAATGGGATGAGGACCCAAGGAGTGCACGACGTTTCTTTCTAGCTATGGGTGGTGTCAGTGACCTACCAGCCCTGACATTTATATACTTTTCACCTTTGTGGTTTGGATGCGAGGCGCCTCGATTATAGGTCCTAAAGGGCCGGGAAACGTGTGTTCAGGAATAACTAATCCTCAAACGTAAGAGAGGACCGGTCTTGGAGGATCCCAGGGTTACCTAGAGTGTGTAGTCCTGAGGCATTTGCTAGAGTGTCTCGAAGCGGAGAGGATCTTGCCCCTTGCCTCGACTCATGACGGAAATCCAATTTCAAATACGTGTATGGCGGTTTTAATTGTAGAACTAGTATGGCGACATGATATATGGTACCCATGCCGCCTATGATTTATATTTATGATTGAAATTGTTTTGACACTATACACTTATTATAGTATCAAATGATTTGTTTTAAACGTACCAAGCATGTTTGGCTATTATAAGGGAAAACCCTATCCTCTGGGCATTGCATTGTGTGATGGGACCTGAGTCTTATAATAGCTTCATTTTTCGAAAAAGCATTGCGCTGTTTATTCTATGCACTGGTATTCTTGGAGGAAACCCGTTCCGTGTTATACGGTGTAGTCCCTTGAATTACTCTCTTTTAAAGTAAAGTCTTTAAATAACTGTTTTAGTTCTCACACCAGTCACATGACTGACCCGGAGTTTATTGTTTTAACCTAAACTCTGGGTGCCCTTATTTTCGACACGGGCAGCTAGTAGTTTTGGTTTTGCAGATTTATATTCACAGGATCCTGTTTTACAGCTGGAATGATATCCGAAAAGCTCTGTATCCGTATATCACCTTCAGTTGTGCTTTGTATTATTTTCCGCTGCTATGTAATTTATTGTAATCTCTGATATTCATCGAATGTAATTTATTCATTTACACTCTGTATATTCTTGTATCTGATGGAATTGTTGTAATAAGCAATGAAATGTTCTTCCGTCTGCGTTCTGATTTGTCTTGTCCTCACAGTAATTCGTTCTTTCTCATCTCTTCGGAGACCGGGGAAGTTCGGGTCGCTTCACACCCCATCTAGCTAGGAGTGGTGTAAGTGTTTTACAAGCCTTGACGTTTTACTTATGTGGACGATGGATAGCAAGGCGCCTCGGTTATATCTGTCGTTCTGGGGCCGATAGTTTGGTCGGGATATGACCAGTTGATGCCCCATAGGGCGGGGAAACACAGTGTTCAAGCATTTTAATCCACATCGAGTGGATTGGCATTGACGATCCAAGGTGCAGTTGCGATCGTATCCTGAGGGGCGGACTAGAGCGTCTCGAATTCGGTAAGGACGATCCCTTGCCTTGATTCACAGATGGAAATCCTACTTCTAATATGACATTTTGCGGTTTTGATTGTAGAGCCTAGTATGGCGACATATTGTGATGGGGCACTCATGCCGTCTATGATTGATACTTATGATTGAAATCGTTTTGATACTATACACTCATAGTAATAATAAAAGATGAAATTTCACGTACCAAGCATTTTTGGCTATTATAAGGTAAAAACTCTATCCTCCGACCTGCGTTGGATTGTGTGATGGGACCTGAGTCTTATAATAGCTTTATTGTTCTTTATTTAGCATTGCGCTGTTAGTTTTATGCACTGGTATTCTTGGGAGGAAACCCGTTCTGTATTATACGGCGTGGTCCCTTGATTTACCTTACTTTAAAACCAAGGTAATAACTATTTTAGTTCTCACACCAGTCACATGACTGACATGGAGTTTATTGTTTTAACCTAAACTCTAGGTGCCCCTATTTTCCGCACGGGCAGCTAGTAGTTTTGGTTTCGCAGATTTGTATTCACAGAGTCCTGATTTACAGCTAAAGCGATATTCGGAAAGCTCTGTATCCGTGTATTACATTCAGTTGTGTTTTGTATTGTTTTCCGTTGCTATGTATTTAAATGTAATTTAAATCTCTGATATTTGTCGAATGTATATTATTTATTCATGATCTGTAATATTCTTGTATTCTGATGAAATTGTTGTAATAAGCAATGAAATGTTCTTCTGTTTATGTTTTGATTTGTCATGTTCTCAAAGCAATCCGTGCTTTCCTTCACGAGGAAGTTTGGGTCGTTTCATTATGTTTTAGGGATTATGCTCTTTTTATGTATTATTGTACTCTGACGATAATTTTGGTACAAGATAGAAGTTTTATGTTTTCAGCATTTCAGACTTATTATGTAATTGGGTTTGGACCACATAGCTCTTCTATTTAATAGAGTTTTTAATTCTGTTGTTATTTTATATCTGTCTTGTGATGTTTATGTCTCTGTTTACCTATAACACTTCACGAAACTTAATGCATTTTGTTAAGTAGTGACATTAACGGACGTGGTGTGTCACATTTGGTATTAGAGCTGAAGGTTACCAGATCGGATAAAATATTTTGAAAATTGTTTTCAAAAAGGTTTTGAAAGAAAACATTTTCAATAGAAAACTCTGTTCAAAAAAATATTCCCCAAAGCCATATGAAATATCTTTCGATTCTCTGTTTGAATCCCTTTTTCCTTTTCTTTTCAGCATATCTGGGAACCTAATTTTCCTGAGGGCGTGCGGATACCGGCTTAGTTTCATAGGTATCTGGAGGCTACGACACCTGCCGAAGGCCAAGCAGATGCCCCTCACCTAGCTGCAGCCGCTGTTCCTTCTCCTCCTCTACGTGTTGATAACTTCTCTAAGATATGAAAATATTTTTGTCCTATGGGCGGGAAGCCATTCCGAGGAACTGCGACTTTCGTAGGGGTAAAGAATTGGACTAAAGAGACGGAGGATGTGATAACCCCAAACTTCCACGGCATGAAAGTAAGGAATAATCATTTGGAATACAACATAAATACAACAATACAGATCACAGATACAACATAGCATAGGAAAACTATAGAATAACAACATCATAGCAGTGGAATATGAATGTCATCAAACACAGAATTCCACAGTCACAGAGTCCTAAATTATTACATCAAGTTTCAGCAAAAGGAAATAAGTTTCAAACTCTAAATAGTACAACTTGAAATAAAATAAGTTTGGATGTCTCAAAGTCTAAAGAAAAAGATGCAAATAAAGATAAATGAGAGATAGTCTTCATAGTCCGACATAAGCACTTCAAGCTAAGCAACACCAAGATAGATAAGCAGCTTCAAGATAGCAACTCCAAAGAAAGCTAAATCTGTTACTTGGCTGCCCGTATAGAAATGAGGGCACCCGAGTTTGCAAAAGTGAAAACAAACTACTAGTCAGTCATGGGACTGGTGTGAGAATTCTTAACTAATCTAACTAATAGTAATAAGGTAAATCCAGGGACCACGCCGCTAATGTGGAACGGGTTTATTCCGATGGATTGTCGTGCATATTTTAAGGAGACTGAACAAATAAATAAGTAAATAAAACATCACAATGCTTTTTTTTGAAAAATGGAATCATTATAAGACTCAAGTCCCATCACACAATGCAACGCAAACCAGAGGATAGAGTTTTACCTTATAATGATTAAACATGCTTGATACGTATGAAAACTACATATTATTACTAGTGTGTAACAATTTTAAAACATTCAAAAGTAAATGTATCAATCCTAGGCAGCATAATACCCCATCCTACTATGTCGCCATACTAGTTATACAATCAAAATCCGTAGGATCGTATTGGGAATTGGGTTTCCATCATGAGTCAAGGCTAGGAACGATCTCCTTACCAATTCGAGACACTCTAGCTAATGTCTCAGGATTAGAGCTCGAGTGACCCTTGGATAGCTGCAGGGCCGATCCACACTTGCGGTTTGTGGATTAGTTATTCCTGAATACACGTTTCCCGGTCCTATAGGACCTAACATCCGAGGTGTTCCATCATCCATATAAGAAAAATGTCTGGGGTGTAAAACCATAACATAAACTTCTAGCTGGAAAGAAACATGTCGCACTCCCTGCGTTCTCTTGCTCCGTTTTAGACTCAACCGGGTTGTGAGGCTCGTGAAGCTACGTAATACACAAAGCTATGCTATTCAAGCTGTGCTTTGATCGTCACCACAAGGTTCTGCTTTTCAACAAGAAACCTTGATCACTGCATCTTAATATGCCACGCTGTCAATCCATATCATACTACTAATCCTTTGCCAAAATATACGAAAGGTTGTTATGCAAGAGAATAAATTCTCAGCCACCAATCATTCATATATTTGGCAGAAAAACAATAAATACAATATATAAAGGAGTAAAATGTCATATACGCATTCCATTTATAAGTCCGTTCTGGGTCTGAACAAAACCGGAGATACCCTCGTCCCGTATGTCCAATACGGAAGGGAGGTTCCCCGCATATCCATGCAATCAACATGTACGTTTGGACAATTACCATGACCCTTGAATTGGGAGCAAGTCAATTCAGGGCCCCAATCGCAGTCCATTCGATGGGGAGATTGACAGTCTTCAATCGCCGTCTTCAAAACTTCGATTTTTAAACGTCGTATGATTATTTGGAATGAGATTAAACTCGTACTTTCCAAATAATTCTCACATATATAATTTACAATCATTCCTTATCGTTATTATTATTTTATAACGATTAATTCCTATTTTTAATTATTTAAAAATAATTAAACTTTATTTAACGACGTTTTAGGTCAATAAGCAGCCCTAGCGCTATTTTCAACCTATTTTGATTTACACATTTCTAAAAATCTAACCGTTGGATTTTAACGAAGTTTATATCGTTGAAAAGATCTTCCTAAAGCGGTCCTAACGGTTTCAATTTTGGGAAAATCTGACGGTTGGGTCTTTTAGTATAGTCGTTTAAAGGTACGATTCCAAAATGCGAACTACCACGCTCGATTCGTTTAATTTTAATTAATATATAAATATATAAATGTAAAACGTTTAACCATAATAACGTCCTCCAATTCAACAACAAGCTAAACAATTATCGATATCCATTCATTTTTAATTCATTTAAAAATGAAGATAATATTTCAACATTTAAATACATTCTTTTATTACAAAAAATGTAAATGACATTTCAATGTCCAATTCTTCCTTTTATTCTTTTATTTACATTAAAAAATGTGAATTTTATTTCAATGTCCAATTCTTCCTTTTATTCTTTTATTTACATTAAAAATGTAAATTTTATTTCAATGTCCAATTCTTCATTTTATTCTTTTATTTACATTAAAAATGTAAATTATATTTCAATGTCCAATTTCATTCTTTTAATTACATTCTTATAATTACATTAAAAATTGCTTCTTTTAATTACTTTAGAAATGTAATTAATATTTCAATTCCAATTTCTTTTCTTTTCAATAACTACAAATATAATTAATACTTCCGTTTCAAAGCCATTTTTTATTTAATAAAAATGTAATTAATTTTGCAGCGTCAAAATTTCATTCTTTAATTACATTAAAAATGTAATGATCTTACAGCGTAAAAATCTTAACTTTTCAATTACATTAAAAATGTAATTTTGATTATAATGTCAAAATCTTCTTTTTAATTACATTAAAAATGTAATTAACATTATGGTGTAAAATTCTTCTCTTTTTTATTACATTAAAAAATGTGATTTTGATTACAATGTAAAAATCTCCTTTTTAATTACATTAAAAATGTAATTAACATTACGGTCTGAATTTCTTATTATTTAATTACATACTAAATGTGATTTTGATTACAATGTAAAAATCTCCTTTTTAATTACACTAAAAATGTAATTAACATTACAGTGTAAAATTCTTGTCTTTTAATTACATAAAAAAATGTGATTTTGATTACAATGTAAAAAATCTCCTTTTTAATTACACTAAAAATGTAATTAACATTACGGTGTAAAATTCTTATCTATTAATTACATAAAAAAATGCGATTTTGATTACAATGTAAAAATCTCCTTTTTAATTACACTAAAAATGTAATTAACATTACGGTGTAAAATTCTTATCTTTTAATTACATAAAAAAATTGTGATTTTGATTACAATGTAAAATTCTCCTTTTTAATTACACCAAAAATGTAATTAACATTACGGTGTAAAATTCTTATCTTTTAATTACATAAAAAAATATGATTTTGATTACAATGTAAAATTCTAAGTTTTAATTACATTAACAATGTAATTAACATTACGGTGTAAAATTCTTATCTTTTAATTATATAAAAAAATGTGATTTTGATTACAATGTAAAAATCTCCTTTTTAATTACACCAAAAATTTAATTAACATTACGGTGTAAAATTCTTATCTTTTAATTACATAAAAAAAATGTGATTTTGATTACAATGTAAAAATCTCCTTTTTAATTACACTAAAAATGTAATTAACATTACGGTGTAAAATTCTTATCTTTTAATTACATAAAAAATGTGATTATCATTACAATGTAAAAATCTCCTTTTTAATTACATTAAAAATGAATCTTTTCATACCGTCATATTTCACTTTTCATTTGCAATAAAAATTGCAGATCTAAATAACAAAAAATGAATCTAGAGGGGAGAAACATATTTTTAATTCAAACTAGAATGGTTTGAATTGGCATACATGTAGATAATCCAAATATGATTTCAGATCTAAATAAATCACTGACCAGAGGGGTAACTATATGACATCTCAAACAAATCAATAATCAATCACAACATCACAGATCAGAACCAATAAAATATACAGCATGATTTATGAGCAAACGAAATAATTAAATTAAGATTAATTATTTAAAATCAAAATACTCACCTTGATTTAAGCAGAATTAAGAATCCAAATAAATTCAGAAATTGTCCCAATCTCTTTTAAAAGGGTCTATTCGATATCACGGTTCACACAGATCTGAAAATTTTCAATTTGGAGTTCGTATGAATTAATTATCAATTTTTAATCAACAATTACAATTTGCGACGGAAATAAGTGTTACAATCCTTGGGTTTATTTCATACCATATAGTTTCAAAAGTTGTTCAAATCTTTGGATCGATATAACTTTTGATTCGTTGCACGGATTCACGAACGGGGAGTTGGAGGGCTTGGAGGGGCGGTTGTTCGCCAGTCGGAGTTGGGGAGCTCGATCAGCCCAAGCGGGCCCGGCTGCGAGAACGGGCTGTGTTGGGTGGCCCGATTCTCGAGCTAGGGGTGCGATTTTCGATACAACTGGTCGGAGATGAAAGCTTGTCTGAAGCTCTACAAAAAGTCCAACTACGGCAGGGTCCGAAAGTTGGTGGAGGAGGAGATAAATGGTGAAGAAGTTTTGGATGAAATGGAGAGTGGCGGCTGTAATCGGGAGAAGGAGAATGAACAGTAAACCTAGGTATACGCGTATCTATACTAGTATTTCTTATTTTTTTTATTATTTAATTTCAAAAATTAGGATTTTTTCATTCGATCTCCAAACGGAGCCCAACGACTATCGAACAATAGGTTTTGACGTCGTATGAACGCAATAGCGCTAGTGACGAAGCTCAATTCTGAAGTCTATAGTATGTTTCTTTTATATTTAAACATAACAATTTAATATTAAATTCGAACGTACGTTTTAAATTTACCGGGGCCACAAACTGACTTCGAAAAATCCCGAAAAATAAATTTAGCTATGTTTTGACAATACGGTCCTAACAAAATTAATTTCGTCGAATTTGGAGACCGTTCGAAAAATGGAACATTTTTAATTGTTTAAAAATTATTTAAAATTGTAATTTTAAATCTGGACTCATTTTTCAACAAAATTTCTCAAAATAAAATTTTCAAATTGGTTCATATTTTCTGGGTTGTTACAAAGGATTGGTTTGGAATTTTCGTAGTTGACGATCGTAGGAAGATTCAGTTAGCCATTTGGCAGCTGAAGGATGAGGCCTCGTTTTGGTGGGAAGTGACACAGGGGGGACGTCCAGTCGAAACTTGGGATGATTTCCGATAGAGATTTGAGATGAAGTTTCTTTCTCAAGCCAAGCAAATTATGCAAATGGAAAGGTTTTTGGCACTTAAGCAAGGGGTCATGTCAGTCTAAGAGTACGTTAGCAAGTTTAATTAATTGGCGAGGTTTGGTTTGGAGCACTGTTTCAGATCTCGAAAATATCGCCCAAGATCTCCTCTGATATCTCTTTTCAGGCTTCTTCCAAAACGAAACAGCAAATCTCACTGTAAATCTCATTTTGAATATATCGTCCGAGATATTGCAATATCGAACGATATATCGACCGAGACGAGATACCGAGATATCACCCAAGATCTTGGTTTTTATAGTTAAAATTGAGACTTGTGCCCATACCAAAACAATAATTAAAAAAACTCAAATTCAGCCACATTAATTTCCTGCAATTTTATATTTAATATTTCCAAAGAGCATATCATTTGTTCATATATGTTCGACAATGCTTATGATTTTCATGTTTGTTATTTTTACTAGCATGCTACCTATGAATTTATGTATTTTATGTTCTACTTATGTTAAATTTTTTTATGTTTTGGATCATTTTTATGTTCTTCATCTAACAATAAGTCATGTTCATTAATCATAAGTTGCAAGCACTAATCTATTTTTATTATGTTAATTTTCCATTTTAAACATATTATGATTTATGAATATGAATGTTCTTTAGTAAATTAAGAACGATGAGGTGATTTTGCAATTCATGTTTAAGTTGCTATTTTTATGATGGCATTCGTGAAAATTATTGTATAAGAATATCAATTTTTTAACATATTATATACCCCGAGATAGTTTCGATATGAGGTTTCAAAATTATTGTATAAGAATATCATTTTTTAACATATTATATACCCGGAGATTGTTCCGATATGAGCTTTCGGACCTGAGATGAAAATTCGAGACAAACCCCCGAGTTAGACTCGTCTCATCTGAGATTTCCCTCAATAGGAGATCAAGTCTCTAAAATCGCTGAGACGAAATGCGACCGATATCCGAGATTCAAAACCTTGGTTTGGATCTAGTAAATACCTAGCACAAGAAAGCTTTGAGGTTAGCTATAGGATTCATTTAACCCCTCCATGGTTTGGCTATATCTCATATTCCGATGGTATAAACTTTTGAGAAACTCGTTGATAAGGCATTGACGCATGAAGAAGATAAAGGTGAAAAGAAAGAGACTAAGGTTGAGGAAACACAAAACAAGAAGGTGTGGCCCAAGAAAGAGCAACAACAACAAAGGAAGGGCCGAAAGAATGGCAAAGCTCAAGATAAGAGGAAATGTCATCATTGCGGACGCGAGGGTCATGTGATCAAGTATTATAAGAAAAGAAAGAACGCTTGTTTCCATTATGGAGAGGTCTTACATCTTGTTAAGGATTGCCCAAAGAAGCAAGGACATGGCCAAAGGACAGGATCTTCTAAAGAGAAGATGCATGATCTCATGGTCGGTGCACCAGATAGAGGTAGGAAAGTTTCTGTTCAAGGTTTGATTTCTCTTTCCAATCATCATGTTAGAACTCTTTTCGATTCTGGCGCTTCGCATTCTTTTATATCTGATTCCGTTGTTGAGTCTCTGCACCTTAGTACTGGTATGGTATTGGATCCCGTTGTTGTCTCAAACCCTATTGTGGGTGTGGCTCATCTATCTATGATTTTTTAGGGTTTGAGAATATCCATGTTGGACGTTGTAACACCCCGTATTTTCTGTGATCGTATAAGTAACAAATCAGAGAATAATTAAATTATAAAATAAGAATCAAGGGAAATGGGTTGTGCCATTGCGTTCGTCTCGAAATTCTGCTTGGAAACGAGTCCGAGTTTTCGAGAAACGGAGTTCGTATGAGGGAGATATGGCCCTCCGAAGTTTCAGAGAATTTCAGAATCGAAAACAGCTCGAAAATTCGAATTCAAATTCGAATTCAAAATCCCAGAACAGGCTGGGCAGGAAAATTCCCGCCCATGGACCAGGTCGACCATAGTGTCGATCTCCCAGGGGCCAGGTTGACCATAATGTCGACCTGGGGGGACCAGGTCGACCATAGTGTCGACCTGGGGGTCGACCTGCCTCCCGAACCCTCTTTCTGAACCTGGTGCATTCTGATGTATTTAGACTCGTTTTCTGTCTAGATTCGTCCGCCTAATCCTATATAAACAGCCCCCATAACCTCATTTTCTCTACACAATTTCATTATGTCTATATTCTGCCTCTGTTCTAATTAAAAATAAAAATGGCGTCGCTACCCTGCTGGAAACAAAACTTGGACTGATGAATCTTCTTCCAACCTAAATAGAACTAAAAGCTAAATCAAATCTCAAATCCAAGTTTAGAGCTACGACAACAATTAAAGAGGAATAATTCAGCATTTCTGCATCAACAACAGTTTATTATCCTTTCTTAAAACCACGAAAGGTAAGTACAGTTTTTTTTGCTATAAACTGTAATTATAATTGTGACATGATTATAAATCTGAATCTAAGGTTATGTATATTCCTATCTGTCAGATCTGTTTTTCTGTGACTATTTTGTACCTCTTTCTTCTTTCTGTTCTATAGCCAGGCTATTATGAGCCTGTGCAGAATCTCATAAGAGATTAACGCACGAACGCTAAATTTTGGGACAAATAATAATGCATAATTGGACATGAAACTATTGCCTATGGGACTATTGCCCATGACTATGATTCATTGCCTATGAGACTATTGCTTATGACTATGATTCACGCAGGTGAGATTATTGCCTATGACATTGAATAAGAAACTATTGTGATTAGTCGCCCATGACTATTGTGGTTAGTTGCCTATAACTATTGTAGTTAGTTTCTTATGTCTATTCCCTTAATGATGTTGGATCTCATATTTAGTATGTAACCTTGCTAGTTTATTCCCATTCACTGTTATGTACGACGAGCCTAGTAGGGCCATTATCATTGTATTTGGTTCATCATTGCATGCCTGTTCTTTCTTGTGCTTGTCCCCTATTCCTTTTGCTAGGGTCACTTCATGAGTACTTAGAGAACTTTTGGAAAACATGTTATACGGGGATTGGGCGTAGCTTAATTAAGTTAATTTGGCATAATAAATATTTTGGCATAATCTGAATTGGCTATAATAGTGAATGATTAACATGTATATTAGTCTTGGACATAAATGGTGAACTAGAATATTAAATCTAGTTTTGACATGAACTATAAATAGGAATATTAAAGCTAAGATTTGGGGCATATATTGTATTATGACCTTGATTTGGGCATGTAAGTTTAGTCTAAATTTATGATTAGGCAAGATATGTAAATAGAGTTTTAGATATATACAATCTGCTAAATCTATTATCTGCTAAATCTGTTAAATTGCCTAATCCGTTATCTGCTAAAACTGTTGAATTGCCTAAACTGTGAAATCTGTTATCTGCTAAATCTGTTGAATCGCTTAAACTGCTAGATCTGCTACCTGTTGAATTGTATGATCTGTTGAAACTAGATAATGGTAATATGAGTATGGAAATCCGTAGGCTCGACCTAAGAATTGGTAGAACATGGAAATTTGATTAATCTGTTATATCCTATGAAGAAGTTTAATCTGTTAAATAAACAGAATTAGTCTGATATCTGAAAAATCTGTATTGAAATGAATTGGCTATGACACGAGGTTAGGCTTTGTTTGCGGTAGAAGCCTGCCCGGAACCAACCGGCTTAACAAGCAACCGCAAACTGTCAGTCTAATGTGAGAGGTCGTAGGCATAACTAAAATATGCTTAGACACGTGGTTAGGTCTGGCTTGTGGCAGAAGTCTGCCCGGAACCGCCCGGCATATCCAGCGGCCACAAGCTACCGACCTAATGTGAGAGGTCTGTGCATTAATATTTAATTAATGCAAATCTGGGATAAATATGATGTCTAGAACGTGTTGGGTGGATAGGGTTAAACCAATTGGACTAATGAATTAAACAAACCCGTTTCGTGAATCTGTAGGCCCAATTACAAAGTTAGACAAATCTGTATTTGTGTTAAATCCGTATATCTGATCCGTTATTCTGAAAACTTGTCTGATCTGTGAACTAGTTGATTCTGAACTCTGTATGTATGAACTTGTAAACAAGTTAATCTGAAATTTGTTATTCTGGGGACACAAGATTAGGAGAGAAATTACTTATGTCATCTGTTGTTTGAGACCCATATTAGTCAGTAACCCTTTCTGGTATTAAAACTTTGACCCAACAGTAGGTAGGGTCCGGGCACGCTTACTAAACTAATTATAAGTGGTTCATTCTGATAATGGCGAGGGGTGTTGATGGTGCGTTCCAACCGGGTCATGTGCGTGCATGGATCCCGGTCTGCCTCTGAGGATGTAAGATGCCATGACATCTGTAAATAGGCCTGTGCCAATTGGTTGTCACTTTAGGGAGTGATACACCCTACTGTGGAGCCGACACAAGGTATTTATGTATTAGGGAGCCGATCGCTTGGGGTAGGGTTTTAGGGTACACTTAGTTCTGTCTGTTTCTGTTGGTACTTTCTGTTTCTGTTGGGTGGCAACACCTGTCTGTTTCTGCGTAGTACCGTCTGTTCGGGTGGTAAAGGCCCATTTACTAGTGTATACCTAATTCTACATTCTGTTTCCGTAGGGATTAATCTGTTTCTGTTCGGGTGGTAGAGACCCATTATTAGCATTATGCTTCTGTCTGTTTCTGTTCAGGTGGTAAAGGCCCATCATTGCATTCTGTTTCTGTTCGGGTGGTAAAGGCCCATTATCAGCGTTCTGTTTCTGTGGAAATTATTGTGTTCCTGTTTCTACTTCAGTTTAGACATTAGGATGACACCTAATCTTGTTATACTAGTATTAGTGCAGAGAAATGAAAAGTAATATTATTCTGTTTCTTCTGTTTAACCTAAGTTCATCTGCTGTGTAACACCCCACGTCCGTTAGTGTCACTCACAAAGGGAATGCATTAAGTTCTGTGGAGCATTTAGGGTAAAAGATGCAGATAAATTACAAGACAGACAGAAATTAAACAGCGGAAAATAAAACTTTGCTTTATTTATAAAATAGTTTGTACAAAGATTTCTTTACAATATCAGAGTGTCATCTGTCTAACAAAATAAAGAAGCATAAAAATACATTTATATCCCCCAATGTAGCAAGAACCAGCCATAGCATCTGAAAAGAGAATCCAAGCAAAACTTCGACAAATCTTCAAGCTGGGAAAGAGTGACAGTCCAACTTAACATGAGCTATACTACTCCCTCCTCTACTACCTGGGGGAGGGGAACGGAAGAAAAGAAGACGAAAGAAAAACAGAGTCAGACATAAAGCCTGAGTAAGTTCAGTAACATCTAGCATGTGAACATGGAAAAACAAACGACATGAATTAACTGAATCCAAGATTACACAATGACCATAGGGTCAGCAAGATTAGGCAAGATAATCATAAGATATGCTAAGATAAGATAAACTGGATATGCTCTAATACTTTCGCCGCTTCGCTATTTCCTTGTTATACTGGTTTCTATATCTCTGCACCACCTAACTAGTGTCCCAACTAGTAACGATAATGTGATCCCAATCCCTGTATTTTCCATCGACTTCAGGCATCCATTTATTATTTATTACCTAGATCTTAATCTAGGGTTTTCTATCAAATGCTTTCTAAATTAGAGGTTACGCTATCTGCTGAATGCTTCTCGGATTCAGGGTTTATTCCACCTAGTCCAACTAGGGATTATGCTACATGACGAACGATGCCCCCAAGTCTAGGACACACTACCTAGAGTGGTAAATGTTCCTATTCTTCCCCACGCATGTATCGCGAATCGTTATCGCTTGTCTAAATGCACATGTCCTGTAATGTGCGACCCGAGTCCTGTGTCAGGGCAAATCAAGGAATACAGAACTCGGTCGGGAGCTTTCAGATATCTGCCGATGCAGATGCTAAGATCTGATTTTATTCCAGTGGCTATGGTCCCACTTGACCCCTCCCTCAACTAATGAAAGGCACACCTTGTAAAATGAGAACTGTACGCAGACCCCCGGTGCCCCACTATCCTATGGCTATCCTCACCCATAACTAGATAGCAAGTATATGGTCTTTTGGAGTTCTCCGCCTTTCCGCTTCACGTATCTCGATTGACTCAAGATGAATGGTAGACGACGAGTCGCTATCACAGGGCTACCATTTGCTCGCCGAATCACGCCGGTCCATCCTAGTCTTTAGGTTGCCATGTATTGCAACCAAGGCATACCCCTGGTTCTTCTACGCAGACCTTAACCTCTGTGGGCCCAGGCGGATCATCTGCAGACTCACAGAGGGATACCAAGAGTACCCTCATGTCCCCTCGAAGCCTCAGGCTTTGTAACCCAATTCGTTGGAGCCTTCTTTTTAATCAGACGGACGTTCGCTCCTCCTCTTGTTATACTAAGAATTACTACTTAGTTTTTGTCAGCTAAGGTTTACCACATAGTTTCCAGAATCGTTGTTTTCTTAACTAAGGTTTACCACTTAGCTCCTTTTAACTAAGGTTACTACTTAGTTCTCTTTCCCATCAATTTGGATTGATTAAGTGTCATTAGTCAATTCAAGCTAACTTAACCCTCTTCATTTACCGTGTTAAGCTGGTTAAGTGTCATCAGCAATTTACGTTGACTTAACCCTACCACAAACAAAGTTATATTGGTTAAATATTTCTTATTACTTAACCCTACCCCTTCATCCTGTATTGGTTAAGTGTTCCTTTTTAACTTAACCTTGCTCATCTGTTTTAACTAACATGTTATTAATGGTTAAGTATTATCCCTTCATGTTTTAGACTTAACCTCATTCCTTTATCACAACCTGATGGTTAAGTGTTCAGGTTTACTTAACCCTACGGTCTAGCCCAGCTAACATATCAAAATTGGCTAAGTGCATCAGATTTTACTTAACCCCTACAAGTCTCGTTTTGCTACCTTGAGTTTGGTTAAGTGTCTCTATGGACTTAGCCCTCCCATTCTAACTTAACTGTGTTAAGTTGGTTAAGTGTTCCTATGGACTTAACCCTCCCATTCTAGCTTAACTGTGTTAAGTGTCAGTCTGAACCTAACCCCACCCATCAGTCTAGTTATCATGTTGAACCGGTTAAGTGTCTTAGTTAACTTAACCCTACAATTCTTGCTCTAGCTTTAACTAAATAAATTAAAGCCTCTACCACTCACATTAGACAGGTATTGTTGCGACTACTGGATGTGCCGGTTGGTTCCGGGCAGGTTTACATCGCAACTCAGTCTAACCTCAGGCTAGGCATATTCGTGTCTTCTAAGTTCAAAAGGGTTTTGGTTAATTTTCAAATCAGGTTTTGAAAGTAACCATCCCGTCCATCGGATCAGTTAGGGATAGCCAGGGAGAGCAGGAAACTTGTATTTTCCAAATCCAAGCCTAGACACTATCCTCTCTGTCACCCTAGAACTTTCTGGTGTACCATTAAAAGAGATGTCGTTAATAAACCTTTAATTTGTCTAAATTTATATTTCCTCATTCAGGCCAAATTCTATAAGTAAATTATTTCTAATTTACTTATTTCCTAACTACCCTTTTAATGTAAATTGTCTACATTCATTCTTATGGCCCATTTCCCCTTCTAAATCATATTTATGCTTTTTGGTATGTGGACTATACCAAATTAAGTGCCACTAACCATGATTTTGCTAAACCTGCCAATTACTCCCCATTTATGGCCAATTTCACATTTATGCCAATATACTTTCCGTGCCAAATTAGCTAATCCAATTTCGATTCAACATTCTAATTCTAGACTTATTACTCTAATTCACTATTCATGTAAATGCTAGATTTACACGTCAATACTAGATTCAAATTACACATCTTATAATTCATGTCAAATTTATCCAATTTGCATTTCTATGAACATGCCATAATACATGTTCCCAATTTATGCCAATTTCCAAGTTAAACTACGTTTTTAGTAAATTTCATATTTCGCCCAAACCGCATTCCCACCGTTCGTATAATCGTGATTCAGTCTAGATTTAAATAAAGCTAGGTTCGTAGAAAATAGGGAATGAACCAAAGATGCTATGCAAAAGATAGACATACTAACTGGCATAAAAAGGGTTGAATAACGACGTCGGTTCAAGAACACGGGTAGACCTAACTTAATAGGTAAATTCCCAAGGTCTAAAACCAAAGAAAACCAAGAATAGACAGAATAGAGATGTAGGTTCAAGAAACATGGGTAGACCTAACTTAATAGGTAAATTCCCAAGGTCTAAAACCAAAGATAACCAAGAATAGACAAAATAGATGATCGGGTTTAGACCCAATTTCATAGTCACAAAACTTAAGCAACACTTTCCTAGTCATGAATCACAGGTGTTTAATCACAGATGTCCTTGTTATGTCATAGGAAATAGTTTATATTTCCTAATCAAAGGCATAGGCTTAGTCAAGGAAATAATCCTCATAGTCACAGTCACAGTCATAGGCAATGTTCATAGTCATAGGCAATGTTCATAGTCATAGGAAATGTTCATCGTTAAAGAGGCATATGGTTCTAAGGTCCATAGTTTCATAGTCACGATCTTATTTGTCCTTGAATCATGACAGTTCTTAATTAGGTCCAAAGAGATAGGCACAGATTCGAATAGAAAGATTTTTCATATTCTTCTATTTCTTTAATTTCATGTCACGAACAGAGAAAAACATTCAAATCTAGAAATAACTGGCTTACAGAGATTTAGATTAGAAAAGAAATATGGCGTTGCTATGATTCATAGAAAATCAGTCGTTGAAGTCGTTTGAACCTTCTCTTGAATTCTAGCCTGAATCTCCTCTTTGAAAGTCTTTGAGCAGCACCTCCTCGTCTTGATTTATATTATTTTATTTATTATTTATTTTAAGAGGAGGAGAGGAAGCCATGTTCACTAAGAATCTTTGCAGCATAAGGGTAGAGAAGAATTGTGAATAGAGAAGGAGTCTAGGGCTGTTTATATAGTGTAGAAGTCAACGAATCTGGTCAGGATGGCGTCCGAATACAGAAGAACGAACCAGGTGCAGAAAACAGGAAAAACAGGGGGGGTCGACCCCCAGGTCGACTACCCAGTCGACCTGGGTGTCTTGGGCGGGAAAATTCCCGCCCAGCCCATCCTGGGTCCGATTTGAATTTTGAACTTGACTTGTTTTGAATTTTGAACTTCGCTGAATCTTCCAGAGGCCGTATCTCCCTCATACGGACTCCGATTTACGCAAACTCGGACTCGTTTTCATGCAGAATTCCGAGACGAACGCAATGGCGTAGCCCGTTTCCCTTAATTTTGACTTTTGCTTTTAATTCTTCCTTGATTTGTGAATCTTAGCGTTACAGAATCACGGGGAGTTACATTCTCCCCCACTTAAAAGGATTTCGTCCCCGAAATTTCAAGTTAGGATGAATGTGTCCTACCATCCAATCACCCATCTACTCAACCATTCACTCACAGGCATCCATTGTCCTTAAAATATTTCTAATGCTTTCATGTTCATATGCATAGTGTGTGTATATGTCTTTATCTAATGCAGAATCCGGCGGTCTACTGATTCAGTTGACCTCCTTAATGCGAATCATGTCAGTGCCATGCGTCCAATCATGTATGCAAGCATCCCTAGTTATGTAAATACTACATGCGTGCGCAACCATTTATCCATATGCAACATCCATATGAT
This sequence comes from Allium sativum, assembly GCA_030737875.1. Classification (NCBI taxonomy): domain Eukaryota; kingdom Viridiplantae; phylum Streptophyta; class Magnoliopsida; order Asparagales; family Amaryllidaceae; genus Allium; species Allium sativum. The sequence continues at coordinate 697,092,859 of CM060926.1, forward strand.
GACATATCAAGTTCAACTTACAAACAAATACATATCTATAAATGCAATATGAAAGCCTCTGAACTGATCTAGTGCCTAATACGTATGCATATGCATTCACAAGCAACCATTAGCAACCACTTGCAACCATCAACCATAACATGTTTCAAATACATGTTTACGTCCATTGGCTTCTACCTAAGGATCGAAGATACAACCTAGAGGATATACTTTGGAAAGAGAGAAACATTCATGCGTAAAGCTCCTACCAAAGAAATCAAGGATGCACCCTTAAGGAAAAGGGTATGATGCTAGTATCTAGCCTTCTTGAGATTTACTCCACTGTATCTTAACTAATTTAACTTCACGATTGTGAAGTTTCTGATCTCCATTTCCAAAATAAACAGATGTCAATTACGGCACCAAGTATATGTACTAAGATTATTAGAGGTCTCCCTCTTATCTGCCATGCCATAACTATAAGGGTCGAAAGGTTACTACGTGCTTTTTAGGGTACCTGCCACAACTATTCATCTCTCACGCAAACCATCCTAGTCGAAATTGACATTCCTCAAGTACAAGCCCCAAAGGCCTAAACCAATATCAGACAAGCACCCAAGGAATATCTCCTCTGAATTTAGACGACCTACGTGAGATGATATAAGCAAACTTGACAGCTATCCTCAAATCCCTACTAACCAGAAATAAGCTGGTCGGACCACCAATTGGATTTGAGACTCTAGTGGGATCCTTCTACTATACAAATACTATGGTGCAGAGACTCAATTATGGGGAATGGATAAGAACAAATGCGAAGCGCTAAAACCAAAAGAGTACGAACAACAAGACTAGACTCTTTCAACAGAACTTTACTGCCTTTCTCCTACGTACGTTTGGCGGTGGAAGTATGTACTTGCCCTTCTGAAAATCTTGTTCCTCGTTCTTGCCCTTGTCCTTAAGTATATGCCCTATCATACCCTAGTAAAGATACTTCCTCGTGTCTTAGGTTTTATAATTTCTTCCTCCTTCGTGTGCTCAGTCTACATCCATGAATTCCTCATCCTAGGGTTATGCTCCTTAGCCAAACTCCTCATCCCCTTCCGTGTGTAGTCATGTTGACAAATCCCTCGAAAGCTGCTTCCATTGTACATAAAACCCTACTAAGCTTGGAAGAAAACTAACCGCAGGTGAAACTACTACGGTTATGGATGGAAGTCGGGAACTACTTCTCCCTTCGATGAGGTTACCTCCCAGAAAGCCAGGAGCCCCAAAGACTCAAGAAAGAAGAAGACAAGAATTCAAACAGAGGAAGAGAAGATAATGCGTATGGCTTTAGGGAATATGCCTTTAAAACAAATCTTTTCTCTTGAAAATGCTTCTTTTAAAACCGTTTTGAAAATAATTTTTCAAATCTTTTATCTGATCCGGTAACCTTCAGCTCTGATACCACGTGTAACACCCCACGTCCGTTAGTGTCACTCACAAAGGGAATGCACTAAGTTCTGTGGAGCATTTAGGGTAAAAGATGCAGATAAATTACAAGACAGACATAAATTAAACAACGGAAAATAAAACTTTGCTTTATTTATAAAATAGTTTGTATAAAGATTTCTTTACAATATCAGAGTGTCATCTGTCTTACAAAATAAAGAAGCATAAAAATACATTTATATTCCCCAATGTAGCAAGAACCAGCCATAGCATCTGAAAAGAGAATCCAAGCAAAACTTCGACAAATCTTCAAGCTGGGAAAGAGTGACAGTCCAACTTAACCTGAGCTATAATTCTCCCTCCTCTACTACCTTGGGGGGGGGGAACGGAAGAAAAGAAGGCAAAAGAAAAACAGAGTCTGACATAAAGCCTGAGTAAGTTCAGTAACTTCTAGCATGTGAACATGGAAAAACAAACGACATGAATTAACTGAATCCAAGATTACACCATGACCATAGGATCAGCAAGATTAGGCAAGATAATCACAAGATATGCTAAGATAAGATAAACTGGATATGCTCTAATACTTTCGCCGCTTCGCTATTTCCTTGTTATACTGGTTTCTATATCTCTACACCACCTAACTAGTGTCCCAACTAGTAACGATAACGTGATCCCAATCCCTGTATTTTCCATCGACTTCAGGCATCCATTTATTATTTATTATCTAGATCTTAATCTAGGGTTTTCTATTAAATGCTTTCTAAACTAGAGGTTACGCTATCTGCTGAATGCTTCTCGAATTCAGGGTTTATGCTACCTAGTCCAACTAGGGATTATGCTACCTGACGAACGATGCCCCCAAGTCTAGGACACACTAACTAGAGTGGTATATGTTCCTATTCTTCCCCATGCATGTATCGCGAATCGTTATCGCTTGTCTAGATGCACATGTCCTGTAATGTGCGACCCGAGTCCTGTGTCAGGGCAAATCAAGGAATACAGAACTCGGTCGGGAGATTTCAGATATCTGCCGATGCAGATGCTAAGGTCTGTTTTTATTCCAGTGGCTATGGTCCCACTTGACCCCTCCCTCAACTAATGAAAGGCACACCTTGTAAAATGAGAACTCTATGCCAGCCCCCGGTGCCCCACTATCCTATGGCCATCCTCACCCATAAGTAGATAGCAAGTATATGGTCTTTTGGAGTTCTCCGCCTTTCCACTTCACGTATCTCGATTGACTCAAGATGGATGGTAGATGAAAAGTCGCTATCACAGGGCTACCGTTTGCTCGCCGAATCACGCCGGTCCATCCTAGTCTTTAAGTTGCCATGTATTGCAACCAAGGCATACCCCTGGTTCTTCTACGCAGAGCTTAACCTCTGTGGGCCCAGCGGATCATCTGCAGCCTCATAGAGGGATACCAAGAGTACCCTCACGTCCCCTCGAAGCCTCGGGCTTCGTAACCCAATTCGTTGGAGCCTTCTTTTTAATCAGACGGACGTTCGCTCCTCCTCGTGTTATACTAATAATTACTACTTAGTTTTTGTCAACTAAGGTTTACCACATAGTTTCCAGAATCGTTGTTTTCTTAACTAAGGTTTACCACTTAGCTCCTTTTAACTAAGGTTTACTACTTAGTTCTCTTTCCCATCAATTTGGATTGGTTAAGTGTCATTAGTCAATTCAAGCTAACTTAACCCTCTTCATTTACCGTGTTAAGCTGGTTAAGTGTCATCAGCAATTCACGTTGACTTAACCCTACCACAAACCAAGTTATATTGGTTAAATATTTCTTATTACTTAACCCTACCCCTTCATCCTGTATTGGTTAAGTGTTCCTTTTTAACTTAACATTGCCCGTCTGTTTTAACTAACATGTTATTAATGGTTAAGTATTATCCCTTCATGTTTTATACTTAACCTCATTCCTTTATCACAACCCGATGGTTAAGTGTTCAGGTTTACTTAACCCTACGGTCTAGCCCAGCTAACATATTTTGGCTAAGTGTATTAGATTTTACTTAACCCCTACAAGTCTCGTTTTGCTACCTTGAGTTTGGTTAAGTGTCTCTATGGACTTAGCCCTCCCATTCTAGCTTATCTGTGTTAAGTTGGTTAAGTGTTCCTATGGACTTAACCCTCCCATTCTAGCTTAACTGTGTTAAGTGTCAGTCTGAACCTAACCCCACCCATCAGTCTAGTTATCATGTTGAACCGGTTAAGTGTCTTAGTTAACTTAACCCTACCATTCTTGTTCTAGCTTTAACTAAATAAATTAAAGCCGCTACCACTCACATTAGACAGGTATTGTTGCGACTACTGGATGTACCGGTTGGTTCCGGGCAGGTTTACATCGCAACTCAGTCTAACCTCAGGCTAGGCATATTCGTGTTTTCTAAGTTCAAAAGGGTTTTGGTTAATTTTCAAATCAGGTTTTGAAAGTAACCATCCCATCCATCGGATCAGTTAGGGATAGCCAGGGAGAGCAGGAAACTTGTATTTTCCAAACCCAAGCCTAGACACTATCCTCTCTGTCACCCTAGAACTTTCTGGTGTACCATTAAAAGAGATGTCGTTAATAAACCTTTAATTTGTCTAAATTTATATTTCCTCATTCAGGCCAAATTCTATAAGTAAATTATTTCTAATTTACTTATTTCCTAATTACCCTTTTAATGTAAATTGTCTACATTCATTCTTATGGCCCATTTCCCCTTCTAAATCATATTTATGCTTTTTGGTATGTGGACTATACCAAATTAGGTGTCACTAACCATGATTTTGCTAAACCTGCAAATTACTCCCCATTTATGGCCAATTTCACATTTATGCCAATATACTTTCCGTGCCAAATTAGCTAATCCAATTCCGATTCAACATTTTAATTCTAGACTTATTGCTTTAGTTCACTATTCATGTAATTGCTAGATGTACACGTCAATACTAGATTCAAATTACACATCTTATAATTCATGTCAAATTTATCCAATTTGCATTTCTACGAACACGCCATAATACATGTTACCAATTTATGCCAATTTCCAAGTTAAACTACGCTTTTAGTAAATTTCACTTTTTGCCCAAACCGCATTCCCACCATTCGTATAATCGTGATTCAGTCTAGATTTTAAATAAAGCTAGGTTCGTAGAAAATAGGGAATGAACCAAAGATGCTATGCAAAAGATAAACATACTAACTGGCCTAAAAAGGGTTGAATAACGACGTCGGTTCATGAACATGGGTAGACCTAACATAATAGGTAAATTCCCAAGGTCTAAAACCAAAGAAAACCAAGAATAGACAGAATAGAGATGTAGGTTCAAGAAACATGGGTAGACCTAACTTAATAGGTAAATTCCCAAGGTCTAAAACCAAAGATAACCAAGAACAGACAAAATAGATGATCGGGTTTAGACCCAATTTCATAGTCACAAAACTTAAGCAACACTTTCCTAGTCATGAATCACAGGTGTTTAATCACAGATGTCCTTGTTATGTCATAGGCAATAGTTTATATTTCCTAATCAAAGGCATATGCTTAGTCAAGGAAATAATCCTCATAGTCACAGTCACAGTCATAGGCAATGTTCATAGTCATAGGCAATGTTCATAGTCATAGGAAATGTTCATAGTCAAAGAGGGATATGGTTCTAAGGTCCATAGTTTCATAGTCACGGTCTTATTTGTCCTTGAATCATGACAGTTCTTAATTAGGTCCAAAGAGATAGGCACAAATTCGAATAGAAAGATTTGGCATATTCTTCTATTCCTTTAATTTCATGTCACGAACAGAGAAAAACATTCAAATCTAGAAATAACTGACTTACAGAGATTTAGATTAGAAAAGAAAGATGGTGTTGCTATGATTCGTAGAAAATCAGTCGTTGAAGTCGTTTGAACCTTCTCTTGAATTCTATCCTGAATCTCCTCTTTGAAAGTCTTTGAGCAGCACCTCCTCGTCTTGATTTATATTATTTTATTTATTATTTATTTTAAGAGGAGGAGAGGAAGCCATGTTCACTAAGAATCTTTGCAACATAAAGGTAGAGAATAATTGTGAATAGAGAAGGAGTCTAGGGCTGTTTATATAGTGTAGAAGTCAACGAATCTGGTCAGGATGGCGTCCGAATGCAGAAGAACGAACTAGGTGCAGAAAACAGGAAAAAACAGGGGGGGTCGACCCCCAGGTCGACTACCCAGTCGACCTGGGTGCCCTAGGTCGACTACCCAGTCGACCTGGGTGTCTTGGGCGGGAAAATTCCCGCCCAGCCCATCCTGGGTCAGATTTGAATTTTGAACTTGACCTGTTTTGAATTTTGAACTTCGCTGAATCTTCCGGAGGCCATATCTCCCTCATACTGACTCCGATTACGCAAACTCGAACTCGTTTTCATGCAGAATTCCGAGACGAACGCAATGGCGCAGCCTGTTTCCCTTAATTTTGATTTTTCTTTTAATTCTTCCTTGATTTGTGAATCTTAGCATTACAGAATCACGGGGTGTTACATGCTGCTCCTGTTACTGTTATCTCTCATCAGTTTTATTTGCATGCCATGATTATTTTATATGTTCATATGCTGAAAGTCACTGGACTTGCCAGACTTTGTGTCTGACCTTGCTTGTTTTCGCCCCTTTTCTTCTGTCCCCCCCCCCCCCTAGGTTTTCCAAGGAGGGAATACTTTAGCTTGATCCAGATTTCTTCTTTTTGAAGTACTTAGAGTGCTTAAAGTATGGCTTGACTCCTTATGGCAGCTTCTATGGGGATTATGATTTTAAAGTTTTGTACTCTGATGATTTTCCGAACAAGACTTATATTTATGTACTTGAGTTTTTCTGGAAAGATGTAACTAAACTGATTTCTGTTTTCCGCTGAAATAAAGTTATAATTTCTCAAGTAATGTTTATCTGTCTTGACGTTTTCTGTTTAGTTTACTAAAATGCTCCACCAAAGTTAAGGCATTCCCTTTGTGAGTGTCCTTAACGGAGGTGGGGTGTTACACTTGGTATCAGAGCTGAAGGTTACCAGATTTGATAAAAAGTTTGAAAACTATTTTCAAAAAGGTTTTAAAAAGGAAGTATTTTCAAAAGTAAAGCTTATTTTTGAAAAACATAATCCCCAAAAAGCCATACATCTATCTTTTTCGTTCTTCGTTTTAAATCTTTTTCTTTCATTCCAGCGTGTCTGGGAATCTTAACTTTCCAGAGGGCGTGCCAATACCTGGCTGGTTCAGGAGGTACATAGAGGCTAGGGCCAACGATGCAGGCCCAGCGGATATTCCTCCTCCAGCTGCAGCGATTCCTCCTCCTCCGCCCCCTCTTCGTGAAATTGCTTTTTCAAAGATCTATAAAGATTTTAGGGCCATGGGTGGAAAGGATTTCAAGGGAACTATATCATTCGTAGAAGCAAGTAACGGGCTCAAAGAAACTGAGGATCTGTTCGTTATTTTCGAGGTGGACGATAGGCAGAAGGTACAATTGGCGGTATGGTTGCTCAAGGACGAAGCTTCCTATTGGTGGGAAATCACTAACGCCGAAAGACCGGTTGAAACAAGGATGGAATTTAGAACAAGGTTTGAGACGAAATTCCTCTCGCAAGCTGAACGAAGTCTACAACTGGAAAAGTTCTTATCTCTTAAGCAAGGAAGTATGACGGTCAGGGAATACGTCAATCAGTTCAACCAACTTGCCAAGTTCGGGCTAGATTTAGTCAACACCCAGCATAAAAAGGCTCTTCGCTTTGTTAAAGGATCAAATGAGCCACTGCACAGCCTAGCCATGACCCATGTACCCATGGGAGCGACTTACGAGAGATTGGTGGACATGGCACTACTGCACGAGGAAGACAACGGCAAGAAAGAGGAAAAGAAGGAAGAACCACAGAACAAGAAAGCATGGCCCAAAAAGGAAACACAAAAGAAGGGTGAAAAGTATGAAGATAAGAAGGAGAAAAAGTGCTTTACTTATGGAAGCTCGACTCATCTGAACAAGGATTGGAGTAAAAGAAAGGGCACTTGCTTTAACTGTGGCGAGATGGGACACTTCACTAGGGACTATCCGAAGAAACGAGGGCAAGGGCAGAGGGCAGGACCAACTTCTGGAAGGCAGGCGAACACTCTCGAGGCTAGTGGATAGGATAGAAATAGGAAAACTTTCTGTAGGAGGTTTAATTTCTTTATCTGATTTTTGAGTTAAAACTCTTTTTTGATTATGGCATTTCGATTCTGTAATCGATACTCTACACTTGAATACTAGTATTGTTTCTGATTCCGCTGTAGACTCAGACCCATAAGGGTTATGACTCATCTAAGCGTGGTAAGTTGGTTATCTGTGTTGAGCGTTAAGTTGACTATGACGCATACATTCTGGGTTTTTATCATCCTTAGTTTCCTAAGAATCATTTAGTAATCTGCTCTGTACCGCTAATCAGTAAATATCTGAATATTTCTGATAAGGTTGAGATTTCCAGTTTGGACATTGTCTAAAGAGGGTAATCCTCTGGGTATCAATCGGATGTTGATTTCGGTCTTCGGGGTTGATACTTAGGGGAATTTGTCTCTCAACCAAGGTTTAATGGAAACTAAGTTTTTGTTTATCTGCACTCGCTCCCATCACTCGACTGTATCCTATCGATCAAGTCTTTGACCTATAGATAGGAATCCTATGGATGTAAACATGTGTTTGAGACATGTTATGTTTGATGGTTGCAAGTGGATGCAAGTGGTTGCTAGTGGTTGCTCGTGGATGCATATACACACACTAGGCACTAGATCGGCTCGAAAACACTCTCATACTGCATATGGATGTGTGAGTATTTTCAATATCTGTGGATGCAAAATGATTGACTCATCACATGGATGTTGCATATGAATGAATGGTTGTCACTCATATAAGAATGATATGTATCGAATAGGAAAATTGCATACATGTTGGACTCATGGCATTGACATAATTCGCATTAAGAAGGTCAACAGAATCAGTGAACCGCCTGATCTTTGCATTAGATAAGGAACATATACACACACTTTTGCATATGTTCATACAACATTAGAAGTTTCCTAAGGACAATGGATGCATGTGGATGTTGGTTAAGTAGATGGATAACTGGATGGTAGGACACATTCTTCTTGACTTGAAGATTTCGGGGACGAAATCCTTTAAGGAGGGGAGAATGTAACACCCCGTATTTTCTGTGATCGTATAAGTAACAAATCATAGAATAATTAAATTACAAAATAAGAATCAAGGGAAACGGGTTGCGCCATTGCGTTCGTATCGATATTCTGCTTGGATACGAGTCCGAGTTTTCGAGAAATGGAGTCCGTATGAGGGAGATATGGCTCTCCGAAGTTTCAGAGAATTTCAGAATCGAAAATAGCTCGAAAATTCGAATTCAAATTCAAAATCCCAGAATAGGCTGGGCGGGAAAATTCCCGCCCATGGACCAGGTCGACTTGGGGGTCGACCATAGTGTCGACCTCCTAGTGGCCAGGTCGACCATAGTGTCAACCTGGGGGTCGACCTGCCTCCCGAACCCTCTTTAGAAACCTGATGCATTCTGATGTATTTAGACTCGTTTTCTATCTAGATTCGTCCGCCTAATCCTATATAAACAGCCCCCATAGCCTCATTTTCTCTACACAATTTCTTTCTGTCTATATTCTGCCTCTGTTCTAATTAAAAATAAAAATGGTGTCGCTACCCTGCTGGAATCAAAACTTGGACTGATGGATCTTCTTCCAACCTGAATAGAACTAAAAGCTAAATCAAATCTCAAATCCAAGTTTAGAGCTACGACAACAATTAAAGAGGAATAATTCAGCATTTCTGCATCAACAACAGTTTATTATCCTCTATTAAAACCACGAAAGGCAAGTACAGTTATTTTCCGCTACAAGTTGTAATTATAATTGTGACATGATTATAAATATGAATTTGAGTTTATGTATATTCCTATCTATCAGATCTATTTTTCTGTGACTATTCTGTACCTCTTTCTTCTTTCTGTTCTATAGCCAGGCTATTAAGAGCCGCACAGAATCTCATAAGAGATTAGCGCACCATCGCTAAATTTTGGGACAAATAATAATGCATAATTGGACATGAAACTATTGCCTATGAGACTATTGCCCATGATTATGATTCATTGCCTATGAGACTATTGCCTATGACTATGATTCACGCATGTGAGACTATTGCCTATGACATTGAATAAGAAACTATTGTGATTAGTCGCCCATGTCTATTGTGGTTAGTTGCCTATAACTATTGTAGTTAGTTTCTTATGCCTATTCCCTTAATGATGTTAGATCTCATATTTAGTATGTAACCTTGCTAGTTTATTCCCATTCACTGTTATGTACAATGAGCCTAGTAAGGCCATTATCATTGTATTTGGCTCATCATTGCATGCCTATTCTTTCTTGTGCTTGTCCCCTATTCCTTTTCCTAGGGTCACTTCATGAGTACTTAGAGAACTTGTGGAAAACATGTTATACGGGGATGGGGCGTAGCTTAATTAAGTTAATTTGGCATAATAAATATGTTGTCATAATCTGAATTGGCTATAATAGTGAATGATTAACATGTATATTAGTCTTGGACATAAATGGTGAACTAGAATATTAAATCTAGTTTTGACATGAACTGTAAATGGGAATATTAAGGATAAGATTTGGGGCATATATTGTATTATGAATTATGACCTTGATTTGGGCATGTTAGTTTAGGCTAAATTTATGATTAGGCAAGATATGTAAATAGAGTTTTAGATATATACAATCTGCTAAATCTACTATCTGCTAAATCTGTTAAATTGCCTAATCCGTTATCTGCTAAAACTGTTGAATTGCCTAAACTGCGAAATCTGTTATCTGCTAAATCTGTTGAATCGCTTAAACTACTAGATCTGCTACCTGTTGAATTGTATGATCTGTTGAAACTAGATAATGGTAATCTGAGTATGGAAATCCATAGGCTCGACCTAAGAATCGGTAGAACATGGAAATTTGATTAATCTGTTATATCTTATGAAGAAGTTTAATCTGTTAAATAAACAGAATTAGTCTGATATCTGAAAAATCTGTATTGAAATGAATTGGCTATGACACGAGGTTATTCTCTATTTGCGGTAGAAGCCTGCCCGGAACCAACCGGCTTAACCAGCGACCACAAACTGTCAGTCTAATGTGAGAGGTCGTAGGCATAACTAAAATATGCTTAGATACGAGGTTAGCTCTGGCTTGTGGCAGAAGTATGCCTGGAACCGCCCGACTTATCTAGCAGCCACAAGCTACCGACCTAATGTGAGAGGTCTGTGCGTTAATATTTAATTAATGCAAATCTGGGATAAATATGATGTCTAGAACGTGTTGGGTGGATAGGGTTAAACCAATTGGACTAATGAATTAAAAAAACACGTTTTGTGAATCTGTAGGCCCAATTACAAAGTTAGATAAATCTGTAAATCTGTTAAATCCGTATATCTGATCCGTTAGTCTGGAAACTTGTCTGATCTGTGAACTAGTAGATTCTGAACTCTGTATGTCTGAACTTGTAAACAAGTTAATCTGAAATCTGTTAGTCTGAGGACACAAGGTTAGGAGGGAAATTACTTGTGTCATCTGTTGTTTGGGACCCATATTAGTCAGTAACCCTTTCTGGTATCAAAACATTGACCCAACAGTAGGTAGGGTCCGGGCACGCTTACTGAACTAATTATAAGTGGTTCATTCTGATAATGGCAAGGGGTGTTGATGGTGCATTCCAACCGGGTCATGTGCGTGCATGGATCCCGGTCTGCCTCTGAGGATGTAATACGCCGTGACATCTGTAAATAGGCCTGTGCCAATAGGTTGTCACTTTAGGGAGTGATACACCTTATTGTGGAGCCGACATAGGGTATTTATGTATTAGGGAGCCGATCGCTTGGGGTAGGGTTTTAGGGTACACTTAGTTCTGTCTGTTTCTGTTGGGTGGCAACACCTGTCTGTTTCTGCGTGGTACCGTCTGTTCGGGTGGTAAAGGCACATTTACTAGTGTACACCTAATTCTACATTCTGTTTCCATAGGGATTAATCTGTTTCTGTTTCTGTTCGGGTGGTAAAGGCCCATTATTAGAATTCTGCTTCTGTCTGTTTCTGTTTGGGCGGTAAAGGCCCATCATTAGCATTCTATTTCTGTTCGGGTGATAAAGGCCCATTATTAGCATTCTGTTTCTGTGGAAATTATTCTGTTCCTGCTTCTGCTTCAGTTTAGACATTAGGGTGACAACTAATCCTGTTATACTAGTATTAGTGCAGAGAAATGAAAAGTAATATTATTCTGTTTCTTCTGTTTAACCTAAGTACATCTGCTGCTCCTGTTACTGTTATCTCTCATCCAGTTTTATTTGCATGCCATGATTATTATTATATGTTCATATGCTGAAAGTCACTGGACTTGCCAGACTTTATGTCTGACCTTGCTTGTTTTCGCCCTTTTTCTTCTGTTTCCCCCGCCCCCTAGGTTTTCCAAGGAGGGAATACTTTAGCTTGATCCGGATTTCTTCTGCTTGAAGTACTTAGAGTGCTTAAAGTATGGCTTGACTCCTTATGGCAGCTTCTGTGGGGATTATGATTTTAAAGTTTTGTACTCTGATGATTTTCTGGACAAGACTGATATTTATGTACTTGAGTTTTTCTGAAAAGATGTAACCAAACTGATTTCTGTTTTCCGCTGAAATAAAGCTATAATTTCTCAAGTATTATTTATCTATCTTGAAATTTTCTGTTTTGTTTACTAAAATGCTCCACCAAAGTTAAGGCATTCCCTTTGTGAGTGTCCTTAACGGAGGTGGGGTGTTGCAGACGTCGAGTTTGAGTGCGACACATACGTGCTTGGTTTCATGGGCTATAGATTGATCTAGGGATGGATTGGTTAGCTGTGTACAGTGTCATTCTAGATTGTAAGAGGAGGTTCGTTAGACTTTTGACTTGAAATGGGAGGACCCATGAGATTTCCTGTGACCCTAAAAGGTCGGTCATGCTTAGTTTCCTAGAGTCGCTTGATGCATCTATCGATGATCTACGATATATACATGTAGTCTGTGGGTTTCCTGATATTTTTGAGGAGGTTCGGGGCTTATGTCCGAGGCGCGACATTGATTTCCGTATATACTTGGTGGACAATGCAAAGCCAGATGCATTACCAGTGCGCCACAAGGCTCCAAGAGAAAGGAGGGAGCTCAGCAAGCAAGTAGGAGAGCTACTTGAGAAAGGGTTTATTAGGCGAAGCATATCTGAATGGGGTGTTCCAGTGGTATTCACCACTAAGGAGGATGGTTCGCTTCGCTTATGTATGGATTATAGGGAGATGAATAAACTCACCAAAAAGAATAGGCACCCATTTCCAAGGATAGTTGATCTGTTTGACCAGCTTGTTGGTGCATCTGTTTTCTCTCAGTTAGACTTGGCCATGGGGTTTCATCAGTTGAGAGTCGCCAAGGAAAGTATAGACAAAACCGGTTAAAACTCCATATGGTTTCTTTGAGTGGCTCGTCATACTATTTGGGTTGACGAATGCACTCGCCTATTTGTTGATCTAATGAGTAGGGTGTTTCGGGAGTTTCTAAATAAATTCGTTGTGGTCTTTGTTGATGACATCTTTATTTTTTCAAAGAATGAGGAAAAGCATGCCCTACATTTGAGAGAGGTTTTGAAAACTCTCTGTGCGCACCAGCTTAAGGAAAAATTCTCCACATGTCATTTTTGGAGAAAAGAAGTGAGATTTCTAGGCCATGTGGTCTCTAAATATAGGATATCAGTAGATTCCGTGAAGATAGTTGCAGTTAAGATTGGAAAATCCTAAATAATGGAACGGAGGTGAGAAGTTTTCTTTGTTTAGCGGGCTATTATAGGAAGTTCATTAAGGACTTCGCAAAGATATCAGCCCCACTCACCAGACTAACGAAGAAGAATCTAACCTTTTCTTGGAGTATAGATTGTGAGGATGCTTTCCAGTGATTGAACAGGGCTCTGACATCAGCCCCAGTTTTAACCTTGCCTGACGGAAACAAAGTGTTCACATTATACACAGATGCATGTGGTACAAGGCTTGGTGCGGTTCTGATGCAAGAGGGAAGGGTAGTTTGTTATGGAGGTAGACAGTTAAGAGTTCATGAGAAGAAGTACCCTACCCATGACTTAGAGTTAGCTTCCATAGTATTCGCGCTTAAGATTTGGTGCCATTATTTACTAGGAGAGAAGTTTGAGTTATACACCGATCATAAATCTCTCAAGTACTTGTTCTCGCAGATGGATTTCAATTTAAGGCAACAAATATGGATGGAGTTCCTAGCGTCCTATGACTTTGAGATCGCTTACACCCTTGGCAAGGGAATTGTGGTGGCAGACGCATTAAGTAGGAAAAGGATGACCTTGATTCCTCTATTCGTGGAGAGGAAAAGCTTGGAGTTTATATAAACTTTTTGATTTTAAGCCCTCCACCAAGTTCACACCTGGTTTATTGGCATCACTAGAGGTGTGACCTATTCTCTCGGACCAGATTGGGACATCGCAGCGAGATGACCCATAACTAGCAGATATCTTGGATAGGCTCAGTAGAGGGGAGACTTCTAGTCACCTCGGTAGATATTCCACGGACGGTAGAGGGTGGTTGCAACGAGATGGAAGGCTTCGTATTCCCCGAGTTGGGAATTTGTTAAAGACAGTCCTTGAGGAAGCTCATCATTCAAGGATGACTATTCATCCCAGGGGTGATAAGATGTATAAGGATATGAAGAGGGTTTTCTTTTGGGCTAGGATGAAGAAATATGTAGCATAATTTGTTTCTCGATGTTTGATTTGCCAGTAAGTCAAAGATAAGCAAAGGAAGCCCGGTGATTTATTTCATCCTTTGAAAGTCCTACGATGGAAGTGGGAAAGCATCTCTATGGATTTCATTGATGGTTTGCCTAGATCAAGGAAAGGCAACACCAGTATTTGGATTCTAGTTGACAGGTTTACTAAGAGCGCTTATTTCATTCATGTTAAGAGTAAGAGGATGGCAGCATGGTTGGCAGCAGTTTATTTTCGTGAGATAGTCCATTTACATGGAATACCTTCCAGTATCGTAAGTGATCGTGACCCCATATTCACCTGTGAGTTTTGGAGGAGCATGCAAGAAGCATTAGGTACACAATTGTGTATGAGCATCGCTTATCACCGTCAGACCGATGGACAGACGGAGAGGGTGAATAGAGTACTTGAGGATCTTTAAGACTATGTATCCTAGACTTCGGAGGGACTTGGGAAGAACATCTTCCTTTAGTAGAGTTTGCCTATAACAACAGTTACCAGGAAAGTATCGGTATGGCACCCTTCGAAGCATTGTATGGACGACCCTTTAGATCACCGACTTTTTGGTAGGAATCTACACAAAGGCTTCTACTTGAACATGAAATGATTAGGGAAACTGCAGAAAAGATTGACCTTATCCGCTGGCACATGAAGACAGCCCAGGATAGGCAGAAGTCATATGCAGATAAGAGAAGGACCGATATTAAGTTTGAGGTGGGAGATATGGTTTCATCTAAGTATCACCTTTGAAGAATGTGGTTCGCTTTGGACATGTAGAGAAGCTGGCACTAAGTTTTGTAGGACCATTTCCCATAATGGAAAGAGTAGGTCAAATGGCTTATAAGGTAAAGCTACCAGAGAAATTAGCGGATGTTCATTTGCAAAAATATTTGCACGATACAACAAAAAGTAGTTGAGCCGAGTATGTTTGAGGAACTAGAGGTGGAATAGGAGGCGACAGTTATACGAGTTCCTTCCCCTATTCTTGGATTAGAAGTTAAGAAGCTACGCAACCGAGAAGTCAAGTTGATGAAAGTTCAATGGGGAGACGACCAAGAGGATGTGACTTGTTAGACTGAAGACATTATTCGTGCTTCGTACCCTTTTCTTTTCAAGGATATGTTCTCAACTTCCTTTCCATAGTTTTATTCGTGCTTGTTTCTATCGTTTATGTATATCCTATCGATCGAATCTTCGACCTTTAGGTAGGAATCCCATGGATGTAAACATGTGTTTGAGATATGTTATGTTTGATGGATGCGAGTGGATGCAAGTGTTTGTTAGTGGTTGCTTGTGGATGCATATACACAAACATTAGGCACTAGATCGTCACAATCACTCTCATACTGCATATGGATGCGTGTGCGTATTTTTCTTCTTTTAACGGATGAAAGGGGTATATCATCATTTGGATGTTGCATTTGGAAGGATGATTGCGCATGCATATAGCATTTACATGATATGATAGGATTACTTGCATACATGTTGGATTCATGGCACTAACATACATTTCATCAAGGAGGTCGGCTGAATCAGTAGACCGCCTGATCTTTCGCATTAGTATAGGGACATATACACACACCTTTGCATATGTTCAAATAAGAACTAGAAATATATTAAGGACAATGGATGCCTGTGATTGGTGGATGAGTAGATGGATAATGGATGTTAGGATATACATTCTTCTTAACATAGAGATTTCGGGGACGAAATCCTTTAAGTAGGGGAGAATGTAACACCCCGTAATTTTAAAAGATATTAAAATGATAAACCAAGGAATACTTAATTAAATATTGGGAAATAAGTAAAATAGACTACGCCATTGCGTTCATCTCATAATTCTGGTCGGGATAGACACCAAATTTGTGTAAAACGGACATCGTATGAGAAAGTTATTAAGGTTAGAAGTTTTGCATACGTATAAGAGAAATATGTGTAAACAAACATTATCCAGAATTCAAAATAATTCGAAAACTAGAGGCGGGAAGACGCGGGAATCCACCCCGTTAGGGGTTGAGCCCGTGCCATATGGGTGTCGACCCATGGGTCGACCCCACAACAGGGGTCTCGACCCCTGTGTCGACCACGGGCTCGACCCTCCAGACGAATCTAGACCTGTTGTGTGTCCTGGTTCGTTGGATGATGGCTATATAAAGGACCTTAATCCCATTGTTTTATTCATCTAAATCAATGGAGACAACGAGATGCTGCCCGAACTCAAAGTAAAATAGCATATTCGTCTTCAACGGCAAGTTATATGTATTTAAAGATATGTGCTACAACATCTACAATCAATCCTCTAGCTATTCTTTTGGACCCAATCATAGTGAGTTTATGTTACTTTTAGATATAAACACTTAAAATGTAATCTTGACTTGTTTATGAGTTTGGATCTAAGCCTATGCCTCTTAGTAATCTGAATCACAACAGATCTACCATTACTCGTATACCTAATTTACTGCTTATATCTCATATGCCTATTCAAGATATCCCTATTCTGTTAGTTTGCCTAATCATGTCATAGTATGCCTATTCTGCTAGTATAACCAGTTTTATCATCATATGCCAGTTTTATTTACTATGCCTGTTCTTGTTCTCTTCTCTCCCTCTTTAGTTTTATAGCCAGGCTACCTTCGAGCCTAGGCTATCGCTGAAATATGTGAACGTACGAAATTGGGAATGATAAATTGTGGGTTAATTCACATTATAAAATCATGATTGGGAATTTTAGGCATAATTTGTACCTTTAGCCAAAAATTGGAATTTCGGGGCATAACCTATATCTTGATCTAAACCTTAATCTAGAGAATAACTTGTATCGTGAATCAGACGGGGATTTGGGGCATAGTAAGCATGAAAATTGGTTAATAATGAACATGCCTAGATTTACAGTAATTAGAACCTGTAACCGCGCTTAGACATGAGGTTAGATTACACTTGTGGTAGAAGCCTGCCCGGAACCTCCCGGCATATGCAGCATCCACAAATGGTAAATCTAATGTGAGGGGTCTAAGTGCATAAATGTACACATAACGGTGTTAAGACACGAGGTTAAGTCCGACATATGGTAGAAGTATGCCCGGACCCAACCGGCATATCCAGCATCCACAAGTGGTAGACTTAATGTGAGGGGTCTAGCGCATTAATAACCATAAGTGAATGAACGACAATACTTAACCGGTTTGAATCTGTGAGGGTTACATGAACCTATCGATTAAAGTAGGGGTTAAGTAAACTTGCTTGAATCAGCTGGGGGGTTAAGTTAATCTTGTTAAATATGTGGGGATGGGTCATACATATAAACCCGACAAACTTAACATGTTGTGGTTATGCAATCTTGTTAAACCGATAGGCATAACCTGTTGAAATCCTAGTAGTGGGCATGCAAGCCTAGGGGAAGCTTGTATCATCTGGTGCGTGGGACTCGTATCAGTCAGTAACCTATATTGGTATCAAACGGAAACCCCGAACTAGGTTGGGGCCAGGACACGCTTACTGAGTTGATTATAAATGGTCACTTGAGTGAAGGTGTTAATAGCGCGTTCCATCGGAGTCATGTGCGTGCATAGGTCCGCTTGCTCGGGAAGATAAGACTCTGTGACATCAGCAGATATAGTTGTGCACATCCTGAAAATAACGGGTTGCCACTTTAGGAAGTGATACATCCTACTGCAGGACCAGCACAGAGTATCTACGAGTTAGGGAGTCGATCGATTGGGGATAGTAATTAGAGTACATCTATTCTTGCTTGTTTAGGAGCCAGTTATTAACATTGGGGGTAACATCCGTCAGTTCTGTTGGGCTACCAGTTATTGTATGGGGTAAAACCTCTCACTAGAAGTAGACCTAAGTCTACCATCTTGTACTTGTTTTCTTATATTAGTATTGATGCAGGGAAAAGTATTAGAGAAGCGCAGTATATTCTGTTCAGTTTATCATGTTTACCTTGTTATACCTGCCTTGTGACACTATTATCTCACTCTCCAGTTTATATGTCTATCATGATGCTTTTACTTATTTATATGCTAGAAAGTAACTGGACTCGCCAGACTTTATGTCTGACCCATTTTGTTTCCTCTTCTCCCTCTTCCGTTTCTCCCTCCCCCCAAGGTTCTCAGGGTGGGAATACTCAAGTTTCATCAGGATTCTTCTTTTATTCTGATTGGAGCTTCTTAGATGTACCGCTTGATTTCGTATTTTCTCTACTATGTCTATGTTTTAAGGATTATGCTCTTTTTATGTATTATTGTACTCTGATGATAATTTTAGTACAAGACAGAACTTTCATGTTTTCAGCATTTCGGACTTATTATGTAATTGGGTTTGGACTACGAAGCTTTTCTATTTAATAAAGTTTTTTAATTCTGCTGTTATTTTATATCTGTTTTGTAATGTTTATGTTTATGTTTACCTATAACGCTTCACGAAACATAATGCATTATGTTAAAGAGTGACATTAACGAACGTGGGGTGTCATAAGACGTACGAGCTTAGAGGTTATATAGCGGTAGAAATGAATGGTATGGTATGGATTGACTGCGTGACAAGCTAAGATGCATGGATCAAGGCTTTTGTTGAAAAGCAGAGCCTCTTGGTTGATAATAAAAGCACAACTTTAAGTAGCACAGCTTTGTGTAGCGTTAATTCGCGAACCTTACACCCCGGTGTGAACCAAAAACAGGATAGAGACTGTAGAGAAATGGACATACGTTAGCTTCTAGCTAGAAGTGATGTCATGGTATGGAGCCCAGACATTTTACTTATGTGGATGTTGGATATTATTTGACGGAAGGCGAGGTACCTCGAATTTGATTTGGGATGACTAAAGGGCTCTTGATTTGGTTGATTGTACTGACCATTTTAGAGGTTCGATAGAACCGGCTAACGTATTCTTTATGGTATAACTAACCAATGACGGCTGAACGGCCCTGAAGATCCAAGGGTTTCCCAGATGTGTGATCCTAAGGCGTTTGCTAGAGTGTCTCGAATTCGAAGAGGAAGATCCCTTGCCTCGGTTCGTATTTGGAAATTCAATTTCTAATACGTGACTTTACGGTTTTAGTTGCAAACCTATATGGAGACATAATATATGGTACCTATGTCGCCTATGATTGATACATTTATACTTCAAGTTGATTTCTTCGTTTATAGTAATAATAAAAGATAAATTTCGCGTACCAAGTATATTTGGCCATTATTAGGTAAAACTCTATCCTCCGGCTTGCGTTGTATAGTGTGATGGGACTTGAGTCCTATAATGGCTTCATTTTTCCTTTTAGCATTGCATTGTTTGTTTTAGGGTGTGCTTGGGAGAAAATTTGTTCCGTGTTATACGGCTTGGTCCCTTGATTTACTAAACTTTAAAATAAAGTTAATAACTATTTTAGTTCTCACACCAGTCCCATGACTGACCTGGAGTTTACTGTGTCTACCAAAACTCTGGTGCTCATATTTTCCATACGGACAACTAATAGTTTTGGTTTCACAGATATTTCTTTTCACAAGATCCTAGATTATGGCTAGGGCTGTATATGGAATGCTTTGTATCTGTATATTTCTTTCATCTGTGGTAGTTGATATTTTCTGCTGCACATTTTATTCATGTATTATATTTTTTGTTGTTTTGTAATTTAAATCTCAAATATTTTTCCACTGTAATTATTTATTTGTACTCTGATATCTTGTACTCTGATGTAAATTGTTGTAATAGCAATGAAATGTTCTCATGTTTGTGTTTCGATGCGTCATGTTCTCGTTACAATCTGCATTTTCCAATCTCTTTGGAGGCCGGGCGAATTCGGGGCGTAACATTAAGTCTTCAGTATCTCCAACGAAAAGTTGTTACAACTGTCTAGAGTTGTTATAGGCTAGTGTTGTACTCTAATATGTAAATTAAAGTTCTTTCTTTTAGTAAAGATTTGTTTTATATTATAAATTTTCCAATGTGATATAACATTATGTTTTATCTCTTTCTTTCTTTCATCCATAATGGACTATCATTCGCATAACTAAATGGTTGACACGGGAATAACAAAGATGTAGTAAGTGTCATCTTTAGGGGTAAGAAAGGGAGGTTTGTTACGCACTGGTCAACATGTGTAGGGAAATCATGTAGCAAAACAAAGGCCCATGAAATATCAGGCCTAGATCCAAGTCCAAATTTACAGGAGTGGGTGACAAGGCCCACTTATCAATAAAAACCTCTGAAGAGTGGTACCACTGAGTACCATTGGCTTTTATGAGGGGAAATCTCTGCTCCTCCTTCCATTTGGCCTTCTACTCCCGATTTATTGTGTTTCCAGCACTTTTTCCTCTACGAATTGATTATTTTTGATAGGTTTTGATACATCCTGTTCTTGCTTGCCTTTGGTTAGAAAGTCCTCAGAATTGTTCCTCTATTCCTTATAAAAGTTCCTTACGAGAATACCTCGAGCTATCACTTGACATATAAGAGGTTTTAGTGGTCGCATATGCAATATAAAGTAGTTGGTACCAAGTGCTATGACTCAACAGTAAGTGGTCATCTTTGGCCTTGTGCTTATGAAATTTCATGAGTATGCGCATGTTCTCCTTTTAAGCATGTTTCCAAAGTTCTTGGGTCATTTCTTTGTTATTTTTCCGTCTAATTCACTTATTCAAACTTCGATCGGAGACTGTGAATCTTTTTGTTATAACAATATTTTAAACGGTTGGAATACTGTAGTAGGCAAAAAATTAAAAATTAAAAGCATTCCTAAACAACAAGAGTGATAACTTCATTCTTAGAGAGCACTCATTTTGATGTCTCGACTTCGAATACATAACCCGAGACCTCTACGACTTGCTTTCTACATCATACAATTGCCACTTGAGACGATGATTAGAAATAAATTTTAAACCATAATTCTCCATTTCAAAAAGTAATATTTCATCATTTCCATAAAGTTGCAACTGTTGAATAAAATTATTCATCTACTAGAGTTATGAAATAGATACATTAGCTTTGAAATTAACACATTAATGTATCTATTTTTAAATCGATAGAATATTATCAATTACGTAATAAACCATCTCCTAAATATATTAAGAAAAATGTTTGTATGTGTCGTAAGAACACATATTAAGGTTATTCAATTACCAATATAATCATTTAGAATTACACCTTTTTAAGAAAATGCATGGACAAAATAGGTATAATTTGTAATAATTTTATTTTAATCCTTTGACCAATAATAACGATTATTTTTAATCCATATCGTTAGGGCGCATATTAACAGAATCTAAGCATCGAACTCTAAGAGGTAAAAGTAAAAATCCATTTATTGAATTGTAAGAAGTAAAGGTATAGATCCATATATTAGTTTCTAAGTGGTAAAAGTATCGGCTTGGAGATCTAGAACAAGTGTTACGACTTATGAGCGAGATCAAATCTTGTCTTTTAAGTGGCATTTTAATCTCAATCACTCATCACTTTAACTTTATTGTTATGTAGATCGCACGACTTCACATGGAAAATGATTGATTTACTGATCAATAACTGAAATTATTTGAGGACATTGACCTGTAAATGGGGGAGGATTTGGGCCAGTTATGAGGTAACTGGAAGTACTTACAGTGAGAAATCTACTAGCTTTAATTTGCATTTACGTTTGACTGAGAACAATGTTTGCGTGGAAAATACAAAATAGAGTTCAAATCCATTATACCCAATTTCTTCTGTACTTCTATACCCAACCAATCAACACTCCCTTGATTTTCATCTTTTTGCAATTAAACCCTCTTTCTTTTTCGCACTTAATTGCAAAAGATGAAAATTAGAGGATGCTGATTGGTTGGATACAGAGATACACCGAAAACTGGATACAGAGGATTTGCTTTTTGAAAAATAAGGGTGCGTTCTTTAGACCCTTTTAATTTTGGTTTTCCATATACTCACTTTTTATTATTTTTATGTTTTAAGAAACGATAAAAGAACGGTAGCCAATTCATCTATTCACCATCACTCCATCCCCTCCGGCATCTACTCGTCTTTGCTTTTATATTTAATTTAATTAAAACTCAAACATAAAATAAACCAAAAACATCTTAATATTCCAACCCTTCAATTTCCTTCGAATTTCTATCAATTCGCACATTCCAATAAGCATGTCGTTTATTGGTCAACTAATTAAGGAATTTGATTGGCGATTCCAATATCATTTTCATCCACTAGTTATTTACTTACCTTTCCTTTAATGCAATTAATTTGCATTCACCTAGTAAGTCGTAATTTAATTCAGAATTCAGATTCTCTACCCTGTAATTGAGACGTATTTTAGGTATCAATCGTATGGAAAATACCTTTTTTTTTTTTTTTTTTCACACGTATAATTTAATATTGTAGTAAAAACGTAAAAATTCAGATTCATTAACAGTGCAATGAACTAAAGCATGCTGGATATGGTGCGTTGTAAAAATCCAGCATACACTGAAAATAACCGAAATTGCATAAAAATGTATTATTGTGAAATCTTAGTAATTTGTAACATTGGTTAATATTTTACATGTCATCTTACCTGCATAAAAAAATTCAGACGAATTCAAAAGTTTCACCAGCTTGCATAGGAAGAAGGACAAAGTAAAATGAAACAAGAAAAATATTAATTTGAAAACTCGATTACTTTAACAATTATACATCATTTTGAGAACTGTGATTTTTGGATTTTTGGTGTTGTGCAATATTTAAAATTTTATTTTGTGGAACTCTATAAACATAGATAAAAACCCCTATGGAACTTGATTTATTTGATGTTGCTCTTTAGATATCCAAAACAAACTTTACGCAAAAACTAATAATAATAATAGTAGTAGTAATAATATTCGTTTAAGTTCTCTTTAGCTATAACTGGGTCTGTACCATTCTTAAGAAATGATGGTAATTGATACGGGATTTGCAGATTGTTACAGTTTACTGGAGACGGCAAGGTACTTTGCATGGCGGCCTTGTGCTATCAATTTCCCAGTCTTCTTCTCCTTGAATTCCACAACTGATACCCCCACCGTTTTTCCCATGCGCAAGAGTTTCCCTTCGATCTCTATTTCATCCTATACATGGCGTGTACATATAGAAGCAAAGCTAATTCAGCAAAGATACACATATCCATACAGAGAAGAAGCTATATATATATCATTATTGTATATAAATGAAGTTACATGAATATAAGCTGGATCCAAGTAAGAAACGTTTATATCTATGGAAACCCCAGTTGTAGGAGAACCGGCACTGAAAAACACAGCAGACCCAACCAAGTCGACCAGAGACGCCACCGCACCACTTTGTAGAATACTACCCTGCATCATTGCTCAAGTTTATTCACATCCATGTAAGAAGACTTGAAGAATATTCAAGTATTAACACTGAGTACATAGTACATAGGTGAGGCGAGGAGGGATTTTCATGGTGCAAACTACTCTGCCATGCTCGATCGTATCGACTTGTATTCCTTTAACGGTTAAAGCATCGAAGAATTTGCAAGGCGATGCTTCTTCTTCCCATGTTTCGATCAGCGTTGACAGGTTTTGTTTCTTAGTGTTGTTTTTTTCGTTTGTTCCTTCTAGCCAATCTTTAACTTCTTTGAGGTCCATTTGTTTCTAGGTTCATTTAGAAATGTAATGTGCTTTGAAAGTTATATAACGAGCGAGCAACAGAAGCAGGATATTTGTGCAGTCAACCAACAGTAAGTGGATGAGTTCGAATTCTATACGTTTGGTTAACTGCTGACTAGATCATGATTGATGGATGAGTTCACATAAAATTTGTGAAATATCAGTCTGTCTGGTGTAAAAATGGAAGGAGCTCGTCCAAACTGAGTAGTACACTTGGATGTTGGTATAAGTACCTCGTCCAAACTGAGTAGTACACTTGGATGTTGGCATAAGTACCTCGTCCAAACTGTTTTATACGATTATGATATTTCTGGCATTTTACCATATCCTAATTTCTGCAATGCTCGTTTGTTAACGTTTTTTTTTTTTTTTTTTTTCCAGATGTAAACACAACATTCACCTGATTGGTAAAAATTAGGAATCCATATCATATGGGTTTTTCTAATTTCTACCAATTAAACCCGAGTTATGTTCGTTTTCCTTAAAAAGCGAGAACAAACTCGGACTTTAATTTCTGGCCTTTTACTGATGTATGTAGTCAATTACTCCTCGTGGATGCTCTTATTAGTTGGTAACTGTCAGATCGAATATGTTGATTGGACGACCATGCCATATTTCTTTTAATATGTAAGTTGATTAATAAGATATAGCTTTTGGTCGGCGTCAAAATAAGCAGTATTAGTATCCTCTTTCAAAATGAATATTAGGAAGGGCATATAGGCCAAGGGCTGTATATTGGACAGAACGGTCCGTTGTCCGGCTCGGTCTGAGGCTATCTGGTGTCCGGTCCGTGTCCGTACGATAATCTTATAGGACAGAGCTTGGACACACCAGTGTTCGGTCCGATCCAAAATGTTTGGTGTTTTTCTATTATCTAAGGCTATATCGGACATGACAATCAGTTGTCCGGCTTGATACAAGGCTGTATGGTGTCTGGTCCGTGTCCGTCCGAATCTGTTATAGGACATAGCTTAGACACACCTCCGTCCGGTTTGGTCCGATCCGTTTACACCCATACATATAACGTGACCTTAGGAATGGACGTACACACAACAGGCATATTAGGGCCATCGACTCCACTAAAAATGCTTATTTTTTAAATAAAAAATTAAAGCAGCATGTTTTCTCCCCCAAAGCCCAAACGATGCTGGCTGTTTTCTTATTTACAAAAGCTGAAGCCTGCTGTCTTCATTTCTTATTTACAAAAGCCGTACCTTTCAAACAACCCTAAATTCACAAGTATTTACCCAAATTTCTTCATTTCTTCAAATCTTAAGCAGCAGATAATAAACTTTGCTGCTGGCTTACCGCTTACTGATCTATGCCCTTTTCAACCTCTTGAAAGCTCTACTCCAAGGTAATTTAATTATAGTTGAGTAATATATTTTGTTTTTTTTTGGTAAGTTGATTTGTTTAAGTAGACTGATTTTGTGTTGCTTGTTGAATTGGTTTGTTTAGCAAATGTTTGATAAATTGATATATTTCGTAAATGTTAGTAATGTTGAATTGAGGCAGCATTTTGTGTTGTTAATTGAAACGATTTTGACAAGATTTTGCAAATTGATCTACATAATGCAAGAACTAATTTTTACGTGAAGCATGAGTAACAAAAATTTGTTAAGCTATTTCACAAAATCAAAAGAAAATAATTCAAGTTCTAATAGCGCTCCTCCTTATCCATCATCAATTCGTCCTCCTACCTCACGTTCGCTTGTTTTAGAAGATAATCTGGATGATTATCCTGCAGATCCTGATGTAAGAAAAATTATTAATCTTTATAATGTTAACGAAAGAGAGAAAGTTCATTACTTTTATTTGGCGAAAGGTCTTTGTCAACCGAAAAATCACACATTTCCGTGACATTTAATTGGGCAAAGTGAGAAGCGAAGATTCATTCCTTCATGGTTCAACGACCATCCTAGATGGTTAAAATGTAGCATTGCAAAAGATGTAGCTTTTTGCTTATATTGTTATTTTTACAAACCCGAACATGGAGACCAAAGTGGATGCGATTCTTTTGTTGGTGATGACTTTAGGAATTGGAAAAAGAAAAAAAGATTTAATGTGCATGCTGGACCACATGTTAGCACTCAGAACAATTGTGTGAAAGCAGGTGATGATTTAAAGAAGCAAAAACAACATATTGAATTAAACTTGTCAGATTACTCTACTAAAATGAAAGTTGATTATCGTGTTCGGTTAACTGCTTCTATTGATTGCATTAGGTTTCTATTGCGTTAAGGTTTACCTTCATATGGTCATGACAAATCCGAGGGGTCATCAAATAAAGGAAACTGTCTGGAGTTCTTACGATTCCTATTGCGTCAAGGTTTGCCTTTATGTGGTCCATACGGCTAGTGCATATATTCCGTCGTTCGAATCGCATCATTTGTGCATGAAAGTTGACTGAAAATGTAATACAGTTTACAATGCCTTTGTAGTTAATTATTGTTATTGATGTAGACAAACGAACATATTTTGTAACTAAAATATGATTAAAATTACGGAAATTAGAAAGGCATCCATATTTTCTCTTGTTAGAGAATCACAAATTATCACAAAACCAATTGACAATTTAAGGGTGCACTCTTAATATATATATACATAATTTATTTTATAAATTCACCGATGTGAGACTTACCTCAATACATCGTCGCACGTGTGGCATATCCTGAGGCTTAACACGTGGATCTTATTAGGTGACATGAACAAGTGTGGCAGTTATATGCACACGAATTAAATCCGCTCCGATACCATGTTAGAGAACCCCAAATTATCATAAAACCAATTGGCAATGTGAAGGGTGAACTCTTTGTAACGACCCGTATTTTTACGGTATATAAATAATTTATTTAATTATTTAAATAATTGTTTGGTTATTTAAAATGACCTGAATTAAATAATATTGAATATTTAATTAAATAAATAATATATTTAATTTATGAAATAGTCAGAAATAGTGGAATTCACAAAATGGTGTGAATTGGATCATCTGTGATATTTAATTCAGTTTAAAATTGAATTAGAATAATGAATATATTATTTTAACGACAGTTAAACGTATAATTATATTATAATTAAAATCGAGCTCGAAATGGTGCTACAGTTCGTAATTTGGCGATTTGAACTTCAACTGAGTGTACATGATTCGTTTTAAATCGGATTTCTGTGAAACAAGAAACGTTAGGAGCTGGTGAAGTATATTTTTCTAATGGAAGAGAAAAATCGGGATTTCATTGTATAGATTTTGAGTTATGTCCAAAACAAAATTTAGAAAAATTCGCTATGGAATTCCTTTGAAATTTATAAATATATATTATATTATACAAGGATTTTTTTTTTCAATATGAATTTAATATCGATTCAACTAGGAATCTTGAAATATCGAGTTGTAACTCCCAGTGGAGCCGTATGATATTCTATTGTGAATATATACGATAATATTTATTTTTAAATATTAAATATTATTATTTTTAAATATATTTATATATTTATATAGTATAATTTATATATTCTATTGTGATATTCCATTTTCTGCTCACTGGAAATGAACGCAGTAGCTAGGGTTGCCAATTTCGGGTTTTTGGAGTATCGATGTTTGGTTTTGATGTTGTTTTTTGATTCCTTGTGAGAAATAGCACCCGCGTGCAAACTTTTGGGTTTTTCGGTGGAAACTGGTGTTGATTTAATATTGTAGGTCGTGGTCTTCATCTGTTCGACGCGATTTGTTGAAGGGGGGCGAGGTCGATGTAAGGGGTACGGTTGTGTGAAGATTTCGACGAGAAGTGTAATGGTGATAGCGGCATATTGATAAATGGAGGAATAAGGAAGTGAATGGTGATTGAATTTGTGTCTGTGGCTTTCGAAAATAAGTAGGAGGACGGGAAGTCTCAATTGGGAAGAAAGGGTATGTGGTCACGGGTTGAAGGAGGATGGGCTGAAGTCTATACGTTTGAGGCCCATTTTAAATATAAATGTTGAGTTAAATCAAATTTAAATAGTATGTTCACTTTAATTTATCGTATCTTCTCCGTATGTTATCAGAATTCCACAAAATAAGATCCTTAGGATCGTATGGATGGTGGCTATTCCATGGAACTGACCGAGAGTGAATTGGGGCTCGTTTGGATTTATGGTGAAATTTAACGCCTGAATCAAATCAACGACCAATTATCGTTATTAACGATGATTGTCCAAGGTGAGTAAAACTCACTAACTCTTCTCAGTTATATTTTTTTAACGTATTTTTAGAAATGATAAATGATGGTTGCTTGCTGTGTGTTGGCTGTTTGGTTGAACTGCTAGTTAATTGCTTGAAAATATCGATAACGATATTTATTAATCGAATATTGATTCTGTTTATCAGAATATCTCATATTCGTGTTATTCATGTGATTAACATCTGTGGATGTAGGAAACAGGTCGGAGGAATCCGACTGGATTCCTCAACATTTATTTTACTATTTTTCATATATTGTGTTATATGATGTGATATGAAATCTGTTGTTGATTTTATATGTTGGAATGATACCGATCATTGTTATATGGTACGTTAAATACCATAAGGAATATTGGAATGTTAAAAAGGAAATTTTCAATGTTATACTGGAAAAGAAATATTTATAAAGTCAAAGGATTTTATAAAAAGAAATTAGTTATTTAGATAATAAATAGAATTAAAAGGAAATATTTGTAAAACAAACAAATAGAATTGAAAAGGAGAATATTTATTTGTTAAATAAATAGAAAGATAAAAGAAATATTTATTTGTTAAATAAATAGAAAGATAAAGGAAATATTTATTTAGAAAATAAATAAGATATCATAAAAGGAAAGATTTGAAAAGTGAATAGATTAGTATAAAAGAGAATTTTATATTTGAAAGGTTTAGACCCGTGCTTCGCACACGGGTATAACATGATATGGATTTAAAGCAAAGATTTTAAATAGAATCTATTCTAACCGATAGATTGAGAAGATAAATTTATTAAAAATATTTTATAAATTAAATAAAATATTTATCATTGGATAAATAGAATATATAAGTCAGGACTTATATAGAGAAGTAAGAATCGATTTCAACACCGATATTTGGAACTGAATATGGACGTAGAGTTAAATCAAAGGACTTGATCAAAGGAGTTAATCGAATTATAGTTAATTGATTAGAGTTAGACTTAATCGATTTGAGTTAGAGTTAATCGATTAGAGTTAGAATTAATCGATTAGAGTTAGAGTTAATTGATTAGATTTAATTAATTAGAGTTAATCAATTAGAGTTAATCAGTTAGAGTTAACCAGATAGAGTTAATTGAACATAGTTAATCGAATTAGGATAAATTGAATATTAGTCATTCGATCAGAGTTGATCGAATATAATTATTTGAGATAGAGTTTGTCAAACATAGTTATTTAGGATGTGTTGCCATTTCGTACGACTGCTAGCGTAATTCGCAGGGCTGCAGATAGCCTATGGCAGTCGGATGTTTTCTAAGGGAATCAGGCGTAAACATTGTGATCGCGCGATCTAGAGTCAAGAGAATGGAGTTAAATCGAATATTAGCCATTCGAAATAAAGTTAAAACAGACATAGTTATTGGAATATAAGTTAATCGAATATATTCGATAGGAGTTAAATAAGTAAGTTAAATAAGGTGAGTTAATCAAGTAAGTTAATCAAGTTGAGTTAATCGAGTTGAGTTAGTCAAGATGAGTTAATCAAACCGAGTTAATACAAAGGAGTTATTCAAAATAGTTTATTCGAATAGAATTAAGGGAGTTAATCGAATATAGTTTATTTGAAAAGAGATTAATCAAATGTAAATCATTCGAAGAGAATTAATCGAATGTAAATCATTCGAAGAGAATTAATCGAATGTAAATCATTCGAAGATAGATTGTCGAATATAGTTATTCGAAGAAAGTGTTATCGAATATAGTTTATTCGAAAAGGAGTTATCGAATAGAGATTTTTCGAAAGAGAGCTATATGTCAGAATCAATTTTATCGAATTAAGGAAAGTACTGTTTACTTTCCGTTTCAAATCAAGTTTTACTAATTTAATAATAAATTAGTTGTTTGTTTATTTATTCTAATTTAGAAAGAAAAGTTATATTTAAGTTATTATATTTCGAAAGTATGAGATTATATCACTATGGTTGTAATCAAGTGATTTTGGTAAAAGAAGTGGATTCGTAAATAGAATCTGAGAGTTTCATAAGGAAGTTTGTTAAAGATTTAAAAGGTGAACTTTGTCTATTTCGAAGTTAGAAATGTTGTTTAGTTAAGGTCTGAGAGGTAATTATACCCCAACTTGATTGACTTTGTTTTTAACTAAGGAATGGTTATGGTTCGATAGTGAAGGTTGGTTAAGTGAATCTAGTTAATGAGTGTAATGGTTCGAGTTCGCATAGTGACGTTATATTTAACCGTCTGTTTAAATCTAATGAATGAGTTTTGGAAACGTTTCCAAATAAAGATCAGAAATGTTTTATAATATAGAATATAAGAAAAGGGAGTAAATCTTGAACTATTTCCAATGGTAATAAAGTATATTTCCTAAATTCAGAAAATAAGGATTTACGAATATATAGAAAAGGGAAATGAATAAATTAATAATAAATTAATTTAAAAAGGGAAAATGTTGAATTATGATTGATCGATATAATTTCCATCTGGAAATAATATCATTGGTTGTACACCTATTTTTCTTTGATAGTTAAATCACCGACTATCGAAGTTTTTGACCATTCTTAGGTCGTCCATATGGAGAGACCGGAATCAGATTCATTATCTGGAAACCACCCTGTATGGACGTTGGCTTTGCGATCAATTATGATGAAGATAATTAAAGACGGAGTTATGCAAGGGCTTTCCTGTTTACAGAATAATGCCTTCGGTTTGTCCAGTCCCAGGACAAAGGAAATGGACGAATGTCCGACAGAGTATATCTAACGGATCGCGTAAGTTGAACTCTTCAAACGTACTTACGTTTGGTGGCGGAGGAATTCGTTTCTCTTAGCTTTATACCCGTGTTATTTTTGGGGAAATCAATTTGTGATTTGGTGGGTATGACGATGTGGCATTCAAAGTGAATGGTGGTCAGGTGTTCCAAAAGATACGTTATGACCTTAAGCCTCATCAACCGGAAATGACAAAAATCGGGCAGGCAGCATTGTAATACCCTGTGTATTTTATAACAGTGAAATTCACAAATTAAAGTATAATAAATTTTAAATTAAAGTATTAAGGGAAACGGGATATGCCATTGCGTTCGTCTCGGAAAAATACGCGAAATAGAGTCCGAGTTTTCAAAAAACGGAGTCCGTATGACCAAATTATGGCCCGATGAAGTTTCAGAAAATTCGAATTTCGAAAACAGATTTAGAATTCAGCCCAATCAGAGTAGGCGGGGAAATTCCCGCCCAAACCCACCAGGTCGACCTGGGGGTCGACCCTAGGGTCGACCTGCCAGGCCAGGTTGACCTGGGAGTCGACCTAGGTGTCGACCTGCCCAGGCTGGTCGACTCTAGAATCGACCTGGGGGTCGACTGGGAGTCGACCTGGCCCCCGAGCCAGGTCGAACCCAGCCCACCCCGGCTGGCCTGGTCTATGTTTGGTCGATTTTCTGAGCCTTGCCTTGTCACTAGGGCTAGGTGTCAGCTCCTGGTTGGTCTCTTCTTTGAACGAACGGCTATTGTTAAACCAAGCTTCATCGACGGTCTAAATTAACTCAAAAACTCTATAAAAAGGACCTAAGCCTAACCCTAATTCACATAAACTAAAATGGAGATGAGACCGTCATGCTGCTGAGGAGAGACTGAGGATAGCCGTCAGAAATAGAGAGACAATTAGGAGATAAATCAAAAGCTTAAAGCAACGTTAATCAAATCAAAGCAACGCCTACAACAAAGGATAGCATCTCCAAATTCAGTATTCAGAATTCAGAATCCTGAATTGAAGATTCGTCACACGTTGTAAGTAGAGTGCTATTCCGATGTGAATTAAATAATTGTGTTGATTTGTGTAAAGTAAGAAATGGAATTTGGCGATAATAATCTATATTTGTATGTTGCTTTGATGCTAAACGATTTGAGAATATTATGGTATACGATTGGATATTTGCAAGCACGCGATTTGCGTTGGAAGTTAACAACGAAATGGAATTGTGGCGATAATAACTTATGTTTGTATGTTATTTTGATTTGACAATGCTATGGTGTACGATTTGATTCATACAAGTATATGGTTTATGTTGACAACCACATATTGTGGAATTTTAATTAGGATTCATGCAAGCATATGATTCATATTGAAAACTACATGTTTGTGGTAGTTATTTACAACCCCCATTTGATAATTGCAAGTATATGATTCATGTTGAAAATAACAACTATATGTTGTAATAGTTTATTTGAAATTCATGCAAGTATATGATTTATTGTTATGCCAACATGATGTATAATTCTATGGTCATCTTTAGTGTAATTTGATCCACTTAAGTATTATGATTCATATGAAGGTTATGTTGGAATTGGCATCATAGTTCAAGTATAAAAATCATGATTTTGTAATAGTGACAAAAGCAAGCGTCTTTGTAAGCTTGTATTAATTTTATGAACATGACTAAACTATGTTTGTTATTATGCCTAGTTGAAAACATGTTTCTAGGCTTATGTTGTTATCATAATCATATGATAATATATTTGGCACATACGTTACATTAGAAATTACACTAGAATTACATCCCACTTACAAGTTACATAGATAGGATAAAAACCATGATTATATGAATAGTAGGATTCATGTTCAATTATGTTTATGCCATGAATATATGAATAGAAGGAATCATGTTCAATTATGATTGTGCCATAATTATATGATTAGAATGGTTCATGTTTAAGTATCATTTATGCACACGAATAGAATGATTCATGCTTTGTTTATACCATGATTATGTGAATAGAATGATTCATGTTTAAGTATTGCTTATATTATATGTTGTTACAATTGCAAGTTCACATGCGCCTACCTTATGTTAATTGAATCGTTATGTTGCAAGTTCATGCGTTCACACTCCCCTTTTTATGTTACCTTATAAACACCATGTTATAAGCCTCCCCTTTTTATATGGCTAAATTGGGTTTAAGTATTAAACCCAACACACCTTACATTTGAACGAACGTGTAAAACGGGGGTATTGACGTTTGGGCTAAAATATAGAGCATATGTGTTGGCATGTTTGACGCATGCCAACAACCTTGAAAAACAATTAAGTGGCATAAATAAATCTTAATCAATAAAGATGAATTTGAATAATGAGCCGCAAATATTTACATATAAAAAGAAAAGAGACAAAATATGTAAATGTAGAAAATACGATGTGTTTAACCCGAGGTTGGATTGAGTTGTGATGTAAACCTGCCCGGAACCGCCCGGCTGTCCAGTAGTCACAACAATACCTATCCAATGTGGGTGGTTAAACACGGAGCCCAATAAGGACCCGAGGTTAGACTGAGTTGTGGCGTAAGACTACCCGGACCCAACCGGCAACAGGCAGCCACAACAATACCCGTCTAATGTGAGAGGTCAAGGCTTTAATAAGACAATTAAGGCTGAGTCAGGATTGGTAGGATTAAGTGAATTAAGACTTAATCAAAATAGAACATGCTAAACTAAATAGACTGATTGGGGGTTAGGTTTATAAAACACTCAACCAACTTAGCATGTTGGCTAGAAATAGAAAACCTAGTAGCGGGGGACCCTTTTCAGCAGTAACCCTACAAGGCGTATCATGATACCCTGAAACTAGGCAGGGTGGGGCATGATTACTGGGCTGATTGTAAGAGGTCAAATCGACGGCGGTGGTGTAGCAGTGTAGGTTCTAACGGGGTGTGGGCGTGCACATACTTCGGCGTAGAAAAATAAGGCACTGGGCACCAGTAGCACACATGTGCATTCTAGGGTTGTGTCGGACCGCCACCATGGGACTTGATACACCCCATGGTGGGACCAGCATAGGTAACTACAACATCGGGGGGGGGCGGGGCGTAAGACACAGGTAACTATGCGAGTAGGAGCCGATCATCAGAAAAAGGATCACTTCACCCTGATTATGGGGTGCCTGCTGGGAACTAGTTTATATGGGTACAGAGATTAATATGGGGTACGATAGTGTATTCGACCCTAGAAAACTTAACCTGGTTTATGGTGCTTTCCCATTTCTAGTTTATACTTATCATACCCAGTTCTTTATTCATAGACTGGATAGTCCTAGACTTACTCAGGCTTTATGTCTGACTCTACTTTTCTTTCGTCTTCTTTTCTTCCGTTTCCCCCCCAGGTCCACAGGGAGGGAATACCGCAGCCTGACCAGCCTTCATATCCAGCTTGAAGAGAAAGAATGTATTGCTTGGATCTTTTCGTTTTGGACTATGGCTTTGGACAACAATTATAGGACTTTTGCAGTTTATTTATGTTTTCTTTATGCTTCTTTAAATAATGCAATCAAGACAGTTATGAAGATGTTATGTTTTTGGAAGTGTTGTAAGACAATTATGGTATGGTTGGTGTAACACGTATTTTAATGAAATAAAAGTTGTTGTTTTCCGCTGTTCAAAAATATGTGTTATTATATCTGTCTTGTATATCTGTGATTTATACTTATAAACCTCCACCAAAATTAGGGCATTCCCTTTGAGAGTGACCAAAACGGAGGTGGGGTGTTTCACTTGGTATCAGAGCATAGGTTTACCAGATAAGATAAAAAGTTTTGAAAATTTATTTTTCAAAAAGGAATTTTAAAGAAGCATTTTTAAAAGATAAAATATTATTTTATTTTAAAAGGCAAAGTCCCCCCAAAGCCATAGGAACTATCTCTTATCCTTCGTTTTGAATCTATCCTTTTTGTTTCAGCATGTCCGAAGAACTTAACTTGCCAGAGGGTGTACCAATACCTGGTTGGTTTAGACGGTTCTTAGAAGCAAGGGTCACTCAGCCAGGTCCTATCGTTCCTCCTCCCCCAGCTGTAGGAAATCATCCAGCTGCAGCAGCACCTCTTCCTCCACCTCCTCCGCGTGGAAACGCCTTTGCTAAGATATGTAAAGATTTTAAAGCTATGGGAGGAAAGGATTTTCATGGAACGGAGTCCTTCGTGGCAGCTAGAAATTGGCTGAAAGAAACCGAGGACTTATTCATCATCTTTGAGGTAGAGGATAGACAGAAAGTACAACTAGCAGTATGGCTACTTAAAGGCGAGGCTTCCTACTGGTGGGAAGTCACTAATGCAGAAAGACCACTAGAAACATGGGAGGACTTTAGGGCAAGGTTTGAGGCTAAATTTCTCTCAGACGCGGAAAGGAGTTTGCAGTTGGAAAAATTCTTATTTCTTAAGCAAGGGAACAAGACAGTCAAAGAGTATGTTAATCAGTTTGATGAGCTGGCTAGGTTCGGACTGGACCTAGTCAACACCCCGCACAAGAAGGCTCTTCGTTTTGTCAAAGGGTTGAATGAGCCATTACACAGTTTGGCCATGACCCATATACCCATGGGAGCTACGTATGAAAGGTTGGTACAGATGGCGTTGCTGAACGAAGAAGATAAGGGCAAGAAGGAGACAAAGGCAGAAAACTCTCAAGGGAAGAAAGAGGGTTTGTAGCCTAAGAAGACAGACTTTAAGAAGTGCGGGAAATGCAACAAAGAGAAGAGGAAGTGTAATTTATGTGGCAAAGTGGGGCACTTAGTGAAAGATTGCCGGAAAAAGAATGCCAAGATGAATGGTGGGTGCTTTTCTTGCGTTGAGACAGGCCACATGGCAAAGGACTGCCCAAAGAAACGAGCACAGGGGCAGAGGGCTGGATCCACCTTAGGGGCACAAGTTCATGCGCTAGAAGCGCCACCTCTGCAACAGCGAGGTATAAATACTTCTGTAGAAAGTGTAGTTTATCTTTATGATCACCCCGTTCGCACTTTATTTGATTCCGGCGCATCACACTCCTTTATCTCGTCTGCTTTAGTAGAATCTCTGCACCTAAAAACTAGTATGGTAGAGGACCCCTTAATTGTTTCAAACCCAATTAGGGGCCCAGCTCATTTGTCTATGATCTGTTTGGGATTGAAAATTTCTATTCTAGCGTAGAATTTAAATGTATTTCCTTTGTTTTGGGCTTTTCGGGATACGGTTTGATTTTGGGCATGGATTGGTTATCCAGTAATGGGGCCATCCTCGATTGTGAGAAAAGGGTTGTTAGGCTCCTAACCCAGCTCGGTAATACTTTGGAAATTACTTGTAATCCCTCGTATGCGGTTATGCTTAGTTACCTTGAATCGCTAGATGCCTCTGTTGAAAATTTGCAATCGGTTAGAGTGGTCCGGGAATATCCAGATGTCTTCGAAGAGGTGAAGGGCTTGCCTCCGAAGCGGGAGATAGACTTCCGCATATACCTTGTAGATAATGCAAAGCCCGTTGCATTTCCCGTTAGATACATGACTCCACGGGAAAGGAAAGAGCTCAGTAAACAGATTAAAGAGCTTCTAGAAAAGGGGTTCATTAGGAGGAGTATTTCAGAATGGGGCGCTCCAGTGGTGTTCGCTACAAAGGCGGATGGTTCACTCCGTCTATGTGTTGACTATAGGGAGCTCAACAAGCTAACGAAAAAGAATAGGCACCCTCTCCCCAGAATTGACGATCTGTTTGATCAACTTGTAGGAGCGTCTGTTTTCTCCCAACTCGATTTAGCGACCGGTATTCATCAGCTAAGGGTGGCTAAAGACAGTATCGATAAAACGGCATTCAGAACCCCAGACGGCTTCTTTGAATGGCTTGTCATGCCTTGCGGCTTGACAAATGCACCTGCTTACTTCGTGGACCTGATGAGTAGGGTATTCAGAGATTTCCTCAATAAGTTCGTAGTGGTCTTCGTAGACGATATCCTTATCTTCTCAAAGAATGAAGAGGAACATGCTCAGCACTTGAGGGCAATCATGGAAACTCTTCGAGTCCATCAGCTAAAAGCCAAATTCTCCAAATGTCACTTTTGGAGAGAAGAAGTGAGGTTCCTTGGGCACATAGTATCCAAACAAGGGTTATCAGTGGACCCTGCTAAGGTAGTGGTGGTACAGGATTGGAAGACACCAAGGAATGCAACTGAGGTCCGAAGTTTTCTAGGACTAGCAGGTTTCTATCGAAAGTTCATAAAGGATTTTGCGAAAATCTCAGCTCCGCTCACAAAGTTGACCAAGAAGAATCTAGTGTTCAATTGGGACTTGGATTGCGATTTTGCTTTCCAGCGACTGAAAAGGGCTCTTACAACAGCCCCAGTTTTGACGTTGCCAGATGGAAGCAAGATGTTCACCGTTTATACAGATGCATGTGGGACAGGGTTAGGCGCCGTCTTATTGCAAGAAGGAAGGGTAGTAGCTTATGGCGGGAGACAATTGAAAGTGCATGAAAAGAACTACCCGACCCACGATCTTGAGTTAGCTGCCATCGTCTTTGCACTCAAGTCTTGGCGACACTATCTCCTAGGTGAGAAGTTTGAACTTTACACTGACCATAAATCGTTGAAATACCTTTTCTCGCAGAAGGACCTTAACTTGAGGCAACAGAGGTGGATGGAGTTTCTTGCCTCGTATGATTTCGAGATCTCCTATACTCCGGGCAAAGGCAACGTAGTGGCAGACGCGTTGAGCCGAAAGAAACTAACCCTAAGCCCATTGTTTGTTGAAAGACAAAGCCTAGAGTTTATAGCCAGCTTCAACTTTAGGCCCTCCTCCGATTTTGTACCAGGATTGCTAGCATCTCTCGAAGTACGCCCGACTTTAGTGGACTCAATAGGGACAGCACAAAGCGAGGACCCTCAGCTTGTAGAGACGATTGATAGGCTAATAAGGGGTGAGACTTCAAGTCACCTCAACAGATATTCCATCGCCGATAAGGGTTGGCTAAGGCGAGACGGAAGACTATGCGTACCACAGACAAGGGATTTAGTAAAGAAGGTTCTCGAGGAAGCACATCACTCCAAGATGACGATACACCCAAGCGGCGATAAAATGTACAAGGACATAAAAAGAACTTTCTTTTGGAACGGCATGAAGAAGGACGTGGCAGAATTTGTTTCTAAGTGTATGGTGTGCCAACAGGTTAAGGCGGAACAGAAAAAGCCTGGCGGTCTGCTACATCCTCTAGAGGTCCCGTAGTGGAAGTGGGATAACATCTCAATGGACTTCATCGATGGGCTGCCTAGGTGTAGGAGAGGTAACACTAGCATTTGGGTAATAGTGGATAGGCTTACTAAAAGCGCCCACTTTTTACCTGTCAAAAGTAAAAGAACTGCCTCATCCCTAGCATCTCTTTACCTCAAGGAAATCGTTCGACTCCATGGGATACCGTCCAGCATCGTTAGTGACCAAGACCCTATCTTCACCAGTGAGTTTTGGCGGAGTCTGCAAGAAGCGGTAGGAACACAGTTATGCCTGAGCACAACCTATCATCCCCAAACAGACGGCCAAACATAAAGAGTGAACGGAGTTTTGGAGGACCTTTTAAGACTGTGCATCCTTGACTTCGGAGGAACGTGGGAAGACCATCTTCCTTTGGTAGAATTTGCCTACAACAACAGCTATCAAGCAACCATCGGAATGGCGCCCTTCGAAGCTTTATATGGAAGACCGTGCCGATCACCCACTTGTTGGTGGGAGTCTACTGATAAGCTCATACTTGGACCAGATATGATCCGAGAGACTTAAGAAAAAGTAGACTTAATACGAAGAAGGATGAAGACGGCCCAAGACAGACAAAAGTCCTACGCCGACAAGAGGAGGACTGACCTTGAATTTGAGGTTGGAGACAGAGTTTTTCTTAAGGTATCTCCGCTAAGGAACGTTGTTCGTTTTGGAACCATAGGAAAGCTAGCACCAAGGTTGGTAGGGCCATTCCCTATCATTGAGAAAATTGGGAAAATGGCATGTAGATTGGAGCTACCCGAAAAATTGGCCGGAGTTCACAACGTCTTCCACGTTTCACATCTCCGAAAATGTCTACATGAGTCTGCTGAAGTGGTAGAGCCAAATATCCTAGATGAAGTTGAAGTGGAACGCGAAGCAACCGTAAGGAAAGTTCCAACCCGCATATTAGGAACGGAATTGAAGAAGCTACGCAATCGCGAAGTCAAGCTCGTCAAAGTTCAGTGGAGCGACGCCGAGGGAGACACAACTTGGGAAACTGAAGCTAGAATACGTGCTGCCTACCCTTTTCTTTTCGAGGGTACATCTTTGATCTTTCCTTTTTCCTTAAGTTGCGCTTTTATCTATCTTTTTAGGTATATCTCCTCGACCCTATCTTTTAGGTAGAAACCCTTTGGATGAAAACATGTAATTGAAACATGTTATGGATGATGGCTGCAAGTGGTTGCAAGTGATTGCTAGTGGTTGCTCGTGGTTGCATATACACACACAATCTAGGTTTTAGATCGGCTCAATCACTTCATATTGCATATGCATATATGTTTGCATTCGTTTATGGTTGAACTTTAATGTGTTGTCATATGGATGTTGCATTTGTATGAATGATTGTGCACTCATGTAGAATCATGAATAGGAGGATTTGCATACATAATGGATTCATAGCACTTACATAATTCGCATTAAGGAGGTCAACTGAATCAGTAGACCGCCTGATTTTGCATTAGATAAGTACATGTACACACACACTTCGCATATTATCAATAAGCATTAGAAGTCTTTTAAGGATAATGGATGCTCGTGTTTGATGGATGTGACACCCCGTATGTTTACATTTTAAAAAGTAAGAAATTTACATACGTATACGATGATACGCAAAGCATATAAACCAGTAAAGCATGAAGATAAAAGATGTTCTGTTTATACTTCTAGAATTAAGGTAAACGGGATTCACCATTGCGTTCGTCTCGGAAAAATACGCGAAATAGAGTCCGAGTTTTCGAAAATCGGAGTCCGTATGACCCGTTAAAGGCCCAAAGAAGATTTCTGAAAATTTGAAATTCGGAAATAGGTTTGGAAACCAGATCTGGGGTTAGGCGGGAATTTTCCCCGCCCAGGCCATGTCGACAGGGCTGTCGACAGGCCTGTCGACTTGGGTCCAGATCAAGTCGACAGCCCTGTCGACTTGCCTGTCGATAGGGGGTGGTCGGGGGCAATTTGCCTGTCGCACCTGTTTGGCTCACTGGTCTGGTTCTTAGCCTGATTCTGGAAGCTTCCGAGATCTGATGGTCCTAATCTATCCTAGATCTAATCCTATGGCCTAAAACACTCCTAATCTCTATAAAAACACCCCTAAGCCCCCCCTAAACCCTCATAACTCACCCTCTCCACGAAGTGCTGCCCAAATGTCAAGTGATCATGGCCTCCATCCCCTTTTCCTAAAGCCTAAGCACTCAAATCGGGTTCAAAACAAGTGGTGCAAGCTAGCTACGCCAAAAGGAAGGAAGATCAACGTTGCTATGCGAGTTTCATGACGATTCTTCAACAAAAGGAGGCACCTTTCTTAGCCAAGATGATTCATGCCTCTTTCCCTAGGCCTAACTATGTAAGTTCTAGCTACTTTTAGATGGAAACGGTAGTTTTGATAATGACATGGGATAAAATGAGGCTAAACATGATTATGCGAACCTATAGGAACCTTACCTTGCCTCTTGTGTTCATGTTTATGGTTTTAGGCTATGTGGGTGACTTAATCATGCCTCTCATGCTATGCATAACCTAGTTTAACTTGCAAGTTTGGATCTTTGAGCATGAAATACTAGCATGAACCTTTAGGGACCATTTTTACTAGAGAAACATTGGCTAAGATTCGGTTTTGGGGCTTATGCATGTTTATGAACCCAAACCCCTAATGTTAACATGCAAGTTGTGGCCAAATCCTTGATGACATTATGCATACTTATGGCCCATTTCCTTTTCTTCTCATGTTATGCATGCTTGTGGCCAAACCATTATGAATCTATGCATGTTTTGAGCCAAACTCTCATGATACTATGCATGTTTGGGGTCATTGTGTAGCATAGTATCTCTACGATGTGACTCGTCCATTCTTGCGTTGGAACACGATTTGGGTTGAGGTTAGACAAGCGTGAATATGGCATGAAAAACTTAACTCGAAGTTGCATGAAAACATGATAGGCGAGCTAAACTCGACATGGACCACAATTTGGGTAAATGGGTATAAACGTGATAACGTGTAACGTTAAATATGACGGGTGTATACTTGAAAACATAACTTGTAATGTAACATGGAAGTTGACATGTAAGTATGCACAAAAACATAAGCTTGGGAATTTACCTATTAAGTTAGGTCTACCCATTGGGAATTTACCTATTAAGTTAGGTCTACCCAATTGCTTAAAAACTTGACTATGAACATGATACTAGACTAAACATGAAAGTGGCCAACTCGAGGTTGGGTTGAGTTTGCAACGTAAAACTACCCGGAACCGACCGGCCTAACTAGTAGTTGTAAACAATAGGACTCAATGTGAGAAGTTGGTCATGTTGTGCTTGAACCCGAGGTTAGACCAAGTTGTGGTGTAAATCTACCCGGACCCGCCCGGCTTAACTAGTAATCGCAACAAAGTCTAATGTGAGAGGTTGGGGTGCATTAAATAATTAATGCCACATAATAGGGTTAAGTTAATTTGATTAATGAGACTTAACCAAATATGACATGGACAAATGGGTTAAGTAATTTGATTAGGCTAATGATACTTAACAAAACATGACGGGGCTGGTTAGGTCAAGTAACTTGATTTGCCTAACGACGACTAGTGGACGGGATTAAGTTAACTAACACTTAATCAATCCAACATGATAACTTGATAAGGTTAAGTAAATTTTCTTAAGTAACACTTAACCCACTAGACAAACCCCAATTCGGGGGATTGGGTAAATGACCATAGTTAACAAGGATAAGGGAAATATGGCTAAGTGGTAAACCTTAGTTAAGGGAAACTAAGTAATAATCCTTAGTCAAGGAGATTTGGACCATTTCTTAGATAGATTAGTAACCTGATACGTTAGGTCAACGTTTAAGTATGCGTATAGGAGCAGGCTATCTGATTCAGATAAAGGCTCCAACGAACTGGGTAACGAAGCAGCGGCTTCGGGGAACGTGAGGATATTCTTGGGATCCCTCCGTGAGCTGCCAGGTCATTATACTAGGCTCACGGGAGGTTGAGGTCTGCGGTAGAAGAACCAAGAATATGCCTTGGTTGCTATGCGAGCGACCTAAAGACTGGGGTGGATAGCAGTGAGTCGACGAATACATAAGGTGCCCGAGATAGCAAGTTCGTCGATCATCTACCATCTTGAGTCAAGCGTATACGTACGGAAAGGCAGGGAACACCCAACAGACCATAATTGCTATCTAATTATGGGTGAGGTAGGCCGTAGGATGTGGGCTGGCCGGAGTGTAGTTCTCATGCAAGATTTTCTCTTGTGTTGCCTTTCACTAGTTGAGGGAGGGGTCTCGTGGGACCATAGCCACGTGTAGAAAAGCAGACCTTAGTATCTGCATCGGCAGATAAATCTAAAACTCCCGACCGAGTCCTGTACTTCTTGGTTTGCCCTGTGACTGGACTCGGGTGGCACGATGTGTTACATGTGCGTACAGTAATAGAAAACGATTCGCGATGGATGCGGGGGAAAAAGGGCGCGGTTGGGGGTTAGCGTAATCCCTAGTGGCCTAGGTGGTTTAACCCAAACCAAAATACGAAAGCGTGCAATAGGTAAGCGTAATCCCTAGTGGGGCTAGGTGGCGTAAGTCCTAGTAGTTCAAACGATGATTCATGTGGAAGAGCCTAGTTAGAACAAGGGTGACAGTCCAAACGATTTCAAGGATAATACGACATGAGGAAGCCCGTACGAGGTACGGCAAAGGACTGAACCTATATACATGAAAAGAAGCATATGATTTGAGTAACCTATATATGCGATATACCATCACATGACTTTGAGTAAGGGACATTCCTGGTTAACGCATAACAAGGCTGGGATACTGGTACGGAGGGTGCAGGGCAGTTATATCTGTTAAAACTAGGAAGAATACACATAATAGATCCCGTGGAATGTTAGACGGGGCAGATACTGTGGGATAATGTACTCGATAGAGGTCTGATGATGTGATACCTTGACTTATCATAACACCGTAGTT
Organism: Allium sativum; assembly: GCA_030737875.1. NCBI lineage: Eukaryota > Viridiplantae > Streptophyta > Magnoliopsida > Asparagales > Amaryllidaceae > Allium > Allium sativum. The sequence continues at coordinate 697,135,916 of CM060926.1, forward strand.
TGTCATGATACCTTAGTTCACCTTGCCACAGTAGTCAACCGGCTACCCTGGTTTAGTTTATCTATCTTGTAGTTATCCTTATGTTTACTTTCAGTTTATGCATGTCATGTTACCTTTACCTGTTTTTATACTGGAAGTAGATAGGACTTACTCAGTCTTTTTGACTGACCCGTTTTGTTTCGCCTCTTTTCTTCCGTTCCCCCCCCCAGGTTGCAGGGAGGAAACAATGCTGTTTAGTTCGGACTTCTTCTGTTTGAAGGTCATCATGGATGGCTTGGACTTTCTTGGCTATGGCTACTTTACTGCTTTATTTGGGGGAATAATTTATTAAAAAGTCTTTATGCTTCTTTACTATTGCAAGACAGGTTTTGATGTACTCTGATGTAAAAGGCTTTAGACCTTATTTATTCATGTTATGAAAGTTTTGATTTTACTTCCGCTGTTTATATATGTTCTGTCTGGTGATATTTCTGTGCATGTTTACCAATAATACCCCTCTAAAGCTAGTGCATTCCTTTGCGAGTGACCCTAGCGGAGGCGGGGTGTTACATTTGGTATCAGAGCAGAAGGTTACCAGGCTGGGCAAAAGTTTTAAAAGACCTTCTGGAAAAAATTTCGAAAAACCGTTTACAAAGAAGCATTTTTTTTCAAGAAAAACTTTGTTTTAAAAAGGTTATTCCCCAAAAGCCATTAGCAATGTCCTTGTTTCCTTAGTTGGAATCCTCTTTTTTTTCTTCTTTCCTTCTCTCTCCCATCGATAGTCATGTCGGCTGTGGTCACAAGTAGTTTTTGAGTTAGAAAAGTGTTTTCTTTATGGTGGGGAAACAGTTCTTGAGAAAATGGAGTAAGTTAGGAGGAAGTAAGGAAATGGAAGGATGGCAGGGCAAGAAAAAAAAAAAAAAAAGGGGCCAGTCGACAGGGCTGTCGACATGCCCCCCCCTGTCGACAGGGCTGTCGACACGACGCGCTGCAGGAAAAAAAAAATATAAGAGCCCGAAGGCCGAGAGCTTCAGCTCATAACCCCCAACTCTCTTCTCCTTTCCTCCCAGCCAAAACCGAAAATTCCCCAACTCCACCACCTCCCATCACCTCGTTTCTCCACCATTCTTCATAAAATTAAACTCAAATCGAAGCTAGAGACCCTCTCCATCCGGATCTATAGTTCCCCTCTTCCAATTCGTGCTTAAATCGCCATGGCCAATCAACCCAATCCCTACGAGCTTTACCCTCAACTAACCACGCAAGAGGTTGAGTGGTGTGACGAGCAACCAGGGATAATTGAGCACTACATGCAGCTTGCCACTAGGAATTTGCTTCTAGGCCGACCGGTGAGGTTTGCGGATTTTGCGGGAACCGCCGTGGAAAGCTTGTTTGTTAATGCGGGTCTTATTCATATTCTGGATACGCACACAGCCGAGAGGAGAGGCTACAAGCGTATGGTAAGACTTTTTGATGCTCGTTTGCAAATTGATGAGGATGATAATGGGTTGATAACTTATGGTTCATGGGTTAAGGGTACCCATATATTTATGAATGAGGTCCAGTTTGGGGAAATTTTGAATATCCGGGGAACGGGACTTGATATAAATGACCTGGAGATGGATAATTTGAATGTGTGGGGAAGGATTTTTTTTAATGGACTGAATAGGCAATGGGATAGTACGCATTTGCGCCCCCTAGCTAGGTTTGTGATCAGAATATTGCAGTATAATATTGCGGGGCAAAATCATGGGTTTGACAGAGTCCCAGTAGTTGTTAAGGCCGCTACTTATGCTATTTTTGGGGGCATACAAATAAACTGGGCGAGAACCATCTTTCAGCAGTACCAGATCTTTAGGGCAGCAAGGCACTCCAATATTTGTTTTGGGAACTTATGGACCATAGTTTTCCGCTGGTTCGGGGTGGATTTGCATGATGAGGACTATGTGGCACTTTCTAACCATCCCTCTGTTATCATTACTGAAGCTGCACTAGGGAGAATGAGTATAAATATGCATGAGCTGCAAGAGGAGCCACAACCTATGGAGCATGAGGGATTGGAAGAAGAGGAAGAAGATGAGGGTGAAGAGGAGGAGGAGGAGCAAGAGGAATAGCCACATAATGGCCAGTTTGGACAGTTTGAGGGGCCCCATCAGGCACCACAGCACGAGGGTGAGCAGGCTGGGGATGGAGCCTGGCCTTATCAGGCCCCGGCACAGGGGGCTCCAGATACAGGTGCCTGGGATCCATGGGCTACTAGGGATCCAGACTGGAGGACCGAGATGAGATATGTTTCACAGCAGCAGGCTCGCTTGATGAGGAGCCACCAGGATATTATGAGGTCACAGCAGCAGACGCTGGAGTCACAGGTAGCCATGGCTCAGACACAGCAGCAGATGCTTCAGGATATGAGTTCCTCTTATGACCAGTTGGGGGCTGGGATGCAAGACCTACAGTTAGAGCTTAGGCAAGGGAACCGACGGCAGGAAGAGAGGCTTGATAGCTTAGAGGAGCTCATCCGTAGCTATTTCCATCAGGATTGACCTCTATCAGTTATCCGTAGGATAGTATTTTATTTTCAGTATTGTTTAGCTGTTCCTTTTGTTGTCTAGTTGTAACGATGTACTAAAACTATCTTAATAAAGTTTGTACGTTGTTTGTTTACGCAATTTGTTGTGTCTAATGTAATTATGAAATATTGAACGATAATGTCTGATAACGAAGAACAATGAAAACAACAAAACGGGATATCTCTCCGTTACATAAAAATTTAGAAAATTAGATTTTTCTAAATTAATAATGGATGGTAGGATTCTGGATGCTCAAATTGGATGAACTTCACTCTTATTTTATAAGGGTGTGGAAAAATTTGGATGAAATTACTTTTTCAAATTTTTGCATTCATATAGAACTGCAAGTATATTTAGGATGAGAGCATCATGGTTTAAAAAAGAAATTTTTAAGAAATTGCATTCATGTAGGTGGTACCACAAGTTAGGCATACATATTTTTCTACGATGTGATTCACTTTTGCACATGTGCACATGTTTGCTACAATTGGCTGAACACTTCTGGATGCTAATATGGGGACATAAATCCTACTACTATTGAATTTCGGGGACGAAATTCTTTAAGGGTGGGAGGATGTGACACCCCGTTTGTTTACATTTTAAAAAGTAAGAAATTTACATACGTATACGATGATACGCAAAGCATATAAACCAGTAAAGCATGAAGATAAAAGATGTTCTGTTTATACTTCTAGAATTAAGGTAAACGGGATTCACCATTGCGTTCGTCTCGGAAAAATACGCGAAATAGAGTCCGAGTTTTCGAAAATCGGAGTCCGTATGACCCGTTAAAGGCCCAAAGAAGATTTCTGAAAATTTGAAATTCGGAAATAGGTTTGGAAACCAGATCTGGGGTTAGGCGGGAATTTTCCCCGCCTAGGCCAAGTCGACAGGGCTGTCGACAGGCCTGTCGACTTGGGTCCAGATCAAGTCGACAGCCCTGTCGACTTGCCTGTCGACAGGGGGTGGTCGGGGGCAATTTGCCTGTCGCACCTGTTTGGCTCACTGGTCTGGTTCTTAGCCTGATTCTGGAAGCTTCCGAGATCTGATGGTCCTAATCTATCCTAGATCTAATCCTATGGCCTAAAACACTCCTAATCTCTATAAAAACACCCCTAAGCCCCCCCTAAACCCTCATAACTCACCCTCTCCACGAAGTGCTGCCCAAATGTCAAGTGATCATGGCCTCCATCCCCTTTTCCTAAAGCCTAAGCACTCAAATCGGGTTCAAAACAAGTGGTGCAAGCTAGCTACGCCAAAAGGAAGGAAGATCAACGTTGCTGTGCGAGTTTCATGACGATTCTTCAACAAAAGGAGGCACCTTTCTTAGCCAAGATGATTCATGCCTCTTTCCCTAGGCCTAACTATGTAAGTTCTAGCTACTTTTAGATGGAAACGGTAGTTTTGATAATGACATGGGATAAAATGAGGCTAAACATGATTATGCGAACCTATAGGAACCTTACCTTGCCTCTTGTGTTCATGTTTATGGTTTTAGGCTATGTGGGTGACTTAATCATGCCTCTCATGCTATGCATAACCTAGTTTAACTTGCAAGTTTGGATCTTTGAGCATGAAATACTAGCATGAACCTTTAGGGACCATTTTTACTAGAGAAACATTGGCTAAGATTCGGTTTTGGGGCTTATGCATGTTTATGAACCCAAACCCCTAATGTTAACATGCAAGTTGTGGCCAAATCCTTGATGACATTATGCATACTTATGGCCCATTTCCTTTTCTTCTCATGTTATGCATGCTTGTGGCCAAACCATTATGAATCTATGCATGTTTTGAGCCAAACTCTCATGATACTATGCATGTTTGGGGTCATTGTGTAGCATAGTATCTCTACGATGTGACTCGTCCATTCTTGCGTTGGAACACAATTTGGGTTGAGGTTAGACAAGCGTGAATATGGCATGAAAAACTTAACTCGAAGTTGCATGAAAACATGATAGGCGAGCTAAACTCGACATGAACCATAATTTGGGTAAATGGGTATAAACGTGATAACGTGTAACGTTAAATATGACGGGTGTATACTTGAAAACATAACTTGTAATGTAACATGGAAGTTGACATGTAAGTATGCACAAAAACATAAGCTTGGGAATTTACCTATTAAGTTAGGTCTACCCATTGGGAATTTACCTATTAAGTTAGGTCTACCCAATTGCTTAAAAACTTGACTATGAACATGATACTAGACTAAACATGAAAGTGGCCAACTCGAGGTTGGGTTGAGTTTGCAACGTAAAACTACCCGGAACCGACCGGCCTAACTAGTAGTTGCAAACAATAGGACTCAATGTGAGAAGTTGGTCATGTTGTGCTTGAACCCGAGGTTAGACCAAGTTGTGGTGTAAATCTACCCGGACCCGCCCGGCTTAACTAGTAACCGCAACAAAGTCTAATGTGAGAGGTTGGGGTGCATTAAATAATTAATGCCACATAATAGGGTTAAGTTAATTTGATTAATGAGACTTAACCAAATATGACATAGACAAATGGGTTAAGTAATTTGATTAGGCTAATGATACTTAACAAAACATGACGGGGCTGGTTAGGTCAAGTAACTTGATTTGCCTAACGACGACTAGTGGACGGGATTAAGTTAACTAACACTTAATCAATCCAACATGATAACTTGATAAGGTTAAGTAAATTTTCTTAAGTAACACTTAACCCACTAGACAAACCCCAATTCGGAGGATTGGGTAAATGACCATAGTTAACAAGGATAAGGGAAATATGGCTAAGTGGTAAACCTTAGTTAAGGGAAACTAAGTAATAATCCTTAGTCAAGGAGATTTGGACCATTTCTTAGATAGATTAGTAACCTGATACGTTAGGTCAACGTTTAAGTATGCGTATAGGAGCAGGCTATCTGATTCAGATAAAGGCTCCAACGAACTGGGTAACGAAGCAGCGGTTTCGGGGAACGTGAGGATATTCTTGGGATCCCTCCGTGAGCTGCCAGGTCATTATACTAGGCTCACGGGAGGTTGAGGTCTGCGGTAGAAGAACCAAGAATATGCCTTGGTTGCTATGCGAGCGACCTAAAGACTGGGGTGGATAGCAGTGAGTCGACGAATACATAAGGTGCCCGAGATAGCAAGTTCGTCGATCATCTACCATCTTGAGTCAAGCGTATACGTACGGAAAGGCAGGGAACACCCAACAGACCATAATTGCTATCTAATTATGGGTGAGGTAGGCCGTAGGATGTGGGCTGGCCGGAGTGTAGTTCTCATGCAAGATTTTCTCTTGTGTTGCCTTTCACTAGTTGAGGGAGGGTCTCGTGGGACCATAGCCACGTGTAGAAAAGCAGACCTTAGTATCTGCATCGACAGATAAATCTAAAGCTCCCGACCGAGTCCTGTACTTCTTGGTTTGCCCTGTGACTGGACTCGGGTGGCACGATGTGTTACATGTGCGTACAGTAATAGAAAACGATTCACGATGGATGCGGGGGAAAAAGGGCGCGGTTGGGGGTTAGCGTAATCCCTAGTGGCCTAGGTGGTTTAACCCAAACCAAAATACGAAAGCGTGCAATAGGTAAGCGTAATCCCTAGTGGGGCTAGGTGGCGTAAGTCCTAGTAGTTCAAACGATGATTCATGTGGAAGAGCCTAGTTAGAACAAGGGTGACAGTCCAAACGATTTCAAGGATAATACGACATGAGGAAGCCCGTACGAGGTACGGCAAATGACTGAACCTATATACATGAAAAGAAGCATATGATTTGAGTAACCTATATATGCGATATACCATCACATGACTTTGAGTAAGGGACATTCCTGGTTAACGCATAACAAGGCTGGGATACTGGTACGGAGGGTGCAGGGCAGTTATATCTGTTAAAACTAGGAAGAATACACATAATAGATCCCGTGGAATGTTAGACGGGGCAGATACTGTGGGATAATGTACTCGATAGAGGTCTGATGATGTGATACCTTGACTTATCATAACACCGTAGTTTGTCATGATACCTTAGTTCACCTTGCCACAGTAGTCAACCGGCTACCCTGGTTTAGTTTATCTATCTTGTAGTTATCCTTATGTTTACTTTCAGTTTATGCATGTCATGTTACCTTTACCTGTTTTTATACTGGAAGTAGATAGGACTTACTCAGTCTTTTTGACTGACCCGTTTTGTTTCGCCTCTTTTCTTCCGTTCCCCCCCAGGTTGCAGGGAGGTCATCATGGATGGCTTGGACTTTCTTGGCTATGGCTACTTTACTGCTTTATTTGGGGGAATAATTTATTAAAAAGTCTTTATGCTTCTTTACTATTGCAAGACAGGTTTTGATGTACTCTGATGTAAAAGGCTTTAGACCTTATTTATTCATGTTATGAAAGTTTTGATTTTACTTCCGCTGTTTATATATGTTCTGTCTGGTGATATTTCTGTGCATGTTTACCAATAATACTCCTCTAAAGCTAGTGCATTCCTTTGCGAGTGACCCTAGCGGAGGCGGGGTGTTACAATGGATGAGTAGATGGATGTTTGGATGTTAGGATGTACATTTTTCCTGAACTTGAAGATTTCGGGACGAAATCCTTTTAAGTGGGGGAGAATGTAACACCCCGTGTATTTTATAACAGTGAAATTCACAAATTAAAGTATAATAAATTTTAAATTAAAGTATTAAGGGAAACGGGATATGCCATTGCGTTCGTCTCGGAAAAATACGCGAAATAGAGTCCGAGTTTTCGAAAAACGGAGTCCGTATGACCAAATTATGGCCCGATGAAGTTTCAAAAAATTCGAATTTCGAAAACAGATTTAGAATTCAGCCCAATCAGAGTAGGCGGGTAAATTCCCGCCCAAACCCACCAGGTCGACCTGGGGGTCGACCCTAGGGTGGACCTGCCAGGCCAGGTCGACCTGGGAGTCGACCTAGGTGTCGACCTGCCCAGGCAGGTCGACTCTAGAGTCGACCTGGGGGTCGACTGGGGAGTCGACCTGGCCCCTGAGCCAGGTCGAACCCAGCCCACCCTGGCTGGCCTGGTCTATGTTTGGTCGATTTTCTGAGCCTTGCCTTGTCACTAGGGCTAGGTGTCAGCTCTTGGTTGGTCTCTTCTTTGAATGAACGGCTATTGTTAAACCAAGCTTCATCGATGGTCTAAATTAACTTAAAAACTCTATAAAAAGGACCTAAGACTAACCCTAATTCACATAAACTAAAATGGAGATGAGACCGTCATGCTGCTGAGGAGAGACTGAGGATAGCCGTCAGAAATAGAGAGACAATTAGGAGATAAATCAAAAGCTTAAAGCAACGTTAATCAAATCAAAGCAACGCCTACAACAAAGGATAGCATCTCCAAATTCAGAATTCAGATTCCTGAATTGAAGATTCGTCACACGTTGTAAGTAGAGTGCTATTCCGATGTGAATTAAATAATTGTGTTGATTTGTATAAAGTAAGAAATGGAATTGTGGCGATAATAATCTATATTTGTATGTTGCTTTGATGCTAAACGATTTGGGAATATTATGGTATACGATTGGATATTTGCAAGCACGCGATTTGCGTTGGAAGTTAACAACGAAATGGAATTGTGGCGATAATAACTTATGTTTGTATGTTATTTTGATTTGACAATGCTATGGTGTACGATTTGATTCATACAAGTATATGGTTTATGTTGACAACCACATATTATGGAATTTTAATTGAGATTCATGCAAGCATATGATTCATATTGAAAACTACATGTTTGTGGTAGTTATTTACAACCCCCATTTGATAATTGCAAGTATATGATTCATGTTGAAAATAACAACTATATGTTGTAATAGTTTATTTGAAATTCATGCAAGTACATGATTTATTGTTATGCCAACATAATGTATAATTCTATGGTCATCTTTAGTGTAATTTGATCCACTTAAGTATTATGATTCATATGAAGGTTATGTTGGAATTGGCATCATAGTTCAAGTATAAAAATCATGATTTTGTAATAGTGACAAAGGCAAGCGTCTTTGTAAGCTTGTATTAATTTTATGAACATGACTAAACTATGTTTGTTATTATGCTTAGTTGAAAACATGTTTCTAGGCTTATGTTGTTATCATAATCATATGATAATATATTTGGCACATACGTTACATTAGAAATTACACTAGAATTACATCCCACTTACAAGTTACATAGATAGGATAAAAACCATGATTATATGAATAGTAGGATTCATGTTCAATTATGTATATGCCATGACTATATGAATAGAAAGACTCATGTTCAATTATGATTATGCCATAATTATATGATTAGAATGGTTCATGTTTAAGTATCATTTATGCCATGACTACACGAATAGAATGATTCATGCTTTGTTTATACCATGATTATGTGAATAGAATGATTCATGTTTAAGTATTGCTTATATTATATGTTGTTACAATTGCAAGTTCACATGCACCTACCTTATGTTAATTGAATCGTTTTGTTGCAAGTTCATGCGTTCACACTCCCCTTTTTATGTTACCTTATAAACACCATGTTATAAGCCTCCCCTTTTTATATGGCTAAATTGGGTTTAAGTATTAAACCCAACACACCTTACATTTGAACGAACGTGTAAAACGGGGGTATTGACGTTTGGGCTAAAATATAGAACATATGTGTTGGCATGTTTGACGCATGCCAACAACCTTGAAAAACAATTAAGTGGCATAAATAAATCTTAATCAATAAAGATGAATTTGAATAATGGGCCACAAATATTTACATATAAAAAGAAAAGAGACAAAATATGTAAATGTAGAAAATACGATGTGTTTAACCCGAGGTTGGATTGAGTTGTGATGTAAACCTTCCCGGAACCGCCCGGCTGTCCAGTAGTCACAACAATACCTATCCAATGTGGGTGGTTAAACACGGAGCCCATTAAGGACCCGAGGTTAGACTGAGTTGTGGCGTAAGACTGCCCGGACCCAACCGGCAACAGGCAGCCACAACAATACCTGTCTAATGTGAGAGGTCAAGGTTTTAATAAGACAATTAAGGCTGAGTCAGGATTGATAGGATTAAATGAATTTAGACTTAATCAAAATAGAACATGCTAAACTAAATAGACTGATTGGGGGTTAGGTTTATAAAACACTTAACCAACTTAGCATGTTGGCTAGAAATAGAAAACCTAGTAGCGGGGGACCCTTTTCAGCAGTAACCCTACAAGGCGTATCATGATACCCTGAAACTAGGCAGGGTAGGGCACGATTACTGGGCTGACTGTAAGAGGTCAAATCGACGACGGTGGTGTAGCAGTGTAGGTTCTAACGGGGTGTGGGCGTGCACATACTCCGGCGCAGAAAAATAAGGCACTGGGCACCAGTAGCATACCTGTGCATTCTAGGGTTGTGTCGGGCCACCACCATGGGACTTGATACACCCCATGGTGGGACCAGCATAGGTAACTACAACATCGGGGGGGGCCGTAAGACACATGTAACTATGCGAGTAGGAGCCGATCATCAGAAAAAGGATCACTTCACCCTGATTTTGGGGTGCCTGTTGGGAACTAGTTTATATGGGTACAGAGATTAATATGGGGTACGATAGTATATTCGACCCTAGACAACTTAACTTGGTTTATGGTGCTTTCCCATTTCTAGTTTATACTTATCATACCCAGTTCTTTATTCATAGACTGAATAGTCCTAGACTTACTCAGGCTTTATGTCTGACTCTACTTTTCTTTCGTCTTCTTTTCTTTCGTTCCCCCCCCCCAGGGAGGGAATACCGCAGCCTGACCAGCCTTCATATCCAGCTTGAAGAGAAAGAATTGCTTGGATCTTTTCGTTTTGGACTATGGCTTTGGACAGCAATTATGGGACTTTTGCAGTTTATTTATGTTTTCTTTATGCTTCTTTAAATAATGTAATCAAGACAGTTATGAAGATGTTATGTTTTTGGAAGTGTTGTAAGACAATTATGGTATGGTTGGTGTAACACGTATTTTAATGAAATAAAAGTTGTTGTTTTCCGCTGTTCAAAAATATGTGTTATTATATCTGTCTTGTATATCTGTGTTTTATACTTATAAACCTCCACCAAAATTAGGGCATTCCCTTTGAGAGTGACCAAAACGGAGGTGGGGTGTTTCAAGCATGGCTAAGTGGGTCGCTCCCATTAGGGTGTATATCACCTATCTAGAGAAAATCAATTTCATTCTTTTATCTATTATCGATGTTGTCCCTTTCGAGAAATGGTGGGTAGCTCCCAACCGTTGGTGATATACATTCGATACACTCAAGCGAAATGAGTAGTCGGTCATGTGTGGGCCGGGTTGCAAGACGTTCTTGTTGAACCCAGTTTATTCGCCTCTAGAGATACACTATCGGCAGGTGGTCCCATACCTTGTCATAGTTGGAATCCAATCTCCAATAGGCGCCTGCGGTTTTGTTTGTATACTATATATGTGGAACGTTAGATGCAAGCGTTCTGCTAGATTGTTAATTACTTGTGATTAGACATTATCATAATATCAAGACAAGTATTGATTTTGAAACTGTTTGGGTTATCATAAGGTAAAAACCATCCGTGTTTATGTGTGGACCGGTCTTACGATTATCTTTTATTTTGAAAAGGATTTTGTAAAGTTAAACCAAATGATTTGAGTTTACTCACACCAATCCCATTACTGACCCAAAGTTTATTTTGTTTTGTTTTCCCTAAACTCTTGGGTGCCCAAATTTGTACAGGCAGTCAAGTAGTTCAGGTCTTTACAGATATACTTGGAGGAGCTTGAAGCAGGAGGCTTTAGGATTTTATATATAGCTATTGTAATTTCCGCTGCGTGTATGTGTTGTACTCTAATAATGTTATTGTATATATATATATATATATATATATATATATATATATATACACACTGTTTTATTTCAAAGTTATGTTATAATATATTTTATTCATTCCGCTTTGAGATTCGTGTTACTCTGCTTCTGTATGTGGTGATCTTCTTCTTCTTCTATTCTAATTTTCTATCTTATCTATTCTCACCCTCTAACTTCTTTATATTAATGATCAGGAATTTCCGATGTCTGAATAGTCAACATGGTAGTTTTGTGTTGATTTTCGGAGTCGAAAATCCCAGTTTGTTACAGTGGTATCAGAGCTTAAGGTTAAGTAATTACCTTGGCTCTGTGGCGTGACTCAGTAGAGATAGGGTTAGCAATTCCCCTAGATTGAGTTTGAGTGTATATATACGAGTGAATGTATTTGAGATTTTATGAAAATTGTTTTATATTGTGAAGATTTATTGGTTGGGTTGTTTGTGAATTCTGCTCGATCAGTTTGATCCACTGTATCAATAGGGGTACCTAAACACTCAAATACGATAAACCAACACAATATGTTTTAAAAAAGGGTAAATGAGACAATTTTACCTAAAGTATATTTCGATATAAAAAAATCTTTATATTCAAATTATTATAGTATATTGGATGTGTTGGTTGATTATAATTGAAATGGTTATGTAAATAACCAACCAGAATTCATATAAGTGTAATATATGGAATCAGATGAATTAAAATCTGAATTTTTAATCGAAATTGAAATTAAAACCCTGGAAATTGGGAAATGTGTTTGTAGATGGATTTGGATTGAATATATGAGAATTTTAAAATTTTGGGAGATTTTGAATTGTTTTCAAGCATTGAAAAGAATATTTTGAAATGAATTTCAAAACGGAAGTGTTTAGATATGATTTTGAAAGTGATATAGTATTGAACTCACTTCGATAGCTGGGAAATAACTCTGATGATGCTGGCCACACCATCAGTGTTCATTTTCGAGTTGTAAGTGACAGATTACTACCAAAGAAATTGTGTTGAATTGTTTTGAGAAAACAAGTTGTTTTGAATCCTGAAAAGGAATATTTGATTTTTGAAAGAGCTAAACTATTTAAAAACTCCTAGGAGAGATTGTTTGAACAAAAAAAAATTAAAGTAGAAATTTGTGAAAGCAAGCTGGAATTGAATTGAAACCAATTAACTGTAAATTGAGTTGAAATAGAACGATATTGAATAAAGTGGGATTTGTGAGTTATGAATTTGTTTAAGAATATTGGACGGGTAAGTAAGAGTTGAAATTGGTAATGGAGTTTGAGATTGAATATGAGATTTGGTTTGAAAATAGGATGATTGGATTTGAGAACAGATGATTGGAGATTGATTGGGACGACTTTGGTATATGCTGAATTGGCAGCAGGATGAAAGGATTTACTGATATGCCCGACAAAAAGGTACACGTTTATTTTTTATGGATTTGGTGATTTATGGGCCGATTGGGCAAGCCGCTTGGCTGTTTGATTTTCTTTTGGATTGGAGAAGGCCTAGGGAGGCGAGTTGGGGTTTGAACTATTGACCGGTACAAAGGAGGTGCTGGCGAAATTTTCCGGAAGTTTAGAGTTAGCTAATTTTTAGGATTTTAGAAATTTTTCGTTAATAAGAATTAATTAATATTTTAGTTGAAATTAATTTGGTTTAGTTGAAAATAAAGTTTGTAAGTAAACAAATAAATTTGTACTAGTCAATAGGGTTTGTTCTCTACCTTAGCAATTTCGAGGACGAAATTATTTTAAGGGGGGAAGAATGTAACGACCCGTATTTTTACGGTATATAAATAATTTATTAATTATTTAAATAATGGTTTGTTTATTTAAAATGACCAGAATTGAATAATATTGAATATTTAATTAAAATAAATAATATAATAATATATTTAATTTCTGAAATAGTCAAAAATAGTGGAATTCACAAAATGGTGTGAATTGGATCATCTGTGATATTTAATTCAGTTTAAAATTGAACTAGAATAACGAATATATTATTTTAACGACAGTTGAACGTATAATTATGTTATAATTAAAATCGAGCTCGAAATGGCGCTGCAGTTCGTAATTTGGCGATTTGAACTTCAACTGAATGTACAGGATTCGTTTTAAATCGGATTTCTGTGAAACAAGAAACGTTAGGAGCTGGTGAAGTATATTTTTCTAGTGGAAGAGAAAAACCCGGATTTCATTGTATAGATTTTGAGTTATGTCCAGAACAAAATTTAGAAAAAGTCGCTATGGAATTCCTTTGAAATTTATAAATATATATTTATATTATAAAAGGATTTTTCTCAATATAAATTGAATATCGATTCAACTGGGTATCTTGAAATATCGAGTTGTAAATCCCAGTGGAGCTGTATGATATTCTATTGTGAATATATACGATAATATTTATTTTTAAATATTAAATTTAATTATTTTTAAATATATTTATATATTTAAATAGGTCTATTTAGAGCTTTAAAAATAGCCAGTTTTGCAAACGACCTCTGTTTTCAACGAAAATAATTTTATTGGATCCGCAATATTAAATTATTGTTAGATTTCAATTTTCGTGATTTTTGAAGTCAGTATGAGGTCGTACGGGATTTTAATGTGAAAAACAGTCAGTATTCTGACGGTTAAAAATACGTTGTGTGAGCAAACGAAGTCGGAATTCGACGAAACCAGTTTCGTTGGGCCCGCAATGTCAAACTGTAGCTACGTGTCCAGTTTCGTGATTTTTGGGTATTGTATGTGATCACAGGAATTTTAGAGGAAGAATACAAACAACGATTGCTTAAAATAAAATATAATATTCAAATAAAAAAATAATAAACCTACTCTATAAATAATCTTTAACATTTCTAACCCTATACAATTCCCACATCCTACAGAAAATGCCCCGCCACCTCTTCTTAAAATACACAGTAAAGTTCATCCTTTGAAAATCAAAATCAATTCAAAACAAAATCAATAAATAGAAAGAGATATATATATATATATATATATATTTGAGTCCCCTGTGTTATCCTCTTCAATTCGGTGTGAGTTTCATTGGGTTCGAATTCCATTTTCTGCTCGTTGGAAATGAACGCAGTAGCAAGGGTTGCCGATTTCGGGTTTTTGGAGTATTGATGTTTGGTTTTGATGTTGTTTTTGGATTCCTTGTGAGAAATAGCACCCGCGTGCAAACTTTTGGGTTGTTAGGTGGAAACTGGTGTCGATCGAATACTGTAGGTCGCGGTCTTCATCTGTTCGACACGATTTGTTGAAGGGGGCCGAGGTCGATGAAAGGGGTACGGTTGCGTGAAGATTCCGACGAGAAGTGTAATGGTGATAGTGGCATATTGATAAATGGAGGAATAAGGGAGTGAATGGTGGTTGAATTTGTGTCTGTGGCTTTTGAAAATAAGGAGGAGGACAGGAAGTCTCAATTGGGAAGAAAGGGTATGCGGTCACGGGTTGAAGGAGGATGGGCTGAAGTCTATACGTGTGAGGCCCATTTTAAATATAAATGTTGAGTTAAATCAAATTTAAATAGTATGTTCACTTTAAATTACCGTATCTTCTTCGTATTTTATCAGAATTCCACAAAACAAGATCTGTTAGGAACGTATGAACGATGGCTATGTCAGGGCTCGTTTGGATTTATGGTGAAATTTAACGCCTGAATCAAATCAACGACCAATTATCGTTATTAACGATGATCGTCCAAGGTAAGTAAAACTCATTAACTCTTCTCAGTTATATTTTTCTAACGTATTTTTAGAAATGATAAATGATGGTTGTTTGCTGTGTGTTGGCTATTTGGTTGAACTGCTTGTTTGTTGAACTGCTTGTTAATTGGTTGAAAATATCGATAACGATATTTATTAATCGAATATTGATTCTGTTTATCAGAATATCTCATGTTCGTGTTATTCATGTGGTTAACATCTGTGGATGCAGGGAAACAGGTCGGAGTAATCCGACTGGATTCCTCCACATTTATTTTACTGTTTTTCATATATTGTGTTATATGATGTGATATGAAATCTGTCGTTGATTTTATATGTTGGAATGATACCGATCATTGTTATATGGTACGTTAAATACTATATGGAATACTGAAATGTTAAAAGGAAATTTTCAATGTTATACTGGAAAAGAAATATTTATGAAGTCAAAGGATTTTATAAAAAGAAATTAGTTATTTAGAAAATAAATAAAATTGAAAGGAAATATTTGTAAAACAAACAAATAGAATTGAAAAGGGGAATATTTATTTGTTAAATAAATAGAAAGATAAAAGAAATATTTATTTGTTAAATAAATAAAAAGATAAAGGAAATATTTACTTAGAAAATAAATAAGATATCATAAAAGGAAAGACCTGAAAAGTGAATAGAATAGCATAAAATAGAATTTTATATTTGAATGGTTTAGACCCATGCTTCGCACACGGGTATAACATGATATGGATTTAAAGCAAAGATTTTAAATAGAATCTATTCTAACCGATAGATTGAGAAGATAAATTTATAAATAATATTTTATAAATTGAATAAAATATTTATCATTGGATAAATAGAATATATAAGTCAGGACTTATATAGAGAAGTAAGAATCGATTTCAACATCGATATTTGGAACTGAATATGGACGCAGAGTTAAATCAAAGGAGTTAATTAAAGGAGTTAATCAAAGGAGTTAATCGAATTAAAGTTAATTGATTATAGTTAAACTTAATCGATTTGAGTTAGAGTTAATCGACTAGAGTTAGAATTAATCGATTAGAGTTAGAGTTAATTGATTAGATTTAATTAATTAGAGTTGACCAGTTAGAGTTAATCAGTAAGAGTTAACCAGATTGAGTTAATTGAACATAGTTAATCGAATTAGGATAAATTGAATATTAGTCATTCGATTAGAGTTGATCGAATATAGTTATTTGAGATAGAGTTAGTCAAACATAGTTATTTAGGATGTGTTGCCATTTCGTACGACTGCTAGCGTAATTCGCAGGGCTGCAGATAGCCTATGGCAGTCGGATGTTTCCTGATGGAATCAGACGTAACCATTGTGATCGCTACGATCTAGAGTCAGGCGAATAGAGTTAAATCGAATATTAGCCATTCGAAATAAAGTTAAAACAGACATAGTTATTCGAATATAAGTTAATTGAATATAAGTTATTCGATAGGAGTTAAATAAGTAAGCTAAATAAGGTGAGTTAATCAAGTAAGCTAATCAAGTTGAGTTAATCGAGTTGAGTTAGTCAAGGTGAGATAATCAAACCGAGTTAATCCAAATGAGTTAATCCAAAGGAGTTATTCAAAATAGTTCATTCGAATAGAATTAAGGGAGTTAATCGAATATAGTTTATTCGAAAAGAGATTAATCACATGTAAATCATTCGAAGAGAATTAATCGAATGTAAATCATTTGAAGAGAATTAATCGAATGTAAATCATTCGAAGAGAGATTGTCAAATATAGTTATTCGAAGAAAGAGTTATCGAATATAGTTTATTCGAAAAGGAGTTATGGAATAGAGATTTTTCGAAAGAGAGCTATATGTCAGAATCGATTATATCGAATTAAGGAAAGTATTATTTACTTTCCGTTTCAAATCAAGTTTTACTAATTCAATAATAAATTAGTTGTTTGTTTATTTATTCAAATTTAGAATGAAAAGTTATATTTAAGTTATTATATTTCGAAAGTATGAGATTATATCACTATGGTTATAATCAAGTGATTTTGGTAAAAGAAGTGGATTCGTAAATAGAATCCGAGAGTTTCGTAAGGAAGTTTGTTAAAGATTTGAAAAGTGAACTTTGTCTATTACGAAGTTAGAAATGTTGTTTAGTTAAGGTCTTAGAGGTAATTATACCCCAACATGATTGACTTCGTTTTTAATTAAGGAATGGTTAAGGTTCGATAGTGAAGGTTGGTTAAGTGAATCTAGCTAATGAGTGTAATGGTTCGAGTTCGCATAGTGACGTTATATTTAAACGTCTATTTAAATCTAATGAAGGAGTTTTGGAAACGTTTTCCAAATAAAGATCGGAAATGTTTTATAATATAGAATATAAGAAAAGGGAGTAAATCTGGAACTATTTCCAATGATAATAAAGTATATTTCCTAAATTTAGGAAATAAGGATTTACGAATATATAGAAAAGCGAAATGAATAAATTAATAATAAATTAATTTAAAAAGGGGAAATGTTGAATGATGATTGATCGATATAATTTCCATCTAGAAATAATATCGTTGGTTGTAGACCTATTTTTCTTTGATAGTTAAATAACCGACTATCGAAGTTTTTAACCATTTTTACGTCGTCAATACGGAGAGACAGGGATTAGATTCATTATCTGAAAACCACTCTGTATGGACGTTAGCGTTGCGATCAATTATGATGAAGATAATTGAAGATGGAGTTATGCAAGGGCTATCCTATTTGCAGACTAGTGCCTCCGGTTTGTCCAGTCCCAGGACAACGGAAATGGACGAATGTCCGACAGAGTATATCTAACGGATCACGTAAGTTGATCTCTTCAAACGTACATATGTTTGGTGGCGGAGGAATTCGTTTCTCTTAGCTTTATACCCATGGTATTTTGGGGGAAATCAATTTATGATTTGGCGGGTATGACGATGTGGCATTCAAAGTGAATGGCGGTAAGGTGTTCCAAAAGATACGTTATGACCTCTAGCCGCATCAACCGGAAATGACAAAAATCGGGCAGGCAGCATGGCTAAGTGGGTCGTTCCCATTAGGTTATATATCACATATCTAGAGAAAATCCATTTCATTCTTTTATCTATTATTGATGCTGTCCCTTTCGGAAAACGGTGGGTAGCTCCCAGCCGTTGGTGATATACATTCGATACACTCAAGCGAAATGAGTGGTCGGTCATGTGTGGGCCGGGATGCAAGATGTTCTTGTTGAACCCAGTGTATTCGCCTCTAGAGATACACTATCGGCAGGTGGTCCCATACCATGTCATAGTTGGAATCCAATCTCCAATAAGCGCCCGCGGTTTTGTTTGTATACTATATATGTGGAACGTGAGATGCAAGCGTTCTGCTAGATTGTTAATTACTTGTGATTAGACATTATCATAATATCAAGAGAAGTATTGATTTTGAAACTGTTTGGATTATCGTAAGGTAAAAACCATCCGTGTTTATGTGTGGACCGGTCTTACGATTATCTTTTCTTTTGAAAAAGGATTTTGAAAAGTTAAACCAAATGATTTGAGTTTACTCACACCAGTCTCATGACTAACCCAGAGTTTATTTTGTTTTGTTTTCCCTAAACTCTTGGGTGCCCAAATTTGTACGGGCAGTCAAGTAGTTCAGGTTTTTACAGATATACTTGGAGGAGCTTGAAGTAGGAGGCTTCAGGATTATATATAGCTATTGTTATTTCCGCTGTGTGTGAATGTTGTACTCTGATAATGTTATTGTATATATATACTGTTTTATTTCAAAGTTATGTTATAATATATTTTATTCGTTCCACTGTGAGATTCTTGTTATTCTGATTCTGTATGTGGTGATCTTCTTCTTCTTCTTCTATTCTAATTTTCTATGTTATCTATTCTCACCCTCTAACTTCTTTCTATTAATGATCAGGAATTTCCGATGTCTGAATAGTCAACATGGTAGTTTTGTATTGATTTTCGGAGTCGAAAATCCTAGTTCGTTAAACTCTTAATATTTGTACTGAATTTATTTTATAAATTTCCTGATGCGTGACTTGTCTCAACATCCCTCCTTAAGTTTATATGTAAAGAGGGTGCCTATTTACTGTAGCAATGTGTTTTTTAGTTTTTTCGCGCTGCTGCAATAAAAAAATAAAAAATTGTAATATTCAAGGAAGGATTCTGATTTTTTTTCCGAAAAATCAGCTTTTTTTAAAAAAAAATGTTGCCATTTCCAGAATTATTCACACAATATAATGCTAGTAATAATAATGAAAAAAAATTGCAGTAATATGTGCAATTATTCTGAATAATTGTTGATATATCTGCAATTATCTTACAGTGTATTATATATGTGCGTTACTATGTGAAAAAGTTGCTGAAATGTTAGCAGTATTTGCAAATAATGGCTTCTTTTACTGCAATTTTCCTGAAAATGAAATATATTTCATTTGTATGCAATTTTTTGATGATTTTTTTGCAATACTTCGATATTTAAATAAGTGTAGGTTTTGAATTTAAAATTTTGAAGCAAATCAGAAAAAAACTACAATTTTTAGAAATAGTTGTTTGATGTCTTCAATTTTATGAACAACTGCTGAAATTCGCCGGAACGTGAATATTTTTTTCTTTTTTGAAACTTTTTTTTTTGCAGTTTTTGCTTGAATATGAGGGTGATTATGTTTTGAATTTTTAAAAAAGCCAAATCAATTTCACGCGCAATGATTATTTTAATGGTCTCTTCCTTTTGAGTGTTCTTGCGATTTTTTTCTTTGATCCGAACTCTCTTTTTTCTCTTAGTAGCTCATTCTGTTTGTAGGCGCCCTCTCCATTTAGGGATTCGTTTCTCTCTGATTGCCCCTTTTTGGTTTCTAGGGTTATGGGGATAACTTCTGTCAGTAGCCGTTTCATGCTAAAGTGGTCTTTTCAACGATTTTGTCCCGATTTGGCTTCGATAGTCTCTGCGCTATCAGTGGTGAGGATTAACCCATCATCGGTAACCGTTGTTGTTGATTATAAAATCATGGTTTGACTGCTCTTGTTGGAATCATTCGCAATTCTAACGAGGCACCGATTCATTTTGGTTGCTGACTCGTTCTTGGAATTATGGCTTGATTACTCTGAAGGTTTTGCTCCGCTATTATTTTTTTCTAGCAGGTGCGGTCTGGGTTCTTCCCCTGCTATCGCTTTGCCTTTGAACGATGCTTCTGATTTCTTTTGAATAAAGGGGATTTCATCACGCCTTAGTTGCTAAGGCTTTCTTTAGTGCGACTTTGATTGATGTTGGTATTGAGAACTTGGGCTCTTTTCTGGTAGGTTATGGTGTTTGTAGTGCTTCGGCGCATGTCAGAATAAGTAACAGTTCTTTCGAGGAGGAGGTTGGTGTAGGAAAAGTGACACCCCCTACCCACTTCCATCCTAGAAGTTTGCCGCCTATATTCCCGTAGTCTTCGGTTTTGCCGTCATCGGGGAATATTGCTCCTCCTTCGAAATGTTTCCGATGCCGCCGGCTTCTGAGAAAGGCTAAATAGGAGGAGCCATCTTCCTCCTTGGCGACTGTTGGTTATGTGGTGGAATTCAGTATTACGCAGGCGCCATTGTTTGTTGGAGTTTCAAACAGCTTTGTTGTTCTTGCAGGTGGTTTGTTCTTGGAAGAGGAGGTGGACTTTCCGAGTCCATCATCCTTGTGCGTTGGCAGCTTTGAAGATGTTATTGTGATTGGGACTCCTAATCCTGCTATTGCTATTGTGGCTCCTTGATGAGTTCTCACGTCCTTGTTTCCTCCTATTGGTCAGCTAGGTTCTTCGGTTATTGTGGTGAGTTCGGATGATGCCGTGGTATTGGGTACTCGATGTTTCAGAACCATGACCTCGATTCCTTGTCAGATATACGTCCCTATTTATATTTCTTTTTTTGCTATGGGGTGTTTGTCGTTGGGTTCACCTAGTGTTGGGTCTTGTGTTTTGTAGTTGGGTGCTTTATCTATTACTAGTGTTGTTTTCCAGTAGCCTTATCCCCTTCGATCCTTGGTTGCTTATGGTTTAGTTAACCTTTCTGGTGTCGCTGTACCAGGGCTTCCATTTGGCTACCTGGTCGGTCTCTTTTGCCTATTTCGGGCTTGGCAGGTTTTTCGTTCTTTGTTTGTTTCGTTGAGCTAGGCTGTGGCCGTCTCACTTCTTTGTTTTCATGGAGTTTTTTGTGGGTTGCCTTATATGGTAGCCTTTTGTTTGGTGGCGCTTCTTTCGTGGTCGTAGTATGCTACGGGTTTGTCGTGGCTACTCCAATTTTTGTTGTTCAGGTGGGTTCGGTTTTCCACTGAAACATTAGCATTGTGTTGTTGCTGACTTATGCTGTTGGTTTTCGTTTTTCGGGATATTTTGGTTATCTTCTCTTGGTAGTTTGGCTGTGGGCTTCCAGGGTAGGGGTGATGCCCAGACGTAGTCGTATAGTTATCCCAGGATCAGATTGCTATACAAGCTACCTCTAGGATAGCTGACTTGTGGAGCTCCACCATACCGCCAAAGAAGTGAGCTTATGTCTCCGCCTTTCTGCTTTGCTCCTTCGTGTATTTGTCCAGTAGTTGGGAACTACCGTTGTTACATTGTTGTTAATCTGATGACAACACTGCATCGGTAACTCCTAAACAACAACTGGTTCGCTTTTTCTGTGTGAACCTACATCTTCACTGAACACAGGGGAAGCTGTTGTGGTTGCACCTTCTTATTTCTACGTCGGTGCCTCCTTATCCGCTTCTTTGTCGTCTTTCTCTTCCTCCTTCTCAGCACGGAGTAGATTTCGATCATTAATGATCATCCCTCACGCCTTACTAAGAACTATCGCCCTTCTTGTTCTGGTGTCTCTATGCTTCCCCTACACCCTATTCCAACTCGATCTCAGCGCCGGGGATCGGGATCGATTCTTCGTAGCCCCCATACCATTCGCATATGCTCTATAGAGGCATCCGAACAAATTGTTAGATCTACTTGACACACCCTTTACCTTATCTGAGATGCTTTAGTTGTTTGGTTCTGCTTCTTTCTGCTCCCTTGTTTTTTTTGGTTGGATGGCGAGTTTTTTGTTTTGGAACGTTCATGGCATCAGTAATGAAGCTTCTTTGGTGAGGCTCAAGTGCATTGTCAAGAAGCATTCGATATGCTTGGTTGCTCTTCTGGAGCATTCACGAGACCAGACGATCTCACACGTTTTGTGCTTTCTCTTGGCTTCGAGGGGGCTTTAGCCAATATATCCAACAAGATTTGGATTCTTTGGTCTAAAATGTCCTAGTCCGTCCTATTTTCGACTCGGTCTAGCTTTTATCTATTGCTTGCTCGGTCCCTTGCTGTTCTTCCTCCTTTTTGTTCTCGGTGGTCTACTCTTAGTATGATCAGATCAAGAGGATGAGCCTTTGGGCCGACATCCTCTCGCTCTCGAACCTGGTGTTTGTAGCTTCGGTGGTCGGAGGCGACTTTGATGTCATCTCCAGTCAAGCCGAAAAGCGAGGCGGGTCCTCTATTAACCAGGCAATGGTAAGGGATTTCAATTCTTTTATCATCAGCTCAGGCCACTATCAGGTGCCTTTCAATGGCTTTGGTTTTACTTGGTGTAATAACAAAGAAGGCCTAGGTTGGATCCTCTCTCGTTTAGATAGAGTGTTCGGCTCTAAGGTCTGGTTTTCCCTCCACTTCTCATTCTTTGTATCTCATCTTCATCGCACCTTCTCAGATCACGCTCCAATGATCCTCCCCTATTCTCCCTTCGCTCAATCTGGCTCCTCTTCCTTCCGCTTTCAGGCTATGTAGAGATCCCACCACATATTCCATAGTGTGTTGGAAAATTCTTGATCCTCTCCTACTTTCGACAATCCTTTTGTCTTCATCTCACGCAAGTTAAGCGCCTTAAGGCTTGCATTAAGAGTTGGAATGTGCTCGCCTTCAAGAATATCTTTGATCGTGTTAGAGTGGCTAAAGAGACTATTATTCCAGCGGAATCAACTTTTGATGAGGCCCCTTCTACCGCTAACAAGGAGGCATAGGCGCTTACCCAAATTGCCTTCCCCTCGGAACTTCGTATTGAAAACAATTTCCTTCGTCAGAGAGCTAGGGTTAAGTGGATAATAGATGGAGACACGAACTCCAGCTTCTTCCACTCGACTGTTAAGAAGAAGAATAACCTTCTCTCGATTCACCAGATCCTTCTCCTTGATTTTTCATGTGCATCTACTCTATAGGAAATTAGCGTGACCATCATATCTCACTTACAACCCTTCCTAGGCTCAGCCTTAGAGGCTTTCTATGATCCAACTCTATTGTCCTTTATTCGTAGGATCATATCTCTCGAGAGTTGTGCTCTCTTCAGTACCCCGACTCCTGATGAAATTCGTGCTTGGGTTTTTTCCCTTAGCAAGAATAGTGCGAGTGGGCCGGATGGGTTCAACGGAGTTTTTTACAGGAGTGTTTGGCCGATCATCTAGACCAATTTCTGCCTTGCTATCCAGTTTTTCTTTTCTGGTGAAATGCTACCCCAAGGTTGGATTTCCACCAATCTGGTTCTCATCCCCAAGTGCGAGAACACTAGAACTTGCGTAGTTTTTTATCCTATCTGTTTGTGCAATTTCTCTAACTAGGTCATTTCTTAGGTGCTAATGTTTAGGCTAGAACCTTTTCTGGACGTGTTATCTCTTCTTCTCAAGACGAATTTGTGAAAGGACGCCTGATTATAGACAACATCCTTTTAGGCCAAGACTTGGTTTCATAGATCGATTGCAAAGTATGTGGCTCTAATTTGATGATCAATCTTGGTATGCCAAGGCTTATGAACACATTTCTTGGTTTTTCATCATTAGAGTGATTAGGGCTTTCGGTTTCCTTGATCCTCTGATCGATTTAATATGGAGACTCATTTCAAACTATTGATTCTCCTTTCTCATCAACCTATCTGCCAATGGGTTCTTTAGATCAGCAGAGGACTCCGCCGGGGGATCCTCTTTCCCCGACCTTGTTTGTCACCTCCGCTGTGGCTTTCGTCTATGGGTTACATTCGCTTATGATAACATGTCAAATCCATAGGTTCGGTATTCTGAGCGGTTGCCCCATTGTTTCGTCCTTATTGTTTGCGGATGACGCTATCATCTTCCCAAATGGTAACAAATGCTCTCTCCATCGCCTCATGGCCTTTATCCACCAGTACGAGAGGTGTTCAGGCTAACTTGTGAACTCTTCTAGAAGATGCTTCGTTTCTATGAAAGACTTGTCTCCTTAAAAAAGCTCTTGGATTGAAACCTTTACGGGTTTCAAGGCTTCGTCCCTCCCTTGGCCTTACCTTGGTATTGTTATATACAGAGGTAGGAAGCTGAATGCTATTTTCGACCCCCTAACTGATAAAATTAGGGGAAAGTTTATATGTTGGAATGCAGCTCTTCTTTCTCAGGCAGGTAAACTAGTCCTGATTAAGATAGTTCTTGATTCTATAGGATCTCATGTCCATGCTACCATGACTCCCACTACCTCCTTTTTCCGTTCTTATCGGTCGATGGCATTGTCCTTTTTCTAGGGAAAAAGGACAATGTAAATCGCCACCATTCGATTTCTTAGGACACTGTTTGTTGTCCTAAAGGCGAAGGCGACCCTGGCCTTCATAATCAGAAGGATGTGTGTTTAGCCTATGCTTGCAAGCTGTGGATCCGGTTTAATGCAAACAACTTCCTCTGGGCGTTGTTTCTGCGTGCCAAGTACCAAAGGCTTTTACCAGCTAATTTCTATGGAACCCCGTCACACGTTAGTGAGACGTGGAAATGTATGCAACTAGTGAAGTCCTATTCCGATGCCCATAGAGGTGGGCAAGGAAGGGATGGTAGCCTTTTTCCCTCCGAGCAGCCTGGAATTCTGCCAGGACCTCAAGTCACAGTCTTCCTCTCTTTTCTTTCATTTGGAATGCGCGTATCCCTACAAAGGTGTCATTTTTCATGTGGAGAACCATTCATAATGGTTTACCACTAGACGATAACCTCATGAGGATCAACATTCCTGTAGTTTCTCGTTGCAGGTGTTGCAAAGTAGGTGATTTGGAATCATCTGCTCATTATTCTTCCAGGGCTCATTTATTGCTATAGTTTCTTGACTTGAATTTATAATTATAGTCCAAATCCAATAGTATTTTTTATCGGAATGTGCTTAATATTAAAGTTTAATTGAAAATACTGGGAATTCATTTAAAGTTTTATAACTCTCTCCATTTTATAAAATCAATCGTATATCCATCATTCTGAAATGTAAAATCTGCTTCTAGTTTGAAGAATATTATGATTTTTGTTTGATTAAATGAGGTTTACGATATACCTTCTCGCACTTGATTTGAATTTCTAATCTATATTCATCACAATTTTGATTATCCTTTCGTTGATAACAAATTGGGAGAATTGTTGATATTTTGATTGATGAGTGAATATTTCAAGAATACTTTTAATATTGGAAATTCAATTGATTTTTTAAACTCACTCATATGCACAAATATAGGGGAGTTCAGTTGTAGCAGAGCATACAATTAGTGCGGGTGCTATATTTCATATTCAAACACATTTATCACTTTCAAAATCTTTGCGTATGTTTGTCATCATCAAAAGGGGGAGATTGTTGAGTATAACAATATGATTTTTGTTTGATGATAATAAATATATATATATATATTAAATGTGTTTGTATCTGTACTATTCTATATTGTATCACATACAAAAATAAGTATGTATTTTGAATTAAATGCTATTGCACAAAATTTAATATTCAAATAGTATTTTTTATTCAAGTAAATATTTTATTTTAGCATCTGAAATATTACAAACTTCTGACTCTGTTATTGTACATTTCACTGTTATATAACACTATTGTACAAATTCACATTTACATTCCTTACTACAACACGCATTTCACTTAATTACATATTTAGTTTCAAGTATATACTCATACGCACAATAACACACTTTAACTTCACTTGCTTCGTATATAGTCTAGTCACTTGTATATCTGTCACAGAAACACACATAGTAAAATCGAACAAAATATAATTAACCGTAGAAAATATAAATTAATTTTAAATTTTGTGGCGGCCCGCCCCGCACCAGCCGACATTTCCGATGAAAGTGCGCTGTACCGATGTCCAACCGGCACGGGACGATTGCCAAAGAAAGGGAAAAGAAGAGAACTTACTGGAGAACTAACAAAGAACCTGTAGAATGTCTCAAAGCGCAAAGAATAAAATATAATAATCACATACTTGACATAAAACAGGTGAGACAGTGCATAAGTTGAAACTAAACATCATAGCAGCGGAAAATCCAAATATAACTTATATTCCACATCATCATTATTACAACTTTAAAGCTGTCTCTAAAGCAAAAGGAAGGAAGGGTACACTACTAATGCCCAAAGTTGTGACCAACAGTGACACAGGGAGAATATCTATATATATCATACGTGGAAGCCTCCTGCTCGTCTCCGGTACAGCTACTCGTGCTTCACCAGCTAACTTGTCTCTAGTTTGCTCGTGAGAGCATCCAGAGTAATAAGAAATAAAACTATGGGTCAGACAAAAGTCTGGTATGAGCGATAAGCAGCAAAACAGAACAATAACAGGTATATTAAACCATACCTGAACCTGGACCTGCAACCAAAGAGTTAGCACTACATACTGTACAATACTCTAAGGTGCCACTAACATATGGTGTAAAGAATACGAGGGTGGGGGTGTGCATGTCATAGTGATGGCAAACAAATCAAGCATGGCAACCGTCCTCACATCTCTCACTCAGTGCGTAAAGCATATGAGGTCCACCACTCTCAACCACTAGACCCATCGAAGTAATGACGGAGTTCGACTTGTACGACTATTGCTACCACCAAGCTTACCCTACGGAGTCATGATTAAATCTTAACAAATGACCCTGTTTCATTGTTCTATAGCCCATTAGTCGCACCTAGACCACTGTTGTAACACCCCGAATTTTCTATTAACACTAAAGTTGCTAAAATATTAATAAGTGTGTAAGAGAGGGGATGTATCTAATATGAATATAAAAATATTAATAAGTGTGTAAGAGAGGGGATGTATCTAATATGAATATAAAAACAATAATAAGTGTGTAAAAAGGGGGGGGATGTATCTAATGTGTACATTGTAGAATATATATATATATATATATATATATATATATATATATTGCTGAGTGTTTGCTAAGTCACTTCTGACTCATTGCTGAGTCAACAAGATAAACCCCATCTTGTCTGAACGGCTGCGGTTATTTCTAGGTTAAATCTAATGGCCTAAATGAATTCTAAAATCTATAAATAAGTGGGTAGACCCTAGACCTAAATCATTTGTAAAATTAGAGAAGCTACCGTCATGCTGCTGCCATGGAGTTCAGCATAGCCGTCACAAACTAAGAAGAGGAAGCCTAATCATCTACAACTAAATCTACACAAATCAAATCAAAAGATCTCTCTTTCTCTAATTCTTTTCTTTTGTTGGTGAGTATGATGATTCTCACAAGACTATTACAAACTAATTTGACTCAGTTATGAATGGATCACAAGAAAGTGATGTGATTTGTAATTGTAAATTCTATATATTGTGGATCTCTTATTATGTTATTATGTTGTCGTATGATGTAAATTATATATGCTATGTCATGCTATGTTGTAAATTCTCTTATGCTATGTCGTGCTATGTTGAGAATCATGTCAAGCTATGTTATACTATCATACTATGCCATGTTATAAATCATGCTATATTATGTTGAAAAATCATGTTGTTGGATCATGCTTAAAGTTATGTTTTTTTTTCTTAATTTAAATGGATCTTGTTTATGGGAATTTGCCTATTAGGTTAGGTGTACCCATAAACTTGAAACTATAATTAAATAAAACTTGATTATGGGAATTTGCCTATTGAGTTAGGTGTACCCATATAAAACCATGTTGTTAAAAAATTAGATGATGTTGATTCACACATGTTCATATGTAAGTTTATGAAAATTGATTGAGATCATATTAGGTGAATTTTGAACAAGTTGACACCTTTAGATCCATGACATGTATAATCTATGCAAGTTGGACATATGCAAGTTTCACCCCTTATTATGATTCATTTGGTCACATATACATGTTGTTATTATGATAATCTCTTTTATGCTATGAGTTAGGCTATTCGAGTCTAACATATATTTTGCGAATAAACGTTCAAACGTGGGGTATGGGTAATATTAGGAATTAATAAATTGGGTGCAATTTTGTAAGATGTTGCATACCATGAATGAATGTCCATAATTGAGTCAATTATGGACATTGTTAAAAATTGGAAGTAATTAATAATTCAAGTAGGGAATTATTAAAATTGGGGGAAAGTGGATTATTATTAATAATCAATGCTTAGGACACGAGGTTGGACCCGTTTGTGATGTAAACCTGCCCGGACCCGCCCGGC
The DNA here is from genome assembly GCA_030737875.1 of Allium sativum. NCBI lineage: Eukaryota > Viridiplantae > Streptophyta > Magnoliopsida > Asparagales > Amaryllidaceae > Allium > Allium sativum. The sequence goes on from CM060926.1 coordinate 697,164,476, forward strand.
AAATCCAGTAGTCACAAATGTCGGCCCAATGTGAGAGGTCCTAGGCCCAAACTAAAGCATAACAATTGTAAAGACACGAGGTTAGACTCTTTTATGGTGTAAGACTGCCTGGACCCGCCCGGCAAATCCAGCTGCCATAAATGCCAGTCTAATGTGAGAGGTCTTTATGAGGTTATGGCCTTAATGAACTAAGAAATACTTAACCAGATAATCATGTAAGGTGGGACATGGGGGTTAAGTAGGTGCCTTGGGTGGCATGAGGAATCTGGTGGTTGCCTTTAGAGGCATTTGAAATACGATTAGACTTAACCAAACACACATGTAAATGAACATGACTAAGTGGGTTAAGTGGGATGGACTAATGGGGACAAGCTTAGGTGGAATGCTTGTGGTAAATAGTGGGGGCCCATTTCAACCAGTATCCCAAAACGTATCTTTGTGGGCTCGACCCAAGTCGAGGACGGGACACGCATACTGGGTTTGACTATAAGAGGCCAAAACAGGGAGCGGTGGCAACGCAAGTCCAACGGGTTTCATATGCGTGTGTGGACCCGGGCTGGTAGGTAAGACGTTGTTGCATCGTGTAGGTATAAGCCGTGCATGTCCGTTGTATCAGGTTGCCACTTTAGGGGAGTGATACACCCCACTGTGGGGCCAGCACGGGTATCTACGAGTTAGGGAGCCGATCGAATAATGGGAAGTAGGGTACACCTAGTGGAGATAGGGGCAGGCGGCACCTATGTAGTCAGCTAGGGGTACGTAAAGCCATTGGGAAAGTTTCTAAGTGAAGCTAAGTGGGATGAATCTTTAGGGTGACTGGTGTGGTGCAGTATAGTGTTTATCCTTTAGTATTTAGGAGCGCCTATAACGTTGCCTTTAGCGATTGTCTATGTCCTTAATCTGCTCTTCATAGACATTTTCTTGTTTTCCAGCTTATGCCTTAGTCCAGTTATTTTGGTAATAGTATTGTAGAATTATCATATTCACCAGACTTTATGTCTGACCCCCTCTTTTCCATCCTTTTTCTCCCTTCAGGTCCGCAGGTTGGGCCAAGTTCTAGTGGAGTCTAGTTGGATCGCTTATCTTCTGGAAAGCTTGGACTGCTGAAGTAAAGTCCAGCTTGTTATCTTTCTTTTTAATGGCTATTCATGTAATGGGATTATGTACTTGTTTTATCAAGATAGATATTGTACTTGACATTGAATGTGGTGTTATGATGTAATCAAACATGTTTTGACTTCTGCTACAATGAAATAAAGTTTTTGAATTTCCAAGTACTATTTTATATCTGTCTTGTTGTAATTTTACTGTTCTATATTCACTTAAAACCTCCATGGAAGTTAATGCATTCCCTTTGTGAGTGACATTAATGGACGTGGGGTGTTACACGTGGTATCAGAGCATAAGGTTACCAGAACAGATAAAAAAAAAAAATTTAGAAAAATATTTTTTTTCTAAAGTATTTTTGGAAGAAGTGCTTTCAAAAAAAAAACATGTTATTTAAAGAGAGTTTTTATGAAAAACATAATCCCAAATAGCCACATCCTTATCTTTATCTTTCGAATTCTCCATTTTGAATCTTTCCTTTTTCGTTTCAGCATGGCTGAAGATCTTAATCTCCCAGAAGGTGTGACGATTCCAGGGTGGTTTAGGAGATACTTGGAGGCTAGGGCCACCACTGCAGGCCCAGCGGATACTCCTCCACCCCTAGTTGCACCCATTCCTCCTCCTCCTCCTCGTGTTGACACTTTTGCAAAGACGTGCAAGGAATTCAAGGCTATGGGAGGAAAAACTTTTCAAGGGACTGAGACGTTTGTGGAGGCCAGAGATTGGCTTAAGGAGACTGAGGAATTGTTGGATATCTTTGAAGTGGAAGATGGGAGGAAAGTCCGTTTAGCTGCTTGGTTAATGAAGGGAGAGGCCTCGTTTTGGTGGGAGGTCACTAACGGGGAACGTCCAGTTGATTCACGGGCGGATTTCAGACGAAGGTTTGAGGCAAAGTTTCTTTCAAGGGCAGAGGAGAACTTAAAAATGGAAAAATTCCTGGCACTAAAGCAAGGGAGCTCATCAGTAAAGGAATATGTCAATAAATTTAATCAGTTAGCAAGGTTTGGCTTGGAGTTGGTGAACACGCCAGAGAAGAAAGCTTTGAGGTTCGTTAGAGGCTTGAATGAACCATTGCAAGGGTTGGCTATGACCCACATCCCTATGGGAGCCACCTTTGAAAAGCTAGTAGAAATGGCACTTATGCATGAGGATAAGGCAGTTGAAAAGAAAGGGGATCAGAAGAAACCCCAACAGCAAAATAAGAAGGGTGGTAAAAACAATAATGGCAAAGGGAAGAAGAAATGCTTCAATTGTGGGACGCCTGGCCATCTCAGCAAAGATTGTAGAAAGAAAAAGAAGACTGGTTGTTTTCATTGTGGAGATGCGGGACATTTAGTGAAGGACTGTCCAAAGAAGGGGCAGAGGGCAGGGTCTACCTCGGGAGGACAGGTGCAGGCTCTTATGGCACCAGGGCAGGCAAGGGGGCAAGTTCAGGCTATTGCGGCCCCACCGCTGCAAGAAAGAGGTAGAACAATTTCGGTTGAAAGCTTAGTTTTTCTGTTTGATCATCCTGTCCGTACCTTATTCGATTCTGGCGCATCTCATTCGTTTATCTCTGCATCATTAGTTGAATCACTGCACTTGAACACCAGTTTAGTAGAGGATCCCTTGGTCGTTTCAAATCCAATTGGGGGTTCGGCTCATTTGACCATGATATGTTTGGATTTGAAAATCTCTATACTTAGCGTTGAATTTAGATGTGATGCTTATGTATTGGGCTTCACGGGCTATGGGCTAATTTTAGGAATGGATTGGTTGTCTAGAAATAGGGCCATTCTTGATTGTGAAAGGAGAGTAGTTAGGCTTGTGACTCGCCTTGGTAATGCTCTCGACATCTTTTGTAATCCCATAAATTCCGTTATGCTAAGTTATCTTGAATCGCTTGACGCGTCTGTAGAGAACCTGCGATCGGTAGAAGTGGTCCAGGAATATCCGGATGTGTTTGAGGAGGTGAAGGGCTTACCTCCAAAGCGGGAGATAGACTTTCGAATTTATCTTGTGGATAATGCTAAACCCGTATCTTTGCCAGTGCGCCACATGGCTCCTCGTGAAAGGAGGGAACTCAATAAGCAAGTAAAGGAGTTGCTTGAGAAGGGGTTCATAAGACGTAGTATATCGGAGTGGGGTGCTCCAGTAGTTTTTGCCACAAAGGCGGATGGGTCTCTTAGACTTTGTATAGACTATAGAGAACTAAACAAGCTTACTAAAAAGAACCGACACCCACTGCCGAGGATTGACGATCTCTTTGATCAGTTAGTTGGCGCCTCAGTGTTTTCGCAGTTGGACTTAGCCACTGGCTTTCATCAACTGAGAGTGGCTGAGGATAGTATAGATAAGACTGCTTTTAGGACTCCTGACGGATTCTATGAATGGCTAGTGATGCCCTTTGGTTTGACAAACGCCCCTGCATATTTTGTTGATTTGATGAGTAGGGTGTTTAGGGAATACCTTAACAAATTCGTGGTAGTCTTTATGGATGACATCTTAGTCTTTTCTAAGAATAAAGAAGAGCACTCCCTACATCTTAGGGAAGTGTTGGAAACCCTTCGAGCGCATAACCTTAAGGCAAAATTTTCTAAGTGTCACTTCTGGAGGAAGGAAGTACGGTTCTTAGGGCACGTGGTTTCCAAAGAAGGGATAGCAGTGGATCCCGCAAAGGTGGTGGCCATCCAAGATTGGAAGGTCCCTAAAAATGCAACCGAAGTAAGAAGTTTCTTGGGGTTGGCTGGCTATTATAGGAAGTTTATCAAAGACTTCGCAAAAATATCAGCTCCATTAACACGGTTAACGAAGAAGAACCTGGTTTTTACGTGGGACAAAGATTGCGATGATGCGTTCCAACGTTTAAAGAGAGCCTTAACTTCAGCCCCAGTCTTAGTGCTGCCAGACGGGAATAAACCGTTTACCATCTATACTGATGCTTGTGGGACGGGACTTGGCGCGGTCCTCATGCAAGAGGGAAGAGTAATAGCCTATGGTGGAAGGCAATTGAGGGTTCATGAAAAGAATTACCCCACGCATGACTTAGAGCTAGCCGCAATTGTTTTCGCGCTTAAGTCTTGGCGTCACTATCTTCTTGGTGAGAAATTCGAACTGTTCACTGACCAAAAATCATTAAAATACTTATTCTCTCATAATGATTTGAATTTAAGGCAGCAACGGTGGATGGAATTCTTAGCCTCCTACAATTTTGAAATAGCATATACCCCGGGCAAGGGTAACGTGGTGGCAGACGCCTTAAGTAGGAAAAGGTTGTCCTTGAGTCCGTTGTTTATTGAACGACAAAGCTTAGAATTCATCTCTATGTTTGACTTTAGACCCTCCGTTGACTTAGTACCCGGTCTGTTAGCATCCTTGGAGGTTAGACCTACACTTCTAGGACGGGTTGGTGAGGCACAGCGAGACGACCCACAGTTGGTTGAGATAGTAGAAAAGCTCAAAGGGGGGGGGGGAGTCGTCAAGCCATCTTCGTAGGTATACCCTAGACGATAAGGGTTGGTTACGAAGGGATAATAGACTTTGTGTACCACAAGACGAAGACTTAAGGAAGGCCATTCTTGATGATGCTCATCGCTCAAAAATGACCATTCATCCCGGCGGGGATAAGATGTACAAAGATATGAAGCGGGTTTTCTTTTGGGCCGGTATGAAAAAGGATGTGGCCGAGTACGTCGCTAGATGCTTGGTGTGCCAACGAGTTAAAGCAGAACAAAAGAAACCCGGTGGGTTGCTTCACCCATTATAAGTTCCACTATGGAAATGGGAGAGCATCTCAATGGATTTTGTGGATGGATTACCAAGATCAAGGAAGGGTAACACGGGGATTTGGGTTATAGTAGATAGACTTACTAAAAGCGCCCATTTTATTCCCGTGAAAAGTAAGAGGACTGCTCCATGGTTGGCTTCTGTATACATTAAGGAGATAGTTCGTTTGCACGGTATTCCTTCTAGTATAGTAAGCGACCGTGACCCCATCTTTACTAGCGAATTTTGGAAGAGTTTACAAGAGGCGGTAGGGACTCAGCTATGTTTGAGCACCGCATATCATCCTCAGACAGACGGCCAGACCGAGAGGGTGAATGGCATTCTAGAGGATCTTTTAAGGCTTTGTATCCTAGACTTTGGGGGTACATGGGAAGAGCACCTTCCGTTAGTAGAATTCGCATATAATAATAGCTTTCAGTCTAGTATTGGCATGGCACCTTTCGAAGCTCTTTATGGAAGGCCTTGCCGTTCGCCTACATGTTGGTGGGAATCTACCGATAAAATCCTACTTGGGCCCGATATGGTTAGGGAAACCTCGGAGAAGATTGAGTTGATTCGAAGGAGGATGAAAGCAGCACAAGATAGGCAGAAATCGTATGCTGATAAGAGGAGGACAGATCTTGAGTTTTACATTGGGGACATGGTTTTTATCAAAGTATCTCCGTTACAGAATGTTGTTCGCTTTGGGTCCGTGGGGAAATTAGCACCAAGGTTTGTAGGGCCGTTTCCTGTAAAAGACAGGATTGGGAAGATGGCATATAGGGTGGAGTTGCCTGAGAAACTTAGTGGAGTACACGACGTATTCCATGTATCACATTTGAGGAAGTGTTTGCACAAGACCGCGGAGGTGGTAGAGCCGAGCTTGCTTAAAGTGGTTGAAATAGAGCGTGATGCAACAATTAGACGAGCTCCTACATGCATTCTTGGGTCGGAGATCAAAAAGTTGAGGAATCGAGAGGTCAGACTGGTTAAAGTGCAATGGGGAGATGATGAGAGCAACGCAACTTGGGAGACAGAAGAGAAGATGCGTTCGTTGTACCCTTTTCTTTTTGAGGGTATGTCTTTTAATTTCTCCTTTATCGCTTAGCTTATCTTATCTTATCTTTAGTATGTCCTCTCATTAGTATCTTTGACCTTTAGTTAGGATAATCCTATGGTCGAAACATGTGTTTGAGACATGTTATGTATGATGGATGCAAAATGGATGCAAGTGTTTGCTAGTGGTTGCTCGTGGATGCATATATACACACACTTTAGGCACTAGATCGGCTCAGTCACTACATATTGCATATTGCATATATATATGGATGTATTTAGTAAAATGGATGAACGATGGTTGTATTATCATGTGGATGCTGCATTCAGATGATGGTTGTGCACGCATATAGAAGTATTATGTAGCATTAAGAATCTTTTGCATACATAATGGATGCATGGCACGATCATAGTTGCATTAAGGAGGTCAACTGAATCAGTGGACCGCCTGATTTTGCATTAGATACGGACATATACACACACTGTGCATTTAAACATGAAAGCATTAGAAGTCTGTAAGGACAATGGATGCCTGTGTATGATGGATGAGTAGATGGACGTTTGGATGGTAGGATATACATTCTTCCAGACTTGAAGATTTCGGGGACGAAATCCTAAAAGGAGGGGAGAATGTAACACCCCGAATTTTCTATTAACACTAAAGTTGCTAAAATATTAATAAGTGTGTAAGAGAGGGGATGTATCTAATATGAATATAAAAATATTAATAAGTGTGTAAGAGAGGGGATGTATCTAATATGAATATAAAAATATTAATAAGTGTGTAAGAGAGGGGATGTATCTAATATGAATATAAAAACAATAATAAGTGTGTAAAAAGGGGGGATGTATCTAATGTGTACATTGTAGAATATATATATATATATATTGCTGAGTGTTTGCTGAGTCACTTCTGACTCATTGCTGAGTCAACAAGATAAACCCCATCTTGTCTGAACGGCTGCGGTTATTTCTAGGTTAAATCTAATGGCCTAAATGAATTCTAAAATCTACAAATAAGTGGGTAGACCCTAGACCTAAATCATTTGTAAAATTAGAGAAGCTACCGTCATGCTGCTGCCATGGAGTTCAGCATAGCCGTCACAAACTAAGAAGAGGAAGCCTAATCATCTACAACTAAATCTACACAAATCAAATCAAAAGATCTCTCTTTCTCTAATTCTTTTCTTTTGTTGGTGAGTATGATGATTCTCACAAGACTATTACAAACTAATTTGACTCAGTTATGAATGGATCACAAGAAAGTGATGTGATTTGTAATTGTAAATTCTATATATTGTGGATCTCTTATTATGTTATTATGTTGTCGTATGATGTAAATTATATATGCTATGTCATGCTATGTTGTAAATTCTCTTATGCTATGTCGTGCTATGTTGAGAATCATGTCAAGCTATGTTATACTATCATACTATGCCATGTTATAAATCATGCTATATTATGTTGAAAAATCATGTTGTTGGATCATGCTTAAAGTTATGTTTTTTTTTCTTAATTTAAATGGATCTTGTTTATGGGAATTTGCCTATTAGGTTAGGTGTACCCATAAACTTGAAACTATAATTAAATAAAACTTGATTATGGGAATTTGCCTATTGAGTTAGGTGTACCCATATAAAACCATGTTGTTAAAAAATTAGATGATGTTGATTCACACATGTTCATATGTAAGTTTATGAAAATTGATTGAGATCATATTAGGTGAATTTTGAACAAGTTGACACCTTTAGATCCATGACATGTATAATCTATGCAAGTTGGACATATGCAAGTTTCACCCCTTATTATGATTCATTTGGTCACATATACATGTTGTTATTATGATAATCTCTTTTATGCTATGAGTTAGACTATTCGAGTCTAACATATATTTTGCGAATAAACGTTCAAACGTGGGGTAGGGGTAATATTAGGAATTAATAAATTGGGTGCAATTTTGTAAGATGTTGCATACCATGAATGAATGTCCATAATTGAGTCAATTATGGACATTGTTAAAAATTGGAAGTAATTAATAATTCAAGTAGGGAATTATTAAAATTGGGGGAAAGTGGATTATTATTAATAATCAATGCTTAGGACACGAGGTTGGACCCGTTTGTGATGTAAACCTGCCCGGACCCGCCCGGCAAATCCAGTAGTCACAAATGTCTGCCCAATGTGAGAGGTCCTAGGCCCAAACTAAAGCATAACAGTTGTAAAGACACGAGGTTAGACTCTTTTATGGTGTAAGACTGCCTGGACCCGCCCGGCAAATCCAGCTTCCATAAATGCCAGTCTAATGTGAGAGGTCTTTATGAGGTTATGGCCTTAATGAACTAAGAAATACTTAACCAGATAATCATGTAAGGTGGGACATGGGGGTTAAGTAGGTGCCTTGGGTGGCATGAGGAATCTGGTGGTTGCCTTTAGAGGCATTTGAAATACGATTAGACTTAACCAAACACACATGTAAATGAACATGACTAAGTGGGTTAAGTGGGATGGACTAATGGGGACAAGCTTAGGTGGAATGCTTGTGGTAAATAGTGGGGGCCCATTTCAACCAGTATCCCAAAACGTATCTTTGTGGGCTCGACCCAAGTTGAGGACGGGACACGCATACTGGGTTTGACTATAAGAGGCCAAAACAGGGAGCGGTGGCAACGCAAGTCCAACGGGTTTCATATGCGTGTGTGGACCCGGGCTGGTAGGTAAGACGTTGTTGCATCGTGTAGGTATAAGCCGTGCATGTCCGTTGTATCAGGTTGCCACTTTAGGGGAGTGATACACCCCACTGTGGGGCCAGCACGGGTATCTACGAGTTAGGGAGCCGATCGAATAATGGGAAGTAGGGTACACCTAGTGGAGATAGGGGCAGGCGGCACCTATGTAGTCAGCTAGGGGTACGTAAAGCCATTGGGAAAGTTTCTAAGTGAAGCTAAGTGGGATGAATCTTTAGGGTGACTGGTGTGGTGCAGTATAGTGTTTATCCTTTAGTATTTAGGAGCGCCTATAACGTTGCCTTTAGCGATTGTCTATGTCCTTAATCTGCTCTTCATAGACATTTTCTTGTTTTCCAGCTTATGCCTTAGTCCAGTTATTTTGGTAATAGTATTGTAGAATTATCATATTCACCAGACTTTATGTCTGACCCCCTCTTTTCCATCCTTTTTCTCCCTTCAGGTCCGCAGGTTGGGCCAAGTTCTAGTGGAGTCTAGTTGGATCGCTTATCTTCTGGAAAGCTTGGACTGCTGAAGTAAAGTCCAGCTTGTTATCTTTATTTTTAATGGCTATTCATGTAATGGGATTATGTACTTGTTTTATCAAGATAGATATTGTACTTGACATTGAATGTGGTGTTATGATGTAATCAAACATGTTTTGACTTCTGCTACAATGAAATAAAGTTTTTGAATTTCCAAGTACTATTTTATATCTGTCTTGTTGTAATTTTACTGTTCTATATTCACTTAAAACCTCCATGGAAGTTAATGCATTCCCTTTGTGAGTGACATTAATGGACGTGGGGTGTTACAACTGTGGTCCTGAATCCGTTCACGTACCCCCTACACATAGTGATCCAAAGTTATAGACATCGACAACCCCTTAGCACACGTCCCGCAGCAAAGCCCAACTCATGAAGTTGACTCATTGGTTCACATCTGGATCCTGAGTATAAACTTCCCACTTGGACTACCTTTGCATCTCAGGTTTTGGTCTTCATCTCCGGATCGGTTCGGTTCTTCACTTTACCTTGCCTCAGATCGTGCTCCTTGTTCAGTTTGTGGTCCACACCTCAAGTCCAAGCTCTTCCGTTCCGTTTGTGGCCTTCATCACCTCGGATCGGGTCGAGTTTCTCAAGCTCCTCCATGGTGCATCGGTTCGAGTTGGGTATCATGGTTCGGATCGGCCATGGTCATCAAACAGCCTCCCCTACTGGTTCGGTTCGGAGGTGACTATTCGGGTCGGGTTGGATCACTACACCTGTTCGTGGCTCCTTCACTCGTGGCGTGCTTTCCCAGGCGGTTCGTGGAAGGGTGGAACAGCTCTTGAGTGGCATCGGTTCGGATCGGAGCTCCTTCTCACTAGCGGGTCGGATCGTGGAGCTTCCAGGCAAGCGGGTCGGATCGTGCTTTCCTCCTCCGATCCGATCCGGTTCGGGCAATTTCCTGCACATCGTTCCAGCGACTGTTTTACGCCATACGACGGCATTTCCGACCAATCTAACTATTCTAATCAATCAAAAATCATACCATATTGTCATAGCAACAAGTAGAAACGACCAAAAACACCAAAACATTAATTTGGTAAGTTAAAATGGATCAAACATAGCCAAAACCCCATATTTTCCCTTAAGCATGTTTAAGCAAAACTAATGATAGGATTAGTAAAACTTAACCAAACTAACCAAATTTTCTAACAGAGGCCTAAAACAGTATTTTGAAATTTATCAATATTTTTCCAGATTTTTAACATGTATAAATTCGCTAATTATCACTAATTACCCTTAATTAACCATAGTTAGTGAGGAACTATGCAAATCACTCACCTTGGCCACAAACTAACTTTAGATCTGAAATAAATCTCTGTTATGGCATTGTTCCCAAGGCTATACAGCAGTTCTACCTTGATTTTTGTGCTAATCCTCTTTGTTCTGATGTAGATTTGGGTTAATTAGCGATTAGAAGGCGATTTGGGGTGTTTTAGATGTTGGAGGCCATTACTAGGGTTCCTAGAATGAAAGTGGCGGCTGTGAAAGTGAGAAAAATGGTGTTATCTAAACCCTAACAACCCTTAAATACCCCAAATCCCGAAATTCCCCTTTGGACCTAGCTGTTAATCACCCGGTTAAGCCTAATTAAGATGTTTTTTTACCACCTGAAACTTGTTTCAGCCATATCTCCCAAACATTGAGTCCATTTTGCTAATGCGACCACTCTACGGAAAGGTAAACCATCATTCGGATCTAATGGAAGTGTTTTCAGGTCAAAACTCCTTTCCAATCAAAAGTTATGGCCAAAACAAGACCAGCTAGGGGCAAAATGGTTATTTAAAAATCGATAAAAATCATGTACATGAAAAATGACCCCACTAGTCGTCTCCCAAAGTTACATGACCATACGACCCTCTATGACGATGAAATAAATTTTCTACGATTCTGTGATGCGTAGAATGCGCGTCGTTACACTCTCCCCCCTTTAAGAAATTTCGTCCCCGAAATTCCTTAACCCAAAACATACAAAGGATCTCGCATGCCTTCCAGCCATATACAACAGTCAAACATGTAAAACAAATAAAACAAGCCTATCCTAGCATGTAGAAAGACTAAATCGAAACTGAAATCTTACCACGCGAAGAGTTCTGGATATGTCTTCCTAATGCTCTCCTCTGTCTCCCAAGTACAGTCATTCTCATTCTCACCCCCATGAACTTTGACTAATTTCACCGCCTTCCTTCGAAGCTGCTTCGTATCATTCCCAACAATACGCATTGGCCTGCGATTCCCCACAGCCTCGGATTCAACTTCGATAACATCCAATTGATCAGGTGAAATAGTCACATGTGGGTCGTGTATGAACTTCCTTAACTGGGAAACATGAAACACGTTGTGAACTCCTGCCATAGTCTCAGGTAATTCAACTTTATATGCCAAATTCCCAATTTTCTCAAGGACTGGGAACAGATCAACAAATCTTGGTGCTAACTTGCCTCTCCTGTCAAATCGTATCACGCTCTTCAATGGAGAAATCTTGACAAACACCAAGTCGCCAATGGAGAACTTTAACTCTCTTCTCCTCTTATCAGCATAAATTTTCTGCCTATCTTGGGCAGCCTTCATTCGTTGTTGGATAACTTTAACCTTAGCTGAAGTTTCTCTTATCACATCTGATCCAAGCACAAACTACTCACCAGTTTCTAACCAACATGACGGTGAGTTGCACGGTCTTCCGTACAAAGCTTCAAATGGAGCCATACCAGTACTGGATTGATAACTATTATTATACGCAAACTCTACTAGATGCAAATGGTCATCCCGTGATCCACTAAAGTCTAATATGCAAGCTCTTAAGAGATCTTCTAACACTCGATTCAGCCTCTCTGTTTGACCGTCCGTTTGAGGATGATACGCGGTACTGAGATGTAATTCTGATCCAAACGCCTCTTGTAAGCTCTTCCAAAATCAACTAGTGAATAACGGATCTCGGTCGCTCACAATGCCTTTGGGTATTCAATGAAATCTCACTACCCACTTTACATATAGTTCAGCTAACTTTGTAGAAATATCGGTCCATAATCATCCAAATGCTATCATGGCCCGATCTAGTCCTTGGTAACCCATCAATGAAATCCATTGAGACTTGTTCCCATTTCCATTCTGGAATCTCTAATGGTTGCAACAACCTACTAGGCTTCTTTTGCTCAGCTTTAACTAGCTGGCAATTCATGCATTTAGATATAAACTTCCCAACGTCTCTTTTCGTCCCTTCCCAGTAGTAGGTCTGCTTCATGTCTCGGTACATCTTGTTACCACCGGGATGTATAGTCAGTTTTGAGTGATGACATTCTATAAGCACTTCATCTCTCAATCCATTGACATTGGGTACAACTAGTCTTCCATTCTTTCTAAGCCATCCATCTCGATCAAGCCCATACTTTCTCATCTATTCGCTGATTCCCATCTCTAACTTTGAGATGATTTCCAATAGGATAGGATCGTCCCTCTGACTGGAACCAATCCGCTCAATCAAAGTGGGTCTGATCGCCAAATTTGCTAACATTTCTGGATCCAATTCGCACATTGGTCTGAAACCATACCTAGCGATGTACTCCAGTTGCTTCCATTCTATAAACATAGCCCCTAAACTGGCATGTCTTTTACTCAATGCATCAGCCACCGCATTGCCCTTTCCTGGTGTATACGCGTTGTCGAAATCATAGGAAGCTAAGAATTCTAACCACTTTTGCTGTCGGAGATTTAGATCCTTCTGAGAGAAGAGACACTTTAACGATTTATGATCGGTAAACAACTCGAATCTTTCTCCCAAGGGATAATTTCTCCACATCTTCAATGCGATCACGATCGCTGCCAAATCCAAATCATGGGTAGGATATCTTTTCCCATGCGGTTTCAGTTGCCGACTTGCATAAGCTACAACCCTACCTCCTTACATCAATACAGCACCTAGTCCGATACCACATGCATCCGTGTATACCGTCATCTCTTCGTTCCCCTTAGGAATGACTAACACTGGTACACATATCAACTTATCCTTTAGATTCTTGAATGCATTTTCGCACTTTTCGTCCCAGACGAAAGCTTGATTCTTCTTGGTCAACTGAGTCAACAATGCTGCTATCTTGGAGAAGTCTTGGGTAAACTTACGATAATATCCTGCTAACCCTAAGAAACTTCATATGTCTGTTGCATTCTTGGGCGTAGACCAATCTTGTACCGTAGCGACTTTCGCAGGATCCACGATAATACCATTCTCTGAAACAACTTGGCCCAAGAATCTCACTTCCGTCCTCCAGAAGTGACACTTAGAGAACTTTTCTTTCAACTAGTGTTTTCTCAACACCTCCATCACTATCCTCAAATGTTCCTTGTGTTCTTTCTCTGTCCTCGAATAAACAAGTATATCATCCACGAACACAAGAACAAACTTATTCAACTGATCTTGGAATACCCTATTCATAAGATCCACAAAATATGCTGGCGCATTGGTCAACCCAAATGGCATGACCAACCACTCATAAAATCCAGATGACGTCCGAAATGTCGTTTTAGCTATACTCTCAGCTTCCACTCTAAGATGATGAAAACATTTCGCGAGACCCAACTGAGAGAATACTCTCGCGCCACTCAACTGATCAAACAAATCATCTATCCGCGGTAGAGGATACTTATTCTTCCTCGTCACCTTATTCAACTCGCAGTAGTCTACACACAATCGAAGGGAACCATCTGCCTTGGTAGCAAACACAACTGGTGCTCCCCACTCAGAAACACTTCTTCTGATAAATCCCTTCTTCAAAAGATCGCTTACTTGCAGCCCGAGCTCTCTCTGCTCCCTTGGCGCCATACGACAAAGTGGCATCACTATAGGTCTGGCATCTTTAACTAAATCAATATGGAACTCAATCTCTCGGTGTGGTGGAAGCCCGGTCACTTCCTCAAAGACGTCCGGATACTAGCCAACCACGGGCAAACCTGATAACTCATCATGTGGGATGTCGAGGGAATTTAGAAAACTAGCCATTACCCCATCACTAGGTAGACCACCAAACCCTATCCTCCGCCCATCATCCGCTCTGTCACCAAAAAGCCTTCACATTCTACCACCACCCCGTATCTTTAGAGCCAATCGACTCCCAAAATAATGCCAAACCCAGTAAAGCCCAAAACAAAGCAATCACAAACAAACATGCATCCATAACTCGATAAGACCACATTACGACAAATCAAGCTAAGGCTAGTCGAACCACCAATCGGGTTCGTCACTACTAAAGGTATATCGACTATCTCGGGTTCCAATCCCAACCTATCTACCAGGTCACTAGATATGAAAGAACTGGAAGCTTCGGTATAAAAAAACTCTAACAGGAACATCATAAATAGAAAGCATACCTTGAATAACAACATTCTTTCTCTTCTCCGTCGCAGTTGGGGCATTCGACGAAGAAGGAATAGTATTAAGGGCATATTCTTTCACCATCTGCTTTTCTTTAGGGGGTTGTGGACACTTGTCCTTGTAATGTCCCACTTGGCCATAGTTGAAGCACTTCCTGTCTGCTGGATTTTCTCGACAATTACTAGCATAGTGGCCCTTCTTTCCATAGCTAAAGCACTCAACATCTCTCTTCTTCTTCTGGCCATCCTTATTCTGGTTCTGCTGCCTCTTATTCTGAGAACCAATCTTGCCTCCACCACTTGCTTGCGGTTTTGGCTCCTCTGTAGATGCGACCTCAGTCTTCGACTTAGGGTAAAGACTTTCCGATCTTAAAGCTTTCCCCACAATCAATTCAAACGTATCATCGATGTGGTTAATAAGCCTTTCCCCAAGTATCCATCCAAGCCAGTTATGAACTTCTCGTTCTTCTTCTCGGCAGCATCTATTAGGGATAACCCATATTTCTACAAAGTGTCGAATTCAGCAATATACTCTGAGACAGCTCTGCCATTTTACTTGAGTTCCAAGAATTTCTTAAATAACACTGACTTCTGAGCAGTTGGAATGAACTTATCGCTAAAGCGAACCTTAAACTGATCCCAAGTAATCTGATCTTCGGGAGTAGCTGCGTTTATAGCATTCCACCAATTCATTGCCCATCCTTGCAGCTGACGGGATGCTAGCCTTCTCTTCATCGCATCCTAGATACTCAAGTCTTCGAAGATACGCTCGCAGCTATCCAACCAATCCTGAACATCCGTCGCCGACTCCGTTCCGTGGAACGGCTTTCCACCATGACTAGTGTAATCCTTGCAAAGCTTGGCGAAATCGGCCCTAGGCGCCTGCACCGCTGCACCACCACCATTAGCAGTATTAGGGACTACCCTCTGAACGTCCCTAAGCATCTCCCTTATGAGGTCAGTAAACATCGTCCTCATATCAGCAGCATTCCCATTATTGGCTCCTCTACGGGCACCCCTTGCGTATCGGCTCATCGTTCAATCTGTTAAGAGAAAACGATTAACAATCTCCATAGTGGTGCCTGTGCAGTGCAACTTCATCCTTAGATATACTAATAGTATATATATAGCCTTTGAAAACCAAAATAATCAGAAATACGCGCTCTCGTATACGTATTATCTCTCCCTAGTGTCTTGCGCTAGGTTAACTACGCAACCTAGAGCTCTGATACCAAGTGTGACGGCCCGCCCCGCACCAGCCGACATTTCAAATGAAAGTGTGTTGTACCGATGTCCAACCGGCACGGGACAATCACCAAAGAAAGGGACAAGAAGAGAATTACTAGAGAACTAACAAAGAACCTATGGAATGCCTCACAGTGCAAAGAATAAAATATAACAATCACATACTTAACATAAAACAGGTGAGACAGTGCATAAACTGAAACTAAACATCATAGAAGCGGAAAATCCAAATACAACTTATGTTCCACATCATCATTATTACAACTTTAAAACTGTCTCTAAAGCAAAAGAAAGGAAGGGTACACTACTATTTCCCAAAGTAGTGACCAGCGGTGACACAGGGAGAATATATATATATATATATATATATATATCATACGTGGAAGCCTCCTGCTCGTCTCCGGTACAACTACTCGTGCTTCACCAGCTAACATGTCTCTAGTATGCTCGTGAGAGCACCTAGAGTAATAAGAAGAGACATAAAACTCTGGGTCAGACAAAAGTCTAGTATGAGCAATAAGCAGGAAAACAAAATAATAACAAGTATACTAAACCATACCTGAATATGGACCTACAACCAAAGAGTTAGCACTACATACTGTACAATACTCCAAGGTGCCACTAACATATGGTGTAAAGAATACGGGGGTGGGGTGTGCATGTCATAGTGATGGCAAACAAATCAAGCATGGCAGCCATCCTCACATCTCTCACTCAGTGCGTAAAGCATACGATGTCCACCACTCTCAACCACTAGATCCAACAAAGCAGTGACGGAGTTCGACTTGTACGATTACTGCTATCACCAAGCTTACCCTATGGAGTCATAACTAAATCTTTACAAATGACCCAGCTTCATTGATCTATAGCCCATTAGTTGTACCTAGACCACTGTGGTCCTGAATCCGTTCATGTACCCCCTACACATAGTGATCCAAAGTTGTAGACATCGACAACCCCTTAACACACGTCCCGCAGCAAAGCCGAACTCATGAAGTTGACTCATTGGTTCCCGTCTGGATCCTAAGTATAAACTTCCCACTTGGACTACCTTTGCATCTTGGGTTTTGGTCTTCATCTCCGTATCGGTTCGGTTCTTCACTTTACCTTGCCTCAGATCGTGCTCCTGGTTCGGTTTGTGGTCCACACCTCAAGTCCAAGCTCTTCGGTTCCGTTTGTGGCCTTCATCACCTCGGATCGGGTCGAGTTCCTCAAGCTCCTCCATGGTGCATCCGCTCGGGTCGGGTATCATGGTTTGGATCGGCCATGGTCATCAAATAGCCTCCGCTACAGGTTCGGTTCGGAGGTGACTATTCGGGTCGGGTCGGATCACTGCACCTGCTCGTGGCTTCTTCACTCGTGGCGTGCTTTCCCAGGCGGTTCGTGGAAGGTGGAACAACTCTTGAGTGGCATCCGTTCAGATTGGAGCTCCTTCTCACCACCGGGTCAGATCGTGGAGCTTCGAGGCAGGTGGGTCGGATTGTGCTTTCCTCCTCCGATCCGATCCGATTCGGGCAATTTCCTGCACTTCTTTCCAGCGACTGTTTTAGCCATACGATGGCGTTTTCGACCAATCTAACTATTCTAATCAATCACAAAGCATACCATACAGTCATAGCAACATGTAGAAACGACCATAAACACCAAAACATCAATTTGATAAGTTAAAATGGATCGAACATAGCCAAAACCCCATATTTTCACTTAAGCATGTTTAAGCAAAACTAATGGTAGGATTAGTAAAACTTAACCACACTAACCAAATTTTCTAACAGAGGCCTAAAACAATATTTCGAAATTTATCAATATTTTTCCAAATTTTTAACATGTATAAATTCGCTAATTATCACTAATTACCCTTAAGTAACCATAATTAGTGAGAAACTATGCAAATCACTCACCTTGGCCACAAATTAACTTTAGATATGAAATAAATCTCTGTTATGGCATTGTTCCCAAGGCTATACAGTAGTTCTACCTCGATTCTTATGCTAATCCTCTTTGATTTGATGTAGATTTGGGTTAATTAGTGATTAGAAGGCGATTTGGGGTGTTTTAAATGTTGGAGGCCATTACTAGGGTTCCTAGAATGAAAGTGGCGGCTGTTAAATTGAGAAAAAGAGTGTTCTCTAAATCCTAACAACCCTTAAATACCCCAAATCCCGAAATGTGACGATCCCAAAACCCCATGACACGGTGTTAAGGATAATCATTGGAATATAACACATTAATCATCATTAGCAGACCACAGATTATAGCATAAACAGAAAATAGAATAATTTACACACATATGACAGCGGAATCATATAGATATCATCACATCAGAGAAGCACAGTACAGGATACAACCTAGTGCATAATGATACATAGTCTGTCACCATCGCCTGAGGCGGAATCATACATAAAGAGTACACAAAATAAATATCAGTCTACATCGCCAATGGCGGGATCATAATATAGATACAATAATGGCGGAGAAAATCCAAGTTAGCACGGTGTAGTCAAGCCTCGCCATGAGCCAAAAGATGCGTCAGAAACCTGTAACTAGGCTGCCCGTGTGAAAATGAGGGCACCCGAGTTTGCAAGGTGAAACAAACTACGAGTCAGTCATGGGACTGGTATGAGAAATCTACTTAACTTATTAACAACAATAATAAGGCAAATCAAAGGACCATGCCACTTTCGCGGAACGGGTTTACTCCAATGAGTGCTAGTGCATGAAATAAAGTAAATGATTAAATCATCTCAATGCTTTCTGAAAAATGAAGCCATTATAAGACTCAGGTCCCATCACACAATGCAACGCAAGCCGGAGGATAGAGTTTTACCTTATAATGGCAAAAAATGCTTCATACGAATAAAACAAAAGTGTTTGATATTATTACTAGTGTATATATGTTTCAAAAGCAAATTCAATCATAAATATCAATTCTAGGCGGCATAGCTACCATCTACTATGTCGCCATACTAGTAATACAATCACGTCCGCATATTTCGTATTGGAAATTGGATTCCTTCATGAGTCGAGGCAAGGGGCAAGCTACTCTCCGATTCGAGACACTCTAGCAAATGCCTCGGGACCGCACACAGCAATCCCTGGATCCTCCAAGGCCGGTCCTCTCTTACTTTTGAGGATTGGCAATTCCTGAAGACACGTTTCCCGGTCCTTACGGACCTATAATCGAGGCGCCTCGTATTCCAACAACCACACAGGTGAAAAGTAGATATAAATGTCAGGGCTGGGAGGTCAGTAACACCACCATAGCTAGAAAGAAAGGTCGTGCACTCCTTGGGTCCTTCTCCCGTTTTTGACTCATACCGGGGTGTGAGGCTCGCGAATTCACGTTATGCACAAAGCTACGTCACACCGACCATGCTCTGATCATCAACCACAAGACTTTGCTTTGCAACAGAAGCCTTGATCATATGCCACTCAGGTGTGCCACACAGGCAATCCACTTCATGCGACTGATTTCTATCAATATATAACCTCTGAGCTCTTACGTCCCAGAGAAGGGCGTTAAGCAAGAGAATAAATTCTCTACCGAGCACAGAACAAAATCCAATGTCAAACACATAGTCCATTTACAAGTTCGTTCTGGGTCTGAACGAAACCGGAGGCACCAATTCCTCGCATATCCGTACAATCAACAGTATGTTTGGACGACTACTACTTCAGTTCCTTCATGGTAGCTACTCCAATCACGAGCATCAGTAGCGCCCATCCATCCAATGTGAAGATCGTCGGTCTTCAACCGTCTTCGACTCTTCGACTTCTCAACGTCGATCGATTATTTGAAATGAGATGAACTCGGCCTTTTCAAATAACCCACGTATATTTTGATTTTCAAATCAATTATTCACATGGTTGGACTATTCAACATTCACATTTCAGTTCTTTAGTTATAATTTTCATGTCAAATACATTCAACCATCACATATCAAGCAAACACAACGAAATTGGTTTATTTCCACTCTATATCGTCTATAGTATTTTATAACGATATATCGCCATTTTTATTTAATTTAAAACGGCCAAATTTAATTAAACGACGTTTCAGGTCGTGTCGATGCACTGGCGCTGTTTTTCACTAATTTTTTTTACACATATCTGAAAATCTAACCGTTGGATCTTTACAAATTTTATATCATTAGGAAGGTCATTTCAAAATGAATCCAACGGTTTCAGTTTTGGGAAAATCCGACGGTCGGATCTTCCACACTAGCCATTTGAATTTACGATTTCAATTTACGAACTGCAGAGTCGTTATTCGATTTAATTTAATTATATTTATATATATATAAAAATATAATCGTTTCTGGCGCTGTTTTTCTTCAGATTTGAATTAAACATTCCAGACAATCCAACCGTTGGATCTTCACAAAGTTGGTGCCGTTGGAAAGATATTTCCAAGGCGAACCCAACGGTTGTAGTTTTGGGAAAATCCAATGGTCGAATTTCCCGCACTAGTCGTTTGAAATCACGGTTTCAAAACACGAACTGCACGGCCACGTTTCGTTTTAATTTTATTTATAAATTTATATAAATATAGTTCATTCAAAAATTCCCATATCGTTTTCACTTCAATTATTTCACTAACGCCTTTAAATTTTGGAAAATTTCACCATAATCTCCTTTGTACGGGAAGGGCTGGGAAAATTCCCAAATAGACACACGGGCGTCTCATGTCAAAAAGAAAAATAAAAAGCCAAGCGACTAGCCAACAGGCTCATAAAATCATCACCCAAACAAAACAGTAAATGTGTACCTATTTGTTGGGCACAAAATTTTATTCCTCTTCTCTAGCCCCTTTGCTATAACCTGTTCAATAAATATGCATGTACATATATACAGTTTTTATCACTTATCATTTTCCATTCAACTTCATATTTGATTTACTTTGGTTTAAAAACACCATTCATTCTAATGTTGCATGCATAGGCTAAAATCATATCATTAGCTAATTAATGTATATTTCAACTCATGCACATTTATTTGAACGAGTGACTATTTTTAACACTTCACATTTCAAAGATGATAAATTTGTTGAACTAAAATAGATTTCAACACATGACTATTTTATTTAATTCCTATGGATGTTAAAAATAATATTTCATTCACAAATATTTATTTCAACGTCCGCATATCTCTAGCATATCACATACATGATAAAAATGATATTTTTATCATTTAAAATATTTATTCGACAAATGGATGTTTTCAACACTTCATGGTTTCAATAAAAATGTAATTTTTATTGTTCGATCTTTTTATTCAACACATGAACTTTTCCACTACACACACTTCTCAACACATGAGCATTTCCACACATGGATATTTTATTTATATTGTTCATATTAGAAAGATGGAATTTTTATTGTTGAAAATATTTATATATATAAGGCGAATATTTTTCATACTTCATATATACTATAAAAATGTGATTTTTATTGTTTAAACACTTCATTCATTCACAAATGAATTAAATTTTCACACATCACTTTTCAACACATGAACATTTCCACACATGGATATAGTTTCAACACATGACTTTAATTTCAATGCATGAAGATAATTTCAACATATGAAAATAATTCTAACACATAAAAATTATTCAAAATTTCGGCAGCATAACGGCAGGGTAGTTAAAACCGGCACCGTCCCTAGTACGGCTCCTCGCTCTACCTTAAAACCTCGCGGTTTTTGACAATCGGGATTCATGCATCTAATTCGCACGCAGGCGGCATGTTTTATTTTTATTTCCACAAATATTTCCAATTCATTTCAATCACCAATAGGTATTTTTCAACCACAACCAAACAATATCAACCACAAACAATTATTCAACCATTCGTATTTTTCATCCAATATTTCACACTAATTCACAACAATAAATATCGTCCATGGTTTGTGGACGAGGGGAGTATATATATATATATACATATATATATAATTGCTATATTTCACTTGCATTTCAACACATATATCAATTATTCTATGCATGTATAATTCATACTTCGCTCATATAGCTTACGCCACACACATACATGAGTTATACAACACGTGTGTAATTTATATTTCGCTTATATAATTTATACACGACATTTTCCATTCAAATTTATTTAATATAAATTTCTCACATTGGTTTTTGGAGTGCTAAAAATTGTAGGTGACTCAGAAAAATCCGCGGCTTCTTCTATTTGGTAGAGAGCTTCCTTGCGGTCCCGATGTTTCCTGTTTCATCGAATTTCGTCAACACACTAAAAAGATATGATTTTTCAAAGTGCAAACATAAAAAAGAACTCACCTTTCACGATGGTTCAAAACTAGGTTTGCGGTTTTCGCGAGAACCGAGGCACGAGGGGATGATCGGCGGGTTGGACGTGGAAGAGGGAGGAGAGGGCTATAGGCGCGCGGCGGTTGGAGGCGACTCGGTGGGGCCCAGAGCTCGCGGCGGCGGCTGGAAGGTCGGGACTTCGGAGGGAGATATTTCGACGTAGGAGCAACGATAGGGGGAGCTCCTTATATGGATTTGAAGAGGGGAAGGAGAACTACAAAAAGTTGAACTGGGGGAGGGGCTGATTCGGGCTGTGGCGATCGGAAATCGCCAGGGAAGGGGAGGAAGCGTTCCGTCGTCGATGTCGGGGGGGGGGGGGGGGTTTCTGATTTTTTTTTATGAACGGAGAAATATGATTGGTCGAAGGTTTTATTAAATTTTTAAATAGTGTTTTCTCAAACGAACTCCTTTTCAAACCCAACGACTGTCGCCCCTAGCTAAATACCCCCATCCCGGACACAATGGGACAAGTTTCGTTAGCCAATTCGACTGTTATAGTCAGTTATTTTTCAAATTAAAGTATAAAACATTTAATTTTAATTTTGAACGTACATTTCAATTTGCCAGGGCCACAAACTGATTCGAAAAATTCAAGAAAAATAAATCTAGCTATGTTTTGACGCTACGGTCCCAACAAAACTAGTTTCGTCGAATTCTGAGATCGTTTGAAAAATGGCCATTTCCTGGTCGATCCAATTTAACAGAAATTGACCAAACACATTTTCTTTTTCCACACTCACATACTAGCTTCAAAAATTATGAAATTTGAAACCTAGCAATAGTTTGACATCCTGGACCCAACAAAAGTGGTTTCGTCGAATTCCGAGGTCGTTTGCAAAATATCAATTTTCCAGGGCTATATATTCTATATAGCGACCATTCTGAAAATTCATTCGGCCATAACTTTTGATTCCCGTTATGAAATTTCGATTTTTCAGATTCGTTTGAAAGGTATTGTCTAACATATTTAAATATTTTTGGTTTCACTAAAATCCTTTATATCTTCCACCCTGCACAGTCAGTCAAAGTTTGAATTCACATTTTCAAACTGACTCGCTATTTCTAATTCACTATTTTATTGAAATATTCTATTTCAATTGTTCAAATTCCTTTAAAATCACCAATTTAAAAATTTTAAATTGGCTCGTATTTTCCGGGTTATTACAATCTCCCCCACTTAAAACTTTTCGTCCTCGAAAAGGAAACAACAGTAAAGTAGGAAACAAAATGTAAAAGCAAAGTATTGTAAAGGTACCTTGCACCGGAGTTAGTCAGAGATGTCCACTATGCATTTGGGGTAAGCTTGCTTAATGCTTTCCTAAGTCTCCCAAGTACATTCTCTAGGATCACTGCTCCGCTGCACTTTAACTAAATGAACCTTTTTGCTTCTTAGTTCTCTAGTTTCTTTGCCAACAATCTCTAATGGCTCTCTTCTGACTGTTAATTCTGGAGTTATGTCTACATCCTGTTGCGTTGTTTCTTCTACAACAAGATCCAGATCATGCACATGTCTTCTAAGTTGAGATACGTGAAATACATCGTGCACTCCAGGCAACCAATCTGGTAGTTGAACCCTATAAGCAAGAGTTCCAATTCGTTCGAGTATAGGAAAGTGACCAATAAATCTCGGTGCCAACTTCCTAGTTTTTCCAAATCTGATTACTCCTCTCATTGGAGAAACTTTCAAATAAACATGATCACCAACAGCAAATGTCAAATCTCTTCTTCTAGAATCTGCATAACTTATCTGTCGGCTTTGCGCGGTTCTCATTCGCTTTTTGACGAAGTCGACTTATCAGATGCTTCTCTAATCATATCGGGTCCTAACACAAGTCTATTGCCAGGTTCTACCTAACATGCTGGAGACCTGCACGGTCTGCCATATAATGCTTCAAATGGAGACATCCTCAAACTTGCTTGATAGCTATTGTTATATGAAAATTTTGCCAAATGTAAGTGATCTTCCCATGACCCACCAAAATCAATTATACAAGCCCGCAATAAATCTTCAAGAATTCTATTCACCCGCTCAGTTTGGCCATCTATTTGAGGGTGATAAGCGGTGCTTATATTCAGTTTCGTTCCCAATTCTATCTGGAAAGCCTCCCAGAATTTTCTAGCCAATATCGGGTCTCTATCACTGACTATGCTGATGGGAATTCCATGCAGCTTAACGATTTCTTTGAAATATATTTGTGCTAGACTTTGACCGGTTCTATTGGATCTGACAGGTATAAAATGGGCAGTCTTCGTGAAGCGATCTACGATTACCCAAATGATGTCATTACCTTTCCTGGTTCGCGGCAAACCATCTATGAAATCCATGGAAATCTGTTCCCATTTCCAACCTGGGACTTTCAACGGTTGCAACAATCCAGCTAGCTTCTGTTGGTCGCTCTTGACCAATTGACAAGTAGGGCATCTGCTAACATATAAAGAAATATCCCTCTTCATTGCCTTCCACCAAAAAGTGCGTTTGATATCGTTGTACATTTTACTTACCCCAGGATGAATGCAAAATTTGGATTTATGGCATTCATCTAGCACCTCTCTTTTGAGCTCAGGAATGTCAGGAACACATATTCTTCTATTCAGCCTCAGAACTCCCTCACTATCCACTTGGAAACTGGAGCCTTCGCCCCTTTGAATCCTTCTTATCATCTCCTTCACAAAATTGTCACTTTTCTAAAGAACAAATATTTTATTAATCAATCCTGGCGTAATTATAAGATTGTCAATGATTGCGGTTTTTCTACTAAGCGCATCTGCTACAACGTTAGCCTTCCCCAGCGTATACAGGATATCAAGATCATACGCAACAAGAAATTCTAGCCAACGCTGCTGTCTCAAATTCAGATCTTTCTGGGTGTATAAATACTTCAATGATTGATGATCTATGTACAGTATAAATTTCTCGCCCAATAAATAATGCCTCCAGATTTTCAAAGCAAAAACGATAGCTAGCAACTCAAGATCATGAGTCACATAATTCTTCTCATGTGGTTTCAGTTGGCGGCTTGCATAAGCGACTACTTGGCCTCTTTGCATTAACACTGCACCAAGACCTCTAATAGAAGCATCTGTCCAAACCGTTAAATCCTGATTGCCATCAATAATGGTTAACACTGGAGCAGTGGTCAGTTTTGATTTCAATTCCTGGAAAGCTTCTTCACAGTCGGAAGTCCACTTAAACTTCTCATGTTTCTTCATGAGCTTCGTTAACGGACCGGATATCTTCGAAAAATCCTTAACGAACTTTCGATAATAACTAGCCAACCCCATAAAACTTCTAACCTCTGTGGGAGTAGTGGGTTGTTTCCAGTCTTGAATCGCTGTTATTTTTCTGGGGTCTACAGAAATTCCTTTCTCTGACACGACATGGCCAAGAAACTTCACTTCTTCTTGCCAGAAGACACATTTAGAGAATTTGGCTTTGAAGACGTTCTTTCTTAGAATCTCCAACAGTTGTTCTAAGTGTTTTTCATGCTCGGGTTTTGATTTGGAGTAGATTAAAATATCATCGATGAATATGAGGACAAATTTATTCAGAACTCCCCTGAAAACTCTATTCATTAGATCAACAAAGTATGCTGGAGCGTTGCACAGGCCGAACGACATTACTAACCATTCATAAAATATGTCTGGACCTCTGAAAGCTGTCAAAGGAACACACTCTTCTGCTATTCTCAATTGATGAAAACCTGTAGCTAGGTCCATTCGGGAAAATACTTTCGCCCCATTTAATTGGTCTAGCAAATCATCAATGCGGGGTAATGGATACTTGTTTTTGAGCGTCTGTTTGTTGAGGTCTCGGTAATCAACGCATAATCGAAGAGTACTGTCTGACTTTGGGACAAACACAACAGCTGCACCCCAATCAGAAAAACTAGGTCTGATTAGACCCTTCCATAACAGTTGACGAGTTTGATTGCCTAATTCTTCTTTTTCCTTCGAAGTCATTCTGCGAATTGGATGTACCACTGGTCTGGCATTGGGAATTAGATCGATTAGGAATTCTATTTCTCTTTGCGGAGGTAAGTTTTAAACTTCTTCAAACACATCCGCATAGTTTCTAACAATTGGAATCTTTACCAATGAAGTGGGGATAAGTTCTAACGCCGACCAAAATTCTTCTCTGTTTGGATTCGAACCATGACAGGGTATATATATATGTCCAAGCTTCGTTTGAATTTTAACGATTCTTTCGGCATAATTCACTTCGGCTTCATATTTCGTTAACCAAACAAGCCCGAGAATCATATCGAATTTGGGAAAATCCATAACGACCAGATCAAAAGGAAACTTGTAGAAAGAATAAGAGGCTGGCACTTTACAATATGAATTGAGGATAATAGAACCCCCTATCGGATTATGTACTTCAACTGAATCTTTGAGCTTTCGCTGTTTTAACTTTAATTTGTGCACTGTGTTACTAGTAATAAAACTACGTGATGCACCCGTGTCAAACAATACAGAAACAGGAATATTTTTAATTGTAAGGGTACCTCCCAAAACATCGGGTTTACCTGCTCCATCGGAAGCAGCTGGCGGGCTCGACCCATCGTACACGTGAGCTACTACGGCGTTCTTCAGCAAAGGACAATCTTTGACTAGATGATCGGTCTTGCGGCAATTAAAGCAGGAGCGAGGGTTCTGAGAACCCTGGCTTGAACCTTGTGAATTTGTCTTCTGCCTCTTCGGGGCTGTGCACACATTAGAGTAGAGCCCCACTTTGCCACAGTTAAAGCAGCTTCCTCTTGGCGGCTTGCCAATCTGAGGTTTTGAAGATGCTGCTTGGCTTGACTCGGCTTGATTCGCAGCAGGCTTGCGTTTGTTCCCGGCTTGGCTTCTAGCGCGATCCTGCTCCAGATGCCTATGGTCTAGGTCTTCGTAGTTGCATGTCATTTCCACCAGTTCGTTAAATTCCAGCTTGACATGGGCCATGGCTCTATCATGATACTGTCGCCTTAGCCCAAGGATAAACCTCTTATTTTTGGACTTTGCAGTGGCGACGAGCTCGGAGCATAGGGCGACAACAGTGTAAATTTATTCAGATAATCCTGCACGGAAAGATCCCCCTGCTGGAGGTTGGCGAAATCATCGTGCATTCGTTCTAGAGCTTGTTCTGGGGCATATTTTCCTTGAAGAGTTCTTTGAATCCATCCCATGTTCTTCCAGCTTCTCTATTCCCGGCGGTGAGAGATTCCCACCATAGTTCAGCTTGTTCCTGCATAAGCCAGGCGCCCATAACAGCTTTATCTTCATCTCCAAGCCTTAGGCCTTCAAGAATTTTCTCGCATGTTTTGAGCCATGCAAGGGCCTCTATTACGGTGCCAGTTCCCGAGAAGGTCTTTCCTCCTAAGTTCTTATATCTCTTAGCTACACGGTCTAGCTCGAAGTATTGAGCGGCCGGAGGTTGTATCAAAGGTCCTTCTTGAACTGGGGCTTCTCTCCTTCCTCGGCCTCGGCCGGCACAGCCTCCTCTAGCGACGGCGGCCCTGGTTGCCATTTCTCAAATTCTGTATAAGCAAGAAAAGAGTCAGCTAACAGAAATGATAGTTTATTACATAATTAAGCAGAAAATTTACGGAAAGATAACGATGGACTGATCAAATTGTTTTTGCTATTCTGCTCGGCTCATTCTAGGACTTTACTAGTCCTATCTCTAATGAGCGACTCACCTTAGAATACTACTGATTCTATTTTGACGAAGTGTTTAATGTGTTAGATTCCAGAACTAAGGTTAACCAAAGCTCTGATACCAGCTGTGACGATCCCAAAACCCCGTGACACGGTGTTAAGGATAATCATTGGAATATAACACATTAATCATCATTAGCAGACCACAGATTATAGCATAAACAGAAAATAGAATAATTTACACATATATGACAGCGGAATCATATAGATACCATCACATCAGAGAAGCACAGTACAGGATACAACTTAGTGCATAATGATACATAGTCAGTCACCATCGCCTGAGGCGGAATCATACATAAAGAGTACACAAAATAAATATCAGTCCACATCGCCAATGGCGGGATCATAATATAGACACAATAATGGCGGAGAAAATCCAAGTCAGCACGGTGTAGTCAAGCCTCGCCATGAGCCAAAAGGTGCGTCAGAAACTTGTAACTAGGCTGCCCGTGTGAAAATGAGGGCACCCGAGTTTGCAAGGTAAAACAAACTACGAGTCAGTCGTGGGACTGGTATGAGAAATCTACTTAACTTATTAACAACAATAATAAGGCAAATCAAAGGACCACGCCACTTTCGCGGAACGGGTTTACTCCAATGAGTGCTAGTGCATGAAATAAAGTAAATAATTAAATCATCGCAATGCTTTTTGAAAAATGAAGCCATTATAAGACTCAGGTCCCATCACACAATGCAACGCAAACCGGAGGATAGAGTTTAATCTTATAATGGCCAAAAATGCTTCATACGAATAAAACAAAAGTGTTTGATATTATTACTAGTGTATATATGTTTCAAAAGAAAATTAAATCATAAATATCAATCCTAGGCGGCATAGCTACCATCTACTATGTCGCCATACTAGTAATACAATCACGTCCGCATATTTTGTATTGGAAATTGGATTCCTTCATGAGTCGAGGCAAGGGGGCAAGCTCCTCTCCGATTCGAGACACTCTAGCAAATGCCTCGGGACCGCACACAGCAATCCCTAGATCCTCCAAGGCCGGTCCTCTCTTACTTTTGAGGATTGGCAATTCCTGAACACACGTTTCCCGGTCCTTACAGACCTATAATCGAGGCGCCTTGTATTCCAACAACCACACAGGTGAAAAGTAGATATAAATGTCAGGGCTGGGAGGTCACTGACACCACCATAGCTAGAAAGAAACGTCGTGCACTCCTTGGGTCCTTCTCCCGTTTTTGACTCATACCGGGGTGTGAGGCTCGCGAATTCACGTTATGCACAAAGCTACGTCACACCGACCATGCTTTGATCATCAACCACAAGACTTTGCTTTGCAACAGAAGCCTTGATCATATGCCACTCAGGCGTGCCACAAAGGCAATCCACTCCATGCGACTGATTTCTATCAATATATAACCTTTGAGCTCATACGTCTCAGAGAAGGGCGTTAAGCAAGAGAATAAATTCTCTACCGAGCACAGAACAAAATCCAATGTCAGACACACAGTCCATTTACAAGTCCGTTCTGGGTCTGAACGAAATCGGAGGCACCAATTCCTCGCATATCCGTACAATCAACAGTATGTTTGGACGGCTACTACTTCAGTTCCTTCATGGTAGCTACTCCAATCACGAGCATCAGTAGCGCCCATCCATCCAATGTGAAGATCGTCGGTCTTCAACCATCTTCGACTCTTCGACTTCTCAACGTCGATCGATTATTTGAAATGAGATGAACTCGGCCTTTTCAAATAACCCACGTATATTTAGATTTTCAAATCAATTATTCACATGGTTGGACTATTCAACATTCACATTTCAGTTCTTTAGTTATAATTTTCATGTCAAATACATTCAACCATCACATATCAAGAAAACACAACGAAATTGGTTTATTTCCACTCTATATCGTCTATAGTATTTTATAACGATATATCGCCATTTTTATTTAATTTAAAACGGCCAAATTTAATTAAACGACGTTTCAGGTCGTGTCGATGCACTGGCGCTGTTTTTCACTAATTTTGTTTTACACATATCTGAAAATCTAACCGTTGGATCTTTACAAATTTTATATCATTAGGAAGGTCATTTCAAAACAAATCCAACGGTTTAAGTTTTGCGAAAATCCGACGGTCGGATCTTCCATACTAGCCATTTGAAGTTACAATTTCAATTTACGAACTGCAGCGTCGTTATTCGATTTAATTTAATTATATATATATATATATATATGTATATGTATATAAATATAATCGTTTCTGGCGCTGTTTTTCTTCAGATTTGAATTAAACGTTCCAGACAATCCAACCGTCGGATCTTCACAAAGTTGGTGCCGTTGGAAAGATATTTCCAAGGCGAACCCAACGGTTGCGGTTTCGGGAAAATCCAATGGTCGGATTTCCCGCACTAGTCGTTTGAAATCACGGTTTCAAAACACGAACTGCACGGCCACGTTTTGTTTCAATTTTATTTATATTTATATATTTATATAAATATAGTTCATTCAAAAATTCCCATATCGTTTTCACTTCAATTATTTCACTAATGCCTTTAAATTTTGGAAAATTTCGCCATAAACTCCTTTGTACGGGAGGGGCTGGGAAAATTCCCAAATAGCCACACGGGCGTCTCATGTCAAAAAGAAAAAGAAAAAGCCAAGCGACTAGCCAACAGGCTCATAAAATCATCACCCAAACAAAACAGTAAATGTGTACCTATTTGTCAGGCACAAAATTTTATTCCTCTTCTCTAGCCCCTTTGCTATAACCTGTTCAATAAATATGCATGTACATATATACTGTTTTTATCACTTATCATTTTCCATTCAACTTCATATTTGATTTACTTTGGTTAAAAAACACCATTCATTCTAATGTTGCATGCATAGGCTAAAATCATATCATTAGCTAATTAATGTATATTTCAACTCATGCACATTTATTTGAACGAGTGGCTATTTTTAACACTTCACATTTCAAAGATGATAAATTTGGTGAACTAAAATAGATTTCAACACATGACTATTTTATTTAGTTCCTATGGATGTTAAAAATAATATTTCATTCACAAATATTTATTTCAATGTCCGCATATCTCTAGCATATCACATACATGATAAAAATGATATTTTTATCATTTAAAATATTTATTCGACAAATGGATGTTTTCAACACTTCATGGTTTCAATAAAAATGTAATTTTTATTGTTCGATCTTTTTATTCAACACATGAACTTTTCCACTACACACACTTCTCAACACATGAGCATTTCCACACATGGATATTTTATTTATATTGTTCATATTAGAAAGATGAAATTTTTATTGTTGAAAATATTTATATATATAAGGCGAATATTTTTCATACTTCATATATATTATAAAAATGTGATTTTTATTGTTTAAACACTTCATTCATTCACAAATGAATTAAATTTTCACACATCACTTTTCAACACATGAACATTTCCACACATGGATATAGTTTCAACACATGACTTTAATTTCAACGCATGAAGATAATTTCAACATATGAAAATAATTCTAACACATAAAGATTATTCAAAATTTCGGCAGCATAACGGCAGGGTAGTTAAAACCGGCACCGTCCCTAGTACGGCTCCTCGCTCTACCTTAAAACCTCGCGGTTTTTGACAATCGGGATTCATGCATCTAATTCGCACGCAGGCGACATGTTTTATTTTTATTTCCACAAATATTTCCAATTCATTTCAATCACCAATGGGTATTTTTCAA
The DNA here is from genome assembly GCA_030737875.1 of Allium sativum. NCBI lineage: Eukaryota > Viridiplantae > Streptophyta > Magnoliopsida > Asparagales > Amaryllidaceae > Allium > Allium sativum. The sequence continues at coordinate 697,196,029 of CM060926.1, forward strand.
CCACAACCAAACAATATCAACCACAAACAATTATTCAACCATTCGTATTTTTCATCCAATATTTCACACTCATTCACAACAATAAATATCGTCCATGGTTTGTGGACGAGGGGAGTATATATATATACATATATATATATATATATAATTGCTATATTTCACTTGCATTTCAACACATATATCAATTATTCTATGCATGTATAATTCATACTTCGCTCATATAGCTTACACCACACACATACATGAGGTATACAACACGTGTGTAATTTATATTTCGCTTATATAATTTATACACGACATTTTCCATTCAAATTTATTTAATATAAATTTCTCACATTGGTTTTTGGAGTGCTAAAAATCGTAGGTGACTCAGAAAAATCCGCGGCTTCTTCTATTTGGTAGAGAGCTTCCTTGCGGTCCCGATGTTTCCTGTTTCATCGAATTTCGTCAACACACCAAAAAGATATGATTTTTCAAAGTGCAAACATAAAAAAGAACTCACCTTTCACGATGGTTCAAAACTAGGTTTGCGGTTTTCGCGAGAACCGAGGCACGAGGGGATGATCGGCGGGTTGGACGTGGAAGAGGGAGGAGAGGGCTATAGGCGCGCGGCGGTTGGAGGCGACTCGGTGGGGCCCAGAGCTCGCGGCGGCGGCTGGAAGGTCGGGACTTCGGAGGGAGATATTTCGACGTAGGAGCAACGATATGGGGAGCTCCTTATATGGATTTGAAGAGGGGAAGAAGAACTACAAAAAGTTGAACTGGGGGAGGGGCTGATTCTGGCTGTGGCGATCGGAAATCGCCAGGGAAGGGGAGGAAGCGTTCCGTCGTCGATGTCGGGGGGGGGGGGGGGTTTCTGATTTTTTTTTTATGAACGGAGAAATATGATTGGTCGAAGGTTTTATTAAATTTTTAAATAGTGTTTTCTCAAACGAACTCCTTTTCAAACCCAACGACTGTCTCCCCTAGTTAAATACCCCCATCCCGGACACAATGGGACAAGTTTCGTTAGCCAATTCGACTGTTATAGTCAGTTATTTTTCAAATTAAAGTATAAAACAATTAATTTTAATTTTGAACGTACATTTCAATTTGCCAGGGCCACAAACTGATTCGAAAAATTCAAGAAAAATAAATCTAGCTATGTTTTGATGCTACGGTCCCAACAAAACTAGTTTCGTCGAATTCTGAGATCGTTTGAAAAATTGCCATTTCCTGGTCGATCCAATTTAACAGAAATTGACCAAACACATTTTCTTTTTCCACACTCACATACTAGCTTCAAAAATTATGAAATTTGAAACCTAGCAATAGTTTGACATCCTGGACCCAAAAAAAGTGGTTTCGTCGAATTCCGAGGTCGTTTGCAAAATATCAATTTTCCAGGGCTATATATTCTATATAGCGACCATTCTGAAAATTCATTCGGCCATAACTTTTGATTCCCGTTATGAAATTTCGATTTTTCAGATTCGTTTGAAAGGTATTGACTAACATATTTAAATATTTTTGGTTTCACTAAAATCCTTTATATCTTCCACCCTGCACAGTCAGTCAAAGTTTGAATTCACATTTTCAAACTGACTCACTATTTCTAATTCACTATTTTATTGAAATATTCTATTTCAATTGTTCAAATTCCTTTAAAATCACCAATTTAAAAATTTTAAATTGGCTCGTATTTTCCGGGTTATTACAATCTCCCCCACTTAAAACTTTTCGTCCTCGAAAAGGAAACAACAGTAAAGTAGGAAACAAAATGTAAAAGCAAAGTATTGTAAAGGTACCTTGCACCAGAGTTAGTCAGAGATGTCCACTATGCATTTGGGGTAAGCTTGCTTAATGCTTTCCTCAGTCTCCCAAGTACATTCTCTAGGATCACTGCTCCACTGCACTTTAACTAAATGAACCTTTTTGCTTCTTAGTTCTCTAGTTTCTTTGCCAACAATCTCTAATGGCTCTCTTCTGACTGTTAATTCTGGAGTTATGTCTACATCCTGTTGCGCTGCTTCTTCTACAACAAGATCCGGATCATGCACATGTCTTCTAAGTTGATATACGTGAAATACATCGTGCACTCCACGCAACCAATCTGGTAGTTGAACCCTATAAGCAAGAGTTCCAATTCGTTCAAGTATAGGAAAGGGACCAATAAATCTCGGTGCCAACTTCCCAGTTTTGCCAAATCTGATTACTCCTCTCATCGGAGAAACTTTCAAATAAACATGATCACCAACAACAAATGTCAAATCTCTTCTTCTAGAATCTGCATAACTTTTCTGTCGGCTTTGCGCGGTTCTCATTCGCTTTTTGATGAAGTCGACTTATCAGATGCTTCTCTAATCATATCGGGTCCTAACACAAGTCTATTGCCAGGTTCTTCCCAACATGCTGGAGATCTGCACGGTCTGCCATATAATGCTTCAAATGGCGACATCCTCAAACTTGCTTGATAGCTATTGTTATATGAGAATTCTGCCAAATGTAAGTGATCTACCCATGACCCACCAAAATCAATTATACATGCCCGCAATAAATCTTCAAGAATTCTATTCACCCGCTCAGTTTGGCCATCTGTTTGAGGGTGATAAGCGGTGCTCATATTCAGTTTCGTTCCCAATTCTGTCTGGAAAGCCTACCAGAATTTGCTAGCAAATATCTGGTCTCTATCGCTGACTATGTTGATGGGAATTCCATGCAGCTTAACGATTTCTTTGAAATATATCTATGCTAGACTTTGAGCGGTTCTATTGGATCTGACAGGTACAAAATGGGCAGTCATCGTGAAGCGATCTACGATTACCCAAATGCTGTCATTACCTTTCCTGGTTCGCGGCAAACCATCTATGAAATCCATGGAAATCTGTTCCCATTTCCAACCTGGGACTTCCAACGGTTGCAACAATCCCGCTAGCTTCTGTTGGTCGCTCTTGACCAATTGACAAGTAGGGCATCTGCTAACATATAAAGAAATATCCCTCTTCATTGCCTTCCACCAAAAAGTGCGTTTGATATCGTTGTACATTTTACTCACCCCAGGATGAATGCAAAATTTGGATTTATGGCATTCATCTAGCACCTCTCTTTTGAGCTCAGGAATGTCGGGAACACATATTCTTCTATTCAGCCTCAGAACTCCCTCACTATCCACTTGGAAACTGGAGCCTTCGCCCCTTTGAATCCTTCTTATCATCTCCTTCACAAAATTGTCACTTTTCTGAAGAACAGATATTTTATTAATCAATCCTGGCGTAATTATAAGATTGGCAATGATTGCGGTTTTTCTACTAAGCGCATCTGCTACAACGTTAGCCTTCCCCGGCGTATACAGGATATCAAGATCATACGCTACAAGAAATTCTAGCCAACGCTGATGTCTCAAATTCAGATCTTTCTGGGTGTATATATACTTCAATGATTGATGATCTGTGTATAGTATAAATTTCTCGCCCAATAAATAATGCCTCCAGATTTTCAAAGCAAAAACGATAGCTAGCAACTCAAGATCATGAGTCACATAATTCTTCTCATGTGGTTTCAGTTGGCGGCTTGTATAAGCGACTACTTGGCCTCTTTGCATTAACACTGCACCAAGACCTCTAATAGAAGCATCTGTCCAAACCGTTAAATCCTGATTGCCATCAATAATGGTTAACACTGGAGCAGTGGTCAGTTTCGATTTCAATTCCTGGAAAGCTTCTTCACAGTCGGAAGTCCACTTAAACTTCTCATGTTTCTTCGTGAGCTTCGTTAACGGACCGGATATCTTCGAAAAATACTTAACGAACTTTCGATAATAACTAGCCAACCCCATAAAACTTCTAACCTCTGTGGGAGTAGTGGGTTGTTTCCAGTCTTGAATCGCTGTTATTTTTATTGGGTCTACAGAAATTCCTTTCTCTGACACGACATGGCCAAGAAACTTCACTTCTTCTTGCCAAAAGACACATTTAGAGAATTTGGCGTTGAAGACGTTCTTTCTTAGAATCCCCAATACTTGTTCTAAGTGTTTTTCATGCTCGGGTTTTGATTTGGAGTAGATTAAAATATCATCGATGAATACGAGGACAAATTTATTCAGAACTCCCCTGAACACTCTATTCATTAGATCGACAAAGTATGCTGGAGCATTGCACTGGCCGAACGACATTACTAACCATTCATAAAATATGTCTGGACCTCTGAAAGCTGTCAAAGGAACACACTCTTCTACTATTTCTCAATTGATGAAAACCTGTAGCTAGGTCCATTCGGGAAAATACTTTCGCCCCATTCAATTGGTCTAGCAAATCATCGATGCGGGGTAATGGATACTTGTTTTTGAGCGTCTGTTTGTTGAGGTCTCGGTAATCAACGCATAATCGAAGAGTACCGTCTGACTTTGGGACAAACACAACAGCTGCACCCTAATCAGAAAAACTAGGTCAGATTTGACCCTTCCATAACAGTTGACGAGTTTGATCGCCTAATTCTTCTTTTTCCTTCGGAGTCATTCTGCGAATTGGATGTACCACTGGTCTGGCATTGGGAATTAGATCGATTCGGAATTCTATTTCTCTTTGCGGAGGTAAGTTTTAAACTTCTTCAAACACATCCGCATTGTTTCTAACAATTGGAATCTTTTCCAATGAAGTGGGGATAAGTTCTAATGCCGACCAAAATTCTTCTCTGTTTGGATTCGAACCATGACAGGGCATATATATATGTCCAAGCTTCGTTCGAATTTTAACGATTCTTTCTGCACAATTCACTTCGGCTTCATATTTCGTTAACCAATCAAGCCCGAGAATCATATCGAATTCGAGAAAATCCATAACGACCAGATCAAAAGGAAACTTGTAGAAAGAATAAGAGGCTGGAACTTTACAATATGAATTGAGGATAATAGAACCCCCTATCGGATTATGAACTTCAACTGAATCTTTGAGCTTTCGCTGTTTTAACTTTAATTTGTGCATTGTGTTACTAGCAATAAAACTATGTGATGCACCCGTGTCAAACAATACAGAAACAAGAATACTTTTAATTGTAAGGGTACCTCCCAAAACATCGGGTTTACCTGCTCCATCGGAAGTAGCTGGCGGGCTCGACCCGTCATACACGTGAGCTACTGCGGCCTTCTTCAGCAAAGGACAGTCTTTGACTAGATGATCGGTCTTGCGGCAATTAAACAGGAGCGAGGGTTCTGAGAACCCTGGCTAGAACCTTGTGAATTTGTCTTCTGCCTCTTCGGGGCTGTGCACACATTAGAGTAGAGCCCCACTTTGCCATTGTTAAAGCAGCTTCCTCTTGGCGGCTTGCCAATCTGAGGTTTTGAAGATGCTGCTCGGCTTGACTCGGCTTGATTCGCAGCAGGCTTGTGTTTGTTCCCGGCTTGGATTCTAGCGCGATCCTGCTCCAGATGCCTATGGTCTAGGTCTTCGTAGTTGCATGTCATTTCCACCAGTTCGTTAAATTCTAGCTTGACATGGGCCATGGCTCTATCATGATACTGTCTCCTTAGCCCAAGGATAAACCTCTTATTTTTGGACTTTGCAGTGGCGACGAGCTCGGAGCATAGGGCGACAACAGTGTAAATTTATTCAGATAATCCTGCACGGAAAGATCCCCCTGCTGGAGGTTGGTGAAATCATCGTGCATTCGTTCTAGAGCTTGTTCTGGGGCATATTTCTCCTTGAAGAGTTCTTTGAATCCATCCCATGTTCTTCCAGCTTCTCTATTCCCGGCGGTGAGAGATTCCCACCATAGTTCAGCTTGTTCCTGCATAAGCCAGGCGCCCATAACAGCTTTATCTTCATCTCCAAGCCTTAGGCCTTCAAGAATTTTCTCGCATGTTTTGAGCCATGCAAGGGCCTCTATTACGGTGCCAGTTCCCGAGAAGGTCTTTCCTCCTAGGTTCTTATATCTCTTAGCTACACGGTCTAGCTCGAAGTATTGAGCGGCCGGAGGTTGTATCAAAGGTCCTTCTTGAACTGGGGCTTCTCCCCTTCCTCGGCCTCGGCCGGCACGGCCTCCTCTAGCGGCGGCTGCTCTGGTTGCCATTTCTCAAATTCTGTATAAGCAAGAAAAGAGTCAGCTAACAGAAATGATAGTTTATTACATAATTAAGCAGAAAATTTACGGAAAGATAACGATGGACTGATCAAATTGTTTTTGCTATTCTGCTCGGCTCATTCTAGGACTTTACTAGTCCTATCTCTAATGAGCGACTCACCTTAGAATACTACTGATTCTATTTTGACGAAGTGTTTAATGTGTTAGATTCCAGAACTAAGGTTAACCAAAGCTCTGATACCAGCTGTGACGATCCCAAAACCCCGTGACACGGTGTTAAGGATAATCATTGGAATATAACACATTAATAATCATTAGCAGACCACAGATTATAGCATAAACAGAAAATAGAATAATTTACACACATATGACAGCGGAATCATATAGATATCATCACATCAGAGAAGCACAGTACAGGTTACAACTTAGTGCATAATGATACATAGTCAGTCACCATCGCCTGAGGCAGAATCATACATAAAGAGTACACAAAATAAATATCAGTCTACATCGCCAATGGCGGGATCATAATATAGATACAATAATGGCGGAGAAAATCCAAGTCAGCACGGTGTAGTCAAGCCTCGCCATGAGCCAAAAGGTGTGTTAGAAACCTGTAACTAGGCTGTGAAAATGAGGGCACCCGAGTTTGCAAGGTGAAACAAACTACGAGTCAGTCGTGGTACTGGTATGAGAAATCTACTTAACTTATTATCAACAATAATAAGGCAAATCAAAGGACCACGCCACTTTCGCGGAATGGGTTTATTCCAATGAGTGCTAGTGCATGAAATAAAGTAAATGATTAAATCATCGCAATGCTTTTTGAAAAATGAAGCCATTATAAGACTCAGGTCCCATCACACAATGCAACGCAAACCGGAGGATAGAGTTTTACCCTATAATAGCCAAAAATGCTTCATACGAATAAAACAAAAGTGTTTTATATTATTACTAGTGTATATATGTTTCAAAAGAAAATTAATCATAAATATCAATCCTAGGCGGCATAGCTACCATCTACTATGTCGCCATACTAGTAATACAATCACGTCCGCATATTTCGTATTGGAAATTGGATTCCTTCATGAGTCGAGGCAAGGGGGCAATCTCCTCTCCGATTCGAGACACTCTAGCAAATGCCTCGGGACCACACACAGCAATTCCTAGATCCTCCAAGGTCGGTCCTCTCTTACTTTTGAGGATTGGCAATTCCTGAACACACGTTTCCCAGTCCTTACAGACCTGTAATTGAGGCGCCTTGTATTCCAACAACCACACAGGTGAAAAGTAGATATAAATGTCAGGGCTGGAAGGTCACTGACACCACCATAACTAGAAAGAAACGTCGTGCACTCCTTGGGTCCTTCTCCCGTTTTTGACTCATACCGGGGTGTGAGGCTCACGAATTCACGTTATGCACAAAGCTACGTCACACCGACCATGCTTTGATCATCAACCACAAGACTTTGCTTTGCAACAGAAGCCTTGATCATATGCCACTCAGGCGCGCCACATAGGCAATCCACTCCATGCGACTGATTTCTATCAATATATAACCTCTGTGCTCATACGTCTCAGAGAAGGGCGTTAAGCAAGAGACTAAATTCTACGACGAGCACAGAACAAAATCCAATGTCAGACACACAATCCATATTCAAATCCGTTCTGGGTCTGAACGAAACCGGAGGCACCAATTCCTCGCATATCCGTACAATCAACAGTATGTTTGGACGGCTACTACTTCAGTTCCTTCATGGTAGCTACTCCAATCACGAGCATCAGTAGCGCCCATCCATCCAATGTGAAGATCGTCGGTCTTCAACCGTCTTCGACTCTTCGACTTCTCAACGTCGATCAATTATTTGAAATGAGATGAACTCGGCCTTTTCAAATAACCCACGTATATTTAGATTTTCAAATCTATTATTCACATGGTTGGACTATTCAACATTCACATTTCAGTTCTTTAGTTATAATTTTCAGGTCAAATACATTCATCCATCACATATCAAGCAAACACAATGAAATTGGTTTATTTCCACTGTATATCATCAATAGTATTTTATAACGATATATTGCCATTTTTATTTAATTTAAAACGGCCAAATTTAATTAAACGACGTTTCAGGTCGTGTCGATGCACTGGCGCTGTTTTTCGCTAATTTTTTTTACACATATCTGAAAATCTAACCGTTGGATCTTTACAAATTTTATATCATTAGGAAGGTCATTTCAAAACAAATCCAACGGTTTCAGTTTTGGGAAAATCCGACGGTCGGATCTTCCACACTAGCCATTTGAAGTTACGATTTCAATTTACGAACTGCAGTGTCATTATTCGATTTAATTTAATTATATATATATATATATATATATATATGTATGTATGTATGTATGTATATAAATAGAATCGTTTCTGGCGCTGTTTTTCTTCAGATTTGAATTAAACATTCCAGACAATCCAACCGTCGGATCTTCACAAAGTTGGTGCCGTTGGAAAGATATTTCCAAGTCGAACCCAACGGTTGCGGTTTCGGGAAAATCCAATGGTCGGATTTCCCGCACTAGTCGTTTGAAATCACGGTTTCAAAACACGAACTGCACGGCCACGTTTCGTTTTATTTTATTTATATTTATATATTTATATAAATATAGTTCATTCAAAAATTCCCATATCGTTTTCACTTCAATTATTTCACTAACGCCTTTAAATTTTGGAAAATTTCGCCATAACCTCCTTTGTACGGGAGGGGCTGGGAAAATTCCCAAATAGCCACACGGGCGTCTCATGTCAAAAAGAAAAAGAAAAAGCCAAGCGACTAGCCAATAGGCTCATAAAATCATCACCTAAACAAAACAGTAAATGTGTACCTATTTGTCGGGCACAAAATTTTATTCCTCTTCTCTAGCCCCTTTGCTATAACCTATTCAATAAATATGCATGTACATGTATACAATTTTTATCCCTTATCATTTTCCATTCAACTTCATATTTGATTTACTTTGGTTTAAAAACACCATTCATTCCAATGTTGCATGCATAGGCTAAAATCATATCATTAGCTAATTAATGTATATTTCAACTCATGCACATTTATTTGAACGAGTGGCTATTTTTAACACTTCACATTTCAAAGATGATAAATTTGGTGAACTAAAATAGATTTCAACACATGACTGTTTTATTTAGTTCCTATGGATGTTAAAAATAATATTTCATTCACAAATATTTATTTCAACGTCCGCATATATCTAGCATATCACATACATGATAAAAATGATATTTTCATCATTTAAAATATTTATTCGACAAATGGATGTTTTCAACACTTCATGGTTTCAATAAAAATGTAATTTTTATTGTTCGATCTTCTTATTCAACACATGAACTTTTCCACTACACACACTTCTCAACACATGAGCATTTCCACACATGGATATTTTATTTGTATTGTTCATATTAGAAAGATGGAATTTTTATTGTTGAAAATATTTATATATATATAAAGCGAATATTTTTCATACTTCATATATATTATAAAAATGTGATTTTTATTGTTTAAACACTTCATTCATTCACAAATGAATTAAATTTTCACACATCACTTTTCAACACATGAACATATCCACACATGGATATAGTTTCAACACATGACTTTAATTTCAACGCATGAAGATAATTTCAACATATGAAAATAATTCTAACACATAAAGATTATTCAAAATTTCGGCAGCATAACGGCAGGGTAGTTAAAACCGGCACCGTCCCTAGTACGGCTCCTCGCTCTACCTTAAAACCTCGCGGTTTTTGACAATGGGAATTCATGAATCTAATTCGCACGTAGGCGGCATGTTTTATTTTTATTTCCACAAATATTTCCAATTCATTTCAATCACCAATGGGTAGTTTTCAACCACAACCAAACAATATCAACCCCAAACAATTATTCAACCATTCGTATTTTTCATCCAATATTTCACACCAATTCACAACAATAAATATCGTCCATGGTTTGTGGACGAGGGGAGTATATATATATACATATATATAATTGCTATATTTCGCTTGCATTTCAACACATATATCAATTATTCTATGCATGTATAATTCATACTTTGCTCATATAGCTTACACCACGCACGTACATGAGGTATACAACACGTGTGTAATTTATATTTCACTTATATAATTTATACGCGACATTTTCCATTCAAATTTATTTAATTTAAATTTCTCACATTGGTTTTCGGAGTGCTAAAAATCGTAGGTGACTCAGAAAAATCCGCGGCTTCTTCTATTTGGTAGAGAGCTTCCTTGCGGTCCCGATGTTTCCTGTTTCATCGAATTTCGTCAACACACCAAAAAGATATGATTTTTCAAAGTGCAAACATAAAAAAGAACTCACCTTTCACGATGGTTCAAAACTAGGTTTGCGGTTTTCGCGAGAACCGAGGCACGAGGGGATGATCGGCGGGTTGGACGTGGAAGAGGGAGGAGAGGGCTACAGGCGCACGGTGGTTTGGAGGCGACTCGGTGGGGCCCAGAGCTCGCGACGGCAGCTGGAAGGTCGGGACTTTGGAGGGAGATATCTCGACGTAGGAGCAATGATAGGGGGAGCTCCTTATATGGATTTGAAGAGGGGAAGGAGAACTACAAAAATTTGAACTGGGGGAGGGGCTGATTCGGGCTGTGGCGATCGGAAATCGCCAGGGAAGGGGAGGAAACGTTCCGTCGTCGATGTCGGGGGGTGGGGGGGGTCGGGGTTTTCTGATGTTTTTTTATGAACGGAGAAATATGATTGGTCGAAGGTTTTATTAAATTTTTAAATAGTGTTTTCTCAAACGAACTCCTTTTCAAACCCAACGACTGTCGCCCCTAGCTAAATACCCCCATCCCGGACACAATGGGATATGTTTTGTTAGCCAATTCGACTGTTACAGTCAGTTATTTTTCAAATTAAAGTATAAAACATTTAATTTTAACTTTGAACGTATATTTCAATTTGCCAGGGCCACAAACTAATTCGAAAAATTCCAGAAAAATAAATCTAGCTATGTTTTGACGCTACGGTCCCAACAAAACTAGTTTCGTCGAATTCTGAGATCGTTTGAAAAATGGCCATTTCCTGGTCGATCCAATTTAACAGAAATTGACCAAACATATTTTCTTTTGCCACGCTCACATACTAGCTTCAAAAATTATGAAATTTGAAACCTAGCAATAGTTTGACATCCCGGACCCAACAAAAGTGGTTTCGTCGAATTCCGAGGTCGTTTGCAAAATATCAATTTTCCAGGGCTATATATTCTATATAGCGACCATTCTGAAAATTCATTCGGCCATAACTTTTGATTCCCGTTATGAAATTTCGATTTTTCAGATTCGTTAGAAAGGTATTGACTAACAGATTTAAATATTTTTGGTTTCACTAAAATCCGTTATATCTTCCACCCTGCACAGTCAGTCAAAGTTTGAATTCAAATTTTCAAACTGACTCACTATTTCTAATTCACTATTTTATTGAAATATTCTATTTCAATTGTTCAAATTCCTTTGAAATCACCAATTTAAATTTTTTAAATTGGCTCGTATTTTCCGGGTTATTAAACGAAATTCCCCTTTAGGCCTAGCTGTTAATCACCCGGTTAAGCCCAATTAAGCTGTTTTTCACCACCTGAAACTTGTTTCAACCATGTCTCCCAAATGGTGAGTCCGTTTGGCTAATGTGACCGTTCTACGGAAAGATAAACCATCATCCGGATCTAATGGAAGTGGTTTCAGGCCAAAATTCCTTTCCAATCAAAAGTTATGGCCGAGAAAAGATCAGCTAGGGCAAAATATCATTTAAAAATCGGCAAAAATCATGAACATGGAAAATGACCCCACTAGTCGTCTCCTAAAGTTACATGACCATACGACCTTCTATGACAATGAAATAAATATTCTACGATCCTATGATGTATAGAATGCGGGTCGTTCCAAATTTATTTGCCCCATAATTTGATGTGGTTCTCATCATATTTCTAGTCTTCATATGATATACATACAATTATATAGAAATTTTTTTGCACTTATTTATTATTATCTTTCAAGCGAACAGGTACAAAGCTCAATCATGCACATGACACAAGTACACATATACAAGTTAATTCTCAAGTCAATGCAACTCTCTCATGCACAAACGGAAAATGGATAAGGTGTATACTGCAAGGACATATGTATAAAGCAAATGAAATGCAATAGTCCAAGTGGAGCAGTTTCGTGTGTGGAAAAGAACAACTGCAAGCACAATACATAATAAATGCAGCTGTGAATGTGATGGGTTTGACTACATCAATTATTACATGCCAAAACATGACAAAGCCAACATGTTAGATAGCCAGAGCCAAGTAATGGCATCACTATAAGCAAATGTCCAAAATGGTCAAAGCCACACATATGGGTGCAGCTAGCAATTCATTTGCATATGCAAGGAACAAGCAAAGGCAAAACACAACATGATTAAAATTGGTTGAACCAGCATGATTTAAATCCCCATACAAATCAAGTCCAAGTTATATTATGTGCACCAGCCAAATAAAGTACATGGCACACAAAAACATTCCAAGATGAAGCAGTAAAGTATACAAGCTCAAGTGAATTGGAAAATGCATTGGTGTAACACAACAAATAGATATGCCAGATATTCAAATGGATGTTCAAATACACAACACAACAAACACTCATATGCACATAAATATTATGCATAAATATAGGGGCATGTGTAAATGGATTAATTTCTGAGCAACATATGCAAATACAAATACACATGAAGGCAAAATTGCAAAGAGAAGAGGAAAGTAATTGCAAGCACAAAAAACATCTACAACTACCAAAGTTGAAGCACAAGAACAAGTACAAAAGCATGGTCAAGCGCAGCAACATCTTTGTGAACAAGTAACAATGCACATCAGAAAAGATTAAAAAAAGATAATGCACCTATTCTTATCAACTAATGAGGCAGTGAAGTAATATGAATGCATAGTTGTTGTTCAAGTTTTAAGTAAAATTAAATTGCATCTACTCTTATCAGAAATACACTATGAATTATTCAAATCAATACAAGGATGGATACAACACTTCTTATGGTTCGAATTAATATTGAGGCAGTAGATTATTTTCATATTTAACAAAGAATAAAGTGCCAAAATATATGAAAAGTATAAACAATTTTAAAGTCAATAAGAAACATATATGGCATACATGAGTACACAGAAAATGATGCAAACATGTATGGCAATAGTCAGAGAAGAATACAAGGTGCAACAACATTGGTGCTGCATACATGAACACATGTATATGGAGCAAGCAAAGCTTCAAGAGTAGAAATGTTTTCATGTTCGAATGGTTATAAAAGATAAGGCGATTTCTTTTAAATTTGACTAGTTAAAAATGGAAAAGAACACAATTTTTACTCTTGGAAAATGTATAATCGGCAAGTAAACATCTTGGACAAAGCATTTTATTTTCGCAAATATTATTCAAAGATATCAGGAATCATTACCAAGAATATCCATCAATTTATTTCCTAAATATACAGTGAGCTAATTATGGCACAAATGTTATTTCCAGAAAGTAGCAATGAATTCATAAATGAAAATTATGCATGGATTTATCAACGTGATCAAAGGTTTTGTTTTTGAGAAAGGATGTATTAACATTTTCAAAACTTTCCAAAAAAATCACAAGAGCATTTTTTGGGAAATAAAATCAATCAAAAGTTTCCAAAAATTGTTTGGGCATTCATGGCAAGTCATAAAGGAAGTCAGAGAGAATAACGGTTTCAAAAACCCTATATATACCTCATTTCATCACAGGAAAAATGCATCGAAACCAAGCAATTCAATTGAGCTACATTGAAATCAAAAATTAGAAGGACTCACAAATATTTTGTTTAGATCATCTGTGTAACAACCCGGAATTTTGGGGCCAATTTAAAATTTTATTTTAAGGAAATTATTTATGAAAATGCGTCAGAATTTAAAATTTTCATTATTAAATTAAATTATTAAAGCAAAAAAAAGTTAACAATAAATTAAATTCTGACAATATATGTATATATATATATATATCTTTGGTTGTCCTCTTAAATATTTCCCCTGTCAATTAAAAATGTAACTTTTAGGAATTCAAAACGTATATTACATGTTCAAAACCTTCATTAATTAGTCAATTTTAAAATGAGAAAATTGCGAGCATTCATTTCTGACAATAATATTCAATGCTGTAGTGTTAGTTCGAATTTCTAATAAATAGTATTAATCTAGCATTCATTCTTTCCATTTTATCCTCTCTCTCTCTTTCATTGTTATCTACTTTTGAAATTTGAAAATAAAATATAAAAATAAATGTGTCATTATAGCATGTAATCAAAAGGGGATTTAAGGAAACATTTATAAAACACAATTAAAACATAAAACATATTTATTCATAATGCACATGCATGATTTATGGAATAAAAACAAAACTTTGTCCCACTGTCGAATTTGTAGTTACCTTGAATTCTCACATGTATTTCTAGAAATGATTTACTCTTGAAAACATTACCTTGTTGGTTACATGCTGAAAATGGTTGATATACATATATACACACACTCGCCAAATAATAGACTTGCTGAATTTCTTTGCATAAAAAAAAGAGGTGTTACAGAAAGATAAATAATTAAAATTGATATGTTTTAAATGGTCTTAATCTAGTATAGGTAAAATTTATTTAATTATGGAATATATTTTTGAGTATATAAGTTGTTACATAATAGCTTTATATTAAAGCAAATATACACACTATTTCATAGGAAAAATGTAAATGATAAATTTGGACGATTCAAAAATATTCCAAATATATTAAGGAACAAGATATTAATTTGTACATGTTGTGATTAGGCATGGAAAGAAAATGAAAGGCATAAATAATGAATTTAATAAGATATATTAATTAAAAAAAATCAACCAGATATGGATATGGGTGGAAATGAATATAGGCGGAAATAAATGCCATTATTCTTAATTGGTGTTGGAGTTGAATCAACTAAATCTAGAAAGATTCCAATGTATTTTCTAAAAATTGTCATTCACTACCCTTTTTATTCTGAAATTTGGAAAATTAGTAATATAATATTATATATGTATATTCCCTCATAAAACAAATCCTAATTCATTCTATACCATAGCCGCCGTCATCTACAGTTTTCATGGCCTAAACTCTTCAAATCTTTCTCCTCCAAATTCTTTCAATCCAATCATGAACAATCAAAACTTAATGAACGAAAAAGCAAGAGCTAATCGAGATCTTCATAATCATATGGACAAGATCAAGTTTGGTGAAAGGAGTTGCTTGAATTTGGGCTCCAAACCCAATGCGTTCGAGGCGGGTTTCAACAGCAAAGGGGACTTCGAATTGGGAACGATTCATGGTGTTAAGAGTTGAAGCTCGGGGCGTCGACATGGGCTATGTAGATCGGCGGTTAAGGCCTTCAGTGGTGGTGCGTTTTGGGAGCAAAGAGCACGGTTTTTGGGTTCCAGGAAACCACGGTAGAAAGAAGAAGACAAAAAGTTAGCATAACAAAAATAATCATTTTTGTTATATAAAAAGTTAGCAAAACAAAAAGTTCATTTTTGTTATATAGAAAGTTAGCATAACAAAAATAATCATTTTTGTTATATAAAAGTTAGCAAAACAAAAAGTCCATTTTTGTTATATAAAGAGTTATCAAAATAAAAGGTCCATTTTTTTTTGTAAAAAGGTTATCAAAATAAGTTTAACATTGAAATTACATTTTTATGTATAGATGAATCATTTAGAAGATTAAATGTTGCATTAGAGAAAGTAACGTTTTTAGTCAAGAATGTCGCATTAGAGAAATAATAACATTTTTAGTTTAAATACTTATATAGATTAAAAATCATATTTTTGTTGAAATGTTTGATTAGATTAAAAGTTCAACTTTTTTATTATAAATGTTACGTTAGAAGAAATCAACATTTTTGTTATAAGAATGATCATTAGTATATAAATACATTTCTTTGTATACAATGTACATTAAAATTAAAAATAACATTTTGGTTAGAAATGTACATGAAAATTAAAAATAACATTTTGCTTAAAAATGTACATTAAAATTAAAAATAACATTTTGCTTAGAAATGTACATTAAAATTAAAAATAACATTTTGCTTGGAAATGTACATTAAAATTTAAAATAATATTTTGTTTAGAAATGTACATTAAAATTAAAAATAATATTTTTCTTAGAAATGTACATTAGAATTAAAAATAACATTTTGCTTGAAAATGTATATCGAGATTAAAAAAAAAAATACATTTTGCTCAAAAATGTATATTGTGAATAAAAATAACATTTTTTTTAGAAATGCATATTGAGATTAAAAATAACACTTTTGTTAAGACATGTTATATTAGATTAGAAATGTCATTTGTTTAAGGAATGTTATATTAGACAAAGAAATATCATTTATGTTAGAATCATGTCATGCTATGTTTGAGATTAAAATATTCAATACGTTAAAATAATGGTTTATTATTTATGATAATTTAAAATGATGTTACACTGCCATTAACAAGTTACCCGACTTGTTGATGTTGATTGGGACGATTATTTTCACACATCGCCCAAGTGCACAAAATTATGTGTTGGTTGAAACCCTACACGGGTCTTGGGATGATATTCTAACACATGTCTCCCTTGTGATTAATTATAAATGCACTTTGGCTGTTATTTGATGGTTAATGGTTATTTATCGTTTATATGCTATGTTTGGAAATCCATATAACTTAATTTTTATGGACGTTGATTGAGTCGCATTCCAATTAAGAATTAAAGAATATTTTCATACAATAAGGAATATTTTATTTTTGTATAATAAGGAATATTTTATTTAAAGCAATGAAACTTATAATTAGTAATAAAGAACATTTTAAGATAAAGAAATATTTTGGAATAAAGAGGTAATTATATTTTTTGGAATCAAGGATAACTTAGAACAAAGAATATTTCAAACTAATAAATATTTTTTTCAGTATGCTAATTTCTATTAGGAATTACAATTGTACGTGGACACGAGGTTAGGAAACATTTATGGCGGAAGTCTGCCCGGACCCAACCGGCATATCCAGCAGCCACAGGTGTTGGGCCTAATGTGAGTGGTCCAAGTGCACAAATACGAAACGAGCCATGACACGAGGTTAAGCCCAACTTGTGGGATATGTCTGCCCGGAACCAACCGGCATATCCAGCATCCACAAGTCACAGGCTTAATGTGGGGGGTCTGGCCAAGTATAATATATAAATGAATAAGATAATGAATTGGGCTATTTAATCTATTTTAAATAGCAATGCCATTTTAGCCCGAACGTGTTTAAATTAAGATTTAATGATGTTTTCCATTAATTCATATTTAATTGGAATTAAAATAAGATAAATTGGATTCTTGGGTTTGTCGTGAACGGTGTCTTAAATAACACTGTTCTTAAACCCAGTTGAGAAAAGAATAAATCTTTTAATTAAGATTATTATAGTTTTCAATTCCATTTGATAATTGGAATAAAATGAAATGTGAATTGGGTTTATCGTGAACGGTGTTTTTAAATGACATTAGTTCTTTAACCCAATTAAAGTTTAGATTAATTTCTTAAATTTGAATAATCATTAAGTAATGATTTATGTGATTAAAACCAGACTTGAGTTTTAATGAATTCCTAATTAGATTGAAATAGAATGAGGTAAAAAGAAGATTAAAGAATAAAGGATTTATCTTTGATAAGATAATGTGAATATTTTATTTAAAAGAATATTCTGAGTTGGAATGTGGCATATGATGTGTTTTTATAGCACTTGTTTTTAATTATAAATACGTGAATTATTCAGAAAGACTGGGTTTAACCCATTCTGAATAATTACTACGACGATCAAGAGTCGAAGATGAAGACGGTGGTTGAAGAACGGCGATCTTCACTTCGAATGGATAAGGACTACTGATGCAGTGGACTGGGTCGCTCCCAGGACAGGGTTGAAGTAGTAGTTGTCCAGACGTATTATTGATTGTCCGGATATGCAAGGAATAAGGTGCTTCCGGTTTCGTTCAGACCCAGAACGGACTTGTAAATGGATTGTATGTCTGACGTTGTATTCCTTTATATTGTATTCGTTGGTCTCTGCTAAATATATATCTGTTTGGTGGTTAACACCCTTCTCTAAGACATACGAGCTTGGAGGTTATATATTTACAGAAATCAATGGTATGGTATGGATTGACAATGTGGCATGCCAAGATGCATGGATCAAGGCTTTTGTTGAAAAGCAGAGCCTTGTGGTTGAAGGTCAAAGCACAGCTTTAATTAGCATAGCTTTGTATAGCGTTACTTCGCGAGCCTCACACCCCGGTATGAACCAGAAACAGGAGTAAGGACTGCAGGGAAATGGACATATGCTGGTTTCTAGCTAGGACTGGCATCAGTGCTAAAACTGGCTGATGAGTTTGACTCATGTAGATGATGGATTTTGAGGCGCCTCGGATATATCGGTGGTTGCAGAGGCTTACAGGCCCCAGATCACTATGAGGTTCAATAGAACCGGCTAGCATATAGTTTATGTTATTGCCAATCATCGACGGATGACCGACCCTGAAGATCCAAGGGTCCCTCGAGCTCTGATCCTGAGGCACGTGCTAGAGTGTCTCGAAAATCGGTAAGGACTGTCTTTTGCCTTGGTTCATGATGGAAATCCAACTTCCAATACGACCCATGCGGTTTTGATTGTATAACTAGTATGGCGACATGATATATGGTACCCATGTCGTCTAGGATTAATACATTTATTTTGAAATGTTTTAAATAGAATACACACTAATAATAATATCCGTTTTATACGTATCTAGCATCTTTTGACCATTATAAGGTAAACCCCTATCCTCTGGTTTGCGTTGCATTGTGTGATGGGACTTGGATCTTATAATGGTTTCATTTTTCTAAAAAGCATTGCGTTGTTTAACGATTTACTTTATTTTATGCACTAGCAATCCAATGGAGTAAACCTGTTCCGCGTTAGCAGCGTGGTCCTGTGATTAGCCTGTTTATTAGATTAGTTAAGTTAGATTTCTCACACCTGTCCCATGACTGACCTGTAGTTTGTTTCACTGGCAAACTCGGGTGCCCATAATTTTCCACACGGACAGTCGAGTAGCTTTTTGCAGATCTTTATTTCTTTAGAAGGATCCTGGATCAAAGCTTAAAGCTGTGTCCAGAGCATAGGAAGCCTTCCGCTGTATCAGTTTATTTTTCCGCTGCAATGTATTAAATATTTTGTAATTTATCTTCCGATGTAAAATAATGTAACACCCCGAATTTTAGTTAATACTAAAATTCACTAATTACAGGATAAATAATCTCAGATGTGGGAATTAGGGGTAACGGGCTGCGTCATTGCGTTCGTCTCGGAAAAATACGCGAAATAGAGTCCGAGTTTTTGAGAATCGGAGTCCGTATGGCCCAGTTAAGGCCCAATGAAGTTTGCAGAAAAATTAAAGCTAAAAACAGATTTAATAATTTAAATTCAGATTTCAAAATGGAGCCAGCAGGGGGCCAGGCGGGAAGCTTCCCGCCCTACCCATGTCGACAGGGCTGTCGACAGGCCTGTCGACAGGGGAGTCGACTTGCCTGTCGACTTGCCTATCGACCTGGGCGCGGCGTCCAGAGAACCTGGGTGCACCAGGTTGGGTTTTAGGCTGGCTTGGAGGGCTGGGTTCTAGAGATTTCCTAAATCTAACGGACCTAATCTAATCTAGGGTTAATCTAAGGGCCTAAAACACTCACCTAATCTATAAATACACCCTAAACCTACCCTAATCCATACTAAAAATAGAAATGATGGCCTCATGCCGCCAAATTAAATCCTAGAAGGAGCCTCCACTAGTTTATGAAGGAAGTTGCAAGCTAATCACTCTCTAATCAATCTCTAATCATCACCATCTTCATATTTAGCAACTAATTTCACTTCATAAGTTTGCTAATCTTGGGTTTGGTGAGTTTCTATCACTTTAACATCAATTGCTAAAGTAAGTAGATTGGGTGTAATGAGACTTATGGTCTTAAATGCGGATTAGTGAGTTTGAATCATTTGTAATGATATGCTACTCTATATGCATAATTAATAAATGGGTTTATGCATGTTTGATAAGTTGGTTTATGCATGCTTAATAAGTTGGTTTATGCATGTTTAACAAGTTGGTTTATGCATGTTTAACAAGTGGGTTTATGCATGTTTAATAAGTGGGATTATGCATATTTAATAAGTGGATTTATGCATGTTTAACAAAGTGAGTTATGCAAGTTCATATGCAAGTCATGTGTATGATGTTATGTAAGTTATGTGTAGGTTGTTATGCAAGTTCATATGCAAGTTATGTATATGCTTAAATGCAAGTTTAACATGATATGCAAGTTATGCATGCTTATGCAAGTATGTGAATGCTTATGCAAGTATGTGAATGCTTATGCAAGTATGTGAATGCTTATGCAAGTTATGTGTATGCTTAAATGCATGTTTAACATGTTATGCAAGTTATGAGAATGCTTATATGCAAGTTCAACATGTTATGCAAGATATGTGTATGATAATATGCAAGCTCATATGCAACATGTTATGCAAATCATGTGTATGATAATATGCAAGTTTGGGTTAAATGTAGTTGGGTTAATATATGCTCATAAATGCAAGTTGACATCCTCTTAACCCATGACAAAGTTATATGCTAAACCCATGATATTTGTGATGGATCTTCCCCTTATTTATGTCATGAAATGAGAACGATTTACGTGGGGAACGATGGGGTGGTAAATATGTTAATAAAAGTATGATTGGGTATGATTAAGCATACCATAAAAATAAATTAACATAAGTGGGAATTTACCTATTGAGTTAGGTCTACCCCATGGGAATTTACCTATTGAGTTAGGTCTACCCATGTTATGAAAAACTTGATATTAATTAGGGATAATTAATATGGGGGTGATTAATTAGGTGTAATTAATCGACTAAGACACGAGGTTGGACTCATTTGTAGTGTAAAACTGCCCGGACCCTACCGGCTTAACCAGTTGCTACAAATGTCAGCCCAATGTGAGAGGTCTTAGCCATAAATTAAATACGTGATTAAAGTAAAGACACGTGGTTAGACTCTGTTATGACGTAAGACTGCCCGGACCCTACCGGCTTAACCAGGCGGTCATAACAGCCAGTCTAATGTGGGAGGTCTTTAGGGGAAATCACGGTCTTAATTAATTAAGAAACACTTAACCATATTAGCATGTAGTGGGACATGAGGGGTTAAGTGGGTGCCTTGGGTGGCATGTGGAAATTTAGTGGTTGCCTTGGGTGGCATGTGGAATCTAGTGGGTTGCCTTGGGTGGCAATAGAAAATACGATTAGAATACTTAACCAAGTGGAAACATGTAATTAAACATGATTAAAGGGTTAAGTGGGATACACTAGATAAGTGACAAGCTTAGGTGGGTAGCTTGTTGGGGGCCCATTTCAACCAATATCCCAAACGTATCTTTGTGGGCTCGACTCTAGTCGAGTGACGGGACACGCATATTGGGCTTGATTATAAGAGGCCAAAACGGGTTAGCGGTGGCAACGCAAGTCCAACGGGTTTCATATGCGTGTGTGGGCCCGGGCTGGTAGATAAGCCGTTGTTGCATCGTGTAGATATAAAGCCGTGCACCGTTGATAGTATCAGGTGGCCACTTTAGGGGAGTGATACACCCCACTGTGGGACCAGCACGGGTATCTACGGTAGGGAGCCGATCGCTTGGGGAGTAGTGGGGTACACCTAGTGGAGATAGGGGCAGACGGCACCTATGTGGTCAGCTAGGGGTACATGAAACTACTAGTTATATCTTTCTTTAAGTCCTTGGGTGGGATCAATCTTAGAGTAGGAATGACTGGTGTGGTGCAGTGTAGTAATTATCCTTGGGTGGGTAGATGCGTCTTTACAGTTATCTTAGTTTATCCTAAGTATACCAAGCTGCTTAGTGTAGCCATTCATCCCCAGACATTACCGTGGGTCAAGTTTATGTCTTCTCTGGTTACTTTAATGATTGTATTGTTAAAGTTATAGGACTCGCTCAGACTTATGTCTGACCCCGTTGTTTTTATCTTTTTCCCAACCCTCAGGTCCTACGGTGGATCCTAGCAGTAGTGGAGCTTGATCGGATTGCTGTTCCAGTCTTTAGGAGCTTGGATAGATGTAAAGCTCCAGTTACCCAGTTATCTTTTCTTTTGTCCTGGCTATTGTATGAGAGAGTGGGATTATGTACTTCTTTATTATTGATGGATATTGTACTTGACTTTTATTGTGGTTTTATGATGTAACCAGACATGTTTACTTCCGCTGTTATGAGATGATGTTTTAAATTTCAAGTACTATTTATATCTGTCTTGTTGTAATTTTTCTGTTCTATATTCACTAAAATACTCCACCGATGCTATGGCATTCCCTTAGTGAGTGACCATAGCGGGTGTGGGGTGTTACAAATAATGTACTCTGATATTCTGTACTCTGATGTAACATTATTGTAATGTAATAAAAGTCTTCTGTTATTTGTTCTAATGTATTGTATTCCCAAAGTTAACGTATGCGAGTTTTGAACGGTCTTGGTCGATTTTGTGATCGATTAAGTCCAGGCAAATTCCTTGTCGTTACAGTTGGTATCAGAGCTCTGGTTAGCTCAAATCTTTGGGGTACAATTCGTTAGAACTGAACAGAAGACTCATCAGAGATTGGATTAGTAATATCCAATAAGAATACTCATTAGAGATAGGATCAGCAGTAACCTAGAATGAGAAAAACTCATTAGAGATAGGGTTAGTAATGCCCTAGAATGAGTTGAGAGTGCCAAGCTTATGATTAACGTATTTATGATTATATTTAATCGAATCTTAGGAAATATGGTTTTTAAATATATAAAAGCTATATATTTGATAAGTTAATCACTTAATGAAACTTATTGAAACCAATAAAAGAATAAAATTGAGTTAATTAATTAAACAACTTTTAGCTTCGTTCCTTTTCGAGGACGAAAAGATTTTAAGTGGAGGAGATTGTAACAACCCGGAATTTTGGGGCCAATTTAAAATTTTATTTTAAGGAAATTATTTATGAAAATGCGTCAGAATTTAAAATTTTCATTATTAAATTAAATTATTAAAGCAAAAAAAAAGTTAACAATAAATTAAATTCTGACAATATATGTATATATATAAATATCTTTGGCTGTCCTCTTAAATATTTCCCCTTTCAATTCAAAATGTAACTTTTAGGAATTCAAAACGTATATTACATGTTCAAAACCTTCATTAATTAGTCAATTTTAAAATGAGAAAAGTTGCGAGCATTCATTTCTGACAATAATATTCAATGCTGTAGTGTTAGTTCGAATTTTTAATAAATAGTATTAATCTAGCATTCATTCTTTCCATTTAATCCTCTCTCTCTCTCTTTCATTGTTATCTACTTTTGAAATTTGAAAAGAAAATAAAAAAATAAATGTGTCAATATAGCGTGTAATCAAAAGGGGATTTAAGGAAACATTTATAAAACACAATTAAAACATAGAACATATTTATTCATAATGCAGATGCATGGAATAAAAACAAAACTTTGTCCCACTGTCGAATTTGTAGTTACCTTGAATTCTCACATGTATTTCTAGAAATAATTTATTCCTGAAAACATTGCCTTGTTGGTTACATGCTGAAAATGGTTGATATATATATATATACATATATATACACACACACACACACACACACACACATATATATATATATATATATATATATATACACACACTCGCCAAATAATAGATTTGCTGAATTTCTTTGCATAAAAAAAAGAGAGGTGTTACAGAAAGATAAATAATTAAAATTGATACGTTTTAAATGGTCTTAATCTAGTATAGGTAAAATTTATTTAATTATGGAATATATTCTTGAGTATATAAGTTGTTATATAATAGCTTTATATTAAAGCAAATATACACACTATTTCATAGGAAAAATGTAAATGATAAATTTGGATGATTCAAAAATATTCCAAATATATTAAGGAACAAGATATTAATTTGTACATGTTGTGATTAGACATGGAAAGCAAATGAAAGGCATAAATAATGAATTTAATAAGATATATTAATTAAAAAAAATCAACCAAATATGGATATGGGTGAAAATGAATATAGGCGGAAATAAATGCCATTATTCTTAATTGGTGTTGGAGATGAATCAACTAAATCTAGGAAGATTCCAATGTATTTTCTAAAAATTGTCATTCACTACCCTTTTTATTCTGAAATTTGGAAAATTAATAATATAATATTATATATATTCCCTCATAAAACAAATCCTAATTCATTTTATACCCTAGCCGCCGTCATCTACAGTTTTCATGGCCTAAACTCTTCAAATCTTTCTCCTCCAAATTCTTTCAATCCAATCATGAACAATCAAAACTTAATGAACGAAAAAGCAAGAGCTAATCGAGATCTTCATAATCATATGGACAAGATCAAGTTTGGTGAAAGGAGTTGCTTGAATTTGGGCTCCAAACCCAATGCGTTCGAGGCGGGTTTCAACAGCAAAGGGGACTTCGAATTGGGAACGATTCATGGTGTTAAGAGTTGAAGCTCGGGGCGTCGACATGGGCTATGTAGATCGGCGGTTAAGGCCTTCAGTGGTGGTGCGTTTTGGGAGCAAAGAGCACGGTTTTTGGGTTCCAGGAAACCACGGTAGAAAGAAGAAGACGATGACTTAATAATGAAATTAAGGGTAATTAAAATTTTAATGAATTTATTTATTAATTTATGTTAAAAGGGTAATCAATGTTTATAAATCAATATCTTTTTGATACAATGACCGTTTTACGAACCGTCAGTTGCGTTGAAATCATGACAGCGAGATCTACGACATGGAAAAGACTAGCACAGAAAAGGATCTATCTACAAATAAGATGGTGAGATTTCTAGATTTAAAATTAAATTAAAAATATTTATTTATTTATTTATTTATTTATTTTGATTGTGATTGTATATTGATGAGCCGTCTGTATAAAAGTTAGATTTACTAATTTGTTGCGATGATGTTTATTTGCTGAATCATATGTTCTTGTTCACATAGAACTTGTCATTTCATTAGAAAATGTTACAATAAAATAAAAGAGATTCATTTTATTAGAAATGGTTACACTAAAATGAAATTGTCATTTTGGTTAGAAATAAAAATGTCACTTTGGCGAAAAGTGTTATACTAGATTTGATATGTCACTTTAGTTTGGAAAAAAATTACATTAGAATTAAATTGTCAATTACATTAGAATTAAATGTCAATTATGTTAGGATTAAAAATGCCATTTAAGTTAGGAAAGTGTAATGTAAATTAAAATAAAAAGATTCATTTTTTTATCGTATAAAATGTGAACACAATTAAAGGTCATTTTATTTGAAAGAAATGTTAACATAGTAATAGATTCATTTTATTTGAATAGAAAGTTAGCATAACAAAAATAATCATTTTTGTTATATAAAAAGTTAAGAAAACAAAAAGTTCATTTTTGTTATATAGAAAGTTAGCATAACAAAAATAATCATTTTTGTTATATAAAAAGTTAGCAAAAATAAAAAGTTCATTTTTGTTATATAGAAAGTTAGCATAACAAAAATAATCATTTTTGTTATATATAAGTTAGCAAAACAAAAGGTCCATTTTTGTTATATAAAGAGTTATCAAAATAAAAGGTCCATTTTTCTTTTGTAAAAAGGTTATCAAAATAAGTTTAACATTGAAATTACATTTTTATGTATAGATGAATCATTTAGAAGATTAAATGTTGCATTAGAGAAAATAATGTTTTTAGTCAAGAATGTCGCATTAGAGAAATAATAACATTTTTAGTTAAAATATTTATATATATTAAAAATCATATTTTTGTTGAAATGTTTGATTAGATTAAAAGTTCAACATTTTTTATTATAAATGTTACATTAGAAGAAATCAACATTTTTGTTATAAGAATGATCATTAGTATATAAATACATTTCTTTGTATACAATGAACATTAAAATTAAAAATAACATTTTGCTTAGAAATGTACATTAAAATTAAAAATAACATTTTTCTTAGAAATGTACATTAAAATTAAAAATAACATTTTGCTTAGAAATGTACATTAAAATTAAAAATAACATTTTGCTTAGAAATGTACATTAGAATTAAAAATAACATTTTGCTTAGAAATGTACATTAAAATTAAAAATAACATTTTGCTTAGAAATGTACATTAAAATTAAAAATAACATTTTGCTTAAAAATTTATATCGAGATAAAAAAAATACGTTTTGCTCAGAAATGTATATTGTGAATAAAAATAACATTTTTTTTTAGAAATGCATATTGAGATTAAAAATAACACTTTTGTTAAGACATGTTATATTAGATTAGAAATGTCATTTGTTTAAGGAATGTTATATTAGACAAAGAAATATCATTTATGTTTGAATCATGTCATGCTATGTTTGAGATTGAAATATTCAATACGTTAAAATAATGGTTTATTATTTATGATAAATTAAAATGATGTTACACTGCCATTAACAAGTTACCCGACTTGTTGATGTTGATTAGGACGATTATTTTCACACATCGCCCAAGTGCACAAAATTATGTGTTGGTTGAAACCCCACACGGGTCTTGGGATGATATTCTAACACACGTCTCCCTTGTGATTAAATATAAATGCACTTTGGCTGTTATTTGGTGGTTAATGGTTATTTATCATTTATATGCTATGTTTGGAAATCCATATAACTTAATTTATATGGAAGTTGACTGTGTCGCATTCCAATTAAGAATTAAAGAATATTTTCATACAATAAGGAATATTTTATTTTTGTATAATAAGGAATATTTTATTTAAAGCAATGAAACTTATAATTAGTAATAAAGAACATTTTAAGATAAAGAAATATTTTGGAATAAAGAGGTAATTATATTTTTTGGAATAAAGGATATCTTAGAATAAAGAATATTTCAAACTAATAAATATTTTTTTCAGTATGCTAATTTCTATTAGGAATTACAATTGTACGTGGACACGAGGTTAGGCTACATTTGTGGCGGAAGTCTGCCCGGACCCAACCGGCATATCCAGCAGCCACAGGTGTTGGGCCTAATGTGAGTGGTCCAAGTGCGCAAATACGAAACGGGCCATGACACGAGGTTAAGCCCAACTTGTGGGATAAGGCTGCCCGGAACCAACCGGCATATCCAGCATCCACAAGTCGCAGGCTTAATGTGGGAGGTCTGGCCCAGTATAATATATAAATGAATAAGATAACGAATTGGGCTATTTAATCTATTTTAAATAGCAATGCCATTTTAACCCGAACATGTTTAAATTAAGATTTAATGTAGTTTTCCATTAATTCATATTTAATTGGAATTAAAATAAGATAAATTGGATTCTTGGGTTCGTCGTGAACGGTGTCTTAAATAACACTGTTCTTAAACCCAGTTGAGAAAAGAATAAATCTTTTAATAAAGATTATTATAGTTTTCAATTATATTTGACAATTGAAATAAAATGAAATGTGAATTGGGTTTATCGTGAACGGTGTTTTTAAATGACATTAGTTCTTTAACCCAATTAAAGTTAAGATTAATTTCTTAAATTTGAATAATCATTAAGTAATGATTTATGTGATTAAAACCAGACTTGAGTTTCAATGAATTCCTAATTAGATTGAAATAGAATGAGGTAAAAAGAAGATTAAAGAATAAAGGATTTATCTTTGATAAGATAATGTGAATATTTTATTTAAAAGAATATTCTGAGTTGGAATGTGGCGTATGATGTGTTTTTATAGCACTTGTTTTTAATTATAAATACGCGAATTATTCAGAAAGACTGGGTTTAACCCATTCTGAATAATTACTACGACGATCAAGAGTCAAAGATGAAAATGGTGGTTGAAGACCGGCGATCTTCACATCGAATGGATAAGGACTACTGATGCAATGGACTGGGTCGCTCCCAGGACAGGGTTGAAGTAGTAGTTGTCCGGACGTATTGTTGATTGTCCGGATATGCGAGAATAAGGTGCCTCCGGTTTCGTTCAGACCCAGAACGGACTTGTAAATGGATTGTATGTCTGACGTTGTATTCCTTTATATTGTATTTGTTGGTCTCTGCTAAATATATATCTGTTTGGTGGTTAACACCCTTCTCTAAGACGTACGAGCTTGGAGGTTATATATTACAGAAATCAATGGTATTTTATGGATTGACAATGTGGCATGCCAAGATGCATGGATCAAGGCTTTTGTTGAAAAGCATAGCCTTGTGGTTGAAGGTCAAAGCACAGCTTTAATTAGCATAGCTTTGTATAGCATTACTTCGCGAGCCTCACACCCCGGTATGAACCAGAAACGGGAGTAAGGACTGCAGGGAAATGGACATATGCTGGTTTCTAGCTAGGAGTGGCGTCAGTGCTAAAACTGGCTGACGAGTTTGACTCATGTGGATGATGGATTTTGAGGCGCCTCGGATATATCGGTGGTTGCAGAGGCTTACGGGCCCTAGATCACTATGAGGTTCAATAGAACCGGCTAGCATATAGTTTATGGTATTGCCAATCATCGACGGATGACCGGCCCTGAAGATCCAATGGTCACTCGAGCTATGATCCTGAGGCACGTGCTAGAGTGTCTCGAAAATCGGTAAGGACTATCTTTTGCCTTGGTTCATGATGGAAATCCAACTTCCAATACGACCCATGCGGTTTTGATTGTATAACTAGTATGGCGACATGATATATGGTACCCATGCCGTCTAGGATTAATACATTTATTTTGAAATGTTTTAAATAGAATACGCACTAATAATAATATCCGTTTTATACGTATCTAGCATATTTTGACCATTATAAGGTAAAACCCTATCCTCCGGTTTGCTTTGCATTGTGTGATGGACTTAGGTCTTATAATGGTTTCATTTTTCTAAAAAGCATTGTGTTGTTTAATGATTTACTTTATTTTATGCACTAGCAATCCAATGGAGTAAACCCGTTCCGCATTAGCAGCTTGGTCCTGTGATTAGCCTATTTATTAGATTAGTTAAGTTAGATTTCTCACACCAGTCCCATGACTGACCTGTAGTTTGTTTCACTGGCAAACTCGGGTGCCCATAATTTTCCACACGGGCAGTCGAGTAGCTTTTTGCAGATCTTTATTTCTTTAGCAGGATCCTGGATCGAAGCTTAAAGTTGTGTCCAGAGCATATGAAGCCTTCCGCTGTATCAGTTTATTTTTCCGCTGCAATGTATTAAATCTTTTGTAATTTATCTTCCGTTGTAAAATAATGTACTCTAATATTCTGTACTCTAATGTAACATTATTGTAATATAATAAAAGTCTTCTGTTATTTGTTCTAATGTATTGTATTCCCAAAGTTAACGTATGCGAGTTTTGAATGGTCTTGGTCGATTTTGCGATCGATTAAGTCCGGGCAAAATCCTTGTCGTTGCAATATGAAAAAGTCAAATCATCAACAAGGGAGCAACAAGCATTCGAAGCCATCAGAGAATAATTTCCAGATTTCAGGAGTTGTGATTTAGTGCAATTTTTTATTTAATTCGGTGGCTATTGAAAAAAAAATTGCCTTAATAATTCTTTCAAGTGATAAAGCAAGAAATTGGGGGGGGGGGGGGGGTGGGTTGTTTTAATTTTGTTTTAAGGTTTTTTACTTTTTTTTGTAATCATTCTGTAATTTTCTATTTTTTCTTTAAACTAGAATTTTAGCTACAAGGTTTGTAGTTAGGAAAAACCTTGTCTCAAAGTTTGAGATCAGTGTAGGGTTTTGAGCATAGGATTAGAAAAATAGCGAGGGGTCGTGAGTGTACATGTGTTGTATGCAGGATATTGTTTTTAAAACCTAGTAGAAACCTTTGGGAATGCAACTGAAATAACCTGAACTTCCCCGTGAAGGAAAGCCCGGATTGCTTTGAGAACAAGACACATCAGGACACAAACAGAAGAACATTTCATTGCTTATTAAAAAAAATTCATCAGAATACAAGAATATACAAAGTGTGAATAAATATTACACCTTTACTACAAGTTACAATGCAGCGGAAAAATAATAGAAAATGCAACTGAAAAGAATATACGGATACAAAGCTTTCCGAATATCATTCCTGCTGTACACCAGGATCTTGTGAATATAAATGTGCAAAACCAAACTACTAGCTTCCCGTGTGGAAAATAAGGGCACACAGAGTTTAGGTTTAAACAATAAACTATAGGTCAGTCATGTGACTAGTGTGAGAACTAAAACAATTATTAATCTTTATTTTAAAGTTCGGTAAATCAAGGGAATATGCCGTATAACATGGAAGGGTTTCCTCCCAAGAATACCAGTGCATAAAACAATAGCGCAATGCTATATAAAGAACAATGAAGCTATTATAAGACCCAGGTCCCATCACACAATGCAACATAAGCCGGAGAATAGGGTTTTTACCTTATAATAGCCAAGAATGCTTGGTATGTGAAATTTCATGTTTTATTATTATTATAAGTGTATAGTGTCAAAACAGTTTCAATCATAAGTATCAATCATAGACGGCATAAGTACCCCATACAACTATGTCGCCATATATAGGTTTACAATTAAAACCGCAAAATGTCGTATTGGAAGTTGGATTTCCATCTGTGAACCAAGTCAAGGGATCGTCCTTATCGCTTCAATACGCTCTAGCCCGTGTCTCAGGACCAGAACGCATCGACCCTTAGGCGCCACAGGGCCGGTCCACACAGAGTGGATTAAAATGCCTGAACAATGCATTTCCCCACCCTATGGGGCGTCAATGAGCCAAATGACTCCATCGGTCCCGGATAGACCGATATAACCGCGGCGCCTCTCCATCCATCATGCATATAAGTAAAATTGCAGGGCATGAAAAACGCTGACACCACTCCTAGCTAGAAGGAAACGCATGCCCTCCCTGGATCCTTCTCCCGTTTCTGGTTCACACCGGGCTGTGTGGCTCGCGTATTAACGCTACACAAAGCTATGCCACAAAGGCCGTGCTTTGATCATCAACCACAAGACTCTGCTTTTCAATAGAAGCCTTGATCATTTGCATCTCAGCATGCCACACAGGCAATTCACGCTATGCAACCGATATATATATCACACAGAATGAAATTCGATGTCAGACACACATCCATTTACAAGTCCGTTCTGGGTCTGAACGAAATTGGAGGAACCTTATTCCTCGCATATCCATCGATCTCCAAGTACGTCTGGACGATCACCAACTGATTCCCTCCTCTTGGGTGTAAAACCCAATCAAGATCATCAGTAATTATCCAAACAATGTGAAGACCTCCGATCATCGACCACCGTCTTCATCCTCGACATATCATCGAATCAGTTATTCAGAATGGGATAAACCCGGTCTTTCCGAATAACTCGCATATATAATAAACAAGTGCTATAAAAACACAACATACGCCTTATTCCAATCCAGAACATTTCTTTATTCAAATATTCTTATCTTTCGGGAAAGGTTACCATTAATTTTATTAAAGATAAATTCTTTAAATATATTCTTTAATCTTCCTTTGAATATCAATTCAAACCAAATTATGGTTTATCCAAACTAGTCGGGATTAGCGAACCTTACCGAAGTAATCATTTGTTAAATCTCCCAACACCAACCTATTCATTCCATGAAGTAAAACTGTTAATACTTCATATTTAACACCACAGTGTTATCGGTAAATTCAATTACCAATTCACATTCAAATCTAATTAAATATTTAACTATCGCCTGGAGAAAACCTTGTGATACTCCATTCTCGATCATTTCAATCAAATTAAAGATTCATTAAAGCTCCACTTGGTTTTCATCTTCCTAAAAATCAATATTAATGATTGTTAAACTTGGGAAATCATATCCCATCTTTAACTGGGTTAAAGAACCAATGTCATTTAAAACACGGTTCAATATAAACCCAAAATCACATTCCATTCCATCAGCCTTTAACCATAAATTAGCAAGTGAACAATTCCCTAAGTATTCACCCCGAAGGCCAAAACCAACATCAGATCAATACCCAAGAAACCATTCAACCTAACTAATCTCCAGTTAGTTTCTGATTTTCATAAATATGTTGGGTCTAAGAACAGCATTATTAAAGATACCATTCACGACAACCCGAAATCACATTCGATTAACGATGGAATCATCATGGAAAACAAATCAATATATATAATCGATATAAACTTCCATATCCGACTAATAATATAAATGGAATAATGGCAAAGCCCTTTTAAATTCCATATATATTAGCAGTCTTCATCCACAGAAATTCACTTTGATTATTGGCAATCGAATTCCATTCCATTCCAATTTATTTTATTAAATTGGAAAACTTTACTTTGGAAAATCTCTTTTAAATCTTAACAAAAGATTTATAAATTCCAAATCACATTTCACTGTAACTCGGGTTAAAGAACGAATGTCGTTAAAACACAGTTCAGAACAAACCCAATTCAAGTTCCATTAATTATCGGGTTAAAGAATAAGTGTTATTTAAAACACCGTTCACGATAAACCCGAAAATCAATTCCAATCCAATATTAATTAATTGGTATGCTTCATTAAATCTAAATAAAAGATTTAATCTTTTTCTCAACTGGGTTTTAAGAACAGTGTTAATGAAGGCACCATTCACGATAAACCTAAATCCCATTTGATATTAAATATAAGGCTCTGAATTGAAAATATATCGGCTTATATTCAATATCAAATTCTACCACCAACAAATATCGTATTGAAGTAACGATATAAATATATCTTTCAAATTTCCATAACAATATCTGTATAATCACGAAATCCAACATCGAAATATTCCAAAGACAATTACGATTCATATCCATTTCCAATTTATATATTGGAAATTCTGGTTATTTTCAAAACCATTTCAAATCCAATTTATTTATTTTGAAAATAATTGGATTATAATTCTAGTTCAAAACTAGTTCATTTCGATAAAAATCTATTTTTATCTTTTCAAATATGGAATTTTTCATACTAATTCTTTTCAAATCATTTCTTATGATTTTACACCAATTATTGATATTTTTAATAATTTTATCAAGGCCCGTACAGTCGATTTCCATTAACAGCCATCGAACTGCACTTACAACGACCTTTTCCAAATTTGATTTGGACATAATTCCAAATCCAACCATTAGATTTCTAATTTTTGATACTCGTTAGAAAGATCTTTTCGATACGAACCCAACGGTTCTAGTTTTAGGAGAATTCGATGGACGGATCTCCCGTAATGTCCGTTCGAAGGAAATGGTCGAAATTCGCGAACTACCGTAGCGCGACGCGTTCTATTCAGGCCATTATATTATATATATAATATATATTTCATCGATATCCATTTAAAACATATTATATAAATCATTTTAAATTCGTTTTCAAAACGATTTCCACTTCATATTCAATTTCGAATCAAAATTGAATATTCCATATCATTGATATATAAATGATATTATTTTCAAACCATTATATTTTGAAATCAATTCCTTTTCGACATTCATTATAAAAATGAATAAAATCGATATAAATATCGTTCACGTCAAAATGGCGTCAATCTAATCGACACGGCTTTATATATTTAAATATATTCTTGTCCATCCCTAATTGGACATCAAAATCATATTTTGATTCCTTTCTAAATATTATTTGAAAATATTCATTATTTTTAAAATACTCGTTATTTTAAAATATTCATTCTTTCTGAACTGGAATCAGACACAATCAATTAGCATATAATTTGGTTATATGGATTTCACATAACAAACGTGTATAACAACAAAGAAAATAGCAATCCATCATCCAGAGTGCATTCTGCACTGTATAAGCATTAAATATAAATATTTAACGTTTATAACAGCATGTCAATCAATCGATTGACATACAACTAATTATTGGGATTGGTGTATGTCAAATATCGTCCCAATACCCGTGTGGGGTTTCAATCAACAAATAATGAATTTGTGCAGTTGGGCGAGATGTAAAATTTATCGTCCCAATCAATATCAGTCAAATGTGTGTACATATACAAATCGTCCGATTTGTTTATGGATATTCATTTTATTCATATACTATACACGTTAAAAACTATATTTTTAACTATAAAATATTTTTAACCCTAAAATATTTTATTCCGTTCCACATCACACAATCAACTTTCACAACAATATCAAACAAACAAACAAGTCGTCCATGGTCTGTGGACGACGGGTGTCGGGTGCTGCTAAGCACCATCTGCATCCTAGTATATATTTCAACTAGAAAATAAATTAAAAGTGAGAAGTTCTCACCTTGGAGTTTCTCTCCGCCATTCTTTATTTCTGAACTGTATGGATTCCGTTTTGCTTTCCATTGTTACCATGCTATCTTTTTCTCGCTGTTCATAATAAAAATCACATTTTTATTATGATGCTTATATTATAAAAATTGCATTTTTATATCGCTACTCAAACAATAAAAATTATATTTTTATCGCTATTTCCTATGAATAAAAATCAAATTTTTGTCTTCGCTACTTCTTTATAAAATCTATATTTTTATCTAACTAAGAATAATATTTTCATATTGCTATTCAAATTATAAAAATCATATTTTTCTCTCGCCATTCTCTACATAAAAATCACATTTTTATATATAAAAATCGTACTTTTATATCTCGATTACATACGTAAAAATCGCATTTTTATACTCTCCATCATATAAAAATCATATTTTTTATACGACTACTATATAAATAAAAATCGTATTTTTTTATTTCAAATCTAAATATATAAAAATCGTATTTTTATCCCGCAACTTCACATATAAAAATCACATTTTTATCTCGCTTTTCATATAATAAAAATCCAATCGTTTTGTTTTGAAAATTCTAATTTTTACTATGAAAAATCATATTTTTAATCGCTCTATCATATATATAAAAATCGTACCTTTCATGTATATAAAAATTAAACCTTTCATGTATATAAAAATCTTATCTTTTAATGTCAAATATCTAAACTTTCAATGTTAAAAATCTAAGCTTTCAACAATTAAAAATCAGTGCTTTAAACAATTAACAATCCAAACTTTAAACACTATAAATTATACCTTTATATTGTTAATACGATCAGAAAGAAAAATAGGAAAGAACTCACATCGATTTTTTTGAAGAGGGGGCAGGGCTGAAGGGTGCACAAGTGCTGGAGCACGGCGTTGGCTTTCTGGCGGCGACATCAGACGAGAGGGGTGGCTCAGCGTCAGTGGCGGAGGCATGTTTAGGATTGGGGCGGTTTCTAGGGTTCGTATTTAATTAGAGGAGGAGAGAAGCGCACGAGAGGGGGGGTGGTCGATGACCAGCGGCGGCAGCCTGGCCAGGCGCGGCGGCGTTGGGAGTCTCCGACCTCGAGAGGAGCGGGTTTGGGGGAGAGTGGCCTTTTCTTTTCTTTTTCTTTTTTTATCGTGTCTGAGATAGAAGAGAGAGATGTGAGGGTATAAAGGAGTATATAATTATATTATTTAATTAATTTCTTAAAAAGTTGACTTTTCGCCTGAACCCTAAATCGAGCCAACCACTGTCACCGAAGCTAATTACCCCCAATACTAACACAGTGGGATATGTATCGTAAGCTGATTCAACTATTTCGATCTGGTTCCATCAAAATCAAAAAATAAATCTATATATTGAATTTGAACGCACATTTCAATTTAAAGGGGCCACATACGGACTCTAAAAATTCTCGAAAAATATTTTCTAGTTTCGTATCGACGATACGGTTTTAACAAAACTAATTTCGTCTAATTTGGAGACCGTTGGATAAATGGTCATTTTCTGGTCGATCGAAATTGACTAAAACTGTTAAAACACGTTTTACTTCGCCACGCTCGCATATTGATTTCAAAAATCATGAAAATTTTAATACATAAATAACTTGACATCATGGATCCAACAAAAGTGGTTTTGTCGAAAACGGAGGTCGTTTGCAAAATTTCAATTTTTATGGGCCAAAATTCCATAGCGACAATTCTGAATTTTCAATTGGGCATAACTTTTTATCCCAACTATGAAATTTCAATTTTTAGAATTCATTGGAAAGATATTCTCAAATAGATTCAAATATTTTTGGTTTCACTAAAATCCAGTTTATTTTAAATCCTATACATTCATTTGAAATTTGTAATCAAATTTTTGAACTACCGTGCCATTTTCAATTCCTTTTATAATTAAAAATAAATAATTATATTCTAACGTCGATTTATATAAATATATACATTATTATTCTATTTAAAATAAATTTCTCGTCGATATTACTTAAAATAAATCATTTTAAATATTCAAAATTCAATAAAATTGCCAAAATAAAAATTTTAAATTAGTTCGGATTTTCCGGTTTATTACATTCTCCCCCACTTAAAACTTTTCGTCCCTAAAAAGGAACGAAGCTGAAAGTTGTTTAACTAATCAACTCAACTTTCATTATTTTCTTTACGGCCTAAGTTCTTCAACTTTTTAGTATCTAAGAACTTTCAAAATTTTCAAAAATTTGGCCAATACCCTAAATTTTCGAAAAATTTCGCCATTACCTCCCCTGCATGGGAGCACCGGGAAAAAACCGAAATCACCATACAGGCCTTCTCGTCTCAAAAAGAAAAAAGAAACAGCCAAGCGGCTAGCCAATTGGCTCATAAAATCATCCAAACCCAATAAATTTGTAAACATGTACCTATTTGTCAGGCATACAATTTTATCCTCTACTCTAGCCTCCTTGCTATGACCTGTTCAATGTATATACATGTACATATATCGAAATTCAAACAATTTTCAATTCAGTTCAACATTCGACACAATTTGTTTAAATTTACCGTTCATTCACGTAATGGTTTAAAGGAATAATCGTACAAAACAACCATCAATCAGCAATCAATTAGTTGAATAACCTTTCAATCACATAACTTTAATACATAGTCAAAAATCATATTTTTGATGCCAAATCACAACAATAAGCCCTATCTAGTTTTGGTTCTCACACCAGTTAATTGGAAATATATAAATATCCCAATTTCGAAACTCGAAAACAGACTACTGATGTCGTACGTCATCAGTAGAATCATGCCCGGGCGACTAGGGTGTGACTCTACATCCATCCAGTATATTAAAACTTCGAATACACGAGGATCAAACGTATATGCAAAACCTTTATATACTTGATTGTCCAAATCAATTTAAAATAAAATATTCAAATACGAATAATTAATTTAAATTTTCAAAAAAAAAAATTTCGTTTACATCTTTATTTCTCAAAACAACACTCTATACACTCGTTCTAGGATACTACTGATCCTACCTCTAACGAGTTATTCTTATTGGATATTACTAATCCAATTTTTGATGAATTTTTTTGTTTGGTTTCAAAGTGTCTTGTTCTCGAGCTTTGTAAACCAAAGCTATGATACCAAAATGAAATGACCTGAACTTCCCTGTGAAGGAAAACCCGGATTGCTTTGAGAACAAGATGCATCAGGACACAAATAGAAGAACATTTCATTGGTTATTACAACAATTTCATCAGAATAGAAGAATATACAGAGTGTGAATAAATATTAGACCTTTACTAAATATCATAGATTTACAAGTTATAATGCAGCGGAAAAATAATACAAAACGCAACTGAAAAGAATATATGGATACAGAGCTTTCCGAATATCATTCCAGCTTAAACCAGGATCCTGTGAATATAAATCTGCAAAACCTAACTACTAGCTGCCCGTGTGGAAAATAAGGGCTCCCAGAGTTTATGTTAAAACAATAAACTCCAAGTCAGTCATGTGACTGGTGTGAGAACTAAAACAGTTATTAATCATTATTTTAAAGCTCGGTAAATCAAAGGACCACGCCGTATAACACGGAACGGGTTTCCTCCTAAGAATACCAGTGCATAAAGCAACAGCGCAATGCTAAATAAAGAATAATGAAGCTATTATAAGACCCAGGCCCCATCACACAATGCAACGCAAGCCGGAGGATATGGTTTTTACCTTATAATAGCCAAGAATGCTTGGTAGGTGAAATTTCATGTTTTATTATTACTATAAGTGTATAGTGTCAAAACAATTTCAATCATAAGTATCAATCATAGACGGCATAAGTGCCCCATACCACTATGTCGCCATATATAGGTTTACAATTAAAACCGCAAAATGTCGTATTGGAAGTTGGATTTCCATCTGTGAACCAAGGCAAAGGATCATCCTTACCACTTCGAGACGCTCTAGCCTATGTCTCAGGATCAGAACGCATCGACCCTTAAGAGCCATAGGGCCCACTACAACAAAACAGGGATTTTATAGCGTTTGAAAAACGCTATTATAGTCAAATATAGCGTTTCAGAGAACGCCATGTAATGACATGCTATCTTAGACCATCGACTTTAAATAGCACATAGTAAAATGCTATCAAAACTACAAATTCTATAGCGTTTTTCTTTGCTGTTGAGCCTAAACGCTATATGAAACCATAACCAACTACAATCTGTTATAGCGTTTGCCGAGCTTCTACTACAGCGTTTCTATGTACTTTTATAGCGTTGAAAAGAACAATTGAATAGCGATTACTACATACTTTTAATAGCATTTTGTCTGATAATTTTATAGGGTTTTAAAAACGCTATGCATGGAAATCATAAAATTTACCAATTTTGTAACACCGTTTCAGCTCTTTCATTAATTTTAAACACGTATATATCATTCAAACAACGATCATACATTATCTATTTCTCAAATGTACACAAACATAACACATTTCACAAACAAACATGTAAACGACAACATAATATTTCATAGATATCATTGAAACAACATTCATATATTCAAACTTAATATTTCGTACATATAATTCAAATTACTTCTCACATATCCAAACTTAACAATTCATACATAAGTTTGTTCAACTCTTCCATGTCCATAATACGTCATTTATACTTGCGTTAACAAGTTACCTAAAAAGTAGTCAAATACTAAATCATGCTTTGCTTCTGATATTCTGTCCAAAACATGAGCAATTTGGTCCCGTCACAACAAAAATAAGCAATATTTAGATTAAAATATTTAAACATATTGTGTGTGTGTGTGTACACATACACAGAGGCACAACATAACTGAAAAATGATTCAAGAGGAAAAAACAGTGAAAATGCTAAAAAAGAGTATTATGGCAAGTAGCACAGCAGTAGTAAATTACCAAAGTTGTTCCAAAATACAATGCACCAATGTCCATTCCACAAATAAAGAAACCTGCATACATTCATATAAACAAACTTAAGATGTATTCCTCAGTAACAATATATCTTCCAATAAATATAGGCACTACCAATATATTTTTAATACAAGTTGATATTGTCACAAATTTATACAATATCTGCTCCAGTGGAGAATAACTTGAGAAAGATGCTTTTGAAAAAAATCAAAACTTGAATTTCTACTTTTATTCAGTTGTATAGATAAATGACGCAACATGAAAGGTAGAACATTCATAGTTTGATCCACATGATTCTCTGACCATTCTGGTTTTTTTTTTACTTGCATCAAATGAAAATTTGACTCAAAAGTCTGCAATCTTCCTGATAGTATACAATTAAGCTTAATGCCATGATCAATATATAACCAAATCTTGCTTTTGGCTTTTCACAGGTGAGAATGTTTGGTTAATATTTTCACTTTATAATAAGCACACAAATAATAATTGGGCTTCGAGCACGAACATGCTAATATTTGAAATAATGGAGGTGCAGTAGACTAGCTAAAAGAGGCTTGTGTGACAAGCACGTGCGATTTATTAGACCATTCTCAACAATTGTACCTGTTCACTCTTCCATATCTCAAAATGACAGCAGGTTGTTTAGTAAACAAAGAAAACAAAAAAGCCAGACACTCTAATTAGTAAATTAAAATATATTTTATACGTTAAAAATGGAAAACACAAACCTCAAGTTAACTTACACTGTTCAGATTATAAATTTTTACAAAATAATAGTGGTATAGGTATGTATGTATTACATATAAGAATAATCAAATTCATTCTCTTGATTTTTTTTAAAAACTTTATAAAACCCAAGCTAAACTGAAAGTTTAACGTGGAAACCTTAACCCAACTTGCAGTAGTGTTTTTCTCCACAATCAGTCCACAACGTGAGAAGCCAAAGGTGCCCAAATGTGATCACAAACAATTATAGGAATATAAAGTAACTTGAAGTAGTGTATCTTTTGTATCATTCTTATCACGAAAGCATTAATATCTTTTGTATCTTTTTATTAGACCATTCTCAACAATTGTACCTGTTCACATCTGGACAGGCTAATTCCAGCAACACATCATCCGATAACATGTCCCTGAATTCCTGAACTTTTGTCAATCCCAAACTTCAGTCATTCACAAGATAAATTCTTTATGCTCTAACTTTATTTGGAGATCAAAGCAACACAAAATGTCTTGGGATTCAGTATGTAAACCTAATTCTGAAGGTGATATCGGTACAAGGCGTTTGGACGATATGGATAAAGCCTAAAAGCTACAGCTATGAAGCTTGTTTGGAATTTCTTACAAGGTGACAGTCTATAGGCAAAGTGGATGAATAATAAATATTGTGCTAATAAGAAAAATCCGGATTATCCAAATCGATACTAATGCATCTAATACTTGGAAAATGTTGCTTAAGGCTAGACATTGCAAATATTAAATTGATAAGAAGAATGTACCTGGTTCTCATACCAGCATGTGGTAGAATCCTTGGCTAAATGGTTTTCCACTCACTGATAAAGCAGGGTGGCAATATTTAGCGTTGGTTGGAGGCTCAAATAGTCAAGTGTCTACACTTATTGATAACAGTCGGCAAGTTAATGTTGATCATTTACCTTCTTCTATTCCTCAAGACATTAACAATACTAAAATTCACCACAATTTTGACAGGGAATTCTGTTTTTGGTTGCCTAATGTAAATGGCAGCTTTGATTTTAAATCAGATATTACTAAGGGTGCTACCATCTTAAAATTCACCACAATTTCGAATTTATCTTGTGAATTACTGTTGCTACCATCTTTTATTTTTGCTGCATAGACAATTGTCTTATATTTTTAAGGGTGCTATTGAATCTGCACAGGGTGTTATCATTTTCACGCAACGTTTTATCCATATCAGATATTACTACTTAATAGTTGGTGAATTCTTTTTTGAAAAGTGTTATTGTAATAGTGTTCTCACGCAATGGTTTTACTCGCAGGCATATAGCATTCTTTCTAGTAGCTGGAACGAGATGACAAGACAAGCAGAAACAGGCAAACCAGCTGCGGTCTGAGGATTACATTCATGTCATCTATACTCGACTCTGACATTCTTGGAAGGAGGATTATGTATAAGAAAAAATTGAAGCAATATTAATGCTGAATCTAATAATAATAAAACGAAATCAGAAATACTGGTGTTTTGACTTCACCTTGTCATGTGAGGGTGCCTTTTCGTTTTTTCCTCTCCTTACTCTGCTGAAAGGATGAAGCGTATATGCCGATGTGTGCATGATATGCAGAACATTATGATCTAATATTAATTGGCAAGCACAATATATATATATATATATACATATATATGTATACAAGGGTAAGTAAGGATAAACCTTTTACATTAATTTTTAAATGTATGTTATTTAGATAAAGTTGAATCACAATGATATCGTTACAAATGCATCTCGCCAACTTTAACTCGGATATGTTACTGACTACCACACTGTTTTGAAATTCACCACCACAGACCGCTAAGCATAGTTAATTTGAATTTTAGATGTAACAAACAAGTTTGTGAAAATAACCTAGTAATAATGAATTATAAAATAAGATGACTATATTCATCGCCACGAGTCTATTTATCATATGTAGAATTTAATGGCCACCCCTATTTCTTTTTCTCATGTTCAACTTGGCTTGTTACTCAATTACGTCTGTTTTAAAACTATTTATAAAAACAAGTCAGTGTTTGCTACTCAAAGCCACACTGGCTAAAACATAAAGGGAACATTTGCAAATGCAGTATGTATTTTGTATGTAAAATTATGCAAATTTGAAACCACGTC
Organism: Allium sativum; assembly: GCA_030737875.1. Classification (NCBI taxonomy): domain Eukaryota; kingdom Viridiplantae; phylum Streptophyta; class Magnoliopsida; order Asparagales; family Amaryllidaceae; genus Allium; species Allium sativum. The sequence goes on from CM060926.1 coordinate 697,238,408, forward strand.
AGCAGCCTCCATCTTCCTCGCCATTATCGAACTTCTAACTATAATGATAATAATCCTAATGCTTTCCTCTTTTTATTTAGAAATCCTTTTGCATTTGCATCAAAAATAGTCAAAACTTGTGCTTTTATATTTTAACCAGAGATAGTTTAGCTAACGTCCGTGTTAAGTTTCAAAAGACACCAAAACTTCTTGTCTTAAACTTTATAAATTGGATCCTTATTTTTTGAAAATCATAAAAAAAACATAGTTATGCAGGACTGAGCATGTTCAATTTTTTTATTTTAATAAAAACTCAAAATGAATGATTGTCTGTCATTGAGAAGTGAAAACCAAGGAAAAGGGCATGTATTGTTTTCTTCTTATTTCCAAATTTTTATTTTTATTTAAATAAAAACTCAAAATGACTAACACAGTTGGCAATTATTCCTTCAGGTTCAGGAACATCATTGTAATAGAAATTTAATGCAGTGGTCATAAAATGGGCAACTAACACATTTATATAATGCCCAAATTAGCAATTCTAACGTCTGCTTACTCTTTAATTTAAAACTCACACATAATACATGTTTAAGCCGTCTTCTATACTACCACCTTAGCATATTAATCACTCGCTCCCTCAATTTTAATATTATTAATCAAAATAACTACGAATATTTGAAAATAAATCGTTCATTCTCCAAAATGCCCTTTACACCTCAAATGCAAAAAAAAAACATTAGCAAGAAGAAATGATGCAACAGGTGAAATGCAAATAAAAAATGGAGATCGGACGCAATTCAAAGTCGAGTCTCAAAGTCAACCAAAAACTCAAACACAAGGATCAACTACATTTAGACCACTACGATTAGATATATTCAACTAAAAGGCATAAGGACCGTAAACAGAAAAAATGCAGGAATTCTAAACTTACAGTTAGGACGAAAATAGCTTTTTATATCCTTTTGGTCAGCTAACAAACTTTAACAGTGGTTACTTATATAAATGTGGCGAAATGTCAAATGTGTATACATTTTTAAAAAATTACATCTATAAAAAAATAATGCTTGCTTACTAGAACTAGATTCTGTTACAACTTTTGAGGCTGGCCACGCTACTGTAGAGCCTACGGCATCTTCAATGCATACAAGATCAGAAGTTGGTCTCCAGAGAACTGCATCTGGAACCGTAGCATTCATTACCCAAACTTTAATAACGTCTCTTCCAAGTTGAACAAAATGGACCATTTCATTTGGATCGGTTGAAGCCACAACTCCTTCTGCAACCAGTGCTCCTGTTCCACCCTATCAAACAAAAGTATAAACATGAGTGTTTTTATATATATTTCAGTTAGTAAACTTGATAACAAATTACCACAATTGTAACACCCCACTCCCGCTATGATCACTCACTAAGGGAATGCCATAGCATCGGTGGAGTATTTTAGTGAATATAGAACAGAAAAATTACAACAAGACAGATATAAATAGTACTTGAAATTTTAAAACATCATCTCATAACAGCGGAAGTAAAACATGTCTGGTTACATCATAAAACCACAATAAAGGTCAAGTACAATATCCATCAAAATAAAGAAGTACATAATCCCACTCTCATACAATAGCCAAACAAAAGAAAAGATAACTGGATAACTGGAGCTTTACATCTATCCTCGCTCCTAAAGACTGGAACAGCAATCCGATCAAGCTCCACTACTGCTAGGATCCACCGTAGGACCTGAGGGTTGGGAAAAAGATAAAAACAACAGGGTCAGACATAAGTCTGAGCGAGTCCTATAACTTTAACAATACAATCGTTAAAGTAACCAGAGAAGACATAAACTGATATACGGTAACATATAGGGATGAATGGCTACCCTAAGCAGTCAACTAAACGAAGATAAAGGATAAAGACGCATCTACCCTCCCTAAGGTAAATTACTAAACTGCACCACACCAGTCGTTCCTAACTTAAAGGTTGATCCCACCCAAGGACTTATAAAATTTACTAATTAGTACCTGCGTACCCCTAGGTGACCAAGTAGGCGCCACGGGGCCCTACAATCCACTAGGTGTACACACTACTTCCCATTCGATCGGCTCCCTAACGTAGATACCCGTGCTGGCCCCACCGTGGGATGTATCATTCCCCAATGTGGCAACCTGATGAAACTAAAGGTGCACGGCTTATATCTACTCGATGCAACAACGGCTTACCTACCAGCCCGGGCCCACTCACGCATATGAAGCCCGTTGGACTTGCGTTGCCACCGCTAACCCGTTTGCCTCTTACAGTCAAGCCCAGTATGCGTGTCCCGTCCTCGACATGGGTCGAGCCCACAAAGATACGTATGGGTTACTGGTTGAAATGGGCCTCCACAAGCTACCCACCTAAGCTTGTCCCTTTTTCTAGTATATCCCACTTAACCCTTTAATCATGTTTTAATTACATGTTCCATTTTGGTTAAGTATTCTAATCGTATTTTCTATTGCCACCCAAGGCAACCACTAGATTTTCTCATGCCACCCGAGGCACCCACTTAACCCCTCATGTCCCTCTACATGCTAATGTGGTTAAGTGTTTCTTAATTAATTAATTAAGAACGTAACCTTTGTAAAGACCTCTCACATTAGACTGTCTTTTATGACCGCTGGTTAAGCCGGTTGGGTCCGGGCAGCCTTATGTCATAACAGAGTCTAACCTCGTGTCTTTACATTAATTACGTATTTAGTTTGTGCCTAAGACCTCTCACATTGGGCTAACATTTGTAGCAACTGGTTAAGCCGGTTGGGTCCGGGCAGTTTTACGCTACAACTGAGTCCAACCTCGTGTCTTAGTCAATTAATTACACCTAATTAATCACCCTCATAATTTTATATTAATTATCCCTAATTAATCAAGTTTTCTTAACATGGGTAGACCTAACTTAATAGGTAAATTCCCATGGGGTAGACCTAACTCAATAGGTAAATTCCCAACACATAGTATGGGTACACCTAACCAAATAGGCAAATTCCCATACTATGTTTATTTATTTTGTGTTATGCATAATTATATTAATTTCACACAATCTTATTAACTTATGCATTTAATTACCCCATCGTTCCCACGTAATTTCGTTCATGATATAACACATATAAAAGGTGTCAACTTGCATATGAATGAACATGTTTCAAAGGTGCCATCTTGCATATTAACAAACACATAACTTGCATATGAACGTGCATAACATGTCACATAACTTGCATATAATATGTCACATAACTTACATATTCATTTTGCATAACAAACTTGCATATTAGCTTATAGACTTGCATAATGTGTCATCATGAACTTGCATATTAATAAACATGTAACTTGCATATTTACATACATGTAACTCGCATATTAACAAACATGTAACTTGCATATAAAGAAACATGTAACTTGCATATTTACATACGTGTAACTTGCATATTAACAAACATGTAACTTGCATATTAACAAACATGTAACTTGCATATTTACATACATGTAACTTGCATATTAACAAACATGTAACTTGCATATTTACATGCATGTAACTTGCATAGCATATTACCATGAACTTGCATAACATGCATATGATTACATAGCCCACAACTTGCATATTTAGCATCATGCAAACATAACATACATCATATTAAACTTGCATAAGCTTACATACTCAACATGCATAAACATAAGATTAATGCTAACATCATATCATATGATTCAAAGCTCATTAACCCACATACAAAACCATAAATCTCATCACATCTCATCTAATTAGTTTACCAAAAGATCATCAAAGTGATAGAAACTCACAACTAGCAACTTTGAACACCAAATGAAGAAGATTAAGATGCTAAGAAGGGATTAGAAGTTGATTAGAGAGTGATTAGTATGCAACCCTCTTCATAAAATTAGTGGAGGCCATGAGAGCTAGCATTTTGCCATAGTTTAGTCACTAGGTTTAATTATGAATGAATTAGGGTAGGTTAGGGTCTTATTTATAGATTAGGCAAGTGTTTTAGGCCATAGGATTAACCCTAGATTCAATCCAAGCCATCAAAGCATGTCTTGGGGAAGAAGTCAAGTGTAGGAACCATCTAGGGCCTTTAGATTAAAGATGGACCATGAGAACCATTCAAATGCAAAATCTGCACTTGAGCGAATCGGCCCACGGGTTGACAGCCAAACACCCTGGATTAACCCCTAGTCGACCCAGCGGGCTCGGGTCGACTTCAAAAATCGGCCGGTTCGGTTATTCCCCTCTCCCAATTCGCTGTTTTGAGCATTTTTGCATATTTATTTATTAAATTTTCAATTATATATATATATATATATATCAATATATATATATATATATATATCTACACAACCCATTTCACTTAATTAAGTATACTTTAATTTGGGAATTTTCGTGAAACTTCGCGAGGCCATATCTTGGTCATACGGACTCCGATTTTCGAAAACTCGGACTCTATTTCGCGTATTTTTCCGAGACGAACGCAATGGCATAGCCCGTTTCCCTTGATTCCCATTTTAGAATTAAATTCTGCCTCGATTTATGTTATTACAGGTTATTGAAAATACGGGTTGTTACATTCTCCCCTCCTTAAAGGATTTCGTCCCCGAAATCTTCAAGTTAGGAAGAACGTATCCTACCATCCAATCATCCATCTACTCAAAGCATCATCCACGAGCAATCATTGTCCTTACAAGATTCTAAATGCTGGATGGATATATGCAAAAGTGTGTGTATATGTACTTACCTAATGCGAAAATCAGGCGGTTACTGATACAGTAAACCTCCTTAATGCAAACCATGATAGTGCCATGCATCCAATATGTATGCGAAACCCTATTGACACATACAAATTTCTACATGCGTGCACAACCATACACAAAAATGCATCATCCATATGATAACACAGCCATGATACATCCATCAATCTAACTACCACATCCATTTATGCAATATGCAACATGAAGTGACTGAGCCGATCTAGTGCCTAATGTGTGTGTATATGCATCCACGAGCAACCACTAGTAAACAATTGCATCCATATGCATCCATCAACCATAACATGTTTCAAACACATGTTTCAACCATAGGTTTTACCCTATCTAAAGGTCATAGGTATTAGCGAGAGGATATACTAAAGATAAGATAAGTACTAGACAAGCAATAAAGGAGAAGTTAAAAGACATACTCTCAAAAAGAAATGGATACAAAGAACGCATCTTTGCTTCCGTCTCCCAAGTAGCATTGCTTTCGTCATCTCCCCATTGCACTTTAACTAGCTGAACTTCTCTGTTCCTCAACTTCCTAGTTTCTGACCCAAGGATGCGAGTAGGAGCTCGTCGAATCGTCGCATCACGCTCTACCTCTACATCTCTAAGCAAGCTCGGCTCTACCACCTCCGCGGTCTCATGTAAGCACTTCCTCAAATGTGATACATGGAATACATCATGAACACCACTAAGTCTGTCGGGCAACTCCACCCTATATGCCATCCGTCCAATCCTTTCCTTAATAGGAAACGGCCCAACAAATCTCGGTGCTAACTTCCCTACGGACCCAAAGCGAACAACATTTCTCAATGGAGATACTTTGACAAAAACCATGTCCCCAACCTCAAACTCAAGATCCGTCCTTCTCCGATCCGCATAAGATTTCTGTCTATCTTGCGCTGCTTTCATCCTTTTTCGAATTAAATCAATCTTCTCTGAAGTCTCTCTAACCATATCCGGCCCAAGCAAGATCTTATCCGTAGATTCCCACCAACATGTAGGAGATCGACAAGGCCTTCCATAAAGAGCTTCGAAAGGAGCCATACCAATACTGGACTGAAAGCTGTTATTATATGCGAACTCCACCAAAGGAAGATGTTCTTCCCATGTACCTCCAAAATCCAAGATACAAAGCCTCAAAAGATCTTCTAAGATACGGTTCACCCTCTCAGTCTGACCGTCCGTCTGAGGATGATATGCGGTGCTCAAACACAACTGAGTCCCTACCGCCTCTTGCAAACTTCTCCAAAACTCACTAGTGAAAATAGGATCTCGATCACTCACAATGCTGGATGGTACGCCATGCAATCTAACAATCTCTCTAACATAGACTGAAGCAAGCCATGGAGCGGTCCTCTTACTCTTTACGGGTATAAAATGGGCACTCTTGGTAAGTCTGTCTACCACAACCCAAATTCCCGTATTGCCCTTCCTCGATCTCGGTAACCCGTCGATGAAATCCATCGAGACACTATCCCACTTCCACTGTGGAACTTCCAATGGGTGTAGCAACCCACCGGGTTTCCTTTGCTCCACTTTAACTTGTTGGCACACTAAGCATCTAGCCACATACTCGGCCACATCTTTCTTCATACCGGCCCAGAAGAAAACTCTCTTCATGTCTTGGTACATTTTGTCTCCACCGGGATGAATAGTCATTCTTGAACGATGTGCATCATCCAAAATAGCCTTCTTCAAACCCTCATCTTGCGGTACACAAAGTCTACCGTCTCTATGCAACCATCCCTTATCATCTATGGTGTATCTACCCAAATGGCTGGACGACTCCCCTCTTATAAGCTTCTCTACCAACACAACCAACTGTGGGTCGTCTCGCTGAGCCTCGCCAATCCGTCTCAAAAGAGTAGGTCTAACCTCCAAGGATGCCAACAAACCAGGTACAAAATCAACAGAAGGTCTGAAGTCAAACAAAGAAAGAAACTCCAAGCTTCGTCGTTCCACGAACAATGGACTCAAAGATAGCCTTTTTCTACTTAAGGCGTCTGCCACCACGTTACCCTTACCAGGGGTATACGCTATCTCGAAATCATAGGATGCTAAGAACTCCATCCACCTTTGCTGTCTTAGGTTTAAATCCTTCTGAGAGAATAAGTACTTCAATGATTTATGGTCGGTGAACAACTCGAATCTCTCACCAAGAAGATAATGGCGCCAAGACTTAAGTGCGAAAACAATCGCGGCCAACTCTAGATCATGGGTAGGGTAATTCTTCTCATGCACTCTCAATTGTCTCCCTCCATAGGCTATTACCCTTCCCTCCTGCATCAAGACTGCGCCTAATCCTGTTCCACAAGCATCGGTATAAACAACAAACGGCTTACTTCCATCCGGGAGCACTAAAACTGGAGCGGTGGTCAAAGCTCTCTTTAACCGTCGGAAAGCATCATCACAATCTACATCCCACGAGAAAACCAGATTCTTTTTCGTCAAGCGGGTTAATGGGGCTGATATCTTCGCGAAGTCTTTGATGAACTTCCTATAATATCCTGCCAACCCCAAGAAACTTCTTACCTCGGTAGCATTTCTAGGAACTTTCCAATCCTGGATAGATACTATCTTTGCGGGATCCACAGCTATCCCTTCCTTAGAGACCACATGCCCTAAGAATCGCACTTCTCTTCTCCAAAAATGGCATTTAGAGAATTTAGCTTTAAGACTATGCGCTCGAAGAGTCTCCAACACTTCCTTGAGATGTAAGGCATGCTCTTCTTCATTCTTGGAAAAGACCAAGATGTCATCCACAAAAACTACTACAAACTTATTCAGATACTCTCTGAACACTCTACTCATGAGATCAACAAAGTATGCGGGGGCGTTTGTCAACCCAAATGGCATCACTAGCCACTCATAAAAACCATCCGGAGTCCGGAAAGCAGTCTTCTCTATACTGTCCTCCGCCACTCTTAACTGATGAAACCCTGTAGCTAAGTCCATCTGCGAAAATACTGACGCGCCAACCAACTGATCAAAGAGATCATCTATCCTCGGTAATGGGTGTCTATTCTTCTTCGTGAGCTTATTAAGTTCTCTATAATCCACACAAAGTCTGAGGGACCCATCCGCCTTCGTGGCAAACACTACTGGAGCTCCCCATTCCGATATACTTCGCCTTATGAACCCCTTCTCAAGCAACTCCCCTACTTGCTTATGAAGTTCTCTTCTCTCACGAGGAGCCATGTGGCGTACTGGCAAAGACACTGGTTTGGCATTATCCACCAAATAAATTCGGAAATCTATCTCCCGCTTCGGAGGCAAACCCTTTACTTCTTCAAACACATCCGGATATTTCCGGACTACTCTGACAGAACACAAACTCTCGACCGAAGCATCGAGCGATTCAAGATAACTTAGCAAAACAGATTCCATGGGATTGCAAGAGATCTCGAGAGTGTTACCCAAGCGGGTCATGAGCCTGACAACTCTCCTTTCGCAATCAAGAACGGCACCATTACTGGATAACCAGTCCATGCCCAAGATCAACCCATAGCCCGTGAAGCCCAATACAAAAGCATCACATCTAAACTCAACGCTAAGTATAGAAATCTTCAAACCCAAACATATCATAGACAGATATATGGAGCCCCCAATTGGGTTTGAGACAACCAAGGGATCATCAACTAGACTGGTGTCTAAGTGCAGTGACTCAACTAACGATGATGAGATAAAAGAATGCGATGCGCCAGAGTCAAACAAAGTACGAACTGGATGATCAAACAGAAAAACCAGACTTTCAACGGAAATAGTTCTACCTCTCTGCTGAATCGGTGGAACTGAGAGAACCTGAACTTGCCCCCCTGACTGAGGTGGTGCTATAAGAGCTTGCACCTGGCCTCCTGAGGTAGACCCCGTCTTCTGCCCCTTCTTTGGGCAGTTTTTCACAAGATGCCCTGCTTCACCACAATGAAAGCAACCGGTCTTCTTCTTTTTGCGACAATCCTTACTAAGGTGTCCTGGTGTTCCACAATTGAAGCACTTCTTCTTCGTCTTCTTTTTGTCACCATTGCCTTTTCCGCCCTTGCCTTGTTGTTGCTGTTGCGGTTTCTTCTGATCCCCCTTTTTCTCTGGTGCCTTAGAATTCTTATCATCCTCATGCATAAGTGCCATGTAGACAAGCTTCTCAAAAGTGGCCCCCATAGGAATGTGAGTCATAGCTATTCCTTGCAATGGTTCGTTCAAGCCTCTAACGAACCTCAAAGCCTTCTTCTCCGGTGTATTCACCAACTCTATGCCAAACCTTGCTAATTGATTGAATTTGTTGACATATTCTTTCACCGTGAGATTCCCTTGCTTCAAATTCAAGAACTTCTCCATAAACAGATTCTCTTCCGCCCTTGAGAGAAACTTAGCCCCAAACCTTTGCTTAAAATCTGCCCAAGAGTCAACAGGGCGTTCTCCATTAGTGACCTCCCACCAGAATGAGGCCTCTCCCTTCATTAACCAAGCCGCCAACTTGACTTTCTTTCCCTCTTCCACTCCAAAGATATCTAGCAACTCTTCCACTTCCTTAAGCCAATCTCTAGCCTCTACGAAAGTCTCTGAACCAAGAAAAGGTTTTCCTCCTATAGCCTTGAACTCCTTGCAAACCTTAGCAAAATTATCCACTCTAGGCTGAGGAGGAGGAGCGGTTGTCTCTGGTGTAGTAGCATTGGCCGGACCCGCAGCCGCGGCCCTAGCCTCTTGCAACCTCCTATACCATAGTGGTATAACTAAACCCTCCGGGATGTTAAGATCTTCAGCCATGCTGAAACGAAAGAGGAAAGATTCAAAAAGGAGATTCCGAAAGATAAAGATATGGCTATTGGGGATTATGCTTTTCTTTTTCAAAAACTTTTTCTCTTAGAAGACATGCTTTTAAAAATACTTTCTTCGAAAATACTCTTAGAAAATAGTTTTTCTCAAAAATTTTATCTGTTCTGGTAACCTTAAGCTCTGATACCACGTGTAACACCCCACTCCCGCTATGATCACTCACTAAGGGAATGCCATAGCATCGGTGGAGTATTTTAGTGAATATAGAACAGAAAAATTACAACAAGACAGATATAAATAGTACTTGAAATTTTAAAACATCATCTCATAACAGCGGAAGTAAAACATGTCTGGTTACATCATAAAACCACAATAAAGGTCAAGTACAATATCCATCAAAATAAAGAAGTACATAATCCCACTCTCATACAATAGCCAAACAAAAGAAAAGATAACTGGATAACTGGAGCTTTACATCTATCCTCGCTCCTAAAGACTGGAACAGCAATCCGATCAAGCTCCACTACTGCTAGGATCCACCGTAGGACCTGAGGGTTGGGAAAAAGATAAAAACAACAGGGTCAGACATAAGTCTGAGCGAGTCCTATAACTTTAACAATACAATCGTTAAAGTAACCAGAGAAGACATAAACTGATATACGGTAACATATAGGGATGAATGGCTACCCTAAGCAGTCAACTAAACGAAGATAAAGGATAAAGACGCATCTACCCTCCCTAAGGTAAATTACTAAACTGCACCACACCAGTCGTTCCTAACTTAAAGGTTGATCCCACCCAAGGACTTATAAAATTTACTAATTAGTACCTGCGTACCCCTAGGTGACCAAGTAGGCGCCACGGGGCCCTACAATCCACTAGGTGTACACACTACTTCCCATTCGATCAGCTCCCTAACGTAGATACCCGTGCTGGCCCCACCGTGGGATGTATCATTCCCCAATGTGGCAACCTGATGAAACTAAAGGTGCACGGCTTATATCTACTCGATGCAACAACGGCTTACCTACCAGCCCGGGCCCACTCACGCATATGAAGCCCGTTGGACTTGCGTTGCCACCGCTAACCCGTTTGCCTCTTACAGTCAAGCCCAGTATGCGTGTCCCGTCCTCGACATGGGTCGAGCCCACAAAGATACGTATGGGTTACTGGTTGAAATGGGCCTCCACAAGCTACCCACCTAAGCTTGTCCCTTTTTCTAGTATATCCCACTTAACCCTTTAATCATGTTTTAATTACATGTTCCATTTTGGTTAAGTATTCTAATCGTATTTTCTATTGCCACCCAAGGCAACCACTAGATTTTCTCATGCCACCCGAGGCACCCACTTAACCCCTCATGTCCCTCTACATGCTAATGTGGTTAAGTGTTTCTTAATTAATTAATTAAGAACGTAACCTTTGTAAAGACCTCTCACATTAGACTGTCTTTTATGACCGCTGGTTAAGCCGGTTGGGTCCGGGCAGCCTTATGTCATAACAGAGTCTAACCTCGTGTCTTTACATTAATTACGTATTTAGTTTGTGCCTAAGACCTCTCACATTGGGCTAACATTTGTAGCAACTGGTTAAGCCGGTTGGGTCCGGGCAGTTTTACGCTACAACTGAGTCCAACCTCGTGTCTTAGTCAATTAATTACACCTAATTAATCACCCTCATAATTTTATATTAATTATCCCTAATTAATCAAGTTTTCTTAACATGGGTAGACCTAACTTAATAGGTAAATTCCCATGGGGTAGACCTAACTCAATAGGTAAATTCCCAACACATAGTATGGGTACACCTAACCAAATAGGCAAATTCCCATACTATGTTTATTTATTTTGTGTTATGCATAATTATATTAATTTCACACAATCTTATTAACTTATGCATTTAATTACCCCATCGTTCCCACGTAATTTCGTTCATGATATAACACATATAAAAGGTGTCAACTTGCATATGAATGAACATGTTTCAAAGGTGCCATCTTGCATATTAACAAACACATAACTTGCATATGAACGTGCATAACATGTCACATAACTTGCATATAATATGTCACATAACTTACATATTCATTTTGCATAACAAACTTGCATATTAGCTTATAGACTTGCATAATGTGTCATCATGAACTTGCATATTAATAAACATGTAACTTGCATATTTACATACATGTAACTCGCATATTAACAAACATGTAACTTGCATATAAAGAAACATGTAACTTGCATATTTACATACGTGTAACTTGCATATTAACAAACATGTAACTTGCATATTAACAAACATGTAACTTGCATATTTACATACATGTAACTTGCATATTAACAAACATGTAACTTGCATATTTACATGCATGTAACTTGCATAGCATATTACCATGAACTTGCATAACATGCATATGATTACATAGCCCACAACTTGCATATTTAGCATCATGCAAACATAACATACATCATATTAAACTTGCATAAGCTTACATACTCAACATGCATAAACATAAGATTAATGCTAACATCATATCATATGATTCAAAGCTCATTAACCCACATACAAAACCATAAATCTCATCACATCTCATCTAATTAGTTTACCAAAAGATCATCAAAGTGATAGAAACTCACAACTAGCAACTTTGAACACCAAATGAAGAAGATTAAGATGCTAAGAAGGGATTAGAAGTTGATTAGAGAGTGATTAGTATGCAACCCTCTTCATAAAATTAGTGGAGGCCATGAGAGCTAGCATTTTGCCATAGTTTAGTCACTAGGTTTAATTATGAATGAATTAGGGTAGGTTAGGGTCTTATTTATAGATTAGGCAAGTGTTTTAGGCCATAGGATTAACCCTAGATTCAATCCAAGCCATCAAAGCATGTCTTGGGGAAGAAGTCAAGTGTAGGAACCATCTAGGGCCTTTAGATTAAAGATGGACCATGAGAACCATTCAAATGCAAAATCTGCACTTGAGCGAATCGGCCCACGGGTTGACAGCCAAACACCCTGGATTAACCCCTAGTCGACCCAGCGGGCTCGGGTCGACTTCAAAAATCGGCCGGTTCGGTTATTCCCCTCTCCCAATTCGCTGTTTTGAGCATTTTTGCATATTTATTTATTAAATTTTCAATTATATATATATATATATATATCAATATATATATATATATATATATATCTACACAACCCATTTCACTTAATTAAGTATACTTTAATTTGGGAATTTTCGTGAAACTTCGCGAGGCCATATCTTGGTCATACGGACTCCGATTTTCGAAAACTCGGACTCTATTTCGCGTATTTTTCCGAGACGAACGCAATGGCATAGCCCGTTTCCCTTGATTCCCATTTTAGAATTAAATTCTGCCTCGATTTATGTTATTACAGGTTATTGAAAATACGGGTTGTTACAACAATTCTCTTTAATGTATTACTACATGAGATGTTATGTTGACAGCGCTAGAAACAAATGATGCGTCATTGACCGTTTCAACAACCACTTTTGGTTCTGGCCAAGCTACTTTAGTACCAACAGCTTCTCCAACATGTATCATATTATTTGCTGGTCTCCATAAAAATGCATCAGACTTTTTTGGATTGTCAATAGAAACTAACATAGCCGATTGTCCAATAGGAATGCCATTCACAAGCTGGTTTGGATCGTTAGAGTACAATCGTCCTTCAGCAACTAGTTCTTCACCTCCAATCCAATCATATAGCTTGCATAATTTTTTTGTGCGACTAGTTTTACTCTATTAAAACAGAGTGCATCATAACTTTGTAATGCATAAAATTAATTTGTACTTAAAAAAATTTAATTTACCATATTATCAGATTGATCCAAGTCACGCATAATAACTTTATCAGAAGTCCATGCTACTAACATGCCCGTAGCCTCTCCAAGATGTATCGTATTAGACACGGCTCTCCATAGAAAAGCATCCACTTTCCTAGGAAACTCAATCAAAACTGCCTTCGCATTTGGTCCAAGAGGAATTCTATGTACGAGTTCGTTTGGATCACTTGACACTACTCTTCCTTCAGCTACTATATCAACGGTTCCATTCCAATCCAACAAATCACATTTACCATCAATGTTTCCATAATTACCCTGCATTTAATAAAAAGTGCATTAAGTTGATTACTACATTTACAATGACAATATATTTGATGTTTACCTGAGATATGGATTCTCCTCTTTGAGATCAATTAACCTAAAAATTGCAAATTTTTTGAATGTGGATTAAAAATTCATATGAAAAACAAAATCAAAAATTATATCTAATATTACTACGCAATAAGTACAACAAAAATTAAAGTTATATACCAAATTTTTCTTCAACATGCGAATCTCTTCTTCCAACTGTGAAATTCTCGCATCTTTAGCTTGTAACAGCAAAAACTTAGTATAGTTTGCACCTCTCCCCATTGCCCGTAGTCGTCCAGGCCTATCTTGCCCTAACACTTGAGAGACAACATCTTCTCTCACAGAACTATTTGTTGAGTTTGATTACATTTCAGATTCAATTTTTTTCATCTTTTCCTACAAAAGTTAATGTTTTGTTACATAATTACAAGTACTAGACAAAATGCGAATAAATGTTAGAAAAACAATATTATAGGATTTTTATCAATACTGTAGAGTGTCTTACAATAGTATCGTGGACATATGTATTCACCGGTTCGCCATTTTTCCGAACGCGGGATTTAATCCAAATTTTAGCTCTAGGAATGGGGATATTATTTCCACTCTCGTTTCTCTATTAGTAAAAATGATAAGTAAAATAAAGGGTTGTAACTGAAAAAAGTGACATGTAAAATTAATTAAATCGACTATTCTTCCTCACTATTTCCTCCGCTAGTCGAGCCATTCCTTTGCGACTAACTGTATGCGGCACTTGAACACTTCTGATAGCTTTGAATTTATCGCTTTGTGCCTAAGATGAAAAAATATAATAAATTATTTAATTATAATTATTAAATATAATTGAATTTTATATTTATTTACCTTAAACTTTGAGTCTGTTTTTTTCTTTATAAAATTCCTCAAAATCTTCATATTTTCGACATTGCTAGGTTTGAGCTTAATCCTTTCCTCTATGTTCTTTGCTTTCTTTATTTGCCTAACTAGTCTGCTTTTGGAAGCCCTCCAGATGCATCCCATTTGTTGAAAAATAGGCACTTTCTGTCATTCCTCATCAAGTTTAAATCTTGCCTGCAAAATGTAACTTTCACTTAGACCAATACTAAAGAAAACAAGTACCGACTATACAAAAAAATGATCACACTACAATATTATGAACACAACAGCCATCTTAAACCAGCAGCTGGCCCCTTTAAACCAGCAGCCATGCTGCCACTGTTTTTTTTTCCTTATATAATAACATGTACAAGTGATAGATCAGAAGTTGAAATTACAAAGATAATGTACACCAACTCGACTCCCAGTAATTATACTAAGGCCTAAGGTACATTAGATATTAAAGTGATAGATTTGAGAAATGATTTGGCACTTTGATTAATATTTGATAGAAATAAAATTCAGTGATCATTTATTGAAAGGAAAATTGATGTATGGCAATAAGTACTCATTCTTTGTATGTCATGGCTTTGAAAGGAAACTCGCCATGCATCCTTAGCTGAATGTCAGTCATCATAAAACAATATTTAATAAATTGATTTATAATATTTTTAGTATAATTTTTCTTATTTAGTTAAGTGTAAATATTTAATAAATTGATAACTAATTAAAAAACATGGTTTGACGTTATTTCAATGTATACATGCCATATAAAGATATGAGTGGAGGTCGTTATAGTAATATGGTAATGTATATAAATATAAAAAGGAAAATCAGTCATCATAAAATAATTAAACACCTGTAGCTTCAGCAATAAAGTTTAATTTTATCCCAACTAGCACAAAGGAATTGATAATAGAATTTGTTTAAATGTGTTTCATGTAATTCCATGTAATTACACCATATAAAGTTTTTCATGTATATATACCATATAAGTTTTTCATGTAATTCCCTGTAAATATGTTTCTATGAATATATACCATATAAAGTTTTTTATGTAATTCCAGGTAGAATTATATTACACTTGAGCCAAAAAATTATTGACATGGAGGTCCGAGATTTATGTCTTGCTGCCAATTAAATCAGTCGCGTTCATTTTATATTATAAAATCGACAAATGTGAATTGAATGGACAAATGTGTATTTATGTCTTGCTGCCAATTAAATCAGTCGCGTTCCTTTGTCTTTTTATGTATCCAAGAATGGAAAAAAAAATCTACGGTTTCAGTTTGGCTAAAAACAATCAAAAATGCATGTACCCTACTCTTTTGGCTTACTGTTGTAACACAGATCTTTATAAAATTTACCTAAACCAATCTTCTTATCATTAGGACCCATCACATCAAAGACAAAGATGCGCAACAGGCTACCATTAACTAGAACTAGAGAATACATGATAAATTTATGATATTATAAGAAAATGATACCTGAATGGAGCTCCAGAATACAAACTTTAAATCATCGCCAATTTGCCGCCAATCATCAATTGTGAATGGGACATGCTCCCGTACGAGCGGTCCTAAGTATGAAGACAATTTTACAGAACCTTCACCTATTGGTATAGCATTTTCGTTGAATTCAACGGTAATCCAAGATACACGATCTGATGGAAGTCTTTTCATTTTAGTTCGACCTCTCATTTTTTTCTTTTTGACCAGATTTTCATGTAGTTGAATATCAGTCTCGTTTTCCACCAAATTATTTTCATCTTCAAACTCATTGGTCTCAATATTTAATTCAGATTGCATCGCATTTTCTCTACAGGCTTCGGTTCCTTGCACGGTTGTTTCTAAATTTGCTTCATTATGCTCATTGGTTTGTAAATTTGCTTCATGTTGCACATTGATTTCTGCATTTGCTTCAGGTTGCTCATTGGATTCAATATTTGCTTCAAGTTCTTCATGGGACTCCTCAGCTTGTTTTTGTTTGCGAGTAATCTTCCTCTTC
Organism: Allium sativum; assembly: GCA_030737875.1. NCBI lineage: Eukaryota > Viridiplantae > Streptophyta > Magnoliopsida > Asparagales > Amaryllidaceae > Allium > Allium sativum. Next base: position 697,254,986 of record CM060926.1, read on the forward strand.
TTCGCCATTTCCTACATTAACAAAATGAAATTCTCAGAAATACATAGTAAAGATAATCATGCATTTACAATGTTCTGTAACATTAACAAAATTATTCATCATAATGATACTTTAAAAATAAACTGTCTAAATACTGCCTCTATAATTAAATAAAATATTCACCAGAATTATTTACAATATTCTGTACAATAAACTGCCTAAACACAAATCTGAACTAAATCACTCACATCTTTAGCCGTAGAATAAAGTCGGTAGAAGCAACAACTATTATATCTTACTCAAACAAAAGCAACATATTATAAGAAAATAAATATGTAGAAAGATAAAGGGATTACCCATATTCGTTTGGTCTTTGATACAACACAAAGCGTGTTTCCGAAAGGCGGAATAAGTCATTGTCCAAAAAAAATGAAATAGATACCAACCTCCTTCCAAAAAAAAAAATTAAGCACGAAGCAGTACATTTGGAAAAAAACTTGATCATATTTTGACTTGTAGGGACCACATTTATGCATCGATGTGCATACAATTGTTGTGTGGTTCTTAATTTTTACCACTTGCAAAAGTATTATATACGTGATTGCTATAATTTCGCATACATGAATAAGTGAAAGCAAAGCGAAACAAACAGCAAAGCAAAACAAACAACAAATCAAAACAACATCAGATCCTAATAAACTGAAAGAAGGTAAAAAAAACTTTTTTTGACATCAGAATGTCAAAACTTAATTTATGTAATATCTGAGAATGCAAAGAGGAAACTTATATCTAAGTGAAATAAAATATCCAAGAAGTTCAACATTTCAAATAAATGGTGCAAGCACTAGCAACATATCCATTGACTATACATGCGTATCAAAACTATTCGAGTATGCCTTCACAATCTTTTCTAACAAAAGAAACATCATCAACATATCCATCGACATCCATATTGATATCTTGGCAATCTTCCTCAACATGGCCTACTTCCTCAACAGCGTCTTGGATCTCTAACTCATCAAAAATTCTTGAAGGTGCTTTCATTACCACATACCAATTAGAAGAATCATCCTCTCTTAAATAAAAAACTAGTTTCGCTTGGGATGCAAGTATATGTGGATCTTTTAAAAATGAAGCTTGGCTTTATGTAAATTGACAAGAGTAAACCCATCCTCAACCGTTACAACATTTCTTATGTTTGCCCAATGACACTTAAATATTGGAACATAAAAAACATTATAGTCTAACAAAATTATATCGGTAAGTATCTCATAATAAGTGACAACATCAACCACTTGAGAAACATTTTTTGCACTTGCTCTGCACATTGTTGTTGCATCATAAGTCACTCCACTATTTTGAGTCTCCCTTCCAACGTCTTTTGTGTGAAAACGCAATCCATTAATGATGTATCCTGTATAGGACAACGCATCGTTCTTCGGACCATAAGCAATCCATTTTAGCATGTCGTCGTGCTCTTTGGAGCTAATAGGTATCTATAAACAATTGATTTCATTCGATAAAGCTAGTCGTAATACGATTTAAAATAAATTAGTAACATTTAAAATTTTAATTCACCTTTTTTTTAATCCAACTAGAGAACGTAGCTATATGATTTTTCCAAAGTAATGTTTCATTTCTTTCCATGCGCTTGTCTAAAGTTTGTAGCTCCTCCAAATGCAAACTGGGGTGTAGAAACAAAAAGTTACGTTACACTTGACATTACAAACAATCAAAACATAGAAAAATATTAGGTATGCACGTACTCTAAATATGGTTCTATTATGGCCATATTCATTAGCACAGCCAAATGAGCGGACTATTTTTCATTAAAAGACAATGTGATTGTCTTACATGCTGATATTGGACGTCCTTCAAGTATTACATTACTTTGGTAATCTTCATTTCTAACTTCTTTCTTATGCGATTTTCTCAAAAATTCACCAAAAAATCTCATACATTCTTCAGCAAGATAAGATTCTGCAATACACCCCTCAGGACGAGCATAATTTCTTACATGATCTTTTAGCGTTTTCATGTACCTTTCAAAGGGGTACATCCAACGAAAATGGACTGGCCCACACAGTCGTGCTTCCCTTGCAAGATGAATTATCAGATGTATCATTATATCAAAAAAAGACGGTGGAAAATATCTTTCAAGCTCGCACAGAATCACAATAATCTCATCCTCCAGATGTTGCAGTTTCTCTTTATCAATAATGCGCTGGCATAATTTATTAAAGAATGAACATAAATGAGATATTGTTTTCCTTGGCTTTTTTGGAAGTAATCCTCTTATTAAGATGGGTAATAATTGTTGCATTAAAACGTGATAGTCGTGAGGCTTCAAACCACTGATTTTGCAATCGTCCAATGACACACATCTTTTAAAATTTGAGCAATAACCATCGGGTCCTGTAAAGTCATATAACCGTTTAAAAAATAGTTTTTTTTTCAATTTTTGACAATGTATATAGAGCTGGTGGAAGATAAGTCTTGTTCCCACGAGGTTGTGTATGAAGACCATGTCGAATTCCCTAATCTTCCAAATCTTTTATAGAATTAACTCCATCCTTTGATTTTTTGTCGTGCAACATTGTGCCCATAAGACTTTCTCCGACATTTTTCTCCACATGCATTACATCTAAATTATGACGTAATGGAAGCTCCTATAAAATCAATAATGGAGCATTTTAATTATATAATTTCATAACGTTATTTAGTGAAATAATATAAAATGTGCGCACTAACCTCCCAATATGGCAATTGAAAAAAAAATGGATTTCTCTTTCCATCTTGATAGCTCCATTCTAACAGGATCTATGTCCTCATCATCTTCATTTTTCTTGCTATATTCAATTCTTCTTTTAGCCCCTACTTTACTTTGGCCATTCTTGTTTTTCTTTTTTCTATTATTCTTTTTTGGCTTTTCTTTACATTTTCAAAATTATTTGGAAAATCTTTTAGAATAATAGATATATTTCTTCCAGTTAGAATCCTAGGCTTATACCCTTCCTCCACGGTGTTATCAAACAAGGCCTTATTTTTTCTTAAGGGGTTTGAAGGGGATAGAAATCTTCTATGGCCCGTATAGACGGTCTTTCTACTGTGATTTAGCCACCGATGATGAGTGTTGACACCGCATAATGGACAGGCTTTTTTACCTTTTACACAGCAGCCAGCAAGACTACCATAGGCTGGAAAGTCATTTATTGTCCAAAGCAAAATCGCTTTCATACTAAAAATAGATTGGTTGTATGCATCATAAGTCTCAACTCCGACATTCCATAAATGATGTAAATCTTCTATCAGTGGTGCTAAATATACATCAATGTCATTTCCTGGTTGCTTCGGACTAGGAATCAATAAAGTTAACATAATATTATCTTTCTTCATGCACAACATAGGCGAAAGATTATATGTGACGAGCATTACAGGCCAACAACTATATTTGGAACTTAGCATAGAAAAAGGATTAAAACCGTCTGTTGCAAGGCTAAGCCTGAAATTGCGAGGATCTACTGAAAATGGTTTCCATTTCTCATCCACTACATTCCAAGTAATAGAATCTACAGGATGACGCATTTTTCCATCGGTGCTTTTATTATTGAAATGCCACCTTAAATCTTCCACCATTGTTTTAGATCTTAACATTCTTCTAAACCTTGGAATTATTGGAAAATAACGCAATACTTTAGTAGGAATCCCATGCATAATCTCCTTTGTTCGTTCATTTACCTTCCACCTTGAAAATCCACATTTTGGGCAATTACTCAAATCTTTATATTCATTCCTAAAAAGGCAACAATCGTTTTGACATGCATGAATCTTCTCAAAGCCCATGTCAAATAACTTAAGGAATTTTTTTAATTCATATAACGACTTAGGATGTACATTATTTTTTGGCCATAACAATTGTTGCACATTTAAAAGCTTATCGAAACCATTATCAGACAATCCAGTTTTAAATTTAAGATTATACAATGCGAAGATAGCGGATAACTTTGTTTGATCTGAGCAACCATGATATAATGGAGTTTCTGCATCTTCTAAATTTTTATGCAAATCATCCTCTCGTCTTTGTGCATTATCTTCACATCTATCATCGTTAAAAAAGGTATTATTAACAAAGTCTTCATCTTCATAGATGATGGCCTGAAGCAAATCATATGCATCACCCGACTTTGCTTCCTTCTTTTTATTTATCCGCTCGCCGTGATTATACCACTCACTACTCATATACTTAGGGTTCATTCCTCTTATAATCAAATGCTCAACAATAACTTCTCCAGAATGACGAGTAAGATTTCTACAATCTAAACATGGAAACAATTTTTTTTCTACATTACCCATATTCCTCTTTGCATCATTCACAAAATTCCAAGCCGCTTGCTCATACTCTTTAGTGGTTCTACGCGCAAAAAGTGAAAAAGAACAATAACCTTATGTATTAAAATATGTTTTAAATTCAATATTAAAATTGAGTATTGTAATGTATACCTGTTCAAACGTACCCAATCTTTATCCATCATTTCTATATATAAGCAAACAAAAATTTAAATTCAAAGAAACAATTAGTTATTAGGTACGAGCAAAGAAACCATTCAATTCTAACATGTAAAAAAAATTATAAAGACAAAATTCAAAAAAAATAGCATTCAATTCTTTAATGGAACATTTCATGTGATGAACTTTTTATATGAAATATTTCAGGTCATTATGAACATGAAAATGATAATTTTATTATTAATTTGATGATAAACTACAATGGCCATCATTAGATTTTACATTTAAATTTGATGTTTTTCTTATGATGGACTACTTATGCTTTTCAAAACAAATCAATGCAACAATAATGGAATAAGAGACCACCTTCATTTGGAGAGATTAAGTAAAAAATCCATAGCACTTGAAGGCTTTATGTATGAAAAATGACTAAACATATTGTAAAATAACATCATCATTGACAAGCGTGAAAAACGACTCAGAAGACCAAAAATACCGTATCTCCCATGGCCAGTTCAAAAAAAAAAAAAACTTTTCCTAATGTAAACCAGAATGTTTATCAAGACCAAAATAAATATTTATAAAAAATTCAAAGATAATACACTTTTCCTAATGTAAACCAAAATAATATTATTCAAATAATTTGATGTCGATGATTATACCATATGGGATATGTGAAGCCAACGAAACTGAAATTTCGTGCTTCAAAAACATGAAAGAATAATATTATTGTACTTACAGAGCTTTTAGACTTCAAGCCTATGGTTTCTTTAAATTCTTTTGCATCTGCTCAAATACTGATAGTTCTATCGTCAGTGAACTTTTTTTCTCCATAAAATTAGTTTTCTTAACCACTTCATTGTGCTCACTGAATTTCCTTTTAGCCATTGTAAATGCATATTAATCATTTATGATAATATTAAATAAGGTATCGTATATTTCAGGCATAATTTTTTTTCACAATAAGACATGAAAAATCATGAAGACATGTATAACACCAAATCATCCATATCATTTGGTTATTTTAATTTTATACCATTTAATAGATGTTAGACTAAAATGGTGGCAAGAAAATATAAACACACCGCAGTTCTTTAATTATATCAAAATAAGTTAGACAAACTATCAAATAAGTTTGATAACTAATCAACGTAGGTTAGATCTGTAGTGATAGAGAACTATATATAGGTAATCATGAGGCATATGAATATAGAAATTTAGAAACATATGTATAAAAGACAGCATGCAGATGCGGGAAATAGATAAAAGAAATATGCACTAAAAACCAAAGTGCGGGTTGAAGCATAAGGCAATCTGAGAATCAAGGTTAAGTCAGGTAGCAAAACATGGACCAAAGCATGAAGTACGTAGTTTAGTAGCGGACTAAACACATGGAAAACAGAACAGCTGATTTGAAAACATAGAGCAGCATAGAAAAAAGATGAATAGAGACCATACATAAGTAAACTAATGTTAGAAAATAGCAAACCCATAATGATAGGAAACAAATTTAGTCCGACAGAATGTGTGCGCAAGTAGACATACGAAATCCAATAGCCAACTAATCGCAATGCTCTTTTTCTTAACCCAAGCAAGAATCTTACTTTAGAGGATCCAAGCCAGATTGTGGCCAAAATGTTTCTTAAGTTTAATATGTTTGCTAGTCCTCTTGAAACAGGTATCCTATAAAAGTATTTTTGTTGGAGGTTACAACATATAAAAGAGATGGAATATTGGATGAAAAATAAATTGATCTGGTAATTAATATTAGTACATGTAAAATGATATGTGTAGGCATTTCAAGGTGATTAAATGTTTAACAAGTTGTGATACACAATCCTGGACAAAACTGAGATGTAATAACGCATGTTTGGAGCTGTGAGGTATTACACTGGTTAATGAACTAACACATGGATGACACATGAAGATAACACTGGCCATGGTGCATTTGCATCCTCGATATCTATTGTTGAGGCATTATTATAAGTAGCATCGTTAGGTGGCAAGACGTTCTTATGTTCCTCGCTCATATGTATGTGTGTGTGTACACACATTATATTGTTTGAGATTGAGCTCGGATGATTTATAAATGACATGGATAGAAATACAAATATATGTATGTGTTTGGGTGGTCTATAAAAAAGTTTTTTTTAGAAAGGCAATTAAACTTTTATTGACATAGTAAATGATTACAATAGTTACAATATATCACCCCTATCAACTTAACTAATATACAACACACATGACACAAAACTAACCAGTAATGAGAAAAACCAAAATCATAAGTACAATTTGTTGAATCACGCTGTATAGCGTTTTGATTATGACAACTATACACGTACACATATATTATTATAAACTAATTTTGTTTTGCAGGAAGAAACTCAACAATAGATTCAAGAGCTCAAACTAAATATTATATGTGTTTAAAGTCTGTTAGTATTAGTATTTAATTGTTAAAATCTTCCTTGGTGATACATACACATGCACGTTTTCAATTTATAAGATTTTATACAAGACATACACAAGGCATAGGCATGAAGCAGAAAACAGACGTCTAAAAATTTTAAATCAGACGTCTGTCTGCTGAAAGAAAAATAAACTTATAACAATATTCAGACATCTGAATATTTTAATTCAGACATCTGAACTAAAATATTCAGACATCTGAATATTGGCTAAAATAGCCTATTTCTTTGCTGTTTGAGTTTTGTTCAGAAACAGACATCTTAATTTTTTAATTCAAACATCTGAATTTTAATTTAGACATCTGAATTAAAAAATTCAGACATCTGAATCTGAACCAAAATACACTATTTCCTTTCTGACTTGATTTTTAAAATAAACAGACATCTGAATTTTATTTTCAGACATCTGAATTCCGAAGAGTTGCATCCTTTAAGAAGAGACACAACTATTTAATCCATATCTCTTCATCAAAACTCTTCACGATCAGTTGTATCTTTTTATATATTATAAATAGAGAATTGCTTAGATGATCTAATCACCGAATTTTATTCTAATTCTCTCTATCTTATACAAAGCTCTCTAAGTTCTAAAAAGCTATCTACTTTTATACTTGAGACTTTTAAACTTCTATATTCCTTCAGGCACTTCACGATTATCATCAAGGAAAGGTTATAGGAAGGGTGTACTTAATATTCGACAATCCGTGTTATCAAGAACACAAAAGAGTCAACAATTATTCTGTATTAGCGAAGACCTCTTCAGTGGTTGAGGCAAGAAATCCCGTTCAGTGGTTCGGGTAATTGTGAACCTATTCCTGCAGGTGAAGTGAGGGTTTTAGTGTTAGTGAAATTCCAGAAGTGAGTCTGGGACTGGACGTAGGACAGTGGTCCGAATCAGTATAAATCGACTGTGTGATTTACTGCTTACTATTCTATTATATACTCTACATCATATTCTACATACTACACGATCCTATACCGCTGCATAGCCTTCTTTCAATTGGTATCAGAGCCTGGTATTCTATTGATCGTCACAACATCATAGATTAATGGCCAGAAAGAGATGTGATCGAGACATGGCAAGCAAAAAGTCCCATACAAGCAAAGCTACAACAAACGAGGACTACAAAAAGGTACTTTCTGATTTGCAAATTTTAATGAAAAATAATGATGATTTAGGTCAACTTAATTCCTTAATTCTAAAGAAGATGAAATCCGTCGAACTTGAAAATGAGAAACTGAGAAAAGAAAAAGAAGATTTAGAAAATCAAAATGGTATTTTGAAAAGTAATTTAGTGAATCTTAAAGATTTCATAGATGAACAATATACTATATTTGAAAAAGAAAAGGAGAATTTTTCAAAAGAAATTTGTGATTTAAAAAGACAAAATAGTTTATTGCAATCATCTTTAGATATCTCATAATCACGAATTGATCATCTCGACAATGAGAATAGTACGTTAAAGAACGAGAATTCTGAATTAAATAGGAAAATTCATTTAAAAGATTGCAAAACTTCTTTTGAAAATTTCAATAGCAACTTCGGAATCAAATTTGAAAAATGTACAAATAAGTTCGCAAAATTTAATAAAGGTCAAAATGATTTAAATGATATTTTATCTTGCTCTAGACCTTTACACGATAAAAGTGGATTAGGGTATAATAAAACTAATCGTAGAACTAGTACTAGACATGCTTTCATCTATTACAAAAATTTAACTGCTAGTACTAAAGCACGTGTAACTCGAAGATCAAATTTCTACAGAAATTCATATGCTTTATGACTAGAAACATTTATAATAGAAGTACAACAGGAAATACTATTAGAAACTATCTAAGTATTTGGGTTCCTGTAAATTGGAAAAACAAAGAAAGATATATCGATAATTATTTTAATTCTGTAGTCAATAATGAAAATTTTATTTTTAAAGGTTCCATTAAACCCTCTTGGGTATGGTTACCTTCTATTTAACCCCTGGACCCTGACAAAGAAAGTGGGTACCAAAGGATTTATCATATTTTTGCAGGTACACCACAACAATGAGAAGGTTATTCCAATATTTCTGAAATATTTGGAAACAGAGCTCAGAATAAATTAAAAACTCTAGTAATTGATTGACATTGAAAAATGTTTATTTTATGACTCTTATGCTTTATCTTTTTTAAATAAATAAATGATACTTTGGGTATTTTTTATGTGTTTTTACAGATTTCAAGCGTTGCCTCCTTCAATTCAAATCAAAGGCCAACACAAGAAAGAGCTACTTCCTCACATCCAATTCATTTCAATTGCAAAAGAAGTAGTAGCTCACTGGTAAAGGCATAGGAATTGGTGCTGAGAGACCTAAGTTCGAACCCCATCAAGCTCACTTTTTGCCAAAGAAACGGAGCGCGTTCACACTGGCCCTTTGCTTTGAGAAATATTTGGATTAGTGTTATGTTATATATATACATACACATATTCATGTGTATGTATGATGTGCACCAATTAACATTTCAGCAATAGCCATATTCTTATCATGGAATTAAATTCAAATCATTCAATTTCAATTAGAAGAATTTCTGATTGAATTGTTGCCAAGAAGAAAAATCAATTTTGAAGATTTTATCTTATATTGCCTTTGGTGTCTGATAAGCGTCCTTGTTTGGAAGAATTAATTGCAATCTTTTATCAATCAATTAGCCACATGGGAGAATTGAAAGATATGGAAAATATTTACCATGATATGCCCAGATTTTCTCCAATCAAGTTAGTCAAGGAAGGCAAGAGATAATCATGAATGAGGAGGCCTATTTATTCATAGACCTATTTTATGGTTTTCCCATTCTCATCTATAAATATGTGTTGTAACCATTGTAAAAATCATTCATTCTTCTGTACTCTCTTTTAGTTCTAATAAAGCTTTCTTTTCTTTAGTTTCTGCATTTTATTTTCGTGGCAAATTGTGTTGTCTAGTCAATTAGATTTGCTAGAACACAATTTGCTATTGCTTCTATTTTTCTTACTAGTGATTGACCGTCTGATTAGATTCAGCGGTAATCCTAGTTTTTATTTTCAGTTGTTGATTTCTTTCCTGCAATTTTATTTCCAGTGTTCTATTTTATTTTAATCATTGAATTTATTACAGATCCGATTAGATTAGAATCTGTAGTGAATTTAATTGCATCTTTTATTCGTAGTTTCAGTTTTTATTTTGCTTTGCGAAAAAAATCAACCTCTAAGCTTTGTCTAACTCGCCCAAGAGATTAGATAAATAATTGATTTAATTCACCTCCCTGTGTTCGACCTGTATGCTACACACCTGTATGCTTGCAGAATTTAATTTAAATGTCGCGCTTTTCTAATTCATAGATTAGCGATGATCAGTAATCTTATATATTTTATCATATTTCATCTGTTTGAATGTTCATGGCATCAAAACTTTGTTCCATAATTCAGTCGTCTGAATGCGCTTAAAATGATTATCATCTGTCTGTTTGTTTGTAAATACTTGTGCCTATGTTGTATGTTTGTGTGTTATGCATATTCATGTGTATTATTTACATAAGTATTTCCTTTTTGTCAATGACAAAGGGGGAGAAATATATGATAATATATGCATATTGATAGGGGGAGTTACATATATAGTTGTCATTATCAAAAAGGAGGAGAATGTTGAATCACGCTATATAGCGTTTTGATTATGACAACTATACATGTACACATATATTATTATAAACTAATTTTGTTTTGCAGGAAGAAACTCAACAACAGATTCAAGAGCTTAAACTAAATATTATATGTGTTTAAAGTCTGTTAGTATTAGTAATTAATTGTTAAAATCTTCCTTGGTGATATACACACATGCACGTTTTCAATTTATAAGATTTTATACAAGACATACACAAGGCATAGGCATGAAGCAGAAAACAGACATCTAAAAATTTTAAATCAGACGTCTGTCTGCTGAAAGAAAAATAAACTTATAACAATATTCAGACATCTGAATATTTTAATTCAGACATCTGAATTTTAATTCAGACATCTGAATTAAAATATTCAGACATCTGAATATTGGCTAAAATAGCCTATTTCTTTGCTGTTTGAGTTTTTTTTCAGAAACAGACATCTGAATTTTTTAATTTAGACATCTAAATTTTAATTTAGACATCTGAATTAAAAAATTCAGACATCTGAATCTGAACCAAAATACACTATTTCCTTTTTGACTTGATTTTTAAAATAAACAGACATCTGAATTTTATTTTCAGACATCTGAATTCCGAAGAGTTGCATCCTTTAAGAAGAGACACAACTATTTAATCCATATCTCTTCATCAAAACTCTTCACGATCAGTTGTATCTTTTTATATATTATAAATAGAGAATTGCTTAGATGATCTAATCACCGAATTTTATTCTAATTCTCTCTATCTTATACAAAGCTCTCTATGTTCTAAAAAGCTATCTACTTTTATACTTGAGACTTTTAAACTTCTATATTCCTTCAGGCACTTCACGATTATCATTAAGGAAAGGTTATAGGAAGGGTGTACTTAATATTCAATCCGTGTTATCAAGAACACAAAAGAGTCAACAATTATTCTGTATTAGCGAAGACCTCTTCAGTGGTTGAGGCAAGAAATCCCGTTCAGTGGTTCGGGTAATTGTGAACCTATTCCTCCGGGTGAAGTGAGGGTTTTAGTGTTAGTGAAATTCCAGAAGTGAGTCTGGAACTGGACGTAGGACAGTGGTCCGAACCAGTATAAATCGACTGTGTGATTTACTGCTTACTATTCTATTATATACTCTACATCATATTCTCCATACTACACGATCCTATACCGCTACATAGCCTTCTTTCACAATTGTTATACGGAATAAACTCAAAATTGCTTATTGCCAAAAAATAGACATATGAGTTGCTTCTTATTGTATCTCTTAGCAAGAATAATGAATCTCTCAGCATGATTATGGATGACCAGAACTACCACCAATGTCTACACATGAAAACCATATAACCTATAGCCTAATAGCAGAAACTGAATAACCAAGAGCACTACAGCTCATGAATGCTCAACCCATAGCCAAAATTACACTAATGCTCACTACACCAAGATAGATTCCTGCACTTCACATACTTGTACCATTGAACAGTGCACACAGCTGCTAAGTACAGAAGAAGCTCGAAGGTTCCAGGCTATCGACAGCTTATGACAACTGAGAACGACTTAAGTGTCACAAGTAAATGACATCTAAGGATGGCTAGTGATGACAATGATATAAAAGTTACGTATAGATGGATTGACACGTGTCCAAGGGCGGACCCAGGAATTGAACCAAGGATGGGCTGACTTTAAATCTGATATGTTTTGCTCAATATAAGCTCTAGAATATTTGCAACACCTATCTTTGGTAGATGATCAAACATAACTTAAAATAGGAGCAAAACTATTAAGAAAACTATCCATAAAGGCTAATTAACAAGCATTAAAAAAATGAAAGATGGTTGTCACTTTATGATATTGAAGCACATGAAAGCGAAAAAAGTTGTCTTTTTTTTTTGGAAACCTTAATGTTACAGTTAAAAAGGGTCGCACTTGGGCAAAATAGTACAAAATATAAAAATAAGAATGTCATACTTGAAAGAAAATATTCAGTGAAGCTCCTTGCCGAACAACACCAAACACTATTTAAACATGTTTAAGAAGCAGACACAATAATCTTCAATAAGGCCAGCCTTATGCACCATGGTTTCTTTATGTATTTAATAAAGCATCAACAAGAACAGATTAATGAACTTAAAAAATCAAATCTGCAGCCAGTGAAATTAAAGCAATTAGCCTTGCAAAAAGATGTATTCCGTAATGGAAATTGCAACCAAACCTGAGATTTGGGATGTATGAAACATGAAAATTAGGTTTTTTCTTTCTTTCAAAGAACTGATCTCCTTCCTAGAAAGCAAATGGTTTTTCACCTGGCTTGATCGACTGAATTGAAAATACGTGCATGAATTAAAGTCGACTGTCCACTGGTCTTTTCAAATGAGTTTTGTGGCAAACTGACATGAAGAACATACGAAGAATGAGATGGACTTCTACTTACCTGATTTCGTTTTAGGTAGGGATAGGGTAGTATTTCAATGGTTTTTTAAAAAAGAAAGAAGGAAAAAAAACTGCCCTGGGCTGCAGCCCTGTTGAGGCCAGGGCTGTATCCGCCCTTGCACGTGTCTATCAATTGGTGGCGACCTACGATGACAGACAACAGTTGAGCAACACTAACCATCATTAATGTCCTTGACGAAGCCATTGCAAAGCTGTTGTTATAGTGTTGGTTGACGCAAGTGGCAGTTCTATGCATCGGTTCACAGCCCTATTGGCTGTCACTATTGCCTCGGTTCCTACAAAATATCGTCGACGACTAACAACAGTTGGGGGCCATGTTACCCAGTTGGCTTGACTTAATCATGGAGATGATACAGTGATTCATTCTGAGTCTCATATGCCTAGTCCATTCATGTCATTATTTCGAATGTCGTAGATGTTGCATCATCTTACGAAACATTAAATGGGTGAATAGTGGTTCTACATGCAAATCAATGTTGGGTCCTTGCCTAAAAGGATAACCGTAATAATACATATACTTCTAATAAGTTTTCATCAGTATAAAAGCCATGATATTTTACTAAGTACCGCCAGTCATATGTACATGTTTCTGGTTTGTAAACCATTGCTAAACCAAGCTTATGTTTGAAATTAATATTAAAATTGATCGGCAAATCACACCCTCATAGATCTTTAAACTCCTCGATAACTTAGTCCATAATCACATATCAGATTTTATGCTTTTCCTGGATTTTTCTCTGAGGCATTTACTCATTTTTTGGGCAAACAAAACTAAATATCGTTACCAAGTTAGGAGTGCACAAAGCATTGTTTGCATTTCAACTCGTGCTTGGATGGTGGTTCTAATCAACTTTGTATTATTCGGTAATTGGTAGTCACAATTGGTACTACTATGTAGGCATGTTGTGCTTGGATGGTGGTTCTAATCAATTCCAATTCAAAATTAGTTAATGGTATACTTCATTAAATCTAAATGAAATATTTAATCTTTTTCTCAACTGGGTTTTAAGAACAGTGTTAATGAAGACACCATTCACGACAAACCCAAATCCGATTTGATATTAAATACAAGGCTCTGAATAGAAAATATATCGGTTTATATTCAATATCAAATTCTACGACCAACAAATATCGTATTGGAAGTAACAATATAAATATATCTTTTAAATTTTCATAACAATATCAGTATAATCACGAAATCCAACGTCAAAATATTCCAAAGAAAATTTCGATTCATATCCATTTCCAATTTATATATTGGAAATTCTGGTTATTTTTAAAACCATTTCAAATCCAATTTATTTATTTTGAAAATAATTGGATTATAATTCTAGTTCAAAACTAGTTCATTTCGATAAAAATCTATTTTTATCTTTTCAAATATGGAATTTTTCATCCTAATTCTTTTCAAATCATTTCTTATGATTTTACACCAATTATTGATATTTTTAATAATTCTATCAAGGCCCATACAGTCGATTTCCATAAACGGCCATCGAACTGCACTTACAATGACCTTTTCCAAATTTGATTTGGACATAATTCCAAATCCAACCGTTAGATTTCTAATTTCTAATATTTGTTAGAAAGCTCTTTTCGATATGTACCTAACGGTTTAGGTTTTAGGAGAGTCCAACGGTCGGATCTCCCGTAATGTTCGTTCGAAGTCAATGGTCGAAATTTGCGAACTAACACAGCGGGGGTGTTCTATTCATGTAATTATATTATATATATAATATATATTTCGTTGATTTTCATTTAAAACGTATTTTATAAATCGTTTTAAATTCGTTTTCAAAACGATTTCCATTTCGTATTCAATTTCGAATAAAACTTGAATATTCCATATCATCGACATATAAATGATATTATTTTCAAACCATTATATTTTGAAATCAATTCCTTTTCGGTATTCATTATAAAAATGAATAAAATCAATATAAATATCGTTCACGTCAAAATGGCGTCAATCTAATCGACACGGCTTTATATATTTAAATATATTCGTGTCCATCCCAAACCGGACATCAAAATCATACTTTGATTCTTTGTTGAATATTATTTGAAAATATTCATTACTTCTAAAATAATCGTTATTTTAAAATATTCATTCTTTCTGAACTGGAATCAGACACAGTCAATTTCCATATAATTTGATTATATGGACTTCACACAACAAAAGTGTATAACAACAATGAAAATAGCAATCCATCATCCAGAGTGCATTCTACACTGTATAAGCATTAAATATAAATATTTAAAGCTTATAACAGCTTGTCGATCAATCGATCGACATACAGCTAATTATTGGGATTAGTGTATGTCATATGTCGTCCCAATACCCATGTGGGGTTTCAATCAACAAATAATGAATTTGTGCAGTTGGGCGATGTGTAAAATTTATCGTCCCAATCAATACCAGTCAAATGTGTGTACATAAACAAATCGTACACACATTTTGTTATGGATATTCATTTTATTCATATACTATACACACTAAAAATTATATTTTTAACTATAAAATATTTTTAACCATAAAATTTTTTATTCCATTCCACATCACACAATCAACTTTCACAACAATATCAAACAAACAAACAAGTCGTCCATGGTCTGTGGACGACGGGTCTTGTGTGCTGCTAAGCACCATTTGCATCTTAGTATATATTTCAACTAGAAAATAAATTAAAAGTGAGAAGTTCTCACCTTGAAGTTCCACTCCGCCGTTCTTTATTTCTGAATTGTATGGATTCCGTTTTGATTTCCATTGTTACCATCGCTATCTTTTTCTCGCTATTCATAATAAAAATCACAATTTTCTTATGATGTTTATATTATAAAATTTTCATTTTTATCTCAACGGTTTATATATAAAAATCACATTTTTATATCGCTACTCAAACAATAAAAATTATATTTTTATCGCTATTTCCTGTGAATAAAAATCGAATTTTTATCTTCGCTACTTCTTTATAAAATTTATATTTTTATCTAACTAAGAATAATATTTTCATATCGCTATTCAAATTGTAAAAATCATATTTTTCTCTCGCC
Source organism: Allium sativum (assembly GCA_030737875.1). Classification (NCBI taxonomy): domain Eukaryota; kingdom Viridiplantae; phylum Streptophyta; class Magnoliopsida; order Asparagales; family Amaryllidaceae; genus Allium; species Allium sativum. The sequence continues at coordinate 697,271,098 of CM060926.1, forward strand.
ATTCTTTACATAAAAATCACATTTCTATATATAAAAATCGTACTTTTATATCTCTAATACATATCTAAAAATCGCATTTTTATACTGTCCATCATATAAAAATCATATTTGTTTATACGGCTACTATATAAATAAAAATCGTATTTTTTTATTTCAAATCTAAATATATAAAAATTGTATTTTTATCTCAGAACTTCACATATTAAAATCCCATTTTTATCTCGCTTTTCATATAATAAAAATCCAATCTTTTTGTTTTTGAAAATCTAATTTTTACTATGAAAAATCATATTTTTAACCGCTCTTTTATATATATAAAAATCGTACCTTTCATGTATATAAAAATTAAGCCTTTCATGTATATAAAAATCTTATCTTTCAATGTTAAACATCTAAGTTTTCAATGTTAAAAATCTAATCTTTCAACAATTAAAAATCATTGCTTTAAACAATTAACAATCCAAACTTTAAGCACTATAAATTATAACTTTATATTGTTAATATGATCAGAAAGAAAAATTGGAAAGAACTCACATTGATTTTTTTGAAGAGGGGATGGGGCTAAGGGGCGCACAAGTGTTGGAGCACGGCGGTAGCCTTCTTGCGGCAACATCAAACGAGAGGGGTGGCTCAGCGTCAGTGGCGGAGGCTTGTTTAGGGTTGGGGTGGTTTTTATGGTTCAGATTTAATTAGAGGAGGAGAGAAGCGCGCAAGAGAGGAGGGGGGTAGTCGATGACCAGCGGCGGCAGCCTAGCCAGGCGCGACGGCGCGGGGAGTCTCCGACCTCGAGAGGAGCGGGTTTGGGGGAAAGCGGCTTTTTCTTTTCTTTTATTTATTGTATCTGAGATAGAAGAGAGAGATGTGACGGTATAAAGGAGTATATAATTATATTATTTAATTAGTTTTTTTCTTAAAAGTTGGCTTTTTGCCTGAACCCCAAATCGAGCCCAACCACTGTCACCCCTAGCTAATTACCCCCATTCCGAACACAATGGGATATGTATCGTAAGCCGATTCGACTGTTTCGATCTATTTCTGTCAAAATCAAAAAATAAATTTATATATTGAATTTGAACGCACATTTCAATTTACCGGGGCCACATACGAACTCTAAAAATACCCAAAATATATTTTCAAGCTTCGTATCGATGATATGGTTCTAACAAAACTAATTTTGTCTAATTTGGAGACCGTTTGAAAAATTGTCATTTTCTGGTCGATCGAAATTGATTGAAACTGTTAAAACACGTTTTACTTTGCCACGCTCACATATTGACTTTAAAAATCATGAAAATTGGAATATAGCAATAACTTGACATCACAGATCCAACAAAAGTGGTTTCGTTGAAAACGGAGGTCGTCTGCAAAATTTCTCTTTTTAGGGCCAAAATTCCATAGCGATTATTCTGAATTTTCAACTGGGCATAACTTTTTATCCCCGCTATGAAATTTCAATATTTCGGATTCGTTGGAAAGATATTCTCAAATAGATTCAAATATTTTTTGTTTCGCTAAAATCCGGTTTATTTTAATTCCTCTACATCCATTTGAAATTTGAAATCGAATTTTCGAACTAGCATGCCATTTTCAATTCCTTTTATAATTAAAAATAAATAATTATATTCTAACATCGATTTATATAAATATATACATTCTAATTCTATTCAAAATAAATTTCTCGTCGATATTATTTAAAATAAATCATTTTAAATATTCAAAATTCATTAAAATAGTCAAAGTAAAAATTTTAAATTAGTTCTGATTTTCCATGTTATTACAGCAGCAGTAAGCAAGGGTTTGTCAAAGCTGGGTAAATTCTATGTCATTTATTTATTCTATTGTGATCTATGCTGTGATAATTTTTATATTTTGCAAAGCACAATAAACCCTATTTAACCCCCCCCTCTGGGGTTATTTTAGATCCTACAAGTGGTTTCAGAAAAGGTATTTATTTTTTAAACTCTAAAGGTATGGATCTTCCAAGTGGTAATTGTTCTGGTTATCAATCTAGCAAGAGTCAATTTAGTAATATTCCAACTACTTTCAATGGAACATATTTTTTTTAGTTTGGAAATCAAAAATGGAATTTTATTTGAAATATGATAATGCTGAGTATTGGAGTATTAGTGAAAAAATGGGTGATATGCTAGATAAGAGGAATAAAGTTCTCAATGCTCGTGCTATGCATATTATTTATTCTTGTCTTATTATTGATCGGTTTAACCATATCTGTCATTGTTTATCTGCACAGGATATTTGGAACACTCTCGATTCGATGTATGGTGAAAACGATAACAGTAGCTTAGAACCCTTAAAAGTCAAATCATATTCAGATTTATGCTTGGTAGGATATACCAACGATGATTAAATCAGATGATGGAGACTCAACAGTTGATGAGTGTGATGAATTTTCTTCTGAAGAATTTGTTTTTCTTTGTGAAAATTAACTAAAATTGTTGACAATCTCAAACTAACAAATAAAAATTTGAAATCTGAAAACCTTGAGTTGATTTGCGAAAACAATGTTTTGGAAAAGGAATTAATGTTTTTCAAGTTGATTAAAATTTCCAAATATGAATTTGGTGAGAAAGCGAGTTTGCTGAAAACTGAAACAATTCTGAAGAGTATAAAACTAAAACCGAGAGAATCAGAAATATGAAATGAAATAAATGCACGTCTTTTCAAGAAGAGTTAATTGAAATAAAAGAGAATTTCAAGTTCCTTGAAAACGAAAACATGTTTTTTTTTTAAAATAAAACTGGGATTTTTGAAATAAATCATATTTTGGAAAAAAATTGAAAAATTCAAGGAATTTGGAAAACTTGAAATTGAATAGCGCAAACGATTTGAATTTCAGATTTCCGAGTCTGAGGCCAAAATTGAAAAGCTTGAAAATGATAATTTGGTCTTAAAACGAAAAGACGTTAAGAAAAGTGAATTTTCCATGAATCGATATTCGAAGCAGGTAAATGAAAATAACTTGTTGAAATCCAAAGTCAATGCTTTTAAGTCGAAATTTAAGAATTTTCCAAATAGTCAAAATTCTTTGAATTCACTATTGAAAAATAATTCCAAATTTGAAAACAAGAAAGGATTTGGGTTTGAAAATTTAATAAAAAAACAAAATTCTCAAAAATTCTCGAATTCTTCAAATTGTTTGATTCGTGGGAAATTTAATCACAATCAAAGTAAATATTGGTTTAAAAACAATTCGTTTGAACGAATGAGGTTCCCCAAATTGACAAATTCAATTATGACTAAAATTAAGAAAATTTGGGTTTCTAAATGTGCAATGGTAGTCTCAAATGTTTTGTTATTTAAGAAAATTTGGGTACCAAAAGTCATGCAAAGTTAGGAGTGGTTTTACAACTTTTGTTGGACTACTCGATCCCCTAAATACTTAAGTACCAGAGGTTGGGTAAGGCATGACTCTCTAGGATAATCACATATTGTTCCATATTTGAATTGAAGCTATCTGATGTACGTTCCTTAGCAACTAGCAATGAGTTGGAGATCCACTATGTCAATGGTAGGTCAGGTATGATCTCTGAATTCATATTTCTTTTTTCTATTTTTTATTCTTCCTTTTATTCTTCCCTTTATTCTTTCTTTCTGTTTACGTTGTTTTGTATTCACATTGCCACAATATTTTTGACACTTCCTGAGCTTCTTAACTTCAAATTGAAAAATTCTTGATTTTTTAAGAAATTATATTCGTTTATTTAAAACTTTCATGTTTTGATGATTTCCATATTTTGAACTTAAATTTGTGAATAACTGCAATTCATTTGTAGTTTAACTTTTAGACAGTGTCCTTGAATTTTTGATAGTGCTATGGTATTTTGAGCATATCTTGGACACTGATGTTCAAAATTTTAAAATTCTTGATGATCTGGAAAGCTAATGAAATTTCACAAATCTATTCTGTTTTGAGTTTCTTCTAAATCATCAAGGAAATTCTTGAAAATCTACACTCAATACAACACACTACTTGAAAATTGTTTTTGATAAGTTGTGAAAATATCATTGCTTTTGGCTTGGCTTGACTATTATGAAAATAATTTGACATGGGTTTTTGTGTTGAATCTTGAATCAATCATGATCTAAACTCACTTTTAAAATTTTGGTTGATATGTTGATGAGATGTTGATATGTTGAACCTTATGCACTATTTGGACTTCAAATTAATAATCTTGTGTGATGATGTTTTATTATGTCTCATGGATCATCATGCTTGTTTTTGAATCTTGAAATTAACACATCTCAACAAGTAATTTCATATGAACTGTTTTTAGTCTTGGATCATGGATTGTATTTTGGGCTTATTGTAAATATTTTGAAAAATTTTCTTGTTAAACTTATCCTGATTAACTGCTGCTCTGATAAAAGAAATTGAAGTGTTTAAGTTAACTTGATGACTGCATGATATGTTGAAAAATCAGTTTTATACTTCATTGACTTCTATGAGCAATTAGGAGCTACAAGTGGTATCAGTCTTAGAAGTTTTGAAAAATTTCACATTCAACTGATTGATTTTTAACCTTCATAGTTCTTTCAGAATCCCTCTTGAAATTGATATTTTCGAATTTAAAATCATTTTTATTTTTTATTTCAAAATTGAAATTATTGACCAAATTGAACCATTTTGGAACTCATCAAGATTATTATTAGACTTATGAATTTGTGATGAGTTATAACTATAGTATATTTCATAACAAGAGGAGATATTATTTAAATTCTCATGATGATTGAACAGATTTTATAATATCTTTGAGTTGGTGCTTATTTCATGGTCATCTTCTTTTTTTCTGCCATCTTTCTATCATTCATCATGGTTTTACATAATGTGGAGAGTTTAATTTTTTAGTACATCATTAAAGAAATTACAGTTTTAAAATTTGTAATGGAAATGCGACTATACTACTTATCAAAATCATAGAAAGATGAATTTTTTTTTCAGAATCCTAGCACGGTTGAACATATTTCATAATATGACTAATTTAGAGATTAATTTCGCGACCATTTTTATCCCTAACATATTTCTATCATTCATTATGGTTTTATATAATGAGGGGAATTTTATATAATAAGTGTTCCTCTAATCTCATTTTAAAAACCTATATGGTCATCCAAGGCTAAAGAATGCTAATAATTTAAGTTTCTACGTACCTCATTTAAAAGTCCTTATGGTATGCATGGTTAGTGAGCTCTTAAAAAAGGAAGGAAATAAAAAGAAAAGAAAAAAAGGAAATAAAGAATACATGTACATATACATACATACATACATATATATATATATATATATATTTATGAAATCCTCCTCATTATGTAAAAACCGACCTTTCGATCCACTCGCTGAAATGTGAAAAGTGTTACTATTTTATAAAATATTACGATTTTTTTGTCCGATTGTTTTGTGATTTACGATATTTGATTTTGTCTCTTGATTTGAATTTATAATTATAGTTCGAATCCAAAGCTATTTTTTATCATAATGTGCTTAATTTTAAAGTTTAATTGAAAATTTTTGGAATTCATTTGAAGTTTTATAACTCTCTCCATTTTATAAAATCAATCGTAAATCCATCATAATGAAATGTGAAATTTTCTTCTACTTTGAAGAATATAATGATTTCCATTTGACTAAATGAGGTTTACGATATACATTCTCGCTGTTGATTTGAATTTCTAATCTATATTCATCATTATTTCGATTTCGATTGTCCTTTCGATGATAATAAAATGGGGACAATGGTTGAGATTTTGATTGATGAGTGAATATTTCTAGAACATTTTTAATATTGGAAATTCAATTGATTTTTTAAACTCACTCATATGCACATATATAGGGGATTTTAGTTGTAGGGGAGCATACAAATAGTGGGGGTATTATATTTCTTATTCAAACACATTTATCACTTTCAAAATCTTTGTGCATGTTTGTCATCATCAAAAGGGGGAGATTGTTGAGTATAACAATATGATTTTTATTTGATGATAAAACACACACACACACACACACACATATATATATATGTGTGTGTGTGTGTGTGTGCGTGCGCGTGTCTGTGTGTTTATATCTGTACTATTCTATATTGCATCATATAAAGAAATAAATATTTATTTTGAATTAAATGCTATTGCACAGAATTTAATATTCAAATAATATTTTTATTCAAATTAATATTTTATTTCAACATTTGAAATAGTACGAACTTTTGACTTCACTATTGTACGTTTCACTGTTATATAACACTATTGTACAAATTCACATTTACATTGATTCCTTACTACACTCATTTCACTCAGTTACATATTCAGTTTCATGTATAGGCTCATACAAACAATTACACACTTTGTCTTCACTTGCTTCAGATCTTGTCCAGTCACTCGTATACCTATCACAGAAACACACACAGTAAAATAGAACAAAATAGAATTAACTATAGAAAATATAAATTTATTTTAAATTTTATTTGGCTCATAATTTTGATGTGGTTCTCATCATATATCTAGACTTTATCTGATATATATACAGTTATATAGAAATATTTTTGCAATTGTTTACAACTATTTTTCAAGTGAACAAGTACAAAGCCCAATCATGCACTATGACACAAGTACACACACACAAGGCAGTTCTCAAGTCAATGCAACAGCCTCATGCACAAATGGAAAATTGATAAGGTGTATACTACAAGGACATATGTATAAAGCAAATGAAACGCAGTGGTCCAAGTGGAGAAGTTTCATGTGCGGAAAAGAACAACTGCAAGCACAATACACAATATATGCAACCGTGAATGTGATGGGTTTGACTACATCAATTATTACATGCCAAAATATGACAAGGCCAGCATGACATAGACGACAAGAGTCAAGTAATGGCATCAGCATCAAGCAGATTGTTTACGAACAAATTAACAATTATGAGCAATTATTTAATTTGTTCGCTTTCCTAAACAACAAGAGTTGTTGTAAAGGGTGTCGAACTCTAGGACCAAAAATATTTTACAAATAAATTCAATCAAGTTATTATGAAATTTTGATTGTTTGAAAACTATAGGAAATAAAGAAAAAGTGAGTTTTTTATATTTAAATGAAAGCAATTAGGGAGTAATGACATAAATTGGGTTAATAATCATCAATTGCCAAACATATTAATATAAATCTAATTCATGTTTCCATCACAAACATGAATCAACGAAAATTAGGTTTTTAGAAACAAACATGTGAATAACGAAAAGCATAGCCTACACGGGAGCTAAGCTCTTAAACAACCATAGGCTATCAGGACAGATTCACTACTTTGTTTGTAAAACCCTAAAAATTAGATCTAAATCTGATAAGTGTTGGATCGAACTCAAATATACAATGTGAAGGAGCATAACTCTTAAATGACATAGAAAATGAAGGTTCAGGTCTAACTCTTGGTTCAGATCCAGATCTTTATGCATAAAGTCCTAATCTATTTGGCTATGTGATTCCTATTGAATCTAGTCTATAAGCGTCATCACCCCCTAATCAAAGGGTATTAGCTAGACATATCTTAACAAGAAATAGGGAAGAAGAAAAGAACAAACATAAATAAAATAACACAAAAACAAAAGAGAAAAGGAGAAGAATAGTTTTATTCCAAGAGAAGAGTTTACAGAAAAAACCTAATGAAATTCTAAATGAAAGAGATAATGTAACAACCTGAATTCCGACGGACCGGTTTTTTTTCAAAAACCCAATCCATCAAAACCCGAGTTGGTTACTCTGGTATCCTGCAGAAAAGGCAGAGACAAGAAATATGTCAGAGTTCGGAAAACACCTCACAACAGAAGGAATAATATATAATATATATAAACATAGCTTTACCTTAATTACAATACTGCTAAATCAATATCTCCAAAGCTATAAGTCTCTGTCATGAATCTAACCTGCGAATGTTATGAGGAGGGGGTCAGAACATAAGTTCTGTGTGAATGAATTTAAACTACACTTCTTGAATAATCCTACATAAACCGTTCAATTACATTTTATTGTTTATTAGGTTATTTGTGTCGTTAGCGCTCAAGGCTTACACACACGTCGCACCTATCTACTCCCAGTAGATTAACCTAATATAATGTATATGTAGCTAATACCAAACTGAGGTACACCGCGTGGTACCCCACTCGCATGGTCCCCACCGTATCCTCACAGTGATATACGCAGTCCCCCGTCCTATGTCATAGTAATGTATATTCCTCTTATATATATAATACAACACTACGCCCACATAGGGTCGCTCTAATTTGACTGCCGTTATCGAATAATGCCCACCAGTCTACGATACACCACCCAGAGCAGACATGGTTATATCTAGACTCTTCCATGTACGTGTTCTCTATCGTATTCGATATCTAACCCGCACACCCATCGTGTGTGCGTGCCTGAGTTCCGTGGTAGGGCTACACAAGAAACACGGAACTCGGTCGGGAGCTTTCATTATATTTGTGCAAGGCCCGCCTTTAAGAGCCTCCCACACAAATATCCCTAGGGTCTGTTTTCTATGGTGGCTATGGCCCCACCTCGGCCCCTCCCATAACTAATAAAGACTACGAGAGCTAAGCGACAAGCCCCTAAGCTACCAATCTAAACATCCATGTGGCGTCTACCCTCAACCACCGTACCACGATAGTGAATGGTTATTGGTATATTGGGTCTAGCTCTAGTCTTTCCGCATCCTACTGGTTGTGGTAACAGGCACTCGACGACCTACTATCCTTGTTGGTCCTGACCTTCCACATCCGTTGAGGCATCCGTCGAATCACCTTTTCCGTCACCGCGAACAACATTCTGACTGCCCAGCTATTCTTGCAGTTAAGGCCCACCCACCTAGTAGTTAAGCGCAGACCAAACCTCTGCGGGCATAGCCTGAAACATCTGCCACCACATAGAGGACTACTAGGAGCACCGTTAACGTCTCAAGAAGTCGCGTGCTTCCCCTTCCAGTCCGTTGGAGCTGCCAAAACAACGAATGTGTGCTGCCCTCGTGTCTTATGACACCATGATGATTTACCTTGTTGGGTTATTCATCCTACAACGTACGGATTTCCCCAAGAACCTTGATTTTATATGTCATTAGACCCTACGTCTAATCAATTCTTATGTGCTTATGTTACCTCGTCAGTTTTTTCTTATTTAACTTGGTTATTCTTATTCATATTGACTTCCTTTTCAAGTTTACCAAGTTACCCTCGCTTATTAATTCAATTTATACTTAACCCATTTAAGTCCATTAATAAGACCACAACATGTTGTTTTCCAACTTCAGAAATTATTCCCTTTCAGGGTTACAACAACATGTTATACATAATTCATAGTTAAGTATGTCTTATCAACATATATACTGATTAGGAGAATAATCCCCTAAACACCAGCCCCGAAGACCGAAATCAACATCAGACTGGCACCCATAGAATTACTCAACCCAACCAACATATATGATTCTAATTTACTTCTTTTCCATTCATATAACTTACATCATCTTAAATTTCACACTTCTCCTTCCCAAACTACTTAATTTATAATTAAGTATATCTTCACATATAAGTTACCTTATTTTCCTCTATCGTTTCTTATAACTTACCTTATCCCATAGGTTATACTCTTCACTTGTCCCTAGGATAAGTCTAACCTATTATCCTTCCTTTTCTTATTCAAATTCATCCATAATAGGTTATTTACCATTCCCCACTTTTTTCATTAATTTAGATTTACTTAACCCTTTCCATTTATTTAACCCGTTACCTAAACTTTACCCAATTCAATTAATTTGTGATGCCATAACGGGTCCCCTTTGGTTAACCATTATTTATTTATGTCTTACATGTCGTCCATGTCCCATTTAACCTCTTTTGTTATTGTTTCCATGTCTTACACATGCTTTATTACGGTTAAGTCCACTTTAGTCATGTTTTACTTCACGTATCTTACTACAGTTAAGTCCACATTTACATGTTTTACATGTCTTGTTTTACTACGGTTAACTCCATATTTACATGTCATATTTTACATGTCACCCAATTAACCCTCTAACCATACCCATGTCACACATATGTCTTATTATGGTTATTCATTCATTATGACGAACAATGCATGACCTCCCACATTAGACCTAACACTTTGTGGCTGCTGGATTTGCCGGGCGGTTCTGGGCAGTCTTACACCACGAAGCGGTCTAACCTCGTGTTACCAACCGTTATGCCTACTATTCATGCCTTTGACCTCTCACATTAGACGTCCAATTGTGGCAGCTGGATTTGCCGGGCGGTTCCGGGCAATCTTACACCACAATTGCGCCTAACCTCGTGTCAAAGGTTCATTAACATTGTATTTCACCCAAATCCCAATTTTCATGTTATGTGGTTCCAATTCAACATATAGTCATGTTTACAATTTTGCCTATTCCAACTTGTCACTTATTACATATTAATTAGCCTTAATTACAGAATTCCAATTATAGGCAATTTCATCAATTCCATGTAATCCATACCCAAATATGCCAATTTCTTTTATATTCCAATTATCCAAAATATCCAATAATATTCAAGTTCATAAAATCAATATTTTTCCAATATTTTTCCCAATGCCCCCATGTTCATACATATAACCTAATTCACCTTTTAGGCTTATCTTGCCAATAAATTTCACTAATCCATGATATCCAATTTCATGTTGTTAATATTAAATTGTACTAATTCCATATCCAATTTCAATCATGCCAAACTACATAAATTTAAAATTACCATACAATTATGTCCACAATTCTATTCAAATCATACATCCTTCCAACCCATATTATGCCCAAACAACCCCTTTTTCCCTTTTACTTTCTCGTTCTCGTTTACAACGCATAAATTCGTGATAGATGTGGGATCGAGATAGCCTAGCTATAAAAATAAAAAGGGGAAAGAATAAAAAGGAGAGAACTCAATCGTAATCAGAATTGAAATAAATGAATCATATTCATTATAGGGAATGGCAAACGATAGAGGTACAATTATACAACAACTGTATTTTAAACCACTCACCTTGACTGGATTGTAGAAATAAACAATTGGTTGTTGAGGTAGAACGTTGGTCTAGGCTTCTTATTTGATTATTGACACAGAACGTGAATTGTTGTTAAAGAAACTTTCTACTTGATTTGATTAAACTCCAAAGTTGATGAAGAACTTGCAATTTAATTTAGAGTTTAGAGGCGGCGGCTATGTTGGGTTGAAGTTTGGTAGCATGGAGGCGTCTTATAAGAGATAGAATTATTTTAGGGTTAGGTTAGGTGTTCTTTTATAGGTGGGTTAGAGCAACTAGGACCTTAGGATTAAATAAAAACTCATCTAAACCGTCCACCTCACCCTAGAAAAGAACCATCCAAAACAACCCTTTTCACACTTAATGCTCCTTTAAATAAAAAAATGCTTTATTTCTTTCTAATTAATGCATTACATACTATTTTTAACGTATAGCAACCTCTTTCCTTCATTTATTTATTTATTTATTTATTTGCACTTATACGTGAACCTTTATATGCTATATTCTTCTACTAATGAATTAATTGATTTCTTTCTCTTTTTGTCTACTCTTTCTGAAAAGAAACCACATGTCCTTAAACCATTTTCTTTTATTTATTTACATCTAATCACATGTGCATGCGTCTCTGATTTGAATGTTATTTAATAACATTAACCTTCCTCCAATTGTGGCTTGCTTATGGCCTTATTAGTTTACTTTTTAAACGTTTAAATTTCAAAAGTTGATCCCCTTAACATTTAATTGCTCCATTTTAATGTTTACAACCTTTTTCTATGCATGCTTTAATTGCACATTTGGCATGTTTTGCATTCCATATTCTCTTTCTTTTATTTGCATCACATTAATTAATTTTTATTCAGTTTCATGCATCATCCATTTATTTAATGCAATAATTTCACATATCATCTTTCCATTATTGCATTAATTTCAAATAAAATTTATACATATATGCCTCCTTTCTGTTTGTCTCTATGTTCGCGCGCAACTTCAAATTTGAATCATGTTCATACGCATTCATCTCTTATGCGTATACTAATTTTTATTTGCGAACAATTGTCTATTTTATTTGGAAATTATCTTCCTTAATCAGTTAATGGTTTATTTCCATTCTCTCAATTAAACCTCTAATTAACTTATCCCCTTTCGCACTGAACGAATTTGCTAAGCCACTATTTAGCCGCTTCTTAAAACAAAACAAAAAAAATATGGCACTTGTGGGGATTGAACTCACAACCTCTTATGTACAAGTCTCGTGTATTAACCAAATGAGCTACTAAGTCTTTTGTTAACAAGACTTAGGACCAAGCTACATATTATTCTTTTCCCATTGCTCTTTTTCATGTTTTGTTGCATTTTTTAAATTAAGGATAACTTCTTCGTTTTAAATCAGTTTTCTACAAACTATATGTCTAAATTGACCAGAAAATCGCCACGAACGTAATGTCGCTAATTTCATGACCAAATTCTAGAGTCTCTTTAAATTCTCCTTTTTATTTCTTTTTAAATGTTCGCATGTATTTCTTCACATTTCACGGTATTTCTTTTTATTTCAAATATTACATGTAATTTCTTTATTAATCTTTTTCTTTATTTCACTGCATAAACATTTTACATGCAATTACATTAATATTATTTAATATTTCCTTTAAATATATCCATGCATATATACATATATCTCATTTTTAATTATATTAAAAATGCGCGGTGTTATATTCTCCCGCCCTTGAGGAATTTCGTCCTTGAAATTCGATAGTGGTAAAGTATATAATTACTCGCATAATATCAAACCATCAAGTGTGCATCCAATTTTTTTTGCAAACATTGTGCCCATGTGCAAAATGAAACACATCATAGTAATGCATGTATGCAAACTTTCAAATTTTTTTTTTCAAAACATGATGCTCACATCCTAAATATACTTGCAGTTCTATATGCATGCAATATTTTTGAAAAACCAAAACATTTTTCATCCAAATTTTCCCATACTCTTATAGAATAAGAGCATAGTTCATCCAATTGTTGCATCCAAAATCCTACCAACCATTATTAAATTCGAAATTTAGAAAAATCTAATTTTCCTAATTCGATTTCTTATGTTACAAAAGGGTATAAAACGGAAGAATTTACATTTTCCGTTTTTCTTTTATGTACCTTTTCTGGTTGCACTTGGATTTTTACATAGCTATTCTATAAAAAGTTCCTATTTTCCTATCCAAGCACAATTACATAAGAAACTTTTTTTTTTAACTTATCTTTTTCGAGCAACAATTCTAGTCTTTATAATGCTTATGCATTCTACGGGAATATATTTTTATTATTCTAGGATAGTCCTTATTATTTACTTCCTAACCTCAAACTCGTTCTTTCTAGACACTAATCCTTACCTACCCCATTTATTTTAAAACATGGTTTGGTCTCTCTTTTTTTCTAAATTTTTCTCCCAAAAATTAAAAATGGTAAAACTTTATTTTCTTTACCAAAACTTGCTTTTGCCAAACCACAAAAACACGCCGTAACAAAAATGCAAAACATTTTTTTCAAACATCAAAAACTGGAGTAGACAAGGACAACTATTTCTTAATCGGGTTTCCAAATTACCTAGGCTTTTCTTGACACATCCACGAAATCATTTCTTCCAACTATATATATTCCTAATCCATTTTCCACTTTATAAGGTTTCCCTACTAAACCCACTAATCTCAGTTACTATTGTATGGGATACATCTTTCTTAACACCAATCATTTTGTACACTTTCCACCCAACATACCTAAGGGTCTCAAATTTCCTTGCTCATTCTTTTAGCGTACAAAATAGTTATCCCAATTCTTTCCATTTTTACTCTTTCTATTTAGTGCTCTTCTTTATAGATCAAGGTTTATATATAATATATTTATATCTTTGAAAATACAAATACGCTCTCTCATTATCTATATAGGAATCGTAAACCTATGCTCTGATACCAAATGTGACAACCCGAATTCCGATGGACCGGTTTTTTTTCAAAAACCTAATCCATCAAAACCCGAGTTGGTTGCTCTGGTATCCTGCAGAAAAGACAGAGATAAGAAATATGTCAGAGGTCGGAAAACACCTCACAGTGGAAGGAATAAAATATAATATATATAAACAAAGCTTTACCTTAATTATAATACTACTAAATCAGTATCTCTAAAGCTATAAGTCTCTGTCATGAATCTAACCTGCAGATGTTATGAGGAGGGGGTCAGAACATAAATTTTATGTGAATGAGTTTAAACTACACTTCTTGAATAATCCTACATATACCGTTCAATTACATTTTATTGTTTATTATGTTATTTGTGTCGTTAGCGCTCAAGGCTTACACACACGTCGCACCCATCTACTCCTAGTAGATTAACCTAATATAATGTATATGTAGCTGCCCCCAAACTGAGGTACACCCCGTGGTACCCCACTCGCATGGTCCCCACCGTATCCTCGCAATGATATACGCAGTCCCCCGTCCTATGTCATAGTAATGTATATTCCTCTTATATATATATAATACAACACTCCAATTTGACTGCCGTTATCGAATAATGCCCACCAGTCTACGATACACCACCCAGAGCAGACATGGTTATATCTAGACTCTTCCACGTACGTGTTCTCTATCGTATTCGATATCTAACCCGCACCCCCATCGTGTGTGCGTGCCCGAGTTTTGTGACAGGGATACACAAGAAACACGGAACTCGATTGGTAGCTTTCCTTATATTTGTGCAAGGCCCGCCTTTAAGAGCCTCCCACACAAATATCCCTACGGTCTGTTTTCTATGGTGGCTATGGCCCCACCACGGCCCCTCCCATAATTAAAAAAAACTACGAGAGCTAAGGACAAGCCCCTAAGCAACCAATCTAAACATCCATGCGGCGTCTCTCCTCAACCACCGTCCCACGATAGTGAATGGTTATTGGTATATTGGGTCTAGCTCTAGTCTTTCCGCATCCTACTGCCTATGGTAACAGGCACTCGATGACCCACTATCCTTGTTGGTCCTGACCCTCCACCTCCGTTGAGGCAGCCGTCGAATCACCTTTTCCGTCACCGCGAACAACATTCTAACTGCCCAGCTATTCTTGCAGATAAGGCCCACCCACCTAGTAGTTACGCGCATAACCAACCTCTGCGGGCACAGCCTGAAACATCTATCACCACACAGAGGACTACTAGGAGCACCTTTAATGTCTCAGGAAGCTGTGTGCTTCCCCTTCCAGTCCGTTGGAGCCGCCAAAATAACGAATGTGCGCTCGCCTCGTGTCTTATGACACCGTAATGATTTACCTTGTTGGGTTATTCATCCTACAACGTACGGATTGCCCCAAGCACCTTGATTTTATATGTCATTAGACCCTACGTCTAATCAATTCTTATGTGCTTGTGTTACCTCGTCATTTTTTCTTATTTAACTTGGTTATTCTTATTCTTATTCATATTGACTTCCTTTCCAAGTTAACCAAGTTACCCTCGCTTATTAATTCAATTTATACTTAACCTATTTAAGTCCATTGATAAGACCACAACATGTTGTTTTCCAACTTCATAAATTATTCCCTTTTAGGGTTACAACAACATGTTATACATAATTCATAGTTAAATATGTCTTATCCACATATATATTGATTAGGGGAATAATCCCCTTAACACCAGCCCGAAGACCGAAATCAACACTAGACTGGCACCCATAGAAGTACTCAACCCAACCAACATATATGATTCTAATTTACTTCTTTTCCATTCATATAACTTATATCATCTTAAATTTCACACTTCTCCTTCCCAAACTACTTAATTTATAATTAAGTATATCATCACATATAAGTTACCTTATTTTCCTCTATCGTTTCTTATAACCTACCTTATCCCATAAATTATACTTTCCACTTGTTTCTAGGACAACACTAACCTATTATCCTTCCTTTTCTTATTCAAATTCATTCATAGTAGGTTATTTACCATTCCCCACTTTTGTCATTATTTTAGATTTACTTAATCCTTTCCATTTATCTAACCCGTTACCTAAACTTTACCTAATTCAATTAATTTGTGATGCCATAACGGGTCCCCTTTGGTTAAGCATTATTTATTTATGTCTTACATGTCGCCCATGTCCCACTTAACCTCTTTTATTATTGTTTCCATGTCTTACACATGCTTTACTATGGTTAAGTCCACCTTAGTCATGTTTTACTTCACGTATCTTACTACAGTTAAGTCCACATTTACATGTTTTACATGTCTTGTCTTACTACGGTTAAGTCCATATTTACATGTCATATTTTACATGTCACCCACTTAACCCTCTAACAATACCCATGTCACCCACATGTCTTATTATGGTTAGTATTCCTTAATTCATTCATTATGACGAACGGTGCATGACCTCCCACATTAGACTGAACACTTTGTGGCTGCTAGATTTGCCAGGCGGTTCCGGGTAGTCTTACACCACAAAGCGGGACTAACCTCGTGTCACCAACCGTTACGCCTATAATTCATGCCTTTGACCTCTCACACTAGACGTCTAATTGTAGCAGCTGGATTTGCCGGGCGGTTCTAGGCAGTCTTACACCACAATTGCGCCTAACCTCGTGTCAAAGGTTCATTAACATCGTATTTCACTCAAATACCATTTTTTTTGTTATGTGGTTCCAATTCAACATATAGTCATGTTTACAATTTTACCCATTCCAACTTGTCACTTATTACATATTAATTAGCCTTAATTACAAATTTCCCATTATAGGTAATTTCATCAATTCCATGTAATCCATACCCAAATATGCCAATTTCTTTTATATTCCAATTATCCAAAATATCCAATAATACTCAAGTTCATAAAATCAATATTTTTCCAATATTTTTCCCAATGTTCCCATGTTCATACATATAACCTAATTCACCTTTTAGGCTTATCTTACCAATAAATTTCACCAATCCATGATATCCAATTACATGTTGTTTATATTAAATTGTACTAATTCCATATACAATTTCAATCATGCCAAACTACATAAATTTAAAATAACCATACAATTATGTCCACAATTCTATTCAAATCATACATAAATCCTTCCAACCCATATTATGCCCAGACAACCCCTTTTTTCCCTTTTACTTTATCGTTCTCATTTACAACGCATAAATTCATGATAGATGTATGCTTGAGATAGCCTATCTATAAAAATAAAAAGGTGAAAGAATAAAAAGGATTAAAGTGTCGATATATGACTTAGGCAGGATCTGTAATATCGATAAGCGAAAAGTATGTGATATACTAACTTGTATATTTACAATAGTTATGCAGGTAAATATTTAGTATAAAACGATCTCACAGAAGCAATATCACAGATAAGTAAGTGCAGTAATAGAAAAATCACACCAGGGATTTTTATACTGGTTCGGAGCACTGTCCTACATCCAGTCCCAGATCTCCTATCTGGAATTTCACTAAACAACTACCTCACTTCACCCGGAGGAACAGGTTCACAACACCCGAGCAGCCGAACGGGATTTCACGCCTCTATCAACACGAGGAATTCACAAGTTGCCTCTTACAACACCGAGGACTTCAGACAAGATAATTAAACTAGTAATTTGACAATGTTTGTTCTCAATAACACAAATTTGTCAATTCTTGTACACCCTTCCTATAATCTTATCCTCAAATATGATCTTGTGATTATGAAGATTTGGAAGATGATATCGTTGTTTGAATCTAAAGAACAATATATAGATTCAAGGATTCAAATAATGATATGTGAGAATTTTGAGCTTTTGAATGCTTTTAGAGAGAAGGAATGAAATCAGCAATTAGATAGCAAGAATAGAAAGAATTGTTGTTTCTAAAATGGTGATTTCATGTTGCTTTTATAGAGGATGGAGAGTTGTAATCATTGGTGAAGAGAAGCAACGAATAGAGATGATTTTTGGCGAAGAGAAAAGGAAACAACCCTTGATAAATAAGAGTGTCTATTCGAAAAGTTGTTTCAGTTCGTAGACCAGTCGACTGGTTATAAATTACCAGTAGACTGGTATTTGAATATATATATATATATATACACGTTATATACATGTGTGCACGTTCATTGTTCATTTCTGCCCAGAAACGGTCGACCACCCAGAATGAAACCGGTCGACCGGTTTCTGATAGTATGCACAATGAATGTGCATACATATATATACATATATGTATATTCAAACCATTGAGTTATATGATTATTTGAGGTAGATTTTAACATTTATGACCCAACTAAAACTCTAAATAGTCAACCTCTAATATTAAATACCATTGAATCTATTCTTTTTGTCAATCTTGAACTTCTCCTTGTCATTTAATCAAAACGCCGTGAATTCCTTGATTCAACATCTCCCCCTTTTTGATTGATGACAACATAGCTCTGAAATTGTTTTTAACTCCCACTGAATATAAGCTCCCCCTGAAATACATACTAAATTTTTATGCAAAACATAATGTTAGTAATATTTTTCTCCCCTTTGTCATCGACAAAAAGGAGTAGCGAACACACAAATAGCTTAAGAGGAACATTAAGATTGTAGCATATGATATACACACAAACATACCACAAGCAAGTCATGTACCTTATAGCTTAAGACGTACAAACCCAAAATAAATACAGCACTATTTACATACAAGTGCCGGTTTGAAGTTTTGCATAGAAGTATAAAACATAGTATCATAAAATGTGGATGAAAAACAAACTAATGTGATGACGATTTGGATTCAGTGGTGTCCCACTCAATTTGTTCGTTCCCTCCTTCTTCCTTGTCTCCTTCTTCTGGAACATCTCCCTCGTCGTTGTTTCCTTCGTCTTCCTCCTCGGTCTCATATTCCCCACGACCACGTCCTATATTGGTTCCTGAAGTGGTGCCTTTGTCCGATGATGACCACGTAAATGTAGGAGGCATGGGACGTTTTCCCAGGTCTTGTATTTGGGTAGAGGAAGATGATGATGCACATGAAATTACATCCCAAATAATACCGAAGAAAGACTTAAGTTTTGAAAATCGTTTGTCAAGCTTTTTATCCAAACTCTTGAGTTTGGTGTCGGTACGTTTAAGTCTCACTTCGAGGAGGAATTGGTTCCGTGCAATTTGTGCTAGTGAATCCTTAGTTGACGAGGAAGGTTGAAGGAGTTTGACTTCTTCCGGTTTAGGCTTGGGAGTCGTATAAAATTGGTTTCTTGAGGACCTTACTTTTGGTATTGTTCAAAAGGAAAGATATTCACACAAGGATCTGGAAGCTTCATTCTTTTTCTCATTGCTTTGTCGATGCATTTTGGCTTGGTGATTTTAGACTCACAAGATTTGACACCACAATCGAGTAAAGGCCTCATAACATATTCATTGTAGAAAATGTGTGGCCTTGTGCGTTCGTTGACAAGAAAAATTTCGTCGAAAATCATATTTATCCAATTTATCTCAATATCCCCATAAATCGCATATAATGCCTTGAAGTTTTCTTTATAGACGGCATCAAAATTACCAACCCTTGGCAATAAAGAGCGTGTGATGGCATGATGTAAAACACGAGCTGTAGGCCGTAAGGTAATCGCCTTAGTGCTAGTTTTATGATCCTCAATAAAAAGATGACTAATTTTATCATGAATATGGATAGTGCAGAAATCCGAAGAAAATTCTGTTCCACTATTTGGCGAATTGAGAACCATGGCCATTCGTTCCTTTGAAATGAAAACATGCTGACCACAAACTACAGACCAAAGACAATTAGCAGAATTCTCTGGTTTGAATTTCAGTAGGTTAAGATAGGCATAGAACAACCGAATCATAATATGATTAATTTCAATGTTGTTCTTATCAAAGGTAAGGAATGATTTAATATGAGCCTTATCCAATAGTTCTTCAACATCGTAGAGGATAAAAGCAGAGAGATTTATGAAAGAACCTTCATGAATGGTGTAATCCTTCATAGCATTCCAACATTTTACTGCAATAGGATCCATAAGCCATTGTTTGATGTTAGAATCTATGGGTTGGAGTGAAGTGGAACTTGATTTCCTGTGTTTCTTTTAAGGTGGTGCCATCGATTATAGAGAAATTGATTTCAGGGTGTTTGTTTTTCAGGGATTTGAGAGAAAGGAGATAAATAAATAATGAGTGAAGAGGTGGGATATATGAATCGACGTGTGAATTTGTAGTTGAAAAAATTGAAAAAGCATAACCGGGCGACCGTTAGGGTTGGAACGGTCGACTGGTATCTGGAAGTTTTAATTCCAGAGAACTTTATTGGTCGACTGGTTGAATTATACCTGTCGACTGGTATCTGAAACACAAATTTCTAGAGAAGATAGCCGGTCGACTGGTGGGATATAGACCAGTCGACTGGTTGAGTTTTGAGTTGAAAATTTTCCAAAGAGTTGAACGGTCGGTTTTCTGGCGGTCGACCGGTTCCAAAATATAAATATTTCCATAGACTTGATCGGTCGACTGGTCCATTCCTGACGGTCGACCATTTCTGTATATATTTGTTTTTCTGGATTTATGAGTGCTTTAAAAATTATATAAATTTTATTTCAACTCAACATGGATTTGAAAAACAAAATACATGAAAAACCAAAAAATAAGAATTAAAAAAAACTTATTATGCAACAAAAACGATATAAATTAATGAGAGCTGGATGACTTGTCTTCGGGTGTTTGTTTAATATTCGTAACTCTCGGTGTCCATGACGACCAATTTTCTCTTGCCCCTTCATTTCTCATGTAATTACGATCCCATGAGTTAGGACTTCGAGATGTAGATAGAGGAGGTGGCATCAGTTCGTGAACCCCGTGTCTATCCGTGCTACAGAAAAATGACGCCATTCGTTCTAAGAGAGTTAAACGATCAGATGTGAGTTTATGTTCATAATGAAGTTGACGCTGGAGATCTGTCTGATGTTTAGTGTAGTGATGAATTTCACTAATCTTCTCTCTTGTTCGTGGAGAACATAATAATGCTTTCTTAGCACGTTTGGGTTTTGGTGTATCTCTGGGGGCATGCGAACATTCCAGTCTACTCTTTGGTGTTTCCGGAGAGTAGTATTCTTCAGGTTCGGAACTAGTGACCGAGATATGTGATCGTTGTGCATATTCGTCGCATATGTGTGCCATTATATAAAGAAATTATGAACTTGTATACAAATGTTTAAGGATGGAGATGCAGAAAACAATAGGAAAGAAGTATGTATATATAGGATTTATGAAATTTTAAAGCAATGGTTAAAACCCTCAGAGAATATAAGCGACTAAAAGATTGTAAAGCTCACAATTATTTGCTAATAATAGCAAAAAGCTATTAACCAGCTAAGTTAATAAGAATATATGTGTCATCTAGATAAGAACTCAACATTATAGTGTATATTATATATCGAGTTCAGTTCTAGAATTTAAGCCGAGCTCTCTACGTAAAGAAATAAAACTAGATACGAGGAGAGGTTTAGTAAAAATGTCTACTAGTTGGTTGTCAGCCTGGACATATTCGAGACATATTGTTCCTTTTTCAATATTGTCTCTTAAGAAATGATGTCGAATATCAATGTGCTTTGTTCGGGAATGATTGACTGGGTTTTTCGATAAATTGATTGCGCTTGTGTTATCACAGTATATGGTGGAGTTTGATAAATGTATATCAAAATCTCGAAGTGTTTGTTGCATATATAATACTTGAGTACAAGCTAAAGCTGCTGATATGTACTCAGCTTCACATGTCGAGAGTGAAACGCAATTTTGTTTCTTACTAAACCAAGAGACAAGTGATTTCCCGATAAAATGGAATGTACCACTTGTACTCTTTCTATCCATGCGAGAGCCACCAAAATCAGCATCACTATATGATACTAGTTCAAATGAACAATCTTTTGGGTAGAAAAGACCAAAATCTTTGGTTTTATTAAGATATCGTATTATACGTTTTACAGCTCGTAAATGTGATTCTTTAGGATTAGCTTGAAACCTTGCACACAAACAAACACTCATCATAATATCTGGATGACTTGCGGTAAGGTACAGGAGTGAACCAATCATGCTTCGATATAACTTCTGGTCAACATTCTTACCATGTTCATCTCTTTTAAGATGTGTGGTCGTACTCATAGGAGTTGATTTACCAGAGGTATTTTCTAAACCGAAACGTTTGACTAGATTTCCGCAATACTTCTCTTGACTAATAAAAATACCATTAGAAAGCTGTTTGATTTGAAGACCAAGGAAATACGATAGTTCTCCCATATGAGACATTTCAAATTCTTTGGTCATAATATTTGTAAACTCTTTGCAGAGTTTATCGTTTGTTGAACCGAAGATAATATCGTCTACATATATCTGGATAACTAATATATCTTTTCGAGAATGTTTTATGAATAGAGTCTAATCAACTTTACCAATTTGAAAACCAGAATCAATAAGATAGCTTCGTAGTCGTTCGTACCAAGCACAAGGTGCTTGTTTTAATCCATATAAAGCTTTCTTAAGTTTATATGTGTGATCAGGATATTTCTCATGTACGAACAAGGGAGGTTGTTCGACATATACATTCTCTTTGATAAACCCATTTAAGAATGCACTTTTGACATCCATTTGATAAAGTTTAAAATTATGATGACAAGCAAAGGACAATAAGATTTGAATAACTTCTAATCGAGCTACGGGTGCAAAGGTTTCTTCATAATCGGTACCTTCTTCCTGATTATATCCTTGTGCTACTAATCTTGCCTTATTTCTAGTTATATTTCCTTGTTCGTCGGCTTTATTTTTATAAACCCATTTCGTACCAATGACTGACTGATTAGTCGGTCTTTGAACAAGTTCCCAGACATCATTGCGCTCGAACTGATTTAGTTCTTCCTGCATGGCAATGATCCAGTAATCATCAGTAGCAACTTCTTTAGGATTCTTAGGTTCGATATTTGAGAGAAACGCAACATGACCCATTTGATTTTGTTGACTCCTTATTCTTATTTGTGATGTTACTTCTCCAATAACATTTTGAACCGGATGATCTCTTAGAATTCTAGGAGGAGATCTAAATCCTGGTGGAGAAGGTACCATAGTAGGTTGAGGAATATTGTCAACAATTTCTGAGTCAGAGTCATTATTTGTGATGATAGGATTATTAGTGACTATGGTCTCTTCGTCATCCGATACGATATGAGATGGTTTATAGAATTCATCAAAAGAGACATGAAGTGATTCTTCAATAGTTTTAGTTCTCTTGTTAAATATACGATAAGCCTTGCTTCGTTCCGAATATCCGACAAATATATCTTCGTCGGATTTTGAATCAAATTTTCCAAGATGGTCTTTCATATTTAAAATAAAGCATTTAGAACCGAAAACTTTGAAATATGAGATATTTGGCTTTCTTTGATTAAATAGCTCATAGGATGTATTCTTGGTCAGAGGTCAAATGGATACACGATTCAAAACATAACACGCAGTTGCAACATCTTCTGCCCAAAAATATTTTGGTAGAGTGGATCCATTTAGTAATGTTATTGCACATTCTTGTAAAGTTCGATTTTTCCTTTCTACAACTCCGTTTTTTTGTGGAGTTCTAGGAAACGAAAAATTATGATTTATACCTTTCTTTGTACAAAAATGTTCAAATTCATTATTTTCGAACTCTCCGCTATGATCACTTCTTATATTTTTAACCTTAAGTCCTTTTGACTTTTGAATTCTCTTAACGAAGGATTTGAAATGTTTGAAAGTGTCACTTTCGTTTTTCAAGAAAATCACCCATGTATAACGAGAGTAATCGTCAACTATTACAAGCACATAGCGATTATGGTTTATTGACTGAACCTATGTTGGTCCAAATAAATCCATATGTAATAGCTCAAGTGGTTGTAATGTTGATATGACTTTCTTGGATATGAAAGATGATTTATTCAATTTTCATAATTGACATGCATCACAAAGATTATTAACCGTAAAACTAATTTTGGGTAGTCCTTTAACTAGATCATTTTTAGCTTGCTTGTCAATAGTTCTGAAGTTTATGTGATAGAAACGTTTGTGCCATAGCCATGGATCATTATCATTTGCTACAAGACACATATCTGAGTTATGATTGATATTCAAATTCAGAATATAGATATTTCTGTCTCTATAACCTTCAAAAACTAGATTTCGATCTTTATCTAAGATACTACATTTATTGTCCGAAAAGGAAATTGTATAACCTTTGTCGCCCAATTGACTGATACTTAGTAAATTATGTTTCAAATTTCTAACTAGCATGACATTAGTAATAAGAGGTAAGTTAGATGTACCATAATTGCTCACACCGCCTTTGCCGATGATATAGCCTTTTGAATTATCTCCAAAAGTGACTGAGCCACCATATGAATAAGTGATATTTGTTAATAAGCTCTTGTCTCCAGTCATATGCTTCAAGCAACCACTGTCCAGTATCCACTTTCCTCTTTTCTTGAGTGGGACTTGCAAAAATAAAATTAAGTCCATGGTACTCACTTTTATAGGGTGTAAGAGTTAGGTCTTAGGAGTCCAAACCCATACGGATCCGGTGTCCCCTTTATACATATAATTTGGATTGTGATGCACAGAATTCAAAATTTTTTGAATGTACTTGTTCCTAATCAAATTGTTATTTGTTTTAGGAACCCATATTTTTATAGACTTGACTTTCTTCTTTTGAAATTGTAATCGGTTTTGGTTTGGAATATAATAAACTAAGATTTTTCTTAGCTTCAGTTTCTTATACTACCTTATTTTTCTTTTTTCTTTTATTACCAAGATGTTTCTTGATAACTTGTTTCTTATATCCCAAGCCATGTTGATTTGTAGCAGATTGTGAACTTTCAATAATATTTGTCAAATTTTCCCGACCTTTGTTAAAGTTAGGAACATTTTGATTAATGTCTTCTAACTTTGTTTGTAAACTAGCTTTTTCAAGGTCTAATATTTTGACTTTTGCCTTAAGCTCATGATTTTCTGTAGTAAGAGCATCATTTTTCCTTTTTTGAGTTTCAATTTCTTGACTCAAAAGAGATAGTTGTGAATCAATATTAGATGATGATTCTTGAGCTTTTTCAAGTTCTTCCTCTAATATTTTCTTCTCATCTTTTAGCATATCTCGTTCAAATTCAGCTCTACTTAAATCAGCTTGATCTTGTTTGCATTGTCGTTTCATATCTTTAAATTTATATATTAATTCAGCATTTATATCAAGAACTTCTTCAAAAGACGGAATTTGTACCTCATCTTCTTTAGCCATAAAACATATATTTGCTTGTACAT
Source organism: Allium sativum (assembly GCA_030737875.1). NCBI lineage: Eukaryota > Viridiplantae > Streptophyta > Magnoliopsida > Asparagales > Amaryllidaceae > Allium > Allium sativum. The sequence goes on from CM060926.1 coordinate 697,296,468, forward strand.
CATCTGAGTCACTTTCACTATCAGATGAAGATGAGTCTGAATCATCCCATGTCACTGAGAATGCTTGTTTCTTTGACTTGTCCTTCTTGTGTTTGAATTTTTCATTTTCTGACTTCTTCTTTTGCTCCGGACAATCTTTGTGCATGTGTCCCTTTTTGTGACAGTTAAATCATTCTATATTTGAAGATGATGGTTTATTAGATCTGAACTTCTTTTTTTTGTATCGACTAGCTTTTCGTTGCTTTAAGAATTTCTTGAATCCTTTTGCAATGAATGCTAAATCCTCATCTTCGGAATCTGAGATGTCTTCATCTTTCTCGGCATGAAAAGCTGCATTTTTCTTTTCTTCTTTTTTTTTTCTTTTCGAGCCTGCAAGTTAGCTTCATAGGATATAAGATTTCCTATCAATTCATCTGGCTTCATAGTGGAAAGATCATTAGCTTCTTCTATTGCTAATACTTTTCCTTCCCATTCATTAGTCAGAGAATGTAGGACTGTTGAAACTACATCAAAATCAGAATATTTTTGTCCTAATCCGTAAGTGCATGATGAATGGTTTGAAACCTTGAATACATCTCATTGATAGTTTCATTTGGTTTCATTTTGAAATTGACTTTTCAACAAAGCTATTTTTGCTTGTTTAACCTTGTTAGTACCATCATGAGTGGTTTTTAGCATTTGCCAAATTTGGTAAGCAGTAGTGCAGATACTAACATGGTTATATACATTTTGATCTAATGCACAAAACAACATATTAATTGCCTTTGCATTTAAAACAGCTGCGGTTTTCTTAGAGCCGTCCATTCTGCATACTCAGTCGTTGGATTGACTATTTCTTTCTGAGTAGCATTCCAAGCATCATAGTTAGTTGATTGCATGTAAAAAGCCATATGTGTTGCCCAATAACTATAGTTAAGACCATTAAAGAAAGGAGGTCTTTATGTTGATTGACCTTCTGTGTAAGTAGTGTTAGTGCTACTACTTGGGTTATTTGCCATATTACTAGAATATATCAAATAACCGTGTTACGGTTTTGTGATGACCTCGCTCTGATACCAATTGAAAGTGTCGATATACGACTTAGGCAGGATCAGCAATATGGATAAGCGGAAAGTATGTGATATACTAACTTATATATTTATAATAGTTATGCAGGTAAATATTTAGTATAAAACGATCTCACAGAAGCAATATCGCAGATAAGTAAGTGCAGTAATAGAAAAATCACACCAGGGATTTTTATACTGGTTCGGAGCACTGTCCTACGTCCAGTCCCAGATCTCCTATCTGGAATTTCACTAAACAACTACCTCATTTCACCCAGAGGAACAAGTTCACAACACTCGAGCAGCCGAATGGGATTTCATGCCTCTATCAACACGAGGACTTTACAACTTGCCTCTTACAACACCGAGGACTTCAAACAAGATAATTAAACTTGTAATTTGACAATGTGTGTTCTCAATAACACGAATTTGTCAATTCTTGTACACCCTTCCTATAATCTTATCCTCAAATATGATCTTGTGATTACGAAGATTTAGAAGATGATATCGTTGTTTGAATCTAAAGAATAATATATAGATTCAAGGATTCAAATAACAATATGTGAGAATTACGAGCTTTTGAATGCTTTTATAGAGCAAGAATGAAATCAGCAATTAGATAGCAAGAATAGAAAGAATTGTTGTTTTTAAAATGGTGATTTCATGCTGCTTTTATAAAGCATGGAGAGTGGTGATCATTGGTGAAGAGAAGCAACGAATAGAGATGATTTTGGCGAAGATAAAAGGAAACGACCCTTGATAAATAAGAGTGTCTATTCGAAAAGTTGTTTCTGTTCGTAAACCAGTCGACTGGTTAAAAATGACCAGTAGACTGGTATTTGAATATATGTACGTTATATACATGTGTGCATGAAACACCCCACCTCCGTTACGGTCACTCTCAAAGGGAATGCCCTAATTTTGGTGGAGGTTTATAAGTATAAGTCACAGATATACAAGACAGATATAAGAACACATATTTGTAAACAACGGAAAATCAACAAACTTTTATTTCATGAAAGCAAATACGTGCTACAACAACATCACCATAATTGTCTTACATCTTTTCCAAAACATAACATAACACTTTCATAATCTGTCTTGATTACATTATTTAAAGAAGCATAAATAAAACTTAGATAAACTGCAAAAGCCCCATAGAGTTTGTCCAAAGCCATAGTTTCAAACGCAAAGGTCCAAGCAATACATTTCTCTTCTTCAAGCTGGATGTTAAGGCTGGTCAAGCTGCAGTGTTCCCTCCCTGTGGACCTGGGGGGGGGGGGGGGGGAAACGGAAGAAAAGAAGACGAAGGAAAAGTAGAGTCAGACATAAAGCCTGAGTAAGTCTAGTACTATTCTGTTTATGAATAAAGAACTGGGTATGATAAGTATAAACAAGAAGTGGGAAAGCACTATAAACTTGGTTAAGTTGTCTAGGGTCGAATATGCTATCGTACCCCATGTTAATCCCTGAACCCATATAAACTAGTTTCCAATTGGCACCCCATAATCAGGGTGAAGTGATCCGTTCTATGATGATCGGCTCCTACTCGCATAGTTACATGTGTCTTACGGCCCCCGATGTTGTAGTTACCTATGCTGGTCCCACCATGGGGTGTATCAAGTCCCATGGCGGCGGCCCGACACAACCTTAGAATGCACAGGTATGCTACGGGTGCCCAGTGCTTTATTTTTCTGCACCGGAGTGTGTGCACGCCCGCACCCCGTTAGAACCTACACTGCTACACCACCGCCGTCGATTTGACCTCTTACAATCAGCCCAGTAATCGTGCCCCACCCTGCCTAGTTTCAGGGTATCCTGATACACCTTCTAGGGTTACTGCTGAAAAGGGTCCCCCGTTACTAGGTTTTCTATCTCTAGCCAACATGCTAAGTTGGTTAAGTGTTTTCTAACCTAACCCCCACCAGTCCGTTTAGTTTAGCATGTTCCATTTTGATTAAGTCTTTAGTTCACTTAATCCTAACAATCCTGACTCAGCCTTAATTGTCTTATTAAGGCCCTGACCTCTCACATTAGACAGGTATTGTTGTGGCTGCCTGTTGCCGGTTGGTTCCGGGCAGTCTTACGCCACAACTCAGTCTAACCTCGGGTCCTTATTGGGCTCCATGTTTAACCTCCCACATTGGATAGGTATTGTTGTGACTACTGGATAGCCGGGCGGTTCCGGGCAGGTTTACATCACAACTCAATCCAACCTCGGGTTAAACACATCGTATGTTCTACATTTACATATTTTGTCTTTCTTCTTTATTTTCTTATATGTAAATATTTGCGGCCCATTATTAAGTTAGCGGTGTAAAGGTTACACCAATCATGGGCCCAACCCATACTTGAATTTGGGCCCTTCTATTTTATGTTTTCATTCATTAGTAATTTTAACCCAACGTTATTTTCCCCCGTTTAAACACGTCCGTTTATTGGGCTTAGCCTTTTAAAGCCCAACTTAGCCATGCGAAAAGGGGAGGCTTAAAGCGTGATTACATACACGAAAAGGGGAATGTGAACGCATGAACTTGCAATATGACGTTGGAAATACAAAATAGAAACTGGTGTACTTGCATAGTAGTGACATATACTTTGGTCGTAAAGCATAAGTGACATAAATCAAAGCATGTAAACTTGTAGTTAAGTTAAGAATATCACTATCGACACATAGGCTTTAACTACAACATAAACCTATATTTTTATTCAGGCATAATGTCAAACATAAGCAAATCATGTTCATAAGACTACTACATGTTTTCAAAGGTGTCTACTTTTGTGACTAATACAAAAGCATAGTTAAATTTGTTCACATAACCATGGCATAAATATTTCTAACATGAAATCATGATTTTTACTTTAGTCATGCAAACTTGCACAAAGGGATGTTGAATCTAACCTAGCTATGTACATATGTCATCATATAATTCTTGTAAACAATATAGACTTAATTATGCAAAATATCAATCATAGCCTAGTCATATTCATAAGTTTGCAAATAGGTTTTCTAGTACAAAAGCATGACTTAATACATAGATCATGATGCCAAATTTTTAACATAATTTCATATGGACTATGATAACCCAAACTTATTCCAATTACTTACAAAATGATTTATGTACAAGAATATACATCATGATGGCATAGTAGCAAAACCCCAAACTTGCATGAATTGCAATTAATCAACTACATACATGTAGCTTCAATATGGATTACATAATTTGCGAATATTCCAAACGTATACTTGCATAAAACTACCGCATGTAGTTTTTCATAACTGAATAACATAATTCGAGAATATCCAAACGTATACAATATTCCAAATCGATAGTAACGCACAAATATGAATTACTTTATCGCCACAAATCAAGTATACAAACCAACACAATTATTTGTTCATACCAAAATAATACTCTACTTACAATGGTGAGGCGAATTCTCAAATTTAGGGATTTGAAGATGCGGTTTGATTTGATTGAGTTGCTTTATGCCTTAGAATTTGCCTCCTAATCCTCTCTCCAATTGGTGGCTACCCCTAGTCGTTCCTCAGCAACATGGCGGCTTTGTTCTTATTTTTGAATGAATAGATTAGGGTTGAGTCTAGGGTCATTTTTATAGGGGTAATGAACTGATTAGGACCGTTGATGTTGCTTGGTTAGATCGTAGCCATTCATCCTAAGGAGAGACCAATTAGAGCCTGCCACCTAGCCCTAATGACAAAGCAGACCACAGAAAATCGACCAACATAGAATAGGCCAGCCAGGTTGGACTGGGTTCGACCTGGCTCTGGACCAGGTCGACAGCCCTGTCGACTGCCCTGTCGACAGCCCTGTCGACTTGGTTAGACCAGGTCGACAGCCCAGTCGACCTGGGTGCGTTAGGCGGGTGTTTTTCCGCCCTGGCCCATTGGGCCCCATTTTGGAATTTAAACTGTTTTATTCTGTTTGAATTTTAAATTAAATTCAGAAACTTCCGAAGGCCATATCTTCTTCGTACGAACTCCGTTTTTCGAAAACTCGGACTCTATTTCGCGTATTTTTCCAAGACGAACGCAATGGCGTATCCCGTTTCCCTTAGTTCTTTAATTTGAAATTGATTATACTTTAATTTGTGAATTTCACAGTTATAGAATTCGCGGGGTGTTACATTCTCCCCCACTTAAAAGGATTTCGTCCCCGAAATCTTCAAGTTAGGAGGAATGTATATCCTAACATCCAATCATCCATCTACTCATCCATCAAACACGAGCATCCATTGTCCTTAAAAGACTTCTAATGCTTCATGATCATATGCGAAGTGTGTGTGTACATGTACTTATCTAATGCAAAATCAGGCGGTCTACTGATTCAGTTGACCTCCTTAATGCGAATTATGTAAGTGCCATGAATCCATTATGTATGCAAAAATTTTTTCCTATTCGTGATTCTACATGACTGCACAATCATTCAATACAAATGCAGCATCCACATGACAACACATTAAAGTTCAACCACATATGAATGCAAACATATATGCATATGCAATATGAAGTGACTGAGCCGATCTAAAACCTAGGTTGTGTGTGTATATGCAACCACGAGCAACCACTAGCAATCATTTGCAACCACTTGCAACCATCATCCATAACATGTTTCAATTACATGTTTCCATCCAAAGGGTTTCTACCTAAAAGATAAGGTCGAGGAAATATATCTAAAAAGATAGATAAAAGCGCAACTTAAGGAAAATGAAAGATCAAGGATGTACCCTCAAACAGAAAAGGGTAGGCGGTGCGTATTCTAGCTTCAGTTTCCCAAGTCGCGTCTCCCTCGGTGTCGCTCCACTGAACTTTGACGAGCTTGACTTCACGGTTGCGTAGTTTCTTCACTTCCGTTCCTAATATGCGGGTTGGAACTTTTCTTATGGTTGCTTCGCGTTCCACTTTGGCCTCTTCGAGGATATTTGGCTCTACCACTTCAGCAGACTCATGTAGACATTTTCGGAGATGTGAAACGTGAAAAACGTTGTGGACTCCAGCCAACTTCTCGGGTAGCTCTAATCTATAGGCCATTTTCCCAATTTTCTCGATGATAGGGAATGGCCCTACGAACCTTGGTGCTAGCTTTCCTGTGGTTCCAAAACGAACAACGTTTCTTAGTGGTGATACCTTGAGAAAAACTCTGTCTCCAACCTCAAATTCAAGGTCGGTCCTTCTCTTGTCGGCATAGGACTTTTGTCTGTCTTGGGCCGTCTTCATCCTTCTTCGTATTAAGTCTACTTTCTCTGAAGTCTCTCGGATCATATCTGGTCCAAGTATGAGCTTATCAGTGGACTCCCACCAACAAGTGGGCGATCGGCACGGTCTTCCATATAAAGCTTCGAAGGGCGCCATTCCGATGGTTGCTTGATAGCTGTTGTTGTAGGCAAATTCCACCAAAGGAAGGTGGTCTTCCCATGTCCCTCCGAAGTCTAGGACGCATAGCCTTAAAAGGTCTTCCAAAACTCTGTTCACTCTCTCTGTTTGGCCGTCGGTTTGGGGATGATAGGCTGTGCTCAAGCATAACTGCGTTCCTACTGCTTCTTGCAGACTCCGCCAAAACTCACTGGTGAAGATGGGGTCTCGGTCACTAACAATGCTAGATGGTATTCCATGGAGTCGAACGATTTCCTTAAGGTAAAGTGATGCTAGGGATGAGGCAGTTCTCTTACTTTTGACAGGTAAAAAGTGGGCGCTTTTAGTAAACCTATCCACTATTACCCAAATGCTAGTGTTGCCTCTCCTAGACCTAGGCAGCCCATCGATGAAGTCCATTGAGATGCTATCCCACTTCCACTGCGGGACCTCTAGAGGATGTAGCAGTCCGCCAGGCTTTTTCTGTTCCGCCTTAACCTGTTGGCACACCATACACTTAGAAACGAACTCTGCCACGTCCTTTTTCATGCCGTTCCAGAAGAAAGTCCTTTTTATGTCTTTGTACATTTTATCTCCGCCAGGGTGTATCGTCATCTTGGAGTGATGTGCTTCCTCGAGAACCTTCTTTATTAAATCTTTTGTCTGTGGGACGCATAGTCTTCCGTCTCGCCTTAGCAACCCCTTATCGTCGATGGAGTATCTGTTGAGGTGACTTGAAGTCTCACCCCTAATTAGCCTATCAATTATTCCCACAAGCTGAGGGTCTTCGCGTTGTGCTGTCCCTACTGAATCCACTAAAGTTGGGCGCACTTCGAGAGATGCTAGCAAGCCTGGTACGAAATCGGAGGAAGGCCTAAAGTCGAAGCTGGCTATAAACTCTAGGCTTTGTCTTTCAACAAACAACGGGCTTAGGGTCAATTTCTTTCGGCTCAACGCGTCTGCTACTACGTTGCCTTTGCCCGGAGTGTAGGAGATTTCGAAATCGTACGAGGCAAGAAACTCCATCCATCTTTGTTGCCTCAAGTTAAGATCCTTCTGCGAGAAAAGATATTTCAACGATTTATGGTCAGTGTAAAGTTCGAACTTCTCACCTAGGAGATAGTGTCGCCAAGACTTGAGTGCAAAGACGATGGCGGCTAACTCAAGATCGTGGGTTGGGTAGTTCTTTTCGTGCACTTTCAACTGCCTTCCGCCATAAGCTACTACCCTTCCTTCTTGCATTAAGACGGCGCCTAGCCCTGTCCCACATGCATCAGTATAAACAGTGAACATCTTGCTCCCATCTGGCAGCGTCAAAACTGGGGCTGTAGTAAGAGCCCTTTTCAGTCGTTGGAAAGCAAATTCGCAATCCAAATCCCAATTAAACACTAGATTCTTCTTAGTCAATTGCGTGAGTGGGGCTGAGATTTTCGCAAAATCCCTTATGAATTTTCGATAGAAACCCGCTAGTCCTAGAAAGCTTCGGACCTCAGTTGCATTCCTTGGTGTCTTCCAATCCTGTACCGCCACTACCTTAGCAGGGTCCACTGCTAACCCTTGTTTGGATACTATTTGCCCAAGGAACCTCACCTCTTCTCTCCAAAAGTGGCATTTGGAGAATTTGGCTTTTAGTTGATGGACTCGCAATGTTTCCATGAATGCCCTTAAGTGCTGAGCATGTTCCTCTTCACTCTTTGAGAAGATAAGGATATCATCTACGAAGACCACTACGAATTTGTTGAGGAAATCTCTAAATACCCTACTCATCAGGTCCACGAAGTAAGCAGGTGCATTTGTCAAGCCGAAAGGCATGACAAGCCATTCAAAGAAGCCGTCTAGGTTCTGAACGCCGTTTTATCGATGCTATCTTCAGCCACCCTTAGCTGATGAAAACCGGTTGCTAAATCGAGTTGGGAGAAAACAGACGCTCCTACAAGCTGGTCAAACAAATCGTCAATTCTAGGGAGAGGGTGCCTATTCTTTTTCGTTAGCTTGTTGAGCTCCCTATAGTCAACACATAGACGGAGTGAACCATCCGCCTTTGTAGCGAACACCACTGGAGCGCCCCATTCTGAAATGCTCCTCCTAATGAACCCCTTTTCTAGAAGCTCTTTAATCTGTTTACTGAGCTCTTTCCTTTCCCGTGGAGCCATGTGTCTAACGGGTAACGCAACGGGCTTTGCATTATCTACAAGATATATGCGGAAGTCTATTTCCCGCTTCGGAGGCAAGCCCTTCACCTCTTCGAAGACATCCGGATATTCCCGGACCACTCTAACTGATTGCAAATTTTCAACCGAGGCATCTAGCGATTCAAGATAACTAAGCATAACCGCATATGAGGGATTACAAGAAATTTCCAAAGTATTACCGAGCTGGGTTAGGAGCCTAACAACCCTTTTCTCACAATCAAGGATGGCCCCATTACTGGATAGCCAATCCATACCCAAAATCAAACCATAACCCGAAAAGCCCAAAACAAAGGCACTACATTGAAATTCTACACTTAGAATAGAAATTTTCAATCCCAAACAGATCATAGACAAATGAGCTGGGCCCCCAATTGGGTTTGAAACAATTAAGGGGTCCTCTACCATACTAGTTTTTAGGTGCAGAGATTCTACTAGAGCAGACGAGATAAAGGAGTGTGATGCGCCAGAATCAAATAAAGTGCGAACGGGGTGATCATAAAGATAAACTACACTTTCTACAGAAGTATTTATACCTCGCTGTTGCAGAGGTGGCGCTTCCAGCACATGAACCTGTGCCCCTGGGGTGGATCCAGCCCTCTGCCCCTGTCCTCGTTTCTTTGGGCAGTCCTTAGCCCTATGGCCTGTCTCACCGCAAGCAAAGCACCCACCATTCTCCTTGGCCTTCTTTTTCCGGCAGTCCTTTACTAAGTGCCCCACTTTGCCACAGAAATTGCACTTCCTCTTCTCTTTGTTGCCTTTCCCGCCCTTCTTAAAGTCTGTCTTCTTAGGCTGCAAACCTTCTTTCTTCCCTTGAGAGCTTTCTGCCTTTGTCTCCTTCTTGCCCTTATCCTCTTCATTCAGCAATGCCATTTGCACCAATCTTTCATACGTGGCTCCCATGGGTATATGGGTCATGGCCAAACTGTGCAATGGCTCATTCAACCCTTTGACGAAACGGAGGGCCTTCTTGTGCGGGGTGTTGACTAGGTCAAGCCCAAACCTAGCCAGCTCATCGAACTGATTCACATACTCTCTGACTGTCTTGTCCCCTTGTTTAAGAAATAAGAATTTTTCCAACTGCAAACTTCTTTCTGCATCTGAGAGAAATTTAGTCTCAAACCTTGCCCTAAAGTCCTCCCATGTCTCCACTGGTCTTTCAGCATTAGTGACTTCCCACCAGTAGGAAGCCTCGCCCTTCAATAGCCATACTGCCAATTGTACTTTTTGTCTATCCTCTACCTCAAAGATGATGAATAGGTCCTCAGTTTCTTTCAGCCAATTCCTAGCTGCCACGAAGGACTCAGTTCCATGGAAATCCCTTCCTCCCATAGCTTTAAAATCTTTACATATCTTAGCAAACGTGTTTCCCCGAGGAGGAGGTGGAGGAAAAGGTGCCGCAGCAGCTGGATGATTTCCGGCAGCTGGGGGAGGAGGAATGGTAGGACCTGGCTGAGTGGCCCTTGCTTCTAAGAACCGTCTAAACCAACCAGGTATTGGTACCCCTTCCGGCAAGTTAAGTTCTTCGGACATGCTGAAACAAAAAGGATAGATTCAAAACGAAGGATAAGAGATAGTACCTATGGCTTTGGGGAGTGGACTTTGCCTTTTAAAATAAAAATAATATTTTTCTTTTAAAAATGCTTCTTTAAATTTCCTTTTTGAAAATAATTTCTCAAAACTTTTTATCTTATCTGGTAAACCTATGCTCTGATACCAAGTGAAACACCCCACCTCCGTTAGGGTCACTCTTAAAGGGAATGCCCTAATTTTGGTGGAGGTTTATAAGTATAAGTCACAGATATACAAGACAGATATAAGAACACATATTTGTAAACATCGGAAAATCAACAAACTTTTATTTCATGAAAGCAAATACGTGCTACAACAACATCACCATAATTGTCTTACATCTTTTCCAAAACATAACATAACACTTTCATAATCTGTCTTGATTACATTATTTAAAGAAGCATAAATAAAACTTAGATAAACTGCAAAAGCCCCATAGAGTTTGTCCAAAGCCATAGTTTCAAACGCAAAGGTCCAAGCAATACATTTCTCTTCTTCAAGCTGGATGTTAAGGCTGGTCAAGCTGCAGTGTTCCCTCCCTGTGGACCTGGGGCGGGGGGGGGGGGGGGGGGGGAACGGAAGAAAAGAAGACGAAGGAAAAGTAGAGTCAGACATAAAGCCTGAGTAAGTCTAGTACTATTCTGTCTATGAATAAAGAACTGGGTATGATAAGTATAAACAAGAAGTGGGAAAGCACTATAAACTTGGTTAAGTTGTCTAGGGTCGAATATGCTATCGTACCTCATGTTAATCCCTGAACCCTTATAAACTAGTTTCCAATTGGCACCCCATAATCAGGGTGAAGTGATCCGTTCTATGATGATCGGCTCCTACTCGCATAGTTACATGTGTCTTACGGCCCCCGATGTTGTAGTTACCTATGCTGGTCCCACCATGGGGTGTATCAAGTCCCATGGCGGCGGCCCGACACAACCTTAGAATGCACAGGTATGCTAATGGTGCCCAGTGCTTTATTTTTCTGCGCCGGAGTGTGTGCACGCCCGCACCCCGTTAGAACCTACACTGCTACACCACCGCCGTCGATTTGACCTCTTACAATCAGCCCAGTAATCGTGCCCCACCCTGCCTAGTTTCAGGGTATCCTGATACACCTTCTAGGGTTACTGCTGAAAAGGGTCCCCCGTTACTAGGTTTTCTATCTCTAGCCAACATGCTAAGTTGGTTAAGTGTTTTCTAACCTAACCCCCACCAGTCCGTTTAGTTTAGCATGTTCCATTTTGATTAAGTCTTTAGTTCACTTAATCCTAACAATCCTGACTCAGCCTTAATTGTCTTATTAAGGCCCTGACCTCTCACATTAGACAGGTATTGTTGTAGCTGCATGTTGCCGGTTGGTTCCGGGCAGTCTTACGCCACAACTCAGTCTAACCTCGGGTCCTTATTGGGCTCCATGTTTAACCTCCCACATTGGATAGGTATTGTTGTGACTACTGGACAGCCGGGCGGTTCCGGGCAGGTTTACATCACAACTCAATCCAACCTCGGGTTAAACACATCGTATGTTCTACATTTACATATTTTGTCTTTCTTCTTTATTTTCTTATATGTAAATATTTGCGGCCCATTATTAAGTTAGCGGTGTAAAGGTTACACCAATCATGGGCCCAACCCATACTTGAATTTGGGCCCTTCTATTTTATGTTTTCATTCATTAGTAATTTTAACCCAACGTTATTTTCCCCCGTTTAAACACGTCCGTTTATTGGGCTTAGCCTTTTAAAGCCCAACTTAGCCATGCGAAAAGGGGAGGCTTAAAGCGTGATTACATACACGAAAAGGGGAATGTGAACGCATGAACTTGCAATATGACGTTGGAAATACAAAATAGAAACTGGTGTACTTGCATAGTAGTGACATATACTTTGGTCGTAAAGCATAAGTGACATAAATCAAAGCATGTAAACTTGTAGTTAAGTTAAGAATATCACTATCGACACATAGGCTTTAACTACAACATAAACCTATATTTTTATTCAGGCATAATGTCAAACATAAGCAAATCATGTTCATAAGACTACTACATGTTTTCAAAGGTGTCTACTTTTGTGACTAATACAAAAGCATAGTTAAATTTGTTCACATAACCATGGCATAAATATTTCTAACATGAAATCATGATTTTTACTTTAGTCATGCAAACTTGCACAAAGGGATGTTGAATCTAACCTAGCTATGTACATATGTCATCATATAATTCTTGTAAACAATATAGACTTAATTATGCAAAATATCAATCATAGCCTAGTCATATTCATAAGTTTGCAAATAGGTTTTCTAGTACAAAAGCATGACTTAATACATAGATCATGATGCCAAATTTTTAACATAATTTCATATGGACTATGATAACCCAAACTTATTCCAATTACTTACAAAATGATTTATGTACAAGAATATACATCATGATGGCATAGTAGCAAAACCCCAAACTTGCATGAATTGCAATTAATCAACTACATACATGTAGCTTCAATATGGATTACATAATTTGCGAATATTCCAAACGTATACTTGCATAAAACTACCGCATGTAGTTTTTCATAACTGAATAACATAATTCGAGAATATCCAAACGTATACAATATTCCAAATCGATAGTAACGCACAAATATGAATTACTTTATCGCCACAAATCAAGTATACAAACCAACACAATTATTTGTTCATACCAAAATAATACTCTACTTACAATGGTGAGGCGAATTCTCAAATTTAGGGATTTGAAGATGCGGTTTGATTTGATTGAGTTGCTTTATGCCTTAGAATTTGCCTCCTAATCCTCTCTCCAATTGGTGGTTACCCCTAGTCGTTCCTCAGCAACATGGCGGCTTTGTTCTTATTTTTGAATGAATAGATTAGGGTTGAGTCTAGGGTCATTTTTATAGGGGTAATGAACTGATTAGGACCGTTGATGTTGCTTGGTTAGATCGTAGCCATTCATCCTAAGGAGAGACCAATTAGAGCCTGCCACCTAGCCCTAATGACAAAGCAGACCACAGAAAATCGACCAACATAGAATAGGCCAGCCAGGTTGGACTGGGTTCGACCTGGCTCTGGACCAGGTCGACAGCCCTGTCGACTGCCCTGTCGACAGCCCTGTCGACCTGGTTAGACCAGGTCGACAGCCCAGTCGACCTGGGTGCGTTAGGCGGGTGTTTTTCCGCCCTGGCCCATTGGGCCCCATTTTGGAATTTAAACTGTTTTATTCTGTTTGAATTTTAAATTAAATTCAGAAACTTCCGAAGGCCATATCTTCTTCGTACGAACTCCGTTTTTCGAAAACTCGGACTCTATTTCGCGTATTTTTCCGAGACGAACGCAATGGCGTATCCTGTTTCCCTTAGTTCTTTAATTTGAAATTGATTATACTTTAATTTGTGAATTTCACAGTTATAGAATTCGCGGGGTGTTACAGTGCACGTTCATTGTTCATTTCTGCCCAAAAACGGTCGACCGACCAGAATGAAACCGGTCGACCGGTTTCTGATAGTATGCACAATGAATGTGCATATATATATACACACATATATATATTCGAACCATTGAGGTATATGATTATTTGAATATAGATTTTAACATTTATAACCCAACTAAAACTCTAAATAATCAACCACTAATATTAAATACCATTGAATCTCTTCTTTTTTTTTATCTTGAACTTCTCCTTGTCATTTAATCAAAACGCCTTGAATTCCTTGATTCAAAAAGGAGAGAACTCAATCATAAGCATAAATGAAATAGCTGATCTTATTAAATTATCATCATATTCATTATGGGGAATGGCAAACGATAGAGGTACAATTATACAACAACTGTATTTTAAACCACTCACCTTGACTGGATTGGAGAAATAAACAATTGGTTGTTGAGGTAGAACATTGGTTTAGACTTCTTATTTGATTATTGACACAGAACGTGAATTGTTGTTGAAGAAACATGCTACTTGATTTGATTAAACTCCAAAATTGATGAAGAACTTGCAATTTAATTTAGAGTTTAGAGGCGGCGGCTATGTTGGGTTGAAGTTCGGTGGTATGGAGGCGTCTTATAAGAAATAGAATGATTTTAGGGTTAGGTTAGGTGTTCTTTTATAGGTGGGTTAGAGCAACTAGGACCTTAGGATTAAATAAAAACTCATCTAAACCGTCCACCTCACCCTAGAAAAGAACCATCAAGAACAACCCTTTTCACACTTAGTGCTCCTTTAAATAAAAAAAACTGCTTTATTTCTTTCTAATTAATGCATTACATACTATTTTTAACGTATAACAACCTCTTTCCTTCATGCATTCAATTATTTATTTATTTATTTGCACTTATACGTGAACCTTTATTTACTATATTCTTCTCCTAATCAATTAATTGATTTCTTTCTCTTTTTGTCTACTCTTTTTGAAAAGAAACCGCATGTCCTTAAACCATTTTCTTTTATTTATTGACATCTAATCACATGTGCATGCATCTCTGATTCGAATGTTATTTAATAACATTAAGCTTCCTCCAATTGTGGCTTGCTTATGGCCTTATTAGTTTACTTTTTGAACGTTTAAATTTCAAAAGTTGATACCCTTCACATTTAATTGCTCCATTTTAATGTTTACAACCTTTTTCTATGCATGATTTAATTGCACATTTGACATGTTTTGCATTCCATATTCTTTTTCTTTTATTTGCATCACATTAATTAATTTTTATTCAGGTTCATGCATCATCCATTTATTTAATGTAATTATTTCACATATCCTCTTTCTCTTATTGCATTAATTTCAAATAACATGTATACATATAAGCCCCCTTTTGTTTGTCTCTATGTTCGCGCGCAACTTCAAATTTGAATCATGTTCATACGCATTCATCTCTTATGCGTATACTAATTTTTATTTGCGAACAATTGTCTATTTTATATGAAAATTATCTTCCTTAATCAGTTAATGGTTTATTTCCATTCTTTCAATTAAACCTCTATTTAACTTATCCCCTTTCGCACTGAACGAATTTGCTAAGCCACTATTTAGCCGCTTCTTAAAACAAAACAAAAAAAATATGGCACTTGTGGGGATTGAACTCCCAACCTCTTATATACAAGTCTCGTGTATTAACCAAATGAGCCACTAAGTCTTTTGTTAACAAGACTTAGGACCAAGCTACATATTATTCTTTTCCCATTGCTCTTTTTCATGTTTTGTTGCATTTTTTAAATTAAGGATAACTTCTTCGTTTTAAATCAGTTTTCTACAAATTATAGGTCTAAATTGACCAAAAAATTGCCACGAACATAATGACGCTAATTTCATGACCTAATTCTAGAATCTCTTCAAATTCTCCTTTTTATTTCTTTTTAAACGTTCGCATGTATTTCTTCGCATTTCACTGTATTTCTTCTTATTTCAAATATTGCATGTAATTTTTTTATTAATCTTTTTCTTTATTTCACTGCATAAACTTCTTACATGCAATTACATTAATATTATTTAATCTTTCCTTTAAATATATCCATGCATATATACATGTATATCATTTTTAATTATAATAAAAAATGCAGGGTGTTACAGATACAGTGTATTTATAGCTTCCATGACCAAAATTAAGTGGTAAAATACAAGATGTGGGATAAAAAGTCATTGCCTAAAAAACAAATAAACCAATGTGAATGCATGTGAAAGGACATGTAAATGTAATGGAAAAATAGCTTGCGGGCATTAAACAACATCAACTTCAATCATTTTGAGCGTGAATAAGAACTCCATAACATCTGAGATAAGCGATCTTTATGAAAAGGCATTGAATCTTGACTTTAAAATATGCGGCAGAAGGTGGTTAAACAACAATATTTCTTCAGGTCTTAATGCTGTAATCCAGCTCTAAAAATCAATTATAACGACCCGGGGGATCCAAATCCCAAATTCCAATAATAATAGGATTCCAACAATAATACACAAACTCATATTACTTGCTAGAACTCAAGCATTGGAAACACCAGATAGTTAATGAAATAAAATAAAGGGTGAGATAAGAAAGAAAGAAATATTAGAATAGAAGAAGAAGGAGTACATAGCAATATCTTATCATTACGGATTTAATAAAATCCGTTTTGATAAAAACGGAGTTCGTTTGATAATCCGTTATTCAAATTTACACGTAAAACAACGCTATTTTGGGACACCAAAATTAGGAGGTCTCCAAAAATAACAAATTATATATTTATCTTGACTCTAAACGTCAATACGAATTCAACGGAATTCGTTTCGTAGCTTAACTCGATTGTTCTCTCAAGTTATGATCAAAAACCGTTTTAAATCAAATTTAATATATTAAATGGATTGTTATAATATATAAATAACTCCACAGCGACTATTTCAAAATTTGAATTGTACATAATTCACAATCTATAAACTGAAATCCCAAATTTTCTCTTCCATCAGAAAATTATAATCAAATCGATCCGGACGATTCTTGTTTCACAAATTTCGACTTATATCGGATTATGTATATTCAATTGAAATTCAAAACTCAATATTACAAATTATCATGCCGTTTCGAGTTTGTTTTATAATTATATATAAATTAAACGTTTAAACTTCATTATATAAATGAATTATATATTTTAAATCCATTTAAAATTCCAAATCAATATTTAATATAATATATAGTAAAATAAATTAAATATTTGACTGCGGAAAACATGCGACGTTACGTTGCTTCACCCTTAAAAGAATTTCGTCCTCGAAATTACTAAGGTAAAAGAAACGTTACAACCCATTAAACTTTCAAACTCCAATATATTTCAAATCAAAAACTTATTTACTATTATAAATAAAACTTTTCAAAAATATTGAAAATTTTCTAACACATAAAATTCCCGAGAAAATTCGGTAGAGTCTCCCTATACGAAGTGACTTCTGCGATATTGCAGGATAAACAAATATTATACATCGACCAACACGGTCGGAATACAAAATTTAGAAACCAAAATCCATATTTTTGCATAGGCGTACCTTATATAAGCTTTATTGAGCGTACTTGCTCAATTTACTTGCGATATATGCGATCAAAATCTATCATCATAGCCTTTAGCTACCTGTACTAATCTCCGTTCAACATGTAAGTAACAATTACATGTAATTCTTCAATATTATTTTATTAATCAACAGAATAATAAACCAATTTCCAAAATTCAACATACAATCAACATGATACACAATCAACATGAGCCAATCATCCAAGTGAATTCATATTAAATATTAATATTTTCTTATATTCAGTTGGGTTTAATATCAATCGATTTATATCAGATTGATTCTCATTTCATTATTATTAAATCAATTTCTAATTTATCTTTACTTAACCAAGTTTAATTCCAAAATTATCTAATTGATTTCCAAATTAGTTCATTTCCATTTCATATTCAATTACCAATTGATTCTCTAATTAGTTCACTTTCATTTTAGAATCTTAATTCTGATTCATTTTAATTTTAAATTAAATTCTCGTTCACAAATCTCATATGTGAAATCTCTTCAGTTGTAAACCACTCAAATTCAAAATCCAATTTGAATTCCATTCAAATCAATCAAACAAATCAATATCTAAATAATTTAATAAAATTATTATTTTTTCGTATAAAAATATATTTTGGATAAAATTATTTCATTTAATCTCTTTGAAAATCAATATTGTGTCAGTTGCTAGTTCAATATCGAACTAATTAAATAACACAATAAAAAAAATTATATAAAATTTACAAATACGCTCTCATATATATACACTCCCACTCAATCTAGGGTATTACTAACCCTCTCTCTATCGAGTTATGCCACAGAGCCAAGGTTATTCCTAAACCTTCTGCTCTGATACCACTGTAACAACCAGGGGGATTCGACTCCCGAATTCCAACAATAACACACAAACTCATATTACTTGCCAGAACTCAAGTATTGAAAACACCAGATAGTTAATGAAAGAAAATAGAGGGTGAGATAAGAAAGAAATATTAGAAAAGAAGAAGAAGGAGAACACAACAACATCTTATCATTACGTATTTAATAAAATTCGTTTCGCTGAAAACAGAGTTGGTTTAATAATCCGTTATTCAATTTTACGTGTAAAACAATGCTATCTTGGGACACCAAAATTACCCGATCTCCAAAAATAACAAAGTATATATTTATCCTGGCTCTAAACATCAATACAAATTCAACAGAATTCGTTTCGTAGCTTAACTCGATCATTATCTCAAGTTATGATCGAAAACCCTTTTAAATCAAATTAAGTATATTAAATAAATCATTATTATATATAAATAATTCCATAGTGACTATTTTGAATTTTGAATTGGAATAATTCATAATCTATAAAATGAAATCTCGATTTTTCTCTTCTATTCGAAAATTACAATCAAATCGATCCGAACGATTCTTGTCTCATAGAACTCTGACTTATATCAGATTCTGTATATTCAATTGACGTTCAAAACTCAATATTACGAACTACAGCGCTGTTTCGAGTTCGTTTTATAATTATATATATATATATATTTAACATTTGAACTTCATTATACAAACTAATTATATATTTTAAATCCATTTAAAATTTTAAGTCCATTTAAAATTCCAAATCAATATTTAATATAATATATAATAAAATAAATTAGATATCTAATTGCGGAAAATACGGGACATTACATCAACATTCTTCTTTCACTTATTATTCTAGCTTTTCAATAATTAAGTGCATCAATCCAATAATTCGAAAGCAAAACTATAAATACATAGTACCAATTATTTAAAGAGAAAATAAGATAAATAAGCGGATAAGATATACACATTTAAGCTTATATCAAATACCCCCACACTTATCTTTTTATTTGTCCTCGAATAAACTAAACTAAGAAATGTCACACTTTCGCTGGAAATACGATTGCATTTAGCGTATGCAATAAGCCGTTAAACCCCAAGGTACCCTTAGTGTAACACCCCGCATTTTCTGTGAATATTAAAATAACTAATTAAAAGATACTTAATTTCAAAATTGGGAATTGAGGGAAACGGGTTATGCCATTGCATTAGTCTCGGAATTCTGCTTGAGATAGAGTCCGAGTTTACGTGAATCAGACTCCGTATGAAGAAGTTATGGAGTTTAGAAGATTTCATGTTTATGCAGAAAATATAAATAATAATTGAAAATCTCAAACCAAGTTCAAAATTCGAAATTCCAGCAGAATATGCTGAGCGGGAAAATTTTGGCTTAGGGTGTCGACCCCCCCCCCCCCCGGGGGAGTCGACTTAGGTGTCGACCCCCCTATAAGGAAGTATGTCGACCCCCCTATAGGGAGTCGACCGCTTTTTGATCTGGTTCCTGTGACGATTTTTCTAAGCCCTGAGCTGATGTGGCCTTCAATGTTTGGCCTAATGGTCAATTTCTAAGTCAGTAGGGCATATGTGGCGACTTCTGGTTGGATCTATTTGGTCTGGATGGCTCTGATTACTCCTAGGATGATCTAACGGCACTCATTAATCTAAACTTCTATATAAACAACCCCAACCCTCAACCGTAAAACCTCATAACCTTGCTCTCTGAAGCTGTCATGTTGTCCATAGCCAAACTAGCATAGTCTCCATTTTTCTCTAAACTAGTAATCAATTAGAAGAACTTCAACTCAAACGTCTACATCATAGGATAGCTTTTCAAATTCAGAAATCAGATCCCAGAATACAAGAATTGTTCTTTTTCTGTAAGTTCAGTTATTATTCAAATTTAACACTTTTCTTAATAGAAATCATGACTGAGATGAATCGGGTTTAGAATTATGCCTAATTGTAAGATAATAAATTCTGATTCATGCTTATCCTTTTGACAAAACTGAAAATACCTATGCTTATGGGATTATTGTGCTTGATACAATTAAGCATATCATGTTGTACATCAAATTGGTAACACTTTTATGTTAAATTCTATCGAATCTATATGCCTATGATGTAACTTACCAGTTTGTTCATATTTGTGGTCAATGTACAACAAATATATTTGAAACCATGATCCTTATGTTGATATAACTTCACATGGTTATGTCAATTCTTGTGTCCCTTCTCTTTTCCCCTTTTAGCTTATTTTATGAATACTAGGTTCATTCGGAACCTAGATGGAATCTTATTATACGTGCGACTGGAATGCGGGGATATTGGGGAATAATCTATTTGGTAATAGTGGAACATAATTTGTAACTTGTGATTTGGGGGCATAATTGTTATTGTTGCGAACTTAGGGAAAATTGAAATAATAAATCTAGATTGGGCGTAAACTGTAAATTGGAATACTAAATGTAGATTGGGCATAACTATCGGTTGGGACGCCAAACATAATGTATATTGTGATTTTGGGGCATGACTATTATTGCAAATTTGGGAAGATTGGGTGCAACCTATTTTGGGTGATATCTTGTAATTAAATTTTTGGGGCCTAACTTGCAATTGGCTTTGTTGGGCATAACTTGAGAATTGGTAACATGACTAGTTTGGTGAATTTGGGATAATTAGTATACAAAAATCTAGGTTTGGGCATATTTAACAAATATGTAAGTTGACTAAAAGGCGAACATGCCTAACCCGAGGTTAGATTGAGTTGTGGTTTAAAACTGCTCGGAACCGCCTGGCACATCCAGTAACTGCAACAACAAAGATCTAATGTGATTTTGCATTAGATGAGGACATATACACACTATGCATATAGTCATGAAAGCATTAGAAATCTTTTTAAGGACAATGGATGCCTATGTTTGATGGTTGAGTAGATGGACGGTTGGATAGTAGGATATACATTCTTCTTGACTTGAAGATTTCGGGGATGAAATTCTTTAAGGAGGGGAGAATGTAACACCCTGCATTTTCTGTGAATATTAAAATAATGAATTAAAAGATACTTAATTTTAAAAGTGGGAATTAATGGAAACGGGTTATGCCATTGCGTTCGTCTCGGAATTCTGCTTGAGATGAGTCCGAGTTTGCTTGAATCGGACTCCGTATGAAGAAGTTATGGAGTTTAGAAGATTTCAAGTTTATACAGAAAATATAAATAATAATTAAAAATCTCAAACCAAGTTCAAAATTGAAAATTCCAGTAGAATAGGCTGAGCGGGAAAATTCACGCTTAGGGTGTCGACCCCCCAAGGGGGAGTCGACATAGGTGTCGACCCCTCTATAGTGGAGTCGACATTGGTGTCGACCCCCCTCCCTATAGGGAGTCAACACCTTTTTGATCTAGTTCTTGTGACGATTTTTCTGAGCCCGGAGCTGATGTGGCCTTCATTGTTTGGCCTGATGGTCGATTTCTGAGTCATTAGGGCATATGTGGTGACTTCCGGTTGGCTCTATTTGGTCCGGATGGCTCTGATTACTCCTAGGATGATCTAATGGCTCTCATTAATCTTAACTTCTATATAAACAACCCCAACCTTCTACCCTAAAACCTCATAACCTTGCTCTTTGAAGTCGTCGTGTTGTCCATAGCCAAATTAGCGTAGCCTCCATTTTTCTAAAAACTAGTAATTGATTAGAACTTCAAATCAAATGTCTACATCAAAGGATAGCTTTTCAAATTCAGAAATTAGATCCCAGAATACAATAATTATTATTTTTCTGTAAGTTCAGTTATTATTCAGATTTAACACTTTTCTTAATAGAAATCGTGACTGTGATGAATCGAATCTAGAAGTATGCCTAATTGTAAGATAATCAATTCTAATTCATGCTTATCCTTTTGACAAAACTGAAAATACCTATGCCTATAAGATTATTGTGTTTGATATAATTAAGCCTATCATGTTGTACATCAAATTGGTAACACTTTTATGTTAAATTCTATCAAATCTATATGCCTATGATGTAACTTACTAGTTTGTTCATATTTGCGATCAATGTACAACAAATCTATTTGAAACCATGATCCTTATGTTGATATACGTTTACATGGTTATGTCAATTCTTGTGTCCCTTCTCTTTTCCCCTTTTAGCTTATTTTATGAATTTTAGGTTCATTCGGAACCTTAATGGAATCTTATTATGCGTGCAATTGGAATGCGGGGATATTGGGGAATAATCTATTTGGTAATAGTGGAACATAATTTGTAACTTGTGATTTTGGGGCATAATTGTTATTGTTGCGAACTTAGGGAAAACTGAAATATTAAATCTAGATTGGGCGTAAACTGTAAATTGGAATACTAAATGTAGATTGGGAATAACTATTGGCTGAGATGCCAAACATAATGTATATTGTGATTTTGGGGCATGACTATTATTGCAAATTTGGGAAGATTGGGTGTAACCTACTTTGGGTGTTAACTTGTAATTGAATTTGTGGGGCCTAACTTGCAATTAGCTTTGTTAGGCATAACTTGAGAATTGGAAACATGACTAGTTTGGTGAATTTGGGATAATTAGTATACAAAAATCTAGGTTTGGGCATATTTGACAAATATGTAAGTTGACTAAAAGGCGAACATGCCTAACCCGAGGTTAGATTGAGTTACGGTGTAAAATTGCCTAGAACTGCTCGGCACATCCAGTAACCGCAACAACATAGTTCTAATGTGAGAGGTTAGCGCACTTGGCCCAAAACTCGAGGTCAGAATGAGTTTGCAGTAGAAGTCTGCCCGGAACCGCCCGACACATCCAACAACTGCAAACAACAGTTCTAATGTCAGAGGTTAAGGCATAAATGAATCAATGCTAATGAACACACAAGCTAGGAATGGTAGGGTTAAGTTAAAACAAGAGGGCAACACTTAACTAGTATAACATGACATGCTGTAGGGTTAAGTTAAAACAAGAGGGCAACACTTAACCAATATAACATGACGTGTGGTAGGGTTAAGTAGCACAAGAAGGCAACACTTAACCAGTATAACATGACAAGTGGGTGGGTTAAGTTAATAAGAAACACTTAACCAATATAACATGATGAACGAATGAGGCTGAGTTAATAAGAAACACTTAACCAATATACCATGATGAACGAATGGGGTTAAGTAAATAAGAAACACTTAACCAATATAACATGATGAACGAGTGGGGTTAAGTTAATGGGAAATACTTAACCGATATAACATGGTGAATTAACAGTGTTAAGTTAATTGGAAACACTTGACCAATACAATATGATGAATGAGAACGGTTAAGTTAATAAGAAACACTTAACCAACATGATAAGATGAGTGGGTGGGTTGAGTTAACATGAATGGACAACACTTAACCAATATTACATGAGAAAAGTGGATAGGGTTAAGACAAGCTTAGCCAATAATATGTATTGACTTGAAAATTGGAAAGGGGTTAAGTACATCTCATGTAGGCGGGTAATATTAGTATATATATAGGCCCACAAACTTAACCGTTAAATAAACATGTTTGAATCAGTGGGAGGGTTAAGTACATCTTGTATAGGTGGGTAATATTTGTATACATAGGCCCACAAACTTAACCAGTAGGAAACCCTAGTAATGGGTACACGTTTCAACAGTAACCCACATAGATGTATCATGGCACCCTGAACTAGGCAGGGCGGGGCACGATTACTGGGCTGATTATAAGAGGTCAAAATAGCGGCAGTGGCTACATTAGTGTTGGTTCCGACGGATTACGGATGCGCACGTACTCCGGATGTGCACGTACTTTGGAGTGGAGAAAGTAGGCATTGGGTACCAGTAGTTATACACTGTGCATCTTGAATCGTGTCGGGTTGCTATCATAGGGATTGATATGCCTTATGGTGGGACTAGCACAAGGTATCTACACGCAAGAGATGGCTGATTGGAACAGACACCAGGAACATTAATACAAGTAGGGAGCCGATCGATAGGGTGGTAAGGGTACATCTAACATGGTCATGACAATCAGGTAGATTGAGGTGGAATCCTCATAATAGATGTCCACCTGAAGGCTACCACAATTGCGGGGATTAGGATCACATTATCATATGATCATTTTATACATATTACTAGTTGGGACATAGTTAGGTGGTTCAGAGATATTGAAATCAGAATAAAAGGGTAATAACGATGCGGAGAAAGAGCAGAAGCGCATTCAGTTTACCTTGCCTTATTATATCTTATGCTTATCTTAGGTTATCTTGCAACTATAGTATTGTCCTATATTCATTTTATTCATGTCATGATCCTTTTTCATATTCACATGCTAGTAATCACTGAGCTTACCAGACTTATGTCTGACCTAGTTTGTTTCACCTCTTTTCTTCCGTCTACACCCCAGGTATTCAGGGAGGGAATAACTCAGTGTAGTTTGGACCGTTTCTCTTTCCAAGCTTGAAGATTAGTTGATGTACTGCTTTGAAATCTCTTTTCCACTGCTGTGGGTGGCTCATGCTTTATTGGGGAATATCAGTATCAGTTTATGCTTCTTTATTTTGTTAAACAAGATAGATTCTTTGTTGTAATGGGTATTGGTGTTTTGGTGATGAAAAACAATCTTTGTGCCAGCTGTTTTACCAAGCTGCTATTTTATCAATAAAGTAAAGTTTTATTTATTTCTCCGCTGCTTTATTTTTCTGTCTTGTAATTTATCTGCATCTTTTACCTAAAATGCTCCACCGAAGTTAAGGCACTCCTTTTGTGAGTGACCTTAATGGAGTGGGTTGTTACACTTGGTATCAGAGCGGAAGGTTATCGGATTAGATAAAAGATTTGAAAAATTATTTTCAAAACGATTTTAAAAGAAGCACTTTCAAAAGAAAAGTTTTGTTTTAGAGGCATATTCCCCCAAAGCCATATGCACTATCTTTTGATCCTCTGTTTGAATCCTTATTTCCTTCTTTCTTGAGTCTCCGGGGCTCTTGCCTTTCTAAGAGGTAACCTCATCGCGGCATGGTTCCCTAAGCTTGATGAGACTACGATACCTATCAAAGGGCGAAGAAGCGTCCATCTTCCATATATCGCCGCAGTAGTTTCACCTGCATCTAATTTTCTTTCAAGCTTTGTAGGGTTTTTTTTTCCGTGCGATGGAGGCAGCTTTTAAGAGACTTGTCAAAAAGTTACACAAAGATAGAATAGATGAGAATGAGGGAGTTTGGCTAAGGAGCACAACCCAAGGATGAGAAACTCATGGATATGGACTTGGTTCACAAAGGAGGAAAGAATAGAAAAAGAGGAAGGGTCGTTATTATGGTATAACGGGTCATATAATTAAGGGTAAAGACAAGAACAAAGGACATGATTTTCGGGAGGGCAAGTGCATGCTCTCACCGCCAGCATACCTGAGAAAGAGGTAGTAAAATTTCTATTTATAAAGTTTAGTTTAGTTTTCTTTTGATCATCCTATTAGTACTCTTTTGATTTTAGCGCTTCACATTCGTTTATATCTGCTTCCATAATTGAGTCTCTGCACCTTAGTACTTGTATAGTATAAGATCCCATTATTGTCTCAAATCCAATTGGTGGTTCGGCTCATTTGTCTTTGATTTGTAAGGATTTGAGAATAGCTATAAGTATTGAGTTTAAGTGTAATGCTTATTTTTTTGGTTTCATGGGCAATGCGTTGATTCTAGGCATGGATTGGTTAGCTAGTAAGTGTGATAGTTAGACTTTTGACTTGCCTCAGGAACACCCTCGAGATTTCATGCGATCCTAAGGGATTAGTTAGGCTTAGCTACCTAGAATCACTTGATGCATCTATCGATGATTTACGATCTGTTAGAATAGTCCATGAGTACGCAGATGTTTTTGATTAGGTTAGGGGTTTGCCCCCTAAAATGCGAGATAGACTTCCACATATATCTAGTTGACAATGCAAAGCCAGTTGCATTACATGTGCGATGCATGACTCCACGAGGAAGGAAGGGCCCAGTAAACAAGTAAAAGAGTTACTTGAGAAAAGGTTCATAAGGCGAAGTATTTCTGAATGGGGTGCTCCAGTTGTTTTCGCTACAAATGCGGATGGTTCACTTCACTTATGCATAGATGATATGGTTTTCTCTAAGAGTGAGGAAAAACATGCTTTGCATACCCTCCAAGCGCATCAGCTTAAGGCTTGTTTCTCGAAATATCATTTTGGAGAGAAGAAGTATGGTTTCTAAGATATGTGATATCCAAGGAAGGGATAACAGTAGATCCCGCAAAAGTAATTGCGGTGCAAGATTAGAAGGTCCCAAGGAATAAAATGGGAGTAAGAAATTTTCTTGGATTGGCAGGATGGTAAAGGAAGTTAATTAAGGACTTTGTGAAAGTATCAGCCCCATTTACTAGATTGATAAAGAAGAATCTAACTTTTTATTGGGATTTGATTTGTGATGTTGCTTTCCAACGACTGAAGAGAACCTTGACAACAACCCGAGTTTTGACCTTGCCCGAAGGGACAAAGCTGACCTTAAGTCCTCTCTCTGTGGAAAGGCAAAACTTGGAGAACATAGCAACCTTTGACTTTAGACCCTCTTTTGAGTTTGTACCTAGTGTTAGCAATGCTGGAGGTGCGGCCTACGCTTTTGGACTCAATAGGAACAACGTAACAAGAAGACCCTCAGATTTGTGACATGATGGATAAGTCAAGTAGAGGAGAGACCTCTGATCATCTTAGTATATACACTTGGCATCATGGTTAACATCTGTTTATCATGGAAAGATTGTTCGACTACATGGGATACCCTCTAGCATAGTAAGTGATAGAGATCCTATCTTTACTAGTGAATTTTGGAAATGGAGGTCAAGAAGATTCGTAATCGTGAAGTCAAAGTAGTTAAGGTACAGTGGAGTGAAGCTCAAGAAGATGCGACATGGGAGACTAAAGATAAGACACGTGCATCATACCCTTTTTCTTGAGGGTATATCCTTGATATCTTTTAGGAATTTTATGCATACTTGTTTCTATCTTTTTAGGTATATCCTCTAAGTCATATCTTCGATCTTTAGATAAAAGCCAATGTATGTAAACATGTGTTTGAAACATGTTATGATTGATGTTTGAAAGTGGTCGCTAGTGGTTGCTCGTGGATGCATATACACACATTTGACACTAGATCAGCTCAGTCACTTTCATATTGCATATGCATATGAATGTATGGATTTGTATATGGATTGAAACTTGATGTATTATCATATGGATGTTGCATTTGTATGAATGATCGTGCACTCACGTAGAAGTTATAATGTATGATTAGGAATAATTGCATACATAATGGACTCATGGCACTATCATGATTTGCATTAAGGAGGTCAACTGAATCAGCAGACCGCCTGATTTTGCATTAGATGAGGACATATACACACTATGCATATAGTCATGAAAGCATTAGAAATCTTTTTAAGGACAATGGATGCCTATGTTTGATGGTTGAGTAGATGGACGGTTGGATAGTAGGATATACATTCTTCTTGACTTGAAGATTTCGGGGATGAAATTCTTTAAGGAGGGGAGAATGTAACACCCTGCATTTTCTGTGAATATTAAAATAATGAATTAAAAGATACTTAATTTTAAAAGTGGGAATTAATGGAAACGGGTTATGCCATTGCGTTCGTCTCGGAATTCTGCTTGAGATGAGTCCGAGTTTGCTTGAATCGGACTCCGTATGAAGAAGTTATGGAGTTTAGAAGATTTCAAGTTTATACAGAAAATATAAATAATAATTAAAAATCTCAAACCAAGTTCAAAATTGCAAATTCCAGTAGAATAGGCTGAGCGGGAAAATTCACGCTTAGGGTGTCGACCCCCCAAGGGGGAGTCGACATAGGTGTCGACCCCTCTATAGTGGAGTCGACATTGGTGTCGACCCCCCTCCCTATAGGGAGTCAACACCTTTTTGATCTAGTTCTTGTGACGATTTTTCTGAGCCCGGAGCTGATGTGGCCTTCACTGTTTGGCCTGATGGTCGATTTCTGAGTCATTAGGGCATATGTGGTGACTTCCGGTTGGCTCTATTTGGTCCGGATGGCTCGGATTACTCCTAGGATGATCTAATGGCTCTCATTAATCTTAACTTCTATATAAACAACCCCAACCTTCTACCCTAAAACCTCATAACCTTGCTCTTTGAAGTCGTCGTGTTGTCCATAGCCAAATTAGCGTAGCCTCCATTTTTCTAAAAACTAGTAATTGATTAGAACTTCAAATCAAATGTCTACATCAAAGGATAGCTTTTCAAATTCAGAAATTAGATCCCAGAATACAATAATTATTCTTTTTCTGTAAGTTCAGTTATTATTCAGATTTAACACTTTTCTTAATAGAAATCGTGACTGTGATGAATCGAATCTAGAAGTATGCCTAATTGTAAGATAATCAATTCTAATTCATGCTTATCCTTTTGACAAAACTGAAAATACCTATGCCTATAAGATTATTGTGTTTGATATAATTAAGCCTATCATGTTGTACATCAAATTGGTAACACTTTTATGTTAAATTCTATCAAATCTATATGCATATGATGTAACTTACTAGTTTGTTCATATTTGCGATCAATGTACAACAAATCTATTTGAAACCATGATCCTTATGTTGATATACGTTTACATGGTTATGTCAATTCTTGTGTCCCTTCTCTTTTCCCCTTTTAGCTTATTTTATGAATTTTAGGTTCATTCGGAACCTTAATGGAATCTTATTATGCGTGCAATTGGAATGCGGGGATATTGGGGAATAATCTATTTGGTAATAGTGGAACATAATTTGTAACTTGTGATTTTGGGGCATAATTGTTATTGTTGCGAACTTAGGGAAAACTGAAATATTAAATCTAGATTGGGCGTAAACTGTAAATTGGAATACTAAATGTATATTGGGAATAACTATTGGCTGAGATGCCAAACATAATGTATATTGTGATTTTGGGGCATGACTATTATTGCAAATTTGGGAAGATTGGGTGTAACCTACTTTGGGTGTTAACTTGTAATTGAATTTGTGGGGCCTAACTTGCAATTAGCTTTGTTAGGCATAACTTGAGAATTGGAAACATGACTAGTTTGGTGAATTTGGGATAATTAGTATACAAAAATCTAGGTTTGGGCATATTTGACAAATATGTAAGTTGACTAAAAGGCGAACATGCCTAACCCGAGGTTAGATTGAGTTACGGTGTAAAATTGCCTAGAACTGCTCGGCACATCCAGTAACCGCAACAACATAGTTCTAATGTGAGAGGTTAGCGCACTTGGCCCAAAACTCGAGGTCAGAATGAGTTTGCAGTAGAAGTCTTCCCGGAACCGCCCGACACATCCAACAACTGCAAACAACAGTTCTAATGTCAGAGGTTAAGGCATAAATGAATCAATGCTAATGAACACACAAGCTAGGAATGGTAGGGTTAAGTTAAAACAAGAGGGCAACACTTAACTAGTATAACATGACATGCTGTAGGGTTAAGTTAAAACAAGAGGGCAACACTTAACCAATATAACATGACGTGTGGTAGGGTTAAGTTGCACAAGAAGGCAACACTTAACCAGTATAACATGACAAGTGGGTGGGTTAAGTTAATAAGAAACACTTAACCAATATAACATGATGAACGAATGAGGCTGAGTTAATAAGAAACACTTAACCAATATACCATGATGAACGAATGGGGTTAAGTAAATAAGAAACACTTAACCAATATAACATGATGAACGAGTGGGGTTAAGTTAATGGGAAATACTTAACCGATATAACATGGTGAATTAACAGTGTTAAGTTAATTGGAAACACTTGACCAATACAATATGATGAATGAGAACGGTTAAGTTAATAAGAAACACTTAACCAACATGATAAGATGAGTGGGTGGGTTGAGTTAACATGAATGGACAACACTTAACCAATATTACATGAGAAAAGTGGATAGGGTTAAGACAAGCTTAGCCAATAATATGTATTGACTTGAAAATTGGAAAGGGGTTAAGTACATCTCATGTAGGCGGGTAATATTAGTATATATATAGGCCCACAAACTTAACCGTTAAATAAACATGTTTGAATCCGTGGGAGGGTTAAGTACATCTTGTATAGGTGGGTAATATTTGTATACATAGGCCCACAAACTTAACCAGTAGGAAACCCTAGTAATGGGTACACGTTTCAACAGTAACCCACATAGATGTATCATGGCACCCTGAACTAGGCAGGGCGGGGCACGATTACTGGGCTGATTATAAGAGGTCAAAATAGCGGCAGTGGCTACATTAGTGTAGGTTCCGACGGATTACGGATGTGCACGTACTCCGGATGTGCACGTACTCTGGAGTGGAGAAAGTAGGCATTGGGTACCAGTAGTTATACACTGTGCATCTTGAATCGTGTCGGGTTGCTATCATAGGGATTGATATGCCTTATGGTGGGACTAGCACAAGGTATCTACACGCAAGAGATGGCCGATTGGAACAGACACCAGGAACATTAATACAAGTAGGGAGCCGATCGATAGGGTGGTAAGGGTACATCTAACATGGTCATGACAATCAGGTAGATTGAGGTGGAATCCTCATAATAGATGTCCACCTGAAGGCTACCACAATTGCGGGGATTAGGATCACATTATCATATGATCATTTTATACATATTACTATTTGGGACATAGTTAGGTGGTTCAGAGATATAAAAATCAGAATAAAAGGGTAATAACGATGCGGAGAAAGAGCAGAAGCGCATTCAGTTTACCTTGCCTTATTATATCTTATGCTTATCTTAGGTTATCTTGCAACTATAGTATTGTCCTATATTCAGTTTATTCATGTCATGATCCTTTTTCATATTTACATGCTAGTAATCACTGAGCTTACCAGACTTATGTCTGACCTAGTTTGTTTCACCTCTTTTCTTCCGTCTACACCCCAGGTATTCAAGGAGGGAATAACTCAGTGTAGTTTGGACCGTTTCTCTTTCCAAGCTTGAAGATTAGTTGATGTACTGCTTTGAAATCTCTTTTCCACTGCTGTGGCTGGCTCATGCTTTATTGGGGAATATCAGTATCAGTTTATGCTTCTTTATTTTGTTAAACAAGATAGATTTTTTGTTGTAATGGGTATTGGTGTTTTGGTGATGAAAAACAATCTTTGTACCAGCTGTTTTACCAAGCTGCTATTTTATCAATAAAGTAAAGTTTTATTTATTTCTCCGCTGCTTTATTTTTCTGTCTTGTAATTTATCTGCATCTTTTACCTAAAATGCTCCACCGAAGTTAAGGCACTCCTTTTGTGAGTGACCTTAATGGAGTGGGTTGTTACACTTGGTATCAGAGCGGAAGGTTATCGGATTAGATAAAAGATTTGAAAAATTATTTTCAAAACGATTTTAAAAGAAGCACTTTCAAAAGAAAAGTTTTGTTTTAGAGGCATATTCCCCCAAAGCCATATGCACTATCTTTTGATCCTCTGTTTGAATCCTTATTTCCTTCTTTCTTGAGTCTCCGGGGCTCTTGTCTTTCTAAGAGGTAACCTCATCGCG
The DNA here is from genome assembly GCA_030737875.1 of Allium sativum. NCBI lineage: Eukaryota > Viridiplantae > Streptophyta > Magnoliopsida > Asparagales > Amaryllidaceae > Allium > Allium sativum. The sequence continues at coordinate 697,328,092 of CM060926.1, forward strand.
GCATGGTTCCCTAAGCTTGATGAGACTACGATACCTATCAAAGGGCGAAGAAGCGTCCATCTTCCATATATCGCCGCAGTAGTTTCACCTGCATCTAATTTTCTTTCAAGCTTTGTAGGGTTTTTTTTTCCGTGCGATGGAGGCAGCTTTTAAGAGACTTGTCAAAAAGTTACACAAAGATAGAATAGATGAGAATGAGGGAGTTTGGCTAAGGAGCACAACCCAAGGATGAGAAACTCATGGATATGGACTTGGTTCACAAAGGAGGAAAGAATAGAAAAAGAGGAAGGGTCGTTATTATGGTATAACAGGTCATATAATTAAGGGTAAAGACAAGAACAAAGGACATGATTTTCGGGAGGGCAAGTGCATGCTCTCACCGCCAGCGTACCTGAGAAAGAGGTAGTAAAATTTCTATTTATAAAGTTTAGTTTAGTTTTCTTTTGATCATCCTATTAGTACTCTTTTGATTTTAGCGCTTCACATTCGTTTATATCTGCTTCCATAATTGAGTCTCTGCACCTTAGTACTTGTATAGTATAAGATCCCATTATTGTCTCAAATCCAATTGGTGGTTCGGCTCATTTGTCTTTGATTTGTAAGGATTTGCGAATAGCTATAAGTATTGAGTTTAAGTGTAATGCTTATTTTTTTGGTTTCATGGGCAATGCGTTGATTCTAGGCATGGATTGGTTAGCTAGTAAGTGTGATAGTTAGACTTTTGACTTGCCTCAGGAACACCCTCGAGATTTCATGCGATCCTAAGGGATTAGTTAGGCTTAGCTACCTAGAATCACTTGATGCATCTATCGATGATTTACGATCCGTTAGAATAGTCCATGAGTACGCAGATGTTTTTGATTAGGTTAGGGGTTTGCCCCCTAAAATGCGAGATAGACTTCCACATATATCTAGTTGACAATGCAAAGCCAGTTGCATTACATGTGCGATGCATGACTCCACGGGGAAGGAAGGGCCCAGTAAACAAGTAAAAGAGTTACTTGAGAAAAGGTTCATAAGGCGAAGTATTTCTGAATGGGGTGCTCCAGTTGTTTTCGCTACAAATGCGGATGGTTCACTTCACTTATGCATAGATGATATGGTTTTCTCTAAGAGTGAGGAAAAACATGCTTTGCATACCCTCCAAGCGCATCAGCTTAAGGCTTGTTTCTCGAAATATCATTTTGGAGAGAAGAAGTATGGTTTCTAAGATATGTGATATCCAAGGAAGGGATAACAGTAGATCCCGCAAAAGTAATTGCGGTGCAAGATTAGAAGGTCCCAAGGAATAAAATGGGAGTAAGAAATTTTCTTGGATTGGCAGGATGGTAAAGGAAGTTAATTAAGGACTTTGTGAAAGTATCAGCCCCATTTACTAGATTGATAAAGAAGAATCTAACTTTTTATTGGGATTTGATTTGTGATGTTGCTTTCCAACGACTGAAGAGAACCTTGACAACAACCCGAGTTTTGACCTTGCCCGAAGGGACAAAGCTGACCTTAAGTCCTCTCTCTGTGGAAAGGCAAAACTTGGAGAACATAACAACCTTTGACTTTAGACCCTCTTTTGAGTTTGTACCTAGTGTTAGCAATGCTGGAGGTGCGGCCTACGCTTTTGGACTCAATAGGAACAACGTAACAAGAAGACCCTCAGATTTGTGACATGATGGATAAGTCAAGTAGAGGAGAGACCTCTGATCATCTTAGTATATACACTTGGCATCATGGTTAACATCTGTTTATCATGGAAAGATTGTTCGACTACATGGGATACCCTCTAGCATAGTAAGTGATAGAGATCCTATCTTTACTAGTGAATTTTGGAAATGGAGGTCAAGAAGATTCGTAATCGTGAAGTCAAAGTAGTTAAGGTACAGTGGAGTGAAGCTCAAGAAGATGCGACATGGGAGACTAAAGATAAGACACGTGCATCATACCCTTTTTCTTGAGGGTATATCCTTGATATCTTTTAGGAATTTTATGCATACTTGTTTCTATCTTTTTAGGTATATCCTCTAAGTCATATCTTCGATCTTTAGATAAAAGCCAATGTATGTAAACATGTGTTTGAAACATGTTATGATTGATGTTTGAAAGTGGTCGCTAGTGGTTGCTCGTGGATGCATATACACACATTTGACACTAGATCAGCTCAGTCACTTTCATATTGCATATGCATATGAATGTATGGATTTGTATATGGATTGAAACTTGATGTATTATCATATGGATGTTGCATTTGTATGAATGATCGTGCACTCACGTAGAAGTTATAATGTATGATTAGGAATAATTGCATACATAATGGACTCATGGCACTATCATGATTTGCATTAAGGAGGTCAACTGAATCAGCAGACCGCCTGATTTTGCATTAGATGAGGACATATACACACTATGCATATAGTCATGAAAGCATTAGAAATCTTTTTAAGGACAATGGATGCCTATGTTTGATGGTTGAGTAGATGGACGGTTGGATAGTAGGATATACATTCTTCTTGACTTGAAGATTTCGGGGATGAAATTCTTTAAGGAGGGGAGAATGTAACACCCTGCATTTTCTGTGAATATTAAAATAATGAATTAAAAGATACTTAATTTTAAAAGTGGGAATTAATGGAAATGGGTTATGCCATTGCGTTCGTCTCGGAATTCTGCTTGAGATGAGTCCGAGTTTGCTTGAATCGGACTCCGTATGAAGAAGTTATGGAGTTTAGAAGATTTCAAGTTTATACAGAAAATATAAATAATAATTAAAAATCTCAAACCAAGTTCAAAATTGCAAATTCCAGTAGAATAGGCTGAGCGGGAAAATTCACGCTTAGGGTGTCGACCCCCCAAGGGGGAGTCGACATAGGTGTCGACCCCTCTATAGTGGAGTCGACATTGGTGTCGACCCCCCTCCCTATAGGGAGTCAACACCTTTTTGATCTAGTTCTTGTGACGATTTTTCTGAGCCCGGAGCTGATGTGGCCTTCACTGTTTGGCCTGATGGTCGATTTCTGAGTCATTAGGGCATATGTGGTGACTTCCGGTTGGCTCTATTTGGTCCGGATGGCTCTGATTACTCCTAGGATGATCTAATGGCTCTCATTAATCTTAACTTCTATATAAACAACCCCAACCTTCTACCCTAAATCCTCATAACCTTGCTCTTTGAAGTCGTCGTGTTGTCCATAGCCAAATTAGCGTAGCCTCCATTTTTCTAAAAACTAGTAATTGATTAGAACTTCAAATCAAATGTCTACATCAAAGGATAGCTTTTCAAATTCAGAAATTAGATCCCAGAATACAATAATTATTCTTTTTCTGTAAGTTCAGTTATTATTCAGATTTAACACTTTTCTTAATAGAAATCGTGACTGTGATGAATCGAATCTAGAAGTATGCCTAATTGTAAGATAATCAATTCTAATTCATGCTTATCCTTTTGACAAAACTGAAAATACCTATGCCTATAAGATTATTGTGTTTGATATAATTAAGCCTATCATGTTGTACATCAAATTGGTAACACTTTTATGTTAAATTCTATCAAATCTATATGCATATGATGTAACTTACTAGTTTGTTCATATTTGCGATCAATGTACAACAAATCTATTTGAAACCATGATCCTTATGTTGATATACGTTTACATGGTTATGTCAATTCTTGTGTCCCTTCTCTTTTCCCCTTTTAGCTTATTTTATGAATTTTAGGTTCATTCGGAACCTTAATGGAATCTTATTATGCGTGCAATTGGAATGCGGGGATATTGGGGAATAATCTATTTGGTAATAGTGGAACATAATTTGTAACTTGTGATTTTGGGGCATAATTGTTATTGTTGCGAACTTAGGGAAAACTGAAATATTAAATCTAGATTGGGCGTAAACTGTAAATTGGAATACTAAATGTATATTGGGAATAACTATTGGCTGAGATGCCAAACATAATGTATATTGTGATTTTGGGGCATGACTATTATTGCAAATTTGGGAAGATTGGGTGTAACCTACTTTGGGTGTTAACTTGTAATTGAATTTGTGGGGCCTAACTTGCAATTAGCTTTGTTAGGCATAACTTGAGAATTGGAAACATGACTAGTTTGGTGAATTTGGGATAATTAGTATACAAAAATCTAGGTTTGGGCATATTTGACAAATATGTAAGTTGACTAAAAGGCGAACATGCCTAACCCGAGGTTAGATTGAGTTACGGTGTAAAATTGCCTAGAACTGCTCGGCACATCCAGTAACCGCAACAACATAGTTCTAATGTGAGAGGTTAGCGCACTTGGCCCAAAACTCGAGGTCAGAATGAGTTTGCAGTAGAAGTCTGCCCGGAACCGCCCGACACATCCAACAACTGCAAACAACAGTTCTAATGTCAGAGGTTAAGGCATAAATGAATCAATGCTAATGAACACACAAGCTAGGAATGGTAGGGTTAAGTTAAAACAAGAGGGCAATACTTAACTAGTATAACATGACATGCTGTAGGGTTAAGTTAAAACAAGAGGGAAACACTTAACCAATATAACATGACGTGTGGTAGGGTTAAGTAGCACAAGAAGGCAACACTTAACCAGTATAACATGACAAGTGGGTGGGTTAAGTTAATAAGAAACACTTAACCAATATAACATGATGAACGAATGAGGTTGAGTTAATAAGAAACACTTAACCAATATACCATGATGAACGAATGGGGTTAAGTAAATAAGAAACACTTAACCAATATAACATGATGAACGAGTGGGGTTAAGTTAATGGGAAATACTTAACCGATATAACATGGTGAATTAACAGTGTTAAGTTAATTGGAAACACTTGACCAATACAATATGATGAATGAGAACGGTTAAGTTAATAAGAAACACTTAACCAACATGATAAGATGAGTGGGTGGGTTGAGTTAACATGAATGGACAACACTTAACCAATATTACATGAGAAAAGTGGATAGGGTTAAGACAAGCTTAGCCAATAATATGTATTGACTTGAAAATTGGAAAGGGGTTAAGTACATCTCATGTAGGCGGGTAATATTAGTATATATATAGGCCCACAAACTTAACCGTTAAATAAACATGTTTGAATCCGTGGGAGGGTTAAGTACATCTTGTATAGGTGGGTAATATTTGTATACATAGGCCCACAAACTTAACCAGTAGGAAACCCTAGTAATGGGTACACGTTTCAACAGTAACCCACATAGATGTATCATGGCACCCTGAACTAGGCAGGGCGGGGCACGATTACTGGGCTGATTATAAGAGGTCAAAATAGCGGCAGTGGCTACATTAGTGTAGGTTCCGACGGATTACGGATGTGCACGTACTCCGGATGTGCACGTACTCTGGAGTGGAGAAAGTAGGCATTGGGTACCAGTAGTTATACACTGTGCATCTTGAATCGTGTCGGGTTGCTATCATAGGGATTGATATGGCTTATGGTGGGACTAGCACAAGGTATCTACACGCAAGAGATGGCCGATTGGAACAGACACCAGGAACATTAATACAAGTAGGGAGCCGATCGATAGGGTGGTAAGGGTACATCTAACATGGTCATGACAATCAGGTAGATTGAGGTGGAATCCTCATAATAGATGTCCACCTGAAGGCTACCACAATTGCGGGGATTAGGATCACATTATCATATGATCATTTTATACACATTATCACAATTGCTAATGAACAGACATGCTAAGAATTGTAGAGTTATGTTAAAATAAGAGGCCAACACTTAACTAGTATAACATGACGTGTGGTAGGGTTAAGTTAAACAAGAAGGCAACACTTAATCAATATAGCATGATGTGTGGTAGGGTTAAGTGTAACACCCCACCTCTGTTAAGGTCACTCTCAAAGGGAATGCCTTAACTTCGGTGGAGCGTTTTAAGGTACACGATACTAATAAATTACAAGATAGAAAATTTATGCAGCGGAAAACGTTCAATATTATTTCATAAATACTTGTTCAACACAATAATTAAACAACTGTTTCAACCTTCCAAATTATTACAACTTTTCATCTATTTTGAAAACATAAAGAAGCAATACTGAAAATAAAATGACATAAATCCCCAAAAAGTGCTTGACCATAGCCAAAGCTCAAAAAGGAAAGTCTAAGCCTTACAACTACGGTTTTCAAGCTTTGGCTAACCTGGACTAAGCAGAAGTGTTTCCTCCCTACGGACCTTGGGAGGAGGGGGAGGGGGGAACGGAAAAAAAGAAGCGAAAGGAAAATGGGTCAGACATAAGTCTGGTAAGCCCAGTTATTTAATAGCATATAAACAAGTAAAAGACTATGACATGAATAAACTGAACTTAGAATGATACCATAAGGATAGGGTAGTCCTAAAATGAGGTAAAGTAAGACTTAAATAGTTTTGGCTATCACACCCACTTTTACTTCTCTGCACCTACTAAGAGTTGTTTAACTAGCAATGTATGTTCATGATAAAGTGATCCCATTCATGTATTGATCGGCTCCTACTTGCATTCATGTATTCCCGGTGTCATGCGACCCCACGTGATTTTTAAGTACTTGTGCTGGTTCCAATATAGGATGTATCAAGTCCTATAATGGCAACCCTGACACGATTCAAAGATGCACAAGTGTACGCCTGGTGCCCAATGCCAGCTTTTTCCACTCCGGAGCCTGTGCACGCCCGTACTCCGTCAGAACCTACACTGACGCACCTGACCGCCGCCCTTTTGACCGCTTATATTCAGCCAATAATCGTGCACCACCCCGCCTAGTTCAGGGTACCTTGATACATCCATGTGGGTTACTGCTGATACAGGTCCCCATTACTAGGGTTTTTCTAGTTAACGTGCTAAACTGTTTACGTGTCCTTGGTTTGACTTAACCCCTATCAATCTTGTCTAGTTAACATGTTAAGTTGGTTATGTGTTTCCTCAATTACTTAACCCCACCAATCTTGTCTTGTTAACATGTTAAGCTGGTTAAGTGTTCCCTTAATTACTTAACCTCACCATTTCTTGCTTGATTGTTCATGAGCTTTAATTAATTAATTAAAGCACCAACCACTCACATTAGACAGGTATTGTTGTGGTTACCGGATGTACCGGTCAGTTCCGGGCAGTTTTACACAACAACTCAGTCTAACCGCGGGTCTTTCTGGGCTTGATGCACTAACCTACCACATTAGACAGGTATTGTTGTGGTTACTGGGTGTATCGGTCTGTTCCGGGAAGGTTTACACCCCAACTCAGTCTAACCTTGGGTTAGGCATATTCATCTTTTACATTTTACATATGTGAATTTTCTACAAGTGTTTCATGTCACATATTTTAATTATGTTCAAGACTAATGGTATAAATTATACCATTCATGGCCTTAACCATTTACATGGTTTAGGGCCCACCTACATTATTAACATGTTTTGATTTAATAACTATCCCAACGTTACCCCCGTTTGTTCGTTCGTATTAATCACATAAAGTCATTGGGCCCGCATATTAGCCCAATTTATAAACAAGAGGTAAAGAAGGGAACATGCATAATATAGATTCAACCAAACATGTAAATTTTGCATAAAACTTTATTCATATAATTTAACATGTCACATGAACTTGCATATAATTTAGACTTAGATAATCGTAAGCCTAAAACATGTTAATATGTAGATCTAGGCATGTGTAAACATAACCTCAATTATAAACAAGCATATGACATAATCATGACGGGTCCAATCCCAAGGCATTTATAATTTTAACATTAACATATAGGTGTGAACTAGATCTAACAAGGTGAACTTGCATAAGTCCCCTTTACAAACATGCATATAAATATAGATCTAATTTTGGATCTAAAATGTAACTTGCATATGAACGTATGTATAATTAGATCGTGACTTGGATCTATCATAAAACATGTAACTTGCATTAATCATATGATCCTAGATAGATCTTGACATGGATCCAACATAAAACTTGTAACTTGCATATGAACATATGAACATATATATAGGCATATGGAAATAATATAAAGCATATGAATATATATATGTAGATCTTGACTTGGATCTAAAATAATACATATAACTTGCATTAATCATATAAACATATATATGTAGATCTTAACATGAAACATATAACTTGCATATGATATTGATAGTTTCATTCTCAATCTTTAATAGATCCAACACCAAGTCCAATAAGCCACAAACATTCCAAGACAATTCATGATAAAATCATCACAAGAAACAAACATGAATTAGCATCGTCAATATTATACAACATGGTATAATTCTATTTTTCACATTATATAAAATTACGTCTTAAATTTATTTACATCTAAAAGATAACTACACTTACAAAAGACAATCTTAATTTCTGGAATCTGTATTCTGAAGTTGAATTGCTCGCCTTTGATGTAGACAATCGTTGTTTTAGTTTAATTTTGATTTGATTTGGTTTGTCTCTTTTAATTTGCTTCAACTTGAATGGTGGCTACTCGAGGTTGTCCAACGGCAGCATGTTGGTTCTTGGTTTGATTTTTAATATGACTTAGGGTTGAGATATTAGGTTGCTTATATAGAAATTTGATTTAATAGGAACCGTCAGATTAACCTAGAGCAAATCAAAGCCATTCAGACAAGATAGAATAGCCACATCAGCCTTAATGACTCAGCAAGGAGTCCATAAGAACCAACCAGATGCCACATCTGCCTTAGAACGAATCGGCCCATGGTTGACAGCCAAATACCCTGAATCAACCCCTAGTCAACCCAGTGGAGCTCGGGTCGACCTAAAAAATGGGCCGGTTTGGTTATTCCCCCTCCCGATTCGCCGTTTTGAACATTTTTGCATATTTTTTTATATATCTATAAATATATTTTTCTTATATGCATACAAACTTCAAGGCTTAATAACTTCTTCATAAGGTGACCGTTTTATGCAAACCAGATGTCTATCTTGACCAAAATTTTGAGACGAACGTAATAGCATAACCCATTTCACTTAATTCTTCTTCTAAAAATTATGTATTCTTGAATTTGTAAATTTTAATATTCTCAGAAAATTCGGGGTGTTACATTCTTCCCTCCTTAAAGGATTTCGTCCCCGGAATCTTCAAGTTAAGAAGAATGCATCTTAACATGCAATCATCCATCTACTCATCTATCATCCACAAGCATCCATTGTCCTTAAAAGACTTCTAATGCCCTATGAACATATGCAGAGTGTGTGTATATGTCTCTTATCTAGTGCAAAATCAGGCGGTCTACAGATCAAGTTGACCTCCTTAATGCAAATCATGAGAGTGCCATGAGTCCATTATGTATGCAATTTTTCCTATTCATAATTCTACATGAGTGCACAATCATCCATACAAATGCAACGTCCATATGATAACACATCAAGTTTCAATCCACATACAATTTCATGCGTTCATATGCAAATGCAATATGAAGGTGATTGAGCCGATCTAGAACCTAATGTGTATGTGCATATGCATCCACGAGCAATCACTAGAGACAACTTGCAACCACTTTGCAACCATCAACCATAACATGTTTCAAATACATGTTTACATCCATTGATTTCTACTAAGGATCAAGAAATAGGACCGAGAAGATAACTAAGCATAAATAAACTTATGATAAAGAAGAGATCAAAGATGTACCCTCAAAAAGATAAGGGTAGGCTGCGCGTATCTTGCTTTCGGTCTCCCAAATCGCATCTTCTTCTTTTTCACTCTATCGTACTTTAACAAGCTTGACTTCACGGTTGCGTAGCTTTTTGATTTCCGTTCCCAAGATACGATTTGGGATTCTTCTCACTGTTGCTTCTCGTTCCACTTCTACCTCTTCTAGTATCTTTGGTTCCACAACTTCCGCAGACTAATGTAAGCTCTTCCGTAGGTGAGAAACATGAAAGACATTGTGAACCCCAGCCAACTTGTCAGGTAGCTCTAATCTATAGGCCATTGTCCTAATTCTTTCAATGATAGGAAATGGTCCTATGAATCTAGGTGCCAATTTCCCTTTGGATCCAAAGCAAAAAACATTCCTCAAAGGAGATATTTTAAGGAACACACTGTCTCCAACCTCAAACTCATGGTTGGTCCTTCTTTTATCTGCATAGGACTTCTGCCTATCTTGAGCAGTCTTCATTCGTCTTCTTATTAGGTCCACCTTTTCTGAGGTTTCCCTAATCATGTCTGGCCCAAGGTATAAGCTTATCTGTGGATTCCCACCAACAGGTTGGTGATCGACACGGTATCCCGTATAAAGCTTCGAAGGGGGCCATGCCTATTTTAGCTTGGTAGCTACTGTTGTAGACGAACTCCATAAGCGGAAGATGATCTTCCCATGTCCCTCCAAAGTCAAGAACACACAATCTCAAGAGGTCTTCTAAGACTCTGTTCATGTTGTATGTCCATCGGTTTGGGGGTGGTAAGCCGTGCTTAAACATAGTTGTGTGCCTACAACCTCTTGCAAACTCTTCCAGAACTCGCGTGTAAAGATAGGGTCTCGATCGCTTACTATGATCGAAGGTATCCCATGCAGTCGAACTATCTCTTTAAGATATAGAGATGCTAGAGATGAGGCAATCCTTCTACTTTTGACAGGTATAAAGTGTATAAAGTGAGCGCTTTTTGTGAGTCGGTCCACTATTACCAAAATACTGGTATTGCCCCTTCTTGACCTAGGCAACCCATCAATAAAGTCCATTGAAATGCTATCCCATTTCCACTGTGGGACCTCCAGAGAATGAAGTAAACCACCTGGCTTCTTCTGCTCCGCCTTGACCTGCTGGCATATCATGCACTTAGAAATGAATTCAGCTACGTCCCTCTTCATGCCATTCCAAAAGAAAATTCTTTTGATGTCTTTATACATTTTGTCTCTGCCTGGGTGTATGGTCAGCTTTGAATGGTGTGCTTCTTCTAGAACCGTTTTCACTAAATCTCTTACTTGTGGGACGCATAGCCTTCCATCCCGTCTCAACCATCCCTTATCATTGATGGAGTATCTATTGAGGTGACTCGAAGTCTCACCCCTAATCAGCTTATCTATCACATCTACTAGCTGAGGGTCTTCACGTTGTGCGGTTCCTATTGAGTCAAAAAGTGTAGACCGCACTTCAAGTGTTACTAACAAGCCAGGTATAAATTCAGAGGAGGGTCTAAAGTCAAAGTTGGCTATGTACTCCAAGCTTTGCCTTTCTACAAAGAGAGGGCTTAAGGTCAGCTTCTTTCTACTCAGAGCGTCTGCTACCACATTGCCCTTGCTAGGAGTATAGGAAATCTCAAAATCATATGAGGCAAGAAACTCAATCCATCTTTGCTGCCTCAAGTTGAGATCTTTCTACGAGAAAAGGAACTTCAACAACTAATGGTCAATAAACAATTCAAACTTCTCACCTAGGAGATAATGGTGCCAAGACTTAAGAGCGAAAACGATGGCCGCTAATTCTTGGTCGTGGATTGGGTAGTTTTTCTCATGTACTTTCAACTGCCTTCCACCATAAGCTACTACCTTCCCTTCTTGCATCAAGACAACGCCTAATCCTGTACCGCATGCATCCATGTATACGGTAAACATCTTGCTCCCATCAGGCAATGTTAGAACTGGGGCTGTTGTTAGAGCCCTTTTCAAGCATTGGAAAGCAATATCGCAATCCAAATCCCAAGTGAAAATAGGTTCTTCTTCGTCAACCTTGTAAGTGGAGCTGAGATTTTCGCAAAGTCTTTTATGAACTTCTGGTAAAATCCTGCTAGCCCGAGAAGGCTTCGCACTTCAGTTGCGTTTCATGGAATCTTCCGATCTTGCACAACAACCACTTTTGCGGGTTCCATGGCTAATCCCTCTTTGGACACCACATGTCCAAGGAATCTAACTTCTTCTCTCCAGAAATGGCATTTGGAGAATTTGGCTTTCAAATGATGTGCATGGAGAGTATCCATGACTTCCCTTAAGTGTTGAGCATGCTCTTCCTCACTCTTCGAGAAGATCAAAATATCGTCCACGAAGACCACCACAAACTTATTGAGGAATTCCCGAAACACCGTGCTCATCAAGCCCACGAAATAGGCAAGTGCATTTGTCAAGCCGAAAGGCATGACAAGCCACTCGAAGAAACCATCTGGGGTCCTAAATGCGGTTTTGTCAATGCTATCCTCAGCCACACTTAGCTGATGAAACCCGGTAGCCAGATCTGTTTGGGAGAAAACGGATGCACCTACGAGCTGATCAAACAGATCGTCAATTCTTGGGAGTGGGTACCTATTCTTCTTGGTCAGCTTGTTCAACTCCCTATAATCCACGCATAGGCGGAGTGAACCATCGGCTTTGGTCTCGAACAGTACTGGAGCACCCCATTCAGAAATACTCCGTCTTATGAACCCCTTTTCAAGCAACTCTTTAACTTGCTTGCTGAGTTCTTTTCTCTCCCTTGGAGCCATGTGTCTAACAGGTAATGCAACGGGTTTTGCATTGTCAACGAGGTATATGCCGAAGTCTATCTCCCGCTTCGGAGGTAAGCCCTTTACCTCTTCAAACACATCCGAGTATTCACGGACCACTCTAACAGACTGCAAATTCTCAACAGACGCATCAGTAGATTCTAGATAACTTAGCATAATAGAATTCATGGGACTACAAGAGATTTCGAGAGTGTTACCGAGGCGAGTCATGAGTCTAACCACTCTCTTTTCACAATCGAGGACGGCACCATTACTGGATAGCCAGTCCATGCCTAGAATCAGCCCATAGCCCGTGAAGCCCAAAACATAAGCATTACATTTAAACCCAACGCTTAAAATAGAGATTTCCAAATCCAAACAAATCATTGACAAATAAACTGAGCCCCCAATTGGATTTGAAACAACCAAGGGATCCTCTACTATATGGGTGTCTAGGTGCAGAGAATCAACTAAAGCAGTAGATATAAAAGAGTGCGATGCGCCAGAATCAAAGAGAGTACGAACATGATTATCAAACAGATAAACTAAACTCTCAACAGAAATATGTCTACCTCGTTCCTGCAGAGGTGCAACGAGAGCATGAACCTGCACTCCAGAAGATGATCCAGTCCTTTGTCCCTGCCCTTGACTTTTTGGGCAGTCCTTAGACAAGTGTCCAGTATCCCCGCACAGGAAACAAGAGCCCAATTTCCTCTTTTTCTTTCTACAGCCCCTAGCCAAGTGTCCCGGTATCCCACATAAATTGTACTTCATCTTCTTACGGGATTTATTATCCTTCCCATCTTTCTTGGGGTCTGCCTTCTTGTTCTTAGATCCATCTCCTTTCTTGTTTTGAGGCTCTTCCTTCTTCACCTCCTTCTTGCCATCTTTGTTCTCCTCTTGCAAAAGAGCCATGTCCACCAGTCTCATGTAAGTCGCTCCCATAGGTATATGGGACATTGCCAAACCTTGCAGTGGCTCATTCAGTCCTTTGGCAAAGCGGAGAGCCTTCTCGTGTAGAGTGTTTACTAACTCCAGTCCAAATCGAGCAAGCTGGTTGAATTTATTGATGTTTTCTTTGACCGACAAGCTGCCCTGTTTAAGTGATAGGAACTTCTCCATTTGCAGACTTTGCTCAGCTTGTGAGAGGAACTTCATTTCAAATCTCGCCCTGAAGTCCTCCCAAGTCTCTTTCGGTCTTTCAACATTAGTTGTTGTATATAACGGTGTTGTATACACAATTATATGATTTTTGTTTGATGATAACAACCAAATATATATTATTTTAATGTGTTTTTTACTGTACTGTTCTATATTTTAATCACAGACAGGGATATAATATTTATATTTAAATAGAATACGACTGTACAGACATTCACAGATTTATACAGTATTTTATTTAAATCAGATATTATATTTCAAACATTTAAACATTACAATTACTTGCAACTCCACTATTTAAACACTTCATAGAATTTTGTACTTGTAAATAAACTGAATAAAATAGACAAGTTTGTTTGACAACAACAATATAATATTTTATTTCAAACGAATTTGTTTAATACAAACTTCAGTACAATTCATATATATATATATATATATATATATATATATATACAGCTTCTCACACTCACACTCGACTATACATCTCATACATATACAATCACTCAGTTTTTTTTTTTAATTTACAGACACGTTGATACACTGACACTATCTTCTGTATTCAATCTTCTGTCTTCACAGTTCTCTGTCAGTCCAGTCATCATCTTCTTACCTGTCACAATGAAACACACACACAGTACACTGCAATAGAATTTAAACTGAATATATGCGAATATAAATTTTATTTTTTAAAAATTTTATTTGCCTCAGATTTCTGGTGTGTTTCTCATCATTTTTCATGACTTGATCTGATTTATCTGTGTCTAGGCAGACAGTTTGTATATGTACAGGGACAAGAAATTTTCTGAATGGCTGCATATACACACGTGTATATATACACACGTGTGCCCTGCCACGCCAATTCAGTGTGCAACTGAGGAGTAGCCACGTGGACCTTCTCAACTCAGTGCAACAATACAAAGTCAAAATAGAAATTTCAAAACAATGCAAATGAACACAAGCAAGCCAAAGTGTCAAAATTAAACTGCTACAAGTCAGGTTTCAAGTTCAATGGAATCAACAAAATGGTGATCAATAAAGCAAGTTCAGAACAGTGTGTCGAGCCAGAAATGAAACAGTGCAAGTGGACAATGCATGTGCAAAAGTGGTGTGGCATCTCAGTATGGCTTAGCCTAGAATAACATATGCAAAATCAACATGGGATCAAAGTGTAGAAAGTAAGGTCAGTACTCAATGGACAGTTGGATTATGGCACAAGACTATGTACATTTGAACAAATGGAAAAGGTATCAAAGCAGCATGAGGCAGAGGGCTCAAACAATGCTACACAAAGTAAAACAGCATAGCAAAGTTCAATGGTGCAAAATGAAGTGAACAGTTACAGCATGGAGCAAGTTATCAAACTCAAGCTTCAGTTTTCAAGCAATGCATGGTGTCATGTTTACAAGTATGGAGACAACATTACAGGAAAGCAGCATAATGTGAATAGCTATTCAACAAAGTGGTGCAACATGTTTTCAAAGTAACCCAAGTATCGAGACAATTCAGTTGTGTCAAGTCAGTTTACAAGGTGATTGAGCATGCATCAAAACAGTGCAGTATAGATAAGCAAAATCAAAGCTCAGGGAAGGTAAGCTCAAGTACATAACAAAGTGGAATAGTGGCATGGCATAAACTCATGGTCGAGCAGCAACAAGTGATGGTGCAAAAAAAATTAAATGATAAAGTGATCAAGCCAGTGTGGTTCTCAAAGTGTTATTGACAAAACAAGTAGCATCAACAACAAATCAAGGCAGCGAGAAAATACAAGTTTAGTCAATACATGTATGCATGTCCACATGTAAATGTCAGCATGTTTAAGTCAGAAATTTCAAGTGACAAGCAACAACAATGACATGAAGTGACAAAGCAGCTAAGCTATGAAGAAACAGTTCATAAACAAGCATGAATGGTGATGTATGACAATGAAGAAATAAGAGGAATGGTTCAGCACAGGTCAGCAAAGAATATTTGGCAAATCTACTTGAGCCAGTTTAACAAGTGAGCTAATCAAATATGCATGCAAGAAATGAAAATATGCAAGTGCTACAAATCAATTCAAGTTTCAATATGTTTCCAAAAATAACATTTGATTTCCAGGTTTGAAAAAGTTTTTAAAAGGGCCAAGAATAATTTAATAAGTTTCTTGAAATCATTATCTTTCGAAATGATTCTTTCCTATTTCACATAAGCATATATAGCAAATATGTTTTTCAGAAATCATTCATTTAGCATACAACATTTTTGGCAAGTGATTTTCCACAATATGCTTAATGAGTCAATCACACAAATCACGCAAGGATGTTACAGAGAAACCAAAAGGGAAAATCAAGGCAATATTTATCATTTTTCAATCGAGAATTTCAAAAAGGGAAAGCACACAAATCAGATCGGCCATATATGTAAAATCAGAGAATTGAAGGGTTAGTTAACCCTATATATTCACCATTACATCACAGGCAGATATTATTGAAAAACCAAGGATTAACAATTCAAGAGCACATCAGAAAATTCATTCAGAAAACTCACCCTTTCGATCACAAGTTCCAAATCAAAGTGACTGAGAGCAGGACTATATTCAAGCCATCAGAGGAACAATTCCCAATCAACAACAAAGAGGAAGACATCAGACTCAAGCTTCAGAGTTTAACAAATTCCATCAAGCAACGAATCGATTTGGGGTTTCTAGAGAAACCCTAGTTTCTCAGTTTTGAAACCGCCATTTTGTTCCCCAGAGAAAAGAATAAAGAGATCGAGCAAAAAGTATTTTAAAAGGGTCGGCCTACTTATTTGGTTAAGCCAAATCTAAAGCTTTTAAAAGGGGAATTCAAATTAGCTTTAAAACTAGGGTTTTTAATTGTGATTTGTTTTATTTTGGTTTGTTTTTCTTTTTTGCTTTTCCATCTGTAATTTTAAATAATTAGTTCTAGAGTCTGTAAAATTATAGGGATTCAGTCAAGGTGTTGACTGACAGTTGACAGAGTCTGTAAAATCAGGGTTACTAGTTACGGGGTCGTAACTAGGGGAAATCTGATCGAGGGAACATCGGTCAGTCTAGGGTTTTGAGCGTAGGGTTAGGACAGGAGCAGACATTGCGAGTGTACATGGTCTTGTATGCGGGATCTGTTTATAAAACCTAGTAGAAACCTTAGGAATGCAGCAGTAGGCACGGTTTTGCCGAAGCTGGGTATATCGATGTGTGATTTATTTTCTGCACTTTTTATTTCTGCTGCATTCTGCGATCTGTTTGTTATTTTAATATCCTGTCAAAATTTCAATTTAGTTAAAAAGCTTGATAAACCCTATTCACCCCCCTCTAGGGTTAATCTAGATCCAACAATTGGTATCAGAGCAGGTTATTTCTTTAACTCTAGAGTCATGGGTCATTCTAGTTGTCAGTCCATAGAGAGTCAGTCCAGTCGCATTCCATCTATTTTTAATGGTTCAGATTTTTCAAATTAGAAGTCGGAAATGGAATCCTTTTTAAAATCTATTAATTCGAAATGTTGGGATGTTGTTATTAATGGTTATGATATGGAAGATAAATGTTTTAATAATCATGCTACACATATCTTATATTCCCATATTGATGATGTTCATTATGGCCATATCTCCCATTGTTCAACTGCGCAGAAAATATGGAATGCACTCAATACGAGGTATGGAAAAATTGACAACAACAGCTCAAAACCCAAGAAGATCAACTCAGATTCAGATCTATGTTCGGAAGAAGAAACAGATGAAAATTCTAGCAGATCAGACGATAGAGATTCAACAAACAATGAAACTGAAAGCTTCTCATATGGAGATTTGGTTTATATGTGTAATGATTTGACAAAAATCGTTGATAAACTCCACCGTAAAAATAAATCTTTAAAATCTAAAAATCACGAGTTATATATCAAAATTAACTGTTTGGAATCAAAAGTTACAAATGTCGTTAAATTAGAAAGTTCTAACTGTGAAAGTTGTTTGAAATTGAAAACTGACGTCGTTAATCTCAATAAAAATATTCAAAGGCTTAAAGAAGAAATTTTGATTTTAAAATATAACGAGGTTGAGTTACAAGATTCAAAAATTCTTTGCAAAAAGAATTTAATAATTTTAAGGCCGTCAAAAATTCCAAACATGAATTTGCTGAAAAAGAAAGCTTATTGAAAAGTGATTTGATTTTAAATGAGCTTGAAAAAGAGATTGAAAATTTTAAGAATGTTGAATTTGAAAAACAAATTAATTTTGAATCTGAGATTCTTGAATCAAAGACCAAAATCAAGTTACTTGAAAATGAAAATTTTATTTTGAAACAGAAAGATACTGAAAAGAGGAAGATTAGCATTAATCGTTGTTCGAATCTAATGAAAGAGAATTCTCACCTTAAATCTAAAATTCAACAAATTGAATTAACTCTAATCAAATTCTCTAACAGAGAAAAATCTTTAAATATGTTGTTAAAAAATTAACAATTTTCAGGAAATAAAAATGGTATTGGTTTTGGGAAAGGAAATGATTTTTTGAGCTCATGTGATTTTAAAAATCCTTTAAACTGCTTCAAGATGGGTCATTCTGAAAATTTGAATTGTGAAAATTCCAAAAGGTTTTTAAATCACAAACAAGACAATAACTGGTTTGAAAACAATCCAGTTAAACAGTTGTGGACCCCAAAAAGAAATAAAATGATTTTTGGAAAAACTAAACAAGTTTGGGTTCCTAGAGGCACAAAGATAGATTCGAATGGGGTTGTTATACAAACAGATTTGGGTACCAAAACAAATGAATACAACTGCAAGTGGTTTTTATAATTTTGTTAGACCACTCAATCCTCTTAACAGTTAGGTACCGAAGATGGCTAAGGAACTGCTTTGCTAAAGAGAATCTGAAATCAAATTGCCTCATCTCATTGAATCATTTGAAGTTCCTTGGCCAAGCCTATTGAGTTAGAGATTCTGATTTACATTGGATTCTTGTATGATCTCTAAACTCACTTATGTAAATATTTTTTTGTTTGTTTCTTTCTCCTTCTATTTTTGTTTTCTTTTTTGATTCCATTTTTTCTTTTATTCTGGGCTTTCTTAAACTTCCAATTGTAGAATTCATGTTTGTCCGGAAATTCACTTCATGTGTATTAAAACTCTAATATTTTTAATCTTTTCCAGATTTTGAATTTATTTATGTAAATATCTACAATTGATTTGACGTTTATTTTTCTGATTTCTGAATTCATAACAGTGTTGATGTATTCTTGTCATATCTTGAACACTGTTAATTAGAATTATAAATTCTTGAAGATCTGAAAATTTGATGAAGTTTCGCACACCACCGCTGTTTTGAGTTTCTTCTAATTCATTTTAGAAAAGTTTGAAATATTATACTCATTACAGCACACTACTACTTCTCGGTCGTGATAATTTCATTGATTTTCAGATTGGCTTGGATATTTTGAATTGTACTTAAATCAGTGATACATCTTAAAGCTCGTCTTTATTCCTGATTATTATGGTTGAAATTTGCTTGTTTGAAATCATTTGAAATTCTTGATATTTTGAATCACACACACCTCCTAAATTTGAAATTATCAATCTTGTGTGACTGATTCATTATATTTCAAAAACTTGACATTGTTTCAAGTGATTTCAAATAAATTATTTTGGATCATTAATATCTATCAAACCTGATGTAAGTGATTTTTTTTCTTTGGGCTTGTCTGAAATATTTTGGAAAAATTCTTTGAAAATTTGGGTCCGAAAATCACTGTTATTTAATGATTATTTGATTCAAATATTTGTTTTTTTTAAAATCATTTGAAATTATTGATTCATTGAATCGCACACATATCTTGAATTTGAAACTGTTTCTGCTGTGCTGCTCTGATACTGTATTCAAATAACTGCCTGCTTTAATCTAACTGTTTCTCTAATAATTGTGCCAAATTTGTATTCTTTTCTGTTTGGGCTTTGTGTTTGAAATTTCTTTAATCTAAGATATCTAGGGTGTGAATAAATTCCTCGATAAAGGAGACTATAATTGGTATTAGCTCTTTCATCCATCTGTTTTGTTTTTTTCCACCTTGTATAGACACCATATACATTTTTTCCCCTTGTATAAATCTGTACGTATCCCTCTTGTAATTGATTTTCAATTTTAAAATTATTTATTGATTATTCATTCAGAAATTGAAATCAATATCTAAATTGAATTGTGTTTATAATTCATCAAAATTATTATCAGTGTTTGAAATTGTGATGAATTGTGACTACAGTATATTTCACAACAAGAAGAGATTATAGTTAAATTTTTTTCATGAAGGTTGTATGTTTATTATAATATCTTTGAACTGGCAATTATTTCACGACCATCTTCATTATCTATCATCCTTCTGCCATCCATTATGATTTTATATTAACGTGGAGAGTTAATTTTTCTTTTGAATAAACAGTGGAAATATTCATGATATAAATGGGTCTATATTATTATTCAGAATTAGTGATAATTGAGAATTTTCAGTAATCCCGGTACAGTTGGTCATATTTCGTAATATAACTAATTTAGAAATTTATTTCACAGTCCATTTCTATACCTACCACATTTCTATCATTCATATTGGTTTTATATGCCGAGGAGTTTTTCCTTTTAAAGTTGAAAATAATAAATATAATTAATACATAAGTGTGTCTCTAGCCACATTTAAAATTCCAAGCTCTGGTCATGCATGGTTATAAGACAACTTATAATTTAAGCTGCGACTGACATCATTTAAAAATCCAAGCTCTGGTTATGTGTGGTCAGTGTGCTCTTAAATAAATAAATAGAAAAAAAAATGCTAAATTGAAATTAAACTGAAATCCTCCTTGGTGTTTATAAAAACCAGCCTATCAATCCATGTTCTAATCTGTGAAATGTGTTAATATCTTATGAAGTATTATGATTTGTTGATTGATAGCTACTGGGATTTGAGACTATCTGATTTTGTTACTTAAGTTGAATTTATAATTATAGTCCAAATCCATCACTGTATTTTGTGCTTTATTTTTTATAAAAATCTTCTGGAAAATAATTGAAAATATATGTTTTTGAAACTCTCTCCATAATATATAAAATTCATCGTAAATCCGTCATTTTTCTACAATGTGAAATATGCCACCAGTTCTTAGTTTATTATGATTTTTGTTCGACTGATTTAAATTTATGATGACTGGTCTTCCTCTTAAGCTGATATTATATTTATTAGTCCCTTTTCATCTGTATTTCAAATTCTGGATCCTTTTGATGATAACAAAAGGGGGAGAATGGATTGAGATTTTGATTTAAGAGTGAATATTTTATAAATATTTTTAATTTTGAAAATTATTTTAGTTTTCATATTTCTTCGCTCATGCATAGTTATTGGGGGAGTTTCCGTTGTAGGGGAGCTTTCAAATAGGGGGAGTCCAGTTCTTCACTCTCAAACACATTTATTATATTCAAAATCTTCATATTTGTGACGGCACGACCCGCACCAGCCTGCATTTCCTCCGAAAGTGCGCTGTACACATGCCCGACTAGCACGGGACGGTCGTCAGAAGAAAGGAAAGAAGGAAATTAACTAACGAGAAACCTGTAGAATGTCTCACAGCGCATGGAATAAAATATAATAATGATAACATACTTGACATAAAACAGGTGAGACAGTGCAAAAGTTGATAACTAAAATCAACATCAACATCATAGCAGCGGAAATCCAAATACAGCTTATTACAACTTTTCAAAATCTACTGTCTCTAAACAAAAGAAAGTCAAAGTAGAAGATACACCACCAACGCCCAAGCAGTGATCTTCAACAACACAGGGAGAATATTATGTATAGGTATTACGTGGAAGCCTCCTGCTCGTCTTCGGATCATCTACCCATGCATCACTAGCTAACCTGTCTCTAGTCTGCTCGTGTGAGCACCCAGAGTAATAAGAGGAGACATAAAACTCTGGGTCAGACATAAAGCCTGGTATGAGCGATAAGCATCTAAACAGAATAATAACAGGTATACTAAACCATACCTGAACCTGGACCTGCAACCAAAGAGTTAGTACCACATACCGTACAATGCTCTAAGGTGTCATAATAAATATTGTAAGAATACGGGGGTGGGGTGTGCATGTCACAATGATATCAAACAAATCATCCATAGCAACCATCCTCACATCTCTCACTCAGTGCGTAAAGCGTACGACATCTACCACTTTGGAACACTAGACAAACTGAGGTAACGACGAATCCCGCCTTGTAGAAACCCTGCTATGACCAAGCTAAACGTATGGAGTCATGACCAAACATTTCAATGACCCACTTCATTGGTTGTAGCCCTTGGTTCTACCGATGCCATAATGGCCCTAAATTCGCCTTCGTACCTCCTACCATAGTGGTCCAAAGCTATAGACGTCGATAACTCCTTGGCACGCGTCCCGCAGCAAAGCCCAACCATGAAGCGAACTCGTTGATTCCCATCCGAATCTTGAGCTCTAACTTCCCATTTAGGCTTCCTTTGCATCTCGGGTTTCTGTCATCACCGGATCGGTTCGGATCCCCTCATTGCCATCGGTTCGGTTCGGCCTTTAGCTCCCCATCATCAACGCGGTGCGGTTCGTGACGTCCATCTGGTAGCGGTTCGGATCGGCCTCCCCCAAGCACACCGGTTCGGGTCGCACTTTCTGCTTACGAGTGATTCGGATCGTGGTCACCTCACTGGGTCGGTTCGGGCTCCTCTTCGTGAAGCAACACGGATCGTCTCGCGAAGTCTTGATCGGATCGGATCGTATCGCGCCGTCGGATCGGAGTCTCCCACAAGAGCAGGTCAGATCGGTCGCTATCGTCGGATCGGAGTCTTCAAGCATCGATGGATCGGATCGGATCGCACCATCGGATCGGATCGCATCATCGGGTCGGATCGCCCTTACTTCCACCGATCCGGTCCGGTTCGGATGATTTCCTGCAGTTCTTCCAGCGAGCAGTTTACGCCATTCGACGGCGTTTTTGACAAATCTAACACTTTTAATCAATCATAAAACACACCATAGAGTCATAGCAGTATGTAATAGCAACCACAAACAACCATTCAAATGAATCAAAATGGATCAAAAGTGGTCAAAACTCCTTATTTTCCCTTAAGCATGTTTAAGTAAATCTAATCATAGGGTTAACAAAACTTAATCAAATCGAACCAAATTTCTAACAGAGGCATAAAATATTATCTACGAATTTCTAAACATTTTTCCAGAATTTATTGGTGTATAAATTCGCTAATCTTCACTAATTACTCTTAATTACCGTAATTAGTGCAAAAACTATGCAAATCACTCACCTTTGCCACAATAAAACTTTCAGATCTGAAGTGAACCTCTGATTTGCACGAATTCCAATATATAACAGCAGCTCTACCTCGGTCCTTGTGCTAATCCTCCTTGATTTGATGCCTCTAAGCCTTAATCCTTGATTAGGAAGTGATTTTGGGTGTTTTAGAGAGATTTAGAGAGTGGAGGCCATGGCTAGGTCAAGAGAGATGGAAAGTGACGGCTGAAAAATGAGAAAAAGGTACTCTCCAAACCCTAACAGCCCTTTTAAACTCCTAATCCCGAAATTCCCCTTTGGGCTTAGCTGCTAATCACCCGGTTAAGCCCAATTAAGCTGTTTTTCACCATCTGAAACTTGTTTCAGCCATATCTCCCAAACGGTGAGTCCGTTTGGCTATTGTGACCACTCTACGGAATTGTAAACCATCATCCGGAGCCAATGGAAGTGGTTTCAGGTCAAAATTCCTTTCCAGTCAAAAGTTATGGCCAAAACAGTGTCAACTAGGGGTAAAATGGTCATTTAAAAATCGGGAAAAATCATGAACATGGGAAATGACCCCAATAGTCGTCCCCCAAAGTTACATGACCATACGACTTCGTATGTGAAAGAAATAAATATTCTACGATCCTATGATGCTTAGAATGCGGGTCGTTACACTCTCCCCCCCTTAAGAAATTTCGTCCCCGAAATTCCTTAACTCAAAACATACAAAGGACCCCGCATGCCTAACAACCACATACAACAATCAAACATGCAAAACAAGCAAACAAGCCTATCCTAGCATGCGGAAAACTAAATCGAAGTCAAAATCTTACCAGGCAAAGAGTTCTGGATAAGTCTTCCTAATGTTCTCCTCTGTCTCCCAAGTACAATCATTCCCGTCCTCGCCCCACTGAACCTTGACTAGCTTCACCGCCTTCCTTCGAAGTTGTTTCATGTCGTGCTCGACAATACGGGCCGGCTTGCGGTTTCCAACCGCCTCGGATTCTACTTCGAAGTCCTCTAACTGATCAGGCGAAATAGTTATATCTGGGTCGTGAACGAACTTCCTTAGTTGGGAAACATGAAATACATTGTGAACTCCCGCCATTTTCTCTGGTAAGTCGATTCTATATGCCAAGTTCCTGACTAGTTCGAGAACAGGGAATGGGCCAACGAATCTTGGTGCCAACTTGCCTCTCCTGCCAAATCGTATTACGCTCTTCAACGGAGAAATCTTGACAAACACCATGTCGCCAACGGAGAATGTTAAGTCTCTTCTCCTCTTATCAGCATAACTCTTCTGCCTATCTTGGGCAGCCTTCATTCGTTGTTGAATGGTCTTGATTTTATCTGAAGTTTCCCTCACCACATCTGGTCCAAGCACAAACTTCTCGCCAGTCTCTATCCAACATGACGGCGAGTTGCATGGTCTTCCATACAAAGCTTCAAACGGAGCCATACCGATACTGGATTGGTAGCTATTATTATATGCAAACTCTACTAGATGCAAATGGTCATCCCAAGATCCACCAAAATCCAATATACACGCTCTCAAGAGATCTTCCAGTATACGATTCACCCTCTCCGTCTGACCGTCGGTCTGAGGATGATATGTGGTACTGAGATGTAACTCTGACCCTAGAGCCTCTTGTAAGCTCCTCCAAAACCCGCTAGTGAACAACGGGTCTCGGTCACTCACAATGCTTTTGGGTACTCCATGAAATCTCACTACCCACTTCATATACAATTCTGCCAACTTGGCCGCCGTCCTGGTCGATTTGACTGGTATAAATCTTGCACTTTTAGTCAATCGATCCACAATTACCCAAATGCTATCATATCCCGATCTAGTCCTTGGTAGGCCATCGATGAAATCCATCGAGACTTGCTCCCATTTCCATTCGGGAATTTCTAATGGTTGTAACAACCCACTAGGCTTCTTTTGCTCGGCTTTAACTAGCTGGCAATTCATGCATTTGGATATAAACTCCCCAACGTCTCTTTTCATCCCTTCCCAGTAGTAAATCTGTCTCATGTCTCGATACATCTTATTACCACCGGGATGTATAGTCAGTTTTGAGTGATGACATTCTCTAAGCACTTCATCTCTCAATCCATTGACATTGGGTACGACTAGTCTTCCATTCTTTCTAAGCCATCCATCTCGATCAAGCCCATACTTGTTCATCTCCTCATCGATACCCATCTCTAACTTGGAGATGATTTCCAATAGGTTAGGATCGTTCCTCTGACTAGAGCCGATCTGCTCAATCAAAGTGGGTCTGATCGTCAAACTTGCTAACATTTCTGGATCCAATTCGCACTTTGGTCTGAAATCAAACCCCGCGATATACTCCAGTTGCTTCCATAAAAGGAACATAGCCCCTAAGCTGGCATGTCTTCTACTCAATGCATCAGCCACCGCATTGCCCTTTCCCGGTGTATATGCGATGTCAAAATCATAGGAAGCTAAGAACTCTAACCATCTCTGCTGACGGAGATTTAAATCCTTCTGGGAGAATAGATACTTCAACGACTTATGATCTGTAAACAGCTCAAATCTTTCTCCCAAGAGATAGTGTCTCCACATCTTTAATGCAAACACGATCGCTGCCAATTCTAAATCATGGGTAGGGTATCTTTTCTCGTGCGGTTTCAATTGCCGACTTGCATAAGTTACAACCCTACCGCCTTGCATCAATACAGCACCCAGTCCGGTACCACAGGCATCCGTGTATACCGTCATCTCTTCATTCCCCTTAGGAATGACTAACACTGGTGCGCTTGTCAACTTGTCCTTTAGACTCTTTAACGCATTCTCGCACCTTTCATCCCAGACAAAAGCTTGATTCTTCTTGGTCAACTGGGTCAATGGTGCTGCTATCTTGGAGAAACCTTGGATAAACTTACGATAATATCCGGCTAATCCCAAGAAACTTCTTACATCTGTTGCATTCTTGGGTGTAGGCCAATCCTGTACCGTGGCCACCTTCGCCGAGTCCACGGCAATACCATTCTCTGATACAACATCGCCCAAGAACCTCACTTCCCTCTTCCAGAAGTGACACTTAGAAAACTTTGCTTTTAATTGGTGTTTTCTCAACACCTTCATCACTACTCTTAAATGTTCCTTGTGTTCTTCCTCTGTCCTCGAATAGACCAAAATATCATCAACGAACACAAGGACAAACTTATTCAACTGATCCCTGAATACCCTATTCATAAGATCCACAAAATATGCTGGGGCATTGGTCAGCCCGAATGGCATGTCCGACCACTCATAAAATCCAGACGGCGTCCGAAATGCCGTTTTAGCTATACTTTCAACTTCCACTCTAAGCTGATGAAAACCTGTCGCGAGATCCAACTGAGAAATTATTCTCGCGCCACTCAACTGATCGAACAAATCATCTATCCGCGGTAGAGGATACTTATTCTTCCTCGTCACTTTATTCAACTCGCGGTAGTCTACACACAAACGAAGGGAACCATCCGCCTCGGTAGCAAACACAACTGGTGCTCCCCATTCAGAAACACTCCTTCTGATAAATCCCTTCTTCAAAAGATCGCTGACTTGCACCTCGAGCTCTCGCTGCTCCCTTGGTGCCATACGACGAAGTGGCATCACTATAGGCCTGGCATCCTTTACCAAATCAATACGAAACTCAATCTCTCGGTGTGGTGGAAGTCCGGTCACTTGTTCGAAAACATCCGGATACTGGCCAACCACGGGCAAACCTGACAACTCACTATGCGGAATGTCAAGGGAGTTTAGAAAACTAGCCAATACCCCCTTACTGGGTAGACCACCAAACACTATCCTCCGCCCATCATCCGCTCTAGCCGTCACCAAAAATCCCTCACAGTCTACCACCACCCCGTACCTTCGGAGCCAATCTACTCCCAAAATAATGCCAAACCCAGTAAAGCCCAAAACAAAGCAATCACAAACAAACTTGCATCCATGACTCGATAAGACCACATTATGACAAATCATGCTAAGGCTAGTCGAACCACCAATCGGGTTCGTCACTACTAAAGGTCTATCGACAATCTCGGGCTCCAATCCCAACCTATCTACCAGGTCACTAGATATGAAAGAACTGGAAGCTCCGGTATCAAACAAAATTCTAACAGGAACATCGTAAACAGAAAGCATACCTTGGATGACGACACTCTTTCCTTTCTCCGACGCAGTTGGGGCATTCGACGAAGAAGGAATAGCATTAAGAGCATATGCTTTCACCATTTGCTTTTCTTTAGGGGGCTGTGGACACTTGTCCTTGTGATGTCCCATTTGGCCACAGTTGAAGCACTTCCTATCCGCTGGCTTGGCCCGACAATTACTAGCATAATGGCCCTTCTTACCACAACTGAAGCACTCAACATCTTGCTTATTATTTTTCTTCTGGCCATCCTTAGCTTGGTTCTGCTTTCTCTTATTCTGGGAACCACCCTTGCCTCCACCACTTGCTTGTGGCTTTGGCTCATCTGCGGATGCAACCTCAGTCTTCGGCTTAGGGTAGAGACTTTCTGATCTTAATGCTTTCCCCACAATCGACTCAAACGTCTCATCGATGTGGTTAATATGCTTTTCCCCCAAGTACTGATCCAAACCAGTTATGAATTTCTCATTCTTCTTCTCGGCAGTATCAAAAAGAGATAACCCATACTTTGACAAAGTGTCGAATTCAGCAATATACTCTGAGACAGCCATGCCATTCTGTTTGAGCTCCAAGAATTTCTTAAACAGCACTGACTTCTGAGCAGCTGGAATGAACTTCTCGCTAAAGCGAGCCTTAAACTGCTCTAAAGTAATCTGATCTTCGGGAGTAGCTGCCTTTATAGCATTCCACCAATTCATTGCCCGCCCTTGCAGCTGACGGGACGCTAGCTTTCTCTTCATCGCATCCTCGATACCCAAATCCTCGAAGATACGTTCGCAACTATCCAACCAATCCTGAACGTCCGTGGCCGACTCTGTTCCGTGGAACGGCTTCCCACCAAGACTAGTATAATCCTTATTCAGCTTGGCGAAGTCGACCCTTTGCGCCTGCACTATTGGACCACCACCATTTCCACCATTGGGAGCTGCCCTCTGTACATCTCTAAGCATCTCCCTCATGAGGTCAGTAAACATCGTCCTCATGTCAGCAGCATTCCCATTATTGGCTCCCCTACCAGCACCTCTAGTATATCGGCTCATCGTCAATCTGAAAAAGGAAACGATTAACGACCCCATAGTGGTGCTAGTGCAGTACGACTTCATTCTTATACCCCTAATAGTATATATATATAGCTTTTAAAAACCAAAGTAATCACAATTACGCTCTCTCGTATACGTATATTATCTCTCCCTGATAACTTCCCTAGGTTACTATGCAACCTAGAGCTCTGATACCAAGTGTGACGGCCCGCCCCGCACCAGCCTGCATTTCCTCCGAAAGTGCGCTGTACACATGCCCGACTAGCACGGGACGGTCGTCAGAAGAAAGGAAAGAAGGAAATTAACTAACGAGAAACCTGTAGAATGTCTCACAGTGCATGGAATAAAATATAATAATGATAACATACTTGACATAAAACAGGTGAGACAGTGCATAAGCTGATAACTAAAATCAACATCAACATCAGAGCAGCGGAAATCCAAATACAGCTTATTACAACTTTTCAAAATCTACTGTCTCTAAACAAAAGAAAGTTAAAGTAGAAGATACACCACCAATGCCCAAGCAGTGATCTTCAACAACACAGGGAGAATACTATGTATATGTATTACGTGGAAGCCTCCTGCTCGTCTCCGGATCATCTACCCGTGCATCACTAGCTAACCTGTCTCTAATCTGCTCGTGTGAGCACCCAGAGTAATAAGAGGAGTCATAAAACTCTGGGTCAGACATAAAGCCTGGTATGAGCGATAAGCATCTAAACAGAATAATAACAGGTATACTAAACCATACCTGAACCTGGACCTGCAACCAAAGAGTTAGTACCACATACCGTACAATGCTCTAATGTGCCATAAAAAATATTGTAAGAATACGGGGGTGGGGTGTGCATGTCACAATGATAGCAAACAAATCATCCATAGCAACCATCCTCACATCTCTCACTCAGTGCGTAAAGCATACAACATCTACCACTTTGGAACACTAGACAAACTGAGGTAACGACGAATCCCGCCTTGTAGAAACCCTGCTATGACCAAGCTAAACATATGGAGTCATGACCAAACATTTCAATGACCCACTTCATTGGTTGTAGCCCTTGGTTCTACTGATGCCATAATGGCCATGAATCCGCCTTCGTACTTCCTACCATAGTGGTCCAAAGCTATAGACGTCGATAACTCCTTGGCACGCGTCCCGCAGCAAAGCCCAACCATGAAGCGAACTCGTTGATTCCCATCCGAATCTTGAGCTCTAACTTCCCATTTAGGCTTCCTTTGCATCTCGGGTTTCTGTCATCACCGGATCGGTTCGGATCCCCTCATTGCCATCGGTTCGGTTCGGCCTTTAGCTCCCCATCATCAACGCGGTTCGGTTCGTGACGTCCATCTGGTAGCGGTTCGGATCGGCCTCCCCCAAGCACACCGGTTCGGGTCGCACTTTCTGCTTACGAGTGATTCAGATCGTGGTCACCTCACTGGGTCGGTTCGGGCTCCTCTTCGTGAAGCAACACGGATCGTCTCGCGAAGTCTTGATCGGATCGGATCGTATCGCGCCGTCGGATCGGAGTCTCCCACAAGAGCAGGTCAGATCGGTCGCTATCGTCGGATCGGAGTCTTCAAGCATCGATGGATCGGATTGCACCATCGGATCGGATCGCATCATCGGGTCGGATCGCCCTTACTTCCACCAATCCGGTCCGGTTCGGATGATTTCCTGCAGTTCTTCCAGCGAGCAGTTTACGCCATTCGACGGCGTTTTTGACAAATCTAACACTTCTAATCAATCATAAAACACACCATAGAGTCATAGCAGTATGTAATAGCAACCACAAACAACAAACAACCATTCAAATGAATCAAAATGGATCAAAAGTGGTCAAAACTCCTTATTTTCCCTTAAGCATGTTTAAGTAAATCTAATCATAGGGTTAACAAAACTTAATCAAATCGAACCAAATTTCTAACAAAGGCATAAAATATTATCTACCAATTTCTAAACATTTTTCCAGAATTTATTAGTGTATAAATTCGCTAATCTTCACTAATTACTCTTAATTACCGTAATTAGTGCAAAAACTATGCAAATCACTAACCTTGCCACAATAAAACTTTCAGATCTGAAGTGAACCTCTGATTTGCACGAATTCCAATATATAACAGCAGCTCTACCTCGGTCCTTGTGCTAATCCTCCTTGATTTGATGCCTCTAAGCCTTAATCCTTGATTAGGAAGTGATTTTGGGTGTTTTAGAGAGATTTAGAGAGTGGAGGCCATGGCTAGGTCAAGAGAGATGGAAAGTGACGGCTGAAAAATGAGAAAAAGGTACTCTCCAAACCCTAACAGCCCTTTTAAACTCCTAATCCCGAAATTCCCCTTTGGGCTTAGCTGCTAATCACCCGGTTAAGCCCAATTAAGCTGTTTTTCACCATCTGAAACTTGTTTCAGCCATATCTCCCAAACGGTGAGTCCGTTTGGCTAATGTGACCGCTCTACGGAATTGTAAACCATCATCCGGAGCCAATGGAAGTGGTTTCAAGTCAAAATTCCTTTCCAGTCAAAAGTTATGGCCAAAACAGTGCCAACTAGGGGTAAAATGGTCATTTAAAAATCGGGAAAAATCATGAACATGGGAATTGACCCCAGTAGTCGTCCCCCAAAGTTACATGACCATACGACTTCGTATGTGAAAGAAATAAATATTCTACGATCCTATGATGCGTAGAATGCGGGTCGTTACAATATTTGTTTGTCATCATCAAAAGGGGGAGATTGTTGTATATGACGATGTTGTATACATAATTATATGATTTTTGTTTGATGATAACTCCCAAATATATATTATTTTAATGTGTTTGTTACTGTACTGTTCTATATTTTAATCACAGACCGGAATATAATATTTATATTTAAATAGAATACGACTGTACAGACATTCACAGATTTATACAGTATTTTATTTAAATTGGATATTATATTTCAAACATTCAAACATTACAATCACTTACAACTCCACTATTTAAACACTTCATAGAATTTTGTACTTGTAAATAAACTTAATAAAATAGACAAGTTTGTTTGACAATAATAATATAATATTTTATTTCAAACGAATTTGTTTATTACAAACTTCAGTACAATTCATATATATATAGCTTCTCACACTCACACTCGACTATACATCTCATACATATACAATCACTCAGTTTTCATTTTAAATTTACAGACACATTGATACACTGACACTGTCTTCTGTATTCATTCTTCTGTCTTCACAGTTCTCTGTCAGTCCAGTCATCATCTTCTTACCTGTCACAATGAAACACACACACATAGTACACTGCAATAGAATTTAAACAGAATATATGCAAGTATAAATTTTATTTTTTAAAAATTTTATTTGCCTCAGATTTCTGGTGTGTTTCTCATCATTTTTCATGACTTGATCTGATTTATCTGCGTCTAGGCATACAGTTTGTATATGTACAGAGACAAGAAATTTTCTGAATGGCTGCATATACACACGTGTATATATATACAAACATGTGCACTGCCACGCCAATTTAGTGTTCAACTGAGGAGTAGCCACGTGGACCTTCTCAACTCATTGCAACAATACAAAGTCAAAACAGAAAATTCAAAACAATGCAAATGAACACAAGCAAGCCAAAGTGTCAAAATTAAACTGTGACAAGTCAGGTTTCAAATAAAGCAAGTTCAGAATAGTGTGTCGAGCCAGAAATGAAACAGTGCAAGTGGACAATGCATGTGCACAAAGTGGTGTGATATCTCAGTATGGCTCAGCCCAGAATAGCATATGCAAAATCAGTATGGGATCAAAGTGTAGAAAGTAAGGTCAGTACTCAATGGACAGTTGGATTATGGCATAAGACTGTGTACATTTGAACAAATGGACAAGGTGTCAAAGCAGCATGAGGCAGAGGGCTCAAACAATGCTACACAAAGTAAAACAGCATAGCAAAGTTCAATGGTGCAAAATGAAGTGAACAGTGACAGCATGGAGCAAGTTATCAATCTCAAGCTTCAGTTTTCAAGCAGTGCATGGTGTCATGTTTACAAGTATGGAGACAACATTACAGGAGAGCAGCAAAATGTGAATAGCTATTCAACAAAGTGGTGCAACATGTTTTCAAAGTAACCCAAGTGTCGAGACAGTTCAGTTGTGTCAAGTCAGTTTACAAGGTGATTGAGCATGCATCAAAACAGTGCAGCATAGATAAGCAAAATCAAAGATCAGGGAGGGTAAGCTCAAGTACATAACAAAGTGGAATAGTGGCATGGCACAAACTCATGGTCGAGCAGCAACAAGTGATGGTGCAACAAAAATTAAATGATAAAGTGATCAAGCCAGTGTGGTTCTCAAAGTGTTAATGAGAAAACAAGTTGCATCAGCAACAAATCAAGGCAGCGAGAAAATACAAGTTTAGTCAATACATGTATGCATGTCCACATGTAAATGTTAGCATGTTTAAGTCAGAAATTTCAAGTGACAAGCAACAGCAATGACAAGAAGTGACAAAGCAGCAAAGATATGAAGAAACAGTTCATAAACAAGCATGAATGGTGATGTATGGCAATGAACAAATAAGAGGAATGGTTCAGCACAGATCATCAAAAAATATTTTGCAAATCTACTTGAGCCAGTTTAACAAGTGAGCAAATCAAATATGCATGCAAGAAATGAAAATATGCAAGTGCTACAAATCAATTCAAGTTTCAATATGTTTCCAGAAATAACATTTGATTTCCAGGTTTGAAAAAGTTTTTAAAAGGGGAAAAAATGATTTAATAAGTTTCCTGAAATCATTCTCTTTCGAAATGATTCTTTCCTGTTTTACATAAGCATATATGGCAAATATGTTTTTCAGAAATCATTCATTTAGCATACAACATTTTTGACAAGTGATTTTCCACAATATGCTTAATGAGTCAATCACACGAATCACGCAAGGAAGTTACATATAAACCAAAAGAGAAAATCAAGGCAATATTTATCATTTTTTAATCGAGAATTTCAAAAACACAAATCAGATCGGCCATATATGTGAAATCAGAGAATTGAAGGGTTAGTTAACCCTATATATTCACCATTACATCACAGGCAAATATTATCGAAAAACCAAGGATTAACAATTCAAGAGCACATCAGAAAATTCATTTAGAAAACTCACCCTTTCGATTGCATGTTCCAAATCGAAATGACCGAGAGCATGACTATATTCAAGCCATCAGAGGAACAATTCCCAATCAACAACAAAGAGGAAGACATCAGACTCGAGCTTCAGAAATAAACAAATTCCATCAAGCAACGAATCGATTTGGGGATTCCAGAGAAACTCTAGTTTCTCAGTTTTGAAGCCGCCATTTTTTTTCCCAGAGAAAAGAATAAAGAGATCAGGCAAGAAGTATTATAAGAGGGCCGGCCTACTTATTTGGCTAAGCCAAATCTAAAGCTTTTAAAAGGGGAATTTAAATTAGCTTTGAAGCTAGGGTTTTTAATTGTGATTTGTTTTATTTTGGTTTGTTTTTCTTTTTGCTTATCCATCTATAATTTCAAATAATCAATTCTAGAGTCTGTAAAATTCTTGGGATTCAGTCAGGGTGTTGACTGACAGTTGACAGAGTCTGTAAAATCATGGTTACTAGTTACGGGGTCGTAACTAGGGGAAATCTGATCGAGGGGATATCTGTCAGTCTAGGGTTTTGAGCGTAGGGTTAGGACAGGAGCAGGCGCTGCGAGTGTAGATGGTCTTGTATGCGGGATCTTTTTATAACACCTAGTAGAAACCTTAGGAATGCAGCAGTAGGCAGGGTTTTGCCGAAGCTGGGTATATCTGTGTGTGATTTATTTTCTGCACTTTTTATTTCTGTTGCATTCTGTGATCTGTTTGTTATTTTAATATCCTGTCAAATTTTCAATTTAGTTAAAAAGTGTAATAAACCCTATTCACCCCCCCTCTAGGGTTAATCTAGATCCAACATTAGTGACTTCCCACCAGAAGTGGGCCTCGTCTTTGAGCAGCCACACCACCAACTGTAGTTTCTGCCTCTCATCTACTTCAAAGATAACGAATAAGTCATCAGTCTCCTTGAGCCAGTTTCTGGCTTCCACGAATGATTCGCTCCCCTTAATGTCTTTTCCATCTATGGATCTAAAGTCCCTACAGATCTTTGAGAAAGCATTTCCTCTCGGAGGAGGAGGAGGAGGAGGAGCAGCTAAGGGAGGAGGATTGTCTGCTGGGCCCACGTCATTGGCCCTAACTTCTAGGTATCTCCTGAACCAGCTAGGTATCGCTACACCCTCTAGAAGGTTAAGATCCCCAGACATGCTGAAACAAAAATGAAAGATTCAAAACGAAGGATATAAAGATAATGCATATGGCTTTAGGGATTATGCCTTTTTAAATCAGCACTTTTTCTAGAAAATGCTTCTTTATGACTTCTTTTTGAAAAATAGTTTCAAAAATTTTATCCGATCTGGTAACCTTTAACTCTGATACCAAGTGTAACACCCCACCTCCGTTAAGGTCAGCCTCAAAGGGAATCCCTTAACTTCGGTGGAGCGTTTTAAGGTACAAGATACTAATAAATTACAAGACAGAAAATTTATACAGTGGAAAAAGATAAATATTATTTCATAAATATTTGTTCAACACAACAATTCAACAACTATTTCAACCTTCCAAATTATTACAACTTTTCATCTGTCATGAAAACATAAAGAAGCAATACTGAAAATAAAATGACATAAAGCCCCCACAAGTGCTTGACCATAGCCATAGCTCAAAAAGGAAAGTCCAAGCCATACATTTACGGTCTTCAAGATTTGGCTAACATGGACTAAGAAGAAGTGTTTCCTCCCTGCGGACCAGGGGGGAACGAAAGAAAAGAAGCGAAAGGAAAATGGGTCAGACATAAGTCTGGTAAGCCCAGTTATTTAAAAACATGTAAGCAAGTAAAAGACTATGACATGAATAAACTAAACTTAAAATGATACCACAAGGATAGGGTAGTCCTAAAACGAGGTAAAGTAAGACTTAACTAGATTTGGCTATTGCATCCACTTTTACTTCTCTGCACCCACTAAGAGCTGTTTAACTAGCAATGTATGTTCATGATAAAATGATCCCATTCACGTATTGATCGGCTCCTACTTGCATTCATGTATTCTCGGTGTCATGCGGCCCCGCATGATTTTTATGTACTTGTGATGGTTCCGGTATAGGGTGTATCAAGTCCTATAATGGCAACCCTGACACGATTCAAAGGTGCACAAGTGTACGCCTGGTGCCCAGTGCCTACTTTTTCCACTCTGAAGCCCATGCACGCTCGTACTCTGTCGGAACCTACACTGACGCACCTAACCGCCGCCCTTTTGACCGCTTATATTCAACCCAGTAATCGTGCCCCACCCTGCCTAGTTCAGGGTACCTTGATACATCCATGTGGGTTACTGCTGAAACGGGTCCCCGTTACTAGGGTTTTTCTAGTCAACATGCTAAATTTGTTATGTGTTCCCTTAATTACTTAACCTCACTATTTCTAGCTTGATTGTTCATGAGCTTTAATTAATTAAAGCACCAACCACTCACATTAGTCAGGTATTGTTGTGGTTACTAGATGTGCCAGTCGGTTCTGGGCAATTTTACACCACAACTCAGTCTAACCTCGGGTCTTTCTAGGCCTGATGCACTAACCTCTCACATTAGACAGGTATTGTTGTGGTTACCGGATGTGCCGGTCGGTTCTGAGCAGGTTTACACCACAACTCAGTCTAACCTCGGGTTAGGCATATTCATCTTTTACATTTTATATATGTGAATTTTCTACAAGTGTTTCATATCACATATTTTAATTATGTTCAAGACTAATGGTATAAATTATACCATTCATGGCCTTAACCATTTACATGGTTTTAGGCCCACCTACATTATTAACATGTTTTGATTTAATAACTATCCCAACGATACCCTCGTTTGTTCGTTCGTATTAATCACATAAAGTCATTGGGCCCGCATATTAGCCCAATTTATAAACAAGAGGTAAATAAGGGAACATGCATAATATAGATTCAACCAAACATGTAAATTTTGCATAAAACTTTATTCATATAATTTAACATGTCACATGAACTTGCATATAATTTAGACTTATATAATCATAAGCCTAAAACATGTTAATATGTTGATCTAGGCATGTGTGAACATAACCTCAATTATAAATTAGCATATGACATAATCATGACATGTGCAATCCCAAGGCATGTATAATTTTAACATTAACATATAGGTGTGAACTAGATCTAACAAGATGAACTTGCATAAGTCCACTTTACAAACATGCATATAAATATAGATCTAGTTTTGGATCTAACATGTAACTTGCATATGAACATATATATAATCAGATCGTGACTTGGATCTATCATAAAACATATAACTTGCATTAATCATATGAACCTAAATAGATCTTGACATGGATCCAACATAAAACTTGTAACTTGCATACGAACATATGAACATATATATAGGCATATGGATCTAACATAAAGCATATGAATGTGTGTATATATATATATATATATATATATATTTATATATGTAGATCTTGACTTGGATCTAACATAATACATACAACTTGCATTAATCATATAACCATATATATGTAGATCTTAACATGAAACATATAACTTGCATATGATATTGATAGTTTCATTCTTAATCTTTAATAAATCCAACACCAAGTCCAATAAGCCACAAACATTCCAAGACAATTCATGATAACATCATCACAAGAAACAAACACGAATTAGCATCGTCAATATTATACAACATGGTATAATTCTATTTTTCACTTTATATCAAATCACGTCTTAAATTTATTTTCATCTAAAAGATAACTACACTTACAAAAGACAATCTTGATTTCTGGAATTTGCATTCTGAAGTTGAAATGCTTGCCTTTGATGTAGACAATCGTTGTTTTAGTTTAATTTTGATTTGATTTGGTTTGTCTCTTTTAATTTGCTTCAAGTTGAACGATAGCTACTCGAGGTTGTCCAATGGCAGCATGACGATTCTTGGTTTGATTTTTAATATGATTTAGGGCTGAGGTATTAGTGTAACACCCCACACCCGCTAAGGTCACTCATAAAAGGGAATGCCTTAGTTTTGGTGGAGCATTTTTAGTGAGTATAGAACAGAAAAATTACAACAAGACAGATATAAGTAATACTTGAAAATTTAAAACATCCTTTCATTTTCAGCGGAAAGTAAAACATGTTTGGTTACATCACAAAACCATAACAAGAGTCAAGTACATAATATCCATCCTGATAAAATAGAAGTACATAATCCCACTACATAGACAATAGCCATAATAGAAAAGATAAACCGAGCTTTACTTCTACGATCCAAGTCCAAAAGA
The DNA here is from genome assembly GCA_030737875.1 of Allium sativum. Taxonomy (NCBI): domain Eukaryota; kingdom Viridiplantae; phylum Streptophyta; class Magnoliopsida; order Asparagales; family Amaryllidaceae; genus Allium; species Allium sativum. Next base: position 697,365,597 of record CM060926.1, read on the forward strand.
TAGATATAGCGGTCTGATCCAAGCCCACTAGTGCTAGGCCCACTCTGATAACCTGAGGGTTGGGAAAAAGATAAAAACAACGGGGTCAGACATAAGTCTGAGTGAGTCCTATAACCCTAACAATACAACCATTAAAGTAATTAGGGTATGACATAAATAAGGTACGGTACCTCTGGGGATAATGACCACACTAAGTAGCCAACAAAACACAGGATGTACTAAGATAATCGAGAAGACGCATTTATCCCCCCAAGGATAATTCTTACACCACCCCAGACTTATTCACCCAAGGGTAATTCCTACACTGCACCACACCAGTTCTACCCACCAAGAGTAATTCCTACTTAAAGGTTGATCCCACTAAGTGTACTTAGTAATTTTTACCCGGTAGTTTCTTGTACCCCTACACAGGTGCCGTCTGCCCCTATTTTTACTAGGTGCACCCACTACCCCCAAGCGATCGGCTCCCTACCGTAGATACCCGTGCTGGTCCCACAAAAGGGGGTGTATCATTCCCCAAAGTGGCTACCATATAATATCACTGTGCACGGCTTTATATCTACACGATGCAACAACGACTTACCAACCAGCCCGGGTCCACACACGCATATGAAACCCGTTGATCCCGCGTTGCCACCGCTAACCCGTTTTGGCCGCTTATAGTCAAGTCCAATATGCGTGTCCCGTCACCCGACCAGAGTCGAGCCCACAAAGATACGTTTGGGATATTGGTTGAAATGGGCCCCCACAAGCTACTCCTTAAGCTTGCTACTTTTATCTAGTGTATCCCACTTAACCCTTTAACCATGTCCCCTTACATGTTATAAATCTTGGTTAAGTCCTTTAATCATATTTCAATTGCCACTTATGGCACCCACTAGATTTCCACATGCCACCCATGGCACTTACTTAACCCCTTAATCGTGTTTAATTACATGTTCCACCTTGGTTAAGTATTCTAATCGTATTCTCACATGCCACCCATGGCACTTACTTAACCCTTTTATCATGTTTAATTACATGTTCCACCTTGGTTAAGTATTCTAATCGTATTTTTCTATTGCCACCCAAGGCAACCCACTAGTTTCCTCATGCCACCCGAGGCACCCCCACTAGTTACCACATGCCACCCAAGGCACCCACTTAACCCCTCATGTCCCACTACATGCTAATATGGTTAAGTGTTTCTTAATTAATTAAGACCGTGATCTCCCATAAAGACCTCCCACATTAGACTGGCTGTTATGACCGCCTGGTTAAGCCGGTAGAGTCCGGGCAGTCTTACGTCATAACAGAGTCTAACCTCGTGTCTTTACCTTAATCACGTATTTAATTTATGGCTAAGACCTCTCACATTGGGCTGACATTTGTAGCAACTGGTTAAGCCGGTCGGGTCCGGGCAGTTTTACACTACAAATGAGTCCAACCTCGTGTCTTAGTCGATTAATTACACCTAATTAATCACCCCCATATTAATTATCCCTAATTAATATCAAGTTTGCATAACATGGGTAGACCTAACTCAATAGGTAAATTCCCATGGGGTAGACCTAACTCAATAGGTAAATTCCCACTTATGGTAATTTATTTTTATGGTATGCTTAATCATACCCAAACATTCATTTATTAACATATTTACCAACCCCATCGTTCCCCACGTAAATCGTTCTCGTTACATGACGTAATAAGGGGAAGATCATCACAAATATCATGGGTTTAACATACAACTCTGTCATGGGTTAAGAGGATGTCAACTTGCATATATGAACATATATTAACCCAACTACATATAACCCAAACTTGCATATTATCATACACATGGTTTGCATAACATGTTGCATATGAACTTGCATATTATCATACACCTATCTTGCATAACATGTTGCATATGAACTTGCATATTATCATACACCTATCTTGCATAACATGTTGCATATGAACTTGCATATTATCATACACCTATCTTGCATAACATGTTGAACTTGCATATAGGCATTCTCATAACTTGCATAACATGTTAAACATGCATTTAAGCATACACATAACTTGCATAAGCATTCACATACTTGCATAAGCATCCACATACTTGCATAAGCATTCACATACTTGCATAACTTGCATATCATGTCATTTAAGCATATACATATCTTGCAAAAGCATTCATATACTCGCATAAGCATGCATAACTTGCATATCACATAGATCTTGCATTTAAACATATACATGACTTGCATAAGCATCCATACACTTGCATAAGCATGCATAACTTGCATATCACTTTCAACTTGCATTTAAACATATACTTAACTTGCATATCACTTTCAACTTGCATTTAAACATATACTTAACTTGCATATCACTTTCAACTTGCATAACTCACTTTGCTAAACATGCATAATTCCACTTAGTAAATATGCATAAATCCACTTATTAAACATGCATATATCAAATACTTAACATGCATAACACCAACTACTTAGCATGCATAAAATCACATGCATAACTTGCATATCATGTTACATATAACTTGCATATATTCTCACATATAGTTTGCATAACATGTCACATATGCATAAATGTTTAACATGGTGTTTTGCATCATAAAACATGGCCTTAACTTGCATTTAACATAAAACTTGCAAATCACATATCATACAAACTTGCATAAATACATTTATCCACAAACATAGCCATGTCTTATCACATCCTACCATAATCAATTTAACAATTGATTATTAAAGCCATAGAAACTCACCAAAACTAAGATTAGCAAACTCATGATGTAAAACTAGTTGCCAAATATGAAGAAGAAGATGATTAGGGGTTGATTAGCTTGCAACTCTCTTCATTGATTTGTGGAGGCCATGACCAAGTTTCATTTTGCCATAGTTTAGTTACTAGATTTAATTATGAATGAATTAGGGTAGGGTTAGGGTCTTATTTATAGAATTAGGTTGCATTTTAGACCCTTGGATTAACCCTAGATTAGATTAGGACCCTTAGATTTAGGAAATCTCTAGAACCAGCCCTCCTAGTCAGCCTGAAACCCAACCTGGTGCAACCTGGTGCACCCAGGTTCACAGAACGGTGCCACCCTGTCGACAGGCAAGTCGACAGGCATGTCGACACCCCTGTCGACAGGCCTGTCGACAGCCCTGTCGACATGGGTTGGGCGGGAAGCTTCCCGCCTGACCCCGCCTGGCCCATTCCCCATCTGAATATTTAAATTTAAATTTAAATCTGTTTTAGTTTTGAATTTTCTGCAAACTTCATTGGGCCATAACTGGGCCATACGGACTCCGATTTTCGAAAACTCGGACTCTATTTCGCGTATTTTTCCGAGACGAACGTAATGACGCAGCCCGTTTCCCCTAATACCCACATCTGAGATTATTTATTCTGTAATTAGTGAATTTTAGTATTAACCCAAAATACGGGGTGTTACATTCTCCCCTCCTTAAAGGATTTCGTCCCCGAAATCTCTAAGCTAAGGAGAATGCATATCCTACCATCCAAACAACCATCTACTCAAACCATCATCCACGGCATCCATTGTCCTTAAAACAATTTCTAATGATGTATGAGCATATGCAAAAAGTGTGTGTATATGTTCCCTATCTAATGTATGAACATATGCAAACCATGATAGTGCCATGCATCCATTATGTATGCGAGAAAACCCTATCGACACATACAATATCTACATGAGTGCACAATCATTCACCAAAATGCATCATCCATGTGATAACACAACCATTATACATCCATAAATATATTTTCCTACACACAAATTTATGCAATATGCAATATGAAGTGACTGAGCCGATCTAGTGCCTAGAGTGTGTGTATATGCATCCACGAGCAACCACTAGCAAACACTTGCATCCACTTGCATCCATCAACCATAACATGTCTCAAACACATGTTCCAACCATAGGTTTACCCTATCTAAAGGTCAAAGGTACTAACGAGAGGACATACTACAGATAAGATAAGCACAAGATATGCGATGAAGGAGAAGCAAAAGGACATACCCTCCGAAAGAAAAGGGTACCTCGAACGCATCTTCGCTTCCGTCTCCCAGGTAGCGTCACTCTCTTCATCTCCCCTTTGTACTTTGATTAGTTGAACCTCTCTGTTTCTCAACTTCCAAATCTCTGACCCAAGGATGCAAGTAGGAGCTCGTCAAATCGTCGCATTACGCTCTACTTCCACTTCTCTAAGCAGGCTCGGCTCTACCGCCTCTACGGTCTCATGTAGGAACTTCCTCAAATATAACACATGGAATATATCATGTACACCACTAAGCCTGTCGGGCAACTCTACTCTATATGACATCTGTCCAATCCTTTCCTTAATAGGAAACGGTCCAACAAACCTTGGTACTCACTTCCCAACAGATCCAAAGTGAACCATATTCCGTAACGGAGATATCTTAATAAAAAGCATGTCCTAATATCAAACTCAAGCTCTGTTCTCCTCTTGTCCGCATAAGATTTCTGTTTATCTTGCGTCGCTTTCATCCTTCTTTGAACCAAATCAATCTTTTCCCCTTCGTACTTTCTAACCTTATCGGCCCGAGCAAGATCTCATCCGTAGATTCCCACCAACGTGTAGGTGATCGACAAGGCCTTCCATAAAGAGCTTCGAAAGGTGCCATACCAATACTGGACTGAAAGCTGTTATTATATGCGAACTCCACCAATGGAAGATGCTCTTCCCATGTACCTCCAAAATCTAAGATACAAAGCCTCAAAAGGTCTTCTAGGACATGATTCACCCTCTCGGTCTGGCCGTCCGTCTGAGGATGATATGCGGTATTCAAACCCAACTGAGTCCCTACCGCCACTTGCAAACTCTTCCAGCACTCGCTAGTGAAGATAGGATCTCGATCACTTACTATGCTAGAGGGTACCCCAAGTAATCGAACTATCTCTCGAAGATATACTGAAGCTAGCCATGGAGCAGTCTTCTTGCTCTTCACAGGTATGAAATGGGTGCTCTCAGTAAGTCTATCTACCACCACCCAGATTCCTGTATTACCCTTCCTCGACCTGGGCAACCCGTCAATAAAATCCATCGAGACGCTATCCCACTTCCATTGCGGAACCTCCAATGGGTGAAGCAACCCACCTGGTTTCCTTTGCTCCGCCTTCACTTGCTGGCACACCAACCATCGAGCGACATACCCGGCCACATCTTTCTTCATACCGGCCCAGAAGAAAATCCTCTTCATGTCTTGGTACATCTTATCCCCACCGGGATGAATGGTCATCCTAGAACGGTGTGCGTCATCAAGAATAGCCTTCCTCAAACCCTCGTTTTGCGGTACACAAAGTCTACCGTCTCTACGCAAACACCCCTATCGTCTAGGGTGTTCCTACTCAAATGGCTGGACGACTTCCCCCCTTATGAGCTTCTCTACCAACTCAACCAACTGTGGGTCATCCCTCTGTGCTCTTCCAATCCACCCCAAAAGAGTAGGTCTAACCAAGGAGGCTAGCAAACCGGGTACAAAGTCAACGGAAGGTCTAAAGTCAAACTTAGAAATAAACTCTAAGCTCCGTCGTTCAACGAACAATGAACTCAAGGACAACCTTTTTCTACTTAAGGTGTCTGTTACCATGTTACCCTTACTCATAGGATGCTAAGGATCCCATCCACTTTTGCTGTCCTAAGACTATGCGCTCGAAGAGTCTCCAACACTTCCCTAAGATGTAGGGCATGCTCTTCTCCACCAGGATATCATCCAAAATTATCACAACTATCTCCCACGCAGACCACCCTAGTCGAACTCGGCATCCCCCAAATGCAAGCCCCAAAGGCCTAAACCAATATCAGACAAACACCTAAGGGATACCTCCTTCGAATTCAGACGACCTACGTGAGATGATACTAAATAATTAAGCCCTTGACCAATTCTGGATGTTCTTGCCAGTCTCGCTCCAAAACCGTCGTTTATCCTATACTGGCTCTGCTCAGCCTATTGAGCACATACGAAAACTTATTTCGCTCCTAGAAAAGACCCAGATGTCATCTACAAAGACCATCACGAACTTATTTAGGTACTCCCTGAACACCCTTCTCATCAAATCAACAAAGTATGCGGGGGCGTTCGTCAAACCCAATGGCATCACCAGCCACTCATAAAAGAAATCATCCGGAGTCCTAAAGGCAGTCTTCTCTATTCTCAGCCACTCTCAACTGATGAAATCCCGCGGCTAAGTCCTACTACAAAAATACTGAGGCGCCAGCCAACTGATCAAAGAGATCATTAATCCTTGGCAATGGGTGTCTATTCTTCTTTGTGAGTTTCTTTAGTTCTCTTTAGCCTACACAAAGTCTGAGGGACCCAACCGCCTTCATAACAAAAACTACTGGAGCGCCCTACTCCGATATACTTCGTCTTATGAACCCCTTCTCAAGCAAATCGCCTACTTACTTATGGAGTTCCCTCCTCTCACTAGGAGCCATGTGGAACACTGGCCAAGATACTGGTTTAGCATTATCCACCAGATACATTCGGAAGTCAACCTCCCGCTTCGGAGGTAAGCCCTTCACCTCCTCACACACATCCAGGTGCTCCCGGACCGCTCTGACAGATCGCAAACTCTAGACCGACGTGTCAAGCGATTCTAGATAACTTAGCATAACAGATTCTATGGGATTACAAGAGATCTCGAGAGTGTTACCCAGGCGGCCCATAAGCCTAACAACTCTCCCTTCAAAATGAAGAACGGCACCCCTACTGGATAACCAGTCCATGCCCAAAACTAACCCATAGCCCGTGAAGCCCAACAAGCATCACACCTAAACTCAACGCTAAGTATAGGAACTTTCAAACCCAAACACATCATGGAGCCCAATTGGGTTTGAAACAACTAAGGGATCATCTACCAACTGGTGTCTCAGTGCAGTGACTCTACTAGTAATGATGAGATAAACGAACTCGATGCGTCAGAATCAAATAAAGTTCGAATTGGATGATAAAGAAATCCAACCTCCAATCTAGACGGTCTTATCCCCATCTGGTACCCTAGTCGTGAGGGAATACAACTACCCCCCAGAAGATTCCATACCTTGCCCTTGCTTCTTTGGACAATCCTAATAAGGTGTCCTATTCCTCTCAAAAGGCTAACCACTTGCCTTCTTCTTCCCTATTCTCCACTCGTAACCTCCCACCAATGAGGTCTCATCCTTCATTAACCAAACAACTATTTGAGCCTTCCTCCCACCGTCTATCCAATAGATACCTACCAGTCCTCCTCCTTCTTGAACCAACTTCTAATCCGACTAACGTCTAAGTCCCTTGAAGTGGTTTTCCATCCTTATCTATCTTAGAAAGATCATTTATACGCGGAGGGGAAACTCAAAACGAGAGAAAGGAAGAGATTCAAAATGGAGAATTCGAAAGATATAAATATGGCTATTGGGGATTATGCTTTTCTTTCAAAAACTTTTCTCTTAAAAGACATGTTTTTGAAAATACTCCTTTCCAAAAATATTCTTAGAAAATAGTTTTTCTAAAAAATTTTATCTGTTCCGGTAACCTTAAGCTCTGATACCACGTGTAACACCCCACACCCGCTAAGGTCACTCATAAAAGGGAATGCCTTAGTTTTGGTGGAGCATTTTTAGTGAGTATAGAACAGAAAAATTACAACAAGACAGATATAAGTAATACTTGAAAATTTAAAACATCCTTTCATTTTCAGCGGAAAGTAAAACATGTTTGGTTACATCACAAAACCATAACAAGAGTCAAGTACATAATATCCATCCTGATAAAATAGAAGTACATAATCCCACTACATAGACAATAGCCATAATAGAAAAGATAAACCGAGCTTTACTTCTACGATCCAAGTCCAAAAGATAGATATAGCGGTCTGATCCAAGCCCACTAGTGCTAGGCCCACTCTGATAACCTGAGGGTTGGGAAAAAGATAAAAACAACGGGGTCAGACATAAGTCTGAGTGAGTCCTATAACCCTAACAATACAACCATTAAAGTAATTAGGGTATGACATAAATAAGGTACGGTACCTCTGGGGATAATGACCACACTAAGTAGCCAACAAAACACAGGATGTACTAAGATAATCGAGAAGACGCATTTATCCCCCCAAGGATAATTCTTACACCACCCCAGACTTATTCACCCAAGGGTAATTCCTACACTGCACCACACCAGTTCTACCCACCAAGAGTAATTCCTACTTAAAGGTTGATCCCACTAAGTGTACTTAGTAATTTTTACCCGGTAGTTTCTTGTACCCCTACACAGGTGCCGTCTGCCCCTATTTTTACTAGGTGCACCCACTACCCCCAAGCGATCGGCTCCCTACCGTAGATACCCGTGCTGGTCCCACAAAAGGGGGTGTATCATTCCCCAAAGTGGCTACCATATAATATCACTGTGCACGGCTTTATATCTACACGATGCAACAACGACTTACCAACCAGCCCGGGTCCACACACGCATATGAAACCCGTTGATCCCGCGTTGCCACCGCTAACCCGTTTTGGCCGCTTATAGTCAAGTCCAATATGCGTGTCCCGTCACCCGACCAGAGTCGAGCCCACAAAGATACGTTTGGGATATTGGTTGAAATGGGCCCCCACAAGCTACTCCTTAAGCTTGCTACTTTTATCTAGTGTATCCCACTTAACCCTTTAACCATGACCCCTTACATGTTATAAATCTTGGTTAAGTCCTTTAATCATATTTCAATTGCCACTTATGGCACCCACTAGATTTCCACATGCCACCCATGGCACTTACTTAACCCCTTAATCGTGTTTAATTACATGTTCCACCTTGGTTAAGTATTCTAATCGTATTCTCACATGCCACCCATGGCACTTACTTAACCCTTTTATCATGTTTAATTACATGTTCCACCTTGGTTAAGTATTCTAATCGTATTTTTCTATTGCCACCCAAGGCAACCCACTAGTTTCCTCATGCCACCCGAGGCACCCCCACTAGTTACCACATGCCACCCAAGGCACCCACTTAACCCCTCATGTCCCACTACATGCTAATATGGTTAAGTGTTTCTTAATTAATTAAGACCGTGATCTCCCATAAAGACCTCCCACATTAGACTGGCTGTTATGACCGCCTGGTTAAGCCGGTAGAGTCCGGGCAGTCTTACGTCATAACAGAGTCTAACCTCGTGTCTTTACCTTAATCACGTATTTAATTTATGGCTAAGACCTCTCACATTGGGCTGACATTTGTAGCAACTGGTTAAGCCGGTCGGGTCCGGGCAGTTTTACACTACAAATGAGTCCAACCTCGTGTCTTAGTCGATTAATTACACCTAATTAATCACCCCCATATTAATTATCCCTAATTAATATCAAGTTTGCATAACATGGGTAGACCTAACTCAATAGGTAAATTCCCATGGGGTAGACCTAACTCAATAGGTAAATTCCCACTTATGGTAATTTATTTTTATGGTATGCTTAATCATACCCAAACATTCATTTATTAACATATTTACCAACCCCATCGTTCCCCACGTAAATCGTTCTCGTTACATGACGTAATAAGGGGAAGATCATCACAAATATCATGGGTTTAACATACAACTCTGTCATGGGTTAAGAGGATGTCAACTTGCATATATGAACATATATTAACCCAACTACATATAACCCAAACTTGCATATTATCATACACATGGTTTGCATAACATGTTGCATATGAACTTGCATATTATCATACACCTATCTTGCATAACATGTTGCATATGAACTTGCATATTATCATACACCTATCTTGCATAACATGTTGCATATGAACTTGCATATTATCATACACCTATCTTGCATAACATGTTGAACTTGCATATAGGCATTCTCATAACTTGCATAACATGTTAAACATGCATTTAAGCATACACATAACTTGCATAAGCATTCACATACTTGCATAAGCATCCACATACTTGCATAAGCATTCACATACTTGCATAACTTGCATATCATGTCATTTAAGCATATACATATCTTGCAAAAGCATTCATATACTCGCATAAGCATGCATAACTTGCATATCACATAGATCTTGCATTTAAACATATACATGACTTGCATAAGCATCCATACACTTGCATAAGCATGCATAACTTGCATATCACTTTCAACTTGCATTTAAACATATACTTAACTTGCATATCACTTTCAACTTGCATTTAAACATATACTTAACTTGCATATCACTTTCAACTTGCATAACTCACTTTGCTAAACATGCATAATTCCACTTAGTAAATATGCATAAATCCACTTATTAAACATGCATATATCAAATACTTAACATGCATAACACCAACTACTTAGCATGCATAAAATCACATGCATAACTTGCATATCATGTTACATATAACTTGCATATATTCTCACATATAGTTTGCATAACATGTCACATATGCATAAATGTTTAACATGGTGTTTTGCATCATAAAACATGGCCTTAACTTGCATTTAACATAAAACTTGCAAATCACATATCATACAAACTTGCATAAATACATTTATCCACAAACATAGCCATGTCTTATCACATCCTACCATAATCAATTTAACAATTGATTATTAAAGCCATAGAAACTCACCAAAACTAAGATTAGCAAACTCATGATGTAAAACTAGTTGCCAAATATGAAGAAGAAGATGATTAGGGGTTGATTAGCTTGCAACTCTCTTCATTGATTTGTGGAGGCCATGACCAAGTTTCATTTTGCCATAGTTTAGTTACTAGATTTAATTATGAATGAATTAGGGTAGGGTTAGGGTCTTATTTATAGAATTAGGTTGCATTTTAGACCCTTGGATTAACCCTAGATTAGATTAGGACCCTTAGATTTAGGAAATCTCTAGAACCAGCCCTCCTAGTCAGCCTGAAACCCAACCTGGTGCAACCTGGTGCACCCAGGTTCACAGAACGGTGCCACCCTGTCGACAGGCAAGTCGACAGGCATGTCGACACCCCTGTCGACAGGCCTGTCGACAGCCCTGTCGACATGGGTTGGGCGGGAAGCTTCCCGCCTGACCCCGCCTGGCCCATTCCCCATCTGAATATTTAAATTTAAATTTAAATCTGTTTTAGTTTTGAATTTTCTGCAAACTTCATTGGGCCATAACTGGGCCATACGGACTCCGATTTTCGAAAACTCGGACTCTATTTCGCGTATTTTTCCGAGACGAACGTAATGACGCAGCCCGTTTCCCCTAATTCCCACATCTGAGATTATTTATTCTGTAATTAGTGAATTTTAGTATTAACCCAAAATACGGGGTGTTACAATTAGGTTGCTTATATAGAAGTTTGATTTAATAGAAACCGTCAGATTAAACTAGAGATAATCAAAGCCATTCAAACAAGACAAAATAGCCACATCATCCCTAATGACTCATCAAGGAGTCCATCAGAACCAATCAGATGCCACATCAACCTTAAAGCGAATCGGTCCACGGGTTGACAGCCAAACACCTTGAATCAACCCCTAGTCGACCCTGCGGGGCTTGGGTCGACCTAAAAAAGGGGCCAGTTCGGTTATTCCCCCTCCCGATTCGTTGTTCTGAACTTTTTCGCATATTTATTTATTTAATTTATATATATATATATATTATGCATACAAACTTCAAGGCTTAATAACTTCTTCGTACGGTATCTGTTTTATGCAAACCAAATGTCTATATTGACCAAAATTTTGAGACAAACGTAATAGCGCAATCCATTTCACTTAATTCTTCTTCTAAAAATTAAGTGTTCTTGAATTTGTTAATTTTAATATTCTCAGAAATTTCTGGGTGTTACATTAAGTAACATAAGAAGGCAACACTTAACCAGTATAACATGACATGTGGTAGGGTTAGGTAACACAAGAAGGCAACACTTAACCAATGTAACATGACAAGTTGGTGGGTTTAGTTAATAAGAAACACTTAACCAATATAACATGATGAACGAATGGGGTTAAGTTAATAAGAAACACTTAACCAATATAACACGATGTACGAATGGGCTTAAGTAAATAAGAAACACTTAACCAATATAACATGATGAACGAGTGGGGTTAAGTTAATGGGAAACACTTAACCAGTATAACATCGTGAATGAACAGGGTTAAGTTAATGGGAAACACTTAACCAATACAACATGATGAATGAGAAGGTTTAAGTTAATAAGAAACACTTAACCAACATGACATGATGAGTGGGTGGGTTGATTTAACATGAATGGACAACACTTAACCAATATTACATAAGCAAAGTGGATAGGGTTAAGACAAGCTTAACCAATAATATGTATTGATTTGAAAAGTGGAAAGGGGTTAAGTACATCTCGTGTAGGTGGGTAATATTAGGATATATATAGGCCTACAAACTTAAGCGTTTAATAAACATGTTTGAACTAGTGGGAGGGTTAAGTATATCTCGTATAGGTGGGTAATACTTGCATATATAGGCCCATAAACTTAACCAGTAGGAAACCCTAGTAACGGGGACCCGTTTCAGCAGTAACCCACATAGATGTATCATGTTACCCTGAACTAGGCAGGGTAAGGCACGATTACTGGGCTGATTATAAGCGGTCAAAATAGCGGCAGAGGGTACGTCAGTACAGCTTCCGATGGATTTCGTACATGCATGTACTCCGGGGTAGAAAAAGCGGGCACTAGGTACCAGTAGTTATACATTGTGCATCCTGAATCATGTCGGGTTGTTATCGTAGGGATTGATACACCTTATGGTGTGAGCTGCACATGGTATCTACACGCAAGAAAGGGCTGATTGACACAGACACAAGGAACATTAATACAAGTGGGGAGCCAATCGATAGAGTGGTAAGGGTGCATCTAATATATTCATGGCAATTAGGCAGAATGAGGTGGAATCCTCATAATCGATGTACACCTGAAGGCTACCACAGTTGCGGCGATTGGGATCACATTATCATATGATCATTTTATACAGATTACTAGTTGGGACAATAGTTATGTGGTGCAGAGATATAGAAATCAGAATATCAAGGTAATAACGAAGCAGAGAAAGAGTAGAAGTGCATTTAGTTTACCTTGCCTTATTATCTCTTATGCTTATCTTAGGTTATCTTACTACTATGGTATTGTCCTATATTCAGTTTATTCATGTCATGATCCTTTTTTCCTATTTACATGCTAGTAACCACTAAGATTACCAGAATTATGTCTAACCTAGTTTTTTTCACCTCTTTTCTTCCGTTTCCCCCCAGGCAGTCAGGGAGGGAATAGCTCAGCTTAGTCTGGACCGTTTCTCTTTCCAAGCTTGAAGATTAGTCGATGTACTGCTTTGAACTCTCTTTTCCACTTCTATGGTTGGCTCATGCTTTATTGGGGAATATCAGTGTCTGTTTATGCTTCTTAATTTTGTTAAACAAGACAGATGCTTTGTTGTAATGGGTATTGGAGTTTTGGTGATAAGAAACAATATTTGTACAAGCTGTTTTACCAAGCCATTGTTTTTTCAATAAAGTAAAGTTTTATTTATTTCTCCACTGCTTTATTTATCTATCTTGTAATTTATCGGCATCTTTAACCTAAAACGCTCCATCGAAGTTAAGGCACTCCCTTTGTGAATGACCTTAATGGACATGGGGTGTTACAGCTAGTAGGACGAGTGTTGTCTCATGAGGGTTTTCAGCAGATACTACCCATAAGATCCAAAGCGTCTTATGTACGTGGATTAATCAAATAATATATATATATATATAATGCCTTTCAAATTTCAAGGACTTTACCTAACTTCAATAATAGCAGTTTAGTCCTAAATTGTCCATCCCATTATTGGTGCAAAATTTAATAAAAAATTTCAAGCTGGATCGTATGTCCTTTATAACACTGTAATTGCCTTAAAGATTAAGAGCATGGTGTCAACCAAAGTTCTACACATCGACAATGTGCACCCAATCATTTATTTATTCTTTTTTTTGAATAATTTTGCACCAGTGTAACTGTAGTGTATTGGATGTGAGTTATGCGTAGATGAAGGAAAATTTTGTAAGTTCTAAAAATATTATAGATAAGAGGGCAAGTTTATTAGTTCAGCTTCAAGCTACAAAAATAAAGTAATACTAAGGTACATATGGATTTTTTGCTTCCTTTCATCTCCTCTACTATAATCCTCGCTTTTAAGTACAGTATGATGGATGTGGATGGAATGGAAATGAATGCTTTATAGTTAAAAATGATGAATGACCATTTTATTCTCAGAGAATTTCTCTTTATTGCATTTTTTTCTTTGTCTTTTTTTTGACATGATATATGATGAGTTGAGACGGAATGGAATGATACTGTATATTATTTCATTTGATTCCTCCTCTACTAAGAGAATCATAACCAACACTTCATGGAAGGAAAGTTTTGTATCCTAGTTACTCTACTTCTATAAACCTAATTAAACACACAAGTCTGGATTGATGTTATGTAAAAAGTTGAAAGGAATGATAAGCAAAGTTTCGTAGGATAGATAACCCATATAAAGTAAGATGTGGTATATGGTTATCCTACCTTAAAACAAGTACGGAGTAGGTAGTGTAATATTAGTATAAAATGTGACGTTTTTTAACCTTCATCAATAAATCCATAAAAAGGTTCTTCAGTATACCAATGTAAGAAAACTTGTCGAAACATGGATGTAAATCGACTAAAACTTAGGTTCGAATAATGTGGGGTATCGAAGAAGAACGCTTCAACAAGACATTTCTCCTTAAGTGGGCCAAGTGGAATTTAGAACATACAAGTTTAAAAATTTGAGTTAAAATATTATGCATGAAAACGAACTCAGAAAATCCAACAAATGTAGGTGAAAAATCACTTTTACTTGCTTCTTTTTTTTCTTTTGTTGTTTATTTTTTTATTTTTTTACTTGCACATTCTAACGTGTATAACACGGGTTGACACGCTTACTCCAGAACACGACTAACGTCTGCACAGTCTCAAGCTAACATCTTAAAAAGACACATTACGACTCATTGAATAATTAATGTTCATTCGCATCACCCAACAATTCAACTTATCAATAAAGAACCAAGGTGTTATTTATGAATTTTAAGTTAGTCATTGTTCAACAAATAACCTAGTTCATAAAATTTGATTGCTGATGTAATGTAAATCTCCCTTTCCCCCTCCCCACCTTTGAGTGTGACTGTGTCCTCACAGTTGGTAATCAAACATATCTTAGTGAAAGGGAAATAACATAAGAGGGTAAGAATGACTTACCGGATACATATGCAGAAAATACGCAGTTATCGAATGGATGAACTGGTCCATAATGGACCAATGGATCGGCCTCATTAAGATTATGAGACACAGCTTAAGCATACAAAACCAAATCATAAAGGATTTTATATTTCGTTTCAGGTTTGAAAAAACAAATTTGGTTTTTTCCAGAAGTTTAAGTTGCTAATTTTAAAATTTGAAGCTTACAATTGATCTAAAATCGAATTGAATTTCTATAGCAACAAAGAGAGGTCATTGAGCTGGGGTTCAGTAAAAGTTTCAAAAACAAAGTTTGATTTATTTAGATGATGTATAAATTGAGAGATGTGTGCATCACTCTCACCCCCACACTTATTTTGTGAAATATTGTTCAGTTTTGCTTTGGTATTTGAAATTTTGTTGACTAAATGTTCATTCCTAAACCTAAAGTTAAAACCAAACCAATGAATTTTCAATAAACTTCGGAATTGTGTTTTCTCAAAAACTATGTTATTCCAAAAAGAGTTCATATACTTCAGAAATTTATCATTGAAAAACAACTTATCATAGTGAGGTTCAGTTGAAATGATCAAGTCGCAAGGAGTTTCAACAGTTTTAAAAAAATCATCATTATGTTTAAGATCACATTCAGTAGTTTCATTAATTTCAACCTCAAGAATTTCAAAGTTTTCAAATATTTCATTTTCAGTTTCGGACCCAACAACATTATCGTCAATCGGTTTAAGAAGTTTTTGCTAATCAAAGTCGTCCTCAATTAAACAGTTGTCACCAACTTTGTTATTTCTTTCAAGTTGACAATCTAAAGTTGCTAGACTTTCAAAATTTTCAGAATCTGAGAAAGGAAGATCAAATTGAAGATTGATGTCTTTGTTTTCGAGAGAATTAAAAATTCATATCAATTACAGAGATTTCAACAACTTCATTAAGATTTTCATCAATCTCAAAAGTTGTTAGTTGAAAATTTTCAATTTCAGCAAGAGTTGAATTTTCAGTACAAGCGTGAGTTTGAGTTTGAATTTCAGTTTCATAGAAATTAGTGTTTTGCACGAGAGATTTTTAAAATTTTCATTTTCATCAACAGTCATACCGTCAGAATCATCAATAATAATTAAGTAATGTTGTGATGAAGTTAATGGCTGATTATTTATTTCAAAAGAAGCGTTGGTAGAAACTAGTTTGTCCCTAGATTAGGATTTTTAGTTGTTGTACAAGTTCGTAGCTTCAGTTTGAAGAAGAGAAATTTGATAAACAATCCTATGAGATACACTTATTTTGCTATCGTTTATTCTTTGAACTAGTTCTTCTACGTAAGTCAAGCCAAGTTTCATGGAATTCTCAAATTCATCAATTCCCTCAAGTAATAACTTTTCTAGTTTTTGCCAAAGTTCAAAAGTGTATCGAGCCAGTTGTTCAATGAAACGTGTTTTCGATATCTTTATTTTCAGAATCTTGTTTTTCATCAAAAATTTGCGCCCGTTCCTTGATTTCCTAGTGACAAATCCAAATGTCATGCATTAACTGATCAATTTTACTCAGGCTCTATTCAATAAAATCGGTAGACACATAAGACTTCAAGATGTTGTTTTTAAATTCGTCGTTCCTATTCCTTACTGGTTGACCTTAAAAATTTATCTACCTCATCTCTTAAAAGTCATTCACTATTTAATTTCCACTACTAACAGCGCTAAAAATTTAGCTTGTTTGCAACACGTTTTTCATATTGGGGTGCAACCATTTGATGAGATTTGTGGAAATTATTCGAAAAGTTTTTGGCTTGAAGTTCATTCTGATTTGTATTGTAACCAAATCATTTAAATTTTGAAAAGAACTGCAATTTTGTTTGTACATGGGGCAAGCGTGCATGTACTAGAAGAAGAGAGGTTTTCATAAAAAATCAATTCAAAACTTTGGCTCTAAAGAAGCTCTTAAAAAATATGTTAAAATTAACAACTTCGAATTATATGAATACAAGTCTAGGCCAGGTTCGAACAAGGGTTATCAGTGTGCCACGAATCACCATAGAAACCCAACTGAAGTTTTAAGAACCTATTTGAGTTCTAGACTCTACCGTTCCTTAGACATCTAAGTGAGTATCAATCCTAATTTTCAATTTAACGAATATTTCGTCCTATGAGCTATGGGGAATCCTCGATTTGATTTCAAAAAAAAAAAAAATTTCAAATCAAAACTTTACAGTTTACCCCACATTCGTTTTAAAATTTCCAGCCACACATCAACTGACAAAATAATCAATCACAGAACAGTCACAAAATAATAAATTTCAGAAATAAAAGTTTTACAAGCAAGCCACGACACCTGCATGAAATCTTTACAAGTAATTTTTATATATTTTTCAAGCAGCATCAGACCATGTAGAGTTTGTAAAATTCTCATTTAGATCGGCAATCCGTCCATTGCAACTGAGTAGCGCTAGCGCGTTCACATCCCACTTGGTATGCAACCCCTCCTCACCAAATCTGTTTGCAAGTCGCTTAACTTTGATTCCTTTGTTGGTTGTTTGGACTCTGTTCACTTTGCCGTTTTTTTTGAATGGCTTTTTATAGAAGAAAATAAAAAACAAATAAAAGTAAAACTAAGTCGAAAGGGGAAAAAACTAAACTAATAAATGAATAGACTAAAAAATAATATAAACAAGCAAAATTAATTCTGCTAAAATAAAAAATTAAACTCAAAGTAACTTATCAAAACTAGACTCACAAAAACAAAGCTAGACTTAATGAAAGTAAGAACCCCAAAAATAAAAATAAAAAATAGAATTAGACGCAAAAATTTAACAAAAGTCAAACTAACTTGGATCGCACACAAACAAAGTCATGGATCACAATTTAAAGTGCACAAATCAAAACCACACTTAAAAGAATTCAACTTCCCCAAATGCAAAGTTCTCAAAAAACAAAAGATCTCCGTTCCTTTTTTTAAGTAACCACAATGATGAAATACCCCAAAACACAACAGATAAAAATCAACATGGATTCCTAGGGTTTCTTTCAATTTGGATTTGTGTTGAATTGGTTTTTTTTTCGAATGTGATGAAGATCGAATTTGGATCTGTGGCTATTTGGTCGATTCGGATTAGTGGTGGGCAATGGTCGTGTGAAAGCAATTTGTGGTTTTTTTTCTTTCGAATTTCTGAGCAGAAAAGGGTTTGCTGGTTTCGAAATTTGTTGGTATTGGTCTATTGATGATTGATAGTGGCTGCGGCAAAAGAACTGGACAGGGTGGAGTGTGTTGTTGTTCAAATTGCGAGCAGGTTGTGACAGTGAAAAAAGAACAGAGGGTGCGGTGGGAGTTTGAGGTTCTGGCTTGTGAAGAGGATGCGGCTGATGTATGCATGAGTGGATTGGAGACAGTCGAGAGGGTTGATGATAAAGTCGATGGGAATTTGGTTAGGTGTCTAGGCCTCAGGCGGATGGGATTGAAAGCTGTTGATTGCGTTTGAAGGAGTGAAGGCCAGTGGCTTGTCGATATTTTTTGGTCGGACATGAAGTAGGAATTGGCAGGCTGATGGGTTTCTGATGCATGAGAATGATGTTGTAAGGGGTTCTGATGTCTTGCGAGGAGGGTTTTTGCGTGAGGAATATGGAAGTGGGTATTGCCTGATCTTGGGTGTTCACGTTTGTTTGGGGAAGATGGTGGTTTTGTTCGGTGAGGATAGATGATGATACTGGGAGAGATGTATGGATGGTTATGGGTTTGCTTTAGGTGTTTGAACGCGGTTTGTAGGAGATGAAAGGCTATGAAAGGAGACGGGTGTAGATGATCAGGTGGGATTTTTGTGGGGTAGGTGATCGGACGTACGTGAACTATGAAGGCAGTTTGGTAGGGATGATGAAGTGTCCAGTATTTGTACTGGAATTTTTTTTATTTGGAAGAATTATAAAAAGGAAAGAAATTTGTAGAAAATTTGAAAGAAATAGATGGGAAAAAGGGAAACAAAAAGGAAAAGAAATTGCACAAAAATTGGCAACGATTTTTATTTGTTTTTTTATTATAAAAGAAGAAATATGAGAAACTGGAAAGAAATTTGAAAAGAAAGGAAAAAAATTGTAGAGATAATTTGGAAGGAGATTTTTTTTTTAAGAAAAGGAAAGCAAATGTAAAAATATTTGGAAAAAGAGATTATAGAAATTTGAGAAGATATTGAAAAGCGGAAAGAAAAACGGCAAGAAATTGAAAGAAAAAAAAGCAGTTTTATTCCTTTTATTTTGAAGATTATAGTATCGATGTATTAATACCAAATCAACTAAGCAAGATTTTTCTTCTATATATGAAAGAAAACAAAAGGAATAGAATAAAAATATTTTTGTGTTTTTTATGAAAAAATAAGAAAATAAAAATATAACCCGAAGGATTTACTAATAAAAATTATTTTGATCCCCAGCAACGGCGCCCAAATTTGTTCGCGAACAAATTAACATTCTAAAATAACCCTACATATGTCATTCAATTACATTTTCTTAATTATTAGCTTATTTGGGTTAATAGCACTCTAGTCTCTACACTCACGTCGTACCCACCTACTCCTAGTAGATTAAACCTAATATAGTGTATATGTAGCTATGTCTAACATCTGAAGGTACTCCCCCAGTACCCTACTCGTACGTTCAGCGATTAAAGCGCTTAGCAGTTCTATAGCGGTGGAGGTGCAAAAAGGTGTAGCGGGGATAAAGCGTGGAAATTGCAGGAATATAGAGGAGACGTAAAAAGGTTCATTAGATGTGAAACATACTATTTAAAATTAATTAATTGTTATTCTTACATTATATGTATAGAAGAAACTAACATTAATTAATCTTATATAACAATATCAAAGAATATAATGGTTACAAAATTTAGATTTAATGATTATTACAGATTTCTACAATATATTAAACACTTATATCTCAAAACTAGCTCTTTACATTAACTTTATTGAATTATTAAAAAGAAAAGAAGTCAAATAAAGCTTTGTGTATTAATATTGCTAGAGAAGATGCTAAAAAGCCTTGATTTAGTGGATGCAGCGGGAAATAACGGGGTTAGAAGTAGATTTACTGTTTATCAGCGCTAAATTGGAATAGCGTAGCAGATGAAGAGCGCTATGAGCTATAGCGGGGATTTTATGGGGCTTTAACCGGGCTTTAACTGCATAGCTCGTATGGTCTCTGTCGTCATACTATAGAAGTATGCACAACTTCCATCCTATGCTAAACTCCGTATAGAAATCAAAATCATTATGCCATATAATCTCATAGAACCACCATTGCTATGCCACAAAAGCATACAGATCCTTGTATTTGAACTCCTCGTTCGAATCAAGTCTCAACATGGAGTATTTCCCTAATGTCTATAGTACACCACCCAGTGTGTGCATCTAGACCCTCACATGAATGTATCACCTACTATAACTCGAGTCCCGTAATAGAGCTACATCCAATGCACGAAACTATGTCAGGAGCTTTCAAAATCGGTAAAGGACAGCTTCATTAGGCATACAATACAGATATTCGCATGTGGTTTATCTCTTTTCATGGTGGTTGTGGCCCTACCCTGGCCTCTCCCTCAACTAATGAAAGACTACATTAAGAGCTAACGACGTGATCCTAACAACCAATCTAGCATCCAATTTGGCATGTCCCTCACCAACGTCTTGATAGTGAAAGATCGGTGTCTGTTAGTTTAGCTCTTAGTCTTTCTGCATCCCACAGACTGCCGATGAAAGGTATCCAATGATTGCTATCCTTAATTTGGTCCTGACCAACTGCCACCTAGAGCGAGGCAAATCGTCGAATCACCCAACGCCATCTGCCACATCCTTCTTACTGCCACACCATAGTTGCAGTCAAGGTATACTCTAGATGGTGCAACAGATTTGCCTCTGAGTGACGGCTTCATCTGGTTATTCCTTAAAGGGCCATCTTAAAGTACCCTTCCACGTCCCGCAGAAGCCTCTTGCCCCCTCTAGTCCCATAGCATAATCAATTGGACGTGCTGCTCTCATGTCTCTAGACACTGGGATGATCTACCCAGTTGGGTTATTCATCTCCATACGTACGAGATTGTTCCACCGCATCATGCCATCACGTTATTAGATCCTACATCTAATCTTTTAATTATGCACTTGCCTTACCTCATCACATTGCTAACTAACTTGATTATCAACATATTTACTTTTATTCAAGTTACTTGGTTTATTAGCTCATAATTGGCTACTCACTTTCTTTAATCATTCCTTTGCCATCGAAGTAGACTTCCACTTATTATTTATTACATTTATTAGACTTAATACTTCCAATTATAAGTCTACTAATAATAAGCCTACTTTATTCTTTCTTATCTTGTCTTACACTGTTACCACAACTGTTGTTGTGAGTTTGCTTATTAACTTAGTTCCCTTAATTAAGGTTTATTCATAAGTTCTCTTTTCATTATTAATTATAACCTATGTCATGATTCCACTTGACCCTAGGACAACCTACCTATTATATTTCATTCTCATTCATATAGTCAATTATAATATGTTATATTCCCCGTTCATCACATTTTTCCCTAGGTTCCTTTATATTTAACCAAACATTTACTGTTTTAACCTGTCTTTATTTACTGTCTTGTATATTCTTATTATTTCAGGAAAATATTTCGCACACTTCATTACGTTGGTTAGCAGAAAGATATAAAGATTTATTTCCATAATGTACATCAATTAAGATCTGTAGTTGCAAGCAATTTCTTTAATTTTCATTGTGGACATACATATATATTTTATTTGATTAGTGTGTAATACACTAAAAGAACTCCTATTTCACACTACTCCTTTTTTCCCTTTTTTTCTTATAACTAGGTTCTTAGTAATTTTCCCGTTATGGAAATGTATCCATTTTTCTAATCCCAACTAACTTAGTCCACTACTTATTCCCCCTTTTTATTTCTGAGTTAGATATTTATTCCTGTTTTTGATATACCATTTCTCATTTACTATAAATTTCCATTCAAATTTAGGCACACCAATTCTTTTTCCATTATTTCCACAATTCACTGTAATTCCTTTTCCAACATATCCAATTTACCATTGAATAACAATCTTAAGAATATAGACATAATTATGATAAATTATAAATTTCATTAATTCTCAATCCAAACAGAAAAGTGATAGAATAGATATGTACAACAGTAATATTCTCAATGTACTTAAAGAATAGATTATATCTAAATTAACATAAATTTCAATCAATTATTACATTAAGAATTACTGGGAATGTAAACAATAAATATACCGTTACCAAATGGTATAATTTAAATCCACTCACCTAACAACTTTCTAATCCTTGAATCTGAGTTAGGTCTGCTATTCTGTGGTCTTTCTAATTGAATCTAGTATTGAGATAACCACGGATTTGCAAATCTAGTACTAAAATAAAGAAACCATAATAATTCATATTCATATAATTTACCTCATGTAGACGAGAAATTTGAATACCAAATCGTAGACCTACATTCTTTGTCTTCAAATCTTGAATCAAAATTCCTAAGAACTAGTATTCTTATTTCTTAAATATTTAGAGAAGAAAGGAGAGCCTTAGCATCGTCTCAGAAAATATGAGTTGGAGACTAGGCTCTTCTAATCTATTTATAAGTGTACAGGAGATTTTTCTCCATTGGATTAAAAATAATAAAATCTGAAATGCATAAGTCGAAAATATAATGTTAACTGGCTCGAAGTTGGGTCGACCTGGACCCTAGTGGGTTGACTCCTATCTCAACCCACCTCCAAAGTTTGCCGAGCCCGGGGTCAACCCATGACCTGGGCCATTAACGTTAATTCTGCCGAAATTAAATTTCCTTTAATGTTGGCTTTTAACGTTCGTTTTCTTTCCGAATATTGCTTATACAAATTATTTTCCTCTATTTATGGAGTATACTCAATGTCAAATTTCAAACTTATTCACATATATACGCGTATAATTCTATAAATCTTTGTTCATTAATAGCTACGCAATAAATAAAAATATTAACGTTATCAATTCGTTTATTCCTTCCTTTTAATATATTTTAATTTCAAATGCAACTTTTCTCTTGCCCATTTTTCATTCATTCCACAATTATTACTGTTACTACCAAAATTCAAAACCGAAACAGGCTATCGGAAAAGGGGTATCGGACCGCCGCCAGCATAAAAGAAAAATCCGAACATATAAGACCCGACACCATCATTAAAGAAGAAGCTTGGATTTGATATGAAGGAAGAATGCCGATAGGGTAGTCCCGATTCAAAAGGTAGCTAATGCAATTTCAGTTCCAAAGGCAAAACACCTAAATATGGAAGCAAATGGAAAGAAAGGACTAAAGATTACAACCCGAAACCAAAGAGATGACGAAAGGGCCATCAGTATTAACTTCCTTAATGCCAATACCAAAAGGAAATGAAGGCGTCAAATATACAAGAAGCTAAAACATAAGAGGAACTTTCCGAAATCTAGCTATCGAGATCAAAGCTTGATGATCACAGTCGAGGCAACTTCAGGAATCCACAAATAATACACCTAGAGCATCCTTCCGGAAGACCAAAATCCCTTCCAGAGGTTCATCGAAAGCAAACCAGAGCCTTTGAAAAGAAAATCTATCCAAACTAACTTGCTTAGTGTCGATACCAAAAGGGGTGATGGTTCCCAGAAGTAACATCAGGGAGATGAAATCCCATCTTAAAGCTATCCATACAACGCGCTTGGTATATATACAAGAGGAAGAAGTAACATCAGGAAGAGGCTCCCAAAGACCCAGACCATTTTCCCGAGACCGACACTCTGAAGGCTCCGCTATATCTATTAACAATGCCAAAAGAACGGCCGCAGCCCAGGCAACCAGAACCGAAGGGTAAAGGGAGGCCAACACACTATTGATGCACCCGAAAGAGGGTTCTGCTGATCCAATGACAAAAGAAGTCCCGATTTGTCTATAAATATGTAACACCCCACCTCTATAACCATATTATCCAAGAGTATTTCTAAGTAATACCATCAGATAATACATAGAATGAGGCTATCGGTGGCACATACATGCAAATTATCTTGGACTGACACTGCTACGTATTAAAATTTCTGAAATATCACTTACACTTACGTACTCAATGTCGGTACATGAGAGTTACACGTGTGCCTCCAGGACAGAACAATACAGAATATACATTAATATAGAGATCACAGAGTTAATCGCAGCAATAAAATATAATGTACAATATTTAACATTTTTATACACATTTACTTATTACACATCAATATATACACAATCCATACAATACATGATAGTACATGATATTCTAAGTTATTTTACTCCTCTAAGCCCAATAAATACAAGCTGGTCTCAAGGTCCCTGTAACAACCCGAAAAATCAGAACAAATTAAAAATTTTTACTTTACCAATTTTATTGAATTTTGGATATTTAAAATGATTTATTTTAAATAATAATGACTAGAAATTTATTTTGAATAGATTTAGAACGTATATTTATTTAAATTGAAATTAGAATATAAATATTTATATAAAAGGAATTGTAAATGGCACAGTAGTTTGAAAATTAGATTTCAAATTTCAAATGAATGTACAGGATTCAAAATAAATCGGATTTTAGCGAAACCAAAAATATTCGAATCTGTATGAAAATATCTTTCCAACAAATCTGAAAAATCCAAATTTCATAACGGGAATGAAAAGTTATGCCCAGTTGAAAATTCAGCGTAGTCGCTATGGAAATATAGTCCTTAAAAATAGAGATTTAGCAGACGACCTATCTTTTTCAACGAAACCACTTTTGTTGGATCCGGAATATCAAATTATTGCTAGATTCCAATTTTCATAATTTTTGGAGTTAACTTGTGAGCGTGGCAAAGGAAAACAGGTTTTGTCAGTTTAAGTCAGTTTGGATCGACCAGAAAATGGCCATTTTTCAAATGGTCGCCAAATTTGACGAAATTAGTTTTGTTAGGACCATATGGTCAAAACATAGCTAGATTTATTTTTCGGAAATTTTTGGAGTCCTTATGTGGCCCCAATAAAAATGTACGTTTAAATTAAATATATATTGATTTATATTGTAATTTAAATGAAAACTGATTGAAACAGTCAAATTGGCTTATCGGACATATCCCATTGTGTTCAGAATGGGGATAATTTGTTGTGGACGACAACCGATGGGCTTGATTTGGAGTTCGAAATAAATAGTTACTTTTATGGAATTAATTAAACAAACAAATAAATAATATATATATATATATAATATTTTCCCTTACCCCCTTTTCCACTCAGTCAACCCCCCACTCTCATTCAAAAACCCGATTGAATAAAAAAGAAAAAGAAATGTGGAGACCTTGCCGCCGTCGCGACCCCCTCCCTCTAACAACCACGGCCCGCTCCAGTAGGCCCCCCTCTCTCTTACTCCTTCCAAAACCATGAACTAGTCCGAAATTGGAAATAAACGCCATGCCATACCCCTACCCCTACCACCGTCGCCTCCCACGACCAGCGCCCCCTCCGATGCTCCTCCGTCTCTCCCTTTTCTAAAGTCGTCTGTAAGTTTTATTTAGTTATTTATTTGTATTTATTTAACTTAATTAGTTTTAAAAGAAGAAAGAAAGAGATAGAAATCAGTTTTTATATGTTATAGCCTTGCTTAAAAAGATTGGATTTTTGCATATGTAGTTATGAGAAAAAGATATGATTTTTAAAATATAAATAACATGTAGGTTTTGAAATAAAGAAATAAAAATAGGATTTTAATAATTTAGATTTGAAATAAAAATAAGATTTTTATTATGAAGAGAGCGAAATAATAATATGATTTTTATTCGCATGTATTGCACATAAAAATTCGATTTTTATATGTATAACGATATGGTAAAAATATGATTTTTATAACGAAAACATCGATATAAAAATATGATTTTTATAACGAATAGCGATATTAAAATATTATTTTTAGTTAGATAAAAATATAAATTTTATCGTATGTATGAAATAATATTTTGAATAGGATAAAAATAGAATTTTTATATTTGTAGCGAAATAAAAATGTGATTTTTGAATATAAACATCGTTGATTAAAAATATGATTTTTAATATAAATTTCGTGAAACAGATTGCGTTGGAATCAGCACAACGAATCTGAGCGATAATAAGGAATGGATGAGTAAAAATCCAAGGTGAGAACTTCTCACTTTGATTGTATTTTCTAGTTGAAATATATACTAGGATGCAAACGGCACTTAGCAGCACCCGACACCCGTCGTCCACAGACCATGGGCGACTTGTTTGATTGTGTTATGTTGTGAATGTTGATTGTGATTATGACGTGAAAGGAAAATAAAATATTCATGTGTTGAAATAAATATTTTATAGTTAAAAATATAATATTTAATGTGTATATTACTAAAATAAATACTCACTTACAAATCGAACGATTTGTATTTGTACACACATTTGACTGATATGGATTGGGACAATATATTTTACAAATCGTTCTACTACACAAATAAATCTGTGTTTGTTGTTTGAAAACCCCACATGGGTATTGGGATGATATTGGACATACACTAATCGCAATATTTAGGTGTATGTCAATCGATTGGTTGACAGGCTGTTATAAGCGTTGATTATTCATATTTGACGCGTATGCAGTTGTGTAATGCACTCTGGATGATAGTTGATTATTTACCATTGTTGTTCTATAAATGTGTTGTATGAAATCCATATAAGTAACATTATATGGTAGTTGACTGTGTCTGATTGCAGTTCATAAAGAATGAATATTTTAAAATAATGAATATTTTAAAATAGTGAATGTTTTAAAGTAATGTTCAGTAAAAGATCAAAATCTGATTTTGATGTCTGATTTGGGATGGACACGAATATATTTAAACATATAAAGCCGTGTTGATTAAATAAACGCGATTTTGGCGTGAGTGATATTTACATCAATTTTATTCATTTTTTATAATGACTATCAAAGAGGAAGTGATTTCAAAATCTAATGTTTTGAAAATACTATCATTTATATATTGATGATATGGAATATTCAATTTTGATTGGAAATTGAATATGAAGTTGAAATCGTTTCGAAAACGAATTTAAAACGATTTATAAAAATACGTTTTAAAAAGAAATTGACGAAATATATATATAATATATATTATATATATTTAATGGCATGAATAGAACGCGCCGCGCCGCGACGCTGTAGTTTGCGAATTTCGGCCATTGAATCCGGATTTACTTTACAAGAGATTCGACCGTCGGATTCTCCTAAAACTGGAGCCGTTGGGTTCATATCGAAAAGAGCTTTCCAATGAATACATGAGATTTGAATATTTGGAATTATGTCCAAATCAAATTTGGAAAAGGTCGTTGTAAGTGCAGTTCGATGACCGTTTATGGAAATCGATGGTACGGGCCTTGATAAAATTATTAAAAATATCAATAATTTATGTAAAATCATAATAAATGATTTTGAAAGAATTGGGATGAAAAATTCTATATTTGAATAGATAAAAATATAAATTTATCGACATGAACTAGTTATGAACTA
Organism: Allium sativum; assembly: GCA_030737875.1. Classification (NCBI taxonomy): domain Eukaryota; kingdom Viridiplantae; phylum Streptophyta; class Magnoliopsida; order Asparagales; family Amaryllidaceae; genus Allium; species Allium sativum. The sequence goes on from CM060926.1 coordinate 697,393,449, forward strand.
GAATTATAATCCAATATTTTTAAATAAATAAATTGGATTGGAAATGGTTTTAAAAATAACCAGAATTTCCAATATATGAATTGTAATGGATATGAATTGAAATTATCTTCGGAATATTTCGATATTGGATTCCGTGATTATACAAACATTGTGGAGGAATTTGGAGGATATATATATATATATATAGTTATTCCCAGTACGATATTTGTTGGTTTTGGAATTTGATATTGAATATAAGACGATATATTTTCTATTCAAAGCCTTGTATTTAATATCAAATGGAATTTTTGGTTTGTCATGAATGATATCTTTAGTAATACTATTCTTAAACCCAATGGAGTTAAGAAAATTAGAAACTAGATAGAGATTAGCTAAGTTGAATGGTTTCCCGGGTATTGATTTGATGTTGGTTTCGGCCATCGGGATTAATACTTAGGGAATTGTTCTCTTACTAATTTACGGTTAGAGACTGCTGGGGTGGGGTCTTCAGTAACACTGTTCTTAAACCCCGTGTAAAAAGAATAATCTTTTAATTAAGATATAGAGAAGAATTACTAATTAATTAACATTTAATTGGATTTGAAATAGAATGAGAATTGGGTTTATTGTGAATTGTGTTTTTGAAGACATTCGTTCTTTAACCCGATTTATAGTGAAATGGGATTTGGAATTCATATATCTTTTTATTAAGATTTAACGGGAATTTTCCAAAGTAAAGTTTTCCAATTTAATATATTAAATTGGAATTGAATGGAATTCGATGTGATAATAATAGAAATGAGCTTTTGTGGAGGAAGGCTGTTAATATATACGGAATTTAAACGGCTTAGTCATTATTCCATTTATATTATTAGTCGGATATGAAAATTGGTATCGATATATATTGATATTTTTTCCGTGAAGATTCCATTTTTATGGAAGAGGATTTGGGTTCACTGTGAACCATGTCTAAAATGACATTAGTTCTTTAACCCAGTTAAAGACAGGATTACATGTCTAACATTGTATTTCGAACTGTATGGTTGATCTCTACTAAATATATATATATATATGTGTGTGTGTGTGTGTGTGTGTGGTAGCGGTGAATTTATTTTCTTGCTTAACACCCTTCTCTAAGATGTACGAGCTTAGAGGTTATATATTGGCATAAATCAATAGTACAGTGTAGATTGTCGATGCGGCATTTTTGTGTTTCCAAAGTTAAATAATCATTAATATTGATTTTTGGGAATATTAAAACTAAGTGAAGTTTTAATGAATCTTTAACTAGACTGAAATGGGAATTGATAATTTAAATTATCAAATTTTTGAAATGATCGAGAATGGAGTATCACCAGTTCTTGTTGCTGGTCCTGTGTGGGCTGGGTGCGCATGATAGGGGGTTCTCGCTTCGCGGTTTGGTGGCGAACGAGAGACTCTTACGCCTACATGTCCCTTTTGAGGGTTGGTAGTCGTGTGCGTGTACTCGAAAGGCTCGCCGTAAAACAAGGGTACTGGGGGACCAGGTGGAAGCCACGGTGGTTTTTACTTGCTGCTTAGGGGGATGAAGGGATGGTTGTAAAGCCTACCGGATTTTGTCGGCTGTTTCACGTGGTATCAGAGCTTTGGTTTACAGAGCTCGAGAACAAGGCATATGAGAACCAAACGAAGGAATTCATCAGAGATTGGATTATTAATATCCAATATGAATGACTTGTTAGAGATAGGATCAGTAATATCCTAGAACGAGTGTGAAGAGTAGTGTTTTGAAAATAAAAATGAAAACAAATTTTATTTTGAAATTTTAAACCATTTTATACGTATTTGTGTATACTATTTTATATTGAATTTGGACAATCGCGTGTATAAAGATTTTGCATATACGCCTTGCAAATGTATACTCGAAGTTTTAATATACTGGATAAATATAGAATCACACTCTAGTCGTCCGGGGATGGTTCTGGTGATTGTTGCAAGATCATTGGAATTTATGTTCAAGTTTCAAAAGTGGGATGTCTATATATTTCCAATTGACTGGTGTGAGAATTAAACTAGATAGGGTTAATTTGTTGTGATTTGACATCAAAAATGGACTTTTTGTATATATATAAAAGGTATGTGTTTGAAACGATAGTAACTAATTAATTGCTGATTGTGTTGTTTGATTATTGGTTTGATTAATTAAAATTTTGGCCCATTAAGCCAAATCGAATCAAAATAATGAACTGACTTGAAAATTGTTTGAGATTGCATGCATATACATGTATATACATTGAACAGTCATAGCAGGGATGCTAAGCAGAGGAATAAAATTGTATGCCCGACAAATAGGTACATGTTTACCAATTTATTGGGTATGGATGATTTTATGAGCCGATTGGCTAGCCGTTTGGCTTTTTCTTTTTCTTTTCGAGATGAGAGGGCCTATCTGGTGGTTTGGGGATTTTCCCGGTGCTCCCATACAAAGGAGATTATGGTGAAATTTTTCGAAAATTTAGGGTGTTAGCCAAATTTTTGAAAAATTAGAAATTCTTAGAAACTGAAAAGTTGAAGAATGAAAGCCAAATTGAAAGTTGAGTTGATTAGTAAAACAACTTTAAGCTTCGTTCCTTTTCGAGGACGAAAAGATTTTAAGTGGGGGAGATTGTAACAACCCGAAAAAGCAGAACTGATTTAAATTTTTTATTTTAGCAATTTTATTGAATTTTGGATATTTAAAATGATTTATTTTAAATAATAACGATTAGAAATTTATTTTGAATAGATTTAGAATGTATATATGTATTTAAATCGAAATTAGAATATAAAATATTTATTTCAATTATAAAAGGAATTGGAAATTGCGCAGTAGTTTGAAAATTAGATTTCAAATTTCAAATGAATGTATAGGATTCAAAATAAATCGGATTTTAGCGAAAGTAGAAATATTAGAATCTGTTTGAAAATATCTTTCCAACGAATCTGAAAAATCCAATCATGGCGGGAATAAAAGGTTATGGCAAATTAAAAATTCAGAATAGTCGCTATGGAAATATAGCCCTTAAAAATAGAGATTTAGCAAAGGACCTCCGTTTTCGGCAAAACTATTTTTGTTGGATCCAAAATGTCAAATTATTGCTAGATTCCCATTTGCATAATTTTAGGAATTAATCTGTGAGCGTGGCAAAGGAAAATGTGTTTTGTCAGTTTCAGTCAATTTGGATTGACCAGAAAATGGCCAATTTTCAAAAGGTTTCCAAATTTGACGAAATTAGTTTTGTTAGGACCGTATCGTCAAAACATAGCTGGATTTATTTTTCAGCAATTTTTGAAGTCCGTATGTTGCCCCAATAAATTGAAATGTACATTTAAATTAAATATATTATGATTTATATTGTAATTTAAAAGAAAACTGATCCAAACAGTTGAATTGGCTTACCGAACATATCCTATATGTTTGGAATGGGGGTAATGAGTTGTGGACGACTGTCAGTAAGCTCGATTTAGAGTTCGAAATAAAATGTTACTTTATGAAATAATTTAAACAAATAAATAATATATATATATATATATATTATATTCTCCCTTACCCCTTTTCCACTCAGTCAACCCCCCCACTCCTGTTCAAAAACCCGATTGAATGAAAAAGAAAAAAAACGTGGAGACCTAGCCGCCGTTGCGACCCCCTTCCACCACCGTCATCGTAGCAGACCCCTCTCTAACAACTGCCGTCCGCTCCAGCAGGCCCCCCTATCTCTTGCTCCTTCCGAAACCTTGCTCTAGTCCCAAATCCGAAGTAAACGCCGCGCCGTATACCCCCACCCCTACCACCGCTGCCTCCCACGACCTACGCCCCCTCCGACGCTCCTCCGTCTCTCCCTCTTCTAAAACCGTCTGTAAGTTTTATTTATTTATTTGTATTTATTTAACGTAATTAGTTTTAAAAGAAGAAAGAAGAGATAGAAATCAGTTTTTATATGTTATATAGCCTTGCTTATAAAGACTGGATTTTTACGTATGTAGTAATGAGAAAAAGTTATGATTTTAAAATATAAATAACATATAGGTTTTGAAATAAAGAAATAAAAATATGATTTTTATAATTTAGATTCGAAATAAAAATACGATTTTTATTATGAAGAGAGCGAAATAAAAATATGATTTTTATTCGTATGTATGGCACATAAAAATACGATTTTTATATGTGTAACGATACGATAAAAATATGATTTTTATAATGAAAACATCGATATAAAAATATGATTTTTATAATGAATAACGATATAAAAATATTATTTTTAGTTAGATAAAGATACAAATTTTATCGTATGTATGAAATAATATTTTGAATAGGAAAAAAATAGAATTTTTATATATTTAGAGAAATAAAAATGTGATTTTTGAATATAAACATCGTTGACTAAAAATATGATTTTTAATATTAATTTCGTGAAACAGATTGCTTTGGAATCAGAACAACGAACCTGAGCGACAATAAGGAATGGGGGAGTGGAAACCTAAGGTGATTACTTCTCACTTTAATTGTATTTTCTAGTTAAAATATATACTAGGATGCAGACGGTGCTTAGCAGCACCGGACACCCGTCGTCCACAGACCATGGACGACTTGTTTGATTATGTTATGTTGTGAATATTTGATTATGATGTGAAAGGAAAATAAGATATTCATGTGTTGAAATAAATATTTTATAGTTAAAAATATAATTTTTAACGTGTATATAAATAAAATAAATATTCATTTACAAATCGAATGATTTGTATTTGTACACACATTTGACTGATATGGATTAGAACGTTATATTTTACACATCGCCCAACTACACAAATAAATCTGTGTTTGTTGTTTGAAAACCCCACATGGGTATTGGGATGATATTGGACATACACTATTCTCAATATTTAGGTGTATGTCAATCGATTGGTTGACAGGCTGTTATAAGTGTTGATTATTCATATTTGACGCTTATGCAATTGTGTAATTCACTCTGGACGATGGTTGATTGTTTATCATTGTTGTTCTATACATGTGTTGTATGAAATCCATATAAATAACATTATATGGTAATTGACTGTGTCTGATTCCAGTTCAGAAAGAATGAATATTTTAAAATAATGAATATTTTAAAATAGTGAATATTTTAAAGTAATATTCAGTAAAAGATCAAAATCTGATTTTGATGTCCAATTTGGGATGGACACGGATATATTTAAATATATAAAGCCGTGTTGAGTAGATTAACGCAATTCAGACGTGAACGATATTTATATCTATTTTATTCATTTTTTATAATGAATATTGAAAAGGAAGTTAAAATACTATCATTTATATATCGATGACATGGAATATTCAATTTTGATTTGAAATTCAATATGAAGTAGGAATCATTTCGAAAACGAATTTTAAACAATTTACAAAATTACGTTTTAAAAAGAAATCGATGAAATATATATAATATATATATATATATATATTATATTTAATGGCCTGAATAGAAAGCGCCTCGCCGTGTCAGTTCGCGAATTCGACCATTGACTTCGAATTAATGTTACGGGAGATCCGACCACTGGATTCTCCTAATACAGGAACCATTGGGTTCGTATCGAAAAGATATTTCCAACGAATACAAGAGATTTGAAATCTAACAATTGGATTTGGAATTATGTCCAAATCAAATTTGGAAAAGGTCGGTGTAAGTGCAGTTCGATGTCCGTTTATGGAAATCGACGATACGGGCCTTGATAAAATTATTAAAAATATCAATAATTTGTGTAAAATCATAATAAATGATTTGGAAAGAACTAGGATGAAAAATTCCACAATTGAAAAGATAAAAAATATTTTTATAGAACTAAACTAGTTATGATCTAGAATTATAATCCAATATTTTTAAATAAATAAATTTGATTTTAAATGGTTTTAAAAATAACCAGAATTTCCAATATATGAATTGGAATGGATTTGAATCGAAATTATCTTCGGAATATTTCGATATTGGATTCCGTGATTATACGGACATTGTGAGGAATTCGGAAGATATATATATATATATCCTTATTCCCAATACGATATTTATTGGTTTCAGAATTTGATTTTGAATATAAGACGATATATTTTCCATTCGGAGCCTTGTATTTAATACCAAATGGTATTTTGGGTTTGTCGTAAATTGTATCTTTAGTAATACTGTTCTTAAACCCAGTGGAGTTAAGAAAATTAGAATCTAACTAGAGATTAGTTATGTTGATCAGTTTCCTGGGTATTGATCAGCTGTTGACTTCGGCCTTCGGGATTAATACTTAGGGAATTGTTCTCTTATTAATTTATGATTAAAGACTGATGGGATGGAGTCTTCAGTAACACTGTTCTTATGCCCTGTGTAAAATGAATAAATCTTTTAATTAAGATGTAGAGAAGAATTACCAATTAATTAATATTTAATTGTATTTGAAATGGAATGTGAATTGGGTTTATTGTGAACTATGTTTTTAACGACATTCATTCTTTGACTCGATATACAGTGAAATGGGATTTGGAATTTATTAATCTTTTTATTAAGATTTAACGGGAATTTTCCAAAGTAAAGTTTTCCAATTTAATATATTAAATTGGAATTGAATGGAATTCGATTTGATAATAATCGAAATGAGCTTTTGTGGAGGAAGGCTGTTAATATATACGGAATTTAAAAAGCTTAGTCATTATTTCATTTATATTATTAGTCAGATACGAAAAATGATATCGATTATATGTTGATCTGTTTTCCGTGAAGATTTCATTTTTATGGAAGAGGATTTGGGTTTATTGTGAACCGTGTTTTAAATGGCATTAGTTCTTTAAACCAGTTAAAGACAGGATTACATGTCTAACATTGTATTTCGAACTGTATGGTTGATCTCTACTAAATATATATCTGTTTGGTGGCAGAGAATTTATTCTCTTACTTAACACCCTTCTCTAAGACGTACGAGCTTAGAGGTTATATATTGGCAGAAATCAATAGTATGGTGTAAATTGTCAATGCGGCATGTTTGTGTTTTCAAAGATAATTAATCATTAATATTGATTTTTGGGATGATTAAAACTAAATGAAGTTTTAATGAGTCTTTAACAAGATTGAAATGGGAATTGATAATTTAAATTATCAAATTTGGGAAATGATCGAGAATGGAGTATCACCAGTTTTTCTTTTGGAGACAGTTAAATCTTTAATTAGATTTGAACGCAAAATGGTAATTAATATTTAATGATAACACTGTGGTCTTAGTATGGAGTATGACCAGTTTTGCTCCATGGGATGAACAGGTTTGGATTGGGAAATTAAATAGATGGTTACTTCGGTAAGGTTCGCTAATCCTGACTAGTTTGGATAAAATCCTGACTAGTTTGGAATGAGGCATATGTTGTGTTTTTGTAGAACTTGTTTATTATATACACGAGATATTCGGAAAGGCCTGGTTTATATCCATTCTGAATAACTGTTCGACGATAAGTCGACGATGAAGACGGTGGTTGAAGACCGGAGGTCTTCACCTCGTTTGGATGATTACTGATGTCTTGATTGGGCAGTACACCCAAGACAAGGTAATAAGTGGTGATCGTCCAGACGTACTTGGAGATCGACAGATATGTGAGGGCCTCTATCCTGTATTGGACATATGGGACGAGGAATAAGGTGCCTCTGGTTTCGTTCAGACCCAGAAAGAACTTGTAAATGGACTGTGTATCTGACAATGGACTTTATTCTGTGTTGATTGATTTCTATTAAATATATATCTGTTTGGCCGCGGAGAATTTTTTCTCTTGCTTAACGCCCTTCTCTGAGACGTACGAGCTCAGAGGTTATATATTGATAGATATCAGTCGCATGGGGTGAATTGCGTGTGTGGCATGGCTAAGTGGCAAATAATCAAGGCTTCTGTTGAAAAGCAGAGTCTTGTGGTTGATGATCAAAGCACGACCTTAAATGGCATAGCTCTGTGTATAGCGTTAATTCGTGAGCCTCACACCTCGGTATGAGTCAAAAACGGGATAAGGGTCCCAAGGAGGACATGACGTTTCTTTCTAGCTATGGGTGGTGTCAGTGTTTACAAGCCTTGACATTTATATTATTTTTACCTATGTGGTTGTGGAATGCGAGGCGCCTCGGATATATCGGTCTCTATGGAGCCAATGGATAGGTCATATAGGACCGGGGAATGTGTGTTTACGTATAATTAATTCGCTATGTGTGGACCGGCCTTGGAGGATCCAAGGGATCTTTGTGTGTGATCCTGAGGAATTTGCTAGAGTGTCTCAAATCCGGCGAGGAATACATACCTTGCCTCGAATCAGGACAGAAATCCAATTTCCAATACGTGACATTTCGGTTTTGATTGTAGAGCCTAGTATGGCGACATAGTGGGATGGGGGCACTATGCCATCTATGATTGATACATTTATGTTTGAAGTTGTTTTCATACACTTTACACTATAACAATATGAAAATGATTTGTTTTAAACGTGCCGAGCATGTTTGGCCATTATAAGGTAAAACTCTATCCTTTGGCTTGCGTTTCATTGTGTGAAGGGACCTGAGTCTTATAATAGCTTCATTTTACCAAAAAAACATTGCGCTGTTTTATTATATGCACAGGTATTCTAGGGAGGAAACCCGTTCCGTGTTATACGGCATGATCCCTTGGTATATCTGATTTTAAAGTAAAGTTTTAAATAACTGTTTTAGTTCTCACACCAGTCACATGATTGACCTGGAGTTTATTGTTTTAACCTAAACTCTGGGTGCCCCTATTTTCCATACGGGCAGCTAGTAGTTTTGGTTTGGCAGATTTATAATCAGATGATCCTAGTTTATAGCTGGAACGATATTCGGAAAGCTCTGTATCCGTTTACCTCTTTCGGTTGTGTTTTTTATTATTTTCCGCTGCATTGTAAATTTGAATCTCTGGTATTTATCAAATGTATAATATTTATTCATACTCTGCATATTCTTGTACTCTGATGTAAATTATTGTAATAAGCAATGAAATGTTCTTCTGTTTGTGTTCTGATTTGTCGTGTTCTCATTACAATCTGGGCTTTCCTTCACGGTGAAGTTTGGCTTGTTATAGTCCCTGAACCTATAATGTCTCGGTCTGACCTGAGTATTATATAAAATAAAAAAAGGGATCAATCTATGTCTAAATCCATTATAGTTAATATAAAATATTTGGGTGCTCTAAACTCGAAAGATCTTTCAAGACATAAACCTAATCATTAGGTTCACTCAAATATTGACAATAATGATTTATGTTGCGTGGCTAAATGTTATGGAAGTGTAACGACCCGGATTTTTGAATAGTTTACTTTAAATATTTAATATGGTTTTAAATATTGAGTTGGTAATATAAGTTAATTTTTATATTGAGTTATCGATTTAATAATCGAATATAATTTAATTTAGAATATATTGAATTATTGTAATTCGAAATATAATTGAAATCAAAGTTAAAAACTGAATCAAAATGATTTAGATGATAAGTAGGAATTTTATTTGATATATACGATAATAAATAATAATTTATTATCAAAGAATTTGTGGTTTTCAAATTTAAATTATATTATATTAATTTAATATGGTATATATGTTAAAATTAAATTTCAGAATATTTACTGTTAAGTTCAGAATAGGGTTATTATGTTGAAATGTCAGTCGGTACGCTAGAATAGCGGTTCGTGATTTAAATTACTAGACCCCGAGATATTTGATTGTGGATAGGTTCACAATCAAATCGATATCCATCTAGAAAGAATAAAAATCACTTTATATCGAATTGTATTAAATACGAGATCAAATCAAAATCTGTTTAAAAGAAATAAAAATCTCTTTATTTCTAATCGCGTTTAAATCAAATCAAATCGGTATTAAATTTATATGTACCTTTACCTATCACCTATTCCTTAACAACAAAGTCTCCTTCCTTTATATAACCACGCATACTTCCTCCTCATTATATACTGCTGCAAAAAGGAAATCCATTTTTCTTTTCCTAATTCAAACCAGAATTTGATTGAGAAACAAAAATAGTCGCGCCCTCCATTCATTTGCAAATCAAACCTTTTGAAAGCCTCAATAAAAATGGCCTCGATTAAATTCAATATCGCGAGCCCCTCTTCTCTAAAAATCATTCGGAACCGCTATCGCAATAAAAAAAAGAATCAGAAACATTTCGGTTCAAGGGTTGAATGCAATCGTGACTTTAGGGACATCGATTTTGGTACAATGGAGAAACGTAGGGCTCGGGCTCATTGCTGTGTCGTCAGTTGCTCACGAATTGAATGACTGATTCGAGTTCGTAGAGTAGTTTGGCATTATTTTGATTTATTGGTTGGGGATTGGATTCAAAGAGGGAACCCGATGGAGCGAGGGTAGAGTACAAAGTCGAGATGGTGATTTTGGGTGACTGGAAAGGTGCGAATGGTGAAATGATAGTGGAGGAAGTACTGAGATCTAGAAAGGCTAGAGTTGGCCAGTTTTGTGGAGTTCGACATATGTCGCTACCCAGTAGCGTTCCAAGAAAGCTATCGAGATGTAAGGAAGATGAGAATTGGGAGCAGTGTCTGACAGTGTAGGGCAGTGTATGGTGCTTATTGTTAGTGAAGTGTTGGCATTGTGTTTGGCAGCAGGTGACAGTGCTGAGAATTGTATGGGACAATGGAGTTTCATGGCCGGGAAAGGGTGACAGTGATGGTCGAAGCAACTAGTGATGGTGAAAATTCCAAGCATAAGGTCTGTTATGCTGGACTCAGGCATTTGGGCCTATCACTTGAAGAAGTGTTAGATGAGAAGTTTTTTTGAGGCGCAACAGGGTGTTAAGGCAAAATGTTAAGTTGATTAAATTAATTAGAAATGTTCAATTTAATATATATATATATAATTATTTATTTTGTCTAAGATAATTTATTTAAGATAGTTTGAATAAATAGTTCAAATTAATGAATAAGGATTTAAATTAATCATAGGTACGAAATGAATTTCATTCGAGCAGATTCATGGTTAACGATATGGAAAGTAATGGATATTGTAACACCCCACCTCCGCTAGGGTCACTCACAAAGAGAATGCACTAGCTTTTGTGGAGCATTATCTAGGTAAACATACACAGAAATATTACAAGAGAGAACATATAAAACAGCGGAAGAAGAACCAAATTTTATTGCTTTAAAAATCTAGAAAGGTCTAAAGCCTTTTTACATCAAAATGCCATTAAATCCATTACATCAAAATCTGTCTTGCAATAGTAAAGAAGCATAAAATCATAGTCATATATCGTTCCCCAGTAAAGCAGCAAAGCAAGCCATGGCCAAGAGAAATCCAAGCAGTACATGAAAGAGCCTTGGAACTTGGTAGGATCCGAACTAAGCTGTATTCCCACCCTATGAACCTGGGGGGAGGGGGGGAAACAGAAGAAAAAGAGGAGAAACAACCTGGGTCAGTCATAAAGACTGAGTAAGTCCTAGTGACTTTCAGCATAAAAACAGGTAAAGATAACATGGCATGAATAAACTAAAAGTGAACATAAGCATAATGACAAGGTAAGCTACATGCACGATAACTAAGAATAACATCATAGGATTTCCGTCATGTATAACATTTCAAGGTTCCCATTCCGGATGAACTAAGTATAGTTTCGTAAGATTTTTATCATCGCAAGATTTTTCTGCTTCACCATTAAAAGGATATCTATTTGCTCTGATTTCCAAAATTCTCTGCACCAACTGTACTAGTATCCCAACCCGTATCATCCTTTCCATGTATATGTTCAGTCCCTTGCCGTATATCATACGGGTTTCATCACGTATTTCTGTACTACTTCAACGTAGTGCCACCATTCTTGAAATCGTTGGGACCGCCACTCTTGGTCTGGCTAGGTTTCCTTATCATGAGATATCGCGTGTTTAACTAGGATTTATGCCACCTAGGACCACTAGGGATTATGCTAACTATTAAACGTTTTCTAGATTCGATTAGGATTTATGCCACCTAGGACCACTAGGGATTATGCTACCTAACGAATTCCACGTAACGATCTATTAATCGATCGGCTCCCTACAAGTCCTAGCTCGTTCGTGTGTCTGTGTCATACGGTCCTATCTAGAAATGTAGTTACCTGTGCTAGGTCCACCATAGGGTGTATCAAGTCCTAGGGTGCCAACCACCGACACGAATGAAGCACGCACAGTGTAAATCTACGGGTGCCCAATGCCTGCTTTTTCAACTCCGGACTACGTGCACGACCATAGCCCACCTGAACCTACAATGGCGCACCTACTCAGCCGTCGTTATGGTCGCTTACCATCAGCCTAGTAATCGTGCCCCACTCTGCCTAGTTCCAGGGTATCGTGATACATCTAGTGGGTTACTGTTGAAAAGGACCGCGCAACTAGGGTTTCCGTCTAGTCGGTTAAGTGTTTTCATTTAAATTCGAGACTTAACCCCATCGGTCTAGCATGTCAAGTTGGTTAAGTGTTGTCATTCAAGTTCGTGACTTAACCCGTCTACGTGTCATGTCAAATTGGCTAAGTGTTGTCGTTTAAGTTCATGACTTAGCCCTACGAATCATGTGTCAAGTTGGTTAAGTATACTGAAGCGGTTCATGAATTAACCATATCAAATCATCGTGTTAAATTGGTTAAGTATATTCAAGCGATTCACTACTTAACCCTATCAAATCATCGTGTTAAATTGGTTAAGTATATTCAAGCGATTAACTACTTAACCCTATCAAATCATCGTGTTAAACTAGTTAAGTATATTCAAGCGGTTCAGGACTTAACCCTATCAAATCATTGTGTCCAATTGGTTAAGTATATTAAAACGGTACATGACTTAACCCTGCCACATGTCATGTTATATCGATTGGGTGTTATCAACCTATTCAAGTTAGCCCAACCTATCCACTAGTCATGTTATAACAGTCAAGTGTCATTAGCCAAGCCACGTTACTTAACCCACCCATTCATATCATATTGGTTGAGCCTATATTCATAAGTTTTACATGTTCTTAACTCATATCGGTTAGGTCCACATTTACATGTCAAATTTCCATGTCATCCCACCTAACCCTCTAACCATACCCACGTCTTATTATGGTCAGTATTCCTTAATTCATTCATTATGATGAACGAATCATGACCCCTCACATTAGACCGTGCATTTTGTGGCCACTGGATTTGCCGGGTGGTTCCGGGCAGATTTACACCACAAACTAGGTCTAACCTCGTGTCATAAGTCGTTACGCCTACAATTCGACCTTCGACCTCTCACATTAGACTGACACTTTGTGGCTACTGGATTTGCCGGGCGGTTCCGGGCATATTTACACCACAAACCGAGTCTAACCTCGTGTCAAAGGTTCATTAATGGTCATATTCCACCCAAAACCCCAATATCAGTTCACGTGTTTAACATATAGAAATATTCATGATTCACGTTTTCGCCCCAAAACGTGTTCCCAAATTATTGTCATAATTCACTATAAGGTTATGCCAAGTTATAGCCTTTTATTTACAATACATGCCAATTACCCAAAACCCAACTTAGGCGTGTTCATATTTAACCTCTACTAAGTCATAAATTATCAGATATGTTTCAACTCCAAATTTTACATAATTAACATATGCCCAAGTTCTAGATTACATGTAAATTTCACATATGCCCAATTCGTACCAAATTTACATATGTTCAATTTATGTCGTTTTACATGTATGCCAATTTACACATATACCAAGTTTCATGCCGCTTTACACATGTCAAGATTCATGATTTACATGTTTACAAAGCTATGCCTAATTTACATAGATCAAGTTTTATCTCCAAAATTACATGTATACTATGTTTACACCAATTTACTCATAACAAGTTCTAGCCAAATCAAGATCCATGCCAAATTATATATATATCAAGACCCATATCAAATTATATATATATCAAGATCCATGTCAAATTATATATGCCAATCCCCATTCTTGTAATTACCATTATAATGACAATACCCAAAAATCAAGTTTCATGTTAACGATAAATTATCCCCAAACATCCAATTTTCATACTATGCCTTCGATTCCTCCAAACACATATATTCCACTAGGCAATATTCCAATATTTCCCCCGTATACCATCGCACTTATATCGTAGTTTAGGCCTAGGTCTGAAATTGACCTAGGTTCATCAAAAGAAAATAAATAGGGGGAGGTAGAAGTTGCAATAAAAACAAGATCAGAGAGAAAACGACATAAAAGCATCATCTCAGGCATAAAGAATAGATCTTGATAATAATATCAACATGAACAAAAAAAAATTGATTAACAACAGGCTGAAATGACCATAAACTTGTCACGTGAATAAAGATAGAAAAGTTCTCAAGATCGAGATCCAAGAAGAAACAAGAATTGAATCAAAAGTCCAATTTCACTTCATCACATGTCCATATTAAATTTAATTATTTTAATCTGAAAATAACTAGAACTTACAGGGCATGGCTAATGAATTAAGAACTGAAATTGTCATAGAACGTTGTAGAGACATTGATTTATCTTCTTGAATTGTTGTAGAATTGCTGTAGAAGCTTCAATCTCTAGTTTGAATCTAGTTTGGAGGCTAAGAGAAAAGTTTAGAGAGCTGTGGCCATGATCGAAAGGAAGTCCAGCAGTATTTTGGTGTAAGAATGATTTGATATGTATTAGGTTAGGTCTAAGGGTGTTTTTATAGGTGTAGCAAATAGTTTAGGCCCTTAGATTAGCCCTAGAATCAATCCGGACCGTCAAAACACGTCTAGGGCTCCAAAAATGAGTTCTGGGTCAAACCAAGACGACCATGTTGACCTGTAAGGTGGGGGATCGACACTATGGTCGAGCTCGGGGGTAGGTCGACCCTATGGTCGACCTGGGGGGGGGGGGGGGTAGGTCGACCCTATGGTCGACCTCGTGGTCTAGTCTGCCTGAAAACTGCTGAAACTTGTACAGGCCATAACTTCTTCATCCGGACTCCGATTTTCGAAAACTCGGACTCTATTTCATGTAAAATTTCGAGACGAATGTAATGGCGTAATCTGTTTCCCCTGATTCTAATTTTAAAATTTAATTCTGCCTTAATTTCTTGTTTTATCATGTTATAAAAATACGGGTTGTTACATTCTCCCCTCCTTAAAGGATTTCGTCCCCGAAATCTTCAAGTTAAGAAAAATGTGTCCTACCATCCAATCATCCATCTACTCAATCATCAATCACAGGGATCCATTGTCCTTATGAGATTTCTAATGCTGTATGAACATATGCAGAAAGTGTGTGTATATGTTCCTTATCTAATGCAAATGATCAGGCCTGATTGATCTTTTTAATGCAAAATATGTTTAGTGTCATGAGTCCAACATGTATGCAAATAGTCCTAGTCACATAAACACTATATGTGTGCACAAATATCCATCCATATGCATCATCCACATGATAACACATTCAATCTCATCAATAAACAAGTATAAACACTCATGCATATGCAATATGAAAATGTGTCTGAGCCGATCTAGTGCCTAATGTGTGTTATGCAATCACGAGCAACCACTAGCAGCCACTTGCAACCACTTGCAACCATTAATCATAACATGTCTCAAACACATGTTTACACCCAATTGTTCCTACCTAAAGGTATAACCGAATGATAGAAGCAAGTAAAAACCTTATGCCCATTAGGCAATGTCAAAGCTGGAAATCTACGTCACATATATACTGAATTAGGAGAAGAACTCCATAAGCACCAGCCCCATATCCTATAAAACCCAAAAAGTTCAGTCAACCCAACGGACACCCTCAAGCCCCAATATGTATTACTAACAGATAAGTCATACTCCCTATGGGGTTTGCAACAGAAATAGGATTGAGAATAGGATTGAGAATAGGACCGAGAGGTTATACTTAAAAGATAGCATACAAGTAAGCTCTACAGGAAAGGAGGGATCAAGGATATACTCTTAAAAAGAGATATGATGCGCGTGTCTAGTCTTCAATCTTCTAAGTCGTATTTCCTTGAGCTTAACTCCATTGTGCTTTGACCATCTTTAACTTCACAATTTCGTAGTTCCTTAATTCTTGTTTCCAAAATATGAGTTGGAACTCATTCCACTGTTGCCTCTCGTTCCACTTTTACTTATTCTCTTTCTAGTATACCCGATTCAAACATAACTGCATGCTCATGGTTTCGTGCAAGCTCTCCAAAATTCACTGGTGAATCTTGGATCTCATTCACTTACTAGAAGGTATTCCACACAGATGTATTATCTCTTGAAAATAAACAAATGCCAATCATGTTGCCAAGTGTACTTACTATGGTGATTTTCTATAACTCATGCAAAAGCGAGATGAACCATCTGCCTTAGTGGCAAACACTACTCGAGCGAATCAATAAATGTATCAAGAACGGATCGATAAATGTATCAAGAGATTCTAGGTAACTAAACATGGCAGAACGCTAAGGGTTACACTAGACTTCGAGGGCATTACCAAGGCAAGTCAAGCGTCTAACTACCCTCTTTTCATACTGGAGAGTGGTACCATTTCTGGATAACCACTCCATCCCTAGAATCAACCCATATCCCAAAAACATAAGATTTACTTCTAAACTCAACGCTTAGCATAGACAATCTCAAATCCAAACAAGTCATGAATAAATGAGCTGATTCCCCAACAGGATTTGAGACAAAAATGGGATCCTCTACTACCCTAGTACTAAGGTGCAAAGACTCAACTATCGAGGCAGAATTAAAAGGATGCGATGTATATAAAAACAAAGTTCCCACGGTATGATAGAAAAGAGCAGCTAAACTTTTAACAGAAGCGTTACCACCTCTCTTAGGTATGCTAGTAGTGAGAGCATACAATTGCCCTCTCGACGATCTTGTTCTTTGCCCTTGTCTTTGTCTTATGATACATATTATATGTCCCTTTTTACTCTACCAACGATGTTCTTTCTTGTCATGGGTTTTTATTATTCTTTCACTTGGCCTCTTTCCTTTTACTTTTTTTTCTCTTCGTGGATTAAGCCATATCAACAAGTTTCTCATCCTTAGACTTGTGTTCTTTATCCTTGTTCCTACTATCCTTGTATAGCTTGTTGACAAGTTTCTCGAAAGCTACTTCCATCGCAGGGCAACCCTACAAAGCTTGAGATAAGATTGGTCACAAGTAAACTACTGCGGCTACAGATGGAGGTTGGACACTACTTTGCCCTCCGACATGTGTCGCATGCCTACAAACTATGGTGAGAAAGAAAGGGAGAAAAGACTGAAGGAGAGAATCAAAAGATAGTGCATATGGCTTTGGGGAATAGCCTTTAAATAAAATAAGATTTTTCTTGAAAAATGCATCTTTGTAAATGGTTTTGAAAATAATTTCAGAAGGTTTTAAGAAAATTTTGCCCAGTCTGGTAACCTTCTGCTCTGATACCAAATGTAACAACCCACCTCCGCTAGGGTCACTCACAAAGGGAATGCACTAGCTTTGGTGGAGCATTATCTAGGTAAACATACACAGAAATATTACAAGATAGAACATATAAAACAGCGGAAGAAGAACCAAATTTTATTGCTTTAAAAATCGAGAAAGGTCTAAAGCCTTTTTACATCAAAATGCCATTAAATCCATTACATCAAAATCTGTCCTGCAATAGTAAAGAAGCATAAAATCATAGTCATAAATCGTTCCCCAATAAAGCAGCAAAGCAAGTCGTAGCCAAGAGAAATCCAAGCAGTACATGAAAGAGCCTTGGAACTTGGTAGGATCCGAACTAAGCTGTATTCCCACCCTGTGAACCGGGGGGGTAACGGAAGAAAAAGAGGCGAAACAAACTGGGTCAGTCATAAAGACTTAGTAAGTCCTAGTGACTTTCAGCATAAAAACAGGTAAAGATAACATGGCATGAATAAACTAAAAGTGAACATAAGCATAATGACAAGGTAAGCTACAGGCACGATAACTAAGAATAACATCAAAGGATTTCTGTCATGTATAAGATTTCAAGGTTCCCATTCCGTATGAACTAAGTATATTTTCGCAAGATTTTTATCATCCCAAGATTTCTCTGCTTCACCATTAAAAGGATATCTATTTGCTCTGATTTCCTAAATTCTCTGCACCAACTATACTAGCATCCCAACCCGTATCATCCTTTCCATGTATATGTTCAGTCCCTTGCCGTATATCGTACGGGTTTCATCACGTATTTCTATACTACTGCAACATAGTGCCACCATTCTTGAAATCGTTGGGACCGCCACTCTTGTTCTGGCTAGGTTTCCTTATCATGAGCTATCGCGTGTTCAACTAGGATTTATGCCATCTACGGCCACAAGGGATTATGCTACCTATTGAACGTTTTCTAGATTCAGTTAGGATTTATGCCACCTAGGACCACTAGGGATTATGCTACCTAACGAATTCCACGTAACGATCTATTAATCGATCGGCTCCCTACAAGTCCTAGCTCGTTCGTGTGTCTGTGTCATACGGCCCTATCCAGAAATGTAGTTACCTGTGCTAGGTCCACCATAGGGTGTATCAAGTCCTAGGGTGCCAACCACCAACACGAATCAAGCATGTACAGTGTAAATCTACAGGTGCTCAATGCCTGCTTTTTCAACTCCGGACTACGTGCACGACCATAGCCCGCCTGAACCTACAATGGCGCACGTACTCAGTCGTCGTTCTGGTCTCTTACAATCAGCCCAGTAATCGTGCCCTACCCTGCCTAGTTCCAGGGTATCATGATACATCTAGTGGGTTACTGCTGAAAAGGACCGCGCAACTAGGGTTTCTGTCTAATAGGTTAAGTGTTGTCATTTAAATTCGAGACTTAACCCCATCGGTCTAGCATGTCAAGTTGGTTGAGTGTTGTCATTCAAGTTCATGACTTAACCCGTCTACGTGTCATGTCAAATTGGCTAAGTGTTGTCGTTTAAGTTCATGACTTAGCCCTATGAATCATGTGTCAAGTTGGTTAAGTATACTCAAGCGGTTCATGACTTAACCATATCAAATCATCGTGTTAAATTGGTTAAGTATACTCAAGCAGTTCATTACTTAACCCTATTAAATCATCGTGTTAAACTGGTTTAGTATATTCAAGCGGTTCAGGACTTAACCCTATCAAATCATTGTGTCCAATTGGTTAAGTATATTCAAGCGGTACTTGACTTAACCCTGCCACGTGTCATGTTATATCGATTGGGTGTTATCAACCTATTCTAGTTAGCCCAACCCATCCACTAGTCATGTTATAACGGTCAAGTGTCATTAGCCAAGCCATGTTACTTAACCCACCCATTCATATCATATTGGTTGAGCCTATATTCATAAGTTTTACATGTTCTTAACTCATATCGGTTAGGTCCACATTTACATGTCAAATTTCCATGTCATCCCACCTAACCCTCTAACCATACCCACGTCTTATTATGGTTAGTATTCCTTAATTCATTCATTATGACGAACGAATCATGACCCCTCACATTAGACCGTGCATTTTGTGGCCACTGGATTTGCCGGGTGGTTCCGGGCAGATTTACACCATAAACTGGGTCTAAACTCGTGTCATAAGTCGTTACGCCTACAATTCGACCTTCGACCTCTCACATTAGACTGACACTTTGTGGCTACGGGATTTGCCGGGCGGTTCCGGGTAGATTTACACAACAAACCGAGTCTAACCTCGTGTCAAAGGTTCATTAATGGTCGTATTCCACCCAAAACCCCAATATCAATTCATGTGTTTAACATATAGAAATATTCATGATTCACGTTTTCGCCCCAAAACGTGTTCCCAAATTATTGTCATAATTCACTATAAGGTTATGCCAAGTTATAGCCTTTTATTTACAATACATGTCAATTACCCAAAACCCAACTTACGCGTGTTCATATTTAATCTCTACTAAGTCATAAATTATCATATATGTTTCAACTCCAAATTTTACATAATTAACATATGCCCAAGTTCTAGATTACATGTAAATTTCACATATGCCCAATTCGTACCAAATTTACATATGTTCAATTTATGCCGTTTTACATGTATGCCAATTTACACATATACCATGTTTTATGCCGCTTTACACACGTCAAGATTCATGATTTACATGTTTACAAAGCTATGCCTAATTTACATAGATCAAGTTTTATCCCCAAAATTACATGTATACTATGTTTACACAAATTTACTCATAACAAGTTCTAGCCAAATCAAGATCCATGCCAAATTATATATATATCCAGACCCACATCAAATTATATATATATCAAGATCCATGTCAAATTATATATGCCAATCCCCATTCTTGCAATTACCATTATAATGACAATACCCAAATATCAAGTTTCATGTTAACGATAAATTATCCCCAAACATCCAATTTTCATATTATGCCTCCGATTCCTCCAAACACATATATTCCACTAGGCAATATTCCAATATTTCCCCCGTATACCATCGCACGTATATCGTAGTTTAGGCCTAGGTCCGAAATTGACCTAGGTTCATCAAAAGAAAATAAATAGGGGGAGGTAGAAGTTGCAATAAAAACAAGATCAGAGAGAAAACGACATAAAAGCATCATCTCAAGCATAAAGAATAGATCTTGATAATAATATCAACATGAACCAAGAAAAATTGATTTACAACAGGCTGAATAAATCATAAACTTGTCATGTGAATAAAGATAGAAAAGTTCTCAAGATCGAGATCCAAGAAGAAACAAGAATTGAATCAAAAGTCCAATTTCACTTCATCAAATGTCCATATTAAATTTAATTATTTTGATCTGAAAATAACTAGAACTTACAGGGCATGGCTAATGAATTAAGAATTGAAATTGTCATAGAACATTGTAGAGACATTGATTTATCTTCTTGAATTGCTGTAGAATTGCTGTAGAAGCTTTAATCTCTAGTTTGAATCTAGTTTGGAGGCTAAGAGAAAAGTTTAGAGAGCGGCGACCATGATCAAAAGGAAGTCCAGCAGTATTTTGGTGTAAGAATGATTGATATGAATTAGGTTAGGTCTAAGGGTTTCTTTATTGGTGTAGCAACTAGTTTAGGCCCTTAGATTAACCCTAGAATCAATCCGGACCATCAAAACACGTCTAGGGCTCCAAAAATGATTTCAGGGTCAAACCAGGCCGACTTGGTCGACCTGTAAGGTGGGGGGGTCGACACTATGGTCGACCTGGGGGGTAGGTCAACCCTATGGTCAACCTAAGCGGGGGTGGGGGTGGGGGGGTGGGGGTAGGTCGACCCTTTGGTCGACCCCCTGGTCCAGTCTGCCTGAAAACTGCTGAAACTTGTACAGGCCATAACTTCTTCATCCGGACTCCAATTTTTGAAATCTCGGACTCTATTTCATGTAAAATTTCGAGATGAACGTAATGGGGTAACCCGTTTCCCCTGATTCTAATTTTAAAATTTAATTCTGCCTTGATTTCTTGTTTTATCATGTTATAAAAATATGGGTTGTTACAGATATTCAGCAAACAAAAATCAGGTGAGTTAATCTCACTCATATTATTAATATACGATTATTTTATTCGTTAAAATAATTGATGGTTGTTTGGTTGCATTAAAATATTACCGTGGCTATTGTTAAATATATATTAGTTACTTAGGATTGGTTGTTGTGGTTATTATATATATTGGTGGTTGGATTCCCGCAGTACCATTAGCGGATGCCCGCAATATCATTAGTGGATGACCTTGTACGCCTCATCCTATGATAGTGGATGACCTTCTATACCGCGATATTCTGCCACGAAGCAGAATGGGTATTATTTATGTTGGCTAACTTCTGTGGATGCATAAAAAACAGGTTGGAGGGATCCAACTAGATTCCTCAAAAATATTATCATCTGTTTAGTTTCATATATGTTATCTTATATGATGTGTTAGAAAACCCATGATTTGATAATTTGTATTTTGGATATTTGAAATATCACTGGGCCTAAATGGCAATTTATAGAAATATCGTAAAGAGTGTTTTGAGATTTAAAAAGGAAAATTCTATTTTTTCAAAAATAGAATTTGAATGTAGAATGGGCTAAAGATATTTACTTGTTCTGAAAATAAATAAATAAAACAAGTATTGCATTTATAAACGATGTTTATAAATTGATTAATACATGAAATTGAAGTAAAATTTATAAACAGTGTTTATAAATAAAATGGATTGATTTTCATTGAATAATGCGGAGAATTGAAATGAATTTATAAACAGTGTTTATAAATAAAGTGGAAAAATTATCATTGGATAATTTGAATATTTAAATTCAAATGTGAATTTAAAAAGAAAATTGGGGACATCGTTTTAAAGAAATAAACAATGGAATTTATTCCGATGTTCAGAATATAAATTGCACTAAAATAAATCCGTAAGGATTTATGATTTGAAATCGATTAATTCGAATTTATTTAAATAGAAGTTAAATTGAATATGAAAATAAATTGGTTGTTATATATATAAGTTATTATAAATAGAAAGTTCCACAATAAGATTTTGGTTTTAAATAGATTTCGAAGTAGACTTATTTAAATATATGAAACAAGGAAGTTGAATTTATAAATAGTGTTATAAATTTGGTAAAATAAATGATAATTTGGATAATTTGAACCATTTAAATTTAAATAGGAATTTAAAAGTAAGTTGGGAAGTGTTTTGAAACAAACGATTAATTATATTTCGGAATTGGGAATATAAGCAGAATTGAGAAGATTCAACGGTTTTATAATTGAAATTCGATTGTATCAAATTTTATAAATAATTTATTTATAAAGGGAATTGGAATTAAATATAGAAGATCGAAGTATAAATAAATAAATTACCAGGTAAGGAAAAATCGGCAATTATAGATAATCGAAAATATTATGCTGAATTGGGAAACCAATTTGATATATATTAAAAATATATCAAAATGGAGTTGAATTTATTTTAAACAAATTTTAAAAGTTTATATATATAAATATAATTAAAACGAACTCGCCGCAGCGTGGTAGTTCGTAAATTGGCGTTTCGAACTTCAATTGAGTATATAGAACTCAATTTAAGTCGGAATTCTTTGAAACAAGAATTGTCAGGACCGATTTGGTAATAGTTTTCTAATAAAAGAGAAAAATATGGATTTTGTCGAATTGATTTTGAGTTATGTCAAAATCAAATTTTTAGAAAAACAGCGCCATAACCGTTTAAAAACCATAATGGTTTATTTAATTCTATAAAAGGATTTTAAGCAAATGAAATCCGAATTTCTACTTAGAAAATCCCAGATTTGAGTTGTGAAATATATCTGAATGCAAGCGGAGTAATGGATTGATTTTTGAAACAAAAATCAGATTTTTAATTATTGAATAGAATTAACTAATTGGAATAATAATTAGTTAATGAGATTTTGAAATGAAATTGGGCTTCGAATAAGTGAATTCGATTTGGGAATTTATATTTGAATTCAGATATGAAACTTGAACTGAAAATGGAATCCGGTTGGTTATAAGCAAGTTAAAATATATTTAAATGTGATATGTTCAATTAGAAAGTAAAGTGGGCAAAAGTGCTAATTAAAGAATAAACTAGAAAATGGAGTTAAAATGACTGGATTTAGTTGGGATAAATTGGAAGCAGGTGAACATGTGTTAAATAGGTATGGAATGAAGTATATGAAGATTATAATTTTTGTGCCCTACAAAAAGGTAAACGTTTAAATTCCATATGAGATTTTATGCACCGAAATCCGCAAGCCACTTGGCTTTTTGATTTTCTTTTTGAATGGAAAGGGCCTAGAGAGGCGAGTTGAGGTTTTGAACTATCGACCGGTACAAAGGAGGTAATGGCGAAATTTTCCAGAAATTTAAGGAGTTAGAATATTTTCTAAGAAAATTGGATAACTAGAAATCAATGTATCGATATATATAGAATTCGATAAGGAAACAAAATTAAAAATAGAATTTTGTAAACAAAAAGGAAATATATAAATTAGATTTGTTAAAAATAGAAAGCGAACTATATACATGTTTTAAATTGAATAAATGGGTTTTTATGGTGTGTTTATTCGAGGTAAGTGGTCTTGTCTATTTTGAAGTTAATGATGTTTTCAGTCAAGGTATGAGAGGTATTTATACCCCCAACTTGATTGATTCCATTATTAACCGATAAGTAACAAGATTCAGTCTCGAAGAGAGATGTATAAATAAATTTAGTTGAATGAAATATTTTGGGTTGTTACAGCGATGTTTTACTTAATATTCGTTTTAACCCAAGTGAGTGGAATTTTGGAAATACATTAATAAATATTTCCTAAGTATAGAAATGAACTGTCGTGAAACAGAGAAGTAATTGGAATATTTTCCAATTATTAATAGAATATATTTTCTGAGTATAGAAAATAAAAGATGGCGAGATACCGAAATGTTTTCCAAATAGCGAAAGGCCAAGATGATAATTGAAAATATTTATTTAACAAATGTTGATAACGAAATGGAAAAGGTGATTTAATTAATGAAATACTAATTAACAGGCCCAGTGATGGTTGGATGTTATAGATGAAATGTTTGTTTGTTTTTCTTCGATAGTTAAATAACCGACTATCGAAGTATTTGCCAATATTGTTGCCAATATGGAGAGACAGGTTGGATTATTATCCGAGAACCACTCTGTATTGGCAGTAGCATTGCGAATCAGATTATATGAAGATAATCGAAGACCGAGTAAAGTGAAAGGACTTTTTCTATTAATAGAAATAGTGCCTTCGGTTTCGTTCAATCCCAGAACGAACGTATATGGACGAATGTCTGACAAAGTATTTTCAAGGATCAAATAGGTTGGTCTGTAAAGATATATATGATGGTGGAGAATTTATTCTCCTAGCATAATATCCAAATATATTTGTGAAAATCAATTAGTGATTAATGGATCTGACAATGTGGCATTCAAAGTGATTGTGCTATCAATGAACGATAAGAAATCATAGCCTCAGGTTTTAACAACCAGGAAATAACAAAAATCGGGCAGGCAGCATGGCTATGTGGGTCGCTCCCATTAGGGTGTATTATCACCTATCTAGAGAAATTCATTTAATTCCTTATTCTATTCGATGTTGTCCCATTCGGGAAACAGTTGCTGATCCCAACCGTTGGTGATATACATTCGATACACTCATGCGAAATGAGTGGTTGGTCATGTGTGGGCCAGGTTGCAAGACGTTCTTGTTGAAACCAGTGTATTCCTCTCTAGAGATAAACTATCGGAAGGTGGTTCCATACCTTGTCATGTTGGAAATCCAATCTCCAATAAGCACCCTGTGGTTTTTGATTTTATATTATATATGGAGCGTGAGATGCAAGTGTTCCACTAGATTGTTATTTATTTGATTTAGACAATATTATAATATCACTGGATTTTCGTATCAAAGTGTTTGGGTTATAGTAAGGTAAAAACCGTCCATGTTTATGTGTGGGCTGGTCTTACTATTATCCTTTCTTTTAAAAAGATTTTGAAGTTAAACAAATGGTTGGAGTTTACTCACACCAGTCCTATGACTGACCCAGAGTTTATTTTGTTTTATTTTCCCTAAACTCTTGGGTGCCCATATTTGTACGGGCAGTCAAGTAATCGGGATATTACAGATTCAATTAGAGGAGCTTGAAGCAGGATGCTTCACCTATTAGCTATAGACTGTTATATTTCCACTGTGTACTATTGAGACGAACCCGAACCCCGTACTGACGGTGGCAAGGGTAATCTTTGGGATATAACACATAAACAGATAACGGCAGAGCATAATTAAATAAATACACCAGATAAAGTACAAATAATACACTGGATAAACATAATCATCAGAGTTACACAGTATACAGGATCATATTTAGTACAAATACAGTTCAGCTATACATAAATGTCTACAGTGGAAAACAAACAAAATATGTACAATAGAAGATGAACAGTATAAAATAGATAAATGATAGAATCCGTCTTCAGCTCCAGCTATCCAGAAAGAGCCTGCTAAAACCTGAAGATAAGGCTGCCCGTGTAGAGAAAGGGGCACCCGAGTTTGCAAGTGAAACAAACTACGAGTCAGTCATGGGACTGGTATGAGAAATCTACTTAACACACTATACAATTGGCTAATCACAGGACCACGCCACTTTCGCGGAACGGGTTTACTCCATTGGACTGCCAGTGCTTTAAAACAAGTAAATCATTTAAACATCGCAGTGCTTTTTATAAAAATGTAGCCATTATAAGACTCAGTTCCCATCGCACAATGCAACGCAAACCGGAGGATAGTGTTTTACCTTATAATGGCCAAAATATGCTTGATATGAATAAAACAAAAGCATTTGATATTATTACTAGTATTTACATGTTTCAAAAACAATTTCGAATCATAACTATCAATCATAGACGACATGGGTACCATATATCATGTCGCCATATATATATACAATCAAAACCGCATGGTGTCGTATTTGGAAATTGGATTCCCGTCATGAACCAAGGCAAAAGATAGTCCTTACCGAATTCGAGACGTTCTAGCCCGTGTCTCAGGACCAGAACGCATCGACCCTTAGAGCGACAGGGCCGGTCCACCGATGTGGATTAAAATTCCTGAACACTACGTTTCCCCGCCCTTTGGGGCGTAAGTGAGCCAACGAATGACTCCATCGGTCCCGGATCGACTGATATAACCGAGGCGCATCGCAACAGAAACAACCACATAGGTGATAAATAGTATAAATGTCAGCCAGTTTAAGCACCGACACCATCTCTAGCTAGAAGGAAACGCATGCCCTCCCTGAGGTCCTTCTCCCATTTTTGGTTCATGCCGGGGTGTGAGGCTCGCGAATTCACGTTATACACAAAGCTACGCCACACAGGCGGTGCTTTGATCATCAACCACAAGACTTTGCTTTTCAACAGAAGCCCTGATCACTGCATCTTAGCACGCCACACAGGCAATTCACACCATGTAACTGGTGGCTATCAATCACACAGAATGAATTCCAATGTCCGACACACAGTCCATTTGCAAGTTCGTTCTGGGTCTGAACGTAACCGAAGGCACTATATACCTCGAAAACCCATCGATCTCCACGTACGTCTGGACGATCACCACTCATTATCCATATTTCGGGATGCCTCCCAATCACGACATCAGTTACCATCCAAACGAGGTGACGATTTCCGGTCTTCAACCACCGTCTTCATCTTCGATTTCTTATCGTCGATTTAGTTATTCAGAATGGGATAAACCCGGTCTTTCTGAGCAACTCGCGTATATAAATAACTAGTGCTATAAAAACACAACATACGCCTCATCCCAATTCATTAGTCAGTAACCGTCAATCAGTAAGAGAACGATTTCCCAAATATTAACCCTGAAGGCCGAAACCAACATCAGATCAAAACCCAGGAAACCATTCGACTTAGCTAACCTTCAGTTAATTTCTAAATTTCACATTCCATATCTTTTATAATATTTTATAACAATTTATCGCTATTTTTATTTATTTTAAAATAGCCAATTTACTCAAACGACGCTTCGGGCCATAACGCGGCCGTGGCGCTGTTTTTCTTCAGATTTGATTTACACACATCTGAAAATCTAACCGTTGGATCTTCACAAAATTTATATCATTAGAAAGATCTTTTCAAAACGAATCCAACGGTTCCAGTTTCGGGAAAATCCGACGGTCGGATCTCCCGATATAATCGTTTGAAGTTTTGAATTCAAAATACGAACTACAGCGTCGTTATTCGATTTAATATAATTATATTTATATTTTATATAATATATAAATATAATCGATTCTGGCGCTGTTTTTCTTCAGATTTGAATTAAACATTCCAGACAATCCAACCGTTGATCTTTACAAAGTTGGTGTGGTTGGAAAGATATTTCCAAAGCGAACCCAACGGTTTCGGTTTCGGGAAAATCCGATGGTCGGATCTCCCGCACTAATCGTTTGAAATCACATTTTCAAAACACGAATCGTTATTCGATATATTTCAATTCTATGTGTATATATATATATATATATATATATATATATATATCGATTCTTCGATTTCAAAACTATATTCTTTTCATACATTTGATAAAAATGATATTTTTATCCAATCGACAATTATTTCAACACTTCACTATTTTTAACCATTCATGTATATAGTAAAAATGTGATTTTTTTTATTGTAAAACAATTTACTTCGAAACACGATTATTTTATGTAGATCATATAGGTGATAAAAATATGATTTTTATTATAAAACAATTTATTTCTAAACACAACTATTTTATATAGTCTATATAGGTGATAAAAATACGATTTTTATTATAAAACAATTTATTTCTAACACGACTATTTTACATAGTCTATATAGATGATAAAAATATGATTTTTATTATAAAACAATTTTTTTCGAACTCGAATACCATTCAACACATGAATTTCTATTCAACGAATGAATTTCTATTCAACACATGAATGTTATTCAAAATTCGTATATATACAATAAAAATGTGATTTTTATATTGTTACAACAGTTTATTTAAAACACGAATACCATTCAACATATGAATTTCTATTCAACGAATGAATTTCGATTCAAAACACGAATGTTTTCTATTGTTTGTTTATATAGAGTAAAATTGTGATTTTTATTGTTAAAACAATTTATTTAAAACACGAATACCATTCAACACATGAATTTCTATTCAACGAAGGAATTTCGATTCAACACATGAAGGTTATTCAATATATGAAAATAATTCTAACACATGAATATTATTCAAAATTTCGGCAGCATAATGGCAGGGTAGTTGAAACCGGGGTCGTCCCTAGTACGACTCCTCGCTCTAGCTTAAAGCCTCGCAGCTTTTGACAATGGCGAATCATGCATCTAGTTCGCACGCAGGCGACATGTATATTTTTTTCATTTCCATAGACTAATCTTATGTGGTTTCAACCAAATATTTCTCAACCACAAACGGGTATTTTTCAACCACAATCAATCAATTTCAACCACAAACAATTCTAATCAACCATTCGTAATCAACCAATTTTCACACCAATCACAACCAATAAATATTGTCCATGGTTTGTGGACGCGGGGCGTATATATATATATATATATATATATATATATTTATATATAAGCATTTCACTTCCATTTCAACACATATATAATTTTTACCATGCATATATAACTTATACATCGAACGTACAACTTATACAACGCTTATACAAGAGGTGCACAATGCTTATATAACTCATACATCGACTATATAATTTATACATCGTCGTTTTCCATATCGTTTATAAATTAGAAATCTCACATTGGGTTCCACTCTACCAAAATAGCAGAAGGCTCAGAAAAATATGCGGTCTCTTCTAAAATGTAAAAGACGTCCTCACGGTCACGATGTTTCCTGTTTCATCGATTTTCGTTAACGTAGCAAAAAGATATAATTTTTCAAAGTTTGCAACACTAGAAAGTGTTAAAACAGTTAAAAATAATCAAAACTGAACCTTTTTGCAAAACATTTAAAACTAGGTTTTGATAATTCGACCAAACTGAAGCACGATGCCAAAATCTGAGGATATGACGTCGAAGAGGGTCGGAAGAGCTTCCAGTCGACGGTGGTGGTGTCGAACTCGCACCTCGGTGGGCGGTGAAATCGAGGCCGAGGCGGAGGAACTTTGGGGGCCCCTAACTCACGAACCACTACTCGACAGGAGGCAAGGTCTATACGGATTTGAAAAGGAGGGAGAGGCGAACGAAAAACTCAACTGGAGGTGGGGCTGAAAGTGGACGTGGCAGCGGCAATTTGGTCAGGATGTTTTGAACGTATTTCCGTCCAAAGGAGAGAGGGAGCGGGGAGAGAGAATGGGGAATGGGCCAGTAGGATTTTTTTAATTTTATTTATATTTTTTTTTCAAAAATACCCTCTTTCACACACGATCCCCAATCCAAACCCAACGACTGTCGTCCCTAGCTAAATACCCCCATTCCAAACACAATGGGATATGTTTCGAAGGCCCATTCGACTGTTTCAGTCAGTTTTCCTTCAATTTAAAATATATAACATTCAATATTTAATTTGAACGTATATTTCAATTTGTCGGGGCCACATACTGATTCTAAAAATTCCCGAAAAATAAATCTAGCTATGTTTTGACGATACGGTCCCAAAAAAATTAGTTTCGTCGAATTCTGAGACCGTTTGAAAAATGGTCCTTTTCTAGTCGATCCAATTTAATAGAAATCGACCAAACACATTTTCCTTTGCCATGCTCACATACTAGCTTCAAAAATTATGAAATTTGAAACTTAGAAATAGTTTAACATCCCGGATCCAACAAAAGTGGTTTCATCGAATTACGAGGTCGTTTGCAAAATGGCCATTTTCACGGGCTATATAAATTCCATAGCGACCTTTCTGAAAATTCATTTAGCCACAACTTTTGCTTCCCGCTATGAAACTTCGATTTTTCAGATTCGTTAGAAAGGTATTCACTAACAGATTAAAATATTTTTGGGTTCACTCAAATCCGTTTTGTTTTGCACCCGATACAATCAGTCAAAGTTTGAAATGAAACTTTGAAACTGCCGCGCCATTTCAGGCCTTGTTTATAATTAAAATTAATTATATTTATTTTCAATGTCGATTCAAACTCACTTTTAATCGATATTATTTAAAATATTTGTTTTAAATATTTAAAATCTACTAAAATAGCCAATTTAAAAAAATTAAATTGGTTCAGATTTTCGAAGTCGTTACAATCTCCCCTACTTAAAACTTTTCATCCCCGAAAAGGAACAAAGTCGAAAGTGGTTTAATTAATCAACGCTACATTCAATCTGGCTTCCATTCTCCAACTTTTCAGTTTCTGAGAATTTTCAAATTCTTCAAAAATTTGGCTAACACCCGGAATTTTCGAAAAATTTCGCCATAACCTTCTTTGCACGGGGAGGTGTTTGGAAATTTATTGGGCCATATTAGGTACCCAATAAATCCTATAAAGCATACACATATTTATAGTGATATATACTGGTGTTTACAGGGGAGCGTGTATAGATAATAACTCCAGAGAATAAATTCTCGTCACCCTGTCAAAGCCTGAGGGAGTGTGTACTTTTAATTGCTCTAGAGGATAAATCCTCATCACCTCGTCCCGTGTGGGAAATAAACAATCCATGTGTCGTATCTAATAACTAGAGAGATGTGATTATTGTCAACTCTACACCCTTGTGGGGTTTTTATTAGTCTGGCAATTTATCGTTACATTTTTATACGGTCATATCAGTCATCAGTTCAACCTGTAAAATATAGTCATCGCCATACAAGCCTCTCGCTCGTATGGTAAATCTTCAACCTCGTCACACAAGCTCCAAATGCTTATATGGTATATGGCGAAGTATGCTTGTCTTCAAGAAGTATGCCTTGTAGTGTAGTTCAAAATTAATTGTTACTACCCTATGGTGACGTTTATTATTACACACAGAATAACCAGCACTCCGCATCCAATGGCATTCACAGGAGTTGATATAATAATATTTCGCATCCAACTCATTAAGGTTTACCCATTTGTCAGGCATGCAAATAAAATCTTTACTCAACAGCTATCCATTTACCTGTTCAAACATATATGATGCACATGTATATATATCTATCTATTTTTAAATCAGTTCAATGTGTGAGTTAATCGAATAAATCCTACCATTCATTCTCTTATTAATTAAATTAACTATCGTTTCAATAATTTAATTAACCCAATTTACTGTCACACAATGCAAACAACAAGCAATTTGTTTTTAACTTTTCAAAAATGTCCTAATCAATTCATATACTCTTTTAAAATCATTCAGACTATAGAATTAAAAGTTTACATCCATGAAAGGAAAATAACAACAAAGTAGAGAACTAAATGGTAATGCAAAATATGGTAAATGTACCTTGCACCAGAGTCAATCAGAGATATCTACTCGACACTTAGGGTAGGCTTTCTGAATGCTCTCCTCAGTTTCCCAAGTACAATCTCACGGATCTCCACTCCATTGCACATTGACAGAGTGAACCATCTTGTTCCTCAGCTCTTTGGTTTCTTTGCAGATAATCTTTAGCGGCTCTCTTCTCACAGCTAATTCTGGAGTAATTTCAATCTTGTTGAGCTGCTTCTTCCACGATCAAGTATGGATCATGAACGTGCTTTCGAAGTTGAGATATGTGAAATACATCATGCACACCAGGCAACCAATCTGGTAATTGAATTCTATAAGCAAGAGTTCCAATCCGTTCTAGAAAAGGAAACAGACCAATGAATTTGGGTGCCAATTTCCCTGTTTTACCGAACCGGATAACTCCTCTCATCGGCGATACTTTCAAATATACATAGTCGCCAACAGCAAACGATATATCTCTCCTTCTCTTATCGGCATAGCTTTTCTGGCGGCTTTGAGTGACGAGTAATCGTTTCTTAATAAATTCGACTTTGTCGGCAGCTTCTCGGATCATATCTGGCCCCAACACAAGTCTATTACCAGGTTCGACCCAACAAGTAGGGGATCGGCATGGTCTACCATACAAGGCTTCGAATGGTGACATTGTCAGGCTCGCCTGGTAGCTGTTGTTATACGAGAACTTTGCCAAATGTAAATGGTCTTCCCATGATCCACCGAAATCGAGAACACAAGCCCGCAATAGATCTTTTAGTATACGATTCACCCTCTCAGTTTGAGGATGATAAGCGGTGCTCAAGTTCAGCTTCGTTCCCAGCTCTACTTGAAATGCCTCCTAGAATTTGCTAGTAAATATTGGATCTCTATCACTAACTATACTGAGCGGCACTCTGTGCAGTCTAACAATTTCCTTGAAATATATCTGCGCCAGACTCTGAGCAGTTCTGTTCGATCTGACAGGTATGAAATGGGCGGTCTTTGTGAAGCGATCTACGATCACCCAAATAATGTCATTTCCTTTCCTGGTTCTGGGCAAACCAACAATGAAGTCCATGGAAATATGTTCCCACTTCCAACCTGGAATGTCCAGCGGTTGCAACAATCCAGCCAGTTTCTGTTGTTCGCTTTTGACTAGTTGGTAAGTAGGGCATCAGCTAACATATAAAGAGATGTCTCTCTTCATCGACTTCCACCAGAAAGTGCGTTTGTCATTATACATTTTGCTTACTCCTGGATGGATACCGAGCTTTGACTTGTGGCACTCATCCAGTACTTCCTTTCTGAGCTCAGAAATGTTAGGAACACAGATTCGACCTTTTAGCCTTAGAATCTCATCATTATCAACCTGAAAACTCGAGGGTTCACCTTTCTGAATTATCTATCTGATCTTTTGAATGAAGTGATCATCCTTCTGAAGAGCAGATATTTTATCTATCAATGAAGTCGTGATAATAAAACTGGCGATCACTACATTCTTTCGGCTTAACGCATTGGCCACGACATTGGCTTTCCCTGGAGTGTATAGAATATCAAAATCATATGCTGCAAGGAACTCGAGCCAACGTTGCTA
The DNA here is from genome assembly GCA_030737875.1 of Allium sativum. Taxonomy (NCBI): domain Eukaryota; kingdom Viridiplantae; phylum Streptophyta; class Magnoliopsida; order Asparagales; family Amaryllidaceae; genus Allium; species Allium sativum. The sequence continues at coordinate 697,427,016 of CM060926.1, forward strand.
CCTCAGATTCAAGTCCTTCTGGGTGAACAAATACTTTAACGACTGGTGATCTATAAACAGTTCGAATTTCTCACCCAGAAGATAGTGTCTCCAGATTTTCAAAGAGAATACGATAGCCAACAACTCAAGATCATGAGTGACATAGTTCTTTTCATGTGGCTTCAGTTGACGGCTAGCATAAACAATAACTTGACCTCTTTGCATTAACACTGCACCAAGGCCTTCTCTAGAGGCATCTGTCCAGACTTTCAAGTCCTGATTGCCGTCTATAATCGTTAACACTGGAGAAGTTCTTAATCTTAACTTCAGCACCCCAAAAGCCTCCTCACACTCTGGAGTCCACTTGAATTTTGCGTGCTTCTTTGTAAGCTTTGTTAAGTGACCAGATATCTTCGAAAAGTTTTTAACGAACTTCCGGTAATAACTAGCCAATCCGAGAAAACTTCAGACTTCTGTAGGAGTACTAGGCTGTTTCCAGTTTTGAATAGCTGTGATTTTACTTGGATCCACAGTAATTCCTTCTTTCGACACGACGTGGCCGAGAAATTTCACTTCAACTTGCCAAAATATACATTTGGATAGTTTAGCTTTCAACACATTCCTTCTCAGAATTTCTAGAACTTGTTCCAAATGTTTTTCACGTTCGGCCTTTGATTTAGAGAAGATTAGAATATCCTCAATAAAAGCCAGAACAAACTTATTCAAAACTCCTCTGAACACTCTATTCATCAAATCGACGAAATAAGTTGGAGCGTTACATAAGCCGAACGACATTACTAACCACTTATAGAATAAGTTTGGACCTCTAAATGTTGTCATAGGAACACACTCTTCGGCAATTCGAAGTTGATGGAAACCTGTAGCTAGGTCCATCCTTGAAAATACTTGTGCTCCATTCAGACGATCCAATAAATCATCGATTCGCGGCAATGGATATTTATTCTTTATTGTCTACTTATTCAAATCACGATAATCCACACATAGTCGCAGAGTACCGTCAGACTTTGGGACAAACACCACTGCTGCTCCCCAATCTGAGAAACTAGGCCTGATCAGACCCTTCCATACGAGCTGTCGTGTTTGATTGTCTAGTTCTTCTTTCTCTTTTGGGGTCATCCTCTGAATGGCGTGCACTACTGGCCTTGCGTTCGGAATTAAAGCGATCTTGAAATCAATTTCTCTTTGCGGAGGTAGACTAACGACTTCCTCAAACACATCTGCATAATCCTTTACGACAGGAATATCTTTGATGAGGTCGGGAATATTCTCTGTGACTACAGGGATATCTTCTATTTGAGCTGGAGAAACATCGAGAGCTGCCAATAAGTCTTTTCTATTAGAATTCTGACCTTCACAGGGAATGGTTATATAATTCCCTAATTGGGCCTTTGCCTTAACAACTCTCTCGGCGCTTCTGACCTCTGCCTCATATTTGGTTAACCAATCCAATCCCAAAATAAGATCGAATTCAGCAAAATTCATGACAACAGAGATAGTAGGGAACTTATAACACGAAAAGGAGACAGGCACCGCTCAAATCCAGCTAAGATCGAGAGAATTCCCAACCGGATTATGGACAGTCATTGGTTCTTTGAGCTTCTTCAATTTCAAATCCAACTTCTTGACTGCATTCTTTGCAATAAAGCTTCGCGATGCGCCCGTATCAAATAGTACTTTAACTGGAATGTTTTTGACATTGAGCGTGCCTTCTAAAACATCAGACCTTTCCTGAGCAGACGACGATGCAGGCACTTCAACCACTTCATTTACATGCACTGCTTTGGATTTCTTAGATTGCCTGCAATCCTTTTCAAGATGGCCAGTCCGATGGCATTGACTGCATTTTCTATTCTCTAGGAACTTGTCCTTGGATTTAAATTAACCCTTCTTTCGTTTCTTCAAGGGTCCACAGTTTATCGACAAATGCCCTTTCTGATGGAAGTTACTGCATACGGTGGTCGTTACTGGTTCTTTCCCTGGTCTGGCCCTTTTCCGATTGACTTTAGGCTTCTTACTCACCTCAGACATTGTACTGGCCTCAGGGCGATCAGTTTCAGACTCACCTTTATTACTAGAACTGACTTCCTCTTCGTCACGCAACATACCTTTCTTATGGAGATCTTCATACTGATAAGCCATGTATATCATTTTTGAAAAAGGAAGCTTCACGTTCCTCATCACACTATTCTGATATTTTCTTTGCAGTCCATGAATAAATCTCAGATTCTTCCTCTTTGGATCTTGAATCAGATGACGTGCAAAGTGAGAAAGTTCGTTGAATTTCTTATGATATTCTGGAATGTTCATATCTCCTTGTATCAGATAAGAGAATTCATCAAATAATCGCTCAGTCGCTTCAGGAGGAGTAAATCTTTCTAGGAAAATCACTTTAAATCTATCCCAGGTGATATCACCTTCTAGATTATCCTTAATAATTGAATCCCACCAGAACAAAGCTTCTTCTTTGAGTCCCCAAGACGCCAGTAATCTTTTCTAGTCATCTCTCAGCTTTAAGCCTTCAAAGGTTTTCTCAGCAGAACGAATCCAAGCTTGTGTTTCCAAAATGGACTCTTTGCCTAAGAATGGCGATCCACCCAGATTTGGAAATCTCTTGAATAGAACTTCTATATCTGATTCTGGCTGCAGGAGCACAACTGGCTCATTAACTTATCGAGCAATACGATTACTTCTTCTATTCCTGTCACTCATTTTCTAGAGCGTCTACAATTAGCAGACAAAGTGTCTGGTCAACAGAAAAGATATTTCAAAATATAGAGACAAATACTTGAATGTAAATGTGGCTACTGGGGTGTATTTCATTCTGCTTTACTCATACTAGGATATTACTGATCCTATCTATAATGAGTTACTCTTCCTAGAACAGTACTAGTTCTATTTCTGACGAGTTCGTTCATATGTTCCAGCACTAAGCTTAACCAAAGCTCTGATACCAAATGAGACGACCCCGAACCCCGTACTGACAGTGGCAAGGGTAATCTTTGGGATATAACACATAAACAGATAACAGCAGAGCAGAATTAAATAAATACACCAGATAAAGTACAAATAATACACTGGATAAACATAATCATCAGAGTTACACAGTATACATGATCATATTTAGTACAAATACAGTTCTGCTATACATAAATGTCTACAGCGGAAAACAAACAAAATATGTACAATAGGAGCTGAACAGCATAAAATAGATAAATGATAGAATCCGTGTTCAGCTCCAGCTATCCAGAAAGAGCCTGCTAAAACCTGAAGACAAGGCTTCCCGTGTAGAAAAAGGGGCACTCGAGTTTGCAAGTGAAACAAACTACGAGTCTGTCATGGGACTGGTATGAGAAATCTACTTAACACACTATACAATTAGCTAATCACAGGACCACGCCGCTTTCGCAGAACGGGTTTACTCCATTGGACTACCAGTGCTTTAAAACAAGTAAATCTTTTAAACATCGCAATGCTTTTTATAAAAATGAAGCCATTATAAGACTCAGTTCCCATCACACAATGCAACGCAAACCGGAGGATAGAGTTTTACCTTATAATGGCCAAAATATGCTTGATACGAATAAAACAAAAGCATTTGATATTATTACTAGTGCTTACATGTTTCAAAAACAATTTTGAATCATAACTATCAATCATAGACGACATGGGTACCATATATCATGTCTCCATATATATATATATATATACACACACACACACACAATCAAAACCGCACGGTGTCGTATTTGGAAATTGGATTCCCATCATGAACCAAGGCAAAAGATAGTCCTTACCGAATTCGAGACGCTCTAGCCCGTGTCTCAGGATCAGAACGCATCGACCCTTGGAGCGACAGGGCCGGTCCACCGATGTGGAGTAAAATTCCTGAACACTACGTTTCCCCGCCCTTTGGGGCGTAAGTGAGCCAACGAATGACTCCAACGGTCCCGGATCGACCGATATAACCGAGGCGCCTCGCAACAGCAACAACCACATAGGTGAAAAATAGTATAAATGTCAGCCAGTTTATGCACCGACACCACCTCTAGCTAGAAGGAAACGCATACCCTCCCTGAGGTCCTTCTCCCGTTTCTGGTTCATACCGGGGTGTGAGGCTCGCGAATTCACATTATACACAAAGCTACGCCACACAGGCGGTGCTTTGATCATCAACCACAAGACTTTGCTTTTCAACAGAAGCCCTGATCACTGCATCTTAGCATGCCACACAGGCAATTCACGCCATGTAACTGATGGCTATCAATCACACAGAATGAATTCCATTGTCTGACACACAGTCCATTTGCAAGTCCGTTCTGGGTCTGAACGTAACTGGAGGCACTATATACCTCGCAAACCCATCAATCTCCATGTACGTATGGACGATCACCACTCATTATCCATATTTCGGGATGCCTCCCAATCACGACATCAGTTACCATCCAAACGAGGTGAAGATTTCCGGTCTTCAACCACCGTCTTCGTCTTCGATTTCTTATCATCTATTTAGTTATTCAGAATGGGATAAACCCGGTCTTTCTGAGCAACTCGCGTATATAAATAACTAGTGCTACACAAACACAACATATGCCTCATCCCAATTCATTAGTCACTAACCGTCAATCAGTAAGAGAACGATTTCCCAAATATTAACCCTGAAGGCCGAAACCAACATCAGATCAAAACCCAGCAAACCATTCGACTTAGCTAACCTTCAGTTAATTTCTAAATTTCACATACCATATCGTTTATAATATTTTATAACGATTTATCGCTATTTTTATTTATTTTAAAAAAGCCAATTTATTCAAACGACGCTTCGGGCCATAACGCGGCCGTAGCGCTGTTTTTCTTCAGATTTGATTTACACATATCTGAAAATCTAATTGTTGGATCTTCACAAAATTTATATCATTAGAAAGATCTTTTCAAAAAGAATCAAATTGTTCCAGTTTTGGGAAAATCCGATGGTCGGATCTCCCGGTATAATCATTTGAAGTTTCAATTTCAAAATACGAACTGAAGCGTCGTTATTCGATTTAATATAAATATATTATATATAAATATAATCGATTCTGGCGTTGTTTTTCTTTAGATTTGAATTAAACATTCCAAACAATCCAACCGTTGGATCTTTACAAAGTTGGTGTTGTTGGAAAGATATTTCCAAAGCGAACCCAACGGTTTCGGTTTCGGGAAAATTCGATGGTCGGATCTCCCGCACTAATCGTTTGAAATCACGTTTTCAAAACACGAACTGCAGCTTCGTTATTCGATATATTTCAATTCTATATATATATATATATATATATATATATATATATCGATTCTTCGATTTCAAAACTATATTCTTTTCATACATTTGATAAAAAATATATTTTTATCCAACCGACAATTATTTCAACACATGGCTATTTTTAACCATTCATGTATATAGTAAAAATGTGATTTTTTTATTGTAAAACAATTTATTTCTAAACACAATTATTTTATATAGTTCATATAGGTGATAAAAATATGATTTTTATTACAAAACAATTTATTTCTAAACGCGACTATTTTATATAGTCTATATAGGTGATAAAAATATGATTTTTATTATAAAACAACTTATTTCTAAACACGACTATTTTATATATTCTATACAGACGATAAAACAATTTCTTTCAAACCCGAATACCATTCAACACATGAATTTCTATTCAACGAATGAATTTCTATTCAACACATGAATGTTATTCAAAATTCGTATATATACAATAAAAAGGTGATTTTTATATTGTTAAAACAGTTTATTTAAAAGCACGAATACCATTCAACACATGAATTTCTATTCAACGAATGAATTTCGATTCAACACATGAATGTTTTCTATTGTTTGTATATATAGAGTAAAAATGTGATTTTTATTGTTAAAACAATTTATTTAAAAGACGAATACCATTCAACACATGAATTTCTATTCAACGAAGGAATTTCGATTCAACACATGAAGATTATTCAATATATGAAAATAATTCTATCACATGAATATTATTCAAAATTTCGGCAGCATAACGGCAGGGTAGTTAAAACTTGGGTCATCCCTAGTACGGCTCCTGGCTCTACCTTAAAGCCTCGCAGCTTTTGACATTGGGGAATCATGCATCTAGTTCGCATGCAGGCGGCATGTATATTTTTTTCATTTCCACAAACTAATCCTATGTGGTTTCAACCAAATATTTCTCAACCACAAACGGGTATTTTTCAACCACAATCAATCAATTTCAACCACAAACAATTCTAATCAACCATTCGTAATCAACCAATTTTCACACCAATCACAACCTATAAATATCGTCCATGGTTTGTGGACGAGGGGCGTATATATATATATTTATATATAAGCATTTCACTTCCATTTCAACACATATATAATTTTTACCATGCATATATAACTTATACATCGAACGTACAACGTATACAACGCTTATACAAGAGGTGCATAATGCTTATATAACTCATACATTGACTATATAATTTATACATTGTCGTTTTCCATATCGTTTATAAATTAGAAATCTCACATTAGGTTCCACTCCACCAAAAATAGCAGAAGGCTCAGAAAAATATGCGGTCTCTTCTAAAACGTAGAAGACGTCCTCACGGTCATGATGTTTCCTGTTTTATCGATTTTCGTTAATGTAGCAAAAAGATATGATTTTTCAAAGTTTGCAACACTAAAAAGTGTTAAAATAGTTAAAAATAATCAAAACCGAACCTTTTTGCAAAACATTCAAAACTAGGTTTTGATAATTCGACCAAACTGAAGCATGATGCCAAAATCTGAGGATATGACGTCGAAGAGGGTCGGATGAGCTTCCAGTCGACGGTGGTGGTGTCGAGCTCGCACCTCGGTGGGCGGTGAAATAGAGGCCGACGCGGAGGAACTTTGGGGGCCCCTAACTCACGAACCACTACTCGACAGGAGGCAAGGTCTATACGGATTTGAAGAGGAGGGAGAGGCGAACGAAAAACTCAACTGGAGGTGGGGCTGAAAGTGGACGTGGCGGCGGCGATTTGGTCGAGAAGTTTTGAACGTATTTCCGTCCAGAGGAGAGAGGGTGCGGGGAGAGAGAGTGGGGAATGGGCCAATAGGGATTTTTTATTTTATTTATATTTTTTTTTCAAAAATACCCTCTTTCACACACGAACCCCAATCCAAACCCAATGACTGTCGTCCCTAGCTAAATACCCCCATTCCGAACACAATGGGATATGTTTCGAAGGCCCATTCGACTGTTTCAATGAGTTTTCCTTCAATTTAAAATATATAACATTCAATATTTAATTTGAACGTATATTTCAATTTGTCGGGGCCACATACTGATTCTAAAAATTCCCGAAAAATAAATCTAGCTATGTTTTGACGATACGATCACAACAAAACTAGTTTCGTTGAATTCTGAGATCGTTTGAAAAATGGCCCTTTTCTGGTCGATCCAATTTAATAGAAATCGACTAAACACATTTTCCTTTTCCGTGCTCACATACTAGCTTCAAAAATTATGAAATTTGAAACTTAGCAATAGTTTAACATCCTGGAACCAACAAAAGTGGTTTCGTCAAATTCCGAGGTCGTTTGCAAAATGGCCATTTTCACGAGCTATATAAATTCCATGATTACCTTTCTGAAAATTCATTTAGCCATAACTTTTGCTTCCCGCTATAAAACTTCGATTTTTCAGATTCGTTAGAAAGGTATTCACTAACAGATTTAAATATTTTTGGTTTCACTCAAATCCGTTTTGTTTTGCACCCGGTACAGTCAGTCAAAGTTTGAAATGAAAATTTGAAACTGCCGCGCCATTTCTGGCCTTGTTTATAATTCAAATTAATTATATTTATTTTCAATGTCGATTCATACTCACTTTTCTTCGATATTATTTAAAATATTTATTTTAAATATTTAAAATCTACTAAAATAGCCAATTTTTAAAATAAAAAAAATTGGTTCAGATTTTCCGGGTCGTTACATCTATGTTGTATCTGGAAACATGTGTTTACAACTGTTCCAGAAATAGCTGTTGTGCTCTGATAATGGTATGTGTATTCAAAACATATTTGTGTTCCAAAAGTTATGTTATATAATATATTTTATTCGTTCCGCTGTGAGATTTTTCTTCTTTGTTTTCTTCTATTCGAACATTTCTTTCTTTCTATTTCTCATCCTCTAACTTCTTTCTAATAATGATTCGTATTTCTGTACAATTTGGGTTGGACGTGTGGTGTTATTAGTCGACTCAGATAGTACGGATTTGCGGGCCATTACATGAAGAATTACCATATATAAACATATGCAAATGACATCATAATCTTATTCAAATAAATCTCATTCAACATTTATAAAACATTATGAAATCGTCGAGATATCACAATCATATGATAGCTCACAGGCCATTAGAATAGAGTAACGTGATGAAATCATAATCGAGAACCATACAATTACATGATAGCTCATAGGCCATCAAAATACAATAACATGATGAAATCGTAAACAAGAATCATATATTCACATGATAGCTCGCTGGCCATCAAAATACAATAACAAGATGAAATCATAAATAAGAATCATATATGTAAATCACATCAAAATTTAAGAAAAATTATAAAAGGTCATATGCATACATATCAACATTGGCGAGACTCAGCAACTCTACATGCATATCAACATTAGCGAGACTCAGTAACACCACACGCATATCAACATTGGCGTGACTCAACAACGTCGCATGTGCAATGGAAATATTATATAACAGTACTAAACAATTTTGACACCTAAATTGGAAGATACTCAGATCTCCATACGTTAGACTCTCGGGTCTAATATAGGATAGTCACTCAGGACTACCTCGATTGCTGTCTGGACTATCTAGTAATGATAAAGAGATAGTCACCAGGACTTCTTATTATAGACAATGGTTTATATATGCCATCAACTTATAATTAGTAACCTGAACAGTCGTAACAATGCGTCCCGTACCACACGTTCTCACTACTTGGTTTACTAATCGCTCGTGTACAACACTTATCCTTCAATGCTCTATATAACAAGTCTAATGAATAACCAGGATAGTGACATCGAAAGTCCCATACTAGACGGTTTCACTAAACTGTTTATTCAAATTTCTAATTACATAGAATATAAACATCATAAAACCATATAAAAGATGTCATCACTGTTTCGTGTTCAAATCAGGAACCAAATCATTATCAACAGTGAATCATTCATTAAAAAAATGCAAATACGAGAAAATAAAATAAATGAGAAGCACATAAAATAAAATAATTAGCTAAGTCATAAAAATTCAAATCTCCAAAACCATCTTAAAGTTAAAATAATTCCGACATAATTCGCAAGCGAACAAAATGATATAACATTTAAAGGATGATTTAAATGCTTGGAAAACATAATATCTATTATAAATTTATATAAACCAATAAAACATGTTATGTAATAATATCAACACAATAATATATCAATTATGGTCATAAACAATTTCATAGTATAATAAAATGAAAACTTCTCAAGTAATTTATTCTAAATGGTTGTAAAATATTTAAGGTGGTCGAACAAACCAAAAAGGATTTATTCTAAAAAAGAACATTTAATTAAAAGCATAAGCTTGAGAGTATACATAAATTAAATTGCATACATACATGTTTGCCAGTAAAATAGATTAAACGCTAATAATTACTTATACAAACATATATATATATATATATATATATATATATATATATATATATATATATATATATGCCTCTCAGTTAGATCAATCGTCAAAATAAAAAACTTATATAAGTATAGATTGGAAAATAAAACTGATAACTTCCCCTCTATATTAAACATCAAATCGACATAAAATTCATTGATCAATTTGATTTCATAAACGATTAGATGACAAACATATCAATTCAACCAATTCATTCATCCAAGCAATTTAACTAATTAATTCATTTATGCAATTCAACCAATTCATTTATCCAAGCAATTCAACCCAATCACACGATGATATGCAAAGATATAACTATTATGGGTGAAGACATTGATGTGAGTGAGGGAAAAACTCACCTGACAACGCATTAAAATCTAAATCAGCGGCTCTTAGTGTTATCACTGTTCTTCATCACTACCTAATCTGTACACATTGTGTTGCCGCTCCTCCTCCAACATCAACCGTCAGCGCTCAGGCCAAGGAGCCTCCTCCGCACATGCGACTTGGCGGCGCAGTCCTCTCGTCTAGGCTCATACTCCCTTAACTCACCAGCTTTAGCGATGAGTCTACATTGTGCTCCCTTCTATTTTTTTCCTCTTCACTTTTGATTTTAGGGATTGGGAAAAATAAAACCACAATAGGTAGGGTTTTTGATTTTTGAAAGAAGAAGTCGACAAACCCAGTAGTGGCTTCTAGAGAAAGAAAAAGTAAACAGTTTTGGGCCTTTGGGTCTTAAGAATTTGAACAATTAAATTTTAATTCTATTTTAGTTAATTTCTGGTATCTATGAGCTTTAATTCACAGAAATAAATACCATAGCTAACCCACAATTGTTTTATAAACTGGACATTGATAACATGACAACGTATTTCATTGAAGTTGGCCGACTATATTTATTGATTCAACCTTCAACCATAATAAATATATTTCTCCACTATTTCAATTATTTATGTTAAACAATTTATTTTATTCAATTGCATTCAAGACTTCCATCTAACATAAATAGATCACCATGCTCTACAAATCTTTATTAGTGGCAATTAAACAATTTTTACTCCACTTGTCTCTCATCCATTTTATTGTAAACCCAACATCAAATAACAGAACATATTTATTTGTTTGCTATGTTAATTACATATTCAAAACCTTTCATATTCCTTGAACAATTTATTCAACTATGTATCACCATTTAACAGGAACATTAATTTAGTTTAATTAATATACAATTATAACTTTAAACAGGGTTGTTACAGACCTCCCCCCTTAACAAAATTGCGTCCTCGCAATTTCTTATGGGGAAAATTAAAGATCTTATTTTTTAATCCTAATGTACTCTATATTGTTTCTAAATGTAGCATATAGGCTTGATTTAATTTCATGCACAATGTGTTTTAATTGAATTAACCTTAATATCTTAAATTTTCTATGTACAATTTTAGTTTAGAAAAATATTCTAACTCCCGAAATCTTGAAAAAAATCGGCAGAGTCACCGTTGTACTATGGACGTTTGAAAAAATCCAATACAATATAATTACATAATATACATCTCCGAAGAGGCATCCTAACATGGGGCATACCAATAAACGGTGAAAACAAAAAAAGAACACATGATACCAATATTTTTCGGGATTTATTCAAAAACGTACCTATTAATTAGCATGTTTAAGCATGTTAGCGTATTGATGATCTTGCATAAGCTGGTCACCGGGACCAAATAGCTTCATATACACCTAATCTTATCTCAATAAGTATGTTAGTTTAAATAAAGAAACAAGTTATATATATATATGCATGTGTGTGTGTGTATATATATATATATATGTGTGTGTGTGTGTGTGTGTTTCAAATAACATGCTAATATCCAACAATACTTTAACAACCAAAGTACTAAATTAAACTTTGAAGCCCCGAATGTACATTGTTGTATAACATATCTACTTCACAAATCAACCACCGATTCATTGAATAATTAATTATAACTCAGATTCATACAAATTTCACTTCATGGTAGAAAAACTGAAATAATAACGTATGCAGGCCAGCGAAGTAAATTGAGGTTTTTATCCATGTATATGTCAAAATTTAGCAAAAATTCTCACATGAAAGTTATGGCTTAGGTTATAGGCTTTCTGGAATGTACAAGATCATCAAATTTGGATAAATCATTCAAAAGACATGGCTGATTTTGTACAACTCAGCTTTAATAAAAATTATTTTTCTAGACAGCGATAAAAATGATCTCACAAAAGAAGCCAATTAGAAAGATAAAAAAAGGAAAACATGAAATCTATCTTGTTATGACTGGTCTTGCATGCAAGTCACCATTACTAGATATTTGTTAAATTACCATGTAACTTTAGGGCTCTCTAAAAGCTAATAAACATATATTGAATCAAAAGTCTGGACTAGCTTTAAGAGGTTTTAACTTAGGCTGAATCACATAGATTCATCATAAGTTACCCAAAACTGAGGAATACCATGCAATATTCACATGAGACTAATCCCATGTGAAGTTTCAATAAACCCCATTTTCCCTAAATGCAAAATAGTTAACTGAAAGTAACTGACAGCCTTGATTGCTTGTTGATTTTATCAAAACTTTTGCTATTTAATTAAATTGGTATTTCTATGTTTACTGGCTGCAACCCCATGCAACAGCCATACTGCTGCTGCATTTTTTTCCATTTCCGTTTCGATTCAAAGCTTTGAAACAAGTTACCTAATTATTTTGAGTTAATAAAACCACCAATAAAATAAAATACAAACTTTTCATACTCTCTCTTACGATTCAAATACGACTGATATAAGTAGAACGTAAAATTTATTCTAGCAAACTGCACTGGTTATATTAAGTAATATAAATTGGACATACAAATTCCTTATTTTACAAGTAATACAACACACTGGACATGGAAGGCTTTACCAGCAGCCGCCTGTATTATTAGCTGAGTTATCATAGTCTAATGAACATACCTTGTTACACATCATACGTACCCAAAAGGGATTCAAAATAGCAAAGGCCAGCTCATTTAGAGTAACGACCCGGCTTTTTGCTCGGTTTTCTCTGGTAACTAAACCACCTTAAACCATTCATAAAGACGGATTGAAACACCCCACCTCCGTTAAAGTCACTCACAAAGGGAATGCCTTAACTTCGATGGAGCATTATAGGTAAAAGACACAGATAATTTACAAGACATAAATATAAGCAGCGGAAAACAACATTTATTTCGTACGTGGTTCATAACAAAAGCATTACAGCAAACTGTCTCAAAGCAACTTCCGAATCATTACCTCAAAATATCTGTCTTGCTTAAAACATAAAGAAACATAAAACATAAATAAAACTGCATAAATCCCAAAGTCTAGTATGTCCAAAGCCATAGCCAAAAATAATAGGTTCCAAGCGGTACATCACAGAGTCTTCAAGCTTGGAAAGATGAACGGTCTAAACTGAGCTGAGCTATTCCCTCTCTGGCTACCTGAGGGGGGGGGGGGGGAACGGAAGAAAAGAAGATGAAAGAAAAATGGGGCAGACATAAATCTGAGTAAGTCCAGTGACTTTTCAGTGTGTGAATAAGGAAAAGGTCATGATAGGAATAAATTGAAAATAGGACTGTACCAGAACAACAAACTAACATAATATAAGGCAGGATAAACCGAATATACATCGCACCCATGTCTAATTCTCTGCACCTACTGATACTTGTCCAACAAGCACCACGTGTTCATGTTGAAATGATCCCCTTATATCGATCGGCTCCTACTCGCATGCATTTATCACGTGTGTCATTTGGCCCCCGCTTGACTGTAGATACCTATGCTGGTCTCACCACGGGGTGTATCAAATCCTATGGTGGCAACCCGACATGATTCAAGATGCACACTGTGTGACTACTGATGCCCAGTGCCTGCTTTTTCCACTACGGAGTACGTGCACGCCCGTACTCCGTTGGAACCTACACTGGCACACCACCCACTGACGTTTTGACCACTTACAATTCAGCCCAGTAATCGTGCCCCACCCTGCCTAGTTCAGGGTCACATGATACATCTATGTGGGTAACTGCTGAAATGTGTCCCCGTTACTAGGGTTTTCTAGCCAACATGTTAAATTGGTTAAGTGTACTAACCCCACCCATTAGTTTATTTAACATGTTGAATTGGTTAAGTGTTTCCTTAATTGACTTAACCCTACCAATCTTGACTTAGCTTTATTTAAAGCACCAACCACTCACATTAGACAGGTATTGTTCTGGTCACTGGATGTGCCAGTCGGTTTCGGGCAGTTTTACACCACAACTCAGTCTAACCTCGGGTCCTTTTTAGGCTCAATGCACTAACCACCCACATTAGATAGGTATTGTTGTGGTCACTGGATGTGCCGGTCGGTTCCGGGCGTTTTACACCACAACTCAGTCTAACCTTGGGTTAGGCTTATTCGTCTTTTCTAAATTTACATATTTACCCTTTTATGCTTATATTTAAATTTGTCAACAATTTATTGTCATGGCCACTTTCCTTCTTAATCAAATTCAAAATTTTTGGTACGTAAATTATACCATTTCAATGCCATACCATTTACATGGTTATGAGCCAAATCTGCCAATTACATGTAGTTTCATGTTTTCCCCAAACGTTACCCCCGTTGTACGTTCGCAAAGTTTCATAGAATGTTAGGCTCGACATTTTAGCCTAACTTATAAACTAAAAGGGGAAAAAGAGGAACTTGCAACATTCCAACACCATACAAAAATATGGATCTTAATACAGATGTGTCACATGAACTGGGCATAATATACTTTTAATTATGAACTTGCAAACTAGATCTATGCAATATGAATCATAAAATAATAGTTTTACATAGAACTACCAAAATTAAATTAGTTATGTAGTGGTGAACTTGCATAGGGGTTGAATCAAGTGAACATAGATCTAACATAAAGGCATATTGATCTAACATATAAAGTTGTAGAATTAAACATATAAGGTCGTAGATCTAAACACGTATGCATAATGGATTTAAACAATTAGGCATAAATGACATGACTTAGCCTAAAACTTGTATGTATCATAATATCATCAAGGTCGTAGATCGAAACATGTATGCATAATGGATCTAAACAATCAGGCATAAACGACATGACTTAGCCTAAAACTTGTATGTATCATAATATCGCCAACTTACATAGGATAATTTCATTCCCAAATTCCTATACAACATCATAGGTTTATTCACCAATTTCCACATAATA
Organism: Allium sativum; assembly: GCA_030737875.1. Taxonomy (NCBI): domain Eukaryota; kingdom Viridiplantae; phylum Streptophyta; class Magnoliopsida; order Asparagales; family Amaryllidaceae; genus Allium; species Allium sativum. The sequence continues at coordinate 697,442,030 of CM060926.1, forward strand.
TGATAGGTCCGATAGACTACAATAGTTCATAGGTATATATGACAGAATAGACATGAATCAACATCGCATACAACTTGATATGATTCTACTATACAATTCATTACAAACCATGTCTTCAATTTATTCACATCTGAGAGATAACTACACTTACAACCAAAAAGGAATTCTTGAGTTCTGGGCTCTGTATTCTGAAACTGAATTGCTTGCTTTTGATGTGGATCGTTGAATTCTCTTAGTTGAATTGGATTAGATTTGATTTTGATGCAGCTTCTATTTTGCCTTTGATTTGAAAGAGATGACGAGTATTCTAGGTTCACCCTTGACGGCATGACGGCTCTAGGAATATTTTTGTGTGGCTTATGATTTAGATTTAGGTTGCTTATATAGAATTTTAATTAATGTAGAGCCGTCAGATTAACTTAGAAGTGATCAAGACCATCCAGATAAGATAGAACATCCAAATCAGCCCTAACGACTCAGTAGGGAGTCAAAACACATCAGTTTGCAGATCTGCCCGAGGGGGTAGGTCGACTCCCAGTTCGACCTGTATGGGGGGATGTCGACCCCCTGGTCGACCTCCTGGTCGACTTGGCCTTGGGTGGGAAATTTCCCGCCCAGCCCGCTTCTGCTTCTGATTTTTAAAATTTGAATTTCTGAACTTTTTTCTGAACTGTTTATTTAAATTTTCGAATCTTCTGAAGGTCATAACTCCTTCATATGGATTCCGATTTACGCAAACTCGGACTCTACCTCAAGCAGAATTCGGAGACGAACGCAATGGCGTAACCCGTTTCCCCTAATTCTTAATTTGAAATTAATTATTCTTCAATTCGTAACTTTAATATTTATAGAAAGTACGGGGTGTTGCACAGATTGTTAGGAATACTTACACATTTTCACAAAATAAAAAGAACTTTTCCATTATCATTACAACATATTAGATCAGAGTTAGCGGAGAAACATCAGAGTACATCGATTACACAATAGAAAAGATACTAAACTCGGTGGAAGAATACGCATGCTTCAAGATATAAAAGCTCTAGCTAAACTAGCATCCTGCTCCAACCACTGCAAGTTTAAACTGCAAACCAAACTATTTGGCTGCCCATGTAAAAATTATAGGCACCCAGAGTTTAGGTGTAGGAACAATAAACTCCAGGTCAGCCCTGGGACTGGTGTGAGAAATCAAAATAGTTGTTTTTAGGATTCATTTTAAATTTGGGTAATTCAACGGACCACGCCGCGAACGCGGAACGGTTTTACTCCATATGAATTCCCATGCATAGAAATTCACAATGACTTTTTTTAAAAATGAAACTAACATAAGGTCTCGTGGCACACACACACAATGCAAACGCACACATGGGCGAGGTTTTTCCTTATGCAGTCAAAATGCTTGATACGTGAAAATCCTCTTTTAATACTATGATATAGTGTGAAAAATCCTTTCGAAAGTAAATGTATCAATCTTAGCCAGCATAGGTACCATATACTATACTAACGTATGGTATACAATCAAAATCATACGGGCTCGTAGTGTAGATTGGGTTTCCAACAATGACCAGGCAAAGGAACTTCCTTCCGAACCGAATTATGAACAACTCTAGAGGGATGTCCGAGGACCAAAAATAATGCTCGTCATGCCAACACAAGGCCGAGTTACCCCTTAACTGGGTAACTTAGAGTATGCCTGAGTATGTCGTCTCCCGATCGTTGCCGACCTTTCCGAGCGCGCGCCAACAACAACCAAAAAAGTAGATGCTTTTACCACATTGGTTAATACCTTGGTTCCATACCATAGTACACCTTTTATCTAGAAGGAGACAACACCCCATAACCCTGCTGCATTTCTTCCTATTTTGGCCATTTACTGGGGTGTGAGACTTGCCGAGGTCCCGATATACACAAAGCTACGGTTAAATAAGCTATGCTTTGATCATTCAAAGCTCACCAAATAACTTAAGTATGCCACATTGTCCATTAACAATGCATCACTGATTTCTATCGATATATAATGTGATGGCCATCCCTACACCAGTCGACACTTCCAATGAAATGCGCTGTACCGACGCACAAGCAGCACGGGACAGTCGTCAAAAGAAAGGAAAAGGGAAGGAATTTGAATGGTGAACCAACAAAGAACCTGTAGTATATCTCACAGTGCATAAAACACAATATAATAATAACATAACTTGAATAAAATAGGCGAGACAGTGCATAAGTTGAAAACTAAACCATTATAGCAGTGGAAAATTCAAAATACAGCTTATGATCCAAATGATCTTTATTACAACTTTAAAACTATCTCTAAAGCAAAATAGGAAGGTACACTACTAATGCCCAAATTAGTGACCAGCAACAACACAGGGAGAATATATGGGAATAGTACGTGTTAGCCTCCTGCTCTTCTCCGGACAGCTACTCGTGCATAAACAGCTAACCAGTCTCTTGTCTGCTTATTTAGGAGCACCTAGAGTAACAAGAAGAGACATAAAACTCGGGGTCAGACAAGAGTCTGGTATGAGCCATAAGAACCAAAAACAGAACAATAACATGAACACATAATCATAACTAAACCTGGACCTGCAACCAAAGAGTTAGCACAACAGGATGTACAATACTCTAAGTTGACACTAACAATTGGTGTGAAAATAATGGGGAGGGGTTGTGCATGTCATGGTTATAGCAAACATCAAACATAGCAATCGTCCTCTCATCTCTCACTCAGTGCATAAAGTATATGATATCTACCACTTTGATCACCTAATCCTTTGCTAAGATCACTCTGCCCTATGAAGTCATGACGACCCCACTGGACTGACCCGTAACCACTAGTACTTTGCTATGTCCACTCTACCCCTATGGGGTCATGACAACTCCACTGCACTGGCTCATAGCCCTGCTATGATCACTCTGCCGCATGAAGTCATGGCACCTTCATTGCACTGATCCATAGCCGCTAATCCATTCCTCAATGGTGAGTCAAAGCTATAGACATCGATAACCCCTTAGCACACATCCCGCTGCAAAGTCCAACTCATGAAGTTAGCTCATTGATCCCCATTTGGATCCTGAGTAATAACCGCCCATTTGGACTTCATTGGCATCTCGGGTTTTGGTCGAATTGGAGTTGGCCTTCAAAAGAGTCACCGCGTAGAAACAGAAGTACACGCCCGGTTCGGTTCGGTTGTATAGTGCTCAAGTTCCCCCATTTGGTTCGGTTCGGGTGCCATCCTCCATTCGGTTTGGTTCGGGTGCCATCCTCCATTCGGTTCGAGTCCTCCTGCCACCACTCCAAATCATTTTAGTTCGATTGCTTCAGCCCCAGTTCCGTTCGTGTTCACCATTTCCGATCCGATCCCCACGCCTCTGCTTCTGATCCGAACCCAACTCCAACTCTATGCAAATGGCCCTCCTTCTTGCCATGCTTTTCCTCTTGTGCTAGGTTCCGATCCGGTTCAATTTCTCTGCTCAGTGCTCCGATCCGACTAGAGCCCCATAAGCCGATCTAATCCGAAACCTTGCACATTTTCCAGCGAGCATATATCATCCATTTTTGCCGTACGATGGCGTTTTCAACCATTCTAATATTACTAATCAATCATAAAACATTTCAAACAGTAGTAGCAACATATAGGATCAATCAACAAGGTCAAAACATCAAGCATATAGGACATTTAAGATCGAACATTCTCAAATCTATGGTTTTCCCCTTAATCATGTTTAAACATAACTAGTGATGGGATTAACAAAACATGTCCAAGTTAACCCAAATTTTTATCAGAGCCATAAAATAATATTTAAGAATTTTAACATTTTTTTCAAAATTTTAACATGCATAATTTCACTAATTATCACTAATCACCCCTAATTAGTTGTAACAAGTGAAAAACAATGCAAATCACTCATCTTATCCACAAATAAAACTTTTAGATCTGAAACACTACTATTGTGGGGATTTTCCAATTCAACACAGCAGTACCAACTCTGATTTGGTGTTGATTTGCCTTGATTTGCTTTAGCTTAGATTAATCCTTGATTAGAAAGCGATTAGGAGATGTTTAGAAGAGATTTAGAAGGTGAAGGCCATTGTTACGATTGAAGAGGAGTGCGGCGACTGTAAAAATGATAAAGAAAGGTTTATCTAACCCTTTTCAGCCATTATGTAACCCTAATCCCAAAATCCCTCAACGGGCCTAGCTGCTAATCACCCTATTTGGTCTGTTTAAGCTGTTTTCCACCTTCCAAACTTTGTTTTAGCCATACGTCTCAAACGGTAAGTTCGTTTGATTAACGTGACCAATCTACGGATAGGTAAATCATCATCTGAATCGAATGGAAGTGGTTTGAGGTCAAAACTCCTTACCAATAAAAAGTTATAGGCAGAACAAGATTCGCCAGGGGCAAAATGATCATTTAAAAATCTGCAAAAATCGTGAACATGGGAAGTTACCCCAATAGTCGCTCCCCAAAGTTACACGACTATACGACTTCATATGTGAATGAAATAAATATTTTTCGATCCTCTGGTGTGTAGAAAGCGGGTCATTACATTCTCCCCCTTAAGAAATTTCACCCCCGAAATTCCTTAACCAAAACATACAATAGGTCCCGCATGCCTATCAGCCATTTATAAATAATAAAACACACATAATAACACAATAAGTCTATCCTAGCATGCAGAATAGCTAAATTGCAATTAAAATCTGACTAAGCAAAGAGTTCTAGATACGACTTCCTTATGCTCTCCTCTGTTTCCCAAGTACAACCATTCTCGTTCTCGCCCCATTAAACGTTGACCAGTTTCACCGTCTTCCTTCGAAGTTGCTTTGTATCGCACTCGACAATACGGATCGGCATGCGGTTCCCAACCGCCTCGGGTTCTACTTTGATGTCATCCAACTGATCTGATGAAATAGTCATATCGGGGTCGTGCACGAACTTCCTTAACTGGGAAACGTGAAGTACGTTGTGAACTCCTACCATCTTGTCAGGTAATCTAACTTTATACACTAAACTCCCAACTTGCTCAAAAACTGGAAATGGACCAACAAATCTTGGTGCCAACTTGCCTCTCCTACCAAATCGAATTACGCTCTTTAACGGAGAAATCTTGACAAACACCAAGTCGCTAACGGAGAATTTCAATTCTCTTTTTCTCTTAGTAACATAACTCTTCTGGCTATCTTGCGCAGCCTTCATTCGCTGTTGGATAACCTTGATCTTATCTGAGGTTTGTCTTATCACATCCGGTCCAAGCACAAATTTCTCACCGGTTTCTAACCAACATGATGGTGAGTTGCACGACCTTCCATATAAAGCTTCAAATGGAGCCATACCAATACTAGACTGATAACTATTATTATATGTGAATTCAACCAGATGCAAATGGTCATCCCATGACCCTCCAAAATCTAATGCTCAAGCTCTCAAGAGATCTTCTAATACTCGATTCACCCTCTCTGGTTGACCGTCGGTTTGAGGATGGTACGCGGTACTGAGATGTAATTCTGATCCTAAAGCCTCTTGTAAACCCTTCCGAAATCCATTAGTAAACAACGGATCTCAGTCACTCACAATGCCTTTGGGTACTCCATGAAATCTCACAACCCACTTCATATATAGTTCTGCTAAATTAGTCGTTGTTCTATTCGACTTGACAGGTATAAACCTTGCATTCTTGGTCAATCGGTCCACAACCACCTAAATGCTATCATGTTCCGATCTAGTCCTTAGTAACCCATCAATGAAATCCATTGAGACTTGTTCCCATTTCCATTCTGGAATTTCCAATGGTTGCTGCAAACCACTAGGCTTCTTTTGCTTGGCTTTAACTAGCTGGCAATTCATGCATTTGCATATAAACTTCCAAACGTCTCCTTTCATCTCTTCCCATTAGTATGTTTGCTTCATGTCTTGAAACATTTTGTTACCACCGGGATGTATAGTCAGTTTTGAGTGATGACATTCTCTAAGCACTTCATCTCTCAATTTATTGACATTGGGTACAACTAGTCTCCCATTCTTTGTAAGCCATCCATCTCGATCAAGCCCATACTTGTTCATCTCCTCACTGTCGATACCCATCCCTACCTTGGAGATGATTTCCAATAGGTTAGGATCGTCCCTTTGACTGGAACCAATCTGCTCAATCAAAGTGGGTCTGATCGTCAAACTTGCTAACATCTTTGGATCCAATTCCCACTTTTGTATGAAATCATATGCAGCGATATACTCCAGTTGCTTCCATTCAAGAACATAGCTCCTAAACTTGCATGTCTCTTACTCAATGCATCAGCTACTGCATTGCCCTTTCCTGGTGTATATGCGATATTGAAATCATAGGAAGCCGAGAATTCCAACCATCTCTGCTGACGAAGATTCAAATCCTTTTGAGAGAAAAGGTACTTTAATGACTTATGATCGGTAAACAACTCGAACTTTCTCCCAAGAGATAATGTCTCCACATCTTCAATGCGAATACGACCGCTACCAGTTCCAAATCATGGGTAGGATATCTTTTCTCATGCGGTTTCAGTTGCCAACTAGCACAAGCTACAACCCTACCTCCTTGCATCAATACGGCGCCTAGTCCGGTACCACATCCATCTGTGTACACTGTCATCTCTTCATTCCCTTTAGGAATGACTAACACTGGCGCATGCATCAACATTTTCTTTAGACTCTTGAATGCATTTTCACACCTTCTGTCCAAGATGAAAGCTTGATTCTTCTTGGTTAACTGAGTTAACGGTGCCGCTATCTTGGAGAAGTCTTGGATGAACTTACAATAATATCCAGCTAATTCTAAGAAACTACTTACGTCTGTTGCACTCTTGGGCGCAGACCAATCCTCTACCATAGCCACCTTCGCAGGGTCTACATCAATACCATTCTCTAAAACAACATTGCCCTAGAATCTCACCTCCCTCCTCCAGAAGTGACACTTAGAAAATTTCGCTTTCAATTGGTGTTTTCTCAACACCTCCATCACTACCCTCAAATGTTCCTTATGTTCTTCCTCTATCCTCGAGTAAACAAGGACATCATCCACGAACACAAGAACAGACTTATGCAATTGATCCCTGAATATCCTATTCATAAGATCCACAAAATATGTTGGTGCATTGGTCAACCCAAATGGCATGACCAACCACTCATAGAATCTGGACGGTGTCCGAAAGGCCGTTTTAGGAATACTCTCAGTTTCTACTCGAAGCTGATGAAATCCTGTTGCGAGGTCCAACTGGGAGAACACTATTGCTCCTTCCAGTTGATCAAACAAACCATATATCCATGGAAGAGGATACTTATTCTTCCTAGTCACCTTAATCAACTCGCGATAGTCCACACATAAACAAAGGGAACCATCTGCCTTGGTGGCAAATACGACAGGTGCTCCCTACTCAGAAACACTTTTTCTGATAAATCCCTTCTTCAAAAGATCGCTTACTTGCACCCCGAGCTCTCGCTGCTCCCTTGGTGCCATACGACAAAGTGTCATCACTATAGGTCGGGAATCTTTCACTAAATCAATAAGGAACTGAATCCCTCGGTGTGGTGGAAGTCCGGTCACTTCCTCGAAGATATCCAGATAATGGCCAGCATTGCGAACCCCGGATAACTCGTCCTGCGGGATGTCAGGGGAGTTTAGGAAACTAGCCTTCACCTCATCACTAGGTAGGCCACCAAACACTACCCTCCGCCCATAATCAACCCTAATAATTACCGAAAATCCCTCACAGTCTACCACCACTAAAACACCCCACCTCCGTTAAGGTCACTCACAAAGGGAATGCCTTAACTTCAGTGGAGCGTTTTAGGTAAGAGATGCAGATAAATTACAAGACAGACGAACAAAGTAGTGGAAAATAAAGTCATTTTATAAACAATGTGGTTCAGTCAAGCTTTTACAACCATTGTCTCAATCATACTTAGAATAATACATAGAACTTCTGTCTTGATTCAAAAACTTCCAAGTATAAAAGAAGCATAAAAATATAACAATGATATTTCCCAGTAAAGCATGAACTAGCCATAGAAATGGAAGAGAGATTCCAAAGCAATACATCGCCTATCTTCGAGCTTGGAAAGAAAACTGAGCTAAGTGGAAACATTTCCTCCCTGTGAACCTGGGGGGGGGGGGGGGGGGTGGAGGGGCGGAAGAAAAAGGCGAAACAAAACTAGGTCAGACATAAGTCTGGTAAGTCCAGTGACTTTCAACATATAAACAAGCAAAAAGCATCATGACATGAATAAACTGAATATAAGACAAGACCATGAGAACAAGGATAACAACATAACATACGATTAGTATAGATATGATAAGGCAAGATAAACTGAATGCACTTTTACTCTTTCTGTGCTTTGCTACTACCTTGTTATTCTGATTTTTATATCTCTGCACCACCTAACTAGTGTCCCAATTAGTAATTTGTATAAAATAGTCATATTGTAATGTGATCCCAATCCCTGCAATTGCGGTAGCCTTCAGGTGTAAATCTATCATGAGGATTCCACCTCAATCTGCCTAATTGCCATGAACATGTTAGATGTACCCTTACTACCCTATCGATCGGCTCCCTACTTGCATTAATGTTCCATGTGTCTGTGTCAATCGGCCCTCTCTTGCATGTAGAGACCCTGTGCTGGTCCCATCATAAGGTGTATCAATCCCTATTGTGGCGACCCGACACGATTCAAGATGCACAGTGTATAACTACTGGTATCCAGTGCCTGCTTTTTCCCACTCTGGAGTACGTGCACGCCCGTAAACCATCGGAACCTACACTGACGTACCCCCTGCCATTGTTTTGACCGCTTAAAATTAGCCCAGTTATCTTGCCCTACCCTGCCTAGTTCAGGGTACCATGATACATCTATGTGGGTTACTCCTGAAATGGGTCCCCATTACTAGGGTTTCATACTGGTTAAGTTTGTGGGCTTATATTTACTAATATTACCCACCAACCCGATATGTACTTAACTCTCCTACTGATTCAAGCATGTTTATTTAATGGTTAAGTTTTGTCCATTCATGTTAACTTAACCCACCCATTCATCATGTCATGTTGGTTAAGTGCTTCTTATTAACTTAACCCTCCTCACTTATCATGTTGGATTGGTTGAGTGTTTCTTGTCAACTTAACCCCACTCGTTCATCATGTTGTCTTGGTTAAGTGTCATCAATCAATTCAAGTTAACTTAACCCATCTACTTGTCATATTACTTTGGTTAAGTGTTGCTTTCCTCTGTCAACTTAACCCTACCACAAATCAAGTTATATTGGTTAAGTGTTGCTCTCTCGTGTTAACTTAACCCTTCCCATTCATCGTGTCATGTTGGTTAAGTGTTTCTTATTAACTTAACCCTCCTCACTTATCATGTTGGATTGGTTAAGTGTTGCCCTCTTATTTTAACTTAACCTTACCACCAATCAAGTTATATTGGTTAAGTGTTTTTTATTAACTTGACCCTACCTATTTATCTTGCAATACTGGTTAAGTGTTTCCTATTAACTTAACCCTAGTCATTCATCTTGTTATATTGGTTAAGTGTTTCTTATTAACTTAGCCCTAGTCGTTCATCTTGTTATATTGGTTAAGTGTTTCTTATTAACTTAACCTTAGTCATTCCTTAGCATGTCTTGTTCATTAGCATTAATTGATTCATTAGTGTACCAACCTCTCACATTAGATATGTGTTGTTGTGGTTACTGGATGTGCCGGGCAGTTCCGGACAGTTGTACACCACAACTCAATCTAACCTCATGTTTTTCTTGAGCATGATGCACTAACCTCTCAAATTAGATAGGTGTTGTTGTGGTTACAAGATGTGCCGGGTGGTTCCGGGCAGTTTTACACTACAACTCAATCTAACCTCGGGTTAGGCTTGTTCATCTTTGCTTTACACATTTACCATATATACCCAAATCTAGATTTTACATGCTAATTACCAAATTCACCAAAACTAGTCATTTTCCAATTCCCAAGTTACGCCCAAAAAATTCCAATTTCAAGTTATTAATCAAAATTGACTATACCCAATCTTCCCTAAATTTACAATAATAGTCATGCTACAAAATCACAATATACACTATGCTTGGCGTTCCAAATAACAGTTGTGCCCAATCTAGATTTAATATTATATTTTACAGCTTATGCCCAAAACTAGATTTTTCATGCCAAATTACATACTTTGTCGTTCATGCCAATTTTAGGATCAATATGTCAAATTACATATTCCATAATTCATGTCAAATTACCTCAACTTGCATTTTAACAGTCATGCCATAATACAAGTTCCAAATTGTGCCAAACAATGTAAATGTTATGTTATACCTAATTACCACCGCATTCAAAACGTATGTATTTCGAGATTCAGCTCAAGGTTCATAAAATTAACGGAGAAAAAATATGGAACATAATAGGCATGAGAATAGGCATATGACGATAAGGACTATTGGTCTAATAAATTTGATATGCCAAATTGACAAGTTTTTGCATTGAATACAGTGCAGGCATATAGATATGATATGAATATCATCATGAATCGTCACAGACATATAGGTTTGACAAGAATTATATCATGAACTTAAACCGGATTATGATTCCAATAAACAACAAGGATAGATATGATTGGACCAATTCCATAGTCAACAATGGTTCCTAAAGGAATATACAAGCACAGATTCAATTGAAAGGATTACTTACATCAGGCATAAATCTAATGGATTAGATTTGAATAACATCGTAGGCATAAATATAATAGATTTGATTTGATAAATCTGAAAGGACTATCTCATAATCAAGTATAGCTTAGATCTAGATTATTAGATGCCAAGAATTTCAATTAAGAATTCACATCTGAAAGTAAATTGAACTTATGAAAAAGAGAATGATTCTTGTATTTCTGTAATCTGTTTCTGAAAGTGAAAAGCTGTCCCTTGATGTAGATTATCGATTATCTAATTTAGATTTGATTTGAGGCTTCTAACTCACTTTATAGCTTGCCTTCTAGTTGGAGAAGAATGGCGGCTAATCTAGGTTGACCATGGACAACATGATGGCTCTTGGAAATGAATTTGTGTGATGTAGGGTTGAGGGTTGGGGTTGCTTTTATAGAGGTTTAGACTTATGTGAGCCGCCAGATCAACCTAGGAGAAATCAGGACCATCCAGATAAGATAGAGTTATCCAGAAACAGCCACCTAAGCCCTAGTGACTCAGCAAAAGGTCACAAGTCATAACTGTTTGGATCTGTGGAAGGGGGTCGACCCCTACAGGGGGGTCAACACCCCAGTCGACACTCCTCTTGGGGGGTCGGCACCTATGCTGACCCCCCCAGGGGGAGTCGACCCCTATGGGCGGGAAATTTCCCGCCCAGCTGAATGACGGATTTTTGAAATTCGAACTGTTTTTTTTTTTGAATTAATTATTATTTATATTTAATATTTAATTATATAATTTTCTGTCTAAACATGAATTCTTCTGAACTCCATAACTTCTTCATAAGGAGTCCGATTCACGCAAATTCGGACTCTATCTCAAGCAGAATTCCGAGACGAATGCAATAGCATAACCGTTTCCTTTAGTTCTCACTTTTATAATTAATTATTCTTTAATTCATTACTTTAATATTCATAGGAAATACAGGGTGTTACATTCTCCCCTCCTTTAAAGGATTTCGTCCCCGAAATCTCCAAGTCAAGGAGAATGTATCCTAACGTCCAACATCCATCTACTCAACCATTCAATCACAGGCGTCCATTGTCCTTAAAAATATTTCTAATGCTTTTTCATGAACATATGCATAGTGTGTGTATATGTCCTTATCTAAATCAAATCAGGCGGTCTACTGATTCAGTTGTCCTCCTAAATGCGAATTATGTCAGTGCCATGAGTCCACCATGTATGCAATTATTCCTAATCATACTTTATAACTTCTACATGAATGCACAATCATTCATACAATTGCAACATCCATATGATAACACATCAAGTTTCAATCCATATACAAATACATATATGCAATATGAAAGTGACTGAGCCGATCTAACACCTAATGTGTGTGTATATGCATCCACGAGCAACCACTTGCAACCATCAATCATAACATGTTTCAAATCCATGCTTACATCCATTGGTTTCTACATAAGGATAAGGAATAGGACCGAGAAGATCTACATAAAAAGATAAAGACTAGCATGCAAATAAACTTTACATACAAAGAGGAATTAAGGATATACCCTCAAAAAAGGGTATGATGCATGTATCTAGTTTTCAGTCTTCTAAGTCGCATCTTCTTGAGCTTCACTCCATATTGCTCCGACTGTCTTAGCTTTACGATTTGCGTAGCTTCTTAATTTCCGTTTCCAGAATATGCATTGGAACTCATTTAACTGTCGCCTCTCGTTCCACCTTTTCTTCTTGTAGTATACTTGGCACTACAACCTCTGCCGTGTCATGCTAACATTCCTAGAACTATCTCTTGAAAATAAACAAATGCTAACCATGTTATCGAGTGTATATACTAAGATGATCAGATTTTTCTTCGTCAATCTAGTAAGTGGGGCCGATACCTTCATAAAGTCCCTAATTAACTTTTTATATTAGCCTGCTAGTCCAAAAAAGTTTCTTACTTTTGTTGCATTCCTTGAGACCTTTCAATCTTGTATGGCAACTACTTTTGCGGGATCTACTTCTATCCCTTCTTTGGGCGCCACATGTCCTAGAAACCTTACTTCTTCTCTTCCAAAAATGACATTTTTGGAGAACTTCGCCTTAAGTTGATGCGCTTGGAGGGTATCTGAGACTTCCCTTAGATGCTCTACGCACAAGCGAAGTGAACCATCCGCCTTTGTAATGAAAACGACTAGAGCACCCCATTCAGAAGTACTTCGCTTATGAACCCTTTTTCAAGTAACTCTTTTACTTTTTACTCAAAAAAAGTAACTCTTTTACTTGTTAACTGGGCCCTTCCTTTCCCTTGGATTCATGTGTCGTACCAGTAATGCAACTGGTTTTGCATTGTCAACTAGATATATAAGGAAATATATCTCGCATTTTAGGGGATAAACCCCTAACCTGATCAAAAACATCTGCTTACTCATGGACTACCTTAACGGATTGCAAATCGTCGATAGATGCATCAAGTGATTCTAGGTAGCTAAGACAAACTGATCCCTTAGGATTGCATGAAATCTCGAGGGTATTCCTGAGGCAAGTCGAAAGTCTAACTACCCACCTTTCACAATTATTAGCTAACCAATCCATGCCTAGAATCAACCCATAGCCCATGAAATCAAAAAAACATAAGTATTACACATAAACTCAATACCTAGTATAGCTATTCTCAAATCCTTACAAACCAAAGATAAATGAGCTGAACCACCAATTGGATTTGAGACAATAATGGGATCGTCTACTATACAAGCTTTAGGGTGTAGAGACTCAAATATGGAAGCAGATATAAATGAATGTGAAGCGCTAAAATTTAAAAGAGTACTAACAGGATGATCAAAAAGAAAAACTAGACTTTTTTCAATAGAAACATTCCTACCTCTCTTAGGTATACTAGGGGTGAGAGCATGCATTTTCCCTCCTGAAAATTCTGTCCTTAGTTCTTGCCCTTGTCCTTAATTATATGGCCCGTCATACCATAATAACGACACTTCCTCTTGTATTAGATTTTATATTCTTTCTTCCCTTCTTGTCCTGTGATTCTTCCACTTACACCTCTTTCTTTTTACTTCCTTTGTGAACCAAGTCTATATCCATGAGTTCCTCATCCTTGGGTTGTGCTCCTTAGCCAAACTCCCTCATTCTCATCTTTACCATCCTTGTGTAACATGTTGACAAGTCTAACGAAAGTTGCCTCTATCGCACAGAAAACCCTACAAAACTTGAAAGAAAATTTAGTCGTAGGTGAAACTACTGTGGCTATATATGGAATTGAGCATTTCTTCGCCCTTTGACAGGTGTCGTGGTCTCATCAAGCCTACGGGACCATGCGGCGATGAGGTTACCTCCCAGAAAGCCAGGAGCCCTAGAGAATCAAGAAAGAAGGAAACAAGCATTCAAACAGAGGATCAAAAGATAATGCATATGGCTTTGGGGAGTATGCCTTTAAGACAAAACTTTTCTTTTGAAAATGCTTCTTTTAAAACCATTTTGAATTTTTTTTTTTAAAATCTTTTATCTGATCCGGTAACCTCGCTCTGATACCAAGTGAAACAACCCACCTCCGTTAAGGTCACTCACAAAGGGAATGCCTTAACTTTGGTGGAGCATTTTAGGTAAAAGATGCAGATAAATTACAAGACAGACAAACAAAGCAGTGGAAAATAAAGTTATTTTATAAACAATGTGGTTCAGTCAAGCTTTTTACAACCATTGTCTCAATCGTGCTTAAAATAATACATAGAACTTCTGTCTTGATTCAAAAACTTCCAAGTATAAAAGAAGCATAAAAATATAACAATGATATTCCCCAATAAAGCATGAACCGGCCATAGCAGTGGACGAGAGAGTCCAAAACAATACATCGACTATCTTCGAGCTTGGAAAGAAAACCGAGCTAAGTGGTAACATTTCCTCCCTGTAAACCTTTGGGGGGGAGGGGGATGGAAAGAAAGAGGCGAAACAAAGCTAGTTCAGACATAAGTCAGATAAGTCCAGTGACTTTCAGCATATAAACAGGCAAAAAGCATCATGACATGAATAAACTAAATATAAGAAAATACCGTGAGAACAAGGATAACAAGATAACATACGATTAGTATAGATATGATAAAGCAAGATAAATTGAATGTGCTTTTACTCTTTCTATGCTTTGCTACTACCTTGTTATTTTGATTTTTATATCTCTGCACCACCTAACTAGTGTCCCAACTAGTAATCTGTATGAAATGATCATATTGTAATGTGATCCAAATCCCTGCAATTGTAGTAGCCTTCAGGTGTACATCTATCATGAGGATTCCATCTCAATCTGCCTAATTTCCATGAACATGTTAGATGTACCCTTACTACCCTATCGATCGGCTCCCTACTTGCATTAATGTTCCATGTGTCTGCGTCAATCGGGCCTCTATTGCGTGTAACTACCCCGTATCTTTGGAGCCAATCGACTCCCAAAATAATGCCAAACCCAGTCAAGCCCAAAACAAAGCAATCACAATAAAACATACGTCCATGACTCGATAAGACCACATTACGACAAATCATACTAAGGCTAGTCGAAGCACCAATCAGGTTCTTCACAACTAAAGGTCTATCGACTATTTTGGGTTCTAATCCCAACCTATCTACCACATCATTAGATATGAAGGAATGGGAAGCCCCGGTATCAAACAATACTCGATCAGGAACATCATAAACAGAAAGCATACCTTGATGGAGACATTATTTCCTTTCTCTGCCGCAGTAGGGGCATTCGACGAAGAGGGAACAACATTAATAGTATATGCTTTCACAATCTGATTCTCTTTAGGAGTTTGTGGACATTTATCCTTATGATGTCCCACTTGGCCACAATTGAAGCACTTCCTGTCCGCTGGCTTTTCTCGATATTCTTTAGCATAATGGCCCTTCTTGCCATAACTAAAGCACTCAACATCTTTCTTATTCTTTTTCTGACGATCCTTAGCCTGATTCTGCTTCCTCTTATTAAGAGAATTATTCTTGCCTCCATCGCTTGCTTGCGGCTTTGGCTCACCCGCTGATGCAACAGCGACTTCCGTCTTGGGCTTAGGATAAAGGCTCTCTGATCTCAATGCTTTCCCAACAATCGATTCAAAAGTCTCATCAATATGGTTTATAAGCCTTTCTCCCATGTACTGATCTAAACCGGTTATGAACTTCTCGTTCTTCTTCTCGGCAATATCGATAAGAGATAATCCATATTTCGATAAAGTGTCAGACTTAGCAATATATTCCGAGACTGCCCCGCCATTCTGTTTAAGCTCCAAAAACTTCCTAAACAGTTTTGATTTCTTAGTAGCTGGAATAAACTTGTCATAGAAGCGGGTCTTAAACTGATCCCAAGTAACTTGATCCTCAGGAGCAGCTGCCTTATTAACATTCCACCAATTCATAGCCCATCCTTGTAGCTGGCATGATGCTAGCTTTCTCTTCAATGCATCTTCGATTCCCAGATCCTCGAAGATACGTTCACAACTATCAAGCCAATCCTGAACTTCCGTAGCCGATTCTGTTCCATGGAATGGCTTCCCACCAAGACTAGTGTAGTCCTTATAGAGTTTGGCGAAATCGACCCTAGGCGCCTACACTGTTGCACCACCACCATTAGCTGTATTAGGAACTTCCGTCTGAACATCCCAAAGCATCTCTCTCATGAAGTCAATAAACATCGTCCTCATATCAGGAGCATTCCTATTATTGGCTCCTGAACCAGTTTTCCTCAGATATCGGCTCATTGTTCAATCTGTAAAGAGACAAAGTTAACCATCTTCATAGTGGTGCTAGTGCAGTGCGACTCCATCCTTCGATATACTAAATATATATATATATAGCTTTTGAAAACCCAAAATATCACAAATACGCGCTCTCATATACATATACTATCTTTCCCTGGTGTCTTTCCCTAGGTTAACTACGCAACCTAAAGCTCTGATACCAAGTGTGACGGCCTCCCCTGCACCAGTCAACACTTCCTATGAAATGCCTGTACCGACGTCCAACCAGCACGGGATGGTCGTCAAAAGAGAGGAAAAGGGAAGGAATTTGAATAGTGAACCAACAAAGAACCTGTGGTATATCTCACAGCGCATAGAACAAAATATAATAATAACATAACTTGATATAAAATAGGCGAGACAATGCATAAGCTGAAAACTAAACCATCATAGCAGCGGAAAATTCAAAATACAGCTTATGATCAAAACCATCTTTATTACAAATTTAAAACCATCTCTAAAGAAAAATAGCAAGGTACACTACTAATGCCTAAAGCAGTGACCAACAACAACACAGGGAGAATATATGGGAATAATACGTGTAAGCGTCTTGCTCATCTCCGGACAGCTACTCGTGCATAACCAGCTAAACTGTCTCTAGTCTGCTCGTTTAGGAGCACCCAAAGTAATAAGAAAAGACATTAAACTCTAGGTCAGACAAGAGTTTGGTATAAGCGATAAGCAACAAAAACAGAACAATAACAGGTATACATAACCATAACTGAACCTGCAACCAAAGAGTTAGCACAACAGGATGTACAATACTCTAAGGTGACATTAACATATGGTGTTAAAATAATGAGGGGGGAGGGGGTGTGCTTGTCATGGTGATAGCAAACATCAAACATAACAATCATCCTCACATCTCTCACTCAGTGCATAAAGTATACGATATCTACCGCTTTGATCACCCAATCCTTTGCTACGACCACTCTGCCCTATGGAGTCATGACGGCTCCACTGCACTGATCCGTAACCACTAGTATTTTCCTATGTCTGCCCCCATGGAGTCATGACCACTCCACTGCACTGGCTCATATCCCTGCTATAATCACTTTCCCCGATGAAGTCATGGCAACTTCACTACACTGATCCATAGCCACTAATCCATCCCTCATTGGTGAGTCAAAGCCATAGACATCGATAACCCCTTCGCAGCAAAGTCCAACTCATGAAGTTAACTCACTGATCCCCATTTGGATCCTGAGTAATAACCTCTCATTTGGAATTCCTTTGCATCTCGGGTTTTGGTTGAATTGGATTTGGTCATCAAAAGAGACACTGCGTAGAAATAGAAGTACACGCACGGTACAGTTCAGTTGTATAGTGTTCAAGTTCCCCCATTCGATTCGGTTCGGGTGCCATCCTTCATTCCTCTCAATTCGGGTGCCATCCTCCATTTGATTGGAGTCCTCCTGCCACCACTCCAACTCGTTTCAGTTCGATTGCTTCAGCCCCAATTTGGTTCGTGTTCACCATTTTCGATCTGATCCCTACACCTCTTCTTCTGCTCCGAACCCAACTATAACTCTATGTAAATGGCCTTCCTTATTTCCATGCTTTTCCTCTCGTGCTAGGTTCCGATCCGGTTCGGTTTCTCTGCTCAGTTCTCCGATCCAACTCGAGCCCCATAACCCGATCCGATCCGAAACCCTGCACATTTTCCAGCGAGCATATATCGTCCATTTAGCCATATGACGACATTTTCAACCATTCTAACTTCACTAATCATTCATAAAACATTTCAAACAGTAGTAGTGTTAGACCGAAATCTGGGCCTAACACCCAAATCCAATGCGAAAACCTCACAATCACAGTCAATGCAAAAACGCAGTAAAATAAGAGGAGACACGGAATATTTTTAAAGTGGTTCGGCTTAATCCAAGCCTACGTCCACTTTATAGTTTCTTATATCTAAGAAGTTATTACAAATACAATGCTATCTCACAATTCGTGAGATTCGTTCATGCACAACAACCTTGTGATACAATGAAGAAGAGGAGATTAGAGATAGATTTTATACACGACAGCCTCGTATTAGAATGATAAAAGGTGGCCATCCGTTGTTCGCAAAGTCCTTGTGTTGATAATGATGAAAGCCTCCAAGAACAAGTGGCCAAAAAACATCCCTTAATTCTCCTCCAAGCGGTGTATTTATAGGTGATTTCTGGGTTCGACCGGATGCCATGTGGCGTGCCTAGAGGAAATCTCGAAGAGTAGTGGAGAACGTGGAAATACCCTTTCTAAGTCGTGTTGGGCCAAGTGTCATCCGATCTGCACTTGTAGGAGGTGGTTATCGCAAGAGAATCAGTCAAACTTCATGTGCAGAAACAGGTCCAGGGGGGTCGGTTCGGGTCCGATCCGAACTGAGTTGATGTCTCCGATCCGAAGAATGGAAGCACTTCATTGTAGAATACTTCAGGCGGGTCGGGTATTCTGTTCTCCGATCCGATCCGGGGAGTACTAAATTTCCTTTTGCAAAGTTATGCCATTGGGTCTTCTCACATGATCCGAACCGTATATCCGATCCCAATGGGTTATGCCAACTCTAGATTCCAAGTTCCCGGTTCTACACACGTTCGAGGAAACGGGCTGTAACTTTCAAACCGTAAGTCCGTTTTAGCCAAACTAAAGCTCAATTCGAAGCTGATTCAGAGAGCTACAAGAGTTACCGAGCTTATCTCTGTAATTGTTGTTTTCAGGCCCAAAAGAGATTATCTGATAGGAGTTTCGGGTCATTCTTTGTCTGTGATGCGACTTCAACCAAATCGCTCCATGTCTTCTGACGACATTCCCCATACTAGTGCGTATTGTTAACCGGAGATTTCATGTGTGATAGCTTTGACTAAAAAGCAGGTCAACATTTTGCCCCCCAGAACATATATTGCTGAACGAAGGAAGATGTGTTCTGGATAATCCAAGAAATCCAAGGCCACGTCGTGCCTGCCAGCTGCAAGTATAATCCGTACCTGCGAAGAAAAGAAAGCAAATAGGTATGTCAAAACCTGACAAGACTGATTACACTTTTGAGCATAAACCATGCTTGGGCGTTTGTTTGAGCATAAACCATACTCGAGGGACGTTTGAATCATCCTGCCAAAACCTGGCGAGGGACTTAACCTTCCGGGTATAAGCCATACCTGGAAGTTCAAACTGAGCATAAGCCATACTCGAATTTTATTAAGTTCCTTTTCCCTATCCTGACAAGATCGTTCGTCGTTCCTGAGTATAATCCATACTTAAGCATCCTAATGAGTACAATCAATACTCAGGTCGGGATAGTGCTATACTTGCCAAAACCTGACATAACAGTCTATCCCTAGGCATAATCCATGCCTGGGTCCGAGATAAGTATAAGCCATACTTTAATTGAGATTGAGAACCCTTCCACAACCTGACAAGACACTTAAATTCGCCAAACATAATCCATGTTCGGAAAGTCCTTCCTTATTCAATTCAAAGTACAAAACCAAAGCAAATCCTAATTGGTTCGTCAACGAGTGCAGAGCACGCTTTGGATCTAAATCCTAACCCCAACGTGTGTACCCCGATTTAACCAATCAGAATACCTAAAGAAAGCAAAGAGACATATCTTAAATCCTAATAAATGCTGGAGATGCAGAGTGATCCAATCCAAATCAGTTGATGATAAGCCCACTGGAACTCGATCCAGGGTCATTCCCTCTCCGGGGAGCAGGTAGTGGCAGCGTGGGTGCAAGCACTGTATGTTGTTTCACATATTCGGGTAGCTCTCCACGTCTATCCCGTTCCTCAATCAAGTCTCGTAAGTGCCTACAGTCATTTGTGTCATGACTGTCCATATCGTGGAATATGCAATGTTTTCCATAATCATGTTCTCTTTGCGATGGCTCCCTCCTGGGAGGCTTTGGATAGGAGATGTCACCGTTTGTGTTTATGTAGATGTCAGTCAAGGTCGAATTGAGTTCGGTGTACTCATATCTGGGCCCTCTACGGGGCTGAGCGTTGTGGCCATTCTTGACAGTAGCTTTCCCTTTGCCTTTCCCAAAGTCAGACGTTTCTCCGTCTTCAAGCACGTTGACATCGAGAATATTCTTTTCAGACGTTGTGTCTTCTTCATGTAAAAATCTATCCGATTCAAGGTAGAATTCGCTGAGATTCCGTGGTGGGTCTCGGTACAAGGATTTTTTGAACTCCGAGTTGTCCAGAACGACGGATACTGCCGCCATCAACACCATAGATTGCTCAAGTCGATCACCCGATGCTGCTGCAACGTTGAACCGTTCCAAAAATGAGCGCAGAGTTTCTATGAGCCTCTGCTTGATTGTAGTGAGCGGCATTACAATCTTGGGTCGAGCGATGTGGACCCCAAAATGTTCAATAAAGAGAGCGACCAACATGTTACACTTGTTGATCGATTCAGATTCCAGCTGTCGAAAACACATAGCAGCTATATCAGTCAAAAAGAGGGGAAATCATTTAGTCATGACGTTTTCCGACGTCGATTGAACTTCCATATGCCGTTTGTAGCGCATCAGATGCACGGTAGGATCCGTCCTGCCATTGTAGGGCTCTAGTTGTGGAAGTTTGAAATCTAGAGGATTGCGAGAATTCCTGATTTCCTGTGTGAATGGATTGTGGTTGACATCATCCATGTCATTCTGATAGGTGCGGCCTCTTGAGAGGCGTTCAATGAGATTGGCAAGCCGGTCGCCTTCAAAGAGTTTTTGCAAGTTGACAAGTTCAGAGTTGGTGCCCCGAGCGTTGAGTCTAGATTAGTTCGGAAAATATTGAGGAGCATAGAAGATCATCCGGCTCGGTTCGGAGGTGCCCCCAGGCTGCGGCTCGAAGAAGTGAGGAGGTTCGAGTTATATGCATGGTTCATCTTAGAAGTTCCGATCCGACCCAGTTCTCCTGCTCTGAACTTGGGTGCTTCGCATTGATGCTGCGTGGCAGTGCCAGTCCAAACCTGGGCGGAGGTTGGTCGTGCTCGACCTTAACCTTGAGCTTCTGCATTTCCATCAGAAATATTAAGCGTCGGAGCTATTAGTTGTTAAAGGGGATTTCCCCCGAGTCCATTCGTGCCCTCGGTTCGGATCTGTACTGATCCAGTTCGCTGCTCCTGCTGGGGCTTGATCTGTTATTTGTATAGCATTGTTTCCAGCAATTTGAATGTTGTCGCTCGGCCTGCCCTCCATCCGAGCGAAGAATCCTTCTATCATCTCCTGTTGTTTACGGAGGAGATCGTCTTGCCTTGCCATCTGAGCTCTCAATTCGTTGAGAACTCCATCCATCTCTTCTTGCGTCAAGTATGCTAACGGGTTTTCATGTGAGGAAGCTTCATGGCTTGCCTCGTTTCTCATGCCTTCACCTTCAACATGAGAATCTTTCGCTTAGCCATCGATCTAATAGCCAATTTAGAGCTAGAAATTGAAGTAGTTGTGTGTATCCCTACCTGGCGCACCAAAATGTTAGACCGAAATCTGGGCCTAACATCCAAATCCAATGCGAAAACCTCACAATCACATATCAATGCAGAAAATCAGTAAAATAAGAGGAGACACCCAATATTTTTATAGTGGTTCAGCTTAATCCAAGCCCACGTCCACTTTATAGTTTCTTAAATCCTAAGAAGTTATTACAAATACAATGCTATCTCACAATCCGTGAGATTCGTTCATACACAACAACCTTGTGATACAATGAAGAAGATAAGATTAGAGATTGAATTTATACACAATAGCCTCGTGTTAGAATTATAAAAGGTGGCCTTCCGCTGTTCGTAAAGTCCTTTCATTAATAATGACGGAAGCCACCAAGAACAAGTGGCCAAAAAAGATCCCTTAATTCTCCTCCAAGCGGTGTATTTATATGTGATTTCTGGGTTCAATTCGGATGCCACGTGGCATGCCCAGAGGAAATCTCGAAGAGTAGTGGAGAACGTGGAAATATCTTTTCCAAGTCGTGTTGGGCCAAGTGTCATCCGATCCGCACTTGTAGGAGGCAGTTATGGCAAGAGAATCGGTCAAACTTTGTGTGCTGAAGCAGGTCCAGGGGGTCGGTTCAGGTCCGATCCGACTAGGTTGATGTCTCTGATCCAAAGAATGGAAGCAATTCATTGCAGAATACTTCAGGCAGGTCAGGTCTTCCGTGCTCCGATCCGATCCGGGGAGTACTAAATTTCCTTTTGCAAAGTTATGCCATTGGTCCTCTCACCCGGTCCGAACCGTATATCCGATCCCAATGGGTTATGCCAACTCCAGATTCCAAGTTCCCAGTTCTGCACGCGTTCACGAAAACGGGCAGTAACTTCCAAACCATAAGTCCGTTTTAGCCGAACGAAAGCTCGATTCGAAGCTGATTCCGGGAGATACAAGAGTTACAGGGCTCAGCTCTGTGGTTGCTGTTTTCGGGCCCAAAAGAGATCTTCTGATAGGAGTTTCAGGCCATTCTTTGTCTGTGATGCGACTTCAACCAAATCGCTCCATGTCTTCTGACGATATTCCCCATACTTGTGCATATTGTTAACCAGAGATTTCATGTGTGACTGCTTTGACTAAAAAGCAGATCAACAAGTAGCAACATATAGGATCAATCAACAAGGTCAAATCATCAAGCATATAGGTCATGATCAAACATTCCCAAAATCTATATTTTTCCCCTTAATCATGTTTATCCATAACTAATGATAGGATTAACAAAACATGTCCAAATTTACCCAAATTTTTATCAAAACCATAAAATAATATTTAATAATTTTTACATATTTTTCTAGAATTTTAACATGCATAATTTCAATAGTTATCACTAATCACCCCTAATTAGCCGTAATTTGTGAAAAACAATGCAAATCACTCACCTTAGCCACAAATAAATTTTAGATCTGAAACTCTATTGTTTTGGGACGTTTTCCAATGCAACACAACAGCTCCAAGTCTGGTTTGGTGTTGATTTTCCTTGATTTGATGTAGCTTAGCTTAATCCTTGATTATAAAGCGATTATGAGATGTTTAGAAGAGATTTAGAAGGTGGAGGCCATTGTTAGGGTTGAAGAGAGGTAAGTGGCGGCTATAAAAATGGCAAAGAAAGGTTTCTCTAACCCTTTTCAGCCCTTATGCAACCCTAATCCTGAAATCCCTCAATGGGCGTAGCTGCTAATCACCCTATTTGGCACGGTTAAGCTGTTTTACACCTTCCAAACCTTCTTTCAGCCATATCTCTCAAACGGCAAGTCTGTTTGATTAATGTGACCAGTCTACGGGAAGGTAAACCATCGTCTAAATCCAATGGAAGTGGTTTGAGGTTAAAACTCCTTACCAATAAAAAGTTATAAGCGAAACAATATACGTCAGGGGAAAACGGTCATTTAAAAATTGACAAAAATCGTGAACATGAGAAATTACCCCAATAGTCGCTCGCTAAAGTTACACGACCATAGGACTTCGTAGGTGAATGAAATAAATATTTTATGATCCTTCGGTGCGTAGAATGCAGGTCATTACATATAACCTCTAAGCTCATACGTCTTAGAGAAGGGTGTTAAGCAAGAGAATAAATTCTCCACCACCAAACCTATTAATAAAGATTAGTGCTACGTAGTCAATTACAATGCCAGACACACAATCCATAAATGTCCATTCTGGGTCTGAACGAAATAGCAATCCGAAATTCCTTCACATGCGTTTGGGCTTCTTGCAACTTGGCTGATATAAAATCCATCTGCAAATGGGAGCTACCCATTTGAGACATTCAGCAAGTCGTCCTTACGATATGAAGGGTTCCGGTCTTCAATATTGTCTTCAATTGCTCCACAACATCGTATTATTACTTGGGATGATTTTCGGAAATACATCTGATTCCGGTCATCCTAAATAACAAGCATAATTTTTAAAACACAATTACGGAACACACAGGCTTTCAACCAAATCTCCTTCCATCTTAGATATTTTTTAAATTAAATTTCTTTAAACCCATTCTCAAATTATCTTTAACAAAATCCATATTCAACCCTTCTTCTTACATCCCTTAAATCAAAGATAATCTAGCCCCAAAGCCTTAATTAATTCTCCGTTTGATAACTAGTTATCATAATCCAGTTTCCTTTGGAAATCCTTTAATCCATATTTCAACCTTAGTTTCCAATTAAATCGATTTTTCAACATTCAATTCTTTAATCTTATCTAAAAGATTATACTTGGTTCCCAATTTCTTATTTTTAATTTCTTCAAATCAAAGATTTGATTAAATCCCAATTTACAAAATGAATTTCCATAACTCAATCTCATTGCGTTTCAAGAATGATATTGTTGAAGATATGATTTACAACAAAACCTAAATCAATCGTTATTGAACATAAGTTATACAGAGATTGTATCTACTTATGTTCAATATCAATTCTCATAATCAACGAATACTATAAGTGGAATAACGATATAATAATAATATCTTCCAAGTTCCTCAAATAGTATACATTTACACCAAAGAATTTCGTATCAAATATCTGAAGATTATTTCTATCCAACTTATCCCAATCAAATTGGGAAACCCATATCTTAATTAAAAGATTTATCCAACTCTTTGACATTAGATCTAGATAAAAATACCATCAACTTATCCGCAATATTAATCTCCGTATCCAATTCACACTATGAGCGGAGTAATCGTGAACTACCTTTTAAATTCCATAAAAAATATTTCCAATATTTTTAAACCTTTGAACACATTCCACAAATCATAACTTATAGTTCGGAAAACAGTTTACGGTTTAAAACTTCAAAATAGATTGTTTTCGAAGAAAGTGTTTTAATAGCATTTCAAAAGTGTTACAAAAACGTTGCAAAACAGTTATCTTAACGATTTAGATCAAAATATCTTTTATCTTAGCCAAAACTTAAAGTTTACAATTCAAATCACCTTTTAATAATTTGTAATGATTTTACAAAAAAATTACATATTTTAAAAACATTTAAAAATAGGTGTTTATAGTTATGGTCAACAATTGTTCTTACATCGACCTTTTCCAAAACGGCTTCAAACATAAATTGAAAATTATAACTCGAATTTAAAATCTGCTTTCACTCATTTGAAAGTTCTTGTTAATGGAAATCAAACGTTTTTCATTTTATAGAAATCCGATTTAGATTGCAAAAATTATAAGTGTTTAAAGTTTGCATCTTAAATACGTAAATTGCCGTTATGCGACAAGCTCTATTTTGACCACAATAACCACTATTCTACGGAATATCTTAGAAAAACATTATATCCTTGTATAACCCTTTTTAAAATCATTTAAATTTACTTTCAAAATTATTTTGGATCTAAAATTCAAATTTTATTACTTTTTTACTTAATAAATCAAATTTCAGTTCATTTCTAAATTCAAATAACTTCAAATTAACCATCTCATTAGTCGGATCAGTTAAGGATAGCCAGGGAGAGCAGGAAACTTTATTTCCAAATCCAAGCCAAGACACTATCCTCTCTATTATCCTAGAATGTTCTGGTATTTATTTATTCATTTAAATGACTTTATCAATATATATGAATTCATACATATGGTCTTTCCAAATTATTAACCTTCAAATTCAATAATGATATTGCTTCTAATTACGAAGGAGATTTGTCGATCACAAATGTGATACTATAATTGTTGTGTCATGGTATGTGCAAAACAACATCGACAACCATTTAAACATCCATAACAACCATCATCAATAGAATTAAAAAAACCATAACTGTGCACAAGCGTTATAACACTAACGCTTAATAGTGTGTGTATTCTAACTACGCATCCATCATCCATCATAACAAACATCAACCGTCATTAATCACTAATAATTCATTAATATATTTAAATTAGTCTAACTACTAATTGAATATATAAATTGTGGTTAAAGAGTTCTCACCAAACAGCTTTTCAAATTTCCTGGTAGGCGATCCTAGCTGAGCGAACCGTCGGACAATATTTTGGCGCAATGTCTTCTTCACTAAAATATATATACTAATCTCTCTCCCTCTCTCTCTCTTTATCATAAGAGGAGGAGGATGACAAAGTTTGGCAAGGTGGTGGTGGAAAAGAGGAAGACTTATACCATGGAAATCATGGCCATAAGCTTTAAGAAGAAGATGGAAAGAAGAAAATGGAGTGGAATGGTTAATAAATGGAGGAAAGGCCTCCTTATATGGGAATGGAGGGTTAAGGTGGTAATGACACATAAAATGGCAAGCATAAAATATGCATGAAAGGAGGCATGCAAAAATACAAACGTCATTACACTTGTCTTAAGGAGGGAAAGTGATCTTTTGGTAGCATTTCCTTTAAAATGCTATGAAAACTAAGGATAATACTTAGTTCTAACGTTACTAATTCATGTTATGGTTTGACAAATCCGATCAATTAACAAATAGTATCAATAAATCCAAACTTATTAATAATCATTCCCATTTATAATTCAAGTAAAATCTATCATATATTCAAATTAAGTAATAAAAATTCCAATTTTCAATTGGTTAAAATTCTGGATCGTTACAGTTTTTTTACCAACAAAACCTTAGAAATGGAGAAATATTCCACAACAAAGTATCATCATAATATTAGGCCTTTGTACTACATTGATACGACAACAATAGTTTTATGCATTGTCAAAAGAAGAAAAACTGGTGAAATCCAATTGTACATTTAATTTTATAACTTATACCCTTAAGGTGTACTTGGTTGAAAATGCTATATTCTTACTGACTCTAATTATTTCCGTTCCGGATGTCTGCACATTGTATTTTACGATGTTCGTATGTGTTAAAAAAAATACATGATCCCTAAAATTTGTATACTGTCTGCTTTTTCCACCGTATTTCCAAATTACCATTCATGTAAGTGCATGTAGCAAATTATTAACTCAATTCATATATTTGTATGTCTTACAGAACGGTTTACTTCCACGGGTTCTTAACTTTTATTACATTTGTATGTTAACAATTTCTAACATATGCAGCACATATTGACATTTATGTACAAAATAAAATAAAAATAAAAGCTCCCTCCATATGCAAATACTCTGCGACAGGAATCATACACATTTTTCCATGTATCTTATTTTTGGTGTAAACCTAGCCTTCTCTACGTGCGTATCCATCGTGCACGATATTTACAATCTGGATCATTTAAAGTAACACCAGAAAAACCTTATATGAAGGGAAAGAACTTCGCAAGGAATGTTTACTTATATATACGGATGATTTTTTTTCCATATATGGGAATCAAATCATAATACAAGCTTTTTCATGCATATACGTATTCAGCAAATGCTTGTAGCACATTTTAAATATCATAGTATCCCGGATTTGTGACAACATGATTAATTTGTTCAGTTCATCCTTCTTTTTATTTTTACACATATTTATTCTATTTCTTATCAATCTTACCAACAAATATTCTTTTGCAATTGGTGTAGGTCTCTTCTGATAGTGTAGAATTTTATTTTATTTTATCATAATTGATTATGCTCATGTTACCACCTTCCTGATGTTAAGTATAAATTTTATCTGACATTTCTTCGAGCTCAACATACACTAATAATTTACTGCACCGGTAACATTATTTTCATTCTACATTCCACACAGCATCTCTACTACCACAAACGTTTGCTCCAGTCATTGCACAACATTTTCATTCTCATTTTTTTAACGGACTCAAATTTCTCTTTTCATTTGGATTTTGTTAATACGCACTTAAACAAATCATGCCCAAATCACACTATATTGCAATCCAGATAACCAAACCGGTTATATAGCTCCAAAGAAGAAAGGGAAGATATTAAATAAGAAATACCCATAAAGAAGAGAACGCATGCTATAAAGGTTACAAGTTCAAGCCAAAGAGTATTATCCGCAAAGCCCATATCAACGATATGCTATTATTTATTTATTTTTAATATGCAATGATTTGTAAGAATTCATCTCAGTTCTTATTATTAGAAAGGAAAATTTATAAGTGTAGGTCACCTCTAAAAATTGACTACATAAAACATGTACGTATATAAATTAATTCCAGAATAAATACGTTTTGCTTAGACATATACACTTATTTGTCTATTTTCCCTTGTAACTTCATACTCATCATTATGGGTTTATTTCAAACTATTGTGTTGAAATGCCTCATCTGAGTGTTCAAAAATCCTTACAAAATACATGTGCATCCGTATCAGACGACTTTCTCAACACGCTTAGACGGACAAGTCAACACTATTTTTGTTTTCATATTTTATATAAATATGGCATCTTGAATTATATTTATATATATTTAATAATAACAATTATATTTGAATAGGATTTCATCTTTCTTTTATCTATCACATAATTATTTTGATTCTATATAATATTGTATCAAACTTCCTCGCACAAGTATTTAGAAATTCCTATCGATAACGTTGATCAGACATACCGACTGGAATTCATAAATCAGCCAACGGACAAATCGACTCAAAATTAATTCCTTTAGCCATTTATTTATCAGTATATTCATTTAACAACTCACTTCATTATTATAGTCGTTGTTGTCATAACTAATTTATTTATTCGTTTGTATGAAGTAGATGACTACTTCAAGCTCACTTTTTTTAAAGTCGACGCTCATAGCATTCTTCAAACAATCAGCAATTAGATGATAACAAACAATGCCTTCAGTGAAAATTTATATTAATTTCATGTGCTGGCCCTCTCTGAACCAGCAGACATTTCCCCAAAATGCGTTGTACCGATGCCCAACTAGCACGGGACAGTCGTCAAAAGAAAAGGATTTGAGACGGTGAAATGACAAAGAATCTGTAGTATATCTCACAACGCATGGAATAAAATATAATAATAACATAACTTGACATAAAACAGGCGAGACAGTGTATAAACTAAAAACTAAACCATCATAGTAGGGGAATCCAAAACACAGCTTAAGATCCAAACCATTATTATTACAACTTCAAAATACTGTCTCTAAAGCAAAATAGAAAAGGTACACTACTAATGCCCAAAGAAGTGACCAACAACAACACAGTAAGAATATATGTATATAGTACGTGGAAGCCTCCTGCTCGTCTACGGACAGATACTCGCACATAACCACCTAACCTATCTCTAGTCTGCTCGTTTTGGAGCACGCAGAGTAATAAAAAGAGACATAAAAGTCTGGATCAGACAAAAGTCTGGTACAAGCGACAGCAGCAAAAAAAAAAAAAAAAAAAAAAAAAAAAACAGGTATAAATCATCATTCCTGAACCTGGACCTACAACAAAAGAGTTAACACAACAAGATGTATAGTACTCTAAGGTAACACTAACATAAAGCGTAAAACGGGAGTGCGCATGTCATGTGATAACAAGCATCAAACGTAGCAATCATCCTCACATCACTCACTTGGTGCGTAAAGCATATGATATCCACCGCTTTGATCAGCAAATCCATTGGGGCCATGACGGCAACTCCGTCGACTATTGCTATGACAATACTTCCCTGGTCTATAGTCAATAACCCTACCCAGTCCATACATCCATAGCTCTAGGTTAAGGGCCAACCAGTCAACACTTCCCTGGCTCTTGTTCGTCTACAAGCCCCCACTCTTCAACGGTGAACCAACGTTATAGATGTCGATAACCCCTTTGCACATGTCCCGCAGCAAAGCCCAACTCATGAAGTTTACTCGTTGGTTCCCATCTGGATCCTATGTAACATCTTTTGAAACACCCTACCTCTGTTAAGGTCACTCACAAAGGAAATGCCTTAACTTTGGTGGAGCATTTTAGGTAAAAGATGCAGATAAATTACAAGATAGACAAATAAAGCAGCGGAAAATAAAGTCATTTTATAACCAACTTAATTCAGTCAATCTTTTACAACAATTTTCTCAAAAATACTTAAATGTAATACATAGAACTTTTGTCTTGATTGTAAAAACTTCCAAGAATAAAAGAAGCATAAAAATAACAATGATATTCCCCAATAAAGCGTGAACTAGCCATAGCAGTGGAAAAGAGAGTCCAAAGCAATACATCGACTATCTTAGAGCTTGGAAAGAAAACTGAGCTAAGTGATAACATTTCCTCCCCGTAAACCTGGGGGGGAGGAGGGGGAGAAACGGAAGAAAAGAGGCAAAACAAAACTAGGTCAGACATAAGTCTGGTAAGTCCAGTGACTTTCAACATATAAACAGGCAAACATATCATTACATGAATAAACTGAATATAAGACAATACCATGATAACAGGGATAACATGATAACATAGGAAAAACATAAGGTATGATAAGGCAAGATAAACTGAATGCGCTTCTACTCTTTCTATGCTTCGCTACTACTTTGTTGTTCTGATTTCTATATCTATCTCTGTACAACTGAACTAGTGTCCCAACTTGTAATCTGTATAAAATGATAACGTGATTCCAATCCCCGTAATTGTGGTAGCCTTCAGGTGTACATCTATCGTGAGGATTCCACCTCAATCAGCCTAATTGCCAAGAACATTTTAGATGTACCCTTACTACCCTATCGATCGGCTCCCTTACTTGTATTCATGTTCCATATGTCTGTGTCAACCGGCCCTCTCTTGCATGTAGACACCCTGTGATGGTCCCACCATAAGGTGTATCAATCCTGACGATAACGACCCGACACGATTCAAGATGCACAGTGTATAACTACTGGTACCCAGTGCTTTCCTTTTCCCACTTCGGAGTACGTGCACGCCCGGAAACCGTCGGAACCACACTGACGTACCCCCTGCCGCCGCATTGACCGCTTACAATCAGTCCAGTAATCGTGCCCCACCCTGCCTAGTTCAGGGTACCGTGATACATCTATGTGGGCTACTGCTGAAATGGGTCCCTGTTACTAGGGTTTCCTATTAGTTAAGTTTATGGGCCTATATTTACTAATATTACCCACCAACCCAATATGTACTTAACCCTCCCACTGATTCAAGCATGCTTGTGGGCCTATATGTACTAATATTACCCACCAACCGGATATGTACTTAACCGTCCCGTCGATTCAAGCATGTTTATTAAACGGTTAAGTTTTGTGGGCCTATATTTACTAATATTACCCACCAACCCGATATGTACTTAACCCTCCCGCACATTATGTCATATTGGTTAAGTGTTGTCCTTTCATGTTTACTTAACCCACCCATTCGTCGTGTCACATTAGTTAAGTGCCTTATTTACTTAACCCTATCCGTTCATCAAGTTATATTGGTTAAGTGTTTCCTTGTTACTTATCCCCAAGTGTTCGTCTTGTTGTATCGGTTAAGTGTCATTAGTCAATTCAAGTTAACTTAACCCACCTACTCATCATGTCATGTTACTTTGGTTAAGTGTCACCTTCTTGTGTTAACTTACCCCTACCACAAATCAAGTTATTTTGGTTAAGTGCTAACTTAACCTTTTCCATTTATCATGCTACACCAGTTAAGTGTTTCCTATTAGCTTAATCCTAGTCATCTATCTTGTCATATTGGTTAAGTGTTTCTCATTACTTAACCCTAGTCATCCATGTTATATTGGTCAAGTGTTCCTATGAACTTAACCCTACTCATTCATCTTGTTCATTAGCATTAATTGATTTATTAATGCACCAACCTCTCACATTAGATATGTGTTGTTGCGGTTACTGGATTTGCCGGGCAATTCCAGGCAGTTTTACACCACAACTCAATATAACCTAGGGTTTTTCTTGGGCGTGATGCACTAGCCTCTCACATTAGATATGTGTTGTTGCGGTTACTGGATGTGTCGGGCGGTTCCAGGCAGTTTTACACCACAACTCAATCTAACCTCGGGTTAGGCATGTTAGGCATGTTCATCTTTAATCTACACATTTACCCTATATACCAAAATTTAGATTTTACATGCTAATTACAAAATTCACCAAAACTAGTCATGATACATTTTACGCCCAATCTAGATTTAATGCTCAAGTTACCCCAAATTCGCAACAATAACAATTTTGCCCAAAACTTGATTTGTATGCCAACTTCATACTTTATCGTTCATGCCAATTCTAGGTTCAATATGTCAAATTACATATTCCATAATTCATATCAAATTGCATCTTAACAGTTATGCCATGTTACATGTTCCAAATTATGCCAAATAATGTCAATTTCATGTTATACCCAATCTCCCCCGCATTCACAACGTATGTATTTCGAGATTCAACTCAAGATTCATAATATAAGGGGAGAAGCAAGATGGAACATCGTATGAATAGGCATAGTCATATGATGATAAGAACTACTGGTCCAAAAAACTTGATGTACTAAAAAGACAAGTTTTGCATGGAATACATCGCAGGTATATAGATGTGATAAGAATTATATCATGAACTTAAAAAAAGGATTACAATTCTGATATACAACAAGGATAGATATGATTGGACCAGTTTCATAGTCAAAAATGATTCCCGAGAGTTATATATATATATATACATATATGTACACTCACACACATTCAAGCACAGATTTCAATGAAAGGATAGCTTACATTAGGCATATTCTCATATCCATTTTATTACATGTCACAATTTGATTTAGGTGTTCAAATCTAAAAAGTAACCGACTTACAAAACAAAGGCAAGTCTTGTTTTCATGCCTAAGCCATACATCAATATACACCCTAATCTTCTTCTTTCAAATCATAAACTATCATATATATATATATATATATATGTATATGTTCCGATTTTAGATCTTAGACCACAACATGTACAATGCCTTATATTTATAGTTCAATTTACGCCCCAAATCCTAAGTCATATGTCCAATACTTTATGCTTCAAACCTCAAGTCATATGTCTAATACTTTATGCCTCAAATCTCAAGTCATATGTCCAATACTTTATGCCTCAAATCTCAAGTCATATGTCCAATACTTTATGTCTTGAATATGTTATGTCCTCAAATCAGTTACAACTCAATTATGCCCAATTATCCACAATTTAATACTTTTTCCCAAATTTTAGCGTTGCTCATGTCCAAATCATAAATTATGCCCAATTTTATTTCCAATGTACGTTCATCTCTTATGAGATCTGGCTCAGGCTCGTAGTAGCCTGGCTATTAAACAAAAAGGGAAGAAGGAAAGAAGAGACAAAGAACGAACATAATATTATCAATGAGATAGATCCAAAGGATATAGAAAGACATGCATAATCTCAGATCCAGATTTATTACAATGTCAGAATCACAATTAACTTTTATTTCTGAAAGTCACATGAACTTACTAATTACAGAAGGGTCTTGAATTCTGGGATCTGTATTCTGAAACTTAATAGCTCTCCCGTGTAGTAGACTATTTGTTCTTCTAATTTAGATTTGATTTGATTCTTATAAATAGTTGCTTAATTCGTTGAATTGGCCTTTTAGTCTCTACTAGAATTCTAAACTTGATTTCGATGAAGGACTTAGCAGCATAACCCCGTCTTAGATTTATTTTGATATGAATTAGGGTAGAGTATAGGCAAAATGAAGTTGTGTGGAGAGAAAGTGAGGTTTGGGGGTGTTTAAATAGCTTAGGAGCAACGAATCTGGTCAGAACAGGCGTCTAAATGCAGAAAAATGAATCTGTCCACGGATCTGGAAAAGGGGGGAGGTCGACCCCATGGTCGACCTATGTGACCCAGGTCGACCACCTGGTCGACCTGTGTCCTGGGCGGGAAATTTCCCGCCCAACCCGGGTGTATGTTTTGAATTTCGAATTTGAATTTTGAGTTGAGCTGTTTTATTTTATTCAAACACCTGAAACTTATGAAGGTCATAACTTCTTCACACGGAGTTCGATTTACGCAAACTCAGACTCTATCTCAAGCAGAATTCCAAGAAGAATGCAATGGCTTAACCCGTTTCCCTTAATTATACTCTTAAAAATTAAGTATACTTCAATTTGTTACTTTAATGTTCACAAAAAATATGGATTGTTACATTATCCCCGCCTTAAAGGATTTCGTCCCCGAAATCTTCAAGTTAGGAAGAACGTATATCCTAACATCCAACATCCATCTACTCAACCATTCAATCACAGGCATTCATTGTCCTTAAAATGTTTCTAATGTCATATGAACATATGTAGAGTGTGTATATATGTCTCTTATCTAATGCAAAATCAAGCGGTCTACTGATCCGGTTGACCTCCTTAATGCGAATCATGAGAGTGTCATGCGTCCAACATGTATGCAAATATCCCTAATCATATAAATACTATATGTGTGCATATTCGCTCATCCATATGCAACATCCATATGATAACACATCAAGTTTCAATCCATATACAAATACATTCATATGCATATGCAATATGAAAGTGACTGAGCCGATCTAGTACCTAATGTTGTATATGTATCCACGAGCAACCATTAGCAACACTTGCAACCACTTGCATCCACCAAACATGACATATCCACCAAACATGACATGTCCCAAACACATGTTTACATACATTGGCTTCTACCTAAGGATCGAGGATAAGACCGAAAGGATATACTTAAAAGATAAAGACTAGCATGCAAATAAACTTTACAGAAAAAGAGGAAATAAGGGTATACCCTTGAAAAGGGTATGATGCGCGTATTTAATCTTCATTCATCTAAGTCGCATCATCTTGATCTTCACTCCACTATACCTTAATTAATTTAACCTCACGATTGCGAAGCTTCTAAAACCCACTAGTAAAGATAGGACCTCGATCACTTACTAAGCTAGAGGGTATCCAATGTAGTCGAACTATCTTTCCAAGTTAAACAGATATTAACCATGATACCGAGTGTACATACTAAGATGATTAGAGGTCTCTCTTCTACTTAGCTTATCCATCATGTCACAAATATGAGGGTTAATATCTCTCACGCAAACCATCCTAGTCGAACTTGACATCCCTCAAGTACAAGCCCCAAAGGCCTAAACAAATATCAGACAAGCACCCAAGGAATACCTCCTCCGAATTTGGACGATTTATGTGAGATGATACTAGCAAAACAACCAAACAATTGAGAACTTAACTGATTCTGGCTATCCTTGTTAATCTTGTTCCAAAACTATCGTTGATTGCATAATGGGCTTTGCATTGTCGACTAGATATATGTGGAAGTCTACCTCATGTTTTAGGGGACAAATCCCTAACCTAGTCAAAACATCCGCGTACTCATAGACTACTCCAACGGATCGAAAATCGTCGATAAATACATAAAGTGATTCTAGGTAGCTAAGATAAATTGATCCCTTAGGATCGCATGAAATTTCGAGGGTATTCCCGAGGCAAGCCGAAAGTCTAACTACCCTCCTTTCATAATTACTAGCTAACCAATCCATGTCTAGAATCAACCCATAGCCCATGAAACCAAAAACATAAGTATCTCAAATCCTTACAAACCAAAGATAAATGAGCCGAACAACAAATTGGATTTGAGACAATAATGGGATATTCTACTATACAAGCTCTAGGATGTAGAGACTAAACTATGGAAGCGGATATAAACGAATATGAAGCGCTAATATCAAAAAAGTACTAGTAGGATGATCAAAAGAAAACTAAACTTTTTCAAACGAAGCTTTACTACCTCTCTCTCAGGTACGCTGGCGGTGAGAGCATGTATTTGCCCTTCTGAAAATCCTGTGTTTGTTCGTGCCTTGTCCTTAATTATATGACCCGTTATACCATAATAAAAATACTTCCTTTTGTCTTAGGTTTTACTATTCTTTCATCCCCTCCTTTGTGAACCAAGTCTATATCTATGAGTTCTTCATCCTTTGGTTGTGCTCCTTAGCCAAACTCCCTCATTCTCATCTTTGCCATCCTTGTGTAACTAGTTGATAAATCTCTTGAAATCTGTCTCCATCGCATGGAAAACCCTATAGATCTTGAAAGAAAATTATCCGTAGGTGAAACTACTACGACTATGGATGGAGGTTGGGCACTTCTTCGCCCTTTGACAAGTGTTGTTGTCTCGTCGAGCTAACGGAACCATGACGAGATGAGGTTACCTCCCAGAAAGCCAAGATCCCCAGAAACAAGGATTCGAACAGAGAATCTAAAGATAGTGCGTATGGCTTTGAGGAATATGCCTTTTAAAACAAATCTTTTCTTTTGAAAATGCTTCTTTTAAAAACAGTTTTGAAAATAAATTTTCAAATCTTTTATCTGATCCGGTAACCTTCAGCTCTGATATCAAGTGAAACACCCTACCTCTGTTAAGGTAACTCACAAAGGGAATGCCTTAACTTTGGTGGATCATTTTAGGTCAAAGATGCAGACAAATTACAAGACAGATAAATAAAGCTGCAGAAAATAAAGTCATTTTATAACTAACTTAATTCAGTCAAGCTTTTGCAACAATTTTCTCAAACATACTTAAATGTAATACATAGAACTTCTGTCTTGATTTCAAAAACTTCCAAGAATAAAAGAAGCATAAAAATAACAATGATATTCCCCAATAAAGCGTGAACCAACCATAGCAGTGGAAAAGAGAGTCCAAAGAAATACATCGACTATCTTCGAGCTTGGAAAGAAAAATGAGCTAAGTGATAACATTTCCTCCCTGTAAACCTAGAGGGGGAGAAATGGAAGAAAAGAGGCAAAACAAAACTAGGTCAGACATAAGTCTGGTAAGTCCAGTGACTTTCAACATATAAACAAGCAAAAGTATCATGACATGAATAAACTGAATATAAGACAATACCATGATATCTGGGATAACAAGATAACATAGGATAAACATAAGGTGTGATAAGGCAAGATAAACTGAATGCGCTTCTACTCTTTCTTTGCTTTGCTACTACTTTGTTGTTATGATTTCTATATCTATCTCTGCACCACCTAACTAGTGTCCCAACTTGTAATCTGTATAAAATGATAACGTGATCCCAATCCCCGTAATTGTGGTAGCCTTCAGGTGTACATCTATCGTGAGGATTCCACCTCAATCAGCCTAATTGCCATGAACACGTTAGATGTACGCTTACTACCCTATCGATCGGCTCCCTTACTTGTTTTCATGTTCCATGTGTCTGTGTCAACTAGCCCTCTCTTGCGTGTTGACACCCTGTGCTAGTCCCACCATAAGGTGTATCAATCCTTATGATAGCGACCCGAGACGATTCAAGATGCACAGTGTATAACTACTGGTACCCAGTGCCTGCTTTTTCCCACTCTGGAGTAAGTGCACGCCCGTAAACCATTGGATCATACACTGACGTACCCCCTATCGCTGCTTTAATCTCTTATAATCAGCCCAGTAATCGTGCCCCACCCTGCCTAGTTCAGGGTACCGTGATACATCTATGTGGGTTACTGCTGAAATGGGTCCCCGTTACTAGGGTTTCCTATTGGTTAAGTTTGTGGGCCTATATTTACTAATATTACCCACCGACCCGATATGTACTTAACGCTCCCACTGATTCAAGCATGTTTATTTAATGGTTAAGTTTGTAGGCCTATATGTACTAATATTACCCACCAACCCGATATGGACTTAACCCTCCCATCGATTCAAGCATGCTTATTAAACAGTTAAGTTTTGTGGGCCTATATTTACTAATATTACCCACCAACCCGATATGTACTTAACCATCCCCCACATTATGTCATATTGGTTAAGTGTTGTCCATTCATGTTAACTTAACCCACCCATTCATCATGTCACGTTGGTTAAGTGTTTCCTTGTTACTTAACCCAACGTGTTCGCCTTGTTGTATTGGTTAAGTGTCATCAGTCAATTCAAGTTAACTTAACACACCTACTCATTATGTCATGTTACTTTGGTTAAGTGTCGCCTTCTTGTGTTAACTTAACCCTACCATAAATCAAGTTATTTTGGTTAAGT
The DNA here is from genome assembly GCA_030737875.1 of Allium sativum. Classification (NCBI taxonomy): domain Eukaryota; kingdom Viridiplantae; phylum Streptophyta; class Magnoliopsida; order Asparagales; family Amaryllidaceae; genus Allium; species Allium sativum. The sequence continues at coordinate 697,480,341 of CM060926.1, forward strand.
GTTAACTTAACCCTTTCCATTTATCATGTTATACTGGTTAAATGTTTCTTATTAACTTAACCCTAGTCATCCATCTTGTCATATTGCTTAAGTGTTTCTCATTACTCAATCTAACATGGGTTAGGCATGTTCATCTTTAATCTACACATTTACCCAATATATCCAAATCTAGATTTTACATGCTAATTACCAAATTCACCAAAACTAGTCATGTTACATTTTATGCCCAGTCTAGATTTAATGCTCAAGTTACCTCAAATTCGCAACAATAACGATTTTGCCCAAAACTTGATTTATATGCCAACTTTATACTTTGTCGTTCATGCCAATTCTCGGTTCCATATGTCAAACTACATATTCCATTATTCATGTCAAATTGCAACTTAACAGTTATGCCATGTTATATGTTCCAAATTATGCCAAATAATGTCAATTTCATGTTATACCCAATCTCCCCCGCATTTATAAAGTATGTATTTCAAGATTCAACTCAAGATTCATAATATAAGGGGAGAAGCAAGATGAAACATCGTAAGAATAGGCATAGTCATATGATGATAAGAACTACTGGTCCAACAAAATTAATGTACTAAAAAGACAAATTTTGCAAGGAATACATCGCAGGCTTATAGATATGAAAAGAATTATGTCATGAACTTAAAAAAAGGATTACAATTCCGATATACAACAAGGATAGATATGATTGGACCAATTTCATAGTAAAAAATGATTCCCAAGATATATATATATATATATATATATATATATATATATATTCAAGCACAGATTTCAATGAAAGGATAGCTTACATCACGCATATTCACATATCCATTTTATTACATGTAACAATTTGATTTAGGTGTTCAAACCTAAAAAGTAACTGACTTACAAAACAAAGGCAAGTCTTGTTTTCATACCTAAGCCATACATCACTATACACCCTAATCTTCTTCTTTTAAATCATAAAATATCTTTTATATATATATATATATATCCCAATTTTAGATCTTAGACCACAACATGTACTATGCCTTATATTTACAGTTCAATTTACGCCCCAAATCATAAGTCATATATCCAATACTTTATGCTTCAAACCTCAAGTCATATGTCCAATAATTTATGCCTCAAACCTCAAGTCATATGTCCAATACTTTATGCCTCAAATATCAAGTCATATGTCCAATACTTTATGTTTTGAATATGTTATGTCCTCAAATCAGTTACAACTCAATTATGCCCAATTATCCACAATTTAATACTTTTTCCCAAATTTTAGTGTTGGTCATGTCCAAATCATAATTTATGCCCAATTTTATTTCCAATGTACGTTCATCTCTAATGAGATCTGTCTCAGGCTCGCAGTATCCTGGCGATAAAACAAAAAGGGAAGAATTCCAGATTTATTACATTGTGAGATAGATCCAAAGGATATAGAAAGACAGGCATAATCTCAAATCCAGATTTATTACATTGTCAGAATCACAATTAACTTTTATTTCTGAAAGTAACGTGAACTTACTAATTACAGAAGGGTCTTGAATTCTGGGATCTGTATTCTGAAACTGATTAACTCTACCTTATAGTAGACTATTTGTTCTTCTAATTTTGGTTTGATTTGATTCTTAGAAATAGTTGTTGAAATCGTTGAATTGGCCTTTGAATCTCTATTAGAACTCTAAACTTGATTTCTACGAAGGACTTAGCAGCATAACCCCGTCTTAGATTTATTTTGATATGAATTAGGGTGGAGTATAGGCAAAATGAAGTTGTGTGGAGAGAAAGTGAGGTTTGGGGTCATTAAATAGCTTAGGAGCAACGAATCTGGTCAGAACGGGCGTCTAAATGAAGAAAAACGAATCTGTCCATGGATATGGAAAAGGGGGGAGGTCGACCCCATGGTCGACCTGTGTGACCCAGGTCGACTCCTAGGTCGACCTCCTATCGACCTGGGTCCTGGGCGGGAAATTTCCCGCCCAGCTCGGGTGTGTGTTTTGAATTTGGAATTTGAATTTCGAGCTGAGCTGTTTTATTTTATTCAAACCCATGAAACATCTGAAGGTCATAACTTCTTCATACAGAGTCCGATTTACGCAAACTCGGATTCTATCTCAAGCAGAATTCCGAGACGAACGCAATGGGGTAACCCGTTTCCCTTAATTCTCCTCTCAAAGATTAAGTATGCTTTAATTTTTCTTTAATGTTCATAGAAAATACGGGATGTTACAACTTCCCACTTGGACTTCCTTTGCATCTCGGGTTTTCATTGAATTGGATTTGGTCTTCAGAAGAGTCGTCGGGTAGAAATAGAACCACACATCCAGTTCGTTTTGGGCCTCCAGTTCAGTTCGGGTATATAGTGTTCAAGCTCCCTGTTCGGTTCGGCTTGACCTCCTTCCCTTGCTTTGGTTCGGTGCTATAGTCTCGGTTCGGTTCGGTCTTTTATCTTGATTCAGTTCGTTCCTCTATTCCTCCAGCTGATCTGATCCGTTCCCATGCCTAGCTTCAGTTCAATCCCAACTCCAACTCAATGCAAGTGGGCCTTCCATTTTTCCATGCTTCCTTATGCTCAAGCTCTAGGTCGGTTCGGCTATGCCTGTTCGGTTTGGCCTCATCCAATCCGGTCAGGAATATTTCAGGTTTTTTAAGAACCTTGTATCGTCCGTTCTCGCCATACGACGATGATTTCAACCATTTATAATTTAAATTTACTAAATAATCATAAAGCATTCTAAACAATAGTAATAACATGTGTAATCAATTGACAAGGTCAACACATCAAACATATAGGTTATTTAGATCAAACATACCCAAAATCCATGGTTTTCGCCTTAATCCCCTTAACCATGTTTAAACTAGGTTTAGCAAACTTAATCCAAATTAACCTAAATTTTTATCAGTAACATAAAATAATATTTCAGTATTTTTCCATATTTTTCTGAGTCATAATTTCGCTAATTATCACTAATCACCCCTAATTAGTTTAAAAACATGCTAATCACTCACCTTAGCCATAAATAAATTATAGATCTGAATTCTCCACTGACTTGGCACGGAGTCCTATGTATAGCAGCAGCCCTATCCTAGTTTTGATGCTAATCGCCTTGATTTGGTATAGTTTTGCTTAATTAGTGACTAGAGGAAGATTTAGAGGATGAAGGCCATTTCTAGGGTTAGAGGAAGGAAAGTGGAGGCTGAGAAAATGAAAACGAATCATTCTCTAACTCATTTCAGCCTTCCCGTAACCCTAATCTCGAATTGAGTTATGAGTCTAGCTGCTAATCACCCTTTTAAGCCCAATTAGGCTGTTTTTCACCTTCCAAACATTATTTCAGCCATATCTCCGAAATGGTAAGTCCGTTTGATTAATGTGACCACTCTATGGAAATGTAAACCATCATCCGGGTCTAAAGGAAGTGGTTTCAGGTCAAAAATCCTTACCAATCAAAAGTTATAGGCGAAACAAGATTCGTTAAGGGCAAAACGGTCATTTAAAATTCGAAAAAATCATGAACATAGGAAATGACCCCAATAGTCATTTCCCAAAGTTACACGACCATGCGACTTCATATGAAAATAAAATAAAATAAATATTCTATGGTCCTTTGATGCGTAGAATGTGGGTCGTTACACTCTCCCCTTTAAGAAAATTTTCCCTCGAAATTCCTTAACTAAGAAAACAACAATGGGTCCCGCATGCCTATCAACCATTTACAAGCAATCAAACATACATAATAACATCACAAGCCTATCCTAGCATGCAGTTCACTAATAAGGGAATAACTATATCGCGATTAAAATCTTACTAGGCAAAGAGTTCTGGATATGACTTTCTTATGCTTTCCTCGGTTTCTCAAGTACAGTCATTCTCATTATCGCCCCACTGGACCTTGTCTAGTTCCAACATCTTCCTTCAAAGTTGTTTCGTATCGTGTCCGACAATACGAATCGTCTTGCGGCTCCCAACTACCTCAGATTCTACCTCGATATCATCTAACTAATCTGCTGAAATAGTCATATGAGTGTCGAGCACAAACTTCTTTAGCTAGGAAACATGAAATACGTTGTGAACTCCCGCCATCTTTTCAGGCAATCCAACTTTATACGCTGAATTTCCAACTTGCTCGAGAACTGGAAATGGACCGACAAACCTTGGTGCCAACTTACCTCTCTTTCCAAAACGAATCATAGCCTTTAATGGAGAAATCTTGACAAATACCAAGTCGCCAACAAAGAATTTCAAATCTCTTCGTCATTTATCAGCATAACTCTTTTGCCTATTTTGGGTAGTCTTCATTAACTATTAAATAATCTTGATCTTATCTGTGGTTTCTCTTATTACATCTGGCCCAAGCACAAATTTGTCACCGGTTTCCAACCAACATGATGGTTAGTATCACAGTCTTTTGTACAAAGCTTAAAGTGGAGCCATACCAATACTGGACTGATAACTATTATTATATGTGAGCTCAACCAGATGCAAATGGTCATCACATGAACCACCAAAATCCAATATACAAGCTCTCAAGAGATCCTCTAATACACGACTGACCCTCTCTGTTTTACCGTTAGTTTGAGGATGGTACGCGGTAATGAGATGTAATTCTGACCCTAAAGCCTCTTGTAAACTCTTTCAAAACCCACTAGTAAATAACGGATCTTGGTCACTCACAATACCTTTAGGTACTTCATGAAATCTCACTACCTACTTCACATACAGTTCCACTAACTTAGCTGTTGTTCTATTCGACTTGACCAGAATAGACCTTGCAATATTGGTCAATCGATCCACAATCACACAAATACTATCATGACCCGATCCAATCTTGGTAAACCATCAATGAAATCCATTGAGACTTGTTCAAATTTCCATTTGGGAATTTCTAGCTGTTGTAACAAACCAATTGGCGTCTTTTGCTTAGCTTTAACTAACTGGCAATTCATGCACTTGGATATAAACGTCCCAATGTCTCTCTTCATCCCTTCCAAGTAGTAGGTCTACTTCATGTCTTGATACATTTTGCTACCTCCGGGATGTATAGTCAATTTTGAGTGATGACATTCTCTCGGCACTTCATCTCTCAATCCATTAACATTGTGTAACACCCCACCTCTGCTAGGGTCACTCACAAAGGGAATGCACTAGTTTTGGAGGAGCGTTATCGAGGTAAACAAACACAGAAATATTACAAGACAGAACATAAATAAAACAACGTAAGAACCAAAAGATAAATTTCATTACTTTCAAAATAGTCAAAGCCTTTTTCATCCAAAGTACCAAGTAGCCATAGTCATCATTTTCCATTACAACAAATTCTGTCTTGCATAGATAAAGAAGCATAAAGGCTTAAACAACAAAAATAGCATAATTCCCCAAGATAGCAGAAATGCAGCCATAGTAGAGCTCAAGATCAAACCATACATGAGCTGAACCAAAAGCAAGAGAAATTCAAGCTAAGTGCTAGAGTTTCCTCCTTGAGTACCGGGGAAGGGGGGGGGAACGAAAGAAAAAGAGGCGAAATAAAATGGGTCAGTCATAAAGACTGGTAAGTCCTAGTGACTTTCAACATAAAAACAGGTAAAGGTAACATGACATGTATAAACTGAAAGTAAACATAAGGATGCTGTCAAGATGGGCAAGATAGACTAAGATAACATGATAAATCAACTATACATCAGATATAACATCGCATGTTCAAGATTCGCTGCACCAACTGTACTAGTATCCCAAACCCCTATCATATATTAACCATGAAATGATCCCTTGGCCCAATATCATGAAATGACCCATTTATGGGTCCTACGGAACGATCCACTAATCGATCGGCTCCCTACAAGTTCTAGCTCGTCGTGTGTCTGTGTTATATGGACCTATCACGAATGTAATTACCTGTGCTAGGTCCACCATAGGAAGTATCAAGCCCTAGGGTGCCAACCACCGACACGAATCAAGCATGCACAGTGTAAGCCTACTGATGCCCAATGCTTGCTTTTTCAACTCCGGACTACGTGCACGACCATAATCCGCCTGAACCTACACTGGCGTACCAACTCAGCCGTCGTTCTGGTCGCTTATAATCAGCCCAGTAATCGTGCTCCACCCTGCCTAGTTCCAGGGTACCATGATACATCTAAGTGGGTTACTGCTAAAATGGACCGCATAACTAGGGTTTCCGTCCAACAGGTTAAGTGTTGTCATTTAAATTCGTGACTTAACCCTTATACGTCTAGCATGTCAAGTTGGTTAAGTGTTGTCTTTCATGTTCACGACTTAACCCTATCATGCGGCTTTAATTCATTAATGCGCCCCAACCTCTCACATCAGACCTGTTGTCGTGGTCACTGGATATGCCGGGCGGTTCAGGGCAAATTTACACCACTACTCAGCCTGACCTCGGGTTTCAAGCGCGATATGACCAACTACCCACATTGGATCGTATTGTTTGCAGTCACTGGATTTGCCGGGCGGTTCCGGGCAGAATTACAGTGCAAACTCAACCCAACCTCGAGTTGGCCATTTTCAAGTTCATTCCAGTGTCATGTCCATGTTCAAATTTCATGTCAAGTTCATGTCCAGTTTCATGGAAACTTTCATGTCAAGTTTCATGTCGAGTTTCATGTTTCAACTTATGCCTATTATCAAGTTCATGATTCATGTTCATAACCAATTCATGTTTTGCCTAATCTACCCAAATCGTATTCCGATCGCATGTAAACGTGAATCGACCTAAATTACAAGTAAATCCAAATCTAGAAATAAATGGAATAACATCAAAACTATGATAGGAAAAAAGGACGAGCATAAAGTCGTAAAAGGGATTTCAAGACTAGCATAATATAATTTGAGATAATTGGTTACAACAACACTGGCATATAGAAAATAATAGGATTTCAAATCTAGCATAATAAGGTGATAGTCATGGCATAAGGTGATAGTCACAAACTTGTAAATAATAGGTTGATTCAACATCACAGGCATGATAATGTTATGGACATGAAAGAGTTTGATTTACAAGATGAATAGGTCCAAACTGATTTCATAGCAATATTCCCAAATGTCAAGATCCAAGATGGAAACTAGAATAGATGTGAATCGATTATCATACTTAAGTCTAGTTTCACTTTATCTCATGTCCAAATTACAATTAACAAGTTTAAATCTCAAAGTAACTAGAACTTACAGATCGTGGACTAAGAAATTGAGATGCAGAAGTTGAACCTAGAAATTAGTTGTCGAATTGTTGAATCGTTGAATCTTGATTTGATTGTAGAAGAAAATCCCCGATATGCAATTCCTAGCCGTAGTCTTCAAGAAACAGTCTTCGTGTTTATTCTAATTTAATTTTGAAGAAGAAGCCATGTCCATCAAGAATTTGTGCAACATAAGGTTAGAGAAGAATGGTGTAAAGAGAATAGGGCTAGGGGCTGTTTATATAGGATTAGGCGAACGAATCTAGACTGAAAACGAGACCAGAAACATCTGAATGAACCTAGGCTCAAAACAGGGTTTCAACACCAGGTCGACCCTCAGGTCGACCATAGGGTCGACCTGGTCCCTGGGAGGTCGACCATAGTGCCGACCCCCAGGTCATATCTCCCTCATATGGAATCCATTTTTCGAAAACTCGGACTTGTTTCCAAGTAGAATTTCGAGATGAACGCAATGGCGCAACCCGTTTCCCTTGATTCTTATTTTAAAAATTAATTATGCCTTGATTTATAGTTTTAACATGATATTAAAATACGGGTTGTTTCATTCTCCCCTCCTTAAAGGATTTCGTCCCTGAAATCTTCAAGTTAAGAAGAATGCACCCTATCATCCAATCATCCATCTACTCAGCCATCATCCACAAGCAACCATTGTCCTTTAAAGATTTCTAATGCTGTATGACCTTATGCAAGAGTGTTGTATATGTACTTATCTAATGCAAAAGATCAGGCGGTTACTGATTCAGTAAACCTCCTTAATGCAAAATATGCTAGTGCAATGAATCCAACATGTCTGCAATTTCCGAATATAATTTCTACATGAGTGCACAACCATTCATCCACATTCAACATCCATATGATAACATATCAAATTTCCATCCATATACAAGTATAAGCACTCATGCATATGCAACATGAAAAATGTGACTGAGCTGATCTAGTCCCTAATGTGTGTTATGTAACCACGAGCAACCACTTGCAACCATTTACAAACATCAACCATAACATGTTTCAAACACATGTTTACATCCATAGGGTTCTACCTAAGGTTCTGAAGATAGGATTGAGAAGATAAGCAAGATAAAACAAAGCATCTAGGAGAAGAAGCTAAAGATGTACCCCCATAAGTTCATGCTTGCGGGCCTTGCCCTTGCTTCTTAGGGAAGTTCTTGCTGATATGTCCCATCAATACCACAGAAGTTGCATTTTATTTTCTCACGTGGCTTGTTGTCATAATTGTTGTTGTTGTTCTTGCATCCTTTTTCAGAGTCTACCTTCTTGTTTTGAGACCTATTCGCCTTGACCTCCTTCTTGCCATTTTTGTCTTCTTCATTTAAGAGTGCCATGTCTACTAACTTTTCGTAAGTAGCCCCCACATGTATGTGGGTCATAGCCAAGCTGTGAAGTGGCTCATTCAATCCCTTGACAAAACGGAGATCCTTCTTATGAGGAGTATTCATTAAGTCCAGTCCAAACTAGGCCAGCTGATTGAATTGATTGACGTACTCCTTGACAGTCATACTTCCTTGCTTAAGAGATAAGAACTTTTCCAGTTGTAGACTTCGTTCAGCTTGTGAGAGGAATTTCATCTCAAACCTTACCCTGAAATCCATCCATGTGTTAATAGTTCTTTCAGCGTTAGTGACTTCCCAACAATAGGAAGCTTTGTCTTTGAGCAACCATACTGCCAACTGTACCTTCTGCTTATCGTCTACCTTGAAGATAATGAATAGATCCTCAGTTTCTTTGAGCCAGTTCCTCGCTTCTATGAACGATTCAGTTCCCTTGAAATCCTTTCCACCCATGGCCCTAAAATCTCTACAGATCTTTGAGAAAGCATTTGCATGAGGAGGAGGAGGAGGAGGAAATGCTGCAGCTGGAGGACGAATATCTATCGGGCCTGCATCGTTGGCCCTAGCCTCTAAGTACCTCCTGAATCAGCCACGTATTGGCACACCCTCTGGAAGGTTAAGATCCCAGACATGCTGAAATGAAAAAGAAGAGATTCAAACGAGGAAACAAAGGATAGTGCTAATGGCTTTTGGGGAACAACCTTTAAATAAAACGAGACTTTTCTTGAAAAATGCTTCTTTGTAAACGGTTTTGAAAATAGTTTTAGAAGGTTTTAAAAACTTTTGCCCAGTCTGGTAACCTTCTGCTCTGATACCAAGTGTAACACCCCACCCACGCCAGGGTCACTCATAAAGGGAATGCACTAGTTTTGGAGGAGCGTTATCGAGGTAAACAAACACAGAAATATTACGAGATAGAACATAAATAAAATAGCGGAAGAATCAAAAGATAAATTTCATTACTTTCAAAATAGTCAAAGCCTTTTTCATCCAAAGTACCAAATAGACAAAGTCATCATTTTCCATTACAACAAATTCTGTCTTGCATAAATAAAGAAGCATCAAGGCTTAAACAGCAAAAATAGCATAATTCCCCAAGATAGCAGAAATGCAGCCATAGCAAAGCTCAAGATCAAACCGTACATGAGCTGAATCGAAAGTAAGAGAAATCCAAGCTAAGTGCTTGAGTTTCCTCCCCGAGAACCTGGGGGGGAGAACGAAAGAAAAAGAGGCGAAAGAAAACGGGTCAGTCATAAAGACTGGTAAGTCCTAGTGACTTTCAGCATAAAAACAGGTAAAGGTAACATGACATGTATAAACTGAAAGTAAACATAAGGATGCTGTCATGATAGGCAAGATAGACTAAGATAACATGATAAATCAAGTATAAATCAGGTATAGCATCGCATGTTCAAGATTCGCTGCATCAACTGTACTAGTATCCCAAACCCATGTCATATATTAACCATGAAATGATCCCTTGGCCCAATATCATGAAATGACCCATTTCAGGGTCCTACGGAACGATCCACTAATCGATCGGCTCCCTACAAGTTCTAGCTCGTCGTGTGTCTGTGTCGTATGGCCCTATCACGAATGTAGTTACCTGTGCTAGGGCCACCATAGGGTGTATCAAGCCCTAGGGTGCCAACCACTGACATGAATCAAGCATGAACAGTGTAAACTACTGATGCCTAATGTAACACCCCACTCCCGCTATGATCACTCACTAAGGGAATGCCATAGCATCGGTGGAGTATTTTAGTGAATATAGAACAGAAAAATTACAACAAGACAGATATAAATAGTACTTGAAATTTTAAAACATCATCTCATAACAGCGGAAGTAAAACATGTCTGGTTACATCATAAAACCACAATAAAGGTCAAGTACAATATCCATCAAAATAAAGAAGTACATAATCCCACTCTCATACAATAGCCAAACAAAAGAAAAGATAACTGGATAACTGGAGCTTTACATCTATCCAAGCTCCTAAAGACTGGAACAGCAATCCGATCAAGCTCCACTACTGCTAGGATCCACCGTAGGACCTGAGGGTTGGGAAAAAGATAAAAACAACGGGGTTAGACATAAGTCTGAGCGAGTCCTATAACTTTAACAATACAATCGTTAAAGTAACCAGAGAAGACATAAACTGATATACGGTAACATATAGGGATGAATGGCTACCCTAAGCAGTCAACTAAACGAAGATAAAGGATAAAGACGCATCTACCCTCCCTAAGGTAAATTACTAAACTGCACCACACCAGTCGTTCCTAACTTAAAGGTTGATCCCACCCAAGGACTTATAAAATTTACTAATTAGTACTTGCGTACCCCTAGGTGACCAAGTAGGCGCCACGGGACCCTACAATCCACTAGGTGTACACACTACTTCCCATTCGATCGGCTCCCTAACGTAGATACCCGTGCTGGCCCCACCGTGGGATGTATCATTCCCCAATGTGGCAACCTGATGAAACTAAAGGTGCACGGCTTATATCTACTCGATGCAACAACGGCTTACCTACCAGCCCGGGCCCACTCACGCATATGAAGCCCGTTGGACTTGCGTTGCCACCGCTAACCCGTTTGCCTCTTACAGTCAAGCCCAGTATGCGTGTCCCGTCCTCGACATGGGTCGAGCCCACAAAGATACGTATGGGTTACTGGTTGAAATGGGCCTCCACAAGCTACCCACCTAAGCTTGTCCCTTTTTCTAGTATATCCCACTTAACCCTTTAATCATGTTTTAATTACATGTTCCATTTTGGTTAAGTATTCTAATCGTATTTTCTATTGCCACCCAAGGCAACCACTAGATTTTCTCATGCCACCCGAGGCACCCACTTAACCCCTCATGTCCCTCTACATGCTAATGTGGTTAAGTGTTTCTTAATTAATTAATTAAGAACGTAACCTTTGTAAAGACCTCTCACATTAGACTGTCTTTTATGACCGCTGGTTAAGCCGGTTGGGTCCGGGCAGCCTTATGTCATAACAGAGTCTAACCTCGTGTCTTTACATTAATTACGTATTTAGTTTGTGCCTAAGACCTCTCACATTGGGCTAACATTTGTAGCAACTGGTTAAGCCGGTTGGGTCCGGGCAGTTTTACGCTACAACTGAGTCCAACCTCGTGTCTTAGTCAATTAATTACACCTAATTAATCACCCTCATAATTTTATATTAATTATCCCTAATTAATCAAGTTTTCTTAACATGGGTAGACCTAACTTAATAGGTAAATTCCCATGGGGTAGACCTAACTCAATAGGTAAATTCCCAACACATAGTATGGGTACACCTAACCAAATAGGCAAATTCCCATACTATGTTTATTTATTTTGTGTTATGCATAATTATATTAATTTCACACAATCTTATTAACTTATGCATTTAATTACCCCATCGTTCCCACGTAATTTCGTTCATGATATAACACATATAAAAGGTGTCAACTTGCATATGAATGAACATGTTTCAAAGGTGCCATCTTGCATATTAACAAACACCTAACTTGCATATGAACTTGCATAACATGTCACATAACTTGCATATAATATGTCACATAACTTACATATTCATTTTGCATAACAAACTTGCATATTAGCTTATAGACTTGCATAATGTGTCATCATGAACTTGCATATTAATAAACATGTAACTTGCATATTTACATACATGTAACTCGCATATTAACAAACATGTAACTTGCATATAAAGAAACATGTAACTTGCATATTTACATACATGTAACTTGCATATTAACAAACATGTAACTTGCATATTAACAAACATGTAACTTGCATATTTACATACATGTAACTTGCATATTAACAAACATGTAACTTGCATATTTACATACATGTAACTTGCATAGCATATTACCATGAACTTGCATAACATGCATATGATTACATAGCCCACAACTTGCATATTTAGCATCATGCAAACATAACATACATCATATTAAACTTGCATAAGCTTACATACTCAACATGCATAAACATAAGATTAATGCTAACATCATATCATATGATTCAAAGCTCATTAACCCACATACAAAACCATAAATCTCATCACATCTCATCTAATTAGTTTACCAAAAGATCATCAAAGTGATAGAAACTCACAACTAGCAACTTTGAACACCAAATGAAGAAGATTAAGATGCTAAGAAGGGATTAGAAGTTGATTAGAGAGTGATTAGTATGCAACCCTCTTCATAAAATTAGTGGAGGCCATGAGAGCTAGCATTTTGCCATAGTTTAGTCACTAGGTTTAATTATGAATGAATTAGGGTAGGTTAGGGTCTTATTTATAGATTAGGCAAGTGTTTTAGGCCATAGGATTAACCCTAGATTCAATCCAAGCCATCAAAGCATGTCTTGGGGAAGAAGTCAAGTGTAGGAACCATCTAGGGCCTTTAGATTAAAGATGGACCATGAGAACCATTCAAATGCAAAATCTGCATTTGAGCGAATCGGCCCACGGGTTGACAGCCAAACACCCTGGATTAACCCCTAGTCGACCCAGCGGGCTCGGGTCGACTTCAAAAATCGGCCGGTTCGGTTATTCCCCTCTCCCAATTCGCTGTTTTGAGCATTTTTGCATATTTATTTATTAAATTTTCAATTATATATATATATATATCAATATATATATATATATATATCTACACAACCCATTTCACTTAATTAAGTATACTTTAATTTGGGAATTTTCGTGAAACTTCGCGAGGCCATATCTTGGTCATACGGACTCCGATTTTCGAAAACTCGGACTCTATTTCGCGTATTTTTCCGAGACGAACGCAATGGCATAGCCCGTTTCCCTTGATTCCCATTTTAGAAATTACAGGTTATTGAAAATACGGGTTGTTACATTCTCCCCTCCTTAAAGGATTTCGTCCCCGAAATCTTCAAGTTAGGAAGAACGTATCCTACCATCCAATCATCCATCTACTCAAAGCATCATCCACGAGCAATCATTGTCCTTACAAGATTCTAAATTCTGGATGGATATATGCAAAAGTGTGTGTATATGTACTTACCTAATGCGAAAATCAGGCGGTTACTGATACAGTAAACCTCCTTAATGCAAACCATGATAGTGCCATGCATCCAATATGTATGCGAAACCCTATTGACACATACAAATTTCTACATGCGTGCACAACCATACACAAAAATGCATCATCCATATGATAACACCGCCATGATACATCCATCAATCTAACTACCACATCCATTTATGCAATATGCAACATGAAGTGACTGAGCCGATCTAGTGCCTAATGTGTGTGTATATGCATCCACGAGCAACCACTAGCAAACAATTGCATCCATATGCATCCATCAACCATAACATGTTTCAAACACATGTTTCAACCATAGGTTTTACCCTATCTAAAGGTCATAGGTATTAGCGAGAGGATATACTAAAGATAAGATAAGTACTAGACAAGCAATAAAGGAGAAGTTAAAAGACATACTCTTAAAAAGAAATGGATACAAAGAACGCATCTTTGCTTCCGTCTCCCAAGTAGCATTGCTTTCGTCATCTCCCCATTGCACTTTAACTAGCTGAACTTCTCTGTTCCTCAACTTCCTAGTTTCTGACCCAAGGATGCGAGTAGGAGCTCGTCGAATCGTCGCGTCACGCTCTACCTCTACATCTCTAAGCAAGCTCGGCTCTACCACCTCCGCGGTCTCATGTAAGCACTTCCTCAAATGTGATACATGGAATACATCATGAACACCACTAAGTCTGTCGGGCAACTCCACCCTATATGCCATCCGTCCAATCCTTTCCTTAATAGGAAACGGCCCAACAAATCTCGGTGCTAACTTCCCTACGGACCCAAAGCGAACAACATTTCTCAATGGAGATACTTTGACAAAAACCATGTCCCCAACCTCAAACTCAAGATCCGTCCTTCTCCGATCCGCATAAGATTTCTGTCTATCTTGCGCTGCTTTCATCCTTTTTCGAATTAAATCAATCTTCTCTGAAGTCTCTCTAACCATATCCGGCCCAAGCAAGATCTTATCCGTAGATTCCCACCAACATGTAGGAGATCGACAAGGCCTTCCATAAAGAGCTTCGAAAGGAGCCATACCAATACTGGACTGAAAGCTGTTATTATATGCGAACTCCACCAAAGGAAGATGTTCTTCCCATGTACCTCCAAAATCCAAGATACAAAGCCTCAAAAGATCTTCTAAGATACGGTTCACCCTCTCAGTCTGACCGTCCGTCTGAGGATGATATGCGGTGCTCAAACACAACTGAGTCCCTACCGCCTCTTGCAAACTTCTCCAAAACTCACTAGTGAAAATAGGATCTCGATCACTCACAATGCTGGATGGTACGCCATGCAATCTAACAATCTCTCTAACATAGACTGAAGCAAGCCATGGAGCGGTCCTCTTACTCTTTACGGGTATAAAATGGGCACTCTTGGTAAGTCTGTCTACCACAACCCAAATTCCCGTATTGCCCTTCCTCGATCTCGGTAACCCGTCGATGAAATCCATCGAGACACTATCCCACTTCCACTGTGGAACTTCCAATGGGTGTAGCAACCCACCGGGTTTCCTTTGCTCCACTTTAACTTGTTGGCACACTAAGCATCTAGCCACATACTCGGCCACATCTTTCTTCATACCGGCCCAGAGAAAACTCTCTTCATGTCTTGGTACATTTTGTCTCCACCGGGATGAATAGTCATTCTTGAACGATGTGCATCATCCAAAATAGCCTTCTTCAAACCCTCATCTTGCGGTACACAAAGTCTACCGTCTCTATGCAACCATCCCTTATCATCTATGGTGTATCTACCCAAATGGCTGGACGACTCCCCTCTTATAAGCTTCTCTACCAACACAACCAACTGTGGGTCGTCTCGCTGAGCCTCGCCAATCCGTCTCAAAAGAGTAGGTCTAACCTCCAAGGATGCCAACAAACCAGGTACAAAATCAACAGAAGGTCTGAAGTCAAACAAAGAAAGAAACTCCAAGCTTCGTCGTTCCACGAACAATGGACTCAAAGATAGCCTTTTTCTACTTAAGGCGTCTGCCACCACGTTACCCTTACCAGGGGTATACGCTATCTCGAAATCATAGGATGCTAAGAACTCCATCCACCTTTGCTGTCTTAAGTTTAAATCCTTCTGAGAGAATAAGTACTTCAATGATTTATGGTCGGTGAACAACTCGAATCTCTCACCAAGAAGATAATGGCGCCAAGACTTAAGTGCGAAAACAATCGCGGCCAACTCTAGATCATGGGTAGGGTAATTCTTCTCATGCACTCTCAATTGTCTCCCTCCATAGGCTATTACCCTTCCCTCCTGCATCAAGACTGCGCCTAATCCTGTTCCACAAGCATCGGTATAAACAACAAACGGCTTACTCCCATCCGGGAGCACTAAAACTGGAGCGGTGGTCAAAGCTCTCTTTAACCGTCGGAAAGCATCATCACAATCTACATCCCATGAGAAAACCAGATTCTTCTTCGTCAAGCGGGTTAATGGGGCTGATATCTTCGCGAAGTCTTTGATGAACTTCCTATAATATCCTGCCAACCCCAAGAAACTTCTTACCTCGGTAGCATTTCTAGGAACTTTCCAATCCTGGATAGATACTATCTTTGCGGGATCCACAGCTATCCCTTCCTTAGAGACCACATGCCCTAAGAATCGCACTTCTCTTCTCCAAAAATGGCATTTAGAGAATTTAGCTTTAAGACTATGCGCTCGAAGAGTCTCCAACACTTCCTTGAGATGTAAGGCATGCTCTTCTTCATTCTTGGAAAAGACCAAGATGTCATCCACAAAAACTACTACAAACTTATTCAGATACTCTCTGAACACTCTACTCATGAGATCAACAAAGTATGCGGGGGCGTTTGTCAACCCAAATGGCATCACTAGCCACTCATAAAAACCATCCGGAGTCCGGAAAGCAGTCTTCTCTATACTGTCCTCCGCCACTCTTAACTGATGAAACCCTGTAGCTAAGTCCATCTGCGAAAATACTGACGCGCCAACCAACTGATCAAAGAGATCATCTATCCTCGGTAATGGGTGTCTATTCTTCTTCGTGAGCTTATTAAGTTCTCTATAATCCACACAAAGTCTGAGGGACCCATCCGCCTTCGTGGCAAACACTACTGGAGCTCCCCACTCCGATATACTTCGCCTTATGAACCCCTTCTCAAGCAACTCCCCTACTTGCTTATGAAGTTCTCTTCTCTCACGAGGAGCCATGTGGCGTACTGGCAAAGACACTGGTTTGGCATTATCCACCAAATAAATTCGGAAATCTATCTCCCGCTTCGGAGGCAAACCCTTTACTTCTTCAAACACATCCGGATATTCCCGGACTACTCTGACAGAACACAAACTCTCGACCGAAGCATCGAGCGATTCAAGATAACTTAGCAAAACAGATTCCATGGGATTGCAAGAGATCTCGAGAGTGTTACCCAAGCGGGTCATGAGCCTGACAACTCTCCTTTCGCAATCAAGAACGGCACCATTACTGGATAACCAGTCCATGCCCAAGATCAACCCATAGCCCGTGAAGCCCAATACAAAAGCATCACATCTAAACTCAACGCTAAGTATAGAAATCTTCAAACCCAAACATATCATAGACAGATATATGGAGCCCCCAATTGGGTTTGAGACAACCAAGGGATCATCAACTAGACTGGTGTCTAAGTGCAGTGACTCAACTAACGATGATGAGATAAAAGAATGCGATGCGCCAGAGTCAAACAAAGTACGAACTGGATGATCAAACAGAAAAACCAGACTTTCAACGGAAATAGTTCTACCTCTCTGCTGAATCGGTGGAACTGAGAGAACCTGAACTTGCCCCCCTGACTGAGGTGGTGCTATAAGAGCTTGCACCTGGCCTCCTGAGGTAGACCCCGTCTTCTGCCCCTTCTTTGGGCAGTTTTTCACAAGATGCCCTGCTTCACCACAATGAAAGCAACCGGTCTTCTTCTTTTTGCGACAATCCTTACTAAGGTGTCCTGGTGTTCCACAATTGAAGCACTTCTTCTTCGTCTTCTTTTTGTCACCATTGCCTTTTCCGCCCTTGCCTTGTTGTTGCTGTTGCGGTTTCTTCTGATCCCCCTTTTTCTCTGGTGCCTTAGAATTCTTATCATCCTCATGCATAAGTGCCATGTAGACAAGCTTCTCAAAAGTGGCCCCCATAGGAATGTGAGTCATAGCTATTCCTTGCAATGGTTCGTTCAAGCCTCTAACGAACCTCAAAGCCTTCTTCTCCGGTGTATTCACCAACTCTATGCCAAACCTTGCTAATTGATTGAATTTGTTGACATATTCTTTCACCGTGAGATTCCCTTGCTTCAAATTCAAGAACTTCTCCATAAACAGATTCTCTTCCGCCCTTGAGAGAAACTTAGCCCCAAACCTTTGCTTAAAATCTGCCCAAGAGTCAACAGGGCGTTCTCCATTAGTGACCTCCCACCAGAATGAGGCCTCTCCCTTCATTAACCAAGCCGCCAACTTGACTTTCTTTCCCTCTTCCACTTCAAAGATATCTAGCAACTCTTCCACTTCCTTAAGCCAATCTCTAGCCTCTACGAAAGTCTCTGAACCAAGAAAAGGTTTTCCTCCTATAGCCTTGAACTCCTTGCAAACCTTAGCAAAATTATCCACTCTAGGCTGAGGAGGAGGAGCGGTTGTCTCTGGTGTAGTAGCATTGGCCGGACCCGCAGCCGCGGCCCTAGCCTCTTGCAACCTCCTATACCATAGTGGTATAACTAAACCCTCCGGGATGTTAAGATCTTCAGCCATGCTGAAACGAAAGAGGAAAGATTCAAAAAGGAGATTCCGAAAGATAAAGATATGGCTATTGGGGATTATGCTTTTCTTTTTCAAAAACTTTTTCTCTTAGAAGACCTGCTTTTGAAAATACTTTCTTCAAAAATACTCTTAGAAAGTAGTTTTTCTCAAAAATTTTATCTGTTCTGGTAACCTTAAGCTCTGATACCACGTGTAACACCCCACTCCCGCTATGATCACTCACTAAGGGAATGCCATAGCATCGGTGGAGTATTTTAGTGAATATAGAACAGAAAAATTACAACAAGACAGATATAAATAGTACTTGAAATTTTAAAACATCATCTCATAACAGCGGAAGTAAAACATGTCTGGTTACATCATAAAACCACAATAAAGGTCAAGTACAATATCCATCAAAATAAAGAAGTACATAATCCCACTCTCATACAATAGCCAAACAAAAGAAAAGATAACTGGATAACTGGAGCTTTACATCTATCCAAGCTCCTAAAGACTGGAACAGCAATCCGATCAAGCTCCACTACTGCTAGGATCCACCGTAGGACCTGAGGGTTGGGAAAAAGATAAAAACAACGGGGTCAGACATAAGTCTGAGCGAGTCCTATAACTTTAACAATACAATCGTTAAAGTAACCAGAGAAGACATAAACTGATATACGGTAACATATAGGGATGAATGGCTACCCTAAGCAGTCAACTAAACGAAGATAAAGGATAAAGACGCATCTACCCTCCCTAAGGTAAATTACTAAACTGCACCACACCAGTCGTTCCTAACTTAAAGGTTGATCCCACCCAAGGACTTATAAAATTTACTAATTAGTACTTGCGTATCCCTAGGTGACCAAGTAGGCGCCACGGGACCCTACAATCCACTAGGTGTACACACTACTTCCCATTCGATCGGCTCCCTAACGTAGATACCCGTGCTGGCCCCACCGTGGGATGTATCATTCCCCAATGTGGCAACCTGATGAAACTAAAGGTGCACGGCTTATATCTACTCGATGCAACAACGGCTTACCTACCAGCCCGGGCCCACTCACGCATATGAAGCCCGTTGGACTTGCGTTGCCACCGCTAACCCGTTTGCCTCTTACAGTCAAGCCCAGTATGCGTGTCCCGTCCTCGACATGGGTCGAGCCCACAAAGATACGTATGGGTTACTGGTTGAAATGGGCCTCCACAAGCTACCCACCTAAGCTTGTCCCTTTTTCTAGTATATCCCACTTAACCCTTTAATCATGTTTTAATTACATGTTCCATTTTGGTTAAGTATTCTAATCGTATTTTCTATTGCCACCCAAGGCAACCACTAGATTTTCTCATGCCACCCGAGGCACCCACTTAACCCCTCATGTCCCTCTACATGCTAATGTGGTTAAGTGTTTCTTAATTAATTAATTAAGAACGTAACCTTTGTAAAGACCTCTCACATTAGACTGTCTTTTATGACCGCTGGTTAAGCCGGTTGGGTCCGGGCAGCCTTATGTCATAACAGAGTCTAACCTCGTGTCTTTACATTAATTACGTATTTAGTTTGTGCCTAAGACCTCTCACATTGGGCTAACATTTGTAGCAACTGGTTAAGCCGGTTGGGTCCGGGCAGTTTTACGCTACAACTGAGTCCAACCTCGTGTCTTAGTCAATTAATTACACCTAATTAATCACCCTCATAATTTTATATTAATTATCCCTAATTAATCAAGTTTTCTTAACATGGGTAGACCTAACTTAATAGGTAAATTCCCATGGGGTAGACCTAACTCAATAGGTAAATTCCCAACACATAGTATGGGTACACCTAACCAAATAGGCAAATTCCCATACTATGTTTATTTATTTTGTGTTATGCATAATTATATTAATTTCACACAATCTTATTAACTTATGCATTTAATTACCCCATCGTTCCCACGTAATTTCGTTCATGATATAACACATATAAAAGGTGTCAACTTGCATATGAATGAACATGTTTCAAAGGTGCCATCTTGCATATTAACAAACACCTAACTTGCATATGAACTTGCATAACATGTCACATAACTTGCATATAATATGTCACATAACTTACATATTCATTTTGCATAACAAACTTGCATATTAGCTTATAGACTTGCATAATGTGTCATCATGAACTTGCATATTAATAAACATGTAACTTGCATATTTACATACATGTAACTCGCATATTAACAAACATGTAACTTGCATATAAAGAAACATGTAACTTGCATATTTACATACATGTAACTTGCATATTAACAAACATGTAACTTGCATATTAACAAACATGTAACTTGCATATTTACATACATGTAACTTGCATATTAACAAACATGTAACTTGCATATTTACATACATGTAACTTGCATAGCATATTACCATGAACTTGCATAACATGC
Source organism: Allium sativum (assembly GCA_030737875.1). Lineage (NCBI taxonomy): Eukaryota > Viridiplantae > Streptophyta > Magnoliopsida > Asparagales > Amaryllidaceae > Allium > Allium sativum. The sequence goes on from CM060926.1 coordinate 697,501,167, forward strand.
ATATGATTACATAGCCCACAACTTGCATATTTAGCATCATGCAAACATAACATACATCATATTAAACTTGCATAAGCTTACATACTCAACATGCATAAACATAAGATTAATGCTAACATCATATCATATGATTCAAAGCTCATTAACCCACATACAAAACCATAAATCTCATCACATCTCATCTAATTAGTTTACCAAAAGATCATCAAAGTGATAGAAACTCACAACTAGCAACTTTGAACACCAAATGAAGAAGATTAAGATGCTAAGAAGGGATTAGAAGTTGATTAGAGAGTGATTAGTATGCAACCCTCTTCATAAAATTAGTGGAGGCCATGAGAGCTAGCATTTTGCCATAGTTTAGTCACTAGGTTTAATTATGAATGAATTAGGGTAGGTTAGGGTCTTATTTATAGATTAGGCAAGTGTTTTAGGCCATAGGATTAACCCTAGATTCAATCCAAGCCATCAAAGCATGTCTTGGGGAAGAAGTCAAGTGTAGGAACCATCTAGGGCCTTTAGATTAAAGATGGACCATGAGAACCATTCAAATGCAAAATCTGCATTTGAGCGAATCGGCCCACGGGTTGACAGCCAAACACCCTGGATTAACCCCTAGTCGACCCAGCGGGCTCGGGTCGACTTCAAAAATCGGCCGGTTCGGTTATTCCCCTCTCCCAATTCGCTGTTTTGAGCATTTTTGCATATTTATTTATTAAATTTTCAATTATATATATATATATATATCAATATATATATATATATATATCTACACAACCCATTTCACTTAATTAAGTATACTTTAATTTGGGAATTTTCGTGAAACTTCGCGAGGCCATATCTTGGTCATACGGACTCCGATTTTCGAAAACTCGGACTCTATTTCGCGTATTTTTCCGAGACGAACGCAATGGCATAGCCCGTTTCCCTTGATTCCCATTTTAGAAATTACAGGTTATTGAAAATACGGGTTGTTACACCTAATGCCCGCTTTTTCAACTCCGGACTACGTGCACGACCATAGTCCGCCTGAACCTACACTGGCGCACCAACTCAGCCGTCGTTCTGGTCGCTTACAATCAGCCCAGTAATCGTGCCCCACCCTGCCTAGTTCCAGGGTACCATGATACATCTAAGTGGGTTACTGCTGAAATGGACCGCGTAACTAGGGTTTCCATCCAACAGGTTAAGTTTTGTCATTTAAATTCGTGACTTAATCCTTATCAGTCTAGCATGTCAAGTCGGCTAAGTGTTGTCTTTCATGTTCATGACTTAACCCTATCATGTGGCACTAATTCATTAATGCACTCCAACCTCTCACATCATACCTGTTGTTGTGGTCACTGGATATGCCGGGCGGTTCCGGGCAGATTTACACCACAACTCAGTCTAACCTCGGGTTTCAAGTGCGATATGACCAACTACCCACATTGTATCCTATTGTTTGCAGTCACTGGATTTGCCGGGCGGTTCCGGGCAGAATTACACTGCAAACTTAACCCAACCTCAAGTTGGCCATTTTCAAGTTCATTCTAGTGTCATGTCCATGTTCAAATTTCATGTCAAGTTCGTATCAAGTTTCATTGCAAGTTTCATGTCGAGTTTCATGTTTCAACTTATGCCTATTATCAAGTTCATGATTCATGTTTTTCCTAACCTACCCAAATCGTATTCCCATCGCATGTAAACGTGAATCGACCTAAATTACAAGTAAATCCAAATCCTGAAATAAAGGGAATAAAATCAAAACTATGATAGGAAAAAAGGACGAGCATAAAGTGATAAAAGGGATTACAAGAATAGCACGATATAACTTGAGATAATTGGTTACAACATCACTGGCATATAGAAGATAATAGGATTTCAAATCTAGCATAATAAGGTGATAGTCATGGCAAAAGGTGATAGTCCCAAACTTGTAAATAGTAGACTGATTCAACATCACAGGCATGATAATGTTATGGACATGAAAGAGTGTTATTTACAACATGAATAGGTCCAAACTGATTTCATAGCAATATTCCCAAATGTCAAGATCCAAGATGGAAACAAGAATAAATTTGAATCGATTATCGTACTTAAGTCCAATTTCACTTTATCTCATGTCCAAATTACAATTAACAAGTTTAAATCTCAAAGTAACTAGAAATTACAGATCGTGGACTAAGAAATTGAGATGCAGAAGTTGAATCTATAAATTAGTCGTCGAATTGTTGAATCGTTGAATCTTGATTTGATTGTAGAAGAAAATCCCCGATATGCAATTCCTAGCCGTAGTCTTCAAGAAATAGTCTTCGTGTTTTATTTTAATTTAATTTTGAAGAAGAAGCCATGTCCATCAAGAATTTGTGCAGCATAAGATTAGAGAAGAATGGTGTAAAGAGAATGGGGCTAGGGGGCTGTTTATATAGGATTAGGCAAACAAATCTAGACTGAAAACGAGACCAGAAACATCTGAATGAACCCAGGCTCAAAACAGGGTTTCAGCTCCTGGTCAACCCCCAGGTCGCCCATAGGGTCGACCTGGTCCCTGGGAGGTTGACCATAGTGTCGACCCCCAGGTCGACCTAGTCTTGGGTGGGAAAATTCCCACCCAGTCTGCCCTTGGGTTTGAATTCGAATTTCGAATTCGAATTCGAGCTGTTTTTCTATTCTGAAAATCCTTGAAACTTCGGAGGGTCATATCTCCCTCATACGGAATCCGTTTTTCGAAAACTCGGACTCGTTTCCAAGCACAATTTCGAGACGAATGCAATGGCGCTACCTGTTTCCCTTGATTCTTATTTTAAAAATTAAATTTGTGTTGATTTATGGTTTTAACAGTTATTAAAATACGGGTTGTTACACATTGGGTACAACCAGTTTACCATGCTTTCAAAGATATCCTTCTCGATCAAGTTCATACTTGTTCATCTTCTCACTGTCGGTGCCCATCTCTACCTTTGAGATGATTTCTAATAGATTAGGTGTGACTGTCTGCCAAGCACCAGCCGACATTTCCAATGAAAGTGCGCTATGCCGATGCTCGACTAGCACATGACAGTCGCCAAATAAAGGAAAAGAACAGAATTTGAACTAATAAGAAACCTGTAGAATATCCCAAAGCGCATGGGATATAATATAATAATAACAAAACTTCGACATAAAACAAGTGAGACTGTGCATAAGCTAAAAACTAAATCATCATAGAAGGAAAAATCCAAAATATAGCTGATGATCCAAACCAACATTATTACAACTTTGAAATCATGTCTCTAAAGCAAAAGAAAGAGGTACACTACTAATGCCCAAAGTAGTGACCAGCAACAACACAGGGTGAATATATGTTGATAATACGTGGGAGCCTCCTTCTCCTCTCCGGATCAACTACTCATGCATAACCAGCTAACATGTCTCTAGTCTGCTCATTTAGGAGCACCCAGAATAATAATAAAAGACATAAAACTCTGGGTCAGACGAAAGTCTAGTATGAGTGATAAGCAGCTAAACAAAACAATAATAGGTATAATTAACCATACCTGAACCTAGACCTGCAACCAAGGAGTTAGCACAATAGGATGTGCAGTACTCTAAGGTGACACTAACACATGGTGAGAAAATAATGGGGAGGGGGTGTGCATGTCATGGTGATAGAAAACATAGCAATCATCCTCACATCTCTCTCTCAGTGCGTAAAGTATACGATATCCACTGCTTTGGCCACCCATTCCTTTGCTATGATCACTCTGCCCCATGGAGTCATTATGACACCACTGCACTGATCCATAGCCACTAGTCCTTTGCTATGTCCACTCTGCCCCATTGAGTCATGACGACTCCACTGCACTTGCTCATAGCCTTGCTACGATCACTCTGGCCCATGGAGTAGTGACTACTCCATTGCATTGATCTGTAGCCTAACATTTGTCTTTCCGTGGTGAACTAAGACTATGGACGTCGCAATTCCTTAGCACATGTCCCGTAGCAAAGCCCAACCATGAAGTTAACTCGTTGGCTCCCAACTGGATCCTGGGTATAAACTTCTCCCTTGGACTACCTTTGCATCTTGGGTTTTGGTCTTCATTCCCGTTCTTGACTCTTCATTCGATTCCTTTTCCTCTACATTGGTTCGTTATAGTGCTTCGGACTCGCGATCTATGGTCAGCTCGTGGACATATGTGGACCCGGTTCGTGGTCACCCAAGTGGCTCGTTTTTCCATGAAGTGACCCCAGTCGTGATACATGGTTGGCCAGTGGTCCTCCTCCTGGCATCAGTTCGTGATGCCTCACTTTGGTCCAGCTCGTGGTCATCTTTCTCACGGTCCGTGGTTCGTCTGGCTCATGAGACCCCCCCCATGGTTCGCGGCTTGTGATGATGTACGGCTCGTGATCTGGTTTAATTTTTTTGATTGAGTCCCACACCTGCTCCGGTTCGTGGTGATCACTTGGTCCTGTTTTTGGACCCTAGGTCACGAACGGATTTGGGTCGTGGGAGGGGGCTTATCACGAATGGAATACTGCATGATTCCTGCAACTCTTCCAACAAGCTATTTATGCCATAAGATGGCGTTTTCGACCAATTTAATAGTTCTAACAATCACAAAACATTCCAAACAGTCATAGCAACATGTATAATCGTCATAGACACCAAAACAACAATTATATCATGTAAAATGGATCAAACATATCCAAAAACCCTTGTTTTCCCCATAATCATGTTTAAGCATAATTAACCTTAGTATTAGCAAAACTTAAACAAATTAACCCAAATTTCCAACAGAGGTACAAATCAACATTGAAGAATTTCTAAACATTATTCCAAGATTTAATAGTGTATAAATTCGCTAATTAACACTAATCACCCCTAATTAATCATATTTAGTGAAAACAATGTAAATCACTCACCCTAGCCAAAATATAAACTCAGATCGGAAATGATTCTTTAAATGGCACGAATTTCAGTGCACATAACAGCCTTTGCCTCGATGTTGATTAGACTTGGTTTAATGTAGATTAGGCTACAACTTGATTAAAAAGATATTAGAAGGTGATTTGGGTGTTGGAGGCCATTGTTAGGGTTGAAGAGAGGTAAGTGTCAGCTGGAAAATGACAAAGAAAAGGTTTCTCTAACCCTAATCAGCCTTTGCATAGCTCAAATCCTGAAATGCCCAATGGGCCTAGCTGCTAATTACCCTATTAAGCCCATTTAAGTTGTTTTTCACCTTCCAAACATTAATTCAGCCATATCTCCCAAATGATAAGTCCTTTTGATTAATATGACCACTCCACGGAAAGGTAAACCATCATCCAAATCTAATGGAAGTAGTTTCAGGTCAAAACTCCTTACCAATCAAAAGTTATAGGCGAAAAAAGATTCGCTAGGGGCAAAACGGTCATTTAAAAATCAACAAAAATCGTGAACATGGAAAATAACCCCAATAGTCGTTCCCCAAAGTTACATGACCATATGACCTCATGTGAAAAGGAAATAAATATTCTATGATCCTTGTATACGTAGAATGCAGGTCGTTACACTCTCTACCCCTCCCCCCCCCCCCCCCCCGCAAGAAATTTCACCCCTGAAATTCCTTAACCAAAAACATACAAATGTGCTCCACATGCCTATCAGTCATTCACAAAAAATCAAACATACACAACAAGCCTACCCTAGCATGCGTTTTACTAACAAGGGAAGAAACTATCACTATTAAAATCTTACCAGACAAAGAGTTTTGGATGCGATTCGCCTATGCTCTCCTCTGTTTCCCAAGTACAGTCACTCTCATTCTCGCCCCACTGAACTTTGACTAGTTTCACCGTCTTCCATCGAAGTTGCTTCGTATCGCTCTCGACAATACGGATTAGCTTGCAATTCCCAACCACCTCTGGTTCTACTTCGATGTCATCCAACTGATCCGATGAAATAGTCATATCGGGGTCGTGCACGAACTTCCTTAACTAGAAAACATGTAATACCTTATGAACCCCCACCATCTTGTCTGGTAACTCAACTTTATATGCCAAATTCCCAACTTGCTCGAGAACTGGGAATGGGCCAACAAATTTTGGTGCTAACTTGCCTTTCCTACCAAATCGAATCACGCTCTTTAACGGAGAAATCTTGATAAACACCAAGTCGCAAACGGATAATTTCAATTCTCTTCGTCTCTTATCAGCATAATTCTTCTGCGTATCTTGGGCAACCTTCATTCGTTGTTGAATAACCTTGATCTTGTCTGACGTTTCCCTTATTACATCCGGTCCAAGCACAAATTTATCACCTGTTTCTAGCCAACAAGATGGTGAGTTGCACGGTTTTCCGTACAAAGCTTTAAATGGAGCCATACCAATACTGGACTGATAATTATTATTATATGCGAATGCCACTAGATGCAAATGGTCGTCCCATGACCCACCAAAATCCAATATACAAGCTCTAAGTCATCCTCCAATATACGATTCACCCTCTCTGTCTGACCGTCGGTTTGAGGATGGTACGCGGTGCTGAGATGTAACTTTGATCCTAAAGCCTCTTGTAAGCTCTTCCTAAATCCACTAATGAACAATGGATCTCGGTCACTTACAATGCCTTTGGGTACTCCATGAAATCTCACTATCTACTTCATATACAGTTATACTAACTTAGCTGCTGTTCTATTTGACTTGATGGGTATAAACCTTGCACTCTTGGTCAATCAGTCCACAATCACCCACATGTTATCATGGCTCGATCTAGTCCTTGGTAACCTATCAATGAAATCCATTGAGACTTCTTACCATTTCCAGTCTAGAATTTCTAATGGTTGCAATAAACCACGAGACTTCTTTTCCTCGGCTTTAACTAGCAGGCAATTCATACATTTGGATATAAACTTCCCAACGTCTCTTTTCATCCCTTCCCAGTAGTAGCACTACACCATAATAGCAAATTTGACACACTAGAATTTAGAAATTTGATATGACATTAAGCCGTATTAAATTTGATACGGCTCATAGCCATATCAAATTTCATTTGCTACAGCTTAACTGATCTACGTCATCCCAATCTCGCAAATCTGACAGTAGACCTTAAAGCTTCGGATTGCTTCCTTTTGGTAAGTCTTTGATCCGTATCAAATCGCCCTCATGTCTTTTTGCCCGTGGGATTTTTGTTTCTCACCCACCCAAAATATTGGCCGCTTCTTTTCCAATTATCTCAATTCCTTCTCCTTTCCCATTTCCCCCGTTTGGATGAAAACCCTAGAAGTAAAATCCACACTCCAATTGCGTAAAGGGAAACCACAGCTCCTACTTTCATCACCTCGCATCACAGCTCCTCTGCAAGAAGACAAGACCTCCGCTCCAATTGGCATTCAATATCAATTTCAATTGCGTAAACCAAATCCAATTAGTTTGAAGTCACGAAGTTCTACGCCTTCGGTTCATGTTGGAAATTTGGATCGGTTTCTTGTAGCCAATACTGCTGTCTTCCCTGGGCATCGAAAGGTGAAAATTAATTTGCAACTACTGTGTTATGTCAGCGCTTTTGTTTAATTACAACGCTTTGGCCAAAAAGTTAACCAAGGGCTTGTGACGACAACTTGTTTTGAATCTTCAAAAGAGCATTTTTGAAGTAGTTCTTTGTAGTTTTGAATTTTTAATAGTAGCTTCAAAGTAAATGGATTTGGACTTAAATTTACTTTTAGGTTAAATTTACTTCAGGCTACCACCTTTCACCGTAAATGGATTACCTTTGTTATTGAATGGAGAAGATGAAGTAGTTCAGTATCATGTGCCCTTTTTATCTGGGATTCAATTGTTTGTTGATACTTCAAGGAAGTCTTCGAGATTGAGGTATGGTTTCCATGTTATTATTTTTGCATTTTAAAGCAAAATGCAAGCATTGGAAAGTTGGGGTTTTATACATTTTATGGAACTGAACATGGGGTTAGATATTATGTATCTTGAGTATTGGATGTTATGTTTTGTGATTGCCTATAGCATTTGTAAAGACCCGCATTCTACGCATCGAAGGATCGTAGAATATTTATTTCTTTTACATACGAAGTCGTATGGTCATGTAACTTTGGGAGACGATTATTGGGGTCATTTCCCAATTTCGTGATTTTTGCCGATTTTTAAATGACCGTGTTACCCCTACCTGGTCTTGTTTCGGCCATAATTCTTGATTGGAAAGGAGTTTTGACCAGAAACCACTTCCATTAGATCCGGATGATGGTTAACCTTTTCGTAGAGTGGTCACAAGTGAGAAACGGACTTACCGTTTGGGAGATATGGCTGAAACATGGTTTAGAAGGTGAAAAACTACTTAACCGGGCTTAATTGGGTAATTAACAGCTAGGCCCGATGAGGGATTTCGGGATTAGGGGTATATAGGGGCTGATTAAGGCTTCAAAATATTTCTTTCAGCCGCCACTTTCATTCTTGGAACCCTGGCAATGGCCTCCGTCTTCAAATTTCATCCAAAATCACTTTCTAATTGAAGATTAGGCTAAAATACATCAAATCAAGGAGAAATAACACCATTTCAGAGTAGAGGCAAAGGTTAGTGATTTACATAGTTCTTCACTAATTATGGTTAATTAAGGGTAATTTTTGATAATTAGAGAATTTATACATGTTGAAAATCTGAAAAAATATTGATAAATTTCGAAATATTGTTTTAGGACATTGTTAGAAAATTTGGTTAAGTTTTACTAATCCTATCATTAGTTTTGCTTAAACATGCTTAAGGGAAAATATAGAATTTTGGCTATGTTTGATCCGTTTAACCTTGTCATATTGTGATTTTGGTGTTTGTGGATGATTATACATGTTGCTATGACTGTATGGTATGCTTTGTAATTGATTAGGAAGTTAGATTGGTCGAAAATGCCGTTGTATGGCGTAAAATAGTCGCTGGAAAGTTGCAAGAAAGATGTGCAGGCACTGTATCGGATCGCCCCCTCCGAACCCAACCCGATCGTGGCCACCATCCCGCGAGCCACCTGCTAAAGCTTGCCATCCCCGATCCATTAGCCTTTGAAGTCCTCCGATCCGAACTGCCCAGTGAATGGAGACACCGAACCGATCCACTCATCTGGAGAGGTCAACGATCCGAACCCTAAAGCTTGGTCACGACCTGATCCGAATGAAGAAGCCCGACCCAATCTGGTGAAGGAAGCACGATCCGATCCAGCTTGGGCACCACGACCTGATCCGACAAGGGGAGCACGGACCGACTAGAAGGAGGCTGATGACTACGGACTGAACAAGGGGAAGAGAATCGACCCGAAAGGAAGTTTGTTTCTAAACCAGATGAAGACCGATCTAGAGAAGACCACAAACCCAAAATGCAAAGGTAGTCCAAATGAGAAGTAGAACTCAGGGTCCAGATGGGAACCAACGAGTCGACTTCATGAGTTGGGCTTTGCTGCGGGACGTGTGCTAAGGGATTGTCGATGTCTATGACTTTGGATCACTACGTGTATGGGGTACATGAACGGATTCAGGACCACAATGGTCTAGGTAAGACTAATGGGCTATAGACTAATGAAACGGGGTCATTTATAAAGATTTAGTCATGACTCCGTGGGGTAAGCTTGGTGGTAGCAGTAGTCGTACAAGTCGAACTCCGTCACTACTTCGTTGGGTCTAGTGGTTGCGAGTGGTGAACATCATATGCTTTACGCACTGAGTGAGAGACGTGAGGATGGTTGCCATGCTTGATTTGTTTTCCATCACTATGACATGCACGGCCCCACCCCCGTTTTCTTTACACCATATGTTAGTGGCACCTTAGAGTATTCTACAATATGTAGTGCTAACTCTTTGGTTGTAGGTCCAGGTTCAGGTATGTTTTAGTATACCTGTTATTGTTCTGTTTTGCTGCTTATCGCTCATACCAGACTTTTGTCTGACCCAGAGTTTTATGTCTCTTCTTATTACTCTGGGTGCTCCTAAACGAGCAGACTAGAGACAGGTCAGCTGATGATGCACGAGTAGCTATACCGGAGACGAGCAAGAGGCTTCCATGTATGATATGTATAAAGATATTCTCCTTGTGTCGCTGCGGGTCACTACTTTGGGCATTAATAGTGCACCTTTTTTCTTTGCTTTGCTTTAGAGACAGTTTGAAAAGTTGTAATAATGGTGATGTGGAACATAAGCTATATTTGGATTTCCGATGCTATGATGTATAGTTTGAGTTTTCAGCTTATGCATTGTCTCGCCTATTTTATGTCAAGTATGTTGTTATTATATTTTATCCCATGCACTATGAGACATTCTACAGGTTCTTGATTAGTTCATTCTCTTCTTTCCTTTCTTTGGCGACCATTCCGTGCTAGTCGAGCATGTGTACATCGCACTTTCGGAGGAAATGTCGGCTGGTGCGGGGCAGGCTGTCACACTTGGTATCAGAGCTCCAGGTTGCGCAATTAACCTAGGGAAGTTATCATGGAGAGATACTATATGTATATGAGAGCGCGTATTTGAGATTATTTTGGTTTTTAAGAGCTATATATATAAGCTATATATATATATATATATATATATATATACTATTAGTATATCTAAGGATGAAGTCCCACTGCACTGGCACCACTATGGAGATGGTTAATCGTTTTCTCTATGCAGATTGAACGGTGAGCCGATACGCAAGGGGTACCGGTAGAGGAGCCAATAATGGGAATGCTGCTGAGATGAGGACGATGTTTACTGATCTTATGAGAGAGAAGCTAAGAGATGTTCATAGAGCAGTTCCTAATGCTGCTAACGGTGGTGGTGAAGCGGTGCAGGCGCCTAGGGCCGATTTCTCCAAGCTTAACAAGGATTATACTAGTCTTGGTGGAAAGCCATTCCACGGAACAGAGTCGGCTATGGATGTTCAGGATTGGTTGGATAGCTACGAGCATATCTTCGAAGACTTGGGTATCGAGGATGCAATGAAGAGAAGGCTAGCATCCTGTCAGCTGCAAGGACGGGCAATGAATTGGTGGAATGCTATAAAGGCAGCTACTCCCGAGGATAAGATTTTTTGTGATCAGTTTAAGGCTCTTTTTAGCGATAAATTCATTCTAGTTGCTCAGAAGTCAGTGTTGTTTAAGAAATTCTTGGAACTCAAGCAGAATGGCAGAGCTGTCTCGGAGTATATTGCCGAATTCGACACTTTGTCGAAATATGGGTTATCCCTAATAGATACTGCCGAGAAGAGGAACGAGAAGTTCATAACTGGCTTGGATGGATACTTGGGGGAAAGGCTTATTAACCACATCGATGAGACATTTGAATCGATTTGGGGGAAAGCTTTAAGATCGGAAAGCCTTTACCCTAAGTCGAAGACTGATGTCGCATCTACAAAGGAGCCAAAACCGCAAGTAAGCGGTGGAGGAAAGAGTGGTTCTCAGAATAAGAGGAAGCAGAACCAGAATAAGGATGGCCAGAAGAAGAAGGATGTTGAGTGCTTTAGCTGTGGCAAGAAGGGCCACTATGCTAGTAATTTTCGAGCAAAGCCAGCAGACATGAAGTGCTACAACTGCGGCCAAGTTGGAAATCAAAAGGATAAATGTCCACAACCTTTGAAAGAAAAGCAGATGGTGAAAGCATATGCCCTTATTGTTATTCCTTCTTCGTCGAATGCCCCAACTGCGGCGGAGAAAGGAAAGAATGTCGTCATTCTAGGTATGCTTTCTCTTTATGATGTTCCTGTTAGAGTTTTGTTTGATACTGGAGCTTCCAGTTCTTTCGTATCTAGTGATCTTGTAGATAAGTTGGGATTGGAACCCGAGATAGTCGATAGACCTTTAGTAGTGACGAACCCGATTGGTGGTTCGACTAGCCTTAGCATGATTTTCCGAAATGTGGTCTTATCAAGTCATTGATGTATGTTTATTTGTGATTGCTTTGTTTTGGGCTTTACTGGGTTTGGAAATATTTTGGGAGTCGATTGGCTCCAAAGATACGGGGTGGTGTGAGGGCTTTTTGGTGATAGCTAGAGCGAATGATGGGCGGAGGGTAGTGTTTGGTGGTCTACCTGGTGATGGGGTAATGGCTAGTTTTCTAAATTCCCTCGACATCCCGCATGATGAGTTGTCAGGTTTTCCCGTGGTTGGCCAGTATTTGGACATCTTCGAGGAAGTGACCGGGCTTCCACCCCCGAGAGATTGAGTTCCATATTGATTTAGTGAAAGATGCCAGACCTATAGTGATGCCACTTCGTCGTATGGCACCGAGGGAGCAGCGAGAGCTCATGGTGCAAGTAAGTGATCTTTTGAAGAAGGGATTTATCAAAAGAAGTGTTTCTAAGTGGGGAGCACCAGTTGTGTTTGCCACTAAGGCAGATGGTTCCCTTCAATTGTGTGTAGACTACCGCGAGCTGAATAAGGTGACTAGGAAGAATAAGTATCCTCTACCACGGATAGATGATTTATTTGATCAGCTGAGTGGCGCGAGAGTGTTCTCTCAGTTGGATCTCGCGACAGGTTTTCATCAGCTTAGAGTAGAAGTTGAGAGTATAGCTAAAACGGCGTTTCGGATGCCGTCTGGATTTTATGAGTGGTTGGTCATGCCATTTGGGTTGACCAATGCGCCAGCATATTTTGTGGATCTTATGAATAGGGTATTCAGAGATCAGTTGAATAAGTTTGTTCTTGTGTTCGTGGACGATATACTTGTTTATTCGAGGATAGAGGAAGGACACAAGGAACATTTGAGGATACTGATGGAGGTGTTGAGAAAACACCAGTTGGAAGCAAAGTTTTCTAAGTGCCACTTCTGGAGGAGGGAAGTGAGATTCTTGGGCCATGTTGTTTCAGAGAATGGTATTGCCGTGAACCCCGCGAAGGTGGCTACGGTACAAGATTGGTCTACGCCCAAGAGTGCAATAGACATAAGAAGTTTCTTGGGGTTAGCCGGATATTATCGTAAGTTTATCCAGGACTTCTCCAAGATAGCAGCACCATTGACTCAGTTGACCAAGAAGAATCAAGCTTTCGTCTGGGACGAAAAGTGTGAAAATGCATTCAAGAGTCTAAAGGAAAAGTTGAAATGTGCACCAATGTTAGTCATTCCTAAGGGGAATGAATAGATAACAGTATATATGGATGCATGTAGTACCGGACTAGGTGTTGTATTGATGCAAGGTGGTAGAGTTGTAGCTTATGCAAGTCGTCAATTGAAACCGCACTAGAGAAAATACCCTACCCATGATTTGGAATTAGCAGCGATCGTGTTCGCGTTGAAGATGTGGAGACATTATCTTTTGGGAGAAAGATTTGAGCTATTGACCGATCATAAATCATTAAAATATCTCTTCTTTCAGAAGGATCTAAATCTCCGACAGCAAAGATGGTTAGAATTCTTGGCTTTCTATGATTTTGATATCGCATACACACCAGGAAAGGGTAGTGCGGTAGCTGATGCATTGTGTAGAAGACATGACAGTTTAGGGGCTATGTTTCTAGAATGGAAGCAACTGGAATACATTGCTGGGTATGATTTCAGACCAAGGTGCGAATTGGATCCAAAAATGTTAGCAAATTTGATGATCATACCCACTTTGATTGAGCGGATTGGTTCCAATCAAAAGAACGATCCTAACTTATTGGAAGTCATCTCCAAGTTAGAGAGGGGTATCGATGAGGAGATGAACAAGTTGGGCTTGATCGAGATGGATGGCTTAGAAAGAATGGAAGACTTGTTGTGCCCAATGTCAATGGATTGAGAGATGAAGTGCTTAGAGAATGTCATCACTCAAAACTGACTATACATCCCGGTGGTAACAAAACGTATCGAGACATGAAGCAGACTTACTATTGGGAAGGGATAAAAAGAGACACTGGGAAGTTTATATCCAAGTGCATGAATTGCCAGTTAGTTAAAGCTGAGAAAAAGAAGCCTAGTGGTTTATTACCGTTAGAAATCCCAGAATAGAAATGGGAACAAGTTTCAATGGATTTCATCGATGGTTTACCAAGGACTAGATCGGGCCATGATAACATTGGGTAATTATAGATCAATTGACCAAGAGCGCAAGGCTTATACCTGTCAGGTTGAATAGAATGGTAGCTAAGTTAGTAGAACTGTATATGAAGTGGGTACTAAGATTTGTGAGTGACCGAGATTCGTTGTTTACTAGTGGGTTTTGGAAGAGCTTACAAGAGGCGATAGGATCAGAATTACATCTCAGTACCACGTATCATCCTCAAACCGACGGACAGACAGAGAGGGTAAATTGAGTGTTGGAAGATCTTTTGCGAGCTTGTGTATTGGATTTTGGTGGATCATGGGTCTGCATCTAGTAGAGTTTGCCTACAATAACAGTTATCAATCCAGTATTGGTATGGCTCCATTTGAAGCTTTGTATGGAAGACTGTGCAACTCACCGTCATGTTGGTTGGAAACCAGTGAGAAGTTTATGCTTGGACCGGATGTAATAAGAGAAACTTCGGACAAGATCAAGATTATTCAACAGCGAATGAAGGCTGCCCAAGATAGACAGAAAAGTTATGCTGATAAGAGGAGAAGATAATTAAAGTTCTCCATTGGCAACTCGGTGTTTGTCTAGATTTCTCCGTTGAAGAGCATGATACGATTTGGCAGGAGAGGCAAGTTAGCACAAAGATTCATTGGTCCATTCCCAGTTCTTGAGAAAGTTGGGAATTTGGCATATATAGTTGAATTACTAGACAAGATGGCAGGAATTCACAACGTATTTCATGTTTCCCAGTTAAGGAAGTTCGTACATGACATCGATGTGACAATTTCACCTGAACAGTTGGATGATATCGAGGTTGAACCCGAGGCGGTTGGGAACCGTAGGCCTATGCATATTGTTGGGAATGATACGAAGCAGCTTCGAAGGAAGGCGGTGAAATTAGTCAAAGTTCAATGGGTCGAGAATGAGAATGACAGTACTTGGGAGACAGAGGAGAGCATTAGGAAGGGTATCCAGAACTCTTTGCCTGGTAAGATTTCAGTTTCGATTTAGTCTTTCCGCATACTAGGATGGGCTTGTTTTGCATGTTTGACTGTTGTAAATGGCTGGTAGGCATGCGGGATCCTTTGTATGTTTTGGGTTAAGGAATTTCGGGGACGAAATTTCTTAAGGGGGAGCGAATGTAACGACCCGCATTCTATGCATTGAAGGATTGTAGAATATTTATTTCTTTTACATACTAAGTCGTATGGTCATGTAACTTTGAGAGACGACTATTGGGGTCATTTCCCATGTTCATGATTTTTGGCGATTTTTAAATGACCGCGTTACCCCTCTCTAGTCTTGTTTCGGCCAAAACTTTTGATTGGAAAGGAGTTTGACCTGAAACCACTTCCATTAGATCCGGATGATGGTTTGCCTTTTCGTAGAGTGGTCACAAGTGAAAAACGGACTTACCGTTTGGGAGATATGGCTAAAACATGGTTTAGAAGGTGAAAAACTACTTAACTGGGCTTACTTGGGTAATTAGCAGCTAGGCACGGTGGGGTATTTTGGGATTAGGGGTATATAGGGGCTAATTAGAGTTAGAAAACATTTCTTTTAGCCACCACTTTCATTCTTGGAACCCTAGTAATGGCCTCCATCTTCTAATTTCATCCTAAATCACTTTCTAATTAAACATTAGGCTAAATTACATCAAATCAAGGACAAATAGCACCATTTCAAAGCAGAGCTACTGTTAGACATTGGTATTCGCCCCCAAGCAGAGAATTCTTTCATATTTGATATTTTATTTGAGGCAAAGGTGAGTGATTTTCATAGTTCCTCACTAATTATGGTTAATTAAGGGTAATTAGTAATAATTAGCGAATTTATACATGTTAAAAATCTGGAAAAATATTGATAAATTTAGAAATATTGTTTTAGACCTCAGCTAGAAAATTTGGTTAATTTGGTTAAGTTTTACTAATCCTATCATTAGTTTTGCTTAAACATGCTTAAGGGAAAATATAGAATTTTGGCTATGTTTGATCCATTTAACCTTGTTATATTGTTGTTTTGGTGTTTGTGGATGATTATGCATGTTGCTATGAGTGTATGGTATGCTTTGCAATTTATTAGAAAACGCCATCGTATGGCGTAAAACAATCGTTAGAAAGTTGCAGGAAAGATGTGCAAGAACCGGATCATATCGCCCTCTCCGAACCCGACCAGATTGTGGCCACCTTCCCACGAGCCGCCTGCTGAAGCTTTCCATCCCCGATCCGTTCACCTCTGAAGTCCTCCGATCCGAACCGCTCGTGAATGGAGACACCGAATCGATCCACTCATCTGGAGGGCTCCACGATTTGAACCATGAAGCTTGGTCACGACCCGATCCGGATGAAGAAGCCCGACCCGATCTGGAGAAGGAAGCACGATCCCATCCAGCGTGGGCACCATGACCCGATCTGACAAGGGGAGCATGAACCGACTAGAAGGAGGCTGATGACTACGGACTGAACAAGGGGAAGAGAACTGATCCGAAAGGAAGTTTGTTTCTGAACCAGATGAAGACCGATCCGGAGAGGACCACAAACCCGAGATGCAAAGGTAGTCCAAATGAGAAGTAGAACTCAGGATCCAGATGGGAACCAACGACTCGACTTCATGAGTTGGGTTTTGCTGCGGGACGTGTGCTAAGGGGTTGTCGATGTCTATGACTTTGGATCACTATGTGTAGGGGGTACTACGTGAACGGATTCAGGACCACAGTGGTCTAGGTACGACTAGTGGATTTTGGATATCATGAATTTGCAAACATACCTTATATAAGCACTATCCTAGTGATGCTGAGCATAGGGTTTTATTTTCCCGTATATCACACATGATGACTTTATATAAGCACTGACCGGATATCATGAATTTGCTGCCTTTCCATTTTCTGATTCTTTTGCAGTATTTGCTTTTACATTTGGTATGGTTAGAGACTCAAGAACCTCCTTGTTGATATATTGAAAGTGAATAATTCTTGCATCCTGTTTTAAAACATCAAGATTATAAGCACTAACATGACCAAGTTTTAAAAATGGCATGGCAATCAAATTTCTCAGAAAATTTACAAACTGAGTCGAAATTAGGACTTGTATGTTTACATATATCCGTTACAAACTGAGTAGAAAAGTTGATATGTGAAACTATGACCAAGTCTTATGGAAAATGAGTTTGCAAACTCAGTTTTGGAGTTGAGTTTGCAAACTCGGTTCGAAACTGAGTTTGCAAACTCAATTTCGAAACTGAGTCGGAACTGAGTTTGCAAACTCAGTTCGGTACTGAGTTAACATGAATTTGCATTTTGCATGCAACAAAGCTTAATAAATATGTAGATATACGTTTCATGTGATCATGTCTACTCTTTAATTCGTAGATGCTTATACTTATGGTGATGTTTTGCCTTTTTTTTGCTATAATTACCTTGTGCTTATTGATGAATGCAGTAGGAAGCTCTTGCTCTATTGCTTATTGGAATCAGTGTTAATCAACTCCACTCATAACCGGGTGGCTCTATCACACTTGATCTTCCGCTTGCGACAATTGAGTACTTCTATACATTGATTTTTGTAAGTTGGATAATTTTCTACCAATAAGTTCATCTCATTGTATTTATATATAATTCCTTTTGGTATCGATGTTTTCATACTGTAATGTTGTAGACAAATGCTCATTGTAAGGTTTTGCAAACAAATTATGTAAGCTGATATATGACTGACTAGTTTTGTTACAATATTGTGTGATGATGAAAGCAGAATTGATGGATGCCAACGAATTGTGAATTTATATTTGTATATATATATATATATATATATATAAATTTGATATGGCCATTAGCCTTATCAAATTATCAATTTTATACGGCTTTAGACCGTATCAAATTATCAATTTGATATGGCTTTAGACCGTATCAAATGCATGTATTTGATATGGCCTAAGGCCGTACCAAATTGATAATTTGATAGAGTCTAAAGCCGTATCAAATACATCAATTGATATGGTTTTAAGCCGTATCAAAATCATAAATTGATACGGCTTAAAACCATATCAAATTACCAATTTGATACGGTTTTAAGCCGTATCAATTTATGATTTTGATACGGCTTAAAACCGTATAAAACAACAAAGACGCCGTTTTTTGATACGGCTTAAAACCATGTCAAATCGATTTTGATACGGCTATGTGCACTGCCAAATTGGAATTTTTGGTGTAGTGTAGGCCTGCTTCGTATCTCGATACATTTTATTACCACTGGGATGTATAGTCAGTTTTGAGTGATGACATTCTCTAAGCACTTCATCTCTCAATCCGTTGACATTGGGTAGAACCAGTTACCGTCCTTTCGAAACCATCCTTCTCGATCAAGCGCATACTTGTTCATCTCCTCACTATTGATACCCATTTCTAATTTGGAAATGATTTCTAGTAGGTTAGGATCGTCCCTCTGATTGGAACCAATCCGCTCAATCAAAGTGGATCTGATCGTCAAACTTACTAACATCTCTGGATCCAATTCACACTTCGGTCCAAAATCATAGCCTACGATACACTCTAGTTGCTTCCGCTCAAGAAACATAGCCCCTAAACTGGCATGTCTTCTACTCAGTGCATCAGCTACCGCATTGCCCTTTCTTTGTGTATATGCGATATCGAAATCATATGAGGCTAAGAATTCTAACCATCTTTGCTGTCAGATATTCAAATCCTTATGAGAGAAAAATACTTTGACGATTAATGATTGGTAAGCAACTCGAATCTTTCTCCCAAGAAATATTGTCTCCACATCTTCAATGCGAATACGATCGCTGCCAATTCCAAATCATGGGTAGGATATCTTTTCTCAGGCGGTTTCAGATGCCAACTAGCGTAAGCTACAACCCTACCTCCTTGCATTACTACAAAACCTAGTCCGGTACTACAAGCATCCGTGTATACTGTCATCTCTTCATTCCCTTTCGGAATGACTGACACTGGCGCACGCGTCAACTTTTCATTTAGATTCTTGAATGCATTTTCATGCCTTCCGTCCCAGACGAATGCTTAGTTCTTCTTGGTCAACTGAGTTAACGGTGCTGCTATCTTGGAGAAGTCTTGGATAAACTTACGATAATATCCAGCCAATCCCAAGAAAATTCTTACGTCTGTTGCAGTCTTGGGTGTACACCAATTTTGTACCGTAGCCACCTTCGCAGGATCCACGGCAATACCATTCTCTGAAATAACATGGCCCAAGAATCTCATTTCCCTCCTCCGGAGGTGACACTTAGAAAACTTCGCTTTCAATTGGTGTTCCCTCAACACCTCCATCACTACTCTCAAATGTTCCTTGTGTTCTTCTTTTGTCCTCGAGTAAACCAAGATATCGTCTATGAACACTAGAATAAACTTATTCAATTGATCCCTGAATACCCTATTCATAAGATCAACAAAATATGCTGGTGCATTGGTCAACCCGAATGGCATGACCAACCACTCATAGAATCCAAACGGCGTCCGAAAGTCCGTTTTAGGTATACTCTCAGCTGCTACACGGAGCTGATGAAATCCTATCGTGAGATCCAATTGGGAGAACACTCTTCTCCCTCCAGTTGATCAAACCAATCATCTATCCGTGAAAGAGGATACTTATTCTTCCTAGTCACTTTATTCAACTCGCGATAGTCTACACATAAATGAAGGGAACCATCTGCCTTGATAGTAAATACAACTGGCACTCCCCACTCAGAGACACTTCTTCTGATAAATGCCTTCTTCAAAAGATCACTTATTTTCACCCCAAGTTCTCTCTGCTCCCTTGGTTCCATACGACGAAGTGGCATCACTATAGGTCTGGCATCTTTCACTAAATCGATACAGAACTCAATCTCTCGATGTGGTGGAAGTCCGGTCACTTCCTCGAAGATATCCGGATACTAGCCAACAACGGGAATTCCTGCTAGCTCGTCCTGCGGGATGTCGAGGGAATTTAGAAAACTAACCATCACCTCATCACTAGGTAGGCCATCAATCACTACCCTCCTCCCATCATCCGCCCTAATAGTCACCAAAAATCCCTCACAGTCTACCACCACCCCATATATTTGGAGTCAATCGATTCACAAAATAATGCCATATCCAGTAAAGCCAAAAATAAATTAATCACAAGCAAACATACATCCATGACTCAACAAGACCAAATTTCGACAAATCATACTAAGGCTAATCGAACCGCCAATCAAGTTCGTCACCGCTAAAGGTCTATCAACTATCTCGGGTTCTAATCCCAACCTATCTACCAGGTCACTAAATATGAAGGAACGGGAAGCCCCAGTATCAAACAAAACTAGAACAGAAACATCATAAATAGAAAGCATACCTCGAATAATGACGTTGTTTCCCTTCTTCGCCGTAGTTGGGGCATTCGACGAAGAAGGAACAACGTTGATAGCATATGCTTTCACAATCTGCTTCTCTTTAGGGGGTTGCGGGCAATTATCCTTGTGATGTCCCACTTGGACGCAATTTAAGCACTTCCTTTCCCCAGGATTTTCCTGACAGTCTCTAGCATAGTGGCACTTCTTGCCACAACTAAAGCACTCTTTATCTTTCTTGTCCTTCTTTTTCTGACTACCCTTGGTCTGATCCTGTTTTCTCTTATTTTGAGACTCCTTCTTACCTCCACCGCTTGCTTGCGGCTTTGGTTCCTCTACATATGCAACAACAACATTGGCCTTTGACATAGGGTAAAGACTCTCTGATCTCAATGCTTTCCCCACTATTGACTCGAATGTCTCGTCGATGTGGTTTACCAGCCTTTCCCCTAAGCGCTCATCTAAGCCAGTTATGAACTTCTCATTCTTCTTCATGGCAATGTCGATAAGAGACAATCCGTACTTCAATAAAGTATCGAACTCAGCAATATATTCCGAGACTGGCCTATCATTTTGCTGAAGCTCCAAAAAATTCCTAAACAATTCAGATTTGTTAGAAGCTGGAATGAACTTTCAACTGAAACAAGTCATAAACTGATTCCAAGTAACTTGTTCTTCAGGAGTAGCTGCTTTAATAGCATTCCACCAATTCATAGCTCGTCCTTGAAGCTGACGTGATGATAACTTTCTCTTCATGGTATCATCGATTCTGAAATATCACTTACCCTTACGTACTCAATGTCTGTAAAAATAGTTACATGTATGCATCAAGGACAGAACAATACAGAATATACATGAATATAGAGATCAAAGAGTTAATCGCAGCAATAAGAATAATGTATAATATTTAACATTTTATACACATTAACTTATTACACATCAATATATACATCAATCCATATAATACATGATAGTACATGAGATTCTAAGTTATTGTACTCCACTAAGCCCAATAAATACAAGCTGGTCTCAAGGTCCCTGAACCTGTAATGTCTCGGTCTAGCCCGAGTATTATATAAAATAATAAACGGATAAGTTTATGTCGATATCCATTATAGTTAATATAAAATGTTTGGGTGCTTTGAACTCGAAAGATCATTCAAGACATAAACCTAATCATTAGGTTCACTCAAATATCGACATTAATGATTTATGCCTCATAGCTAAATGTTATGGAAGCATTACCAAATAGAAACATATTCAAATGACATCATAATCTTATTCAAATAAATCTCATTCAAATTTATAACACATTATGAAATCGCCGAGATATCACAATCACATGATAGCTCACAGGCCATCAAAATACAATAATGTGATGAAATCATAAACAAGAATCATACAATCACATGGTAGCTCACTGGCCATCAAAATACAATAACATGATGAAATCGTAAACAAGAATCATATATTCACCTAACAGCTCATAGGCCATCAAAATACAATAAAAAGATGAAATCATAAATAAGAATCACATATGTAAATCGCATCAAAATTTAAGAAAAATTATAAACGGTCATATGGATCCATACCGACATTGGCGAGACTCGGCAATGCCGCACGCATATTAACATTGGCAGCAATCCACACGTATATCAATATTGGTGAGACTCAGCAACGCCGCACGTGCAATGGAAATATTATATACCAGTACTAAACAATTTTGACACATAAAATGGAAGATACTCAAATCTCGATACGTTATACTCTAAGGTCTAATATAGGATAGTCACTCAGGACTACCTCAATAGCCGCTCAGGACTATCTAGTACTGGTAAGGAGATAGCTGCTTAGGACTTCTCAGTATAGACACTGAGTTATATACGCCATCAACTTACAATTAGTGACCTGAACAGTGGTAACAGTGCGTCCCATACCGCATGTTCTCACTGCATGGTTTACTAATTGCTCGCATACAACACTTATCGTTCAATACTCTATATAACAAGTCTAATGAATAACCAGGATAGTGACACTAAAAGTCCCATACTAGATGGTTTCACTAAACTAGTTATTCAAAATTCTCATTACATAGAATATAAACATCATAAACCATATAAAAGATGTTATCATCGTTTCATGCTCAAATCATAAACCGAATCGTTATCAACAGTGAATCATTCATTAAAAAAATGCGAACAGGAGAAATTAAAATAAATGAGAAGTGCAGAAACTAAAATAAATAGCTAAGTCATAAAAATAGATATCTTATTCAAATCTCCAAAATTATCTTAAAGGTAAAATAATTCCAACATAATTCGCAAACGAACAAAATGAGATAGCATTTAAAGGATGATTTAAATGCTTGGAAAACAAAACATCTATCATAAATTTATATAAACCAATAAAACATGTTGTGTAATAATATCAACACAATAATATACCAATTATGGTCATAAACAATTTCATTGTATAATAAAATGAAAACTTCTCAAGTAATTTATTCTAAATGGTTGTAAATTTTTTAAGGTGGTCGAACAAACCAAATAGGTTTTATTCTAAAATCGATCATTTAATTAAAAGTACAAGCTTGAGAGTATACATAAATTAAACTGCATACATATATGTTTGTTAGTAACATAGATTAAATGCTAATATTTACTTGTACAAACATATATATATATATATGTATGCTTCTTAATTTATGTAATATCACAAAATAGATCAATCGTCAAAATAAACGACTTATATAAGTGTAGATTAAAAAATAAAATTGATAACTTCCCCTCTATATTAAACATCAAACTGGCACAAAATTCGTTGATCAATTCGATTTCATAAACAATCAGATGACAACCATATCAATTCAACAAATTCATTCATCCAAGCAGTTCAACTAATTCATTCGTCCATGCAATTCAACCGATTCATTCATCTAAGCAATTCAACCCAATCACACAATGATATGCAAAGATATAACTATTATGGGTGAAGACATAGATGTGAGTGAGGGGAAAACTCACCGAACAACGCATTAAAATTCAAATGAGCGGCTCTTATTGCTGTCACTGGTCTTCATAACTATGTAATCCGTACATCTTGTGTTGCCGCTCCCCCTCCAACATCAACCGTCAGCGCTCATGACAAGGAGCCTAGTTCGCGAACGCGACTTGGAGGCGCAGTCCTCTCGTCCAGGCTCATACCCCCCTAACTCACCATCTTCAGCGATGAGTCTACATCTTGCGCCCCTCTATTTTTTTTCCTCTTCACTTTCGATTTTAGGGATTGAGAAAAATAAAAATAGAAGGGGACGGGTTTCTGATTTTCGAAAGAAGAAATCGACAAGCCCATTAGTGGCTTCCAGAGAAAAAAAGTAAACAAGTTTGGGCCTCGGACCTTCGGGTCTTAAGAATTTGAACAATTAAGTTTTAATCATTCTTTAGTTAATTTCTAGTATCTATGAGCTTTAATTCACAGAAATAAATACCATGGCTAACATACAATTGTTTTCTAAACTAAACATTGATAACATGACAATGTATTTCATTGAAGTTGGCTGACTGTATTTATTGATTCAACCTTCAACAATAATAAATATATTTCTCCATTATTTCAATTATTTATATTCAGTAAATCATTTTATTCAATTGCATTCAAGACTTCCATCTAATATAAATAGATCACCACGCTCTACAAGTCTTTATTTTTGGCAATTAAAATTTTTTTACTCCACTTGACTCTCATCCATTTTATTTGTAAACCCAACATCAAATAACAAAAATATTTATTTGTTCGTTATGTTAATTACATTTTCAAAACGTTTCCATATTTCCTGAACAATTTATTCAACTATGCATCACCATTTAACGTAAACATCCCCTTTAATTTAATTTAATCAGTATATAATTACAACCTCAAAACAGGGTTGTTACAAAATAAGAACCCATAGGTCACATTTCCGAGGCTGAATTCTCATTCTCCAATCTTGTATTCTTTTCTTATAGAGAAAACCCTAATTTTTAATCAATTTGGGATTTCCTTTGTAAACACTTATGCAGTCAAGTCAATGAGCAATAAAAAGTGGAACAACAATCAGCTTAATTCCTATGAGTTTCCTTGCTACTTCATTAACATAATACCTTATGCTTTATACATGACAGAGGTCTCTCGCCCAAGTCATACCTTTCCTCAAGATTATTGGGAAACCCCTTTTTACAAGTCGTTTAGCTTTCTACCTTGTGTTGTGCCTAGGGAACCCTTACCCCAAGGTAACTGTTGGTAGTTAAGTATTGTAAGCGTGATACTCACCCCCTTGAGCGAAGAGTAACTAATCTTCGGGCTTCAGACCTTGATATCTAGGAAATGGTCAACTAATCCAAGCTTGTAGGAAATAAATAATCCCATTTTCCCTTAGGTTCATTTCCTTAGACCTATATCTGGTGTTAACGAAAAATATTGTTAACATTTTGGCGCTAGAAAGAGGGCTTCAACCACCGACCTTGTGGTTAATAACCACATATCTAACTGTGTCCTTCCATCATCGATTGGACTAAGTTTTGAAGAAGTAAGAATATGGGAAAAGGACCCTACAAGAGTCATCTGGATCTCAAATGTCTATGTCAGGTACTACTATCCCAAGAGTGACTGAAGGACAAAGGTTAAGAATGGAAGCCTTGCAAATAGTCAAGTGGAAAAAGGAAGTAAAATGATATGATCTTGATTATTGGAGCAACAACCCTTCCCACTTAGGACAAACCCCAGCCTTCACCCTAACTGGTTCAACGTCAAGGGAATACAACTCAATCTTTCATATCAAGGAAGCCATTCAAGCATAGGCTAAAAGAACAATATTTAGGCAAAGACATGGCGAATGGCCATCAGTTGGCCATTTGAGCTATGGCTGTGGATGACACTCTCGGAATCTTTGCAAATCATTGACATCTATCACACTTTTTAGTGTATGCTGCGGAGTCTTGATTTACATCTAGCCAGAAGTAACCATATCACAGAATTTTCTTGGCCGATGTCTAACCTCCAGTATGGCCTCCGCATTCACCCTCATGCAATTCCATCATGATTGCCTTTGATTCCTTCTTCGTAACACATCGAAGCAGGGGCATAGAAAACCATCGCCTGTATAGTCATCCATCCTAAATGAGATACATACGAGCTTTTTCATAAAATCTTCCTTCGCTTCTTGGCTTCCACCGATAGTGCACCAGTCATGAGATACTCTTTGATTGGTGTCATCCATGAGTCTGGCTCATTGGTTACCTCCATGACCCAATCCATATCAATATGCTCCGTGCTGGGACTGGAAAGGACTTCCACTGGAACTAATCCTATAAGTTGTGCATCTCCTGTGCTTGCATACTTTGCTAGTTAATCTGCCTTAGTGTTCTCTTCTCTCTAAATGTGAGATATGGTATAGTGTTCGAAGCTCTCTTGTAGTTCCAAAGCTTTGGATAGATAAGCTGGCAAGTTACCTATTTTGGCCTGGAACTCCTTCTATACTTGACATACCACCAATTGTGAATCATTAAAAATTTGTAAGGTCTTTAGCTGCAATTCCCTTGCCAACTTAATTCCTGCAATGAGGGCTTCATATTTGGCTTCATTATTTGTTGATGGAAATTCCATTCTTAGCGCATAGCAGATAAATCTTCCTTCAAGAGTCTCCAGGATTACTCTTGTTTCAAAACTGTAGTCGTTTGACACTCCATCAACAAATAGTTTCCATTAAATATTGGCCTCGATATCAGGGTCCTCTTTCTCCTCTCCTCAATCGATGAACTCTGCGTTAAAATCCGCAAGTGCTTGTCCGTTGATTGCTTTCCCAAGGTGGTATATAACATCATACTGACTGAGTTCGATAATCCATCTCAACAACCTTTTGGAAGTCTCTAGGCGGAATAAGACTTGCTTCAAAGGATGATCGCTGAGGAGCTTAATAGGATGATCTTGAAAGTAGGGTCGAAGCTTCTTTGAGGCAATAAGCAAGCAATAGACGAGATTTTCCATCTTTGGGTAATCCAACTATGCCCCAGTCTGCCTTTTACTAATGTAATAGACATGCTTCTGGACTTTCGAATCCTCTTTTACCAAAGCTGCACTCAGAGCATGGGTGGACACTACCAAATATAAGAGCAAGTCTTCTCCGTCATTGGGCTTGGAAAGCATCGGAGGTGTCGCCATATGTTGGATTAGTTCCTCAAAAGCTTTCTGGCATTGTAGAGTCCAATAAATATCTTTCTTTCTTTTTCTAAGGCATCAAAGAAAGGAAGGCACCTGTCTATTGCCCTTAATATGAAGCGGCTCAAAGCTTCAATTTTCCCATTTAAGCATTGAAGTTCCCTTTTGGTCCTTAGAGCGCGCATTTCCTTCAAAGCCGATATCTGAGCTGGGTTGGCCTCTATGTCCCAGGTATTGACCATAAAACCCAGGAATTTTTCTGAAGCAACTCTGACAGAGAACTTTAGAGGGTTCAACTTCATTCCATACCGGCGTAGAATATCAAACATCCGGGAAAGATTTTCCAAATGGTCCGTAGCCTTTTGGACTTTACCAGCATAACATCCACATATACCTACATTGTCCTGCCGATTTGTGCTTTAAACATAGCGTTGACCAACTGCTGGTAGGTTGCCCCTGCATTTTTTAGGCCAAATGGAATCACTTTGTAGCAGTAAGGCCGAGATCAGTTGTAAAGCTCGTATCTTCTTGATCTGTTCCATACATCATGATCTAATTGTAGCCTGAATACGCATCCAAAAAAGACAGCAGCTCATGTGCAACTGTAAAGCCTACCAGCTGATCTATCCTAGGAAGAGGGAAGCTATCCTTTGGACAGGCTTTATTAAGATCTGAATAGTCTATGCAAACTCGCCATTTTCCATTCGCTTTCTTTAAGAGTACGGGGTTGGAGACCTAGTTTGGGTAGGCGGACTCCCTAATGAAGCTGTTCTCCATTAACCTATCGAATTACTTCTTTAGAGCTCTCGACCTTTCTAGACCTTGGGTCCTTCTTTTCTATTTGACAGATTGAACACATGGATCAATATTAAGCTTATGGACTGCAACATCCAGAGATATGTCGCACTTGTCAGAATGGCTCCACGCAAACAAATCCAAGTAAGCTTTTCAAAAGATAATTAATTGACTCTTCAATTCTGGGATCAACTGAGATCCTATATTCAGCACACCATTTGGATCATTCGAATTAACAGCAACAGGAATTGTGATCTCAGCAGGAGCTGCTCTTTCATCCCCTGCACTGGCTTTTCTAGTATCAATTTCATTTTGCGCTCCACTGTGTTCACCAGTGCAGGGACCCCTCTCTAATTGCTATAAGGCGAGTTCGCGAATGCGGAGTGGAACCTTTGCACTCTTCCCCAAGTATTTCTTCCTAGCTTCATGCAGCTATGTCATGTAGCAATTCCTTAAAGTGGCCTGGTCGCCTTTAATTACACCAACTCCATTCTCGGTTTGAAACTTCATGATCAAGCACCATGGAGCTAGCGCAACTTTAAAGCATGCTAGAGTTGGTATCCCGAGGAATGCATTGAAGGTGGAGATCTCATCCACTAAGACAAAAGTTTGCATCACAGATACCATGCATTCTCCATCTGCCAACTCTACGAGCAAGTTGATTAAACCGATGGGTTGCATAGGTAGTCGAGTGAATCTATGAATTTTATTTGGATAGGCCCGTATATCCGGCATAGAAAGCCTCATTTTCTTAAAGGTATTTATTAAGATCACATTTAAGGAGGTTTCCTTATCAAATAGGACACTTTTCACAATTGCAGGGCTAAGGACGGTTGTGATCAGCATGGCACCAACAATTGTTGTAAGGAGTCCATCAGAATCTCTATCCCTAAATAACATACCCTCAGCTAAAATTTTAGGCATCTTCATTGGAAGCTCATTTCTCAAGATCATGCATCTCTCTTCTTTTGAAGCGCCTTTCAGCTCGTTAGTGTATTTTTCCATGTCTTCCCAGCTCTGGTTGGGTAGGCCCCACCAAGAATCGTGTGTATTACTGGTCTCGAGTCAATAGGAGCCTGAGATTTTTCACTGGAGCCGAGTTGATTGGTAGCATTACCCTACCCCTGGGCAGTTGAAGCATTTTGAGGATTCCTCACATATTGTTGAAGCTGGTTCTTTTTGACGAGTTCCTCAATCAAGCTCTTCAGCTGTCAACAATCATTGGTGTTGTACCCCGGTTAGTTATGAAAGCGACAGAATTTATCAGAGTTTGCTTGATGCTCCATAATTTTCTACGGTTTTACCTGAGGGAAAATGCCTGAATCATTTGTAGCAAAGTAAATCCACTCTGGGATTTCATTTTGAGGAGTCAACTCTGAATGCTTGAAGAACCGTGTCTTCTTATAGGATTTGTGAAACACCCCACCTCCGTTAGGGTCACTCTCAAAGGGAATGCCCTAATTTTGGTGGAGGTTTATAAGTATAAGTCACAGATATACAAGACAGATATAAGAACACATATTTGTAAACAGCGGAAAACAACAACTTTTATTTCATAAAAGCAAATACGTGCTACAACAACATCACCATAATTGTCTTACATCCTTTCCAAAAAACATAACATAACACTTTCATAATCTGTCTTGATTACATTATTTAAAGAAGCATAAAGAAAACATAGATAAACTGCAAAAGCCCCATAGTGGTTGTCCAAAGCCATAGTTCAAAACGAAAAGGTCCAAGCAATACATTTCTCCTCTTCAAGCTGGATGTTAAGGCCGGTCAAGCTGCAGTGTTCCCTCCCTGTGGACCTGGGGGGGAAACGGAAGAAAAGAAGACGAAAGAAAAGTAGAGTCAGACATAAAGCCTGAGTAAGTCTAGGACTATTCTGTCTATGAATAAAGAACTGGGTATGATAAGTATAAACAAGAAGTGGGAAAGCACTATAAACTGGGTTAAGTTGTCTAGGGTCGAATATACTATCGCACCCCATGTTAATCTCTGAACCCATATAAACTAGTTCCCAACTAGCACCCCATAATCAGGGTGATGTGATCCATTCTATGATGATCGGCTCCTACTCGCATAGTTACATGTGTCTTACGGCCCCCGATGTTGTAGTTACCTATGTTGGTCCCACCATGGGGTGTATCAAGTCCCATGGTGGCGGCCCGACACAATCCTAGAATGCACAGGTATGCTACTGGTGTCCAGTGCCTTATTTTTCTGCGCCGGAGTGTGTGCACGCCCGCACCCCGTTAGAACCTACACTGCTACACCACCGCCGTCGATTTGACCTCTTACAATCAGCCCAGTAATCGTGCCCCACCCTGCCTAGTTTCAGGGTATCATGATACACCTTCTAGGGTTACTGCTGAAAAGGGTCCCCCGTTACTAGGTTTTCTATCTCTAGCCAACATGCTAAGTTGGTTAAGTGTTTTCTAACCTAACCCCCACCAGTCCGTTTAGTTTAGCATGTTCCATTTTGATTAAGTCTTTAGTTCACTTAATCCTAACAATCCTGACTCAGCCTTAATTGTCTTATTAAAGCCTTGACCTCTCACATTAGACATGTATTGTTGTGGCTGCCTGTTGCCGGTTGGTTCCGGGCAGTCTTACGCCACAACTCAGTCTAACCTCGGGTCCATATTGGGCTCCATGTTTAACCTCCCACATTGGATAGGTATTGTTGTGACTACTGGACAGCCGGGCGGTTCCAGGCAGGTTTACATCACAACTCAATCCAACCTCGGGTTAAACACATCGTATGCTCTACATTTACATATTTTGTCTTTCTTCTTTATTTTCTTATATGTAAATATTTGCGGCCCATCATTAAGTTAATGGTGTAAAGGTTACACCAATCATGGGCCCAGCCCATAATTGAATTTGGGCCCTTCTACTTTATATTTTCATTTATTAATTAATTTGGCCCAACGCTATTTTCCCCCGTTTAATACGTCCGTTTATCATAACATATGTTGGGCTTAGGCTTTTAAGCCCAACTTAGCCATGAGAAAAAGGGGAGGCTTAAAGCGCGATTACATACACAAAAAAGGGAATGTGAACGCATGAACTTGCAACATAACGTTGGAACTACAAAACAGAAACTGGTGTACTTGCATAGTAGCATAAGTGACATGAATCAAAGCATGTAAACTTGTAGTTAAGTTAAGAATCTAAGTTAGATATCATTATTGACACATAGTCTTAACTACAACATAAACCTATATTTTTATTTAGGCATAATGTCAAACATAAGCAAATCATGTTCATAAGATTACTACATGTTTACAAAGGTGCTTACTTTTGTTACTAACACAAAAGTATAGTGCAACTTAATCATGATTTTAAATCTATTCACATAACCATGGCATAAATATTTCTAACATGAAATCATGATTTTTACTTTAGTCATGCAAACTTGCAAATGGGATTTTGAATCTAACCTAGCTATGTACCACATATGTCATCATATAATTCTTGTTAACAATATAGACCTAACATGGATTTCAATTATGCAAAATATCAATCATAGCCTAGTCATATTCATAAGTTTGCAAATAGGTTTTCTAGTACAAAAGCATGGCTTAATACATAGATCATGGTGCCAAAATTTCAACATAGTTTCATATGAACTATAATAACCCAAATTTGTTCCAATTACGCACAAAATGATTTTTGTACAAAAATATACATTATGATGGCATAGTAGCAAAACCTCAAACTTGCATGAATTTTAATTAAACAACTATATACATGTAGCTTCAACATGAATTACATACTTTGAGAATATCCAAACGTATACTTGCATAAAACTACCGCAAACATGTAGTTTTTATAATGAATAACATACTTTGCGAATATCCAATCGCTATACAATATTCCAAATCGATAAGAATCATAGTAACGCACAAATATGAATTATTTATCACCACAATCAAGTATACAAACCAACACAGTTATTTGTTCATACCAAAATAATACTCTACTTACAATTGTGTGGCGAATTCTCCAATTTAGGAATTTGGAGATGCGATTCCTTGTTGATTTGATTTGATTAAGTTGCTTTATGCTTTAGAATTTGCCTCCTAATCCTCTCTCCAATTGGTGGCTACTCTTAGTCGTTCCTCAGCAACATGATGGCCTTGTTCTTATTTTTGAATGAATAGATTAGGTTGAGTCTAGGGTCATTTTTATAGGGTTTATGAACTGATTAGGACCATCGATGTTGCTTGGATTGATCGTAGCCATTCATTTGAAAGAGAGACCAATTAGAGCCTGCCACCTAGCCCTAATGACAAAGCAGACTTCTGAAAATCGACCAACATAGAATAGGCCAGCCAGGTTGGGCTGGGTTCGACCTGGCTCTGGACCAGGTCGACAGCCCTGTCGACAGCCCTGTCGACAGCCCTGTCGACCTGGCTAGACCAGGTCGACAGCCCAGTCGACCTGGGTGCATTAGGCGGGAGTTTTCCCGCCCTGGCCAATTGGGCCCGATTTTGGAATTTAAACTTGTTTTTCTGAGCTGTTTTATTCTGTTCGAATTTTAAACTTAATTCAGAAACTTCCGAAGGCCATATCTTCTTCATACGGACTCCGTTTTTCGAAAACTCGGACTCTATTTCGCGTATTTTTCCGAGACGAACGCAATGGCGTATCCCGTTTCCCTTAGTTCTTTGATTTGAAATTAATTATACTTTAATTTGTGAATTTCACAGTTATAGAATTCGCGGGGTGTTACATTCTCCCCCACTTAAAAGGATTTCGTCCCCGAAATCTTCAAGTTAGGAGGAATGTATATCCTAACATCCAATCATCCATCTACTCATCCATCAAACACGAGCATCCATTGTCCTTAAAAGACTTCTAATGCTTCATGATCATATGCGAAGTGTGTGTGTACATGTACTTATCTAATGCAAAATCAGGCGGTCTACTGATTCAGTTGACCTCCTTAATGCGAATTATGTAAGTGCCATGAATCCATTATGTATGCAAATTTTCCTATTCATGATTCTACATGAGTGCACAATCATTCAATACAAATGCAACATCCATATGACAACACATTAGAGTTCAACCATATACGAATGCAAACATATATGCATATGCAATATGAAGTGACTGAGCCGATCTAAAACCTAGATTGTGTGTGTATATGCAACCACGAGCAACCACTAGCAATCACTTGCAACCACTTGCAACCATCATCCATAACATGTTTCAATTACATGTTTCCATCCAAAGGGTTTCAACCTAAAAGATAAGGTCAAGGAAATATACCTAAAAAGATAGATAAAAGCGCAACTTAAGGAAAAGGAAAGATCAAGGATGTACCCTCAAACAGAAAAGGGTAGGCAGTACGTATTCTAGCTTCAGTTTCCCAAGTCGCGTCTCCCTCGGCGTCGCTCCACTGAACTTTGACGAGCTTGACTTCGCGGTTGCGTAGCTTCTTCACTTCCGTTCCTAATATGCGGGTTGGAACTTTTCTTATGGTTGCTTCGCGTTCCACTTCGGCCTCTTCGAGGATATTTGGCTCTACCACTTCAGCAGACTCATGTAGACATTTTCGGAGGTGTGAAACGTGAAAAACGTTGTGGACTCCGGCCAACTTCTCGGGTAGCTCTAATCTATAGGCCATTTTCCCAATTTTCTCGATGATAGGGAATGGCCCTACGAACCTCGGTGCCAGTTTTCCTGTGGTTCCAAAACGAACAACGTTTCTTAGCGGAGATACCTTGAGAAAAACTCTGTCTCCAACCTCAAATTCAAGGTTGGTCCTCCTTTTGTCGGCATAGGACTTTTGTCTGTTTTGGGCCGTCTTCATTCTTCTTCGTATTAAGTCTACTTTCTCTGAAGTCTCTCGGATCATATCTGGTCCAAGTATGAGCTTATCAGTAGACTCCCACCAACAAGTGGGCGATCGGCACGGTCTTCCATATAAAGCTTCGAAGGGCGCCATTCCGATGGTTGCTTGATAGCTGTTGTTGTAGGCAAATTCCACCAAAGGAAGGTGGTCTTCCCATGTCCCTCCGAAGTCAAGGACGCATAGCCTTAAAAGGTCTTCCAAAACTCTGTTCACTCTCTCTGTTTGGCCGTCGGTTTGGGGATGATAGGCTGTGCTCAAGCATAACTGCGTTCCTACTGCTTCTTGCAGACTCCGCCAAAACTCACTGGTGAAGATGGGGTCTCGGTCACTAACAATGCTAGATGGTATTCCATGGAGTCGAACGATTTCCTTGAGGTAAAGTGATGCTAGGGATGAGGCAGTTCTTTTACTTTTGACAGGTAAAAAGTGGGCGCTTTTAGTAAGCCTATCCACTATTACCCAAATGCTAGTGTTGCCTCTCCTAGACCTAGGCAGCCCATCGATGAAGTCCATTGAGATGCTATCCCACTTCCACTGCGGGACCTCCAGAGGATGTAGCAGTCCGCCAGGCTTTTTCTGTTCCGCCTTAACCTGTTGGCACACCATACACTTAGAAACGAACTCTGCCACGTCCTTTTTCATGCCGCTCCAGAAGAAAGTCCTTTTTATATCTTTGTACATTTTATCTCCGCCTGGGTGTATCGTCATCTTGGAGTGATGTGCTTCCTCGAGAACCTTCTTTACTAAATCTTTTGTTTGTGGGACGCATAGTCTTCCGTCTCGCCTTAGCAAACCCTTATCGTCGATGGAGTATCTGTTGAGGTGACTTGAAGTCTCACCCCTAATTAGCCTATCAATTGTTTCCACAAGCTGAGGGTCTTCGCGTTGTGTTGTCCCTACTGAATCCACTAAAGTTGGGCGCACTTCGAGAGATGCTAGCAAGCCTGGTACAAAATCGGAGGAAGGCCTAAAGTCGAAGCTAGCTATAAACTCTAGGCTTTGTCTTTCAACAAACAATGGGCTTAGGGTTAATTTCTTTCGGCTCAACGCGTCTGCCACTACGTTGCCTTTGCCCGGAGTGTAGGAGATTTCGAAATCGTACGAGGCCAGAAACTCCATCCATCTTTGTTGCCTCAAGTTAAGATCCTTCTGCGAGAAAAGATATTTCAACGATTTATGGTCAGTGTAAAGTTCGAACTTCTCACCTAGGAGATAGTGTCTCCAAGACTTGAGTGCAAAGACGATGGCGGCTAACTCAAGATCGTGGGTTGGGTAGTTCTTTTCGTGCACTTTCAACTGCCTCCCGCCATAAGCTACTACCCTTCCTTCTTGCATTAAGACGGCGCCTAGCCCTGTCCCACATGCATCCGTATAAACAGTGAACATCTTGCTCCCATCTGGCAGCGTCAAAACTGGGGCTGTTGTAAGAGCCCTTTTCAGTCGTTGGAAAGCAAACTCGCAATCCAAATCCCAATTGAACACTAGATTCTTCTTAGTCAATTTCGTGAGCGGAGCTGAGATTTTCGCAAAATCCCTTATAAATTTTCGATAGAAACCTGCTAGTCCTAGAAAGCTTCGGACCTCAGTTGCATTCCTTGGTGTCTTCCAATCCTGTACCGCCACTACCTTAGCAGGGTCCACTGCTAACCCTTGTTTGGATACTATGTGCCCAAGGAACCTCACCTCTTCTCTCCAAAAGTGGCATTTGGAGAATTTGGCTTTTAGTTGATGGACTCGCAAAGTTTCCATGATTGCCCTTAAGTGCTGAGCATGTTCCTCTTCACTTTTTGAGAAGATAAGGATATCATCTACGAAGACCACTACGAATTTGTTGAGGAAATCTCTAAATACCCTACTCATCAGGTCCACGAAGTAAGCAGGTGCATTTGTCAAGCCGAAAGGCATGACAAGCCATTCAAAGAAGCCGTCTGGGGTTCTGAACGCCGTTTTATCGATGCTATCTTCAGCCACCCTTAGCTGATGAAAACCGGTTGCTAAATCGAGTTGGGAGAAAACAGACGCTCCTACAAGCTGGTCAAATAAATCGTCAATTCTAGGGAGAGGGTGCCTATTCTTTTTCGTTAGCTTGTTGAGCTCCCTATAGTCGACACATAGACGGAGTGAACCATCCGCCTTTGTATCGAACACCACTGGAGCGCCCATTCTGAAATGCTCCTCCTAATGAACCCCTTTTCTAGAAGCTCTTTAATCTGTTTACTGAGCTCTTTCCTTTCTCGTGGAGCCATGTGTCTAACGGGCAACGCAACGGGCTTTGCATTATCTACAAGATATATGCGGAAGTCTATTTCCCGCTTTGGAGGCAAGCCCTTCACTTCTTCGAAGACATCCGGATATTCCCGGACCACTTTAACTGATTGCAAATTTTCAACAGAGGCATCTAGCGATTCAAGATAACTAAGCATAACCGCATACGAGGGATTACAAGAAATTTCCAAATTATTACCGAGCTGGGTTAGGAGCCTAACAACCCTTTTCTCACAATCAAGGATGGCCCCATTACTGGATAGCCAATCCATACCCAAAATCAAACCATAACCCGAAAAGCCCAAAACAAAGGCACTACATTGAAATTCTACACTTAGAATAGAAATTCTCAATCCCAAACAGATCATAGACAAATGAGCTGGGCCCCCAATTGGGTTTGAAACAATTAAGGGGTCCTCTACCATACTAGTTTTTAGGTGCAGAGATTCTACTAAAGCAGACGAGATAAAGGAGTGTGATGCGCCAGAATCAAATAAAGTGCGAACGGGGTGATCATAAAGATAAACTACGCTTTCTACAGAAGTATTTATACCTCGCTGTTGCAGAGGTGGCGCTTCCAGCACATGAACCTGTGCCCCTGGGGTGGATCCAGCCCTCTGCCCCTGTCCTCGTTTCTTTGGGCAGTCCTTAGCCCTGTGGCCTGTCTCACCGCAAGAAAAGCACCCACCATTCTCCTTGGCCTTCTTTTTCCGGCAGTCCTTAACTAAGTGCCCCACTTTGCCACAGAAATTGCACTTCCTCTTCTCTTTGTTGCCTTTCCCGCCCTTCTTAAAGTTTGTCTTCTTAGGCTGCAAACCCTCTTTCTTCCCTTGAGAGCTTTCTGCCTTTGTCTCCTTCTTGCCCTTATCCTCTTCATTCAGCAATGCCATTTGCACCAATCTTTCATACGTGGCTCCCATGGGTATATGGGTCATGGCCAAACTGTGTAATGGCTCATTCAACCCTTTGACGAAACGGAGAGCCTTCTTGTGTGGGGTGTTGACTAGGTCAAGCCCAAACCTAGCCAGCTCATCGAACTGATTCACATACTCTCTGACTGTCTTGTCCCCTTGCTTAAGAAATAAGAATTTTTCCAACTGCAAACTTCTTTCCGCATCTGAGAGAAATTTAGTCTCAAACCTTATCCTAAAGTCCTCCCATGTCTCCACTGGTCTTTCAGCATTAGTGACTTCCCACCAGTAGGAAGCCTTGCCCTTCAATAGCCACACTGCTAATTGTACTTTTTGTCTATCCTCTACCTCAAAGATGATGAATAGGTCCTCAGTTTCTTTCAACCAATTCCTAGCTGCCACGAAGGACTCAGTTCCATGGAAATCCTTTCCTCCCATAGCTTTAAAATCTTTACATATCTTAGCAAAAGTGTTTCCCCGAGGAGGAGGTGGAGGAAAAGGTGCCGCTGCAGCTGGATGATTTCCTGCAGCTGGGGGAGGAGGAACGGTAGGACCTGGTTGAGTGGCTCTTGCTTCTAAGAACCGTCTAAACCAACTAGGTATTGGCACCCCTTCTGGCAAGTTAAGTTCTTCGGACATGCTGAAACAAAAAGGTAGATTCAAAACGAAGGATAAGAGATAGTACCTATGGCTTTGGGGAGTGGACTTTGCCTTTTAAAATAAAATAATATTTTTATTTTTTTTAAAATGCTTCTTTAAATTTCCTTTTTGAAAATAAATTTTCAAAACTTTTTATCTTATCTGGTAAACCTATGCTCTGATACCAAGTGAAACACCCCACCTCCGTTAGGGTCACTCTCAAAGGGAATGCCCTAATTTTGGTGGAGGTTTATAAGTATAAGTCACAGATATACAAGACAGATATAAGAACACATATTTGTAAACAGCGGAAAACAACAACTTTTATTTCATAAAAGCAAATACGTGCTACAACAACATCACCATAATTGTCTTACATCTTTTCCAAAAAACATAACATAACACTTTCATAATCTGTCTTGATTACATTATTTAAAGAAGCATAAAGAAAACATAGATAAACTGCAAAAGCCCCATAGTGGTTGTCCAAAGCCATAGTTCAAAACGAAAAGGTCCAAGCAATACATTTCTCCTCTTCAAGCTGGATGTTAAGGCCGGTCAAGCTGCAGTGTTCCCTCCCTGTGGACCTGGGGGGGAAACGGAAGAAAAGAAGACGAAAGAAAAGTAGAGTCAAACATAAAGCCTGAGTAAGTCTAGGACTATTCTGTCTATGAATAAAGAACTGGGTATGATAAGTATAAACAAGAAGTGGGAAAGAACTATAAACTTGGTTAAGTTGTCTAGGGTCGAATATACTATCGCACCCCATGTTAATCTCTGAACCCATATAAACTAGTTCCCAACTAGCACCCCATAATCAGGGTGATGTGATCCATTCTATGATGATCGGCTCCTACTCGCATAGTTACATGTGTCTTACGGCCCCCGATGTTGTAGTTACCTATGCTGGTCCCGCCATGGGGTGTATCAAGTCCCATGGTGGCGGCCCGACACAATCCTAGAATGCACAGGTATGCTACTGGTGTCCAGTGCCTTATTTTTCTGCGTCGGAGTGTGGGCACGCCCGCACCCTGTTAGAACCTACACTGCTACACCACCGCCGTCGATTTGACCTCTTACAATCAGCCCAGTAATCGTGCCCCACCCTGCCTAGTTTCAGGGTATCATGATACACCTTCTAGGGTTACTGCTGAAAAGGGTCCCCCGTTACTAGGTTTTCTATCTCTAGCCAACATGCTAAGTTAGTTAAGTGTTTTCTAACCTAACCCCCACCAGTCCGTTTAGTTTAGCATGTTCCATTTTGATTAAGTCTTTAGTTCACTTAATCCTAACAATCCTGACTCAGCCTTAATTGTCTTATTAAAGCCTTGACCTCTCACATTAGACAGGTATTGTTGTGGCTGCCTGTTGCCGGTTGGTTCCGGGCAGTCTTACGCCACAACTCAGTCTAACCTCGGGTCCTTATTGGGCTCCATGTTTAACCTCCCACATTGGATAGGTATTGTTGTGACTACTGGACAGCCGGGCGGTTCCGGGCAGGTTTACATCACAACTCAATCCAACCTCGGGTTAAACACATCGTATGCTCTACATTTACATATTTTGTCTTTCTTCTTTATTTTCTTATATGTAAATATTTGCGGCCCATTATTAAGTTAATAGTGTAAAGGTTACACCAATCATGGGCCCAACCCATACTTGAATTTGGGCCCTTCTACTTTATATTTTCATTTATTAATTAATTTGGCCCAACGCTATTTTCCCCCGTTTAATACGTCCGTTTATCATAACATATGTTGGGCTTAGGCTTTTAAGCCCAACTTAGCCATGAGAAAAAGGGGAGGCTTAAAGCGCGATTACATACACAAAAAAGGGAATGTGAACGCATGAACTTGCAACATAACGTTGGAACTACAAAACAGAAACTGGTGTACTTGCATAGTAGCATAAGTGACATGAATCAAAGCATGTAAACTTGTAGTTAAGTTAAGAATCTAAGTTGGATATCATTATTGACACATAGTCTTAACTACAACATAAACCTATATTTTTATTTAGGCATAATGTCAAACATAAGCAAATCATGTTCATAAGATTACTACATGTTTACAAAGGTGCTTACTTTTGTTACTAACACAAAAGTATAGTTCAACTTAATCATGATTTTAAATCTATTCACATAACCATGGCATAAATATTTCTAACATGAAATCATGATTTTTACTTTAGTCATGCAAACTTGCAAATGGGATTTTGAATCTAACCAAGCTATGTACCACATATGTCATCATATAATTCTTGTTAACAATATAGACCTAACATGGATTTCAATTATGCAAAATATCAATCATAGCCTAGTCATATTCATAAGTTTGCAAATAGGTTTTCTAGTACAAAAGCATGGCTTAATACATAGATCATGGTGCCAAAATTTCAACATAGTTTCATATGAACTATAATAACCCAAATTTGTTCCAATTACGCACAAAATGATTTTTGTACAAAAATATACATTATGATGGCATAGTAGCAAAACCTCAAACTTGCATGAATTTTAATTAAACAACTATATACATGTAGCTTCAACATGAATTACATACTTTGAGAATATCCAAACGTATACTTGCATAAAACTACCGCAAACATGTAGTTTTTATAATGAATAACATACTTTGCGAATATCCAATCGCTATACAATATTCCAAATCGATAAGAATCATAGTAACGCACAAATATGAATTATTTATCACCACAATCAAGTATACAAACCAACACAGTTATTTGTTCATACCAAAATAATACTCTACTTACAATTGTGTGGCGAATTCTCCAATTTAGGAATTTGGAGATGCGATTCCTTGTTGATTTGATTTGATTAAGTTGCTTTATGCTTTAGAATTTGCCTCCTAATCCTCTCTCCAATTGGTGGCTACTCTTAGTCGTTCCTCAGCAACATGATGGCCTTGTTCTTATTTTTGAATGAATAGATTAGGTTGAGTCTAGGGTCATTTTTATAGGGTTTATGAACTGATTAGGACCATCGATGTTGCTTGGATTGATCGTAGCCATTCATTCGAAAGAGAGACCAATTAGAGCCTGCCACCTAGCCCTAATGACAAAGCAGACTTCTGAAAATCGACCAACATAGAATAGGCCAGCCAGGTTGGGCTGGGTTCGACCTGGCTCTGGACCAGGTCGACAGCCCTGTCGACAGCCCTGTCGACCTGGCTAGACCAGGTCGACAGCCCAGTCGACCTGGGTGCATTAGGCGGGAGTTTTCCCGCCCTGGCCAATTGGGCCCGATTTTGGAATTTAAACTTGTTTTTCTGAGCTGTTTTATTCTGTTCGAATTTTAAACTTAATTCAGAAACTTCCGAAGGCCATATCTTCTTCATACGGACTCCGTTTTTCGAAAACTCGGACTCTATTTCGCGTATTTTTCCGAGACGAACGCAATGGCGTATCCCGTTTCCCTTTGTTCTTTGATTTGAAATTAATTATACTTTAATTTGTGAATTTCACAGTTATAGAATTCGCGGGGTGTTACAATTTGTTATACTTCTATTCGTTTTCCCTTTTCTGGCCAGGGTTATTCTTTTGCTCAACTTGGACCACGCTGCCTTTTCTTTCCCCGGTAGCACTACTTTCTACAACATTTGGTACTGTGGTTGGATCATCTTCCATGCTTATATACTTTTCATCTTTCTTATAAAACTTCTTTAGAGTTTTGGGTTTTTTCATCTTGATCCACTTCCCAAAATCTGACTTCTTATCAATAGCACCTTTCAATGAAGCCAGTAAGTACCAAGGTTATGGTTCTATAACTTTGGCTGTTGCAGCGTGGAACCTTGTAAGAAAGCCTTGATTGTCTTTCCAGGCATTTGCTCCATTTCGCTAAGCGACATCACATCCCTTACTTTAGTATTTTGTAGTCGGAACAGGTCTTGGAATCTTCTTGCCAAATCAACAAATTGATTGACACATTTAGGCGGGAGTCTAGTAAACCATAGTGAAGCTATCCCTTCCAAGCATCCGGGGAAGTATAAGCATTTTATCCCGTCAGTGGCCTAAGCCCCGTTCATGTGTTGATCGTATTTGAACAGGAAGATGTTCGTATCTCCAGTCCCACTATAGGGTGCTATTGTCAGGGATGTGAATTTCTTAAGGAATTTCGCTTGACGAATCCTTTTTGTGAATGGGTTCCTACTAGGCGAAAACTCCCATTCCTTCTCATCATCTTGATGGGCCATGTTTTCTTTCATTATTCGTTGGATCATGTTCGAGATGCGCTCCTCATCGCCAGTTTGTTCCACAGAGCAGGTGTCAGTCCTTTTTCCAGAATGATTGTGGTTCAAGTTTCGATGCCCTGGATCTCCCTTGGGAGGTGCCCCATTGGTAGGACTTGTGGCACACCGAGTTGCACGTTTCTCGATACGTTGTGGTGCTTTGACTTTAGAGTCCTCAATGTCGGCCTCTCCCTTGTCTTCCGCTAAGAAGTGGGATCGACTAGGGTCTGAGGCAGAAGAGTCCCCTTTTTCATTAACATTTGCCACGACCTTTGGAGATGGGGGATTG
The DNA here is from genome assembly GCA_030737875.1 of Allium sativum. Classification (NCBI taxonomy): domain Eukaryota; kingdom Viridiplantae; phylum Streptophyta; class Magnoliopsida; order Asparagales; family Amaryllidaceae; genus Allium; species Allium sativum. Next base: position 697,542,655 of record CM060926.1, read on the forward strand.
GCTTGAGCATCAAGTTTTTCCATCATAATTTTGGTCGTGGCATCCATTCTTTCATTTAGGCCAATTACTACCACGTTTAATTCCTCTTAAGTTACAGCTGGATTCAGGATTCTCCCACTTCTCAAATCAATGCCTATGGTGTAACTTCATTATTATGAGCATTTTCAACACTTGTAGTAGTTCTAACGGGCTTTCTGTTCTTCTTCGAACCAGCCATGATTTCTGATAACCTTTTGAACTTTAAAGCAAATTCTTCGATGGGACCACTCTTTAGGCTTTGGGAGCCTATTCTAGCAAGTGAGATTTCACATTATACTTCAATACACAACCAAGGATACGGACCTTGTGGAAAGCGAAAGCAGACCTATGGTGGGTGCCAAACGTTTGATTCAAAATTGGCTCAAACACAAGGGTGCTTCGGAAGCACTTCAATAAACGGTTAGATTTAAGGTAATTTGGGCACAATCACTGAAAAATAAAAATAAAAGACAAGATAATTTATAGTAGTTTGATCTTAGATAGATCTACGTCCACTTTGGCAAGGATTTTATTATGACTTCAGTGTTTAGAAGGCATGAAATCTCTCTTTGTACATTCATCTTCTCTCATTACAAGTAAATCTCGCTTAGATCTATGCAAATCAATGAAGAAATGGTAGGATCGGTGGAGAAATGATGAGATCGGCGTAGGAATGGTGAGATATCATTGAATGCAAGGAGGATGAAGGAAGATCTTCAACCTCTTGGTCACTTAGATGATCTCAATGGAAGCCATGGCCGATTGGATGGAAGATCTTCGAACAGAGATGATGAATGAAGATAGGGTTACTTAGGAATGGCGGTAGGAATGATCCAACAACAATCCGTGGAAGCCAAGAGTCGATCCCTTTTGTGGTGGAAGCCATGGCTTATTTATAGGTGAGCTCCCATGAAGAAATGGGCTGAAATTCATATATGCAGGTTACGGTTCACACGCTTCATTATTGACAGAAATTCCACCGCCAATTGTAGCTAGTTGTCTCCAGCTGTTTCCAGCTGTCTCATGCAAGCGACCGACTAGAGGACATGCTAGCGACCGACCAGGATGGTACTGAATCATTATGCATGACCAGGACGATGTGCGACTGACTAGGAGGGGTGTGCAATTGACCAGGTTACAGGACAGTTTTCCCATACTTGTGGTTATCTGAATGGAGTGCGAGCGAGCGACTAAGACAACCAGAGCGGACGATCCCAGAATTTGGACACTGCACTTCTATTAGTCAGCGTCGAACGACCGCGTGGTTGGATTATGTGTTAGCGAACTCTTCAAAAGTGTACCAGCCATGTAATGCTCGACTGACCGCTGCCATGAACGACTGAACCCTTATGTCGTGCTTGACCCTTGTTGTGTGCGACCAACCTTTACCTACGTCTTGATTTGTACATGTACGACTGGCCTATACGACGAAAGGAATGATTTTTGAACTCCACTGGAGCACCATCTTCAAATATGACGTGAAAGGTTTCCAAACCGGTTTCGTCAATAACAAAATCCGAAAAATCCGAGCCCAAGCTTCTACAATTTAGAATAGTGCTTAAGAGTTTGGCATCGAGAACAATTTGAGCGCCTTTGGCACTACTCCAAATTTGGTTTACATTGCCTTTGTAAAATCGGCGATTGCGATTCGCATAGAACATCTTGACAAGTTCTAGGTAACACACTTCATCATTGTCACAGGAGTCAAATAAACTCAAGCCTTCGTTGTTTTGAAAGAGAGAAGTAAGATCATAAGGGGGAAATCGCTAAAGATAGCAATAGCACCCATGTTAACTTTAGCACTTGCTAAATTTTTACCATAGGTTTTGATAGCCTCTTTGTCATTATGAAGATAGTCTTTGATGGTTTTGGTTGTCTTCAATTTTTGAGATGAACTAGAGGATGCCATTGAATTGATAGTTTTGAAGAGAATAGATATGCAGAGTACTATTTCGAGTTGTGAATAAAAGATAGAAAGAATAGATGTATATACAGAAATTGAATGGATATGAATTGAATAGGCACAACTTTTCAAATCGAAATGACATCTTTTCAGATCTTAGGAGTTGATGAAAGTTGGAGGGAAGTTTGAAACTTTAAAATTTTGAATTTCAAATTTCAAATTTCAAGTTTCAAGTTTCTGACTGATATGTCTACGTATAGTAAAATGTATGTCAACATATAGGCTAATTTTCAAAGAGAAATTGGTTTTGGTGATTTTTATTTTAAATTAGTGATATATATTTCTGATTTTACGATTTCCGGAAATAATTCTAATCCTATCAAACATACAAACATTTTATATTATTATTTTTATTTGTTATTTATTATGATATTATTATTTTGAATTTCAAATTTCAAATTTGAATTTTAAATTTCAAGTTTAAATATTAAAGTTTTAAAATTCAAATCAAAGCAATCAAGCAAAGCAACCATTCAAACAAATAAAATTAAAAATTAATTAAGGCGTACCTAGTTTTTAGATCCTTCTCTTCAAAATTTCTGAACTTTGTATTGCCATAAAACATATATTTGTATTTCCGGTTTCTGGTTCTTCGTCACTTGATGATGAATCTGAATCATCTAATGTTGCTGCATATGCTTTCTTTCACTTTCTTGATGAATTGTTATTGTCTGTTTGCTGAGTCGATTTGTATGGATATGGACACATTTTCTTTATATGACCTGGTTTCTTGTAGTTATAACATCGACCGTCATTACTTCATGAACTTCCTTGATTATAATTTTTCCATCTATATCTCAGAAATCTTCTAAAATGATTTATCATAAGTATTATTTCTTCATCATCTTCACTACTCGAGTCAAAATCATTTGTTGTTGCTTTCAATGCAATAGATTTCTTTTCTGTTAATCTACTTTTCTTTTCTTTTCTGTAATTGGACTTCGTAAGACATCAGATTTCCAATTAATTATCCAATCTTCATTTCATTCACATCATTGGCTTCTTCAATTGCCAAAGTTTTATGATCCCATTCTAGAGTTAATGAACTTAATATTTTTCTGACTTGATCAGTTTCAGAATAAGTTTTTCCAAGTTTTGTTAATATATGCACTATCTCATGAAATCTGCAATACATATCTGAAATAGGCTCATTCTCATTCATTTTGAATAATTCAAACTGATTTACTAACATTGTTATTTTAGTTTGTTTAACTCTACTAGTTCCTTCATAAGTAACTTGTAAAGTTCTCCAAATTTCATAAGTAGTTTTACATATTGACACTCTATTAAAATCATTCCTATCTAATGAACAAAATAATATATTCATGGCTTTATAGTCACTCTGTGCAGCAGCCTTTTGCTCATTTGTCCATTGTGCAAATGCAGTTGTGGGTTCAATATAATTATTTTATGTACTATTCCATGCGTCTAAACCTACAGATTGTAAATATATTTTCATTCTACATGCCCAATATGAATAATTACTACCATTAAACAATCACTACTACAAAAGTGGGCATATTCGACACTATTTTTATGTGGCCGTAGATCAAAAAAACGTTGCCGTAGGCCATTTTTTCAAATAGGCAACACCGGGGGGCGTGGCATCCGCGGCCGTTGCATTAGCCACCTAAGGCAACACTTTTGCCCATCTACGGCAACGGAAAGAAAGTGTTGCATTATAGCCATAATGCAACACTATTTGCACGTAATGCAACACTATTCAGTGTTGCCTTAAGCATTAGTTAGGGCCCGGCTTCCAGTGCCGCCACGTCAGCTGTCTACGTGTCACACGACACGTCATCTCTCCATGTCAGCACTCCACGTGTCACATGCCACACCAGTTATCCACGTCAGCTGTGGGGTCCACGTGCGATGGATAAGCAATTATATTTAATGTAATGCAACACAACTACAATATGTAATGCAACACCATTACAATGAAATGCAATATCAATAAAAGCTAACGCAACAGTAGAAGAAGGAAAATGCAACACTAATTTGAAAGAAATACAATGCTTTAATTAAATATTTTGCAATACAGGTTTTGTACAAGAAACTCATCCAAAGCAATTGTTTTAATTATCCAAATATCAATACTCAAAAATCAGCTACACCGTTTTGTTCATTGTATACGGTAAGCTCGAACTACTTCAAGAATAGGTGCACGGCATAAGGGACATTATCCTGATCCATTCCTGGCCAATTCTTTAGCGAATTCTGAACATGTACACATGTGTCCACACCTGCAAAATGTATTACTCATTTATATATATGAATCATATATATGCAGCAATCCGATTGCAATAGGAAATATATATGTATGTTAGTATGTACCTATATATGAATCATATATATGCAGCAATCCGATCTGAAAAATGTATCCCTCTGCCTTCCAGAATTAAATATGCACCTGATCAAATGATAACAAGTTATTTGATAAGTGGTGGCATCGAATGGCCATTGGCCTTCTTAGTAAAATGTTATGAACACAATTATTACAATTGACTTACTGACCATTGGCGATTGGTCACTCATGCCATCCAACAAATAAGCAATTTCATATGGCCATTCGTCTTCTGAGAAAAAAGTTTTCAGTTCCCATATTACTGCCATGTACAGTGTGTCACTTCATATCCTGTCAAGCTTCAGAAGCATATCGTCATCTACATCTTCCTTTCCTAAACAAAACTCCATCGTCAAAAGTAAAAAAAAACAATGGAGGACTCTTCACTATGCATCACTGCCACTGTTCTTTCAGGACATTGGACTTACGAATTTGTGCATCTCACGCTTAGGCATACGCTGAAGTTTAATGAGGAGTGGACTATACGGGTTATACCCAAAAACTCTTTTCTAATAACATGCCCATCTTACAGTACGCATGATCATGCGCTAATGTTGAAACTTTTTACAAAAATTGGAGGTGCTTTTTATGTGCAACAATGGTCTGCTGAAGAATTTGAGCCTGAACCAGCGTTCGAGGCAGAATCATGGGCCAGAGTTGTTGGCTTTCCCGAGTTCCTGAAGACAAATGTTCCTGCAATAAAGAATTAATGACGCCAATGGGAAATGTGTGTGAAATTGACGACTGTCATTGGTCTCGAATTGACCATAGATCATTATACCTGAAAATGGAATTTTATGAAGGCATTGGCTTGGAGAATGTTTTTGCTGCTCGATTCGACAACAAGAAATACATCATTAGGGTTGAGCGCACCACACATACTCATCCTTTGACGAGGCCTGAAATTCTGTTTGTGAGCAATAGGGAGGAACCGGTGGTACCATTTTTTTGTGATCATAGGTAAATTTTACTTCCATCCATAGTTTCTTATAGTGAGACACAACGACACATGCTCACACTCACATACATACATACAAGGTTATAATGCCCCACCCAAGATTCTGAAATAATAATACAAACCGGTGCTCTGTTAGTTGTACATAGATGTGGTTGTGTGGCTTGAATTTGAGACACTGTTATTGTATGGCTTGAATTTCCTTCAGATGTGGTTACATGTCAAATTATTTGATAATTAATGTGTGTTACATGTCAAATTGTTTGATAATTAAGGCATATAAACTCGTAGGTGGATCACATTATTTGAGAATTGAATCATATAATATATAAGGTGGTTCACAAAATGTTTACAGAAATAGAAGTTTGATCATATAATATATTAGGTGGATCACAAAATGTTTACAGAAATAAAATTAACATACCTATTGAAGTTTGATCATCCAATGATCACTTTGCCCTCCACAACAAGAAATTCTGGTTTGGTCGCTGACTATGCTCTATCCTTAACAGCCACTCTGACATAGACAATGACTCTGACATGGACAATGACTCTGACATGGATGCTGGTGCTGATGCTGGTGTGGATGCTGGTGATGACTGGTGATGTTTGTGGATGTTGGTTTTATTCTGCTGGTAATGATTTTTGGCTTGAAATTTTGTGAATATTTGTGAAAATTTGTGTGGTTGAGGAAGTTTGTGATAACTGGTGATGACTGATGATGGATGCTGGTGAATGTTTTTGAATGTTTGTGAATGGTACGTTGTTTTGTTTGTGAATGCTGGTGATTTTTTAAAATCTCTGCGTACGTCTCTGGTGTATACTTATGATACTTGTGCGTGTATACTTGTGCGTGCCTTCAGATGGCTGCCTTATGATACTTGTGCGTGCATGTATACTTGTGCGCGCGTGTATACTTGTGCGTGTCTACTTGAGCGTGTGTACTTGTGCGTGTATACTTATGATACTTGAGCTTGTATACTTGTGATACTTGTGCGTGTATACTTGTGCGTGTATACTTATGATACTTGAGCGTGTGTACTTGTGCGTGTATACTTATGATACTTGAGCTTGTATACTTGTGATACTTGTGCGTGTATACTTGTGCGTGTATACTTATGATACTTGTGCGTGTATACTTGTGTGTGCGTGTATACTTGTGAGTGTATATATGCACTGCGTGTATGATGTGTATTGTAATAAAACGAAAATGCTTGAGTGCCCGCTTCAGATTTTGTCAAAATCTGCGGTAAGAGGCTTAAAATTCGGATGTCACCGCAGTGCATACACACCGCAGTGCAAATTAACCTCAAGCATACAAATTAACCACAGTGTAAGGTATGAACCTCAAGCAGTGCAAATTAACCGCAGTCCCCATTCCTTAACTAGCTCGACCTCTATAATAAACCAATGTCTTTTTCATGCCAGTAGCCCGGTTCTCATGGTTTATTGCTGGGTATATTTTTCGAATAAACCTCAGCATAATCCCAAATCCCAAATCAATAATAAGCGCAACTAATTACTCATAAGCGAATGGGTTTTCCAAAATGTAACAAATGAACTAATTAGTAATTACTCATAATCCAATCTATAATAAGCGCAACTAATTCACAGTGCAATACAAACTGAAACTGAGGGAAAAAACTGGCGATGTCAGCGCCCTGAGCAATCAAAACTAGAAATCGTTTCAAAGCTTCATCCTTTTCGGAATAGAATTTGCTGTCGAGGAGAGGATCGATACTGACGTGAATTTAGGTTTAAATTTTTGTCAATAGTAAAAAGGGGGAAAAACGATTAGATGATAGAGAAGAAAACGATTTCATGAAGGGAGAAGATTGCGCCAAAATTTCGTCAAAAGAATGAAATGACGTGGCTGTCAATGATTGGATGATGGCTAACATTAAGATCATCAGATCCATAGATGGTTTGAACCGTTGGATTAATCTTTCATCTACGGTTGGGGTTTTTATATGTTGATAACGCGGATAGCTGAGCTGGATTATATATACGTAATGCTACGCTTTTAACTGGTGTTGCACATCAGAACACTAAAATTCCCACCGCAACAGTGCATCCACGTATAATGCAACAACATATGAATGCTATTGCAGAAGCTCGAAGAAATCATAGCTTTCGCCACACTTTTCATGCAACGCACACAAATTAGTGTCGAATATGCCCACTTTTGTAGTAGTGAATGGTGGTCAAAAAGTGGACTGACCTTCTACAAAGAACTATTATTGCTACTAGTGTTGGTTGCCATTATCACTATTTTCAAAAATCAGATTATGAACTTTTTGAAAGACATTGGTCTTGTGACACCACACGTCTGTTAATGTCACTCACTAAGGGAATGCATTGAGTTTCGTGAAGCGTTATAGGTAAACAGAAACAAAAAATATTACAAGACAGATGTAAAAGCAACAACGAAATTTAAATTTTTATTTCAAACATAAATCATTACATCGTGGTCCAAAATATCACAAGTCTGAAACTACGTAAAACCCATTACAATAATTTCTGTCTTGTACCATCAGAGTAAATAAATACTTAAAAAGCATAATTCCCCAAAAAGAGACAAAGTCATAGTAGAGATAAGAACTTGAGCCATATATCGAAAGCAGCTCCTAGCAAGATGATAATCGAGTCTTGACTAAGCCTGAGTATTCCCACCCTGAGAAGCTGGAGGGGAGGGGAGGGAAGCGGAATGAAAGAATAAAGAGGAAACAAATTGGGTCAGGTATAAAGTCTAGAGAGTCTAGTTACTTTTAGCAAGTAAATAATTAAAAGTAGCATGATAGGCATATAAAGTGGATAAGAGGGATGACTACAAAAATGGCAGGTATGACTAGGTAAATAGGATAGGGTGTATATGCTTCCTTAATGATTACTCTCCACTACTACTAGTATATCTAGAATGAGATGATCCCTTCCACTATAAGTGGTAGACATAGGCATACGTCCAAATGTACCCTATGTACTACCCTAATCGATCGGCTCCCTAATCCGCGTAGATACTCTATGCCGGCCCCACCATAGGATCTATCATGTCCTAAAGTAGAAACACTTCACTGATATGCACAACCCCATATCCACAGGTGTCACAGTCGTCTTATCCCCCTTTGCCCAGCTCATGTACACACATGGCCCGGTCAGTTTGCGTCGCCCACACCATCCTCTATGTTTGGATCTCTTACAATCAGTCCAGTAAGCGTGCCCCTTCTCCGACCTAGTTCAGAGTACATGTTTGGTACCTACTTCGGGTTGCTGGCTGAAACGGATCCCATACAATATGATACAAGCTCTCCCCTTTGTCTTGTATCCCCCACTAGGTTTTCTTTGGCTATGTATACCACTAGGTGTCCTTAATTACATAACCCTATTATTTATACAAGTTATGCTTAGCCTCAAAGGTGTATTTAAATACATAACTTTATTATTTCCACTGGTTAGTATACCATTAGATGTCTTTAATTACATAACCTTATCAGGTTAAGTTTGTGGGCCTATATGTAAATATTACTCACCCCCTCAGATTTACTTAACCCACCCACTATTCAACCAAATTTACTTAACCCCAACTTTAGTTCATATTCATATAATCCTTGTCGATCCAACTAGGTTAAGTATTCCAATTCGTTACCATATCCATTTATGGTTATAATGGGCTAGACCTCCCACATTAGACCTACAACTTGTGGATGCTGGATATGCCAGTTGGGTCTGGGCAAACATCTTCCACAAGTTGGGCCTAACCTTATGTCTTAGCCCCTCTCGTATTTGTGCACTTAGACCCCTCGCATTAGATTCAACATTTGCGGTTGCTGGATATGCTGGCCGGGTCCTGGCAGACTTCCACCACAAATGCAATCTAACCTCGTGTCATAAGTTCAATTACAATTTTCTAATTACTGTAATCCTAGGCATTTTAATTATTAACAAATTAATTATACCTATGCCTTTATAGATGTTCATGCCCATTTACCCAATTATATTCATAACACATTATATGTCCAAATTCATATTCATCATTCGAGTTATGCCAATTCTAGTGTTTTCCCCCATTCCCTAACTAATGCTTTCGCATATATTTGGCATCAAGTCTAGGCTAGAAAGTAGCCTAGTCATAAATAATAAAAGGGAAAGATGACAATAGTGATTATTTCAACAAAAGTGACATAAACATGTAATTAGCATAGTGATAAGGTGGACATATAAAAATAGATCTAGTGTGCATGTGATAATAAAACTAGATCTAACATACTGAAGATGTTATAATTGGCATGAATAATAAGGATTTCTATGTCCAATTAATGACAGATCTAAATTAGCCACAACATGATAAGTACCAAATGATCTAACAAGAATTAGATCCATAAGTAGATGTTAACCAAAAGCAAATTAGATCTATAAAGGTAGATCTAGCATGAAAATGTTTAAGATCCATAAATGTGACATGATAAATTAACCATAAGCAAATTAGATCTATAAAGGTAGATCTAGCATGATAATATTTAAGATCCACAATTGTGACATGATAAATTAACCACAAGCGAATTAGTTCTATAAAACTACAAGAAAAATGATTTTTTGTTGCAAAAATCAATGGCGTGTATTTGTAAATGCAAGAAATAGTTTTTTCACACCTATTATTAACATGGAAAAAAAATTCAACTCCCCACCAAACAAAAAATAGTCCGCGTGGTAAAACAAAAAACATGACCGCCCCTTTCTATTCCTATCCCGCTCATACTTCGAAAATTTTAGCCCTCGTTCCATTTCCCTCCAAATACCTCTACCGAAAAATTAACTTTCCCCCAAATCGCCCTCTACCGATGAAATCACACCGATTACCGCTCCTCATGTCATCGTCTACTCTATCGTTATCCTGTCAACAACATCGCGGAAGATGGCGAAAATCTCTGCTCACAGTACAGGTAAATTTAGGTATGAATTCATTAACTCGATTTTGTGATTCTATTCGGATTGTGTATGGAATATGTGAATGCATGCTATTTTCTCATCTTCTATCTTGCTAGGGTTTGATGGTATGGCTGATTAACCCTAATTGCAATCATTCTGATCTGTAATTCTATATTTTGTCATTTTCTCATCTCCTATCTTGCTAGGGCTTGGTTATGTTATAACTGCCTGATTTTCATGTTCTATTTGGATGCTTTTCTAATAGGTTATTTTCATGTTGTACGTTTGATGTGATGGATTTTTATTTAGTTATGGGGAGTAATGAGACGTGAAAACCATTCAGGAGCTTTGAATAGACAAAGTTTCCTCTCTTTTAGTTAATTTAGGATATGTGAGATCTGGTTAATGCATAATAATACGTTGATGATATCATGCATGGTGTACATGGGTATAAGCAGTGGCGTACGCAGTCACATTAATTGATACCATGTCTTATATGTGAATCTAGGATTTGTCTTGGCCTTATTTAAATCTCCTGAAACATTTTGCAGTTAGGATATTCCTTTATTGTTTTGTATCATTTTGTTTGATTGCCATCATGTTTAAAGGGGCATTATTATTTTGGAATTTGAATGGAGATTTGTACTATTGTAGCTGATAATAGTACGGGTACCCAATGTTATTAGATCCAAAAAGCGCACCGAAGCGCCATGCTTGGAGCATAAGCGCAATGCGCAAACACGAAGCGCGCACTTCAGTAAAGCAAAGCAAATAATATATAAAATTTTAGATAACAGTAGTGTTGGAACTTCTTTTCCTTCTCTCTTATAATTGTTCCTGGCGGATTTTTAATTGAACATATACACAGATTCGCTAAAGTATAATTAGGTAGTTAGTGCATCATTTATAAGATGCTTTTGTGTCTTTTGGGTAATAACTTCAGCGTGTAGTTATTTGTTTCTAACAACAGATAACTAAATTATACGTCAGAGACTGGAAACTTATTTGCCTTTACATGTCAATGATGGACAAAGATTAGGTTTTTTTTAAGCAGATGATAAAACAATGCTTAACTTAATATATATTTTGAGATTTAGAACATATAGTATAATATTAAAACTAATTTTTTTTTTGTTTTTTACTTCTGTCATAGAACTAGTATAGTGTACCGACAAGGGCAGTGAATTTTGTGCACGATGCAAAAAGGAACGTAAGAAATGTAGAAAAAATGTTATGCCCTTGTAGAGACTATCAGAATCTAAGTCGCCATGATGACCAAACTATTGTTGACCATTTAATTATAAAAGGAGTGGATCCTAGATACATTGATGGTGACTGGTTTAATCATGGTGAAGAGATTGTAGAGAATAAAACAAATAAGTTTGATTTATATGACCTATTGAAGATGATTCACTATGAAGATGAAGATTTCATGAATAGTGATTTTTTTAATGATGATAAAGATAATGTTGATTTTCGGAGAAAAGAGGAGGAGTTACTCAAGAATTTGGAAGATGCAGAAACTCCTTTATACCCTGGTTGCATAGATCACACAAAATTTTCTGCTATCACCGTCTTGTGTAATCTTAAATGCGAGACTGACTTGTCTGATAGTGGGTTCGATATGCATTTAGCTGTGCAACATCTATTTCTGCCGAAGGAAAACACGTTTCACAAAATCTTATATGAAGTCAAGAAATTTCTTAAAGTGTTCAACATGGGTTTGAAAAGATACATGCATGTGAGAATGACTGTCGCCTTTTCAAAAAAGAAGACAAAGATTTAGAAAATTGTCCAAAATTTGGTTCTTTGAGATGGAAGAAAAATCAAGATACCGAAGAGGTTATACAAGGTGTTCCAGTTAAAGTATTGAGATATTTTCCAATCATTCCGAGATTCATAAGAATGTATAAATCTCAAAAGATGGCAGAAGTTTTAAGATGGCATTTTACTAATAAAAGGAGCGATGGAAAAATGCGCCATCGCATGGACTCTATGACATGGAAAATGGTGGATGAAAAGTATAAATCTTTTTCATTGGATCCATGCAATCTTAAGCTTAGTCTTGCTACAGATGGATTCAACCCATTTTCCATGTTGAGTTCGAAATATAGTTGCTGGCTGGTAATGCTTATGGCATACAATCTCTCGCATATGTTGTGTATGAAGAAGGAAAATATTATGTTGACTTTACTTAATCCAGGCCCGAAGCAACCCAGGAATAATATTGATGTATATTTGGCGCCTTTGGTGGAAGATTTGCATCACTTGTGGTCTTACGGAGTTAATGCTTATGACGCATTTAGCAAAATTTTATTTAAATTGAATGCAATTTTGTTATGAACAATTAATGATTTTCCTGCTTACGGAAATCTTGTTGGATGTCGTGTGAAAGGAAAAAAAGCTTGCCCATTATGTGGTGTCAATACCCATTCTCGTTGGTCGAATCCTAATTGAAAGTTCATCTACATAGGACATAAAAGATTTCTACTTCCTTCAGATTCACGTAGGAAACAAAAGGCGTTGTTTGATAACATCATAAAGACAGATAGTGCTCGTAGATTGCTTACTGTGAGAAACATCTATGCATTGTTGAAAGATTATCCAAATGCTTTTGGAAAAGGAAAAGAAGACAAAATTAATAAGAGAAAGTGTGTTTATGATGAAGAAGATGAAATTGATGATACTAACACTTCCATAAAAATATATATAGCAAGATGGAAAAAGAGATCGATTTTCTTTGATTTGCCTTATTGGGAGGCTAGTGGTTAATACGTTTAATTTTTACTGTTTTGGTATAAGAAAAACCCAATAATGCATTATAGTTATGGTTTTCATAGGAACTTTCATTACGTCACAATATAGATGTGGTGCATGTGGAGAAGAATATTGGTGAAAGCTTATTGGGCACGATGTTGCATGGTAATAAATCCAAATATGGAACCAACTGTAGCTAGAGGATTGGTGAATTCGACGTGAGCTTCATACATAACCTCGTGAGAATAAAACATATCTTCCACCGGCTCTATATTTGTTGTCAAAATCCGAGAGAAAAATGTTTTGAAAAAGATTGTACGATTTCAAAGGATAGGATGGCTATTTTTCAAATTTAAAAAATCGGATTTTGTTTTCGGATTGTAAAATTAGTGGATTTAAGTCACATGATTGTCATGTATTAATGCAACATTTATTTCCAGTAGCATCAAGAGGATTACTGGTAAAGAAGGCAAGAAAAGAAATAATTTGCTTATGTTCTTTTTTCAACAAATTATGTCAACGTGTTTTTGATAGAGAGAAGGTAGAACAAATCAATGTTGAGATTATTGAAGTTTTATGTGAGCTTGAAAAATTTTCCCACCATATTTCTTTGATATAATGGTACATTTATCCATTCATCTTGGAAAAGAAGCACTAATGTGCGGATCGGTTCATTTTTGTTGCATGTACCCATTCGAAAGATATATGAAGACACTCAAAGATTATGTCAGAAATTATGCACGACCAGAGCGATGTATTGCAGAATCGTATCTAGCAGCATAATGCATGTTATTCTTCAATGAATTTTTGAAAAAATCAGGACATATAGAGGAGAACGGAGCTCGAAACGAAGAGTATGAAATTAATGTAATACTTGAAGGACGTCCAAGTTCAACATCGAAGACAATTACATTGCCGGCTAATGAGAAAGAAATGGCTCATTTAGTCACGTTAATGAATATGGCTGCGTTGGAACCATTTATGAAGTAAGTTCATGTTATATATTGTTTTAATTATTTTTATGTATTCGTAATGATATATGTAACTTACCAACAAATGTTCAATACTAGTTTGCATTTGGGGGAATTAGAAAATTCAGATCAGCACATGAAAAAAAATGCGACCTTACTTTGGGTAACACATACCAAAATTTTTGCCGATTGGATTAAAAGGAAGGTTAGTTTGATTTCAAATATATTCTCATATGACTATTAATATACTATATATAAAATTTACGTGCTATATGAAATTCTATGTAGATACCTGTATCCTCTAAGGATCATAAAGACATGTTGAAATGGATTGCTTACGTTCTGAAGGATGATGTTGTGCCTTACAAAGGATGTATCGTCAACGAGAAACGTTTTCATGTAAAATATTTAGGGAGACAAACTCAGAATTGTGGGGTGTCTTTTGATGCGACTACTATGTGTAGAGCAAGTGCCAAAGATATGTCCGAAGTGGTTGACGTAGTCACTTATTATGGAATACTGATAGATATAATTTTATTAGATTATCATTTGTTTTATATTCCTGTTTTTATGTGTCACTGGGTGTACAGAGGAAACGGAGTAAAAGTTGATGATGATGGGTTCACTCTTGTTAATTTACAATGAGCATCATTTTCACGAGACCTGTAACACCCCGAAAATTCTATAACTGTGAAATTAACAAATTAAAGTATAATTAATTTGAAATCAAAGAACCAAGGGAAACGGGATACGCCATTGCGTTCGCCTCGGAAAAATACGCGAAATAGAGTCCGAGTTTTCGAAAAACGGAGTCCGTATGAAGAAGATATGGCCTTCGGAAGTTTTTGAATTAAATTTAAAATTCAAACAGAATAAAATAATTAAAAATCGGGCCCAATGGGCCAGGGCGGATAAACACCCGCCTAGGCCACCCAGGTCGACTGGGCTGTCGACCTGGGCTACCCATGTCGACAGGGCTGTCGACAGCCCTGTCGACAGGGGTGTCGACCTGGTCGAGCCCAGCCAACCTGGCTGGCCAGGTCTGTGTTTGGCCGATTTTCTGTGGTCTGCTTTGTCATTAGGGCTAGGTGGCAGGCTCTAATTGGTCTCTCTATCGAATGAATGGCTACGATCAATCCAGGCAACATCAATGGTCCTAATCAGTTCCTAACCTCTATATAAACAACCCTAGACTAAACCCTAATCTATTCATTCAAAAATAAGATCATAGCCGCCGTGTTGCTGAGGGACGACAAAGAGTAGCCGCCAACTAGAGAGAGAATTAGGAGGAAAGTTCTAAAGCCTAAAGCAATTCAAGCAACCTAAGCAAATCAATTCAACAAAGGAATTTGCGTCTTCAATCCCTAAATTAGAGAATTCATCACACCATTGTAAGTAGAGTATTACTTTGGTACGAATAAACAATTGTGTTGGTTTGTATGCTTGAATTGTGGCAATAAAGTTATCTATATTTGTGCGTTCTTATCAATTTGAAATATTATATACGTTTGGATATTCTTGAATTATGTTATTCATGTTATAAAGAACTACATGCGGTAGTTCTATGCAAGTATACGTTTGGAATATTTCGCAAATTATGTAATCCATGTTGAAGCTACATGTATGTAGTTGATTTAAATTTATGCAAGTTTGGGGTTTTGCTACTATGCCATCATGATGTATATTTTTGTGCATAAATCATTTTGTAAGTAATTAGAACAAGTTTGGTTATTATAATCCATAGGAAATTATGTTGAGAATTTGGCATCATGTATTAAGCCATGCTTTTGTACTAGAAAACCTATTTGCAAACTTATGAATATGTCTAGGCTATGAATGATATTTGGCATAATTGAAATCCATGATTAAGTCTATCTTGTTTACAAGAATTATATGATGACATATGTGGTACATGGCTAGGTTAGGTTCAAAAAGTCCCTTTTGTAAGTTTACATGACTAAAGTAAGAATCATGATTTCATGTTAGAAATATTTATGCCATGAACAAATTTAACTATACTTGTGCCATGCTTATGTTTGACATTATGCCATGTTTATGCTAGAAGTATTTATGCCATGCTTATGTTTGACATTATGCTATGCTTATGCTAGAAATATTTATGCCATGCTTATGTTTGACATTATGCCTAAATAAAAATATAGGTTCATGTGTCAATAATGATATCTCAGTTACAAGTTCACATGCTTTGATTCATGTCACCTATGTTTTATGACCAAAGTAT
Source organism: Allium sativum (assembly GCA_030737875.1). Lineage (NCBI taxonomy): Eukaryota > Viridiplantae > Streptophyta > Magnoliopsida > Asparagales > Amaryllidaceae > Allium > Allium sativum. The sequence continues at coordinate 697,558,831 of CM060926.1, forward strand.
ATGTCACTACTATGCAAGTACACCAGTTTCTATTTTGTATTCCCAACGTCATATTACAAGTTCATACGCTCACCTTCCCCTTTTTGTGTATGTAATCACGCCATAAGCCTCCCCTTTTCGCATGGCTAAATTGGGCTTTAAAAGGCTAAGCCCAATATATATATAAACGGACGTGTAAAACGGGGGAAAATAACGTTGGGTTAAAATTAATTAATGAATGAAAATATAATAGAAGGGCCCAAATTCAAGCATGGGTTGGGCCCATGATTGGTGTAACCTTTACACCATTAACTTAATAATGGGCCGCAAATATTTACATATAAGAAATAAAGAAGAATGACAAAATATGTAAATGTAGAAAATACGATGTGTTTAACCCGAGGTTGGATTGAGTTGTGATGTAAACCTGCCCGGAACCGCCCGGCTATCCAGTAGTCACAACAATACCTATCCAATGTGGGAGGTTAAACATGGAGCCCAATAAGGACCCGAGGTTAGACTGAGTTGTGGCGTAAGACTGCCCGGAACCAACCGGCAACAGGCAGCCACAACAATACCTGTCTAATGTGAGAGGTCAGGGCCTTAATAAGACAATTAAGGCTGAGTCAGGATTGTTAGGATTAAGTAAACTAAAGACTTAATCAAAATGGAACATGCTAAACTAAACGGACTGGTGGGGGTTAGGTTAGAAAACACTTAACCAACTCAGCATGTTGGCTAGAGATAGAAAACCTAGTAACGGGGGACCCTTTTCAGCAGTAACCCTAAAAGGTGTATCAGGATACCCTGAAACTAGGCAGGGTGGGGCACGATTACTGGGCTGATTGTAAGAGGTCAAATCGACGGCGGTGGTGTATCAGTATAGGTTCTAACGGAGTGTGGGCGTGCACACACTCCGGCGCAGAAAAATAAGGCACTGGACACCAGTAGCATACCTGTGCATTCTAAGGTTGTGTCGGGCCGCCACCATGGGACTTGATACACCCCATGGTGGGACCAGCATAGGTAACTACAACATCGGGGGCCGTAAGACACATGTAACTATGCGAGTAGGAGCCGATCATCATTGAATGGATCACATCACCCTGATTATGGGGTGCGAGTGGGAAACTAGTTTATATGGGTTCAGAGATTAACATGGGGTACGATAGTATATTCGACCCTAGACAACTTAACCAAGTTTATAGTGCTTGCCCACTTCTTGTTTATACTTATCATACCCAGTTCTTTATTCATAGACAAAATAGTATTAGACTTACTCAGGCTTTATGTCTGACTCTACTTTTCTTTCGTCTTCTTTTCTTCCGTCCCCCCCCCCCCCCCCCCAGGTCCACAGGGAGGGAACACAGCAGCTTGACCAGCCTTAACATCCAGCTTGAAGAAGAGAAATGTATTGCTTGGACTTTCCTGTTTTGAACTATGGCTTTGGACAATCCACTATGGGGACTTTTGCAGTTTATCTATGATTTATTTATGCTTCTTTAAATAATGTACTCAAGACAGATTATGAAAGTGTTATGTTATGTTTTTGGGAAAAGATGTAAGACAATCATGGTGATGTTTTGTAACACGTATTTGACTTTATGAAATAAAAGTTGTTGTTTTTCCGCTGTTTACAGATATGTGTTCTTATATCTGTCTTGTATATCTGTGACTTATACTTATAAACCTCCACCAAAATTAGGGCATTCCCTTTGAGAGTGACCCTAACGGAGGTGGGGTGTTTCAAGACCCATGCATACTAGCATCTCAAGCTAAACAAGTATTTTATTCAAGAGAGGACGATGATTCTAATTGGTATGTTGTAATGAAAGCACCATCAAGAACTTTTACTGATTTAGAGGATCCTGATTGCATCGAGGAAGATATCCAAGTGATGGAAGATGAAATAACCGAAGTGGATGATGAAGATGTTAGCTATGTTAGAGAGGATTGCGAGGGCGTACTTGAGTAGATTATATGTCCTACTTGAGCATCGTGTTCATTATACTCATATTGATTTTCTGTAGTGTTGGTTGTTCATTTGTTTTAGTGTTGGTTGTTCATTGTAATCGTATTGATTTTCTGTACGTTTGGTTGTTCATTGGTGTTGCACCTGAAACTATGTTATATACATTTATGTTTTACCATAAATTCTGGCATTTCATGGCCGTGTGGTCAGACCTTTTTTTTATGTTACACGTACATGCACTAGTAAATTGTGTTGCCTTGTCTTCCCATTAAACCTAAGATTTGTCTGGTCTGTTCTGCTATTGCATACGCACATATTACACGCACACGCACTAGTACACGCACATGTGTATACTTTATATACATATAAATGTATATACATATACATTGTACTGCCTTGTCTGGTCTTGCATGTTGTTTACATCAAACCACGCAATTTAAACTATATATGTATATTTATGACTGTATATACAATTCAGAATTATGTATTTTGTTTCATTTGTAGGAAATTATGTCGACATGCAATGCACGTACTCGCAACCAGATGAAAGCTGCAACGGAATCACAAAAGAATAAGCCAGATCGGAAGTGTAAGTCAAATCTAAAGTGTAAGAATCAATGCAAAGATCAACCAGTCAGTTCTAATAAGAAGAAAGCCATTGTTCACAATGAAGGCGATGAACAAAATGTCCTGAATGACCAAAATGAAGGTCTACGCTAAGAAAATCAAGCCTGTCTTGAACACATTGATGATGCCGATCTTGAAATTGGAAAACAAAGTGTACCTGACATCGGAAGTACTTCTCGGAAAAGAGGCGGTAGAGTTCCAGCAAAAGCAAAAAGGCTCCCGTTATGCAGTCAGGATCGAGTTAAAGTTGAGTTCAATGATTTAGGTATACCGATAGGGCAAGGGTCCGTATATTTATCCTCCTTTCTTAGACCACTTGTGTGGGAGCATGTTCCATAGACTATCGATGACAGGCGGAGTATAAATGATTATTTAAAAGAAGTTTTGTAGCAGACGGTACACGTATGAATTAAGACTTAATATCGGTTACTTAATTACATTATAGAAGTCTCAAAATTCATGCAGCAAATTTTAATACTCTAAAGCTGTGTACTCCAGTTCGGACCGTATGCACAGGTGAACTATTAGATTCTAATATCATGTTTTCATGAACTGATTCAGGTTAGATTTAAACTGGAAGAGGAATGGCAAAGAAAAGCCATATTTCAACAAATGGGAGTACTGTGGAGATCATCAAAAAGCAAATTGGTTTGAGCTTTGCAAAAAATGGAGAATGAAGAGGAAAGACTTAAACTGAAACCAAACGACATAAAAACCATGAACGAATGGAGAAAGTTTGTGAAGGTGAAAACAAGTGCGGAGTTTAAGGTAAATTTAAGATAAAATTCAATACTTCAACAACAAATCATTGCTACGCCCATCTTTATTAGTATGATAATTTTAACATCTTTATGTATTTTTAGAAAAAAATGTGAGAAATATTCAGCCCTTAGGAACACACAACTTCCACATACAACTGGTCATAAGGGAATGGTTAGAATGACCGAAGACATGGTTAGATTAATAACTACAGCTTTATTTAATATTAATTTTATACCTGTCATTTTTACTTATTTAATGTTATTGTAAATTTAGAAAAACGAAAGTGTAGATCCATCGTCCATAACTAGAGCTGATGTTTGGAACAAATCTTACATAAGAAAAAATGGTCAACTGGTGTCCATGGAAGATGAAAATACAATTATATAATTGTTATTTTATTTTATCGGTATTTTTGTTTGAAACTGTGGTATTTTTACCATTGTACACCATCTATGTGTTTTTATTTATATAGGAGGAGATTAAAAAGTTTGGTAGCGTAACCCAGTCTAGCTCAACACAGAATGTCAATGGAGATGCTCTTGCACATGTATTGGGAGAAGATAGACCGGGAAGGTTAAGGGCATTGGGAAGGGGTTGCACTTTAACCAAGCTAGTTGTGGCTTAGTCCAAAGATAAACTAGTCTCACGGTGTCGAGAGGAAATAGAAGAATCGAAGGCAATGATACAGACTCTGATGGACTAGAAGGTAAACTTCTAAACTAAATTTTATTCATTAGAACAATACTTAGCGCACAATATAACTTAAAATACAAAAAAAATTGGTTCTTTACTGCAGGGTAAAGAAAGTTTGCGATGGAGCACACATGAAATGGTAAAAATAATAATTATATTACCTGATAAATATTTTGATCTAGTCATGTTTTATTATAAGTATTGTGGCATACTGGCATCCACTTGAGTGCTCCTTAGATTAAAATATCGTGAAATTTATGCTTTGCAGCAGGGTAAAGAAAGTTCAGGAAAGATATCACCTGAATCGGTAAAAGTATTAATTATATTACTCAATAAATAAATTTATGTTTTAAATTTTTACTCCAATATTTGATAGTACTTTTGGTTGAATAATTCTAGAGTGACAACCAAGTATGTACTTTGCTGAATCGGGATGGAACCTCTGGAGTTGTTGCCCATGGGAGGTTGTTGTCCATGGACCCAAATGACTTTGTCAACGACAGTCGTCTTGGACCAAATTCTACAAGCGTTGTTATAGATTTTGTGGATAAGCCAGATACTTATTTATGGAGGCCTACACGTATAATGGCTGTATTACGAGATGCCATGAATAAGGTAATAGCATGGCCATCAGTTTGAGTCAAGGTACCACTGCGAACACGCTTGAACTTTGATGAAGCCAGTACGGTAAAATTTAAACTTCCCATATTATATTTGTAGCTATTTTTTGTGTGTATAATACAATATTTATTTATAGTTATGCGTGAAGCTATTAGCAGTTACATGTGTGTATAACTGCTAATATTGAAGTATGTTCTCATTTTTAGAGTACCGACGGCATCCACAATATTTGCAAGATTTATGGTTGGAATGAGGGTGAAGGCGTAGTTGCCAAAGGAAGAATCCATGCCGATGATCCAAAATGCACTGTTAATGGTATTCCACTCGATTCGTCTACTGTTGTCATTTGAGTGGACAACGCAATAAATAAGGATGCTTATTTGTTGCGACCCACATATGATATGTTGTGCATTGGAGATGCCATTGGTAAGAAAGCAGTATGGCCAAGATCAAAAGTTGAAGCGGACAAAGAAAATCCAACTAAGAGTCGAGATGAAAGTGAAAATCATGCGACTTCTCCCTCGAAATCCTCGTATGTGTTCACAAATAAATCGAAGCATGTAAGTATTTATTTTCAACATTGATCACTGTGTAAGTATATACATTTTGCATAATAATCTTTTTTTTTTCATTCAGTCGATTGCAAATATGACAAAAGATGCCAAATGTAAGTTAATAGATGTGGTTGAAACAGACGTAGTGGCTGAAGGATCTATTGCATCAACTGATTGGATAGCTATGGTCCATTGTCGTCCATTGGGAAAGGATGCTGTAAAGATTTGGGTTGAACATGTGAAAGTTCCAACTACAGAGCTATGGAGACAAACATCAGCTCTGACGTGCATGGAAGATGCCTTCGACGTTCCCATAGCTTAGCCAGTAGGAAAAATCATTATTGACACAAAATGAAAGGTATTTTAATATTTTTTAATATACGTTTCAGAGTTACTGTCCTTAAGAGCACATGATCGACCGAAAATAATTGAGTTAGGTTATTTTGGACAATAAGTGTGTTGTTTCACTCTCCTTATAAATCAAACATGCAGTAGTACAGACAAAACTCCCACTTAATGTTTATTAATGCATTTGAAGCCAATTTGGTGAGATATCTTAGATGATTTGCAAAGATACATGGTTAAACTTTTATGTACATGGTTAAAATATTATCAAGATAATGTGTATTAATGCAAAGATACCAATAAGCATTCACCTGAATTGAAGAGAAATCATATATGAAATATACTCGAGGAGATGGCGCATGTCATCTCAGAATTACAGGTCATCTCATAATTACATGTTATCTCAAATTACATGGTCATCTCAGAAATCATATATGAAATCATACATTCACCTTAATGGGTAGGCACTGTCATCTCTAAATTACTCGGTCATAGAATTACATTATCACAGAATTGCATTACATGGTTCAGAATTACGTGGTCACAGAATTGCATTACATGGTTCAGGTGTTTGTGTTATGTAGCTTCCATAGTGTGCAGGAAAATGAGCGTGTCTGAAAGGTTTATGTTATGTAGTGTTACGCTCAGAGCTTGTGTCTAAAAGGTCTATGTTATGTAGTGTTTGAAAGGTTTATGCTATTTCTATTCTTAAAGTTATGTTATGTTATTTGTTTTACAGGTAGATCAACATATTTCAGGTGGTTTGATGATAGCAGCACTACAATATTTGCTCGGTAACACGGTTATTTCAGGTGTTTATTTCAGTGTTTAGTGTACCTGGTTATGACAGTGTTACTGATTATTTAAACTCGGTAGTTTGGTTGTGTATGTTATGGTTATGACAGTGTTACTAACAATATGTTTGTGAAGGTTGTGGACGATTGAACTTGTGGATGTTTGTATGATTATCTTGTGAATGTTTGAAGGTGTATGTTGTGGTTCTATAATATGTTATGTTGAAAAATTTACATGTTTGTCGATTACGTTATTTAATTGGCGGCAAAACTATGGGTATGTATGAAATATTGTAATACAAATTTGGTAAAAAATAGTGGCAGGAAAAATGCTAAGGAATATTAAATTTATTTGTAGCATTTAAAAACTGCTACAAATGTATTGTCACAGAATACAAAAATACTTATGTTGGCATGTTTTAAATGCTACAAAAAAATCTAAAAGAACACAACAAAAAACAGATGTAATGCAAAAACCCTTTCGGTGGCGTTTAATTAACGCTGCCAAAAAAAAATTGGTAACGTTAAAAAAGCGCTATGAAAAAGATTTTACTTGTGGCGTTTAAATTAAGTGCAACAAAAAAAATTAATTTTTGTGGCATGTTTTCTTGTAACGATTATCGAAATGCCACCAAAAATATTCAGTGGCGATTTTTGGGTGCTACGAAAAATCATTTTTCTTGTAGTGAAAGGTAGATCTGGCATTATAATATTTAAAATCCACAATCATGACATGATAAATTAACCACAAGCGAATTAGATCTATAAAGGTAGATCTAGCATGATAATATTTAAGATCCACGATTGTGACATGATAATTTAACCATAAGCGAATTAGATCTATAAAGGTAGATCTAGCATGATAAATTAACCACAAGTGAATTAGATCTATAAAGGTAGATCTAGCATGATAATATTTAAGATCCACAATTGTGACATGATAAATTAACCACAAGCGAATTAGATCTACGAAGGTAGATCTAGCATGATAATACTTAAGATCCTCGTCACAGTTATGTCATAGATTCAAAAGTCCCTATAGGTCTGATATAATAAAGATTTAGATCCAAGTCATATAATATTATATATTCAAAAATTATGATAGATCCAATGTGACTCAATCACAGGCATATATCCAAATCACAGTCATATCAAGTTTAATTTTAATCATTTAAATCTAAATGTAACTAACTCACAGTGTTTGGATTTTAGAAGATAGAAAAGAAATTATTGGCATTGAATCTCAGATCTATTCTTGAAATACTTGAATCGTTAAACTCGATTTGTAGAAGAAGAAAAGATTAGATTCAGTTCAGACACTGACAGCATATTGCCCCCATTGTTTTTAGTATGAGAAAACAAGAGATATGAGGGTATATTTATAGCTGCCAACCTCCAAAATTTGAATGCCACCTCAGCCCTAGGGGGAATCAGGCTATGGGTTAACACCCACTTGGGTCTGGAAGCCCAAAAACCACTAAGGGAGCACTTGGCAGGTGCGCCAGCGTAAAACTGCCTTGGCGCACTTGTCAAGTGTGCCAATTATCCCTGTTTTAATCGTTAAATTTCTACCATTCCTAACTTCTTCATATGTTATCCGTTTTACGCAAACCAGGTGTCTAACTTGACTAGAATTTTGAGATAGACGTAATGACGTTGCCTGTTTCCCTTAAATCTTAATATACAATTAATTATTCTTTAATTTATCCACTTTAGTGCAGTTGAAATACGAGACGTTACAGCTCTGATACCAATTGTTAGGGATTGCGGAAAGGATCGTTAAGGCAAAACAAACACTAAAGGGGGAGTGAATAGTGTTTTTAAGAGATTAAACAAAAACTAACTTATGTGATAAATTATATGAATCAAACAACATAGAAACAATTACAGACATAGAATGATGAACACAGATGCAAAATAAGTAGAAATAAAAATGCAAAAAAGGAAAGAACACATTGGATTTTATACTGGTTCAGATTACTCCTAAGTCCAGTCCTATGCAATGCTAGATTGCACAGAGTTTTATTACTATATCAACAACCAATTACAACCCTCTTTGATTTCACGGCTACAAGGGATACCACCATTAACACACACACTTGATCAAGTTTTTCCCATCCTTGATTTCACAGCTACAAGGGATATCACCGATTCTGTCCCTGATTTCATGGTTAAACGGGATACCCCCGCTTACTTTACTCAACTCAAACAATTACAAACAGCCGTATAACCCTTCAATAGCACTTGATTTAGAGAGTAAAGAGTGTAGAGAGAAGAAGTTTGGTTAAAGCAGAATTGAATTCGGCAGAGTATAAGTGTAGAAATCATAAAATGATTAAGAATAATAGTGTAGAGGAAGGGGATGAAATTAGAGAAGAAGAGATGATAAAAAATTCAAATTCAAACCCTTTTTACAGTGTATGAAACGATGCCACGCTTCAGAATCATCATAGTTAGTGAGAAATCACTTCCTTTCAAATTTAATTTTCTGACAGTTATATGTCGACATATAGTTTCATTTATGTCGACATATCCATAGTAGAAATTTTATTTTTGAATATTTTTAAAGCGTTTTGATATAAATATAATTCTTGAATAAAAATATAGTGATATAAATTAATATTATAAAGTAGTAAATCATACGAAAACAAAAATATGAATTATACAAACATAAGTATAAAATTATAAAGATTAAAACTATATAAAGATAATATGTAAAAATATAAATATTTGAAACTTATAAAACTTTGAGATTCAAAAGTAAAATAGAAAGGATAGAAAATAAAATAGAGAGAGAAAATAAAATAGAGAGGACTGAAGATAGAATTTGAAAACAGAATTAAAATGAACCTGGAGCGCTGTTTAGAGTCTTACATAATCTAGACTCTATAACTATATTAGTCTAGAACTCTTGAATACTCATGAGTCTTGAAATTTCTCTAAACTTTGATTCTCTAATATATTTAAACTATACAATCTTTAGTAATATTTCCTATATATAAATCCTGCATATGTGTGTGTGTGTATATTCTATACAAAAATGTTAGAATATATTTTATAATCAATTAACATTGAAATAAGGTTGTTGTCATCAAAATTCCATTCCCCAACAAAAGATTCATGCAATTGGTTAAATGAAATATTGTAACAAACATGAAAAAGAGAAGTAAGAAGAAAACAATAATTACTATTGTTCTAAGCCTTGTTAGCCTTAGTAGTCCAGTTGGTTAGACCGTGTGGCTTGCATACAAGAGGTACAGAGTTCAATCCCCCATTGGCGTCATGTTTTTGTTTTAAGGGAACGACTAAAATTAACACATGTTCTAAAGAGAAAATATGTATAAACGCACATATAAGGAAAAATATACATATAAGGAAGTAAAGAAAATATATGTATGCGTACGAGAATATATATATATGTATATATGTGCAGAAATATATATAGATATATATATATATAAGAGATAGTTCAAGATAAAGCAACAATCAAAGAAATATGGTAAGAATCAAATAACGGTACAACACCATTTGAATTTTGAAAACAAAACGAAAGTTGTTCGTATATATACACGTGTAAAATGGTCATTCGAAGATTTATATACATATAAGAAGATTACACGTGAATATAGCAGTTAAATAAATTCCAGAAATTCAAATATTAAAAAATCAAACTTGTTGACATCAGAATTGGTCACTAGTGACAGTCAACCCCTAATCGTGTAATGAACACACGAATAATGATTGCAAAATGCAGAAAAGGTAAAAAGAATGGGGAGCACGCACAGAATTTTAATAGTGGTTCGGCAAAGACTGTGCCTACATCCACTTTATATATTATTTCACTTTTTTGGATTACAAATACAATGCTTTTTCTATTTGAAAAAGAGAAAGAATGCGGCTAGCTCCTCTTCCTTTTGGTGAGAGATTGACAGAGGTAAACTCCAGAAATGAGGTGTAAAGGAGTCAGAAGGAGGTCCAGCTCTCCCTCCCTTTCCTCTTTAAGCTTAGAGGTATTTATAGGTGGAGATTGCAGCTTGGGATGTTGTGATGTGGTCCGACCATTCCGGGAAAGCCCGGACACATGGAGTCCATTTCTTGATTAGAATAGCGGCTGGAAGACTGATTCCACTATTCATAAATAGTATCTTTGGAAGTTGCGGTTGATGTGGCATCCACTGCAAGGTATATCTAAAGCAGAGCTTTGTCCAGATATGGTTGACCACTTTTATTGCCTTGAAAATAAGGATATACAGTGGAATAGCTCTATTGAAGATTTTCACGCTGGCCCGAGATATTTGGTCGATACGCTTTATATGGAAGCATGATACTCGGTCGAGTGATTCTTCCGGAGTGAGCTATCGACGAATGAGGCCGGACTTGGTCCGATATGTGATTGTTTCGGACTATGCACTGCTGGGCTTCCTGAAGCGCAGCCTAATTCCAGTACACGTTTGGGCTTCAATCTGGCTCGTTGAAACTCTTGCCAAAAAGAGGGTTAACACTTTGCCCCTCAGAATGCATCTTTATCGATAGAGGGACGTGTATTCTGAAATCTGAACCGAAGCAAAAACGCTCAAGCAGCTATGGTCACGCCGGACCATAGTAGGGTTAGAAACCCCACGGTCCCGATGTTGTATTAAGGCCAGAAAACCGACGAACATACTAGGTCGTATTAAGGCCGGAAAACCGACAACTATCGGGAACTGCATTAAGGTCGAGATGATGATCGCTACCTGTTTGAGAGTTGGTTCCTGCAAATACTAAATAAACCATTCTCGTTTTTTGAGAATGCTGATAGGTCGAGAATTTTATTAGACTTGGCTTTAGAGGGTGGCGAGCATTAACCATACTCGGCTTAGTGGCGAACATTAATCATGTTCGGCTTGGTGGCGAGCATTAACCATACTCGGCTTAGTGGCGAACATTAATCATGTTCGGCTTAGAGAGTTGGCGAGTGTCAACCATACTCGGCTTAGGGAAAATGTTTTTTATGCTCGACTCATGCTAAGTTAGTTTGTCCAGAGAGCTATGAATGCTCGTGGTGTAAAAAGAAAAGGGAGAGTATAATCCATACTCGTTTTTAGAAAACATGACCGCACTCGGCTAAAGGAGTAGGTGTTTAAAAATGGTTATGCGCTTTCGCGCTGACCACATAAAATAGGGGGGCGAGCATTACCTATGCTCGCCTTTGAGGTTCTCAAACATTATCCATGTTTGGAAAAATAAAACTCATAATTGCTAAATAATTACTACAAAGAAAAGAAATTCTAAGGGGACAGCAGTTGATTCCAGAGCATGCCAAGGAGCTAAATCCTAACTCCATACATGTGTACGTCAGGGTGTCCTTACTATTAAAAGAAGTACATCAAAAGAAAAGACAATCTAATTAATGATAATAACGTGAATGCTAGTCTTAGGGTCCTTTCTATTTCTAGGAGCTCGAGGATCGACTTGAGGAGCTTGGGCAGAAGGTCGCGGCAGTATGGTCGGGGAGCGACTTTTGACGTATTCAGGAAGCTCTCCTTTTCTGACTCGTCCTTCGATGAGATCGCGCATATGTCGGGATTCATTTGTGTTATGTCAAGCTATGTTGTGGAATATACAAGGCTTGCTGGAATTGAGTTCCATTTGGGTTGGTTCTCGTCGAGGTAGTCTTGGAGTGGGCAAGGACGCTCGTATGTCGAGATAGGTATCGAGCAAAGAGGAATTGAGCTCGGTATACTGGTCGTACTTATTTTCATTTCAAGTCGCACATTACGCTTGCTATTCTACAGGGCCTTTCCTCTTCCTTTATTCCGACCATTGCCGTTGAATGGATCTTGTTGTTTGGCTACTAAAACCTTGAGGCTCTCCACATCAAGGCTGGCATCCTATTATCGGAGGAATCGTTCGACCTCGGAGTAAAAGTCATCCATATTTTTGGGAGGATCTATGGTTAAAGAGATTGAAAACTCTGATCGATTTTGAACTATAGCGATGGCGGTCATGAGCACCATTGATGGCTCAGGCGGATCGACAGATGCTACGACCGCATTGACTCTTTCAAGGAAGGATCTGAGCATCCCTTTGGATCGCTGCTTGATGGTAGATAGGAACATAACACTTTTCGGTCGAGAGATATGTACTCAGAACTGCTCGATGAAGCAGGTGACCAGAGTGTTCCTGCTGCCGATTGATTCCGTCGTCAGCTGTCGAAACCATATGCCAGCTATATCTATAAGAAAGAGGGGGAAACACTTAGCCATGACGTTGGTTGGTGCACCATGTCGCATGTATCGCATAAGGTGGATGGTCGGGTGAGTGGGACCATTGTATGGTTCGATAGCTGTCAACTTGAAGTCTGGATGGTTTCGGGAGTTTCTGATTTCCCTGGTGTCGGGCAGCGATTGACATTATCTATGTCTTGCTGCAAGGAAGTGCCCTGAGTGAAGCGTCGGATGATGCTTGCAAGCTGGCTCCCATCTCCGTGGAGTCGTTGCCATGAATTTAGCTCATTTTCTAAGATAGCTTCAGTGCGAGGATCAGGCAAAAGCATGCTCGGAAGGGCGGTGTAACACCCCACGTCCATTAATGTCACTCTCAAAAGGGAATGCATTAACTTTCATGGAGTATTATTGGTGTATAGAACAGAATATAACGAGACAAATACATATGTTGGTACTTGAAAATTTAAAACAACTTTTATTGCAGCGGAGAAATAGTTTGGTTACAAAAACATCAAAAACCAACAATAAAACCAAGTACACTTAATATCCATCTTGACAAATTATTTTCTGAGTACATAAAGTAAAAAGCATAACCCCAACATAAGTAGCCATAAAAGAGAAGCTGAACTTTACTTTCAGCAATCCGAGCACTTCCAAAAGAGAGAGAAAGAAGACCAAATCAAGCTCCACTAGCACTAATCCCACCCTGAGAACGTGGGGGAGGGGGAAAGGAAGAAAAGAGGCGAAAACAAAGGGGGTCATACATAAAGTCTGGCAAGACCAATAACTTTAAAAATATAATTATTAAAGTAATTAGGATAAGGCATAAACTGGTAAAACAAGGAATGACTGTGAAGCAAATGGGCAAGACAAAACAAAGAAGAGGAATATGTTGGCATTAATCGTGCTTCTAATCACTATAGGATAATTACTATACTGCACCATTTCTAGTCACCCTAAAAGTCGATCCCGCCTACTGAACATAATAATCATAATGGTAGATTGGTAGATTCGTGTACCCCTAGCTGTCTTCATAGGTGCCACCTGCCCCTACATCTACTAGTTGTACCCACTACCCCCATGCGATCAGCTTTCTAACTCGTAGATACCCGTGCTTGTCCCATAGTGGGGTGTATCACTCCCCAAAGTGGCAACCCGATACCACTAAAGATGCACGACTTATATCTACACTATGCAACAACGTCTTACCTACCAGCCCGGGCCCACGCACGCACATGACCCCGTTGGACTTGCGTTGCCACCGCTAACCCGTTTTGACCTCTTACAATCAAACCCAGTAAGTGTGTCCCTTCCTCGATCTAACTCGAGATCACAAAGATACTTAATGGGTTACTGGTTTGAAAAGGGCCCCCATACTTGACACAAGCTTTCCACCTATGCTTGGTCCCCACTAAGATTTCCCACTTAACCCCTTCTTATTCATGTCTTCTTACATGTTTCTATTTGGTTAAGTGTTTCAAATCGTATTTCACATGTCACCCATGTCACCCGCTTAACCCCCATGTCCCACCACATGTTTATCTTGGTTAAGTGTTACTTAATTCATTATAACCGTAACCTTGTAAGACCTCCTACATTAGACTACCGTTTGCGGTTGCTGGATTTGTCCGGCGGGTCCGGGCAGTCTTATATCGCAAACGGGCCTAACCTCGTGTCTTTACAATTGTTACGCATTTAATTTATGCCTTCGACCTCTCACAGTAGACAAACGTTTGTGGTTGCTGGATTTGTCGGGCGGGTCTTGGCAGTCTTATACCACAAATGAGTCTAACCTCGTGTCTTAGGCGTTTATTATTACACATAATTATTTCTCCCCAATATGAATTTATTATCCCTATTCAAATTGTCAATAATTTCCAAATTAATCTATATCCATTGTTGTCACCTAAATTTTGTCCATACTTTTCAAGTATATAAATTATTCCAATTAGTGTTTCAAATTAATTATATGCCTTTAAAGCCATTTTATACCAATTCATAATTTGTATAATTAATATTTTCCCATTGTCCCCACGTCGTTCGTACGTTTAATATGAAACATGTTAGACTCGCAAATAGTCTAACCCATAAAAAGAGAAGAAACATCACAACTTGAATAACACAGAAAATAGATCTAACTTGCGAATAAGAATTATAACATAAGTTTGCATAGCCAATAACTCGCATAGGCAATGGACATATAGAACATAAATTTGCATAAACTACCATGGATCTAAATATAGATCTAAACATGAAATTGTGAACTTGCATATATGAATATCGGTTTCACCTAAATTTGCATATGTGAATACGGTTTTCACCTGAACTTGCAAATATGAATATTGTTTTCACCTAAACTTGCATATGGATTCCTACAAACTTGCATATGAATTTAAACACGTAAACTAATATCACATATTTTACATATAAACTAGCACATGTATATACTTGATTCACATATAAACTTGTGTATAATTCGCATACAAACCTGCATAAGATTCACATACAAACTAGCATATGGTTTACATCCAAACTAGCATATAAACTGATGTCATAAACTGAATCAAGTTAAACATATGTGATTGCACATATGGAATAGATATACTAACATAAGTTAACAAAACTATCATATGTTCACAAATAGACGATAACAAAATTAAGTAACGCTACATGATTCAACAGGCATGTTTTCATAATCCCAATTATAACTCATCATTATTATTTTATTAATTATTTTGTGAAAGAAATTGTACTCACAAAGACGGATTAGAGAAGAGAATAATTCATTCATCGTTTGTATTAGAATCCTGACTTGCAATTCCTAAGCTTTAAGAAGAAGAAGAACTATTCTAGCAGCAGCATGGAGGCCAAGAGATTAATTTAGTTTAGGTTTAGAGCTTCAGTCTATGCGTGCTTATATAGAAGTTTAAATCATTATAAGCCGTTAGATTATCATTGGAGCAATCACAACTATCCAGACTAGATAGAGTTATCCAGAATAGCTACCTATGCCCTGGTGACTCAGCAACAGGTCAGAAAAGACTCAACAACAAGTCATAATCGTCACAGTTCAGATCTGCCCGAGGGGGTAGGTCGACCCCCAGGTCGCCCTGTATAGGGAAGATCGACCCCCTGGTCGACCTGGCCTGGGGCGGGAAAAATCCCGCCCAGCCTGCTTCTTTGTTTGAATTCGAATTTTGAATTTAATCTAAGCTATTTTGATTTATTTAAATTCCTGAAACTTCTTAGGGCCATAAATTCCTCATACGAAGTCTGGTTTACGAAAACTTAAACTCTATTCTAAGCAGAATTTCGAGACACGCAATGGCATAACTCATTTCCCTTAATTCTTCTCCTAAAAATTCTTAAAAATTGTTAATTTTAATATTTAAAATTATGGGTTGTTACATTCTCCACTCCTTAAAGGAGTGTAGGAAAATGTATATCCTAACATCCAATCATCCATCTACTTAACCATCAAACACAAGCATCCATTGTCCTTACAAGATTTCTAATGCCGTATGAACATATGCAAAAAAAAGTGTGTATATGTTCCTTATCCATTTCAAAATCAGGCGGCCTACTGATTCAGTTGACCTCCTTAATGCAAATTATGATAGTGCCATGCATCCATTATGTATGCGAAAGAATCCTAACAATACATTATTACTTCTACATGTGTGCACAACCATTCATAAAAATGCAACATCCATATGATAACACAACCATTATACATCCATTAATTTAAATATGCACACATATTTATATGCGATATGAAAGTGATTGAGCCAATCTAGTGCCTAATGTGTGTGTACATGCATCCACGAGCAAACAGTAGCAACCAGTTGAAACCATTTGCAACCATCAATCATAACATGTTTACATCCATTGGTTTCTATCTAAGGATAAAGAATAGGACCGAGGAGATATTCTTAAAATATAGATATAAGCATGAATAAACTTATGGAAAAAGTGATCAAGGAGGTACCCCCAAAAAGAAAAGGGTAGGCTGCGCGTATTTTTCTCTCAGTTTCCCAAGTCGCGTCTTCCTCAGCGTCACTCCATTGAACTTTAACAAGCTTGACTTTACGATTGCATAGCTTTTTGACTTTCGTACCCAAGATACGAGTTGGAACTCTTCTCACAGTCACTTCTCATTCCACTTCTACTTCCTCTGGTATAATTGGCTCCATAACTTCTGCCGACTCATGTAAGCAATTTCGTAATTGAGAAACAGGAAGAACATCATGAACTCCAGCCATTCTTTCGGGTAGCTCTACTCTGTAAGCCATCATCCCAATCCTTTCAGTGATAGGAAACGGTCCTACAAATCTTGGTGCTAGTTTTCCTACGGACCCAAAGCGAATGACATTACTCAAAGGAGATACTTTAAGGAACACCCTATCTCCAACCTCAAACTCAAGGTCGGTCCTTCTTTTGTCTGCGTTATCTTGTGCAGCCTTCATCCATCTTCTTATCAAGTCCACCTTTTCTGAGGTTTCTCTAATCATATCTGGCCTAAGTACGAGCTTGTCTGTAGACCTCCACTAACAAGTTGGTGATCTGCATGGTCTTCCATATAAAGCTTTGAAGGGCGCCATGCCTATGGTGGCTTGATAGCTATTGTTGTACGCGAATTCCACCAAAGGAAGATGATCCTCCCGTGCCCCTCCAAAGTCAAGAGTGCACAATCTCAAGAGGTCTTCCAATACTGTATTTACCCTTTCCGTCTGACCAACGGTTTGGGGGTGATAGGCAATGGTTAAGCATAATTGTGTGCCTACAGCCTCCTGCAAACTCTTCCAAAAATCGCTCGCAAAGATAGGATCTTGATCACTCACTATGTTGGAGGGTATCCCATGGAGTCGTGCTATCTCTTTAAGATAAATGGATTCTAGGGACGAGGCAGTCCTTCTACTCTTAACAGGTATAAAGTGAGCGCTTTTAGTCAGTCTGTCCACTATTACCCAAATACTGGTATTGCCCCTTCTTGACCTAGGCAACCCATCAACAAAGTCCATCGAAATGTTGTCCCACATCCACTGTGGGACCTCTAGAGGATGAAGCAGACCACCAGGCTTCTTCTGCTCCTCTTCGACTTGCTAGCATATCAAGCACTTAGCGACAAACTTAGCTACAACCCTCTTCATGCCTTTCCAAAAGAAAACCCTTTTTATATCTTTATACATCTTGTCTCCGCCTAAGTGTATGGTTAGCTTAGAATGGTGTGCTTCTTCGAGAACCGTCTTCACTAAATCCCTTACTTGTGGGACGCATAGCACTACAACAAAAATGCCAATTTGGCAGTGTTAATGGCCGTATTAAAAGTGATTTGATACGGTTTTAAGCCGTATCAAAAAATGGCATCTCTGTTCAATTGATACGGTTCAAAACCGTATCAATTGAGATATTTGATACGGTTTTAAACCGTATCAAAATCCATAATTGATACGGTTTAGAACCTTATCAAAATTTTCAATTGGTACGGCTAAAAACCGTATTAAATTACTAAATTGGTACGGTTTAAAGCCGTAGTAATTGTTCAGTTTGATATGGTTTAAAACTGTATCAAATTAGCATGCGGGAACTCTCCAACTTCTAATTTGATACGGTTTTAAGCCGTATCAAACTGAACAATTGCTACGGCTTTAAACCGCCTCAAATTGTTATGCTTGCACTGCTAATTTCATAGATTGATACGGTTTTTAGCCGTACCAGTATACCAGTTTGATACGGCTTAAAACCGTATTAATCTGGTATACTGATACGGCTAAAAACCGTGTTTAATGCCTCACTCCTACAATGATAACAATGAATTAGATACGGCTTTTAACCGTATCAAAATCGGTATATCATATATGCAATATACAAAATCACTGCACCCATTGATATATATATATATGCACAATAAAGAAGATACGCTACACTCATATAGCAGTATATAAAGAAGACACGCTAAGAATAATTAAATTAATACATAAATCATAACTTCAGTTAATGCATAATGTTCACAGTTCTTTCTCTAAAAAAAAAAATCAACAAAACTGCAGTTGTCGAGCCCATACAACTCATGCTTGTTCCAACGCCTGAAAAGAAAATAAAATAACAAACATCAGTTTAGTTTCGCCTCCACAACAACAAGACCTGGTTCAAATAGTAACTAAAAAAATCAATGCAGCGAAAATGAGCCGTAAGGCTCAGTTTCAGCTGAGCATTACGGCTCAGTTTCGCTGAGCCGAATGCTCAGTTTCAGCTGCGCCGAAGGCTCAGCAAAACTGAGCCGTACGGCTCAGCTGCAGCTGAGCCTTCTGCTCGGGAAAACTGAGCTGTAAGGCTCAGCTGAAACTGAGCCTTACGGCTCAGTTTCGCTGAGCTTTACGCTCAGTTTCAGCTGAGCCGAAAGCTCAGCGAAACTGAGCCGTAAGGCTCAGTTTCAGCTGAGCATTACGGCTCAGTTTCGCTGAGCCTTACACTCAGTTTCAGCTGAGCCGAAGGCTCAGCGAAACTGAGCCGTAATGCTCAGCTGAAACTGATCCGTAGCTCAGTTTAAGCTAAGCATGAATTTAAAGATTTCTATAGCTTCAAATACATGCTTAATTCGCCTGTCCAATTATTGTTTGTACTTCAATCCCTGCCGTATAAATCTTTTGTATATGCAAGTGAAATAGCTAGGGCTTGCACTCTAAATGTTTGTTACTGAAAAGTGCAATGTTGATACTGGTTCGAAAACGCTTGCTTGTCGGGGATTTCACCTCAAACCTAAAACTACTGCAGCATTACCCATCTACAAACATTAGTCATTTTCTTTACGTTGCTAACAAATTACAAAATTTGAAATGAATTGATTCATGGTATTAGTCTTTGTAACTTTTGTCTGTTTTCTTGGTTCTTCATGTGTAAATATGTATGTCTTTATTGTGCTGTTGCTTTCTGCAAGAAACTAGTGGCAGTCTGGGTGATGTTGTATTCTCTAATATTTCTCAAAAACTGAACTTGTAAATTACCAAATCAATGTACTGTCTATCTGGCAGCATTTCCTTCTCTAAGATTTCAATTTTGAAACACACAAACCAACCAATAGATCAATACAAATAAGAGTTTTCCAGCAAACTACCCTTTTTCACTATCATTTTCCCTGACAGAACCAAAATTAAGATGATAATCTCAGATTTTTCAACACCAAAAAAATTTGTAGCTATGAAATACTTCATGTCTTAATTTGTGTCGGCTACGGGTATTTTATGCGACACCGGTTCGCCGATCATGTTGCAAATCAACTTATCGGAAGACTTAACGGGCTTAGAGGTTGTTTGGCCAGTAAAATAGCTTATAAGTTATTTATGTAATTTTAAATGTCTGCGAGCAAATTAACATTTGACTTGGAAGCAACGAAAAGTTAATTTGTTCTCAAATGCATTTACTTTCTAGTATTCGCTCAAAAGCTACTATTTAAAACTATAAGGCGATTTAAAATGATTTGTTCTAAAATGAGCTCATAGGCCTAGATTTTTATATTAATTTTTTTCCTATTCTGCAATAAAAATATTATTGGAATTGTAACTGTCACAATTAACAATTTAGTTCAGGAACATCATGGCGTAACAATTAACAATTTATCGGCACACCAACCTTTGGCATAACCATAGTGTAACACTGTACAACTTCAGTTTACCAGTTAAAATGGTAAATGCAACTATAACTGTCACAATAACAGCCCTTAAAACAACCAGATGAATGACTACTACAACCCAAACTTAATTATCAATATAATTGGATGTTCATACCATAGTCTGAGGCTACATTCTCAATATTGTGAACAAGAACTGGTAAATATAAGATACAGTACCTTGAAGTGAAAAATCCATAAATATAATGTTTAATATCTGTTTAACTAGACTTGAAATCGCTGTCGGGAACAACTGTTTTTTCCAGAAGTCGTAGTGATAGACGACGAAGCCGAGTTAGCGGCTCTTGGAACAGAATAATGCTTGTTGAGTCGATGAAGAAACAAGGGTTTATGATATAATGGTAACACTAACAGCTTGGAAAAACAGAGTGTTCATTTCCCGACATAACATCATCCAAAGAACATTAACAGTTTTCAACCATTAAACTCAACAACATCCATGTTATTGCTAATATAATTCATATGTATGTGAGGTAGAAAGGTACCTGAAACCAAATAAGATAGAATATCCGAATCCTGAAGATAATCAGGACTACCAAGTGACACGAATGCAAATTTCCACTGCACCAAAAGTATACAAGACAAACTATCCATTAGCCCATTGGTTTAATTGCAACTACCTCTCATATAACTAACAAAACATAAAAACATACCTCAAGGCCAAAAAAAGATGAAGAAAAATGTCGAGAAAACAAAATTTAAGCAACTAAATTTTATAAGAGCGAAACCATACCTGAAGTAGCTCTGAAAGAAGAATTGCTTCGGTAACGCCACTGGAATAAGAAATGCAATACCTGAAATAAGCAATGCAAGCAATGTATAAGTGAATTAAAGTTGGTTATGGGTTCTTTTATTCTTATGTGAACTCTTTTGACTTGATAGCATATAGTGTAAAATTATATATACCTACTCCAATGTCTAAAGATATCGAATTAGGCTCTTCGGATGACACACATACCCACCTACTCCGACTTCATCAAAAGTCTCTCCAAATTGACGATTTATTTTGGTGGTTTTCTCATCTGACATCAGTATATCGTCCAAAACCAATTTTTCATGTGTAGATGGTACATATTTCACATGAATTCTGGACGATGTAGAATCTCGACATACAGTACCTGTTGCAATAAAGTTGTCTACATCTATCCAACAAAATAACTGCATCGAAATCAACTAATAATAAAAAGTTGGTAATAAATACCTATTGCTACTATGTCTAGATCAGAGTTGATAATTTCACATTTTTGATTATGGAATTATGGAAGTGCTGATACTTATGACAAGCATTCTTCAAATATCCTTCATGCATACGATATCAGCGTGCAAATTGATGCAACACACTTCCCTATGCAAAAATCTTTCTGAACACATGTAAATTCTTTATGCACAAGGCAGATTTTTTTACAGAATCTATACATGCACACAACAGGCAAATCTTTTAACAACTTTCCCATAAAGAATCTATACATGCTTCAAATATCCTTCATGCATACGATATCAGCGAAACTGAGCCGTAAGGCTCAGTTTCAGCTGAGCCTTAAAGCTCAGGCGAAGCTGAGCCTTAAAGCTCAGGCGAAGCTGAGCCTTACGGCTCAGGCGAAGCTGAGCTTTAAAGGCTTAGCTGAAGCTGAGCCTTACGGCTCAATTTCGCTGAGCGTAAGGCTCAGCGAAACTGAGTTACTGCTGGAGTAAATAACTACTCGCCAGTGAAATATCACTCTCATATTCATGTCTGATATTTAATTGAATTCAGATTCCTATTATAAACCAGCGAAATTAAGAAACCACTCTCTAATAACAATCTACTCGAATCCCCAAATGTCTTAGTTCCAATCAAGAAGTTAATTAAAGCAATCACCATAAGAAAACATGGAATCCCAAAACCAACACCCTAACTAATGTTTTCTTGAATATAAGGCCCAGACCTTGTAGATTCATGAATGTCATGTACTTTAATTGTCTATACTAGTATGGTTTTTCACATACATCAACATCGTATACGGGACTTGGCAGACATTGCTTTCCCCTTCACTCTAAGGGGATAAGTGGTAGATCACACAAATTTGAAATAGGGATTGTTATAGGATTTGTTATTGGCCACAGGTATTTATTTCATTCTTCATTTTTTTCTTCATATTTTGGAACAATTTATAAATTCATAACAATTTTTTACATTCTGTGTAATTTAATTTGAGATTAGTTGGCGTGATTTTAAATTGCATCAATATTAGTTGAAACAGAGTAAAAACAATACACATATTTGAAGATCAAATAACATGTTTAATTTCATCTGGTTGATAGAAAATAGTGTTCTTTTTGACTAACATATAAACAAGTTTGTATGTAGACAGTTCTATAAAGTAGTCCAAAATAATCAAAACTTTACTAGTGATATTCACTTGCAAGTTGCAACAATCTATTTTTTGAATTTGAAATATGGACTGATTATTCATTTTTTCTCAATTTCTATAATAGTGATACTTCGACTAGCATCATAGATCATGCTCTTGATATAGAGGATGCTCAGTACAATGACTTTCTGAGGCTGGTAATAACTTTAAGATGAATACAAAATACATGGGATTTAATGATTTAACCCAAAATAAGCACATAAAACATTTTCCTAATTTTTATATTTTCTTCTAAGATCATTTTGAAGGTTAAGTCATCACATTGATGACCCTAACATGTGCTGTCGAACTCCAGGTCTGTTAAGACTACTAACAAACTATGTGCTTTTGTATCTTTCCAAATTTATTGCAGTACTTTAAATTAATATATATATATATATATATATATGCGTATATCCTTGATTTCTTAGTTAATATTTACCCATACGTTTTTTCTATTTCCATAGTTAAAATTAGCTCTTTTGAACAGCGTTTCCTTCTTTAAGCAATCAAAATAAAATTGTTATTTATTCAGTTTTATAAATATGATTTGCAAGGTGAAAAGGGATTTTATACCAAAAAAAACGTAAATTAAGAAAATAAAACCATAAATATTACTTCGTCGTAGTAACCTAAATTAATCTTGAACTTAATTACTACACAACAAATCTGAAGTCATAATATACATAATTGAATAGCATTAACATCTTATTTTAACAATACATTAGATCTAATTAGATGAAAACAGTCTATTTGAATAGGTCGTGACCCAGACTTATAAAAATCAACTAAGCATCACATGACTGATACCATATAATATAAATTTAAGATACCATATAATATAAATTTATCAAAATTATAGTATATAACATAAAAACTAATGCAGCGAACAGACCCTCTTCGATACTTAGATGGTACCTAAGCAATCCCAGTATAAAAATATGTTGTGTTTTTGTCTCCAAACTTCCAAATTAAATATTACTTGTGCACACTAAAACTGAATTATAGTTGTGAGGGCTTGATTTCCTTAAATTTCAAAACATCAAAATATGTTTTGTTGTGAGGGCTTGATTTCCTTAAATTTCAAAACATCAAAATATCATAAGCAATTTCACACCTTCAACAATAAAACATCATAATCAAAAACACATTTAGAAGTCTGAAATGTTTAGGATATTAAGGAGTATATTAACTATTTCTTCTGTTGACAAAAGTGATTGAAACATAAGCAAATACCATCCCAGTTTAATAAATTACAGAACATTGGTTACAAATTTGAAAGCAATATATCATTTGAGTATACAAACAGACATTGGAACCCAATAAAGAGGTAAAACACAACAATTATTTGCATCCATCTGTTCTATGCAAAGTATACGAAAATAAATAGAAGATCTTACCTCCTTTGATATATGTTGCAGTGAAAACAAGCGTTGCAGGTGAAAAAGAACAATCTGATATATTAGAGCAGGACGGCTTGAAATGAATATTGCTGTATAAAGAAGGATAGCGCTGTAAATTAGGATAAGAAGCTCAAAAACCTAAAAATATCATACCAAATCATACCAAATCGAGATTAAATCAGATCAAATTCGAAAATAAAATCATACCAAATCAGTTTGTCCTCAGAGGAAGTGATTTAACGAGTGGAAGCTGTCTACAGATCTGAAGATAAAGAATCACGATGATATTTATAGTTATAAACGTAACCCTAAACATGGTATGGGAAGAAATATTCATCCAATAAAATCAAAAATTACCAAATTTGTAACGTGAAAGCTATTCGAATTGATTAGGGCAGAAAATTAGAGCAGAAATTGATTGGCACGGGTAGAGGGAAATTAAAAAAAAGGGGGGGAATGAAAAAAAGAGCGTGAGAGGGAAACCAAAAAAAGGGAGGGAGCACGTCTGTATTTGGTAGGGTTGTTTTACACTAAGGTTAAGTAGGTTTGGCACGGGCTATAACCGAATCATATTCAAAGTAGGTTTGAAGCCTTTTCTAATCAGTTTGGCAGGGCTCAGAACCCTATCAAATTTAATACGGTTTTAGACCGTATCAAATTTAGAGGATGGGGAGTGGCAAAATAGGCTTTGTGGTGTAGTGTAGCCTTCCATCCTGTCTCAACCAACCCTTATCATCGATGGAGTATCTATTATGGTGACTAGAAGTCTCACCCCTAACTAGCTTATCCATCATATCAACTAGTTGTGGGTCTTCTCGCTGCGCGGTTCCTATTGAGTCCAAAAGAGTAGGCCGCATCTCTAGCGATGCTAATAGACCAGGTACAATTTCAGAGGAGGGTCTAAAGTTAAAGTTTGCTATGTACTCCAAGCTTTGCCTTTCTACAAAGAAAGGACTCAAGGTCAGCTTCTTTCTATTCAAGGCGTCTACTACCACATTGCCCTTGCCAGGTGTATAAGAAATCTCAAAATCATATGAGGCCATAAATTACATCCACTGTTGTTGTCTTAAGTTGAGATCTTTCTGTGAGAAAAGGTACTTTAATGATTTATGGTCAGTAAACAATTCAAACCCTTCTCTTAGTAGGTAGTGACGCCATGACTTTAGAGCGAAAACAATGGTAGCTAGCTCCAAATCAAAAGTTGGGTAGTTCTTCTCATGTACCTTCAATGCCTTCCCCCATAACAAACTACCTTGCCTTCTTGCATCAAGACAGCGCCCAACCCTGTACCGCATGCGTCTATGTAAACGGCAAACATTTTGCTCCCATCAGTCAATGCTAGAACTAGGGCTGTTGTTTGAGCACTTTTCAAATGTTGGAAAGCAATATCGCAATCCAAATCCCAAGCGAAAGTTAGGTTCTTCTTTGTCAATCATGTGAGTGGGGCTGAGATTTTTGCAAAGTCTTTAATGAACTATCTGTAAAAGCCCACTAGCCCGAGAAAGCTTCGGACTTCGGTTGCATTCCGTGGAACCTTCCAATCTTGCACCGCAACTACTTTTGCGGGGTCCATAGCTACCCTCTCTTTGGACACCACATGTCCAAAAAACCTCACTTCTTCTCTCCTGAAATGGCATTTGGAGAATTTTGCTTTCAGCTGATGTGCATGAAGAGTATCCATGACTTGCCTTAAATGCAAAGCATGCTCTTCTTCATTCTTCGAGAAAATCAAAATGTTGTCTACGAAGACCACCACAAACTTATTAAGGAACTCCCTGAACACCTCGCATATAAAGTCAACAAAGTAAGCGGGTGCGTTTGTCAAGCCGAAAGGCATGACAAGCCGTTCGAAGAAACTGTCCGGGGTTCTCAATGCAGTCTTATCAATGTTGTCTTCAGCCACTCTTAGATGATGAAACCCGGTAGCCAGATCTAGTTGGGAGAAAACCGACGCACCTA
This sequence comes from Allium sativum, assembly GCA_030737875.1. NCBI lineage: Eukaryota > Viridiplantae > Streptophyta > Magnoliopsida > Asparagales > Amaryllidaceae > Allium > Allium sativum. The sequence goes on from CM060926.1 coordinate 697,584,823, forward strand.
CAAGCTGATCAAACAAATCGTCTATCCTTAGAAGTGGGTGCCTATTTTTCTTGGTCAGCTTGTTTAGCTCCCTATAATAAACGCATAGGCGAAGTGAACCATCCTCTATGGTTGCGAATACTATTGGAGCACTCCATTCAGAAATACTCTGCCTTATAAACCCTTTTTCGAGCAACTCTTTGACTTGCTTGCCGAGCTCTTTTCTCTCCCTTGGAGCTATGTGTCTAACAGGTAGAGCTACGGGTTTTGCATTATCAACAAGGTATATGCAGAAGTCTATCTCCCGCTTCGGAGGTAAGCCCTTCACCTCTTCAAATACATCTGAGTATTCATGGATTACTCTAACACACTACAAGTTTTCAACGGACGCATTAAGAGATTCTAGGTAGCTAAGCATAACAGAATGTATGAGATTACAAGAGATTTCGAGAGTGTTACCAATGCGAGTCATAAGTCTAACCACTCTCTTTTCACAATCGAGAATGGCACTATTACTGGACAACCAATCCATGCCTAGAATCAACCCATAGCCCGTGAAGCCAAGAACGAAGGCGTTGCATTCAAACCCAACGCCCAAGACAGACACTCTCAAATTCTGACAAATCATTGAAAGATGAGCTGAACTACCAATGGGATTTGAGACTACTTTGGGATCCGTAACTAGACTAGTATTTAGGTGCAGTGTTTCAACTAACGAAGCAGATACAAATGAGTGTGAAGAGCCAGAATCAAACAAAGTACGAACAGGATGATCAAACAAAAAAACCAAACTTTCAACAGAAATGTTTCTACCTCTCTCCTGTCCTGGTGCCATGAGAGCATGAACCTGCCCTCTTGCCTGCCCTGTGCCATGAGAGCCTGAACCTGCCCTCCAGAAGTAGACCCTATCCTCTGCCCTTGCCCTTATCTTCTCGGGCAGTCTTTAATCAGATGTCCTGCCTCACCACAGTTGATACAACCAGTCTTCTTCTTCTTCCTACAGTCCTTTCTCAAATGGCACGATGTTCCGCAATTAGAGCTCCTTTTCTTTCCTTTGCTATTGTTACCCTTACCACCTTTCTTAGGTTGCTGCTGTGACTTCTTTGGATCCCCTTTCTTTTCCAGTGCCTTATTAGCATTAGCACCTTTCTCTTCTTCATGCATAAGCGCCATGTCAACCAATTTCTCAAAGGCACCCTCCATAGAACATTTAATGAATCTTAGGGCCTTCTTTTCAGGTGTGTTCACCAAGTCTAATCCAAATCTCGCCAACTGATTGAACTTGTTGACATACTCCTTTACTGATAAATTTACCTGCTTCAACGACAAGAACCTCTCCATGTATAAGTTCTCTTTTGCTCGTAAGAGAAATTTCATCTCGAACCTATGCCTGAAATCCATCCATGTCTCCACTAGACGCTCTCTATTCGTGACCTCCCACCAAAATGAGGCTTCATCTTTCATTAACCAAACAACTAATTAGACCTTCCTTCCATCTTCTATCTTGAATATACGAAACAAATCTTCCACCTCCTTAAGCCAATTTCGAGCTTCAACAAACGTCTCTGACACGTGAAAAGGTTTCTCGCCCATTGCTCGAAAGTCTTTGCATATCTTCGAAAAAGTATCAACACGGGGAGGGAGAGGAGGAGGAGCCGCTACAGCTGGAGGAGGAGGAACGTCTGTCGGGCCTGCGGCGGTGGCCTTAGCCTCCAGATACCTTCTGAACCAGGTTGGTATTGGTATGCCCTAGGGTATCTCGGGTACCCCAGACATGCTGAAAAGAAAAAGAAGAGATTCAAAACGGAGAATCGAAGGAAAGATATATGGCTCTTGGGGGTTATATTTTAAAACAAACTTTTCTTTGAAAATACTCTCTTTAAAACCTATTTTTGAAAGTATTTCTTAATAAAACGCTTTTGAAAAATAGTTTTTCAAAATCTCTTATCTGTTCTGGTAACCTTCAACTCTGATACCACCTGTAATACCCACGTCCATTAATGTCACTCTCAAAGGGAATGCATTAACTTTCATGGAGTATTATTGGTGTATAGAACAGAATTTAGCAAGACAGATACATATATTGGGTACTTGAAAAATTCAAACAACTTTTATTGCAGCGGAGAAACAGTTTGGTTACAACATCATCAAAAACCAACAATAAAACAAAGTACACTTAATATCCATGTTGACAAATTATTTTCTGAGTACAGAAAGTAAAAAAGCATAACCCTAACATAAGTAGCCATAAAAGAGATAAGCTGAACTTTACTTTCAACAATCCAAGCACATCCAAAAAAGAGAGAGAAAGAAGTCCAAATCAAGCTCCACTAGCATTAGTCCCACCCTGAGAACCTGAGGGAGGAGAAGGAAGATAAGAGGCGAAAACAAAGGGGGTCAGACATAAAGTCTGGCGAGTCCAATAACTTTAACAATATAATTATTAAAGTAATTAGGATAAGGCATAAACTGGTAAAACAAGGAATGACTGTGAAGCAAATGGGCAAGACAAAACAAACAATAGGAATATGTTGGTGTTAATCGCGCTCCTAATCAATATAGGCTAATTACTATACTGCACCATTTCTAGTCACCCTAAAAGTTGATCCCGCCTACTGAACATTATAATCATAATGGTAGTTTCGTGTACCCCTAACTATCTTAATAGGTGCCGCCATCCCCTATCTCCACTAGTTATACCCATTACCTCCATGTGATCGGCTCCCTAACCCGTAGATACCCGTGCTGGTCACACAGTGGGATGTATCACTTCCCAAAGTGGCAACCCGATACCACTAAAGATGCACGGCTTATATCTACACGATGCAACAACATCTTACCTACCAGCCCGGGCCCACGCACGCACCTGACCCCGTTGGACTTGCGTTCCCACCGCTAATCCGTTTTGACCTCTTACAATCAAATGCAGTAAGCGTGTCCCGTTCTCGATCTAAATTGAGCTCACAAAGATACTTAGTGGGTTACTGGTTTGAAAAGGGCACCCATACTTGACACAAGCTTTCCACCTATGCTTGGTCCCCACTAAGATTTCCCACTTAATGCCTTCTTATTCATGTCTTCTTACATGTTTCAATTTGGTTAAGTGTTTCTAATCGTATTTCACATGTCACCCATGTCACCCACTTAACCCCCGTGTCCCTCCACATGTTTATCTTGGTTAAGTGTTACATAATTCATTATAACCGTAACCTTGTAAGACCTCCTACATTTGACTACCGTTTGCGGTTGCTAGATTTGTCGGGCGGGTATGGGCAGTGTTTTTTTTTGAAAAACAAAATGATATGTGATCTTCCAATAGGAAGAGAGCACATATATAATAGAGATAAAGTGACACAATATCCAAATATAGACCCAAACAAAAATATAAAAAAAGAATGTAGAGGATAATAGATAGATGAGTTCCGGCAAAGCCACCACCCATCATACTTCAATATCGAATTCCGACAAAGCCACCACCCGATATAGAAGTATATCTACTCCAATACATACAACAATCAAAGTACTAAGCAAAGAGGGTAACAAATCCCCCAAAAAAAAACACTCCAACTCCACATACACAAATATATCCAAAACAAACAAAGAAATGGTCAATCCAGACAGCAATCCCAAGAGCTCCTCAGCAACATCTACAACCTGTAATCTGAAAAACTGAGACAAAAACTATCAGTAACTAACATATATATATATATATATATATATATTTGAGTATATGCATATATATATATATATATGTATAAACAAATATACATATATGTCCATAATTGTCACGCAAACGAGCCTAACCTCGTGTCTTTACAATTATTATGCATTTAATTTATGCCTTAGAACCCTCACATTAGACTTCCGTTTGTGGTTGTAGGATTTGCCGGGCAGGTCCGGGTAATCTTATACCACAAACGAATCTAACCTTGTATCTTAGGCGTTTATTATTACACATAATTATTTCACCCCAACATGAATTAATTATCCCTATTCAAATTGTCAATAATTTCCAAATTAATCTATGTTCAAAATTGTCACCTAAATTATGTCCATACTTTTCGGGATGATAAATTATACTAATTAGTGTCTCAAAATAATTATATGCCCTTAAAGCCATTTTATGCCAATTCACAATTTGTATAATTAATATTTTCCCATTGTCCCCACGCCGTTTGTACGTTCAATATGAAATATTTTAGACTCGCAAATAGTCTAACTCATAAAAATAAAAGAAACATCACAACTTGCATAACACATAAAATAGATCTAACTTGCGAATAAGAATTATAACATAAGTTTGCATAACCAATAACTTGCATAGGCAATGGACATATAGAACATAAATTTGCATAAACTACCATGGATCTAAATATATATCTAAACATGAAATTGTGAACTTGCATATATGAATATGGGTTTCACCTAAACTTGAATATGTGAATATGGTTTTCACCTAAACTTGCATATGTGAATATTGTTTTCACCTAACCTTGCATATGGATTCCTACAAACTAGCATATGAATTTAAACATGTAAACTAATATCACATGTTTTACATATAAACTAGCATATATACTTGATTCACATATAAACTTGTGTATAATTCACATACAGACCTGCATATGATTCACATACAAACTAGCATATGGTTTACATCCAAACTTGCATATAAACTGATGTCATAAAATGAATCAAGTTAAACATATGTGATTGGACATATGGAATAGATCTACTAACATAATTTAACAAAATTGTCATATGTTCACAAACAGACGATAACAAAATTAAGTAACGTCACATGATTAAATAGGCATGTTCTCATAATCCCAATTATAACTCATCATAATTAATTTATTAATTATTTTGTGAAAGAAATTGTACTCACAAAGACGGATTAGAAAAGAGAATAATTCGTTCGTCGTTTGTATTAGAATCCTGACTTGCAATTCCTATGCTTTAAGAAGAAGAAGAACTATTCTAGCAGCAGCATGGGGGCCAAGAGATTAATTTAGTTTAGGTTTAGAGCTTGATTCTATGTGTGCTTATATAGACGTTTAAATCAATATAAGCCATTAGAGTATCATAGGAGTAATCACAACCGTCCAGACTTGATAGAGTTATCCAGAATTGCCACCTATGCCCTAGTGACTCAGCAATAGGTCAGAAAAGACTCAGCAACAAGTCAGAATCGTCACAGTTCAGATCTGCCCCAGGGGGTAGGTCTACCCCCAGGTCGACCTGTATAGGGGAGGTTGACCCCTTGGTCGACCTGGCATGGGGTGGGAAAAATCCCGCCAAGCCCGCTCCTTTGTTTGAATTCGAATTTTGAATTTTATTTGAGCCGTTTTAATTTATTTAAATTCCTGAAACTTCTGAGGGCCATAACTTCCTCATACGAAGTCCGATTTATGAAAATTTGGACTTTATTCCAAGCATAATTTCGAGACAAAGACAATGGCATAACCCATTTCACTTAATTCTTCTTCTAAAAATTAAGTGTTCTTAAAAATTGTTAATTTTAATATTTAAAATTACGGGTGTTACAGGCGGCCGGTGACTGGTCTCGACCTCCGAGAGTCGAGTGAAAGTGTGAGGGAAGGTGAGATCGTGTAGGTGGTTCTGGGTAGAATGGCCCCTCTTGAACCTGATGAGTAGCAGATCGAGCCGTACCCATAACAGATGGCCTAGGCCGATCTAGCATAGCATGTGATGTTCGGAGCTTGGGGTTGCCCCCATTTGGAGCAAGGTTAGTAGGGTCTACGGTAGTGTTCTCTTCGGCCGTTGTGAGGACCGGAACAGTGGGGTTGCTTCCCTGTTCGAAGGGAAAGCCACACCAGTTCTTCATTGAAGATGTAGAGTGGTTAGACTGGTCTGTGGTAAGATTCCGTGTTTTAATGGGAATGGCATTGATTCTGAGGGACCCAGTAGCTACTCGATTGGTTTGATGGGTCAATCTTCTCCCAAGAGTGGGGGCAAAGTATTTGACTGACCTAGATCTTGATCGCGAACCTCCTGAGGTTCTACTGCTGCAGTTGCGCTGGTTGCTGGAAGTGATACTCCTGGTTGGGGTCGATCGGTTGGTGGGACCAAACCAGGATGTAATAAAGGTGTTGCCTGATCAGTGGCCTGATTCTATGCAGACCGATGATTAGTTGTTGCCCCAGTCTCTGCCGGTGAAGGAATTGATGTTGAAGCGTTCAATCCCATCTCCAATCGACCGAGAAGGTGATCCATCAGCTGCTGCTGTCTTTCGAGGAGTTTTCCCTGACACGCCATTTGTTCTCTGAACTTGACCATGATTTTATCCATGTCATCTCGGGTAACATGTCGAGATACATCTTCATGAGAGGAGGCTTCGAGACTTACTTCTATGGCGTTGTTATCGCCAGCATTGGCAGTAGTTGGGCGAGAGGATGTTGCATCTTTATTTCGCTTGTTCGCCATAATCAGAAGTGAGTTGAGGCTCTAATAGACTATCGGTGCGCTCCCCCTACCTGGCGCCCCAAAGTGTTGACGTCAAAAGTTGGTCACTGGTGACAATCAACCCCCACTCGTGTGATGAACATACGAATAATGATTATAAAATATGGAAAAAGGTAAAAAGAACGGGGAGCACACACATAATTTTTATAGTGGTTCGGCAAAGACTGTGCCTACATCCACTTTATATATTATTTCTCTTTTTGGATTACAAATACAATGATTTATCTATTTGAAGAAGAGAAAGAAGGTGGCTAGCTCTTCTTCCTTTTGGGGAGAGACTGAGAGAGGTGAACTCCAGAAATGAGGTGTAAAGTAGTCGGAAGAAGGTCCAGCTCTCCCTCTCTTTCCTCTTTAAGCTTAGAGGTATTTATAGGTAGAGATTGCAGCTTTGGTTGTTGTGATGTGGTCCGACCATTTCGGGAAAGCCCGAACATGTGGAGTCCATTTCTTGGTTAGAATAGTGGCTGGAAGACTGATTCCACTATTCATAAATAGTATCTTCGGAAGTTGCGGCTGACATTGCATCCACTATGAGGTATATCAAAAGTAGAGCTTTGTTTGGATATGGTTGACAACTTTTATTGCCTTGAAAGTTGGGATATACAGTGGAATAGCTCTAATGAAGATTTCCATGCTTGCTTGAGATATTTGGTCGATACGCTTTATATGGAAGCATGATACTCGGTCGAGCGATTCTTCCAGAGTGAGCTATCGACGAATGAGGCTGGACTTGGGTCGATATGTGACTGTTTTGGACCATACATTTTGGGCTTCCTGAAGCACAACATAATTCCAGTTACGTGTTTGGGCTTCAATCTGGCTCGTTGAAACTTTTGCCAAAAAGAGGGTTAACAAAACTTCTGCGCCAAAACAGCTCACGGGCCATATGGGTCGACACCTCTGTAGGAGGTTCGACACCCCCTCCCCCCCCCAGATCTTTCTGGAACCTGTATTTTGTTCTTAACTGGGTTTAATGCTGACTCAGTGCTGCATGTACGATAAGATCCTAAACACCTATAAATAGGCTAACAAAGCCTAGCCTAAATCTTATATTCTCTGAGAAAACATCTAAGATATGCCACTCTTCCTTTTCCTCAAATCTCTTCAGGAAAAAAATAGAACAATTAGTTTAGGAAAAATCTGATTCAAGATCTGGAGGAAAAGGATAAATATAAAGAAGGTGTTAGAAATCATATTTGAAGTAAGGTAAATGCTTGTACCTGGTCTACTCAGTTTTCTCCTCTTTCTTCCTCTTTCTTCCCTTTTCCTTTTAGTCAGAATTGTGGATCCATGGTTGTTAGGTTCTCCAGTTAGGGGAAACCATGGAGTGCTAGATCTGACCAGGTTCAGGATTTGGAAACCAATTTAGGTGAGTGGATTTAAGTTATATCATTTTTTATAATGATATATTATTGTTTGACATTCCCCGTTAATATGCAATGTGAACCTTCTTGAATGATTAAAGTGATGAAATACTAATATGACATGTTGGAATATTAATATGTTAAAATATTAATATATTGGAAAATTCATATGTTGAAACGTTTAATATGCTGAAATGTTCATATGTTGAAATGCAAACTTGTTAAAATATGTGTAACGATTACTGTTGTATATAAACATGTTCTAATTACATGATTAAATTGTGGCATATTACGTACTTGAATTATTATCTGTTGAATTAAGAAAATTACATATTAATTTGTTAGATTTGATCAATTACATGATTAAACGATTATATGTTAGAATAGAATTAACTATATGTTAGAAAAAACATGCGACATAAAATGGGCTTAATATAATGACATGTTAAATATAGGTTATAGTAAAAATTTGAAAGAATGGACACACCTAAATTTATATAGAAAATTTACATAAATAGAAAACTATAACTACACTTAGACACAAGGTTATAATCAACTTGTGGTAGAAGTCTGCTCGGAACCACCTGGCAAATCCAGCGTCCACAAGTTGTTAATTTAATGTGAGAGGTCTAGTGCGTAAATAAACATGCAATGTTGCTAGGACACGAGGTTAAGTCAACTAGTGGAAGAAGTCTGCCCGGAACTGCCTGGCAAATCCAGCATCCACAAGTGGTGGGCTTAATGTGAGAGGTCTAGTACGTAAACGTATATATATATATGCATATAAATGGATAGAAATAAATGGCACTAATTGTGATCGGTGGAGATGAATAAGGAAATGAATGAAAGAAAATTACAATAGTTAGGAAGTGGAAAGAATGAGGAATGATAATAACCAATTATAAATAAGTTACATTAATGAGAATGTTATATAATAGGTAGGCTTGTCCTAGGGAAATTGGAAGTTATAACTTAGGTTATAATAAAAGATAAATAAAATGGAATAACTTATCTAATGAGATAAGTTGTATTTAATTGTAAATTAAGTTATTTGTAAGAACGAGAATCTGAAATCTACGGATGAGGACAACATTACTTATATTTATGGAAAGGAAACTTATCAGTAAACCTTAGTGAAGAGAACTAAGTTAATAAGTAAACAATGATAAGTTATAGTGACAGTTTAAGATGGAATTATGATTAAATAAGAAAGAATGAGGCAAACTTATGAAATGAAGTAAGATATATTTAATCATAAATAGTGAGTGACATGCCAAACAGAAAAATTGTGAATAGAGATATACTTAATTACATATTAAGTAGAACGCATTATTGTAACGATGAAATCAAGTAATAATATAAATGGATTGTGGATTACATACCTTGGATCACGATCTAAAGAATAACATGTTGTGGGCTTATTAACAAACTTAAATAGGTTAAGTTATATGACTGAAATTAATAAGCAAGAGGAACTTGGTAACTTGAATAAGAAGTCAATGTGGATAACCAAGTTATATGAAAACCCCGAGGAGGTAGAGCAAGCGCATAATTGAATGTTTAGACATAGGGTCTAATAACACATTAAACTGAGGCGCTTGGACCAGTCCGTACGTTCGAGGGTGAATAACCCAACGGGATAGATCATCGTGGTTTCATGAGGAACGAGGGGAACGCATGTTCATTTGATTATTCTGTCGGCTTCGAAGGACTGGAAGGGGAAGCACGCGGCTTTCTGGGACCTGGAAGGTTCCCCTGGTAGTCCTCTATGGTGGTGTAGTGTTCGGGCTGTGCTAACAGAGGTCGCGTCTGCGTGTAACTACCCGGTGGGTAGCCTTGACTGCAAAAGTAGCTTTGCAGTCAACAAGTTATGGCGAGGTGACACTAGGGTGATTGATCACCTCAACCGGGAGGTATGGGTCACAACTAACAAGGATAGTAGATTGTCGGGTACCCCTCATCGGAAGCCAGTGGGATGCGAAATGACTAGAGCTAAACCCAAGACGCCATCCACCTTTCACTATTGAGGCACGGTGGATGAGGGGAGATGCCAACTAGATGTTTAGATTGTTTGTTAGAGGCAAGTCGCTTAGCTCTTGTAGTCTTTACTAGTTGAGAGAGGGGTCGAGGTGGGGCCATGGTCACCATGAAAAATAGACCTCAAAGGATATCTGTATTTTGAGGCCCTTAAAGGCGGGTCTGTACATGGAAAAGCTCCCGACCGAGTTCCGTATTTCTTTTATAGCCTTGCCATGGAGCTCGGTGCACATTAGAGGTTATGTGCAGTTAAGGCATCAAATATGTTTGACAATACATATGTGGGAACGTCTAGATACATGCATGTCTGCTCTGGGTGGTGTATCGTAAGCTTGAGGGTATTACTCTGTGATGGAATCTGATTCGATAGAAAGTGGCCTTCCGTATGCTTACGTATCATAGTAATGACAGATATATATATGAAACGTAACATTATTATATAGAGATCCATATGTCACTCTGGCGTAGGATAAGGAACTGCATACATTTTTGTGGCATTACGATGGAGACCGTGCGAGCGGGGCACCATGGGGTGACCTAAATATTGGGGGGGGGGAGCTACATATATACTATGTTAGGTTAATCTACTGGGATGTAGATGGGTACGATGTGTGTGTAAGTCTTGAGTGCTGATAACCCAAGTAACCTAATAAACAAGAAAATGTAACTGCACGGTATATGTAGGATTATGCAAAGTGTATAGTTTAAATCCAATCACCAGGACAAGTGTTTTGACCCCCTCCTCATAACATACTCGCAGGTTAGATTTGTGGCGGAGATATGATAGCTTTGGATTCTTAATAGGCAATATTATTACTACGATAAGGCTATATTTTGATTACATTATATTTTATGCATTCCGCCATGAGATGTTTTTCTAAGCTCTGATACATTATATATCTCTGTCTTTTCTACAGAATACCAAAGCAAACAAACATGAGTTTCAATAGATAAGAATTTTGAAAAAATATCGGTATTTTGGAATTTGGGTTGTTACATGTGTTTAAGATAGAGGACCAAAAATTCATTTCTGGTATTAAGTAGAAGTTCTGAACTAACCCAGATTCGGTTATTTAAGACAGAGGACCAGACATCCACTTCTGGTATTCGGTAGAAGTCCCAAACCAACCCAGATTCGGGTACTTAAGATAGAGGACCTGAAATCCATTTCTGGTATTAAGTTGAAGTCACAAACAAATCTGGATTCGGGTGTTAATGCCATTTATAGGCTTCCTCTTTAGGGAAGAAGTCGTTTGTGCGTTGTTCCCTTCTTATGGGATGCTTGTGTAAACAGAGACAACTACATGCTTAGAATGCTCCTCCAGAGCTTTTATTCCCTTTTCTTGGAATTAGATGTAAGAAGAGGATGTACATGCTCACTGGGCCCTGTCTGGGCCTTTGTTTAGAAAAGCAGAGGATGAAGTGCTTTGTTAGCCACTCTCCGGCTTTAGATTGTCAAAGCAGATGATGTACATGCTTTGATTATTCCCTTCTACGAGTAGAGACATGAAGAGGTAGAGCATGCTCTTCTGCGAACAGAGGCAGGACATACTTAGTCAAATCAAAGGAAGAGCATGATCTTCTTTGAGTAGAGGCAGGGCGTGGTTAATTCACTCTGTTCTGCGGGAAATAACGAACATAAGCAAAGGTAGGACGTGCATTACTACGAGCAGAGGTAGGACGTGCTTTGTTCATAGCATAACCATGCCATACACTTCTATGAGAAGAGGCAAGTCATGCTAATTAGATGCTCCATCCTGACCATTTCTGGTGTGGATTAGAGGCATATGCTTTTAATGCTTTAGCCCGGTCCTTTCTGACTTGGACGATACTAAAGGCTTACACTCCACCTTCCTCCGGAAGGCGCCTTGCCTTAGCCATCTTGACGGTGCAAGGTTTTTTTTACCATTGTACGCTACTTCATTCCTTTTTTCCTAGATCAAATTGTTGAGATGGTTTCCTTACCCTTGTCTGTGTGATTGTTCTTGGAGAGTACCCTTCTTTATTCACTTACCGTTGAAAAGTATGGTCTTAAATGTTCTGAGTTCCATGTTCTAGGTACGAGATCACCATTTGGCTTACAGAGTCGATATGTTCCAGGTATGACTTCTTCGTAAATGATCAAGGGTACTTCCCAGTTTGGGCCAAGCAGACAATTTGACAGATTTTTTGTGCTCGCCATTACCCTTCGTAAGACCAAAACTCCTTTTGTGAACGTTCTTGTTTTAACCCTTGAATTGTAGTAGTTGGCAATCCTCCTTTGATATTCATCCGTTCTAATGGTGGCTTCATCTCTTAATCCTTGGATTAAGTCTAAGAATTTCTTCTTTAATTCTTCGTTAGGATCAAAAGCATAAGCTATCCTTCTATATGAGAGTACCCTAATATCGACTGGAAGCATAGCTTCACATCCATTCATCAAGGGATATGGAGTATGTCTTGTTGCTTTCTTGGAAGAAGTTCATAAATAAAATAAGGAATATTGTAAACATCTTTGATTGGGGAAATGAATTAAATGGGATAAATATGCTAACTGGTTAAAATTTGAATTGTGTTAGGAATTCTAACCCCAAATAGAGAATCTAAACAATAATAAATATATATGTATGAATATGTAAATAATAAATAAGGGATATTGAAAATGTAGTAATCAATAAAGTTACAATATATAGAATTAGGGCTATTATGGTATGGTAACCGCTATCGATAAATGAGAATCATTACCATACTAGTACTACTGGTAAGTCAAAAATAGCTATCGATAATCTACCGTTACCAAAGGTAAAATATTCATTGGTATACCGATAAACTGGTATACCATTGGCTAGTAATGGGATATTTACCAGTACAATAACCATTCAAATTTTGCTGCACTAAAATTTGAAAAAAAATGCAAATATCTTGTTTTTTATTATTACTCTATGATATTTATATTAGTATTACGACATGTTTTAGTTGACATCTAAGTATTTCTTAATCCATCATAGCTTATTTACAATAATATGAGATAATAACATTTGATGGGGGATTGATAAGTGTAGTAAATGCTAAGTCCAATAAGCAGACCAATAGATAAAAATCCTATGATAGGAAGTTATGAATTCCTACTAAATCTAGAATTATTATAAATAGGAATTGTACTTAGTAGGTTAATGATGCGAGGATAGTTTCGTTATTCGACAGAAGTCTGCACTTTCTAACAGTCGGATAGAAGTTCAACTGATTTGAGATATCATTAACCATAGGAAGTCGTCAAGATAGTTAATCACATAATGATAGTTAATTACATAACGATAGTTGACTGCGTGATGAGGGTTATTTCCCAAAACAAAGTTTATCTCAAGAGTGAAGTTCTCGCCTCCCGTCCCAAAAGGTAAACTTGAAAATGAAAAAATTTGCAGCACAACCTTTTTCAGGGTAAAGGTCTTAAGTAGTTAGATCCACCTTTTAAAGGGTATTAAGTGATTACATAGCTTAGCTCCCCATTTAATCGCTATTTGGTACGAACTTGGTAATTCCCACGTTAGTCTGCTTCCTCTAGGTAGTTAGTGATTGGGTTATAGGTCCGCCTTGGGAACAGGTATTAACTGACTGCTTCGGATGTGTCAAAGATTTGCCTATTATTCGACAAGTATTAAGTGGCATTGGGAATTATACAATAAGACCAACTATATATTAACAAAGGGTTCCACCAGGGAAGGTCATAAGCGAGATGTCATCAACCTATACCATAGGTAAATAGTGTCTGCTTACTATCTCTAATCTTATGTCGGGAATGGTTATATTCGTGAATGATGGAAGCCTTGGATTAGTTGGATTTAGTAGCCAATGTCCTCTAATTTATATTATGGTGGAATAAACCACATATAGGTAACAGGTGACCAAAGATTCCCTCTTGGGTGTTAAGTGATTGTAAGTATCCTCCCTTATCTTACATAGGTAGTGAAGTCTTTAGTGGCTATATATAAAATAAGTACCCTCCTTGTGCAATAATTAGAAGTTATTTTCCCACCTCTTAATTAGTTAATGGTGGTTATAAGGCTTTATACTTATGCGTTAACAATCTATCTTAGTATTATGATACCACTAGGTGCAGAATATTATTTTTGGTTTTATAGTTAGTCGTCGTGCGTAAATTCTAAATGGGTTAGGCTAGAACAACAAATCTTTTTAGGTATATGTTTTGGTTTTGACCAAACGAAGTACATCTATTGTAGACAATTTTATACATTTTTCTACTCAACAGGACTTACTGTTCAGACCCCCCTCCTCATAACATCTCTCAGGTTTATCTCGGGGAAGATAAGTCCTAGCAAGTGTTCAAGTTTGTTGTCAGTTCTCGTTTTCTCATGCTTGATATCGTTGTAGTGATATGCCTTAAGGTAATAGCCTTAATCAGTATTTATTATCTTATCTCGTTTCTAATGTGAGTTAGTTTTATTTTTCTCTGATTATGCTCATGCTCATTAATTGTGGGTACCAAATTTATACTCTTTGTGCTTAGATGTGTTTGAGTTTTGATTTTTGTCGATCGAAATTCTGGCTCGGAAAAGTGTGGGGTATCAAAGGATTTCCATTAGAAGTGAAAAACAAGATTTCATCTTATAGTTTTCGAGATATGTCCGAATTAAAATCCAAAAAAAATCACTGTAACGTTATTAAAAATTAAATAATGAAATATTTATATTTAGTTAACTCGAATTTTTTGTGTAGAAACTAGTTTTCCATTGCAATTTTTTTGAACAATTCACTATTGTAGCCACTTGTTGATAAAGACAAAGTAGTTCCTGTAGGCACTAGGTTATAAAAGGCAAAGTGGTTCTTGTAGGCACTTGTTGATATACACAAAGCGGTTCCTATATCCACTACGTGGTAAAAGGCAGAGTGATTATTTTAGCCACTTGTTGATAGAGACAAAGTTGTACTTGTAGCCACTAGGCGATAAAAGTAGAAGTGGTTACTATAGGAACTAGGTGATAAAAGGTGAATTCGTTCCTATAGCCACTGTGTAACATAGATAAAATGGTTCCTATAGCCGCCACGTTTTCGGATTGTCAGTACATATTTTTTGGAAATCATATATACTTAGAACAAGTATGGATTTTCCACTTCTAGAATTTAGGATTGAATAATAGTTATAACTTAGTTAATAAAACAGTTTACCTCTATTTTTCTAAAACCATACCGCCTAGTTTGGTCATGCAGGTCAATGGTAGCGTCCCAACACTCCTTTAGGGTCGGGCAACGACATGTGGACTGCATCGCTCGAGCAATCTACACTTGATATCTCTCATGCGATAGCAAACAGTTAATTCTTATATTAAATATTCAATTACAAATGAACAATGTGAAATACACAATATTACACATGCTTACCATCATACGCTTTTATTTAGTGACCATTCAAGTATAGGAGGTGTTACCCTCCTCATTGGTCTACTCAGCCATGTAAGTCTGGGTAAAAACCTCAACAAGTGTAGGCCCCTGTTGGAGTGTCAACATCTGAAATGGTACAAATGAAAAATGTCACCCATACGATTGAAAAGGTAAGAACTAGCTATAAATGTAATTTATCACATATACCAATTCTTGCCGATGCTGTGAGAATGACTGTAACACCCCGAATTTTCTGTTAACTGTAAGTTTACAAATTTAAGTATAATTAATCTTTAATGAATGAATTAATGGAAACGGGATAGGCTGTTGCGTTCGTCTCGGAATTCTGCTTGAGATAGAGTCCGAGTTTGCATGAATCGGATTCTGTATAAAGGAGTTATGACCTCCGGAAGTTTCAGAATTCAAATTAAAAATTCAAACAGTTCAGAACGAAGTTCAAAATTCGAATTCATACCCAAACTGGACTGGGCGGGAAAATTCCTGCCCAGGCACAAGGACGACCATAGGGTCGACCTGGTGACCAGGTTGACCATAGAGTCGACCTGCCCAGTCGACCTGGTTTGGCCCTGGCTAGCCTGGTTAGGTTCTGGTCGATTTCTGAGGCTTGGCTGCGTCACTAGGCTGACAGGTCGTATTTTGGTTGGCTCCTTTCGAAGTGAATGGTCTAGATTCGTCTGTGATCATCTGACGGCTCAAATTAATCTGAAATTCCATAAATATAACTCAACACCCTAACCTAAATTCACATAAGAAATTATAGGCATAGCCGCCATGTTGTCATGTGAAAACAAGGAGGAGCCTCCACTTGTAGGAAGCTTAGAGACAAGCCAAAATCGAAGTTAAACAATAATTAAATCAACGTTAGTCTACCCAAAGGAAAGAAATTCAAATTTAGAATTCAGAAATCATAAAACAAGACCGTCGTTTGTAGAAAGTATAGTGATTCTTCCGATGTGAATAAAATTAAGACTTGATTCGTTGTAAATTGGGAATGAAATTGTGTTATTTTATAAAAATGATGTTGATTAATGTGCGATGTAATGATTATGGTATTGTGATGTTTGTGGTATAATTGAGTTTATGTTGATCCTGTTGTACATGTAGAATCACATGCAAGTTGTATAGTTCATGTTGTAATCGACACCTATATGTTTATGTGAATTATATAGGTTGTATGTGATTAAGATTTCATGTGTATATATATATATACACACACATATATATATATATATGCTAGAACCTTTATTCCTAAACGATTATGTTCACATACATGCTAGTATGTTTGTAAGGAAGTTGCAAGTTCCAAAATTGGATCCACGTCAAGATCCACTTTAATATGTGTTTCATGTTGTAATTAGATATATGATTGGATCTAGTTCACACCCTTATCATAAAATTATACATACTTTATGAAATTATCATATTTTTGTCATATGCTAGTCATGTGCGATGTTATGCCTAGATCCAAAAACAAGTTTAGGTTTATGTTATCTAAATCATATGCTAATTTATGTGACACCTATTTGGTTAGATACCTGTTTCAATGCAAGTTCACATATATGTTGATTTAGGCTATGTTGCAAGTTCACACTCATGTTGACTATTTTGCAAATTCACACCTATGATGTTCATATTGACTATGCCAAAAATGCCAAGTTTACACCTATGTCATGTTTATGTTTATGAATTCCCTTATGCCTATCAGTGTGCGCTAAATTAGGCTAAGTTTTTAGCCTAATATTATGTGTTAAAAACTATGCAAATGAAAATTAGGCTAAGATTGTTAGTCTAATGTTTAAACGGGGTAACGTTGGGAATATTAGTAAAACTTGATATAAAAATATATGAAATTGGCATGTTTGTCACATGCCAAAATTGGTGGCATTTAAACAGTATAAATTGTAATAACCCGGAAAATTGTACCCAATTTTAAAATTTTATTTTAAGGAAATTTTGTTTGAAAATGCGTTAGAATTTAAAAATTCCATTTTTTTTATTTTATTTAAATTATTGAATTTAATTTTTTTTAATGAAATTTATTAATTCATGTTAATGGATTAATATTTATCTTAAAGATTTATTTTAACTTTATACTCAATTAGTTAAATGTTAGATTGATTGTCAATTTGTTTTGTCTTTCATAACTAAGTATAACATTAGACTTGATAGTTTATATATATATATACGTTATATATATATATATAATTTTGAGATGACATTAATAATTAAAGTCCCTTTAATTACACTTTCTTACAAAATTGGAATCGTTAGCTTGATATATATCTGCCTAAATATGCACGCCCTTATACATTTGCTACACTTAAATATTTTTATTGATATTTTTACGGTAATAAATATTTTTAAAAAAAATCAAGGACATTCATTTGCATTTATCCCATGTCACTAAGGCAATTCAAAAACATGTACCACATATAGATTTATTTCCATCTTAATGGATTTTGTTTTTTTTATAACAAATATTTGATTGTTTAGAATATTAAAATTTTAGTTAACTAAAATTCTTCCTCTTTCATTCTTATCTCGTATCAGTAATTCTCTTTGGTATAGAATTATTATTTTCATGTAAATGTTTATGTTTACCATTTTCTAAAATTCTAAAGCACCAAATTAGAAATACAATTAATGGTTGTTAAATACAGCCGCTGGCATGGAAGTGGTCTATTCAAATTCTCAATCAATTCTATTTATTTATGGTTGTTAAATATATGAAGTTTGTCAAACATAGGCAGATTCCCTTAGTTATATATATATATATATATATATATATATATATATATATATATATATATATATATATATATATATTAACAATGAGATTTAATAATGAACATTTTAGCTTTTCTTTCTACGTTGACCAAATTAAGCTCCTAAAGCAATTTTGAGGTTTAATTTTGCATTTAACACATTTCATGTTTCTATTTCAAGGATTCATTTCATATTAGTAAATATGATTAATGGTTATTAAATTGGGTTTATGAAGGTGAATTGTTCAGATTCTCACTCTGTTAATCTCTCATTCACTCTTATTCAAAATACTCCTCTCTCATCATATTAAGGTCAAAATTCATCTGCCCCCTCCATAAAATTTATAAAAAATCAAAGTATACGCACATATTAATTGCGCGTTTTAATTTGGAATTTAAAACGCGTGTCAAAATAGGAAAAAAAATGTAATAATAATATGGAAATCTTATTTCAAGGGTATTCGAATGATATTGTGAAATGTATTTTCATGAAAGCTTGATATATTTTAGAGATTAAAATGGTTTCAAAATGAGAACTAAACAATCAATTTAATTTAGAATATTTTTTTTTTACTGTACAAAATCAATTTTGATGTATGCATGTTGCCTTTACTAACCTTCCAATTTTTCATTCCTTTCATGCATGCCTTGTCCATTCATTTCAAATTCTCTTTTATGACTTCAATGCTTACATGCATGCATTCATTTGTTCCTTTATTTAATGCATGCGTTACCCATTTTTATTTTAATTCATTTCCCATACGTTACTTTTCTATATAATTTTTCTTTCTCCCTTATTAATCTTCTTCTTCCTGCTATTTTTCTAAGTATTTTTTTTCCTGTCTCCAGTATGCAAAACTTCTTCCTCTAAGTAAGAATGGAGTCCTGAGACTTAGATTTTTGTAAACACAAATTGGAAGATACTTATATTAATTTAGAGATTCCTACCAGGGTCATTTGGATAAGCAGGTTTAGGTGAGATTTCTTTGTTAAATTAATTAATTATTTTAATTTATTTGTTTGCGTTGTAATAATCATATGGTTATGCTTCAGTTCTATTTTATTTCGACATGTTGATGATGGTTGATCTGTGATTGATGTTATTATATCATATGGATGTTATTGTTTATGATGTTATGATTTTGGATCTGTCATATTAAATCATAGATCTATCAATTGAAATTGTAGATCTATTATTTCACATCGTAGATCTGTTAGTTTAGATTATAAATCTTTAGTTGAAATTTCAGATCTGTTAATTAAAATTATAAGATCTATAGAAAAAGATATACTAGATTTTCGCCTTGTTTAAATTCATCGAAGTACGCCTTGTTGATACGAAGCATGTATAAAAATATTTCGTCTGGTTCATGTTAGGGAATACATTACCTTGTATAATGACTTGTGTAAATAGCATAACCATTCGTGTTAATCAATGACATGAATTGAAATTTCATTTCTTATATGAAATTAAAAGTAGGAATTTTGCGATGGATTGAAATTGACATTTTATGGGTAGAATTAAATAAAAGAAATTGGCATGTATTAAACTTCACATTTTAATAATATGAATAAAAGTAAGATTTACTTTGTAAATAAAAAGTTGATTTTGGCGATAAACTAGGAATGACATTTTTATATGTAATTTATATATAAATTTACACCGTATGATGAAAAAATTACCTTTTTCTATGTAATTTAAATGTGATTTTGTACGCAAATAAAAATCACATTTTTATTTGGACTAAAGAAATGAAATTTGATAAGCAAAATAAAAATCACATTTTTTTTTTTGAAAATATAAGTATGAATTTTGTACGCAAATAAAAAATCACATTTTTATTTGGACTAAAGAAATGAAATTTGATATGCAAAATAAAAATCACATTTTTTATTTGAACCAAAGACACGAAATTTGATATGTAAACAAAATTTACATTTTTCAATGTAATTAGAATGTGAAATTGGCTATGCGAACAAAATTACATTTTTATTTGTAACCATGACATGAGAATTGGCTATGCGAACAAAATTACATTTTTTTCAATGTAACTATGAATGAGAATTTGATATGTAAATAAAATTTACATTTTTGTTCAATGTTAAAATAAAAGAATTTCACCGTAGGATGATTTAACATTATTTTCAATGTTAAAATAAAAGAATTTCACCGTAGGATGATTTAATATTATTTCTAATGTTAATACTAGAGTAATTTTAACCATATGTATATTCCACATTTTTATTTATGTGAAGTAAAAGAAAATACACTGCATGTTAAGTAACATTATTTTCAATGTTAATAAAAAGAAAATGCATTGTATGTTTAGTAACATTATTTTCAATGTTAATAAAAAGAAAATGCATTGTATGTTAAGTAACATTATTTTCAATGTTAATAAAAAGAAAATGCATTGTATGTTAAAGTAACATTATTTTCAATGTTAATAAAAAGAAAATGCATTGTATGTTAAAGTAACATTATTTTCAATGTTAATAAAAAGAAAATGCATTGTATGTTAAAGTAACATTATTTTCAATGTTAATAAAAAGAAAATGCATTGTATGTTAAAGTAACAGTATTTTTAATGTTAATAAAAAGAAAATGCATCATATGCAAAATTAACATTATTTTATAATGTAAGGAAAGAGAAATACACCATATGTAAATTTTACATTATGTAATAAAAGTGAATTTTCACCGCACGTATATTAGGCATTTTATATAGTGTAGTATAATAGAAATCCACCGTATGTTCATTTAACATTATTTCTAATGTTAATATTAGAGTAATTTTAACCGTAGGTAAATTTCACATTTTTATTTATTAATAAAAAGAAATTTCATCGTACGTTAAATATGTACATTATTTTTAATGAAAATAAAAAGGGAAATTCACTGTATGTTAATTTACATTATTTTTAATGTTTATAAAAAGAGAATTTCCATCGTCGGAAAAATTGCATTTTGTTAATGTAATAAGAAGAAGATCCACCGTATGCTGTTTTACATTATTTTATAATGTAATATAATTGAAAATACACCACATGTTAAGTTAACATTATTTATAATGTTAATATAAAGAGAATTAACTGTAGGATTAATTTACATTTTTGTTCAATGTTAATAAAAAGGAATTTAACCGTAGGATTAAAGTATATTATTCTTAATATAATAATGAAAAGAAATCCATCGTATGTTATTTTACATTAATTTATAATGAAAAATAAAAGAATTCCACTATATGTAAATTTACATTATTTTATAATGTAATATTAGAAGAATTGCACCGTATGTAAATTTACATTATATTAAAATGTAATTATAAAGAGGATTTATACCATAGAAAATGAACATCATTTTTAATGTTAATTAAAAAGGTAATTTACACCGTAGGATAATCATACATTATATTAATGTAAATAATATAGGAATATTCACCATAGGAAGATTTACACTATTTATATTGTAAATAAAAAGAATGAATTTTATATTGTAAATAAAAAGAATGAATTTTATATTGTAAATAAAATGAATGAATTTTATATTGTAAATAAAAGAATGGATTTTGTATGGTGATTAAAGAATGGGAGTTTACATTTTATTTAAGGTAAATTAAATAAGGATGTGACAAGAATGAAAGTTTACATTTTTATAATGTGAAATAAAATAAGAATTTCCACCATAGGAAATTACATAGTTTACATGGCAATTAAGAAGGATGATTTACATGTGAAATAAAAAAAATTACATTTTTCTATGTAATTGGAATGAAAATTTACATCGTAAAATAAAATTTCATTTTAGGAATAATTAAAATAGAATGAATTGTTAATAAAAATATTATTAACAAATAAGAAGGATTTTCAATATATATATATATATATATATACGAGGATTGTTTGGGAAGCCGAGTTATTCTCATTCCAAATGATCCTGCGGCGTTAAAAATCAAAGTAAGAAGACGACGCATGAAGACCGTAAATCTTCCCTCGAATGGACAGCGATCGAGATCCTGAATTGACTTGCTACCAATTCATGGGTCAAGGTCATTGCCCAGACGTACGTGTTGGTTTCACGGATTTGACTTTCGTTCAGACCCAGAGCATAAGTTTAAAAGGATGGTGTGTCTGACATCGTACATCGTTATATATCATATTGTTGATTTTCTGTTAATATATAAATATTGGTGGTGGAGAATTTATTCTCTACTTAACACCCATTTATGTATTGATGGAGAAGCAATGGTATGGTATGGAGTGACAGTTTGGCATACTAAGATGCAATGATCAAGGTTTCTTGTTGAAAAGCAGAACCTTGTGGTGACGATCAAAGCACTGCTTGAATAAGCAGAGCTTAGTGTATTACGTAACCTCACGAGCCTCACAAACCGGTAGAGTCTGAAACGGGCGAAGGGAACGCAGGGAAAGCATCACGTTTCTTTCTAGCTAGAAGTGGTGTTTGGGTTTTATCACGGCCTGGCATTTTACTTATGTGGATGATGGAATGAGGCGCCTCAGATATTAGGTCGTATAGGACTGGAAAACGTGTGCTTAGGAATTGCCAATCCTCAAAGCTGTATGTGAGGACCGGCCCTGCCATTTCCAAGGGTTCTCCGTGGGGAATCCTGAGGCATTAGCTAGAATGTCTCGAATCGGTAAGGAGCTCCGCTCTAGCCTTGACTCATGATGGAAACCAAAATCCAAATACGAACCGACGAATTTGATTGTATTACTACTATGGAGGCATAATATATGGTACCTTTGCTTCTTTAGATTAATACATTTACTTTGAAATGTTTTCATATACATTAATGATAATATTAGATTCGTATTTGCCGTATTTAGCATGTTTAATCATCATAAGGTAAAACCCTATCCTCTGGTGTGCATTGCATTGTGTGATGGGACTTGGGTCTTATGGTGATTCCATTTTTCCAAAAGCATTGCGTTGTTTACGATGTATTTAATTATTTGTTATGACACTTTAAACTATGCATGACAATCCATTAGAGTAAACCCGTTCCGCGTTAGCGGCGTGGTCTTTTGGATTTGCCTTATTTCTGGTAGTTATTTTTAGTTAAGAATTCTCACACCAGTCCCACGACTGACCCATAGTTTGTTTCACCTTTTTGCAAACTTGGGTGCCCTCTCTTATACACGGGCAGCCAAGTAGACAGGTTCATTCTTTGCTTGGAGTTTTTCTTTGGAGCCGCTTATCATTTTTCTTGGATTTGCTTTTGTGGAGAGGTGATGACTTGGAGCTTGAAGACATTTATCTTTTGTTTCTATGGCATCTTTTCTTTTCTTTTTAGACATCAAACTTATTTCTTTTCTGCAAAACTTGTTGTAATAGCTTAGTTTTTTTTACTGTGGATTTTCTGTGATTGATGACATTATATTTTTCCGCTGCTATAATGTTATTACTCTATGAATTTCCTTTGTTATATTGTATCTGTGTTTTGTTTTATTGTATTTATGTTGTATTCCAAAAATGATTACTCCTACTTTCATTCCGTGGAAGTTTGGGGTCATCACATAAATTCTTATACCAAAAAGGATGAACATGGAAAGTGGGCCAAAACATTAAATTTACATATATTAAGTAATAAAGACAAATATGTAAATTCAGAAAATACGAGTATGCTTAACACGAGATTGGATTGAGTTGTGATGTAAACTTACCCGGACCTGCCTGGATGTCCAGTAGTCACAACAATACCTATCCAATGTGGGTGGTTAAGCATGAAGCCCAATAAGGACCCGAGGTTAGACTGATTTACGGTGTAAATCTGCTCTGAACCGACCGGCACATCTATTAACCGTAACAATACATGTCTAATGTGAGTGGTCGGTGCTTTAAAAAGCTAAGGACAGACTGTCAGGATGGTAGGGTTAAGTTAACTAAAAGCACTTAGCCAATTCAACAAGTTAATGAAATTGATGGGTGGGGTTAGGTTAATACAGACACTTAACCACTTAACATGTTTGACTAGAAAACCCTAGTAACGGGGACTCATTTCAGCAGTAACCCAATTAGGTATCATGGTACCCTGAGACATGGCAGGGTGGCGCACGATTACTAGGCTGATTGTAAGCGGTCAAAAGCGACGGCGGTGGGTGCAACAGTGTGGGTTCTAACGGAGAGCGGGCGTGCACACACTTCAGAGCAGAAAACAGTGCACTGGGGGCACCAGTAGTATAACCTATGCATTTCCAGTTTTGTGTCGGGTCGGCACCATGGGACTTGATACACCCCATGGTGGGGCCAACATAGGTATCTATAATCCTTGGGGGCCGTAAGACACAGATGATTATGCAAGTAGGAGCCGATCTTTAGAAAAAGGGGATCACTTTACCCCCAGCATGGGGTGCTAGTTAAGAAAATACAAATAGGTGCAGAGATATAGTATGGGGTGCGATAGTATATTCGGTTCAAACTGCTTTGTCTTAGTTTATGACACTCTCCTATTTCTAGATTATACTTATCATGCCCTTATTCTTATTATTATACTGAAGAGTCACAAGACTTACCAGGCTTTATGTTTGACCCTATTTTATTTCGTCTTCTTTTCTTCCGCTCCCCCCCCTCGAGGTCCACAGGGAGGAAACAACTCAACTTAGTCAGACTCTTTGCAAGATACAAGATAGTAGATGTACGGTTTGGACTCTCTCCATGGCTATGGAGGTTGGACACAATCACGGGGATTTATGCGGTTTTAATCATGTTTTATGCTTCTTTATTTAATAACCAAGACAGAAATGATGTTGTAATGTTTTGGAAGTTGTTATGAGACAATTATGGCAATGTTTTGTATGAACAAGTTTTTTATGAAATAAAAGTCTGTTTGTTTTCCGTTGCTTATATAGATGTATTTATATCTGTCTTGTGTTTTATCTGTGACTTTTACTTACAAACCTCCGCCAAAGTTAAGGCAGTCCCTTGTGAGTGACCTTAATGGAGGGTGGGGTGTTTCAATTGGTATCAGAGCACGGTTTTACCAGACTAGATAAAAGCTTTTGAAAACTATTTTCAAAAAGAAGTTTAAAGAAGCATCTTTTTCAAGAAAAGAGTTATTTTTAAATGGCATAATTCCCCAAAATCCATATGCACTATCTCTCTATCATTTGTCTTAAATACTTTCCTTTTTGGTTCCAGCATGTCTGGAGATCTTAACCTTCCAGAAGGAGTACCGATTCCTGGCTGGTTTCGAAGGTACCTAGAGGATAGGGACATTGTTGCGAGCCCGGCAGACATTCCTCCTCCAACAGTGGCAGCGGTTCCTCCACCTCCTCCTCCTCCTCGTGGGAATACTTTCGCTAAGATATGTAGAGACTTCAAAGGTATGGGTGGAAACGACATTTATGGAACTGAATCCTTTGTAGTAGTAAGGAACTGGCTGAAGGAGACCGAGGACTTGTTCGTCATCTTCGAAGTTGACGACAGGCAAAAGATACAGCTAGCAGTGTGGTTGCTTAAGGATGAAGCTTCCAATTGGTGGGAAGTTACCCATGCTGAGAGGCCAATGGAGACTTGGGAAGATTTCAGGATGAGGTTTGAGATGAAATTCCTCTCCCAAGCTGAAAGAAGCCTGCAAATGGAGTATGACAATCAAAGAGTATGTAAATCAGTTTAATCAGCTGGCCAGATTTGGGCTGGATTTAGTAAACATCCAACACAAAAAGGCCCTTCGCTTCGTCAAAGGTCTGAATGAGCCTCTACACAGCCTTGCAATGACCCATATACCCATGGGAGAAACTTATGAAAGCTTGGTGGACATGGTGCTGCTACACAAGGAAGATAAAGGCAAGAAGGAAGCATATGTGGAAGTGCCTTAGGAAAAGAAAGAAGGTTTACAGGCTAAGAAGACAGACTTCAAGAAACGCGGGAAGAACAACAAATCCCGTGAAAAGAGAAAGTGTAATTTTTGTGGCATTGTGGGACATATAGCAAAAGACTGCAGGAAGAAGAAGGCAAAGATGAATGGTGGTTGTTTCCATTGTGGAGAGATTGGACACTTGGTTAAGGACTGCCCAAAGAAGTGGGGGCAGGGACAGAGGACTGGATCCACCTCAGGAGGACAGGTTCACGCTCTGGTGGCACCTCCACATGAACGAGGTAGAAATATTTCTGTAGAAAGCTTAGTTTATCTGTATGATCATTCGCACTCTCTTTGATTCTGTGGCATCACACTCCTTTATTTCATCTACTTTAGTTGAATCTCTGCACCTAGACACTAGTATGGTAGAAGATCCCTTGGTTGTTTCGAATCCAATTTGGGGCTCGGCTTATTTGTCGATGGTTTGCTTGGATTTGAAAATCTCTCTTCTAATTGTTGAATTTAGATGTAGTGCCTTTGTTTTGGGCTTCTCAGGATATGGATTGATCTTAGGCATGGACTGGTTATCCAGTAATGGTGTTGTTCTTGATTGTGAGAAAAGAGTGGTTAGACTCTTGACTTGGCTAGGTAACACTCTAGAAATTTCTTGTAATCCCTTGAATGCTGTTATGCTTAGTCATCTTGAGTCGCTTAACGCTTCTTTTGAGAATTTGCAGTCGGTTAGAGTGGTCCAGGAATATCCGGATGTCTTTGAAGAGGTGAAAGGCTTACCTCCGAAGCGGGAAATAGACTTCCGCATATATCTTTTGATAATGCAAAGCCGGTAGCTCTGCCGGTTAGATACATGGCTCCAAAGGAGAGAAAGATACTCAGTAAGCATGTTAAGGAGATTCTCGAGAAGGGTTTTATAAGGAGAATTATCTCGGAACGGGGTGCTCCAGTGGTGTTCGCCACCAAAGCAGATGGTTCACTACGTCTTTGTGTGGACTATAGGGAGCTAAATAAGCTGACTAAAAAGAATAGACACCCGCTTCCCAGAATAGACGATTTGTTTGATCAGCTTGTAGGTGCGTCGGTCTTCTCCCAACTTGATCTAGCTACTGGGTTCCATCAACTAAGGGTAGCTGAAGATAGCATTAATAAAACGGCGTTCAGAACCCCAGATGGTTTCAACGAGTGGCTTGTCATGCCTTTCGGTTTGACAAACGCACTCGCTTATTTCATAGACCTAATGAGCAGGGTGTTCAGAGAATTCCTCAATAAGTTCGTGGTGGTCTTCGTTGATGATATTTTGATCTTCTCAAAGAATGAGGAAGAACATGCTCAGCATCTGAAGGAAATCATGGAAACTCTTCGAGTTCATCAGCTAAAAGTCAAATATATATATATATATATATATGTTAGAACCTTTATGCCTAAACGATTATGTTCACATACATGCTAGTTTGTTTGTAAGGAAGTTGCTAGTTCCAAAATTGGATCCATGTCAAGATCCACTTTAATATGTGTTTCATGTTGTAATTAGATATATGATTGGATCAAGTTCACACCCTTGTCATAAAATTATACTTACTTTATGAAATTATCATATTCTTGTCATATGCTAGTCATGCTCGATGTTATGCCTAGATCCAAAAACAAGTTCAGGCTTATGTTATGTAAATCATATGTTAATTTATGTGACACCTATTTGGTTAGATACCTACTTCAATGCAAGTTCACATATATGTTGATTTAGGCTATGTTGCAAGTTCAAACTCATGTTGACTATTTTGCAAGTTCACACCTATGATATTCATATTGACTATGCCAAAAATGCCAAGTTTACACCTATGTCATGTTTATGTTTATGAATTCCCTTATGCCGATTTGTGTGCGCTAAATTAGGCTAAGTTTTTAGCCTAATATTATATGTTAAAAACTATGCGAATGAAAATTAGGCTAAGATTGTTAGCCTAATGTTTAAACGGGTTAACATTGGGAATATTAGAAAATCTTGACATAAAAATATATGAAATTGGCATGTTTGTCACATGCCAAAATTGGTGGCAATTAAACAGTATAATTTCTTATACCAAAAAGGATGAACTTGGAAAGTGGGCCATAACATTAAATTTACATATATTAAGTAATAAAGACAAATATGTAAATTTAGAAAATACGAGTATGCTTAACATGAGGTAGGATTGAGGTGTGATGTAAACCTGCCCGGACCCACCCGGCTGTCCAGTAGTCACAACAATACCTATCCAATGTGGGTGGTTAAGCATGAAGCCCAATAAGGACCCGAGGTTAGACTGAGTTACGGTGTAAATCTGCCTGGAACCGACCGACGCATCCAGTAACCGTAACATTACCTGTCTAATGTGAGTGGTCGGTGCTTTAAAAAGCTAAGGACAGACTGCCAGGATGGTAGGTTTAAGTTAACTAAACACTTAACCAATTCAACATGTTAATGAAATTGATGGGTGGGGTTAGGTAAATACAGACACTTAACCACTTAACATGTTTGGCTAGAAAACCCTAGTAGCGGGGACCCATTTCAGCAGTAACCCAATTAGGTATCATGGTATCCTGAAACTAGGCAGGGTGAGGCCCGATTACTGGGCTGATTGTAAGCGGTCAAAAGCGACGGCGGTTGGTGCAACAGTGTAGGTTCTAACGGAGTGCGAGCGTGCACACACTTTGGAGCAGACAAACAGGGCACTGGGGGTACCAGTAGTATAACCTATGCATTTCTAGTTTTGTGTCGGGTCGCCACCATGGGACTTGATACACCCCATGGTGGGGCCAGCATAGGTATCTACAATCTTTGGGGGCCGTAAGTCACAGATGATTATGCGAGTATGAGCCGATCTTTAGAAAAAGGGATCACTTTACCTCCAGCATGGGGTGCCAGTTAAGAAAATACAAGTAGGTGCAGAGATATAGTATGGGATGCGATAGTATATTCGGTTCAAACTGCTTGGTCTTAGTTTGTGACACTCTCCTATTTCCAGTTTATACTTATCATGCCCTTATTCTTATTCTCATACTGAAGAGTCACTAGACTTACTAGGCTTTGTGTCTGACCCTATTTTCTTTCGTCTTCTTTTCTTCCGCTTCCCCCCCCCCCCCAGGTCCACAGGGAGGAAACAACTCAGCTTAGTCAGACTGTAATAACACGTAACTTCCCCGTGAAGGAAAGAGCGGATACTTTGAGAACAAGCCACATCAGAACGCAAACAGAGGAACATTTCATTATTTATTACAACAATTCATTAGAATACAAGAATATACAGAGTATGAATGAATAAAATACATTTGATAAATATCAGAGATTATAATAAATTAAATAGCAGTGGAAATTAATACAAAACAGAACTGAAGGAGATAAACGGATATAGAGCTTTCCGAATATCAATCTAGCTGTAAGTCAGGATCCTGTGAATATAAATCTGCAAAACCAAAACTACTAGCTGACCGTGTCAAAACAAGGGCACCCAGAGTTCTGGTTAAAACAATAAACTCTAGGTCAGTCATGTGACTGGTGTGAGAACTAAAACAGTAATTAATCTTTATTTTAAAGTTAGGTAAATCGAGGGACCACGCCATATAACACGGAACGGGTTTCCTCCCAAGAATACCAGTGCATAAAACAACAGCGCAATGTTAAATAAAGAACAATGAAGCTATTATAAGACCCAGGTCCCATCACACAATGCAACACAAGCCGAAGGATAGGGTTTTTACCTTATAATAGCCAAGAATGCTTGATACGTTTAAAACAAATCATTTGATACTATTATAAGTGAATAGTGTATAAAACAACTTCAAATCATAAGTATCAATCATAGACGGCATGAGTGCCCCATCCCACTATGTCGCCATACTAGGCTCTACAATCAAAACCGCAAAGTCATGTATTGGAAGTTGGATTTCCAACTGTGAACCGAGGAAAAAGATAATCCTCACCGAATTCAAGACAATCTAGCCCATGTCTCAGGCTACAGCCGCAACTGCACCTAGGAGCCACAGGGCCGCTCCACCATGTGGATTAAAATGCCTGAACACTGCGTTTCCCCGCCCTTTGGGGCGTAAACGAGCCAACGAATGACTCCATCGGTCCCGGATCGACCGATATAACCGAGGCGCCTCGCAATAGCAACAACCGCACAGGTGAAAATAATATAAATGTTAGGGATGGTAGGTCACTGACACCACCCTAGCTAGAAAGAAACGCATGCCCTCCCTGGATCCTTCTCCCGTTTCTGATTCACAACCGGGGTGTGAGGCTCGCGAATCAACGCTACACAAAGCTATACGACACAGGTCGTGCTTTGATCATCAACCACAAGACTCTGCTTTTCAACAAAAGCCTTGATCATTTGCCACTTAGGCATGCCATACAGGCAATTCACTCCATGCGATTGATATCCATCAATATATAACCCCTAAGCTCGTACGTCTCAGAGAAGGGCGTTAAGAAAGAGAATAAATTCTCCGCCGCCAAACAGATATATATTTAGTAGAAATCAATCACACGGAATAAAATCCAATGTCAGACACACAGTCCATTTACAAGTTCGTTCTGGGTCTGAACTAAACCGGAGGCACCTTGTACCTTGCATATCCATCAATCTCCAAGTACGTCTGGACGATCACTAACTGATTCACTCCTCTTGGGTGTACAGCCCAATCAAGATCATCAGTAATCACCCAAACGATGTGAAGACCTCCGGTCTTCAACCACCGTCTTCATCCTCGACACCACGTCGAATCAGTTATTCAAAATGGGATAAACCCGGTCTTTCTGAATAACTCGCGTATATAATAAACAAGTGTTACACAAACACAACATACGTCTCATTCCAATTCAGAATATTCCTCTATTCAAATATTCTTACACTTTGGGAAAAGTTCCCACTAATTTTATCAAAGATAAATTCTTTAAATAAATTCTTTAATCTCCTTTCGAATATCAATTCAAACTAGTCGGGATTAGCGAACCACACCGAAGTAATCATTTATTTTATTTCCCAATCTCAACCTGTTCATCCCATGAAGTAAAAATGGTCATACTTCATATCTAACACCATGGTGTTATCGGTAAATTCAATTACCACTTCACGTTCAAATCTAGTTAAATATTTAACTATCGCCTGGAGCAGAAATGGTGATACTCCATTCTCGATCATTTCAATCTAATTAAAGATTCATTAAAACTCCACTTAGTTTTAATCTTCCCAAAAATCAATATCCTGTCTTTAACTGGGTTAAAGAACCAATGTCATCTAAAACATGGTTCACGATAAACCCAAAATCACATTCTATTAATTATCGAGTTAAAGAACAAGTGTTATTTAAAACATCGTTCACGATAAACCCAAAAATCAATTCCAACTCAATTCCAATTAAACACCATTTAATTGGTGCACTTCTTTAAATCTAAATAAAAAAGATTTAATCTTTTTCTCAACTGGGTTTAAGGATAGTGTTAATGAAGACACCATTCAAGACAAACCCAAATCACATTTGACATTAAGTATAAGTGTAACGACCCGTATTCTACGCATCATAGGATTGTAGGATATTTATTTCTTTCACATACGAAGTCGTATTGTCATGTAACTTTGGGAGACAACTATAGGGGTCATTTCCCATGTTCATGATTTTTCCCGATTTTTAAATGACCATTTTACCCCTAGTTGGCACTGTTTTGGCCATAACTTTTGACTGGAAAGGAATTTCGACCTGAAACCACTTCCATTGGCTCCGGATGATGGTTTACAATTCCGTAGATTGGTCACATTAGCCAAACGGACTCACCGTTTGGGAGATATGGCTAAAACAAGTTTCAGATAGTGAAAAACAGCTTAATTGGGCCTAACCGGGTGATTAGCAGCTAGGCCCAGAGGGGGATTTCGGGTTTAGGGGTATATAGGGGCTGATTAGGGTTAGAAAACATTTCTTTAGACATTTTTCAGCCGTCACTTTCCATCCCTCTTGACCTAGCCATGGCCTCCACTCTCTAAATCTCTCTAAAACACCCAAAATCACTTCCTAATCAAGGATTAAGGCTTAGAGGCATCAAATCAAGGAGGATTAGCACAAGGACCGAGGTAGAGCTGCTGTTATATATTGGAATTCGTGCAAATCAGAGGTTCACTTCAGATCTGAAAGTTTTATTGTGGCAAAGGTGAGTGATAGCACCGTTTTGACACTAATTACAGTTAATTAAGGGTGATTAGTGAAGATTAGCGAATTTATACACTAATAAATTCTGTAAAAATGTTTAGAAATTCTTAAATAATCTCTTATGCCTCTGTTAGAAATTTGGTTCGATTTGATTAAGTTTCGTTAACCCTATGATCAGTTTTACTTAAACATGCTTAAGGGAAAATAAGGAGTTTTGGCCACTTTTGATCCATTTTGATTCATTTGAATGGTTGTTTGTTGTTTGTGGTTGCTATTACATATTGCGATGACTCTATGGTGTGTTTTATGATTGATTAAAAGTGTTAGATTTGTCAAAAACGCCGTCGAAAGGCGTAAACTACTCGCTGGAAGAACTGCAGGAAGTCATCCGAACCGGACGGATCGGTGGAAGTGAGGGCGATCCGATCCGATGGCTCAACCCGATCCGTCGACGACTGAAGACCCCGATCCGATGGTGCCGATCCGATCCGATCAATACTTTGCGAGACGACCCGTGTTGCTTCACGAAGAGGTGACCCGATCCGCCCCTACCTTTCACGACCCGAACCAATGGGTGTTCACGATCCGACCCGGAGCTCGTAGGGCGACCCGATCCGGTGCACTTGAAGCGATGGCCGATCCGATCCGATCCAGTAAGGGATGATGAGAACCGATCCGAACTGATGCAGCGCCACGTTCTGATGCTGTGGGACATGCACGATCCGAATGATGGAGACCGATCCGGATGAAGATGATGACTAAAACCCGAGATGCAAAGGTAGTCCAGTATGGGAAGTTAGAGCTCAGGGTCTAGTTGGGAACCAACGAGTTCGCTTCATGATTGGGCTTTGCTGCGGGACGCGTGTTAAGGAGTTATCGATGTCTATAGCTTTGGGCCACTATGGTAGGAGGTACGAAGGTGGATTCAGGGCCATTATGGCATTGGTAGGACCAAGGGCTACGACCAATGTGGTGGGTCATGGAAAGGTTTGGTCATGACTCCATGTGTTTAGCTTGGTCACAACAGGGTTCTACAAGTCGGAATTCGTCGCTACCTCAATTTGTCTAGTGTTCCAAAGTGGTAGATATCGTATACTTTACGCACTGAGTGAGAGACGTGAGGATGGTTGCTATGCTTGATTGTTTGACATACACACCCCCACCCCCCGTATTTCTACACCATATGTTGTTGGCATCCTAGAGTGTTGTACGGTATGTAGTACTGACTCTTTGGTTGCAGGTCCAGGTTCAGGTATGGTTTAGTACACCTGTTATTATTCTGTTTAGATGCTTATCGCTCATACCAGGCTTTATGTCTGACCTAGATTTTTATGTCTCCTCTTATTACTCTGGGTGCTCACACGAGCAGACTAGAGACAGGTTAGCTGGTGATGCACGGGTAGATGATCCGGAGACGAGCAGGAGGCTTCCACGTAATATATATAATATTCTCCTTGTGTTGTTGAAGATCACTGCTTGGGCATTGGTGGTGTATCTTCTACTTTAGCTTTCTTTTGTTTAGAGATAGTAAATTTGGAAAATTGTAATAAACTGTATATGGATTTCCGCTGCTCAGATGGTTGATGTTGGTCTTTGTTATCAGCTTATGCACCGTCTCACCTGTTTTATGTCAAGTATGTTATTATTATATTTTATTCCATGCGCTGTGAGACATTCTACAGGTTCTTTGTATGTTCATTTCCTTCTTCCCTTTCCTTCTTTGGCGACCGTTCCGTGCTAGTCGGGCACGTGTACAGCGCACTTCCGGAGGAAACGCAGGCTGGTACGGGGCGGGCCGTCACACGTGGTATCAGTGCTCTAGGTTGCGTAGTTAACCTAGGGAAGTTATCAGGGAGAGATAATATACGCATACGAGAGAGCGTATTTGTGATTACTTTGGTTTTTAAAAAGCTATATATATATACTATTACTAGTATAAGGATGAAGTCGTACTGCACTAGCACCACTATGGAGTCGTTAATCGTTTCCTTTTTCAGATTGACGATGAGTCGATATGTTAGAGGTACCGGTAGAGGGGCCAATAATGGGAATGCTGCTGACATGAGGACGTTGTTTACTGACCTCATGAGGGAGATGCTTAGAGATGTACAGAGGGCAGCTCCCAATGGTGGAA
Source organism: Allium sativum (assembly GCA_030737875.1). Taxonomy (NCBI): domain Eukaryota; kingdom Viridiplantae; phylum Streptophyta; class Magnoliopsida; order Asparagales; family Amaryllidaceae; genus Allium; species Allium sativum. The sequence goes on from CM060926.1 coordinate 697,619,003, forward strand.
ATGGTGGTGGTCCAATAGTGCAGGCGCCCAAAGTCGACTTCGCCAAGCTAAATAAGGATTATACTAGCCTTGGTGGAAAGCTGTTCCACGGAACGGAGTCGGCCACGGATGTTCAAGATTGGTTGGATAGTTGCGAACGTATCTTCGAAGATTTGGGTATCGAGGATGCGATGAAGAGAAAGCTAGCGTCCCGTCAGCTGCAAGGGCGGGCAGTGAATTGGTGGAATGCTATAAAGGCAGCTACACCCGAAGATCAGATTACTTGGGAGCAGTTTAAGGCTTGCTTTAGCGAGAAGTTCATTCCTGCTGCTCAGAAGTCAGTACTGTTTAAGAAATTCTTGGAGCTCAAGCAAAATGGCAGAGCTGTCTCGGAGTACATTGCTGAATTCGACACTTTATCGAAGTATGGGTTATCTCTAATTGATACTGCCGAGAAGAAGAATGAGAAATTCATAACTGGTTTGGATCAGTACTTAGGGGAAAGGCTTATTAACCACATCGATGAGACGTTTGAGTCGATTGTGGGGAAAGCATTAAGATCAGAAAGTCTCTACCCTAAGCCGAAGACTGAGGTTGCATCCGCAGATGAGCCAAAGCCACAAGCAAGTGGTGGAGGCAAGGGTGGTTCCCAGAATAAGAGAAAGCAGAATCAGACTAAGGATGGCCAGAAGAAAAAGAATAAGCAAGAAGTGGAGTGCTTCAGCTGTGGTAAGAAGGGCCATTATGCTAGTAATTGTCGGGCGAATCCAGCGGATAGGAAGTGCTTCAACTGTGGCCAATTGGGACATCACAAGGACAAGTGTCTGCAACACCTTAAAGAAAAGCAAATGGTGAAAGCCTACGCCCTTAATGCTATTCCTTCTTCGTCGAATGCCCCAAGTGCGGCGGAGAAGGGAAAGAATGTCGTCATTCAAGGTATGCTTTCTGTTTATGATATCCTGTTAGAGTTTTGTTTGATACCGGAGCTTCCAGTTATTTCATATCTAGTGACCTGGTAGATAGGTTGGGATTGGAGCCCGAGATTGTCGATAGACCTTTAGTAGTGACGAACCCGATTGGTGGTTTAACTAGCCTTAGCATGATTTGTCGTAATGTGATCTTATCGAGTCATGGATGCATGTTTGTTTGTGATTGCTTTGTTTTGGGCTTTACTGGGTTTGGCATTATTTTGGGAGTAGATTGGCTCCAAAGATACGGGGTGGTGGTAGGCTGTGAGGGCTTGTTGGTGACAGCTAGAGCGGATGATGGGCCGAGGATAGTGTTTGGTGGTCTACCCAGTGAGGGGGTATTGGCTAGTTTTCTAAACTCCCTCGACATTCCGCATAGTGAGTTGTCAGGTTTGCCCGTGGTTGGCCAGTATCCGGATGTTTTCGAAGAAGTGACCGGACTTCCACCACACCGAGAGATTGAGTTTCGTATTGATTTGGTAAAAGATGCCAGACCTATAGCGATGCCACTTCGTCGTATGGCACCAAGGGAGCAGCGAGAGCTCGAGGTGCAAGTCAGCGATCTTTTGAAGAAGGGATTTATCAGAAGGAGTGTTTCTGAATGGGGAGCACCAGTTGTGTTTGCTACCAAGGCGGATGGTTCCCTTCGTTTGTGTGTAGACTACCGCGAGTTGAATAAAGTGACGAGGAAGAATAAGTATCCTCTACCGCGGATAGATGATTTGTTCGATCAGTTGAGTGGCGCGAGAATATTTTCTCAGTTGGATCTCGCGACAGGTTTTCATCAGCTTAGAGTGGGAGCTGAAAGTATAGCTAAAACGGCATTTCGAACGCCGTCTGGATTTTATGAATGGTTGGTCATGCCAATTGGGCTGACTAATGCCCCGGCATATTTTGTGGATCTTATGAATAGGGTATTCAGAGATCAGTTGAATAAGTCTGTCCTTGTGTTCGTTGATGATATTTTGGTCTATTCAAGGACAGAGGAAGAACACAAGGAACATTTAAGAGTAGTGATGGAGGTGTTGAGGAAACACCAATTGAAAGCAAAGTTTTCTAAGTGTCACTTCTGGAAGAGGGAAGTGAGGTTCTTGGGCCATGTTGTATCAGAGAATGGTATTGCCGTGGACCCGGCGAAGGTGGCTACGGTACAGGATTGGCCTACGCCCAAGAATGCAACAGACGTAAGAAGTTTCTTGGGGTTAGCTGGATATTATCGTAAGTTTATCCAAGGTTTCTCCAAGTTAGCAGCACCATTGACCCAGTTGACCAAGAAGAACCAAGCTTTTGTCTGGGATGAAAGGTGCGAGAATGCGTTCAAGAGTCTGAAGGACAAGTTGACAAGCGCACCAGTGTTAGTCATTCCTAAGGGGAATGAAGAGATGACGGTATACGCGGATGCCTGTGGTACCGGACTGGGTGCTGTATTGATGCAAGGCGGTAGGGTTGTAGCTTACGCAAGTCGGCAATTGAAACCGCACGAGAGAAGATACCCTACCCATGATTTAGAATTGGCAGCGATCGTGTTCGTGTTAAAGATGTGGAGACACTATCTCTTGGGAGAAAGATTTGAGCTGTTTACCGATCATAAGTCTTTAAAGTATCTCTTCACTCAGAAAGATCTGAATCTCCGTCAGCAGAGATGGTTACAGTTCTTAGCTTTCTATGATTTTGACATCGCATACACACCGGGAAAGGGCAATGCGGTGGCTGATGCATTGAGTAGAAGACATGCCAGCTTAGGGGCTATGTTCCTTGAATGGAAGCAACTGGAGTATATCGCAGGGTTTGATTTCAGACCAAAGTGCGAATTGGATCCAGAAATGTTAGCAAGCTTGGCGATCAGACCCACTTTAATTGAGCGGATCGGCTCTAGTCAGAGGGACGATCCTAACCTATTGGGAATCATCTCCAAGTTAGAGATGTGTGTCGATGAGGAGATGAACAAGTATTGGCTTGATCGAGATGGATGGCTTAGAAAGAATGGAAAGCTTGTTGTACCTAATGTCAATGGATTGAGAGATGAAGTGCTTAGAGAATGTCATCACTCAAAGCTGACTATACACCCCGGTGGTAACAAGATGTATCGAGATATGAAGCAGACTTACTACTGGGAAGGGATGAAAAGAGACGTTGGGAAGTTTATATCCAAATGCATAAATTGCCAGCTAGTTAAAGCTGAGCATAAGAAGCCTAGTGGGTTGTTACAGCCATTAGAAATTCCCGAATGGAAATGGGAGCAAGTCTCGATGGATTTCATCGATGGTTTACCAAGGACTAGATCGGGACATGATAGCATTTGGGTAGTTGTGGATCGGTTGACTAAGAGTGCAAGATTTATACCAGTCAAATCAACCAGGACAGCAGCCAAGTTGGCAGAATTGTATATGAAGTGGGTAGTGAGATTTCATAGAGTACCCAAAATCATTGTGAGCGACCGAGACCCGTTGTTCACTAGTGGGTTTTGGAAGAGCTTACAAGAGGCTCTAGGGTCAGAGTTACATCTCAGTACCGCATATCATCCTCAGACCGACGGTTAGACGGAGAGGGTGAACCGTATTTTGGAAGATCTCTTGAGAGCATGTATATTAGATTTTGGTGGATCATGGGATGACCATTTGCATCTAGTAGAGTTTGCATATAATAATAGCCACCAATCCAGTATCGGTATGGCTCCGTTTGAAGCTTTGTACGGAAGACCGTGTAACTCACCGTCATGTTGGATAGAGACTGGCGAGAAGTTTATGCTTGGACCAGATGTGGTGAGGGAAACTTCAGATAAGATCAAGATCATTCAACAACGAATGAAGGCAGCCCAAGATAGGTAGAAGAGTTATGCTGATAAGAGAAGAAGAGACTTAAAATTCTCCATTGGTGACTTGGTGTTTGTCAAGATTTCTCCGTTGAAGAGCGTAATACGATTTGGCAGGAGAGGCAAGTTGGCACCAAGATTTGTTGGCCCATTCCCTGTTCTTGAACTAGTCGGGAATTTGGCATACAGAGTTGACTTACCGCAGAAGATGGCGGGAGTTCACAACGTCTTTCATGTTTCCCAACTAAGGAAGTTCGTTCACGACTCAGATATGACTATTTCACCTGATCAATTAGAGGACTTCGAAGTAGAACCCAAGGCGGTTGGGAACCGCAAGCCGGCCCGTATTGTCGAGCACGACATGAAGCAACTTCGAAGGAAGGCGTTGAAGTTGGTCAAGGTTCAGTGGGGCGAGGACGAGAATGATTGTACTTGGGAGACAGAGGAGGACATTAGGAAGACACACCCAGAACTCTTTGCCTGGTAAGATTTTGACTTCGATTTAGTTTTCCGCATGCTAGAATAGGTTTGTTTTGCTCGTTTTGCATGTTTGATTGATGTATGTGGTTGTTAGGCATGCGGGATCCTTTGTATGTTTTGGGTTAAGGAATTTCGGGGACGAAATTTCTTAAGGGAGGGAGATTGTAACGACCCGTATTCTACGCATCATAGGATCGTAGGATATTTATTTCTTTCACATACGAAGTCGTATGGTCATGTAACTTTGGGAGACGACTATTGGGGTCATTTCCCATGTTCTTGATTTTTCCCGATTTTTAAATGACCATTTTACCCCTAGTTGGCACTGTTTTGGCCATAACTTTTGACTGGAAAGGAATTTCGACCTGAAACCACTTCTACTGGCTCCGGATGATGGTTTACAATTCCGTAGAGTGGTCACATTAGCCAAACGGACTCAACGTTTGGGAGATATGGCTAAAACAAGTTTCAGAGGTTGAAAAACAGCCTAATTGGGCCTAACCGGGTGATTAGCAGCTAGGCCCAGAGGGGGATTTCGGGTTTAGGGGTATATTGGGGCTGATTAGGGTTAGAAAACATATCTTTAGACATTTTTCAGCCGTCACTTTCCATCCCTCTTGACCTAGCCATGGCCTCCACTCTCTAAATCTCTCTAAAACACCCAAAATCACTTCCTAATCAAGGATTAAGGCTTAGAGGCATCAAATCAAGGAGGATTAGCACAAGGACCGAGGTAGAGCTGTTGTTATATATTGGAATTCGTGCAAATCAGAGGTTCACTTCAGATCTGAAAGTTTTATTGTGGCAAAGGTGAGTGATAGCACCGTTTTGACACTAATTACAGTTAATTAAGGGTGATTAGTGAAGATTAGCGAATTTATACACTAATAAATTCTGGAAAAATGTTTAGAAATTCTTAAATAATCTTTTATGCCTCTGTTAGAAATTTGGTTCGATTTGATTAAGTTTCGTTAACCCTATGATCAGTTTTACTTAAACATGCTTAAGGGAAAATAAGGAGTTTTGGCCACTTTTGATCCATTTTGATTCATTTGAATGGTTGTTTGCTGTTTGTGGTTGCTATTACATATTGCGATGACTCTATGGTGTGTTTTATGATTGATTAGAAGTGTTATATTTGTCAAAAACGCCGTCGAAAGGCGTAAACTGCTCGCTGGAAGAACTGCAGGAAGTCATCCGAACCGGACGGATCGGTGGAAGTGAGGGCGATCCGATCCGATGGCGCGACCCGATCCGTCGATGACTGAAGACCCCGATCCGATGGTGCCGATCCGATCCGATCAAGACTTCGTGAGACGACCCGTGTTGCTTCACGAAGAGGTGACCTGATCCGCCCCTACCTTTCACGACTCGAACCAATGGGTGTTCACGATCCGACCCGGAGCTCGTAGGGCGACCCAATCCGGTGCACTTGAAGCGATGGCCGATCCGATCCGATCCGATCCAGTAAGGGATGATGAGAGCCGATCTGAACTGATGCAGCGCCACGTTCTGATGCTGTGGGACATGCACGACCCGAATGATGGAGACCGATCCGGATGAAGATGATGACTAAAACCCGAGATGCAAAGGTAGTCCAGTATGGGAAGTTAGAGCTCAGGGTCTAGTTGGGAACCAACGAGTTCGCTTCATGATTGGGCTTTGCTGCGGGACGCGTGTTAAGGAGTTATCGATGTCTATAGCTTTGGGCCACTATGGTAGGAGGTACGAAGGCGGATTCAGGGCCATTATGGTATTGGTAGGACAAAGGGCTACGACTAATGTGGTGGGTCATTGAAAGGTTTGGTCATGACTCCATGTGTTTAGCTTGGTCACAGCAGGGTTCTACAAGTCGGAATTCGTCGCTACCTCAATTTGTCTAGTGTTCCAAAGTGGTAGATATCGTATACTTTATGCACTGAGTGAGAGACGTGAGGATGGTTACTATACTTGATTGTTTGACATACACACCCCCACCCCCCGTATTTCTACACCATATGTTGTTGGCATCCTAGAGTGTTGTCCGGTATGTAGTACTGACTCTTTGGTTGCAGGTCCAGGTTCCGGTATGGTTTAGTACACTTGTTATTATTCTATTTAGATGCTTATCGCTCATACCAGGCTTTATGTCTGACCCAGAGTTTTATGTCTCCTCTTATTACTCTGGGTGCTCACACGAGCAGACTAGAGACAGGTTAGCTGGTGATGCACGGGTAGATGATCCGGAGACGAGCAGGAGGCTTCCACGTAATATATATAATATTCTCCCTGTGTTGTTGAAGATCACTGCTTGGGCATTGGTGGTGTATCTTCTACTTTAGCTTTCTTTTGTTTAGCGACAGTAAATTTGGAAAATTGTAATAAACTGTATATGGATTTCCGCTGCTCAGATGGTTGATGTTGATCTTAGTTATCAGCTTATGCACCGTCTCACCTGTTTTATGTCAAGTATGTTACTATTATATTTTATTTCATGCGCTGTGAGACATTCTACAGGTTCTTTGTATGTTCATTTCCTTCTTCCCTTTCCTTCTTTGGCGACCGTTCCGTGCTAGTCGGGCACGTGTACAGCGCACTTCCGGAGGAAATGCAGGCTGGTACGGGGCGGGCCGTCACAATAAGGCTCTGAATAGAAAATATATTGGCTTATATTCAATATCAAATTCTTCGACCAACAAATATCGTATTGGAAATAACGATATAAATATATCTTTCAAATTCCCATAACAATATCTGTTTCATCACGAAATCCAACATCGAAATGTTCCAAAGACAATTCCTATTCAAATCCATTCCAATTCAATTGTTGGAAATTCTGGTTACTTTTAAAACCATTTCAAATCCACTTTATTTATTTTAAAAATAAATAGAATTATAATTCTAGTTCAAAACTAGTTCATTTTGATAAAAATCTATTTTTATCTTTTCAAATATGGAGTTTTTCATCCCAATTCTTCACAAATCATTTCTTATGATTTTACCCAAATTATTACTATTTTTAATAATTTTATCAACGCCCGTACAGTCGATTTCCATCAACGGCCATCGAACTGCACTTACAGTGACCTTTTCCAAATTTGATTTGGACATAATTCCAAATCCAAGCATTAGATTTCTAATTTCTAATATTCATTAGAAAGCTCTTTTCGATACGAACCTAATGACTCCGGTTTTAGGAGAATTCGATGGTCGGATCTCCCGTAATATCCATTCGAATCAATGGTTGAAATTCGCGAACTGTCGCGGCGCGACGCGTTCTATTCAGGCCATTCTATATATACAATATATATATTATATATATTTCGTCGATTTCCTTTCAAAACGTATTGTATAAATCGTTTTAAATTCGTTTTCAAAACGATTTCAACTTCATATTCAGTTTCTAATCAAAATTGAATATTCCATATCATTAATCTATAAATGATAATATTTTCAAAACGTTATATTTTGAAATCAATTTCTTTTCTATATTCATTATAAAAGTGAATAAAATCGATATAAATATCGTTCACGTCAAAATGGCGTAAATCTAATCAACACGGCTTTTATTCAACACATGAATATTTATTATATTCAACACATGAATATTTATTTTCAATTCAACACATGAATTTATTTTCAATTCAACACATGAATTTATATTCTATTCAACACATGAATTTATATTCTACTAAACACATGAATTTATTTTCTATATTGGAATGAGGCCCAATCAATTACCATATAATATTTATTATATGGATTTCCATACAACACATGTATATAATAGCAATGATAAATAATCAACCATCATCCAGAGTGCACCACACAACTGCATAAGCATTAAATATAAATAATTAACGCTTACACAGTTTGTCAACCCATCGATTGACATACAACTAAACAATCGGTATTAGTGTACGTCAAATCTCATCCCAATACCCGTGTGGGGTTTCAAATCAACAAACGTAGATTTTATTTGTGCAGTTGGGTGATGTGTAAAATTTATCGTCCCAATCAATATCAGTCAAATCAGTGTATATAAACAAATCTCCGATTTGTTTATTACTATTTATTTTATATACACGTTAAAAAATATATTTTTTTAACTATAAAATATTTTCCACTATAAAATGTTTATTAATTCACATACCCGTTAAAAATTATATTTTTAACGATAAAATATTTTTAACTATATAAATATTTTATTTCATTTCACATCACACAATCAATTTTCACCACAACAAACATACAAGCCATCCATGGTCTATGGATGACGGGTGTCGGGTGCTGCTAAGCACCGTCTGCATCCTAGTATATATTTTAACTAGAAGACAAGATTTAAAATGAGAAGTTCTCACCGACTAGCTAAACCAATTCACCACGACTCTTCATATGTAGAACATCTCGCCGTGCTCGCCTTTCGTCACTTTCGTCATCCGTGTTCGCTACATATATAAAAATCACATTTTTATATTATCACTCCATGGATAAAAAATATATTTTTATATCGATCTATACATTGTAAAGATTATATTTTTACTTTGCTAAAATATATATAAAAATCATAACTTTATACTAGCATAAAAACCATATTTTTATTTTACTTCTCCTATAATAAAAATCATACTTTTATTATGTTATTCATATAAAAATCCCAACTTTATACAAATAAAAATCTCGTCTTTGTTCAAATAAAAATCTCATCTTTGTTCGAATAAAAATCTCGTCTTTCACTATATAAAAATATCGTCTTTCACTATATAAAAATGTCGTCTTTCACTATATAAAAGCCATAACTTTATATTAGCAAAGATCTCCACTTTTTATAATTAAAAATCTCAACTCTCCTTGATTAAAAATCTGATCTTTTCTACATTTAAAATCAAAGAACTCACCATGCTATATATTGCATCTTTGCTTCACTATAGTATCAAAACCCTATTTTTTTATAAACTAATTATTTTTAAATAAAAATAAATAAAATAAAAAAACTTACTTTGTCTGTTCAAAGAGGGAGTGGGCTGCTAGGGCGGCGAAGGCGGAGAGGGGTACTGAGGCGTCGGGGGAGGGGGTCGCTGGTGGTAGCAGGGTGGCACCGGGTCTGTGGTTTTGTGGGGGTCTCGCAGTATGTATTTGGGCGCGGCTTTTACAGATGGAGAGGAGAGAGAAGACGGGGAGGTGGAGGACAAGCGGAGGGGGAGAGCGGCCGGAGGTGGAGGAAGAAGAACAAGCGGCGGTGATGGCAGACGGGTGGCACGCGATCGTTTTAGTTTTTTTTTAATTCTGTATGAAGCCGATGACAGGGGGAGATATAGTTTTATATAATTATACATTTAATTTATTTTTAAATTCAAAAAGCAACTTTTTATTTTGACTTCAAAACGAGACCCACCCCCTGTCGCCCATAGCTGATTACCCTCATTCTGAACACAATAGGATAGGTACTGCAGGCTGATTCGATTGTTTCGATCAGTTTTCATCAAAATCAAAATATAACTCTATATATTGAATTTGAACGCACCTTTCAATTTACTAGGGTCACATACTAACTCGAAAAATTCCAGAAAAATTATTTCTAGCTTCGTATTGATGATATGGTCCTAACAAAACCAATTTCGTCAAATGCTGAGACGGTTTGAAAAATGGCCATTTTCCAGTCGATTAAAATCAACTAAAACTGGTCAAACACGTTTTCCTTTGCCACGCTCACATATTGATTCGAAAATTTCCAATTTTTGGAATCTAGTAATAACTTGACATCACAGATCCAACAAAAGTGGTTTCGTCGAAAACCGAGGTCTTTTGCAAAATTCCCGTTTTTAAGGGCCAGAATTCCATAGCGACTATTCTAAAATTTCAACTGGACATATCTTTTGATTCCCGCTATGAAATTTCAATTTTTCGGATTTGTTGGAATGATATTCACAAATAGATTATAATATTTTTGATTTCACTAAAATCTGGTTTATTGTGAAACCTGTACATTCATTTGAAATTTGAAATCGAATTATCGAACTACCGCGCCATTTTCAATTCCTTTTATATACATAAATAAATATTTATATTCGAACGACGGCCTATATAAATATATACGTTCTAATTCTATTAAAAATAAATTTCTCGTCATTATTATTTAAAGTAATTCATTTTAAATATACAAAATTCACTAAAATTGCAAGAATAAAAATTTTAAACTGGCTCAGATTTCTGGGTTATTACAATCTCCCCCGCTTAAAACTTTTCGTCCCCAAAAAGGAACGAAGCTGAAAGTTTTTTAACTAATCAACTCAACTTTCATTATTTTAATTATGGCTTAAGTTCTTAAACTTTTCAGTTTCTAAGAACTTTTCAAATTTTTCAGAAATTTGGCTAATACCCTAAATTTTCGAAAAATTTCGCCATAACCTCCCCTGCACCGGGGACTTCGGGGTATTTTTTATATAGCCTCCCATGGCCTTCTTCAATCCAAAAGAAAATGAAAAAGCCAAGCGGCTAGCTAATCGGCTCATAAAATCACCCAAAACCCAAGAAATACAATAAACATGTACCTATTTGTCGGGCAAACAATTTTATTCTTCTTCTCTAGCCACCTTGCTATGACCTGTTTAATGTAAGTACATGTATATGCATGCAAATGCGATAAATTTTCAATACAATTCACTATTTGGTTAAATTTGGCTAAACGTTCATAATTCAATTAATTAGAACAATAATCAAACAATACAACCATCAATCAATTAGTTGATTAGCTTTTCAAATTCATAATTTTGATACATTGTCAAAAATCACATTTTTGGTGCCAATTCACAACAATAGGCCCTATCTAATTTGGTTCTCACACCAGTCAATTGGAAATATATAGAAATCCCACCTTCGAAACTCGAACATAAACTATTGATGCTAACATGTCAATCACCAGTATCATCAGAGTCATCTCCGGGCGACTAGAATGTGATTCTATATCTATCCAGCATATTAAAACTTCGAATACACGTGGATCAGACGTATATGTAAAATCTTTATATATTGGATCGTCCAAATTCAATACAAATAAATAATCAAATACGAATAATTGATTTAAATTTTCAAAACAAAAATTGTTTTCAATTTAAAAATATACTCTTCTCACTCATACTAGGATACTACTGACCCCATCTCTAACGAGTCATTCTTATTGGTAATTACTAATCCAATTCTGATGAATTCTTTCATTTGGTTCTAACGTGTCTTGTTCTCGAGCTTTGTAAACCAAAACTCTGATACCACTGTAAGAACCTGTAACTTCCCCGTGAAGGAAAGAGCGGATACTTTGAGAACATGCCACATTAGAACACAAACAGAAGAACATTTCATTGTTTATTACAACAATTCATCAGAATACAAAGAAAATACAGAGTATGAATGAATAACATACATTCGATAAATCTCAGAGATTACAATAAATTAAATAGCAGCAGAAAATAATACAAAACACAACTGAAGGAGATTTACGGATACAGAGCTTTCTGGATATCATTCCAGCTCTAAGTCAGGATCCCTTGAATATAAATCTGCAAAACCAAAACTACTAGCTTCCCATGTCAAAATAAAGGCACCCAGAGTTTAGATTAAAACAATAAACTCCAGGTTAGTCATGTGACTGGTGTGAGAACTAAAACAGTTTTTAATCTTTATTTTAAAGTTAGGTAAATCGAGGGACCACGCCGTATAACACGGAACGAGTTTCCTCCCAAGAATACTAGTGCATAAAACAACAGCGCAATGCTAAATAAAGAACAATGAACCTATTATAAGACCCAGATCCCATCACACAATGCAACACAAGCCGGAGGATAGGGTTTTTACCTTATAATAGCCAAGAATGCTTGATACGTTTAAAACAAATCATTTGATACTATTATAAGAGCATAGTGTATAAAACAACTTCAAATCATAAGTTTCAATCATAGACAGCATGAGTGCCCCATCCCACTGTGTCGCCATACTAGGCTCTACAATAAAAACCGCAAAGTCACGTATTGGACGTGGGATTTCCATCTGTGAACCGAGGCAAAAGATAGTCCTTACCGAATTCGAGACAATCTAGCCCATGTCTCAGGCTACAGCCGCAACTGCACCTAGGAGCTGCAGGACTGGTCCATGGATGTGGATTAAAATGCCTGAACACTACGTTTCCCCGCCCTTTGGGGCGTAAACGAGCCAACGAATGACTCCATCGGTCCTAGATCGACCGATATAACCGAGGCGCCTTGCAACAACAACAACCACACAGGTGAAAATAATATAAATGTCAGGGCTGGTAGGTCACCACCTTAGCTAGAAAGAAACGCATGCCCTCCCTAGATCCTTCTCCCGTTTCTGGTTCACAACCGGGGTGTGAGGCTCGCGAATCAACGCTACACAAAGTTAGCCACACAGGTCGTGCTTTGATCATCAACCACAAGACTCTTCTATTCAACAAAAGCCTTGATCATTTTCCACTAGGCATGCCACATAGGCAATTCACTCCATGCGATTGATATCCATCAATATATAACCCCTGAGCTCGTACGTCTCATAGAAGGGCGTTAAGTAAGAGAATAAATTCTTCGCCGCCAAACAGAAATATATTTAATAGAAATCAATCACGCAGAATAAAATCCAATGTTAGACACACAATCCATTTACAAGTTCGTTCTGGGTCTGAACGAAACTGTAGGCACCTTGTACCTCGCATATCCATTGATCTCCAAGTATGTCTGGACGATCACTAACTGATTCCCTCCTCTTGGGTGTACAACCCAATCAAGGTCATCAGTAATCAACCAAATGATGTGAAGACCTCCGGTCTTCAACCACCGTCTTCATCCTTGACACCACGTTGAATCAGTTATTCAAAATGGGATAAACCCGATCTTTCTGAACAACTCGCGTATATAATAAACAAGTGTTACACAAACACAACATACGCCTCATTCCAATTCAGAATATTCCATTATTCAAATATTCTAACACTTTGGGAAAATTTCCCATTAATTTTGTCAAAGATAAATTCTTTAAATTTATTCTTTAATCTCCTTTTGAATATCAATTCAAACTAGTCGGGATTAGCGAACCACACCGAAGTAATCATTTATTTTATTTCCCAGTCCCAGCCTATTCATCCCATGAAGTAAAACTGGTCATACTTGATATCTAACACCACGGTGTTATCGGTAAATTCATTTACCACTTCACGTTCAAATCTTGTCAAAGATTTAACTATTGCCAGGAGCAGAACTGGTGATACTCCATTCTCGATCATTTCAATCTAATTAAAGATTCATTAAAACTCCACTTAGTTTTAATCTTCCCAAAATCAATATCCTGTCTTTAACTGGGTTAAAGAACCAATATCATCTAAAACACAGTTCACGATAAACCCAAATTCACATTCCATTAATTATCGAGTTAAAGAATAAGATTTATTTAAAACACCGTTCACGATAATCCCAAAAATCAATTCCAACTCAATTCCAATCAAATACCATTTAATTGGTACACTTCATTAAATCTAAATAAAAAGATTTAATCTTTTTCTCAACTGGGTTTAAGGACAGTGTTAATGAAGACACCATTCATGACAAACCCAAATCACATTTGACATTAAATACAAGGCTCTGAATAGAAAATACATCGGCTTATATCCAATATCAAATTCTATGACCAACAAATATCGTATTGGAAATAACGATGTAAATATATCTTTCAAATTCCCATAACAATATCTGTTTCATCATGAAATCCAACATCGAAATGTTCCAAAGACAATTTTGATTCAAATCCATTCCAATTCAATTATTGGAAATTCTGGTTACTTTTAAAACCATTTCGAATCCACTTTGTTTATTTTAAATATAAATAGAATTGTAATTCTAGTTCAAAACTAGTTCATTTCGATAAAAATCTATTTTTATCTTTTCAAATATGGAGTTTTTCAACCCAATTCTTCACAAAACATTTCTTATGATCTTACCCAAATTATTACTATTTTTAATAATTTTATCAAGGCCCGTACAGTCGATTTCCATCAATGGCCATCGAACTGCACTTACAGCGACCTTTTCTAAATTTGATTTGGACATAATTCCAAATCTAACTGTTAGATTTCTAATTTCTAATTTCTAATATTCGTCAGAAAGCTCTTCTCGATACGAACCTAACAGATCCTTGTTTTAGGAGAATCCGACAGTCGGATCTCCCGTAATATCCATTCGAAGTCAATGGTCGAAATTCGCGAACTGCCACGGTGCGGCGCGTTCTATTTAGGACATTATATATATAATATATATATTATATATATATTGTCGATTTCCTTTCAAAACGTATTTTATAAATCTTTTTAAATTTGTTTTCAAAACGATTTCAACTTCATATTCAATTTCTAATCAAAATTGAATGTTCCATATCATTAATCTATAAATGATAATATTTTCAAAACGTTATATTTTGAAATCATTTTCTTTTCTATATTCATTATAAAAATGAACATAATCGATATAAATATCGTTCACGTCAAAATGGCGTCAATCTAATCAACACGGCTTTTATTCAACACATGAATATTTATTCTATTCAACACATGAATATTTATTTTCAATTCAACACATGAATTTATTTTTAATTCAACACATGAATTTATATTCTATTCAACACATGAATTATATTCTATTCAACACATGAATTTATTTTCTATATTGGAATGAGGCCCAATCAATTACCATATGACGTTTATTATATGGATTTCCATACAACACATGTATATAATAGCAACGATAAATAATCAACCATCATCCAGAGCGCACCACACAACTGCATAAGCATTAAATATAAATAATTAACGCTTACATAGTCTCTCAACCCATCGATTGACATACAACTAAACAATCGGAATTAGTGTACATCAAATCTCATCCCAATACAAGTGTGGGGTTTCAAATCAACAAACATAGATTTTATTTGTGCAGTTGGGCGATGTGTAAAATTTATCGTCCCAATCAATATCAGTCAAATCAGTGTATATAAACAAATCTCTGATTTGTTTATTACTATTTATTTTATATACACATTAAAAATTAAATTTTTTTAACTATAAAATATTTTCCCTTATAAAATGTTTATTAATTTACATACCTGTTAAAAATTATATTTTTAACGATAAAATATTTTTAACTATATAAATATTTTATTTCATTTCACATCACACAATCAATTTTCACCACAACAAACAATCAAACATACAAGCCATCCATTGTCTGTGGATGACGGGTGTCGGGTGCTGCTAAGCACCGTCTGCATCCTAGTATATATTTTAACTAGAAAACAAGATTTAAAGTGAGAAGTTCTCACCGACTAGCTAAACCAATTCACCACGACTCTTCATATGTAGAACATCTCGCCATGCTCACCTTTCGTCACTTTCGTCATCCGTGTTCGCTACATATATCAAAATCACATTTTTATATTATCACTCCATGGATAAAAATTATATTTTTGTATCGCTCTATACATTGTAAAGATTTTATTTTTACTTTGCTAAAATATATATAAAAATCATAACTTTATACAAGCATAAAAATCGTATTTTTATTTTACTTCTCCTATAATAAAAATCATATTTTTATTACGTTATTCGTATAAAAATCCCAGCTTTATACAAATAAAAATCTCGTCTTTGTTCGAATAAAAATCTCGTCTTTGTTCAAATAAAAATATCGTCTTTCACTATATAAAAATCATAACTTTATACTAGCAAAGATCTCCACTTTATATAATTAAAAATCTCAACTCTCCTTGATAAAAAATCTGATCTTTTCTACATTTAAAATCAAAGAACTCATCATGTTATATATTGCATCTTTGCTTCATGATAGTATCAAAACCCTATTTTTTTTAAAAAAACTAATTATTTTTAAATAAAAATAAACAAGTAAATAAAATAAAATAAAAAAACTTACTTTGGTTGTTCAAAGAGGGAGTGGGCTGCTAGGGCAGCGCAAGAGGCAGATAGTGGTATTGAGGCGTCAGGGGAGGGGGTCGCTAGTGGTAGCAGGGTGGCGCCGGGTCTGTGGTGTTGTGGAGGTCTCGCGGTGTGTATTTGGGTGTGGCTTTCATAGTTGGCGAGGAGAGAGAGGATGGGGAGGTGGAGGACAAGCGGAGGGGGGCGGCCAGAGGTGGAGGAAGAAGAAGAAGCAGCGGCGGCGGCAGATGGGGGAGGGGGCGCGCGATCGATTTAGGTTTATCTTTTTTTCTAATTTTGTATGAAGCCTATGACAAGGGGAGATATAGTTTTATATAATTATATATTTAATTTATTTTTACATTCAAAAAGCAACTTTTTGTTTTGACTTCAAAACGAGACCCACCGCCTGTCGCCCATAGATGATTACCCTCATTCTGAACACAAAGGGATAGGTACCGCAGGCTGATTCGACTGTTTCGATCTGTTTTCGTCAAAATCAAAATATAACTCTATATATTAAATTTGAACGCACCTTTCAATTTACTGGGGTCACATACTAACTCGAAAAATTCCAGAAAAATTATTTCTAACTTCGTATTGACGATACGGTCCTAATAAAACTAATTTCGTCAAATTCTGAGACTTTTTGAAAAATGGCCATTTTCTAGTTGATTAAAATCAACTAAAACTGGTCAAATACGTTTTCCTTTGCCACGCTCACATATTGATTCAAAAAATTACGAATGTTGGAATTTAGCAATAACTTGACATCACGGATCCAACAAAAGTGGTTTCATCGAAAACCGAGGTCGTTTGCAAAATTCCCATTTTTAAGGGCCAGAATTCCATAGCGACTATTCTGAAATTTCAACTGGACATATCTTTTGATTCCCGCTATGAAATTTCAATTTTTCGGATTGGTTAGAAAGATATTCACAAATATATTCTAATATTTTTGGTTTGACTAAAATCCGGTTTATTTTGAACCCTGCACATTCATTTGAAATTTGAAATCGAATTATCGAACTACCACGCCATTTTCAGTTCCTTTTATATATATAAATAAGTATTTATATTCAAACGATGGTCTATATAAATATATACATTCTAATTCTATTCAAAATAAATTTCTCGTCGTTATTATTTAAAATAATTCATTTTAAATATACAAAATTCATTAAAATTGCCAAAATAAAAATTTTAAATTGGTTCGGATTTCTGGGTTATTACACAGACTCTTTGCAAGCTACAAGATAGTGGATGTACGGTTTGGACTCTCTCTCCTTGGCTATGGCGGTTGGACACAACCATGAGGATTTATGCAGTTTTAATCATGTTTTATGCTTCTTTATTTATTAACCTAGACAGAAATGATGTTGTAATGTTTTGGCAGTTGTTATGAGACAATTATGGCAATGTTTTGTATGAACAAGTATTTTATGAAATAAAAGTTTGTTTGTTTTCTGCTACTTATATAGATGTATTTATATCTGTCTTGTGTTTTATCTGTGACTTTTACTTACAAACCTCCAAAAAATTTAAGGCAGTCCCTTGTGAATGACCTTAATGGAGGGTGGGGTGTTTCAACGACTTTTAGCAACCCTGGTGCAATTGCAAATTTAATTATATGATTAATTTAATAAATACATGAAACATAAAACAAAACAGTAATTAAAAATGAGTTCAAGTAATTATCCTCACTGTGGGAGTATCTCACAATCGAAGAAACCCTAACCATACCTCCTCGCTCATTCAATTTGGCTTCTTTCCTAACATTTTTGCTTTATATATAGTATCTTTATAGTTATTTCTAATTTTCTTATTCTAATGATTAAGAAAGACATTCATATCTTTGGAATGAACATGAACGATAACCTACATAAAAAAATGTGTCACATATTTAATATAAATTGATATGGAAAATAAGTTTATATTTACCAGAACTTCAGGAAGGAAGACATTCCTGATCTGAGTTAGAATATTGTCCCAATGAAGCCAACTACCTGTGATCCTGCTGATATAGATGAACTAGAAATAGATAAAATAAAATCTAGAGGTTGGATCTCAAAGCCACCGTAGAAAATACGTTATAAGCATTTAATCAAATTTAAACAGTAAAACTTTAATAAATTAGATACTTGCCCTACACTCTTGGATATGATCTCTGTGATTGGACATAAATCCGATGAGGTATCACTCGCACCTACGAAGGAAGAGTCCGTAGACCGTTTCATAGGAGGCATATTTTTACAAACATATCATTTCTTATAATAATAGCACATATAATTTCACATATCCATTTATAAAACTAGTAGCATAGAATGCATCAATCCATTAACTCAGAACATACGTTATATAGGTTCACTGCATCAATTCATAAACTTATTACATCATATTAGTTCCTTATTAGAAAAATATATCATTATACAACATAGCTCACGACATAGTTAAAATTCAAAATTGTTAGGGACCGGGATGATGGTTTTGATGACAATAATCTTTTAACATTTTTAACTATTATTATAAAATATATGGTAACATCATTATCTAGCTGTATATATATATATATATATATATAATGTATATATTTAGGTATTTTATACAGGTATTGATGGTTGAAGATTGTACTGTTTAAAGAGTCAAGATTACAAAGAAGAATAATTCAAGATTAAGGACTCATGAATAACAAGAATTCAAGAAATCGAGATAAGTAATAGAGTCTAGAATTTGTTTAAACTTCGTAGTAGCATCAAGATCTTTGTTCCAATTCTCTCACAATTTTGCCGTGTAATATTTACAATTTTTTTTTATTTTTAATTAACATCAAAATTACTTAATTTTTGATATATATATATATATTTTGAAATTTTGATGTCACTCTTGATTTAAATATTTTAGATTTTCTTATTTACATTTTAGTTTTTAATACATGTATATATATGTTTATGATTACGTGATTTTTTTAATATTCTATTTCCTAATATTCATATTTGTAGTTTTATATCTTAAGTTTTAAGTTTTTCATATTTATATTTATAATTTTATATTAAGTTTTGATGTCACTTTTATAGATTATAAATATATGTTCTTAATTTATATTCTTACCCCATTATACGACTTTAATATATAAGAAAATAGTAAGCTCTAGAATCATCTTGATTTATTTAAGCATCATTTACATTATTTGTAAAATATTAAATTTCAAAATTATATAGGACATGTTGACATTCTCTACCCCCATGTCAACATCATAGTCGTTATTTCTAAAAATAAAATTTCAAAAGAAGCATCTATTTGTTTAAAACTTTTCCTAAAGAGACATGATTGTTTATTACGTATAAATGCCCTTCTAAATTTGATTTTTTAATCAACTTTTCATTATCTTCTTCTCTCCTTTTGTCCTCTCTATCTATACTCTTAAAGTTAAAGTTTCCATAATCAAACTCCGTTGAAATTTAAAGAGAATTAAACCAAATATTTTCTAGTTTGATTCTCTACTACTCTCTCTAAAGGATCTAAGTGCTATTTAGAGTTATAGGTGTATTTGCAATCAAAGACCAAACCACTATCGAGTCTTTCTTCCAAACCGATACTGAAAAGGCGTAGCTGTTACCCGTTCAAATCAATTGGGTATGATTGTAGCCGATTCAAATCAACTGGGTATAGTCGTAGCTCGTTCAAATCACACCTATATGGAATCCCATCCCCCAACTCAACCCAAGCCTCCTTTAGACCAATAGGCTGACCCAAGGATATTAGGGCCGACTTGGGGGGCCACCCATTTATTTTAAGGAATGAACCCTGTAGTGAGACTTGCGGTGGAAATTTTTCCTGACTGTTTTAAAGTTGGAAACTAAGTTTTGAGTAATTTATAAGTAAATTTTACCATTGATTTTGGTGATTTTCGAGATGATTTTGTGAGAAGTTTTTTTGGTCTTAATCCTAAAACAAATAATCCAATATTGTCTTTAATTTATACATTGAAATGGTGAAACTGTGTAGTTGATTATCACTGTTGATTTCAGGAGATTTTTGTAACACCCCGTATTTTTATGAACATTAAAGTAACGAATTAAAGAATAATTAATTTTAAAATTAGGAATTATGGGAAACGGGTTACGCCATTGCGTTCGCCTCGGAATTCTGCTTGACATAGAGTCCGAGTTTGCGTGAATCAGGTTCCATGTGAAAAAGTTATGGAGTTCAGAAGATTTCAAGTTCAAGAAGAAAATAAATATAAATAAATATAAATAATAAAAACATTTCAAAATTCAAATTCGGCTGAGCGGGAAATTTGCCGCTCAAGGTGTCTACCCCCCCAGGGGAGTCGACACAGATGTCGACCCCCCTAAAGGGGAGTCGACATAGGTGTCGACCCCCCTGTAGGGAGTCGACCCCTTCCAGATCCAGCTCCTGTGACGAAATTTTACAACCCTGTGCTGATGTGTCCTTCTTCGATTGGCCAATGACTGATTTCTGAGGTATTAGAGCATGTGCGTTGTACTACGGTTGGCTGGATGGCACATCTCTTTGGTTTGATGGCTCTTATTTCTCCTAGACTAATCTAAAGGCAAGAATTGAACCTAGACTTCTATATAATCACCCCAAATCTCAACCCTAGAACGTATCCTATGAAGCCGTCATGTTGTTCGTCTACATACTGGTCTAGCCTCCATCCATCTACCCTAAACTACAAAATCAAATACAAACTAGGAATCAATTAGAAGAACTAGAGAATTAAATGCCTACATCAAAGGACAACTTTTCAAACTCAGAAATCAGATCCCAGAAATCAAGATCCGTCCTTTTTATGTAAGTACAGTTATTATTTAGATAAGAACACCTAATAAGAAAACATGATTGTAATAACTGGATCTAGAACCATGCCTAACTCTATTTGTG
Organism: Allium sativum; assembly: GCA_030737875.1. Classification (NCBI taxonomy): domain Eukaryota; kingdom Viridiplantae; phylum Streptophyta; class Magnoliopsida; order Asparagales; family Amaryllidaceae; genus Allium; species Allium sativum. Next base: position 697,640,106 of record CM060926.1, read on the forward strand.
TCTATCCTTTTGTCAATTCTGAATTGCTTATGCATATTGGATTGTTGTGACTAACATAGTAAAACCTATCATGCCTATTGGACTATTGTGAATAACATAGTAAAACCTATCATGCCTATTGGACTGTTGTGACTGACATAGTAAAACCTATCATGCCTATGAGACTATTGGGACTGATACCATTGAACCTATCATGTCGTATTAAATTTGTGGTTCTTTTATGTATGTAAGTTACATGCTAAGTTATGTTCATACATGTTATATGTTTAGATCCAAACTAGTACCCATGTTTAAGACCTATATAAGTTCATGTTTATACAATTAGACTTAAGCTAGTTCGCATGTCAATTGAATCAAATTTAAATGCAAGATCACGTTTATATGCTTAATTAAGTTTATGTCGGTCTATGCCAAATTTATATTACACATATTGATCTATGTAGTTTTATGCCTGTTGGAATGTTACGTGTCCCTTTTCTTTTTCCTTTTTGTTTATGAGTTAGGCTAATTTGCGAGCCTAACGTTCGATGTGAATTGTGCAAACGAATAATGGGAGAGACGTTGGTGGAAAATATTAAATTACATTCTATTGGCATAGATTGGCTTATAATCATGTAAATGATTAGTAGCATGAAATGGCATAATTTGGACATAATTCAGAGGGTAAATGGGACATGACTTGATTTGACAACACTTATGGATAATTTACATATAAACATGAATGGTAAATATGTAAATTAATTAAAAGATGAATATGCCTTACCCGAGGTTAGATTGAGTTGCGGTGTAAGACTGCCCGGAACTGCCAGGCACATCCAGCGACCGCAACAATACAGATCTAATGTGAGAGGTTAGCGCATTAAGCCCAAAAAAACCCGAGGTTAGATTGAGTTGCGGTGTAAGACTACCTGGAACCGCCCGGAACCGCCCGGCACATCCAGCGACCGCAACAATACATATCTAATATGAGAGGTTGGTGCTTTAATCAATGAATTAAAGCTAAGGAATAAACGGACTAAGAATGGTAGGCTTAAGTTAATTAAGGCAACACTTACCCAATACAACATGTTAATCAAACCGATGGGTGAGGTTAGGTAAAATGGAGAAAACTTTAACCGTTATAATATGTTGATTAGGAAACCCTAGAAACGAGGACCTATTTCAGCAGTAACCCACATAGATGTATCATGGTACCCTAAACTAGGAAAGGTGGGGCACGATTACTGAGCTGATTATAAGTGGTCAAAATAGCGGCAGGGGGTGCAGCAAAGTAGTTCCGACAAAGTATGGGCGTGCACGTACTCTAGAGTGGAAAAGCAGGCACTGGGCATTAGTAGTATACACTGTGCATCTTTTGTGTCGGGTTGCCACCATAGGAATTGATACACCCCATGGTAGGACCAGCATAGGTATCTACAATTGAGCAAGGCCGAATGATACATGTAAGAAATGCATGCAAGTAGAAGCCGGTCGGGGAAGGGATCACTTTGTTATGAACACATGATGGTAGTTGAAACATTCGTAGTAGGTGCAGAGAAATGGAAATGAGTGCGATAAGTATATTCAGTTTATCTTGCCTTATCTTACGTTACCTTATTTCTATGGTATTGTCCTATGTTCAGTTTATTAATGTCATGATCCTTTTACTTGTTTACGTGCTGAATAATCACTGGACTTACCAGACTTATGTCTGACCTATTTTCTTTCGGCTTCTTTTTTTCCGTTCCCCTTCCCCCAGGTCCGCAGGGAGGGAAAACTTCCACTTAGTGTAGACCTTTTCCAGTTTGAAGAGAGTAGATGTATTGCTTAGATTCTCTCTTCTAGGGCTATGGCTGTGGTTACACTTTTATTGGGGATTTATGTTGCTTTACTATTTTTTTATGCTTCTTTATGTACTTGGAGGTTTAAATCAAGACAAATGTTTCATTGTAATAATTTAGAATTTGGGTTTTGAGACAGTGCTTGTAATGTTTTGACTGAACCATGCTATTTATGAAATGATTTCAGTTTTCCGCTGTCTATATGTCTGTCTTGTAAACTATCTGTGTCTTTTACCTAAAATGCTTTACCAAAGTTAATGCATTCCCTTTGTGAGTGACCTTAACGGAGGTGGGGTGTTTCACTTGGTATCAGAGCGATGGTTTACCAGATCAGATAAAGGTTCTGAAACAATTTTTGAAAAAAAAAGTTTAAAGAAGCATTTTCAAGAAAATTGTTGTTTTATTATAAAGGCATAATCCCCAAAGCCATATGCACTATCTTTCTACCCTTTGTTTTGAACCTTTTATTTTTGTTTCTGTATGTTTGGGGTTCTTAATCTTCCTGAGGGCGTACCGTACCTGGTTGGTTCAGAAGGTGCCTGGAGGCTTGGGCTAATGACGCAGGCCCAGCAGACGTTCCTCCTCCCCCAGTTGTAGCTCTTCTTCCTCCTCCTTCTCCTCCTCTTCCTCCTTATGTGAATGCTTTCTAGAAGATATGTAGAGACTTTCGAGCCATGTGTGGAAAGAACTTTAATGGGATAGAGTCATTTGTGGAAGCAAGAAACTGGCTCAAGGAAACAGAAGATTTGCTTGTTATCTTTGAAGTGGACAATAGGCAGAAGATACAATTGGTTGTATGGTTACTTAAGGACAAAGCCTCTTATTGGTGGGAAGTTACTAATGCTGAGAGACCAGTTAAAACTTGGGAGGATTTCAGAATGAGATTTGAAATGAAGTTCCTCTCGCAAGCTGAACGAAGCCTACAGATGGAGAAGTTCTTAGCATTCAAACAGGGAAGCCTATCGGTTAGGGAATACGTCAACCAATTCAACCAGCTGGTTGGGTTCGGACTAGAGTTAGTAAACACTACACATAGAAAGGCGATCCGATTCTTTAAAGGGTTGAATGAGCCACTGCACAGCCTAGCTATGTCCTATATACCTATGGGTGCGACTTTTGAGAGACTGGTGGACATGGCACTATTATCGGTGAAAGACAAGAGTGGAAAGAATGAGGCAAAGGTTGAAGAACCTCTGGACAAGAAAGTGGAGGGATTGCAGAATAAGAAAAATGGATTCCAAGAAAGGCGGGAAGAATAACAAACCCCGTGACAAGAGGAAGTGCAAATTTTGTGGCATACTTGGACATCTAATTAAAGACTGCAGGAAGAAAAAGAGGAAGATGGGTTGCTGCTTTCAATGTGGCGAGACATGACATATGGCTAAGGATTTCCCAAAAAGGCAAGGGCAAGGGCAGAGGATTGGATCCACTTCTGGAGGGAAGATTCACGCTCTCATTGCACCTCCACAAGAAGAGGTAGAAATATTTCTGTTGAGAGTTTAGTTTATCTTTCTGATCATCCAGTTCATACTCTTTTTTATTCTGGCACATCGCACTCTTTTATATCTACTGCTTTAGTTGAATCTCTGCACCTAGATACCAGTATAGTAGAGGATCCCATGGTTGTTTCAAATCCAATTGGGGGTTCGGCTTACTTGTCAATGATTTGTTTGGATTTACAAATTTCTAAACTAAGCATTGGGTTTAGATGTAATGCTTGTGTTTTGGGCTTTACAGGCTATGCGTTGATTTTAGGCATGGATTAGTTATCCAAGAATGGTGCCATCCTCGATTGTGAAAAGAGAGTGGTTAGACTTATGACTCGCCTCGGTAACACTCTCAAATTCTCTTGTTATCCCGTGAATTCTTCCATGCTTAGCTATCTAGAATTTGTTGATGCGTCTGTTGAAAACTTGCAATCTGTTAGAGTAGTCCGTGAATACTCGGATATCTTTGAAGAGGTGAAAGGTTTACCTTCGAAGCGAGAGACAGACTTTCGCATATACCTTGTTGATAACGCAATCCCCGTTGCTTTACCCGTTAGACACATGGCTCTAACGGAAAGGAAAGAGCTCAACAAGCAAGTTAAAGAGTTGCTTGAAAAGGGATTCATAAGGTGGAGTATTTCTGAATGGGGTGCTCCAATGGTGTTAGCAACCAAAGCAGATGGTTCACTTCGCCTGTGCGTGGACTATAGGAAGATAAACAAATTGACCAAGAAGAATAGGCACCAACTTCCTAGAATAGACAACTTATTTGACCAACTCGTAGGTGCCTCGTTTTTCTCCTAATTAGATCCGGCCACCAGGTTTCATCAGCTAAGAATGGCTAAAGACAGGATTAATAAGACCACGTTCAGGATCTCGGATGGTTTCTTCGAATGGCTTGTCATGCCTTTCGGCTTGACAAACGCACCTCCCTATTTCGTAGACCTGATGAGTAGGGTGTTCAGAGAATTCCTTAATAAATTTGTAGTGGTCTTCATGGACGACATTTTGATTTTCACAAAAAGTGAGGAAGAACTTGCTCTGCATTTAAGGGAAGTTATGGATACTCTTTGTGCACACCAGTTGAAAGCAAAATTCTCCAAATGCCATTATTGGAGAGAAGAAGTAAGGTTTCTTGGACATGTGGTGTCCAAAGAGGGGATAGCTGTGGATCCCGCAAAAGAAGTTGTTATGCAAGATTGGAAGATCCCCCGGAATGCAACCGAAGTACGAAGTTTTCTCGGGCTAGCAGGCTTTTACAGAAAGTTCATTAAGGATTTTGCGAAGATCTCATCCCTACTTACTAGGTTGACGAAGAAGAACCTAACTTTTGCTTGGGATTTCGATTGTGATGTTGCTTTCCAACGATTGAAAAGAGCTCTAACAACGACCCTAGTTCTGACATTGCCTGATGGGACTAAGATGTTTACTATATATACAGACGCATGCAGAACAGGATTGGGCGCTATCTTGATGCAAGAGGGCAAAGTAGTTTGTTATGGAGGAAGGCAGTTGAAGGTACATGAGAAGAACTACCCAACTCATGATTTTTTACTAGCTTCCATTGTTTTGGCCCTTAAGTCATGGCGTCATTACCTAGTAGAAGAAAGATTTGAATTGTTTACTGACCATGAATCATTAAAGTACTTTTCTCAAAGAAAGATCTTTAACTTAAGACAACAAAGGTGGATGTAATTTCTGGCTTCATATGATTTTGAGATTGCTTATAGACCTGGCAAGGGCAATGTTGAAGAAAATGCCTTAAGTAGAAAAAAGCTGACCTTGAGTCCTCTCTTTGTAGAAAGGAAAAGCTTGGAGTACATGGCAAACTTTGATTTTATACATTCCCTTGAATTTGTACCTGGTTTGTTAGCATCACTTGAGGTGTGGCCTACTCTTTTGGACTCAATAGGAACCGCGAAACGTGAAGACCCTCAGCTAGTTGATGTGATGGATAAGCTAATTGGAGGTGAGACTTCTGGTCACCTCAATAGATACTCTGTAACACCCCGTAATTTTATAACATTAAAATTCACAAATTAAAGTATACTTAATTTTTAGAAAAGAATTAAGTGAAATGGGTTGCGCAGAGAAATATATATATTGATATATATATAAATTAAAAATTAAATAAATAAATATGCGAAAAAGTTCAAAACAGCGAATTGGGAGGGGAAATAACCGAACCGGCCCATTTTTGAGGTCGACCCGAGCCTCGCTGGGTCGACTAGGGGCTAATCCAGGGTGTTTGGCTATCAACCCGTGGGCCGATTCGCTCAAATGCAGATTTTGCATTTGATTGGTTCTCATGGTTCAGGGTTAATCTAATGGTCCTAAATAACTTCCTACACCTATAAATACATCCTAATGCTAACCCTAAACCTAATTAAAATAGAATAGTTACCGTCGCCATGGAAATCAATGGAGCCGCTGCCAACTAAGAAAGAAGAATAGCAAATTCAATTCTAATTCTCTCAACCCTAAAGCAAAGCAAAACTCTCTCCTTTCTTCTCTAAATTGTGAGTATGATGATCTTAACAAGATTATTATCATTTTAATTAGGTTGAGTTATGAATGGATTATGAGTAGATGATGTGAATTATCATATATGTTGTTGTAAACCCCTTTTGCTATCATGTATATTGTAAATCCAATATTATGTGATGATGATATCTTATATGTTGTAAATCATGCTACGATGATGTTATGTATGTTGAAAGTTTCTATGCTAAGTTTTGATGAATCATACATGTTAAAAAGGCCATGATGTTACCATCTATGCTAGTTAGTTTATATTAATTAAATCATCATGTTTGGGTTATGTTAATCTATATGACAAGTCACATATGCAAGTTAGATTGATTAGAAAAGTTATGAACATATGCCAAGACATCTATTATGACATCTAGAATTATGCTATGACATATGTGATATCCTATGCTAGTTCACACCGTCATTATGTTGCCTAAAAACCCCATATGCAAGTTTATGTATAGATTTGGGCTATGATCATATCATGTAAATTGAGACATTTAACAAGTTGACACCTTTTGATCCTTAACATGTGTAGTTTATGCAAGTTTCACCCCTATTATGATTAGATTTATTTTAATTGTCTATGTGTTGTGATAATTTATCTTTGTGCTAGGTGTTAGACTATACAAGTCCAGCCTATATTATGCGTTGAATAAGCGAACGTATAAACGTGGGGTAGGGGTAATATTAAGGATTTAATATTAAAAAGTTGGGGTGCAATTGATATGATTTTTGTGATGGCCGGGAATTTCGCTCGATCCGAATCAGTCGTTAAACCGATCTAGACCGTTCGAAACCCCTGATCGTTTGAAAACAGGACAAATCAGAACACAAAAAGAAGAACATTTCATTGTTATTACAACAATTCCATCAGATACAAGAATATACAGAGTATAAATGAATAAATTACATTCGATACATATCAGAGATTACAATAAATTACATAGCAGCGGAAAATAATACAAAGCACAACTGAAGGTGATATACGGATACAGAGCTTTCCGGATATCATTCCGGCTATAAACCAGGATCCTGTGAATATAAATCTGCAAAACCAAAACTACTAGCTGCCCGTGCAGAAAATAGGGGCACCCAGAGTTTAGGTTAAAACAATAAACTCCAGGTCAGTCATGTGACTGGTGTGAGAACTAAAACAGTTATTTAAAGCTTTACTTTAAAAGAGAGTAATTCAAGGGACCACGCCGTATAACACGGAACGGGTTTCCTCCCAAGAATACTAGTGCATAGAATAAACAGCGCAATGCTTTTTCGAAAAATGAAGCTATTATAAGACCCAGGTCCCATCACACAATGCAACGCAAGCCGGAGGATAGGGTTTTACCTTATAACAGCCAAACATGCTTGGTACGTTTAAAACAAATCATTTGATACTATAATAAGTGTATAGTGCCAAAACAATTTCAATCATAAATATAAATCATAGACGGCATAAGTGCCCCATCCCACTATGTCGCCATACTAGGCTCTACAAATAAAGCCGAATTACACGTATTGGAAATTGGATTCCGTCATGAGTTGAGGCAAGGGGCAAGCTCCTCTCCGCGTTCGAGACACTCTAGCAAATGCCTCAGAGTTACGCACTCTGGGCAACCCCTGGATCTTCAGGGTCGGTCCTCACTTACGTTAGAGGATTAGTTATTCCTGAACACACGCTTCCCGGTCCTTACAGACCTAAAATCGAGGCGCCTCATCCAACAACCACAAAGGTGAAAAATATATAAATGTCAGGGCTGGTAAGTCACTGACACCACCAGAGCTAGAAAGAAACGTCGTGCTCTCCCTGCAGTCTGTATCCCGTTTTTAACTCATACCGAGGTGTGAGGCTCGCGAATTCACGTTATACACAAAGCTGCCACGTAGGCGTGCTTTGATCATCAGCCACAAGACTTTGCTTTTCAATAGAAGCCTTGATCATTGCATCTTAGCGTGCCACACAGGCAATTCATGCCATGCGACTGATGTCCATCGATATACAACCTCTGAGCTCGTACGTCTCAGAGAAGGGCGTAAAGCAAAAGAATAAATTCTCCGCCGCCAAACAGATGTATATTTAATAGAAATCAATCAACACAGAATAAAATCCAGTGTCTGACACACAATCCATTTACAAGTCCGTTCTGGGTCTGAACGAAACCGGAGGCACTTTCCTCGCATATCCATCCATCTGCAGGTACGTCTGGATGACCACCAACTATTTCCATCCTCTTGGGTGTACTGCCCAATCAGGATCGTCAGTAGTTATCCAAACGATGTGAAGACTTCCGGTCTTCGACCACCGTCTTCATCTTCGACATATCGTCGAATCGGTTATTCAGAATGGGTATAAACCCGGCCTTTCCGAACAACCCGCGTATATTAAAAACAAATGTTACACAAACACAACATACGCCTCATTCCAATTCATTAGTCACTAACCGCAAATTAGCAAGAGAACAATTTCCCAAACATTAACCCCGAAGGCCGAAACCAACATCAGATTAATACCAAGGAAACCATTCTTCTTAGCCAACCTACAGCTAGTTTCTAAATTCCACATTCTTAGGGAAAGGTTCCCATTAATTTTATCCAAGATAAATTCTTTAAAATTTATCCTGTAATCTTCCTTTGGATGTCATTTAAAACCAAATTATGGTTTTTCCAACTAGTCGAGATTAGCGAACCACAACGAAGTAATTATTTATTTTATTTCCCAATCCCAACCTATTCATCCCATGAAGCAAAACTAGTAATACTCCATATCTAACACCGTGGTGTTATCGGTAAAATTAATTACCATTTCACGTTCAAATCTAATTAAAGATTTAACTATCGCTTTGGAGCAAAACTGGCGATACTCCATTCTCGCTCGTTTTCTAAATTTGGTAATTTAGATTGTAAATTCACATTTCAATCTAATTGCAGATTCGTTAAAACTCCTTTTATTGGGTTAAAGAACTAGGTGTTATTTAAAACACAGTTCACGACAAACCCAAATCACATTCTATTTATTTTCGGGTTAAAGAACTAGGTGTTATTTAAAACACAGTTCACGACAAACCCAAATCACATTCTATTTATTTTCGGGTTAAAGAACTAGGTGTTATTTAAAACACAGTTCACGATAAACCCACAAATCAATTCTAGTTCAATTCAAATCAAATATATTTGGAATTCCGATTATTTAAAACCCCTTTTTAAATCTAATTTATTTATTTAAAAATAAATCGGGTTTTAAATTTAGTTCAAACTAGTTATTTCGATGAAAACCCATTTTTATCATTTCCAATACGGAGTTTTTCATCCCAATTTTTCCCAAATCATTTCTTATGATTTTACACAAATTATTGATATTTTTAATAATTTTATCAAGGCCCGTACAGTCGATTTCAAACAACGGCCATCGAACTGCACTTACAGCGACCTTTTTCGAATTTGATTTGGACGTATCTCCAATTCCAACCGTTAGATTTTGAATTTCTAATATTCGTTAGAAAGCTCTTTTCGATACGAACCCAACGGTTCCGGTTTTAGGACAATCCAAAGGTCGGATCTCCCGTAATGTTCGTTTGAAATAAATGGTCGAAATTCACGAACTGCCGCGGCGCGGCGCGTTCTATTCAGGCCATTATTATATATATAATATATATAATATATATTTCGTCGATTTCTATTTAAAACGAATTATATAAATAGTTTTAAATTCGTTTCAAAAGCAATTTCAACTTCCATTTCAATTCAAATCAAAATTGAATTCTTATTTATAAATTCGTTTTAAAATTCACTTCTATTCAATTCAAATTTCAATTCAATTTGAATTCATTTCAATTCGCTTTCAATTCAATTTGAATTCGTTTTCAATTCAATTCAATTCCAAAGTCGTTTTCTATTCAATTCATTTCGAAATCGTTTTCTATTCAATTCATTTCGAAATCGTTATATATTCAATTCATTTCAAATTGGTTTTCTATTCGAATCAAATTCGTTATATATTCAATTTATTTCGAAGTCGTTTTCTATTCAATTCATTTCGAAATCGTTTTCAATTCAATTCATTTCGAAATCGTTATATATTCAATTCATTTCGAAATCGTTTTCTATTCAATTCATTTCGAAATCGTTTTCTATTCAATTCATTTCGAAATCGTTATATATTCAATTCATTTCGAAATCGTTTTCTATTCAATTCATTTCGAAATCGTTATATATTCAATTCATTTCGAAATCGTTATATATTCAATTCATTTCGAAATCGTTTTCTATTCAATTCATTTTGAAATCGTTATATATTCAATTCATTTCGAAATCGTTATATATTCAGTTCATTTCGAAATCGTTATATATTCAATTCATTTCGAAATCGTTATATATTCAATTCATTTCGAAATCGATTTCAAAATTACTTTTCGATATTCATTTTAAAATGAATAAAATCGATATAAATATCGTTCACGTCAAAATGGCGCATCTCTAATCAACACGGCTTCATATATTTCTATTTTCAAATATTCTATTTCAAATATTTCTATTTCAAATATTCTATTTCAAATATTTCTATTTCAAATATTCTATTTGTCAACACACGACTAATCTCAATGAATGAGTACCATCCACGTGTGACTATTTTTGTTAAATTATTTCGTTCAACACATGACTAATCTCAACGGGTGAGTACATTCAACACATGAACCTTTACTTTATATTGATAAAGATATAAATTTTGTTATAAAAATATTTCGTTCAACACATGACTAATCTCAACGGATGAGTACAGTCAACACATGAACCTTTATTTTATATTGATAAAGATATAAATTTTATTATAAAAATATTTCGTTCAACACATGACTAATCTCAACGGATGAGTACAGTCAACACATGAACCTTTACTTTATATTGATAAAGATATAATTTTGTTATAAAAATATTTTCGTTCAACACATGACTAATCTCAACGGATGAGTACAGTCAACACATGAACCTTTATTTTATATTGATAAAGATATAAATTTTATTATAAAAATATTTCGTTCAACACATGACTAATCTCAACGGATGAGTACAGTCAACACATGAACCTTTACTTTATAATATTCTTTATTTTCTAAATTGGAATGAGACCCAATCAATTACCATATAAAGTTAATTATATGGATTTTCATACAACATATGTATATAACAACATTGAAAAATAATCAACCATCAACCAAAGTGCACTACACTGTATAAGCATCAAATATAGATATCTAACGCTTATAACAGCCTGTCAATCAATCGATCGACATATTTAATCAATCAGGATGAGTGAACTTCAAATTTCATCCCAACACCCGTGTGGGGTTTCAAACAATCAAATACATATTTTATTTGTGCAGTTGGGCGATGTGTAAAATTTATCGTCCCAATCAATGTCCTTCAAATAGGTGTACATAAACAAACCGTCCGGTTTGTAAATGAATATTTATTTATTCACATTCACGTTAAAAATTATATTTTTAACGATAAAACATTTTATTCAACCTATGAATATTCTATTTGGTTCATTTATTCAATAAAATGTTATTTTTATTTTTCTAACATATTTTAGAAAATTTCGGCGGCATAACGGCACGATACTAGAAATGGGACAAGGCCTAGGCTTATCCCCGGTCTAGTGAAGGCCCACGCCATTCACACATCAATCAAATCCATTCATTTTACCAAACAATTCAATTCAAATCAAAACTATCTAACTAATCTATGCAACCAAACAAACAAGTCCATGGTCTGTGGACGATTGTGTCGGGTGCTACTAAGCACCGTCTGCATCCTAGTATATATATATAAATAGAAATGAAATTGAAAGGTGAGAAATTCTCACAGATAGCTATCCTAGCTCCACGACACTTCATTGATAGAAATCTTCATCGCTATCGCATCTTCGTTGCCCGTATTCTCTACATATGTAAAAATCACATTTTTACTTCGCTATTCAATATATAAAAATCGAATTTTTACTTTGTTATCCAATTTATAAAAATCGAATTTTTACTTTGTTATTCAATATATAAAAATCGAATTTTACTTTGTTATTCAATTTATAAAAATCGAATTTTTACTTTGTTATTCAATATATAAAAATCGAATTTTACTTTGTTATTCAATTTATAAAAATCGAATTTTTACTTTGTTATTCAATATATAAAAATCGAATTTTTACTTTGTTATTCAATATATAAAAATCGAATTTTACTTTGTTATTCAATTTATAAAAATCGAATTTTTATCATGCTATTCTCTATATAAAGTTTCCGCCTTTATAACCATATAGATTTCGCCTTTATAAACATATAGATTTCGCCTTTATAAACATATAGATTTCGCCTTTATAAACATATAGATTTCGCCTTTTCAAATTTAAAGATTTCATGTTTATAAAAATCTCATTTTTATTTTTCTACACATATAAAGATCATATTTTTAATATTCCTATCATGTAAAATTTATATTTTTAATTCTTTACTTAAACAAAAATCATATTTTGACATCATCTATATAGTAAAGACTATATTTTTAATACTTTAAAAATCTAAAAATCATATTTTTAATACTTTAAAAATATAAAAATCATATTTTTAATTTCAAAACTATATGTATAATAAAACTGATTTTTTTTCTTTTAAAGCTAATACATTAAATAAATAAAACAAATAAAGTCAGAAAACACTTACAGCGGGGAAAAAAAAGAGCTGAGGGGCGTCACTGTTCGAAGAAGGGGAGGGAACAGCGTCTGAGGGGAAAAAGGGGGTGCTGCTGGTCGGAGGCGGGGTCAGGGTGGCGCGGTCTGAGGTGGAGTCGGCAGGGGGTGGAGGCGTTCCTGCTGCTGGCGGATCTGCTCGACGCTGGGTGGCTTAGGGCTGCGGCGGTTTAGGGAAGAGAGGCAGTGAGAGGAGGAGGGGTTCGACGAGGGGAAGGGCTACGCCCTGACGGCGCGCGGTGGCGGACGAAGAGGGGGCGGGGAAGGATTGAGATCGGCGGTGGGTTTTCATTCGTTTTTTTTTTTTCTTTCTCTTTATTTTCTGATTTAAGAAATCGAAGGGGGGGGGCCAGAGAGAAATAGGGGGAGAGGGAGAGAGAGTTCTTTTTTTATTATTTAATTATTTTATTTTTTTGAAAAAGTTGACTTTTACATATGACCTCTAAACGAGGCCCACCGCCTGTCGTCCATAGCGTTTTACCCCCATTCCGAACACAATGGGATATGTATCGTAAGCTGATTTGATCATTACAATCAGTTTTCGTTGAATTTACATTTAAATCACTATATTGAATTTTAAACGTACATTTCAAATTACCGGGGTCACATACTAACTAGAAAAATTCCTGAAAAATATTTTCTAGCTTCGTATTGACGATACGGTCCTAACAAAACTAATTTCGTCGAATTCTGAGACCATTGGAAAAATGGTCATTTTCCAGTCGATTAAAATCAACTGAAACTGGTCAAACGCGTTTTCCTTTGCCACGCTCACATATTGATTCGAAAAATTATGAAATTTGGAATCTAGCAATAATTTTACATCACGGACTCAACAAAAGTGGTTTCGTCGAAATCCGAGGTCGTTTGCAAAATTCCCATTTTTAAGGGCCTGAATTCCATAGCGACTATTCAGAATTTTCAACTGGACATATCTTTTGATTCCCGCTATGAAATTTTGATTTTTCGGATTCGTTGGAAAGATATCATCAATTAGATCCTAATGTTTTCGGTTTCACTAAAATCCGGATTGTTTTGCACCCGGTACATTCAATTGAAGTTTGAAATCGAATTATCGAACTACCGCGCCATTTTCAATTCTATTTATAATTATATATAATTATTATATATTCTAACGACGACGTATATAATATATACGTTCTAAATATATTCAAAATAAATTTTCTTCGATATTATTTAAAATAATCTATATTAAATATTCAGAAATCGCTAAAATTGCCAAAATAAAATTTTTAAACTGGCTCAGATTTTCCGGGTTATTACAATTTTGCATGCCATAAGTGGATGGCCATAATTGAGTCAATTATGGACATCATTAAAAGTTGACTTAATTAATAATTTGAATAGGGAATTATTAAAACTGGGGTAAAAGATTTTAAGTGTTAATCAATGCTTAGGACACGAGGTTGGACTCGTTTGTGACGTAAACCTGCCCGGACCCGCCCGACAAATCCAGTGGTCACAAATGTTAGCCTAATGTGAGAGGTCCTTGGCCTAAACTAAAGCATAACAGTTGTAAAGACACGAGGTTAGACTCTTTTATGGTGTAAGACTGCCCGGACCCGCCCGACAAATCCAGCTGCCATAAATGCCCATCTAATGTGAGAGTTCTTTATGAGGTTATGGCCTGAATGAATTAAGAAATACTTAACCAGATAAACATGTAAGGTGGGACATGGGGGTTAAGTAGGTGCCTTGGGTGGCATGAGGAATCTAGGAGGTGCCCTTAGTGGCATGTGAAATACGATTAGTAAGACTTAACCAAACACACATGTAAATGAACATGACTAAGAGGGTTAAGTGGGATATACTAGTGACAAACTTAGGTGGGTAGCTTATGGGGGCCCATTTCGACCAGTATCCCAAACGTATCTTTGTGGGCTCGACCCAAGTCGAGGACGGGACACGCATACTGGGCTTGACTATAAGAGGCCAAAACGGGGAGCGGTGACAATGCAAGTCCAACGGGTTTCGTATGCGTGTGTGGACCCGGGCTGGTAGGTAAGACGTTGTTGCATCATTTAGGTATAAGCCGTGCATTCTCAGTTGTATCGGGTTTCCACTTTAGGGGAGTGATACACCCCACTGTGGGGCCAGCACGGGTATCTACGAGTAGGGAGCCAATCGAAAGTGGGTAGTGGGGTACACCTAGTGGAGAGTGGCAGATGGCACCTATGTAGTCAGCTAGGGGTACGCAAGGCTATTTATATAGTTTCTGTGTAAAGCATGCGGGATCAACCTTTAGGGTGACTGGTGCGGTGCAGTGTAGTTATTGGTGCGGTGTAGTGTAGTAATATGCGGTGCAGTGTAGTAATTAGCGCGGTGCAGTGTAGTAATGTGCGGTGCAGTGTAGTAATCATTCGTTAGTAATTAGGTGTGCCTTTACCGTTATCTTTAACGTTATCTTAAACGCTATTTTATCTGCCTAAGAGTTCATAGACATTCACTTGTCTTCCAGCTTATGCCTTAGTCTAGTTATTTTGATAATAGTATTGCTAGAATTATCATACTCGCCAGACTTTATGTCTGACCCCCTCTATTTCTATCCTTTTCCCCCTCCAGGTCCTCAGGTTGGGCCAAGCTCTAGTGGAGTTTGATTGAATTGCTTCATCTCTCTTTGGAAAGCTTGGACCGTTGAAGTAAAGTCCAGCTTGTTATCTTTTTAATGGTTATTTATGTATTTTGTTTTTATGAAGATGGATAATGTACTTGACTCTGAATTAATGGTTTTGTGATGTAATAAACATGTTTCCGCTGCAATAAAATGAAGCTTTAGTTTTCAAGTACTACTTATTATCTGTCTTGTTGTAATTTTTCTGTTCTATATTCACTTATAACCTCCGTGGAAGTTAATGCATTCCCTTTGTGAGTGACATTAATGGACGTGGGGTGCTACACGTGGTATCAGAGCTTAAGCTTACCAGAACAAATAAAAATACTTTAGAAAAATAGTTATTTTTGGAAGAAGTGCTTTCAAAAACATGTTTTAATGAGAAATTTAAAGAGAAAAGTTTTTAAGAAAAAAAAACATAATCCCCAATAGCCATATCTTTATCTTTCGAATTCTCCATTCTGAATTTTTTCTTTTTCGTTTCAGCATGGCTGAAGATCTTAACCTACCTGACGGTGTAACGATACCAGGATGGTATAGGAGGCTGTTAGAGGCTAGGGCCGCTGCAGGTCCAGCCAATGTTCCTCCACCACCAGTTGCACCCATTCCTCCTCCTCCTCCTCCTCGCATAGATATTTTCACATAGACGTGTAAGGAATTCAAAGCTATGGGTGGAAAACCCTTCCAAGGGTCAGAAACGTTTGTGGAAGCTAGAGATTGGCTTAAGGAGGTGGAAGAATTACTAGAAATCTTTGAAGTGGAAGAAGGGAGGAGAGTTCGTTAACAGCTTGGTTGATGAAGGGAGAGGCCTCGTTTTGGTGGGAGGTCACTAATGGGGAGCGTCCTGTTGACTCTTGGGCGGATTTTAAATGTAGGGTCGAGGAGAAGTTTCTCTTTAGGGCGGAAGAAAATCTATATATGGAAAGGTTCCTGACATTGAAGCAAGGAAGCTCGTCAGTGAAAGAATATGTCAACAAATTTAATCAACTAGCAAGGTTTGGCTTAGACTTAGTGAACACGCCGAAGAAGAAGGCTCTGAGGTTCGTTAATGGATTTAATGAACCATTGCAAGGGTTGGCTATGACCCACATCCCTATGGGGGCCACATTTGAGAAGCTAGTAGACATGGCACTCATGCACGAGGAGAAAGGCACTAAAGCTGATAAGGCACCCGAGAAGAAAGGGGATCAAAATAAGGGTGGAAAAGGCAACAATGCTAAGGGGAAGAAGAAATGCTTTAACTGTGGGACACCAGGCCATCTCAGCAAGGATTGCCGAAAGAAAAAGAAGACTGGCTGTTTTCACTGCGGTGAAGCAGGACATCTAGTGAAGGACTGCCCAAAGAAGGGGCAGAGGACAGGGACTACCTCGGGAGGATAGGTGCAGGCTCTTCTAGCACCAGAGCAGGCAAGGGGACAAGTTCAGGCTCTCGCGGTCCCATCGCTGCAAGAATGAGGTAGAACCATTTCTGTTGAAAGCTTAGTTTTTCTGTTTGATCATCCTGTCCGTACCTTATTCGATTCGGGCGCATCGCATTCGTTTATCTCTACATCTTTAGTTGAAACACTGCACCTAGATACTAGTATTGTTACTGATCCCTTAGTAGTCTCAAATCCTATTGGTGGTTCGGCTCATCTTTCTATGATTTGTCGGGATTTGAGAGTGTTTATCTTAGGCGTTGAGTTTGAATGCAACGCCTTTGTCCTTGGTTTCACGGGCTATAGTTTGATTCTAGGGGTGGATTGGCTAGCCAAGCGGGGTGCCATCCTAGACTGTGAAAGGAGGGTAGTTAGACTATTGATTCATTGTAGAAAAACCCTCATATTTCTTGCGACCCTAGGGGTTCAGTGATGCTTAGCTGCCTAGAATCTTTTAACGCATCTAACGATGATTAGGAACCTGTTTGTGTGGTCCGTGAGTATGGAGACGTCGTTGATAAAGCGAGGGGTTTACCCATAGGCACGGAATAAGTTTTCGTATGTGCTTAATAGATTAAGCAAAGCCCGTTATGTAATCAGCGGTAGTTTTGGAGCAAGACTGGCAAGGACGGCCAGAGTCGGTCAAGTGCTCAATTGATTGACCATCTTACTAGTATCATCTCACGTAGGTCATCTGAATTCGAAGGAGGTATCCCTTGGGTGTTTGTCTGATATTGGTTTAGGCCTTTGGGGCTTGCACTTGGGGGATATCGAATTCGACTAGGATGGTCTGCGTGAGAGATGGATAGTTGTGACGATTTTACATGGGATAATATCCTGGTTTTCTCTAGAAGTAGATAAGAGCATGCCCTATGTCTTAAGGAAAGCTTAGGGACCCTACAAGTGCACTAGCTTAAAGCTAAGTTCTCCAAGATACCATTTTTGGAGGAAGGAAGTGAGGAATTTAGGGCATGTGGTCTCTAGGGAAGGGAGATATGTTAAGGAGGATGGAGTTCTTAGCATCCTACGACTTCGAGATAACATATACCCCTGTGAAGGGTAACGTGGCGGCGGATGCCTTAAGTTGAAAAAGATTATCCTTAAGTCCTTTGTTTGTTGAGCGGCGAAGTTTAGATTTCATCTCTATGTTTGATTTTAGACCTTCCGTTGACTTCATACCCGGTTTGCTAGCATCCTTGGAGGTCAGACCTACGCTTTTGGGATGGATTGGCGAGGCACAGCGAGACGACCCGTAGTTGGTTGAGTTAGTAGAAAAGCTCAAAGGAGGGGAGTCATCAAGCCATCTCCGTAGGTATACCCTAGACGATAAGGGTTGGTTACGTAGGGATGGTAGACTTTGTGTACCAAAAGACGATGACCTAAGGAAGACTATTCTTGACGAAGCACATCGTTCGAAGATGACCATTCATCCCGGCGGGGACAAGATGTACACGGACATGAGATGAGTTTACTTTTGGGCCGGTATGAAGAGGGACGTGGCCGAGTATGTCGCTAGATGCTTGGTGTGCCAACAAGTAAAAGCGGAGCAAAAGAAACCCAGTGGGTTACTTCACCCATTGGAGGTTCCACTATGGAAGTGGGAAAGCATCTCGATGGACTTTATTGACGGATTACCGAGATCAAGAAAGGGTAATACGGGGATTTGGGTTATAGGAGATAGACTTACTAAGAGCGCCCATTTCATTACCGTGAAGAGTAAGAGGACTGCTCCATGGTTAGCTTCTGTATACGTCCGAGGAATAGTTCGTTTGCACGGTGTTCCTTCTAACATAGTGAGCGACTGCGATCCTATTTTCACTAGCGAATTTTGGAGAAGCTTACAAGAGGCGGTAGGGACTCAGTTATGTTTGAGCATCGCATATCATCCTCAGACGGATGGCCAGACCGAGAGGGTGAATCACATTCTAGAGGATCTGTTGAGGCTATGTATCCTAGACTTTGGGGGTATGTGGGAAGAGCATCTTCCATTGGTGGAGTTCGCATATAATAACAGCTTTCAGTCCAGCATTGGTATGGCACCATTCGAAGCTCTATATGGACGACCTTGTCGTTCACCTACATGTTGGTGGGAATCTACGGATAAGATCTTACTTGGGCCCGATATGATTAGGGAGACTTCGGAGAAGATCGACTTGATTCGAAGGAGGATGAAAGTAGCGCAAGATAGGCAGAAATCTTATGCGGATAAGAGGAGGACAGATCTCGAGTTTGAAGTTGGGGACATGGTCTTTGTCAAAGTGTCTCCATTACGAAACGTTGTTCGCTTTGGGTCCGTTGGGAAACTAGCACCAAGGTTTGTAGGGCCGTTTCTTATTAACGAGAGGATTGGACGGATGGCGTATAGAGTGGAGTTGCCCAAGAGACTTACTGGTGTACATGACGTATTCCATGTGTCACATTTGAGGAAGTGCTTGCACGAGACCGCGGAAGTGGTAGAGCCGAGCTTGCTTAGAGAGGTGGAGATAGAGCGTGATGCGACAATTCGACGAGCTCCTACGCGCATTCTTGGGTCGGAGATCAAGAGGTTGAGGAATTGAGAGGTCAGACTAATCAAAGTGCAATGGGGAGATGATGAGAGCAACGCTACTTGGGAGACGGAAGAGAAGATGTGTTCACGATACCCTTTTCTTTTTGAGGGTATGTCCTTTAATTTCTCCTATATCACTTAGCTTGTACTTATCTTATCTTTAGTATATCCTCTCGCTATTATCTTTGACCTTTAGTTAGGATAATCCTATGGTTGAAACATGTGTTTGAGACATGTTATGTATGGTGGATGCAAAGTGGATGCAAATGTTTGCTAGTGGTTGCTCGTGGATGCATATACACACACTATTAGGCACCAGATCGGCTTAGTCACTTCATATTGCATATTGCATATATATGGATGTATTTAGTAAAATGGATGTATAATGGTTGTATTATCATATAGTTGCTGCATTCGGGTGGATGGTTGAGCACGCATATAGAATTAATATGTATCATTAGGAATCTTATATTGGACGCATGGCACTATCATGAATTGCACTAAGGAGGTCGACTGAATCAGTAGACCGCCTAATTTTGCATTAGATATGGACATATACACACACTGTGCATATAAACATTAAAGCATTAGAAGTCTTTTACACAATGGATGCTGGTGTTTGATGGTTTAGTAGATGGACGATTAGATGGTAGGATATACATTCTTCTTGACTTGGAGATTTCGGGGACGAAATCCTTTAAGGAGGGGAGAATGTAACACCCCGTAATTTTATAACATTAAAATTCACAAATTAAAGTATACTTAATTTTTAGAAAAGAATTAAGTGAAATGGGTTGCGCAGAGAAATATATATATATATATATTGTTATATATATATATAAAAATTAAAAATTAAATAAATAAATATGCGAAAAAGTTCAAAACAGCGAATTGGGAGGGGAAATAACCGAACCGGCCCATTTTTGAGGTCGACCCGAGCCTTGCTGGGCCGACTAGGGGTTAATCCAGGGTGTTTGGTTGTCGACCCGTGGGCCGATTCGCTCAAATGCAGATTTTGCATTTGATTGGTTCTCATGGTTCAGGGTTAATCTAATGGTCCTAAATAACTTCCTACACCTATAAATACATCCTAATGCTAACCCTAAACCTAATTAAAAAGGAATAGTTACCGTCGCCATGGAAATCAATGGAGTCGCCGCCAACTAAGAAAGAAGAAAAGCAAATTCAATTCTAATTCTCTCAACCCTAAAGCAAAGCAAAACTCTCTCTTCTCTTCTCTAAATTTTGAGTATGATGATCTTAACAAGATTATTATCATTTTAATTAGGTTGCGTTATGAATGGATTATGAGTAGATGATGTGAATTATCATATATGTTGTTGTAAACCCCTTTTGCTATCATGTATATTGTAAATCCAATGTTATGTGATGATGATATCTTATATGTTGTAAATCATGCTATGATGATGTTATGTATGTTGAAAGTTTATATGCTAAGTAGTGATGAATCATACATGTTAAAAAGGCCATGATGTTACCATCTATGCTAGTTAGTTCATATTAATTAAATCATCATGTTTGGGTTATGTTGATCTATATGACAAGTCACATATGCAAGTTAGATTGATTAGAAAAGTTATGAACATATGCCAATACATCTATTATGACATCTAGAATTATGCTATGACATATGTGATATCCTATGCTAGTTCACACCATCATTATGTTGCCTAAAAACCCCATATGCAAGTTTATGTATAGATTTGGGCTATGATCATATCATGTAAATTGAGACATTTAACAAGTTGACACCTTTTGATCCTTAACATGTGTAGTTTATGCAAGTTTCACCCCTATTAGGACTAGATTTATTTTAATTGTCTATGTGTTGTGATAATTTATCTTTGTGCTAGGTGTTAGACTATACAAGTCTAGCCTATATTATGCGTTGAATAAGCGAACGTATAAACGTGGGGTAGGGGTAATATTAAGGATTTAATATTAAAAAGTTAGGGTGCAATTGATATGATTTTGCATGCCATAAGTGGATGGCCATAATTGAGTCAATTATGGACATCATTAAAAGTTGACTTAATTAATAACTTGAATAGGGAATTATTAAAACTGGGGTGAAAGATTTTAAGTGTTAATCAATGCTTAGGACACGAGGTTGGACTCGTTTGTGACGTAAACCTACCCGGACCCGCCCGACAAATCCAGTGGTCACAAATGTCAGCCCAATGTGAGAGGTCCTAGGCCTAAACTAAAGCATAACAATTGTAAAGACATGAGGTTAGACTCTTTTATGGTGTAAGACTGCCCGGACCCGCCCGGCAAATCCAGCTGACATAAATGCCAGTCTAATGTGAGAGGTCTTTATGAGGTTATGGCCTGAATGAATTAAGAAATACTTAACCAGATAAACATGTAAGGTGGGACATGGGGGTTTAGTAGGTGCCTTGGGTGGCATGAGGAATCTAGGGGGTGCCCTTAGTGGCATGTGAAATACGATTAGTAGGACTTAACCAAACACACATGTAAATGAACATGACTAAGAGGGTTAAGTGGGATATACTAGTGACAAGCTTAGGTGGGTAGCTTGTTGGGGCCTATTTCGACCAGTATCCCAAACGTATCTTTGTGGGCTCGACCCAAGTCGAGGACGGGACACGCATACTGGGCTTGACTATAAGAGGCCAAAACGGGGAGCGGTGGCAACGCAAGTCCAACGGGTTTCGTATGCGTGTGTGGACCCGGGCTGGTAGGTAAGACGTTGTTGCATCGTGTAGGTGTAAGCCGTGCATTCTCTGTTGTATCAGGTTGCCACATTAGGGGAGTGATACACCCCACTGTGGGGCCAGCACGGGTATCTACGAGTAGGGAGCCGATCGAAAGTGGGTAGTGGGGTACACCTAGTGGAGATAGGGGCAGACGACACCTATGTAGTCAGCTAGGGGTACACAAGGCTATTTATATAGTTTCTGTGTGAAGCATGTGAGATCAACCTTTAGGGTGACTGGTGCGGTGCAGTGTAGTAATTGGTGCGGTGCAGTGTAGTAATGTGCGGTGCAGTGTATTAATTGGCGCGGTGCAGTGTAGTAATGTGCGGTGCAGTGTAGTAATCATTCGTTAGTAATTAGGTGTGCCATTACCGTTATCTTTAACGTTATCTTAAACGCTATCTTTATCTTCCTAAGAGTTCATAGACATTCACTTGTCTTCCAGCTTATGCCTTAGTCTAGTTATTTTGATAATAGTATTGTTAGAATTATCATACTCGCCAAACTTTATGTCTGACCCCCTCAGTTTCTACCCTTTTTCCCCCTCCAGGTCCTCAGGTTGGGCCCAGCTCTAGTGGAGTTTGATTGAATTGCTTCATCTCTCTTTGGAAAGCTTTGACCGTTGAAGTAAAGTCCAGCTTGTTATCTTTTTAATGGCTATTTATGTAATGGGATTATGTATTTTTTTTTATGAAGATGGATAATGTACTTGACTCTGAATTAATGGTTTTGTGATGTAATAAACATGTTTCCGCTGCAATAAAATGAAGCTTTAGTTTTCCAGTACTACTTATTATCTGTCTTGTTGTAATTTTTCTATTCTATATTCACTTATAACCTCCATGGAAGTTAATTGTGAGTGACATTAATGGACGTGGGGTGTTACATAGTCAATCGATGACAAGGGTTGGTTGAGACGGGATGGAATACTATGAGTCCCACAAGCAAGAGATTTGGTGAAAACCGTTCTCGAAGAAGCACATCATTCTAAGTTGACTACACATCTAGGTGGGGACAAGATGTATAAAGACATAAAAAAGGTTTTCTTCTGGAATGGCACGAAGAAGGATGTAGCTGAGTTTGTCTCTAAATTCTTGGTATGCCAGCAAGTTAAGGCGGAACCTAAGAAGCCTGGTGGTCTGCTTCTTCCTCTGGAGGTCACAGTGGAAATGGGATAGTATCTTGATGGACTTTGTTGATGGGTTACCTAGGTCAAGAAGGGTCAATACCAGTATTTGGGTAATAGTGGACAGGATCACTAAAAGCGCTCACTTTATACCTATTAAAAGTTGGGGGACTGCCTCATCGTTAGCATCCATTTATCTTAAAGAGGTGGTTCGACTGCATGGAATACCCTCTAGCATTGTAAGTGATCGAGATTCTACCTTTACGAGTGAGTTTTGGAAGAGTTTGCAAGAGGCCGTAGGCACACAGCTATGCTTAAGCACTGCCTATCACCCTCAAACCGATGGTCAGACGGAAAGGGTGAACAGAGTATTAGAAGATCTCTTGGGATTGTGCATTCTTCATTTTGGGGGAACATGGGAGGATCACCTTCCTTTGGTGGAGTTCGCCTACAACAATACCTACTAAGCCACCAAAGGCATGGCACCCTTCGAGGCATTGTATATAAGACCATGCCGATCACCAACTTGTTGGTGGGAGTCGTCAGACAAGCTCGTACTTGGGCCTGACATGATCAGAGAAACTTTAGAGAAGGTGGACTTGATACGAAGACGAATGAAGACCGCACAAGATAGATAGAAGTGTTGTATAAAACATAGTCGTATACACAATTATATGATTTTTGTTTGATGATAACAACTAAATAAATATTATTTTAGATGTGTTTGTTACTATACTGTTCTATTTATGCATCACAAAGGAATATAATATTTATATTTAAATAGAATACAACTATACAGACATTCATATATTGATACGGTATTTTATTTAAATTGAATATTATATTTCAAACATTCGAAAAGTACAACTATTTATAACTCCACTATTTAAACACTTCATAGGAATTTGCACTTCTAAATAAACTGAATAAAATAGACAAGTTTGTTTGACAACAATAAAATAATATTTTGTTTCAAAAAAATTTGTCTATTACAAAAAAAAAAAACAGTACATTTCTCTCAATCTATTGTTACACGACTCCTTACTACAATAATCTGACTATATATATACATACACACACAATCACTCACTACAGTTTCATTCATACACTCAGTTTACACACATTCACTTACTCATACACTCATTCACTGATATTTTCTAGTCTTCTGTCTTCACAACTTTCAGTCAGTCCAGTTTTCATACCTCTCACACACAGTATCTAGAATGGAGATAATTTCTAAATTCTAGCAGATATAATTTTTATTTTAAAAATTTTATTTGCCTCAGATTTCTGGCGTGTTTCTCATCATTTTTCATGACTTGATCTGATTCATTTGTGTCTAGTCAGTTTGTATATGTATAGTACAGGGACAGGAAAACTTGTCTGGATGGCTGCATATACACATGTGTATATATATACACGTGTGCACTGCCTTGCCAATCCAGTGCGCAACTGAGGAGTAGCCACGTGGACCATCTCGACCCAGTGCACAAATAAAAGTGACAGAGTCATCCTCAAGCGAAGTCAACATAATCAACAAAGCCAAGTGGTCGAGCAAGTGGCTCAAGTGGACAATGCTAGCCATGGTCAAGATAGCTAAGGTTCAAGTCAAAAAAGAATGCAAATACAAGTGGTAAATAAACATGGTCGAACACAAGTTTCAGGTTCACTCAGGTCATGTGCACACATCCAAAAAGGAGGTAGATGCACAAGGAATGCACAAGCTCAGGTCTGTGTGCATGCTCAACAATAGGTTGCAAAAAAAAGAGGTGATGCAAATAACATGGCAGATCAAATCAAAAACATGGCAGATCAGCAAAATTTCATTAGCAGATTACCCAATTCAACACAGCATGTTACATGTTGATCATACAGCAAAGAAGTATGGTGAAGGCATGTATACACAGCTAATTGAAGTGTTTAAGAATACATGGACCAGCATACTCAACAACAACGTGTTTCAATAATGGTTAAGTCAGATTTTAGATGGTGCAACATGGTGAGGGTGCATACAAAATATTTTGGTGCAGCAGTTCATAAGCAACAATATGACTCACGCAAAGGTCATAGTGTTGTGCAACTCAAATGGACAAGGGGCAGCCAAGTTTTAAATGGTGAAGTCAGACATACAAGTCAGTGTACCGGCTAATGGCCATTGGAGTGCAAACAACATGAAGCAGCATATAGGTGACCAAGTGTGGCAATGTAAAGGTGAGTGCAGGTCTATAAAATTCATGCATGTGCATGAATGAAGTCAGAACAACATATGCAAAGGAATGGAGCAGGTGAGCAAAGCATTTGCAGTGGATGAATACATAGATGAGTATGCAAGCAGTGTACACGGTAATATTAGTTAAGCAAACATTCAATGTTTAGCACAGTTTCAAGTAGTCCAAGGAAGAACAGATTTAAAAGTGTGTCATAGGAGATTGCAGAATGATCAAAGGGAAATCAACAACACAATATATGACAAGAGCATTGGCAAACAAAGATGGGATTCTCGGCAAGATCATTTATTCAAGGGAAAACAAATTTGTTTTAAACAACATAATCTTTGGCAAAGTTTTCTTTCCAGACTTAAAACAAAACTACAAGCATTTCATCATATGCTGATATCAGAAGGAAAATTGAATGTTTATTTGATCTCCAGAAACTCACATGTGAAAATCAACCAAAGCCAAATCTAGAAGTATAATAGCGCAAAGATTTTTTTCCCTCTCAAGGACAGGGTATCAACTATTTCAGGAAAGAAACATGTTTATGGTAACAAATATTTTGTTTTCTACAATCAAAATCCAAACTTGACAAGAAAATAAAGTTCCAGCAATTTGCTTCCTAATATGAATTGCAAATACTCAGCTCAATATTTCTGACATGAAATCAGGCAACAAAAGATTTTAGAAAATAAATTTTTGGGCAAGACCATTTAAAAATGCTTCTGTTTTTTCAATACATATACGAAAGTCACGGCAACATACTCAGGGAAACAAATCACGTAAGCATGTCCAGGATAGTACCAAAATTCATCACCACAAATTAGGAAAGCTTTCAAAGCCGAGGATTCAAATTCTAATCGGTTATGTCAAAAGGGGAAAGCTACAACGATTCAATCAAGGCACCAAAGGGAAGAAATCACGCAACACAAAAATCAATCAAGTCATTCATTTATGAAATCAAATTTTTAGGATTTCTATAATCCTATTTTAACACCTATCATCATAGGCAATTTGAAGATCGAAACCAAGCATAACAATTTCAAGCAGAAAATACTCACACAGTTTCGATCGAGAAAGTGAGAACAAGTCCAAATCAAAGCATCAAAGATCGAGCAAGATCCAAATCGTAGACAAAGCAAGCCGAAATATCTCAAGCATCAGAGAGCTAAATTTCATCAAGCATGGCTTTGAGTTGGGGAAAATAAGAGAAACCCTAGCCGCTATTTCAATTTCAGAAGGAAGTGGAAGCCGACATCTTTTTATCAAAGATACAATGCAAAAGAAATGGGCCGACCAAGTTTAAAAAGGGATAACCCTTTATTATTTAAACTCCTCGTGTTTCTATTTAGTTTCAATTTGCTTTTATTTTTACGTTTTTTTTAATTTGTATTATAACCGTCTGAACAATTTTCTAAAGTCTGCAAAATTCTAGGGGAATCAGGTAGGGATTATCTGACAATTTACTAGTGCCTGTAAAACTAGGGATAATCTGGTCTAGTGGATATAGACTAGTCTATGGTTTTGAGCGTAGGGTTAGTGCAGGAGCAAGGAGTGCGAGTTTACATGGTCTTGTAAGTGGGATCTGTTCTATCACCTAGTAGAAACCTTAGGAATGCAGCAGTAGGCAGGATTTTGCCGAAGCTAGGTATATCTTGTGTCTTTTACTTTCTACATTTCTGTTTCTGCAATACTCTATGATCTGTTTATTATTATATTTCCCCTCACTTTTTTAATCGGCTAAAAACTATGATAAACCCTATTCACCCCCCTCTACGGTTAATCTAGATCCAACAAGAAGTCCTACGTTGATAAAAGAAGGGCCGACCTTGAGTTTGAGGTTGGAGACAGTGTTTTCCTTAAAGTATCTCCTTTGAGGAATGTCGTTCGCTTTAGGTCTGCAGGAAAATTGGCACAAAGTTTTGTACGGCCATTTCCTATCATTGAAAGGACTGGGAAGATGGCATATAATGTAGAGCTGCCTGAAAGATTGGCTGGAGTTCCTAATTTTTTCCATGTCTCTCATCCACGAAAATGCTTACATGAGTCGGTAGATGTTGTGGAGCCAAGCATACTAGAAGTGGAGCGAGAAGCGACGGTGAGAAGAGTTCCAACTCGTATCTAGGGTACAGAAAAGGCTACACAATCGTGAAGTCAAGCTAGTTAAAGTACAATGGAGCGATGTAGAGGAAGATGCAACATGGGAGACTGAGGACAAGATACGCATAGCCTACCCTTATCTTTTGAGTGTACATCTTTGAACTCTTGTTTTCTATAAAGTATACGCATGTTTATATCTATCCTTTTAAGTATATCTCCTCGGTCCTAGTCTTGATCCCTAGGTAGAAACCAATGGATGTAAACATGTATTTGAAACGTGTTATGATTGATGGTTGCGAGTGGTTGCTAGTGGTTGCTCGTGGATGCATATACACACACACACACTAGGTACTAGATCGGCTCCTTCACTTTCATATTTCATATGCATATATGTATTTATATATGGATTGGAACTGGTGTGCTATCATGTGGACGTTGCATTTGTATGTATGATTGTGCACTCATGTAGAAAGTATAATTAGGAACAATTACATACATAATGGACTCATGGCACTAACATGATTCGCATCAAGGAGGTCAACTGAATCAGTGGACCGCCCGATTTTGCACTAGATAAGGACATATACACACACTATGCATATGATCATGAAAGAATTAGAAATCTTTTTAAGGATAATGGATGCCTATGATTGATGGTTGAGTAGATGGATGTTAGGATACATTCTTCTTAACTTAGAGATTTCGGGGACAAAATCCTTTAAGGAGGGGAGAATGTAACACCCCATATTTTCTGTGAACATTAAAGTAATGAATTAAAGAATAATTAATTTTAAAAGTGGGAATTAAAGGAAATGGGTTACGCCATTGCATTCGTCTCGGAATTCTGCTTGAGATAGAGTCTGAGTTTGCGTGAATCGGACTCCGTATAAAGAAGTTATGGAGTTCAAAAGATTTCAAGTTCAAGCAGAAAATAAATATAAATAATAAAAACAGTTCAAAATTCAAAATCGGCTGAGTGGGAAATTTCCCGCTCAGGGTGTCGACCCCCCCAAGAGGAGTCGACATAGGTGTCAACCCCCTATAGGGGAGTCGACATAGGTGTCAACCCCCCTGTAGGGAGTCGACCCCTCCCAGAACAAGCTCCTATGACGAATTTTTACAGCCCTGTGCTAATGTGGCCTTCTCTGATTGGCTAATGACTGATTTCTGAGGTATTAGGGCATATGTGTCATGCTACGGTTGGCTGGATGACACATCTCTTTGGTTTGATGGCTTTGATTTCTCCTAGACTAATCTACAGGATAGAATTGAACCTAGACTTCTATATAATCACCCCAAACCTCAACCCTAGAACTCATTCTATGAAGCCGTCATGTTGTTCGTCTACAAACTGGCGTAGCCTCCATCCATCTACCCCAAATTACAGAATCAAATTCAAACTAGGAATCACTTAGAAGAACTAGAGAATTAAATGCCTACATCAAAGGATTGCTTTTCAAATTCAGAAATCAGATCCCAGAAATCAAGATCCGTCCTTTTTATGTAAGTACAGTTGTTGTTTAGATGTGAATACATAATAAGAAAACATGACTGTAATAACTGGATCTAGAACTATGCCTAACTCTATTCGTGCCTATCCGTTTGTTAATTCTGAATTGCGTATGCTTGTTGGACAGTTGTGACTAAAACATAGTAATAACTATCATGCCTATTGGACTGTTGTGACTGACATAGTAAAACCTATCATGCCTATTGGATTGTTGTGACTGACATAGTAAAACCTATCATGCCTATGAGACTATTGGGACTAATACCATTGAACCTATCATGTCGTATTAAATTTGTGGTTCTTTTATGTATGTAAGTTACAGTCTAAGTTATGTTCATACATGTTATATGTTTAGATCCAAGCCAGTACCCATGTTTAAGATCTATATAAGTTCATGTTTATACAATTAGACTTATGCTAGTTTGCATGTCAATTGGATCTAATTTAAATGCAAGATCACGTTTATATGCTTAATTAAGTTTATGTCGTTCTATGCCAAATTTATATTACGCTTATTGATCAATGTTGTTTTATGTCTGTTGGAATGTTACATGTCCCTTTTCTTTTCCCTTTTTGTTTATGAGTTAGGCTAATTTGCGAGCCTAACATTCTATGTGAATTGCACGAACGAATAACGGGGGAGACGTTGGGGGAAAATATTAAATTACATGGTATTGGCATAGATTTGCTCATAATCATGTAAATGATTAGTAGCATGAAATGGCATAATTTGGACATAATTTAGAAGGTAAATGGGACGTGACTTGATTTGACAGCACTTGTGGATATTTTACATATAAACATGAATGGTAAATATGTAAATTAATTAAAAGATGAATATGCCTAACCCGAGGTTAGATTGAGTTGCAGTGTAAGACTACCCGAAATCGCCCGGCCATCCAGCGACCGCAACAATACAGATCTAATGTGAGAGTTTAGCGCATTACGCCCAAAAAAACCCGAGGTTAAATAGAGTTGTGGTGTAAGACTACACGGAACCTCCCGGCACATCCAGCACCACAACAATACATATCTAATATGAGAGTTTGATTCTTTAATGAATGAATTAAAGATAAGGAACAGACAAACAAAGAATAGTAGGGTTAAGTTAATTAAGGCAACACTTAACTAATACAACATGTTAATCAATCAGATGGGTGGGGTTAGGTAAAATGGAGAACACTTAACTGTTATAACATGTTGATTAGGAAACCCTAGCAACGGGGACCCATTTCAGCAGTAACCCACATAGATGTATCATGTTACCCTGAAGTAGGCAGGGTTGGGCATGATTACTGGGCTGATTATAAGCGGTCAAAATAGCGGCAAGGGGTGCAGCAGTGTAGTTCCGACGGAGTATGGGCGTGTACATACTCTGAAGACGAAAAGCAGGCACTGGGCATCAGTAGTATACCCTGTGCATCTTGAATTTGTGTCGGGTTGCCATTATAGGAATTGATACACCCCATGGTGGGACCAGCACAAGTATCTACAATCGAGCAGGGCTGAATGACACAAGTAAGAAATGCATGCAAGTAGAAGCCAATCGGGAAAGGGATCACATTGTTATGAACACATGATGGTAGTTGAAACATTCGTAGTAGGTGCAAAGAAATGGAAATGAGTGCGTTAAGTATATTTAGTTTATCTTGCCTTATCTTATGTTACCTTATTTCTATGGTACTGTCCTATTTTCAGTTTATTCACGTCATGATCCTTTTACTTGTTTACGTGCTGAATAATCACTGGACTTACCAGACTTATGTCTGACCTAATTTCTTTTGCCTTCTTTTCTTCCGTTCCCCCCTCCCGCACCCAGGTCCGCAGGAGGGAAAACTTCCACTTAGTGCAGACGTTTTCCAGTTTGAAGAGAGTAGATGTATTGCTTGGATTCTCTCTTCTTGGGCTATGGTTGTGGTTACACTTTTATCGCGGATTTATGCTGCTTTACTACTGTTTTATGCTTCTTTATGTACTTGGATTTTTAAATCAAGACAGATGTTTCATTGTAATAATTTAGAAGTTGGGTTTTGAGACAATGCTTGTAATGTTTTGACTGAACCACGCTATTTGTGAAATGATTTCAGTTTTCCGCCGTTTATATGTCTGTCTTGTAAATTATCTGTGTCTTTTACCTAAAATGCTTCACCAAAGTTAATGTATTCCCTTTATGAGTGACCTTAATGGAGGTGGGGTGTTTCGGTTTCCATCACCATACACATTTAATAAAAAAGGTTTCAACAAGGAAATTCTATATATATATATATGTCGCTTTGAGACAAAAGATTTTCTATTATTTGATATATAAAGATAAAATTGCCTTAAACTATACAATATATAATTGTTCCTATATAATTCCAATAGACAATTCAAATGATTTTAGAATCTCTTTATAAATATTTCTCTTAAATCTAGTATTTTCCATATATTAAACTGAACATTTATGCACACTTGTAGAAAGCGAGAACATGATTTAAATGATAAAATAAATCACATGAGATGCGGAATATAGACTAATTATATCTATTAATTCCAGACTTGCTGATTGAAGCTATTTTTATTACTCAATGTGAAGTAAACTATATTATAGTGATAACTAGTGAAACATGCAGTATCAGACGTATTATTTTCACTTTTCAGATTATTGTTTGGAAATCCGTTACACATTCTTTATTGTTTAATGCGCGAATACTTACTGTTGGCGAAAGTCAAGCCCAAGCAGTCTTATATGCATATTCACTTGGTTGGGGCCAAGTTACACTCAATTGAGAGTTGTAGTTTTGGGCACCTGAATACGTATATAGTACAGGGAAAACCTCAGTGAGCTATATATATAATTCATATACAATTTGTTGTTCTAGATCCACTTTATGATGTTATTGATATTCTATCTCTCTTTGCTGCTTTGGATCCCATTTATGATGATTTAAGGTAGTTGAATTTCTTTTTATAGCTGAAAACTATCTTGAGGCTTATATATATGTATGCATAGTAATCACATACATGTCTAATAAATCCACTTGTGAAATTTGTATGTTTGGATTTGATGGGTTTGCCCTTATTGCTTTTAGATTTTTAGAGATTTCGTATATGTACCTAGATGCTTAGCATAGGCTATTAATAGAAAAACTTTATGTTTCGATATTAGTGCCTACATGAGACCCTTATATGATGTTTAGTTTGTTGTATCATGTTGACCCTTCTTTTTATTTACTCGAAAAGATTTATCCCTTATGATGGTATATTCATTTGTTATGATCTATTTATACCGTTTAAACTGGACTGACCCATGTATTTTATACGCTCAGGTCAGACTGAGTCTTTTCATGTTAACATCTATGTAGACACCTTCTCATCTTATTTTCGGACACTTTGCATACTCTAATCTAGTCATATATTTATTTTTTTGTGTACTATAATACACATGTATATTCTATAATGGGATATGATGTTTATGTATATTATGGTTTTATAACCACTTGTATATGTCGTTATTTAATGTACGTGATGTATATGGATAAATATTGCTGTGATTGATGTTATCTGACCTGTACTATTTATTAATGTTGTGTTTTGTTTTGGATTGGTCCATTAGCTACCATAATATTGTATTAAGAAAGATTTTAATATGTTTATCCCCTTAAGTTAAGGGAAAAATATACACTATGCTTACACACTTTATAACTTTTTACTACAAGATTTACAAATGGTCGCTCCTAATCGGCCATGTTCTACATATTAGCAGACGACGTTATATGTTAATGTTTTTTATTAATATGGGTTTCGGTATGGGGCATCACATTTATCGGATCAAACTATATTAAATTTAGATCATCGGGTCATGTCATATTGGAGCTAGCACCTATAGATGGGTTGACCACACCCACCAAGTGGTTGACCACCGTATATAAGTAGGTTAATCTGTGGGTACCACTAATAAATGTTAACTATTTTATTTTATTTATTTTCGTTTTGTATTTTTTTTAATTCATAAATTCTTTATATGAAATCTATTTGTGAAATCTAAATACAAAAGCTGCTCATAATTTCACCACGAACAAAATTGCTCCCCCATTGTGTAACGAACCAGATTTTTGGTCGATTAATTTTAAATATTTTATATGGTTTTAAATATTTAATAGATAATATAAATAAATTTTTATATTGAGTTATTGATTAAATAATCGAAATACGATTTACTTCGAATATATTGAATAATTGTAATACGAAAACAAATCTAGTTTAATTCAAAGTTAAAGCTGAATTGAAAACCGTTTAGATGATCAGTATATATATTCTATTTTAATATAGACGACGATAATAATAATTTATTATCCAAGAATTTCATTTGTTTGAATTTAAATTAAATTATATTGATTTAAAATGGTTATTCTATATTTTCGTTTAAATTTAATTTCAGAATATATTCTATTAAGCTCAGAACACCATTATTACATTGGAACGACGGTCAGTACGCTAAAATAGCGGTTCACGATTTTTAATTGTGAACCCCGAGATATTTTATTGTGGATAGGATCGAAATCAAATCGATATCTATTTAAAAAGGAGTTAAAATCTATTTAAATCAAATCGAAAATCTTTTTAAAACAAATTAAAGGATTTGCTGTGTCGTTTAGCCTACACAAATTTAATGACTCTGTACGTTGTTCCCCTTTTCACCATTATAAGTATACGCCATAAATCCTTTTCCTCCCTTCTCATTTTTCTTCTCTTCATTTGTTTCTTCTTCCTCAAACAAACCGAGCTCCTCTCTTTTCTTCATAAGATAATATTGAATTTGGTTCCTTCAAAAATCGAAGCCTAGAGCTAGCTCCCCCTTCGTTCCATTTTTCCCACTCGAAATTAAATAAAAAAAGGGGGATCCGCGATGTTATCTGAAGGCGCAGGGGGTGATAGTGTTCAGGGAAGGATCGAGGTTGAATTGGGTGCGATGCTCATCTTCACTATTCGAATTCGAACTGGATACTAGTGTCTTGGGTTTTCAGGGAGGCGCGATGATTGTAATCGATGCGGGACAGGGTGAGGTCGAGGTTTAGGCTAGTGCAATGTTCTGCGGTATGACGCGATTGGTTTTAGCTGGAAGGGACAAGAACGATCTGGCTTCTTGGTTTCGAGGATGAGGCTTGGGATTAGGGCTCGAGTTCTTCCTGGGGTTTGCATATTGAAGGTTGGTTGTCAGGTTGTGTTCGGCAAATTGAGGAGGTGACCGTGATGACATCGTCGGATGTGGATTTTGGTCTGGACAACAAATGGGTTGTGGAAGACATGGAGATGAGGTCAGTGAATCTGTTCGATGGGTGTACAGTATACATGAAATCTGAATGTGGAGAGGAGTTTTTATAGGTGAGTTAAGGTATATTTTATTTTTGTTTTGTT
Source organism: Allium sativum (assembly GCA_030737875.1). Taxonomy (NCBI): domain Eukaryota; kingdom Viridiplantae; phylum Streptophyta; class Magnoliopsida; order Asparagales; family Amaryllidaceae; genus Allium; species Allium sativum. The sequence continues at coordinate 697,674,366 of CM060926.1, forward strand.
AATTTAAATTTAAAAAGAAATAGTTTATATATATTAGTAATCGATTAAATGGTATGGAGCTATGTAGTTAGTTAGTGTTGTAATTAATTTGTAAGTTAAGCATTTGAATATGAAATTAGAAAAGGAAAGGATTTGGATTCTCTAATCACGATAATTTACTTATTTTAATAACGTTAATAAAGCTTAGTTAGGTCAATAATGGATTGATTTATTTAAATTAATTCACTCAACGAATTATAAAAATCACAATTTACTTTTAGGATATTAGGTTCGAGAAAGGCAAAGTATGTTGGAACCAGAACGACGAATACTTCGAAATAAACTTGGTTTGAACTAGATTGGACGTTCGACAAAAGAAAAATCATTGTGAGTAAATATCACTCACCTGTTGTTTAGAATTATTTTTATTCGTTAAAAATAATTATTGTTGCTTGTTTGGATTTTTCTGGTTGCTTTAAATATATTAGTTATTTAGGGTTGACTATTATATATATATATATATTGGGTTGATGATTGGTTGGATTGATCCCCGCAGTCTCATTTGTGGATGCCTGCAGTTCCATTACCGGATGACCCTACGGTCGCGTATATAAGTGGATCCCCTTTTATCCCACGATATCCTGCGTTGAAGGAAGATGGGTATTATTTCTGTTAACTAACATCTGTGGATGCAGGAAAACAGGTTGGAGGAATCCAAATGGATTCCTCAAAAACATATTTTCTGTTCGTTTATTTGTTTTCATATATACTATCATATATGATGTGTTAGAAAATAAATAATTGGTTATTTTGGTGTTTGAATTTCACTAGGCCCAAAGGTTGATATTTAAAAATATCGCGGAAAGGATATTTGAGATTTAAAAGGGAAATTCTATTTTAGAAAAATAGAATTTGAATTTTTAAACAGATTTGAAATATAAACTTGTTTTGAAAATAAAAACAAGTAGTTCCTTTATGAAAGAAGTTTATAAATAGTTCATTTATAAACGAAGTTTACAAATAAAGTGAAATAAATTATCATTGGATAGTTCAGAAATAAAAACACAAGTGTGAATTTGAAAAGGGAAATTTATCTTTCCAATTAGAAATTTTATTTCAAATGAATTGAAATTGACTTGTTTAAAAATATAAACCAGTAAAAGAAATGATGCTTGTAAATGAAAAGGTAAAGTTATCATTTGGATAATTCATATATTTTAAATTCAAATGTGAATTCGAAAATAGAAATGGGGAAATCATTTAAAGAAACAAACGATGGAATTTATTCTGATGTTCAGAATATAAATTGTACAAAATAAATCCGTAAGGATTTATGATTTGAATTCGATTAATTCGAATTTTATTTAAATAGAAGTCAAATTGAATAAATAGAATTTGACTAAAATTTGAATATAGAATTTGAATAAAATTTGAATATACAGAAATCTGAATAGAATTGTATAGAATTTGAATATAGAAATTCAAATTGATTTAAATATAGAATTTGAATATAGAAATTCAATTGTGATTTTGAATATAGAAATTGAAATAGGATTTGAATATAGAAATTGAAATGGAATTTGGATATAAGAAATTGAAATAGAATTTGAATTCAAAGGAATTCAAATGGATTTGAATAAAGAAAGTTCAAATGAAATTTAAAATATAGAATTTGAAAATAGAAATTAAATGGAGTTAAATATAGAAATTCAAATGTAATTTGAATATAGAATTCAAATAGAATTCGAATGGAATTTAAACAAAGGGAATTCAAATTTAGAATTTGAATATAGAAATTTAAATGGAATTTGTTTATAGAAATTAAATGGAGTTTGGATATAGAAAATTCAAATATGAATTCAAATATAGAATTTGAATATTGGAATTCAAATGGAATTTGAATATAGTATTTGAATAAAGAAAATTTAAATAAAAAATCAAATAGAATTGAAATGAAATTTGAATATAGAAGATCGGAAATATTATGTTGAACTGGAAAATGGGTTTAATATATATTAAAAATATATTAGAATGGAGTTGAATTTACTGTAAATGAAGTTTAACATTATATATATATAAATATAATTTAAACGAACTCGTCGCAGCGCTGCAGTTCGTAAATTGGCGATTCGAGCTTCAATTGAATATATATAACTCGATTGAAGTCAGAATTCTTTGAAACAAGAAACGTCAGGGCCGAATTGATAATAGTTCTCTAATGAAAAAAAAAATCAGAATTTCGTCGTATATATTTTGAGTTATATCAAAATAAAATCTTCAGAAAAACAGCGCCATAACCATTTAAAAACCATAACGGTTTATTTATTTTTATAAAAGGATTTTAAGTGAATAAAAATCTGAATTTCTATTTAGAAAATTTCAGATTTGAGTTGTAAATTATATGTGAACTCAAGTGGAGTAATGAATTGATTTTTGAAACAGAAATCAGATTTTTGATCATTGAATAGAATTAACTAATTTGAATGGTAATTAGTTAATGAGATTTTGAATTAATATTGGGCTTTGAATAAGTGAATTCGATTTGAAAATTTATATTCGAAATCGAAAAGGAAACTAGAATTGAAATTGAAATTCAATTTGGTTATGAGTAAGTTAAATATTTTATTTGAACATGTTATGTTCAAACAACGAAGTGGAATAGGCAAAATACCTAATTAAAGAATAAATGGGCGAAACTGAATTCAAACGATTGGATTAAGTTGAATTGAATTGAAAACAGGTGAACATGTGTTAGACATGTATGGGATGAAGTATATGAAGATTTTAATTTATGTGCCGGACAAAAAGGTACATGTTTAAATTCATATATGATATTTTATGCATCGTATCGGCAAGCCGCTTGGCTTTTTCTTTTTCTTTTGAATTGGTGAGGGCCATGGGAGGCTATTTGAAATATCCCGATGCTCCCGGTATAAGGGAGGTTATGGCGACATTTTCCAGAAATTTAAGGAGTTAGAATATTTTTAAGAAATTTTGATAGTTAGAAATCAATATATAAATATATATTGAATTCGATAAGGAAACGAATTTAAAATAGAATATTATAAATAGAAAGGAAATCGATTGGCTGGTAATAGAAAGAAAACATATATACATTTAAAAATGAATAATTTGTTTGTATGGTGTTGATTATTCGAGGTAAGTGGTTTTGTCTGTTTTGAAGTTAATGATGTTTTCAGTCAAGGTCTGAGAGGAAATTTTACCCCAACTTGATTGATTTCACTTTTAATTGATAAGCAGCAAGGTCCAGTCTCGAAGAGAAGTGTTGAATAATAGTTAATTGAATAAAATATTTTGGGTTGTTGTGACGATGTTTTACACAGCATTCGTTTTAACCCAAGTGATGGAATTTTGGAAATATAAAAGTAAATATTTCCTGAGTATAATTTAAGTAGTCGGGAAAGAGATCAGTGATTGAAATTGTTTCAATTTCTAATAGAATATATTTTCTAAGTGTAGAAAAATAAAAGAAGGCGAGATATAGAAATGTTTTCCAAAGAATGTAAGAGACCTAGATGATAATTGAAAATATTTGTTTAACAAATATAGATAAGGAAATGGAAAGGGTGATTTAATTAATGAATAGTAATCAAGGGGCCCAGTGATTGTTTTGAATGGATGTTTGTTTTTCTTCGATAGTTAAATAACCGACTATCGAAATATTTGCCAATATCGTTGTCAATATGGAGAGACCGGTTGGATTATTATCCGTGAATTACTCTGTATAGGCAGTAGCGTTGCGAATCAGATTATATGAAGATAATCGAAGACGGAGTAAAGTGCAAGGGCTTTGTAACACCCCGTATTTTCTGAGAATATAAAAAAAATGGTTAATTATGAAGAAGTTATTAAGCCTTGAAGTTTATATGCATATGAGAGAAATATATATAGATATATATAAAAATTAAATAAATAAACATGCAAAAAAGGTTCAAAACAGCGAATTGGAAGGGGGAATAACCTAACCGACCCATTTTTGAGGTCGACCCAAGCCCTACTGGGTCGACTAGGGGTTAATCCAGGGTGTTTGGCTGTCATCCCATGGTCCGATTCGCTCAAATGCAGATTTTGCATTTGAATGGTTCTCATGATTCAGGGTTAATCTAATGGTCCTAAATAACTTCCTACACCTATATATACATCCCTAACCTAAACATAAATCTCATATACAATTCTCTAGCCTCCATTGCTGTCTTCCTCTCTAAAAATAAATAAATCAATGGCGTCTCTACTCTGCTGAAACCTAAGCTAGGACTTGTGCTTCTTCTTCCTCTAATTCTGATTAGGATTCAAAGAGAACAGCTACAACACCTTTTTCTTTTAGAATCCAACCAAGGCAAGTGCAGTTATTTTCCGATATAAACTTTAATTATAATTGTGACATGATTGTAAATTTGAATTTGAGATTGTGTATGTTCTGTTATGATCTATTTTATTCTGTATCTCTTCTTCTTTCTGTTCTATAGCCAGGCTACTACGAGCCTGCGCCAATCTCCTAAGAGATTAACATACGCTAAAATATTTGGGACAATAAAATGAATAATGCATGAAATGGGCATGACCGATATGTGACTGAATTGAGGAAAGAACATAGGTTGAACTTTGAACTTAGGACATAAATCTAAGGCATATAATTGAACCTATGACTTGAGTTTGTGGCATAAAGAATATTGAACATACGACTTTAGAAGTTGGTTAATCTGTGACTGATTTAAGATAAAGGACATAGGTTGTAAACTAGATTTAGTTCTATGCATATTATGTGAATTGGAAGAAGAGGAACCATGGTATGTTAACATATGACTTGGGACAAAGAAAATATTGTTTAGGTATAAAGATTTACATTAAAGTAGGATATCTATCAAATGTGAATAATACCTAAGTAGGAGATTTTTGTCAATAGCTATATTTGGTATAATATATATGTGAATCTTTTGTACAAGGCAAGTTGAACTAAATTGGGACGTGTAAATTATGACCTTAATCTGTGACATGCAAATTTAATGCAAACATGGGGTATATGATCATATTGTCAATCATGGCTATTATTTATGCATGTGAACTTTGGCAAGATTTATAATTAGGCAAGATATGTTGTGAAACTTTAAGGAATGATTAAATCTGTTATATTTGCCTAATTTGCTAGTTCTGCTATATTTGCCTAATCTGCTAGTTCTGTTATATTGCTTAATCTGCTAGTTCTGCCCTACTGCCTAGTCTGCTAGATCTGTTCATCTGCCAAATCTGTCATCTGCTAATTCTGTTAAGAATGCCAACCAAAATCTGTTGAGATGCCTAATCTGTTATCTGCTAAATCTGCTAGTTTCTTAATATGCTGAATCCGTTAAGTTGCCTAAACCTGTTATCTGCTATGTCTGTTAAGTTGATATATTCAGTCTGTTATTGACATAATCTGAATTAGCTATGAATAATTGACATGTATATTAGGCGTGGGTATAAATGGTAAATCATTAATTAATTGGCCGCAAAGATAAACATGGCTAACTCGAGGTTAGAATGAGTTTGCGGCGTAATTCTACCCGGAACCACCCGACATATTCCAGTGGCCGCAAACAATAGGTTCTAATGTGAGAAGTTAGTCATAACATGCTTGAAACCCGAGGTTAGACTCAGGTTGCGACAGAAATCTGCCCGGAACCAACAGGCCTAACCAGTAGCCGCAAACTGCCAGTCTAATGTGAGAGGTCTGGGCATTAATAATTAATTAATGAAAATCTGAGATAAACATGATGTCTAAAACGTGTTGGGTGGATAGGATTAAACCCACTAGACTGATGAATTTAATAAATCTGTTCCGTGAATCTATAGGCCCAATTACAAAGTTAGACAAATCTGTAAGTCTGTTAATCTGTAACTGGTTAATCGGTAAGTCTGTTAAATCTGTATATCTGATCCGTTAGTCTGAAAACTTGTCTGTGAACTGGTTGATCTGAATTCTGTATGTCTGAACTTGTAAACAAGTTAATCTGAAATCTGTTAGTCTGGGGACACAAGGTTAGGAGGGGAATTACTTGTGTCATCTATTGTTTGGGACCCATATTAGTCAATAACCCTTTTTGGTATCAAAACTTTGACCCAACAGTAGGTAGGGTCCGGGCACGCTTATTGAACTAATTATAAGCGGTTCATTCTGATAATGGCGAGGGGTGTTGATGGTGTGTTCCAACCGGGTCATGTGCGTGCATGGATCCCGGACTGCCTCTGAGGATGTAAGATGCCGTGACATCTGTAAATAGGTCTATGCCAATTGTTTTTCACTTTAGGGAGTGATACACCCTACTGTGGGGTCGACACATGATATTTATGTATTAGGGAGCCGATCACTTGGGGTAGGGTTTTAGGGTACACTTAGTTCTGTCTGTTTCTGTTTGTACCGTCTGTTTCTGTTGGTACCGTCTGTTTCTGTTGGGTGGTAACACCTGTCTGTTTCTGCGTGGTACCGTCTGTTTGGGTGGTAAAGGCCCATTACTAGTATACACCTAATTCTACATTCTGTTTCCGTAGGGATTAATCTGTTTCTGCTTCTGTCTGTTTCTGATCGGGTTGTAAAGGCCCATTATTAGCATTCTGTTTCTGTTAAATTATTCTGTACCCGTTTCTGTTTCAGTTTAGACATTAGGGTGACACCTAATTCGGTTATACTAGTATTAGTGCAGAGAAGTGTAAAGCAATAGCTTATATCATTCTGTTCTTCTGTTATATCTGTTACATCTGTTACAGTTATCTCTCATCCAGTTTTATTTTCATGTCATGTTATTATTATCTTTTCATAACTGAATATCACTGGACTTGCCAGACTTTTGTCTGACCCTTGTTGTTTCGCCTCCTTTCTTCCCTTCCCCCCCCCCCCCACCAGGTTTTGTAGAAGGGAATACTCTAGCTTGATCCAGATTTCTTCCACTTGCAGTGCTTAAAGTATGGCTTGTCTTCTTCTGTGGGGATTATGATTTTAAACTAAGCATTCTGAAGGCTTTTGTACAAGACTAATATTTTGTACTTGAATTCTGATATTGTGATTTGAAAGGATGTAACCAAGCTTCTGTTTGAAATAAAGTTATAATTTTTCAAGTATTGTTTATCTGTCTTGTAGTATTATGTTTCTGTTTACTAAAATGCTCCACTAAAGTTAAGGCATTCCCTTTGTGAGTGACCTTAACGGAGGTGGGGTGTTACACTTGGTATCATAGCTGAAGGTTACCAGATTTGATAAAAAGTTTTTGAAAACTATGTTATAAAAAGGAAGTATTTTCAAAAGTAAAGCTTATTTTGAAAAAAAATACATAACCCCCAAAAGACATATATCTTTCTTTCGATTCTTTGTTTCGAGTTCCTTCCTCTTTCCCTTTTTGAATCTCTTCCTCCGCATATAAATGCTTTTTATAAGATATGTAAGGACTTCCGTGCGATGGGCGGAAAACCGCTTTATGGGACTGAGACGTTGTCGAGGCTAGAAGTTGGCTGAACGAAGTGGAGGACTTGTTGGTACCTTTGAGATAGACGATGGGAGGAAGGTTCAACCAGCTGCTTGGTTAATGAAGGATGAAGCTTCATTTTGGTGGAAGGTCACGAATGGAGAACGTTCATGGGAGACATGGATAGGACACACGATAAGAAAGGTGGATCCAAAGAAGGGCACTTGCTTCAACTGTGGTGAGATGGGACACTTCACTAGGGACTACCCGAAGAAACGAGGACAAGGGCAGAGGGTAGGACCAACTGCTGGAGGGAAGGCGAACACTCTCGAGGCTACTGGATAGGATAGGATTAGGAAAACTTTCTGTAGGAGGTTTAATTTCTTTATCTGATTGTTGAGTTAAAACTCTTTCTGATTCTGGTATTTTGATTCTGTAATCGTTACTCTGCACTTTAATACTAGTATTGTTTCTGATTCCGCTGTAGACTCAAACCCATAAGGGTTATGATTAATCTGTTTGTGATAGATTGGGGTTTGAGAGATATCTGTGTTAGGCGTCAAGTATGATGCATATATTCTGAGGTTTTGTGGGATATGATTTTATCATGCTTAGCTTCCTAAGAATCATTAGGGAACCAGATCTTTATCAGTAGTCTGTAAATATCTGAATAATTCTAATTTCCAGTTCTGACATTGTCTAAAGAGGGTAATCCTCTGGGTGCCAATCTGATGTTGATTTCGGTCTTCGGGGTTGATACTTAGGGGAATTATTTTCTCAACCAATGTCTAATGGGAACCAAGTCTTCGTTTTATCTATACTCGCTTCCATCATTCGACTGTATCCTATCGATCGAATCTTCGAACTTTAGGTAGAAACTAATGGGTGTAAACATGTGTTTGAGACATGTTATGTTTGATGGTTGCAAGTGGATGCAAGTGGTTGCTAGTGGTTGCTCGTGGATGCATATACACACACACTAGGCACTAGATCGGTTCGAAAACACTCTCATACTGCATATGGATGTGTGAGCATTTTCAATTTTTGTGGATGCAAAATGATTGACTCAACACATGGATGTTGCATTTGGATGAATGGTTATGCACTCATATAGAAATGATGTGTATCAAATAGGATTTCTTGCATACATATTTGGACTCATGACACTAACATGATTCGCATTAAGGAGGTCAACCGGATCAGTAGACCGCCTGATTTTGCATTAGATAAGAAACATATACACACACTTTGCATATGTTCATACGGCATTAGAAACCTTTTAAGGACAATGGATGCCTGTGATTGAATGGTTGAGTAGATGGATGTTGGATGTTAGGATACATTCTTCTTAACTTGAAGATTTCGGGGACGAAATCCTTTAAGGAGGGGAGAATGTAACACCCCGTATTTTCTGAGAATATAAAAAAAATGGTTAATTATGAAGAAGTTATTAAGCCTTGAAGTTTATATGCATATGAGAGAAATATATATAGATATATATAAAAATTAAATAAATAAACATGCAAAAAAGGTTCAAAACAGCGAATTGCAAGGGGGAATAACTGAACCGGCCCATTTTTGAGGTCGAACCGAGCTCCGCTGGGTCAACTAGGGGTTAATCCAGGGTGTTTGGCTGTCATCCCGTGGGCCAATTCGCTCAAATGCAGATTTTGCATTTGAATGGTTCTCACGATTCAGGGTTAATCTAATGGTCCTAAATAACTTCCTACACCTATATATACATCCATAACCTAAACCTAAATCTCATATACAATTCTCTAGCCTCCATTGCTCTCTTCCTCTCTAAAAATAAATAAATCAATGGCGTCTCTACTCTGTTGAAACCTAAGCTAGGACATGTGCTTCTTCTTCCTCCAATTCTGATTAGGATTAAAAGAGAACAGCTACAACACCTTTTTCTTTTAGAATCCAACCAAGGCAAGTGCAGTTATTTTCCGATATAAAATTTAATCATAATTGTGACATGATTGTAAATCTGAATTTGAGATTGTGTATGTTCTGTTCTGATCTATTTTATTCTGTATCTCTTCTTCTTTTTGTTCTATAGCCAGGCTACTACGAGCCTGCGCCAATCTCCTAAGAGATTAACATACGCTAAAATATTTGGGACAATAAAATGAATAATGCATGAAATGGGCATGACCGATATGTGACTGAGTTGAGGAAAGAACATAGGTTGAACTTGGAACTTAGGACTTAAATCTAAGGCATATAATTGAACCTATGACTTGAGTTTGTGGCATAAAGAATATTGAACATACGACTTGAGAAGTTGGTTAATCTGTGACTGATTTAAGAAAAAGGACATAGGTTGCAAACTAGATTTAGATCTATGCATATTCTGTGAATTGGAAGAAGAGGAACCATGGTATGTTAACATATGACTTGAGACAAAGAAAATATGGTTTAGGTATAAAGATTTAAATTAAAGTAGGATATCTATCAAATGCGAATAATACCTAAGTAGGAGATTTTTGTCAATAGCTATATTTGGTATAATTTATATGTGAATCTTTTGTACTAGGCAAGTTGAACTAAATTGGGACGTGTAAATTATGACCTTAATATGTGACATGCAAATTTAAGGCTAACATGGGGTATATGATCATATTGTGAATCATGACTATTATTTATGCATGTGAACTTAGGCAAGATTTATAATTAGGCAAGATATGTTGTAAAACTTTAAGGAATGATTAAATCTGTTATATTTGTCTAATTTGCTAGTTCTGCTATATTTGCCTAACTGCTAGTTCTGTTATATTGCTTAATCTGCTAGTTCTGCCCTACTGCCTAGTCTGCTAGATCTGTTCATCTGCCAAATCTGTCATCTGCTAATTCTGTTAAAAATGCCAACCTAAATCTGTTGAGATGCCTAATCTGTTATCTGCTAAATCTTCTAGTTGCTTAATCTGCTGAATCCGTTAAGTCGCCTAAAACTGTTATCTGCTATGTCTGTTAAGTTGATATATTCAGTCTATTATTGACATAATCTGAATTAGCTATGAATAATTGACATGTATATTAGACGTGGGTATAAATGGTAAATCATTAATTAATTGGCCGCAAAGATAAACATGGCTAACTCGAGGTTAGAATGAGTTTGCGGCGTAATTCTGCCCGGAACCGCCCGACATATTCCAGTGGCCGCAAACAAAAGTTTCTGGTGTGAGAAGTTAGTCATAACGTGCTTGAAACCCGAGATTAGACTCAGTTTGCGACAGAAATGTGCCCGAAACCAACCGGCCTAACTAGTAGCCGCAAACTGTTAGTCTAATGTGAGAGGTCTGGGCATTAATAATTAATTAATGAAAATCTGAGATAAACATGATGTCTAAAACGTGTTGGGCGGATAGGATTAAACCCACTTGACTGATGAATTTAATAAATCTGTTCGGTGAATCTGTAGGTCCAATTACAAAGTTAGACAAATCTTTAAGTCTGTTAATCTGTAACTAGTTAATCGGTAAGTCTGCTAAATCTGTATATCTGATCCGTTAGTCTGAAAACTTGTCTGTGAACTGGTTGATCTGAATTCTGTATGTCTGAACTTGTAAACAAGTTAATCTGAAATTTGTTAGTCTGGGGACACAAGGTTAGGAGGGGAATTACTTGTGTCATCTGTTGTTTGGGACCCATATTAGTCAGAGACCCTTTCTGGTATCAAAACTTTGACCCAACAGTAGGTAGGGTCCGGGCATGCTTACTGAACTAATTATAAGCGGTTCATTCTGATAATGGCGAGGTGTGTTGATGGTGCGTTCCAACCGGGTCATGTGCGTGCATGGATCCCGGTCTGCCTCTGAGGATGTAAGACGCCGTGACATCTGTAAATAGGTCTGTGCCAATTGTTTGTCACTTTAGGGAGTGATACACCCTACTGTGGGGCCGACACAGGATATTTATGTATTAGGGAGCCGATCGCTTGGGGTAGGGTTTTAGGGTACACTTAGTTATGTCTGTTTCTGTTGGTACCGTCTGTTTCTGTTGGGTGGTAACACCTGTCTGTTTCTGCGTGGTACCGTCTGTTCGGGTGGTAAAGGCCCATTACTAGTGTACACCTAATTCTACATTATGTTTCCGTAGGGATTAATCTATTTCTGCTTCTGTCTGTTTCTGATCGGGTAGTAAAGGCCCATTATTAGCATTCTGTTTCTGTTAAATTATTCTGTACCCGTTTCAGTTTCAGTTTAGACATTAGGGTGACACCTAATTCGGTTATACTAGTATTAGTGCAGAGAAGTGTAAAGCAATAGCTTATATCATTCTGTTCTTCTGTTATATCTGCTACATCTGTTATAGTTATCTCTCATCCAGTATTATTTTCATGTCATGTTATTATTATCTGTTCATAACTGAAAATCACTGGACTGGCCAGACTTTTTTCTGACCCTTGTTGTTTCGCCTCCTTTCTTCCGTCCCCCCCCCCCGGTTTTGTAGAAGGGAATACTCTAGCTTGATCCAGATTTGTTCCGCTTGCAGTGCTTAAAGAATGGCTTGTCTTCTTCTGTGGGGATTACGATTTTAAACTATGCATTCTGAAGGCTTTTGTAAAAGACTGATATTTTATACTTGAATTCTGATATTGTGATTTGAAAGGATGTAACGAAGCTTCTGTTTGAAATAAAGTTATAATTTTTCAAGTACTGTTTATCTGTCTTGTAGTATTCTGTTTCTGTTTACTAAAATGCTCCACCAAAGTTAAGGCATTCCCTTTGTGAGTGACCTTAACGGAGGTGGGGTGTTACAGGCTTTTTCTATTAATAGAAATTGTGCCTTCGGTTTCGTTCAGTCCCAGAACGAACGTATATGGACGAATGTCTGACAAAGTATTTCCAATGATCGAATGAGTTGATATGTATAAATATATATGATTGCAACGGATTGATTCCCTTAGCATAACATCCAGAATATTTGTGCAAATCAATTAGTGATTAATGGATCTGACAATGTGGCATTCAAAGTGATTGTGCTATCAATGAATAGAAAGTAATCGTAGCCTCAGGCCTCAACAACCGGGAAATGACAAAAATTGGGCAGGCAGCATGGCTATGTGGGTCGCTCCCATTAGGATGTATAATCACCTATCTAGAGATTCATTTTAAGTCCTTATTCTATTCGATGCTATCCCATTCGGGAAACGGTTGCTGATCCCAACCGTTGGTGATATACATTCGATACACTCAAGCGAAATGAGTGGTCGGCCATGTATGGGCCGGGTTGCAAGATGTTCTTGTTAAACCCAGTGTATTCCTCTCTAGAGAAACACTATCGGAAGGTGGTTCCGTACCTTGTCATATTGGAAATCCATTCTCCAATAAGCGCCATGCGGTTTTTTATTTTATACTATGTATGTGGAGCGTGAGATGCAAGCGCTCCACTAAATTCTATTTATTTGATTTAGACATTAGTATAATATCACTGGATTTGATATCAAAGATAGTTTGGGTTATCGTAAGGTAAAAACCATCCGTGTTTATGTGTGGATCAGTCTTACGACTATCATTTCTTTCAAAAGGATTTTTTAAAGTTAAACAATTGTTTGGAGTTTATTCACACTAGTCCCATGACTGACCCAGAGTTTATTTTGTTTGTTTCCCTAAACTCTTGGGTGCCCAAATTTGTACGGGCATTCAAGTAGTCGGGATTTTTCAGATTCACTTGGAAGAGCTGGAAGCAGGAGGCGTCACCAATTAGCTACAGACTATCATATTTCCGCTGTGTACTATGTTGTATCTGGAAATAGGTGTTTATAATTGTTCCAGGAATAACTGTTGTGCTCTGATGATGGAATGTATATAAAGTTACTGATTTGTATTTCAAAAGTTATGTTATATAATATATTTTATTCGTTCTGCTGTGAGATTTGTCTTCTTTGTTTTCTTCTATTCTAATATTTCTTTCTTACTCTTTCTCATCCTCTAACTTATTTCTGATAATGATTCGTATTTCTGTGCAATTTGGGTTGTACGTGTGGTGTTATTAGTCAACTCAGATAGTACGGATTTGTGGGCCTTTACAGTTGGTATTAGAGCTTGGGTTGAGCGAATACCTAGGCTTTGGTGGGATGTGCTCATTAGAGATAGGGTCAGTAGTGCCCTAGAATGAGTTGAGAGTATATATACGAGAGAGCGTATTTGTAAATTGATATAAAAACTGTTTTATATTGTGTTGGCTAGTCGGTTGAGCTGTTTATGAATTCTGATCGAATAGTGGAACGCCACAAAGTCGATAGGAATTTCTAAACACTTGAACAAAAGATTGAACACAATATTGTTTTAAAGTGGGTAAATGAAATAATTTTACCCAAAATTCTATTTTGATATAAAACTAATAATTTTCTGAAATTATTGGATGTGTTGATTGTTATAGTTATAATCAAATGAGATTATAAGAAATGAAATGGTTATGTAGAACCAAATAGAATTTTTATATGAATGAAATATACAAATGAGATGAATTAAAATTGAATTCAAAACAGAATTCAGAATTTAAATCCTGGGAAGTTGGAAAATATTTTCTGAAGTATATTAAAATAATATAGCTTTATTTGAAAGGGATTTTTGAATAAAAATCATTTTTGAATGGATTTTGTAAGTGTTAAAGCACTAAACTCACTTCAGTGGCTGGAAAATAATTCTGATGATGATTGCAACATAATCAGTGTTCATTTTCTAGTTTCTAAGTGATGGATTGCTATCTTAGAAAAGTTTTGATGGAAATTTGTTTTGAAAGAAAACAAGTGGTTTGAAAATTCAAATGTTTGAAATTGGAATGGAAATAAATATATTGTAATGACCCGGATATTCCGTCGGTAGAGTTTGAATATTTAATACGGTTTTAAATATTAATTTGATAAATTAAATGAATATTTATATTAAGTTATCGATTAAATAATCAATTTCGATTTAATATTGGATATATTAAATTATTGGAATACGATAATGGATTAATTTAAATTCAAAGTTTAAATTTGAATTTAATACAGTTCAAATAATTAATGGGAAATTTTATTTAAATTTATAACGATAATAATATTAAATTATTATCGAAGAATTTAAATGGTTTGAAATTTAAATTAAATCGATTTAAATTAATATCTGTTCGGGATGATCGAACTGGACTTCGATACTTATCCCAGTGGGTTCAGAATAGTAGTTTTACCCTATAAATGGCAGTTGTTGGGTTCAGATAATTAAGAATTTTGAGGTATTTTAAATACGGGTTTAAATCAATTAAAATAAAATAAAAATATCATAAAGAGAAAAATAAGGTGTAAAATGGAACACATCTTCTCTTTCATACCGCACAAAATCTATGGAGAAAAAGGAGGGCACGTTCCTTTCTCAGTTGTATAAAGCCGCTACCTTTCTTTCTTTCTGCAAACCCAAATCATCATTTCGTTCTCCACAAAAATTCCAACAACTGCAACCCTTGAAGCTCAATTCAATGTTGGCGACGCTGACAGTTTCGTGGGAGGCTCGCGATGGAGTTGGGAGTACAAAGTCGCGATTTCCAGTTGTTCGATTTTATGATGGGGAAGTTAGGGAGATCGCGAGTTCTGAATTGAGGCAGTGAATGCGAGTAGGAAGGACGCGAGGTCGATGAGTCTAAGTGGAGTAGATGGATTACGAGATGATCATACTGAAGGGGGTTAAGGCGAGACGTGGTACTGGAGGCGTTGTTGTGGGCAAAGATGAATTGCGTGAGCAGCAGGTATTTGTGATGATCTGGGAACCGCAAGTTGGATCTTGTGATGTCGGATGTTCAACTGGAAGATGGTGCGATGTTCGAGGGGTGACGGGTGTTCAAGTCGGATCTGTCTTTTTGAGGAACTGAATGTAAGTATTTTAATTAAGAGCTTGTCAAGAAGAGATACACACTGCTTACTGTTATTGAACAACTATTGAACAGGAGTGGAGTTGAACAATGGAACTTAGGTCAATGGAGTTATATGATTCAATAGTGTAGTGACAGTTTGGGATAAGAAGATGGGATCTCATTGATTTTAAAAGGGCATCAGAGATGGTGACCGAGGGAAGGGATGCCGTGAAAGGAAAAAAAAAACCTTAATTTCAAGAATTCAAGGTTGTAGAGGAAGGTGAATGCCAGTTTGCTGTTTTGGAAACAAGGAAGGAAGATTTCAAACGTGATTAAGGAGCTGTACCAAAAGGATATGGCACTTACTGGAATTCCTGCTAATTGCAAATACAGTTCAGAATCCAATCCATTTATATAGCGCGAGAGATGGAATTAAATCAGATATTTCAGCAAATAAAAACACTAGTGAGTAAACCTCACTCACCATTTATTCAGAATTATTTTTATATAGTTAAAAACAATTGTCTGTGCTTGTTTGAATGCTGTCTGATTGTTTTAAAATATATATTAGTTATTTAGGATATATTTATATATATATTGGGTTGATGATTGGTTGGATTCCCGCAGTTTCATTATCAGATGCCCGCGGTACCATAGCGGATGATTGCCCTATACGCCCCACGCTATGATTAGTGGATGACCTTCTATACCGCGATATCCTGCATCGAAGCACGATGGGTATTATTTTGTTGACTAACGTCTGTGGATGCAGGAAAACAGGTTGGAGGAATCCAACTGGATTCCTCAAAAATATATTATTTGTTTGTTGTTTGTTTGATTTCATATATATTCATATATAATGTGTTAGAAATCAAATGATTGAAAATTGGTTGATTTGATAGTTTAAAATATCCCTGGGGCTTGAATATTGATTTATAAAAAAATATCGAAAAAAGGTATTTGAGATTTAGAAAGGGAATTCTATTTTTATAAATAGAATTTGAATTTTAAATGAACTATAGAAAATATTAACTTGTTTTGAAGGTATATAAAACAAGTAATCGAATTTATAAACTCTGTTTATAAATGAAAATATGGGATTTGAATCAAATTTATAAACTCTGTTTATAAATGAAAATGTGGTATTTGAATCAAATTTATAAACTCTGTTTATAAATGAAAAGGTGGGATTTGAATCGAATTTATAAACTTTGTTTATAAATGAAAATGTGGGATTTGAATCGAATTTATAAACTCTGTTTATAAATGAAAATGTGGGATTTGAATCGAATTTATAAACTTTGTTTATAAAGGAAAATGTGGGATTTGAATTCAATTTATAAACTTTGTTTATAAATATATAATGGGGGATTTTAAGTAAAGTTATAAACGTTTTTTATAAATAATGCAGAGAATTCAAATAGAATTTGAATAGATTTGAATATAGAAATTCAAATGGACTTTAAAATAATAGATTTGAATATAAAAATTCAAATGGACTTTAAACTATAGATTTGAATATAGAAATTCAAATGGACTTTAAAACTATAGAATTTGAATATAGAATTCAAATGAAGTTAACCATAGAGTTGAATATAGAATTCAAATGGAGTTTAAATATAGGGATTCAAATAGAATTCAAATGAAGTTTAAATAAAGAGAATTCAAATAGAATTGAATTGGAATTTGAATAGAGAAGTCGATAAGGAAACGAGAGTATAAGTATAATTAGAATTTGTTAATATGCAAGTTAAAATATATTTGAACATGTCATGTTCAAATATGAAGATGAAATAGACTGAAGAGTTAAGTAACAAATTTATTTAACAAATTTAGTTAAAACGATTGGTATAGTTAAAATAGATTGGACAGGTATAAATATACAGGAGACAGGTTTGGAATAAAGTGTTAGAAGGTATATAAATAGAATGCTCAACAAAAAGGTATGTATTTAATTCATATATGAGATTTTATGCGCCGTATCGGCTAGCCGCTTGGCTTTTCTTTTTCTTTTCGATTGGAAAAGGCCTGTGTGGCAGTTTGGGGATTTTCCCGATGCTCCTGGTACAAAGGAGGTTATGGCGAATTTTTCTGGAAATTTAAGGAGTTAGAATATTTTTAAGATAATTTGATAATTAGAAATATATATATCAATATATATAGAAGTCGATAAGGAAGCGAACTTAAAAATAGAATAGTATAATCAAAAAGGAAGACTAGGAATAAAATCTCGAAAGAAAAGAAAGAGAAAGTGTATATGTGTTTAAAAGTGAAGAAGTGGTTGTATGGCATTGAATATTCGAGTAAGTGGTCTTATCTGTTTTGACGTTATAAATGTTATTCAGTCAAGATCTGAGAGGTAGTTATACCCCAACTTGATTGGTTTCATTATTAACAAATATATAGTAAGATTTCAGGCTCGAAGATCAATGTTGAATAAGAGTTAGTTGAATATAGTATTTGGGTTGTCGTAACGATGTTTTACTCAACATCCGTTTTAACCCAAATAAATGTAAGCTTGGAAATAGAATAATAAATATTTCTAAAGCTAGAAAATAAAGGAAGGCGATATTCGGAAATGTTTTCCAAATAACGTAAAATGCCAATATGGTTATTGAAAATATTTGGTTAACAAATATTGATAAAGAAATAGAGAAGTGATTTAATTAATGGAATATTAATTAAAGGCTCAGTGATTGTTGGATGTTTGGATGAACACTTGTTTTATTCGATAGTTAAATCATCGACTATCGAAACACTTGTTTTTATTCGATAGTTAAATCACAGACTATCGAAGTTTTGACCATCGTTGTCAATATGGAGAGACCGGTTGGATTATTATCCGAAGAACCACTCCGTATTGGCAATAGCTTGCGAATCAGATTATATAAAGATAATCGAAGACGGAGTAGAGTGCAAGGACTTTTTCTATAAATAGAAATAGTACCTTTGATTCATCCAGTTCCTGGGTGACTTGTATGGATGGATGTCTGACAGAGTATTTCCGGAAAGGTCACGTACATTGATTTCTTCAACCGTACCAAGAGTGGAAGGGAGAAGGAAACTTCTTTTAGCTAACACGTAATGTACTGTTGAGGACGTCAATCGGTGATTTGATGGATTTGACGATGTGGCATTCGAAGTAAATCTGGTGTGATGATAAAGCGTAGCTTCTAGCCTCATCATCCGGTAAATGACAGAAATCGGGCAAGCAGCATGGCTATGTAGGTCGCACCTATTAGGGTGTATAATCACCTGATCTAGAGTTTCATTTATTTCTAAAAATCTATTGTTGATGCTGCCCCATTCGGGAAATGGTTGCTGATCCCAATCGTTGGTGATATACATTCGATACACTCAAGCAAAATGAGTGGTCGGTCATGTGTGGCTGAGTTACAAGATGTTCTTGTTGAACTCCAGTGTATCGTTCCTAGAGCACACTGATCGGTAGGTGGTTCCATACCTTGTCGTAGTTGGAAATCCATTATTCAATACGTGTTTGCGATTTTGATTGTATACTATATATGTAGAACGTGAGATGAAAGCGTTTCTGCTAGTTGATATCTATTTGTACGTAGATATTATTATAATATCAAAAGGTTTTTGATATAAAGATATTTTGGACTCTCATAAGGGAAAAACCCGTTCCGTTCTGTGGCATGGTCTTATGAGATATCGTTTACTTGCTCATATACCTGTTTAAACTGTTTTACTCACACCAGTCCCATGACTGACCCGGAGTTTACTTTGTTGTTTTCCCTAAACTCTTGGGTGCCTAATTTGTACGGGCAGTCAAGTAGTCGGGATTTTACAGATACACTTGGAGAGCTTGGAGCAGGAGGCTTCAGGATTCTATATCTATTATTATTTCCGCTGTTGTTGTAAGTGCTGTACTCTGATAAGTGCTATTGTATATATAACTGTTTGTATTTCAAAAGTTATGTTATATTTTATTCGTTCCGTTTTGAGATTCGTGTTTACTTTGATGATGATGTTTTTCTTCTTCTTCTTCTTCTTCTTCTTCTATTCTATTAGTTCTACCTTATCTATTCTCACCCTCTATCTTCTTTCTATTAGTTTCTTGAATTTCCAGTGCAATTTGTGGTTGGACTTGTGTTATTTAGTCAGCTCAAATTGAACCGGATTTTCGGGTCACTACATATATATGCATATATTTATGTGATTTCAGAAGGATTCGAAAGGAAAACCCAGGAATTTGAATTCTGAAGTTTAAATTTAACTGAAGCAAGTTAAACGGATCGAGGTAAATAAATTAATGAAATTCAAATTGAAAAAGATTGAATAGAATTTGAATTGGGTGAAAATCATTTAGGTTAAATGTGTGAAGACCAAAAGTTTTGGTCGAATTAAATTTGCTGAAATATGAGGAGTTGAGTTTCAACATAAGTGAGATTTTGAAAAGTAATGGATTTGTACCATTTTTCCTACCTTAGCAATTTCGATGGCGAAATTATTTTAAGTGGGGAAGAATGTAACGACTCGGATTTTTGGTCGATTAATTTTAAATATTTTATATGGTTTTAAATATTTAATTGATAATATAAATAAATTTTTATATTGAGTTATCGATTAAATAATCGAAATACGATTTACTTCGAATATATTGAATAATAGAAATACGATTTACTTCGAACATATTGAATAATCGTAATACGAAAACAAATCTAGGTTATTTCAAAGTTAAAGCTGAATTGAAAACCATTTAGATGATCAGTATATATATTATATTTGAATACAACGACGATAATAATAATTTATTATTGAAGAATTTCATTTGTTTGAATTTAAATTGTATTATATTGATTTAAAATGGTTATTTTATATATACGTTTAAATTTAATTTCAGAATATGTTCTATTAAGCTCAGAACACCATTATTACATTAGAACGACGGTCAGTACGCTAAAATAGCAGTTCACGATTTTTAATTTTAAACCCCGAGATATTTGATTGTGGATAGGATCGAAATCAAATCGATATCTATTTAAAAAGGAGTTAAAATCTATTTAAATCAAATTGAAATTATTTTTAAAATAAATTAAAGGATTTGTTGTGTCCTTTAGCCTACAAAAATTTAATGACTCTGTACGTTGTTCCCCTTTACACCATTATAAGTATAGGCAATAAATCCTTTTCCTCCCTTCTCATTTTTCTTCTCTTCATTTGTTTCTTCTTCCTCAAACAAACCGAGCTGCTCTCTATTCTTCATTCGATAATATTGAATTCGATTCCTTCAAAAATCGAAGCCTGAAGCTAGCTCCCCCTTCTTTCCATTTTTCCTGCTTGAAATCAAATAAAAAAAGGAGGGATCCGCGATGTTATCTGAAGGCGCAAGGGGTGACAACGTTCAGGGAAGGATCGAGGTTGAGTTGGGTGCGATGCTCATCTTCACTATTCGAATTCGAACTGGATACTAGTGTCTTGGGTTTTCAAGGAGGCACGATTATTGTAATCGATGCGGGACAGGGTGAGGTCGAAGTTTAGGCTAGTGCGATGTTCTCTGGTACGACGCGATTGGTTTTAGCTGGAAGGGACAAGAACGATCTAGCTTATTGGTTTCGAGGATGAGGATTGGGATTAGGGCTCGAGTTCTTCCTGGGGTTTGCATATTGAAGGGTGGTTGTCAGGTTGTGTTCGGCAAATTGAGGAGGTGACCGTGATGACATCGACGGATGTGGATTTTGGTCTGGACAACAAATGGTTTGTGGAAGACATGGAGTGGAGGTCAGTGAATATGCTCGATGGGTGTACAGTATCGATGAAATCTGAATGTGGAGAGGAGTTTTTATAGGTGAGTTAAGGTATATTTTATTTTTGTTCTATTAATTTAAATTTAAAAAGAAATAGTTTATATAAATTAGTAGTCAATTAAATGGTATGGAACTACGTAGTTAATTAGTGTTGTAGTTAATTTGTAAGCTAAGCATTTGAATATGAAATTAGAAAAGGAAAGGATTTGGATTCGCTAGTCACGATAATTTGCTTATTTTAATAATGATAATAAAGCTTAGTTAGGTCAATAGTGGATTGATTTATTTAAATTATTTCATTCAACGAATTATAAAAATCATAATTTACTTTTAGGATATTAGGTTTGAGCAAGGCAAAGTACGTTGGAACCAGAACGACGAATACTTCGAAATAAACTTGGTTTGAACTAGATTGGATGTTCGACAAAAGAAAAATCATTGTGAGTAAATCTCACTCACCTATATTTAGAATTATTTTTATTCGTTAAAAATAATTGTTGTTGCCTGTTTGTATTTTTCTGGTTGCTTTAAATATATTAGTTATTTAGGGTTGACTATTATATATATATTGGGTTGATGATTGGTTGGATTGATCCCCGCAGTCTCATTAGCGGATGCCCGCGGTATCATTAGCGGATGACCCTACGCCCACGTATATAAGTGGATCCCCTTTAATCCCGCGATATCCTTCCTTGAAGCAAGATTGGTATTATTTCTGTTAACTAACGTCTATGGATGCAGGAAAACAGATTAGAGGAATCCAACTTGATTCCTCAAAAATATATTATATGTTCATTTATTTGTTTGCATATATACTGTCATATATGTTGTATTAGAAAATAAATAATTGGTTGTTTTGGTATTTGAATTTCACTGGGCCAAAAGGTTGATATTTAAAAATATTGCGGAAAGGATATTTGAGATTTAAAAGGGAAATTCTATTTTAGAAAAATAGAATTTGAAATTTTAAATAGATTCGAAATATAAACTTGTTTTGAAAATAAAAACAAGTAGTTCCTTTATAAATGAAGTTTATAAATAGTTCATTTATAAACGAAGTTTATAAATAAAGTGAAATGAATTATCATTGGATAATTCAGAAATAAAAACACAAGTGTGAATTTGAAAAGGGAAATTTATTTTTCCAATTAGAAATTTTATTTCAAATGTGTAACGACCCAGATTGTGATTGATTTAATTGAAATATTTAATATAGTTTTAAATATTGAGTTGATATTTTAAATCGATTTTTATATCGAATTATCGATATAATTATCGTAATACAAGGATGTTAAGTAATTCAATTTGAAATGGAGTCAAAACGATTTATATGAATTTTTATTTGAATTTAAATCATATTATATCAATTTAATATGTTATTTTTGAATATGGTCAAATTTAAATTATATAGTCTATTCTGTTAAGTACAGAATAGTGTAATTACATTGGAACGACGGTCGTTACGCTAAAATAGCGGTTTACGATTTTTAAATGTGAACCACGAGATATTTGATCGTGGATAAGATCGAAATCAAATTGAAGTCTAATCAAAAATCTATTCAAATTAATGTGTATGTACTTAAGGGAACATACATTTAAAACATTCGTACCCTACTGTCCCCCACCTTCTTCTATACAATCGCGACTACCCCCTATCCTTTTATTTTTCATTTCGATCTGTAAATCCATCCTCTTCGAAAACCAAAAGCTTCTGAAATAAAAGTAAATGGTTGCTCCTCAGTAAAATCAAAATTGAGGGGACTCAAATTAGGTTTGCCACTAGAAATGGATCCTGCGTTGCGTGAAGACCTGGCAACGAGCTAGGTTTAGTTCGACTACGTCTAGATGGCATCGGGAAGAGGTATTTGGGGGGGGGGTCCAATGTTCATTTGGGGCATCACGATTTCTGAAGACCGCGAGGTCTTCTCAGTCAACAACAGGGTGAAGCGCGCAAGTCTGTGAAGTTCTAGGGGGTTCGATAGTTGAAGATAGGGATCCGATCTGGGTTTTTGTGGGTGCATGGAGGCCTACGTCTGCAGTAGATGTTGAACTGGGCTAAGGCGATGCACTGGTACAGATACAACAGTTGGGTACGAAGTATGGATGAATGATCTGTAGATTTGGGGTTCCGGTTGTTCCTGTAGCAACAGTCAAGGATGCGTGAAGTCGCGACTGACATGGAAGGGCAACGATGTGTTTTCAATTAGCAGTTGTTGTTTTCAGTGAATAGAAGCAGGCAGAGTTGAGGGAGATTCAAAGGGCATCGTCCAGTGGCCTCGGGTCAAACGAAGTGAAGGGAGTTGAAGCAGCTTCCATGGTAGTAAGAAGCTGCAGGTCCGAGCAAGATCTGCATATGGTAGAAGAGATCTCGATGAGCGATTAACGTAATTTAATTTAAAATGGTAGTTAGTGAATCAGTATAATTTAAATTGTTAAATACCGAAATTAAATAACTAATTTTATTATTTAAAATTGTTAGCTTAAATAACGAACGCCATGTTAAATTTATACGAGATGAAAGTGAAATTAATTTAGTCAATTATTTTCACTAATTGAGTTAATAAAATTCCTTAGAAATATGGTGTTTATTTTATATAGAGATTTGGTTTATATAATTAATAGCTAATCAAATTAATTTGTGTAAACTATATAATTAGTTAGTGAAGTAAATTAATGGTAAACTAACCCTTGAGCACAAGATTAAAGAAAAGTTAGATTTCTAATTTTATTATTTAAAATCGTTAATGTGAACAATGTGTATCTAGTTTATACAAGGACCAAAAATCTTGAAAACAAGACGGATGGTCTATGGCTATAAATTTGATCGAGCTAGAAGTGGTTTTGAACTTATTGGATATTCAGCAAACGAAAATCACGGTGAGTAAATCTCATGCACCTTTTATTTAGAATTATTTTTATTCGTTAAAAATAATTGTGTTGCTTGTTTGAATGCTTTCTGATTGTTTGAAATATATAGTTATATAGGCTTGCTATTATGTATTGGTTTGGTGATTGGTTGGATTCTCGCAGTTTCATTAGCGGATGCAAGCAGTATCATTAGCGGATGACCCTACGCCCACGTATATAAGTGGATCCCCTTTTTTACCGCGATATCCTGCCTTGAAGTAGGATGGGTATTATTTCTATTGACTATCGTCTGTGGATGCAGGAAAAACATGTTGGAGGAACCAACTGGATTCCTCAAAAATATATTGTCTGTTTGTTGTTTCTTTGCACATATACTGTCGTATATGATGTGTTAGAAAACCTGTCAATTATAATTGGTTGTTTGATTGTTTGAAATACCACTGGGCCTGAATATTGATCTATAAAAATATTGCAAAAGAGATTTTAAGATTTTAAATGGAAAATTTATTTTTTCTAATAATATAAATTGAAATTCAACTGCATTAAAAATATTGACTTGTTTTGAATAGATATAACAAGTAATGAACAATGTTATAAATATATATAGGAGATGGAAGAATCGAAATTTACAAACGATGTTTGTAAATTGGAAATTTCAAGGGAATTGAATTGAATTTATAAACAAGGTTTATAAATGTAGTGGGGAAAATTATCATTTATTTAAATTCAAATGTGAATTTATAAAAATAGAAATAGGGAAATCGTTTTAAAGAAATAAAGGATGGGATTTATTCTGATGTTCAAAATATAGATTCGACTAAAACAGAATTTAAAGAATTGAAATGGAATTTGAATATAGGTAATTCAATTTGATTGAAATTAGATTTGAATATAGAATTCAAATGAAGTTTGAAATTAGATTTGAATATAGAAATTCAAATGGAAATTTGATATAGAAAATTTAAGTAGAACTTGAAATAGAATTTCAAAATAGAATTTCAAAAAAAGAAACTGAAATAGACTTTGATTATAGAATCCATATAGATTTGAATATAGTAATTCAAATGGAGTTTGAATATAGAAACCCAAACGAAGTTTGAAAACAGATTGGAATTAAAATAGAATTTGAATTCAAAGTAATTCAAATAGAATTTGAATTCAAAGGAATTCAAATAGAATTGGAATTCAAAGGAATTCAATTGGATTTAAATAAGGAAGTTCAAATGAAATTCAAATATATAGATTTGAAAATAATGGAGTTTAACTATAAGATTTGAAAATAAAATTTGAATATAGAAATTTAAGCGAGATGTGAGTATAGAATTTGAATAAGAGGAATTCATATAAAATTTGAATAAGAGATTTGAAATAGAATTTGAATATAGAAATTCAAATGTAATTTGAATATAAAATTCAAATAGAATTCAAATGGAATTTGAATATAGCATTCAAAAGGAATTGAAATTTAAAAGGTCGGAATATAAATGAATTTATTTCTGAATAAGGAAAAATCGACAAAATTTAGAAGATTGGAAATTGTATGTTGAATTGGGAAAATTTTGATTTGATATATTAAAAATATATCAGAATGAAGTTGAATTTATTATAAATGAAGTTGAATTTATTATAAATGAGGTTTAAACGTTTATATATATAAATATAATTAAAACGAACACGCCGCAGCGCTGCATTTCGTAAATTGGTGTTTCGAACTTCAATTGAGTACCGATTTGATAATAATTTTCTAATGAAAGAAAAAAATCTGGATTTCGTCATACAGATTCTGAGATATGTCAAAATCAAATTTTCAGAAAAGCAGCGCCATAACCATTCAAAAACCATAGTGGTTTATTTAATTTTATAAAAGGATTTTAAGCAAATAAAATCCAAATTTCTATTTAGAAAGTCCTGATTTGAGTTATAAAATATATCGGAACTCAAGCGGAGTAATGAATTGATTTTTGAAACAGAAATCAGATTTTTGATTATTGAATGGAATTAATTAATTTGAATAGTAATTAGTTAATGAGATTTTTAATTGATATTGGGCTTTGAATAAGTGAATTCGATTTGAAAATTTATATTTGAAATCAAAAAGGAAACTAGAATTGAAATTTCTATTGGGTTATAAGCAAGTTAAATATTTTGTTCGAACATGTTATGTTCGAACATGTTATGTTCGAACATGTTAGTGGAATAGGCAAATAGTTAAAGAATAAGTGGGGGGAAACTGAATTCAAACGATTGGATTGTGTTGAATTGAATTGTAAACAGGTGAGCATGTGTTAGGTATGGGATGAAGTATATGAAGATTTTAATTTATGTGCCCGACAAAAAGGTACATGTTTAAAATTCATATATGAGATTTTATGCGCTCTATCGGCCAGCCGCTTGGTTTTTTCTTTTTCTTTTGGATTGGTGAGGGCCATGGGAGGCTATTTGAAATATCCCGAAGCTCCCGGTACAAAGGAGGTTATGGCGATTTTTTTCGAGAATTTAAGGAGTTAGAATATATTTAAGATAATTTGATAGTTAGAAATCAATGTATCGATATATATAGAATTCGATAAGGAAACGAAATCAAAAATAGAATATTATAAACAAAAAGGAAATCGATAGGCTGGTAATAGAAAGAGAAGTGTATACGTGTTAGAAATGAATAATTGGGTTTTATAGTGTGTTTTTCGGGGTAAGTGGTTTTGTCGTTTTGAAGTTGAGGATGTTTTCAGTCAAGGTCTGAGAGGTAATTTTACCCCAACTTGATTGATTTCATTTTTAATTGATAAATAGCAAATTCTAGTCTCGAAGAGAAGTGTTGAATAATATTTAGTTGAATAAAATATTTTGGTTGTTGTAACAATGTTTACACATCATTCGTTTTAACCCAAATGGTGGAATGCTGGAAATATAAAAGTAATTATTTCCCGAGTATAATTAAAGTAGTTGGGAAAGAGATAAATGATTGAAATTGTTTTCAAATACAAATAGAATATATTTTCTAAGTACAGAAAATAATAGAAGGCGATATATGGAAATGTTTTTTTTTAAATAATGTAAGAGGCCAAGATGATTGTTGAAATATTTTGTTAACAAATATTGATAAGGAAATGGAATAATGATTTAATTAATGGAATATCAATTAAATAGCCCAGTGGTTTGTTTGATGTTATGGATGAATGGATGTTTGTTTTACTTCGTTGGTTAAATAACTGACTATCAAAGTATTTGCCAATATCGTTGTGAATATGGAGAGACCGGTTGGATTATTATCCGTGAACCACTCTGTATTGGCAGTAGCGTTGCGAATCAGATTATATGAAGATAATCGAAGACGGAGTGAAGTGCAAGGGCTTTTTCTATTAATAGAAATTGTGCCTTCGGTTTCGTTCAATCCCAGGACGAACATATAAGGACGAATGCCTGACAGAGTATTTCCAATGATCAAATATGTTCATATGTATAAATATATATGGTGGCAATGGATTTATTCCCTTAGCATAACATCCAGAATATTTGTGCAAATCAACTGGTGAATAACGGATCTGACAATGTGGCATTCAAAGTAATTTTGATATCAATGAATGGAAAGTAATCGTAGCCTCAGGCCTCAACAACCGGAAATGACAAAAATCAGGCAGGCAGCATGGCTATGTGGGTCGCTCCCATTAGGATGTATAATCACCTATCTAGAGATTCATTTAACTTCTTATTCTATTCGATGCTGTCCCATTCGGGAAACGGTTACTGATCCCAACCATTGGTGATATACATTCGGTACACTCAAGCGAAATGAGTGGTAGGTCATGTGTGGGCCGGGTTGCAAGATGTTCTTGTTGAACCCCAGTGTATCGCCTCTAGAGTACACTGATCGGAAAGTGGTTCCATACCTTGTCATAGTTGGAATCCAATCTCCAATAAGCGCTCTGCGATTTTTGATTTTATACTATGTATGTGGAGCATGAGATGCAAGCGTTCCGCTAGATTCTATTTATTTGATGTAGACATTATTATAATATCAATGGATTTTTGTATCAAAGTGTTTTGGGTTATAGTAAGGTAAAAACCGTCCGTGTTTATGTGTGGGCTGCTCTTACTATTATCTTTTCTTTAGAAAGGATTTTTAAGTAAAAAAATTGATTGGAGTTTACTCACACCAGTCCCATGACTAACCCAGAGTTTATTTTGTTTGTTTTCCCTAAACTCTTGGGTGCCCAAATTTGTACGGGCAGTCAAGTAGTCGGGATTTTTCAGATTCACTTGGAAGAGCTGAAAGCAGAAGGCTTCACCAGTTAGCTATAGATTATCATATTTTCCATTGTGAACCATGTTTGTATCTGGAAACACGTATTTATAACTGTTCCAGGAATAACTGTGTGCTCTGATGATGGTATGTATATAAAGTTTCTGATTTGTATTTAAAATGTTATGTTATGTAATATATTTTATTCGTTCCGCTGTGAGATTTGTCTTCCTTGTTTTCTTCTATTCTAATATTTCTTTCTTTCTATTTCTCAATCTCTAACTTCTTTCAAATAATGATTCGTATTTCTGTGCAATTTGGGTTGGAGATGTTGTGTTATTAGTCAACTCAGATAGTACGGATTTGCGGGCCTTTACAAAATGAATTGAAACTGACTTGTTTAAAAATATAAACAAGTAAAAGAAATGATGCTTGTAAATGAAAAGGGAAAATTATCATTTGGATAATTCATATATTTTAAATTCAAATGTGAATTTGAAAATTGAAATGGGAAATCGTTTAAAGAAATAAACGATGGAATTTATTCTGATGTTCAGAATATAAATTGAACGAAAATATATCCGTAAGGTTTTGTGATTTGAATTCGATTAATTTGAATTTTATTTTAATAGAAGTCAAATTGAATAAATAGAATTTGACTAGAATTTGAATATTGAATTTGAATAAAATTTGAATATACAGAAATTGGAATAGAATTGTATAGAATTTGAATATAGAAAATCAAATGTGATTTAAATATAGAATTTGAATACAGAAATTCAAATGTGATTTTGAATTTGAATATAGAAATTGAAATAGGATTTGAATATAAAAATTAAAATAGAATTTTGACTTAAGAAATTGAAATAGAATTCGAATTCAAAGGAATTCAAATGGATTTGAATAAAGAAAGTTCAAATGAAATTTAAAATATAGAATTTGAAAATAGAAATTAAATGGAGTTAAATATAGAAATTCAAATGTAATTTGAATATAAAATTCAAATGGAATTTAGACAAAGGTAATTCAAATTTAGAATTAGAATATAGAAATTTAAATGGAATTTGTTTATAGAAATTAAATGGAGTTTGGATATAGAAAATTCAAATATGAATTCAAATACAGAATTTGAATATAGGAATTCCAATCTTCTATATTCAAATTTCATTTCAATTCTATTTGAATAAAGAAAATTCAAATAAAAATTCAAATAGAATTGAAATGAAATTTTAATATAGAAGATCGGAAATATTATGTTGAATGGGAAAATTGGTTTAATATATATTAAAAATATATTAGAATGGAGTTGAATTTATTATAAACGAAGTTTAACCGTTTATATATATATATATATATATATATATAATTAAAACGAACTCACCACAGCGCTGCAGTTCATAAATTGGCGATTCGAACTTCAATTGAATATATAGAACTCAATTGTAGTCAGAATTCTTTGAAACAAGAAACGTCAGGACCGAATTGATAATAGTTTTCTAATGAAAGAGAAAAATATGAATTTCGTCGTATATATTTTGAGTTATATCAAAATAAAATCTTCAGAAAAACAACGCCATAACCATTTAAAAACCATAACGGTTTATTTAATTTTATAAAAGGATTTTAAGCGAATAAAAATCCGAATTTCTATTTAGAAAATTTCAGATTTGAGTTGTAAATTATATGCGAACTCAAGTGGAGTAATGAATTGATTTTAGAAACAGAAATCATATTTTTGGTTATTGAATAGAATTAACTAATTTGAATGGTAATTAGTTAACGAGATTTTGAATTAATATTGGGCTTTGAATAAGTGAATACGATTTGAAAATTTATATTCGAAATCGAAAAGGAAACTAGAATTGAAATTGAAATTCAATTTGGTTACGAGTAAGTTAAATATTTTATTTGAACATGTTATGTTCAAACAAAGAAGTGGAATAGGCAAAATAGCTAATTAAAGAATAAATGGGCGAAACTGAATCCAAACGATTGGATTGATTTGAATTGAATTGAAAACAGGTGAACATGTGTTAGACAGGTATGTGATGAAGTATATGAAGATTTTAATTTATGTGCCCGACAAAAAGGTACCGGTTTAGATTCATATATGAGATTATATGCGCCGTATCGGCTAGCCGCTTGTCTTTTTCTTTTTTTTTGGATTGGTGTGGGCCATGGGAGGCTATTTGAAATATCCCGATGCTCCCGGTATAAGGGAGGTTATGAAAAAATTTTCCAGAAATTTAAGGAGTTAGAATAATTTTAAGAAATTTTGATAGTTAGAAATCAATATATAAATATATACTGAATTCGATAAGGAAACGAATTTAAAATAGAACATTATAAATAAAAAGGAAATCGATAGGCTAGTAATAGAAAAAGAAACATATATACGTTTAAAAATGAATAATTTGTTTGTATGGTGTTGATTATTCGAGGTAAGTGGTTTTGTCTGTTTTGAAGTTAATGATGTTTTCAGTCAAGGTCTGAGAGGTAATTTTACCCCAACTTGATTGATTTCACTTTTAATTGATAAATAACAAGATCCAATCTCGAAGAGAAGTGTTGAATAATAGTTAATTGAATAGAATATTTTGGGTTGTTATAACGATGTTTTACACAGCATTCGTTTTAACCCAAGTGATGGAATTTTGGAAATATAAAAGTAATTATTTCCTGAGTATAATTAAAGTAGTTGGGAAAGAGACCAGTTACTGAAATTTTTTCAATTTCAAATAGAATATATTTTCTAAGTGTAGGAAAATAAAAGAAGGCAAGATATAGAAATGTTTTCCAAAGAATGTAAGAGAACGAGATGATAATTGAAAATATTTGTTTAATAAATATTGATAAGGAAATGGAAAGGGTGATTTAATTAATGAATAGTAATCAAGGGGTCCAGTGATTGTTTTGAATGGATGTTTGTTTTTCTTCGATAGTTAAATAACCGACTATCGAAATATTTGCCAATATCGTTGTCAATATGGAGAGACCGGTTGGATTATTATCTGTGAACCACTCTGTATTGGTAGTAGCGTTGCGAGTCAGATTATATGAAGATAATCAAAGACGGAGTAAAGTGCAAGGGCTTTTTCTATTAATAGAAATTGTGCCTTCAGTTTCGTTCAGTCCCAGAACAAACATATATGGACGGATGTCTGACAAAGTATTTCCAATGATCGAATGGGTTGGCATGTATAAATATATATGGTTGCAACGGATTTATTCCCTTAGCATAACATCCAGAATAATTGTGCAAATCAATTAGTGATTAACGGATCTGACAATGTGGCTTCAAAGTGATTGTGCTATCAATGAATAGAAAGTAATCGTAGCCTAAGGCCTCAACAATCGGGAAATGACAAAAATCGGGCAGGCATCATGGCTATGTGGGTCGCTCCCATTAGGATGTATAATCACCTATCTAGAGATTCATTTAATTCCTTATTCTATTCGATGCTGTCCCATTCGGGAAACGGTTGCTGATCCCAACCGTTGGTGATATACATTCGATACACTCAAGCGAAATGAGTGGTCGGTCATGTGTGGGCCGGGTTGCAAGATCTTCTTGTTGAACCCGGTGTATTCCTCTCTAGAGATACACTATCGGAAGGTGGTTCCATACCTTGTCATGTTGGAAATCCAATCTCCAATAAACGCCATGCGGTTTTTGATTTTATACTATGTATGTGGAGCGTGAGATGCCAGCGTTCCGCTAAATTCTATTTATTTGATTTAGACATTAGTATAATATCACTGGATTTGATATCAAAGATAGTTTGGGTTATCGTAAGGTAAAAACCATCCGTGTTTATGTTTGGATCGGTCTTACGATTATCATTTCTTTCGAAAGGATTTTTAAAGTTAAACAATTGTTTGGAGTTTACTCACACCAGTCCCATAACTGACCCAGAGTTTATTTTGTTTGTTTCCCTAAACTCTTTGGTGCCCAAATTTGTACGGGCAGTCAAGTAGTCGGGATTTTTCAGATTCACTTGGAAGAGCTGGAAGCAAGAGGCGCCACCAATTGGCTAAAGACTATCATATTTCCGATGTGTACTATGTTGTATCAGAAAACAGGTGTTTATAACTGTTCCAGGAATAACTGTTGTGCTCTGATGATGGTAAGTATATAAAGTTACTGATTTGTATTTCAAAAGTTATGTTATATAATATATTTTATTCGTTCCGCTGTGAGATTTGTCTTCTTTGTTTTCTTCTATTCTAATTCTCTTTCTAATCGTCTAACTTCTTTCTAATAATGATTCGTATTCCTGTGCAATTTGGGTTGGACGTGTGGTGTTATTAGTCAACTCAGATAGTATGGATTTGCAGGCCTTTACACATTATATCTATTATGTGGAATAAGGAATTTTCGTGGACAAATTAGCATTCCTACCAATTTGAAAATTTCCAATTCATGTAATATAGTAGAAAATTCCGTGCTACCTCGGATTAATTCGAACGTTCCATTGTAAAATGCATAGGGAGAATTATTGTAGTGACCCGGAATTTATGAACCAATTTAAAATTTTTGTTTTAGCTATTTTGATGAGTTTTTAATATATAAAATGATTTATTTTAAATAATAACGACTAAAAATTTATTTAAATCGAAGTTAAAACGAAAAATTTATTTTAATTATAAAACGAACCTAAAATGGCATGGTAGTTTGAAAATTCGATTTCTAATTCCAATACAACATATATAATTCAATATAAGTCAGAATTTGATGAAACGAGAAACGTTAGAATCTGTTTACCTATATCTTTCTAACAAATGTAAGAAACTGAGTTTTTATATTGTAAATTATTAGTTATGTCCAATTTAAAATTCAGAATAGTCGCTTTGGAATATATATATATATATATGTATATAATATTTAGCCCTTAAAAATAGTCATTGTTAACCCTGTTAAAACACTGCGTCGGCCTCAAGGCACTGGGTCGGTCGGTTGCAAAGCATCGGGTCGGTTAGTATTAAGGCATCGGGTCGGTTAGTATTAAGGCACTGGGTTTGCCAGTACCAAGGCACCGGGTCGGTCGGTTGCAAGGCACAAGATCGGTCAATACCAACGACCAGGTCAGTTAATATCGAAGAACCGGGTTGGTCGGCACTAAAGCACTGGGTCGGCACCATTTTCGGATATGTTCTGTAATTGGCTAACAGGGTCGGAACTAGCTGGTTCGACACTATTCCAAAACTCTGAGTCGGTCGCTCCTCTCATATCATCGGGTCAGCTCCAACATTTAAACTACATGGATCGGTGCATTCACATGCTCATATATACGAAAGGCACGTACCAAAATACAAAAGCAATGTCAAATGGTTGTACACGTGGAAGGGACTTGGTACTTTCAAAGGGTATTGGCGATATAAAGGTGAATGTAAGAATCATGTACAACGTATGTGAGAACGAAGCAGTCATTTACATGGACTTGCAAACATTATACATGAAGAATGAATAGGTGGTGACCTCCTAAATGACTTGATAATTGTGTTAAAAGATTGAACAAACAAATACGTGGAAATATTGAAACATGTTTCAATATTAGTTTGTTGATAACACATTGTTACATGGATCAATAGAATTGAAGCATGGAATATTAGCATCAGTATACGAGTTGACATGACATTCTTACACGAGAATGTATGGCTAAAGAAAAGACACGTGTCACTATTCTTGCTGTGTCAAAACATAATGGCACCACAAAACCAAATGGTTGGATCAGTTCAGATTGGCCATGGTATAGTGTGATCTGTCAAAGAGCGTTTGATTGGTCTGCAAATTGAAAGAGCTAATGAATCATGTGGATAAAAGAACCGTGGGAATGTTGTAAAGAGTGTAGCAGATCGGTACTAAGAAAGAAGAAAAGGAAAAGCGACAAAGTAATAATATAAAATAGATCGGTATATTCAAAACTATAGCTAGATCGGTCATACAACTTACAATGGGTCAGCCCTATGATTGAGAGGTGGCTATAGTAAATTAGTATGGATTGGTATGGATGCACGTGGTCCATGTAAGAGGAAGTGATCAGCTGCTAACATGGAGGCTTCTCAACTGGGTCAATTCTATTTCCAAACATGGGTTAGCTATGAAGAAATAATGGTCATAAAATTAACACCGTATATGTGAAGACTGCATGAAAAAAATGCTTGGCCTTCGTTATACTATTAAGGAAAATGGATCGGTATTATAAAAATAATGTCGACCGGTATGAAATTATAAAGTGGGTCTGTATGGAAAAACACATAGCAAAGTTTGAGGCATGCCAGTAAAACAATGCTTCACATATATAGCAGCATGTAGAAGGCCACGTAGCAGCTCAATAATGCATCGATACATTGGAGTAAAAACGGGTCGGTACATGATTTTGCTGCCATAAAAAATTTGGATCGGTGCTTTATTATTAAAAATGGGTCGGTCCCATGGTTCAAAAGGCGGAAGGTCAAGAAGAAGTTTGGATCGGTCATGTTAGAACAAGAAATGGGTCGGTACTATTGTAATAAAGTGGGTCGGTACACTGATAAAAGCGGCGGCAGAGCTGTAATATATGGGATACGTCAACTGTATACAACTGTAAAGTGAACCAGCGGCATTCTTGTAAATAGTGTTTAGGCCGATCCAAGTTTATGGCCCTTTTCTCCACACTTCAAGGGACCGATTTCACTGCCTCGAAGGGCTGTAAAATCATTCCTCAACCCTTCTAAAGCTTCAAAAAACTCCATTAATGGCAACCAAAATTCTCTCCTTCTTCCTCCTACATGGAAAGGATCTCATCTTCTCCGAGCACCATTAACTCACACTCCGATCTACCCGAAGTAATCTCCAAATCGCCATTGCCCCTTTTCAACGCACGGATTTAACACCATTTTCATGATGGAGCCAAGGAGATGTATATAATTACTTGATCCAACCCGTTCCTTCTCGAATTGAAGTGACATCTATAGTGGAAAGAGAGCATAAAGTAGAGAATTATCGTGAAAAGTGATTACGTGTAACAAACGAGGTGTATGAGATCGTAAACTATGTAATCCTCTCCATAATGATGAAAAATAATTGAAAAGTGGACGCAGATTCATTTTGAATCGAACCACAATAAAAATCTCGTGTCTCTTATTTGATTTTATCCATTTATTTTGTGATTGCAGCTCTTTTAGTTTCTAACCATAATTGGTGAAGTGTGATTTCACACCATTGGTGTTTGAGTTATTTTTGATTCAAACATTTGGTGCCCACCGTGGGGCCGCATTCGCATCTCCTTCCTTCACAATTTTCTCAAGTCTAAAAGGCTTGCATTAAAAGTTCTAAATCACATACTCTTCCGAAATCATGGCAAAATCTAAGAATGCCGCTAGCGAAACCATGGTAGATGCCGATAATGTTGCCAATGAAGAGACACCGCTAGCTAACTGTTTCGATGTTGGTGAAAATTCGGTAAGTGGAGCCGATGTGACGAGAAATGAGTTGGATGCCTCTATTGCCAATGTGATACAAAGAATGGATGCTTGTACTAAAGCCATAATGGAAAAGCTTGACGCATCCTTAATGCTTAACCAAATCCAACCCCTCCGAATGTCCATGTTGATCTCGAAGGGAACGATAAATCGCCCGCTTCCGATCATAACCGCAATGACAACATGGAAGACGATTACGATTGGGCAAGTGACAAGGGAAAAGCTAATATCAAAGAATTGAAATCAAAAGCTAAGAACCATTCTGAAGTGAATGCTCGAAAGGTCACTGATCCTGTCATGGGGGAACTTCTCGTTGAGAAGGCAAAGGACCAAAACTCTCTAATTGACATCGTATGCCTAGACGAACATTTGGTAAACAGCTCAGCTTCACAGAGCGCCATAACACTGAAGAATACATCTCGGATATGATAGAATGAGTCATGAAAAGGAATCAAGCTAACTAAGACGATGAAAGAGAATGGGACTTCTCTCTCGATAGGACTCCGTTAATCAAAAGAATCCTCAAAGCAGAATGTACAAAGAAATTTAATCCTCCTACTTTGCCTCCGTAAAACGGCCTCGTTGATCCCAACTACACACTATTCAAATATGATTTGCATATCAGTGCTGCTAAGGCGACTGATGAGATGAGATGCACGTATTTTCCTTTCTACTTAGAAGGTTCTGCATCATTATGGTTCACAAAGCTGCCACCCAAATCCATCGATCGATTCTCTAACCTAACCAAAATGTTCATGGAGCAGTTCTGCTTATATGCTATCAAAGCCAAGGACGTTATAACACACTCAACCATGAAGCAGAAGCCAGGGGAAACCATCAAAGCCTTCCTCAGTCGATTCAATATTGCCTTGTCTGAATAAGGAATCCGGAACCATGCATAGTCCTCATGGCTCTACTCGATGCTATAGACAAAACGAGCGAATTCAGAATATGGGTAAAAATGAAGGAACTGATTATGCTTGACAAGTTCTATAAGAAGGCGGAGGAGTACATGAGAGTGGACAATAATCCTATACCTCTTCAGATCATTGGTGGTAATCAACTCCTTGAAGCTCCTAAAAGTGCAACAATTCAACCTAATCAAAGGAATACTAAGGGGCAGAAGCGAGCTAATGACGAAAACGACAACAGAGCTAATAAAAAGTTTAGTCTTCTTGACCCGTCCGAGTTAACACCTATAAATGACACTCCTGAAAACATCTACCTTACCACAAAGGATGCAGAAGATTATCCGGCGCCTCAGCCATTAAGGATGAATGACCATCTGACCAAATCTAGGAAGTTTTGTCGGTTCAGCCAGGCCACAACACCAATGATTGTAGGCATCTGATATCATTGATTGAAGAGCTGAATAGGAAGAACCGTCTGCAACAATATGTGAAGAATTCCCAAGATGCAAATCCTTCTGCAACCACCTAAGGGCAAGGGGTATCAAATGACCAATCCACTCCAAGCAACGTAGGTTCTTCTCAAGCTATTCCTAGGCTAATAATCAACTGACGACCATTGACAAGGATCCA
Source organism: Allium sativum (assembly GCA_030737875.1). Lineage (NCBI taxonomy): Eukaryota > Viridiplantae > Streptophyta > Magnoliopsida > Asparagales > Amaryllidaceae > Allium > Allium sativum. The sequence continues at coordinate 697,711,525 of CM060926.1, forward strand.
ATATCTACGGCTCAGAATAAGCAATCACTATTGCCTTTACTTTACTTCTTGCATTACTTTACTCTTCGCTATGTTCTGCTTTCTTGTAGCACTACGAATGAAGTATTACCTACCTATATAAATCTCCAACTTGCCAAATTTACATGAAAATTTGCTAACATATGATTCGTTATTATAGGCCACCTAATGAGCGATTTCTCTCTCAAGGCCTGACAAAGTGAGGCTATTCCAACAAACGCCAGTTCAAACGTCAAGTGCTCTAACCAATGATATGCATAATGCAAAGAGGGAAAGCACCATCTTAAAGAGTGAGCGGGAGGAGTTGCCAAGAGTTAAACAGTGGAGAGTTCATCAGGCATATCTAAAATCAATGCCATAAATCGCGAGTTCCAAGGGATCACAACCTCTCAATCCGGCTGCAATTGCTTACCATAGTGAAGCGTATCTGACACGAGGATTGATGTTCACCTTCTAGAACAACGCCAAAAATAAAGTCCTCCCATAGCAGAGTCAAAATAAAAATCTTGTCCTCCCATAGCCGTGGCAAGTCCCTCCATAGCAAGGGTAAAATAAAGTCCTCCCATAGCAGAGGAAAAATAAAAATCTTTTCCTCTCATAGCAGAGGCAAGTCCCTCCATAGCAAGGGTAAAATAAAGTCCTCCCATAGCAAAGGCAAAATAAAAATCTTGTCCTCCCATAGCACAGGTAAGTCCATCTAGGGTAAAATAAAGTCCTCCCAAGCAGAGGCAAAATAAAAATCTTGTCCTCCCATAGCAGAGGCAGATCCCTCCAAAGCAAGGGTAAAATAAAGTCCTCACATAGCATAGGCAAACCCACCAAAGGTTCGGTGGAATCTGTAAGCGTGGAACGAAGCGCGGGAGTTCACTATATGTGAAACAAAGCGTGGGAGTTCGTATGTGCGGCAATGCAACCCACCAAAGATTCGCTGGAATTCGTAAGAGCGAAACAAAGCACGGTAGTTCACTATACATGAAATGAAGCGTGGGAGTTCGTAAGAGCGGTGATGCAACCCACCATTGGTTCGCTGGAATCCGTAAGCGCGAAATGAAGCGTGGGAGTTCACTAAGTGAAACAAAGCATGGGAGTTCGTAAGCGCGGCGATGCAATCCACCAAAGATTCGTTGGAATCCGTAAGCGTGAAACGAAGCGTGGGAGTTCACTATATGTGAAACGAAGCATGGGAGTTCGTAAGCGCAGCGAGGTTCGCTGGAATTCGTTGCGTGAAACGAAGCGTTGGAGTTCACTATACGTGAAACAAAGTGTGGGAGTTCGTGGCACGAAGCAATGCAGCCCTCACATCAAAGATCGTTGGAGTTCACATTACGAAACGATATGACAATCAAGAATCATTTCCATAGAGAAAGCAACTTCTTCGTAGGAGAAACCAACAACGATCAATGAACTCCATCATGTTGATTCAGTCAACAAGAGAAGACAAACCTTTGGGTTAAAATGACCTCTCCAAAATATGGGGCATCCAACGGGGTCTCTGATGTCAAAACTGATCAACAATATAAACGAGCATTAAGCACTTAAAATCCTTCCCTCAATGAAGACTAATAATGTCCTCTAAAGACGGGGAACCAATAATTAAAACTTCTCCAAAGAGAAGTAGAGGAAAAATTACCGATATGTATTTCCCAAATGGGAAATATCGAACACCAACATATAAGTTGTTAAAACGATAACGTTTGAAATCCACAATCGGCTCAGTTGATTAGTTGATTTTAAGTGTTACTACGGATTCGAATTAGAATATCATGTTTGCGTAGACAATATCTGATGAGTTATAAACCATTGAATAAGATAATTCTGTGCAAACACTTTATTCAATTCAAAATAAAATTCGCTATAAGTCATTTTTAATGATTAATTAATCCGCCATCAATATGGATAGTTGATGGTGAGTATAAGTCCAAATTTGTGCAATCGCTTTTTTTAATTACAGAACTGATGACACAAAGCATATGAATTCAAAGCATGGTTCATCATGACAAGACGAGAAGCTATAACTGGATATCAACAGAAGTGTTTATTTCGAAGGCTGTATTTCTCACAAGCAAAAAATATAAGCTTCGAGGGCAAATGTTAACCCTGTTAAAACACTGGGTCGGCCTCAAGGCATTGGGCCGGTCAGTTGCAAAGCATCGGTTTGGTTAGTATTAACGGACTGGGTCGACCAGTACCAAGGCACCGGGTTGGTCGGTTGCAAAGCACCGGATCAATCAGTACCAACGGACCGGGTCAGTCAATATCGAAGAACAGGGTCGGTCAATATCGAAGAACAGGGCCAGCCAATATCGAAGAACTAGGTTGGTCAGTACTAAAGCACATGGTCGGCACAATCTTCGGGTCGGTTCCATAAGAGGCTAACCGGGTCCGCACTAGCTGGTTCGACACTGCTCCAAAACTCTGAGTCGGTCTCTCCTCTTATATACACCGGGTCGGCTCCAACATTTAAGCTACATGGATTGATGCATTCACATGCTCATATATACGAAAGGCACGTAACAAAATACAAAAGCAGTGTCAAATGGGTGTACATGTGGAAGGTAAATGGTACTTTCAAATGGTATTGATGATATAAACGTGAATGTATCATGTACAATGTATGTGAGAATGAAGCAGTTATTTACATGAACTTGCAAACATTATACATGAAGACTGAATATGTGGTGACCTCCTAAATGACTTGATAATTGTGTTAAAAGTTTGAGCATACAAATACGTGGAAATATTAAAACATGTTTCAATAATAGTTTGCTAATAACACGTTGTTACATGGATCAGTAGAATTGAAGCATGGAATATTGGCATCAGTATACGAATTGACATGGAATTCTTACACGAGAATGTATAGCTAAAGAAAAGACACGTGTCACTATTCTTGCTGCATTAAAACATAATGGCACTACAAAACCAAACTGTTGGATCAGTTCATATTGGCCATGGTATAGTGTGATTAGTCAATGAGCGTTTGGTTGGTCTGCAAATTGAAGGAGCTGAAGAATCACGTGGATAAAAGAACAATGGGCATGTTGTAGAGAGAATAGCAGATCACTATTAAGAAAGCAGAAAAGCCAAAGTGGCAAAGTATTATTATAAAATGGATCGGTATATTCAGAACTAAAGCAGGATCGGTCATACAACTTAAAATGGGCCAGTCCTATAATTGTGATGCGGCTTTAGCAAATTAGTATGGACTGGTATGGATGAACGTGGTCCATGTTAGAGGAAGTGATCAGCTGCTGACGTGGAGGCTTCTCAATTGGGTCAGTTCTATTTCCAAACATGGGTAAGCTATGAAGAAATAATGGTGACAAAAATAACACCATATACATGAAGACTGCTTGAGAAAAATGGATGGTATTTGTTATACTATTAAGGAAAATGAATCCGTATTATAAAAATAATGTGGACTGGTATGAAATTATAAAGTGGGTCGGTATGGAAAAGCACGCAACAAAGTTTGTAGTGCGCCAGTAAAACAATGCTTCACGTATATAACAGCATGCGGAAGTCCATGTGGCAGCTCAATAGTGCATCAGTACATTGGAGTAAAAATGGGTCGATAATGATTTAGCTGCCATAAACAATTTGGATCAGTGCTTTATTATTAAAAATGGGTCGGTCTCATGATTCAAAAGGTGGCAGGTCTAGAAGAAGTTTGGATCGGTCATGTTAGAACAAGAAATGGGTCAGTACTATTGTAATAATGTGGGTCGGTACATTGATAAAAGCAGTGGCAGAACTGTAATATATGTGATATTCCAGCTGTATACAACTGTAAAGTGAACCAGTGGCATTCCCATAAATAGTTTTTAGGCCGACCCAACCTCTGCACCCCCTAATTACGATACTGCCACTACCCTCAAACGACACCTATAAATAGCCCCTTCTCCACACTTCAAGAGACTGATTCCACTACCCCGAAGGGCTGCCAAAATCATTCCTCAGCCCTTCTAAAGCTTTTAAAAACTCCATTATTGGTCGCCAAAATTCCCTCCTTCTTCCTCTTACACAGAATGGATCTCATTTTCTCTAAGCACTATTAATTCACACTCCGATCCACTCCAAGTGATCTCCAAATCACCATTTCTCCTTTTCAACGCATGGATTTAACAACATTTTCATGATGGAGCAAAGGAGAAGTATATAATTACTTGATCCAACATGTTCCTTCTTGAATTCAAGTAAGATCTAAAGCGGAAAGAGAGCATAAAGTGGAGAATTATTGTAAAAAGTGATTTAGTGTAACAAACAAGATGTATGAGATCGCAAAATATGTAATCCTCTCCATAATGATGAAAAATACATGAAAAGTGGACGTAGATTCATTTTGAATCGAACCACCATAAAAACCCATTTCTCTTATTTGATTTTATCCGTTTATTTTGTGATTGCGGCTCTTTTAGTTTCTAACCATAATTAGTGAAGTGTGATTTCCACCATTGGTGTTTGAGTCATTTTTGATTCAAACGGTCATTTTGTAAACGACCTCCATTTCTGATAAAACCACTTTTTTTGGATCCAGAATGTCAAATTATAGTCAAGTTTAAAATTTCATAATTTTTGGAATGAATACGTGAGCATGGTGAATTTAAATGCGTTTGGTAATTTTAGTTGAATTTAATCAACTTGAAAAAGGCCATTTTTTAAACTGTCTCCAAATTCGATGAAATTAGTTTTATTAGGACCGTATCGTCAGAGCATAGCTAGATTTGTTTTTCTGTAATTTTTGAAGTCAGTATGTGGCCCCGGTAAATTAAAATGCATGTTCAAATTTAGTATTGACCATTATATTAATTTATATTTTAATTTTGACGAAAACTATTTGAAACAGTTGAATTGGCTTACGAAACATATCCCATTGTGTTCGGAATGGGGGTATCTGGCTAGGAATGATAGTTGTTGGGATTCATTTGAAATTCGATGCGTTAAGCAAGTAAGGTTGAAATTTAATAATATTACAAAATATATTATGTAACCCTTTATCCACTAAGAAAACCCTAATCCTCCTTTATTGTCCTGAGCCACCGTCAAGCGATAAGGGCCAGAAAAGCTCGAAAATAAATCCCTCATTTTCTCTTAATCTATATTGAATGTAGCCTGGGTTCTTTTATGGAAATCAAAGAGCGAAGTGAGCTCTCTCCATCTATACCAAAATGATCTTGTTTCGTGGAGAATTGAGGGTGAATTTTGAACTGAAAGGGGGCGAGTTTCAAATGGTTTTTGGGGATGGAAGAGGTGCCAAGTTCCTTGGAACTGGCGACGGTCGAAGATGAAGGCACGACGATCGAGGTGGGAGGCTCCGATCTGGATCTGGCATTGTGTAGTGGCGGCGGCGTTGAAGTTTTTGATCGAAGGATTAGGTTCTGTTTTGTCCTGAAGGAAGACGGTGGCCTAATTCTTTAATTAAGGGTTAAGTGAATATTAATTGATTACTAATGTTAATGATGTAATTTAAAATTTAAATGGCTATACCTTTTTCATATAACATCAGAATCGAACGAAACAAAGTGCATTGGGATCGCGTGAACGAACATTACAATATGGAACTGACCAAAATGGAAACAGAAGCTGTTGGGGCTTTTGATAAAATTAAACATCTAGTTTAGTTTTATTAAAATAATCATCCATTAAAGAATGACGGAGTGGAAATCAAAGTGAGAACTCCTTCTCACTCAATAATTTATCATGTAGTTATTTTTGGAGTTTAACATACGAACTCACATAAATCACTTGAATTAGAAGCAATGTATGGATATTAGCGATGCGTGCATTTCATACTCCACGGATGGCCAATTGTGGCCCCGTAAATGGCATTGGATAGTTGAGTATTTATTTATATGGATGATATGGTTGAATTACCGTGTTATGATTGTGACTGTGATTTTTAAATGTTTAATACATTAGAAAAATAATTATAAAATTATTGTGATAGCTAAAATGGACATAAATTATTTATTTATAATTTAAATAGTGAAAATTGGGTAATTAGAAAAATAATTCAAACTGAACTGGAATTTGTTAAATTTATTAATCAATGATTTCTTTAAATAGACCGTTATTGTTTGAGAACACCACACGGGTATTGGGATGTTATTAGACATATACTAATCCCAATATTTAGTTGTAGGTCGATCGATTGATTGACAGACTGTTGAAAGCGTTAATTATTTTAATGCTTAAACAGTTGTTGAACGCACTCCAGATGATGTTTGAATTTTTAATGATTGTCTATCACTATTGTTGAATACATGCGACGTATGAAATCCATATAACTAAAATTTTATGGTAATTGATTGAGTCGCATTCCGGTTCAGAATGTGAACGAATATTTTAAAATAATATTTAGTAAAGGATCAAATATGATTTTTATGTTCGATTTTGGATAGACACGAAAATATTGGAATATATGGAGCCGAGTTAAGTAGCTAAATGCAATTTTAATACGAGTGGGTTTATCAGTCGACTTTATTCATTTTATAATGAATAAAAAAAATTAGATTTCAAAATCTGATATTTTGAAAATATTATCATTTTGATATTATAATGATATGAACTATTCAATTTTAATTTAAAATTGACAATGAAGTTGAAATCGTTTTGAAATGAATTTATAAATATACTATAGAATATGTTTTAAATGGAAATCAACAATATTTATATTACATATATTTAATGGCTTGAATAGAACGCGCCGTGCAGAGATCATTCGCAAATTTCGACCATTAAATTCAAATTGACATAACGGGAGATCCGACTGTCGGATTCTCCTAAAACCAGAACTATTGGGTTCGTATTGAAAAGATTTTTCCAATGAATATAAGAGATATAAATTAGAATGAATGGATTTCAAATTATGTCCAAATCAATTTTGGAAAAGGTCACTATGGATGAAGTTCGTTGGTTGTTATTTGAAACCGACTGCAATGGCGATATTAAAATTATTAAAAATAGGGAAACATTGTGTAAAATCATAATAAATGATTTTGAAAGATTTTGGATGAAAAATTCCGAGTTTGAAAAGATAAAAATATATTTTTTATCGAAATGAACTAGTTATTAACTAGAATAATAATCCAATGTTTTTAGATAAATAAATTGGATTTGTAAATGGTTTTGAAATAACCAGTTTTCCAACGTATGAATTTGGAAAGGATTTGAATAGAAATAATCTTTGAAATATTTCGATATTGGATTCTGTGATTATATGGACATTGTTGAGGAATTTGAAAGATATATATATATATATATATAGTTATTCCCAATACGATATTTGTTTGTTTCGGAATTTGATATTGAATATAAGTCGATATAATTTCTATTCAGAGCCTTGTACTTAATATCAAATTGGATTTTGGATTTATCGTGAATGGTGTCTTTAATAACACCATTCTAAACCTCGTTGAGAAAAGAATAAATATTTTAATTAAGAGAAATGTAGTTTCCCAATTTGTAATTAGAAATTGGAATGAATGGAAGATGATTTTGGGTTCATTGTGAATGATGTTTTAAATAACATTTTTTCTTAAAACCCAATTAATAGTGAAGATATGATTTGTAATTTATAAATCTTTTTATTAAGATTTAATGGAAATTTTCCATAGTAAAGATTTCCAATATAATATATTAAATTGGAATGGAGTGGAATTCGTTTTGGTAATAATCGAGATGAACTTCTATAAAGGAAGATCATCACTTTATATGGAATTTAAAAGGCTTTGCTGTTATTCCATTTATACTATTAGTATGATATGGAAATTTATATCAATTATATATAGTGATCTGTTTTCCATGAAGATTCCTTAGTTATCTATTTTCCATGAAGATTCCTTAGTTAATGGAAGATGATTTGGGATTATTGTTAACTGTGTTTTAAATGACATTGGTTCTTTAACCCAATTAAAAGCCGGATTAATTTCCTAAAGATTGAATAATAATTAAGTAATGCATTTTGAAGATTAAAACTAAGCAGAGTTTTAATGAATCTTTAATTAGATTGAAATGAGTATAAGGTTACTAAATTTACCAAATTCAAGAAATGTTTGTAAATGGAGTACCGAAAGTTTTACTCCAGGTGGGTAAATCTTTAATTAGATTTGAACTTGAAATGGTAATTACATTTACCGATAACACCGTGGGTGTTAGATATGGAGTACTACTAGTTCTGCTCCATGGAATGAATAGGTTGGGATCGGAAATAATAAAATATATGATTACTTCAGTAAGGCTCTGTAATTTCGACTATTTTAATAAACCTTATTTTGGTTTAGATTGTGAAAAGATAAAATGAAACCCTTTGAAAATGATATCCAAAGGAAGATTAATGAATAAGTTTAAATGAACTTATCTTCGATAAAATTAATGGGGCCCTTTACCATATGATGTTAAAATTTAATAAAAGAATATTTTGAATTGGAATGAGGCGTATGATGTGTTTTTATAGCACTTGATTATAAGATACGTGAGTTATTCGAAAAGACTTGGATTATCCCATTCTGAATAACTGATATGACGATTAAAAGTCGAAGAAGACGGTGGTTGAAGACCAGAGATATTCACATTGTTTGGATGATTACTAATGTCTTGATTGGGCTGTACACCTAAGACAAGGTAACAAGTAGTGATCGTCTAGACGTACTTGGAGATCGACCAGATACACGAGGACCTTTCTCCTGTATTGGACACATGGGACGAGGAATAAGGTGCCTCCGGTTTCGTTCAGACCCATAATGGACTTGTAAATGGATGTCTGTCAAATATTGGATTTCATTCTATGTTGATGGATTTCTATCAAATATATATCTGTTTGGTGGTAGAGAATTTATTCTCTTGCTTAACACCCTTCTTTGAGACGTACGAGATTAGAGGTTATATATAGATAGACATCAGTTGTATGGCATGAATTGTCAATTTTCATGCTAAGATGCAAATAATCAAGACTTTTGTTGAAAAGAAAAGTCTTGTGGATGATGATCAAAGCACGGCTTTGAGAAGCATAGCTTTGTGTTGTAGCGTTAATTCGCGAGCCTTACACCCTGGTATGAGTCAGAAACGGGATTAGGGACCCAAGGAGTGCATGACTTTTTTCTAGCTAGAAGTGGTGTCATTGTATGGAGCCCAGACATTTTTACTTATGTGGATGACGGAATGAGGCGCCTCGGATACAGAGTCCCTAGTGGCTCAAAGATAGGTCCGATAGGACTGGAAAACGTGTGTTCAGGAATAACCAATCCACTAAAGTAAATATGGACTGGCCTTAGAGGATCCAATGGCTCGCCAGCGTTCGAGACCTGGGTCATCTTACTAGAAGTGATCCGAATCGGTAAGGAGAACGTCCCTTGCCTTGACTCGTGATGGAAATCCAATTTCCAATACGCGATTTTCGGTTTTAGTTGTAAACCTATGTATGATTGCATAATATATGGTACCTATGTCATCTATGATTAATACATTTATATTTGAAGTTGATTTTGACACTATTCACTTATAGTTATATCCAAATGATTTGTTTTAAACGTACCAAGCACGTTTGGCTATTATAAGGGAACACTCTATCCTTCGCCTTGCATTGAATTGTGTGATGGGACCTAAGTCTTATAATAGCTTCATTTTTCAAAAAAGCATTGCATTGTGTTAATTCAAACTGAGATTCATATGGAGTAAACCCGTTCCGTGTTTATACGTCATGGTCCCATGATTTTCCAACTTTTAAAGTAAAAATTTATTTAAAGTTTTAGTTCTCACATCAGTCCCATGACTGACTCAGAGATTGTTGTTTCTAACTAAACTCTAGATGCCCATATTTTCCACACTAGCAACAGTTAGTTTTGGTTTTGCAGATTTCTATTTAACGGGATCCTGGTTTACAGTTGGAGCTATATTCGGAAAGCTTTGTATCCATGTACTTCCTTCAGTTGTGTTAGTTGATGATTTTCCACTGCATTATATTTATGTATTGTATTTTCCACTGCTTTGTAGTTTGTAAATCTCTGATATTTATTTTTCTACTGTATATTATTTACTTGAACTCTGATATAGTCTTGTACTTTGATGAAATCGTTGCAATAGCAATGAAATATTCTATTATTTGTGTTCTGATGCACTGTGTTCTCAAAGCAATCTGGGCTCCTCCGTCTCCTTGGGGATTGGGAAGTCTGGGTCATTTCATTTTGGTATTGGAGCTTTGGTTTACAAACTCAAGAACAAGACACGGTAGAACGGAATGAGAGAATTCATCAGAGATAGGATTAGTAACATCCTGTAAGAGTAACTCATTAGAGATAAGATCAGTATTATCCTAGAATGAGTATGAAGAGTATTATTTATAAAAACGAATTTAGTTCTGAAAATTACATCTTGTTATACGTATTTGAGTATTTTATTTTATATTGATTTTGGATTATTCGGTATAAGAAGATTTTGCATATACGTCTGATCCACGTGTATTAGAAGTATCAAATATACTGGGTAGACATAGAATCACATTCTAGTCACCCGGAGATGATACTGATGATTACTAGTATCATTAGTGTTTATGTTCGAGTTTCGAAAGTGGGATATCTGTATATTTCCAATTGATTGGTGTGAGAACCAAACTTAGTTAGATTTTATTGTTTGTGATTTGGCCTTGAAATTGGGCTTTTGAGTATGTATAAAAATTACATATTTGAGAAGTTAACCAACTAACTGATTGCCAATTGTGTTGTATGATCATTAATTTAACTAATAAAATTATTGGAATGATAATTAATTAAACCAATATGAGAATGAATGTTAAATAAAACCAAACCAAATATAATATGGGGCAGAATTGAGAATTTAGTTCAAATTGGATTTATATATTAGATAGATATGTACATATATATATATATATATACATACATGTTGAGCAGGTTATGGATTTACTTTTGAGTAGAGAAATAAATTACGTGCCCGACAAACAGGTGGACCTTAATGAGTTGGTTGCGCAATTTTATTTATTATATAAACACCTGTGAGTGCTTTTGGAAGCGTTATGATGGTTGTTCTGTGTGAGATTATAAACATAAGCCATATGATAGCAACAAATAAATTATGAACTACATCGCATGGCATACTACATGAAGACAGCATATCATATCATATTCCATATAAGCATTTGGCTCTTATATGACGAGGTTTGGATTACCATACGGGCGAGATGCTTATATGGCAATGACTGAATTACAGGTTTAACCGAAGACTAATTATGGACCTAACTAAGGAATACATGTAACGGTGCTCGGGGAAGGATTTGATAAATACCCTACACAGGTCTGGAGATGACAAAAATATTCACGTCTCTCTTGTTGTTAATTAAGGCACATGGATTATTTTATTTCCAACACTGGAGCAAGGTATGAGATTACGACTTTTTACATGTCTCCCTTAGGCATAAATAGGTCACAAAAATTGTATACGCTTTTTATTGATTTATTAGGTGCATATACGACCCAATAAATTTTTCAAACCCATCCCATATAAAGAAGGCTATGGTGAAATTTTTCGAAAATTTAGGGTGTTAGCCAAATTTTTGAGAAAATAGAAAGTTCTTAGAAACTGAAAAGTTGAAGAACTCAAGCCAGAATGAAAGTTGAGCTGGCTGGTCAAACAACTTTCAAATTCGTTCTTTTCGGAGGAGGAAAAGATTCTAAGTGGGGGAGAATATAACAACTCGAAATTTTCGAACCAATTAATGAGTTTTGAATATTTAAAACAAATTGTTTTAAATAATAACGACAAAAAATTTATTTAAATCGAAGTTAGAATGTATAAGTTTATTTTAATTATAAAACGAGCCTGAAATGACGCGGTCGTTTGAAAATTCAGTTTCTAATTTCAATTGAATATACAGAATTCAATATAAGTCAAAATCTGATGAAACGAGAAAGTTAGAATCTGTTTAACTATATCTTTCTAACGAATGTAGGAAACTGAGTTTTCACTTTATAAATTGTTAGTTATGTCCAGTTTAAAATTCAAAATAGTCGCTATGGAATTTACAAATTTTTAGTATAATATATAGCCTTTAAAAATAGTCATTTTGCAAACGACCACTGTTTTCGATGAAACCACTTTTACTGGATCCAAAATGTCAAATTACAGTCAGGTTTAAAATTTCATAATTTTTGGAACTAATACGTGAGAGTGAATTTAAACGCGTTTGGAAATTTTAGTTAAATTTAATCGACTAGAAAAAGGTCATTTTTCAAATGGTCTCCAAATTTGACAAAATTAGTTTTGTTAGGACTGTATCGTCAGAACGTAGCTAGATTGATTTTTCTGTAATTTTTGAAGTTAGTATGCGGCCTTGGTAAATTCAAATGTATGTTCAAATTCAATATTGATCGTTATATTAATTTATATTTTGATTTTGATGAAAACTGTTCGAAACAATAGAATTGGCTCACTAAACATATCCCATTGTGTTGGGAATGGGGGTATTTGGCTAGGAACGACAGTCGTTGGGATTCATTTGGAGTTCGGTGCGTTAAGCAAGTAAGGTTGGAATTTAATATTATTAAAAAAAAATTATATAACCCTTTATCCACTAAGAAAACCCTAATCCACCTTTATCATTCTGAGCCGCCGTCGACCGATTAAGGGCCCGAAAAACATGAAAATAAATCCATCAATTTCTCTTAATCTATATCGAAATAAACCTAGGTTCTTTTATGGAAATTGAGGAGCGAAGTGAGCTCTCTCCATCTATATCGAAATGATTTTGTTTCATGGAGAATTTGGGTGATTTTTGGAATGAAATGTGGTGAGTTTCAATTGGTTTTTGGGCCTGGAGGGGGCGCTGAGTTCCTTGAAACTGGCGGTGGTGGAAGACGATGGCACGACGGTCGAGGTAGGAGGCTCCGATCAAGGTCCGGTTTTGTGTAGTGGCGACGACGTTGAAGTTTTTGATTGAACGATTGGGTTCAGTTAGGTCCTAAAGGAAGACGATGGCCTAATCTTTAATTAAGGGTTAAGTGAATATTAATTAATTATTAATTTTAATGATGTAATATAAAATATAAAAGGCCATATCTTTTTCATATGACATCAGAATCGCATGAAACAAAGTGCGTTGGGATCGCGTGAACGAACAGTACAACATGGAACTGACCAGAACGGAAACGGAAGCTATTGAGGTTTTTTAAAAAATTAAACGTCCAGTTTAATTTTGTTAGAACAATCATCCATTAAAGAATGACGGAGTGGAAACCAAAGTGAGAACCCCTTCTCGCTCAATATTTTATCATGTAGTTATTTTTGGAGTTCAACACACCAATTCACACAAATCACTTGAATTAGAAGCAATGTATGGATATTAGCAACACACACATTTCATACTCCGCGGATGGCCACTTGTGGCGCCATAAATGGCATTGCGTAGTTGAGTATTTATTTATATGAATGATACGGTTGAATTGTTGTGTTATGATTGTAGCTGTGATTTTGAAATGTTTAATGCGTTAGAAAAATAATTATAAAATTATTTTGATAGCTAAAGTGGACATAAATTATTTATTTATAATTTAAACAATGAAAATTGGTTAATTAGAAAAATAATTCAAACCGAATTGGAACTGATTAATTTTTTTACTAATGATTTCTTTAAATAGACTGTTGCTATTTGAAAAACCCCAAACGGGTGTTGGGATGATATTAGACATACACTAATCCCAATATTTAGTTGTAGGTCGATCGATTGATTGACAGATTATTGTAAGCGTTATTTATTTATTTTAATGCTTATATAGTTGTTGAATGCACTCTGGATGATATTTGAATTTTTAATGATATTTATCATTATTGTTGAATACAGGCGATGTATGAAATCCATACAACTAAAATTATGTGGTAATTGATTGAGCGACATTCCAATTCAGAATATGAACGAATATTTTAAAGTAATATTTAGTAAAGGATTAAAATATGATTTTTATGTTCGATTTTGGATGGACACGAAAATATTGGAATATATGAAGTCAAGTTAACTAGCTAAACGCCATTTTAACTCGAACGGATTTATCGATCGATTTTATTCATTTTATGATGAATATCGAAAAAAATAGATTTCAAAATCTGATATTTTGAAAAAATTCATTTTAATATTATAATGATATGGACTATTCAATTTTGATTTAAAATTGAAAATGAAGTTGAAATCATTTTGAAATGAATTTATAAGTATTTTATAAAATATGTTTCAAATGGAAATCGATGATATATATGTTATATATATATATATATTTAATGTCTTTAATAGAACTCACCGCGTAGCGACCGTTCACGAATTTCGACCACTAACTTCAAATTGATGTAATAGGAGATCCGACCATCAGATTCTAATAAAACCAGAACCGTTGGGTTCATATCGAAAAGATCTTTCCAATAAATATAAGGGATTTAAATTTGAATGGTTGGATTTCAAATTATGTCTAAATTAATTTTGGAAAAGGTCGCTATGGATGCAGTTTGGTGGTCATTATCGGAAACCGACTGTAATGGCAATATTAAAATTATTAAAAATAGGGAAAAATTATGTAAAATCATAATAAATGATTTGAAAAGATTTTGGATGAAAAATTCCGAGTTTGAAAAGATAAAAATATTTTTTTTATTGAAATGAACTAGTTATTAACTAGAATAATAGTCCAATGTTTTTAAATAAATAAATTGTATTTGTAAATGGTTCTGAAATAACTAGAATATTCCAACATATAAATTTGGAAAGGATTTGAATGGAAATAATTTTTGGAATATTTCGATATTGGATTCCATGATTATACATATATAGTTGATGAATTTGGAAGATAAATATATCGTTATTCCCAATGCGATATTTATTGGTTTCAGAATTTGACATTAAATATAAGTCGATATAATTTCTATTCAGAACCTTGTACTTAATATCAAATTGGATTTTGGATTTGTCGTGAATGGTATCTTTAATAACACCATTCTTAAACCACGTTGAGAAAAGAATAAATCTTTTAATTAATAGAAATGAAGTTTTCCGATTTATAATTATAAATTGTAATGAAATGGAAGATGATTTTGGGTTCACTGTGAATGATGTTTCAAATAACATTTGTTCTTAAAACCCAATTAACAGTGAAGATATGATTTGGTATTTATAAATCTTTTTATTAAGATTTAATGGAAATTTTCCAAAGTTTTCCAATTTAATATATATTAAATTGGAATGGAATTTGATTTGGTAATAATCGAGATGATCTTCTATAAAGGAAGATCATTACTATATATGGAATTTAAAAGGCTTTGCCATTATTCCATTTATATTATTAATCTGATACGGAAATTTGTATCAATTATATATAGTGATCTGTTTTTCGTGAAGATTCCGTAGTTAATGGAAGATGATTTGGGATTATCGTGAACTTTGTTTTAAATGACTTGGTTCTCTAACCCAATTGAAAGTAGGATTAATTTCCTAATGATTGAATAATCATTAAGTAATGAACTTTGAAGATTAAAACTAAGTAGAGTTTTAATGAATCTTTAATTGGATTGAAATGCAAATAAGGTAACTAAATTTATCGAACTCAAGAAATGTTTGAAGATGGGGTATCACCATTTTTACTATAGGCGATAGTTAATTCTTTAATTAGATTTGAACGTGAAATGGTAATTACATTTACCAATAACACCGTGGGTGTTAGATATGTTGTACTACCAGTTTTGCTCCATGGGATGAATAGATTGTGATTGAAAATAATAAAATATATGATTACTTCGGTAAGGCTCAATGATCCTGACTATTTCAATGAACCTTGTTTCTGTTTAGATTGTGAAAAGACAAAATGAAACCCTTTGAAAATGATATCCAAAGGAAGATTAGAGAATAAGTTTAAATGAACTTTTCTTTGATAAATTTAATGGGAACCATTCTCCTATGATGCGGAAATTTGAATAAAAGAATATTCTGAATTGGAATAAGGTGTTTGATGTGTTTTTATGACACTTGATTATAAGATAAGCGAGTTATTCGGAAAGAACGGATTTATCCCATTCGAATAACTGATACAACGATTAAAAGTCGAAGAAGATGGTGGTTGAAGACCGAAGATTTTCACATCGTTTGGATGATTACTGATGTCTTGATTGTGTTAAACACCCAAGAAAGGTAATAAGTGGTGATCGTCCAGACGTACTTGGAGAATGATCGAATATGCGAGGGCCTCTCTCTTGTATTGGACATATAGGACGAGGAATAAGGCGCATCTGGTTTCGTTCAAACCCAGAATGGACTTGTAAATGGATGTGTGTCTGACATTTGATTTCATTCTGTGTTGATTGATTTCTATTAAATATATATCTATTTGGTAGTAGAGAATTTATTCTCTTGCTTAACACCCTTCTCTGAGACGTACGAGCTTAGAGGTTATATCTAGATAAATATCAGTTGTATGGCATGAATTGTCAATGTGGCATGCTAAGATGCAAATGATCAAGGTTTTTGTTGAAAAGTAAAGTGGTGGATGATGATCAAAGTACGGCTTGAAGTAGCATAGCTATGTGTTGTAGCATTAATTCGCGAGCCTCACACCCCGGTATGAGTCAGAAACGAGATAAGGGACCCAAGGATTGCAAGAAGTTTCTTTCTAACTAGAAGTGGTGTCATGGTATGGAGACTAGACATTTTTACTTATGTGGATAATGGAATGAGACGCCTTGGATATAGAGTCCCTAGTGGCTCGGAGACATGTCCGATAGGACCGGGGGAAGTGTGTTCAGGAATAAACAATCCACTAAAGTAAGTGTGGACGGGCCTTGGAGGATCCAAGGCCTCGCCAGTGTCCGATCCCTAGTTCGTCTTGCTAGAGGTCATCCGAATCAGTAAGGAGATCATCCCTTGCCTTGACTCATTATGGGAATCCAATTTCCAATACGCCACTTTTCAGTTTTAGTTGTAAACCTATGTATGGCGGCATAATATATGGTACCTATGTTGTCTATGATTGATACATTTATATTTGAAGTTTATTTTGATACTTTGCACGTATAGTAATATCCAAATGATTTGTTTTAAACGTACCAAGCATGTTTGGCTACTATAAGAGAAAACTTTATCCTCCGGCTTGTGTTGCATTGTGTGATGGGACCTAAGTCTTACAATAGCTTAATTTTTCCAAAAAGCATTGCGTTGTGTTATTTTAAACTGAGATTCATGTGGAGTAAACCTGTTCCATGTTATACGCATGGTCCCATGATTTCCCAACTTTTAAAGTAAAGATTTATTTACTGTTTTAATTCTCACACCAGTCCCATGACTTACTCGAAGTTTATTGTTTCTACCTAAACTCTAAGTGCCTATATTTTCCACACGGGCAGCTAGTAGTTCTGGTTTTTCTGATTTTTATTTAACATGATCCTAGTTTACAGCTGGAGTTATATTCAGAAAGCTTTGTGTAACGACCCAGATTTTTTGTCAATTTATTTTAAATATTTAGTATGGTTTTAAATATTTAATTTATAATATAAATGGTATTTTATTGGGTTATCGATTAAATAATCGAAATACAATTTATTTTGATAATCATCGTAAAACTAGAATTTAAAATAATTCAATTCGAAGTTAGAATTAAATCAAAACAATTCATATGATTAGTTGTATTTGAATATAGATGATAATAAAAATATTTTATTATCAGAGAATTTACTTGCTTTTAAATTCAAATTATATTGTATTAATTTATTTTGTTTATTGATATTTACGTTCAAATCAAATATCAAAATATATTCAGAATAGTGTTACACTGTTGAAACAACAGTGGTTATGTTAAAATAGCAGTTCGTGGTTTAAATTAATGGACCCTGGGATATTTGATTATGGATAGGTTTGAAATCAAATCGATATCTATTTAAAAAGGGTAAAAATCTCTTTATTTCGAATCGATTAAAATCTTGAAGTCAAATCACATTAAAAATGTGTACCCAAACCACATCCTCCTTTATAAAATCACCAGCTGATCCTTCCCTTTTTTCTGTTCGAACAGAATTAGAAATCGAAAATCACTTCTCTCTTTAATCCATGAAAATTAAAGTCTAGATCCTCTTAAATCAATTCGACGCTAGGGTTGGAAGTAGCGGTCGAATCAGCCGGAGCTTGGGAATATCGACTTCAGTATAATCGAAGGAGGGGTGCCGCGATGTCAGGATGGGGATCGCGATAGAAGGCCGAGAGTTTTTTGAAGCTCGAAACCCATCGGCGCTTTGAATCAGAAACCGTGAACAAACCCTGAAGCTCGACAGTTGCTTGTAGTATTATAGGTCTTCGATTCTGCCATCGATTGAAGTCGCGATGAGGTCTGTTGGATTCGAAGAAGGGTTGGTTCGGTCCTGTAGCAGTACGAAGATGGTGGAGGTTGCGATGTTGTCCTGGGGCTCAACGTGATTCAATATTAGAAGGGATCGACCTCGCGATAACCAATCGGAGTTCAACCATTGACTGATTAAAGAAAATATGATATGGGAAAGGCATGTACGTGATTGATGAACAACGTCAGGTGATTATACAATAAGTCTATTTAGGGAAAAGATGAAATCACAAAGGATTCGTGGGTTTCTGTTGATTACGGTAGTGGGTGTCTAGGGTTGGTTTTAAGGGATGAGGGACAGTAAATAGTTAGGGTAATAGAAGAGCTGTCGCATTCAAGTGCAATAAAGAGAAGCAAGTGTTTTTACAAGTGCTGCAGTGGATGGAAATGGAAATTTGGGTGAAGTGGAGAAGTATTTCCAGAAGAGAAAGAAAGGTATAAGGTTTTATCTTAACTAGATAAAAATATGATTTTTTGTTGAAGAGAAAAATAAAATATATAGCTTTTACAATTGGCATGTTTTTAAAATAATTCATTTAATTATACGAGGCCCCAAAATAATAATGCAAGCTGAGTTGGACTCGTAATAGAATATGGAATTCGCTTGGGAATTTTAGGAATCAACTGGAATCAGAATGGATCAGAAATTATAAGAATAAAACACGGTGAGTAAATCTCACTCACCTTTTATTTAAAATTATTTTTATCCATTAAAAATAATTATTGTTGCTTTTTTGGATTTTCTGGTTGCTTTAAATATATTAGTTATTTAGGCTTAACTATTATGTATATATATTGGGTTGATGATTGGATTGATTCCCGCAGTATCATTGGCGGATGCCCGCAGTATCATTAGCGGATGACCCTACGCCCGCGTATATAAGTGGATCCCCTTTTATATCGCGATATCCTGCCTTGAAGCAGGATGCGTATTATTTATGTTGACTAACGTCTGTGGATGCAGGAAAAACAGGTTAGAGGGATCCAACTGGATTCCTCAAAAATATATTATATGTTTGTTTGTTTGCTTGATTTCATATATATTCATATATGACGTGTTAAAAATCAAATGATTGAAAATTGGATGATTTGATTGTTTCAAATATCACTAGGCCTAAGTGTTAATTTATAAAAAAATTACCCTGAAAGTGGTATTTGAGATTTAAAAGGGAAATTCTATTTTTGTAAAACAGAATTTGAATTTTTAAATAGATTTGAAGTACTAATTTGTTTTAAAAGAAACAAAACAAGTAGTTCCTTTATAAACGAAGTTTATAAAAAGTTCTTTTATAAACGAAGTTTATAAATGAAGTGAAAAGAATTATTATTGGATAATTCAGAAATAAAAATACAAGTGTTAAATTGAAAAGGGTAATCTATTTTCCAAAAGTAGAAATATCGATTTCAAAAGGAATTGAAATCGAGAGTTGTTTAAAGAATGAATAAAGAAAATTCAAATAGAAATTGAATATAGAAATTCAAATAGAATTTTGAATATGAGAAATTCAATGAAATTCAAATATATAATTCAAATATAGAAATTATAAAGGAATTTCAAATATAGAATTTGAAAATCGAAAGTGAAATAGAATTTGAATAAAGAAAATTAAATATGGAATTTGAATATAGCATTCAAATAGTTTAAATATGGAATTTGAACATAGAATTCAAATAGATTGAAATGGAATTGGAAAATAGAATTTCAAAATAGAATTTGAAATGGGAATTTGAATATAGAAATTCAAATGAAGTTTGAAAATAGATTTGAATATAGAAATTCAAATGAAGTTTGAAAAAAGATTGAATATAGAAATTCAAATGGAGATTGAAAATGGAATTTGAATAATGGAAATTCAATTTAAATTGAAATGGAATTTGAATAAAAAGGAATTGAAATAGAATTTGAATTCAAAGGAATTCAAATGGATTTGAATAAAGAAAAGTCAAATAGAATTTGAAAATAGGATTCAAATGAAGTTTAACTATAAAATTTAAAAATAGAATTCAAATGGAGTTTAAATATAGGAAACTCAAATAGGATTGGAATGAAATTTGAAGTTAGAAGATCGGAAATATTATGTTGAATTGGAAAAAGGGATTTGATATATATTAAAATATATCAGAATAGAGTTGAAATCATTTAAACGGAGTTTAAAAATTTATATATAAAATTATAATTAAAACGAGCTCGCCGCAGCGCGGCAGTTCGTAAATTGGCGATTTGAACTTCAATTGAGTATACAGAACTCAATTGAAGTCGGAATTCTTTGAAACAAGTACCATTGGGACCAGTTGAATAATAATTTTCTAATAGAAGAGAAAAATCTGGATTCCGTCTAATAGATTTTGAGATATGTCAAAATCAAATTTCTAAAAGTGTAGCTCCAAAATCGTTTAAAAACCATAAGGATTTATTTAAATAAAAATAAGGATTTTAAACAAATTAAATCCAAGTTTCCATCTGAAAAATCCAGATTTGAAATGTAAAATAAATACGAGCTCAAGCTGTGTAAACTAAATGATTTTTGGGAAAAAAATCATATTTTGAATTTTTGAATAGAGTTAACTAATTGAAGAATAATTAGTTAATGTGATTTTGAATCGAACATTTAGTTTGGATAAGAGAATTGGGTTAGTAATTTTATATTCGTAATCGAATATGAAACTTAGGCTGAGAATGGAATTCAATTAGTTTATAAACAAGTTAAACTTATATTTGAACATGTTATATTCAAGTACAAAGAAGAAAATAGGCAAACGATTAATTAGCAATTAGTTGATGGAGTTTCGCATTAAAGTCGAACTTTGAAAGGTAATGGGAATTTGAGGATTTAAGTTCGAAATTGAATATGAAGCGTAAGTTGAAAATGGAGTTCAAATTTGTTGTAAACTAATAAAAATATATTTGAACATATTATGTTCAAATATAAAAGTAAAAAAGACTAAAGAGTTAATTAACAAATTTATTAACAAATTGAGTTAAAAACGATCGGGTATAGTTGGGCAGGTATAGACATACAAGAGACAGGTTTGGGATGAAGTATATGAAGATTTTAATTTATGTGCCCGACAAAAAGGTACATGTTTAAATTCATATATGAGGTTTTATGCGCCGTATCGGCAAGCCGCTTGGCTTTTTCTTTTTCTTTTGGATTGGTGATGGTCATGGGAGGCTTTTTGAAATATCCCGATGTTCCCGGTACAAGGGAGGTTATGGCGAATTTTTCCGGAAATTTAAGGAGTTAGAATATTTTTAAGAAATTTTGATAGTTAGAAATCAATGTATCGATATATATAGAATTCGATGCGAACCGAAATTAAAAATAGAATATTGTAAACAAAAAGGAAATCCATAAGTTAGAAATAGAAAGCGAACCATATACATGTTTCAAAAATGGATAATTGGTATTTATGGTGTTGATTATTCGGGAATAATATTCTTGTCTGTTTTGTAGTTGAGGATGTTTTTCAATCAAGGTCTGAGAGGTAATAATACCCCAACTTGATTTATTTCATTTTTAATTGATAAATAGCAAGATCCAGTCTTGAAGAGAAGTGTTTGAATAAGAGTTAGTTGAATAAAATATTCTGGGTTGTTGTAACAATGTTTATACAACATTCGTTTTAACCCAAGTGATAGAATTTTAGAAATATAAACGTAAATATTACCTAAGTATAATTAAAGTAGTCGAGAAAGAGATAAGTGATTGAAATTGTTCAATTTCAAAGAGAATTTATTTTCTAAGTGTAGAAAATAATAGAAGGCGATATATGGAAATGTTTTTCAAATAGTGTAAGAGGCCAAGATGATTGTTGAAATATTTGGTTAACAAATATTGATAAGGAAATGGAATAATGATTTAATTAATGAAATACCAATTAAATGGCCCAGTGGTTTGTTTGATGTTATGGATGAATGGATGTTTGTTTATTTTTCCTCGATAGTTAAATAACCGACTATCGAAGTGTTTGCCAATATCGTTGTCAATATGGAGAGACAGGTTGGATTATTATTTGTGAACCACTATGTATTGGCAGTAGCGTTACGAATCAAATTATACGAAGATATTCTAAGATGGAGTAAAGTGAAAGGGCTTTTTCTATTAATAGGAATTGTGCCTTCGGTTTCGTTTAACCCCAGAACGAACGTATATGGACGAATGTCTGACAGATTATTTCCAATGATCGAATGGGTTGGTCAGTATAAATATATATGGTTGCAACGGATTTTTTACCTTAGCATAATATCCAGAATATTTGTGCAAATCAACTGGTGATTAACGGATCTGATAATGTGGAATTCAAAGTGATTGTGTTATCAATGAATAGAAAGTAATCGTAGCTTCAGGCCTCAACAACTTGGAAATGACAAAAATCGGGCAGGTAGCATGGCTATGTGGGTCGCGCCCATTAGGGTGTATTATCACCTATCTATATGTTCATTTAATTCCTTATTCTATTCGATGTTGTCCCATTCAGGAAACAGTTGATGATCCCAACTGTTGGTGACATAGATTCGATACACTCAAACGAAATGAGTGGTCGGTCATGTGTGGGCCGGGTTGCAAGATGTTCTTGTTGAACCCAGTGTATTCCTCTCTAGAGATACACTATCGGAAGGTGGTTCCATACCTTGTCATGTTGGAAATCCAATCTCCAATAAGCACCCTTCGGTTTTTGATTTTATATTATATATGGAACGTGAGATGCAAGCGTTCCATTAGATTATATTTTTTTGATTAGACATTATTATAATATCACTGGATTTTTGTATCAAAGTGTTTTGGGTTATAGTAAGGTAAAAACCGTCCATGTTTATGTGTGGCTGGTCTTACTATTATCATTTCTTTAGAAAGGATTTTTTTGAAAGTTAAACGAATGGTTGCAGTTTACTCACACCAGTCCCATGAGTGACCCAGAGTTTATTTTGTTTTGTTTTCCCTAAACTCTTGGGTGCCCAAATTTGTATAGGCAGTCAAGTAGTCGGGATTTTTCAGATTCATTTGGAGGAGCTGGAAGCAGGAGGCTTCACCAGTTAGCTGTAGACTATCATATATTCCGCTGTGAACCATGTTTATATCTGGAAACAGGTGTTTATAACTGTTCTCGGAATAACTGTTGTGCTCTGATGATGGTATGTATATAAAGTTACTGGTTTGTATTTCAAAAGGTTATGTTATTTAATGTATTTTATTCGTTCCACTGTGAGTTTTTGATCTTCATTTTCTTCTATTCTAATATTTCTTTCTTTCTATTTCTCATCCTCTAACTTCTTTCTAATAATGATTCGTATTTCTGTGCAATTTGGGTTGGACGTGTGGTGTTATTATTCAACTCAGATAGTACAGATTTACGGGCCTTTACAGTTGGTATTAGAGCTTAGGTTGAGAGAATACCTAGGCTTTGGTGGGGTTGTGCTCAATAGAGATAGGTCAGTAGTACCCTAGAATGAGTTGAATGTGTATATATATGAGAGCGCGTATTTATTAATTGATATAAAATTTGTTTTATATTGTGTTGGTTAGTCTATTGAGTGGTTTATGAATTCTGATCGAATCGTGGGACGCCACAAAGTCGATAGTAATTTCTATAAACACTTGAACAGATAAATTCGACATGAGATAGTTTTAAAGTGGGTAGATGAAATAATTTTCCCAAATTTCTATTTTGATAGAAAAGGAATAATTTTCTAAAATTATTATAATAGATGGATGTGTTGGATACTGTTTTTATAATCAAATAGGATTATAAAATTGGATTAGTTATCTATAACCTATTAGAATTTGTATACAAATGAAATGTATACAAATGAAATGAATTAAAACTAGATTCAAACCAGAATCTGAAATTTAAATCCTGGGAAGTTTGAAATATTTTTGGAAGTATATTAGAACAATATAGCTTTTTTTAGAAGGATTTTGAATGGATTTTGAAATTTGTTTAATCACTGAACTCACTTCTGTGGTTGAAAAATAATTCTGATGATGACTGCAGCTTCATCAGTGTTCATTTTCGAGTTTCTAAGTGATGGATTGCTACCTTAGAAAAGTTTTGATGGGAATTTGTTTGGAAGAAAACAAATTTAGTTGGAAAATTCAATTATTTTGAATTTGAAAAGATTATAAATATATGTACATTTTTAAGTGATTTCAAAAGGATTTGAAATGAAAACCCTAGGAATTGGATTCCGAAATTGGAATTTAACTTAAGCTAGTTAGATGGATTGAAGTCAATCAATCGACTATAATCAATTTGAATAGGTTTATTGGAATATAGGTTGGATATAAATGGATTGATCGTAGATCATTTGAATTAAATGAAGGAAGACCAAACGTTTTGGTGGAATTAAATTTGCTGAAATATGAGGAGTTGAGTTTCAACATAAATGAGATTTTGAAGAATAATGGATTTGACCACTTTTCCTACCTTAGCAATTTCGAGGACAAAACTATTTTATGGGGGGAAGAATGTAACGACCCGGATTTTTGGTCGATTTATTTTAAATATTTAGTATGGTTTTAAATATTGAATTTATAATATAAATGGTATTTTATTGGGTTATCGATTGAATAATTGAAATACGATTTATTTTGATAATCATCGTAATACGAGAATTTAAAATAATTCAATTCGAAGTTATAATTAAATCAAAACAATTCAGATGATCAGTATTAGTTGTATTTGAATATAGATGATAATAAAGATATTTTTTTATCAGAGAATTTACTTGCTTTTAAATTTAAATTATATTGTATTAATTTATTTTGTTTATTGATATTTACGTTCAAATTAAATATCAAAATATATTCAGAATAGTGTTACACTACTGAAACAACTGTGGTTACGTTAAAATAGCGGTTCGTGGTTTAAATTAATGGACCCCGAGATATTTGATTGTGAATAGGTCTGAAATCAAATCGATATCTATTTAAAAAGGGTAAAAATCTCTTTATTTCGAATTGATTAAAATCTCGGAGTCAAATCACATTAAAAATGTGTACCTAAACCACATCCTCCTTTATAAAATCACCAGCCGATCCTTCCCCTTTTTCTATTCGAACAGAATTAGAAATCGAAAATCACTTCTCTCTTTAATCCATGAAAATTAAAGTCTAGATCCTCTTAAATCAATTCGACGCTAGGGTTGGAAGTAGCGGTCGAATCAGCCGGAGCTTGGGAATATCGACTTCAGTATAATCGAAGGAGGGGTGCCGCGATGTCAGGATGGGGATCGCGATCGAAGGCCGAGAGTTTTTTGAAGCTCGAAACCCATCGGCGCTTTGAATCAGAAACCGTGAACAAACCCTGAAGCTCGACAGTTGCTTGTAGTATTATAGGTCTTCGATTCTGCCATCGATTGAAGTCGCGATGAGGTCTGTTGGATTCGAAGAAGGGTTGGTTCGGTCCTGTAGCAGTACGAAGATGGTGGAGGTTGCGATGTTGTCCTGGGGCTCAACGTGATTCAATATTAGAAGGGATCGACCTCGCGATAACCAATCGGAGTTCAACCATTGACTGATTAAAGAAAATACGATATGGGAAAGGCATGTACGTGATTGATGAACAACGTCAGGTGATTATACAATAAGTCTATTTAGGGAAAAGATGAAATCACAAAGGATTCGTGGGTTTCTGTTGATTACGGTAGTGGGTGTCTAGGGTTGGTTTTAAGGGATGAGGGACAGTAAATAGTTTGGGTAATAGAAGAGCTGTCGCATTCAAGTGCAATAAAGAGAAGCAAGTGTTTTTACAAGTGCTGCAGTGGATGGAAATGGAAATTTGGGTGAAGTGGAGAAGTATTTCCAGAAGAGAAAGAAAGGTATAAGGTTTTATCTTAACTAGATAAAAATATGAATTTTTGTTGAAGAGAAAAATAAAATATATAGCTTTTACAATTCGCATGTTTTTAAAATACTTCATTTAATTATACGGGGTCCAAAAATAATAATGCAAGCCGAGTTGGACTTGTAACATAATATGGAATTCACTTGGGAATCTTAGGAATCAACTGGAATCAGAATGAATCGGAAATTATAAGAAAAAATCACAGTGAGTAAATCTCACTCACCTTTTATTTAAAATTATTTTTATCCTTTAAAAATAATTGTTGTTGCTTCTTTGGATTTTCTGGTTGCTTTAAATATATTAGTTATTTAGGCTTAACTATTATGTATATATATTGGGTTGATGATTGGATTGATTCCTGCAGTATCATTGGCGGATGCCCGCAGTATCATTGGCAGATGCCCGTTAAAAACAAGTAGTTCCTTTATAAACAAAGTTTATAAATAGTTCTTTTACAAACGAAGTTTATAAATGAAGTGAAAAGAATTATCACTGGATAATTCAAAAATAAAAATACAAGTGTGAAATTGAAAAGGGAAATCTATTTTCCAAAAGTAGAAATATCGATTTCAAAAGGAATTGAAATCGAGACTTGTTTAAAGAGTGAATAAGGTAAATTCAAACAGAAACTGAATATAGAAATTCAAATAGAATTTTGAATATGAGAAATTCAATGGAATTCAAATATAGAATTTGAATGTAGAAATAATAAAGGAAATTCAAATATTGAATTTGAATATCGAAAGTGAAATAGAATTTGAATAAACAAATTTAAATATGGAATTTGAATATAGAATTCAAATAGTTTAAATATGGAATTTGAATATAGAATTCAAATAGATTGAAATGGAATTGGAAAATAGAATTTCAAAATAGAATTTGAAATGGGAATTTGAATATAGAAATTCAAATGAAGTTTGAAAATAGATTTGAATATAGAAATTCAAATGAAGTTTGAAAATAGATTGAATATAGAAATTCAAATGTAGATTGAAAATGGAATTTGAATATAGGAAATTCAATTTGAAATAGAATTTGAATAAAAAGGAATTGAAATAGAATTTGAATTCAAAGGAATTCAAATGGATTTGAATAAAGAAAAGTCAAATAGAATTTGAAAATAGGATTCAAATGAAGTTTAACTATAAAATTTGAAAATACAATTCAAATGGAGTTTAAATATAGGAGATTCAAATAGGATTGAAATGAAATTTGAATTTAGAAGATCGGAAATATTAT
Organism: Allium sativum; assembly: GCA_030737875.1. Lineage (NCBI taxonomy): Eukaryota > Viridiplantae > Streptophyta > Magnoliopsida > Asparagales > Amaryllidaceae > Allium > Allium sativum. Next base: position 697,738,992 of record CM060926.1, read on the forward strand.
GTTGAATTGGAAAAAGGGATTTGATATATATTAAAATATATCGGAATAGAGTTGAAATTACTTAAATGAAGTTTAAAAGTTAATATATATATATATATATAAATATAATTAAAACGAGCTCGCCGCAGCACGGCAGTTCATAAATTGGTGATTCGAACTTCAATTGAGTATACAGAACTCAATTGAAGTCGGAATTCTTTGAAACAAGAACCGTTGGGACCGGTTGAATAATAATTTTCTAATAGAAGAGAAAAATCTGGATTCCGTCGAATAGATTTTGAGATGTGTCAAAATCAAATTTCTAAAAGTGCAGCGCCAAAATCATTTAAAAACCATAAGGATTTATTTAAATAAAAATAAGGATTTTAAACAAATTAAATCCGAGTTTCCATTGGAAAAATCCAGATTTGAAATGTAAAATAAATACGAGCTCATGGTGTGTAAACGAAATGATTTTTGGGACAAAAATCATATTTTGAATTTTTGAATAGAGTTAACTAATTGAAGAATAATTTGTTAATGTGATTTGGAATCGAACATTGACTTTGGATAAGAGAATTGGGTTAGTAATTTTATATTCGTAATCGAACATGAAACTTAGGCTGAGAATGGAATTCAATTAGTTTATAAGCAAGTTAAACTTATATTTGAACATGTTATATTCAAATACAGAGAAGACAATAGGCAAACGGTTAATTAGCAATTAGTTGATCGAGTTTTGAATTAAAGTCGAACTTTGAAAGGTAAAGGGAATTTGAGGATTTATGTTCGAAATTGGATTTGAAGCGTAAGTTGAAAATGGAGTTCAAATTAGTTGTAAACTAATAAAAATATATTTGAACATGTAATGTTCGAATATAAAAGTAAAATAGACTAAAGAGTTAATTAACAAATTTATTAACAAATTGAGTTAAAAACGATCGGGTATAGTCGGATAGGTATAGACATACAAGAGACAGGTATGGGATAAAGTATATGAAGATTTTAATTTATGTGCCCGACAAAAAGGTATATGTTTAAATTCATATATGATGTTTTCTGCGCCGTATCGGCAAGCCGCTTGGATTTTTCTTTTTCTTTTGTATTGGTGAGGGCCATGGGAGGCTATTTGAAATATCCCGATGTTCCCGGTACAAGGGAGGTTATGACGAATTTTTCCTGGAATTTAAGGAGTTAGAATATTTTTAAGATGATAATTAGAATCAATTTATCAATATATATAGAATTCGATAGGAAACAAAATTAAAAATAGAATATTTTAAACAAAAAGGAAATCCATAAGTTAGAAATAGAAAGCGAACCATATACATGTTTCAAAAATGGATAATTAGTTTTTATGGTGTTGATTATTTAGGAATAATGGTCTTGTCTGTTTTGAAGTTGAGGATGTTTTTCAGTCAAGGTCTGAGAGGTAATAATACACCAACTTGATTTATTTCATTTTTAATTGATAAATAGCAAGATCCAGTCTCGAAGAGAAGTGTTTAAATAAGAGTTTGTTGAATAAAATATTTTGGGTTGTTGTAACAATGTTTATACAACATTCGTTTTAACCCAAGTGATGGAATTTTAGAAATATAAACATGAATATTTCCTGAGTATAATTAAAGTAGTCGGGAAAGAGATAAGTGACTGAAATTGTTTCAATTTCAAATAGAATATATTTTCTAAGTGTAGAAAATAATAGAAGGCAATATATGGAAATGTTTTTCAAATAGTGTAAGAGGCCAAGATGATTGTTGAAATATTTGGTTAACAAATATTGATAAGGAAATGGAATAATGATTTAATTAATGAAATACCAATTAAATGGCCCAGTGGTTTGTTTGATGTTATGGATGAATGGATGTTTGTTTATTTTTCTTCGATAGTTAAATAACCGACTATCGAAGTGTTTGCCAATATCGCTGTCAATATGGACAGACCGGTTGGATTATTATCCGTGAACCACTCTGTATTGGCAGTAACGTTGCTAATCAGATTATACGAAGATAATTGAAAACGGAGTAAAGTGCAAGGGCTTTTTCTATTAATAGAAATTGTGCCTTCGGTATCGTTCAATCCCAGAACGAACGTATATGGACGAATGTCTGACAGAGTATTTCCAATGATCGAATGGGTTGGTCTGTATAAATATATATGGTTGCAACGGATTTATTCCCTTAGCCTAATATCCAGAATATTTGTGCAAATCAACTGGTGATTAACGGATCTGATAATGTGGCATTCAAAGTGACTGTGCTATCAATGAATAGAAAGTAATCGTAGCCTCAGGCCTCAACAACTGGGAAATGACAAAAATCGGGCAGGCAGCATGGCTATGTGGGTCGCACCCATTAGGGTGTATTATCACCTATCTAGAGGTTCATTTAATTCCTTATTCTATTCGATGATGTCCCATTCGGGAAACGGTTGCTGATCCCAACCGTTGGTGATATACATTCGATACACTCAAGCTAAATTCGTGGCCGGTCATGTGTGGGCCGGGTTGCAAGATGTTCTTGTTGAACCCAATGTATTCCTCTCTAGAGATACACTATCGGAAGGTGGTTCCATACCTTGTCATGTTGGAGATCCAATCTCCAATAAGCGCCCTGCGGTTTTTGATTTTATATTATATATGGAGTGTGAGATGCAAGTGTTCCACTAGATTCTATTTATTTGATTAGACATTATTATAATATCACTGGATTTTTATATCAAAGTTTTTTGGGTTGTAGTAAGGTAAAACCCGTCCAAATTTATTTGTGGCTGGTCTTACTATTATCATTTCTTTAGAAAGGATTTTTTTGGAAGTTAAATGAATGGTTGGAGTTTATTCACACCAGTCCCATGAGTGACCCAGAGTTTATTTTGTTTTGGTTTCCCTAAACTCTTGGGTGCCCAAATTTGTACGGGCAGTCAAGTAGTCGGGATTTTTCAGATTCATTTGGAGGAGCTGGATGCAGGAAGCTTCACCAGTTAGCTGTAGACTATCATATATTCGGATGTGAACCATGTTTGTATCTAGAAACAGGTGTTTATAACTGTTCCAGGAATAACTGTTGTTCTCTGATGATGGTATGTATATAAAGTTATTGATTTGTATTTCAAAAGGTTATGTTATTTTGATATATTTTATTCGTTCCATTGTGAGTTTGTGATCTTCATTTTCTTCTATTCTAATATTTCTTTCTATCTATTTCTCATCCTCTAACTTCTTTCTAATAATGATTCGTATTTCTGTGCAATTTGGGTTGGATGTGTGGTGTTATTAGTCAACTCAGATAGTATGGATTTGGGGGCCTTTACACTTTGTATCAGTGTGTTTCCTTCAGTTGTGTTAATTGATGATTTTCCGCTGCATTATATTTCTGTATTGTATTTTCCGTTGCTTTGTAATTTGTAAATCTCTAATATTTAGTCTTCTGTTGTATATTATTTACTTGAACTCTGATATATTCTTTTATTCTGATGAAATTGTTGTAATAGCAATGAAATGTTCTACTATTTTTGTTCTGATGCGTCGTGTTCTCAAAGCAATCCGGGCTCCTCCGTCTCCTCGGGGATCGGGAAGTCTGGGTCGTTTCATTTATTTTCTAGCTTTGAAATGAATTAGATCTAAAAGTAGACATGCATATGTCCCCAATAAGGTATGAAAAAAGAAATTCCAAGTTTAAATAGCTTTTCCCTTGTTACCATTTTCAATTTTAACATATTACCGATATTAGCGCACCATTAAATCAACAAGTTCTAACCCTTTTACCTCCCCTATTTTTAAAATGCGGCTTTAAATTAAAATTTTCACAGAAATTATTTTTGCATTTCAAGCTGTGCGTCCATTTTGAAAAATGGATTAAAAATATTTAGAGGCACATTTTTCCCTGAAATCAAATTTTGCGAAAAAACTTGAAAAGTAATTTATCAAAAACATTTTTTTAGAAAGGAGGCATCTCAAAAATATTTTCCTTTTCAAAACTTTGATAAATCAGACTACATTTCAATGTATTTTGAAGTCAATTATGTGTGGCAAGTTCAAATGACCTTAAACCGAAAAACGTAAGCTTTTATGGAATGACATAATGATTACCCATGAAAAAACAGTTGGATATGAATTAACCCTAAAAAGGGATGAATAGGTTTTATTGGAGTTTTACAAAATATTATATTTGTCACAACATGGTTTGCAGTAAAGAAAATAAACGCAGGAACTAGATAACATAGATTTTACCAAGCTCTGACAAACCCTACCTACTGCTGCATCCCCAAGATTTCTACTAGGTATTAAAGTTGATCTACAAAACCGTGTAAACTCGCAAACCCTGCTCCTACTCTAATTCTAAGCTTCAAAACCAAGGGATGATCTTTATCCCCAAGATCAGATTTTCTCCAAATTACAAACCCTTAACACGTAAACCCTAACCTTAAATTCAATAGCTAGTAAAACCCTAGTTTGAAAAGCAAACTAGAAAATCCCTAGCCTTACAGACAAACTAGAAACCCAATGGACAATTATAAAAGAAATAATAAAAAATACAATAAAAAAACAAATAAAACCCTTCCCTTCTAATTTAAAATTAGCCGACCACAATGATTTCTTTTTTCACTTAAAAATCGGCTTCGCTTTTTTGTTGATGGTCACCTAGAAATCAGGGTTTTCCCACTTTCCCAAATCTCGATTTCAAATTGATTGCTTCTAGGTTTAATTTCTGATGCTTCGATTCTTTGGATGCTTGTAACGACCTGGATTTTTCAGCTATTTTATTCAAATATTTAAACTTGTTTTAAATATTATATTAGGAATATTAATGGCTAATATTGAATTTGGTATTAAATGACGATTTAATGTTTAATTTACATTTAATTTAAAACTAACTCGTAATGTTGCGGTAGTTCGAAATATTGAGTTTTTAACTTCAATTGAATATACATGATTCGTTATAGGTCAGAATACTATAAAATAAGAAACATTTGAATCTATTTAATTATAATTTTATAATGGTAGAGAAAAATAGGATTTTTATCTTACATATTGCAAGTTATGTCCAAATCAAATTTTAAATTAGTCGCTATGGATTCGTTATAAACAATAACGTTTATTTAATAAATTTTAAAGGGTTTTTCTATACGATTTGAATATCGTTTAACTTGTATATGCTAATATTGAGTTATAAATATATATTGGTTGAATTTGAAACTATATATTATTTTATTTGGATATACATGACAATAATAATTTATTATTGTTTAATTTAATTGCTTTGGAATTTATTTATATTTTATTAATATTATATAAACTTTAGAATAGCCATTTTTTTCAAACAACCTCCGCTTTCGATGAAACGGATTTTATTGGAATATGTATAACTAGTTGTTGATAGATTCCTAGTTCGGAGTCAATCAGAGTTTGTTTGTGGGTGTGCAATATTTAAACTAAGAATCAATAAATATATTGGAATTAAAATAGCAGTTTTGTGCAAACAGAGTTGGAATTCAACCAAATTAATTTCATTGGTACCGTAACATCAGGACATAGTCGTGTATCCATTTTCATTGTGTTTGAAATTTGAATATAGCGGTGTGAATATTAAATGGTAAGAAGGTACAATAAAATAAAACCTACCCTATACTTATCAAAATCACTTATATCCCACCCTGTACTTTGCCGACCCAAACATATCGCCTTCCCTAAGACAACCTAATCAAAATTTAAACTACCCTTTTCCTTGCCTTGGAAGCCAAACAATCGGCACCTTGGCCACCAAACAAACTATGGATGCCCTGCACCCCGCAATATCAATACCTTTACTATCACGTATTCTTGGCACCCACGAAACTTTCCCCTATAAATATATACATACTGCCTTCATGTTTAACCATTTCATTCCTCCTTCATTCGGTATAACCAGCAATAACAAATTGATCTTCAGAGAAAAAATCAAAACAATTTTTTCTTTTTGTTTTTAAATAAGAATTCAGCTCAATTCCATTCCATTCGAAAACTCAAATTATATATATGTAATGACCCAGGATTTTTGCACTGATCACTAACACAGATTGATCGTAAGTACGTATTTACATATACGATTTTAAATCTAGACTTTAAAATATTTCATACATGTCAAAAAGGGTAATTTACATTTTTCTCTTTGTGTATATGATAGCATATTTTAAAGTGTTGTTTAAATTTATATTTAACATGTATATAGTATATAACACTTTTACATAGCAATTTTAAAAGTGCAATCTTTTGGCAAAACAATTTGTTCATTTCTCAAAAGCTTTAAAACATTGTTTAAGCAAACTCTTTGCTTTTAAACACCTTGCCTAAGACATGTTAGTCACCTCTTTGTTCTCAAAAAAACTTATGCAAAGAAAAGATTTGAAATTTTTGTATACATTAAATTTTAAAACATGAATTGTCTTATCTCTTTAAAAATCCATGATCTCATAAGTGTGATAGCATCTAAAATCTCATGAAAGTCATTCACATTTTTGCATTAAAAACAAGAACATAAATGACAAATCAATGTCATGAGAAGTCATTTGCATCTTTGCATTGGAACTAGGACTTGAATTGTCAAAATCTTTTCACTTCATTCATGAAGCTAGCAAGTAGGAAAAAGTCTAGGCACATGGCAAGATCACTATATATTATAATGTTTTCAGTTTTGCAAGTTCTTTTCTTCCTTTTCAATGTAAATTCTGAAAATATAATTCATGCTACATTTTCCAAAGCCTTAGCTAAGTTGTCAAATGAATATATATATATCAAAAGATTTATAAAATCATATCTATGCATTTCCATCTTTTCTACACTAGTAGATTTCATATCATAGGTATTGCTAAGTGTTTGTCCATGTGTTTTCATCTCATGATATTGATTTGCGTAGTACCATATTTTTAGATTTTAGACATATTTGCAAGGCAAGTTTGAATATAAATAAAATTGTTGTAAAATCAAGTTTTGTCATATTAAAAGTATGATGTGCAAACTCAATAAAAACTGAACATTTTTTGTACAAAAATGATCACAAAATTGTGTAAGAGCCAAGGGAAAAGATGGGTAGAAAAGAGGTGGTACATAGCACATTTAATGTGTGAGTTCATGGTTCACCAATGGTGGAAGTTGAGTACATGCTTAGGGGTTTTAGAGAGGCATCTAGGCTGAAATGCCATGTGAAATTTATGAGAGAAGGTGAGGACTTTGAGAGAGAAAAACATTATAAATTTTGATCTTTCATTTGTCAAGAAAAGGCCTGTTGTGCTGTTTCAAATCAGCATTAATTGCGCCCAATATTTTAACCATTCTTGCCACTATATAAAGTCTAGTACATGCACACAACTCACTCACACCAACACACAACATTTCAAAGAGTCTTAGCAAGGGAAAACAAGACTTTTTGGAGCATATAAAAGTGAGTAAACTTGCTCTTAAAATTTCTTTTTGGTTTCCTGTAGTTTTGTGAGTGAACCTATATTTATTTTCTGTTTTGACTCTACTGCAGTTTGTGATTGAACCATAAGTGAATTTGAATTCCTTGTATATCCTTATTTGAGTGTTGTATGGTCGCTTGTTGGTATGATGTAGGGGTTATTACAGTTAGTGAAGTCTTTGGTACCATGAGGGAAAACTTGTAGTACCTGGTATTATTACCAGACCTCATTTGCTCTGGTTATAGCACTACAGGTATAGATAACCAGTAAACATAGGTTCGAGGGTAAGTATATGATGCCATCCCATGTTTAAAACCCTTATATAGTCATTAAAATACTAAAAATGAAACAAGCATTTGAAAAAAAAACTATACTGTTGTTTATAAACAGTCAACAGGAAGCCCTCTGGTCCAAGATTTCAAAATGGAAATTCAATTTGATTAAAAGCAAGTTTTGATTATATAATCATAACAAAGAAGAAAATTGATGATTTTTAAGAAAGAAATCAAGATTTTTAAGCTTGTATATTAAGAGAAATCAATGGATGGCCAGAAGTTCAACTTTGGTGAACTTCCGGCGCATCACACGATTGGAGATGGTGGTACTCGGCTCGGAGAAGCAGGGAGGTCTAAGGAACATGGGAAAAATACTAATTAAATTTTTAAATAAAGAGATTTTGAAAAATCAATAAAATTAGGTTTTCAAACTGTTATTGGGTTCGACGGGTTCACGGCTGAACTGTGCGACGGAGGGGGAGGTAGGGACGTGCGGTCAGGGGGGGTTAGGGCCGTTTGGGTTCGGTGATGACATGGCAGCAAGGTGGTGGGGTCCAGTTATCGATGGACGGAGGGGAAGGCTTTTTCCGTGAGGATCTTTGTACCGAAGGAAGGGGAGGCTCGGCCATTTTTTCGTACATGTCAAAGGGAAGGAGATCTTATGGTGGTGGGTGGTCAGGTGATGGAGTTGGATGTGCGGCGATGGTCGCTGGCGGCCCAGGTGGTCCCATGTGGCTGTGCACGTGCACAACCATGGCACCGTATAGGTGAAGAAGGAAAGGGGGTACCAAGTTAAAGTGGTGCTTGGGTTTTCATGAGGGATGGAGGGATCAGGCAAGGGTGATGCCTTGAGCCAAGGCATTGGTACTTTGGGCAAAGTAGTATTTGATCAAAACCGTGGGATCTGGGCTCAGATCCATGAGCGCATACCGGTATTTTCAAAAATGGTACTTTGCCAAATAGGTACTTTGCTATTTTAGCTAGAAAACAATGATTTTAAAATATGTTTTAAATTTAAATTAGTTTAAATTTAATATTTGTTTAAATAAATAGGAAAAATAAATATTTAAATAAAATAGAATTTTTATTTAAATAGGGAAAAAGTAAAGAAGTGAATCAGGAAACTACTGTTTTTCGTCAAGTATTGAAATTTAAATACTGAAACTGAAATTTTAAATTAAATAAAATTTAATTTAAAAAGGAGAGTTAAAGGTGATTTTCTGACGAAAGATCCAACTAGAAGGTAACAAAAAGAAGTCGATTAAATTTTAATCAAAGAAAAGAAATCGTAGGTGGCTCATACGAAGAGTTTGTCAATCTTAAACTGTGATATAAATTTTCCCGGTACCAGTAATTGATCTTGTGCAGACTTGAAATTTATAAGAAATTAGAACTATAAAGATTATTTTTATCATGTTAGATGGATAAATTAAAAGAGGGATTTTATGGGTTATACATATAAACAGAAGAAATAAATCGAGTAAAAGAATCAAAGGGAAAATTGACGAGAAAATACCAAGTATGGAGGTTGTAAAAGAAAAGATTAAATTCACTTATGAGTGATCAGATTTGGAAATAATGATAAGCAATATTTTTCTAAAGAAATAAAATAAGAATTTAGTTTTAGAAGTGACACACTAAACGGAAAGGAAAACCCATGCGACGCACATGCTAAATTTGACTGTTTTGAAAGGATGATCAATATACCAGATATTGACAAGATGATCATGTACTGTTTGGTTTGACTATAAACCATATATGTAGATTAGATTATAATACTGTTAGATTTATAATTTAAAGAGGAAAATGTTCGTTGATCACTTCAAAGAGGCCGAAATAAAATATTTCACTTTGATTTGATTTTACGCCGCGTGTCAGAGATATTCAAGACGGTTATCGTAAAACAATATCTTTGGTCTGTTCAGTCCCAGAACAAACCTGAATGGACGAGTGTCTGACAACGTATATCAGTCAGATTTTACACATCGAATTTACGTAAGTATATTACGTTGGTGGCGGAGAAATTCGTTTCTCTTAGCTTTATTGCCCGTGATATATTTGGGAAATCGAATGTGTATTTCTGACGGGTAGGACGATGTGGCATTCAAAGGAATGAACCTGTGATGATGAAAAGGACGAGTCTATCCTCAAGCCTCACATCCAGGAAATGACAAAAATTGGGCAGGCAGCATGGCTATGTGGGTCGCTCCCATTAGGGTGTAGTATCACCTATCTAGAGAAAATTCCTTTTGTTTCTAAATCTATCGATTCTGCCCATTCGGGGATGGTTGACGCGCACAACCATCGGTGATATACACTCGATACACTCAAGAGAAATGAGTGGTCGGTTAGGTGAGGGCCGGGTTGCAAGAAGTTCTTGTTGAACCCAAGTGTATTTGCCTCTAGAGATACATCATCGGAAGGTGGTCCCATACCTTGTCAGAGTTGGAAATCCAATTTCCCTAAGCGCCAAGCGGTGTGTATTTGTATACTATATTGGAGAATGTGAGATGCAAGCATTCTTCTAGATTCTAAATTATTTGTGGAAAACTTATATGATAATATCTGATTTCAAGTATACAAAGTGTTTTCGATCTCATAAGGTAAAAACCCGTTACGTATTCACGGCGTGGTCTTATGAGATGTTTTCTTTAAACTGTTTTAAACTGTTTACCCATATCAGTCCCCTGACTGACCCGATTTTATTTTTCTGTGTTTTCCCTTAAACTCTTGGGTATTCATAACGCTTGTTATGAATAGACAAGTGAATCAGGATCAGATAACTTGTGAAGCTGAAGGAAGATTATCAGAATGCTGGTCTACCTACCTATCTACTGTATAATTATAAGTCTGCAAGTTAGATGTGAAAGTTATGTATAATTACTGATGTACTATGAATGGGTTGTATCACTAAGCCCTATGTTGTTCTAATGTATTATGTACTGTTGTGTAAAATTATGAAGTATTATTTTTGGAAATTTCCGCTGTGAGATTCTGATTGTTCTGTGATTTTATCTTCTATCTATTCTTATTTCTTATTAACTACACAACTTCTGATGTGTTCGAAAGTTCGGTCGTTACAGTTGGTATCAGAGCTTAGGTTACTAATTACCTAGGCTTTGGTTGAGTGTGAGAGAGCGTATTTTTATATAAAATTTAAAAATGAATTTAAAACAACTTGGATGTTATACCTAAGTTAGTTATGTCCCATCAAGACTCGGTTGACAACCTGTTATACTCAGGTGATCAAAATGAGTAGCCAAGGACGAAGAGGTCGAGGTAGAGGGTCATCCACTATGACTGGTCGTAGTACTGGATCCCAAGATCAAGGGGAAACAGTAGAAGAAGTTGCACCAGTTCAACAGAACAGGAGCTTTGCGACCATTTGTAAGGAGTATACGACTCTGGGAGGAAAAGTTTTCAAGGGAACTGAGTCGTTTACTGAAGTTCAAGCTTGGATGAGGTCCTGTGAAAGGATTTTTAAGGGACTGAAGTTGAATGGCGATCAGAAACGTCTTTTGGAATCATGGCAACTTCAAGGAACTGCCGCGATTTGGTGGGATGCTCAAACTGCTAATGTTCCTGAGGAAGATTTCACTTGGTAAAAATTCAAAGAAGCTTTCGAAGCACAGTTTCTACCTGCTGCTGGGAAGACGAGGATGTATCGGGATTTTATTGACCTCAAGCAAGGGAGTATGAAAGTATTCGAATATGAGAACAAATCCAACTCGGTTTCTTGTTTTGGCCCAGAACTGATCAACACTCCACTTAAGAAGAATGAAATGTTCATATCAGGATTGAAGGATAGCCTGCAAGTTCAGATGATTGGACATCTTAAGATTCCATTCGTTGATCTAGTGGATATGGTTGTTCGTTATGAAGCACTGGATGGTAAAAAGTCAGTTGCTAAAACAGCACAGACAGGAAGATCTAGTGGTGAGAATCCAAACAAAAGGAAGTTCAATCCAAACTAGAACAACAACAAAAAGGAGTGGCGAAGATGGGAGAAAAGGCCAAAGAACAATTCAAAGATACCATATGCCACAACTGTTTGCAAAAGGGACATATTGCCAAGTTCTGCACCAAGCCAGCAGCAGGAAAGCCACAGCAGACTCAGCAGCCGGAGCAACCCCAACTAGAGGGAACAAGTGATGCTATTCCACAGAAGTTTTCATGCTATAACTGTCATCAGCCTGGGCACTTGGTTAGAGACTGTCCACTTAAAAAGAAACAGCAACCAAAGGTCTATGCTTTAATGGATAAGTCGTCAACTTCAGAGAGTGTGAAAATAGAAGGAGCTTCAGAAGGTACTTTACCCTTTTTAGATAAGAGGAGTTAATTAATTAGGGTCAGCCTCAAGATAATTTAATATGGTTGGATTAAAATAGAAGAATATCCATTCATATTGATACCGGAAATCAAGTTAGAATTTTAAATTGAGTTAAAATTTGGATTTCCTAGAATTAAGGATGGACTTAAGTATTTATTAGATATGGAATCAAGGAAGATGAATTGGTCGATTTATGAAATAAGATCATAGGTGTGGGTCTCGAAATGGAGATCGTTAAATACGTGAACGAAGATTTTGGGGAATACTTAATGGAGTTAAGTAAATTGGACGATGAGTTAGAAAGGGATTTTGGACGAATATTTTTGGTTTTGAATAGGAAATTGTTGATGTGTGTTTTATTTATTGATGTGTGTTTATAAGTCGATAACGCAGATCTACTGCTTACAAATTTCGGGGTCGAAATTTTTATAAGGGGGGTAGAATATAATGACCCGGGATTTTTGCACTGATCACTAACACAGATTGATCGTAAGTACGTATTTACAGATACGATTTTAAATCTAGACTTTAAAATATTTAATACATGTCTAAAAGGGTAATTTACATTTTTCTCTTTGTGTATATGATAGCATATTTTAAAGTGTTGTTTAAATTTATATTTAACATGTATATAGTATATAACACTTTTACATAGCAATTTTAAAAGTGCAATCTTTTGGCAAAACATTTTGTTCATTTCTCAAAAGCTTTAAAACATTGTTTAAGCAAACTCTTTGCTTTTAAACACCTTGCCTAAGACATGTTAGTCACCTCTTTATTCTCAAAAAAACTTATGCAAAGAAAAGATTTGAAATTTTTGTATACATTAAAATTTAAAACATGAATTGTCTTATCTCTTTAAAAATCCATGATCTCATAAGTGTGATAGCATCTAAAATCTCATGAAAGTCATTCACATTTTTGCATTAAAAACAAGAACATGAATGACAAATCAATGTCATGAGAAGTCATTTGCATCTTTGCATTGGAACTAGGACTTGAATTGTCAAAATCTTTTCACTTCATTCATGAAGCTAGCAAGTAGGAAAAATTCTAGGCACATGGCAAGATCACTATATATGATAATATTTTCAGTTTTGCAAGTTCTTTTCTTCCTTTTCAATGTAAATTCTCATAATATAATTCATGCTACATTTTCCAAAGCCTTAGCTAAGTTGTCAAATGAATATATATATATATATATATATATCAAAAGATTTATAAAATCATATCTATGCATTTCCATCTTTTCTACACTAGTAGATTTCATATCATAGGTATTGCTAAGTGTTTGTCCATGTGTTTTCATCTCATGATATTGATTTGCGTAGTACCATATTTTCAGATTTTAGACATATTTGCAAGGCAAGTTTGAATATAAATAAAATTGTTGTAAAATCAAGTTTTGTTATATTAAAAGTATGATGTGCAAACTCAATAAAAACTGAACATTTTTAGTACAAAAATGATCACAAAATTGTGTAAGAGCCAAGGGAAAATATGGGTAGAAAAGAGGTGGTACATAGCACATTTAATGTGTGAGTTCATGGTTCACCAATGGAGGAAGTTGAGTACATGCTTAGGGGTTTTAGAGAGGCATCTAGGCTGAAATGCCATGTGAAATTTATGAGAGAAGGTGAGGACTTTGAGAGAGAAAAATATTTTAAATTTTGATCTTTCATTTGTCAAGAAAAGGCCTGTTGTGCTGTTTCAAATCAGCATTAATTACGCCCAATATTTTAACCATTCTTGCCACTATATAAAGTCCAGTACATGCACACAACTCACTCACACCAGCACACAACATTTCAACGAGTTTTAGCAAGGGAAAACAAGACTTTCTGGAGCATATAAAAGTGAGTAAACTTGCTCTTAAAATTTCTTTTTGGTCTCCTGCAGTTTTGTGAGTGAACCTATATTTATTTTCTGTTTTGACTCTACTGTAGTTTGTGATTGAACCATAAGTGAATTTGAATTCCTTGTATGTCCTTGTTTGAGTGTTGTATGGTCGCTTGTTGGTATGATGTAGGGTTATTACAGTTAATGAAGTCTTAGTTACCATGAGGGAAAACTTGTAGTACCTGGTATTATTACCAGACCTCGTTTGCTCTGGTTATAGCACTACAGGTATAGATAAGCCAGTAAACATAGGTTCGAAGGTAAGTATATGATGCCATCCCATGTTTAAAACCCTTATATAGTCATTAAAATTATCAAAATGAAACAAGCATTTGAAAAAAAAACTATACTGTTGTTTATAAACAAACAACAGGAAGCCCTCTGGTCCAAGATTTCAAAATGGAAATTCAATTTGATTAAAAGCAAGTTTTGATTATATAATCATAACAAAGAAGAAAATTGATGATTTTTAAGAAAGAAATCAAGATTTTTAAGCTTGTATAATAAGAGAAATCAATGGATGGCCAGAAGTTCAACTTTGGTGAACTTCTGGCGCATCACACGATTGGAGATGGTGGTACTCGGCTCGGAGAAGCAGGGAGGCCTAAGGAACATGGGAAAAATGCTAATTAAATTTTTAAATAAAGAGATTTTGTAAAATCAATAAAATTAGGTTTTCAAACTGTTGTTGGGTTCGACGGGTTCACGGCTGAACTGTGCGACGGAGGGGGAGGTAGGGACGTGCGGTCAGGGGGGGTTAGGGCCGTTTGGGTCCGGTGATGACATGGCAGCAAGGTGGTGGGGTCCGATGGTCGATGGACGGAGGGGGAAGGCCTTTTCCGTGAGGATGTTTGTACTGAAGGAAGGGGAGGCTCGGCCATTTTTTCGTACAGGTCAAAAAGAAGGAGATCTGATGGTGGTGGGTGGTCAGGTGATGGAGTTGGATGTGCGGCGATGGTCGCTGGCGGCCCAGGTGGTCCCACGTGGCTGTGCACGTGCACAACCATGGCACCGTATAGGTGAAGAAGGAAAGGGGGGGTACCAGGTTAAAGTGGTGCTTGAGTTTTCATGAGGGATGGAGGGATCAGGCAAGGGTGATGCCTTGAGCCAAGGCATTGGTACTTTGGGCAAAGTGGTATTTGATCAAAACCGTGGGATCCGGGCTCAGATCCATGAGCGCACACCGGTATTTTCAAAAGTGGTACTTTGCCAAATAGGTACTTTGCTATTTTAGCTAGAAAACAATGATTTTAAATTATGTTTTAAATTAAAATTAGTTTAAATTTAATATTTGTTTAAATAAATGGGAAAAATAAATATTTAAATTAAATAGAATTTTTATTAGGGAAAAAGTAAAGAAGTGAATCAGGAAAGTACTGTTTTTCGTCAAGTACTGAAATTTAAATACTGAAACTGAAATTTTAAATTAAATAAAATTTAATTTAAAAAGGAGAGTTAAAGGTGATTTTCTGATGAAAGATCCTACTAGAATGTAACAAAAAGAAGTCGATCAACGGTGAAAGATCGGATAGTGTTTTGACCAAAGTGGAGACGTCAGCACAGAAAATGTAAAAAATTTAAATTATAAATTGGAATTTAATTTCTACTGAGTGGATTAAATTTTAATCATAGAAAAGAAATCGTAGGTGGCTTATAAGAAGAGTTTGTCAAACTTAAACTGTGATATAAATTTTCCCGGTACAAGTAATTGATCTTGTGCAGACTTGAAATTTATAAAAAATTAGAACTATAAAGATTATTTTTATCATGTTAGATGGATAAAGTAAAAGAGGGATTTTATGGATATACATATAAGCAGAAGAAGGAAATCGAGTAAAAGAATCAAAGGGAAAATTGACGAGAAAATACCAAGTATATAGGTTGTAAAAGAAAAGATTAAATTCACTTATGAGTGATCAGATTTGGAAATAATGATAAGAAATATTTTTCTAAAGATAAATAAAATAAGAATTTAGTTTTAGAAGTGACACACAAAACGGAAAGGAAAACCCGTGCGACGCACACGCTAAATTTGACCGTTTTGAAAGGATGATCAATATACCAGATATTGACAAGATGATCATGTACTGTTTGGTTTGACTATAAATCATATATGTAGGTTAGATTATAATACTCTTAGATTTATAATTTAAAAAGGAAAATGTTCGTTGATCACTTCAAAGGGGCCAAAATAAAATATTTCACTTTGATTTGATTTTACGCCGCGCGTCAGAGATATTCAAGACGATGATCGTAAAACAATATCTTTGGTCTATTCAGTCCCAGAACAAACCTGAATGGACGAGTGTCTGACAACATATATCAGTTTACGTAATTATAATGTGTTGGTGGCGGAGAAATTCGTTTCTCTTAGCTTTATTGCCCGTGATATATTTGGGAAATCGAATGAGTATTTCTGACGGGTAGGACGATGTGGCATTCAAAGGAATGAACCTGTGATGATGAAAAGGATGAGTCTAGCCTCATGCCTCACATACAGGAAATGACAAAAATCGGGCAGGCAGCATGGCTATGTGGGTCGCTCCCATTAGGGTGTAGTATCACCAATCTAGAGAAAATTCCTTTTGTTTCTAAATCTATCGATTCTGCCAAATCGGGGATGGTTGACGCGCACAACCATCGGTGATATACACTCGATACACTCAAGAGAAATGAGTGGTTGGTCAGGTGAGGGCCGAGTTGCAAGAAATTCTTGTTGAACCCAGATGTATTTGCCTCTAGAGATACATCATCAGAAGGTGGTCCCATACCTTGTCAGAGTTGGAAATACAATTTCCCTAAGCGCCAAGCGGTGTGTATTTGTATACTATATCGGAGAATGTGAGATGCAAGCAATCTTCTAGATTCTAAATTATTTATGGAAAACTTATATGATAATATCTGATTTCAGGTATACAAAGTATTTTCGATCTCATAAGGTAAAAACCCATTCCGTATTCACGGCGTGGTCATATGAGATGTTTTCTTTAAACTGTTTACCCATACCAGTCCACTGACTGACCCGGAGTTTATTTTTCTGTGTTTTCCCTTAAACTCTTGGGTATTCATACTGCTTGTTGTGAATAGACAAGTGAATCAGGATCAGATAACTTGTGAAGCTGAAGGAAGATTATCAGAATGCTGGTCTACCTACCTATCTACTGTATAATTATAAGTCTGCAAGTTAGAAGTGAAAGTTTTGTATAATTACTGATGTACTATGAATGGGTTGTATCACTAAGCCCTATGATGTTCTAATGTATTATGTACTATTGTGTAATATTATGAAGTATTATTTTTGGAAATTTCCGCTGTGAGATTCTGGTTGTTCTGTGGTTTTATCTTCTATCTATTCTTATTTCTTATTAACTACACAACTTCCGATGTGTTCGAAAGTTCGGTCGTTACAATATAAGTGGCTAACCCAGCCTTTACGTTAATATTATTCACTAACGAATCGAAGGTGATGGTAACCTCGATTTTGTGGCAAAGTTAAGTGGCAAGCAGAGTGGAATGACGTAAAAGTGGAGCAACAGTTGAGAGATGGGTGGTGAATGAAATGCATGGGTTCACGGTGGTAAAAGGGAAGGCTGATGCATGGGGTATTGAATCTGTTGCTTGTATGTTCCCTGTGACCACCCACGTCCATTAATGTCACTCACAAAGGGAATGCATTAAGTTTCGTGGAGCGTTATAAGTAGGCAGAACAGAATATTACAAGAAAGATACATAAAGTAGTACTTGAAAATTTTATAACTTTATTGCAGCGGAAACAGAAATAAGTTTGGTTACATCTTCAAACACCAAAACCAAGTACATAATATCAGTCTTGTACAAAAGCAATCAGAGTGCATAATTTTTAAAACCATAGTCCCACTCCAATATTCCATATGTAAGAGAAACAAAGCTAAACATTACTTTCAGCACTTCCAAGCACTTTAAGAAAAAAGAAATCCAAATCAAGCTTCTACATTCCCACTTTGATAACCTAGGGGGAAGAAAAGAGGCGAAACAAAAAGGGTCAAACATAAAGTCTGGCGAGTCCAGTGAACTTCAACATAGAAATAGATAGTAGTATCATGACATGCAAATAAAACTGGATGAGAGATAACAGTAACAGGAGAAGCAGGTATACATAGATTAAATAAAGGAAATAGAATGATATAAACCAAGTTATGCTTCTTACTTACTTTTCACTTCTCTGCACTAATACTAGTAAAATGAAATTATGTGTTACCCTAATGTCTAAACTGAAACAGAAACGGAAACAAAATGATCGCTACGTAAACGGAATGCTAGTAATGGGCCTTTACCACCCCAACAGAGATAGACGGTACAGAAACAGAAGCAAAAATGGAATCAGAGACAGAAACTAAACAATCCTTACATAAACAGTTTGTTAAATTAGGTGTACACTAGTGACGGGACTTCACCACCCCAATAGACGGTACCACAAAGAAATAGACAGGTGTTACCACCCCAACAGAAACAGACGGTACCCCAACAGAAACAAATAGAACTAGATGTACCCTAAATTCTACCCCAAGCGATCGACTCCCTAATACATAAATAACCTATGTCGGCCCCACAGAAGGGTGTATCACTCCCTAAAGTGGCAACCTACAAAAAGACACAAACCTATTTACAGATGTCACGATGTCTTAACTTCCCCAGAGTAGACCGGAACCGTGCTCGCACATGACCCGGTTGGAACGTGCCATCAACACCCCTCGCCATTATTAAAATGGACCTCTTATAACCAATTTAGTAAGTGTGCCCTGACCCCTACTTAGTGTTGGGTCGCCGTTTAATTCCAGAAAGGGTTACTGACTGTAATCGGTCCTATACAATAGATGACATAAGTAAATACCCCTCCTAACCTTGTGTCCCCAGACTAAAAGATTTCAGATGTACAGATTTCAGATTAACACGTTTGCAAACTAACAGAGCAGATTTACATATTCATAGTTTTACAGATTAATATAGTAGGTTTACGAATTAACATGTTTGCAGACTAATAGGTTCGCATATTAGTGGATCAGATGTAGGGATAATCAGATTTACAGATTAGCAGATCAGATTGTGCAGATTCAACATATACAATAGGTTAAGTTTGTTAGGTCTATATACATATAACCCATCCCATCGGTGGATTAGGATTAACATAACCCCTCCCACTTATTTAAGAAAGTTTACTTGACCCTACTAAACTTAATAGGTTCATATAACCCCTACAGATCCAATTAGGTTTAGTGTTCCAAGTTGACAAATTATCATCATTTTTGGTTAATGCATCAGACCTCTTACATTAGATTTACCACCTGTGGATGCTGGATATGCCGGGCGGTTCCTGGTAGACTTCTACCACAAGTGTAATATAACCTCGTTCTGAGTACTATCTCATATGTACGCACTAGGCCTCTCACATTATATTCACCACTTGTGGTTGCTGGATATGTCGGGCGGTTCCGGGCAGACTTATACCACAAGTGCAATCTAACCTCGTGCTTAGGCGCAGTTCAGTTTTAGGAATATTCATTCTTAAACAATTATTCATGTTTATCAAAGGCTTTTCGATTACAGTATTCATTTTCAACAGATTTCAGCAGATTAGTCAATTTAATATATTAAACATCTCCTCAAGTTACATTAGGTTACTCAAAGTTCCATTATTATGTTCTACTCAATCTTAGATTGAGCCTACAGATTTACATACCCAGATTACAGTCCTAATTCACAATATAACATTCGCCCAAGTTTTAGTCAATTTTATACAACACAGATTGTAGCCCCAAAACCCCATCCATGATTCATAATACAAGTTATGCAAAATTATAATCTTTAATTACAGTGTCTGCCAATTACCCAAAATCCCAATTTAGGCGTGTTTATATTTAACAGTTATCCCTATTTCATTATAAGATCCCAAGTCATATATCATTATGCACAATAACCCCCTTCTGCCAAGTCATAATCATCATATATAGTATGCCCCAAATTTAGGTCTTAAATTACAACATGTATTAGGCCCCTAAATCCCAAGTCATATGTTCAGTACACTTTATGCCCCAAATTTATCTTTCCCAACGATTCCCAATTGCACGCTTTCGCATATTTTAGCATTAGGCCTTGGCTCGAAGGTAGCCTGGCTATAAAAATAAAAAGGGAAAAAGAGGGAGAGAAGAGAATAACAAATCAAGCATGTAATGATAGAAATAGGCATATAAGAATAGATTTGATGAACAGAAGTAGGCATGTAAGAACAGATCTGATAAACAGAAATGGTCTCAGATTCAGATTTATTAACATGTCCGTATTACAAATAAATTTCATTTCCAAAAGTAACATTAACTCATCGTGGTTGGCTTTTAAAGAAATAAGTGTTGCAGTTGTAGATCAATTCTCTTTTAATCCTAATATGACTTAAAGAAGAACAAAGACTTATTTTAATTTAGATTTGAGTAGCATGGGGACGCCATGAATTTGTGTGGAGAAAACAATAGGTCTAGGGTCCTTTATATAACATAGGAGTCATGAACCAGGCAAAGAAAACAGTCCAGAAACGAAGAAACGCACCTACCCAGATCTAGGCTTAGGAGGGTCGACACCCCTATGGGAGGTGGACACCCATGTCGACACCCCCTAAGGGTGGTTGACATCCATGTCGACACCCCTTGGGGGGTCATCACCCTTGAGCGGGAAATTCCTCGCTCACCCAGTTTTGGTGTAATTTGATTTTTGAATCTGTTTTATTATTTTAATTTAATTCTGCTTTAAACTCAAATATTCTATGCTTCATCACTCCTTCATGCGATATCCGATTTACGCAAACTCGAACACTGTCCCAAGCAGAATTCTAAGACGAACGAAATGGCGTAGCCTATTTCCCTTGATTCCTCTTTTAAAAATTAAGTATCCTTTAATTTTTTATTTTAATATTCTAAAAAATTACGAGGTGTTACATTCTCCCCTCTTTAAAGGATTTCGCCCCCCAAATCTCCACGTTAAGAAGAATGTATATCCTACCATCCATCATCCATTAACTCATCCACCAATCACAGGCATCCACTGTCCTTAGAAAATTTCTAATGTTGTATGAACATATGCAAAGGTGTGTGTATATGCCACTATGCTAATGCAGAAATTAGGTGGTCCACTAATTCAGTTGACTTCCTTAATGCAAATTTATGTCAGTATCATGAGTCCAATCATGTATGCAAACAATCCTAATGCATCATATAAGTACTATATGCGTGCACGATCATTTATCCAAATGCAACACTCGTGTGATGATACATCCAATTTCATCTATAAAAGAAACAAAAATATGCACATGCATCCATATGCAATATGAGAGAATTTTTGATCCGATCTAGTGCCTAGTGTGTGTATATGCATCCACGAGCAACCACTAGTAATCACTTGCATCCACTTGCAACCATCAAACATAACATGTCTCAAAAACATGTTTACACCCATTAGTTTCTACCTAAAGGTCAAAGACTCGATCGACAGGATACAATCGAGTGTTAGAAGCAAGTACAAATAAAACATAAACTTTGTTCCTATTAGGCAATGTCAAGACCGAAAATCTAACTCACGCCTCAAGGTAAGCCCCTAACCTTGTCAGGAACATCCGGACACTTATAGACTACGGGTATAGATCGCAGATTCTAGGAAACTAAGTGTGATAGACCCTTTTTGGGTTACAAGAAATCCCACCCTAGAACCAAACCTTATCCCATAAAGCCCAGAATGTTCAACTCAATGCCTAACACAGGTACCTTCAAACCCTAACATATCATAAACAGATGAGTTGTAACCCCCATGGGGTTTGAGACTATAAAGGGATCAGAAACAAAGACCAGTATTAAGGTGCAGAGACTCAACTGCAGAATCAAAAATAAGTAATGAGAAGCGCTAGAATCAAAAAGAGTTCGAACTCCATAATCAGATAGAGAAATTAAACTTCCTACAGAAATTTTTTCCTACCTCTATCCTGTCCACCAGCCACGAGAGCATTCACCTGCCCACCAGAAGATCCTTCCCTTTGCCCTTGTCCTCGTTTCTTCGAGCAGTACCTAGTGAAGTGTCCCATTTCACCAAAGTTGAAACAAGCGACCTTCCTCTTTCTGCAATCCTTGTTCAGATGACTTAAGCTTCCATAAGTAAAGCATTTTTTCTCCTTCTTATTCTCAGTCTTTTCATCCTTCTTTTGTGTTTCTTTCTTGAACCACACTTTCTTGTTCTATGGTTCTTCGAGCTTCTCCTCTTTCTTCTCACCTTTGGCTTCCTCATGTAACAACGCCATATCAACCAACCTTTCAAAAGTTGCGCCCATTGGGGCATGGGACATAGCCAATCCATGTAATGGTTCGTTCAATCCTCTAACAAACCGTAAAGCTTTCTTGTGTGGACTATTTACCAACTCCAACTCGAATCTTGCCAATTGGTTGAACTTGTTCACATATTCTTTAACAGACATGCTTCCCTGTTTGAGTGCCAAAAACTTCTCCATTTGCAAACTCTGCTTGACTTGCGAGAGAAACTTCAGCTCGAACCTTTGTCTGAAATCCACATAAGTCTCTACCAAACGTTCAGCATTAGTGACCTCCCACCAAAAAGAAGTTTCGTCCTTCAGTTGCCAAATGACTAACTGAATCTTTCTTTTGTCGTCGACTTTAAAGATATCAAACAAATCCTCTGTTTCCTTGAGCCAGTTCTGAGCTTCCACAAACTTCTCAGTTCCATTAAAGGTTTTTCCACCCATAGCATGGAAATCCTTACATATCTTCGAAAAAAGCATCTACACGAGGACGAGGAAGAGGAGCGGCTACAGCTGGGGGAGGAGGAACGTCTGCTAGGCCTGTGGCTGTAGCCCTAACCTCCAGATGCCTTCGGAACCATCTCGGTATCTGTACGCCCTCTGTAAGATTAAGATCCCCAGACATACTGAAACGAAAAAAGAGATTCAAAACAGAGAATCGAAAGATAGATATATGGCTTTGGAGATTATGTTTTTCAAAATAAACTTTCCATTTGAAAATACTTCCTTTTAAAACATTTTTGAAAACAGTTTTCAAAAACTTTTATCTAATCTGGTAACCTTCAGCTCTGGTACCAAGTGTGACACCCCACGTCCATTAATGTCACTCACAAAGGGAATGCATTACGTTTCGTGGAGCATTATAAGTAAATAGAATATAATATTACAAGACCGATACATAAAGTAGTACCTGAAAAATTTATAACTTTATTGCAGCGGAAACAGAAATAAGTTTGGTTACATCGTCAAACACCAAAACCAACTACATAATATCAGTCTTGTACAAAAGCCATCAGAGTACATAATTTTTAAAATCATAATCCCACTCCAAAATGCCATATGTAAGAGAAACAAAGCTAAGCATTACTTTCAGCACTTCCAAGCATGTTAAGCAAAAAGAAATCTGAATCAAGCTTCTACATTCCCACCCTCAGAACGTGGAGGGGAAGGAAGAAAAGAGGCAAAACAAAAAGGGTCAGACATAAAGTCTGGTGAGTCCAGTGACTTTCAGCATAAAAATAGATACTATTATCATGACATGCAAATAAAATTGGATGAGAGATAACAGTAATAGGACTAGCAGGTATGCGTAAGTTAAATAGAGGAAACAAAATGATATAGACCAAGCTATGCTTCTTACTAACTTTTCATTTCTCTGCACTAATACTAGTATAACGGAATTAGGTGTTATCCTAATGTCTAAATTGAAACAGAAACGAGAACAGAATGATCTCTACGGAAACAGAATGCTAGTAATGGGCCGTTACCACCCCAACAGAGACAGACGGTACAGAAACAGAAGCAGAAATGGAATCAGAGACAGAAACAGAATAATCCGTACAGAAATAGTATGTTAGAATTAGGTGTACACTAATGACGGGCCTTTACCACCCCAACAGACGGTAGCACACAGAAGCAGACAGGTGTTACCATCCCAACAGAAACAGATGGTACACCAGCAGAAACAGACAAAACTAGATGTACCCTAACTTTTACCCCAAGCGATCGACTCCCTAATACATAAATACCCTGTATCGGCTCCACAGAAGGGTGTATCACTCCCTAAAGTGGCAACCTCCAGAAAGACACAGACCTATTTACCGATGTCACGGCATCTTAACTTCCCCAGAGCAGACCGGAACCACGCACGCACATGACTCGGTTGGAATGCACCATCAACACCCCTCACCATTATCAGAATGGACCTCTTATAACCAATTCAATAAGCGTGCCTAACCCCTACCTATTGTTGGGTCACCATTTGATACCAGAAAGGGTTACTAACTGATATGGGTCCCACACAACAGATGACACAAGTAAATACCCCTCCTAATCTTGTGTCCCCAGAATAACAGATTTTAGATGTACAGATTTCAAATTAGCCCGTTTGTAGACTAACAGAGTGTAACACCCCGTAATTTTAAAATGGGACATAAGAGATAATTAAAGAATAATTATGGGAAACGGGTTGCTCCATTGCATTCGTCTTGGAATTCTACTTGATATAGAGTCCGAGTTTGCATAAAACGAATACAATATGAAGAAGTTATGGAGGTTAGAAAATTTCAGTTTAAACCAGAATTAAAATAAAATATTCAAAACAGCGAAGGCGGGAGGAGGGAACGCGGTACCGACCACGTTTAGGGTGTCGGCCCTGCTGGGTCGACACCTATGTCGACTCAGGCTCTT
The DNA here is from genome assembly GCA_030737875.1 of Allium sativum. Lineage (NCBI taxonomy): Eukaryota > Viridiplantae > Streptophyta > Magnoliopsida > Asparagales > Amaryllidaceae > Allium > Allium sativum. Next base: position 697,763,647 of record CM060926.1, read on the forward strand.
TGGGGTTGACACTGGGGTCGACATAGGTGTCGACCCCCTGTAGGGGTCGACCCCATCAATCATATCCAGGAAGTGACGATTTTTGGAGTCTTAGGGCATATATGGCTTGTTCTGATTGGCCCGGTGAGGTGTCTTTGTGACTTGGATGGTTTAGATTGATCCTAGATTAATCTAAAGGCTATAATTAATCCTATACATCTATATATACATCTCTAAACTTAAACCCTAATTCATACATCCTTGTGACGACTCTATGCTGCTGAACTCTCAAGTCTCTTAGCCGCCGCTTTAAAAACCTAAATCATATTAGAAGTTCTTCATCAACAATCAACTTTGAAGCTTAATCAACATCAAATTAGAGTTTCTACAACAATAATGATTCAATTCTCTTTTCTAATCCTGGCAATGTAAGCTCATGTTATTTTCAGATTTAAACACCTAATAGTAATCTTGGCATGTAATAAAACGGATCTAAGTCTATGCTTGGTGATGAGACAATCTTTTCAGATTTACCCCTATCTTTCTATTGAATCTATGATTTTACATGCCTAAGACGTTATTTTATCGATTCAATCATGCCTATCTTTGTTGAACATCGAATATATAATCCTTTTATTTTCATGATGTTATTCTTATGCCTGCGATAATGATTATATCAGCTTGTTCAAGAATCTATCTTTGTTGGATCTAAATTTATTGTATTAGGTCTGTTGTTACATGCTTATTTTTATGCATATTCTTATTTTTATGCTCCTTCTCTATCTCCCCCTGTTTCCGTTTTCATTTATGATCTTGGGTTACCTTCGAACCTAGGCTGAAATCGCGAAATACGAACGATTAGAATACGGGGAATATTTGGGTGTAACCTATTTTGGTTAAATATTGGGCATAATGTATTTGGTGAAATAATTGGGCATAACATATTCGGTGAAATTGTTGGGCATAACATGTAATTGCTATTGGGGCATTACTATCATTATAACTACAAGTTTGGGTTAATTAGCATATAAACCAAGTTTTAGGCGTAAACTGCAAACTGAAATATTAAAACTAGATTGGGCATAACTATTGGTTGGGACGCCAAGCATAATGTATATTGTGATTTTGGAGCATGACTATTATTGTAAATTTGGGAAGACTGGGTGTAGACTATTTTGATTAATAACTTGTAATTGAATTTGTTAGGTATAACTGGAGAATTGAAACATGACTAGTTTTGTGAAATTGGGATAATTAGCATGTAAAATCTAGACTTGGACATGTACAGTAAATATGTAATTTGGCTAAAAGATGAACATGCCTAACCCGAGATTAGATTGAGTTGCGGTGTAAAACTGCCCGGAACCGCTCGGCACATCCAGTAACCACAACAACACTGATCTAATGTGAGAGGTTAGCGAATTTAGCCCAAAACCTGAGGTTAGAATGAGTTTGCAGTAGAAGTCTGCCCAGAACCGCCCGGCACATCCAGCAACAGCAAACAACAGTTCTGATGTGAGAGGTTGGGGCATTAATGAATTAATTAATGCCAATAAACAGACATGCTAAGAATGGTAAGGTTAAGTAACATATGAATAGGTGACACTTAACCAATACAACATAGTAATTAGATAAGTAGGTGGGTTAAGTAAATTTAGAACACTTAATCGTTATAACATGTTAATTAGACAAGAAGGTGGGGTTAAGTAAATTTAGAACACTTAACCGTTATAACATGTTGATTAGACAAGAAGGTGGGGTTAAGTAAAGTTAGAACATTTAACCATTATGACATGTTAATTATACAAGTGGGTGGGGTTAAGTAAATTTAGAACACTTAACCGTTATAACATGATAACTAGACAAGTGAGCAGGGTTAAGTTAACCACTATAACATGATGAATGAAGAGGGTTAAGTTAATAGGAAACACTTAACCGGTACAACATGACGAATAAGAAGGGTTAAGTTAATAAGAAACGCTTAACCAATATAGCATGATGAACGAGTGGGGTTAAGTTAAAAAGAAATACTTAACCAATATAACATGAAGAGTGAACAGGGTTAAGTTAATAGGAAACACTTAACCAATACAACATGATGTGTGGGTGGGTTAACATGAATGGACAACACTTAACCAATATTACATGAACAAAGTGGATAGGGTTAAGGCAAGCTTAACCAATAGTACATATTGACTTGATAAGTGGGAGGGTTAAGTAAACCTTGGGTAGGTCGGTAATATTTGTATATATAGGCACACAAACTTAACCGTTAAATAAACATGTTTGGATCAGTGGAAGTGTTAAGTATATCTCGTGTAGGCGGGTAATATTTGTATATATAGGCCCACAAACTTAACCAGTAGGAAACCCTAGTAACGGGGACCCATTTCAATAGTAACCCACATAGATGTATCATGGTACCCTGAACTAGGCACGGTGAGGCACGATTACTGGGCTGATTATAAGCGGTTAAAGTAGCGGCAGGTGGTACTGCAGTGCAGGTTCCGATGGGATCACGGGCGTGCACGTATTCCGGGGCGGAAGAATTAGCCACTAGGAATCAGTAGATATAAAGTTATGCATCTTGATCGTTTCGGGTTGCCACCTTAGGGCTTGATACACCCTACGGTGGGACCAGCACATGTTTCTACAAGCAAATGGCCGAGTGACACAAACTAGAACTAGATCGATACGAGTAGGAGCCAATCGATTAAGGTAGTAAGGATACATCTAACATCTTCATGGCAATTAGGCGGACTGAGGTAAGATCCTCATACTAGATGTACACCTTAAGGCTACCACAATTGCGGGGTTGGGATCACCTTATTATATAACACAGGATACTAGTTAGGACACTAGTAGGGAATACGAACCATTCTAAAAAAGACACTAGTTAGGATACTTGTTAGTTGGTGCAGAGATATAAAAATCAGAATAACAGGGTAGTGGTGAAGTAGAAAAAGAGTAGAAGCGCATTCGGTTTATCTTGCCTTATCATATCTTATGCTAATCTTATGTTATCTTGTTATCCTTTGTTATCACGGTATTCAGTTTGTTCATGTCATGTTACTTTTACCTGTTTACATACTGAAAGTCACTGGACTTACTAGGCTTTATGGCTGACCCATTTTCTTTCATCTTCTTTTCTTCCGTTTCCTCCAAGTAGTCAGCGAGGGAATAGCTCAGCTTAGTTTGAACCGTTTCTTTCCAAGCTTGGAGATTCTGTGATGTATGGCTTGGAACGTCTTATCTTTGGCTATGGTTGTGGTTGCACTTTAATTTGGGGACTTATGCTACTTTGCTATGTTTTATGCTTCTTATATACTTGGAAGTTTTTGAATCAAGGCAGAAGTTTTATGTAATACTTTTAAGCATGATTGAGTCAATTGTTGTAAAAGCTTGTTTGAACTACATTGCTTATAAAATAACTTTGTTTTTCGCTGCTTTATTTGTCTGCCTTGTAATTTAACTGCATCTAATTTTCTTTGAAGCTTTGTACGGTTTTCCATGCGATGGAGGCTGCTTTCGAGATACTTGTCAACATGTTACACAAGGATGGCAAAGATGAGAATAAGGGAGTTTGCCTACGGAGCACAACCCAAGGATGAGAAACTCATGGATATGGACTTGGTTTGCAAAGGAGGAAAGAATAGAAAATTCTAAGACAAGAGGAAGTTTCGTTATTATGGTATAATGGGTCATATAATTAAGGACAAGGGCAAGAACACATTACAAGATTTTCAGGCGGGCAAGTGCATGCTCTCACCGCCAGCGTACCTGAGAGAGAGGTAGTAAAGTTTCTGTTGAAAAAGTCTAGTTTTTCTTTTTGATCATCCTGTTACTACTCTTTATGATTTTAGCGCTTCACATTCGTTTATATCTGCTTTCATAGTTGAGTCTCTACACATTAGTACTTGTATAGTAGAAGATCCCATTATTGTCTCAAATCCAATTGGTAGTTCGGCTCATTTATCTTTGGTTTGTAAGGATTTGAGAATAGCTATATTTAGTATTGAGTTTAAGTGTATTGCTTATGTTTTTTGGTTTCATGGGCTATGGGTTGATTCTAGGCATGGATTGGTTAGCTAGTAATTGTGAAAGGAGGGTAGTTAGACTTTTGACTTGCCTTAGGAATACCCTCGAGATTCGTCCGATCCTAAGGGATCAATCTGGCTTAGCTACCTAGAATCACTTGATGCATCTATCAACAATTTGCTATCCGTTAGAATAGTCCATGAGTACGCAGATGTTTTTAATCAAGTTAGGAGTTTGTCCCTTAAAACGTGAGATTGACTTCCGCATATATCTAGTTGACAATGCAAAGCCAGTTGCATTACCTGTACGACACATGGCTCCAAGGGAAAGGTAGGGCTCAGTAAACAAGTAAAAGAGTTACTTGGGAAAGGGTTCATAAGGCGAAGTATTTCTGAATAGGGTGCTTCAGTTGTTTTCGCTACAAAGGCGGATGGTTCACTTCGCTTGTGCATAGATAATATTTTGGTTTTCTAGCAGCAAGGAAGAGCATGCTTTACATCCTGGGGAAGTTTTAGAGACCCTACGAGCACATCAACTCAAAGATAATTTCTCCAAATGTCATTTTCGGTTGAAATAGGTGAGGTTCTTAAGACACGTGGTCTCTAAGGAAGGGATAGAAGTGGATCCTGAAAAGGTAGTGGCAATCCAAGATTGGAAGATTCCTAACAACGCAACGGAAGTAAGAAGTTTTCTAGGACTAGCGGACTAATATAGGAAGTTCATTAAGGACTTTGCGAAGGTATTAGCCCCACGTGCAAGATTGACGAAGAAGAATCTAACCTTTGCTTGGGATATTGGTTTTGATTTCACTTTCCAACAATCGAAGAGGGCTCTTACAACGGCCCCAGTTTTGACTTTTACCTTACAGTAGTAAAAGGTTTATGGTATACACGGATGCATGTAGCACGGGGCTAGGCGCCATTTTGATATAAGAAGAAGGATAAGGTCATAGAGAACGCCTTAAGAAGAAAAAGGTTGAATTCAAGTCCTCTTTATGTGAAAAGGAAAAGTTTAGATTACATATCAAACTTTGATTTTAAAACCTTCGGTTAAGTTAGTAGTTGTGATCGCTAGGAGTAAGACCTACGCTTTCGAATTAAATAGGGACTTCACAAAGAAAAGACTCTTAGATAGCTGACGCGATGGATAAATTATGTAGAGAAGAGACCTCTAATCACGTTAATAAATACACTTGGTAACATGGTTAGCATCTGTTTATTTTCAAGAGATAGTTCTTCGACATGGAATACCCTCTAGTGAATTTTGGAAACAAAAAATCAAGAAGCTACGCAATCGTGAAGTTATGACAGTCAGAGCACTAAGGAGTGAAGCTCAAGAAGATGCAACTTAGACGAATGAAGACTAGATACGCTCATCATACCCTTTTTGAGGGTATATCCTTGATCTCTCTTTTTCTGTAAAGTTTATTTGCATGTTAGTCCTTATCTTTTAAGTATATCCTCTTGATCCTATCCTTGATCCTTAGTTAGAAGCCAATGGATGTAAACATGTGTTTGAGACATGTTATGTTTGGTGGATGCAAGTGGATGTAAGTGTTTGCTAGTGGTTGCTCGTGGATGCATATACACATTAGGCACTAGATCGGCTCTGTCACTTCCATATTGCATATGCATGAGTGAATTTTTATATGTATAGATTGAAACTTGATGTGTTATCATATGGATGTTGCATTTGTATAAATGATTGTGCACTCATGTAGAAGTTATAAAGTACAATTAGGAATAATTGCATACATGATGGACTCATGGCACTGACATAATTAGCATTAAGGAGGTCAACTGAATCAGTAGACTGCCTGATTTTGCATTTGGGTAAGGACATATAACCACACTATGCATATGTTCATGAAAAGCATTATAGACCTTTTAAGGACAATGTATGCCTGTCATTTAATGGTGGAGTAGATGGATGTTGGATGGCAGGATAAACATTCTTCTTGACTTGGAGATTTCGGGGACGAAATCATTTAAGGAGGGGAAAATGTAACACCTCATAATTTTAAAATGGGACATAAGAGATAATTAAAGAATAATTAGTCTTTAAAATAAGAATTAAGGGAAACGGTTTGCGCCACAGCATTCATCTCGGAATTCTACTTGAGATAGAGTCCGAGTTTGCGTAAAACGGACACAGTATGAAGAAGCTATGGAGGTTAGAAGATTTCAGTTTAAACCAGAATTAAAATGAAATATTCAAAATAGCGAAGGCGAGAGGAGGAAACATGGTACCGACCACGTTTGGGGTGTCGACCCCGCTGGGTCGACACCTATGTCGACTCAGGCTCTTTGCGATCGACACCGGGGTCGACATAAGTGTCGACCCCCCTGTAGGGGTCTACCCCATCAACTAGATCTGGGCAATGACGATTTTTGGTGTCTTGGGGCATATATGGCTTGTTCTGATTGGCCTGGTGGGGGTGTCTTTGTGACTTGGATAGTTTAGATTGATCCTGGATTAATCTAAAGGCTAGAATTAATCCTAGACATCTATATGTACATCTCTAAACCTAAACCCAAATTCATAACAATTCTTTATGTTGACTCTATGCTGCTGAACTCTCAAGTCTCTTAGCCACCGCCTCAAAAACCTAAATCATATTAGAAGTTCTTCATCAACAATCAACTTTGAAGCTTAATCAACATTAAATTAGAGTTTCTGCAACATCAACGATTCAATTCACTTTTTTAATCCTAGCAATGTAAGTTCATGTTATTTTCATATTTAAACACCTAATAGTAATCTTGGCATGTAATAAAATGGATCTAAGTCTATGCTTGATGATGAGACAATCTTTTCAGATTTACCCCTATCTTCCTATTGAATCTAAGATTTTACTTGCCTAAGACGTTATTATATTGATTCAATTGTGCCTGTCTTTGTTGAACATTGAATATATAATCCTTTATAGTTCATGATGTTATTCTTATGCCTGCGATAATGATTGTATTAGCTTATTCAAGAATCTATCTTTGTTGGATCTAAATTTCTTGTATTAGGTCTGTTGTTACATGTTTATTTTTATGCCTATTCTTATTTTTATGCTCCTTCTCTCTCTTCCCCTATTTCCTTTTTCTTTTATGAACTTGGGTTACCTTCGAACCTAGGCTGAAATCGCGAAGTACGAACGATTGGAATACGGGGAATATTTGGGTATAACCTATTTTTCTTAAATATTGGGCATAATGTATTTGGTGAAATAATTGGGCATAACATATTCGGTGAAATTGTTGGGCATAACATGTAATTTCTATTGGGGCATTATTATCATTGTAACTGCAAGTTTGGGTTAGTTGGCATATAAACCAAGCTTTGGGCGTAAACTGCAAACTGAAATATTAAAACTAGATTGGGCATAATTGTTGGTTGGGACGCCATGTAACGACCCGGAAAATATGAAACAATTTAAAATTTTTAAATTGGATATTTTAGTGGATTTTAAATATTTAAAATAAATATTTTAAATAGTAATGATGAAAAGTAAGTTTGAATCGACAATTGAAAAGGAATATAATTATTTCTAATTATAAACAAGGCCTGAAATGGTGCGGTAGTTTCAAATTTTCATTTCAAACTTTGACTGACTATACAGGGTGCAAACAAAGCGGATTTGAATGAAACCAAAAATATTTAAATCTGTTAGTGAATATCTTTCTAACGAATCTGAAAAATCGAAGTTTCATAGAAGGAAGCAAAAGTATGGCCAAATGAATTTTCGGAAAGGTCGCTATAGAGTTTATATAGCCCGTGAAAATGGCCATTTTGTAAACGACCTCGGAATTCGACGAAACCACTTTTGTTGGATCCAGGATGTCAAATTATTGCAAGATTTTAAATTTCATAATTTTTGAAGTTAATATGTGAGTGTGACAAAGGAAAATGTGTTTGGTCGATTTTTATTAAATTAGATCGACCAGAAAAGGGCCATTTTTCAAACGGTCTCAGAATTCGACGAAACTAGTTTTGTTGGGACCGTATCGTCAAAACATAGCTAGATTCATTTTTCTGGAATTTTTCGAATCAGTATGTGGCCCCGGCAAATTGAAATGTACGTTCAAATTAAATATTGAATGTTTTATTTTTTAATTTGAAAGAAAACTGACTGAAACAGTCGAATGTGCATATGAAACATATCTCATTGTGTTCGGAATGGAGGTAAAACGCTAGGGACGACAGTCGTTGGGTTTGGATTGGTGTTCGTGTGTGACAAGGGGTATTTTCGGATTTTTAAAATATATAAATAAACAAAAAAATCTGATTGGTCGGTCAAAGCTTTCTCTCTCCCCGATTAAACACGACGAATGACGGAATGACCTTCTTTCCTTCTCTCCTCGATTACTTCTAATCCGCTCAATAAAAACCCATGCCCCTTTGGAGAATTTTGTAGTGCTCCTCACGATCTTCACATCCATATAAAGATTGGATTTTTTCGTGGCCTGTAGCGCCTGGATCGACGCCTGGAAGTTTCGGGTTTCATCGCGCCGCCGCCGCCGATAGGGACGATCTAGTTGACCCCCTCCCCCTCGCGCCTGAGCGCATCTCCTCCCCCTTTGACACTGCGTAGCCCGATCCTCTTCAAGCTTTACGGATTTCGAGTAAAATCGAAACCTAGTTTTGAACGAAACAGCTGAGGTACAGTTTAAACTATTTTAAACTTTTTAATAGCAGTTTAAAGCACTACTGTTTTTGATTTCACTGTAAAAATCATATCTTTTTCGTTTGTTGACGAAATTCAGTGAAACAAGAGACAGTGGACTCGTGTGGACGCCTTCTACATTTTAGAAGAGATCGCATATTTTTTTGAGCCTTCTGCTATTTTTGGTGGAGTGGAACCCAATGTGAGATTTCTAATTTATAAACGATATGGAAAACGACAATGTATAAATTATATAGTCGATGTTTGAGTTATATAAGCATTGTACACCACATGTATAAGCGTTGTATAAGTTGTACGGTCGATGTATAAGTTATATATGCGTTGTAAAAATTATATATGTGTTGAAATGGAAGTGATATACTTATATAATAAATTATATATGTGTTGAAATGGAAGTGATATACTTATATAATTATTTATATATATATGCCCCTCGTCCATAAATCATGGACGATATTTATTGATTGTGATTGGTGTGAAAATTGATTGATAGCGAATGGTTAATTAAATTTGTTTGTGGTTGAAATTAATTTATTGTGGTTGAAAAATACCCTTTTGTAGTTGAGAATTATTTGGTTGAAACCACATAGGATTAGTTTGTGGAAATGAAAAAAATATACATGCCGCCTGCGTGCGAACTAGATGCATGAAATCCCCATTGTCAAAAGCTGCGAGGCTTTAAGGTAGAGCGAGGAGCCGTACTAGGGACGGCCCCGGTTTTAACTACCCTACCGTTATGCTGCCGAAATTTTGAATAATATTCATGTGTTAGAATTATTTTCATGTATTGAAACTATATTCGTGTGTTGAATAGAAAACCTTCATGTGTTGAATAGAAATTCATTCGTTGAATAGAAATTCATGTGTTGAACGGCATTCGTGTTTTAAAATAAATTGTTTTATAATAAAAATCATATTTTTATCACCTATATGAACTATATAAAATAATCGTGTTTTGAGATAAAATTTTTACAATAAAAATCACATTTTACTATAAACATGAATTGGTAAAAATAGTGAAGTGCCGAAGTGAATGTCGGTTGGATAAAAATAACATTTTTATCAAATGTATGAAAAGAATATAGTTTTGAAATCGAAGATTCGATATATATATATATAAATAGAATTGAAATATATCGAATAACGAATCTGCAGTTCGTGTTTTGAAACCGTGATTTCAAACGATTAGTGCGGGTGATCCGACCATCGAATTTTCCCGAAACCGAAACCGTTGGGTTCGCTTTGGAAATATCTTTCCAATGACACCAACTTTTTGAAGATCCAACGGTTGGATTGTTTGGAATGTTTAATTCAAATCTGAAGAAAAACAGTGCCAGAATCGATTATATTTATATATATATATATAAATATAATTATATTAAATCGAATAACGATGTTGCAGTTCATATTTTGAAATCGAAACTTCAAACGAGTGTACCGGGAGATCCGACCGTCGGATTTTCCCAAAACTGGAACCTTTGGATTTGTTTTGAAAAGACCTTTCTAATGATATAAAATTTGTGCAGATCCAACGGTTATATTTTCAGATATGTGTAAATCAAATATGAAGAAAAACAGCGCCACGTCCGCATTATGGCCTGAAGCGTCGTTTGAATAAATTGGCTATTTTAATTAAATAAAAATAGCGATAAATCATTATAGAATATTATAAACGATATGGAATGTGAAATTCAGAGATTAACTAAAGGTTAGGTGAGTCGAATGGTTTCCTGGGTTTTGATCTAATGTTGGTTTCGGCCTTCGGGGTTAATATTTGGAAAATCGTTCTCTTACTGATTGACGGTTAGTGACTAATGAATTGGAATGAGGCGTATGTTGTGTTTTTGTAGCACTAGTTATTTATATACGCGAGTTGCTCAGAAAGACTGGGTTTATACCATTCTGAATAATTGAATCGACGATAAGAAATCAAAGATGAAGACGGTGGTCGAAGACTGGAGATCTTCACCTCGTTTGGATGGTAACTGATGTCCTGATTGGGAGGCATCCCGAAATATGGATAATGAGTGGTGATCGCCCAGACGTACGTGGAGATCGATGGGTATGCGAGGTATATAGTGCCTTCGGTTTCGTTCAGACCTAGGACGGACTTGTTAATGGACTGTGTGTCTGACATTGGAATTTATTCTGTGTGATTGATAACCATCAGTTGCATGGTGTGAATTGTCTATGTGGCATGCTAAGATGCAGTGATCAGGGCTTTTGTTGAAAAGCAAAGTCCTGTGGTTGATGATCAAAGCCCTGCCCGTGTGGTATAGCTTTGTGTATAACATGAATTCGCGAGCCTCGCACCTCCGTAAGAACCAAAAACAGGAGAGGAGATCAGGGAGGGCATGCGTTTCCTCCGAGCTAGAGGTGGTGTCAGTGCTTAAAACTGGCTGACATTTATATTATTTTCACCTATGTCGTTGTTGTTGTTGCGAGGCGCCTCGGTTATATCGATCGATCCAGGAACCGATAGAGTCATTTGTTGGCTCACTTACATCCCAAAGGGTGGGGAAACGTAGTGTTCAGGCATTTTAATCCACATCGGTGGACCGGCCCTGACGATCCAAGGGTTGATCCGTTCTGATCCTGAGAATCGGGCTGGCAGTCTCGAATTCGGTAAGGACTATCTTTTTCCTTGGTTCATGACGGAAATCCAATTTCCAAATATGACATGTGCGGTTTTGATTGTATATATATATGGCGACATGATATATGGTACCTGAAACACCCCACCTCCGTTAGGGTCACTCTCAAAGGGAATGCCCTAATTTTGGTGGAGGTTTATAAGTATAAGTCACAGATATACAAGACAGATATAAGAACACATATTTGTAAACAGCGGAAAACAACAACTTTTATTTCATAAAAGCAAATACGTGCTACAACAACATCACCATAATTGTCTTACATCTTTTCCAAAAAAACATAACATAACACTTTCATAATCTGTCTTGATTACATTATTTAAAGAAGCATAAAGAAAACATAGATAAACTGCAAAACCCCCATAGTGGTTGTCCAAAGCCATAGTTCAAAACGAAAAGGTCCAAGCAATACATTTCTCCTCTTCAAGCTGGATGTTAAGGCCGGTCAAGCTGCAGTGTTCCCTCCCTGTGGACCTGGGGGGGGGGGGGAAACGGAAGAAAAGAAGACGAAAGAAAAGTAGAGTCAGACATAAAGCCTGAGTAAGTCTAGGACTATTCTGTCTATGAATAAAGAACTGGGTATGATAAGTATAAACAAGAAGTGGGAAAGCACTATAAACTTGGTTAAGTTGTCTAGGGTCGAATATACTATCGCACCCCATGTTAATCTCTGAACCCATATAAACTAGTTCCCAACTAGCACCCCATAATCAGGGTGATGTGATCCATTCTATGATGATCGGCTCCTACTCGCATAGTTACATGTGTCTACGGCCCCCGATGTTGTAGTTACCTATGCTGGTCCCACCATGGGGTGTATCAAGTCCCATGGTGGCGGCCCGACACAATCCTAGAATGCACAGGTATGCTACTGGTGTCCAGTGCCTTATTTTTCTGCGCCGGAGTGTGTGCACGCCCGCACCCCGTTAGAACCTACACTGCTACACCACCGCCGTCGATTTGACCTCTTACAATCAGCCCAGTAATCGTGCCCCACCCTGCCTAGTTTCAGGGTATCATGATACACCTTCTAGGGTTACTGCTGAAAAGGGTCCCCCGTTACTACGTTTTCTATCTCTAGCCAACATGCTAAGTTGGTTAAGTGTTTTCTAACCTAACCCCCACCAGTCCGTTTAGTTTAGCATGTTCCATTTTGATTAAGTCTTTAGTTCACTTAATCCTAACAATCCTGACTCAGCCTTAATTGTCTTATTAAAGCCTTGACCTCTCACATTAGACAGGTATTGTTGTGGCTGCCTGTTGCCGGTTGGTTCCGTGCAGTCTTACGCCACAACTCAGTCTAACCTCGGGTCCTTATTGGGCTCCATGTTTAACCTCCCACATTGGATAGGTATTGTTGTGACTACTGGACAGCCGGGCGGTTCCGGGCAGGTTTACATCACAACTCAATCCAACCTCGGGTTAAACACATCGTATGCTCTACATTTACATATTTTGTCTTTCTTCTTTATTTTCTTATATGTAAATATTTGCGATTTGCGGCCCATTATTAAGTTAATGGTGTAAAGGTTACACCAATCATGGGCCCAACCCTACTTGAATTTGGGCCCTTCTACTTTATATTTTCATTTATTAATTAATTTGGCCCAACTCTATTTTCCCCCGTTTAATACGTCCGTTTATCATAACATATGTTGGGCTTAGGCTTTTAAGCCCAACTTAGCCATGAGAAAAAGGGGAGGCTTAAAGCGCGATTACATACACAAAAAGGGGAATGTGAACGCATGAACTTGCAACATAACGTTGGAACTACAAAACAGAAACTGGTGTACTTGCATAGTAGCATAAGTGACATGAATCAAAGCATGTAAACTTGTAGTTAAGTTAAGAATCTAAGTTGGATATCATTATTGACACATAGTCTTAACTACAACATAAACCTGTATTTTTATTTAGGCATAATGTCAAACATAAGCAAATCATGTTCATAAGATTACTACATGTTTACAAAGGTGCTTACTTTTGTTACTAACACAAAAGTATAGTTCAACTTAATCATGATTTTAAATCTATTCACATAACCATGGCATAAATATTTCTAACATGAAATCATGATTTTTACTTTAGTCATGCAAACTTGCAAATGGGATTTTGAATCTAACCTAGCTATGTACCACATATGTCATCATATAATTCTTGTTAACAATATAGACCTAACATGGATTTCAATTATGCAAAATATCAATCATAGCCTAGTCATATTCATAAGTTTGCAAATAGGTTTTCTAGTACAAAAGCATGGCTTAATACATAGATCATGGTGCCAAAATTTCAACATAGTTTCATATGAACTATAATAACCCAAATTTGTTCCAATTACGCACAAAATGATTTTTGTACAAAAATATACATTATGATGGCATAGTAGCAAAACCTCAAACTTGCATGAATTTTAATTAAACAACTATATACATGTAGCTTCAACATGAATTACATACTTTGAGAATATCCAAACGTATACTTGCATAAAACTACCGCAAACATGTAGTTTTTATAATGAATAACATACTTTGCGAATATCCAATCGCTATACAATATTCCAAATCGATAAGAATCATAGTAACGCACAAATATGAATTATTTATCACCACAATCAAGTATACAAACCAACACAGTTATTTGTTCATACCAAAATAATACTCTACTTACAATTGTGTGGCGAATTCTCCAATTTAGGAATTTGGAGATGCGATTCCTTGTTGATTTGATTTGATTAAGTTGCTTTATGCTTTAGAATTTGCCTCCTAGTCCTCTCTCCAATTGGTGGCTACTCTTAGTCTTTCCTCAGCAACATGATGGCCTTGTTCTTATTTTTGAATGAATAGATTAGGTTGAGTCTAGGGTCATTTTTATAGGGTTTATGAACTGATTAGGACCATCGATGTTGCTTGGATTGATCGTAGCCATTCATTCGAAAGAGAGACCAATTAGAGCCTGCCACCTAGCCCTAATGACAAAGCAGACTTCTGAAAATCGACCAACATAGAATAGGCCAGCCAGGTTGGGTTGGGTTCGACCTGGCTCTGGACCAGGTCGACAGCCCTGTCGACAGCCCTGTCGACCTGGCTAGACCAGGTCGAAAGCCCAGTCGACCTAGGTGCATTAGGCGGGAGTTTTCCCGCCCTGGCCAATTGGGCCCGATTTTGGAATTTAAACTTGTTTTTCTGAGCTGTTTTATTCTGTTCGAATTTTAAACTTAATTCAGAAACTTCTGAAGGCCATATCTTCTTCATACGGACTCCGTTTTTCGAAAACTCGGACTCTATTTCGCGTATTTTTCCGAGACGAATGCAATGGCATATCCCGTTTCCCTTAGTTCTTTGATTTGAAATTAATTATACTTTAATTTGTGAATTTCACAGTTATAGAATTCGCGGGGTGTTACATTCTCCCCCACTTAAAAGGATTTCGTCCCCGAAATCTTCAAGTTAGGAGGAATGTATATCCTAACATCCAATCATCCATCTACTCATCCATCAAACACGAGCATCCATTGTCCTTAAAAGACTTCTAATGCTTCATGATCATATGCGAAGTGTGTGTGTACATGTACTTATCTAATGCAAAATCAGGCGGTCTACTGATTCAGTTGACCTCCTTAATGCGAATTATGTAAGTGCCATGAATCCATTATGTATGCAAATTTTCCTATTCATGATTCTACATGAGTGCACAATCATTCAATACAAATGCAACATCCATATGACAACACATTAGAGTTCAACCATATACGAATGCAAACATATATGCATATGCAATATGAAGTGACTGAGCCGATCTAAAACCTAGATTGTGTGTGTATATGCAACCACGAGCAACCACTAGCAATCACTTGCAACCACTTGCAACCATCATCCATAACATGTTTCAATTACATGTTTCCATCTAAAGGGTTTCTACCTAAAAGATAAGGTCAAGGAAATATACCTAAAAAGATAGATAAAAGCGCAACTTAAGGAAAAGGAAAGATCAAGGATGTACCCTCGAACAGAAAAGGGTAGGCAGTACGTATTCTAGCTTCAGTTTCCCAAGTCGCGTCTCCCTCGGCGTCGCTCCACTGAACTTTGACGAGCTTGACTTCGCGGTTGCGTAGCTTCTTCACTTCCGTTCCTAATATGCGGGTTGGAACTTTTCTTATGGTTGCTTCGCGTTCCACTTCGGCCTCTTCGAGGATATTTGGCTCTACCACTTCAGCAGACTCATGTAGACATTTTCGGAGGTGTGAAACGTGAAAAACGTTGTGGACTCCGGCCAACTTCTCGGGTAGCTCTAATCTATAGGCCATTTTCCCAATTTTCTCGATGATAGGGAATGGCCCTACGAACCTCGGTGCCAGTTTTCCTGTGGTTCCAAAACGAACAACGTTTCTTAGCGGAGATACCTTGAGAAAAACTCTGTCTCCAACCTCAAATTCAAGGTCGGTCCTCCTTTTGTCGGCATAGGACTATTGTCTGTCTTGGGCCGTCTTCATTCTTCTTCGTATTAAGTCTACTTTCTCTGAAGTCTCTCGGATCATATCTGGTCCAAGTATGAGCTTATCAGTAGACTCCCACTAACAAGTGGGCGATCGGCACGGTCTTCCATATAAAGCTTCGAAGGGCGCCATTTCCGATGGTTGCTTGATAGCTGTTGTTGTAGGCAAATTCCACCAAAGGAAGGTGGTCTTCCCATGTCCCTCCGAAGTCAAGGACGCATAGCCTTAAAAGGTCTTCCAAAACTCTGTTCACTCTCTCTGTTTGGCCGTCGGTTTCGGGATGATAGGCTGTGCTCAAGCATAACTGCGTTCCTACTGCTTCTTGCAGACTCCGCCAAAACTCACTGGTAAAGATGGGGTCTCGGTCACTAACAATGCTAGATGGTATTCCATGGAGTCGAACGATTTCCTTGAGGTAAAGTGATGCTAGGGATGAGGCAGTTCTTTTACTTTTGACAGGTAAAAAGTGGGCGCTTTTAGTAAGCCTATCCACTATTACCCAAATGCTAGTGTTGCCTCTCCTAGACCTAGGCAGCCCATCGATGAAGTCCATTGAGATGCTATCCCACTTCCACTGCGGGACCTCCAGAGGATGTAGCAGTCCGCCAGGCTTTTTCTGTTCCGCCTTAACCTGTTGGCACACCATACACTTAGAAACAAACTCTGCCACGTCCTTTTTCATGCCGCTCCAGAAGAAAGTCCTTTTTATATCTTTGTACATTTTATCTCCGCCTGGGTGTATCGTCATCTTGGAGTGATGTGCTTCCTCGAGAACCTTCTTTACTAAATCTTTTGTTTGTGGGACGCATAGTCTTCCGTCTCGCCTTAGCAAACCCTTATCGTCGATGGAGTATCTATTGAGGTGACTTGAAGTCTCACCCCTAATTAGCCTACCAATTGTTTCCACAAGCTGAGGGTCTTCGTGTTGTGCTGTCCCTACTGAATCCACTAAAGTTGGGCGCACTTCGAGAGATGCTAGCAAGCCTGGTACAAAATCGGAGGAAGGCCTAAAGTCGAAGCTAGCTATAAACTCTAGGCTTTGTCTTTCAACAAACAACGGGCTTAGGGTTAATTTCTTTCGGCTCAACGCGTCTGCCACTACGTTGCCATTGCCCGGAGTGTAGGAGATTTTGAAATCGTACGAGGCAAGAAACTCCATCCATCTTTGTTGCCTCAAGTTAAGATCCTTCTACGAGAAAAGATATTTCAACGATTTATGGTCAGTGTAAAGTTCGAACTTCTCACCTAGGAGATAGTGTCTCCAAGACTTGAGTGCAAAGACGATGGCGGCTAACTCAAGATCGTGGGTTGGGTAGTTCTTTTCGTGCACTTTCAACTGCCTCCCGCCATAAGCTACTACCCTTCCTTCTTGCATTAAGACGGCGCCTAGCCCTGTCCCACATGCATCCGTATAAACAGTGAACATCTTGCTCCCATCTGGCAGCGTCAAAACTGGGGCTGTTGTAAGAGCCCTTTTCAGTCGTTGGAAAGCAAACTCGCAATCCAAATCCCAATTGAACACTAGATTCTTCTTAGTCAATTTCGTGAGCGGAGCTGAGATTTTCGCAAAATCCCTTATAAATTTTCGATAGAAACCTGCTAGTCCTAGAAAGCTTCGGACCTCAGTTGCATTCCTTGGTGTCTTCCAATCCTGTACCGCCACTACCTTAGCAGGGTCCACTGCTAACCCGTGTTTGGATACTATGTGCCCAAGGAACCTCACCTCTTCTCTCCAAAAGTGGCATTTGGAGAATTTGGCTTTTAGTTGATGGACTCGCAAAGTTTCCATGATTGCCCTTAAGTGCTGAGCATGTTCCTCTTCACTTTTTGAGAAGATAAGGATATCATCTACGAAGACCACTACGAATTTGTTGAGGAAATCTCTAAATACCCTACTCATCAGGTCCACGAAGTAAGCAGATGCATTTGTCAAGCCGAAAGGCATGACAAGCCATTCAAAGAAGCCGTCTGGGGTTCTGAACGCCGTTTTATCGATGCTATCTTCAGCCACCCTTAGCTGATGAAAACCGGTTGCTAAATCGAGTTGGGAGAAAACAGACGCTCCTACAAGCTGGTCAAATAAATCGTCAATTCTAGGGAGAGGGTGCCTATTCTTTTTCGTTAGCTTGTTGAGCTCCCTATAGTCGACACATAGACGGAGTGAACCATCCGCCTTTGTAGCGAACACCACTGGAGCGCCCCATTCTGAAATGCTCCTCCTAATGAACCCCTTTTCTAGAAGCTCTTTAATCTGTTTACTGAGCTCTTTCCTTTCTCGTGGAGCCATGTGTCTAACGGGCAACGCAACGGGCTTTGCATTATCTACAAGATATATGCGGAAGTCTATTTCCCGCTTCGGAGGCAAGCCCTTCACCTCTTTGAAGACATCCGGATATTCCCGGACCACTTTAACTGATTGCAAATTTTCAATAGAGGCATCTAGCGATTCAAGATAACTAAGCATAACCGCATACGAGGGATTACAAGAAATTTCCAAATTATTACCGAGTTGGGTTAGGAGCCAAACAACCCTTTTCTCACAATCAAGGATGGCCCCATTACTGGATAGCCAATCCATACCCAAAATCAAACCATAACCCGAAAAGCCCAAAACAAAGGCACTACATTGAAATTCTACACTTAGAATAGAAATTTTCAATCCCAAACAGATCATAGACAAATGAGCTGGGCCCCCAATTGGGTTTGAAACAATTAAGGGGTCCTCTACCATACTAGTTTTTAGGTGTAGAGATTCTACTAAAGCAGACGAGATAAA
Organism: Allium sativum; assembly: GCA_030737875.1. Taxonomy (NCBI): domain Eukaryota; kingdom Viridiplantae; phylum Streptophyta; class Magnoliopsida; order Asparagales; family Amaryllidaceae; genus Allium; species Allium sativum. The sequence continues at coordinate 697,782,264 of CM060926.1, forward strand.
GGAGTGTGATGCGCCAGAATCAAATAAAGTGCGAACGGGGTGATCATAAAGATAAACTACACTTTCTACAGAAGTATTTATACCTCGCTGTTGCAGAGGTGGCGCTTCCAGCACATGAACCTGTGCCCCTGGGGTGGATCCAGCCCTCTGCCCCTGTCCTCGTTTCTTTGGGAAGTCCTTAGCCCTGTGGCCTGTCTCACCGCAAGAAAAGCACCCACCATTCTCCTTGGCCTTCTTTTTCCGGCAGTCCTTAACTAAGTGCCCCACTTTGCCACAGAAATTGCACTTCCTCTTCTCTTTGTTGCCTTTCCCGCCCTTCTTAAAGTCTGTCTTCTTAGGCTGCAAACCCTCTTTCTTCCCTTGAGAGCTTTCTGCCTTTGTCTCCTTCTTGCCCTTATCCTCTTCATTCAGCAATGCCATTTGCACCAATCTTTCATACGTGGCTCCCATGGGTATATGGGTCATGGCCAAACTGTGTAATGGCTCATTCAACCCTTTGACGAAACGGAGAGCCTTCTTGTGCGGGGTGTTGACTAGGTCAAGCCTAAACCTAGCCAGCTCATCGAACTGATTCACATACTCTCTGACTGTCTTGTCCCCTTGCTTAAGAAATAAGAATTTTTCCAACTGCAAACTTCTTTCCGCATCTGAGAGAAATTTAGTCTCAAACCTTGCCCTAAAGTCCTCCCATGTCTCCACTGGTCTTTCAGAATTAGTGACTTCCCACCAGTAGGAAGCCTCGCCCTTCAATAGCCACACTGCCAATTGTACTTTTTGTCTATCCTCTACCTCAAAGATGATGAATAGGTCCTCAGTTTCTTTCAGCCAATTCCTAGCTGCCACGAAGGACTCAGTTCCATGGAAATCCTTTCCTCCCATAGCTTTAAAATCTTTACATATCTTAGCAAAAGTGTTTCCCCGAGGAGGAGGTGGAGGAAAAGGTGCCGCTGCAGCTGGATGATTTCCTGCAGCTGGGGGAGGAGGAACGGTAGGACCTGGCTGAGTGGCTCTTGCTTCTAAGAACCGTCTAAACCAACCAGGTATTGGCACCCCTTCTGGCAAGTTAAGTTCTTCGGACATGCTGAAACAAAAAGGATAGATTCAAAACGAAGGATAAGAGATAGTACCTATGGCTTTGGGGAGTGGACTTTGCCTTTTAAAATAAAATAATATTTTTATTTTTTTTAAAAAATGCTTCTTTAAATTTCCTTTTTGAAAATAATTTTTCAAAACTTTTTATCTTATCTGGTAAACCTATGCTCTGATACCAAGTGAAACACCCCACCTCCGTTAGGGTCACTCTCAAAGGGAATGCCCTAATTTTGGTGGAGGTTTATAAGTATAAGTCACAGATATACAAGACAGATATAAGAACACATATTTGTAAACAGCGGAAAACAACAACTTTTATTTCATAAAAGCAAATACGTGCTACAACAACATCACCATAATTGTCTTACATCTTTTCCAAAAAAACATAACATAACACTTTCATAATCTGTCTTGATTACATTATTTAAAGAAGCATAAAGAAAATATAGATAAACTGCAAAAGCCCCATAGTGGTTGTCCAAAGCCATAGTTCAAAACGAAAAGGTCCAAGCAATACATTTCTCCTCTTCAAGCTGGATGTTAAGGCCGGTCAAGCTGCAGTGTTCCCTCCCTGTGGACCTGGGGGGGGGGGAAACGGAAGAAAAGAAGACGAAAGAAAAGTAGAGTCAGACATAAAGCCTGAGTAAGTCTAGAACTATTCTGTCTATGAATAAAGAACTGGGTATGATAAGTATAAACAAGAAGTGGGAAAGCACTATAAACTTGGTTAAGTTGTCTAGGGTCGAATATACTATCGCACCCCATGTTAATCTCTGAACCCATATAAACTAGTTCCCAACTAGCACCCCATAATCAGGGTGATGTGATCCATTCTATGATGATCGGCTCCTACTCGCATAGTTACATGTGTCTACGGCCCCCGATGTTGTAGTTACCTATGCTGGTCCCACCATGGGGTGTATCAAGTCCCATGGTGGCGGCCCGACACAATCCTAGAATGCACAGGTATGCTACTGGTGTCCAGTGCCTTATTTTTCTGCGCCGGAGTGTGTGCACGCCCGCACCCCGTTAGAACCTACACTGCTACACCACCGCCGTCGATTTGACCTCTTACAATCAGCCCAGTAATCGTGCCCCACCCTGCCTAGTTTCAGGGTATCATGATACACCTTCTAGGGTTACTGCTGAAAAGGGTCCCCCGTTACTACGTTTTCTATCTCTAGCCAACATGCTAAGTTGGTTAAGTGTTTTCTAACCTAACCCCCACCAGTCCGTTTAGTTTAGCATGTTCCATTTTGATTAAGTCTTTAGTTCACTTAATCCTAACAATCCTGACTCAGCCTTAATTGTCTTATTAAAGCCTTGACCTCTCACATTAGACAGGTATTGTTGTGGCTGCCTGTTGCCAGTTGGTTCCGGGCAGTCTTACGCCACAACTCAGTCTAACCTCGGGTCCTTATTGGGCTCCATGTTTAACCTCCCACATTGGATAGGTATTGTTGTGACTACTGGACAGCCGGGCGGTTCCGGGCAGGTTTACATCACAACTCAATCCAACCTCGGGTTAAACACATCGTATGCTCTACATTTACATATTTTGTCTTTCTTCTTTATTTTCTTATATGTAAATATTTGCGGCCCATTATTAAGTTAATGGTGTAAAGGTTACACCAATCATGGGCCCAACCCATACTTGAATTTGGGCCCTTCTACTTTATATTTTCATTTATTAATTAATTTGGCCCAACGCTATTTTCCCCCGTTTAATACGTCCGTTTATCATAACATATGTTGGGCTTAGGCTTTTAAGCCCAACTTAGCCATGAGAAAAAGGGGAGGCTTAAAGCGCGATTACATACACAAAAAGGGGAATGTGAACGCATGAACTTGCAACATAACGTTGGAACTACAAAACAGAAACTGGTGTACTTGCATAGTAGCATAAGTGACATGAATCAAAGCATGTAAACTTGTAGTTAAGTTAAGAATCTAAGTTGGATATCATTATTGACACATAGTCTTAACTACAACATAAACCTATATTTTTATTTAGGCATAATGTCAAACATAAGCAAATCATGTTCATAAGATTACTACATGTTTACAAAGGTGCTTACTTTTGTTACTAACACAAAAGTATAGTTCAACTTAATCATGATTTTAAATCTATTCACATAACCATGGCATAAATATTTCTAACATGAAATCATGATTTTTACTTTAGTCATGCAAACTTGCAAATGGGATTTTGAATCTAACCTAGTTATGTACCACATATGTCATCATATAATTCTTGTTAACAATATAGACCTAACATGTATTTCAATTATGCAAAATATCAATCATAGCCTAGTCATATTCATAAGTTTGCAAATAGGTTTTCTAGTACAAAAGCATGGCTTAATACATAGATCATGGTGCCAAAATTTCAACATAGTTTCATATGAACTATAATAACCCAAATTTGTTCCAATTACGCACAAAATGATTTTTGTACAAAAATATACATTATGATGGCATAGTAGCAAAACCTCAAACTTGCATGAATTTTAATTAAACAACTATATACATGTAGCTTCAACATGAATTACATACTTTGAGAATATCCAAACGTATACTTGCATAAAACTACCGCAAACATGTAGTTTTTATAATGAATAACATACTTTGCGAATATCCAATCGCTATACAATATTCCAAATCGATAAGAATCATAGTAACGCACAAATATGAATTATTTATCACCACAATCAAGTATACAAACCAACACAGTTATTTGTTCATACCAAAATAATACTCTACTTACAATTGTGTGGCGAATTCTCCAATTTAGGAATTTGGAGATGCGATTCCTTGTTGATTTGATTTGATTAAGTTGCTTTATGCTTTAGAATTTGCCTCCTAGTCCTCTCTCCAATTGCTGGCTACTCTTAGTCGTTCCTCAGCAACATGATGGCCTTGTTCTTATTTTTGAATGAATAGATTAGGTTGAGTCTAGGGTCATTTTTATAGGGTTTATGAACTGATTAGGACCATCGATGTTGCTTGGATTGATTGTAGCCATTCATTCGAAAGAGAGACCAATTAGAGCCTGCCACCTAGCCCTAATGACAAAGCAGACTTCTGAAAATCGACCAACATAGAATAGGCCAGCCAGGTTGGGCTGGGTTCGACCTGGCTCTGGACCAGGTCGACAGCCCTGTCGACAGCCCTGTCGACAGCCCTGTCGACCTGGCTAGACCAGGTCGACAGCCCAGTCGACCTGGGTGCATTAGGCGGGAGTTTTCCCGTCCGGGCCAATTGGGCCCGATTTTGGAATTTAAACTTGTTTTTCTGAGCTGTTTTATTCTTTTCGAATTTTAAACTTAATTCAGAAACTTCCGTAGGCCATATCTTCTTCATACGGACTCCGTTTTTCGAAAACTCGGACTCTATTTCGCGTATTTTTCCGAGACGAACGCAATGGCGTATCCCGTTTCCCTTAGTTCTTTGATTTGAAATTAATTATACTTTAATTTGTGAATTTCACAGTTATAGAATTCGCGGGGTGTTACAGTACCCATGCCGTCTATGATTGATATTTATGATTGTGTATGAAATTAGAAACTAACTGGAAACGAGATAAGACGGATGGTTTCCTAGGTTTCGATCTGATGTTGGTTTCGGCCTTCGGGGTTAATACCTAGGGAATCGTTCTCTTACTATTTTATAGTTGGAGTCTGATTTAGAATTGAACGATAAAATTTACATTTTAAATGTGTTATTCGTATCAAGCATATTTTGGACATTATAAGGTAAAACTCTATCCTCCGGTTTGCAATGCAGTGTCTGATGGGAACTGAGTCTTATAATGGCTTCATTTTTATAAAAAGCATTGCGATGTTTAAAAGAATTATTTGTTTTAAAGCACTTGCAATCCAATGGAGTAAACCGTTCCGCGAAAGTGGCGTGGTCCTGTGATTGGCCATATTATAAAATGTGTTAAGTAGATTTCTCATACCAGTCCCATGACTGACTCGTAGTTTGTTTCACTTGCAAACTTGGGTGCCCCTTTTTCTACACGAGCAACCTTTTCTTCAGGTTTTAGCATGCTCTTTCTGGATAGCTGGAGATGAAGATGGATTCTATCATTTATCTCTTTTTATGTTGTTTAGCTCCTATTGTACATATTTTGTTTGTTTTCCACTGTAGACATTTATTTATAGCTGAACTGTATTTGTACTAAGTATGATCCTGTATACTGTGTAACTCTGATGATTATGTTTATCCAGTGTATTATTTGTACATTATCTGGTGTATTTATTAAATTTTGTTCTGCTATTATCTGTTTATGTGTTATATTCCAAAGATTACCCTTTTCACCGTTATTACGGGGTTTGGGGTTGTCTCACGCCAAGCATAATGTATATTGTATTTTGGAGCATGACTATTATTGTAAATTCGGGAAGATTGGGTGTAGACTATTTTGATTAATAACTTGTAATTGAATTTGTTGGGTATAAATGGAGAATTGAAACATGACTAGTTTTGTGAAATTGGATAATTAGCATGTAAAATCTAGGTTTGGACATGTACGGTAAATATGTAATTTGGCTAAAAGATGAACATGCCTAACCTGAGGTTAGATTGAGTTGCAGTGTAAAACTGTCCGGAACCAGCCGACACATCCAGTAACTGCAACAACACAGATCTAATGTGAGAGGTTAGCGAATTTAGCCCAAAACCAGAGGTTAGAATGAGTTTGCGGTAGAAGTCTGCCTGGAACTGCCCGGCACATCCAGCAACCGCAAACAATAGTTCTAATGAGAGAGGTTGGGGCATTAATAAATTAATTAATGCCAATAAATAGACTCGCTAAGAATGGTAAGGTTAAGTCACATATGAATAGGTGACACGTAACCAATACATCATGTTAATAAGACAAGTGGGTGGGGTTAAGTAAATTTAGAACACTTAACTGTTATAACATGTTAATTAGACAAGAAGGTGGGGTTAAGTAAATTTAGAACACTTAACCATTATGACATGTTAATTAGACAAGTGGGTGGGGTTAAGTAAATTTAGAACACTTAACCGTTATAACATGTTAATTAGACAAGTGATCAGGGTTAAGTTAACCAATATAACATGATGAATGAACAGGGTTAAGTTAATAGGACAAGTGAGCAGGGTTAAGTTAACCAATATAACATGATGAATGAACAGGGTTAAGTCAATAGGAAACACTTAACCAATACAACATGATGAATGAGAAGGGTTAAGTTAATAAGAAACGCTTAACTAATATAGCATGATGAACGAGTGGGTTTAAGTTAATAAGAAATACTTAACTAATATAAAATGATGAGTGAACAGGGTTAAGTTAATAGGAAACACTTAACCAATACAACATGATGTGTGGGTGGGTTAAGTTAACATGAATGGATAACACTTAACCAATATTGCATGAACAAAGTGGATAGGGTTAAGGCAAGCTTGACCAATAGTACATATTGACTTGATAAGTGGGAGGGTTAAGTAAACCTTGGGTAGGTCGGTAATATTTGTATATATAGGCACACAAACTTAACCGTTAAATAAACATGTTTGGATCAGTGGAAGGGTTAAGTATATCTCGTGTAGGCGGGTAATATTTGTATATATAGGCCCAAAAACTTAACCAGTAGGAAACCCTAGTAACGGGGACCCATTTCAATAGTAACCCACATAGATGTATCATGGTACCCTGAACTAGGCAGGGTGGGGCACGATTACTGGGCTGATTATAAGCGGTCAAAGTAGCGGCAGGTGGTGCAGCAGTGCAGGTTCCGATGGGATCACGAGCGTGCACGTATTCCGGAGTGGAAGAATTAGCCACTGGGCATCGGTAGATATAAAGTTTTGCATCTTGATCGTGTCGGGTTGCCACCTTAAGGCTTGATACACCTAAAGGTGGGACATCACATGTATCTATAAGCAGAGGGCCGAGCAACACAAACTAGAACTAGATCGATATGAGTAGGAGCCGATCAGTTAAGGTAGTAAGGATACATCTAACATCTTCATGGCAATTAGGCTGATTGAGGTAAGATCCTCATACTAGATGTACACCTAAAGGCTACCACAATTGCGGGGTTGGGATCACCTTATTATATAACACAGGATACTAGTTGGGACACTAGTAGGGAATACGAACCATTCTATAAAAGACACTGGTTAGGATACTAGTTAGTTAGTGCAGAGACATAAAAATCAGAATAACAGGGTAGTAGCGAAGCAGAGATAGAGTAGAAGCGCATTCGTTTTATCTTGCCTTATCATATCTTATGCTAATCTTATGTTATCTTGTTATCCTTGTTATCATGGTATTCAGTTTATTCATGTTATGATACTTTTACCTGTTTACATACTGAAAGTCACTGGACTTTCTAGGCTTTATGTCTAGCCCGTTTTCTTTCTTCTTCTTTTCTTCCGTTTCCCCCCCAGGTTGTCACGGAGGGAATAGCTCAGCTTAGTTTGGACCGTTTATCTTTCCAAGTTTGGAGATTCTGTGATGTATGGCTTGGAACCTATTATCTTTGGCAAGCCGTGGTTGCACTTTAATTTGGGGACTTATGCTACTTTGCTATGTTTTATGCTTCTTATATACTTGGAAGTTTTTGAATCAAGACAGAAGTTTTATGTAATAGTTTTAAGTATGGTTGAGTCAATTGTTGTAAAAGCTTGACTGAACTACACTGCTTATAAAATGACTTTTTTTTCCGCTGCTTTATTTGTCTGTCTTGTAATCTATCTGCATCTTTTACCTATAATGCTTCACTAAAGTTAATGCATTCCATTTGTGAGTGACACTAATGAATGTGGGGTGTTTCACAGAGAAGATTTAAATATTCACATGTTTACAGATTAATATAGTAGGTTTACGAATTAACATGTTTACGGACTAACAGGTTTGCAGATTAATGGATTAGATTTATGGATTATCAAATTTATAGATTAACAGATCAGATTGTACAGATTCAACATATACAATAGGTTAAATTTGTCGGGTCTATATACATATAACCCACCCTATCGGTTATTAGGATTAACTTAACCCCTCCCACTTATTTTAGCAAGTTTACTTAACCCTACTCAATTTAACAAGTTCATGTAACCCCTACAGATCCAATTAGGTTAAGTGTTCCAAGTTGACAAATTATCGTCATTTCTGGTTAATGCACCAAACCTCTCACATTAGATTTACCACTATGGACTCTGGATATGTCAAGCGGTTCTAGGCAGACTTCTACCACAACTGTAATCTAACATCGTGTCTGAGTACTATCTCATTTGTACGCACTAGGCCCCTCACATTAGATTCACCAATTGTGGTTGCTAGAAATGCCGGGCGGTTCTGGGCAGACTTATACCACAAGTGCAATCTAACCTCGTGCCTAGGCGCAACTCAGTTTTAGGCATATTCATTCTTAAACAATTATTCATGTTTATCATAGGCTTTTCAATTATAGTATTTAGTTTCAATAGATTTCAGCAGATTAGTAAATTTAACAGATTAAACATCTCCGCAAGTTACAGCAGGTTACTTAAAGTTCCATTATCATGCTCTGCTCAATCTTAGGTTAAGCCTATAGATTTACATACCCAAATTACAGTCCAAATTCACAATATAACATTCACCCAAGTTTTAGTCAATTTTATACAACACAGATTGTGCCCCCAAACCCCAGCCATGATTCATAATACAAGTTATGCCAAATTATAATCTTTTATTACAGTGTATGCCAGTTACACAAAATCCCAATTTAGGCGTGTTCATATTTAACACTTATCCCTATTTCATTATAGGATCCCAAGTCATATATCATTATGCACAATAATCCCCTTCTGCCAAGTCATAATTCATCATATATAGTATGCCCCAAATTTAGGTCTTAAAATTACAACATCTGTTATGCCCTCATATCCCAAGTCATATGTTCAATACACTTTATGCCCCAAATTTATCTTTCCCAACGATTCCTAATTGCGCGCATTCGCATATTTCAGCGTTAGGCCTAGGCTCGGTGGTAGTCTGGCTATAAAAATAAAAAGGGAAAAAGAGGGAGATAAGAGAATGACAAATCATGCATGTAATGGAAGAAATAGGCATATAAGAACAGATTTGATGAACAGAAATAGGCATGTAAGAACAGATCTGATAAACAGAGATGGTCTCAGATTCAGATTTATTAACATGTCAGGATTACAATTAAATTTCATTTCTAAAGTAACATGAACTTACCGTGGTTGGCTTTTAAAAGAAACAGGTGTTGTAGTTGTGGATTTATTCTCTTTTAATCCTAACCTGACTTGAAGAAGATGAAGGACTTATTTTAATTTAGATTTGAGCAGCATGGAGACACCCTGAATTTGTATGGAGAAAACAATAGGTCTAGGGTCCTTTATATAGCATAAGAGTCATGAACCAGGCCAAGAAAACAGTCCAGAAACAAAGAAACGCACCTACCCAGATCGAGGCTGGGGAGGTCGACACCCCCTAGGGGGGCGACACCCTTGAGCAGGAAATTTCCCGCTAACCCAGTTTTGGCCGAATTTGTTTTTTGAATCTGTTTTATTATTTTAATTTAATTCCGCTTCAAACTGAAATCTTCTAAGCTTCATAACTTCTTTATATGATATCCGATTTACGCAAACTCGGACTCTATCCCAAGAAGAATTCCGAGACGAACGAAATGGCGTAGCCCGTTTCCCATAGTTCTTCTTTTAAAAACAAAGTATCCTTTAATTTGTTACTTTAAAATTCTCAGATTGTATGGGTGTTACATTTCCAGGCGAGACTGAGGTCTGGAGGTAGTGGAATGACCAGAGCTCAGATGAACGAAATGATGCAGCAGTAGTTAAGGCGGCGTGCAAGGTGTTTAACTGGACAATGGGTTGTGGCATGAACATGGAGCAAGCAGGAGAGAAGAACAAGAAGAGGGACGTTTACATAAAGAGTGTGCTATTTGAAGGTGCGATCCTTTTTCTGGCGCGGGAAGAAGGCAGTCAACGGGTAAGGTGGTGGTTGCGAGAGTGGATTGGAAGAGTTTGGAGCATGAGAAGCATGGCTGGATGAAAATGCAATTACAAGAGGAAGATGAAGATTACATTTCATGCAGGTTTGGGAAGTCGTGGGCTAAAAATAAGGCTTGGGACTGTTTGGTATATAAAAAATGGAAGAAAGAAAAGAAATAAATAAAAATGGAGCGGTGGAGAGAACATAATGGGTTAAACTTCAAGTAGCATGAAGAGAAAAGTGGCGGCATGGGCATATTTGTAGGCAATTTAGTTTAGCGTGGGTTGAGGGTGAGTGGGTAAAGCCCATTTATTTTTAAAACGTAAGTTTTAATTTAAATTAGTGTTAACATAATCGTATTTATATCATATCTAGTTCATCAGAACTGCGTGCGTTTGGACTCAATGGAATCGTATGGAATAAGGCTACCAGATGGAGGTAGTCTGGCAAAGATTAGAAGAGCAAGTTATTTTTAATTAAATTCAAAACCATTTTAATTTAATTAAAAACAAGTGTTTTAATCGATGAATTAAACCAAGGTGAGTTAAACTTACTCAGTTGTCCCACTTATATTTTATATATGTCAGGTTTAATATTTAATGCTATGCTTGATACTTATTGGAGGATTTGATGATTGTTTACATGTATGCTGAATATTTTTACATAACTGATTTAAATTAGACGTTCGTTTAATTTAATCGAAACCAATCGTTATTTTTGATGATTATTTCTGATCGAGGTAACTTACCTTGTTGGTTATGTTTATAATAATAAAAACGTATTAAATTAAATTGGATACTTGAATTGTTATTATTAGTCGATCGCTATCAATTGAATTTATTATTCATGTTTAATATATATTGATTGGACTGTTTTATTTTAGGTAACCTATTTGGATGCAAGGAAAACCAGGTTTGACATATCGAACTACATCACTCAAATTTAATATTTATTTTCGTATGATCATTATATGAACAGTTTAACCAATTTGATTGGATTATTGGTTTGGTTGTTGATTGTTGAGTTTACATTCATCGTTGTTTATTATTAACCAATGGGTAATATTGGTTGAGAAATTAATAGAAGATGGCCTAAATATTCATTGTTTTATAAAGATTGATTTAACGTCACGTAAATCAATAGGAATGAAGTTATGAAATTTATTTTATAACTAAAATAAGATTTTGAAATATATTATTTTGATTGGAAGTCTATAAAGGAAAAATATATTAAATGTTCATTATTTAAGTTATTATTAAATGGTTTTATAAAATAAACTATTAAGATGAATAAGTTTGATAAGCCAATGAGCAGGTATTAATGTAACGATTGGTAACCGAGGTTAATTGTTTTAGGAAATGATAATATTAGAATTAAATGTTATTTAATAATAATCAAATAAAATGGGTTATTTAAATTAATTAAATTATTAATTAATTTAAATGTAAAGACGAATTGGATTTGATTAACGAATCAATTAGGTTTAGAGTTGACCAAGTCAACTGCGTTAACTAAAATTGGTTAATAAATTTGATTGTTGGTTTAATGGAAATTGTTAATGGAAAAGTACACCATTTTTTTATAAATGTTGAAAGTTGATTATTATTTATATATATAATCAAAGTGGTAATCTTGGAATTTAAAATGTTATTAATAGGGGTTTATGAAGTCATAGAACCTATATATACATTTTTAATGAATTTTTAAGTGATGTGATATTCATGTTAATATAAGTTAAGTTAAAATAGAGTTATTATTAGAATTCTAATTAATTTGATTTTTAATTAAATGTAGATTAAACAAAGTTATAAAATCCAAGTTTTATTTGAATATATTATTGAAATGAGTTATTAGAAATGGTATGAATGGGATAAAAGATGAAGTTATGAAATTAAGGAATTGGAACTTGACTAGAGATCGGTTAAGTTAAATGATTTTCTAAGTATCGATCTGATATTGGCTTTGGCATTCAGGGTTGATATTTAAGGAATTATTTTCTTACTAATTTACAGTTAGGGGTCGATGAAGGTATGAAATGAAAATCAAATCAGAAACCCAAATCTGAGATTAAAATGGTTGGGCGAGTTGAGCTTTAAGATGTGATTTGAATTCTCTATATTTAATAAGATATGATGTTGTATCAAGGTATAACCAAAATTGGTTTTTGGAATAAACTTACCCAAAGTTATAAAAGGTTGTATTTATAAAAAGATAAAAGGTTTGTATAAAATGTTTGAAGGATTTTTAAGCTAATGGAAAAGGTTCTAAAGAATAAGTAAGTGTGCTTAAGTTTGAAATAAGGTTTCCAAAGAGAGTATGGTATTGTAAACCAAAATTCGAAATGGTCTAAGTTGGATAATATGGTTTTAAGTATAATCTTATTTTTGAAATAAGTAGTAAAATGATGTGTTCAAAATATTGGAAGTTTTAAGGTATTCTTTAACAAAACGAAAAATTAAAAAACCAAGTGATGCGGTGTAATAAACCAATAGATTCATTTTATTTTTTATGATTGTTTATTTTGATACTTAAACAACTGACTATCAAAATATGGCTCCACGTTGTTGGAATGGAAAGACTAGGATCAAATATATATTTGAAAACCATTCCGAACCAACGATTATGTAAACGAAGAAGATATCTAATGCCGATCGAGGTGGAATTGTAGATCGTAAATCTTCATGAACGAAATAACTATTGTTAGGTTTCTCTAGCTGATCCCTAGAGGTATTTGATAGTGATTCCGTCGTGATTGAAATCTATAGATTGCAAGGACTACTCGCTACTGATCCATAGGATAAAGTGTGTAGGTGCCTTCGGTTTGTCCACTCCCAGGACAACTTGTATGGATGGGTGTCCAACAGAGTATTTCCAAAGGAGTCACATACGTTGATTTCTTCAAACGTATTTCTGTTTGGTGGCGGTGAAGACACCTTCCTCACCTTAACACCCAGGATATTTTTGTGGACGTCAGTTGTAACAACCCGCATTCTACGTATCTAGGATCGTAGAATATTTATTTCTCTTTCGTATGAAATCGTATGGTCATGTAACTTTGGGAAACGACTATTGGGGTCATTTCCCATGTTCATGATTTTTGTCGATTTTTAAATGACCGTTTTGCCCCTAGTTGATCTTGTTTCATCCATAACTTTTGACTGGAGAGGAGTTTTGATCTAAAACCACTTCCATTAGCTCCGGATGATGGTTTCTCTTTCCGTAGAGTGGTCATAATAGCCAAACGGACTTACCGTTTGGGAGATATGGCTGAATTAAGGCTTAGAGGGTTAAAAACAGCTAATTGGGCTTAACCGGGTGATTAGCAACTAGGCCCAATGGGGGATTTCGGGATTTGGGGTATTTAAGGACTGCTAGGGTTAGGATTTTGGTTTTAGACTCGTTTTTCCAGCCGCCACTTACCTCCTTCAAGCTCTAGCAATGGCCTTCATCTTCTAAAACACTCCAAAACGCCTCCAAATCACCTACAACTTAAAGATTGGGATTAGCAACATCAAATCAAGGGAGATCTTCACCAAATCAAAGTTGGAGCTGCTGGAACACATTAGAATTCGACCCAAACAGAGAATCATTTCAGATCTATAATTTACTTTGTGGCAAAGGTGAGTGATTAGCTTGCTTTTTCACTAATTATGGCTAGTTATGGTAATTAGCGAAAATTAGCGAAATTATGGCTCCGAAAAATCTAGAAAAATTCCTGAAATTCTAAAACACCATTTTATGCCTCTGATATGAATTTGGGTTAATTTCGACTAATTTTGTTAATCCCGAAATTTAAGGGATTAAGAGGTGATTAGTGATAATTAGCGAATTTATGCAAGATTAAAATCTGGAAAAATGTTCAGAAATTCTTAAATATTGTTTTAGATCTCTGATATGAAATTTGGATAATTTGGATAAGTTTTGTTAATTATACGCTTAAACATGATTAAGGGGGATTAAGGGAAAATATGGGGTTTTGGCCATGTTTGATCCATTTTGATATGTCATATTGTTGTTTTGGTGTTTGTGGTTGATTCTCTATGTTTCTATGATTGTATGGTATGCTTTGTGATTGATTAGAAGTGTTAGATTGGTGGAAAATGCCGTCGAGAGGCAAAAATAGCTTGCTGAAATAGTGCAGGTTTTCTTTGGGTCGAGTTAGACCGACCAGGGGAAGGTTTTGACCGACCCGAGATCCTGGACCGACCCTGACAACGACCGACCAGGATGGGTGAAATGCAACCGACCAGGGGGGGACAAAACCGACCGACCAGGATTGGTGAAGTGTTCGACCGACCAGAGGGAGACAAAACCGACCAACCAGGATCGGTGAAGTGTTCGACCGACCAGGGAGGGGGGGCAAAACCGACCGACCAGGGTTGAGATGATGAAAACCGACCAAAATGAAAGGTGCTAGACCGACCGACCCGACCCGATCCGCCTCACCTTTCACGATCCGCTCGAGTACATGTGCCACGATCCGATTCAGGAGCTCCATCACGATCTGATCCGTTCGAATGACCTGATGTGGTGACCACGAAAGCCTGGAGCGAACCGATCCGGTGAACGAAGCACGACCGACCAGGACGGACCCCGATCCGAAGAAGGCAACTGACCTGTATAGATGAGCATGATCCGAACCTCGAGCTGGAGCTTGACCACGAGCTGGTGACTGCGACCCGATCCGAGGGGTACGCGATCCGAACCGAGAGGAGCTGACGACGGCCTGAAGCAAAGTGAATTGAAAGGAAGACCGATCCGAAGGAGATGCTGACCAAAACCCGAGATGCAAAGGTAGTCCAAATGGAAGTTAGAGCTCAGGATCCAGTTGGGAACCAATGAGTTCACTTCTTGATTGGGTTTTGCTGCGGGACGTGTGCAAAGGGGTTGTCGGTATTTATAACTTTGGTTCACCACTTAGAGATGGATGGTGGGCTTGTAGTGATAGTTACGCGGGATTGGATTCCGTCATGGCCCAAAGTATTAGGTGATCAAAGTAGTGGATATCGTATGCTTTACGCACTGAGTGAGGGATGTGAGGATGATTGCTATACTTGATTGTTTGACATCACTATGACATGCACACCCCACCCCCGTTATTTTTACACCACTTGAAATGGCACCTTAGAGTGTTGTACAGTATGTAGTGCTAACTCTTTGGTTGCAGGTCCAGGTTCAGGTATGATTGGATTATACCTGTTATTGTTATGTTTTGATGCTTATCGCTCATACCAGGCTTTATGTCTGACCCAGAGTTTTATGTCTCCTCTTATTACTCTGGGTGCTCAAGAGAGCAGACTAGAGACAGGTTAGCTGGGTATGCACGGGTAGTTGATCTGGTGACGAGCAGGAGGCTTCCACGTATGATATATATTGTATTCTCCCTGTGTTGTTGAAGATCACTGCTTGGCATTAGGCGTGCATCTTCTACTTTAGCTTTCTTTTGTTTAGAGACAGTAAATTTGGAAAGTTGTAATAAGCTGTATTTGGATTTCCGCTGCTATGTTGGTTTAGTTTTCAGCTTATACACTGTCTTGCCTATTTTATGTCAAAGAGTATGTTATTATTATATTTTATCCTGTGCGCTATGTGACATTTTACAGGTTCCTTGATTAGTTCACTCTCTTCTTTCATTTCTTTGGCGACCGTCCCGTGCTAGCTGGACATGTGTACAGCGCACTTACGGAGGAAATGCCGGTTGGTGTGGGGCGGGCCGTCAAATTTGGTATCAGAGCTCTAGGTTGCGTAGTTAACCTAGGGAAAGACACTAGGGAGAGATAGTATGCATATGAGAGAGCGTATTTGTGATTACTTTGGTTTTCAAAAGCTCTCTCTCTCTCTCTCTCTCTATATATATATATATATATATATATATATATATATATATATATATTATTAGTATAGCTAAGGATGAAGTCGCACTGCACTGACACCACAAAGAAGATGGTTAATCGTTTTCTCTGTGCAGATTGAACGATGAGCCGATACGCAAGAGGTGCCGGTAGAGGAGCCAATAATGGGAATGCTCCTAACATGAGGACGATGTTTACTGACCACATGAGAGAAATGCTTAGAGATGTACAGAGGGCAGCTCACAATGCCGGTAATGGTGGTGGTCCAGTAGTGCAGGCGCCTAGGGCCAATTTCGCCAAGTTGTGCAAGGATTACACTAACCTGGGTGGGAAGCCGTTCCACGGAACGGAGCCGGCCATGGATGTTCAGGATTGGTTGGATAGCTGTGATCGTATCTTCAACGACTTGGGTATCGAGGATGCGATGAAGAGAAGGCTAGCGTCTCGTCAACTGCAAGGGCGAGCGATGAATTGGTGGAATGCCATTAAAACGGCTACTCCAGAAGATCATGTTACTTGAGATCAGTTTAAGGCTCGCTTTAGCGACAAGTTTATCCCAGCTGCTCAGAAGTCAGTATTGTTTAAGAGATTCTTGGAACTCAAGCAGAATGGTAGGGCAGTCTCGGAGTATATTGCCGAGTTCGATACTTTATCGAAGTATGGACTATCCCTCATTGACACTCCCGAGAAGAAGAATGAAAAGTTCATTACTGGCTTAGAGGGATACTTGGGGGAAAGGCTTATTAACCACATCGATGAGACGTTTGAGTCGATTGTGGGGAAATCTTTGAGATCGGAAAGTCTTTACCCTAAGCCAAAGACCGAGGTTGCTATTGCATCTGCAGAAGAGCCAAAGCCGCAAGCAAGCGGTGGAGGCCAGGATAGTTCCCAAAATAAGAGGAAGCAAGACCAAACCATAGATGGCCAAAATAAGAAAGGTAAGAAAGATGGCGAGTGCTTTAGCTGTGGCAAGAAGGGCCACTATGCCAGAGATTGTCGGGAAAAGCCTGGGGAAAGGAAGTGCTTTAATTGTGGCCAAGCGGGACATCACAAGAATGAATGCCCAGAATCTCCTAGGGAGAAGCAGATCGTGAGAGCATATGCTATCAACGCTGTTCCTTCTTCATCGAATGCCCCAACTGCGGCGCAGAAGGAAAAAGGTGTCGTTATTTGAGGTATTCTTTCTATTTAAGATGTTTTGATCGGGTTTTGTTTGACAAAACCTGAGTTCGTCGATAGACCTTTAGTAGTGACGAACCTGATTGGTGGTTCGACTAGCCTCAGTATGATTTACCGTAACGGGGTCTTATCGAGTCATGGATGTATGTTTGTGTTTGCTTTGTTTAGGCTTTACCGAGTTTAGCATTATTTTGGGGAGTCGATCTATTCCAAGGGAATAAGGTGGTATTAGGTACCTACCTAGTGATGGTGGTAACAACCGGAGTTAGGGAAGCTAAGAGGTTATCGTTGTCTCTGGGAGGCAAATGAGTACTCCAGTGCTAGATTGTTTCGCTATATCACTTCACGTGGATTGTCCAAATTTGGAGGAGATGTTCCTTAGGTGCTTGTCTGATATTGGTTTAGGCCTTTGGGGCTTGTGCTTGGGGAATGTCGAGTTTGACTAGGATGGTTTGCGTGAGGGATAAGTAGTTGTTGTGTTTTTCATTGGATGATATCTCGGTTTACTCGAGGAGTGATGGGCAGTTGTGACAGGATAAGACTATTCGATGGTATGGACTGCCCCGAGTTGGACTCGATAAGGTTATGAGATGACTCGACCAGGACTCGAGAAAGATGCAAAGTAATGGATTTTTAGAACCCTATACTGATGTTCTCTTTGGATTGTAGAACTTTGAAGGAATAGGATGAGTTGGTTGATCATGGAAGATGCAACGAAGGTTAGGACGATTCAAGTTGGACTTGAACTCATAAAAGAAAATAGGTATTCGTTGATCTAGGAGCTGCAACGAATAGGGGGACGACTCACGTTGGACTAGGTTCTGTAGGTAATGGGTACTCAAGACTGGGTCTGAGTTTATGGGTAATAGATTGACTCGAGTTGGACTCGAGAAGGCTGCAAGGAATTGGATTGGCTCGAGTTGGACTCGAGAGGGCAGCAAGATAATGGATAGACTTGGGTGGGACTCGAGTGTTTCAGGCGGACTAAAAGCAGGGGTATCCGGGGACGCCCACTTACCTTGGATCCATTGGACGTGATCTAGTTATCCTTGGAGGATAAATGTACGTTGGACGTACGGTAGTCCGTTTGAAGGCTGGGCTTCCATTGGTTCTTGATGTTGGTTGGACCAGACATACGAGAATCGACATATTGGGATTGGTTAGACCAGTCATATATGTGTTGACGTGTTCATAGCTTTAGCAGGCGATAGATAGGATTTGTTTGATGGATGCTATGGTTATTGTGTTTGTTCATACCTTTCTTCTCCTGAGTATCACCTGTAGGATCCTGTTGAATGGAAATAGGGTAAGTTCGTTGATCATGGTGATATGACGAGTGTAAGATACTTCACATTAGACTTGAAGTATGTTGGGCATTGTGGAGCATCCGTTGTCTTAGAGATTCAACGGATATAGGAGTTTCAGTTGGACTTGGACTCATGGGTAGTGTACCTAGATTCATTGGATGAGTCTAGTTCACCTTTGGAAGGTGAATGTACGTCAGACGTACAGTACGGATATAGGCAGAGTACCTAGATTCATTGGATGAGTCTAGTTCACCTTTGGAAGGTGAATGTACATTGGACGTGCAGTACGGATACGGGTAGGGTACCTGGGTTCGTTGGATGAATCTAGTTCACCTTTAGAAGGTGAATGTACGTTAGACGTACAGCCAGTTGTTGGTATAGTGCCTAGGGTCATTGGATGGGTCTAGTCTGCCTCTAGGAAGTGAATGTACGTTGGACGTGCAATACGAATGTAAGAAGGACTCAAGTTGGACTTGAAAGGACATTTGGAATGTAGTTGAAAATTTGGCATATAGGTTTGGATTACCTAAGAAAATGACAGTATAGACGAATGCCATAGTATTGGACTGGGTGTGATAGCTGATGCACTGAGTAAGAGACGTGCCAGTTTAGAGGCTATTTTTCTGGAATGGAAGTAACTTGAGTATATCACGGGATATGAATTCAGACCTAAGTGTGAATTGGATTCAGAAACGCTAGTGAGCTTGACGATTAGATCGATCTTGATTAAGTGGATCGGTTACAGTTAGAGGGACGATCCCAACCTATTAGAAGTTACCTCTAGGGTAGAGATGGGAATCGATGGCGAGAGAACGATTGTACTTGGTAAGTAGAGAATGACATAAGAAAGTCGTATCCAAAGCTCTTTGCCTGGTAAAATTTTTAGCGGCGATGATTCTTCCCTTGTTAGTAAACCGCATGTTAGGGAAGAATGGTTCTGTTTGTTTTGCATGTTTGATTGTTGTATATGGTTGGTAGGCATGCGGGATCCTTTGTATGTTTTGGGTTAAGGAATTTCGGGGAAGAAATTTCTTAAGGGGGGGAGAGTGTAACGACCCGCATTCTACGTATCTAGGATCGTAGAATATTTATTTCTCTTTCTTATGAAATCGTATGGTCATGTAACTTTGGGAAACGACTATTGGGGTCATTTCCCATGTTCATGATTTTTGTCGATTTTTAAATGACCGTTTTGCCCTTAGTTGATCTTGTTTCGTCCATAACTTTTGACTGTAGAGGAGTTTTGATCTGAAACCACTTCCATTAGCTCCGATGATGGTTTCTCTTTCAATAGAGTGGTCATGGTTGCCAAACGGACTTACCGTTTGGGAGATATGGCTGAATTAAGGTTTAGAGGGTTAAAAACTGCCAATTGGGCTTAACTGGGTGATTAGCAACTAGGCCCAATGGGGAATTTCGGGATTTGGGGTACTTAAGGGCTGCTAGGTTTAGGATTTCGGTTTTAGACTCATTTTTCCAGCCGCCACTTACCTCCTTCAAGCTCTAGCAATGGCCTCCATCTTCTAAAACACTCCAAATCGCCTCCAAATCACTTACAAGTTGAAGATTGGGATTAGCAACGTCAAATCAAGGGAGATCTTCACCAAATCAAAGTTGGAGTTGCTGGAACACATTAGAATTCGACCCAAACAGAGAATCATTTCAGATCTATAGTTTACTTTGTGGCAAAGGTGAGTGATTAGCTTGCTTTTTCACTAATTATGGCTAGCTATGGTAATTAGCGAAAATTAGCGAAATTATGGCTCAGAAAATCTAGAAAAATTCCTAAAATTCTAAAACACCATTTTATTGTAATAACCCGAAAATCTGGGCCAGTTTAAAATTTTTATTTTGGCAATTTTAACGAATTTTGATTATTTAAAATGAATTATTTT
Organism: Allium sativum; assembly: GCA_030737875.1. NCBI lineage: Eukaryota > Viridiplantae > Streptophyta > Magnoliopsida > Asparagales > Amaryllidaceae > Allium > Allium sativum. Next base: position 697,802,587 of record CM060926.1, read on the forward strand.
AAATAAAATCAACGTGAAATTTATTTTGAATATAATTCGAACGTATATATTATACGCGTCGTCGTTAGAATATAAATATTTATATATAATTATAAATAGGAATTGAAAATGGCGCGGTAGTTCGATAATTCGATTTCAAATTTCAATTGAATGTACCGGGTGCAAAACAATCCGGATTTTAGTGAAACCAAAAGTATTAGGATCTAATTGATAATATCTTTCCAACGAATCCGAAAAATCAAGATTTCATAGCAGGAATCAAAAGATATGTCCAGTTGAAAATTCTGAATAGTCGCTATGGAATTCAGGCCCTTAAAAATGGAAATTTTGCAAACGACCTCGGATTTCGACGAAACCACTTTTGTTGGGTCCGTGATGTTGAATTATTGCTAGATTCCAAATTTCATAATTTTTCGAATCAATATGTGAGCGTGGCAAGGGAAAACGCGTTTGACCAGTTTCAGTTGATTTTAATCGACTGGAAAATGGCCATTTTTCCAACGGTCTCAGAATTCGACGAAACTAGTTTTGTTAGGACCGTATCGTTAATACGAAGCTAGAAAATATTTTTCTGGAATTTTTCTATTTAGTCTGTGACCCCGGTAAATTGAAATGCGCGTTCAAATTCAATATATAAAGTTATATGCTGATTTTAACGGAAACTGATCGAAACAGTCAAATCAGCTTGCGATACATATCTCATTGTGTTCGGAATGGGGATAATTAGCTATGGACGACAGGCGGTGGGTCTCGTTTCGAGGTCAAAAATAAAAGTTGCTTTTTGAAATTAATTAAATAATTAAATATATATTATTATATATAATCTCTACCCCTCTTCTCTCACCTCCTCAGATCGATAAGTAAATAAAATAAAAAAAATCGAAATCGCGCCTAGCCCTAGCCGCTCCCCTCGCGCTGCCGTGCCACCGCCGGAAGCCCTCCACCGCCGCGCCTCTCTCTCCTCAGGCAATCCCCTTCTTCCCCTCCGTCCTCTCGCCGAACTCGAGGAGAACCCGTTGAACCCCGCCGACAACCCCCTAGCGCGCCACCAGTGCCGAGCGCCACCCCCTGCCTGACCCCACCTCGGACGCGATGCAGCCTCCACCCCCTCCCCAATTCAACGGCTCCTCCTCCTCTTCCCTCTGTAAAACCGGAAAAACAGTGAGTGTTTAAATCTTTTTTATCTATTTATTTATTTATTATTTACAATAAAATCTAATTTTATTATATAGAGATTCAGGTTATTTAAAATCAGTAAATGAATTAGATTTTTATTCATATAAACGGCCGATAAAAATTGGAACTTATTGTTTGAATGGTAACGAAAAGATTAGATTTTTGAATCAAGAAAGATTTAATTTTTGGTATAGAAAGACGAAATTTTTATCGGTAGAAAGGCGGGATCTTTATCTAATCAAGTTAGAATTTTTACATTAGGAAAGATGGAATTTTTACATCAGAAAAGATAGAACTTTTATATTAGAAAAGGCGAGATTTTTATATATTGAATAACGAAGTAAAAATTCGATTTTTATATATTGAATAACGAAGTAAAAATTCGATTTTTATATATTGAATAACGAAGTAAAAATTCGATTTTTCTATATTGAATAACGAAGTAAAAATTCGATTTTTATATATTGAATAACGAAGTAAAAATTCGATTTTTCTATATCGAATAACGATGTAAAAATTCGATTTTTATATATTGAATAACAAGGTAAAGATTAGATTTTTCTATATTGAATAACATAGTAAAAATTCGATTTTTATATATTGAATAGCAAAGTAAAAATTCGATTTTTCTATATTGAATAACGAAGTAAAAATTCGATTTTTGCATATGTAGTGGCTACAGCAACGAAGATGACAAAAATGCGATAACGATGAAGATTTCTATCAAAGAAGAGTCAAGATGATTGGATAGATTTTTGTGAGAATTTCTCACTCTTCAATTTCTTTTCTAGTTATATATATATATACTATGATGCAGACGGTGTTTAGTAGCACCCGACACCCGTCATCCACAGACCATGGATGGCTTGTTTGTTTAATTGTTTGGTTGTGTAGTTGGTTAGATTATTTGGTTTGAATTGAATTATTTGGTGAAATGAAATTGATTTGATTGATGTGTGAATGGCGTGGGCCTTCACTATACCGGGGATAAGGCTAGGCCTTGTCCCGTTTCTAGTATCGTGTCGTTATGCCGCCGAAATTTTCTAAAAATAAGTTAGAAAAATAAAGATAACATTTTATTTAATAAATGAACCGAATAGAAAATTCATAGGTTGAATAAAATAGTTTGATCGTTAAAAATATAATTTTTAATGTGAATGTGGATAAATAAATATTCATTTACAAACCGGATGGTTTGTTTATGTACACTGATTTGACTGACATTGATTGGGATGATAAATTTTACACATCGCCCAACTGCACAAATAAAAATCTGTGTTTGATTGCTTGAAACCCCACACGGGTATTGGGATGATATTTGACGTACACTAATCCCGATTGTTTAGTTGTATGTCGATCGATTGATTGACAGGCTGTTATAAGCGTTGAATATTTATATTTGATGCTTATACAGTGTAGAATGCACTTTGGATGATGGTTGATTATTCATCGTTGTTGATATATACATGTGTTGTAGAAAATCCATATAATTAACATTATATGGTAATTGATTGGGCCTCATTCCAGTTTTAAAATAGAAATATTTGAAAAAGAAATATTTGAAATAGAATATTTGAAAATAGGAATATATGAAGCCGTATTGATTAGATTGACGCCATTTTGACGTGAACGATATTTATATCGATTTTATTCATTTTAAAATGAACATCGAAAGTGATTTCAAAATTTGACGTTTTGAAAGGAATTGAAATTCGAATTAAATTTAAATTCGAATTAAATTGAAATGAAATGAAATTCGAATTAAACTGAATAGAATTGAAATTCGAATTAGATTGAAATCGTTTTGAATTGAATTTAAAACGTATTGAAATTGAATAGAAATGAATTCGAATTGAAATTGAATTGAATCGAAAACGAACTGAAATTGAATTAGAAATCAATTTGAATTGAAATCAATTTGAAATGAATTTAAAACGAATTTATATTGGAATATTCAATTTTGATTTGAAATTGAATATGAAGTTGAAACCGTTTTGAAAATGAATTGAAAACGATTTATAAAGCACGTTTTAAAAGGAAATCGACGAAGTATATATTATATATATTATATATATATATATATATATATATATAATATAGTGGCCTGAATAGAACGCGCCGCGCCGCGGCAGTTCGCGAATTTCGACCATTGACTTCGAACGGATATTAGGGGAGATCCGACCGTCGGATTCTCCTAAAACCGGAACCGTTGGGTTCGTATCGAAAAGAGCTTTCTAACAAATATTAGAAATTAGAAATCTAACAGTTGGATTTGGAATTATGTCCAAATCAAATTTGAAAAAGGTCGCTGTAAGTGCAGTTCGATGGCCATTGATGGAAATCGACTGTACTGGCCTTGATAAAATTATTAAAAATAGTAATAATTTGTGTAAAAATCATAAGAAATGATTTGTGAAGATTGGGATGAAAAACTCCATATTTGAAAAGATAAAAATAGATTTTATCGAAATGAACTAGTTTTGAACTAGAATTATAATTCTATTTATTTTTAAATAAATAAATTGAATTTGAAAAGGGTTTTAAAAATAACCAGGATTTCCAATGATTGCATTGGAGTGGATTTGAATCGAAATTGTCTTCGGAATATTTCGATGTTGGAATTCGTGATTATACAGATGTTGTTATGGAAATTTGAAAGATATATATTTATATCGTTATTTCCAATACGACATTTGTTAGTCGTAGAATTTAATATTGAATATAAGCCGATATATTTTCTATTCAGAGCCTTGTATTGAATATCAAATGTGATTTGGGTTTGTCGTGAATGGTGTCTTCACTAACACTGTTTTTGAACCCAGTTGAGAAAAGATTAAATCTTTTTATTTAGATTTAATGAAGTGTACCAATTAAATAATATTTAATTGGAATTGAATTGATATTGATTTTTGGGTTTATCGTGGACAGTGTTTTAAATAACACTCGTTCTTTAACCCGATAGTTAATGAATGTGATTTTGGGTTTATCGTGAACTGTGTTTTAAATGACACTGATTCTTTAACCCAGTTAAAGATTAAAACTAAGTGGAGTTTTAATGAATCTTTAATTAGATTGAAAAGATCGAAAATGGAGTACCACCAGTTTTGCTCCAGGCGATAGTTAAATCTTTAATAGATTTGAACGTGAAATGGTAATTGAATTTACCGATAACACCATGGTGTTAGATATGAAGTATAACCAGTTTTACTTCATGGGATGAATAGGTTGGGATTGGGAAATTAAAACAAATGATTACTTCGGTAAGGTTCGCTAATCCCAACTAGTTTGAATTGATATTCAAAAATAGATTAAAGAATAAATTCAAGAAATTTATCTTGGATAAAATTAATGGGAACCTTTCCCTATGAATGTGAAATTTAGAAACTAACTGTCGGTTAGCTAAGCAGAATGGTTTTCTGGATATTGATCTGATGTTGGTTTCGGCCTTCGGGGTTAATATTTGGGGAATTATTCTCTTGATTAATTTACGGTTAGTGACTGATGAATTGGAATGAGGCGTATGTTGTGTTTGTGTAACACTTATTTAAAATATACGCGAGTTATTCGGAAAGACCGGGTTTATCCCATTCTGAATAACTGATACGACGATAAGTCGAAGATGAAGACGGTTGTCGAAGATTGGAAGTCTTCACGTCGTTTGGATAATTACTGATGATCTTGATTGGGATGTACACCCAAGAAGATGGAAACAGTTAGTGATCGTCCAGACGTACTTGGAGATTGATGGATATGCGGGGTACTAGGTGCCTCCGGTTTCGTTCAGACCCAGAACGGACTTGTAAATGGACTGTGTGTCTGACATTGGATTTTAGTCCGTGTGATTGATCTCTATTAAATATATATCTGTTTGGCGACGGAGAATTTATTCTCTTGCTTAACGCCCTTCTCTGAGACGTACAAGCTCAGGGGTTATATATTGATGGATATCAAACGCATGGAGTGAATTGCCTGTGTGGCATGCCTAAGTGGCAATTGATCGAGGCTTCTGTTGAAAAGCAAAGTCTTGTGGTTGATGATCGAAGCACGGCCTTTGTGGCGTAGCTTTGTGTAACGTTTGATTCGCGAGTTTCACACCCGGTATGAACCAAAAACGGGAGAGGACGTCAGGGAGGGCATGCGTTTCTTTCTAGCTAGAAGTGGCGTCAGTGGTTTTACACGCCCTGACGAGTTTGACTTATGTGGTTGTTGCTGTTGCGAGGCGCCTCGGTTTGATCGGACGATCCGGGTCCGATGGAGTCATTTAGTTGGCTCACCTACGCCCCATAGGGCGGGGAAACGCATGTTCAGGCATTTTAATCCACATCGGTGGACCGGCCCTGAGGATCCAAGGGCCCACCTGAGTCTGGGTCCTGAGGCTCGGGCTAGACAGTCTCGAATCGGTTGAGGACTATCTTTTGCCTCGGTTCATAGATGGAAACCCAATTTCCAAATACGTGACATTTGCGGTTTTATTTGTAGAGCCTAGTATGGCGACATGATATACGGTACCCATGCCGCCTATGATTGATACTTATGATTGAAGTTGTTTTATACACTATACACTTATAATAGTATCAAATAATCTGTTTTTAAACGTATCAAGCATGCTTTGGCTATTATAAGGGAAAACCTTATCCCCCGGCTTGCGTTGCATTGTGTGATAGGACCTGGGTCTTATAATACCTTCATTTTACTTTATTTAGCATTGCGCTGTTGTTTTATGCACTGATATTCTTGGGAGGAAACCCGTTCTGTGTTATACGGCGTGGTCCCTTGATTTACCTAATTCAAAAATAAAGATTAATAACTGTTTTAGTTCTCACACCAGTCCCATGACTGACCTGGAGTTTATTGTTTTAACCTAAACTCTGGGTGCCCTTATTTTGACACGGGCAGCTAGTAGTTTTGTTTTTGCAGATTTATATCTATAGGATCCTGGTTTACAGCTGGAACGATATCCGGAAAGCTTTGTATCCGTATATCTCCTTCTAGTTGTGTATTGTATTATTTTCTGCTGCGATGTATTTAAATGTAATTTAAATCTCTGATATTTCTGTGTAATATTCATTTATACTCTGTATATTCTTGTAATCTGATGCATTGTTGTGATATACAGTGAAATGTTCTTCCGTCTGCGTTCTATTTTGTCATGTTCTCAAACGATAGGGCGTTTCGAACGGTCTGGGTCGGTTTAACGACTGGTTCGGACCGAGCGAAATTCCTTTTCGTCACATTTGGTATCAGAGCTTTGGTTTACAAAGCTCAGAGAACCAGACACATTAGAACCATACGAAAGAATTCATCAGATATTGGATTAGTAATATCCAATTAGAATGACTCGTTAGAGATAGGATCAGTAGTATCCTAGAACGAGTGAGAAGAGTATATTTTTAAAGTGAAAACAAATTTTGTTTTGAAAATTTAAATCAACTATTCGTATTTGATTATTTATTCTATGTTGATCGGGATAATCCAATATATAAAGATTTTGCATATACGTCTTGCAAATGTGTATTCGAAGTTTTAATGTATTGGATAGTTATATAATCATACTCTAGTTGCCCGGGAATAATTCTGGTGACGGGGCACCATCGCCAGTATTTATATTCGAGCGACGAAAGTGAGATTTCTATAAATTTCCAATTGACTGGTGTGAGAACCGAAACTAGATAGGGCCTATTGTTGTGATTTGGCATCAAAAATCTGATTTTTGGCTATATATCAAAGCTATGCATTTGAAATGATAATCCACTAATTGATTGATGTTTGTGTTGTTTGCTAATTTTTAGCCATTTAGCCTAATTGAATCAAATATTGAATTGTATGAAAATTAGTTGCATTTGCTTGCATATACATATACTTACATTGAACAGGTCATAGCAAGGAGGCTAGAGCCGAAGAATAAAATTTGTTTGCCCGACAAATAGGTACATGTTTACTACATAATTTACTGTTTTGTTTGGGTGATGATGATTTTATGAGCCTATTGGCTAGCCGCTTGGCTTTTTCTTTTTCTTTTTGAGATCAGAAGGCCTGTATGGCAATTTCGGGATTTTCCCGTGGCTCCAGGTGCAGGGTGGGTTATGGCGAAATTTTTCGAAAATTTCGGGTGTTAGCCAAATTTTTGAAGAATTTGAAAATTCTCAGAAACTGAAAAGTTGGAGAATGGAAGCCAGATCGAACGTAGAGTTGAATAATCAAACCACTTTCGACTTTGTTCCTTTTCGGGGACGAAAAGTTTTAAGTGGGCGAGATTGTAATAACCCGAAAATCTGGGCCAGTTAAAAAATTTTATTCTGGCAATTTTAACGAATTTTGATTATTTAAAATGAATTATTTTAAATAAAATCAACGAGAAATTTATTTTGAATATAATTCGAACGTATATATTATACGCGTCGTCATTAGAATATAAATATTTATATATAATTATAAATAGGAATTGAAAATGGCGCGGTAGTTCGATAATTCGATTTCAAATTTCAATTGAATGTACCGGGTGCAAAACAATCCGGATTTTAGTGAAACCAAAAGTATTAGGATCTGATTGATAATATCTTTCCAACGAATCCGAAAAATCAAGATTTCATAGCGGGAATCAAAAGATATGTCCAGTTGAAAATTCTGAATAGTCGCTATGGAATTCAGGCCCTTAAAAATGGAAATTTTGCAAACGACCTCGGATTTCGACGAAACCAATTTCGTTGGGTCCGTGATGTTGAATTATTGCTAGATTCCAAATTTCATAATTTTTCGAATCAATATGTGAGCGTGGCAAGGGAAAACGCGTTTGACCAGTTTAAGTTGATTTTAATCGACTGGAAAATGGCCATTTTTCCAACGGTCTCAGAATTCGACGAAACTAGTTTTGTTAGGACCGTATCGTCAATACGAAGCTAAAAAATATTTTCTGGAATTTTTCTAGTTAGTATGTGACCCCGGTAAATTGAAATGCGCGTTCAAATTCAATATATAAAGTTATATGCTGATTTTAACGGAAACTAATCGAAACAGTCAAATCAGCTTGCGATACATATCTCATTGTGTTCGGAATGGGGATAATTAGCTATGGACGACAGGCGGTGGGTCTCGTTTCGAGGTCGAAAATAAAAGTTGCTTTTTGAAATTAATTAAATAATTAAATATATATCATTATATATAATCTCTACCCCTCTTCTCTCACCTCCTCAGATCGATAAATAAATAAAATAAAAAAATCGAAATCGCGCCTAGCCCTAGCCGCTCCCCTCGCGCTGCCGTGCCACCGCCGGAAGCCCTCCACCGCCGCGCCTCTCTCTCCTCAGGCAATCCCCTTCTTCCCCTCCGTCCTCTCGCCGAACTCGAGGAGAACCAGTTGAACCCCGCCGACAACCCCCTAGCGCGCCACCAGTGCCGAGCGCCACCCCCTGCCTAACCCCACCTCGGACGCGATGCAGCCTCCACCCCCTCCCCAATTCAACGGCTCCTCCTCCTCTTCCCTCTGTAAAACCGGAAAAACATTGAGTGTTTAAATCTTTTTTATCTATTTATTTATTTATTTATTATTTACAATAAAATCTGATTTTATTATATAGAGATTCAGGTTATTTAAAATCAGTAAATGAATTAGATTTTTATTCATATAAATGGCCGATAAAAATTGGATCTTTATTGTTTGAATGGTAACGAAAAGATTAGATTTTTGAATGAAAGATTTAATTTTTGGTATAGAAAGACGAAATTTTTATCGGTAGAAAGGCGGGATCTTTATCTAATCAATTTAGAATTTTTACATTAGGAAAGATGGAATTTTTACATCAGAAAAGATAGAACTTTTATATTAGAAAAGGCGAGATTTTTATATATTGAATAACGAAGTAAAAATTCGATTTTTATATATTGAATAACGAAGTAAAAATTCGATTTTTATATATTGAATAACGAAGTAAAAAATCGATTTTTCTATATTGAATAACGAAGTAAAAATTTGATTTTTATATATTGAATAACGAAGTAAAAATTCGATTTTTCTATATTGAATAACGAAGTAAAAATTCGATTTTTATATATTGAATAACAAGGTAAAGATTAGATTTTTCTATATTGAATAACATAGTAAAAATTCGATTTTTATATATTGAATAGCAAAGTAAAAATTCGATTTTTCTGTATTGAATAACGAAGTAAAAATTCGATTTTTGCATATGTAGTGGCTACAGCAACGAAGATGACAAAAATGCGATAACGATGAAGATTTCTATCAAAGAAGAGTCAAGATGATTGGATAGATTTTGGTGAGAATTTCTCACTCTTCAATTTCTTTTCTAGTTATATATATATACTATGATGCAGACGGTGTTTAGTAGCACCCGACACCCGTCATCCACAGACCATGGATGGCTTGTTTGTTTAATTGTTTGGTTGTGTAGTTGGTTAGATTATTTGGTTTGAATTGAATTGTTTGGTGAAATGAAATTGATTTGATTGATGTGTGAATGGCGTGGGCCTTCACTAGACCGGGGATAAGGCTAGGCCTTGTCCCGTTTCTAGTATCGTGTCGTTATGCCGCCGAAATTTTCTAAAAATAAGTTAGAAAAATAAAGATAACATTTTATTTAATAAATGAACCGAATAGAAAATTCATAGGTTGAATAAAATAGTTTGATCGTTAAAAATATAATTTTTAATGTGAATGTGGATAAATAAATATTCATTTACAAACCGGATGGTTTGTTTATGTACACTGATTTGACTGACATTGAATTGGACGATAAATTTTACACATCGCCCAACTGCACAAATAAAAATCTGTGTTTGATTGCTTGAAACCCCACACGGGTATTGGGATGATATTTGACGTACACTAATCCCGATTGTTTAGTTGTATGTCGATCGATTGATTGAAAGGCTGTTATAAGCGTTGAATATTTATATTTGATGCTTATACAGTGTAGAATGCACTTTGGATGATGGTTGATTATTCATCGTTGTTGATATATACATGTGTTGTAGAAAATCCATATAACTAACATTATATGGTAATTGATTGGGCCTCATTCCAGTTTCAAAATAGAAATATTTGAAAAAGAAATATTTGAAATAGAATATTTGAAAATAGGAATATATGAAGCCGTATTGATTAGATTGACGTCATTTTGACGTGAACGATATTTATATCGATTTTATTCATTTTAAAATGAATATCGAAAGTGATTTCAAAATTTGACATTTTGAAAGGAATTGAAATTCGAATTAAATTTAAATTCGAATTAAATTGAAATGAAATGAAATTCGAATTAAACTGAATAGAATTGAAATTCGAATTAGATTGAAATCGTTTTGAATTGAATTTAAAACGTATTGAAATTGAATAGAAATGAATTCGAATTCAAATTGAATTGAATCGAAAACGAACTGAAATTGAATTTGAAATCAATTTGAATTGAAATCAATTTGAAATGAATTTAAAACGAATTTATATTGGAATATTCAATTTTGATTTGAAATTGAATATGAAGTTGAAACCGTTTTGAAAATGAATTGAAAACGATTTATAAAGCACGTTTTAAAAGGAAATCGACGAAGTATATATTATATATATATATAATATAGTGGCCTGAATAGAACGCGCCGCGCCACGGCAGTTCGCGAATTTCGACCATTGACTTCGAACGGATATTAGGGGAGATCCGACCGTCGGATTCTCCTAAAACCAGAACCGTTGGGTTCGTATCGAAAAGAGCTTTCTAACGAATATTAGAAATTAGAAATATAACGGTTGGATTTGGAATTATGTCCAAATCAAATTTGAAAAAGGTCGCTGTAAGTGCAGTTCGATGGCCGTTGATGGAAATCGACTGTACTGGCCTTGATAAAATTTTTAAAAATAGTAATAATTTGTGTAAAAATCATAAGAAATGATTTGTGAAGATTGGGATGAAAAACTCCATATTTGAAAAGATAAAAATAGATTTTATCGAAATGAACTAGTTTTGAACTAGAATTATAATTCTATTTATTTTTAAATAAATAAATTGAATTTGAAAAGGGTTTTAAAAATAACCAGGATTTCCAATGATATCATTGGAGTGGATTTGAATCGAAATTGTCTTCGGAATATTTCGATGTTGGAATTCGTGATTATACAGATGTTGTTATGGAAATTTGAAAGATATATATTTATATCGTTATTTCCAATATGACATTTGTTAGTCGTAGAATTTGATATTGAATATAAGACGATATATTTTCTATTCAGAGCCTTGTATTGAATATCAAATGTGATTTGGGTTTGTCGTGAATGGTGTCTTCACTAACACTGTTTTTGAACCCAGTTGAGAAAAGATTAAATCTTTTTATTTAGATTTAATGAAGTGTACCAATTAAATAATATTTAATTGGAATTGAATTGATATTGATTTTTGGGTTTATCGTGGACAGTGTTTTAAATAACACTCGTTCTTTAACCCGATAGTTAATGAATGTGATTTTGGGTTTATCGTGAACTGTGTTTTAAATGACACTGATTCTTTAACCCACTTAAAGATTAAAACTAAGTGGAGTTTTAATGAATCTTTAATTAGATTGAAAAGATCGAAAATGGAGTACCACCAGTTTTGCTCCAGGCGATAGTTAAATCTTTAATTAGATTTGAACGTGAAATGGTAATTGAATTTACCGATAACACCGTGGTGTTAGATATGAAGTATAACCAGTTTTACTTCATGGGATGAATAGGTTGGGATTGGGAAATTAAAATAAATGATTACTTCGGTAAGGTTCGCTAATCCCGACTAGTTTGAATTGATATTCAAAAATAGATTAAAGAATAAATTCAAGAAATTTATCTTGGATAAAATTAATGGGAACCTTTCCCTATGAATGTGAAATTTAGAAACTAACTGTCGGTTAGCTAAGCAGAATGGTTTTCTGGATATTGATCTGATGTTGGTTTCGGCCTTCGGGGTTAATATTTGGGGAATTATTCTCTTGATTAATTTACGGTTAGTGACTGATGAATTGGAATGAGGCGTATGTTGTGTTTGTGTAACACTTATTTAAAATATACGCGAGTTATTCGGAAAGACCGGGTTTATCCCATTCTGAATAACTGATACGACGATAAGTCGAAGATGAAGACGGTGGTCGAAGACCGGAAGTCTTCACGTCGTTTGGATAATTACTGATGATCTTGATTGGGGTGTACACCCAAGAAGATGGAAACAGTTAGTGATCGTCCAGACGTACTTGGAGATTGATGGATATGCGGGGTACTAGGTGCCTCCGGTTTCGTTCAGACCCAGAACGGACTTGTAAATGGACTGTGTGTCTGACATTGGATTTTAGTCCGTGTGATTGATCTCTATTAAAAATATATCTGTTTGGCGACGGAGAATTTATTCTCTTGCTTAACGCCCTTCTCTGAGACGTACGAGCTCAGGGGTTATATATTGATGGATATCAAACGCATGGAGTGAATTGCCTGTGTGGCATGCCTAAGTGGCAATTGATCGAGGCTTCTGTTGAAAAGCAAAGTCTTGTGGTTGATGATCGAAGCACGGCCTTTGTGGCGTAGTTTTGTGTAACTTTTGATTCGCGAGTTTCACACCCGGTATGAACCAAAAACGGGAGAGGACGTCAGGGAGGGCATGCGTTTCTTTCTAGCTAGAAGTGGCGTCAGTGGTTTTACACGCCCTGACGAGTTTGACTTATGTGGTTGTTGCTGTTGCGAGGTGCCTCGGTTTGATCGGACGATCCGAGTCCGATGGAGTCATTTAGTTGGCTCACCTACGCCCCATAGGGCGGGGAAACGCATGTTCAGGCATTTTAATCCACATCGGTGGACCGGCCCTGAGGATCCAAGGGCCCACCTGAGTCTGGGTCCTGAGGCTCGGGCTAGACAGTCTCGAATCGGTTGAGGACTATCTTTTGCCTCGGTTCATAGATGGAAACCCAATTTCTAAATACGTGACATTTGCGGTTTTATTTGTAGAGCCTAGTATGGCGACATGATATATGGTACCCATGCCGCCTATGATTGATACTTATGATTTGAAGTTGTTTTATACACTATGCACTTATAATAGTATCAAATAATCTGTTTTTAAACGTATCAAGCATGCTTTGGCTATTATAAGGGAAAACCCTATCCCCCGGCTTGCGTTGCATTGTGTGATAGGACCTGGGTCTTATAATAGCTTCATTTTTCTTTATTTAGCATTGCGCTGTTGTTTTATGCACTGATATTCTTGGGAGGAAACCCGTTCCGTGTTATACGGCGTGGTCCCTTGATTTACCTAATTCAAAAATAAAGATTAATAACTGTTTTAGTTCTCACACCAGTCCCATGACTGACCTGGAGTTTATTGTTTTAACCTAAACTCTGGGTGCCCTTATTTTGACACGGGCAGCTAGTAGTTTTGGTTTTGCAAATTTATATCTACAGGATCCTGGTTTACAGCTGGAACGATATCCGGAAAGCTTTGTATCCGTATATCTCCTTCTAGTTGTGTATTGTATTATTTTCCGCTGCGATGTATTTAAATGTAATTTAAATCTCTGATATTTCTGTGTAATATTCATTTATACTCTGTATATTCTTGTAATCTGATGCATTGTTGTGATATACAGTGAAATGTTCTTCCGTCTGCGTTCTATTTTGTCATGTTCTCAAACGATAGGGCGTTTCGAACGGTCTGGGTCGGTTAAGCGACTGGTTCGGACCGAGTGAAATTCCTTTTCGTCACATTTATGCCTCTGATATGAATTTGGGTTAATTTCGACTAATTTTGTTAACCCCGGAATTTAGGGGATTAAGAGGTGATTAATGATAATTAGCGAATTTATGCAAGATTAAAATCTGGAAAAATGTTCAGAAACTCTTAAATATTGTTTTAGACCTCTGATATGAAATTTGGCTAATTTGGATAAGTTTTGCTAATAATATGCTTAAACATGATTAAGAGGGATTAAGGGAAAATATGGGGTTTTGGCCATGTTTGATCCATTTTGATATGTCATATTGTTGTTTTGGTGTTTGTGGTTGATTCTCTATGTTTCTATGATTGTATGGTATGCTTTGTGAATGATTAGAAGTGTTAGAATGGTCGAAAACGCCGTTAAGAGGCGAAAATAGCTTGCTGATATAGTGCAGGTTTTCTTTGGGTCGAGTTAGACCGACCAGGGGAAGGTTTTGACCGACCCGAGTTCCTGGACCGACCCTGACAATGACCGACCAGGATGGGTGAAATGCGACCGACCAGGGGGGACAAAACCGACCGACCAGGATTGGTGAAGTGTTCGACCGACCAGGGGGAGAAAAAACCGACCGACCAGGATTGGTGAAGTGTTCGACCGACCAGGGGGGGCAAAACCGACCGACCAGGGTAGAGATGATGAATACCGACCAAAATGAAAGGTGCTTGACCGACCGACCCGACCCGATCCGCCTCACCTTTCACGATCCGCTCGAGTACATGTGCCACGACCCGATCCAGGAGCTCCATCACGATCTGATCCGTTCGAACGACCTGATGTGGTGACCACGAAAGCCTGGAGCGAACCGATCCACGACCGACCAGGACCGACCCCGATCCGAAGAAGGCGGCCGGCCCGTATAGATGGGCACGATCCAAACCTCGAGCTGGAGCTTGACCACGAGCTGGTGACTGCGACCCGATCCGAGGGGAACGCGATCCAAACCGAGAGGAGATGACGACGTCCTGAAGCAAAGTGAATTGAAAGGAAGACCGATCCGAAGGAGATGCTGACCAAAACCCGAGATGCAAAGGTAGTCCAAATGGAAGTTAGAGCTCAGGATCCAGTTAGGAACCAATGAGTTCACTTCATGATTGGGCTTCGCTGCGGGACGTGTGCAAAGGGGTTGTCGGCATTTATAACTTTGGTTCACCACTTAGAGATGGATGGTGGGCTTGTAGTGATAGTTACGCGGGATTGGATTCCGTCATGGCCCAAAGTATTAGGTGACCAAAGTAGTGGATATCGTATGCTTTACGCACTGAGTGAGGGATGTGAGGATGATTGCTATGCTTGATTGTTTGACATCACTATGACATGCACACCCCCACCCCCGTTATTTTTACACCACTTGAAATGGCACCTTAGAGTGTTGTACAGTATGTAGTGCTAACTCCTTGGTTGCAGGTCCAGGTTCAGGTATGATTGGATTATACCTGTTATTGTTATGTTTTGATGCTTATCGCTCATACCAGGCTTTATGTCTGACCCAGAGTTTTATGTCTCCTCTTATTACTCTGGGTGCTCACACGAGCTGACTAGAGACAGGTTAGCTGGGTATGCATGGGTAGCTGATCTGGAGACGAGCAGGAGGCATCCACGTATGATATGTATAGTATTCTCCCTGTGTTGTTGAAGATCGCTGCTTGGCATTAGGCGTGCATCTTCTACTTTAGCTTTCTTTTGTTTAGAGACAGTAAATTTGGAAAGTTGTAATAAGCTGTATTTGGATTTCCGCTGCTATGTTGGTTTAGTTTTCAGCTTATACACTGTCTCGCCTGTTTTATGTCAAAGAGTATGTTATTATTATATTTTATCCTATGTGCTGTGAGACATTTTACAGGTTCCTTGATTAGTTCAGTCTCTTCTTTCTTTTCTTTGGCCACCGTCCCGTGCTAGCTGGACATGTGTACAACGCACTTACGGAGGAAATGCCGGTTGGTGCGGGGCGGGCCGTCACATCAGTTAGTGGTATTTGGAGGATCTGACGATGTGGCATTCCAAGTGAACGGTGGCCAGATTTTCTAAAGGATAATTATTACCTCAAGCCTCACCAACTGAGAAAAGACAAAAATCTGGCAGGCAATATGGCTAAGTGGGTCGCTCCCAATTAGGGTGTATTGTCACCATGTAGAGAATATTCATTTTTTGTCCTTCTTTCATTTCTGTATCTCCTGGGAATGGTTATATTAGATCTAATTGCATGTGACAATATATTCGGAACATTCAAGCGAAATGAATGACCGGTCATGTGTGGCCGAGTTGTAAGATGTTCTTGTTGAACTCCAGTGTATCCGTCTAGAGTACACTGATCGGAAGGTGGTTCCATACCATGACATTGTTGGAATCCTTTATCCAATAAGATCCTGTGGTTTTGATTTGTATACTATGTATGTAGAGCGTGAGATGCAAGCATTCCACTAAATTGTTATTTATTTGTATTAGATACTATTATAATACTAGAAAAGATATGATTTCAAAAATAATTTGGGTTATCTTAATGTAAAAACTGTCTGTGTTTATGTGTGGATTGGTCTTACGATTATCCTTTTCTTTAAAAAGAATTTTGACTTTAAAATCAAGTTGAATGATCCTTTAAACTTAGTTAGTTTTCTCATGCTGGTTCACCAGGCTAATCCTAGAGTTTTAAATGCTCGGGTTAGACTGAATTTTACAGGTTTACGATATTGGATGTTGTGAAGTCCAGAGATGAGCTAGATGTGCTCATACGTATGATATCTAGTATTTTCCACTGTGTGTTGTATATAATGACAGAATATTATAACTGTCCAATTTAATGATGTACTCTGATGATTGTAAGTTTTTATTTCAAGCTCTCAATAAAGATTTATTTCTATATTATATTTTGTTCCACTACGATGTGAGACTCTGATTCTGTGTCGGTTGTTCTCCTTATTCCTCTATTTTAATATTTCTTTCTTTCTTATCTCACCCTCTTATTTCTTTCTATAGCTTTCTGGGTTTTTGATATTTGAGTTTGGACATGACAAGTCCTAGCGTCCAGATTCGAGTGTAAAATTTACAGGATGTTATTATGCTCTTGGTCAACGATTTGGGGTCGCGACTGAAAACGTGAGTAATTTCATGTTTTGATTTTTCTTTGAGCTCTTGTATTGTTGTTTGTTGTTTTCGATGCACTTCTATTGGTGATGAATAGGTGATAATATATAGGGTTACAAATCCCTTTGATTATTGTCTGATTTCACCATATTGACTTATTTGGTTGTTGCATAATTTACATCCTTTGTTTCCACGGCTTTGATGATTGTTGCGTGATTTTCCAAAATAGCAAATTCTAGAATGGAGTGAATGATTTTCTAGGCACTAACTCTCTTGAGATTTTCTGGAAACTTGATTTAAATCTTGCCCATGAAAATTGCATGTTTATTTCTAGAATCATTAATTTTTCTTGCTAAATATACACATTCGAAAGCTATAAATAGTTCTCTTGTTTGATCAAATAAACATTCCAAAAAAAAAAATTTATTGGCCAATTTTCAGAAAAAAGATTCTTGCCGAAAACAGTTCTATGATTTTTTGGAAATGTATCTAGATGAGTTTATTTTGAACATTTATGAATATGTGAATCGATTTCTTACCAAGAATAATTTTGATTGCCAAAAAAAACATTCCAGAAAAGTATTTGTCAAGAATGTGAATTGGAAAACATTCTGTTTTTTTTTATTTCCGAACAAGTAGATAGGTTCTTGCAGCTTAAACCATAAAGAACTTGCCAATCATACTATGAGCTTTCAATTGAAATTATGGCATTATGCATCTGCTACTTTATAATTTTGAAAAACTTCATTAGTCTGAATACACATCTTTGAACTTGGCACCCTTGTGGCTCTTGTTCACATTTGTATACTGCTGTCAAATTTACAGCAGATGTCTTCACATGTATACATAGATGCATATTGTCTTATTTCCAGTTTTGCCTTGCTCTGTTTTATATCTAAACATGTTATGCATACATGAACCACTGTGTATTGCCGCTTGCATCAGAAATGCATTTTCTTCTTATATTGATGGTTGAGCCTTAGTTGAGTTGCCTAGAACATGCTCTGCTGCACCATATTTTAAAAACTGCCTTGATTGGACCTTTGCATTTAATTATGTCACTTGAACTTATCTTCTTAGATGACAAACTTCATGACTGCAAACACAAGTGTGTGTGTGTGTATATGTTGGATCTCGATGTATAGCCTTTTGATTATGAAAACTATACATAAGCACATATATTATATCAAATAACTCTTTTTTTTGTAGGAAGAAATTCAAACAACAGAATCAAAAGATCAAATTTATGATTACATGTATTTGAGTCTGTTATTATCAGAATATTATTGTTAAAATCTTCTTTGATGATGCACATTCACATACACGATTTCAAAGTATATAAATATATATACAAGAGCATAAGGAATAGTTCAATATTAGAAAACTTATGTCTAACCATTTAAACTCAGACGTCTATTTGCTGAAAGAAATATAATTTCTTCACAATATTCAGATGTCTGAGTTATCCAAGTCAGAAGCCTGTTTCATGCCAGAAATGAACTATTACTTTGCTGTCTGAAATTTCAATCAAAAACAACATCTGAATATTTCTTTCATACATCTGAATACGAAAGGATGTAACCTTTCAATGAAGAGATACAACTCTTAATTCATATCTCTTAGATAAATCTCTTCACGATTAGTTGCAACCTTTTGTAGATTATAAATATAGGCTTGATCATATGTTTTAATTACTGAAACTTACTTTAATTCTTTCTATCTTATCTTAAGCAGTCAAGTTCTAAAAGAGCACTCTATTTTCATATCTCTAAGATTTTAAATCATATTCAAATCTTCCGTATTCTTTCACAAATTACACGATTATCATCAAGGAAAGATTATTGGAAGGGTGTACATCAATTTGACTTATCCGTGTTATCAAGAACACAAGTAGTCAACAATTATTTTGTATTGTAGAAGTCCTCTTCGGCGGTTGAGGCAAGAAATCCTGTTTGGGTGTTCGAGTAATTGTGAACCTGTTCCTCCGGGTGAAGTGAGGGTTATTGTGTTAGTGAAATACCAGAAGGGAGATTGCAACTCGATGTAGGACAGTGGTCCGAACTGTGCCACCCCACATCCGTTAATGTCACTCTTTAAGAAATGCATTAAGTTTCATGAAAAGTTATAGGTAAACAGAAACAGAAATATTACATGACAGAAATAAAATAACAGCGGAATTTAAAACTTTATTGACCGGAAAACATCGTGATCCAAAATATAGTTACATCAAGAGTCTGGAATATATAAAACCCAATACATCAACTTAAAACTTCTGTCTTTCACTAAAATCATGAGAGTAAAATAAATAAAGAAGCCTAATCCCCAAAATATAGCCACGGTAGAGAATATATGAAATCAAGCAGTACATCTAAGTAGCTCCAAGCAGAAGGAAAGAAGAATCATGATCAAGCTTGAGTATTCCCACTCTGAGAACCTGGGGGGAAAGAAGAGGAAACAAAATAGGTCAAACATAAGTCTGGCGAGTCCAGTTACTTTTAGCATATAAATAAGTAAAAGCATCATAACAGACACATAAATTAGATAAGAGAGAGAATAGCATATAAAGCAGTTATGACAAGATGAACAAGATAAACTGTAACAACTCGGATTTTTAGAACCATTTTAATTTAATTTTTTTTTTGCAATTTTAATGGATTTTGAATATTTAAAATGGTTTATTTTAAATAATTATGACTAATTTTTTTTTAAAATGAAGTTAGAACATATAAATTTATTTCAATTATAGAACAAACTTGAAAAGGCATGGTAGTTTGAAAATTCGATTTTAAATTTCAGTTGAATATACAGAATTCAATATAAATCGGATTTCAGTGAAACAAGAAATAACTAAATCTGTTTAGCTATATCTTTCAAACGAATGTAAGAAACTGATATTTCACTTTATAAATTGAAAGTTATGTCCAGTTTAAAATTAAAAATAGTCGCTATGGAACTTATATATATTTTAAACAATATATAGCCCTTAAAATAGCCATTTTCAAACGCCCTCCATTTTCGATGAAACCACTTTTGTTGGATCTAGAATGTCTAATTATTGCTATATTCCAATTTTCATAATTTTTGGATTTAGCATGTAAGCGTAGTGAATTTAAACGTGTTTGGTCAATTCAGTTTAAATTTAATCATCCAGAAAAGGCCATTTTTCAAACGATCTCCAAATTCGACGAAATTAGTTTTGTTAGGACCGTATCGCCAAAACATAGCTAGATTTATTTTTTTGTAATTTTTGGAGTCAGTATGTGGCCCCAGTAAATTAAAATGTATGTTGAATTCAATAATAAACGCTATATTAATTTGTATTTTAACTTTTATGAAAACTGATCGAAAATGTCGAACTAGCATATGATACATATCCCATTGTGTCTGGAATGGGGGTATTAAGTTAGGAACGACTGTCATTGGGTTCAATTTGGAGTTAGAATGAAAAATTAATTTTTTGGAATTAAAAATAATAAAAATATAAATTGGTCAATCCCCCTTTTCTCTCTCCCCATCGTTCAAATGAAATAAGAAATAAAAAAGAATAAAAAACCTGCTGTCCCATCGCCCCCCAAAATCTTCAACCGTCGGATGCCCACCATCACCCTCCGATCGGTCGCCGCACCCCTTTCCTTCGTCGCCGCCTCCACACAGCCCCCACCACCTCAAATCGAAAAGCCTAGCCCCAAACCGCCTGAAACCGCCACCACCAGCACCACCTGGCCTACCACCGGCCATCCGCCGCTCCCCTTGGCCTGCAGCACCCCGTCGCCGCCCTCCCCGCCACCTAGCTCCGCCCATGGATCCCCCTTTGGCCAAATTCCAATTTTTATAATTTTCTGTATTTACATTTAACCCCCTAAGCTTCCACAGCCAATATCTCCTAAATCAAGGCCTTATGGACAAAATTCCCCAATACCAAAGTCAAAGAGCATATTTTTCTCTTTGATTTGAGTATATGGAAGTCATATTTTGGAATGCGGAGCCGCTCAGAAAATGCGTCCAAAGTCTGTTGTCCAAATACTGTCTCTTCGCAAATTCTGGTGAATTGGAGCATTTTCAGAAGAAAGGCCACTAGGCGAAAGTTTTCCGGAATGGTGCGTTCAAGCTAAGAAAGAAAGATCGTGTGAAGATTGGAGCTCGTTTACAAATTCTGGGATCAGAACAACGAATCAGAACGTTAGAAAAGCATGGTGGAGTGGATCCCAATGTGAGAACAACTTCTCACTAAAACTATTTTACATTTAAATATATCCTAGGTTGAAGACATGGCTTAGTACCTCCTGACACTATTTATTGTATAAACCATGGTTGTTTGTGTAATGACCCGGGTCTTTGACGACTTTGGTTATCGCCATAAACTCAATGATGACTAACCAAACATCGAAAAATACCAGTCATTAATGAAAGAAATTAGAGGGTGAGGATAGATAAGATAGAAACTTAGAATAGAAGAAGAAGAACACAATATCAGAGTAACACGAATCTCACAGCGGAACGAATAATTATATTTCAAAACATAACTTTGAAATACAAATCTATACTTGAATATACATATCATTATCAAAGTACAGCACTTACAACACAGCGGAAATAACTATAGCTATATGATCCTGAAGCCTCCTGCTCCAAGCTCTTCTAGTATATCTGTAAAATCCTGACTACTTGACTGCCCGTACAAACTAAGACACCCAAGAGTTTAGGGGAAACAACAAAATAAACTCCGGGTGAGTCATGGGACCGGTATGAGTAAAACAGTTTAAAATAGTTCAAGCAGGTAAACGATATCTCATAAGACCACGCCGTATAACGGAACGGGTTTTTCCCTTATGAGAATCCAAATATCTTTATATCAAAAACCTTTTGATATTATAATAATGTCTATCAACAAAATATAATAATCATCTAGCAGAAACGCTTTCATCTCACGTTCTACATATATAGTATACAATCAAAGCCGCAAGCACGTATTGGGTAATGGGTTTCCAACTATGACAAGGTATGGAACCACCTTTCGCTAGTGTACCTCTAGAGAGGAATACACTTGGTTCAACAAGAACATCTTGCAACCCGGCCACACATGACCGACCACTCATTTCGCTTGAGTGTATCGAATGTATATCACCAACGATTGAGATCAGCAACCGTTTCCCGAATGGGACAGCATCAATAATAGATTTTTAGAAGTAAATGAAACTCTAGATCAGGTGATTATACACCCTACTTCGGTGCGACCGACTTAGCCATGCTGCCTGCCCGATTTCTGTCATTTACCGGATGTGAGGATAGAAGCTACGCTTTATCATCACATTAGATTCACTTTGAATGCCACATCGTCCAATCCATCAAATCACCGATTTGACGTCCTCAACAATACATTATGTGTTAGATAAAAGAAGTTTCCTTCTCCGCTTCCACTCTTGGTACGGTTGGAGAAATCAATATACGTGATCGTCTGGAAATACTCTGTCAAACATCCGTCCATACAAGTCATCCAGGAACAGGATGAACCGAAGGCACTATTCTGTAAACAGGATAGCCCTTTCATAACTCCGTCTTCAATTTTCTTTGGCATATATGATTCGCAACGCTTATGCCAATACAGAGTGGTTCTTTGGATAATAATCCAACCGGTCTCTCCATATTAACAACGTTAAAATGGTCAAAACTTCGATAGTCTGTGATTTAACTATCGAAGAAAAAAAGATGTGCAAACAAACGATATTATTTCCAAATGGAAATTTATATCGATCAAACATCATTCTACATTTATCTCTTTATTTCATTAATTTACTTATCTCTTGTTTCCCTATATTCAATATTTCTCATTTTCTAAATTTGGAAAAATATACGTTATTAACAATGGAAAACATTTCCATTTCTTGTTTTCTTTATTAGAAAACATTTCTGGTTTATTATTTGCAAAACATTTCAAAAACTTCTTCATTGGACTTAGACAGATGTTTAAACAAACATCGCTATGCCAACTCAAACCATTTCCTTTACTGCCGAACCTTAACTATTCCTTATTTAAAAATGAAGTCAATCAAGTTGGGGTAGAACTACCTCTCAGACCTTAACTGAACAACATTTCTAACTTTGAAATAGGCAAAGTTCACTTCATATTCCTTTTACTAACTTCCTTACTTAACCCTCCTTCAAA
This sequence comes from Allium sativum, assembly GCA_030737875.1. Lineage (NCBI taxonomy): Eukaryota > Viridiplantae > Streptophyta > Magnoliopsida > Asparagales > Amaryllidaceae > Allium > Allium sativum. The sequence continues at coordinate 697,825,742 of CM060926.1, forward strand.
TAGCTATATTCGATTGACTCTTTTCACTTAACTCTATTCGATTAACCCTTATCAATTAACTCTATTGGACTAACACTATTGGATTAACTCTATTTAAATAATGCTATTTATTTACTCGTTGCACATAACTCCTTTAGAATAAACTATATTTGATAAATCCTTTTACTTTCTTCGAATAAACTATATTCGATTAACTCATTTTCTTCTACTCGAATAACTATATTCGATTAACTCATTTTACTTTCTATTCGAATAAACTATATTCGATTAACTCATTTTACTTTCTATTCGAATAAACTATATTTGATTAACTCATTTTACTTTCTATTCGAATAAACTATATTTGATTAACTCCTTTGCTTTAACTCTAATCGATTAAACTAACATCGATTAACTCCTTTGCTTTAACTCTAATCGATTAAACTAACATCGATTAACTCCTTTGCTTTAACTCTAATCGATTAAACTAACATTGATTAATTTCTTTCGATTAAACTAATATTGATTAACTTCTTTCGATTAAACTAATATCGATTAACTCCTTTGCTTTAACTTTAATCGATTAACTCCTTTGCTTTAATTCTAATCGACTAAACTAACATCGATTAACTCCTTTGCTTTAACTCTAATCGATTAAACTAACATCGATTAACTCCTTTGCTTTAACTCTAATCGATTAAACTAACATCGATTAACTCCTTTGCTTTAACTCTAATCGATTAAACTAACATCGATTAACTCCTTTGCTTTAACTCTAATCAATTAAACTAACATCGATTAACTCCTTTTACTTTCTATTTAACAATTCATTTATAAAGATTTACTTTTAGTAACGGTTCTTCACTTTACAAATGATTTCCTTCTTATTACAGTTTCCATTTTATAACGTTTATTCATTTTCTAAATATCTCCTATTTATAAATATTCCAATTTATAAATATTTCTTATTTATAAATAATCCATTTATAAATATTTTATTTTCAAACATCACTCTGAAAATATTCCCTTATCAACATTTCGGTATGTTATGGTATTCAACATATCAAACCACGATGTTCAGTATCGTCCAAACACATATAATCGACAACAGATTATATATCACATCATATATCACAATATATGAAAAACGATAAAATAACTGTTGAGGAATCCAGTCGGATTCCTCCAACCTGCTTCCCTGCATCACAGATGTTAAATAATATAGATAACATCACTTTCAGTTCAATATGATATATTCTATTAAACAGAATCAATATAGAAAATTCAACTAATTGACTAGTAGTTCAATCAAACAGTTTTCATACAGTCAATCAGCCAATATCTAACAGTTCTAAAAATACAACATGAAATTATAAACTGCTCAGAGTTAGTGAGATTTACTCACATTGGCAGTTCATCGTTAAAGAACGATAAACAGTTTGTTTGATTTGAATCAAACAATTTATTTCGCCATAAATTGTAACGAGCTCGGATTCACTCCTAGTCAGCTTCATTGTGAAGCTCTAGTCCATACGGTCCCAACATGACTGACGGTTCATGATTCTGATTCAGTATGACGAAGTTATACTCCTTTAAATTTTGAATCCAATTTAAATTTTTGAAAATAACTTAACTTATAATCAAATGGGCCTCCCTCTTTGTTTCGGCCCATCATCCTTATCAAAGCCCATGACCGCTCCTCCTTTCTTACCCGTCTTCTATTGTTCCTCCCGAATCAAACAGTCCAGAACCGAACTCTGGCTTCGATCCATTCTCCTTTGTTTCTCCTTCGAATTCAAAACCGTACCCACCACAATCTCTCTCTTCGAAACCTCTTACTCTTCATCACCCTTCTCCGACACTCGCACTCACTCCTCTCATCGTGACTTCAGCTATTCGACACTGCTACAGTTTGAAGATCCACGCCAAACAGCATCGGATCTCACCCAAACATCAGAATCGCAAGTATACTCCATCGCGAGTTCGAATACCACAATTAAAACCCCCATCGATTGCTTCAACTTCACTATTTATCAACCCTAGTTCTACTGCCAAATCGCTAGCTCTAGAGAAGGCCACCGCACGCAACAGTGATTATACCAAAGTGAAGTTAAACCACCCAGCAAACTCAGAAATTTTACCGCTTGATTTTAGAATTTTATTTCTAATTTCTTTTGATTTTCATCGAATTCAAAACTTCATGATACATTGTTTTCTGGAGATAAGCACTGGCGGCCGATGAAGACATTTTGTAACAGCAGGGGATTTTCTTGTGTGGTTCAAAAATGAAGGATGTGGCACTTATATGTTCACACCTTTGTATCTAGATATTATATTTATTATTTATTTTTGCTTCTAAAAATTCGTGCGATCACACACGATATTCAAAAATCGCGAAAATGGTCATGTAGCAACTGTTTGACATTACGGTCCCAACAAAACTGTTTTCGTTGAATTCCGTCTTCGTATGCTCACACAGCGTATTTTTAACCGTCGAAAAACTGACTGGTTCTCACTCTAAAAATCCATACGACCACACAGTGACTCTAAAAATCACAGAACTTGGAATCTAACAATAATATGACATGGCGGATCCAGCAAAATTAGTTTCGCTGAATTCTGAGGTCGTTTGCAAAACTGGCTATTTTTAAAGCCCTAAATAGCCCCTTTAAATATTAAATATATTTAAAAACAATTAAATTAAATATTTATAAATAAATATTATCGTATATATCAACAGTGGAATACCATACAGCTCTAGAATATTCCTATATGAATTTCTACTCGATATTCACTTCTGGGTCAACCCGATATTCGATTTATATTGAAATTCCTTTTAAAAATATAAATAATTCCTTTACAAATTATAAAGGAATTCCACAACGACTTTTCTAAAATTTGATTTGGACATATCTCAAAATCTATACGACGAAATCCCGATTTTTCTCTTCCACTAGAAAGATATACTCCACCAGCTCCACACATTTCTTGTTTTGTAGAAATCCGATTTAAAACGAACCATGTACATTCAGTTGAAGTTCAAATCGCCAAATAGCGAAATGCAGCGCCATTTCAAGCTCGATTTTAATTATATTATAATTATATGTTCAAACTGTTGTTATTTAAATATATACGTTATTCTAATTCAATTCTAAACTGAATTATATATCACAGATGATCCAGTTCACGCCATATCGTCATTTCAGCCAATTCTGATTATTTCAGAATTAAATATATTATTTTAATTAAATATTCATCATTATTTAATTCCACGACCATTTAATTCACTATATCACTATTTCAATAATTAAATAAATTAATTATAATATCTCTGCCAATGCGGGTCATTACAATCTTTCCCACTTAAAATAATTTCGTCCTCGAAATTGCTAAAAGGTAGAGGACGACCCTATCGATTTGTTAGAACATATTTATTCATTTTTATATTCAGTTTCAATTGAACCAATTTAATTTCAATTAAATTATTAATTAATTCTTATCAACAAAAATTTTCAAAAATCCTGAAAATTTTCTAACACCTTAACTCTTCGAAAAATTTCGCCAGCACCTCCTTTGTATTGGTCAATAGGTCAAACCATCACTCGCCTCTCTGGGCCATCTCCATCCCAAAAGAAAATCAAACAGCCAAGCGGCTTGCCAATTCGGCTCATAAATCTTATATCCGATAGAAATATAAACTTGTACCTTTTGTCGGCATATCATTATATCCTTTCACTTGTTATCAATTCAACATATACCAGGGTTATCCCAATCAAACTCCAATCTGCTTTTTATCCACAATTTCAACCATTCGCTTATACCTAAGTCGAATTTTATTTCAAATTCGAGTTCCATTCTCGATTCCAAACTCTTTACTTGATTATCAAGTTACACTTCAAATTTGAATCCCCCAAATCCAATTTGTCTCGATATCATTCAAATTCAATCTCAGTTACCACTTTACTAGCTTTACTTTTAATTCAAATTTTTTGCTTTCACAAATTTCTGTTAAATTTGTTTTTAATTCAAACAGTCTTTCTGGGAGTTTTTAAACAGTTTACTCTTTTCAAAAATCAAATTTTCCCTTTTGAACATATCACTGAGCCCTTAATTAATATTCCATTAGTTAAATCACTTCTCTATTTCTTTATCAATATTTGTTAACCAAATATTTTCAATAACCATATTGGCCTTTTATGTTATTTGGGGAAAAAATTTCGAATATCGCCTTCCTTTTATTTTCTAAACTTTAGAAAATATATGCCATTTATAATTGGAAAATATTCAATTACTTTTCTCTTTTCCGATCTCGTTTATTTCTATACTTAGGAAATATTTATTATTCTATTTCCAAGTTTACACTTATTTGGGTTAAAACGGATGTTGTGTAAAACATCGTTACGACAACCCAAATACTATATTCAACTAACTCTTATTCAATATTGATCTTCGAGCCTGAAATCTTACTATTTATTTGTTAATAATGAAATCAATTAAGTTGCGGTATAACTACCACTCAGACCTTGACTGAATAACATTTATAACGTCAAAACAGATATGACTACTTACTCGAATAATCAATACCATACAACTACTTATTCACTTTTAAACACGTATACGCTTCCTCTTTCTATTCTTACTAGATTTTATCCTTAGCCTTCCTTTTTGATTTTACTATTCTATTTCTAAGTTCGTTTCCTTATCGCTTCTATATATAAATCGATACCTTGATTTCTAACTACCAAATTATCTTTAAAATATTATAACTCCTTAAATTCCCGAAAAAATTCGCCATAACCTCCTTTGTACCTGGAGCATCGGGATATTTCAAATAGCCTCCCATGGCCCTTACCAATCCAAAAGGAAAAGAAAAAGCCAAGCGGCTAGCCGATTCGGCACATAAAATCTCATATACGAATTAAATACATACCTTTTCGTCGAGCATTCTATTTATATACCTTCATACCTTATCCATACCTATCTCATGTATATTTATACCTGCCCAATCTATTTTAACTATACCTAATCGTTTTAACTCAATTCGTTAGTTAATTGTTAATTAACTCTTTAGTCTATTTCACTTTTATATTTGAACATGACATGTTCAAATATATTTTAACTTGCTTATTAACTAATTTGAATCCAAATTTCAAATTTAAGTTCTATATTCCATTTCGAATATCCATTAACAAATCCAATTCACCTTTCAAAGTTCAACTTCAAATTCAAACTCGATTAACTAATTCCTCTTCGACTTAGTTAATTCTATTCAATCTGTATTCAAATTCTATAGTTTAAATTCCATTTGAATTCTATATTCAAATTCTATATATTCAAATCCTACATTTGAATTCCATTTGAATTCTATATTCAAATTTCATTTCAATTCCATTGAATTTCATATATTCAATCTCCCTTTGAATTTCTATATTCAATTCTATTTGAATTCTCTTCATTCAAATTCTATATTCAAATCTATATTATAAATCCCATTTTGAAATTCAACACAACTTGTCTTTCCCAAAACAAATTCAAAACGGTATCTCTGGTAGTAATTCCTCACTTACAACTCGAAAATGAGTACTGGTGATGCAGCTGTCATCATCATCAGAATCTATTTTCCAGCGATCTAAGTGAGTTCAATACTATAAAACATTTCTAAACATTTCCACTTTGAAATTCATTTCAAAATATAATTCACACTACTTGTAAAACAATTTAAAATCTCCCAGGATCTTAAATTTTCCTTATTTTTTTATCCAAATCCATTTACAAACACTTATCCAATTCTCCAGAGTTTCAATTCAATTTTCTGGTTTAAATTTCAGATTTAACTCATCTGATTTCACGTATTCCACTTATATGAATTCTAATTGGTTATTTACATAACCATTTAATTTATAATCTTACTCGATTATAATAACAACCAATATATCAACTATATTAAAATTTTGATATATATATATCTTCTCTATATTAGGACATACCATGGGTAAACTTATCTTAATTTCCACTCTTTTCAAAACATATCGTGTCGACCCATCGTATTCGAGTGTTTATAAACTCCTACCGATACAGTGGATCAAACTGATCGACCAGAACTCATAAACAACTCAACCAATAAATCACCACAATATAAAACAATTTTTATATCAAATACAAATACGTTCACTCGTATATATACACTCAAACTCAATCTAGGGTATTACTAACCCTATCTCTACCGAGTCACGCCACAGGGCCAAGGTAATTCACTTAACTTAAGCTCTGATACCAACTATAATGACCCGGGTTTTTGATGACTTTGGTTATCGCCATAAACTCAATGATGACTAACCAAACATCGAAAAATACCGGTCATTAATGAAAGCAATTAGAGGGTGAGGATAGATAAGATAGAAACTTAGAATAGAAGAAGAAGAAGAACACAATATCAGAGTAACACGAATCTCACAGCGGAACGAATAATTATATTTCATAACATAACTTTGAAATACAAATCTGTACTTGAATATACATATCATTATCAAAGTACAGTACTTACAACACAGCGGAAATAACTATAGCTATATGATCCTGAAGCCTCCTGTTCCAAGCTCTTCCAGTATATCTGTAAAATCCCGACTACTTGACTGCTCGTACAAATTTAGGCACCCAAGAGTTTAGGGGAAACAACAAAATAAACTCCGGGTCTGTCATGGGACTGGTATGAGTAAAACAGTTTAAAATAGTTCAAGCAGGTAAATGATATCTCATAAGACCACGCCGTATAACGGAACGGGTTTTTCCCTTATGAGAATCCAAATATCTTTATATCAAAATCCTTTTGATATTATAATAATGTCCATCAACACAATATAATAATCATCTAGCAGAAACGTTTTCATCTCACGTTCTACATATATAGTATACAATCAAAACCGCAAGCACGTATTGGGTAATGGGTTTCCAACTATGACAAGGTATGGAACCACCTTTCGCTAGTGTACCTCTAGAGAGGAATACACTGGGTTCAACAAGAACATCTTGCAACCCGGACACACATGACCGACCACTCATTTCGCTTGAGTGTATCGAATGTATATCACCAACGGTTGGGATCAGCAACCGTTTCCCGAATGGGACAGCATCAACAATAGATTTTTAGAAGTAAATGAAACTCTAGATCAGGTGATTATACACCCTACTTCGGTGCGACCGACTTAGCCATGCTGCCTGCCCGATTTCTATCATTTACCGGATGTGAGGCTAGAAGCTATGCTTTATCATCACATTAGATTCACTTTGAATGCCACATCGTCCAATCCATCAAATCACCGATTTGACGTCCTCAACAATACATTATGTGTTAGCTAAAAGAAGTTTCCATCCCCGCTTCCACTCTTGGTACGGTTGGAGAAATCAATATACGTGATCGTTTGGAAATACTCTGTCAGACATCCGTCCATACAAGTCATCCAGGAACAGGATGAACCGAAGGCACTATTCTGTAAATAGGATAGCCCTTGCATAACCCCGTCTTCAATTTTCTTTGGCATATATGATTCGCAACGCTTATGCCAATACAGAGTGGTTCTTTGGATAATAATCCAACCGGTCTCTCCACATTAAAATGTTAAAATGGTCAAAACTTCGATAGTCTGTGATTTAACTATCGAAGAAAAACAGATGTGCAAACAAACAATATTATTTCCAAATGGAAATTTATATCGATCAAACATCATTCAACATTTATCTCTTTATTTCATTAATTTACTTATCTCTTGTTTCCCTATTTTCAATATTTCTTATTTTCTAAATTAGGAAAAATATACGTTATTAACAATGGAAAAAATTTCCATTTCTTGTTTTCTTTATTAGAAAACATTTCTGGTTTCTTATTTGGAAAACATTTCCAAAACTTCTTCATTGGACTTAGACAGATGTTTAAACAAACATCGCTATGCCAACTCAAACCATTTCCTTTACTGCCGAACCTTAACTATTCCTTAGTTAAAAATGAAGTCAATCAAGTTGGGGTAGAACTACCTCTCAGACCTTAACTGAACAACATTTCTAAATTTGAAATAGGCAAAGTTCACTTCATATTCCATTTACTAACTTCCTTACTTAACCCTCCTTCAAATAGCTATATTCGATTGACTCTTTTCACTTAACTCTATTCGATTAACACTTATCAATTAACTCTATTGGACTAATACTATTGGATTAACTCTATTTGACTAACGCTATTGATTTACTCGTTTCACTTAACTCCTTTAGAATAAACTATATTCGATAACTCCTTTTACTTTCTTCGAATAAACTATATTCGATTAACTCATTTGCTTCTATTCGAATAACTATATTCGATTAACTCATTTTACTTTCTATTCGAATAAACTATATTCGATTAACTCATTTTACTTTCTATTCGAATAAACTATATTTGATTAACTCATTTTACTTTCTATTCGAATAAACTATATTTGATTAACTCCTTTGCTTTAACTCTAATCGATTAAACTAACATCGATTAACTCCTTTGCTTTAACTCTAATCGATTAAACTAACATCGATTAACTCCTTTACTTTAACTCTAATCGATTAAACTAACATTGATTAACTTCTTTCGATTAAACTAATATTGATTAACTTCTTTCGATTAAACTAATATCGATTAACTCCTTTGCTTTAACTCTAATCGATTAAACTAACATCTATTAACTCCTTTGCTTTAACTCTAATCGATTAAACTAACATCGATTAACTCCTTTGCTTTAACTCTAATCGATTAAACTGACATCAATTAACTCCTTTTACTTTCTACTTAACTATTCATTTATAAAGATTTACTTTTAGTAACGGTTCTTCACTTTACAAATGATTTCCTTCTTATAACAGTTTCCATTTTATAACGTTTATTCATTTTCTAATTATCTCCTATTTATAAATATTCCAATTTATAAATATTTCTTATTTATAAATAATCCATTTATAAATATTTTATTTTCAAACATCACTCTGAAAATATTCCCTTATCAACATTTCGGTATGTTATGGTATTCAACATATCAAACCACGATGTTCAGTATCGTCCAAACACATATAATCGACAACAGATTATATATCACATCATATATCACAATATATGAAAAACGATAAAATAACTGTTGAGGAATCCAGCCGGATTCCTCCAACCTGTTTCCCTGCATCACAGATGTTAATCAATATAGATAACATCACTTTCAGTTCCATATGATATATTCTGTTAAACGGATTCATTATAGAAAATTCAACTAATTGACTAGCAGTTCAATCAAACAGTTTTCATACAGTCAATCAGCTACTATCTAACAGTTCTAAAAATACAACATGAAATTATAAACTGTTCAGAGTTAGTGAGATTTACTCAATTGGCGGTTCATCGTTAAAGAACGATAAACTGTTTGTTTGATTTGAATCAAACAATTTATTTCGCCATAAATTGTAACGATCTCGGATTCACTCCGAGTCAGCTTCATTGTGAAGCTCTCGTCCATACGGTCCCAACGTGACTGACGGTTCGTGATTCTGATTCAGTATGACAAAGTTATACACCTTTAAATTTTGAATCCAATTTAAAATTTTGAAAATAACTTAACTTATAATCAAATGGGCCTCCCTCTTTGTTTCGGCCCATCATCCTTATCAAAGCCCATGACCGCTCCTCCTTTCTTCCCCGTCTTCTGTTGTTCCTCCAGAATCAAACAGTCCAGAACCGAACTCTGGCTTCGATCGATTCTCCCTTATTTCTCCTTCGAATTCAAAACCGCACCCACCACAATCTCTCTCTTCGAAACCACTTACTCTTCAACACCCTTCTCCGACACTCGCACTCACTCCTCTCGTCGTGACTTCAGCTATTCGACACTGCTACCTTTTGAAGATCCACGCCAAACAGCATCAGATCTCACCCAAACATCAGAATCGCAAGTATACTCCATCGCGAGTTCGAATACCACAATTAAAACCCCCATCGATTGCTTTAACTTCACTATTTATCAACCCTAGTTCTACTGCCAAATCACGAGCTCTCGAGAAGGCCGCCGCATGCAACAATGATTGTAACACCCTGCATCCATTAGTGTTACTCACAAAGGGAATGCACTAAGTTCTGTGGAGCATTTAGGGTAAAAGATGCAGGTAAAATTACAAGACAGACAAAATTTAAAACAGCGGAAAATAAAACTTTACTTTATTGATAAAATAGTTTGTACAACAATTGCTTTCCAATATCAGAGTATAATCTGTCTTACAAAATAAAGAAGCATAAAACAACATTTATATTCCCCAATGTAGCAAGAGCCAACCATAGCATCTGAAAAGAGAATCCAAGCAAAATTTAGACAAATCTTCAAGCCGGGAAAGAGTGACGGTCCAACTTAACCTGAGCTATACTATTCCCTCCTTTAAAACCTGGGGGGAAACGGAAGAAACGAAGACGAAAGAAAAACAGAGTCAGACATAAATCCTGAGTAAGTTCAGTTACTTCTAGCTTGTGAACAAGGAAAACAGAACGACATGAATTAACTGAATACAAGATAATACCATGAAGATAGGGCTAACAAGATAAGATTAACGCATGATATGCTAAGGCAAGATAAACTGGATATACTTTATACTTTCTCCGCTTCGTTATTAACTTGTTGTGCTGGTTTCTATATCTCTGCACCACCTAACTAGTGTCCCAACTAGTAATGATAACGCGATCCCAATCCCTGTAGTTTCGGTTGCCTTCAGGCATACATTTATTATTTATTACCTAGATCTAATCTAGGGTTTTCTATCAAGTGCTTTCTAGATTCAACTAGAGTTAACGCTATCTACTGAACCCTTCTCGGATTCAGGGTTTATGCCACCTAGGTCCAACTAGGGATTATGCTACCTGTCAAACGATGCCCTCTAGTCTAGGACACACTACCTAGAGTGGTATATGTTCCTAAACTTTCCCCACGCATGTATCGCGAATCGTTATCGCTTGTCTAGATGCACATGTCCTGTAATGTGCAGCCTGAGTCATGTAGAAGGGCAAATCAAGAAACACAGAACTCGGTCGGGTGCTTTTCAGATATCTGTCGATGCAGATGCTAAGGTCTGTTTTTATTCCAGTGGCTATGGTCCCACTTGACCCCTCCCTCAACTAATGAAAGGCATACCTTGAAAAATGAGAACTATACGCAGGCCCCCTATGGCCCACTAACCTATGGCCATCCTCACTCATAACTGGATAGCAAGTATATGGTCTTTTGGAGCTCTCCTCCTTTCCGCTTCACGTATCTCGATTGACTGAAGATGGTAGGTAGACGACGAGTTGCTATCACAGGGCTACCGTTTTCTCGCCGAATCACGCCGGTCCATCCTAGTCTTTAGGTTGCCATATTTTGCAACCAAGGCATACCCTTGGTTCTTCTAACGCAGACCTTTACCTCTGTGAGCCCAGGAGGATCATCTGCAGCCTCACAGAGGGATACCAAGAGTACCCTCACGTCCCCTCGAAGCCTCGGGCTTCGTAACCCAATTCGTTGGAGCCTTCTTTAAAATTAGATGGACGTTCGCTCCTTCTCGTGTTATACTGGATGTTTTACATCGCAACTCAGTCTAACCTCGGGTTAGGCATATTCGTGTTTTCTAAGTTCAAAGGGTTTTGAATAATTTCCACATCAGGTTTTGAAAGTAACCATCCCGTCCGTTGGATCAGTTAGGGATAGCCAGGGAGAGCAGGAAACTTGTATTTTCCAAACCCAAGCCTAGGCACTATCCTCTCTGTCACCCTAGAACTTTCTGGTGTGTTATTAAAAGAGATGTCGTTAATAAACCTTTAATTTGTCTAAATTTACATTTTCTCATTTAGGACAAATTCTATAAGTAAATTATTCCTAATTTACTTATTTCATAATTACTCCTTTAATGTAAATTGTCAACATTTATTATTATGGCCCATTTTCCCCTCTATATCATATTTATGCTTTTTGGTATGTAAACTATACCAAATTAGGTGTCACTAACCATGATTTTGCTAAACATGACAATTACTCACAATTATGGCCAATTTCAAATTTATGCCAATATACTTATTATGCCAAATTAGCTAATCCAATTATGATTTAATATTCTAATTACAGTTCATGTCAAACTAGACTTATTATTCTAGTTCACAGTTCATGTAAATGCTAGATTTACAAGTCGATACTGGATTCAAATTACACATCCTATAATTCATGTCAAATTTATCCAATTTGCATTTTTATAAACATGCCATAATACATGTTCCCATTTTATGCCAATTTCCAAGTTTATAACTACGTTTTAGTAAATTTCATATTTTGCCCAAATCGTATTCCCATCATTCATATAATCATGATTCAATCTAGATTATAGATAAATCTTGATTCGTAGATAAAAAGGGATTGAACCAAAGATGCTATGAAAAGATAGACATAATAACTGGCATAAAATGATAATTTACTAATTACAGACCTAACGAATTACACTGAAATAAATTGATCTAAAACATCGAAGGCCTATAGATCTAAAAATGTTATGACATAAAAAGGGTTGAATAACGATGTAGGTTCAAGAACATGGGTAGACCTAACTTAATAGGTAAATTCCCAAGATCAAAATCCAAGGAAAATCAAGAATATACAGAATAGATAATCAGGTTTAGATCCAATTTCACAGTCACAAAACTTAAGCAACAGTTTCCTAGTCATGAATCATAGGTGTTTAGTCACAGTTGTCCTTGTTATGTCATAGGCAATAGATTATGTTTCCTAATCAAAGGCATAGGCTTGTGTTCATAGTCAAAGGAAATAATTCTCATAGTCATGAGTCACAGTCATAGGCAATGTTCATAGTCATAGGTAATGTTCATAGTCATAGGCAAGGCCTAATTGGTCATCGAATCACGATCAGTCCTTAATCAAGTCTAGAAACATGTATAAACACAGATCCAAGTGAAGAGATTAGGCATATTCCTTTATTCCTTTAATTTCATGTCACAAATAGAAAACGTTCAAATCTAAAAAGTAACCGACTTACAGAGATTCGATTTGTAGAAAAACAGTCGTTTGAATCTTCACTTGAATCTTAGCTTGTTTTGAATCTTCTCTTCAAAGACTTGAGCAGTATCCTCGTCTTGATTTATTTTATTTATTTATTAATTTAATTTAGAGGAGGAGAAGAAGCCATGTCCACCAAGAATCTTTGCAGCATAAGGTTAGAGAAGAATAGTGTAAAGAGAAGGAGACTAGGAGGTTGTTTATATAGGATTGCAAGTTAATTTGAGCCGTCGATGAAGCCAAGGTAAATCAAAGCCATCTGTTCTAAAGAGAAGCCAAATATGTTCACAATTACTTTCTTAATGTACATTATTAACATTTATTATTATTTGTATGCCCATTAGATACATCCCCCCTTTACTCGTTTATTATTAAATTTGTATGCACATTAGATACATCTCCCCTTTACACGTTTATTATTAAATTTCTATGCACATAGATACATCTCCCATTTACATGTTTATTATTAAATTTGTATGCCCATTAGATACATCTCCCCTTTACATGTTTATTATTAAATTTGTAAATATTAATATTAACAGAAATACGGGGTGTTACATTCTCCTCTCCTTAAAGGATTTCGTCCCCGAAATCTCCAAGTCTGGGGGAATGCATATCCTACCATCCAATCGTCCATCTACTCAGCCATCAAACACAGGCATCCATTGTACTTAAAGGCTTCTAATGCTTTCATGTTTATATGCACAGTGTGTGTACATGTTCGTATCTAATGAAAAATTAGGCGGTCTACTGATTCAGTTGACCTCCTTAATGCAAATCATGTCAGTGCCATGCGTCGAATATGTATGCAAATCCTATTGATACATATTATTTCTATATGAGTGCACAATCGTTCATACAAATGCAACGTCCATATGATAACTCATCAAGTTCAATTCATAAACAAATACATATATGTAAATGCAATATGAAGGCGTCTGAGCTGATCTAGTGCCTAATACGTGTGTATATGCATTCACGAGCAACCACTAGCAACCACTTGCAACGATCAACTATAACATGTTTCAAATACATGTTTACATCCAAAAGGGTTTCTACCTAAGGATCAAAGATACGACCTAGAGGATATACTTTGGAAAGAGAGAAACAAATATGCGTAAAATTCCTACAAAAAGATCAACGATATATCCTTAAGAAAAAGAGTAGGTGCGTGTGTCTTATCCTCAACCCCCTATATCGCGTCTTTTTGAGCTTTACTCCACTATACCTTAACTAATTTAGCTTCATGATTGCGAAGTTTCTTGATCTCCATCTCCAAAATAAACAGATGTCAACCATGATGCCAAGTGTATATACTAAGATGATTTGGGGTATCTCCTCTTAGCTTATCCATCATGCCATAACTATGAGGGTCAAAAGCTAAAGGTCACTATGTACTTTTTACCTCTCTGAAGGTTAGTCTTTCTCTATTTAGAGCGCCTGCCACAACTATCCATCTTTCATGCAAACCATCCTAGTCGAACTCGACGTTCCTCAAGTACAAGCCCCAAAGGCCTAAACCAATATCAGACAAGCACCCAAGGAATATCTCTTCCGAATTTAGACGATCTACGTGAGATGATATAAGCAAACTCGATAGCTACTCTCAAATCCCTACTAACCAAAAATAAATTGGTCGAACCACCAATTGGATTTGAGACTCTAGTGGGATCTTTCTACTATACAAGTACTAAGGTGCAGAGACTCAACTATGGAAGTAGACATGAACAAATGCGAAGCGCTAAGATCAAAAGAGTACGAACAGAAAAACTAGATACTTCCAATAGAATTTTACTACTTTCATCCTAGGTATGCTTAGTAGTGATAGTATGTACTCGCCCTTCTGAAAATCTTGTTCCTCGTTCTTGCCCTTGTCCTTAATTATATGCCCTATTATACCCTAGTAAAGATACTTCCTCTTGTCTTAGGTTTTATAATTCCTCATCCTTGGGTTGTGCTCCTTAGCCAAACTCCTCATCCTCTTCCGTGTGTAATCATGTTGACAAATCTATCGAAAGCTGCCTCCATTGTACAGAATCCCCTACAAAGCTTGAAAGAAAACTGGCCGCAGGTGAAACTACTACGGCTATAGATGGAAGTCGGGCACTACTTTGCCCTTCGATGAGGCTACCTCCCAGAAAGCCAGGAGCCCCAGAGACTCAAGAAAGAAGGAAACAAGGACTCAAACAGAGAATCAAAAGATAGTGCTTATGGCTTTTGGGAATATGCCTTTTAAAACAAAACTTTTCTTTTGAAAATGCTTTTTTAAAAACTGTTTTGAAAAATAATTTTTCAAATCTTTATCTTATTCGGTAACCTTCAGCTCTGATACCACGTGTAACACCCCACATCCGTTAGTGTCACTCACAAAGGGAATGCACTAAGTTCTGTGGAGCATTTAGGGTAAAAGATGCAGATAAAATTACAAGACAGACAAAATTTAAAACAGCGGAAAATAAAACTTTACTTTATTGATAAAATAGTTTGTACAACAATTGCTTTCTAATATCAGAGTATCATCTGTCTTACAAAATAAAGAAGCATAAAAGAACATTTAGATTCCCCAATGTAGCAAGAGCCAACCATAGCATCTGAAAAGAGAATCCAAGCAAAACTTCGACAAATCTTCAAGCTGGGAAAGAGTGACGGTCCAACGTAACCTGAGCTATACTATTCCCTCCTTTAAAACCTGGGGGGGGGGGAACGGAAGAAAAGAAGACGAAAGAAAAACAGAGTCAGACATAAATCCTGAGTAAGTTCAGTTACTTCTAGCATGTAAACAAGGAAAACAGAACGACATGAATTAACTGAATACAAGATAATACCATGAAGATAGGGCTAACAAGATAAGATTAACGCATGATATGCTAAGGTAAGATAAACTGGATATACTTTATACTTTCTCCGCTTCGTTATTAACTTGTTGTACTGGTTTCTCTATCTCTGCACCACCTAACTAGTGTCCCAACTAGTAATGATAACGCGATCCCAATCTCTGTAGTTTCGGTTGCCTTCAGGCATACATTTATTATTTATTACCTAGATCTAATCTAGGGTTTTCTATCAAGTGCTTTCTAGATTCAACTAGAATTTACGCTATCTGCTGAACGCTTCTCGGATTCAGGGTTTATGCCACCTAGGTCCAACTAGGGATTATGCTACCTGTCGAACAATGCCCTCTAGTCTAGGACACACTACCTAGAGTGGTATATGTTCCTAAACTTTCCCCACGCATGTATCGCGAATCGTTATCGCTTGTCTTGATGCACATGTCCTGTAATGTGCGGCCCGAGTCCTATAGCAGGGCAAATCAAGAAACACAGAACTTGGTCGGGAGCTTTTCAGATATCTGTCGATGCAGATGCTAAGGTCTGTTTTTATTCCAGTGGTTATGGTCCCACTTGACCCCTCCCTCAACTAATGAAAGGCATACCTTGAAAAATGATAACTATACGTAGGCCCCCTATGCCCCCACTAACCTATGGCCATCCTCACCCATCACTAGATAGCAAGTATATGGTCTTTTGGAGCTCTCCTCCTTTCCGCTTCATGTATCTCGATTGACTGAAGATGGTAGGTAGACGACAAGTTGCTATCACAGGGCTACCGTTTTCTCGCCGAATCACGCCGGTCCATCCTAGTCTTTAGGTAGCCATATTTTGCAACCAAGGCATACCCTTGGTTCTTCTAACGCAGACCTTAACCTCTGTGAGCCCAGGAGGATCATCTGCAGCCTCACAAAGGGATACCAAGAGTACCCTCACGTCCCCTCGAAGCCTCGGGCTTCGTAACCCAATTCGTTGGAGCCTTCTTTAAAATTAGATGGACGTTCGCTCCTTCTCGTGTTATACTAAGAATTACAACTTACTTTTGATTAACTAAGGTTTACCACTTAGTTTCCAGAACCGTTGTTTTCTTAACTAAGGTTTTCTACTTAGTCTCTTTCTCGTCAAGTTGGGTTGGTTAAGTGTCATTAGTCAATTCAAGCTAACTTAACCCTCTTCACTTTATCTTGTTAAACTAGTTAAGTGTTATCAGTAATTCATGTTGACTTAATCCTACCACAAACCAAGTTATATTGGTTAAGTATTTCTTATTACTTAACCCTACCCATTCATCCTGTATTGGTTAAGTGTTCCTTTTTAACTTAACCTTGCCCATCTGTTTTAACTAACATGTTATTAATGGTTAAGTATTATCCCTTCATGTTTTAAACTTAACCCTATTCATTTATCACACTCTGATGGTTAAGTGTTCATGTTTACTTAACCCTACGGTCTAGTCCAGCTAACATGTCAAATTGGCTAAGTGTGTTAACTTTACTTAACCCCACCTTCTAGTCTAGTTGACATGTTAATTTTGCTAAGTGTTTTCTTAGTTACTTAACCCTTACAAATCTTTTCTTGTTACCATGTTAAGTTTGGTTAAGTGTTCCTATGGACTTAACCCTCCCATTCTAGCCTAACTATGTTAAGTTGGTTAAGTGTTCCTATGGACTTAACCCTCCCATTCTAGCTTAAATATGTTAAGTGTCTGTATGAACATAACCCCACCCATCGGTTTTGTTATCATGTTTAATTGGTTAAGTGTTTTAGTTAACTTAACCCTACCATTCTCATTCTAGCTTTAATTAATAAATTAAAGCCGCAACCACTCACATTAGACAGATATTGTTGCGATTACTGGATGTGCCGGTTGGTTCCGGGCAGTTTTACATCGCAACTCAGTCTATCCTCGGGTTAGGCATATTCGTGTTTTCTAAGTTAAAGGGTTTTGAATAATTTCCAAATCAGGTTTTGAAAGTAACCATCCCGTCCGTTGGATCAGTTAGGGATAGCCAGGGAGAGCAGGAAACTTGTATTTTCCAAACCCAAGCCTAGACACTATCCTCTCTGTCACCCTAGAACTTTCTGGTGTGTTATTAAAAGAGATATCGTTAATAAACCTTTAATTTGTCTAAATTTACATTTTCTCATTTAGGACAAATTCTATAAGTAAATTATTCCTAATTTACTTATTTCATAATTACTCCTTTAATGTAAATTGTCAACATTTATTATTATGGCCCATTTTCCCCTCTATATCATATTTATGCTTTTTGGTATGTAAACTATACCAAATTAAGTGTCACTAACCATGATTTTGCTAAACATGACAATTACTCACAATTATGGCCAATTTCAAATTTATGCCAATATACTTATTATGCCAAATTAGCTAATCCAATTCTGATTTAATATTCTAATTACAGTTTATGCCAAACTAGACTTATTATTCTAGTTCACAGTTCATGTAAATGCTAGATTTACAAGTCAATACTGGATTCAAATTACACATCCTATAATTCATGTCAAATTTATCCAATTTGCATTTTTATAAACATGCCATAATACATGTTCCCAATTTATGCCAATTTCCAAGTTTATAACTACGTTTTTGTAAATTTCATATTTTGCCCAAATCGTATTCCCATCGTTCGTATAATCGTGATTCAATCTAGATTATAGATAAATCTAGATTCGTAGATAAATAGGGAATGAACCAAAGATGCTATGAAAAGATAGACATAATAACTGGCATAAAATGATAATTTACTAATTACAGACCTAACGAATTACACTGAAATAAATTGATCTAAAACATCGAAGGCCTATAGATCTAAAAATGTTATGACATAAAAAGGGTTGAATAACGATATAGGTTCAAGAACATGGGTAGACCTAACTTAATAGGTAAATTCCCAAGATAAAAATCCAAGGAAAATCAAGAATAGACAGAATAGATAATCAGGTTTAGATCCAATTTCACAGTCACAAAACTTAAGCAATAGTTTCCTAGTCATGAATCATAGGTGTTTAGTCACAGTTGTCCTTGTTATGTCATAGGTAATAGTTTATGTTTCCTAATCAAAGGCATAGGCTTGTGTTCTTAGTCAAAGGAAATAATTCTCATAGTCATGAGTCACAGTCATAAGCAATGTTCATAGTCATAGGCAATGTTCATAGTCATAGGCAATGTTCATAGTCATAGGCAAGGCCTAATTGGTCATCGAATCACGATCAGTCCTTAATCAAGTCTAGAAACATGTATAAACACAGATCCAAGTGAAGAGATTAGGCATATTCCTTTATTCCTTTAATTTCATGTCACGAATAGAAAATGTTCAAATCTAAAAAGTAACCGACTTACAGAGATTCGATTTGTAGAAAAACAGTCGTTTGAATCTTCACTTGAATCCTAGCTTGTTTTGAATCTTCTCTTCAAAGACTTGAGCAGCATATCCTCGTCTTGATTTATTTTATTTATTAATTAATTTAATTTAGAGGAGGAGAAGAAGCCATGTCCACCAAGAATCTTTGCAGCATAAGGTTAGAGAAGAATAGTGTAAAGAGAAGGAGACTAGGAGGTTGTTTATATAGGATTGCAAGTTAATTTGAGCCGTCGATGAAGCCAAGGTAAATCAAAGCCATCTGTTCTAAAGAGAAGCCAAATATGTTCACAATTACTTTCTTAATGTACATTATTAACATTTATTATTATTTGTATGCACATTAGATACATCCCCCCCTTTACACGTTTATTATTAAATTTGTATGCACATTAGATACATCTCCCCTTTACACGTTTATTATTAAATTTGTATGCACATTAGATACATCTCCCCTTTACATGTTTATTATTAAATTTGTATGCACATTAGATACATTTCCCCTTTACACGTTTATTATTAAATTTGTAAATATTAATATTAACAGAAATACGGGGTGTTACAGTGATTATACCAAAGTGAAGATAAACCACCCAGCAAACTCAGAAATATTACCACTTGATTTTAGAATTTTATTTCTAATTTCTTTTGATTTTCTTTGAATTCAAAACTTCATGATACTTTGTTTTTTGGAGATAAGCACTGGCGGCCGATGAAGACATTTTATAATAGCAGGGGATTTTCTTGTGTGGTTCAAAAATGAAGGATGTGGCACCTATATGTTCACACCTTTGTATCTAGATATTATATTTATTATTTATTTTTGCTTCTAAAAATTCGTGCAATCACACACGATATTCAAAAATAGCGAAAATGGCCATGTAGCAACTGTTTGACATTACAGTCCCAACAAAACTGTTTTCGTCGAATTCCGTCTTCGTATGCTCACACAGCGTATTTTTAACCGTCGAAAAACTGACTGTTTCTCACTCCAAAAATCCGTACGACCACACAGTGACTCTAAAAATCACATAACTTGGAATCTAACAATAATATGACATGGCGGATCCAACAAAATTAGTTTCGCTGAATTCTGAGGACATTTGCAAAATTGGCTATTTTTAAAGCCCTAAATAGCCCCTTTAAATATTAAATATATTTAAAAAACAATTAAATTAAATATTTATAAATAAATATTATTATATATATATCCACAGTGGAATACCATACAGCTTTAGAATATTCCTATATGAATTTCTACTCGATATTCACTTCTGGGTCAACCCGATATTCGATTTATATTGAAATTCCTTTTAAAAATATAAATAATTCCTTTATAAATTATAAAGGAATTCCACAGCGACTTTTCTAAAATTTGATTTGGACATATCTCAAAATCTATACGATGAAATCCCGATTTTTCTCTTCCACTAGAAAGATATACTCCACCAGCTCCACACGTTTCTTGTTTCGTAGAAATCCGATTTAAAACGAACCATGTACATTCAGTTGAAGTTCAAATCGCCAAATAGCGGCCTGCAGCGCCATTTCAAGCTCGATTTTAATTATATTATAATTATACGTTCAAACTGTCGTTATTTAAATATATTTGTTATTCTAATTCAATTCTAAACTGAATTATATATCAGAGATGATCCAGTTCACACCATATCGTCATTTCAGCCAATTCTGATTATTTCAGAATTAAATATATTATTTAATTTATTATTTTAATTAAATATTCATCATTATTTAATTCCACGACCATTTAATTCACCATATCACTATTTCAATAATTAAATAAATTAATTATAATACCTCTGCCAATGCGGGTCATTACAGTTTGTTTGGATTGTATTATAGAAATTTGGATTGTGGTTGTTGTAACACCCCACCTCCGCCCGGGTGACTCTTGCAAGCACTCTGACTTTGGAGGGGCGTTTGAGTCAGGTAAACATGCATAATGATATATCAAGGCAGAACAAGAACATATGTATATGCGTAAACAGAGTAAATAAGATAGATAAAACAGCGGAAGATCTTAAACCATTTCAAAACAAGTCTGTTACATCATAATGTCAACTTCCCAAATAAACCAGTCTAGATAAAACAACATCAACTGAAAACCAAAATACATAAATACTAATCCCCAAAAGAAGTGATAGCCACAGCTAGCTTCATGTCCAAACCGTACATGAGCTAAATCCCACAAGCAAGCAGTCAGAAATCCAACTAAGCTCCAGTATCCCCTCCCTGAGAACCTGGGGGGGGGGGGGGGAACGGAAGAAAAGAGGCGAAAGAAAACAGGTCAGTCAAAAAGACTGAGTAAGCCCTACTACAATCAATGTAAACTGATAAAGTTAACTGGCATGAGCAGCAGGGATGAACATAAGGATAACAACATACTAGCATGATGATTAACTAACAAGGTAGATAAAGGTGTCATCGTATAATCAGGATTAAGGTTTTGCACCACAGGTGTACTAGCAAACTACCATGACTTGAATAACAAGTATTGATCCCTTGGCCCATGCTTTGGCCCAATAACATGAAATGACCCTAATACAAGGTCCAACCAAATGGTCTAGTCGATCGGCTCCCTAAGCCCAACTCGTCACGTGTTGGTGTCAATACGGCCCAAACATGATTGTAGTCAGACTGTGCAGGGTCTCCCGTCGGGTGTATCAAGCCCTAGGGTGGCAACCCCTGGACACCATAAACATGAGTGCACAGTCTCAATCTACTGGTACCCGTGCATGATTTCCCCTGCTTCGGACTATGTGCACGACCATGGTCCGCCCAGAACTACACCGGCGTACCATCTGCCGTCGCTTTTGGTCGCTTACCTCCAGTCCAGTAATCGTGCCCCCACCCTAGCCTAGTCCCTAGGGTCATGATGATACTAACTTGGGATTACTGCTGGAGTGGGCTCCCATTGCTAGGATTTTTCTAGTGGGTTAAGTACGGTTTAACCCCCTTGCTAATCATGGATTAACTTGGTTAAGTGTAACGATGAGTTCACGACTTAACCCCGATTAATCTACCGAGCCCAAATTGGTTAAGTACTAAGTGGACCATGACTTAACCCTAATCATGAGGCATTAATTAATTCAATGCGCCTTAACCTCTCACATTAGACTTTGTTGCGGTTACTAGTTAAGCCGGGCGGGTCCGGGTAGCTTTACACCACAACTTGGTCTAACCTCGGGTTCAAGGTACAACATGACCAACTTCTCACATTGGGTCCTATTGTTTGTAGCAACTAGTTAAGCCGGTCGGTTCCGGGTAGGTTTACGCTACAAACTCAACCCAACCTCGAGTTGGCCACACTTATCTTTTCTAAGTGTCATGTCCATCATGTTTCCAAAACATGTTACAAGTTTTCAAGCAATTGGGTAGACCTAACTTAATAGGTAAATTCCCAATGGGTAGACCTAACTTAATAGGTTAGTTCCCAAGCTTATATTTTTATGTCTTTTAAGTTTACCCAACCCCAAACGCAATCCCATCGCTTACATATCACAATAGCGCATAAAGGATAGAAAGAGGGAACTTGGCAAAATCATGACATAAAGGTGTTGAAGCCACAAGTTTAACATGGTGGCATATGAAATGTTCATGTGTTCATATACTTGCATATTACATATTTTGGCCCCAAAAGCATGCATAAAACCAAATTTAGCATATTGGTGATACATGGTACTAAATGACATGTAGAAATGGCCTTAAGTTTACATTTAGCCTCACATGCAAGTTATCACAAGGGATATGATAACTTACATGTTGCTAAAATGCAACCTTTAGCATAAAGCTTGAAGCTTTATGTTCATAAACCCAAGATAACCTTGCATAACATGATAGCATTAACAAAATGTTCAACCCAAACTTGCATAACACAATTTGCATATCATATGACAACTTGCATATCAAACTTGCATAACATAACATGATGAACTTGCATATCATATCATAGCATACTTGCATAACATGATAAACTTGCATATTACATCATAGAAAACTTGCATAACATGATAAACTTGCATATTACATCATAGCAAACTTGCATATCATACATTTAACTTTAGAGTCTAAGTATGAAAGTAGAATAAGGCTTACAATGCTTATGAAGACTCAAATGAGTATAGCAAATATAAGAAAGCCCTTATGCAACCAATTCAACCCAAAAATGCAAGCCAAAATGATCAAAACTCCTTCTTTATGATGCAAATATAAAAAATTGACTTGAATGCAAGCTAATGATGCTCATACAAGTCTAAAAACACTTGTATGCATGGAAAATCACTTAGAAATTGATTTAGGAATTTTTATGAAGAGAGTGGAGGCCATGAGAGGATTGATTTTGCCATAGTTTAGTTGTAGGATAGATTAATGATGATTTAGGGTAGGTTAGGGTCTTATTTATAGATTAGGCAAGTGTTTTAGGCCATAGGATTAAACCCTAGTTCCAATCTCAGCCCTCAAAACCGAATCTGGCACCCAAGCTCAACACAATCTCAAAAATGGTGCACCAGGCTAAACAGCCCGGCTGGACCAAGTCGACAGCCAATTCGACAGGGCTGTCGACTTGGGTCCAACCAAGTCGACTCCCAAGTCGACAGGGCTGTCGACTTGGGTGTTCTGGCGGGAATTTTCCCGCCTGGCCCAACTGGCCCAATTTTCCAAATTCAAGTTTGAATTTGAAATCTGTTTTTACTTAGAAGTTTTCTGAAAACTTCGTTGGGCCTTAATTGGGTCATACGGACTCCGATTTTCGAAAACTTGGACTCTATTTCGCGTATTTTTCCGAGACGAACGCAATGGCATAGCCCGTTTCCCTTGATTCAGATTTTAGAATTTAATTCTGCCTCAATTTATGTTATAACGGGTTATTGAAAATACGGGTTGTTACATTTTCCCCTCCTTAAAGGATTTCGTCCCCGAAATCTTCAAGTTAGGAAGAACGTATCCTACCATCCAACATCCATCTACTCAAAACATCATCCACGAGCGATCATTGTCCTTACAAGATTCTAAATGTTGTATGAACATATGCAAAGGTGTGTGTATATGTACTTATCTAATGCAAATATCATCAATGCAAATTATGTTAGTGAAATGAACCCATATGTATGCAATTCCTAACATAATGTATAACATCTATATGTGTGCACATCACATACACCCATATGCAACATCCATGTGATAACACAAAAATTTTCATCCATGAATAAGCATAAACACTCATGCATATGGAATATGAGGAGTGTGTGAGCCGATCTAGTGCCTAACGTGTATAATGCATCCACGAGTAACCACTTGAAAACACTTGCAACCACTTGCAACCATCAAGCATAACATGTTTCAAACACATGTTTCATCCAAGGGTTTCTACCTAAGGTTCTCATGATAAGATTAACACGATAAACTAGATAAACATGGATAGCAAAGAGAAAGATATGCTAACAAAAAAAGAGATTGAGAGTGTACCCTCAAAAAGGAATGGATAAAGCCCACGCATCTTCTCCTCGGTTTCCCAAGTTGCGTCTTCTTCGGCTTCACCCCATTGAACCTTCACCAACTTGACCTCTCGATTCCTTAGCTTCTTGGTCTCTGTCCCCAAGATACGAATCGGAGCTCTCCTCAAGGTAGCCTCTTTCTCTACTTCTACATCTTTTAGAACACTTGGCTCAACAACCTCTGCTGATTCATGTAAACACTTCCGGAGATACGAGACATGAAAAACATCGTGTACTCCGGCCAGCTTCTCGGGCAACTTCACTCTATAAGCCATCTGCCCGATCCTCTCTATAATAGGGAATGGTCCAACAAACCTCGGTGCCAACTTCCCAACGGCTCCAAATCGGACCACATTCCGCAAAGGAGAAACCTTCACGAAAACCATATCCCCAACATCAAACTCAAAATCAGTCCTTTGCTTATCAGCATAGGATTTCTGTCGATCTTGGGCCGCTTTCATCCGTCTCCGAATCAACTCGATCTTCTCGGATGTATCTCTGATCAGATCAGGCCCAAGTATAAGCTTATCTGTAGTCTCCCACCAACATGTAGGCGACTTGCACGGCCTCCCATATAAAGCTTCAAATGGTGCCATCCCTATGCTTGCCTGATAACTGTTATTATATCCAAACTCAAAAAGAGGAAGATGGTCTTCCTAAGTACCACCAAAATCCAGAATACAAAGCCTCAACAGATCCTCGAGCACCCTATTCACCCTTTCGGTTTGACCGTCCGTCTGTGGGTGATAAGCAGTACTTAGATTCAATCTTGTGCCCATGGCTTCTTGCAAGCTATTCCAGAACTGACTTGTAAAGATTGGGTCACGGTCACTGACAATACTAGAAGGGACTCCATGTAGTCTCACAATCTCACGAAGATATATAGACGCTAGCCAAGATGCGGTCCTCTTGCTCTTCACCGGAATGAAATGAGCACTCTTCGTAAGTCTATCCACAATAAACCAAATGCTCGTATTCCCTTTCCTTGACCTTGGTAGCCCATCGATAAAATCCATGGAAATACTCTCCCACTTCCAAAGTGGAACGTCTAGAGGATGCAATAGCCCACCGGGCTTCTTCGACTCGGCCTTGACTTGCTGGCAAATGATACATCTAGAGACAAATTCTGCCACATCCTTCTTCATCCCAGGCCAAAAGAAAATGCGCTTCATATCTTTATACATCTTATCTCTGCCCGGATGTATATTCAACTTAGAGCGATGTGCCTCCTCCAGAACTCTTCTTACTAGATCTTCCACCATTGGAACACATAACCTTCCGTCTCTCCTCAGCCTACCCTTGTCATCAATAGAATATCGAGCGAGATGACTAGACGTCTCTCCTCGAATCAGCTTATCCATAATCTCAACTATCTGAGGGTCTTCTCTCTACGAAGCCCCAACTTGATCAAGAAGGGTAGGTCTGAGTTCCAGAGATGCTAAAGAACCGGTCATCGACTCAACCGCCAAAAAGAAATCAAAGGTTGCCACATACTCTAAATTCTTCATCTCAACGAATAGAGGACTTAGGGTCAACCTTCTTCTACTCAATGCATCAGCTACCACATTTCCCTTGCCAGGGTTATAAGCTATCTCAAAATCATAGGACGCCAAGAATTCCATCCATCTTTGTTGCCTCAGATTCAGATCCTTCTGAGAAAAGAGATACTTCAATGACTTGTGATCGGTATAAAGCTCAAATCTTTCACCCAGAAGATAATGGCGCCAAGCCTTGAGTGCATATACTATTGCTGCCAACTCTAAGTCATGAGTGGGATAATTCTTCTCATGCACTTTGAGTTGTCTACCGCCAAAGCATATCACCCTTCCTTCTTGCATAAGAACAGCTCCTAACCCCGTTCCACATGCATCGGTGTATACTGTAAATGACTTCCCTCTATCGGGCAAAGCTAGAACAGGTGCTGATGTAAGAGCTCTCTTGAGCTTCTGAAAAGCAAGCTCGCATTCTATGCTCCAAGCAAAAACTAAATTCTTCTTCGTCAATTTAGTGAGAGGAGCGGAAATCTTCGCGAAGTCCTTGATGAACTTCCGGTAAAAACCCGCAAGACCTAGAAAACTTCTCACTTCGGTTGCATTCCTTAGAGTCTTCCAATCGTGAACTGCAACTACCTTAGCGGGATCCACCACTAAGCCTTGCTTAGATACTATATGCCCAAGGAATCTAACTTCCCTTCTCCAAAAGTGAAACTTGGAGAACTTGGCCTTCAACTGATGCGCTCTAAGCGTATCCATCACCTCCACGAGATGCCTTGCGTGTTCTTCCTCATCCTTAGAGAAGATCAAAATATCATCTACGAAGACCACGACAAACTTGTTCAAGAACTCCCTGAACACCCTACTCATCAAGTCCACGAAATATGCGGCTGCATTAGTCAAGCCGAACGACATGACAAGCCATTCGAAGAATCCATCTGGAGTTCTGAACGCAGTCTTGTCTATACTATCTTCAGCTACCCTGAGCTGATGGAATCCCGTAGCAAGATCAAGCTGAGAGAAAACAGAAGCACCGACAAGCTGGTCAAAGAGATCATCAATCCTCGATAACGGGTGTCTGTTCTTCTTAGTCAGTTTATTCAACTCTCGATAGTCAACACAAAGTCGGAGAGAACCATCTTCCTTGGTAGCAAATACCACAGGCGCTCCCCATTCAGATATACTTCGTCTAATGAAGTTCTTCTCAAGCAATTCTTTCACTTGCTTACTTAACTCCCGCCTTTCACGCGGAGCCATGTGCCGAACGGGCAAAGAAACCGGCTTTGCATTATCCACCAGATAAATGCGGAAATAAATCTCTCGCTTAAGGGGCAATCCCATAACTTCATCAAAAACATCCGGATACTCTCGAACCACTCTCACAGACTGAAGAGTTTCCATTGACGAGTCGAGTGATTCCAGATAGCACAACATGACGGGACCTCTCGGATCACAAGAAATCTCTAGGGTGTTTCCGAGGCGAGTCACGAGCCTCACAACCCTATGCTCACAATCAAGGATGGCTCCATATCTGGACAACCAATCCATGCCCAATATCAATCCGTATCCCCTGAAACCAAGAACATAAGCACAGCACAAGAACTCTACACTCAGTATAGAGATCCTCAAATCCCCACATATCATAGATAAATGGGCGGAACCCCCAATAGGATTTGAGACACAGACGGGATCATCTACCAAGCTAGTACTAAGGTGCAAACTATCAACAAGATCAGATGAGATAAAGCTATGCGATGCACCAGAATCAAACAAGGTACGAACTGGAAAATCAGAAATATATACAAGGCTCTCAACAGAGATACTACCTCGATCGGGAACTGGAGCGCTACCGAGAGCATGAACTTGCCCTCCTGAAGGTCCAGCACGCTGAGTCTGACCCTGGCCTTGCCCTTGCTTCCTCGGGCAATCCTTACTGAAATGTCCAGTCTCACCGCAGAAAAAGCATTCACCATTCTTCCTTTTTCTCTTCTTACAATCCTTAATAAGATGCCCAACTGAACCGCAATAATGGCACTTCCCCTTGTTGTTCTTGCCCTTGTTGTTATTGCCCTTGTTGTTGTTCCCCTTGTTGCCTTGACTCTTGTTCTTGTTCTGATTGCCTTGACTGCTTTGACCACTTGGATTACCCTGACTTCCTTTTCCTTGGGAATCAGTCTTCTTGGCCTGAGTATCATTCATCTTGACCTCTTTCTTGACATCTCCCTGAAGTAACGCCATATCAACCAAGCTCTCAAACGTGGCCCCATGGAGAATATGTGACATAGCCAGTCCCTGCAACGGCTCATTCAATCCTCTAGCAAAACGAAGGGCCTTCTTCTGAGGAGTATTCACCATATCCAAGCCAAAAAGAGATAACTGATTGAACTTGTTCACATATTCTTTGACAGACATATCTCCTTGTTTCAAAGTTATGAACCTCTCCATTTGCAGATTCTCCTCAGCAGAAGATAGAAACTTAAGCATGAACCTTGCCCTGAAATCGGCCCAAGTCTCAACAGGCCTAGTACCATTGGTGACTTCCCACCAATAAGCGGCTTCATCCTTCATAAGCCAAAACGCCAACAAGAGCTTCCTCTATCATCTAACCCAAAGATAGAAAATAAATCCTCGGTCTCTTTCAACCAATTTCTGGCCTCTACAAAAGTCTCAGTGCCTTAAAAGTTCTTGCCACCCATTGCTTTGAAATCTTTGCAAGTCTTTGCGAAGTCATCTTGAGGATGCTGAGGGGGAGGAGGAAGAGGAACCTCAGCGACAGGAGGAGGAGGAACATTAGCGACAGGAGGAGGAATATTAACTACTGGAGGAGGAGGAGGGACATCTGCGGGGCCGACTTCGGTCGCCCTAGCCTCCAAAAGTCTCCTATACCAAATAGGTACGTGCACTCCCTCCGGAATAGCAAAATTATCGGCCATGCTGAAAACGAAGAAAAAGACAGATTCAGAATGGCGAAAAACGAAGGAATTTTGCTAATGGCTTTTTGGGGAATAGCCTTTAAAATAAACTAGACTTTTCTTTGGAAAATACTTTATACTTGGTTTTGAAAATAGTTTTCCAAAAGTTTTTCTAAAAACCTTTTTGTTCCTTCTCGTAAACCATATGCTCTGATACCAAATTGTAACACCCCACCTCCGCCCGGGTGACTCTTGCAAGCACTCTGACTTTGGAGGGGCGTTTGAGTCAGGTAAACATGCATAATGATATATCAAGGCAGAACAAGAACATATGTATATGCGTAAACAGAGTAAATAACATAGATAAAACAACGGAAGATCTTAAACCATTTCAAAACAAGTCTGTTACATCATAATGTCAACTTCCCAAATAAACCAGTTTAGATAAAACAACATCAACTGAAAACTGAAATACATAAATACTAATCCCCAAAAGAAGTGATAGCCACAGCTAGCTTCATGTCCAAACCGTACATGAGCTAAATCCCACAAGCAAGCAGTCAGAAATCCAGCTAAGCTCCAGTATTCCCTCCCTGAGAACCTGGGGGGGGGGAAACGGAAGAAAAGAGGCGAAAGAAAACAGGTCAGTCAAAAAGACTGAGTAAGCCCTACTACAATCAATGTAAACTGATAAAGTTAACTGGCATGAGCAGCAGGGATGAAAATATGGATAACAACATACTAGCATGATGATTAACTAAGAAGGTAGATAAAGGTGTCATCGCATAATCAGGATTAAGGTTTTGCACCACAGGTGTACTAGCAAACTAACATGACTTGAATAACAAGTATTGATCCCTTGGCCCATGCTTTGGCCCAATAACATGAAATGACCCTAATACAAGGTCCAACCAAACGGTCTAGTCGATCGGCTCCCTAAGCCTAACTCGTCACGTGTTGGTGTCAATACGGCCCAAACATGATTGTAGTCAGAGTGTGCAGGGTCTCCCGTCGGGTGTATCAAGCCCTAGGGTGGCAACCCCTGGACACCATAAACATGAGTGCATAGTCTCAATCTACTGGTACCCGTGCATGATTTCCCCGGCTTCGGACTATGTGCACGACCATGGTCCGCCCGGAACTACACCAGCGTACCCTCTGCCGTCGCTTTTGGTCGCTTACCTCCAGTCCAGTAATCGTGCCCCCACCCTAGCCTAGTCCCTAGGGTCATGATGATACTAACTTGGGATTACTGCTGGAGTGGGCCCCCATTGCTAGGATTTTTCTAGTGGGTTAAGTACGGTTTAACCCCCTTGCTAATCATGGATTAAGTTGGTTAAGTGTAACGATGAGTTCACGACTTAACCCCGATTAATCTACCGAGCCCAAATTGGTTAAGTACTCAGTGGACCATGACTTAACCCTAATCATGAGGCATTAATTAATTTAATGCGCCTTAACCTCTCACATTAGACTTTGTTGCGGTTACTAGTTAAGCCGGGCGGATCCGGGTAGCTTTACACCACAACTTGGTCTAACCTCGGGTTCAAGGTACAACATGACCAACTTCTCACATTGGGTCCTATTGTTTGTAGCAACTAGTTAAGCCGGTCGGTTCCGGGTAGGTTTACGCTACAAACTCAACCCAACCTCGAGTTGGCCACACTTATCTTTTCTAAGTGTCATGTCCATCATGTTTCCAAAACATGTTACAAGTTTTCAAGCAATTGGGTAGACCTAACTTAATAGGTAAATTCCCAATGGGTAGACCTAACTTAATAGGTAAGTTCTCAAGCTTATATTTTTATGCCTTTTAAGTTTACCCAACCCAAAAGCAATCCCATCGCTTACATATTGCAATAGCGCATAAAGGATAGAAAGAGGGAACTTGGCAAAATCATGACATAAAGGTGTTGAAGCCACAAGTTTAACATGGTGGCATATGAAATGTTCATGTGTTCATATACTTGCATATTACATATTTTGGCCCCAAAAGCATGCATAAAACCAAACTTAGCATATTGGTGATACATGGTACTAAATGACATGTAGAAATGGCCATAAGTTCGCATTTAGCCTCACATGCAAGATATCACAAGGGATATGATAACTTACATGTTGCTAAAATGCAACCTTTAGCATAAAGCTTGAAGCTTTATGTTCATAAACCCAAGATAAGCTTGCATAACATGATAGCATGAACAAAATGTTCAACCCAAACTTGCATAACACAACTTGCATATCATATGACAACTTGCATATCAAACTTGCATAACATAACATGATGAACTTGCATATCGTATCATAGCATACTTGCATAACATGATAAACTTGCATATTACATCATAGAAAACTTGCATAACATGATAAACTTGCATATTACATCATAGCAAACTTGCATATCATACATTTAACTTTAGAGTCTAAGTATGAAAGTAGAATAGGGCTTACAATGCTTATGAAGACTCAAATGAGTACAGCAAATATAAGAAAGCCCTTATGCAACCAATTCAACCCAAAAATGCAAGCCAAAATGATCAAAACTCCTTCTTTATGATGCAAATGTAAAAACTTGACTTGAATGCAAGCTAATGATGCTCATACAAGTCTAAAAACACTTGTATGCATGGAAAATCACTTAGAAATTGATTTAGGAATTTTTATGAAGAGAGTGAAGGCCATGAGAGGATTGATTTTGCCATAGTTTAGTTGTAGGATAGATTAATAATGATTTAGGGTAGGTTAGGGTCTTATTTATAGATTAGGCAAGTGTTTTAGGCCATAGGATTAAACCCTAGTTCCAATCTCAGCCCTCAAAACCGAATCTGGCCCCCAAGCTCAACACAATCTCAAAAATGGTGCACCAGGCTAAACAGCCCGGCTGGACCAAGTCGACAGCCAAGTCGACAGGGCTGTCGACTTGGGTCCAACCAAGTCGACTCCCAAGTCGACAGGGCTGTCGACTTGGGTGTTCTGGTGGGAATTTTCCCGCCTGGCCCAACTGGCCCAAATTTCCAAATTCAAGTTTGAATTTGAAATCTGTTTTTACTTAGAAGTTTTCTGAAAACTTCGTTGGGCCTTAATTGGGTCATACGGACTCCAATTTTCGAAAACTCGGACTCTATTTCGCGTATTTTTGCGAGACGAACGCAATGGCATAGCCCGTCCCTTGATTCAGATTTTAGAATTTAATTCTGCCTCAATTTATGTTATAACAGGTTATTGAAAATACGGGTTGTTACAGTTGTGAAATTGATTGTGAATTGATTGTGGGATTGTTCGAATTGATTGTGATTGATGTGTATGGCACGAGCCAGTATCAGGAGAGGGATAATGCTAGACTTTATTTCGGTTCTAATATCGCACCGTTATATTGCTGAAATTTTCTGAAATAAACTATATAAAATACTCATGTGTTGAATAAAACATTTGAACAATAAAAATATGATTTTTATTTTATAAATGAACTGTATAATATAGTCAAGTGTTAAGATAAATATTTTATTGTTAAAAATATATTTTTTAACGTATATATGAATGGCATAAAATTCTCCTGAAATGAAAATTAATATTCATTTACAAATCAGATGATTTGTTCATGTACAACCATTTAACTGATATTGATTGGGACGATAAATTTTACACATCGCCCAACTGCATAAATAGTATTCGGTATTTGTTGGTTGAAACCCTACACGGGTGTTGGGATGATCTTTGATGTACACTAATCCCAATTGTTTAGTTGTATGTCAATCGATTGGTTGACAGACTATTGTAAGCGTTATTTATTTATATTTAATGCTTATGTAGTTGTGTAATGCACTATGGATGATGGATTATTGTTTATCATTGTTGTTGTGTACATGTGATGTATGAAATGCATATAACTAACATTATATGGTAATTGATTGGGTCTCATTCCAATTTGGAAATAACAAATATTTTAAAATAATATTCTGTAAAGGATTAAAATGTGAATTTGATGTCCGATTTTGGAGGACATAAAAATATTGAAATATGTGAAGTCGTGTTGATTGTATATGTGCCATTTTAACGCGAACGAAATTTATATCGATTTTATTCATTTTTATAATGAATATCGAAAATGAAATGATTTCAAAATCTGATATTTTGAGAATATTATCATTTAAATATTATAATGATAACAGTATTCAATTTTGATTTAAAATTGAAATGAAAGTCATAATCGTTTTTAAAACAAATTTATAAAATACGTTTGAATGAAATATTATATATATATATATTTTATATATATTAATGGCTTGAATAGAACGCGCCGCGCCGCGACCGTTCGTGAATTTTGGCCATTGACTTCGAATTGACATTACGGGAGATCCGACTGTCAGAATCTCCTAAAACTGGAACCGTTGGATTCGTATCGATAAGAGATTTCCAATGAATATAGAAGATTTGAAATATAATGATTGGATTTGGAATTATGTCTAAATTAAATTTGGAAAAGGTCGCTATGGATGCAGTTCGGTGGCCGTTACTGGAAACCGACTGTACGGGCCTTGATAAAATTATATAAAAAATTAATAATTTGTGTAAAATCACAATAAATGATTTGGAAAGAATTTGGATGAAAATTCCATGTTTGTAAAGATAAAAATATATTTAAAAATATATTTTTATCAAAATGAACAAGTTAATAACTAGAAAGATAATTGTGACACCCCACGTCTGTTAATGTCAATCACTAAGGGAATGCGTTAAGTTTCCTGAAGCGTTATAGCTAATTAAGAACATACTAGCACAAGATAGACATGTAAAATATCTGCGGAATTAAAAACTTCATTTAAATCAAAACATCATGGTCCCAAATACTTTGTTTACGTCATAAGTAACTAATTACATTAACAATCTGTCTTGCCAAAAATATCAGAGTACAAAAGCATAAAACCGTATTTCCCTGTGAAGACATAAGAGAGTTGAACAGAAGTCAAAGTGATACATCTATATCCAAAAATCCAAGCTAAGCTAAAAGAACACAAATCAACTCTAAGCACTTGCACCCCAAGAGCTTGGGGGGAAATGGAAGAGAGAGAAGGGGAAACAAAAAGGGTCAGACATAAAGTCTGGTGAGTCCAATTACTTTTAAACATAAATAAATAAAAGTATCATGGCAGGTATATATAAATCTGGAAGAACAAGATAACAGTAACAATAACAAGTGTGAACTAAGCAAGATAAAATGAACATGATATATTGCGCTTCTTAAATACATTTCTCTACACCGCGTAGATACTAGTATATCAGAAGTAGAATGATCCCTACTAATACCATTCCATTATATTTTCTTGATTATTAGGTTACTTGGGTTAATAGCACTGAAGACTTATATGCGCATCGTACCCATTTACTTTCCCATGGATTCACCTAATACAATATATGTAGCTTTCTCTCAATATTGAGATACAACCCATCGTACCCATTTACTTTCCGCAATGAACGCAGTCCCTCGTCCTACGCAGGAGTGATGTACGGATCCCTATATAAAATGTTACGTTATGCATATATCTATCATTACTATGCTACGTAAGCGTATGGACTGCCATCATCGATCAAATCAGATTCCTTATCGGAACAATGCCCTCTAGTCTATGATACACCACCGAAAGTAGATATGCATGTATCCAGACTGTCCCACGTATGTACCGTAATTGTAGCCCGATGCCTCAATCGCACGCCCTCTAATGTGCACCAAGTTCTGTGAGAGGGCTAAACAAGAAACACAGAACTCGGTAGGGAGCTTTTCCATATCTGTACAGACCGCCTTTGAGTGCCTCCAAATACCGATATTCCTCGGGTCTGTTTTCCATGGTGGATATGACCCCACCACGTCCTCTCCCTCAACTAGTAAAGACTACAAGAGCTAAGCGACCGCCCCTAATACAACCAATCTAAACATCCGTGTGGAATCTACCCTCAACCCTGTACCTCGATAGTGAAAGGTGAAATGATATCTGTAATGACCCGCAAATCCGTAACATCCGAGTTGACTATATACATCATACGTCCAACCCAAATATCACGAAAATACGAAACATTTTTTTTCTTAAAAGAAAAAGATAGAAGAAGAACAGAAACAACAACACAGAATCTCACATTGCAACGGAACAAAATATAATATATCATATCTTTGAAATACAAAATCTTAACTGTATAACATACACTTATCAGAGTACAACACTTACAACACAGCGGAACAAAACTCTATATAACTAACGTTGAAGCCTCCTGCTCCAAGCTCCTTTAGATAGATCTGTAAAATCCTAAACTACTTGACTGGCCGTACAAATTTAGGCACCCAAGAGTTTAGGTAAAACAAAACAAATAAACTCTGGGTCAGTCATGGGACTGGTATGAGTAAACAGTTTAAAGCAGTTTCAGAAAACTAAATGATATCTCATAAGACCACGCCGTATAATATGGAACGGGTTTTTCCCTTATGAGAATCCAAACACTTGATTTAACTTTCAAAATCCCTTTTAAAGGAACGATGATCTTTATATCAAACTATTTTGATATTATAATAATATCTAAATCAAGTAAATAACAATCTAGTGGAACGTTTGCATCTCACGTTCCACATAAATAATATACAATCAAAACCGCAAGCACGTATTGGGTAATGGATTTCCAACTATGACAAGGTATGGAACCACCTTCCGCTGGTATATCTCTAGAGGAGAATACACCGATTTCAACAAGAACATCTTGCAACTCAGCTACACATGACCGACCACTCATTTCGTTTGAGTGTATCGAATGTATATCACCAACAGTTGGGATCAGCAACCGTTTCCCGAATGGGACAGCATCAACAATAGATTTTTAGAAGTAAATGAAACTTTAGATTAGGTGATTATACACCCTAATAGGTGTGACCTACATAGCCATGCTGCCTGCCCGATTTCTGTCATTTACCGGTTGATGAGGCTTGAGGTTGTGCTTTATCATCACATCAGATTCACTTCGAATGCCACATTGTCAGATCCATCGAAAATCACTAATTGACATCTACAACAGTACATTACGTGTCAGCTAAAGAAGTTTCCTTCTCTGCTTCCACTCTTGGTATGGTTGAAGAAATCAATGTACGTGACCTCTTGGAAATAATCTGTCAGACATTCATCCATACAAGTCATCTAAGAACAGGATGAACCGAAGGTACTATTTCTATTAATAGAAAAAGTCCTTGCACTCTACTCCGTCTGCGATTATCTTCACATAATCTGATTCGCAACGCTACTGCCAATACGGAGTGGTTCTGCGGATAATAATCCAACCGGTCTCTCCATATTGACAATGATGGTCAAAAACTTCGATAGTCTGTGATTTAACTACCGAATAAAAACAAGTGTTTCGATAGTCGATGATTTAACTATTGATGAATACAAGTGTTCATCCAATTATCAAACAATCACTGAGCCCTTAATTAATATTCCATTAAGTAAATCACTTCTCTATTTCTTTATCAATATTTGTTAACCAAATATTTTCAATAACCATATTGGCCTTTTACGTTATTTGGAAAACATTTCCGAATTTCGCCTTCCTTTATTTTATAAACTTTAGAAAATATATGCTATTTATAATTGGAAAATATTCCAATTACTTATCTCTTTTCCGATCTCGTTTATTTCTATACTTAGGAAATATTTATTATTCTATTTCCAAGTTTACACTTATTTGGGTTAGAACGGATGTTGTGTAAAACATCGTTACGACAACCCAAATACTATATTCAACTAACTCTTAACCAACATTGATTTTCGAGCCTGAAATCTTACTATTTATTTGTTAATAATGAAATCAATCAAGTTGGGGTATAACTACCTCTCAGACCTTGACTGAAAAACATTTATAATGTCAAAACAGATATGACTACTTGCTCGAATAATAAATACCACACAACAACTTCTTCACATTTAAACACATACACACTTCCTCTTTCTATTCTTAGTGGATTTTATTCCTAGTCTTATTTTAATATTATACTATTCTACTTCTAAGTTCGTTTCCTTATCCACTTCTATATATATTGATATATATAGATTTCTAGTTATCAAACTTCTTAAAAATATTCTAACTCCTTAAATTTCCCGAAAAATTCGCCATAACCTCCTTTGTACCAGGAGCATCGGGATATTTCAAATAGCCTCCCATGGCCCTCACCAATCCAGAAAGAAAAAGAAAAGCCAAGCGGCTAGCCGATACAGTGCATAAAATCTCATATATGAATTAAATACATACCTTTTGTCGAGCACTCTATTTATATACCTGCATTAACCTTATCCCATACCCGTCTCCTGTATATTTATACCTGTCCAATTTAATTCAGCTATACCCGATCGTTTAATTAAATTCGTTAATTAATTTGTTGATTAAATCTTTAGTCGATTTCACTTTTATATTTGAACATGACATGTTCAAATATATTTTAACTTTCTTATTAACTAATTTGAATTCAAAATTTAAACCTAAGTTCTATATTCGATTTCAAATATACATTTACATATCCAATTCACCTTTCGAAGTTCAACTTCAAATTCAAAACTCGATTTACTAATTCCTCTTCGACTTAGTTAATTCTATTCAATTTCTATTCAAATTTTATATCACTTCTATTATTAAAATTTTATATATCAAATTCTATTCAAATTCTATATATTCAAATTCTATTCAAATTCTATATATTCAAATCCTATATTTGAATTCCATTTGAATTTCTATATTCAAACCCCATTTGAATTTCTATATTCAAACTCTATTTCAATTACATTGAATTTCATATATTCAAACTACCTTTGAATTTCTATATTCAATTTCAATTTCAAACTTTCTTAATTCATTCTCTAAACAAGTCTCGATTTCAATTCCTTTTGAAATCAATATTTCTACTTTTGGAAAATAGATATCCCTTTTTAATTTCACATTTTTATTTTATTTCTGAATTATCCAATGATAATTCTTTTCACTTCATTTATAAACTTCGTTTATAAAAGAACTATTTATAAACTTCGTTATAAAGGAACTACTTGTTTTTTTTTCTTTAAAACAAGTAAATATTTCGAATCTATTCAAATTCTATTTTAGAAAAATAGAATTTCCCTTTTTAATCTCAAATATCCCTTTCAGGATATTTT
Organism: Allium sativum; assembly: GCA_030737875.1. NCBI lineage: Eukaryota > Viridiplantae > Streptophyta > Magnoliopsida > Asparagales > Amaryllidaceae > Allium > Allium sativum. The sequence continues at coordinate 697,864,105 of CM060926.1, forward strand.
TATAAATTATCACTTAGGCCCCATGATATTTAAACACCAAACAACCAATTATTTATTTCTGGTTTCTAACACATCCTATACGACAGTATATATACAAACAAATAAACAAACAGATAATATATTTTTGAGGAATCCAATCGGATTCCTCCAACCTGTTTTCCTGCATCCACAGACGTTAGTCAACATAGTAATACCCATCCTACTTCGGGGCAGGATATCGCGGTATGAAGGTCATCCACTAGCATATATTTGTGGGGCGCATAGGGAAATCATCCGCTATGAAATTGTGGGCATCCACTAATGAGACTGCGGGAATCCAACCAATCATCAACACAATATATATATAATAGTCAACCAATCCTAGATAACTAATATATTTTTAACAGAGTTAAATAAATATTTAAAGCATCCAATAGTCAACAAAACAGTTATTCTTAACTGATAAAAATAGTTCCAAATAAAACAGAGTGAGATTTACTCACAGTATTTTTAATTATCGACTTATTCTGGCCTTTAATATTAAATCCCAAGCCATTCCAAAAATCCAACTCTAGTTTGTATCCCTCGCAACTACGAAACCTACAAGACTTGATTGATTCAACCTTGCAAATTTTATTTATTTCCCCTTGTTAATCATATGATCAAAGATATGTAATTAACCACGCAACTGTGAACTGATTTTTGAAAAATGGTAATTATAAATTAATAACCTAATTTAAATTTACCGTATACCTTAATCATCATTAAAATCTCTTCTTCCCTGTATGGTTAGAATCTGCTCCCCTCCTGCTGCAAGTACACAGCCTAACCACCTCCCAGACTTGTAGGAGATCAACTCGAACCCTCCCAATTGTTACAACTTTGAACTTCCAACTACAGGCATGCGACAAGAATAAAAATCGAACTTCCCATTTCATCCCTTCGTACTACATCGATCGAACCCCTCCTGCTTTCTCATTTCGCTACCCAAAATTCGAGATGCAGAACCCTAGAACCACAACGCTCCAACTTGAGTTGTCATGAAGCATCGCATCCCTCAGAACATCGAACTTGACACCAGAACCTTAATTAATGATCACAACTCTAATCTCTACTGACATCTTTCTCTTGAACTCGGTTTTCCCTTAACTTGCGTTGTCCCCGAATCTCGAGCTGCCAGAAGTTATGCCCCTTTCTGCTCCATCTAAATACCATCGCGCTCCACCTTCTTGAAGACTAAATCCATACGAGTTTGAGGGAAAAGGGTTTAGTGATTATAGGATTTGATTCAATTGGCTTTGAGGCTTTCGAATTGGTTTTTGACAAAGGAGAAAAAGAATTTCGATTGAACTGAAAGAGGGGAACGACTTCGGTTTCTATTTTCTGAATGGAGAATTAGGCGTGATTTATAGAGTGGCCGGATGGAGAGTAAAAGCCCACGAGTTGTTTTCATAGGTGGTGAGAAAAGGGCCAACGAGTTGGTTTTGTTATGTGGTTTAAAACGGATTGTGTGGCCAATTTAACTCCTTTCATTTTTAGGCTTGGGTGTTTCATTAAAGTCCACCAAGAAAAAAAAAAGGATTTTATTTTATGATTTTTATTATATTTTATTTTACTTTGAATTGAACCAGTATCCTTTAAATTAAATACCCATGATGTCGAACTCATTTCTGAACCCAATAAGTGACAATTTTAGGGTAATACCCCTATTCCGGACACATTGGGATAGGTCACGAAGTCTGATTTGATCGTCTTGAGGCGATATTAATTTAAACCAATATAAATTAATTTTAGACAATTTATTCTCCTCGATAATAAATAAATATTATTATCGTTATAAATTCAGATAAAATTTCCTATAATTTATCTAAACTATATTTAATTCAAATAAAATTCTGAATTCAACTAAATCCATGTTCGTATTCTAACAATTTAATATATTCTATATTAAAACTATATTAAATTGAAATTGATTTTATATAATTGATAACTTAATATAAATAATTCCATTTATATTGTCCACCCAGTATTTAAATCCGTATTAAATATTTAAAATTAACCCATAAGAATCCAAGTCATTACAATCTTCCCCACTTAAAATAATTTCGTCCTCGAAATTGCTAAGGTAGAAAAAGTGCTACAAACCCATTTATCTTTTCAAAACTTATTTATGTTGGTACTCAACATTTCAAAATTCCTTACGTAACTCTCTTTCGAATAAATCTCTATTCGATAACACCTCCCTTCGAATAACTATATTCGATAATCTCTCTTTCGAGTAACTAGATTCAAAAACCTTTCTTCGAATAAACTATATTCGATTTACTCTATTCAATTAACTCTATTTGATTAGCTCTTTTCACTTAACTCCTTCTGAATAAGCTATATTCGATAACTCCTTTAACTCTATTCGAATAAACTATATTCGATTAACTCCTTTAATTCTATTCGAGTAACTAATATTCAATAACTCCTTTTAACTTTATTCGAATAACTAATATTTGATTTAACTCCATTCGCTTGACTCTAGATCGCAGCGATCACAATGGTTACGCCTGATTCCCTTAGGAAACATCTGACCGTCCTAGGCTATTTGCAGCCCTGCAAATTACGCTAGCAGTCGTACGAAATGGCAACTTATCCTGAGTAGCTATGTTTGACTAACTCTATCTCAATAACTATATTTGATCAACTTTAATTAAATAACTAACATTCAGTTAAATCCTAATTCGATTAACTATGTTCAATTAACTCTATCTGGTTAACTCTTAATTTGAATAACAAATATTCAATAAATTCTAATTGAATAATTAATATTCAATTAACTCTATGGATTCCCTAACTGATTAACTCTAACTGGTTAATTCTTACTCTAATCGGTTTATCCTAACTCTAATCGATTATTTCTAACTCTAATCGATTATTTCTAACTCTAATCGACTTCTCCTACTCGAATAACTCCTATTGGATAACGTTTATTCATGTATAAAGATTTACTTTTAGTAACGGTTCATCACTTTATAAATGTTCTCTTTAATAATGTTACTTCACTTAAACAAGTGTTGTGTACCCCCTATATTTAAAACTATCGGTGTTAAAGACCAATATCTCTTCTCTATATAAGTTCAAACTTATATATTCCATTTATCGAATGATAAATATTTAATTTAATTTATAAACCGTTATTTATAAATTAATCTTTTCTATTTATCTGTTAAAAACATATTTCCATTTTCTATTCATCTTCTAAATATTCCTTTGATTAAATTCTATTTATTTAACAAATAAATATCTCATTTATAACATTCTATTTATTTTCTATAAATAAATATTTCCATTTAATCTATTTGTAAATGTTTTACAAATATTTCCTTTTAAATTCTATTTGTAAATGTTTTTACAAATATTTCTCTTTCTATTTGTTTGCCCATAGCTTCCTTTGTATTTGTGTTACAAGTATATTTCCTTTATATTTCTTTTACAAATATATTTTCTTTTATATTTGTTTTACAAATATATTTTCTTTTTGACTCTTTTGGTTTTTCCTTTATTCACACCCAATTCATATTTCATTCACATTGATTTTACTCAATTTATTCATTTCGATCCATTTAACTTACTTAAGTTAAATTTAATTTCAATCATTCACATTCCCAGGGTTTTATTTCAAATCTCCTTTGAGGTAATATAAATATATACATATATTTATCTCTATCTCAAATTAAAAACATTTGAATTTTCAAACAACTTGTTTTCTTTTCAAACAAATTTTCCATCAAAAACTTTTCTAAGGCAGCAATTCATCACTTAGAAACTCGAAAATGAACACTGATGATGTTGCGATCAATATCAGAATTATTTCCCAGCCACTGAAGTGAGTTTAGTTCTTTATCATATTCAAAATCCACTCAAATGATTTATATTCAAAAATCCTTCCAAAATAAAGCTATATTATTTTAATAAAATTCGGAAAATATTTTCCAACTTCCAAGGATTTTAAATTCTAAATTCTGGTTGGAATTCAATTTCAATTTATCACATTTGTATATTTGATTTCATATACAAATTCCATTGGTTATATACATATATATAACTATTTCATTTTTTTAATCTAATTTGATTATAATCCTAATAATCAACTTAACTATTTAAAAACAATATCATGTCTAATCTTCTGTTCAAGTGTTTATAAACTCCTATCGACATCGTGGCGTCCCACGATTCGATCAAAATTCATAATTCAATCAACAGACTAGTCAACACAATATAAAACAGTTCTTTTATCAAATAACAAATACGCTCTCTCGTATATAAATACACTCAACTCATTCTAGGATACTACTGATCCTATCTCTAATGAGCGCATGCCACACAAGCCTAGGTATTCGCTCAACCTAAGCACTGATACCAACTGTAATGACCCGCAATCCGTAACATCCAAATCGACTATATACATCATACGTCCAACCCAAATATCACGAAAATACGAAGCATTTTTTTCTTAGAAGAAAAAGATAGAAGAAGAACAGAAACAACAACACAGAATCTCACATCGCAGCGGAACAAAATATAATATATCATATCTTTGAAATACAAAATCTTAACTGTATAACATACACTTATCAGAGTACAACACTTACAACACAGCGGAACAAAACTCTATATAACTAACGATGAAGCCACCTGATCTAAGCTCCTTTTGATAGATCTGTAAAATCCTGAACTACTTGACTGCCCATACAAATTTAGGCACCCAAGAGTTAGGTAAAACAAACCAAATAAACTCCGGGTCAGTCATGGGACTGGTATGAGTAAAAAGTTTAAAACAATTTCAGAAAACTATATGATATCTCATAAGACCACGCAGTATAACATGGAACAGGTTTTTCCCTTATGAGAATCCAAACATTTGATTTAACATTCAAAATCGCTTTGAAAGGAACGATGATCTTTATACCAAACTTTTTTGATATTATAATAATGTCTAAATCAAGTAAATAACAATCTGGTGGAACGTTTGCATCTCACATTCCACATAAATAATATACAATCAAAACCGCAAGCATGTATTGGGTAATGGATTTCCAGCTATGACAAGGTATGGAACCACCTTCCGCTGGTATATCTCTAGAGGAGAATACACCGAGTTCAACAAGAACATCTTGCAACTCAGCCACACATGACCGACCACTCATTTCTCTTGAGTGTATCGAATGTAAATCAACAACGGTTGGGATCAGCAACCGTTTCCCGAATGGGACAGCATCAACAATAGATTTTTAGAAGTAAATGAAACTCTAGATCAGGTGATTATACACCCTAATAGGTGCGACCTACAGAGCCATGCTTCCTGCCCGATTTCTGTCATTTACCGGTTGATGAGGCTTGAGGTTACGCTTTATCATCACATCAGATTCACTTCGAATGCCACATTGTCATATCCATCGAAAATCACTAATTGATATCTACAACAGTACATTACGTGTCAGCTAAAGAAGTTTCCTTCTCCGCTTCCACTCTTGGTACGGTTGAAGAAATCAATGTAGGTGACCTTTTGGAAATACTCTGTAAGACATTCATCCATACAAGTTGTAACACCCCACCTCCGCTAGGGTCACTCACAAAGGGAATGCACTAGTTTTGGTGGAGTATTATCTAGGTAAACATACACAGAGATATCACAAGGCAGAACATAAATAAAGCGGCGGTAGAAATTTAAAACCAAAATTTTAATACTTTCAAGAAAAGAGTCAAAACCCCATATATCCAAGGTACAAATTATTCCATTACATCAAGTTCCAAATAAAGAAGCATAAACTTAAGATAACAAAAGTAAATTATTCCCCATAAATAGCAGAAGCAGCCATAGCATAGCTCAAGACTAAACCGTACATGAGCTGACAGAAAGCAAGCTAAATCCAAGCTAAGAGCTAGTGTTTGCTCCTTGAGAACTTGGGGGAAAATGAAAGAAAAAGAGGCGAAAGAAAAAGGGTCGGTCATAAGACTAGTAAGCCCTAGTGACTTTCAGTATAAAAACTAGTAAAGGTAACATGACATGCGAAAACTGGAATTAAACAAAAGGATGATAACAGGACTGATATGATAATTAATATAACAAGATAAGTCAAGTCTAGCGTCGCATATTCAAGATTCGCAGCACCAACTATACTAGTGTTCTAACCCATGTCAAGTATTAATCATGAACTGATCCCTTGGCCCAATATCAGAAGTGACCCATTACGCGGTCCTACGGTACGATCTACTAATCGATCGGCTTCCTACAAGTTCTAGCTCATCATTTGTCTATGTCATACGGCCCTATCTTGAAACGTAGTCACCTGTGCTAGGTCCACCATAGGGTGTATCAAGCCCTATGGTGCCCACCACCGACCCGAATCAAGCACGCAGAGTGTAAACCTACGGGTGCCCAATGCCTGCTTTTTCAACTCCGGACTACGTTCACGACCATAGTCCGCCTGAACCTACAATGGTGCACCTACTCAACCGTCGTTCTAGTCTCTTACAATCAGCCCAGTAATCGTGCCCCACCCTGCCTAGTCCCAGGGTATCGTGATACATCTAAGTGGGTTACTGCTGAAAAGGACCGCGTAACTAGGGTTTCTAATGGTTAAGTGTTGTCATTCAAATTCGTGACTTAACCCTATCCAGATCATGTATCAAGTTGGTTAAGTGTGTTCGAGCGGTTCATGACTTAACCCTATCAAATCATCGTGTCAAGTTGGTTAAGTATATTTAAGTGGTTCATGACTTAACCCTATCACGTGGCATTAATTCATTAATGCATCCCAACCTCTCACATTAGACTAATTGTTGTGGTCACTGGATTTGCCGGGCGGTTCTGGGCAGATTTACACCACAACATAGTCTAACCTCGGGTTTTGCGTGCGATATGACCAACTACCCACATTGGTTCTTATTGTTTGCAGTCACTAGATTTGCCGGGCGGTTCCGGGCAGATTTACACTGCAAACTCAACCCAATCTCGAGTTGGCCATTTTCAAGTTTATCTAAGTGTCATGCCCATGTTCAATTTTTCATGTCAAAATTCATGTCGAGTTTTCATGTCAGGTTTCATGTAAATTTCATGTCAAGTTCTTGTCCATATATAGGTTCAAGTTAAAATAACGTTCATGTTCAAAGCTAATTCATGTTTTACCTAATCTACCCAAATTGTATTCCCATCATACATAAACTCGAATCGATACAAATAAATCTAATTAGGGAATAACATAAGAAGGGATAGTTATAAGGTGGCAAAAGTGATTACTAGCATAGCATAGTATGACTTGAGATAAATGATTATAACGTTACTAGCATATGGAATATTGGCCTCAAACATAAAGATCCCAAATCTAGCAAAATAAGGTACCAGTCAAGATAACAATAGACATAAGGTGATAGTATAGTCATGGTAACGATTGACATAAGATGATAGTCATAAACTTGTGACTAATAGCAGATTCAACATTCCAAGCATGATAATATGAGGGTTATTTCTTTTTGATTTATAACACGAATAGGCCCCAAATCAATGTCATAGTTATATACCCAAGAGTCAAGATCCAAGATGAAAAAGAATGAATGTAAAACAGTCATCATACACAGGTCCAATTTCAATTTACAACATATTCATATTGCATATACAATTTAAATTTAAAAGTAACAGGGGCTTATAGATCGTGGTTCGAGAATTAGAAAAAGAAAGTCCTTGTTGAATCTTTATATGCTTAGTCAAGTCCTAACAGAAATCCCCAAATCAGCAATTCTCTTAACGTAGTTTCGGCGTAGAAGAAGTAGTCCCTTTCTCTAACTTTTCAACCAGAATTAGAGCAGCCTAAGGTCAAAGAGAATTTTGTGTAGAGAGACTAGTGTTAGGGGTTGTTTATATAGGGTCAGGTCAACGAATGTAGACAGAAACGAGGCCAGAAACATCAATGTAAATCCAGCTTCAAAAGTGGGCTCGGCCACCAGGTCGACCCCCAGGTCGACACTATGGTCGACCTAGTCTTAGGCAGGTCGACTCTATAGTCGACCCCCAGGTCGACCTGGTCCTGGGTGGGAAATTTCCCGCCCAGTCTGTTCTGTGGTTTGAATTCGAAATTCGAATTCGAATTCTGAGCTGTTTTGAACTTGAAATTTTTTGAAAACTTCGAAGGGTCATAACTTGGTCATACGGACTCCGATTTTCGAAAACTCGGACTCGTTTCCAAGCAGAATTTCGAGACGAACGCAATAGCGTAACCCGTTTCCCTTGATTCTCATTTTAAAAATTAATTCTGCCTTGATTTATAGTTATAACACGTTCTCAAAATACGGGTTGTTTCATTCTTCCCTCCTTAAAGAATTTCGTCGCCGAAATCTCGAAGTTAGGGAGGATGTGTCCTACCATCCATCATCCATCTACTCAAAACATCATGCACAAGCAACCATTGTCCTTAAAAGGTTTCTAGTGCTGGATGAACATATGCAGAAAGTGTGTGTATATGTACCTATCTAATGCAGAAGATCAGGCAGTTACTGATTCAGTAAACCTCCTTAATGCAAAATATATTAGTGTAATGAATCCAACATGTATGCTGATTCCTAACATAATTTATAATCTCTACATGAGTGCACATAACATTCATTCATAGCAACATCAAAGTGATAGCATAACAAGTTCCATCCATGTACAAGTATAAGCACTCATGCATATGCAACATGAAAATGTGACTGAGCCGATCTAGTGCCTAATGTGTATCATGCATCCACTAACAACCACTTGCAAACACTTGCAATCATTTGCAACCATCAACCATAACATGTTTCAATCACATGTTTACATCCATATGGTTCTACCTAAGGTTCTCAAGATAAGATCGAGAAGATAACAAGACAAACGTAGGTAGCAGAAGCATGATACTAAAAGGTTTTCAAGTTTATAGGAAAAAGAGATCGAAAATGTACCCTCAAAAAGAAATGGGTAAAGCGCGCGTATCTTCTCTTCGGTTTCCCAAGTGGCGTCTTCTTGGGCTTCACTCCACTGCACTTTAACTAGCTTGACTTCTCGATTCCTTAGCTTCTTAATCTCCGTTCCTAAGACACGAATTGGAACTCGCCTCAATGTTGCTTCTTTCTCCACTTCTATGTCTTCAAGGATGCTTGGCTCAACCACTTCGGCCGACTCATGCAAGCACTTTCGGAGATGCGAGACGTGAAAGGCATTGTGTACTCCAGTTAGCTTCTCGGGTAAGTCTACCTTGGTGCTACAAACCTTGGTGCTAGCTTTCCAACTGCTCCAAAATGAACTACATTGCGTAACGGAGAAACTTTTATAAAGACCATATCTCCGACTCCGATCTCTAGGTCTGTCCTTCTCTTGTCCGCATAAGATTTCTGTCTATCTTGGGCCGTTTTCATCCGTCTTCGTATCAACTCAACCTTCTCAGAAATGTCCCTTATCATGTCGAGCCCAAGTATAAGCCTGTGTGTTGTCTCCCACCAACAAGTTGGCGACTTGCACGGTCTTCCATACAGCGCTTCGAATGGTGCCATTCCGATGCTAGCTTGGTAACTGTTATTATATGCAAACTCCACGAGAGGAAGATGGTCTTCCCAAGTACCACCAAAGTCAAGAACGCATAGCCTTAGGAGATCTTCTAGTACTCTATTTATCCTTTCGGTTTGTCAATCCGTCTGCGGGTGATAAGCCGTGTTAAACTCAGTCGTGTACCCATGGCTTCTTGCAGACTATTCCAAAACTGGCTAGTGAAAATCAGGTCACGATCACAAACTATACTAAAAGGAACCCCTTGCAACCGTACTACATCTCGAAGGTAAATAGACGCTATCCATGATGCGGTCCTCTTGCTTTTCACCGGAATGAAGTGAGCACTTTTCGTGAGCCTATCAACTATGACCCATATGCTAGTATTACCCTTCCTTGACCTAGGCAGTCCATCCACGAAATCCATCAAGATACTCTCCCATTTCCATTGCGGAACCTCCAAAGGATGTAATAGCTCACCGGGCTTCTTCGACTCGGCCTTTACTTGTTGGCACACCATGCACTTCGAAACGAACTCTGCCACGTCCTTTTTCATTCCAGCCCAAAAGAAAATGCGTTTCATATCTCTGTACATCTTATCCCGTCCCGGATGTATGGTCATCTTCGAGTGATGCGCCTCTTCGAGGACTTTCCTTACTAGGTCTTCCACTTGTGGGACACCTAGCCTTCCATCACGCCATAGCCATCCCTTGTTATCTATGGCATACCTACCGAGGTGACTTGACGTCTCACCACTAATCAGCTTGTCCATGATTTCAACTATCTGTGGGTCTTCCTTTTGTGAAGTCCCTACTTGATCTAGAAGTGTAGGTCTTAACTCAAGAGATGCTAACGTAGCAGTCAATGACTCAACAGCAGGTGTAAAATCAAAGGTTGCTATAAACTCAAGGCTTTTCCTTTCAACAAACAAGGGGCTCAAAGTCAACCTTTTTCTACTTAGCGCGTCCGCCACCACGTTACCCTTGCCAGGGGTATAAGCTATATCAAAGTCATATGACGCCAAGAATTCCATCCACCTCTGTTGTCTCAGATTCAAATCTTTCTGTGAGAAGAGGTAATTAAGTGATTTATGATTGGTATACAGCTCGAACCTCTCCCCTAGAAGATAATCGCGCCAAGATTTAAGTGCAAAAACAATCGCGACCAACTCCAAGTCATGCATGGGATAGTTTTTCTCATGAACTTTAAGTTGTCTGCCCCCGTAGCATATTACTCTTCCTTCTTGCATTAGGACAGTGCCTAATCCCGTGCCGCACGCATCTGTGTACACCGTAAACACCTTGCCACCGACAGGTAATGCCAAAACTGGAGTTGTAGTGAGGGCTATCTTGAGTCTCTGAAAAGCAACGTCACACTCTATGTCCCATGCAAATGCTAGGCTCTTCTTTGTTAACTTAGTAAGAGGGGCTGAAATCTTAGCAAAGTCCTTAATGAACTTCCTGTAGTAGCCCGCCAGAACGAGAAAGCTCCTCACCTCTGTTGCATTCTTAGGAATTTTCCAGTCTTGTACCGCAACTACCTTTTGTTGTATATAACAGTGTTGTATACACAATTATATGATTTTTGTTTGATGATAACAATCAAATATATTTTATTATTGAATGTGCTTGTAAATGCACTGATATACTACACAACAGACAGGAATATAATATTTCTATTTAAGTAAAATATAATTGTGCAGAAATTTAAACAATCACACGGTATTTTTATTTAAATAAAAATATTTTATTCCAATATCAAAAAGTACATCTTTTATAACTCCACTATTTGACATACTTCATTCATACAAATCTGTCACTCTATACAACTATATTTGCAGACATTGTTATACATTGACACTGATATTTTTCCACTGGCTTTTGTCTTCTATCTTCTGCCTTCACAGTCTTCAGTTAAGTACTGTAGTCATACCTGTCACAAGAAATAAACACACATAGTAGACTGCAACCGAAATAATTTAAATACAAGCAAATAATTTTTTTTCTTTCTGCCTCAGAATTGCGGTGTGTTTCTCATCATTTTTCTAGACTTTGTCTGATATGCAGGGACAGAAAAACTCGTCTAGATGGCTGCATATACACATGTGTATTTATATACACGTGTGCACTGCCTCGCCAATCCAGCGTGCAACTAAGGAGTAGCCACGCGGACCTTCTCGACTCAGTGCAAATAAGTATGAAAATAGTTGAGTCATACGTGCAAATAAAAATAAAAAGCCAAAATAATCAAAAGAAATTCAAAGGTGATGCAAGTAAACATGGGGTGGTCGAGCCACGTTCAAACACGAAAATAGTGATGCAGCCAACATGTAAAGCAAGTGCGAACAGCATGAGTAATATGGTGAGTCCAATATACACAAATGAAGATTCAACAAAAATGAAGCAGTATATATAATGGATACATGGTTCATGTTCAAGAAAGAGTGTACAGACTCTAATACCGGAGCAGCAAGTGCATGAAGTATGAGAGACATGGATGGCTCAGCAAATACACAACAGTTCGGGTCAAAATGTATATGCAACAGCAGTACAGCATAATCAAATAGGTTAAACAAAAAGGGCCGAGCTCAAAGCATATGCATAGATGAAGAGTTAACAAGTTTATAGTTGCAAGGCAGTTACATATTTTTTTGGCAATAGTAAACAGTTTTCCTATGCAGCATTGTTATATAAGTGAACAAGTACATGGCCGAGAAAAGATAGTTCACAAACATACATAGTGGTGCACCTTGCAAACCAAAACCTACAAATGAAAAAGCAACTTCTAGTGCAGACGAAAATAACAGGGTATATGCACATCAACTAGCCAGGAATGATACACACACAACAAATTTGCATTTGAACAGGAACAACATAATTGCAGACTTGATCACTTCCAAGATGGTGAAGCAAGCAAAGGGTACTGCTTTTTCAATTCTAAGTATGGTTCACGGCAAAGTTCAAAAAGCAGTACTTGTTTTAATCTGTTCAAAGGGAAGTAGAGTGGCATGTGTTCTAATCATTTTTTTTAAGACAAGCATCAGTTTAAATGTGTTCTTATTTAAGAACTTCAAGGCAAAGGAAATAAAAACTTTAAAGTTCCAGAAATCAAAGAAACCGATTTCAAAGACAAGTGTAATCAAGGCATCTGTTCGTATCAGTTTTCTTTATGAAGTAGTTAATCCAAGGCAGCAAAATTCCAGTTTAAAAATCATGTTGACAAAGTCAAATGAAAGAGGATATGAAATTCCAGAATTAATCAAAGAAATCTCCAGAGTAGCCGAAGACTTCAAGCCCAAGATTTATGCAATATACTCAAGTTTAAATTCGAAGAAACCTCCAGAATTTCAAAAAAAATTCAAGTCCAAAATTCACGAAAATATCAGACCGAGTCTTATACAAAATCAGAGCATATACCTAGGATTTTAATCCTATAAATACACCGATTCATCACTGGTTTCAATCCATCCAAGTTAAAGCACAATTAAAGCAAAAAATCGAATAGTAAAACCATACCAGAAATCGTGAAAACTTTGATCCGAATCAGAGTCTATAAATCCAATCGAAGAAGATACAAGCCGCCAGAGATTGAAGCTAAGAAGAATCGAGCAATAGAGAACTGATTTTCATCAACCAGGCATCTCGATTCAGGGTTTTCAGAAAAACCCTAGTTTTTTTTAAAAGCCGCCATTTCTATTTCCAGAGAGAGACAAAGGAATTTTGGGCTAAACAAAATAAAGTGGTTGAGCAATTAAACAAGGGAGCCGGTTTTTTTTCTCTTGTGTTAAAAAGGGGATAACCCTTAATCTTTAACTCCTAGGGTTTTACTATCTTTTACTTGTTTTAAATGTAATGACCCGCATTTTTAGAGATATATAATTAATTTATTTAATTATAAAATTGGTGATTTAGAGAATTTAATGATCGTTTAGTTAAATAATATTGAATATTTAATTAATAATTATAATATAATAATATATTATAATGTCGAAATAGTCGGAAATAGTGAAATTCACAGTATCATGTGAATTGAATAGCATACGAGATTTGGTGGAGTTTCGATTCGAAATATAATAACGAATATATTCAATCGACGACGGTTTGAATGTATAATTATAATATAATTATAATAGAGCTTGAAATGGCGCTGTAGTTCGCGATTTGGCGATTTGAACTTCAACTGAATATACAGGATTCGTTTTAAGATGGATTTCTGTGAAACAAGAAACGTGTGGAGCTGGTGGAATATATCTTTCTAGTGGAAGAGAAAAATCGGGATTTCGTTGTGTAGATTTTGATGTATGTCCAAATCAAATTTTAGAAAAGTCGCTGTAGAATTCCTTTATAATTTGCGACGCTTTATAAACGTTATAAAAGGGTTTTCGATATAAACTGAATATCGATAAATCTGAAAATATCAAACTGTAAATTCTGATATGATATTCTAGAGTTGTACGATATCATATGTGAAGATATACGATAATATAAATTTATTTATATTTAATTCAAAAATATTTAAATATATTTATATATTTTAATGGGTCATCCAAAGCTTTAAAAATAGCCGGGTTTGCAAACGAAGTCGGAATTCGACGAAACCAGTTTTGTTGGATCCGCAATATCAAATAGTTGTTAGATTTCCAGTTTCGTGATTTTTAGAGTCACTGTGTGGCCGTACGGATTTTTAGAGTGTAAAACAGTCAGTGTTTTGACAGTTAAAAATATGCTGTGTGGGCATACGGAGTCGGAATTCGATGAAACCAGTTTCGTTGGGACCGTAGTGTCAAATTCTATCAGCTTGTCAGTTTTTTTGATTTTTAGGCGTCGTATGTGCTCGCAGTGATTTTTAGAAGACTGAATCGAATATAATAATAATAAAAATAAAATATCTAGATATTTTATCCCATTATAAATACCCCCCTTTAACCCCTTAAAACCTAAAACACTTCATTTTAGAAGTCAACGAAGCAAGAAAATGCGCCGTTCTCTCTTTTTCATCCTCACAGTAAAATCCACTTCAAAGAAAAAATCATAACAACTCAAAAATAAATCCTTAAATCTTGAAACCAAGTTTGTTGGGATCGTCGGAGGCTGGGCTTGGATTCTATGTGAGAAAAGGGGGGTGCGATTCCAGTCGTGTTCGTTGGAATTTGAAACCGTAAACCTAGGGTTACGGGTTTGGAAACATTGAGGCGTCGATTCGCGATTGGGAGTGGATAGCTGGATTCAGTGTTGAAATCTGCACCTGGTGCTGAACTTTTGAGTGATTCGATGGTCATGGGGGTCGCAAGTTTTTCCCAGGATAAAGTCGAGTTCGACTTTAACTGTTTCGAACCATTTGAAATGGGGATGGAGCTCGTAAGAAAGTGTAGAGGAGGAGATTTGTATGATTTGTTTGAGTTTTAAATGATGTATGGGAGGGGATATGTCAGCGGGAAGTCACGGCTATGGTGTTGGACGAGAGCTGAAGTCGGAGATTTCTAGGAGGGTGCAAGTTCAATTCTTTGGGTTTGGGGATGGACGGTTTGTGAAGAGAAGTTTAGTGGTGTGATTTATTTTCGAAGCCGTTGAGAGAAGATGGATTTGAAGGAGGAGTTCGGTCATAGTTTTAACTAGGAGGAGCAGCTTTGTTGAGATGCCGTGAGGAAGAAAGGAGGATTATTACGGGTTGGTACTATATGGTAGTGGGCCGGGATCTGATGGGTGAGGCCCAAAAGCTTTTAAATAGAAATTTAGTTTTATTTAAAATTCAAAATAGTCCATTAACTTCGTAATGGTATAATTTGATCATACGATATCAGATTGATGAACCGTAAGTTGCGTTGGGACTGTATGGATGAGAGCTTCACAATGAAGCTGACTGGAAGTGGATTGGGGCTCGTATGAGTTTATGGAGAAATAAACTGTTTGATTCAAATCAAATAACAGTTTATCGTTCTTTAACGATGAACTGCAAATGTGAGTAAATCTCACCAACTCTAAACAGTTTATAATTTCATGTTGTATTTTTAGAACTGTTAGAAATTGTCTGATTTACTGTGTGTTGACTGTTTGATTGAACTGCTAGTCAGTTAGTTGAATTTCTATATTGATTCTGTTTAACAGAATATATCATATGGAACTGAAAGTGATGTTATCTATATTGTTTAACATCTGTGATGCAGGGAAACAGGTTGGAGGAATCCGACTGGATTCCTCAATAGTTATTTAATTGTTTTTCATATATTTTAATATATGATGTGAATTATAACCTGTTGTTGATTGTGAGTGTATGGACGAGATTAGACATCCTGATTTGATATGATTGAATACCATAACATATCGGAATGGGAAAAGGAGATTTTCAAAGTGATATTGAAAAACAAAATGTTTATAAACTGGAATATTTATAAATAAGAAATATTTATAAATTTGAATATTTATAAATAGGAGATATTTTAAAAAGGAAAATAAATTCAAAACATTTCTTTTTGAATGGAAAGGCCTGTGTGGCGGGTTTGGGGATTTTCCCGATGCTCCCGTTACAAAGGAGGTTATGGCGAATTTTCCCGGGAATTTAAGGAGTTAGAATATTTCAAGAATAAATTTGAAAAGGAAATATTTGTAAACCATTTACAAATAGAATTGGAAAGGGAACATTATAAAAAGGAAATCATTTTTAAAGTGTAGAACCGTTATTTAAAAGTAAATCTTTTCAAATGAATAAAACGTTGTTAAAAAGGAAATCTTTATAAAGTGAATAAAGTAAATCGAATATAGACATTCGAAAGGAGTTAATCGAATATGGTATTCGAAGTTAGTTAATCGAATATAGACATTCGAAAGGAGTTAATCGAATATGGTATTCGAAGTTAGTTAATCGAATATGGTATTCGAAGTTAGTTAATCGAATATAGACATTCGAAAGGAGATAATCGAATATGGTATTCGAAGTTAGTTAATTGAATATAGACATTCGAAAGGAGTTAATCGAATATGGTATTCGAAGTTAGTTAATTGAATATGGTATTCGAAAGTTAGTTAATCGAATATGTTATTCGAAAGGGGTTAGTCAAGTCGAGTTAGTCAAATAGAGTTAACCAGTTAGAGTTAATCAGTTAGAGTTAACCAGTTGGAGTTAAGTAGTTAAAGTTAATCGATTAGAGTTAAAACGAACTAGAGTTAATCAAATATAGTTATTTGAGACAGAGTTAGTCAAACATAGTATTCAGGGTAAGTTGCCATCTTGTACGACTGCTAGCGTAATTAGCAGGGCTGTAAATAGCCTACGGCGGTCGGATGTTTCCTGAGGGAGTCAGGCGTAACCATTGTGATCGCTGCGATCTAGAGTCAAGCGAATGGAGTTTAATCGAATATTAGTTATTCGATAGGAGTTAATCGAGTTGATCGAGTGAGAAATAAGTTAAGTTAAATAAGTTGAGTTGATCGGGTGGTTCGACCAAGTTAGTCGAGCCTAGTTAATCCAATCGAATTGGTCGAACCAAGTAAGTCGAGTTAAGTTAGTCAAGTTAGTCGAGCCTAGTTAATCGAATTGAATTGGTTGAACCAAGTAAGTCGAGTTAATTTAGTCAAGTTAGTCGAGCCTAGTTAATCGAATCGAATTGGTCGAACTAAGTAAGTCGAGTTAGTCGAGTCAAGTTAAGTTAGTCGAGTTAAGTTCGTCGAGTTAAATAAATCGATGTTAGTTTCATCGAAAGGAGATATCGATGTTAGTTTCATCGAAAGGAGTTATCGATGTTAGTTTCATCGAAAGGAGTTATTGATTATCGATTTTAGTTTCATCGAAAGGGGTTATCGATGTTAGTTTCATCGAAAGAAGTTATCGATGTTAGTTTCATCGAAGGGAGTTATCGATTATAGTTTAATCGAAGTGAGATTTTCAAATATGAGATATTTGAAAAGGAAGAGTTATCGAATATTAGTTATTCGAAGAGAGATTATCGAATATCGTTTATTCGAGAAGGAGTTAGTCGAATATAGGTTATTTGAAGAAGAGTTAATCAAATAGAGATTTCTCGAAGAGAGTTAATCGGCAAATTCGATTATATCGAATTTGGGAAAGTACTTATACTTTCCAGTGTTTAAATAGAGATTTATCTATTTATAAATAAATAAGTGTTAGGTTAATTATTCAATAATAAGAATAGAAGTTATAATTAAAGTTAGATAATTCGAAAGTAGGGATTATAACGTTATCGTTATAACCTATGTTTTAAATATAGAAGTAGATTAGTAAAATTGGATCCGAGAAAGGCGTAAAGAAGTTGTTAAAGATTAAAAGATAAACTTTGACCATTTTGAAGTTATAACGTTGTTCAGTTAAGGTCTAAGAGGTAATTATACCCCAACTTGAGTGACTTCCTTCTTAACTAAGAAATGGTAAGGTTTGATCGTAAAGGAGTTTTGGAAATGTTTTCCAAACAAGAATCAGAAATGTTTTCTAAATACAGAAAACAAGGAATGGAAATGTTTCCAGTGTTGATAACATATATTTTCTAAATATAGAAAATAGGAAATGTTGAATATAGGGAAACAGGAGATGTAAAATGAACTAAAGAGATAAATGTTAAATGATGTTTGTTTGATATAATTTTCATCTGGAAATAATATCGTTGTTTGCACACTTGTTTTCTTTGACAGTTAAATCATAGACTATCGAAGTTTTGACCATTTTAACGTTGTTAATATGGAGAGACCGGTTGGATTGTTATCCAAAGAACCACTCTGTATTGGCATAAGCGTTGCGAATCATATATGCCAAAGTTAATTGAAGACGGAGAAAAATGCAAGGGCTGTTGTATAAGTCTTAGATAACAGTGACTAAAATGGATATACTGAATAGTGCCTTCGGTTTGTCCAGTCCCAGGACAACTTGTATGGACGAAGGTCTAACAGAGTATATCCAATGGATCGCGTAAGTTGATCTGTTCAAATGTATTCACGTTTGGTGGCGGAGAAATTCGTTTCTCTTAGCTGTATACCCGTGTTATTTTTGGATAATTCAAATTTGTGATTTGGCGGGTATGACGATGTGACGTTCTAAGTGAATGATGATGATTTGTATGAATGAATGTCTGACAGAGTATTTCCAGAAAGGTCACGTACATTGATTTCTTCAACCGTACCAAGAGTGGAAGCGGAGAAGGAAACTTCTTTTAGCTGACACGTAATGTACTGTTGTAGACGTCAATTAGTGATTTTCGATGGATCTGACAATGTGGCATTCGAAGTGAATCTGATGTAATGATAAAGCGTAGCTTCTAGCCTCATCAACCGGTAAATGACAGAAATCGGGCAGGCAGCATGGCTAAGTCGGTCGCACCGAAGTAGGGTGTATAATCACCTATCTAGAGAATATTCATTTGCTTCTTTTAATCTATCAATGTTGTCCCATATATATACGGGGAACGGTTGCTGATCCCAACCGTTGGTGATGTACATTCGATACACTCAAGCAAAATGAGTGGTCGGTCATTTGTGGCTGAGTTGCAAGATGTTCTTGTTGAACTCCAGTGTATCGTTCCTAGAGTACACTGATCGGAAGGTGGTTCCATACCTTGTCATAGTTGAAAATCCATTATCCAATACGTGCTTGTGATTTTGATTGTATACTATATATGTAGAACGTGAGATGAAAGCATTTCTGCTAGTTGATATCTATTTGTACATAGACATTATTATAATATCAAAAGGTTTTTGATATAAAGATATTTTGGATTCTTATAAGGGAAAAACCCGTTCCGTTCTACAGCGTGGTCTTATGAGATATCGTTTACTTGTTCATATACCTGTTTAAACTATTTTACTCACACCAGTCCCATGACTGACCCGGAGTTTACTTTGTTGTTTTCCCTAAACGCTTGGGTGCCTAAATTTGTACGGGCAGTCAAGTAGTCGGGATTTGCAGATACATTGAAGAGCTGGAGCAGGAGGCTTCAGAATCATATAGCTATAGTTTATTTCCGCTGTGTTGTAAGTGCTGTACTCTGATAAGTGCTATTGTATACATAACTGTTATATTTCAAAGTATGTTATCTATTATATGTTATTCCTTCGGCTGTGAGGTTCGTGTTACTCTAATGTTGTGTTCTTCTTCTTCTTCTATTCTAAGTTTCTATCTTATCTATTATCACCTTCTAATTTCTTTCATTGACTATTCGGTTATTTTCGATCCTTGGATGTTCGATATGTGTTGTATATCGGATAACCAAGATCGCATTTTTCCGGGTCGTTACGTTAAATTTCAAATTTCATCTCTTAGAGTCAATAACTACTAGTGTCTGTAGTTGGAAAAATCACAACTTAACGGATCGAGTTGTGTCAAGGTCTTGAGCGTAGGGTTTAAACAGTCGGGAGCGAAGGTCGCAAGTTTACAAGAGTCTGTAAGCGAAGAGATTGTTTATAATTCCTAGTAGAAACCATGAATGCAGCAGTAGGCACAGTTTTTCCGAAGCTGGGTATTTTCTGTGTGTGATTTTTCTTTCTGCAATTTAGTATTTTATTTTAAATATATTTAATTTGCAATAAACCCTATTCACCCCCCCCCCCTCTAGGGTTAATTTAGATCCTACAAGTGGTATCAGAGCGGGTATTTTTAACTCTATAGTCATGAATTTGTCTAACAACGCTTTTTCTGAGGGTCAGTCCATATCTAGGCCACCAATGTTTAATGGAACTGATTATGCCTATTGGAAAGCTAGGATGAAAATTTACTTAAGTTCAGTCGATTATGATGTATGGGATATCGTTGAGACAGACTACAAACCTCCCGTGACGATTATTAATGATATTGAAATTCCAAAGCCAAAAGATAAATGGGATGCTAATGATAAAAAATTATTCTCAACTGATTCCAAAGCAATGAACGCTTTAATTTGTGCTCTTGATAAAACTGTGTTTAACCGTATATCTCATTGTTCAACTGCGCAGGAAATTTGGCATACTCTGGAAGTTACACATGAAGGAACAGTTCAAGTCAAAGAATCTCGTCTTGCACTACTCTGCAATGAATATGAAAATTTCACGATGCGTAAAGACGAAGATATAAAAGAGATGTATGGTCGATTCTCCACACTGATTTATAATGCTAGGGCTCTTGGTAAAGTCTACACTGAAGTGGAATTAATACGCAAAATACTAAGAGTACTGCCAATAAACTTTGAATCCAAAATAACAGCCATTCAAGAATCAAAAGATCTAAGTAAGTTAAGAATAGAAGAGTTAATTGGAAACTTGATCGCTTATGAAATGGAGCTAAAAGCCAAAGAAGGACGCGATGAGTCAGAATCAAAGAAAAAGACAATCGCTCTAAACAGCACTATTGAAAGTAATGATGAAGCTGAGAATCCCATTGAAGAATTGACAATGGTTCTTAAAAAGTGGTCTAACAAGAAATACAAGTGACGAAAGGAGAATTCAAAATCCAATAAATCCAAGAATTCAGACAACTCAGACAATGAAGTCATATGCTACAACTGCAATAAACCAGGCCATATCAAACCAAATTGTCCACTACTTCAGAAAGACAGAAAGAAGAAGAAGAAAAAGAAAGCTTTTGCAGCTACATGGGATGATGAAGAAGGAGAAGAAGAAGATTCTGACAGTGATAAAGAGGAAGCCAATTTGTGTCTTATGGCATAGTCAGATTCAGAATGTAGTGAAGAAGATTCCACTGAGGTACCAAATTACTCTTATAAAGATTTAATCCTAATGTGTCATGATCTTACCAAAACCGTTGATTCTCTTGAGCTAAAAGTTAAGAAATTAAAATCTGATAGGTTAAAATTGGTTCACGAAAACAATAGGTTAGAAACTGAGCTTGAAAAAGTAACAAACCTTGATTGTGAAAACTGCAAGGTTTTAAAACAAGAGCAAACAGAATTTGAAGCAAAGTTTGAGAAATTGAAACAAGAATACTTGGCTTTAAAAGAAAGTGATGACACAAAAATAAAGAATTTCATCAACAGATGCACTTCTCTTGTAAATGAAAATGCAGCACTTAAAACCAAAATAAAAATTTTTGACATAGCGTTAAGTAAGTTTTCAAAAGGGGAAAAGTCATTTAGGATGCTGCTTGGAAATCAATTATATGCTAATAATAGAAAAGGATTAGGATTTGGGAAAACACATGTTAATATGAATGATAATGCGAAGGGTGGAAGTGTTTTTCCTAAATGTATAAAATGTGGAAAAATTGGACATAGCTATGAAAAATGTCAAAGTAGGAACAATAATAAAAAATTCATACAAATTTGGGTTCCAAAAGGGTCGACAAGCAATTGTAATAGATTTGGATTTGATAAGAACAAACAAATTTGGATTCCAAAAGGATCTGTTATTCAAAATCAAAAATTTTCAGTTACTAATTTTATTAGACCTATGAGTTTCTCTAGGTCATTCTCTTCTTCTCGTGTGTAGGTATGTTGGCGGGCTAAGGAACAACAAGAATGGTAATTGGATCCAGGTTGTTCCAAACATATGATAGGAGATAAATTAATGTTCCTTAGCCTTGAAAAACATAAAGGAGGAAGTGTGATAATGGGCGATAACAGAAAATGTAAAATTATCGGTAAAGGTAAAGTAGGTAATAGTACTTTCTCCTTAACTGATGTTTTATATGTTGAAAACTTGCATCATAATCTCATTTCCATAAGCCAACTATGTGACAAAGGAATGAGTGTGATATTTGATAATGAATCTTGCAAAATTATTGAAAAATCCACAAACAGTATTGTGTTCACGGGAAAAAGAAAAGGAAATGTTTATACGATTTCATTTGATGATTTGACTCTCTCACGATGTTTAGTAGCTACGGATGAAGAAGTTTTCTTATGGCATAGGAGATTAGGTCATGCTAGTATGAGTCTCTTGAAAAAACTTGAATCAAAAGAATTGGTAAGAGGACTATCACATCAGAAATATAAAAATAATAAAGTGTGTAAATCACGTGCCATGGGAAAATTCAGTCGTTCATCATTTCGTCCTAAAAATATTGTTAGTACTAATAGGGTACTTGAATTGATTCACATGGATTTATTTGGACCAAATGAAATTGCTAGCTTGAATGGAAAACGTTATTGTTATGTGATGGTTGATGATTATTCTAGATTTACATGGGTTTATTTTCTAGCCTAAAAATCCGAAACTTTTGATTACTTTTCAAAGTTCGCAAAACTCGTTCAAAATGAAAAAGGTGTTTCAATAAAAACTTTAAGAAGTGATCACGGTGGTGAATTTGAAAATTTGGATTTTGAAAATTTTTGTGAAGAAAATGGTTTTAAACACGATTTTCTGCACCTCGAACACCCCAACAAAATGGGGTAGTCGAAAGGAAAACTCATACATTACAGGAATTGGCTAGATCTATGTTAAGTGAATATAATTTGCCTTTGACTTTTTGGGCAGAGGCAGTTAAAACATCCTGCCATGTAATGAACAGAGTAATGATTAGACCAATACTTAACAAAACATCCTATGAATTGTGGTTTAAAAGAAAGCCTAACATTTCATATTTTAGAGTTTTTGGATGCCCTTGTTATCTTCTTAATATAGGTGATCATCTTGGTAAGTTTGAATCAAAGGCCGATGAGGGAATTTTCATGGGTTACTCTTCAAGAAGCAAGGCGTATCGAATCTTCAACAAACGATCGAAAACTATTGTTGAAACCATAAATGTGAAATTTGATGAATCAGATATGGAAATGGTGAAAAAGGAGAAAAACGACGAGGGAATTACATATGAGGGTGAAAAAGAAAATAGCAAAGAGAAGACTGGCAGTGATGATCCAATAAAACAAATATTTGAAGTCGAAAAGTTGAAATTCAAAGCCAATCATCCTCCAGAATTGGTAATAGGAAATCCAACGGCAAGTATACGAACTCGTTCATAATTTAATAAAAATATATGTGCCTTTTGTATTCACAGCTATTTTATTTCTGAAATTAAACCTAAAAATGTTGAAATCACACTTAGTGATGAAAGTTGTATTTTAGCAATGCAAGAAGAACTAAATCAATTTGAACGGAATAAAGTTTGGAAATTAGTTCCTAGACCAAATGACTATCCAGTAGTAGGAACTAAATGGGTGTTCAAAAATAAACTTGATGAATCCGGAAATGTAATTAGAAACAAAGCTAGGTTGGTTGCAAAAGGATATAATCAAATTGAAGGCATTGATTTTGATAAGACATTTGCACCAGTAGCTAGGTTAGAAGCCATTAGAATTTTGCTCAGTTTTGCATGTTACAAAGGTTTCAAACTTAAACAAATGGACGTAAAAAGTGCGTTTTTAAATGGAGAATTAAAGGAAGAAGTATTTGTGGAACAACCCCCTGGTTTTGAAAATCATGAATTTCCAAATCATGTATTTAAACTTGAAAAAGCATTATACGATCTTAAACAAGCTCCTGGAGCTTGGTACGATTGTTTAAGTGCATATCTTTTGGAAAACGGTTTTAAAAGGGCAGTGCTGACACTACATTGTTTCTATTACATGAAGGTGATGATTTTTTTAATAGTCCAAATTTATGTTGATGATATTATATATGGTGCTACTAATGATTGTTTGTGTGAGAAATTTGAAAAAGTCATGCAGGATAAATTCGAAATGAGCTTAGTAGGTGAATTAAAGTACTTCCTTGGATTTCAAATCAAACAAAGCACCAAGGGGATTTTCATATCACAAACAAAATACATTGCTGAATTGCTGAAAAGATTTGGACTAGAAAACGCAAAAACGCTCAGAACACCAATGAGTTCTTCAATCAAGCTTGACAAAGACGAGAAAGGAGTTGCAGTTGATCAGAAAAAATATCGTGGAATAATTGGTTCACTCCTTTATCTCAGTGCATCTAGGCCAGATATTATGTTTGCTGTTTGTTTATGTGCACGCTTTCAGTCTAATCCAAAAGAATCTCACTTAAAAGCCACAAAAAGAATATTAAGATATCTCTTGCACACACACAAATTTGGTTTATGGTACCCCGCATGCAATAATTTTGAATTAATTGGATATTCTGATGCTGATTAAGGTGGATCCCTTGTCGATAGAAAGAGCACTAGTGGGACTTGTTTTAAGCTAGGACACTCGTTAGTCTCATGGTCAAGTCGAAAACAAAATTGTGTTGCTTTATCCACAACTGAGGCTGAATAAATTGCTTTAGGAAGTTGTTGTGCACTAATACTATGGATGATGCAAACTCTTTCAGACTTTGGTCTAATTTATAAAAAAGTACCACTAAAATGTGACAGTAAAAGTGCTATAGACCTCTCTAATAATCCTGTTCATCATTCACGCACTAAACACATAGATGTGAGACACCATATTATTAGAGATCGCATTTCACGAGAAGATATTTGTATTGAGTTTATTTCAACTAATTACCAACTTGCTGATATTTTTACAAAACCTCTTCCTGAAGATAGATTTTCACGATTACGCCTAGATTTGGGAATTATAGAAATTGACTGATCATTATCCATTTTAAAAAAAAAATTCTTAAATAGTTATTCAAAAGTTAGATGATTGATCATTTGAACTATTTTGGAACTCGTTGAAGTTATGTCAGATCTTGAAATTGTGATGAGTATTGACTAGAATATTTTTTTTATATATCATATCATAAGGAAATATTTTTAAATCTCATGATGATTGGACAGATTTTTTAATATTTTTGAATTAGAGCTTATTTCACGACCATCTTCTATATCTGCCATACTTCTGTCATTCATCATGGTTTTATTTAATTTGGGGAGTTCTAATTACTCTTGGAATTAAAATAATAATAATAATAATTTATCCTTGGTACTCACTCCCATTTAAAAATCCTCGCGGTTATGCATGGGTGAATTACCTTAATCTCTATGTGCTTCCATTCTCACTTAAAAGACCTTTGGGCTGTGCATGGATGGAACTCATTAGAGAGGATAAAGTTAAGTTACTACTAACCCCATTTAAAAGACCTTTGGGCTATGCATGGTTAGAAAGTGCTTAACACATTTTTTTTTAGCATACTTAAAATCTTTAAAATTTATATTAAAATATTCAATTTTTATTGAACTCTCCTCATTCTATAAAATCCATCGTAAATTCATTCATTCTGAAAGTGAAATTTGCTTCTGATTCAAAGAATATTATGATTTTTGTTTGATTAAATGAGATTTACAATATATTTTCCTCTTGATTTGGACTCATATTTCTAGTTTATATTCGTCACTGTTTTAATCTCTGTCATTCTTTTGATGATTACAAAAGGGGGAGAATGGTCAAGATTTTGATGGATGAGTAAACATTTATAGAATATTTCTTTAAAATTTGGTGTCTGATTAATTTATTTCATAATTTTCAAATCTATACATCAATAAGGGAAGCTTAGTTGTAGGGGGAGCATACAAATAGGCGGAGTAATATACATCATGTTTCAAACACAATCAAAATCTTTTATTTGTTTGTCATCATCAAAAGGTGGAGATTGTTGTATATAACAGTGCTGTATACACAATTATATGATTTTTGTTTGATGATAACAACCAAATATATTTTATTATTGAATGTGCTTGTAAATGCAATGATATACTACACAACAGACAGGAATATAATATTTCTATTTAAATAAAAATATTTTATTCCAATATCAAAAAGTACATCTTTTATAACTCCACTATTTGACATACTTCATTCGTACAAATCTGTCACTCTATACAACTATATTTGCAGACATTGTTATACATTGTGTAATGGCGCGATTTTCGACCCTCCGAAAACCGTGTCATTATTGAAAGAAATTAGAAGATGAGATAGAAAAGATAGAACTAATAGAATAGAGAGTAAGAAGTTATCAAAAATCTCACAGCGGAATTTAAAAATACAAATACATTACATCATATGGTCTGATACATCATAATACATCAACAACTTACATCATCATAGTACATTCACATAATAATACATCATGATATGGAAATACAAATCTAACTGGATACATAGGTGTAGTTAAAACTACTAGACTTGTCCTGCAACTTGAACTTCGTAAGGTTCCATTTGCCAACCTGAATTAATTGACTACTCATAATAAATATTATGAGTACCCAAGAGTTTAGGGAAAACACAGAAAATAAACTCCGGGTCAGTCAGGGGACTGGTTTGAGTAAACACAGTTAAATAGATGTAAACAGGGAAATAAGGAATAAGGTGTTCCGTTATTAATAGATTCAATTACTTTAGAAATCTTAAGCCCAATCCATAACTAATATATGGAAAACGACCCTTGTATTTTACATATCAAAACGTTTGATATTTATGATAGTATTTATCAAATAAATAATCATCTAGTGAATCGCTTGCAACTCACGTTCACGTACATAGAATAAAATCTCAAACCGTCGAGCGCTTATTGGAATTTGGTTTCTAACTGACAGGGTATGGGAGCACCCACCGATCAGTGTACTCTAGAGAGGATACACTGGGGTTCAACAAGAACATCCTGCAACCCGGCCATACATGACCGTCCACTCATTTAGCTTGAGTGTAACGAATATATTACCACCTCCACGGTTGGGAATGACCCACCGATTACCGAAGTTACAGCAGTGAATATAGATTTAAGAAACAAAAGGAAATACTCTAGATAGTGATAATATACCCTGCTTGGGTATGACCCAACTAGCCATGCTGCCTAGCCCAACTATTGTCTTTCGGGGTTGTGAGGTTTTAAGTCACGTTTACCGTTGACGGATTATTCTCCAACGTCTTTGAATATCACACCGTCTTATCTGACAGATCACTCATTTGTTTCCACAAATATATTCTGGGTATAAGGCTAAAGAAACGAATCTCTCCGCCACCAACATAATACACTTATGTAAAGTCGATGTGTAAAATCTGATCGATATACGTTGTCAGATATCCGACTGTTCGGATCTGTTCTGGGATTGAACAGTCGGTAGATATTATTTTGGAATAGTGCTTGCATTCTTCATCTTTATCGATTTCCGGTATACGTCGTATAGTTCGAGTCGAAGTGGAACGTAAATTCCGGACTCTTCGAAACGATGTACGAAATATCTTTTATAGTCGATAATTTATTATCAGCTTACTGTCTTTAATTCAGTTGCACATCCTGTATTTATAATTATATATACAGTATAAAATTCTCGGGTTCATATCTGGATATCTTAAATATCACTTTCAATTGTATAGTTAAAGTGTGTGTGTCATACACAAGATGTTATACAGTTTTTATCAATATTTGAAAGTGTTAGAAAAAGCCCGTGCTACGCACACGGTGTTTTATCTCGCTTGTCATCGACTGTTAGACGATGTTCTATACTCCGATTTGATTTGTCAAATATTTATTTTCCTTTATTTAAACTTAAATAAATTGTTTTATAATTTATTTAAATTAAATTATCCTTTAAAACTCAAGTTCTAACTCGACGAACTTCTTCGAACAACTTCGATTCTGGGACCTCACTGTCGTCTTGACTGTTCCACTGGTTTACGCCATATTAATTAAAAACTCTATTTTTATTTAAATTAATTAATTACTGATTAATTATATTTATTTATTTAGTTTAATTAAATTCGATTTAATAAAATTCTTGCCTTTGAATCTCTATTCTCTCTTGTATTTACCAAGTCGATATTGGCATCTCAAAATCGTGTGATTACCAAGGGAAATCGTTGATTTTCTCTTGCCAAACCAATCTGGTTTTCTCGCTTAACCAACCACTTTACTAGCCTCGTTACCAACCTCTTGATCACGTCGAAGACATGGTGGATCACTTGTGCCAAGCCACTCCCTTCCTTCTCCATTTTCTTGCTCTCAAACTCGCCTGTACACCGTGCACGGTTGTGCACGTGCACGCCTCCCCATGCCACCGTGCCACCACCGAACCACCACCCACAAACTCCACTTCCTCCACTGACCCCAACCGATGCCTGACCACCACCGTACGTCGCCTCCTCCTCGATTTCGCCACTGCACCCAACTTCCAGTAAACTGCTTCGAAAAGTCGTACACCTAAACCGAGCTCGACCCATCGCCTTAGACCGCTGGAGCACCTCGCACCGACGCCGCTCCACGCCCAGCCTCGGCCAACTCGCACCACCGTGGGACCCGTACATCGCCTCCAAACCAATGAACCCATTCGGCCATTGAAAATGTAAATCGAGCTCGACAGCTCGAATCACTCACTAGAAAAATCATGGGGCATTTTTCTCGTGTTCCCCGATGTGACTAGCTCCTTCACGCTCCACGCCCCGACCATCAACATCGTCAATCGCCAGAATTGGGCCAAAATATCATTTTCGGCTATCTCGATCATTCTCCCTCATCTCGACATTAAAAATCATGAAACTACTTTTAAAAATCATCATTTGCTACCACGATTGCATTCGAATCTCTGTAATTCAATTCCCCGATGTTTGGATTTTCGGATTTGAAAGTGTGGATACAGAGAATACTGCTTCTGCTGTTTTCTTGTTTTCAAAACATGTTTACTTGATTTTTGTTCATGCTATAAAGGTTATAT
This sequence comes from Allium sativum, assembly GCA_030737875.1. Taxonomy (NCBI): domain Eukaryota; kingdom Viridiplantae; phylum Streptophyta; class Magnoliopsida; order Asparagales; family Amaryllidaceae; genus Allium; species Allium sativum. The sequence continues at coordinate 697,893,161 of CM060926.1, forward strand.
ATATCCGTATATAAGTATAACATATATATATATATGTTTGTATACTTGTGATTTGTGATCAACCAGGTATAGATTCACATAACAGAGGAGTTGTTTTGACAGTAAACAAACAGCAGTGTCTTCTTTGATTAACTATGGTGATGAACTCGTTTATTTTTCATTTACACTTGCATACATAGTTGAATGATGACATGAACTTGATGTACTAATCATATATACTGGTGTTAATAAACTTGTGAACTTGCATTGGTGATAATCTATGAAAGCACACACACAAACTGTTTACAGAACTTGCAAATGAAACTAGACTTGTGAGTGATTACTCACTTGTTTAAGGCTCTTGAATTCTTGTTTGTAAAAGGTTTATAACTTCAGCACTTTCTTGTATTTGAGTAAAAATAAAATGCATGGAATTGGACGTGTATTTATAGGCAAAGATCTCTAAAGTTTCTACAGCAAACTCTCTACCTACCCCCTTTCTCTCTCTTGCATTTGTGGTGTCAAATTGTTACAGCAAAAGTAAGTGTACCCTTCACCGAAACATCTTCTTACCAACCTCTCTTTGGTCTCTACTAGGTATATGAGCCTATGCTTGCATTAAATGCAAGGCTTGATTTCATTAAATGCTACACAACACTTGCCATCAAAGTGGAAGAGAATGGAAATTTCTCTCCTGATATTTGTTTGCTACTAAATCATTTTAGCCGCAGATATTATGTATGAGGGGATTAGGTCCTAATCTACTACTTAATGATGGGTTTGGATCTTGTTTGCTTTTGTATGCTAACTTCCATATGCTAGTTGTAAATAGGATTTAGTTACCCTATTTTGTGTTGCCAATATTCTCACTCTTCTCTTAGTTAGAAATTTTGTCATAAATGTTTTGCTTAAGTATGTTATAATATAAATATTAAACATACCTTATATAAGTTAAGTTCTAGTGCAAACCATATATGTATATACGTACATATAGGTGTTTATACACATTTTAATTGGTTGAGCAACTCAAATATATTTAAATTTCCTTATTAAAATAGATATCAGATGCTTGAAAAATCCAGCCATTACAGACTACACCACTTAAAAGAATTTCGCCCCGAAATTCACAAGAAAGGTAGAAAGTTTCCAAAAGAAAATATTTCATAAACTGGTTGTTTTATTACACATACACATACGACTAGTTCTATACTAACACTAGTCTCGATACATACAATAATACTAGACTTGACTACTCAAGTTCTAAACTGCCCCAAAATATACATACGTTACTATCCTCTTCCAGTCCCTGTCCTACTACTCGTCGTCAGAGATATCTATTATCCCTACGACCTCCTCGTCATCAGATATATTAAGGACCTCAACTACGTCTTCTGCATCAGTCTCCTCCTCATCATCCTCTATATAAATCAGACCCACTGGTGGTATTAAATATAGCCTTACCACGGGGATCCATACTCACCGAATACTTGTACTCCTCCTCCTGCTATGCGAAACTTGATGAGAACTTGTTCCAATCTATTCCATATCGCTGTCCTTTGGGCTACTTGCTCTTCTTGCTGGTTTCCCGTAGCAATGACTGGGGTTCCCTGAACAACTTGGTCTTCTTCTTCCTCATATTCTTCTTCATATTCTTCTTCATATTCTTCCTCTTCTTCGCCTCCCTCATCTCCTTCACCATAACCATCAAAACTTCCTTCATCTCCTATCACTTCATCCTCATCAGTAAAGTCTTGGTGTCCTCCATCTTGTTCTATTGGTTCGTTCCTACCAAGCACTGATCCTTCTGATGATATGTGTGTACCTTCGTCGTCGATGGGTGATCTCTCTCGGTTTTTGTCGGAATCCCCTACTCTTTGTCTCTTTGCTCGTAGCATAAGAAACTGGAGTGGTGTTACCCTCTTTCTTGCCGTGGTCTTCCACACTGGAGCCATCTAACACGTAAGCAAGAATATAGAACTCATCAGTGATGTAAAAATACAAGAGAGTTCATAAGTCCAAATAAACTGAATCCATAAAACACACATGCAAATGCTCACAAAAATGTAGAAATCGAAATTTCCTTACATTTTACCCATACCATAGTAAATCATACCTAACTCGTAGGAAAATCTGGGTATAATTTCTTTATCTACTTCTCGGTCTCCCACGTACAGTCTTTTGGGTTTTCGCTCCACTGGATCTTTAGTAGCCTCACCACTTTGTTGCGAAGTTGCTTTCCCTCTCGGTCAATAATACTGAATGGATGTCTAATCACTGTCAAGTCTGGCTCAATCTCTATCTCTTGCTGAACAGAGGGTTCCAGAATTAATGATGGATTGTGCATACATTTTCTCAAGTGTGATACGTGAAATACGTTGTGAATTCCCGCCATATATTCTGGTAATTCAACTTTATATGCTTGAAAACCAATTCTTTCTAAGATGCGAAAAGGTCCAACATACCTTGGTGCTAACTTTCCATATTTTCCAAATCTTACTACTCCCTTCATTGGTGAGATCTTCACAAAAACTAGATCTTCTATTTCGAATACTAAATCTCTTCGCCTTTGATCGGCATAACTTTTCTGGCGATCCTGGGCTTCTTTCATTCTCAGTTTCACTAATTCCACTTTCGCTGTCGCTTCTAGTATCATATCCGGACCAAGTACCAATTTGTTTCTGGACTCTACCCAACATGCTGGTGCTTTACAAGGTCTTCCATATAATGCTTCATATGGTGCCATCTGCATACTCGCCTGGTAACTGTTATTATTTGAAAATTCTACTAGGTGTAAATGAACTTCCCACGACCCTCCAAAATCTAAAATACACGCTCTTAGAAGATCCTCCAATATATGATTAACTCTTTCCGTCTGACCGTCCGTTTGAGGATGGTAAGCTGTACTGAAATTTAATCTTGTTCCCAACGTTCTCTGCAAAGCTTCCCAAAATCTACTTGTGTAAATGGTATCTCTGTCGCTTACAATGCTCGTTGGAATACCGTGCAATCGTACTATCTCTTTCATGAATACTTCGGCTAATGTTATGGAAGTGCGCGTTGGTTTCACTGGAATAAAGTGCGCACTCTTAGTTAACCGATCTACGATTACCCAAATCCCTTCGTAGCCTCTCCTTGTTCTTGGCAAACCATCGATGAAATCCATCGATATCATTTCCCACTTCCAGTTGGGAATCTCTAATGGCCGTAATAGTCCAGCAGTCTTTTGATGGTCTCCCTTGACTTGCTGACAACATAGACATTCATTTACGAAAGTAATGATATCTTTATTCATTCCTGACCACCAGAATACTCGTCTCATATCGTGATTCATTTTATGAATTCCTAGATGGATGCTCAACTTTGATGCATGGCATTCTTTTAAAACCTCCTATCTTATCCCATCCACGTTAGGTACGCATAATCTGCCGTTTATTCTCAATACTCCTTGATTGTCCAACTCGAAGTCAGTCTCTTTTCCATTTGTAACTCCTCGAATAATCTTTTCCAGTTTGGGATCCCTTTTCTGATTACTCATTATCCTTTCTTGGAGATTATCTCTAAGACCAGCAACAAACATCTCGTTCTTTTTCAAAAGAGTATTTATCAGCTCCGGTCCAAAGATTGAAAGTGCGTTGAACTGGTTTTCGTACTCAGCGACAGACATGCTTTCCTGCTTTAAGTCAATGAAGTCTCGGCACATCCTTGTCCTTCCAGTAGTAGGTAGATACTGACCTTCAAAAGCTTCTTTGAACATGGGCCAAGTAAAGTTTTCCTCAGGAGTGTTAGCAGTTTGGGCATCCCACCATATTGCTGCGGCTCCTTCCAGATTCCATGAAGCTAAGAGACGCTTATGCTCGTCATCCAACCTCAGCCCTTTAAAAATCTTCTCACATGATCTAATCCATGCTTGGACTCCGACCAGTGATTTAGTACCTCTGAAAATCTTTCCTCCCAGAGTTGTGTAATTCTTACAGACCATAGCAAAGTTAGGCTGAGTTGGTGCTCGGATTACTTCAGTAGTATCCACTTGGGTCTGGTTAACAGTGTGTCCGTTTGTCGTAGTTTCTCCGTGTAACAACCCGAAAATCTGGGCCAGTTTAAAATTTTTATTTTGGCAATTTTAGCGAATTTTGATTATTTAAAATGAATTATTTTAAATAATATCGACGAAAATTTATTTTGAATATAATTCGAACGTATATATTATACGCGTCGTCGTTAGAATATAATAATTATATATATAATTATAAATAGAATTGAAAATGGCGCGGTAGTTCGATAATTCGATTTCAAACTTCAATTGAATGTACCGGGTGCAAAACAATCCGGATTTTTGTGAAACCAAAAATAATGGAATCTAATAGTGAATATCTTTCCAACGAATCCGACAAATCAAGATTTCATTGCGGGAATCAAAAGATATGTCCAGTTGAAATTTCTGAATAGTCGCTATGGAATTCAGGCCCTTAAAAATGGACATTTTGCAAACGACCTCGGATTTCGACGAAACCACTTTTGTTGGATCCGCAGTGTCAAGTTATTGCTAGGTTTCAAATTTCATAATTTTTCGAATCAATATGTGAGCGTGGCTAAGGAAAACGCGTTTGACCATTTCAGTTGATTTTAAATCGACTGGAAATTGGCCATTTTTCAAACGGTCTCAGAATTCGACGAAACTAGTTTTGTTAGGACCGTATCGTCAATACGAAGCTAGAAAATATTTTTCTGGAATTTTTCTAGTTAGTATGTGACCCCGGTAATTTGAAATGTACGTTTAAAATTCAATATATTGATTTAAATGTAAATTTAACGGAAACTGATTGTAACGATCGAATCAGCTTGCGATACGTATCCCATTGTGTTCGGAATGGGGGTAAAACGCTAGGGACGACAGGCGGTGGGCCTCGTTTCGAGGTCGTATGTAAAAGTCAACTTTTAAAAATAATAAAATAATAATAAAAAAAAAAAAACTTTCTCCTCCCTTCTTATACTCTGGCCCCCCCACCCCCCCCCCCCGTTAGTTTCAGATCCCGTTCAAAAAAAGAAAAAAAAGGGGAGGAAGCGAATCGCGGAAACCCGCGATGCTCTCGACGCCGCCAGGGACCAGTGCCCCACCGCCCTATCCCCCTCCTCTGGCCAACGATCGCCTGTTGCCGCCCCTTTCTTTCTTCTTCCCCTGCCTCGAGAAAACCCCCTCCCGCCTGACCTCCTGCGCCGCGTTAGAGAAGCCGCCGCCGAACCCTAACGCTGACCGCCACCTCAGCGACCCCCAGGCACCCCCTCCGACGATCTGCGAAACCTCCCCCTGTAAGTCGTTTTTTTTTTATTTATTTGTTTTATTTTTAAACTGTATTTTTATAAGTTTAAAAACTGTATTTTTATAAGTTTAAAAACTGTATTTTTATAAGTTTAAAAACTGTATTTTTATAAGTTTAAAAACTGTATTTTTATAAGTTTAAAAACTGTATTTTTAGAAGTTTAAAAACTGATTTTTTAAAAAAAAAAGAGATTAAAAACCGATTTTTGAAAAGTTTGAAAAACTGAATTTATTTTAAAATTTAAAAAGGTGAAATCTTTAAACTTTAAAAAGTGAAGATAGGATTTTTATTTGGTAAAAGGTATGATCTTTATATTTTTAAAGTGATAAAAATATGATTTTTATATTTTTAAAGTATTAAAAATATAATCTTTACTATATAGAAATATTAAAAATATGATTTTTATATTTTTAAAGTATTAAAAATATAATCTTTATAGGATAGAGAATATAAAAATATCATCTTTGTATATGTAGCGAAATAAAAATCTGATTTTTATTTTATATACGTTGAAATAAAGTGATGATTTTTATAAAGATGAAATCTATATTTTTGAAAAGGCGAGATCTTTATATGAAGAATAGCGAGATAAAAATATAATTTTTATCCATGCAGTAGCGTTGTGGAAAATTCGATTTTTAAACATATGAAGTGATTATAAAAATATGATTTTTAAATTGAAAACGAACAAATAAAAAAATGTGATTTTTATTTTAAAGACATCAAAATATAAAAATGTGATTTTTATGTATATAGTGACTACGGGCAGCGAAGATGACGAAGACGGGATAACGAAGAAGATTTTCTACAAAAGAAGTGTCGTGAAGTTGGATAGCTATTGGTGAGAACTTCTCACTCAAAATTCTTTTTCTAGTTATATATATATATACTAGGATGCAGACGGTGCTTATTAGAAGCACCCAACACCCGTCCACATACCATGGACTTGTTTGTTTGGTTGTGTAGTTGGATAGATTAATTGGTTTGAATTGAATTGTTTGGTGAATTGAAATGGATTTGATTGATGAGTGAATGGCGTGGGCCTTCACTAGACCGGGGATAAGGCTAGGCCTCGTCCCGTTTCTAGTATCGTGCCGTTATGCCGCCGAAATTTTCTAAAATAAGTTAGAAAATAAAAATATCATTTTATTGTGTGAATGAATAATAGAAATTCATATGTTGGAATAAAATGTTTTATCGTTAAAAATATAATTTTTAACGTGAGAATGAATATAGTGAAAGTGAATAAAATAAAATATTCATTTACAAACCAGACGGTTTGTTTATGTACACCTATTTGAAGGACATTGATTGGGTCGATAAATTTTACACATCGCCCAAAAGCACAAATAAAATATGTGTTTGATTGTTTGAAACCCCACACGGGTGTTGGGATGAAATTTGAAGTTCACTCATCCTGATTGATTAAATATGTCGATCGATTGATTGACAGGCTGTTATAAGCGTTGAATATCTATATTTGATGCTTATACAGTGTAGTGCACTTTGGTTGATGGTTGATTATTTTCAATGCTATTATATACATGTGTTGTATGAAAATCCATATAATTAATTTTATATGGTAATTGATTGGGCCTCATTCCAGTTTTGAAAAAGAAATATTTGAAAAAGAAATATTTGAAATAGAATATTTGAAAATAAAGGAATATATGAAGCCGTGTTGATTAGATTGACGCCATTTTGACGTGAACGATATTTATATCGATTTTGAAAGTGATTTCGAAATGAATTGAATTGAAAACGAATTCAAAGTGAATTGAAAGTGATTTCGAAATGAATTGAATTGAAAACGAATTCAAAGTGAATTGAAAGTGATTTCGAAATGAATTGAATTGAAAACGAATTCAAAGTGAATTGAAAGTGATTTCGAAATGAATTGAATTGAAAACGAATTCAAAGTGAATTGAAAGTGATTTCGAAATGAATTGAATTGAAAACGAATTCAAAGTGAATTGAAAGTGATTTCGAAATGAATCGAATTGAAAACGATTTCGAAATGAATTGAATTGAAAACGAATTCAAAATGAATTGAAAGCAAATTGAAATGAATTCAAATGGAATTGAAATTTGAATTAAATAGAAATGAATTTTAAAACGAATTTATAGAGAAGAATTCAATTTTGCTTTGAATTGAGATGGAAGTTGAAATAGATTTTGAAACGAATTTTAAAACTACTTATATAATTCGTTTTAAATAGAAATTGACGAAGTATATATTATATATATTATATATATAATATAATGGCCTGAATAGAACGCGCCGCGCCGCGGCAGTTCGCGAATTTCGACCATTGATTTCAAATGGACGTTACGGGAGATCCGACCGTCGGATTCTCCTAAAACCGGAACAGTTGGGTTCGTATCGAAAAGAGCTTTCTAGCGAATGTTAGAAATTTGAAATCTAACGGTTCGATTTGGAATTATGTCCAAATCAAATTGGAAAAAGGTCGCTATACGTGCAGTTCGATGGCCATTGGTGGAAATCGACTGTACGGGCCTTGATAAAATTATTAAAAATAGTAATAATTTGTGTAAAATCATAAGAAATGATTTGTGAAGATTTGGGATGAAAAACTCCATATTTGAAAAGATAAAAATAGATTTTTATCGAAATGAACTAGTTTTGAACTAGAATTATAATTCTATTTATTTTTAAATAAATAAATTGAATTTGAAAAGGGTTTTGAAAATAACCAAAATTTCCAATGATTGCATTGGAGTGGATTTGAATCGAAATTGTCTTCGGAATATTTCGATGTTGAAATTCGTGATTATACAGATGTTGTTATGGAAATTTGAAAGATATATATTTATATCGTTATTTCCAATACGACATTTGTTAGTCGTAGGATTTGATATTGAATATAAGCCGATATATTTTCTATTCAGAGCCTTGTATTGAATATCGAATGTGATTTGGGTTTGTCGTGAATGGTGTCTTCACTAACACTGTTCTTGAACCCAGTTGAGAAAAGATTAAATCTTTTTAGTTAGATTTAATGAAGTGTACCAATTGAATGATATTTAATTGGAATGGAAGTGATATTGATTTTTGGGTTTATCGTGAACCGTGTTTTAAATAACACTCGTTCTTTAACCCGATAATTAATGGAATGTGATTTTGGGTTTATCGTGAACCGTGTTTTAAATGACACTGATTCTTTAACCCAGCCGAAGATTAAAACTAGGTGGAGTTTTAATGAATCTTTAATTAGATTGAAAAGATCGAGAATGGAGTATCCCCAGTTTTACTCCAGGCGATAGTTAAATCTTTAATTAGATTTGAACGTGAAATGGTAATTGAATTACCGATAACACTGTGGTGTTAGATATGAAGTACTACCAGTTTTACTTCATGGGATGAATAGGTTGGGATTGGGAAATAAAATAAATGATTACTTCGGTGTGGTTCGCTAATCCCGACTAGTTTGAATTGATATTCAAAGAAGATTAAAGAATAAATTTAAAGAATTTATCTTGGATAAAATTTATGGGAATATTTGGATAAAAGAATATTCTGAATTGGAATGAGGCGTATGTTGTGTTTGTGTAACACTTTTATAATATATACGCGAGTTATTCAGAAAGACCGGGTTTAACCCATTCTGAATAACCGATTCGACGTGGTGTCGAAGATGAAGACGGTGGTCGAAGACCGGAAGTCTTCACGTCGTTTGGGTGATTACTGATGATCTTGATTGGGCTGTACACCCAAGAAGATGGAAACAGTTTGTGATCGTCCAGACGTACTTGGAGATCGATGGATATGCGAGGTACTAGGTGCCTCCGGTTTCGTTCAGACCCAGAACGGACTTGTAAATGGACTGTGTGTCTGACATTGGATTTTAGTCTGTGTGATTGATCTCTATTAAATATATATCTGTTTGGCGGCGGAGAATTTATTCTCTTGCTTAACGCCCTTCTCTGAGACGTACGAGCTCAGGGGTTATATATTGATGGATATCAAACGCATGGAGTGAATTGCCTGTGTGGCATGCCTGAGTGGCAATTGATCGAGGCTTCTGTTGAAAAGCAAAGTCTTGTGGTGATGATCAAAGCACAGCCTGTGTGGCACAGCTTTGTGTAACGTGAATTCGCGAACCTCGCACCCCGGTTGTGAACCAAAACGGGAGACGGACCTCAGGGAGGGCATGCGTTTCTTTCTAGCTAGAAGTGGCGTCAGTGGTTTTACACGCCCTGACGAGTTTGACTTATGTGGTTGTTGCTGTTGCGAGGCGCCTCGGTTATATCGGTTTCGGCCGATGCATTCTGGTCGGCAGACGGACCAGACTTACACCCCATAGGGTGGGGAAACGTAGTGTTCAGGGTTTAAGTTTAATCCACATCGGTGGACCGGCCCTGTCGCTCCAAGGCTTGACTGAGTACTTGCCTGAGACATGGGCTAGATTGTCTCGAAGTCGGTGAGGACTATCTTTTGCCTCGGTTCATAGACGGAAATCCAATTTCCAAATACGTGACATTTGCGGTTTTATTTGTAGATCCTAGTATGGCGACATAGTGGGATGGGGCGCTCATGCCGCCTATGATTGATACTTATGATTTGAAGTTGTTTAATACACTAAGCACTTATAATAGTATCAAACGATTTGTTTTAACCGTATCAAGCATTCTTTGGCTGTTATAAGGGAAAACCCTATCCTCGGCTGCGTTGCATTGTGTGATGGGACCTGGTCTTATAACAGCTTCATTTTTCTTTATTTAGCATTGCGCTGTTTGTTTTATGCACTGGTATTCTTGGGAGGAAACCCGTTCCGTGTTATACGGCGTGGTCCCTTGATTTACCTAACTTTTAAAATAAAGAATAATAACTGTTTTAGTTCTCACACCAGTCACATGACTGACCTGGAGTTTATTGTTTTAACCTAAACTCTGGGTGCCCTTATTTTGACACGGGCAGCTAGTAGTTTTGGTTTTGCAGATTTATATTCACAGGATCCTGGTTTACAGCTGGAACGATATCCGGAAAGCTTTGTATCCGTATATCTCTTTCTAGTTGTGTATTGTATTATTTTCCGCTGCTATGTATTTAAATGTAATTTAAATCTCTGATATTTCTGTGTAATATTCATTTATACTCTGTATATTCTTGTAATCTGATGCATTGTTGTAATATACAGTGAAACGTTCTTTTATATGCGTTCTGTTGTGGCTTGTTCTCGAACTATCCGACACTTTCCTTTACGGGGAAGTTACGGGTCGTCTCATTTGGTATCAGAGCTTTGGTTTACAGAGCTCGAGAACAAGACACATTAGAACCATACGAAAGAATTCATCAGATATTGGATTAGCAATATCCAATTAGAATGACTCGTTAGAGATAGGATCAGTAGTATCCTAGAACGAGTGTGAAGAGTATATCTTTAAAATGAAAACAATTTTTGTTTTGAAAATTTAAATCAATTATTCGTATTTGATTATCTATTTATATTGATGTGGACAATCCAGTATATATAGATTTTGCGTATACGTCTGATCCGCGTGTATTCGAAATTTTAATATACTGGATAGATATAGAGTCACACTCTAGTCGCCCGGACATGATTCTGATGATGGCGCGCCATCACCAGTATTTATTTTCGTGTTTCGAAGGTGTGATTTCTATATGTTTCCATTAGACTGGTGTGAGAACCAAAACTAATATAGTTAGAACACATTGTTGTGAATTGGCACCAAAACATGATTTTTTGTGTATGTATCAAAATTATGAATTTGAAACTCTAATTCACTAATTGATTGATGTTTGTGTTGTTTGTTTATTTGGTTGATAATTTTGAACCATTATGCCTAATTTGATCAAATATTGAGTTATATTGAAAATTGGTCGCATTTGCTTGCATATGCATATATATATATTGAACAGGTCATAGCAAGGAGGCTAGAGCCAGAGAATAAAATTTGTTTGCCCGACAAATAGGTACATGTTTACTACATAATTTCCTGTTTTGTTTGGGTGATGATGATTTTGTGAGCCTATTGGCTAGCCGCTTGGCATTTTCTTTTTCTTTTTGAGATCTGAAGGACCGGGGAAGCTATTTGAAATTCCCCGATGCTCCCGGTGCAGGGGAGGTTATGGCGAAATTTTTCGAAAATTTAGGGTGTTAGCCAAATTTTTGAAGTTTTGAAAATTCTCAGAAACTAAAGAGTTAGAGAATGGAAGCCTGATCGATCGTAGAGCTGAATAATCAAACCACTTTCGACTTTGTTCCTTTTCGGGGACGAAAAGTTTTAAGTGGGGGAGATTGTAACAACCCGAAAATCTGGGCCAGTTTAAAATTTTTATTTTGGCAATTTTAGCGAATTTTGATTATTTAAAATGAATTATTTTAAATAATTTCGACGAAAATTTATTTTGAATATAATTCGAACGTATATATTATACGCGTCGTCGTTAGAATATAATAATTATATATATAATTATAAATAGAATTGAAAATGGCGCGGTAGTTCGATAATTCGATTTCAAACTTCAATTGAATGTACCGGGTGCAAAACAATCCGGATTTTAGTGAAACCAAAAATAATGGAATCTAATAGTGAATATCTTTCCAACGAATCCGACAAATCAAGATTTCATTGCGGGAATCAAAAGATATGTCCAGTTGAAATTTCTGAATAGTCGCTATGGAATTCAGGCCCTTAAAAATGGACATTTTGCAAACGACCTCGGATTTCGACGAAACCACTTTTGTTGGATCCGCAGTGTCAAGTTATTGCTAGGTTTCAAATTTCATAATTTTTCGAATCAATATGTGAGCGTGGCTAAGGAAAACGCGTTTGACCATTTCAGTTGATTTTAAATCGACTGGAAATTGGCCATTTTTCAAACGGTCTCAGAATTCGACGAAACTAGTTTTGTTAGGACCGTATCGTCAATACGAAGCTAGAAAATATTTTTCTGGAATTTTTCTAGTTAGTATGTGACCCCGGTAATTTGAAATGTAGTTTTAAATTCAATATATTGATTTAAATGTAAATTTAACGGAAACTGATTGTAACGATCGAATCAGCTTGCGATACATATCCCATTGTGTTCGGAATGGGGGTAAAACGCTAGGGACGACAGGCGGTGGGCCTCGTTTCGAGGTCGTATGTAAAAGTCAACTTTTAAAATTAATAAAATAATAATAAATAAAAAAAAAACTTTCTCCTCCCTTCTTATACTCTGCCCCCCCCCCCCCCCCCCCCCCCGTTAGTTTCAGATCCCGTTCAAAAAAAGAAAAAAAAGGGGAGGAAGCGAATCGCGGAAACCCGCGATGCTCTCGACGCCGCCAGGGACCAGTGCCCCACCGCCCTATCCCCCTCCTCTGGCCAACGATCGCCTGCTGCCGCCCCTTTCTTTCTTCTTCCCCTGCCTCGAGAAAACCCCCTCCCGCCTGACCTCCTGCGCCGCGTTAGAGAAGCCGCCGCCGAACCCTAACGCTGACCGCCACCTCAGCGACCCCCAGGCACCCCCTCCGACGATCTGCGAAACCCCCCCCCTGTAAGTCGTTTTTTTTTATTTATTTGTTTTATTTTTAAACTGTATTTTTATAAGTTTAAAAACTGTATTTTTATAAGTTTAAAAACTGTATTTTTATAAGTTTAAAAACTGTATTTTTATAAGTTTAAAAACTGTATTTTTATAAGTTTAAAAACTGTATTTTTAGAAGTTTAAAAACTGATTTTTTAAAAAAAAAGAGATTAAAAACCGATTTTTGAAAAGTTTGAAAAACTGAATTTATTTTAAAATTTAAAAAGGTGAAATCTTTAAACTTTAAAAAGTGAAGATAGGATTTTTATTTGGTAAAAGGTATGATCTTTATATTTTTAAAGTGATAAAAATATGATTTTTATATTTTTAAAGTATTAAAAATATAATCTTTACTATATAGAAATATTAAAAATATGATTTTTACAATGAGACGACCCGTAACTTCCCCGTAAAGGAAAGTGTCGGATAGTTCGAGAACAAGCCACAACAGAACGCATATAAAAGAACGTTTCACTGTATATTACAACAATGCATCAGATTACAAGAATATACAGAGTATAAATGAATATTACACAGAAATATCAGAGATTTAAATTACATTTAAATACATAGCAGCGGAAAATAATACAATACACAACTAGAAAGAGATATACGGATACAAAGCTTTCCGGATATCGTTCCAGCTGTAAACCAGGATCCTGTGAATATAAATCTGCAAAACCAAAACTACTAGCTGCCCGTGTCAAAATAAGGGCACCCAGAGTTTAGGTTAAAACAATAAACTCCAGGTCAGTCATGTGACTGGTGTGAGAACTAAAACAGTTATTATTCTTTATTTTAAAAGTTAGGTAAATCAAGGGACCACGCCGTATAACACGGAACGGGTTTCCTCCCAAGAATACCAGTGCATAAAACAAACAGCGCAATGCTAAATAAAGAAAAATGAAGCTGTTATAAGACCCAGGTCCCATCACACAATGCAACGCAGCCGAGGATAGGGTTTTCCCTTATAACAGCCAAAGAATGCTTGATACGGTTAAAACAAATCGTTTGATACTATTATAAGTGCTTAGTGTATAAAACAACTTCAAATCATAAGTATCAATCATAGGCGGCATGAGCGCCCCATCCCACTATGTCGCCATACTAGGATCTACAAATAAATCCGCAAATGTCACGTATTTGGAAATTGGATTTCCGTCTATGAACCGAGGCAAAAGATAGTCCTCACCGACTTCGAGACAATCTAGCCCATGTCTCAGGCAAGTACTCAGTCAAGCCTTGGAGCGACAGGGCCGGTCCACCGATGTGGATTAAACTTAAACCCTGAACACTACGTTTCCCCACCCTATGGGGTGTAAGTCTGGTCCGTCTGCCGACCAGAATGCATCGGCCGAAACCGATATAACCGAGGCGCCTCGCAACAGCAACAACCACATAAGTCAAACTCGTCAGGGCGTGTAAAACCACTGACGCCACTTCTAGCTAGAAAGAAACGCATGCCCTCCCTGAGGTCCGTCTCCCGTTTTGGTTCACAACCGGGGTGCGAGGTTCGCGAATTCACGTTACACAAAGCTGTGCCACACAGGCTGTGCTTTGATCATCACCACAAGACTTTGCTTTTCAACAGAAGCCTCGATCAATTGCCACTCAGGCATGCCACACAGGCAATTCACTCCATGCGTTTGATATCCATCAATATATAACCCCTGAGCTCGTACGTCTCAGAGAAGGGCGTTAAGCAAGAGAATAAATTCTCCGCCGCCAAACAGATATATATTTAATAGAGATCAATCACACAGACTAAAATCCAATGTCAGACACACAGTCCATTTACAAGTCCGTTCTGGGTCTGAACGAAACCGGAGGCACCTAGTACCTCGCATATCCATCGATCTCCAAGTACGTCTGGACGATCACAAACTGTTTCCATCTTCTTGGGTGTACAGCCCAATCAAGATCATCAGTAATCACCCAAACGACGTGAAGACTTCCGGTCTTCGACCACCGTCTTCATCTTCGACACCACGTCGAATCGGTTATTCAGAATGGGTTAAACCCGGTCTTTCTGAATAACTCGCGTATATATTATAAAAGTGTTACACAAACACAACATACGCCTCATTCCAATTCAGAATATTCTTTTATCCAAATATTCCCATAAATTTTATCCAAGATAAATTCTTTAAATTTATTCTTTAATCTTCTTTGAATATCAATTCAAACTAGTCGGGATTAGCGAACCACACCGAAGTAATCATTTATTTTATTTCCCAATCCCAACCTATTCATCCCATGAAGTAAAACTGGTAGTACTTCATATCTAACACCACAGTGTTATCGGTAATTCAATTACCATTTCACGTTCAAATCTAATTAAAGATTTAACTATCGCCTGGAGTAAAACTGGTGATACTCCATTCTCGATCTTTTCAATCTAATTAAAGATTCATTAAAACTCCACCTAGTTTTAATCTTCGGCTGGATTAAAGAATCAGTGTCATTTAAAACACGGTTCACGATAAACCCAAAATCACATTCCATTAATTATCGGGTTAAAGAACGAGTGTTATTTAAAACACGGTTCACGATAAACCCAAAAATCAATATCACTTCCATTCCAATTAAATATCATTCAATTGGTACACTTCATTAAATCTAACTAAAAAGATTTAATCTTTTCTCAACTGGGTTCAAGAACAATGTTAGTGAAGACACCATTCACGACAAACCCAAATCACATTCGATATTCAATACAAGGCTCTGAATAGAAAATATATCGGCTTATATTCAATATCAAATCCTACGACTAACAAATGTCGTATTGGAAATAATGATATAAATATATATCTTTCAAATTTCCATAACAACATCTGTATAATCACGAATTTCAACATCGAAATATTCCGAAGACAATTTCGATTCAAATCCACTCCAATGCAATCATTGGAAATTTTGGTTATTTTCAAAACCCTTTTCAAATTCAATTTATTTATTTAAAAATAAATAGAATTATAATTCTAGTTCAAAACTAGTTCATTTCGATAAAAATCTATTTTTATCTTTTCAAATATGGAGTTTTTCATCCCAAATCTTCACAAATCATTTCTTATGATTTTACACAAATTATTACTATTTTTAATAATTTTATCAAGGCCCGTACAGTCGATTTCCACCAATGGCCATCGAACTGCACGTATAGCGACCTTTTTCCAATTTGATTTGGACATAATTCCAAATCCAACCGTTAGATTTCAAATTTCTAACATTCGCTAGAAAGCTCTTTTCGATACGAACCCAACGGTTCCGGTTTTAGGAGAATCCGACGGTCGGATCTCCCGTAACGTCCATTTGAAATCAATGGTCGAAATTCGCGAACTGCCGCGGCGCGGCGCGTTCTATTCAGGCCATTATATTATATATATAATATATATACTTCGTCGATTTCTATTTAAAACGAATTATATAAGTAGTTTTAAAATTCGTTTCAAAATCTATTTCAACTTCCATCTCAATTCAAAGCAAAATTGAATTCTTCTCTATAAATTCGTTTTAAAATTCATTTCTATTCAATTCAAATTTCAATTCCATTTGAATTCATTTCAATTTGCTTTCAATTCATTTTGAATTCGTTTTCAATTCAATTCATTTCGAAATCGTTTTCAATTCGATTCATTTCGAAATCACTTTCAATTCACTTTGAATTCGTTTTCAATTCAATTCATTTCGAAATCACTTTCAATTCACTTTGAATTCGTTTTCAATTCAATTCATTTCGAAATCACTTTCAATTCACTTTGAATTCGTTTTCAATTCAATTCATTTCGAAATCACTTTCAATTCACTTTGAATTCGTTTTCAATTCAATTCATTTCGAAATCACTTTCAATTCACTTTGAATTCGTTTTCAATTCAATTCATTTCGAAATCACTTTCAATTCACTTTGAATTCGTTTTCAATTCAATTCATTTCGAAATCACTTTCAAAATCGATATAAATATCGTTCACGTCAAAATGGCGTCAATCTAATCAACACGGCTTCATATATTCCTTTATTTTCAAATATTCTATTTCAAATATTTCTTTTTCAAATATTTCTTTTTCAAAACTGGAATGAGGCCCAATCAATTACCGTATAAAATTAATTATATGGATTTTCATACAATACATGTATATAATAGCATTGAAAATAATCAACCATCAACCAAAGTGCACTACACTGTATAAGCATCAAATATAGATATTCAACGCTTATAACAGCCTGTCAATCAATCGATCGACATATTTAATCAATCAGGATGAGTGAACTTCAAATTTCATCCCAACACCCGTGTGGGGTTTCAAACAATCAAACACATATTTTATTTGTGCTGTTGGGCGATGTGTAAAATTTATCGACCCAATCAATGTCCTTCAAATAGGTGTACATAAACAAACCGTCTGGTTTGTAAATGAATATTTTATTTTATTCACTTTCACTATATTCATTCTCACGTTAAAAATTATATTTTTAACGATAAAACATTTTATTCCAACATATGAATTTCTATTATTCATTCACACAATAAAATGATATTTTTATTTTCTAACTTATTTTAGAAAATTTCGGCGGCATAACGGCACGATACTAGAAACGGGACGAGGCCTAGCCTTATCCCCGGTCTAGTGAAGGCCCACGCCATTCACTCATCAATCAAATCCATTTCAATTCACCAAACAATTCAATTCAAACCAATTAATCTATCCAACTACACAACCAAACAAACAAGTCCATGGTATGTGGACGGGTGTCGGGTGCTTCTAATAAGCACCGTCTGCATCCTAGTATATATATATATAACTAGAAAAAGAATTTTGAGTGAGAAGTTCTCACCAATAGCTATCCAACTTCACGACACTTCTTTTGTAGAAAATCTTCTTCGTTATCCCGTCTTCGTCATCTTCGCTGCCCGTAGTCACTATATACATAAAAATCACATTTTTATATTTTGATGTCTTTAAAATAAAAATCACATTTTTTTATTTGTTCGTTTTCAATTTAAAAATCATATTTTTATAATTACTTCATATGTTTAAAAATCGAATTTTCCACAACGCTACTGCATGGATAAAAATTATATTTTTATCTCGCTATTCTTCATATAAAGATCTCGCCTTTTCAAAAATATAGATTTCATCTTTATAAAAATCATCACTTTATTTCAACGTATATAAAATAAAAATCAGATTTTTATTTCGCTACATATACAAAGATGATATTTTTATATTCTCTATCCTATAAAGATTATATTTTTAATACTTTAAAAATATAAAAATCATATTTTTAATATTTCTATATAGTAAAGATTATATTTTTAATACTTTAAAAATATAAAAATCATATTTTTATCACTTTAAAAATATAAAGATCATACCTTTTACCAAATAAAAATCCTATCTTCACTTTTTAAAGTTTAAAGATTTCACCTTTTTAAATTTAAAAATAAATTCAGTTTTTCAAACTTTTCAAAAATCGGTTTTTAATCTATTTTTTTAAAAAAAAATCAGTTTTTAAACTTCTAAAAATACAGTTTTTAAACTTATAAAAATACAGTTTTTAAACTTATAAAAATACAGTTTTTAAACTTATAAAAATACAGTTTTTAAACTTATAAAAATACAGTTTTTAAACTTATAAAAATACAGTTTTTAAACTTATAAAAATACAGTTTAAAAATAAAACAAATAAATAAAAAAAAACGACTTACAGGGGGGGTTTCGCAGATCGTCGGAGGGGGTGCCTGGGGGTCGCTGAGGTGGCGGTCAGCGTTAGGGTTCGGCGGCGGCTTCTCTAACGCGGCGCAGGAGGTCAGGCGGGAGGGGGTTTTCTCGAGGCAGGGGAAGAAGAAAGAAAGGGGCGGCAGCAGGCGATCGTTGGCCAGAGGAGGGGGATAGGGCGGTGGGGCACTGGTCCCTGGCGGCGTCGAGAGCATCGCGGGTTTCCGCGATTCGCTTCCTCCCCTTTTTTTTCTTTTTTTGAACGGGATCTGAAACTAACGGGGGGGGCCAGAGTATAAGAAGGGAGGAGAAAGTTTTTTTTTTTTTATTATTATTTTATTATTTTTAAAAGTTGACTTTTACATACGACCTCGAAACGAGGCCCACCGCCTGTCGTCCCTAGCGTTTTACCCCCATTCCGAACACAATGGGATATGTATCGCAAGCTGATTCGATCGTTACAATCAGTTTCCGTTAAATTTACATTTAAATCAATATATTGAATTTTAAACGTACATTTCAAATTACCGGGGTCACATACTAACTAGAAAAATTCCAGAAAAATATTTTCTAGCTTCGTATTGACGATACGGTCCTAACAAAACTAGTTTCATCGAATTCTGAGACCGTTTGAAAAATGGCCAATTTCCAGTCGATTTAAAATCAACTGAAATGGTCAAACGCGTTTTCCTTAGCCACGGTCACATATTGATTCGAAAAATTATGAAATTTGAAACCTAGCAATAACTTGACACTGCGGATCCAACAAAAGTGGTTTCGTCGAAATCCGAGGTCGTTTGCAAAATGTCCATTTTTAAGGGCCTGAATTCCATAGCGACTATTCAGAAATTTCAACTGGACATATCTTTTGATTCCCGCAATGAAATCTTGATTTGTCGGATTCGTTGGAAAGATATTCACTATTAGATTCCATTATTTTTGGTTTCACTAAAATCCGGATTGTTTTGCACCCGGTACATTCAATTGAAGTTTGAAATCGAATTATCGAACTACCGCGCCATTTTCAATTATATTTATAATTATATATATAATTATTATATTCTAACGACGACGCGTATAATATATACGTTCGAATTATATTCAAAATAAATTTTCGTCGATATTATTTAAAATAATTCATTTTAAATAATCAAAATTCGCTAAAATTGCCAAAATAAAAATTTTAAACTGGCCCAGATTTTCGGGTTGTTACAATCTCCCCCACTTAAAACTTTTCGTCCCCGAAAAGGAACAAAGTCGAAAGTGGTTTGATTATTCAGCTCTACGATCGATCAGGCTTCCATTCTCTAACTCTTTAGTTTCTGAGAATTTTCAAAACTTCAAAAATTTGGCTAACACCCTAAATTTTCGAAAAATTTCGCCATAACCTCCCCTGCACCGGGAGCATCGGGGAATTTCAAATAGCTTCCCCGGTCCTTCAGATCTCAAAAAGAAAAAGAAAAAGCCAAGCGGCTAGCCAATAGGCTCACAAAATCATCATCACCCAAACAAAACAGGAAATTATGTAGTAAACATGTACCTATTTGTCGGGCAAACAAATTTTATTCTCTGGCTCTAGCCTCCTTGCTATGACCTGTTCAATATATATATATATGCATATGCAAGCAAATGCGACCAATTTTCAATATAACTCAATATTTGATCAAATTAGGCATAATGGTTCAAAATTATCAACCAAATAAACAAACAACACAAACATCAATCAATTAGTGAATTAGAGTTTCAAATTC
This sequence comes from Allium sativum, assembly GCA_030737875.1. NCBI lineage: Eukaryota > Viridiplantae > Streptophyta > Magnoliopsida > Asparagales > Amaryllidaceae > Allium > Allium sativum. The sequence continues at coordinate 697,913,480 of CM060926.1, forward strand.
ATAATTTTGATACATATACAAAAAATCATGTTTTGGTGCCAATTCACAACAATGTGTTCTAACTATATTAGTTTTGGTTCTCACACCAGTCTAATGGAAACATATAGAAATCACACCTTCGAAACACGAAAATAAATACTGGTGATGGCGCGCCATCATCAGAATCATGTCCGGGCGACTAGAGTGTGACTCTATATCTATCCAGTATATTAAAATTTCGAATACACGTGGATCAGACGTATACGCAAAATCTATATATACTGGAATGTCCACATCAATATAAATAGATAATCAAATACGAATAATTGATTTAAATTTTCAAAACAAAAATTGTTTTCATTTTAAAGATATACTCTTCACACTCGTTCTAGGATACTACTGATCCTATCTCTAACGAGTCATTCTAATTGGATATTGCTAATCCAATATCTGATGAATTCTTTCGTATGGTTCTAATGTGTCTTGTTCTCGAGCTCTGTAAACCAAAGCTCTGATACCAAATGAGACGACCCGTAACTTCCCCGTAAAGGAAAGTGTCGGATAGTTCGAGAACAAGCCACAACAGAACGCATATAAAAGAACGTTTCACTGTATATTACAACAATGCATCAGATTACAAGAATATACAGAGTATAAATGAATATTACACAGAAATATCAGAGATTTAAATTACATTTAAATACATAGCAGCGGAAAATAATACAATACACAACTAGAAAGAGATATACGGATACAAAGCTTTCCGGATATCGTTCCAGCTGTAAACCAGGATCCTGTGAATATAAATCTGCAAAACCAAAACTACTAGCTGCCCGTGTCAAAATAAGGGCACCCAGAGTTTAGGTTAAAACAATAAACTCCAGGTCAGTCATGTGACTGGTGTGAGAACTAAAACAGTTATTATTCTTTATTTTAAAAGTTAGGTAAATCAAGGGACCACGCCGTATAACACGGAACGGGTTTCCTCCCAAGAATACCAGTGCATAAAACAAACAGCGCAATGCTAAATAAAGAAAAATGAAGCTGTTATAAGACCCAGGTCCCATCACACAATGCAACGCAGCCGAGGATAGGGTTTTCCCTTATAACAGCCAAAGAATGCTTGATACGGTTAAAACAAATCGTTTGATACTATTATAAGTGCTTAGTGTATAAAACAACTTCAAATCATAAGTATCAATCATAGGCGGCATGAGCGCCCCATCCCACTATGTCGCCATACTAGGATCTACAAATAAAGCCTCTTCCTCCACGAGAATTCATTTTCAACTCCCTGAGTACACAGATTGAAAATAAATGACTCCTCGGAAAAATATGTCAAGGGATTACCTAAGTAACTACGATCTACCTGTACTAAAATATAGTTTTTAGTAGAAATACGCTCACTCTCTATTCCAAAGCCTAAATGTTTCCGAAGAACATAGGCTCTGATACCAACTATAACGGCGCGATTTTCGACCCTCCGAAAACCGTGTCATTATTGAAAGAAATTTGAAGATGAGATAGAAAAGATAGAACTAATAGAATAGAAGAATAAGAAGTTATCAGAAATCTCACAGCGGAATTTAAAAATACAAATACATTACATCATAGGGCCTGATACATCATAATACATCAACAACTTACATCATCATAGTACATTCACATAATAATACATCATGATATGGAAATACAAATCTAACTGGATACATAGGTGTAGTTAAAACTACTAGACTTGTCCTGCAACTTGAACTTCGTAAGGTTCCATTTGCCAACCTGAATTACTTGACTACTCATAATAAACATTATGAGTACCCAAGAGTTTAGGGAAAACACAGAAAATAAACTCCGGGTCAGTCAGGGGACTGGTGTGAGTAAACACAGTTAAATAGATGTAAACAGGGAAATAAGGAATAAGGTGTTCCGTTATTAATAGATTAAATTACTTTAGAAATCTTAAGCCCAATCCATAACTAATATATGGAAAACGACCGTTGTATTTTACATATCAAAACATTTGATATTTATGATAGTATTTATCAAATAAATAATCATCTAGTGAATCACTTGCATCTCACATTCACGTACATAGAATAAAATCTAAAACCGTCGAGCGCTTATTGGAATTTGGTTTCTAACTGACAAGGTATGGGAGCACCCACCGATCAGTGTACTCTAGAGAGGATACACTAGGGTTCAACAAGAACATCCTGCAACCCGGCCACACATGACCGTCCACTCATTTAGCTTGAGTGTAACGAATATATTACCACCTCCACGGTTGGGAATGACCCACCGATTACCGAAGTTACAGCAGTGAATATAGATTTAAGAAACAAAAGGAAATACTCTAGATAGTCATAATATACCCTACTTGGGTATGACCCAACTAGCCATGCTGCCTAGCCCAACTATTGTCTTTCCGGGTTGTGAGGTTTTAAGTCACGTTTACCATTGACGGATTATTCTCCAACGTCTTTGAATATCACACCGTCCTATCTGACAGATCACTCATTTGTTTCCATAAATATATTCTGGGTATAAGGCTAAAGAAACGAATCTCTCAGCCACCAACATAATACACTTATGTAAAGTCGATGTGTAAAATCTGAACGATATACGTTGTCAGATATCCGACTGTTCGGATCTGTTCTGGGATTGAACAGACCGTAGGTACTATTTTGGAATAGTGCTTGCATTCTTCATCTTTATCGATTTCCGGTATACGTCGTATAATTCGAGTCGAAGTGGAACGTAAATTCCGGACTCTTCGAAACGATGTATGAAATATCTTTTATAGTCGATAATTTATTATCAGCTTACTGTCTTTAATTCAGTTGCACATCCTGTATTTATAATTATATATACAGTATAAAATTCTCGGGTTCATATCTGGATATCTTAAATATCACTTTCAACTGTATAGTTAAAGTGCGTGTGTCATACACAAGATGTTATACATTTTTTATCTATATTTGAAAGTGTATGGAAAAAGCCCATGCTACGCACACGGTGTTTTATCTCGCTTGTCATTGACTGTTAGACGATGTTCTATACTCCGATTTGATTTTTCAAATATTTATTTTCCTTTATTTAAACTTAAATAAATTGTTTTATAATTTATTTAAATGCAATTATCCTTTAAAACTCAAGTTCTAACTCGACTAACTTCTTCGAACAACTTCGATTCTGGGACCTCACCGTCGTCTTGACTGTTCCACTGGTTTACGCCATATTAAATAAAAACTCTATTTTTATTTAAATTAATTAATTACTGATTAATTATATTTATTTATTTAATTTAATTAAATTCGATATAATAAAATTCTTGCCTTTGAAACTCTATTCTCGCTTGCATTTACCATGTCGATATTGGCATCTCAAAATCGTGTGATTACCAAGGGAAATCGTTCATTTTCTCTTGCCAAACCAATCTGGTTTTCTCGCTTAACCAACCACTTTACTAGCCTCGTTACCAACCTCTTGATCATGTCGAAGACATGGTGGATCACTCGTGCCAAGCCACTCCCTTCCTTCTCCATTTTCTTGCTCTCAAACTTGCCTGTACACCGTGCACGGCTGTGCACGTGCACGCCTCCCCACGCCACCGTGCCACCATCGAACCACCACCCACAAACTCCACTTCCTCCACTGACCCCAACCGATGTCTGGCCACCACCGTACGTCGCCTCCTCCTCGATTTCGCCACTGCACCCAACTTCCAGTAAACTGCTTCGAAAAGTAGTCCACCTAAACCGAGCTCGACCCATCGCCTCAGACCGCCGGAGCACCTCGCACCGCCGCCATCAGCTTCGCCATGTCCCAACGCTGCTCCACGCCCAGCCTCGGCCAACTCGCACCACCGTGGGACCCGTACATCGCCTCCAAACCGATGAACCTATTCGGCCATTGAAAATGTAAATCGAGCTCGATAGCTCGAATCACTCACTGGAAAAATCATGGGGCATTTTTCTCGTGTTCCCCGATGTGACTAGCTCCTTCACGCTCCACGCCCCGACCATCAACGTCGCCGATCGCCAGAATTTGGCCAAAATATCATTTTCGGCTATCTCGATCATTCTCCCTCATCTCGACATTAAAAATCATGAAACTACTTTTAAAAATCATCATTTGCTACCACGATTGCATTCGAATCTCTGTAATTCAATTCCCCGATGTTTGGATTTTCGGATTTGAAAGTGTGGATACAGAGAATACTGCTTCTGCTGTTTTCTTGTTTTCAAAACATGTTTACTTGATTTTTGTTCATGCTATAAAGGTTATATATATCCGTATATAAGTATAACATATATATATATATATGTTTGTATACTTGTGATTTGTGATCAACCAGGAATAGATTCACATAACAAAAGAGTTGTTTTGACAGTAAACAAACAGCAGTTTCTTCTTTGATTAACTATGGTGATGAACTCGTTTATTTTTCATTTACATTTGCATGCATAGTTGAATGATGACATGAACTTGATGTACTAATCATATATACTGGTGTTAATAAACTTGTGAACTTGCATTGGTGATAATCTATGAAAGTACACACACAAACTGTTTACAGAACTTGCAAATGAAACTAGACTTGTGAGTGATTACTCACTTGTTTAAAGCTCCTGAATTCTTGTTTGTAAAAGGATTATAACTTCAGCACTTTCTTGTATTTGAGTAAAAAGAAAATGCATGGAATTGGACGTGTATTTATAGGCAAAAATCACTAAAGTTTCTACAGCAAACTCTCTACCTACCCCCTTTCTCTCTCTTGCATTTGTGGTGTCAAATTGTTACCGCAAAAGTAAGTGTACCTTTCACCGAAACAACTTCTTACCAACCTCTCTTTGGTCTCTACTAAGTATATGAGCCTATGCTTGCATTAAATGCAAGGCTTGATTTCATTAAATGCTACACAACACTTGCCATCAAAGTGGAAGAGAATGGATATTTCTCTCCTGATATTTGTTTGCTACTAAATCATTTCAGCCGCAGATATTATGTATGAGGGGATTAGGTCCTAATCTACTACTTAATGATGGGTTTGGATCTTGTTTGCTTTTGTATGCTAACTTCCATATGCTAGTTGTAAATAAGATTTAGTTACCCTATTTTGTGTTGCCAATATTCTCACTCTTCTCTTAGTTAGAAATTTTGTCACAAATGTTTTGCTTAAGTATGTTATAATATAAATATTAAACATACCTTATATAAGTTAAGTTCTAGTGCAAACCATATATGTATATACATACATATAGGTGTTTATACACATTTTAATTGGTTGAGCAACTCAAATATATTTAAATTTCCTTATTAAAATAGATATCAGAAGCTTGAAAAATCCAGCCATTACACATTGACACTGATATTTTTCCACTGACTTTTGTCTTCTATCTTCTGCCTTTACAGTCTTCAGTTAAGTACTGTAGTCATACCTGTCACAAGAAATAAACACACACAGTAGACTGCAACAAAAATAATTTAAATACAAGCAAATAATTTTTTTTCTTTCTGCCTCAGAATTGCAGTGTGTTTCTCATCATTTTTCTAGACATTGTCTGATATGCGGGGACAGAAAAACTCGTCTAGATGGCTGCATATACACATGTGTATTTATATACACGTGTGCACTGCCTCGTCAATCCAGCGTGCAACTGAGGAGTAGCCACGCGGACCTTCTCGACTCAGTGCAAATCAGTATGAAAATAGTTGAGTCATATGTGCAAATAAAAATAAAAAGCCAAAATAATCAAAAGAAATTCAAAGGTGATGCAATTAAACATGGGGTGGTCGAGCCACGTTCAAACAAGAAAATAGTGATGCAACCAACATGTAAAGCAAGTGTGAACAGCATGAGTAATATGGTGAGTCCAATATACACAAATGAAGATTCAACAAAAATGAAGCAGTATGTACAGTGGATACATGGTTCATGTTCAAGAAAGAGTGTACAGACTCTAATACCACAACAGCAAGTGCATGAAGTATGAGAGACATGGATGGCTCAGCAAATACACAACAGTTCGGGTCAAAATGTATATGCAACAGCAGTACAACATAATCAAATAGGTTAAACAAAAAGGGCCGAGCTCAAAGCATATGCATAGATGAAGAGTTAACAAGTTTATAGTTGCAAGGCAGTTACATATTTTTTTGGCAATAGTAAACAGTTTTCCTATGCAGCATTGTTATATAAGTGAACAAGTACATGGCCGAGACAAGATAGTTCACAAACATACACAGTGGTGCACCATGCAAACCAAAACCTACAAATGAAAAAGCAACTTCGAGTGCAGACGAAAATAACAGGGTATATGCACATCAACTAGCCAGGAATGATACACACACAACAACTTTGCATTTGAACAGGAACAACATAATTGCATACTCGATCACTTCCAAGATGGTGAAGCAAGCAAAGGGTACTGCTTTTTCAATTCTAAGTATGGTTCACGGCAAAGTTCAAAAAGCAGTACTTGTTTTAATCTGTTCAAAGGGAAGTAGAGTGGCATGTGTTCTAATCATTTTTTTTAAGACAAGCATCGGTTTAAATGTGTTCTTATTTAAGAACTTCAAGGCAAAGGAAATAAAAACCTTAAAGTTCCAGAAATCAAAGAAACCGATTTCAAAGACAAGTGTAATCAAGGCATCTGTTCGTATCAGTTTTCTTTATGATGTAGTTAATCCAAGGCAGCAAAATTTCAGTTTAAAAATCATGTTGACAAAGTCAAATGAAAGAGGATATGAAATTCCAGAATTAATCAAAGAAATCTCCAGAGTAGCCGAAGACTTTAAGCCCAAGATTTATTCAATATACTCAAGTTTAAATTCGAAGAAACCTCTAGAATTTCAAAAAAATTTCAAGTCCAAAATTCATGAAAATATCAGACTGAGTCTTATACGAAATCAGAGCATATACCTAGGATTTTAATCCTATAAATACACCGATTCATCATTGGTTTCAATCCATCCAAGTTAAAGCACAATTAAAGCAAAAAATCGAATAGTAAAACCATACCAGAAATCGTGAAAACTTTGATCCGAATCAGAGTCTGTAAATCCAATCAAAGAAGATACAAGCCGCTAGAGATTGAAGCTAAGAAGAATCGAGCAGCAGAGAACTGATTTTCATAAACCAGGCATCTCGATTCAGGGTTTTCAGAAAAACCATTGTTTTTTTTTTTAAAAGCCGCCATTTCTATTTCCAGAGAGAGACAAAGGAAGTTTGGGCTAAACAAAATAAAGTGGTGGAGCAATTAAACAAGGGAGCCAGTTTTTTTCTCTTATGTTAAAAAGGGGATAACCCTTAATCTTTAACTCCTAGGGTTTTACTATCTTTTACTTGTTTTAAATTTCAAATTTCATCTCTTAGAGTCAATAACTACTAGTGTCTGTAGTTGGAAAAATCACAACTTAACGGATCGAGTTGTGTCAAGGTCTTGAGCGTAGGGTTTAAACAGTCGGGAGCGAAGGTCGCAAGTTTACAAGAGTCTGTAAGCGAAGAGATTGTTTATAATTCCTAGTAGAAACCTTGAATGCAGCAGTAGGCACAGTTTTGCCGAAGTTGGGTATTTTCTGTGCGTGATTTTTCTTTCTGCAATTTAGTATTTTATTTTAAATTTATTTAATTTGCAATAAACCCTATTCACCCCCCCCCCCCTCTAGGGTTAATTTAGATCCTACACCTTTGCGGGGTCCACGGCTATGCCTTGCTTAAAAACTACATGTCCAAGGAACCGGACTTCCTTCCTCCAAAAATGGCATTTGGAGAACTTAGCCTTTAACTGGTGTGCTCTAAGTGTTTCCATGACTTCCTTGAGATGTCTCGCATGCTCTTCTTCATCTTTTGAGAAGATCAAAATATCATCCACGAAAACTACCACAAACTTGTTAAGGAACTCCCGTAACACCCTACTTATCAAATCTACAAAGTACGCGGGTGCATTCGTTAACCCAAACGGCATGACGAGCCATTCGAATAACCCATTTGGAGTTCTAAACGCAGTTTTGTCAATGCTATCCTCAGCCACTCTAAGCTAATGGAATCCTGTGGATAGATCGAGTTGAGAGAAAACAGATGCTCCCACAAGCTGGTCAAACAAATCGTCGATTCTTGGTAGTGGGTGCCTATTTTTCTTAGTTAGCTTGTTTAACTCACGATAATCTACGCACAGACGAAGCGATCCATCCGCCTTGGTAGCGAATACCACTGGAGCACCCCATTCAGAAATGCTTCTTCTTATGAAATTTTTCTCAAGCAACTCATTAACTTGTTTACTGAGCTCTCTTCTTTTTCGCGGGGCCATGTGCCTAATGGGCAATGAAACTGGCTTGGCATTATCAACAAGATAAATTCGGAAGTCTATCTCGCATTTAGGAGGTACCCCCCTCACCTCATTAAAGACATCTGGGTATTCTCGGACCACTCTTACAGATTACAAATTATCGACAGACGAGTCAAGAGATTCAAGATAACACAACATGACCGGACCCTTAGGGTCACAAGAAATTTCCAGGGTATTACCAAGGCGAGTCATGAGCCTCACTACCCTTTGTTCACAATCAAGAATGGCTCCTTAATCGGACAGCCAATCCATACCTAGGATCAAACCGTATCCCATAAATCCGAGAACATAAGCATTACACGTGAATTCTACGCTTAACATAGAGATCCTCAAATCCATACACATCATAGATAAATGGCGGAGCCCCCAATTGGATTTGAAACCATAATGGGATCCTCAACCAGACTAGTACTTAGGTGCAGATTTTCAACAATATCAGAAGAAATAAAAGTATGCGATGCGCCAGAGTCAAATAAGGTTCGAACAGGAAAGTCAGAAATGTAAACAAGGCTTTCTACGAAAATATTGCTACCTCGGTCAAGAGCTGGAGTGGTGTTGAGAGCATGCAACTGCCCTGCTCGCTGGGTCTGCCCTTGCCCTGCCCTTGCTTCTTAAGGCAATCCTTGCTGATGTGTCCAGTATCTCCACAATGAAAGCATTCACCCAACTTCCCCTTCTTCTTTGTACAGTCTTTAGCTAGATGTCCCATAATACCACAAAAGTTACGCTTCCTCGTCTCACGTGGTTTGTTGTTGCTCTTGTTATTCTTGTTGCCTCCCTTCTTGAAGTCAACTTTCTTATTTGGAGTCTCATTAGGCTTAACCTCCTTCTTGCTATTCTTGTCTTCCTCATGAAGTAGAGCCATATCCACCAAGCTTTCAAAGGTCGCCCCCATGGGTATATGAGTTATGGACAAATTGTGTAGTGGCTCGTTCAATCCTCGAGCAAAGCGTACAGCCTTTTTCTGAGCTGTGTTGACAAAATCCAAACCGAACCATGCAAGCTGATTAAACTTATTCACATACTCCCTAACAGACATGTCCCCTTGCTTGAGTGCTAGTAACCTCTCCATCTGAAGGTTCTCTTCTGCTGACGATCAGAATTTAAGCCCAAACCTCTCTCTAAAGTCTGCCCAAGCCTCAACTGGCCTGGTAGCGTTGGTGACTTCCCACAAATGCAACTTCCTCTTTCAACAACCATGCTGCCAACTGAACTTTCCTATGGTCCTCCACATCAAAGATAGTGAAAAAGTCTTCAGTCTCCTTTAGCCAGTTTCGTGCCTCAACAAAGGTTTCAGTTCCAACGAAGTTCTTGCTGCCCATTCCTTTAAAGTCTTTGCATATTTTGGAAAAGGCGGTACCAGGACGAGGAGGAACCGCGGCTACTGGGGAGGAGGAGGAGGGATGTCTGCCGGGCCCGCGCCGTTGGCCCTAGCTTCTAAGTACCTTCGGATCCATCCAGGTACGGGTATTCCTTCAGGAAGGTTAAGATCAGACATGCTGAAAAACGAAAGGAAAAGATTCGAACGAGGAAACAAAGGAATGTGCTAATGGCTTTTTGGGGTATAGCCCTTTTTTTAGATATAAAACTTTTCTTGAAAAATGGTTTTTTATAAATGGTTTTGAAAATAGTTTCAGAAGGTTTTTAAAACTTTTGCCCATCCTGGTAAACTTCTGCTCTGACACCAAGTGTAACACCCCACCTCCGCTAGGGTCACTCACAAAGGGAATGCACTAGTTTTGGTGGAGTATTATCTAGGTAAACATACACAGAGATATCACAAGGCAGAAATAAATAAAATAGCGGTAGAAATTAAAAACCAAATTTTTATTACTTTCAAGAAAAGAGTCAAAACCCCATATATCTAAGGTACAAATTATTCCATTATATCAAATTCCAAATAAAGAAGCATAAACTTAAGATAACAAAAGTAAATTATTCCCCATAAATAGAAGAAGCAGCCATAGCATAGCTCAAGACCAAACTGTACATGAGCTGATAGAAAGCAAGCTAAATTCAAGCTAAGAGCTAGTGTTTCCACCCTGGGAACCAAGGGGGGAAACGAAAGAAAAAGAGGCAGTCATAAGACTGGTAAGCCCTAGTGACTTTCAGTATAAAAACTAGTAAAGGTAACATGACATGCGAAAACTGGAATTAAACATAAGGATGATAACAGGACTGATATGATAATTAAGATAACAAGATAAGTCAAGTCTAGCGTCGCATATTCAAGATTCGCTGCACCAACAGTACTAGTGTTCTAACCCATGTCAAGTATTAATCATGAACTGATCCCTTGGCCCAATATCGTGAAGTGACCCATTACGTGGTCCTACGGTACAATCTACAAATCGATCAGCCCCCTACAAGTTCTAGCTCGTCATGTGTCTGTGTCATACGACCCTATCTTGAAATGTAGTCACCTGTGCCAGGTCCACCATAGGGTGTATCAAGCCCTACGGTGCCAACCACCGACACGAATCAAGCACGCACAGTGTAAACCTACGGGTACCCAATGCCTGCTTTTTCAACTCCGGACTACGTGCACGATCATAGTCCGCCTGAACCTACAATGGCGCACCTACTCAGCCGTCGTTCTGGTCGCTTACAATCAACCCAGTAATTGTGCCCCACCCTGCCTAGTCCCAGGGTATCGTGATACATCTAAGTGAGTTACTGCTGAAAAGGACCGCGTAACTCGGGTGTCTAATGGGTTAAGTGTTGTCATTCAAATTCGTGACTTAACCCTATCCAGATCATGTATCAAGCTGGTTAAGTGTTTTCAAGCGGTTCATGACTTAACCCTATCAAATCATCGTGTCAAGTTGATTAAGTATATTCAAGTGGTTCATGACTTAACCCTATCATGTGGCATTAATTCATTAAGGCATCCCAACCTCTCACATTAGACTAATTGTTGTGGTCACTGGATTTGCCAGGCGGTTCCAGGCAGATTTACACCACAACATAGTCTAACCTCGGGTTTTACGTGCGATATGACCAACTACCCACATTGGATCCTATTGTTTGCAGTCATTGGATTTGCCGGGCGGTTCCAGGCAGATTTACACTGCAAACTCAACCCAACCTCGAGTTGGCCATTTACAAGTTTATCTAAGTGTCATGCCCATGTTCAAGTTTTCATGTCAAAATTCATGTCGAGTTTTCATGTCAGGTTTCATGTAAATTTCATGTCAACTTCTTGTCCATATATAGGTTTAAGTTAAAATAACATTCATGTTCAAAGCCAATTCATGTTTTACCTAATCTACACAAATCGTATTCCCATCGTACATAAACTTGAATCGATACAAATAAATCTAATTAGGGAATAACATAAGAAGGGACAGTTATAAGGTGGAAAAAGTGATTACTAGCATAGCATATTATGACTTGAGATAAATCATTATAACATTACTGGCATATGGAATATTGGCCTCAAACATAAAGATCCTAAATCTAGCAAAAAAATGTACTAGTCAAGATAACTGTTGACATAAGGTGATAGTATAATCATGGTAACGATTAACATAAGATGATAGTAATAAACTTGTGACTAATAGCAGATTCAACATTGTAGGCATGATAATATGAGGGGTTTTTCTTTTTGATTTACAACATGAATAGGCCCCAAATCAATGTCATAGTAATATATCCAAAAGTCAAGATCCAAGATAAACAAGAATGAATGTAAAACAGTCATCATACACAGGTCCAATTTCAATTTACAACATATTTATATTGCATTTACAATTTAAATCTAAAAGTAACTAGGGATTACAGATCGTGGTTCGAGAATTAGAAAAAGAACGTCGTTGTTGAATCTTTATATGCTTAGTCAAGTCCTAACCGAAATCCCCAAATCAACAATTCTCTTAACGTAGTTTTGACGTAGAAGAAGTAGTCCCTTTCTCTAACTTTTCAACCAGAATTAGAGCAGCATAAGGTCAGAGATAATTTTGTGTAGAGAGACTAGTGTTAGGGGCTGTTTATATAGGGTCAGGTCAACGAATGTAGACAGGAACGAGGCCAGAAACATCAAAGTGAATCCAGCTTCAAAAGTGGGCTCGGCCACCAGGTCGACCCCTAGGTCGACACCCAGGTCGACACTATGGTCGACTTGGTCCTGGGCAAGTCGACTCTATAGTCGACCCCCAGGTTGACATGGTTGTGGGTGGGAAATTTCCCGCCCAGTCTGTTCTGTGGTTTGAATTCGAAATTCAAATTCGAATTCTGAGCTGTTTTGAACTTGAAATTTTCTGAAAACTTCGATGGGTCATAACTTGGTCATACGGACTCCGATTTTCGAAAACTCGGACTCGTTTCCAAGCAGAATTACAAGACGAACGCAATGGCGTAACCCGTTTCCCTTGATTCTCATTTTAAAAATTAATTCTGCCTTGATTTATAGTTATAACATGTTATCAAAATACGGGTTGTTACATAAGTCATCCAGGAACAAGATGAACCGAAGGTACTATTTCTATTAATAGAAAAAGTCCTTGCACTACTCCGTCTTCGATTATCTTCATATAATCTGATTTACAACGCTACTGCCAATATGGAGTGGTTCTTCGGATAATAATCCAACCGGTCTCTCCATATTGACAACGACGGTCAAAAACTTCGATAGTCTGTGATTTAACTATCGAATAAAAACAAGTGTTTCGATAGTCGATGATTTAACTATCGAAGAAAACAAGTGTTCATCCAATTATAAAACAATCACTGATCCCTTAATTAATATTCCATTAATTAAATCACTTCTCTATTTCTTTATCAATATTTGTTAACCAAATATTTTCAATAACCATATTGGCCTTTTACGTTATTTGGAAAACATTTCCAAATATTGCATTCCTTTATTTTCTGAACTTTAGAAAATATATGCTATTTATAGTTGGAAAATATTCCAATTACTTATCTCTTTTCCGATCTCGTTTATTTCTATACTTAGGAAATATTTATTATTCTATTTCCAAGTTTACACTTATTTGGGTTAAAACGGATGTTGTGTAAAACATTGTTACGACAACCCAAATACTATATTCAACTAACTCTTATCCAACATTGATTTTCGAGCCTGAAATCTTACTATTTATTTGTTAATAATGAAATCAATCAAGTTGGGGTATAACTACCTCTCAGACCTTGACTGAATAACATTTATAACGTCAAAACAGATATGACTACTTACTCGAATAATCAATACCACACAACTACTTCTTCACTTTTAAACACATATACACATCCTCTTTCTATTCTTACTGGATTTTATTCCTAGTCTTCTTTTAATATTATAGTATTCTATTTCTAAGTTCGTTTCCTTATCGACTTCTATACATATTGATATATATAGATTTCTAGTTATCAAACTTCTTAAAAATATTCTAACTCCTTAAATTTCCGGAAAAAATCGCCATAACTTCCTTTGTACCGGGAGCATCGGGATATTTCAAATAGCCTCCCATGGCCCTCACCAATCCAAAAAGAAAAAGAAAAGCCAAGCGGCTAGCCGATACGGCGCATAAAATCTCATATATGAATTAAATACATACCTTTTGTCGAGCACTCTATTTATATACCTGCATTAGCCTTATCCCATACCTGTCTCATGTATATTTATACCTATCCAATTTAATTCAGATGTACCCGATCGTTTAATTAAATTCGTTAACTAATTTGTTAATTAACTCTTTAGTCTATTTCACTTTTATATTTGAACATGACATGTTTAAATATATTTTAACTTGCTTATTAACTAATTTGAATTCAAATTTCAAACCTAAATTCTATATTCGATTTCGAATATACATTTACATATACAATTCACCTTTCAAAGTTCAACATCAAATTCAAAACTCGATTTACCAATTCCTCTTCGACTTAGTTAATTCTATTCAAATTCTATTCAAATTTTATATCACTTATATTATTCAAATTCTATATATCAAATTCTATTCAAAAACTATTCAAATTCTATTCAAATTCTATATATTCAAATCCTATATTTGAATTCCATTTGAATTTCTATATTCAAACCCCATTTGAATTTCTATATTCAAACTCTATTTCAATTCCATTGAATTTCATATATTCAAACTCCCTTTGAATTTCTATATTCAATTTCTATTTCAAACATTCTTAATTCATTCTCTAAACAAGTCTCGATTTAAATTCCTTTTGAAATCAATATTTCTACTTTTGGAAAATGGATATCCCTTTTTAATTTCACATTTTTTTTATTTCTGAATTATCCAATGATAATTCTTTTCACTTCATTTATAAATTCGTTTACAAAAGAACTATTTATAAACTTTGTTTATAAAGGAACTACTTGTTTTTTTCCTTTAAAACAAGTAAATATTTTGAATCTATTCAAATTCTATTTTAGAAAAATAGAATTTCCCTTTTTAATCTCAAATATCCCTTTCAGGATATTTTTATAAATTATCACTTAGGCCCCGTGATATTTAAACACCAAACAACCAATTATTTATTTCTGGTTTCTAACACATCCTATACGACAGTACATATACAAACAACTAAACAAACAGATAATAAATTTTTGAGGAATCCAGTCGGATTTCTCCAACCTGTTTTCCTGCATCCACAGACGTTAGTCAACATAGTAATACCCATCCTGCTTCGAGGCAGGATATCACGGTATGAAGGTCATCCACTAATATATATTTGTGGGGCGCATAGGGAAAACATCCGCTATGAAACTGCGGGCATCCGCTAATGAGACTGCGGGAATCCAACCAATCGTCAACCCAATATATATACAATAGTCAACCAATCCTAGATAACTAATATATTTTTAACAGCAATAAATAAATATTTAAAGCATCCAACAATCAACAAAACAATTATTCTTAACTGGTAAAAATAATTCTAAATAAAATAGAGTGAGATTTACTCACAGTGTTTTTAATTGTCGACTTATTCTGACTTTAAATATCAAATCCCAAGCCATTCCAAAAATCCAACTCTAGTTTGTATCCCTCGCAACTACGAAACCCACAAGACTTGATTGATTCAACCATGCAAATTTTATTTATTTCCCCTTGTTAATTTTATGATCAAAGATATGTAATTAACCACGCAACTGTGAACTGATTTTTGATAATGGTAATTATAAATTAATAACCTAATTTAAATTTACCGTTTACCTTAATCATCATTAAAATCTCTTCTTCCCTGTATGGTTAGAATCTGCTCCCCTCCTGCTGCAAGTACACAACCTAACCACCTCCCAGACTTGTAGGAGATCAACTCGAACCCTCCTTATTGTTACAACTTCGAACTTCCAACTACAGGCATGCGACAAGAATAAAAATCGAACTCCCCATTTCATCCCTTCGTACTACATCGATCGAACCCCTCCTGCCTTCTCCTTTCATAACCCAAAATTCGAGATGCAGAACCCTAGAACCACAATGCACCAACTTGAGTTGTCATGAAGCATCGCATCCCTCAAAACATCGAACTTGACACCAGAACCTTAATTAGTGATCGCGACTCTAATCTCTACTGACATCTTGCTCTTGAACTCGGTTTTCCATTAACTTGCGTTGTCCCTGAATATCGAGCTGCTAGAATTTGTGCCCCTTCCTGCTCCATCTAAATACCATCGCACTCCACCTTCTTGAAGACTGAATCCATACGAGTTTGTGGGAAAAGGTTTTAGTGATTATAGGATTTGATTCAATTGGATTTGAGGCTTTCGAATTGGTTTTTGATAAAGGAGAAAAAGAATTTTGATTGAACTGAAAGAGGGGAATGACTTCGGTTTCTATTATCTGAAGGGAGAATTAGGCGTGATTTATAGAGTGGTCTGATGGAGAGTAAAAGCCCATGAGTTGTTTTCATAGGAGGTGAGAAAAGGGCCAACGAGTTGGTTTTGTTATGTGGTTTAAAACGGATTGTGTGGCCAATTTAACTCCTTTCATTTTTAGGCTTGGGTGTTTCATTAAAGTCCACAAAGAGAAAAGAAAGGATTTTCTTTTATGATTTTCATTATATTTTATTTTACTTTGAATTGAACCAGTATCCTTAAAATTAAATACCCATGATGTCGAACTCATTTTTGAACCCAACAAGTGACAATTTTAGGGTAATACCCCTATTCCGGACACACTGGGATAGGTCACTAAGTCTGATTTGATCGTCTTGAGGCGATAATAATTTAAACCAATATAAATTAATTTCAGACAATTTATTCTCCTCGATAATAAATAAATATTATTATCATTATGAATTCATATAAAATTTCCTATAAGTTATCTGAACTGTATTTAATTCAAATAAAATTCTGAATCCAATCAAATCCATGTTCGTATTCTGACAGTTTAATATATTCGATATTAAATTGAAATTGATTTTATATAATTGATAACTTAATATAAATAATTCCATTTATATTATCCACCCAGTATTTAAATCCGTATTAAATATTTAAAATTAACCCATAAGAATCCGGGTCATTACAATATCTTGGGTTTAGCTCTAGTCTTTTCGCATCCCGTTGGCTGTGGATGACGGATATCCGACAGTCTACTATCCTTGTTGGTCATGACCCTCTCTACCTTCTCGTGAGGCAACTGTCGAATTACCTTAGTGTCACCTTGTCATAGCATTCTGGCTGCATAGCTAAATCTACAGTCAAGGCCCACCCACCCAGTAGTTACGCATAGACCCAACCTCTGCGGGTACAGCCTATGACATCTGTCACCGCACAGAGGACAAGTAGGAACACCTTACGTACTTTAGGAAGCCGCGTTCTTCCCCTTCCAGTCCTTTGGAGCCATCATAACAATCAGATGAATGTGCGCTCCCCTCCTGTCTTATAAACCCTCGAAGATCTACCCCGTTGGGTTATTCATGCTCAAATGTACGAACTGGTCCAAGCGCCTTTCTTTAATACATTGTTAGATCCTATGTCTAAACATTCTTTTAAGCACCTACCTTACCTCACCGGGTTTCCATTTAACTTGGTTATTCCCGTTCATATTGAATTCTTATTCAAATTACCAAGTTCCACTTGCTCATTAATTTCATTCATATAACTTAATCCATTTAAATTTATTAATAAGCCCACAACATGTTATTCTTTAGATCGTGGCCCAAGGTCTGTAATACACAATCTATTTTATATTCTTGCTTGGTTACATCATTACAATAACATGTTCTCCTTAATACGTTATTAAGTATATCTCAATTCACATGTTTCCTAATTAGCATGTCACTTACTATTTATGATTAAATATAACTTATTTATTTTATCAGTTTTCCTCATTCTTTCTCATTTAATCATAAATTCAATTTACACTGTCACTATAACTTATCGTTGTTTACTTAGCAGATTATTACGCATATCTAATTCTATCATTTCTACAAGTTATGCTTACCCTACAATGTGTCTTTAATTACATAACTTTATTATATTTTCCAATGGTTACGTATACCACTAGGTGTCTATTTTGACCAGAATTTCGAGATGGAAGCAATGGCGCAGTCTGTTTTACTTAATTATGAATATTAGATTAAATTTTCCTTAATTAATTGTTAACATTGTATTTCACACTAACTATTCTTTAATTCATCATCTTTAGTGTTATTAAAATTCTAGGGTGTTACATTCTCCCCTACTAGAAGGATTTCATCCCCGAAATCTTTAAGTTAGGAAGAACGTATATCCTAACATCCAACACTCATATATCCATCTAGCAATCACAGGCATCCATTGTCTTTAAGGAATTTCTAAAGCATTTGTGAAGATATGCAACAGTGTGTGTATATGTCCGTGAACTAATGTGAAAGATCAGGCAGTCTACTGATTTTGTTAACCTCCTTAATGCAATGTATTTTATGCCATGCAACCAAAATGTATGCAAATCTTCCTAATCCATGTAAGTTCTATATGTGTGAACAATCATCCATCTAAATGCAACATCAACGTAACGATAATCCATAAAAATTTAAAATGTACACACGTCAATATGCAATATGTAAGTGATTGAGCTGACCTAGTGCCTATTGTGTGTGTATGCATCCACGAGCAATCACTAGCAACCACTTGCATCCATCAAACATAACATGCCTTAAACACATGTTTACATTCATTAGTTTTCTACCTAAAGACTCGATCGATAGGAGATATTCAAACGATAGACACAAGCATTAATTCATAGCTTGGGAAAAGAAGTTAAAAATATTTTCTCAAAAAGGAAAGGATATGCAGCGTGAATCTTGTCTTCATCCTCCCAAGTAGCGTCCTTGCGGCCCTTTCCCCATTACACTCTTACTAGCTTCACTTCATTGTTGCACAGATTCTTAACTTCCGATCTAAGTATCCAAGTCGGAACTCGTCCTATCATTGCTTCCTTCTATACTTCTACTTCCTCTCGCAAGTTTGGCTTCATTACCTCGAACTTTATTCATTTTATCGCTTCTTAAATGAATAGTCATCTTAGAATGATGGGCTTCCTCAAGGACTATCTTCAAAAGGTTTCCCATCCCGTATTGATTCACCTATCAAACCTCTTCTCAAGTAGCTCCGCTGCTTGCTTACCAAGTTTCCTCTTTTCTTTTAGGAATCACATGTCACAGAGCATCGATAGATATATCAAGTGGTTCTAGGAGACTAAGCATGACAGGCCCTTTTGGGGTCATAAGTGATCGACGCTAGTCTATGAATTAGAAAAGCGCGACATTTAAATTAAATTCTGCAAGCATACAGGTGTGTAGCATACAGGTTGAACACAGGGAGGTGAATTAAATCAATTATTTATCTAATCTCTTGGGCGAGTTAGACAAAGCTTAGAGGTTGATTTTTTTTCGCAAAGCAAAATACAAACTGAAACTACGAATAAAAGATGCTATTAAATTCACCACAGATTCGAATCTAATCGGATCTGTAATAAATTCAATGATTAAAATAAAATAGAACACTGGAAATAAAATTGCAGAAAAGAAATCAACAACTGAAAATAAAAACTAGGATTACCGCTGAATCTAATCAGACGGTCAATCACTAGTAAGAAAGATAGAAGCAATAGCAAATTGTGTTCTAGCAAATCTAATTGACTAGACAACACAATTTGCCATGAAAATAAAATGCAGAAACTAAAGAAAAGAAAGCTTTATTCGAACTAAAAGAGAGTACAGAAGAATGAATATTTTTTTACAATGGTTACAACACTTATTTATAGATGAGAATGGCAAAACCCTAATTAGGTCTGTGAATAAATGGGCCTCCTCATTCATGAATATCTCTTTCCTTCTTTGACTCAGCTTGATTGGAGAAAATCTGGGCATATCATGGTAAATATTTTCCATATCTCTCAATTCTCCCATGTGGCTAATTGATTGATAAAAGATTGCATATAATTAATTCTTCCAAACAAGGATGCTTATTAGACTCCAAAGGCAACAAAGGATAAGATCTTCACAATTGATCTTTTATTGGCAGCAATTCAATCAGAAATTCTTCTAAATGATTTGAATTTAATTCCATGATAAGAATATGGTTATTGCTGAAGTGTTAATTGGTGCACATCATAAATACATACACATGAATATGTGTATGTATATATATAACATAACACTAATCCAAATATTTCTCAAAGCAAAGGGCCAGTGTGAACGCGCTCCGTTTCTTTGGCAAAAAGTGAGCTCATTGGGGATCGAACTCGGGTCTCTCAGTACAAATCTCTATGCCTTTACCATTGAGCTACGACGTCGTTTGTGATTGAGATGACTTTAGTACGGGGAAGTAGCTTTTTATCTGTAGTTGGCCTTTAATTTGAAACGGAAGAGGCATTTCTTGACATCCTGTAAAAACATACAAAAGTAACCAAAGTATCATTTATTTATTTACAAAAGATAAAATATACGAGCATAAAATAAACACATTTCTATGTTAATCAATAAGAAATCTAGAGAGTCTTTCTATGGCAAGTCAGAAGTCTAACGACCCTCCTCTCATAATCTAGAATGGCTCTATCTATGGTTAACTCATCCATCCTAGAATCAAATAATGTCTTATGAAATCAAAAACATATGCATCGCAATCAAACTCGACACCTAACATGGAGATTCACAAACCCCGACAAATCATTGATAAATGAGCCGTACCTCCACTGGGGTTTGAGGCTACAATGGGATCCAAAACCATACTAGTATATAGGTGCAAAAACTAGAGGATCAGACATAAAAGAATGCGAAGCGCTAGGAAAAGAATCCTAATAGGAAGATCAGAAATAGAAATCAATCCTTCGATGGAAGCTTTCTTACCCCAATCCTATCCACCAGCTATGAGAACATTAGCTTGCCCCCTTGAAGTTCCTGCCTTCTGGCCTTGTCCTTGTCTCTTTGGGCACTCCTTAATAAGGTGTCCCGTCTTACCAAAGTGGAAACAACGCCTTTCCTCTTTCTAAAATCCTTTTTCAGATGACCCACTATTCAAAATTTTTGGTATTTCCTCTTTTCTTATTTGGGTTGTTCTCGTTAGCCCCAACTCTCTTATTCTCCTTTTTACCATTCTTGTGCAACATGCTAATAAGTATCTTGAAAGCTACTTCCATCAAGCGGAAATCCTTTCGAGGCTTGAGAGAAAAAAATATGCAGGTGAAACCACTGCGGCTAAAGATGGAGGTTGGGCACTTCTTTGCTCTTCGACATGTACCGTAGTTTTAACATGCCTACGGAACCATGCCGAAAAAGGGATACCCTTTCGAGAGAAACGGTTCCCTAATCAAAAAGGAAAAGAAATCAAGAGGAGAATCGAGAAGATATTTATGGCTTTGGGAAATATGCTTTTTTTCAAAAACAGACTTTTTATTTTAAAATACTTTGTTTTTGAGACCTATTTGAAAACCATTTTCAAAATACTTTATCTGATCTTATAACCATATGCTTTGATACCAAATATGACACTCCACGTTCGTTAATGTGCGAGTTTCGTGAAGCGTTATAGGTAAATAAGAACATAAAAGCACAAGACAGACATGTAAAGTAGCAGTGGAACTAAAAACTTTATGTAAATCAAAACATCATGGTCCCAAATACTGAGTTTACAACATAAGTAATTAATTACATTAATAATCTGTCTTGCCAAAAATATCATAGTACAAAAGCATAAAACCGTATTTCACTGAAACGCCACAAGAAAATTGACCAGAAGTCAAAGCGATACATCTATGTCCAAAAATCCAAGCTAAGCTAAAAGAATCTGTAACAACCTGGAAAATCAGAATCAATTTAAAAAATTTATTTCAGAAATTTTAATGTATTTTGAATAGTTAAAATGATTTATTTTAAATAATAACGACTAAATTTTTATTTTAACGAATATATTTATTTTAATTATAAAATGAGTTAGAAATAGCGTGGCTGTAATGATCCGCATTTTCAGCGATATACTAATTAATTAATTTAATTATTTAAAAGGTAATTAAAAGGATTTCATGGTCGTTGAATTAAATAATGGTGAATATTTAATTAAAATAATAAATTAAATAATATATATAATTCTGAAATAATCAGAAATGGATGAAATGGAGATATGCTGTGAACTGGATCATCTATGATATTTAATTCAGTTTAGAATTGAATTAGAATAATGAATATATTATTTGAATGACAGTTTGAATGTATAATTATATTATAATTAAAATCGAGCTTGAAATGGCGCGGCAGTTCGTTAATTGGCGATTTGAACTTCAAGCCGGATTTCTGTGAAACAAGAAACATTAGGAGTTGGTGAAGTATATTTTTCTAGTGGAAGAGAAAAATCGGGATTTCGTCGTGTAGATTTTGGTTTATGTTCAAATCAAATTTTAGAAAAGTCGTTGTGGAATTCCTTTATAATTTATAACGATTTATAAAAGGATTAAAATATAAATCGAATATCGATATAACTCTGATGATGAAATATCGAGCTAGAAATCCATACAGGATTATTCTGGAGCTGTATGGTATTCCATTGTAAATATATACGATAATATTAATTTATTTATATTTAATTTAATTATATTCAAATATATTTATATATTTAAATGGGTCATTCAGAGCTTTAAAAATAGCCAGTTTTGCAAACGACCTCAGAATTCGATGAAACTAATTTTGTTGGATCCGCAATGTCAAATTATTGTTAGATTTCAATTTCCGTGATTTTTGAAGTCAGTATGTGGCCGTACCGATTTTTAAAGCGAAAAACAGTCAGTATTTTGATGGTTAAAAATACGCTGTGTGAGCAAACGGAGTCAAAATTCGACGAAACCAGTTTTGTTGGGACTGTAATGTTTAACTATAGCTGCATGTTCAGTTTCGTGATTTTTAGGTATCGTGTGTGATCACATGAATTTTTAGAAGGCAAAAACAAATATAAAATAGTAAAACAAAATATCTAAACTCATTTAGAGGCCAAAACTAAGGCCACCTATCCCCCTTTCTAGCCACAACCTTAAGTTTAAAAGCATAAGAACAAATTTCCTTGGCCGCCCGTATCAAACCCAATGCAAGCAAAAACAAACCCGCTTCATAATTCAATACAAATCAAAATAAAATTCCTAAAATCGAAAGAGTGATGTATACGGATTCCTGGCAAGAAGAGCTTCAACCTCGTGTTCCTTTTGCTCAGTGCGATGCAGGTCCTTGTACATGTGAAGGCTAGCAGTAAGATTAGGGTTAGATTTTTTGGGAAATTTATGGTTCGATTCATTAAATCGAATCTGAATTTGGATGTAGAAGGTGGATTGGAGCTGCCATGAGGATTTTGGTGGAGTCCGATGATTTTTATGTGTCGATGTTTTCTTCAGTAGGCTGACGTCAAGGCCAAGCAAGGAACTCACGGAGGAGATCAAGTGGAGCAAACGGGGTATGGGATGGAAGAGAGTTTGATGAGGTGATGAATGGTGCTCTCGGTTTTTGGATTCATGGATTATTGAGGAAGAAACGGGGGTTGAAATGATCGGCAATGGAGGAGGATATGCATCTGGTAATTTGAGGAAGAAGACGGAATGGTCATCGCGTTTGGGTTTTGAAATGGAAAGGGTGGGCCAAGTTTTGAAAGGTAAAGGCCCAATAGGATTTAGATTATTTAATTCAAGTTTTTGTTCTATTTAAATTTGTTCAAAATTGTAAATGCTATAACTATCACATACGACATCAGATTGACGAACCATAAGTTGCGTTGGGACCGTATGGACGAGAGCTTCGTAATGAAGCTGACTGGAAGTGGATTGCGGCTCATATGAATTTATGGAGAAATAAATTGTTTGATTCAAATCAAACAATAGTTTATCGTTCTTTAATGATGAACTGCCAATGTGAGTAAAACTCATTAACTCTGAACAGTTCTATTTTTATAACGTATGTTTAGAAATGATAAATGATGACTGATTGATGTGTGTTAACTGTTTGGTTGAATTGCTTGTGTATTGGTTGAAATCATAGATAACGATATATATGTAAATCGTAAATCGAATGTTGATTCTGTTTAACATAATATTTTATATTCGTGTTGTTTGACATTTGTGATGCAAGGAAACAGGTTAGAGGGACCCAATTGGATTCCTCAATATTTATAATACTGTTCTGTTCATGTATTGTGTTATATGATGTGATATATAATCTGTTTGATTATGTGTGTTTAAATGATATCGATCATTTTGGTTTGCCAAATAGAATATCATAAGAGACCCTGGGATGTAAAAAGGAATATTTCAATGTATATTGAAATAAAGGAATTTTATAAAATCAATCGATTTTATAAAAGGCAATATTTTTAAAATAAAGTATTTATAAAATCATAGGATTTTATAAAGGGGAAATTTATTTAGAAAATAAATAGAATATCATAAAGGAATATTTATTGGGAAAATAAACAGGATATTATAAAAGGGAATTATTTATAAAACGAAAAAGGTTTTATAAAAAGGGCATCTACTTAGAAAGTAAATAGAAGTGAAAAGAAATATTTATTTAGAAAGGAATATTTATTTAGAAAATATATAGAATTATAAAGGGATATTTATTAAGAAAATAAATTGAATTAGAAAAGGAGAAAATATATTTGTAAAACAAATAAAAAGGAAATTTTTTGTAAAACAAATACAAAGGAAATATATTTGTAAAAAAAATACAAAGGAAGATATTTGCAAAACAAATAGAAAAGGAATATTTGTAAAACATCTACAAATATGATAGAAAAGGAATATATGTAAAACATCTACAAATAGAATAGAAAATGAAATATTTGTAAAACATTTACAAATAGATTAAATGTAAATATTTATTTATAGGAAATAAATAGAAGGTTATAAATGAGATATTTATTTGTTAAATAAATAGAAAAGATAAAAGAAATATTTATTTGTTAAATAAATAGAATTGAAAAGGGAATAGTTATTTGTTAAGTAAACAAATAGAAAAGGAGATAATTCAAAGGAATTAATCAAAGGAGTTAATTCAAAGGAATTAATCAAAGGAGTTAATTCAGAGGAATTAATCAAAGGAGATAATTAAAAGGAATTAATCAAAGGAGTTAATTCAAAAGAATAAATCAAAATAAGTTAATCGAATATTAGTTATTCGATTAGAGCTAATCGAATAGACTAAGTGAGTTAGAGTTAACCAGTTAGGGTTAATCAATTTGGGTTGACCAGTCAGAGTTGATCAATTAGAGTTAACCAGTTAGAGTTAATCAGTTAGAGTTGATCAGTTAAAGTTAAACAGTTAGAGTTAGAGTAACCAATAGATAATTTAAATAGAGTTAATCGAATTAGAATAAATCGATTAGAATTAGTTAAAAGGAGTTATCGAATACTAGTTATTCGAATCGAGTAAAAAGGAGTTATCAAATATTAGTTATTCGAATCAAGTTAAAAGGAGTTATCGAATATTAGTTATTCAAATAAAGTTAAGAGGAATTATCGAATATTAGTTATTCGAATAAAGTTAAAAGGAGTTAATCGAAGTTAGTTAAATTAAAAGAAGTTAATCGAAGTTAGTTAAATCAAATAGAGTTAATCGATTAGAGTTAATCCAAAGGAGTTAATCCAATAGAGTAAATGGATAAGAGTTAATTGAATAGAGTTAATTAAATAGAGTTAATCAAATATAGTTTATTCAAAGAAAGGTTTTCAAATCTAGTTATTCGTAAGAGAGATTACGAATATAGTTATTCGAAGGGAGGAGTTATCGAATAGAGATTTATTCGAAAGAGAGTAACGTAAGGAAGTTTGTTAAAGGTTTAAAAGATAAACTTTGTCTATTCTAAAGTTAAAACGTTGTTCAATTAAGGTCTAAGAGGTAATTATACCCCAACTTGATTGACTTCCTTCTTAACTAAGAAATGGTAAGGTTTGATAGTAAATGATGGTCAAGTGAATTTAGTAAATGGTTTGAGTTGGCGTCGCGATCTTTTATTTAAACATCTGTTTCAACCAAATGAAGGAGTTTTGGAAATGTTTTCCAAATAAGAATCAGAAATGTTTTCTAATTGTAACGACCCGGATTTTGAGCGACTTTGTTGCGATTTTTCCTGTGAATAGATAAAGGAGTGGCGGCGGATGTCAGTTGACTTATGGAAGAAATGAATTAGGTTAAGGGTGGGGTGTGGTATTTATAGTGGGATTATAATAAATTTTATATTTATTTATTATCATACGCTCTTGTATTTACCCTTCCAAAAATTCCTACGGTCACATATTATACCCAAAAATCATGAAAATTGACATGCACCTTCAGTTTGACATTACGGTCCCAACGAAACTGGTTTCGTCGAATTCCGACTCCGTTTGCTAACACAGCGTATTTCTAACCGTCGAAATACTGATTGTTTTTCACTCTAAAAATCCGTACGGCCCTACAGTGACTCTAAAAATCACGAAACTGGAAATCTAACAACTATTTGATATTGCGGATCCAACAAAACTGAGTTCGTCGAATTCCGACTTCTTTTGCAAAACCGGCTATTTTTAAAGCTCTATATGACCCATTTAAATATATAAATATATTTAAATATTATTAAATTAAATATAAATAAATTTATATTATCGTATATCTTCACATATGATATCGTCCAGCTCCAGAATATCATATCAGAATTTACAGCTTGGTATTTCAGATTTTAGATTTATCGATATTCAGTTTATATCGAAAATCCTTTTATAACGAATATAAAGCATTGCAAATTATAAAGGAAATCCACAGCGACTCTTCTGAAATTTGATTTGGACGTGAATCAAAATCTACACGACGAAATCCCAATTTTTCTCTTCCACTAGAAAGATATACTCCACCAGCTCCACACGTTTCTTGTTTCACAGAAATCCGACTTAAAACGAATCCTGTATATTCAGTTGAAGTTCAAATCGCTAAATCGCGAACTGCAGCGCCATTTCAAGCTCGATTTTAATTATAATATAATTATACGTTCAAACTGTCGTCGATTGAATATATTCGTCAATATTATTCAATTCTAAGTTGAATTAAATTCTAGGGATGACCCTGTTCACAAAATATTGTGATTTCCAATATTTTTGATTATTTCTGAATTAAATATATAATTTAATTTAATTAAATATTCCATATTATTTAATTAACGACGATTAAATTCCCTATATCACTATTTTAAACAATTAAATAAATTAATTATACCCCTAGAAAATGCGGGTCATTACATTCTTCCCTACTTAAAATAATTTCGTCCTCGAAATTGCTAAGTTAGAGGACGACCCTACCTATTGGAATTCCTAAGATTTGTTTACCCCTTATTTCTGATTTTAACTGAACCAATTAATATCGACTAAAATATTTATTCATTCCGACTAAATAAAATTTTCAAAAATTCTGAAAATTTTCTAACACTTTAAATTTTTGGAAAATTTCGCCAGCACCTCCTTTGTATTGGTCAATATCTCAAACTCCAACTCGCCTCTCTGGGCCATCTCCAACCCAAAAGAAAATCAAAACGCCAAACGGCTTGCCAATTCGGCTCATAAATTCCAAACTCATATAAAATATAAACTTGTACCTTTTTGTTGGGCATATCATTATATCCCTACCATCTGTTATCAACTCGGCATATACAAATGCCATCCGAATCAACTCCAACCAAGTTATTCTTAACACAACCATTCGCTTATTCAAGCCGAATTAAATTTCAAATTCGAGTTTCAAATTCCAAACTCTCAACTTATCATTTCAAATCCAAATTATTCTCTAATCACTTCAGTTTTTCTTAACCTATCATCTCAAGTTAAATTCTGGGTTATTATTTACTTTTGCCATCCCATTCGAATTAACTTCACAAGTTAAATTTTAATTTCTAGAACTTAAATTCCTAGGTAAATTTCAAATCAATTTGAAATCATAATACCTATTCAAAACCTTTGAATTATTAAACAACTTGTTTTCCTCAAAACAATTCAAAAATAAAACCTTTGTAGTAATCCATCACTTAGCAGCTCAAAAATGAACACTGATGATGTCGCAATTCGTCATCAAAATCTATTTTCCAGCTATCAACGTGAGTTCAATACTATATCACTTTCAGATTGAAAAACATTTTCAAAATCTCCCAGGAACTTAAAATTTCCTTATTTTAAATTCAAATTCTGATTTAAATTTAGATTCAATTCATCTTATTTCATATACTTTACTTATATGAATTCTGGTTGGTTATATATAACCATTTCACATTTTATAAGCTTATCAGATTATAATTACTACCAACATATCTTATATATGATAATATATCACATATTCATAATGTGTCGGTCCATCGTATTCAAGTGTTTATTTACTCCTACCGATACAGTGGATCAAACTGATCGACCAGAACTCATAAACAACTCAGCCAATGAATCTCCATAATATAAAACCATTTTTATATCCAATACAAATACGCACTCGTATATATATACATTCAACTCAATCTAGGGTATTAATAACCCTATCTCTACCGAGTCACGCCACAGAGCCAAGGTAATTCTTAACTTAAGATCTGACATGATTGACACTGAAAAGTGTTTATTTTATTACTCTTATGCTTTATCTTTTGTAAATAAATAAATGATACTTTGGTTACTTTTGTATGTTTTTACAGGATGTCAAGAAATGCCTCCTTCAATTCAAATCAAAGGCCAACTGCAAGAAAGAGCTACTTCCTCACATCAAATTCATTTCAATTGCAAAAGAAGTAGTAGCTCACTGGTAAAGGCATAGGAATTGGTGCTGAGAGACCTGAGTTCGAACCCCGTCAAGCTCACATTTTGCCAAAGAAACGGAGCGCGTTCACACTGGCCCCTTTGCTTTGAGAAATATCTGGATTAGTGTTATGTTATATATATACATACACATATTCATGTGTATATATTTATGATGTGCACCAATTAACATCTCAGCAATAGCCATATTCTCATCATGGAAGTAAATTCAAATCATTCAATTTCAATTAGAAGAATTTCTGATTGAATTGCTGCCAAGAAGAAAAACCAATTTTGAAGATTTTATCTTATATTGCCTTTGGAGTCTGATAAGCGTCCTTGTTTGGAAGAATTAATTAGATGCAATCTTCTATCAATCAAGCCACATGGGAAAATTGAAAGATATGGAAAATATTTACCATGATATGCCCAGATTTTCTCCAATCAGGTGGTCAAGGAAGGCAAGAAATATTCATGAATAAGGAGGGCCATTTATTCATAGACCTAGTTAGGGTTTTCCCATTCGCATCTATAAATATGTGATTGTAACCATTGTAAAAATTAATTCATTCTTCTGTACTCTCTTTCAGTCGTAATAAAGCTTTCTTTTCTTTAGTTTCTGCATTTTATTTTCATGGCAAATTGTGTTGTCTAGTCAATTAGGTTTGCTAGAACACAATTTGCTATCGCTTCTATTTTTCTTACTAGTGATTGACCGTCTGATTAGATTCAGCGGTAATCCCAGTTTTTATTTTCAGTTGTTGATTTCTTTTCTGCAATTTTATTTCCAGTGTTCTATTTTATTTTAATCATTGAATTTATTACAGATCCGATTAGATTCGAATCTGTAGTGAATTTAATTGCATCTCTTATTCGTAGTTTCAGTTTTTATTTTGTTTTGCAAAAAAATCAACCTCCAGCTTCGTCTAACACGCCCACGAAACATATAAATAATAAAATTTAACTTTCCTCCCTGTGTTCGACCTGTATGCTACACGCTTGTATGCTTGCAGAATTTATTACAAATGTCGCGCTTTTCTAATTCATAGACTAGCGTCGATCAAGTTTTTGGCGCCGTTGCCGGGGAGGTAACGATTAAATTTTATTATTTATTTAATTTTCGATTCGTGTTAGTTTTTGTTTATATGTTTCTTTTGTTTTCGTGTATATATAAAAAAAAATCTTGAGTAGCTGATTTGGTATTTCTTAATGATACTATAATCTTCTATACAAGAGGAAAAACAAAACTTGCTTCTTATTTTCATATTTCCTTCCACTTTTCAATTTTTTCCTTTTATATTTCTTTTTCCTCTTCTACTTAAAAAAAAAAAATCAGGTACAACTGAAATTTAAAAAAAAAAAAAAAAGGTCTTAAAAAAGATCACTTATGTCAAATTGCAAAATCAGGTACAACTGAAATTTAAAAAATCAGGTACAACTGAAATTTAAAAAATCCCGTGTCGCAGCGCAGTCAAGCAATTAAGAGAAGGGGACAACAACAGAAAGCAGCGGACGAAATAGTTGATTTGAGGCGTGAGCGCTATTCAAATTCTCTGGAAGACTGCCATACCCACTGTAAAATTCTCTTTAACTCTACAGGTGCTTTGCTGCAAAGAAAAAAATATATAGACAATTGTTGTAAAAAAAATTTTTGCAGGGGCAGCGGCTTTGAATGTACAATTTTTAATTTCTGCAATTATTTTGTGTGATTGCTGTTATTTCTGCATCTTTTATTCATTCTGTTAAGGGCAATACCCCCAATTCACATAAGGTGAGGGATTTCATCACCCTTTCCTTAGCCCACAAATTGCATTTCATCGTAGAATCTGACTAATAATAACGGTTAGACGTTGGACTTAAGGGAGTCACGGGCTCATCTAGGGCTTAATTATATTGTGATAGTTGATTCATTTGGAACGAATTATTTCTCGGTGTCTAGACTACGGCAGAGAAATAACCGTTTATAAATATTACGGTGATTCGTAAATATTATATCGGTTGTTACTCTGAAGGTACTTAAACCTTCGGCTGCATTGCTAGGGTGATTCCTGGTGCACCGATAACTCCTGTCCGTTAACTGGCTGAGAAATCTTTTGATCTAAGTAATCAAACGTGTCACTTTATAATTTTGGGTTAGGAGCCAATAAGGACAGAAAACTTCATTGTAGCTAATTTCTGTACTTGCATTTAACAACAATGAGTGAAAAAAGTGTTAGCCAACAAAATTCTCCTAGGGGTTCTCGTATCAACCAAAATTTTCCAACCGAATTGGATCAAAATCGAGTAAATCAAAATTTTCCAAACTTTGGGGATCAAAACCAAATAAATCAAAATTTTCAAAACCTCAATATCCAAATGGATAGACCCTTGTCTCTTCGTGATCGATGTTATCCGACTAGGACCGTTCAACCATCTGTCATTGTGTTCCCACCAGCTGAAGGAAACAATTTTGAGCTAAAACATTCTTTTATCCAAGGGGTACCAAAATTTACAGGGTCTGAAAATGCTTATGAATTTCTGAGTGAATTTGAATTTTATGCCTCCACAACAAAAATGCAACAACTATCTAACGAATCAATCAAGCTAAGGCTAATTCCATTTGCACTACTTGAAAGCGCTAAAAGATGGCTAAATTCTCTTCCACGACATTCCATAAGAAGTTGGGATGAATTTGTCACTGCATTCTTGAAAAAGTTTTTCCCTTTCCATAAAACTCTAAAAATTCGAACTGAGATAAACCAATTTTGTCAAAATGAGGGGGAAACTTTTTCAAAATACTTTGAGAGATTCAACCAGCTATTATATAGTTGCCCTCATCATGGAATTCTAAAAGATCACTTATGTCAAATTGCATATGAAGGGCTAAACTATCAGACTAGAACTCAACTAGAATCAATGTGTGGAGGAGACTTTATGTCTAAAACAGCCGATGAAGCTTGGCGGTTTTTAGAAGATTATTCTGAAAAGGACATGCAGTGGGAATCGATTCGTGTTCCCATTCGTGCTCCTACTAGAGGAGTGCATGTCGTGGACCCAAATCAGATTCCTTTAGAAAATCAAACCCCTCAAACCGGAGAAGGGTTACCCCACTTTTACTCTCAGGACCAAGCCAATGCTATAGCTCAAAATAATCCTTACTCTTCCACGTACAACCCTGGTTGGAGGAACCACCCAAACTTTTCTTGGTCGAACCCCAATAATTCGGCTAACCCATCTCACGTGCAACCCTTTATTCCCAATCCGAATTACCAAGGTCCACTTCCCAATTCTCAAACCTCTCAAACTACACCTCAATCCAAACAACCTTATAGGCACCCCAATTTTCAATCATCAAACCAATCATCTCAATCTTCTCAACCATCACAAGATATTGTTCGATTAGAAAAACAAATAAATAATCAAGACGCTAAAATCGACCAACTAATGCATATGATAAAGGAAATGGCGAAAAATAATGAGAAAGGAAAGTTGCCTAGTCAACCTGAGGTGAATCCAAAATATAACTCTCGTACTGTAAATTCTTGTGAGGACGAAAACCATAATCCAGTCAACGCTATTACAACCCTTCGATCTGGAAAGAGGATTGACAATAACGCGGGCGACCCTGACGAACCTTCGAACTCGACCCAAACCCCTAATCTTGATGACCACCCATTGGCTTCGAATGCCAATTCTTCTAAACCTCAAGTTCCCTTAAAAGTTGACAATTCCAACAGTTCTCCTTCCAGTGTCGGCAAACCCGACCCACCTTTGAAAACCAATGTTGGCAATCCCAACATTTCATCTTCTACACCCCTACCACCTTCTTCTTCGAATGATGAAACTCATCCCAGAATCGAAAAACCAGTAGCTCCTTTTCCTCATAGACTCAATAATAAGAAGAAAGCTGCAAACTTCGATAAAATCTTGGAAATTTTCAAACAAGTCCGTGTGAACATTCCTCTTTTAGACACCATTGAACAAATCCCTCAATATGCCAAATGTCTTAAGGAATTGTGCACACAAAAACGTGCGACCAATGTCCCAAAAACCGCCTTTCTAACTGCGAATACAAGCTCTGTTCTTTCGAATCTTGCCCCAGTCAAGTATAAAGACCCTGGCTGCCCTACGATTGATTGTAAAATAGGAAACACTCACATCTCTCGTGCCCTACTCGACCTTGGTGCCAGTGTCAACCTTCTCCCTTATACTGTCTATCGTCAACTTGGACTAGGGGAGATTAAACCAACAAACATCACACTTCAACTAGCCGATCGATCTGTCAAAAAGCCATTGGGAATTATCGAAGACATCTTGATACAGATCGAACAGTTCTACTTCCCTGTCGATTTTATAGTTCTAGAAACAGAGCCTGTCTCAAATCCCAAAGTTCAAATACCATTGATCTTAGGAAGTCCTTTCTTAGCAACCTCAAATGCTGTCATTAATTGTAGGAATGGTCAGCTTCGACTTTCCTTCGGGCACCTAACCATCGAACTAAACATCTTTAATCTCAACAAACAACCTAGGGATTTTGAGATCGATGAAATTGACATGATTCAAACCACAGTTGATGAAACCTCAAGTGACACTTCTGAAGCCCTGAAAATGTGTCTTGACCATTTCAACCCTGATTTCGACGAACTCGAATACATTTCTGAACTAAACAAAATTCTTGACTCCGACACTTTGTCACCTGAATCTAACCAAGGAATGTTGACCAATGTTGATACACAAGAACTTCCTAAGTTAGACCTCAAACCCTTGCCACCAGACCTTAAGTATGCCTACCTAGACTCTTCAAAAACTTTTCCCGTAATCTTGGCTTCCGATCTTACCGAGGACCAAGAAGAAAGACTTTTGGATACCTTGCGGGAAAATAAAGACGCCTTGGGGTGGGAAATTAGCGATATAAAAGGAATTAGCCCATCAATTGTGGAACATCGCATACATTTAGTTGATGAGGCTAAACCCACCCGTGAGGCTCAAAGGCGATTAAACCCGAACATGAGAGAAGTGGTCAAGGAGGAGATAATCAAATGTCTAGACAATAACATCATCTATCCCATCTCTGACAGTACTTGGGTGAGTCCGGTACAAGTTGTACCAAAGAAGTCAGGAGTCACAGTGATCAAAAACGACAGTGATGAACTCGTCCCAACAAAAATCAAAACCAAATGGCGTGTGTGCATCGACTATCGAAAGCTTAACTCAGCCACACGAAAAGACCATTTTCCCTTGCCTTTTATTGACCAAATGCTCGAACGCTTAGCGGGACATGAGTACTACTGTTTTCTCGATGGATACTCTGGCTATAACCAAATCCCTGTTGCTTTAGAGGATCAACATAAGACCACCTTTACTTGTCACTTTGGAACCTTTGCTTATCGTCGCATGCCTTTCGGTCTTTGTAATGCCCCCGCGACTTTCCAAAGGTGTATGATGAGTATTTTCTCTGATATGGTGGAAGAATTCTTGGAAATATTCATGGATGATTTTTCAATATATGGATCATCTTTTTCCCAATGTCTCACTCATTTAGAACTCGTCCTTAAGCGTTGTAAGGAGAAATCACTCGTGCTTAATTGGGAAAAATGTCACTTTATGGTGAAAAGGGGGATAGTTCTAGGTCATGTTGTCTCCAAAGATGGCCTAGAAGTCGATAAATCCAAAATCGATTTGATTGCTAATTTACCTCCTCCTAAGTCTGTCAAAGATGTTCGCTCATTTCTTGGCCATGCAGGATTCTATAGAAGATTCATTAAGGATTTCTCAAAGATTTCAAAACCTCTCTCGAACTTACTTGCCAAAGACGTAAAGTTTGAATTTTCCAATGATTGCAAAACATCTTTTGAAACTCTTAAATCACTCTTGACCACAACTCCCATCATTCAACCTCCTGATTGGACTCAACCCTTTGAACTTATGTGCGACGCTTCTGACTTTGCAATTGGAGCCATCTTGGGTCAGCGAATTGATAAACTCCCTCGAGTCATTTACTACGCTAGCAAAACCTTAAACGAGGCCCAATTGAATTACTCGACTACTGAAAAGGAATTTTTGGCAGTTGTCTTCGCTCTTGAGAAATTCAGACCATATCTCATAGGATCCAAAGTCATAGTTTACACTGACCATGCTGCCCTACGATATTTGCTTTCTAAAAAGGACGCCAAGGCCCGCTTGATTCGTTGGATCCTTCTTCTTCAAGAATTTGATATAGAAATACGAGATAAAAAGGGTTCTGAAAATGTCGTAGCTGATCATCTCTCTCGAATAGTGCACGAAAATGATAACGACACCCAAATCGATGACTATTTTCCTGACGAACAACTCCTTTCGATCTCTAACACCCCTTGGTACGCTGACATTGTGAATTATCTTGTCACACAACAAATGCCCGCTGAATGGTCGAAACAAGATAAACAAAAATTTCTCTCAAAAGTTCGAAACTTCTATTGGGATGACCCATATCTTTTCAAATACTGTCCAGACCAAATCATTCGAAGGTGTGTGCCCGATCATGAACACCGAAGTATTCTCTCTTTCTCACATGACCATGCTTGTGGCGGTCATTTTGGTGCAAGAAAAACTGCTGCAAAGGTTTTGCAAAGCGGTTTTTATTGGCCCACACTCTTCCGTGACGCCTTCGAATTTTGCTCTAAATGCGAGCGATGTCAAAAAACGGGTCGAATCTCTAAGAGAAACATGATGCCTCTCAACCCCATTTTAGTGATTGAGTTATTCGATGTTTGGGGCATCGATTTCATGGGACCATTCCCTAATTCATTTGGGAATCTTTACATCCTACTTGCGGTAGATTATGTCTCAAAATGGGTTGAAGCTATTCCGACCAAAACCAACGACAACAAGGTTGTTGTCAAATTCCTCAAAGAAAACATCTTTTCACGCTTTGGCACACCTCGAGCTATCATCAGCGATAATGGCACTCACTTCTGTAATCGTGCTTTTGAGTCCTTGCTCAAGAAATATTCAATCACACACAAGCTGTCGACCCCCTACCATCCACAAACGAGTGGGCAAGTAGAAGTTTCCAATAGACAAATCAAACAAATTCTTGAGAAAACCGTGAATTCCAATAGAAAAGACTGGTCTGTAAAACTTATTGATGCACTTTGGGCTTTTCGCACTGCTTATAAAACCAATCTAGGGATGTCACCATATCGATTTGTCTTTGGAAAGGCCTATCACTTACCTCTTGAATTAGAGCATCGCGCTCTTTGGGCCATAAAATTTTTGAACTTTGACTTAGAAAAGGCTGGCTCACACAGGAAGTTACAAATTTCTGAATTAGAGGAATTGAGAAATGAGGCGTATGAAAATGCGAAAATCTACAAAGAAAGAACCAAAGCCCAACACGACAAAAACATACTTCGTAAGGAATTCATCGTAGGTCAAAAAGTTCTTTTATACGACTCTAGACTTCACTTGTTTCCAGGAAAACTCAGATCTCGATGGACTGGACCTTATGTCGTGAAAACAGTATACCCTCATGGAGCGGTTGAAATTGAAAATCCTAAGGATGGAAAAGTCTTCAAAGTAAACGGTCAACGACTGAAACCATTTTTGGAATTCGAGCAATATGACGAAGACGACTCTATCGATCTGCATGATCATCCACCATGAAATCAGGTGGTACACGTTCTTTTTCTTTTATTTTTATTTTTCATTTTTTCAATTTTATTTTTGTTTTTCTGCCTTAGACAGTTGGGACACTGTCTGAATCAAGTGTGGGGGGGAGTCTGCATTTCATCCATTTTCATTTTTCTTTGTTTTTATTTCTTTTTATTTTCAGCCATTTAAGTAGGACCATCATACATTTTAGATTGTAGTAACATACCATAAATTTTTTTTTTTAAATACGACTCATTTTCAATTGATACAGCAAAATAAGTTTACAATTTTTAGCCAGTTGATAGTATTTTTCTCTCTCAACTTAGATCGAATAGGAAATATAATGAAAAGTTTAATTTTGAGGGATAATAGTGTAACCGGTACATAGGGGGATTCTTAGGTGATGGCCATGAAATTTATTCTATATTGTAGACTTTGTTAAAATAAGTGGAGGACTTAAAATACTTATATTGGCTTTTCAAATCTCTAAAACTAAGTTGTGTTAAGTTGAATTCGCGTAACTCTCTTTTGTGCTTATATTTTCGATAATAATAATACTAGTATTCCAAGGGTATCCAACATTGCTTGTATATCGAGCGTTGGTGTGCAAACCCGCCAAGCTCTATCCGACACGTTGTTGACAAAGTCAAAGTTGGAATATCTTGGTCTCATTTTATGAGATTGGACACCTAAGGATTACCGACACGTTGTTGACAAAGTCAAAGTCGGCCTGCACAATCCGCCAAGCTCTTTACCTACTCTCCGTTAGTCCGCGAGGCAGTGCATGGGTGGTAAACCTTGGTCTTTTTAGTTAGGTGTATGTACTTAATCATAAATCTTAAAATTTTTATAGAATAAAGAATAAGCGATGATACCCAAACACTTCTTGACCTTATTGATTTGACTAGCCATACATGAGAAAATTAGAATACCACTTCGCAAACTGTGCCAAGCAAACGAAGAATTTATTTCATGGCTGCACTATGTTATCGACCGAACTAACTGGCCAAACTGGAATTTAACATTTGAAAACTTGATTTATATTGAAAATTTGTGACAAGTTGAGGTATTTAAAGTACAATCAACTGATTAGAAATTGTTAACTTAATTTGTTGTACCACTTCCTGAAATAAGTCGTGTTGTCATTTTTCGTTTTTATTTTTTTGCATATGTCCATTGCATTCATGTAGTTTCATTAGAATCATAGCATCTTTGGATTTGGTGGGTAGTATCCGCTGAAAACCCTCACGAGACACCACTCGTCCTACTAGGGACACCTAGAGGTTTAACGGCTTGTTGCATACGCTCAATGCAATCGTGTTTCCTACGAAAGTGCGACTTATCTAGTTAGTTTTTCATTTACTCGAGGACGAGTAAAAGATAAGTGTGGGGGTATTTGATTGACACTGAAAAGTGTTTATTTTATTACTCTTATGCTTTATCTTTTGTAAATAAATAAATGATACTTTGGTTACTTTTGTATGTTTTTACAGGATGTCAAGAAATGCCTCCTTCAATTCAAATCAAAGGCCAACTGCAAGAAAGAGCTACTTCCTCACATCAAATTCATTTCAATTGCAAAAGAAGTAGTAGCTCACTGGTAAAGGCATAGGAATTGGTGCTGAGAGACCTGAGTTCGAACCCCGTCAAGCTCACTTTTTGCCAAAGAAACGGAGCGCGTTCACACTGGCCCCTTTGCTTTGAGAAATATCTGGATTAGTGTTATGTTATATATATACATACACATATTCATGTGTATATATTTATGATGTGCACCAATTAACATCTCAGCAATAGCCATATTCTCATCATGGAAGTAAATTCAAATCATTCAATTTCAATTAGAAGAATTTCTGATTGAATTGCTGCCAAGAAGAAAAACCAATTTTGAAGATTTTATCTTATATTGCCTTTGGAGTCTGATAAGCGTCCTTGTTTGGAAGAATTAATTAGATGCAATCTTCTATCAATCAAGCCACATGGGAAAATTGAAAGATATGGAAAATATTTACCATGATATGCCCAGATTTTCTCCAATCAGGTGGTCAAGGAAGGCAAGAAATATTCATGAATAAGGAGGGCCATTTATTCATAGACCTAGTTAGGGTTTTCCCATTCGCATCTATAAATATGTGATTGTAACCATTGTAAAAATTAATTCATTCTTCTGTACTCTCTTTCAGTCGTAATAAAGCTTTCTTTTCTTTAGTTTCTGCATTTTATTTTCATGGCAAATTGTGTTGTCTAGTCAATTAGGTTTGCTAGAACACAATTTGCTATCGCTTCTATTTTTCTTACTAGTGATTGACCGTCTGATTAGATTCAGCGGTAATCCCAGTTTTTATTTTCAGTTGTTGATTTCTTTTCTGCAATTTTATTTCCAGTGTTCTATTTTATTTTAATCATTGAATTTATTACAGATCCGATTAGATTCGAATCTGTAGTGAATTTAATTGCATCTCTTATTCGTAGTTTCAGTTTTTATTTTGTTTTGCAAAAAAATCAACCTCCAGCTTCGTCTAACACGCCCACGAAACATATAAATAATAAAATTTAACTTTCCTCCCTGTGTTCGACCTGTATGCTACACGCTTGTATGCTTGCAGAATTTATTACAAATGTCGCGCTTTTCTAATTCATAGACTAGCGTCGATCATGACACCAACTGTAACGAACCGAATTTTGAGCGACTTTATTGCGATTTTTCCTGTGAAGAGATAAAGGAGTGGCGGCGGGTGTCTGTTGACTTATGGAAGAAATGAATTAGGTTAAGGGATGGGGTGTGGTATTTATAGTGGGATTATAATAAATTTTATATTTATTTATTATCATACGCTCTTGTATTTACCCTTCTAAAAATTCCTACGGTCACATATTATACCCAAAAATCATGAAAATTGACATGCACCTTCAGTTTGACATTACGGTCCCAACGAAACTAGTTTCGTCGAATTCCGACTCCGTTTGCTAACACAGCGTATTTCTAACCGTCGAAATACTGATTGTTTTTCACTCTAAAAATCCGTACGGCCCTACAGTGACTCTAAAAATCACGAAACTGGAAATATAACAACTATTTGATATTGCGGATCCAACAAAACTGAGTTCGTCGAATTCCGACTTCGTTTGCAAAACCGGCTATTTTTAAAGCTCTATATGACCCATTTAAATATATAAATATATTTAAATATTATTAAATTAAATATAAATAAATTTATATTATCGTATATCTTCACATATGATATCGTCCAGCTCCAGAATATCATATCAGAATTTACAGCTTGGCATTTCAGATTTTAGATTTATCGATATTCAGTTTATATCGAAAATCCTTTTATAACGTATATAAAGCGTCGCAAATTATAAAGGAAATCCACAGAGACTCTTCTGAAATTTGATTTGGACGTGAATCAAAATCTACATGACGAAATCCCGATTTTTGTCTTCCACTAGAAAGATATACTCCACCAACTCCACATGTTTCTTGTTTCACAGAAATCCAGCTTAAAACGAATCCTGTATATTCAGTTAAAGTTCAAATCGCCAAATCGCGAACTGCAGCGCCATTTCAAGCTCGATTTTAATTATAATATAATTATACGTTCAAACTGTCGTCGATTGAATATATTCGTCAATATTATTTAACTCTAAGCTGAATTAAATTCTAGGGATGACCCTGTTCATAGAATATTGTGATTTCCAATATTTTTGATTATTTCTGAATTAAATATATTATTTAATTTAATTAAATATTCCATATTATTTAATTAACGACGATTAAATTCCCTGTATCACTATTTTAAACAATTAAATAAATTAATTATACCCCTGGAAAATGCGGGTCATTACACTAATATAGAAAACAAGAAATGGAAATGTTTTGCATTGTTAATAACGTATATTTTCTGAATTTAGAAAATAAGAAATGTTGAATATACGGAAACAGGAAATGACAAATGAAATAATTTAAAGGATAAAAGTTGAATGATGATTGATCGATATAATTTCCATTTGGAAATAATATCGTTGTTTGCACACGTGTTTTCTTTGATTGTTAACTCACCGACTATCGAAGTTTTTGACCATTTTAACGTTGTTAATATGGAGAGACCGGTTGGATTATTATCTGAAGAACCACTTCGTATTGTCATAAGCGTTGCGAATCATATATGCCAAAGATAGTTGAAGACAGAGTAAAGTGCAAGGGCTGTTGTATAAGTCTTAGGTAAAGATTGCCTAAGATGGTTGTACTGAATAGTGCCTTCAGTTTGTCCAGTCCCAGGATGACCTGTATGGAAGAATGTCTGATAGAGTATATCTAGTAGATCACATAAGTTGATCGTTTCAAACGTATCTACATTTGTGGCGGAGGAATTCGTTTCTCTTAGCTTAATACGTGGTATTTTTGGATAAGTCAATTTGTGATTTGGCGGGTATGACGATGTGACATTCTAAGTGAATGAAGATGTGACAGGTAAAATATAAGCGTAGCTTCTAGCCTCACATCCGGCAAATGACAGAAATCGGGCAGGCAGCATGGCTATGTAGGTTGCACCTTTTAGGGTGTACTGATATAGAGTTTCATTTACTTCTAAAAATCTATTGTTGATGTTGTCTCATTCGGGAAACGGTTGCCGATCCCAACCGTTGGTGATATACATTCGATACACTCAAGTGAAATGAGTGGTCGGTCATGTGTGGCCGGGTTGCAAGATGTTCTTGTTGAACCCAATGTATTCCTCTCTAGAGGTACACTAGCGAATGGTGGTTCCATACCTTGTCATAGTTGGAAATCCATTACCCAATACGTGCTTGCGGTTTTGATTGTATACTATATATGTAGAATGTGAAATGAAAGCGTTTCTGCTAGATGATTATTATATTGTGGTTGATACACATTATTATAATATCAAAAGGTTTTTGATATAAAGACATTTTGGATTCTCATAAGGGAAAAACATGTTCCGTTATACGGCGTGGTCTTATGAGTATTGTTTGCCAGTTCAAACTATTTTAAACTGTTTTACTCATACCAATCCCATGACCGACTCGGAGTTTATTTTGTTTGTTTTCCCTAAACTCTTGGGTGCCTAAATTTGTACGGTCAGTCAAGTAGTCGGGATTTTAAGATACACTTGGAGAGCTTGGAGCTGGAAGCTTCAGGATTATATAACTGTTGTTTATTTCAGCTGTGTTGTAAGTGTTGTACTCCGATAAGTGTTATTGTATACAAACTATTTGTATTTCAAAAGTTATGTTATATTTTATTCGTTCCGCTGTGAGGTTCGTGTTACTCTAATGTTATGTTGTTCTTCTTCTTCTATTCTAAGTTTCTATCTTATCTATTCTCACCCTCTAATTTTTTTCTATTAACTTTTTGGTTTTTTTCTCGATGTGTGGTTAGTCGTCATTGAGTTTATGTCGATAACCAAAGTCGCTAAAAACCGGGTCGTTACAGTTGGTATCAGAGCTTAAGGTTAAGTAATTACCTTGGCTCTGTGGCGTGACTCAGTAGAGATAGGGTTAGTAATACCCTAGATTGATTTTGAGTGTATATATACGAGAGCGTATTTGTTATTCAATATAAAATAGTTTTATATTATGGAGATTTATTGATTGAGTGGCTTATGAATTTCTGGTTAATCAGTTTGATTCACTATATCGACAAGAGTTACTAAACACTTGAATACGATGAACCGACATGGTATGTTTTGAAAAGAGGGTAAATGAAATAATTTTACTCAAATTATATTTTGATATCAAAAATTGATATTGAAATGATTATAATATATTGGATATATTGGTTGTCAATATAATCGGATAAGATTATAATTGAAGCGGTTATGTAAATAACCAATCAGAATTCGTGTAAGTGTTACGAGATGAATTAAATCTGAAATTAGAGTCAGAACTGAAATTAGAACCCTGGAAATTTGAATAAGGGTTTGTTAACAGTTTTGGATTAAATATATGTAAATTTTAAGATCCTGGGAGATTTTAAATTGTATTCCAAGCATTCGGGAATGATATTTTGAACTAATTTCAAAATAAAAGTGTTTAAGAATGATTTTGAAAGTGATATAGTATTGAAATCAATTCGGTTGCTGGAAAATAATTCTGATGATGACTGCGCAGCATCATCAGTGTTCATTTTCGGGTTTCTAAGTGATGGATTACTACCAAATTTTTTGTTTTTGAATTTGTTTGGGGAAACACAAGTTGTGTTGAATTTCAAAAAGGAAAATTTGATTTTTGAAAGAGGTAAACTATTTAAAAACTCCCAGGAAGAAGATTGTTTGAATTAAGAACAAATAAAACAGTAAATGGTTAGTTAAGTGGTAACTGAATTGGATTAGAATTGGTTTGGTAAAATAAGAGTTTGGTATCAAGAATAAAACTTGAGTTTGAAATGAAAATTTGACTTGGTAAAAAGCGAATGGTTGTGTTGGAGATAAAAGTGATTACAGAATTTGATTGGAATAACATTGGTATATGCTGAGTTGATTGCATATGGAAGTAATAGAGTTGATATGCCCGACATAAAGGTACAAGTTTATATTTCATATGGTATGAGATTTTGATGAGCTAAATTGGCAAGCCGCTTGGCTGTTTGATTTTCTTTTGTGTTGGAGAAGGCCCAGAGAGGCGAGTTGGAGTTTGACCTATTGACCAGTACAAAGGAGGTGCTGGCGAAATTTTTCGAAAAGTTAAGGAGTTAGAAATTTTTCAGGATTTTTGAAAATTTTCATTGATAAGAATTAATTAATATTTTAATTGAAATAAAATTGGTTCAGTTGAAACTGAAGATTTAGAAGTGAACAAATAAGTTCTAACCAGTCGATAAATTTGTTT
This sequence comes from Allium sativum, assembly GCA_030737875.1. NCBI lineage: Eukaryota > Viridiplantae > Streptophyta > Magnoliopsida > Asparagales > Amaryllidaceae > Allium > Allium sativum. Next base: position 697,956,489 of record CM060926.1, read on the forward strand.
TATAACTTAGCAATTTCGAGGACGAAATTATTTTAAGTGGGGAAGAAAGTAATGACCTGCATTTTCAGCGATATAATAATAAATTTATTAATTTTTAAAAGGTGATTAAAAGGATTTCATGGTCGATGAATTAAATAATGGTGATTATTTAATTAAAATAATAAATTAAATAATCTATATAATTCTGAAATAATTAGAATTGGCTGAAATGGTGATACGGTTTGAACTGGATCATCTGTGATATTTAATTCAGTTTAGAATTGAATTAAAATAACGAATATATTATTTGAATGACAATTTGAACGTATAATTATATTATAACTAAAATCGAGCTTGAAATAGCGCGGCAGTTCGTTAATTGGCGATTTGAACTTCAACTGAATATACAGAATTCATTTTAAGCCGGATTTCTGTGAAACAAGAAACGTTAGGAGCTGGTAAAGTATATTTTTCTACTGGAAGAGAAAAACCGGGATTTCGTCGTGTAGATTTTGGTTTATATCCAAATCAAATTTTAGAAAAGTCGCTGTGGAATTCCTTTATATTTTATAACGATTTATAAAAGGATTTAAATATAAATCGAATATTGATATAACTCTGATGATGAAATATCGAGCTAGAAATCCATACAGGATTATTCTGGAGTTGTATGGTATTCCACTGTGAATATATACGATAATATTAATTTATATTTAATTTAACTATATTTAAATATATTTATATATTTACATGGGCAATTCAGAGCTTTAAAAATAGCCAGTTTTGCAAACGACCTCCGAATTTGACGAAACTAATTTTGTTGGATCCGCAATGTCAAATTATTATTAGATTTCAATATTCGTGATTTTTGAAGTCAGTATGTGGCCGTACCGATTTTTAAAATGAAAAACAGTCAGTATTTTGACGGTTAAAAATACGTTGTGTGAGCAAACGGAGTCGGAATTCGACGAAACCAGTTTCGTTGGGACCGTATGTTTAATTGTAGCTGCATGTTCAGTTTCGTGATTTTTAAGGTATCGTGTGTGATCACATGAATTTTTAGAAGGTTAAAACGAATAAAAAATAATAAAAAAATAATATCTGAACTCATTTAGAGGCCAAAACTAAGGCCACCTATCCTCCTTTCTAGCCATAACCGTAAGTTTAAAAGCATAAGAACAAATTTCCTTGGCCGCCCGTATCAAACCCAACGCAAGCAAAAACAAATCTTCTTCATAATTCAATACAAATCAAAATAAAATTCCTAAAATCGAAAGAGTGATGTATACGAATTCCTGGCAAGAAGAGCTTCAACCTCATGTTCCTTTTGCTCAGTGAGATGCAGGTTCTTGAACATGTGAAGGCTAGCAGTAAGATTAGGGTTAGATTTTTTGGGAAATTTATGGTTCGATTCATTAAATTGAATCTGGATTTGGATGTAGACGGTGGATTGGAGCTGCCATGAGATTTTTGGTGGAGTCCAATGATTTTTATGTGTCGATGTTTTCTTCAGTAGGCTGACGTCGAGGCCGAGCAAGGAACTCAAGGATGAGATCAAGTGGAGCAAACGGGGTATAGGATGGAAGAGAGTTTGATGAGGTGATGAATGGTGCTCTCGGTTTTTGGATTCATGGATTGTTGAGGAAGAAACGGGGGTTGAAATGATCGGCAATGGAGGAGGATACGCGTCTGGTAATTTGAGGAAGAAGATGGAATGGCCGTCAGGTTTGGGTTTTGAAATGGAAAGGGTGGGCCAAGTTTTGAAAGGTAAAGGCCCAATAGGATTTAGATTATCTGATTCAAGTTTTGTTTTATTTAAATTTGTTCAAAATTGTAAATGCGATAACTATCACATACGATATCAGATTGACGAATCGTAAGTTGTGCTGGGACCATATGGACGAGAGCTTCATAATGAAGCTGACTGGAAGTGGATTGGGGCTCGTATGAATTTATGGAAAAATAATTTGTTTGATTCAATTCAAACAATAGTTTATCGTTCTTTAACGATGAACTGCCAATATGAGTAAAACTCAACAACTCTGAACAGTTCTATTTTTATAACTTATATTTAGAACTGATAAATGATGATTGATTACTTGTGTTAACTATTTGGTTGAATTGCTTGTGTATTGGTTGAAATCATAGATAACGATACATATATAAATCGTAAATCGAATATTGATTCTATTTAACAGAATATTTTATATTCGTGTTGTTTAACATCTGTGATGCAAGGAAACAGGTTGGAGGGACCCAATTGGGCTCCTCAATATTTATATTACTGTTCTGTTCATGTATTGTGATATATGATGTGATATATAATCTGTTTGATTATGTGTGTTTAAATGATATCGATCACTTTGGTTTGCCAAATAGAATATCATAAGAGAACCTGGGTTGTAAAAAGGAATATTTCAATGTATATTGAAATAATGGAATTTTATAAAATCAATCGATTTTATAAAAGGTAATATTTTGAAAATAAAGTATTTATAAAATCATAGGATTTTATAAAGGGGAACATTTATTTATAAAATAAATAGAATATCATAAAGGAATATTTATTGTGAAAATAATCAGGATATTATAAAAGGGAATTATTTATAAAACGAAAAAGGTTTTATAAAAAGGGTATTTACTTAGAAAGTAAATAGAAGTGAAAAGAAATATTTATTTAGAAAGGAATATTTATTTAGAAAATAAATAGAATTATAAAGGGATACTTATTTAGAAAATGAATTGAATTAGAAAAGGAGTAAATATATTTGTAAAACAAATAAAAAGGAATTTTTTTGTAAAACAAATACAAAGGAAATATATTTGTAAAACAAATACAAAGGAAGATATTTGCAAAACAAATAGAAAAGGAATATTTGTAAAACATCTACAAATAGAATAGAAAAGGAATATTTGTAAAACATCTACAAATAGAATAGAAAAGGAAATATTTGTAAAACATTTACAAATAGATTAAATGGAAATATTTATTTATAGGAAATAAATAGAAGGTTATAAATGAGATATTTATTTGTTAAATAAATAGAAAAGATAAAAGAAATATTTATTTATTAAATAAATAGAATTAAAAAGGGAATAGTTATTTGTTAAGTAAACAAATAGAAAAGGAGATTATTCAAAGGAATTAATCAAAGGAGTTAATTCAAAGGAATTAATCAAAGGAGTTAATTCAAAGGAATTAATCAAAGGAGATAATTCAAAGGAGTTAATTAAAAGAATTAATTCAAAAGAGTAAATAAAAATAAGTTAATCGAATATTAGTTATTCAATTAGGACTAATCGAATAGACTAAGTGAGTTAGAGTTAAACAGTTAGAGTTAATCAATTTGGGTTGACCAGTCAGAGTTGATCAGTTAGAGTTAACCAGTTAGAGTTAATCATTTAGAGTTGATCAGTTAAAGTTAACCAGTTAGAGTTAGAGTTAACCAATAGAGAATTTAAATAGAGTTAATCGAATTCGAATAAATCGATTAGAATTAGTTAAAAGGTGTTATCGAATATTAGTTATTCGAATCAAGAAAAAAGGAGTTATCGAATATTAGTTATTCGAATCAAGTTAAAAGGAGTTATCGAATATTAGTTATTCTAATAAAGTTAAAAGGAGTTAATGAATATTAGTTATTCGAATAAAGTTAAAAGGAGTTAATCGAAGTTAGTTAAGTTAAAAAGAGTTAATCGAAGTTAGTTAAATCAAATAGAGTTAATCGATTAGAGTTAATCCAATAGAGTTAATCCAATAGAGTAAATTGATAAGAGTTAATTGAATAGAGTTAATCGAATATAGTTTGTTCGAAGAAAGGTTTTCAAATTTAGTTATTCGTTAGAGAGATTATCGAATATAGTTATTCGAAGGGAGGAGTTATCGAATAGAGATTTACTCGAAAGAGAGTTACGTAAGGAAGTTTGTTTAAGGTTTAAAAGATAAATTGTCTATTCTGAAGTTAAAACGTTGTTCAATTAAGGTCTGAGAGGTAATTATACCCCAACTTGATTGACTTCCTTCTTAACTAAGGAATTGTAAGGTTTGATAGTAAATGATGGTTAAGTGAATTTAGTAAATGGTCTGAGTTAGCGTCGCGATGTTTTATTTAAACATCTGTTTCAACCAAATGAAGGAGCTTTGGAAGTGTTTTCCAAATAAGAATCAGAAATGTTTTCTAATATAGAAAACAAGAAATGGAAATGTTTTCCATTGTTAATAACGTATATTTTCTAAATTTAGAAAATAAGAAATGTTGAATATATGGAAACATGAAATGATAAATGAAATAATTTAGAGGATAAAAGTTGAATGATGATTGATCGATATAATTTCCATTTGGAAATAATATCGTTGCTTGCACAACTGTTTTCTTTGATAGTTAACTCACCGACTATCGAAGTTTATGACCATTTTAACGTTGTTAATATGGAGAGACCGGTTGGATTATTATCCGAAGAACCACTCCATATTGGCATAAGCGTTGTGAATCATATATGCCAAAGATAATTGAAGACGGAGTAAAGTGCAAGGGCTGTTGTATAAGTCTTAGGTAAAGATTGCCTAAGATGGTTGTACTGAATAGTGCCTTCGGTTTGTCCAGTCCCAGGATGACCTGTATGGAATAATGTCTGACAGATTATATTTGGTAGATCACATAAGTTGATCGTTTCAAACGTATCTACGTTGGTGGCAGGGGAATTCGTTTCTCTTAGCTTTATATCCGTGGTATTTTTGGATAAGTCAATTTGTGATTTGGCGGGTATTACGATGTGACATTCTAAGTGAATGAAGATGTGACATGTAAAAGATAAGCGTAGCTTCTAGCCTCACATCCGGTAAATGACAGAAATCGGGCAGGCAGCATGGCTATGTAGGTCGCACCTATTAGCGTGTATAATCACCTGATCTAGTGTTTCATTTACTTCTGAAAATCTATTGTTGATGTTGTCCCATTCGGGAAACGGTTGCTGATCCCAATCGTTGGTGATATACATTCGATACACTCAAGCGAAATGAGTGGTCGGTCATGTGTGGCTGGGTTGCAAGATGTTCTTGTTGAACGCAGTGTGTTCCTCTCTAGAGGTACATTAGCGAAAGGTGGTTCCATACCTTGTCATTGTTGGAAATCCATTACCCTATACGTGCTTGTGGTTTTAATTGTATACTATATATTTATAACGTGAGACGAAAGTGTTTCTGCTAGATGATTATTATATTGTGGTTGATAGACATTATTATAATATCAAAAGGTTTTTGATATAAAGATATTTTGGATTCTTGTAAGTGAAAAACCTGTTCAGTTATACGGCGTGGTCTTATGAGATATCATGTGCCAGTTCAAACTATTTTAAACTATTTTACTCATACCAGTCCCATGACTGAACGGGAGTTTTTTTTTGTTTTCCCTAAACTCCTGGGTGCCTAAATTTGTACGGGCAGTCAAGTCGTCAGGATTTTACAGATACACTTGGAGAGCTTGGAGCAGGAGGCTTCATGATTATATAGCTATTGTTTATTTCCGCTGTGTTGTAAGTGTTGTACTCTGATAAGTGTTATTGTATAAATACTGTTTGTATTTCAGAAGTTATGTTATATTTTATTCATTCCTCTGTAAGGTTCGTGTTACTCTGATGTTGTGTTGTTCTTTTTCTAAGTTTCTATCTTATCTATTCTCACCCTCTAATTTCTTTTTATTAACTTTTCAATTTTTTTCTCGATGTGTGGTTAGTCGTCATTGAGTTTATGTCGATAACCAAAGTCGCTAAAAACCGGGTCGTTACAGTGGCAGTTTAAAATTTTGAATTTAAGCTTTGACTGAATATGTAGGATTCAAAATAAATCGGATTCTGGTGAAATCAAAAATATTAGAATCTATTTAAAAATATCTTTCCAATGAATCAGAAAAATTAAAATTTCATAGAGGAAATCAAAAGTTATGGTCAGTTGAATATTCAGAATAGTCGCTATTGAATATATATATATATATATATATATATATATATTAATATTAAAAATAGCATTTTTGCAAACTGCCTCTGTTTCGGACGAAACCACTTATGTTGGATCTGAAATATCAAATTATTGCTAGATTCCTACTTTCATAATTTTTAAAGTTAATATGTGAGCGTGGCAAAAGAAAACGTGTTTTTTCAGTTTTAGTCAAATTTAATCGACTTGAAAATGGCCATTTTTCAAACAGTCTCCAAATTCGACGAAATTAATTTTGTCAGGACCGTATCGTCAAATCATAAATATAATTAATTTTTCTGTAATTTTTAGAGACAGTATGTTGCCTGGTTAAATTAAAATGTATGATCAAATTAATTAACTAAATGTTTTATATTTTATATTAAAAAAAAGGGGGATATTTTGCTAGGAACAACTCTCGTTGGACTGAAATCGGAGCTGCTGAGAAGTAACGGGTTTATTTGCAAAACTGGGAATTAAATAATTATAAAAATTATAAATACACTAGGAAATACCAGACCCCTAGCCCTAACTTAACCAGTCGCCACTTTAATTCACCGATGGCCAGGAAGTTCCGAACTAAAATTGTTAAAATCTCTAAATCCGTAACAAATTAGATATTCGTTCCAAAGACTAAATTGGAGAGCAACGAGACCTCTACGTAATCAATGGCTACGTTCAGTTATGGCTTCTCGGATTGGGAGAATTTCAACCTCGAAGGGCTGACGTTAGGAGAAGATTTCGAGCTCAGGGGCTGGTGCGAGCTGGGGCCCGTGACCAGCGACGGACGAGGGGGTTCGGGGCTTTCACGTGAAGACCTCCGATGGAGGAACAGGGGCGGCATAGGTGGCGCGCAGGCGGTTTTCTTCATGGAGCTATTGGGTTTCATTCGGTCCTGAAGTAACGAAGAAGGAAGATTAGCAGGGCATTGATGTAATTAACTTTTTAATTATAATATTATTAATTTAATGATATTCAAATGCTTAAAATCCTATAACTTTCTCAAATGAAAACAGAACTGAATGATTTCAGAAGCGTTTAAATCTTAAATTCAAGATCTAGATCATGGAACAGACCAAAGCAGAAACGAAGCGGTCCACAATTTTGGAGAATTCAAAAATCGAGGTGAGATTTCTCGATTTTAAAATTAAATATATATACTTGAATTGATTTTTTTGTATTGTGGTATGAATTGGACAGAAATTTTGAGTGTTTGATTGTGGTTGCAACTATAATGAATTGTGATTGTGGTGAAATCAATTAGTAGTGAAAAAGAAAATTAGTTCATGTTTTAAAAATAAAACATCTTAACGTTAACAAATTCATTTTTAATGAAAATGTATAATATGTGAAGGTATTCATGTTTTAGAAATAAAAACATGTTTGCATTTAAATTCTCATTTTTAATGTAATACATGAAACTAGGAAAATATTCATGTTTTAGGAATAAAAACATGTTTACATTAAAAGCTTTAGCGACCCGAACTTCACCGTGAGGGAAAGCCCGGATTGACTTTGAGGACAAGACGAATAAGAACCCAAACAGAAGAACATTTCATTGCTTATTACAACAATTCCATCAGAATACAAGATTATGCAGAGTATAAACAAATAAAATACATTCGATAAATATCAAAGATTACTATAAATTACATAGTAGCGGGAAATAACACAAAACACAATTGAAAGGAATATACAGATACAGAGCTTTCCGAATATCATTCCAGCTGTAAACTAGGATCCTGTGAATATAAATCTGCAAAACCGCGGAAAATTTGTTTTCAAAACAATTTCAACTTCATATTCAATTACAGATCAAAATTAAATATTCCATATCATTAATATATAAATGATAATATTTTCAAAACGTTATATTTTGAAATCACTTCCTTTTCTGTATTCATTGTAAAAATGAATATAATCGATATAAATATCGTTCGCGTCAAAATGGTGCATATCTAATCAACATGGGTTTATATATTTCAATAACTTCATTATTCTATTCAACAAATGAATATTTTCTTCAATACATAAATATATATTTTATTCAACACATGAATATATATTAATTCTCACTTACAATAAAAATGTGAACTTTATTGTATAAATATTTCGTTCAACACATGAATTTTTTTTTATTCAACACATGAATATATATTTTATGCAACACATGAATTTTCTTTTATTCAACACATGAATTTTCTTTTATTCAACACATGAATTTTCATTTTATAATATTCTTTATTTTCCAAATTGGAATGAGGCCCAATCAGTTACCATATAATGGTAATTATATGGATTCCCTACAGCACATGTATATAATAACAACGATAAATAATCAACCATCATCCGGAGTGCACCACATAACTGCATAAGCATTAAATATAAATAATTAACGCTTACACAATCTGTCAACCAATCGATCGACATACATCTAAATAATTGGGATTAGTGTACGCCAAATATCATCCCAACACCTATGTGGGGTTTCAAAACAACAAACACAGATTTTTATTTGTGCAGTTGGGCGATGTGTAAAATTTATCATCCCTATCAATACCAGTCAAATGGGTGTACATAAACAAACCGTCTGATTTGTTTATAAATATTTATTTTATATACGCGTTAAAAATTATATTTTTAACTATAAAATATTTTATTCCATTCTACATCACACAATCAACTTTCACAACACATCAATTAAACAAACAAGTCATCCATGGTCTGTGGACAACGGGTGTCGGGTGCTACTGAGCACCGTTTGCATCCTAGTATATATATTTCAAACTAGAAATTAAAATAAAAGTGAGGAGTTCTCAACTTAGGGATCCACTCCATCGTCTTATTTCTGAATCTCAGAACAGTCGGGATTTGCCTGACATTCCAACGCAGTCTTCTCTACGTTGTTCATATTAAAAATCACATTTTTTAATACGATGTTCATATATTTAAAAATTGCTATTTTATACGGCTCCTTTATATAAAAATTAAATTTTTATATTCCTATTCCTTATATAAAGATCGAATTTTTTTTGACGTTATAAAAACCACATTTTTATCTCACCATATATATAATAAAAATTAGATTTTTATTTCGCTTCATATATAAAAATCATATTTTTATATTCTCCATCTTATAAAAATCATATTTTTATAATCCCTACTATATAAAAATCGTATTTTTATTATCTCTATAATATAAAAATCATATTTTTATTACAAATTCATATATATATATATATATATATATATATATATATTCTATTTTAACATGTTAACAATATATATATTCAGTTCACAAAATTATGCTAGTTTTATTTAAAAACTGATTTAAAATCCTTTTTAAAACCAGTCGCATTAAATAAATTAAGGAATAAAGACTTACAGGCGCAAATGGGCTAGGGGGGTTGTGGTACGGGGCCTACATCGGCGGCAGGGTTGTTGACACGGCTGGAGGTGGCGACCATGGCCAGCGATTGCCAGGGTGGAGTCCAGCATGGCGATTTAGGGAGAAAAGGCCCTGGGTTTCCTTCATAAAATCGACAGAGGAAAGGGAAGATCGGAGAGGGGGCTGTCGAGGTCAGCGGGGGCGCTTTCACGCACGACGGCGTGGTGCGACAGGGGCCAAGGGGGAGCGGGTTTGGTTATCGGGATTCTGGGGCTTTTTCTATTTTTATTCAAATTAACGGTTTGACCAAGAAGTAAAAGAGGGAGGAGAGATAAAGGGCATTGACTGATTATATAAATATATTTTAATATTTATTTTTTTACCAAAAAGTAACTTTTAAATTCGAACTCCAACCTGAACCCAACGACTGACGCCATTAGCTAATTACCCCTATTCCAAACACAATGGGATATGTGTCATAACCTAATTTGGCTGTTTCGATCATTTTTCGTCAAAATCAAAATATAACTCTATATATTGAATTTGAACGCACATTTCAATTTATTGGGGTCACATACGGACTCTAAAAATTCCCAAAAATTATTTTATAGCTTCGTATTGACGATACAGTCCTAACAAAACTAATTTCGTCAAATTCTGAGACCATCTGAAAAATGGCTATTTTCTGGTCGCTCGAAATTTACTGAAACTATCAAAACACATTTTCTTTCGCCATGCTCACATATTGATTCAGAAAATTATGAATTTTTGAATCTAGCAATAATTTGACATCTCAGATCCAACAAAATTGGTTTCATCGAAAATAGAGATCGTTTGCAAAATTTCGATTTTTAAGGGCTATATTTTCCATAGCGACTATTCTGAATTTTCATCTGGGCATAACTTTTTATCCCCGCTATGAAATTTCAATTTTTCGGATTCGTTGGAAAGATATTCTCAAATAGATTCAAATAATATTTTTTTTGCTAAAATTTGGTTTGTTTTGAATCCTGTACATTCATTTGAAATTTGAAATTGAATTTTCGAACTACCGCGCCATTTTTAATTCCTTTTTTCAAATTCTTTTCAAAATAAATTTCTCATCGTTATTATTTAAAATAATTCATTTTAAATATTCAAAATTCATTAAAATTGCCAAAATAAAATTTTAAATTGGCTCGGATTTTCCGGGTTATTACGATCTCCCCCACTTAAAACTTTTTGTCCCCGAAAAGGAAAGAAGCTGAAAAACAAACCAACTCAACTTTCATTATTTTCATTATGGCCTAAGTTCTTCAACTTTTCAGTTTCTAATAACTTTTCAATTTTTTCAAAAATTTGGCAAACACCCTAAATTTTCAAAAAATTTCGCCATAACCTCCCCTGCATGGGAGCACCGCGAAAATCTAGAAATTGCCATACAGGCCTCTCCAATCTAAAAAGAAAAAGAAACAGTCAAGCGGCTAGCCAATCGGCTCATAAAATCATCCAAAACCCAAGAAATACAATAAACATGTACCTATTTGTCGGGCAAACAATTTTATTCCTCTGCTCTAGCCTCTTTCCAATGATCTGTTCAATGGATACACATGTATATGCATGCAATTTCGAACAATTTTCAATACATTTCAATATTTTGTACAATTTGGCTAAATGGTTCAAATTTTGATTAATCAACCAATAATAAAACAACACAATCAGCAATCAATTATTTGATTAGCTTTCCAAATTAATAACTTTGATACATAGTCCAAAAAATCACATTTTTGATGCTAGATCTCAACAATAAGCCCTTTCTAGTTCTGGTTCTCACACCAGTCAATTGGAAATATATAAATATCACACCTTCGAAACTCGAACTAAAGCTGCTGATGCTACGTAGTCATCAACAGAGTCATCTCCGGGCAACTAGAGTGTAATTTTATATCTATCCAGTATATTAAAACTTCAAATACACGTGGATCAGGCGTATATGCAAAGTCTTTATATATTGGATTGTCCAAACCAATATAAAAATAATATTCAAATACGAATGTTGATTTAAATTTTCAAAACAATAATCATTTTCATTTTCATTTTGAAAAATTATCACACTTCACACTCATTCTAGGATACTACTGATCCTATTTCTAACGAGTCATTCTCATTGGATATTACTAATCCAATCTCTGATGATTTCTTTCGTTTGGTTCTAATATGTCCTGTTCTCCGAGCTCTGTAACCAAAGCTCTGATACCAAGCTTTAACGACCCGAACTTCCCCGTGAAGGAAAGCCCGGATTGACTTTGAGGACAAGACGAATCAGAGTACAAACATAAGAACATTTCATTGCTTATTACAACAGTTCCACTAGAATACAAGAATATACAGAGTATAAAAAAATAAAATACATTCGATAAATATCATAGATTACTATAAATTACATAGCAGCGGAAAATAACACAAAACATAACTGAAAGGAATATACGGATACAGAGCTTTCCGAATATCATTCCAGCTGTAAACCAGGATCCTGTGAATATAAATCTGCAAAACCATAATGACTAGCTGCTTGTGCGGAAAATAAGGGCACCCAGAGTTTAGGTTAAAACAATAAACTCTAGGTCAGTCATGTGACTGGTGTGAGAACTAAAACAATTATTAATCTTTATTTTAAAGTTAGGTAAATCAAGGGACCATGCCGTATAACACGGAACGGGTTTCGTCCCAAGAATACCAGTGCATAAAACAACAGCGCAATGCTAAATAAAGAACAATGAAGCTATTATAAGACCCAGGTCCCATCACACAATGCAACACAAGCCGGAGGATTAGGTTTTACCTTATAATAGCCTAAGAATGCTTGATACCCTAAATTTCATCTTTTATTATTACTATAAGTGTATAGTGTCCAAACAATATCAATCATAAGTATGAATCATAGATGGCATAAGTGCCCCATACCACTATGTCGCCATTTAACCGCAAAATCACGTATTGGAAGTTGGATTTCCATCTGTGAACCGAGGCAAGAGATCGTCCTCACCGCTTCGAGACGCTCTAGCCCGTGTCTCAGGAACAGCCGCAACTGCACCTTGGATCGTCAGGGCCGGTCCAGCGATGTGGATTATAATGCCTGAACACTGCGTTTCCCCGGCCTTTTGGGGCGTAAATGAGTCCTATGACTCCATCGGCTCCACATAGTCGTCGACATATCCGAGGCGCCTCGCAATCCAACAACCACACAGGTGAAAATAATATAAATGTCAGGGCTGGTAGGTCATTGACACCACCCTAGATAGAAGGAAACGCATGCCCTCCCTGAGGTCCTCTCCCGTTTCTGGTTCACACCGGGATGTGAGGCTTGCGAATTAACACTACACAAAACTACGCCACAAAGGTCGTGCTTTGATCATCAACCACAAGACTCTGCTTTTCAACAGAAGTCTTGATCATTTGCATCTTAGCATGCCACACAGACAAACCACTCTATGCAACCGATATCCATCAATCACACAGAATGATATCCAATGTCAGACACACAGTCCGTTTACAAGTCCGTTCTGGGTCTGAACGAAACCAGAGGCACCTTGTACCTCGCATATCCATCGATCTCCAAGTAAGTCTGGACAATCACCAACTGATTCCCTCCTCTTGGGTGTACAGCCCAATCAAGATCATCAGTAATTATCCAAATGATGTGAAGACCTCCGGTCTTCGACCACCGTCTTCATCCTCGACACATCGTCGAATCAGTTATTCAGAATGGGATAAACCCGGTCTTTCTGAATAACTCGCGTATATAATCAACAAGTGTTACCCAAACACATCATAAGCCTCATTCCAATTCAGAATATTCTTTTATTCAAATATTCTTATACTTTGGGAAAGGTTCCCATTAATTTTATCAAAGATAAATTCTTTAAATTTATTCTTTAATCTTCTTTTGAATATCAATTCAAACCAAATTATGGTTTATCCAAACTAGTCGGGATTAGCGAACCTTACCGAAGTAATCACTTGTTAAATTTCCCAACCCCAACCTATTCATCCCATGAAGTAAAACTAGTCATACTTCATGTCTAACACCACGGTGTTATCGGTAAATTCAATTACCATTTCACGTTCAAATCTAATTAAAGATTTTACCATCGCCTGGAGCAAAACAGGTGATACTTCATTCTCGATCATTTCAATCTAATTAAAGATTCATTAAAACTCTACTTGGTTTTAATCTTCCCAAAAATCACTATCAGTGATTACTTAACTTAGGAAATCATATCCTGTTTTAACCGGGTTAAAGAACCAACGTTATTTAAAACACGATTCACGATAAACCCAAAATCACATTCTATTCCATCAGCCTTTAACCGTAAATTAGCAAGTGAATAATTCCCTAAGTGTTAACCCCGAAGGCCGAAACCAACATCAGATCAATACCCAGGAAACCATTCAACTTAACTAATCTTTAGCTAGTTTCTGATTTTCTTAACTCCGTTGGGTCTAAGAACAGTATTATTAAAGGTACCATTCACGACAACCTAAAATCACAATCCATTTACAATGGAATCTTCATGGAAAACAAATCGATATATATAATCGATATAAACTTCCATATCCGACTAATAATATAAATGGAATAACGGCAAAGCCTTTTAAATTCCAGATATATTAGTTGTCTCCCTCCGCAGAAATTCACAACGATTATTACCAAATCGAATTCCATTCAAATTTATTTTATTAAATTGGAAAACTTTACTTCGGAAAATCTCTTTTAAGTCTTAACAAAAGATTTATAAATTCCAAATCACATTTCAATGTAAATCGGGTTAAAGAATGAATGTCGTCAAAACACAATTCAGGATAAACCCAATTCACATTCCGTTAATTATCGGGTTAAAGAACAAGTGTCATTTAAAACACCGTCCACGATAAACCCAAAAATCAATTCAAATTCAATTCCAATTAAATACCATTTAATTGGTATACTTCATTAAATCTAAACAAAAAGATTTAATCTTTTTCTCAACTTGTTTTAAGAATAGTGTTAATAAAGACACCATTCATGAAAAACCCGAAATCCCATTTGATATTAAATACAAGGCTCTGAATAGAAAATATATCGGCTTATATTCAATATCAAATTCTACGACCAACAAATACCGTATTGGAAATAACGATATAAATATATCTTTCAAATTTCCATAACAATATATGTATAATCACGAAATCCAACATCGAAATATTCCAAAGACAATTTCAATTCAAATCCATTCAAATTCAATTATTGGAAATTCTGGTTACTTTTAAAGCCCTTTCGAATCCAATTAATTTGTTTTAAAAATAAATGGATTATAATTCTAGTTCAAAACTAGTTCATTTCAATAAAAATCTATTTTTATCTTTTCAAATATGGAATTATTCATCCCAATTCTTTCCAAATCATTTCTTATGATTTTACACAAATTATTGCTATTTCTAATAATTTTACCAAGGCTCGTACAGTCGATTTCCATAAATAGCCATCGAACTGCATTTACAGTGAGCTTTTCCAAATTAGATTTGGACATAATTCCAAATCCAACCGTTAGATTTCAAATCTCTAATATTCATTTGAAAGTACTTTTCAATATGATCCCAACGGTTCTAGTTTTAGGAGAATCCGTGAAAGAACCCGTAACTTCCTTATGAAGGAAAGTGCGGATAATTCGAGAACAACACACAAAACAACGCAGATAGAAGAACATTTCATTGTATATTACAACAATTTCATCAGAATACAAGAATATACAGAGTATGAATAAATATTACACAGAAAATATCAGAGATTTAAATTACATTTAAATACATCGCAGTGGAAAATAATACAAAATGCAACTAGAAGTAATACACGGATACAGAGCTTTCCGAGTATCGTTCCAGCTGTAAATCAGGATCCTGTGAATATAAATCTGCAAAACCAAAACTACTAGCTGCCCGTGTCAAAATAAGGGCACCCATAATTTAGGTTAAAACAATAAACTCCAGGTCAGTCATGGGACTGGTGTGAGAACTAAAACAGTTATTAATCTTTATTTTAAATTTTGGTAAATCAAGGTACCACGCCATATAACACGGAACGGGTTTCCTCCCAAGAATACCAGTGCATAAAACAACAGTGCAATGCTAAATAAAGACAAATGAAGCTATTATAAGACCCAGTTCCAATCACACAATGCAACGCAAGCCGGAGGACAGGGTTTTTACCTTATAATAGCCAAGAATGCTTGATAAGTTTAAAACAAATCATTTGAAATTATTATAAGTTCATAGTGCATAAAACAACTTCAAATCATAAGTATCAATCATAGACGGCAAAAGCGACCCATCCCACTATGTCGCCATACTAGGCTCTACAATCAAAATCGCACATATCACGTATTGGAAGTTGGATTTCCATCTGCGAACCGAGGCAAAAGATAGTCCTCACCGAATTCGAGACGCTCTATTCCACCCCTCAGGCAAGCGCACAAGCAAGCCTTGGGTCGGTCCACCGATGTGGATTATTATGCCTGAACACTACGTTTCCCCACCCTTTAGGTGTAAATGAGCCAACGAATGACTCCATCGGCTTCACATAGTCACCGATATATCTGAGGCGCCTCGTAACAGCAACAACCACATAAGTCAAACTCGTCAGAGCGTGTAAAACCACTGACGTCACTTCTAACTAGAAAGAAACGCATGCCCTCCCTGATGTCCTCTCCAGTTTCTGGTCCACTACCGGGGTGTGAGGCTCGCGAATTAACGCTACACAAAGCTGTGCACACAGGCTGTGCTTTGATCATCAACCACAAGACTTTGCTTTTCAAAAGAAGCCTTGATCAATTTGCCACTTAGGCATGCCACACAGGCAATTCACTCCATGCGTTTTGATATCCATCGATATAAAACCCCTGAGCTCATACGTCTATGAGAAGAGCGTTAAGCAAGATGATAAATTCTCCACCTCTAAACAGATATATATTTAATAGAAATCAATCACACAGACTAAAATCCAATGTCAGACACACAGTCCATTTACAAGTTCGTTCTAGGTCTGAACGAAACCGGAGGCACCTAGTACCTCGCATATCCATCGATCTCCATGTACGTCTGGACGACCACTAACTGATTCCCTCCTCTTGGGTGTACAGCCCAATCAAGATCATCAGTAATCACCCAAACGACGTGAAAACCTCCGGTCTTCAACCACCGTCTTAATCTTCAACTCATCGTCGAATCAGTTATTCAGAATGGGATAAACCCGGTCTTTCTGAATAACTCGCGTATATAATAAACAAGTGTTACACAAACACAACATACACCTAATTCCAATTCATTAGTCACTAACCATAAATTAACAAGAGAATAATTCCCCAAATGTTAACCCCGAAGGCCGAAACCAACATCAGATCAATACCCAGGAAACCGTTCTGCTTAGCTAACCTACAGTTAGTTTCTAAATTTCACATTCTTAGGGAAAGGTTCCCATTAATTTTATCAAAGATAAATTCTTTTAAATTTATTCTTTAATCTTCCTTTGAACATCACTTCAAACTAGTCGGGATTAGCGAACCTTACCGAAGTAATCATTTGTTTTAATTTCCCAACCCCAACCTATTCATCCCATGAAAACTGGTAATACTTCATATTTAACACCACAGTGTTATCGGTAAATTCAATTAACATTTCACGTTCAAATCTAATTAAAGATTTAACTACTGTTTGGAGTAAAACTGGTGATACTCCATTCTCGATCTTTTCAATCTAATTAAAGATTCATTAAAACTCCACTTAGTTTTAATCTTTGACTGGGTTAAAGAATCAGTGTCATTTAAAAACACGGTTCATGATAAACCCAAAAATCAATACCAATCCAATTCCAATTAAATATCATTTAATTGGTACACTTCATTCAATCTAAATAAAAAGATTTAATCTTTTCTCAACTGTATTTAAGAACAGTGTTAATGAAGACACCATTCACGACAAACCCAAATCCCATTCGATATTAAATACAAGGCTCTGAATAGAAAATATAACGGCTTATATTCAATATCAAATTCTATGACCAACAAATATCGTATTGGAAATAACGATACAAATATATCTTTCAAATTCCCATAATAATATTTGTATCTTCACGAAATCCCACATCGAAATATTCCAAAGACAATTTTGATTCAAATCTATTCCAATTCAATTATTGGAAATTCTGGTTATTTTCAAAACCATTTCAAATCCAATTTATTTATTTAAAAATAAATAAATTATTATTCTCATTCAAAATTAGCTCATTTCGATAAAAATATATTTTTATCTTTTCAAATATGGAGTTTTTCATCCAAGTTCTTCCCAAATCATTTCTTATGATTTTACACAAATTATTACTATTTTTAATAATTTTATCAAGGCCCGTACAGTCGATTTCCATCAACGGACATCGAACTGCACTTACAGCGACCTTTTCCAAATTTTATTTGGACATAATTCCAAATCCAATCGTTAGATTTCTTTCTAATATTCTTTAGGAAGCTCTTTTCGATACGAACCCAACGGTACCGGTTTTAGGAGAATCCGACGGTCGGATCACCCGTAATATCTGCTCGAAGTCAATGGTCGAAATTCGCGAACTACTGCGGCGCGGCGCGTTCTATTCAGGCCATTATATTATATATATAATATATACTTCGTCGATTCCCTTTTAAAACGTATTTTATAAATCGTTTTGAATTCGTTTTCGAAACGATTTCAACTTCATTTCAAATTCAAATCAAAATTGATTTTTTTCCTTATAAATTCGTTTTAAATTCATTTCAAATTGATTTCAATTTAAATCGATTTTTAATTCAATTTCAGTTCGTTTTCAATTCAATTTCAATTCGAATTCAATTCTATTCAATTTCAATTCGTTTTCAATTCAATTTCAATTCGAATTCAATTCGATTTCAATTCGAATTCATTTCTATTCAATTTCAATTCGAATTCATATTCAATTTGAATTCATTTCATTTTCAATTTAATTCGAATTCTAATTCGTTTCAATTCAATTAATTCGAATTTCATTTCAAAATATTCGATTTTGAAATCACTTTTCAATATTCGTTTAAAAATGAATAAAATCGATATAAATATCGTTCACGTCAAAGTGGCGTCAACCTAATCAACACGGCTTCATATATTTCTATTTTCAAATATTCTATTTCAAATATTTCTTTTTCAAATATTTCTGTTCAAATATTTCTTTTCAAATATTTCTATTCAAAACTGGAATGAGGCCCAATTCAGTTACCATATAATGTTAATTATATGGATTTTCTACAACACATGTATAAAATAACAACGATAAATAATCAACCATCATCCAGAGTGCGTTCTACACTATTAAAGAATCAAATATAAATATTTAACGCTTATGACGGTTTGTCAATCAATCGATCGACATACAACTAATTATTGGGATTAGTGTATGTCATATATCATCCCAATACCCGTGTGGGGTTTCAAACAATCAAACACAGATTTTACTTGTGCAGTTGGGCGATGTGTAAAATTTATCGTCCCAACCAATACCAGTCAAATCAGTGTATATAAACAAATCGTCCGATTCGTTTATTAATATTTATTTTATATTGACATTAAAAATTATATTCTTAACTATAAACTATTTTTAACTATATAAATATTTTATTTCATTCCATATCACATCATACGACCAATTACACATCAAAATCAAACAAACAAGCATACAAGTCGTCCATGGTCTGTGGACGACGGGTGTCGAGTGCTACTAAACACCGTCTGCATCATAGTATATATTTTTAACTAGAAATTTAAATTAAAGATGAGGAATTATCACTTTAGGGATCCACTCCGCCATGCTTTACTTTTGAACTGCTGAACCATACGGATCTGTCTGAGATTTCAATGCAGTCCTTGTCCCGCTGTTTATAATAAAAATTATATTTTTATCGCTTCGTCCAATAAATAAAAATCATATTTTTATTTTACTTCACATATAAAGATCGAATTTTTATTACATCTCTATAAAAATCACATTTTTATTTCAACATATATATAAGAAAAATCAGATTTTTATTTCACTACATATATAAAGATAATATTTTTATATTCTCTATTATATAAAAATCATATTTTTAATACTTCTACTTTATAAAAATTATATTTTTATCACTCTACATTAATAAAAATCATATTTTTATTCTTTCTAACTTCATAATATAAATAATGATCGAATTTTTACCGCTATGAAAACATTATAAAAACTGTATTTTTATTCTCACGCTTTTTATGCAAAAATCCAATCTTTTATTTCGCTATGCATATAAAAATGAAATCTCTTTTTTTCTAATACTATATATAAAAAAGCTGATTTAAAACAATATTTCATATAGATTAAAAATTTCGCTTTTAAGCTAGGTCATTTACATTTTAAAAGCAACTGATATTTTTATTCCTATAACAATGATATATATTATTTTTTCAAACACAATGTCAATTTCAATTTCGTACATAATGTGAATTTTTATAAACATCAGATTTAGAAACCATGTAATATATAAATAAATGAATGAATACAATTACTTTTTTAATTCGGTTTTCTGCTGGGGGGATCCCACGTGCTCACTAGGGGTCGGAGGAGTTGCTGGTGGTAGCAAAAGGGGCGGCGCCGGTCAGGTGGCTTCAGGCGGGCGGGTGGTTGTTCGATTTGGAGTTAGGGTTTGTGGGTGGCTGCGGGTTTCGTACGAAGCTGAAGGGGGTGGAGGAGGTGGAAGCGGAGGAAGAAGAGAGGAGGGGGGACGGATCGGTGATGGGGGGGTCTCACGCCTCTCGCGGCGGCGAATCAATCCGGGGGCGCGATTTTATATTTTTTTCTTTTTTCTTTTTTTGTTGTTTTTCTTGAATGAATGAAATCGATCGGGGGGTCTGAGTGTTAAGGAAAGAGAGGTTTTTTATTTTAATTTCAAAAAGATACTTTTTATTTCGACCTCAAAATCAAGCCCATCGACTGTCGTCCATAGCTAATTACCCCCATTCCGAACACAGCGGGATATGTATCGTAAGCCAATTCGATTGTTTCGATCAGTTTTCGTCAAAATCAAAATATAAATCTATATATTGAATTTGAATGCGCATTTCAATTTTCCAAGGTCACATACTAACTAGAAAAATCCCCGAAAATTATTTTCTAGCTTCGTATTGACGATACGGTCCTAACAAAATTAGTTTCGTCGAATTCTGAGAACTTTTGAAAAATGGCCATTTTCCAGTCGATTAAAATCCACTGAAACTGGTCAAATGCGTTTTCCTTTACCACGCTTATATATTGATTCGAAAAATTACGAATTTTGAAACCTAGCAGTAACTAGATATCACGGATCCAACAAAAGTGGTTTCGTCAAAATCCGAGGTCGTTTGCAAATTTTTCATTTTTAAGGGCCAGAATTCTATAGCGACTATTCTGAATTTTCATTTGGACATAACTTTTTAATCCCATTATGAAATTTCAATTTTTCGGATTCGTTGGAAATATATTCTCAAATAGATTCTGGTATTTTTGGTTTCGCTAAAATCTGGTTTATTATGCACACGGTACATTCATTGGAATTTTGAACTCGAATTATCGAACTACCGCGTCATTTTCAATTCCTTTTATAATTATAAATAAATATTTATATTCTATTGTCGATTCAAACGAATATATATGTTCGAATTCTATTCAAAATAATTTTCTCGTCATTGTTATTTAAAATAATTCATTTTAAATAATCAAAATTTGCTAAAACTGCCAAAATAAAAATTTTAAATCGGCCCAGATTTCCGGGTTATTTCAATCTCCTCCACTTAAAACTTTTCGTCCCCGAAAAGGAACGAAGCCGAAAGTTCTTTTACAAATCAACTCAACTTTCATAATTTTCATTAAGGCTTAAGTTCTTCAACTTTTCAGTTTCTAAGAACTTTTCAAATTTTTCAAAAATTGGACTAACACCCTAAATTTTCGAAAAATTTCGCCATAATCTCCACTGCACCGGGGACTTCGGGATATTTCATACAGCCTCCCATGGCCTTCTTCAATCCAAAAGAAACAGAAAAAGCCAAGCGGCTAGCCAAACGGCTCATAAAATCATCATCACCCAAACAAAACAGTAAATTATAATAAACAAGTACCTATTTGTTGGGCAAACAATTTTGTTCTTCTGCTCTAGCCTCCTTGCTATGACCTGTTCAATGTATATACATGCAAATGCGACTAATTTTCCGTACAATTCACTATTTGATATAATTTGGCTAAAGGTTCAACATTTAATTAATCAAACTATAATCAAACAACACAATCAACAATCAATTAGTGAATTATCGTTTCAAATTCATAACTTTGATATATAGTCAAAAATCACATTTTTGATACCAAATCCCAACAATAAGCACTATCTAATTTTGGTTCTCACACCAGTCTAATGGAGACATATAGAAATCCCATTTTCGTCATTCGAACATAAATTCTGACGATGGTCGATCAATCATCAAATCATCTCCGGGCAACTAGAATGTGATTCTATATCTACCCAATATATTAAAACTTCGAATACACGCGGATCAAACGTATACGCAAAATCTTTATATACTGGATAGTCCAAATCAATGTAAATAAATATTCAAATACAAATAATTGAATTAAATTTTTTAAAAAAAAATTGTTTTCACTTTCAAAAATATACTCTGCACACTCGTTCTAGGATACTACTGATTCCATCTCTAACGAGTCATTCCCATTGGAAATTACTAATCCAATTTTCTAATGAATTCTTTCGTTCGGTTCTAATGTGTCTTGTTCTCTGAGCTCTGTAAACCAAAGCTCTGATACCAACTGAAAGAACCCGTAACTTCCCCGTGAAGGAAAGCGCGGACACTTCGAGAACAACACACAAAAGAACGCAGACAGAAGAACGTTTCATTGTATATTACAACAATTTCATCAGAATACAAGAATATAGAGAGTATTAATAAATATTACATAGAAAATATCAGAGATTTAAATTACATTTAAATACATCGCAGCGGAAAATAATACAAAATGCAACTAGAAGTAATACACGGATACAGAGCTTTTCGAGTATCGTTCTAGCTGTAAATCAGGATTCTGTGAATATAAATCTGCAAAACCAAAACTACTAACTGCCCGTGTCGAAATAAGGGCACCCAGAGTTTAGGTTAAAACAATAAACTCCAGGTCAGTCATGGGACTGGTGTGAGAACTAAAATAGTTATTAATCTTTATTTTAAAGTTCGGTAAATCAAGGGACCACGCCGTATAACACGCAACGGGTTTCCTCCCAAGAATATCAGTGCATATAACAACAACGCAATGCTAAATAAAGAAAAATGAAGCTATTATAAGACCCAGTTCCCATCACACAATGCAATGCAAGCCGAAAGATAGGGTTCTTACCTTATAATAGCCAAGAATGCTTGATACATTTAAAACAAATCATTTGATACTATTATAAGTTCATAGTGAATAAAATAACTTCAAATCATAAGTATCAATCATAGACAGCATAAGCGCCCCGTCCCACTATGTCGCCATACTCGGCTCTACATTCAAAACCGCACACGTCACGTATTGGAAGTTGGATTTCCATCTGCGAACCGAGGCAAAAGATAGTCCT
The DNA here is from genome assembly GCA_030737875.1 of Allium sativum. NCBI lineage: Eukaryota > Viridiplantae > Streptophyta > Magnoliopsida > Asparagales > Amaryllidaceae > Allium > Allium sativum. The sequence goes on from CM060926.1 coordinate 697,979,518, forward strand.
CACCGAATTCGAGATGCTCTAGTCCGATCCTCAGGCAAGCACGCAGGCAAGCCTTGGATCGTCAGGGCCAGTCCACCGATGTGGATTATTATGCCTGAACACTACGTTTCCCCACACTTTGGGGTGTAAATGAGCCAACGAATGACTCCATCGGATTTACATAGTCACCGATATATCCGAGGCGCCTCGTAACAGTAACAACCACATAAGTCAAACTCATCAGGGCGTGCAAAACCATTGACACCACTTCTAACTAGAAAGAACGCATGCCCTCCCTGATGTCCTCTCCCGTTTCTGGTCCACTACCGGGGTGTGGAGCTCGCGAATTAATGCTACACAAAGCTGTGCCACACAGGCTGTGCTTTGATCATCAACCACAAAACTTTTATTTTCAATAGAAGCCTCGATCAATTTGCCATTTAGGCATGCGACACAGGAAATTCAATCCATGCGTTTGATATCCATCGATATATAACCCCTGAGCTCGTACGTCTCAGAGAAGGGCGTTAAGCAAGAGGATAAATTCTCCGCCTCCAAACAGATATATATTTAATAGAAATCAATCACACAGACTAAAATCCAATGTCAGACACACAGTCCATTTACAAGTTCGTTCTGAGTCTGAACGAAACCAGAGGTACCTGGTACCTCGCATATCCATCGATCTCCAAGTACGTCTGGACGACCACTAACTGATTCCCTCCTCTTGGGTGTACGGCCCAATCAAGATCATCAGTAATTACCCAAATGACGTAAAAACCTCCGGTCTTCAACCACCGTCTTCATCTTCGACTCATCATCGAATCAGTTATTCAGAATGGGATAAACCCGGTCTTTCTGAATAACTCGCGTATATAATAAACAAGTGTTACACAAACCCAACATACGCCTCATTCCAATTCATCAATCACTAACCGTAAATTAACAAGAGAATAATTCGCCAAATATTAATCCCGAAGGCCGAAACCAACGTCAGATCAATACCCAGGAAACCATTCTGCTTAGCTAACCTACAGTTAGTTTCTAAATTCCACATTCTTAGGGAAAGGTTCCCATTAATTTTATCAAAGATAAATTCTTTTAAATTTATTCTTTAATCTTTCTTTGAATATCATTTCGAACTAGTCGGGATTAGCGAACCTTACCGAAGTAATCATTTGTTTTAATTTCCCAACCTCAACCTATTCATTCCATGAAAACTGGTAATACTTCATATCTAACACCATAGTATTATCGGTAAATTCAATTACCATTTCACGTTCAAATCTAATTAAAGATTTAACTACTGTCTGGAGTAAAACTGGTGATACTCCATTCTCGATCTTTTCAATCTAATTAAAGATTCATTAAAACTCCACTTAGTTTTAATCTTTGACTGGGTTAAAGAACCAGTGTCATTTAAAAACACGGTTCACGATAAACCCAAAAATCAATACCAATTCAATTCCAAATAAATATCATTTAATTGGTACACTTCATTAAATCTAAATAAAAAGATTTAATCTTTTCTCAACTGGGTTTAAGAATAGTGTTAATGAAGACACCATTCACGAAAAACCCAAATCCCATTTGGTATTAAATACAAGGCTCTGAATAGAAAATATATCGGCTTATATTTAATATCAAATTCTACGACCAACAAATATCGTATTGGAGATAACGATATAAATATATCTTTCAAATTCCCATAACAATATCTCTATCATCACGAAATCCAACATCGAAATATTCCAAAGACAATTTTGATTCAAATCCATTCCAATTCAATTATTGGAAATTCTGGTTATTTTCAAAACCATTTCAAATCCAATTTATTTATTTAAAAATAAATAAATTATTATTCTAATTCAAAATTAGCTCATTTCGATAAAAATCTATTTTTATCTTTTCAAGTATGGAGTTTTTCATCCCAATTCTTCCCAAATCATTTTTTATGATTTTACACGAATTATTACTATTTTTAATAATTTTATCAAGGCCCGTACAGTCGATTTCCATCAACGACCATCGAACTGCACTTACAGCGACCTTTTCCAAATTTGATTTGGACATAATTCCAAATCCAACCGTTAGACTTCTAATTTCTAATATTCGTTAGAATGCTCTTTTTGATACGAACCCAACGGTTCAGGTTTTTGGAGAATCAGACGATCGGATCTCCCGTGATATCCGTTCGAAGTCAATGGTCGAAATTCGCGAACTACCGCGGCGCGGCGCGTTCTATTCAGGCCATTATATTATATGTATAATATATATAATATATACTTCATCGATTCCCTTTTAAAATGTATTTTATAAATTGTTTTGAATTCATTTTCGAAACGATTTCAACTTCATTTCATATTCAAATCAAAATTGAATTTTTCCTTATAAATTCGTTTTAAATTCACTTCAAATTGATTTCAATTCAAATCGATTTTTAATTCAATTTCAATTCGTTTTCAATTCAATTTCAATTCGAATTCAATTCTATTCAATTTCAATTCGTTTTCAATTCAATTTCAATTTGAATTCAATTCAATTTCAATTTGAATTCATTTCTATTCAATTTTAATTCGAATTCATTTTCAATTTGAATTCATTTCATTTCAATTTAATTCGAATTCTAATTCGTTTTAATTCAATTAATTCGAATTTCATTTCAAAATATTCCATTTTGAAATCACTTTTCAATATTCATTTAAAAATTAATAAAATCGATATAAATATCGTTCACGTCAAAATGGCGTCAATCTAATCAACACGGCTGCATATATTTCTATTTTCAAATATTCTATTTCAAATATTTCTTTTTCAAATATTTCTATTCAAATATTTCTTTTCAAATATTTCTATTCAAAACTGGAATGAGGCCCAATCAGTTACCATATAATGTTAATTATATGGATTTTCTACAACACATGTATAAAATAACAACGATAAATAATCAACCATCATCCAGAGTGCATTCTACACTGTATAAGCATCAAATATAAATATTTAACGCTTATGACAGTCTGTCAATCGATCGATCGACATACAACTAATTATTGGGATTAGTGTATGTCATATATCATCCCAATACCCGTATGGGGTTTCAAACAATCAAACATAGATTTTATTTGTGTAGTTGGGCGATGTGTAAAATTTATCGTCCCAACCAATATTAGTCAAATCAGTGTATATAAACAAATCGTCTGATTCGTTTATAAATATTTATTTTATATACACGTTAAAAATTATATTCTTAACTATAAAATATTTTTAACTATATAAATATTTTATTTCATTCCACATCACATCATACGATAAACTACACATCAAAATCAAACAAACAAGCATACAAGCCGTCCCTGGTCTGTGGACGATGGGTTTCGAGTGCTACTAAACACCGTCTGCATCCTAATATATATTTTTAACTAGAAATTTAAATTAAAGGTTTGGAGTTCTCACTTTAGGCATCCACTCCGCCGTGCTTTACTTTTGAACTGCTGAACCGTCCGGATCTGTCTAAGATTCCAATGCAGTCCTTGTCCCGCTGTTTATAATAAAAATTATATTTTTATCACTTCATCCAATAAATAAAAATCATATTTTTATTTTACTTCACATATAAAGATCGAATTTTTATTACATCGCTATAAAAATCACATTTTTATTTCAACATATATATAAGAAAAATCAGATTTTATTTCGCTACATATATAAAGATAATATTTTTATATTCTCTATTATATAAAAATCATAATTTTAATACTTCTACTTTATAAAAATTATATTTTTATCACTCTACATTAATAAAAATCATAATTTTATTCTTTCTAACTTCATAATATAAATAATGATCGAATTTTTACTACTATGAATACATTATAAAAACTGTATTTTTATTCTCATGCTTTTTATGCAAAAACCCAATCTTTTATTTCGCTATGCATATAAAAATTAAATCTCTTTTTTTTCTTTCTAATACTATAGATATAAAAGCTGATTTAAAACAATATTTCATATAGATTAAAAATGTCGCTTTTGAACTAGGTCATTTACATTTTAAAAGCAACCGATATTTTTATTCCTATAACAATGGTATATATATATTTTTTTTTCAAACACAATGTCAATTTCAGTTTCCTACATAATGTGAATTTTTATAAACATCAGATTTAGAAACCATGTAATTTATAAATAAATGAATGAATACAATTACTTTTTTAATTCGGTTTTCTGCTGGGGGGATCCCACGTGCTGACTAGGGGTCGGGGGAGTTGCTGGTGGTAGCAAAAGGGGCGGCGCCGGTCAGGTGGCTTCAGGCGGGCAGGTGGTGGTTCGATTTGGAGTTAGGGTTTGTGGGTGGCTGCGGGGTTCGTACGAAGTTGAAGGGGGTGGAGGAGGTGAAAGCGGAGGAGGAAGAGGGGAAGGGGGACGGATCGGTGATGGGGGGGCCCTCCGCCTCTCCTCGGCGGCGAATCAATCGGGGGGCGCGATTTTAAATTTTTTTTTTTTGTTCTTGAATGAATGAAATCGATCGGGGGAGTCTGAATGTTAAGGAGAGAGAGGCTTTTTTTTTATATTTTAATTTCAAAAAGGTACTTTTTATTTCGACCTCAAAATCAAGCCCACCGACTGCCGTCCATAGCTAATTACGCCCATTCCGAACACAATGGGATATGTATCGTAAGCCAATTCGATCGTTTCGATCCGTTTTCGTCAAAATCAAAATATAAATCTATATAATGAATTTGAACACGCATTTCAATTTGCCGGGGTCACATACTAACTAGAAAATTTCCCGAAAATATTTTCTTGCTTCATATTGACGATACGGTCGTAACAAAACTAGTTTCATCGAAATCTGAGACCATTTGAAAAATGGCCATTTTCCAGTCGATTAAAATCCATTGAAACTGGTCAAACGCGTTTTCCTTTACCACGCTCACATATTGATTCGAAAAATTACGAATTTTGAAACCTAGCAATAACTAGACATCACGGATCCAACAAATGTGGTTTCGTCGAAATCCGAGGTCGTTTGCAAAATTTTCATTTTAAAGGGCCAGAATTCTATTGTGACTTTTTTGAATTTTCATTTGGACATAACTTTTTATTCCCATTATGAAATTTCAATTTTTCGGATTCGTTGGAAATATATTCTCAAATAGATTCTGGTATTTTTGGTTTCGCTAAAATACGGTTTATTATGCACACGGTACATTCATTGGAATTTTGAACTCGAATTATCGAACTACCGCGTCATTTTCAATTCCTTTTATAATTATAAATAAATATTTATATTCTATCGTCGATTCAAACGAATATATATGTTCAAATTCTATTCAGAATAATTTTCTCGTCATTCTTATTTAAAATAATTCATTTTAAATAATCAAAATGTGCTAAAATTGCCAAAATAAAAATTTTAAATTGGCCTTGATTTTCGGGTTATTACAATCTCCCCCACTTAAAACATTTCGTCCCCGAAAATGAACGAAGCCGAATGTTGTTTTACAAATCAACTCAACTTTCGTAATTTTCATTACGGCTTAAGTTCTTCAACTTTTCAGTTTCTAAGAACTTTTCAAATTTTTCAAAAATTTGGCTAACACCCTAAATTTTCGAAAAATTTCGCCATAACCTCCCCTGAACCGGGGACTTCGGGATATTTCATATAGCCTCCCATGGCCTTCTTCAATCCAAAAGAAAAAGAAAAAGCCAAGCGGCTCATAAAATCATCATCACCCAAACAAAACAATAAATTATGATAAACATGTACCTTTTTGTCGGGCAAACAATTTTATTCTTCTGCTCTAGCCTCCTTGCTATAACCTGTTCAATGTATATACATGCAAATGCGACTAATTTTCAATACAATTCACTATTTGATATAATTTGGCTAAAGGTTCAACATTTAATTAATTAAACTATAATAAAACAACACAATCAGCAATCAATTTGTGAATTATCGTTTCAAATTCATAACTTTGATATATAGTCAAAAATCACATTTTTGATACCAAATCGCAACAATAAGCCCTATCTAATTTTGGTTCTCACACCAGTCTAATGGAGACATATAGAAATCCCATTTTCGTCATTCAAACATAAATTCTGACGATGATCGAACAATCATCAGAATCATCTCTGGGCGACTAGAATGTGATTCTATATCTACCAAATATATTAAAACTTCGAATACACGCGGATCAGACGTATATGCAAAATCTTTATATACTGGATAGTCCAAATCAATATAAATAAATATTCAAATACAAATAATTGAATTAAATTTTTAAAAAAAAATTTGTTTTCATTTTCAAAAATATACTTTGCACACTCGTTCTAGGATACTACTGATTCCATCTCTAATGAGTCATTCCCATTGGATATTACTAATCCAATTTTCTGATGAATTCTTTCGTTCAGTTCTAACATGTCTTGTTCTCTGAGCTCTGTAAACCAAAGCTCTAATACCAACTGAAAGAACCCGTAACTTCCCCGTAAAGGAAAGCGCGGATTCTACGAGAACAACACACAAAAGAACGCAGACAGAAGAACATTTCATTGTATATTACAACAATTTCATCAGAATACAAGAATATACAGAGTATGAATAAATATTACACAGAAAATATCAGAGATTTAAATTACATTTAAATACATCGCAGCGGAAAATAATACAAAATGCAACTAGAAGTAATACACAGATACAGAGCTTTCCGAGTATCGTTCCAGCTGTAAATCAGGATCCTGTGAATATAAATCTGCAAAACCAAAACTACTAGCTGCCCGTGTCAAAATAAGGGCACCCAGAGTTTAGGTTAAAACAATAAAATCCAAGTCAGTCATGGGACTGGTGTGAGAACTAAAACAGTTATTAATCATTATTTTAAAGTTCGGTAAATCAAGGGACCACGCCGTATAACACGGAACGGGTTTCCTCCCAAGAATACCAGTGCATAAAACAACAGCGCAATGCTAAATAAAGAAAAATGAAGCTATTATAAGACCCAGTTCCCATCATACAATGCAACGCAACCGGAGGATAGGGTTTTTACCTTATAATAGCCGAGAATGCTTGATACGTTTAAAACAAGTCATTTGATACTATTATAAGTTCATAGTGCATAAAACAACTTCAAATCATAAGTATCAATCATAGACAGCATAAGCACCCCATCCCACTATGTCGCCATACTCGGCTCTACATTCAAAACCGCACAAGTCACGTATTGGAAGTTGAATTTCCATCTGCGAACCGAGGCAAAAGATAGTCCTCACCGAATTCGAGACGCTCTAGTCCGACCCTCAGGCAAGCACACAGGCAAGCCTTGGATCATCAGGGCCGGTCCACCGATGTGGATTATTATGCCTGAACACTACGTTTCCCCACCCTTTAGGGTGTAAATGAGCCAAAGAATGACTCCATCGGCTACACATAGTCACCGATATATCTACCTCGTAACAGCAACAACCACATAAGTCAAACTCGTCAGGGCGTGTAAAACCACTAACGCCACTTCTAACTAGAAAGAACGCATGCCCTCCCTGATGTCCTCTCCCGTTTCTGGTCCACTATCGGGGTGTGAGGCTCGCAAATTAACGCTACACAAAGTTGTGCCACACAGGCTGTGCTTTGATCATCAACCACAAGACTTTGCTTTTCAACAGAAGCCTTGATCAATTTTCCACTTAGGCATGCCACACAGGCAATTCACTCCATGCGTTTGATATCCATCGATATATAACCCTTGAGCTCGTACGTCTCATAGAAGGGCGTTAAGTAAGAGGATAAATTCTCCGCCGCCAAACAGATATATATTTAATAGAAATCAATCACACAGACTAAAATCCAATGTCAGACACATAGTCCATTTACCAGTTCATTCTGGGTCTGAACGAAACCGGAGGCACCTAGTACCTCGCATATCCATCGATCTCCAAGTACGTCTGGACGACCACTAACTGATTCCCTCCTCTTGGGTATGCGGCCCAATCAAGATCACCAGTAATCACCCAAACGACGTGAAAACCTCCGGTCTTCAACCACCTCTTCATCTTCGACTCATCGTTGAATCAATTATTCAGAATGGGGTAAACCCGGTCTTTCTGAATAACTCGCGTATATAATAAACAAGTGTTACACAAACATAACATACACCTCATTCCAATTCATCAGTCACTAACCGTAAATTAACAAGAGAATAATTCCCCAAATATTAACCCCGAAGGCTGAAACCAACATCAGATCAATACCCAGGAAATCGTTCTGCTTAGCTAACCTACAGTTAGTTTCTAAATTTCACATTCTTAGGGAAAGGTTCCCATTAATTTTATCAAAGATAAATTCTTTTAAATTTATTCTTTAATCTTCCTTTCAATATCACTTCAAAATAGTCGGGATTAGCGAACCTTACCGAAGTAATCATTTGTTTCAATTTCCCAACCCCAACCTATTCATCCCATGAAAACTGGTAATACTTCATATCTAACACCACGGTGTTATCGGTAAATTCAATTACCATTTCACGTTCAAATCTAATTAAAGATTTAATTATCGTCTAGAGTAAAACTGGTGATACTCCATTCTCGATCTTCTCAATCTAATTGAAGATTCATTAAAACTCCACTTAGTTTTAATCTTTGACTGGGTTAAAGAATCAGTGTCATTTAAAAACACGGTTCACGATAAACCCAAAAATCAATACCAATTCAATTCCAATTAAATATCATTTAATTGGTACACTTCATTAAATCTAAATAAAAAGATTTAATCTTTTCTCAACTGGGTTTAAGAACAGTGTTAATGAAGACACCATTCACGACAAACACAAATCCCATTTGATATTAAATACAAGACTCTGAATAGAAAATAAATCGGCTTATATTCAATATCAAATTCTACGACAACAAATATCGTATTGGAAATAACGATATAAATATATCTTTCAAATTCCCATAACAATATCTGTATCATCACGAAATCTAACATCAAAATATTCCAAAGACAATTTCGATTCAAATCCATTCCAATTCAATTATTGAAAATTCTGGTTATTTTCAAAACCATTTCATATCCAACTTATTTATTTAGAAATAAATAAATTATTATTCTAATTCAAAATTAGCTCATTTCGATAAAAATCTATTTTTATCTTTTCAAATATGGAGTTTTTCATCCCAATTCTTCCCAAATCATTTCTTATGATTGTACACAAATTATTACTATTTTTAATAATTTTATCAAGGCCCGTACAGTCGATTTCCATCAACGGCCATCGAACTGCACTTACAACGACGTTTTCCAAATTTGATTTGGACATAATTCCAAATCCAACCGTTAGATTTCTAATTTCTAATTTTAGTTAGAAAGCTCTTTTTGATACAAACCTAACGGTTCTGGTTTTAGGAGAATCCGACGGTCGGATCTCCCGTAATATCCGTTCGAAGTCAATGGTAAAAATTCGCGAACTACCGCGGCGCGGCGCGTTCTATTCAGGCCATTATATTATATATAAAAAAAATATAATATATACTTCATCGATTCCCTGTTAAAACGTATTTTATAAATCGTTTTGAATTCGTTTTCGAAACGATTTCAACTTCATTTCAAATTCAAATCAAAATTGATTTTTTCCTTATAAATTCGTTTTAAATTCATTTCAAATTAATTTCAATTCAAATCGATTTTTAATTCAATTTCAGTTCGTTTCCAATTCAATTTCAATTCAAATTCAATTCTATTCAATTTCAATTCGTTTTCAATTCAATTTCAATTCGAATTCAATTCAATTTCAATTTGAATTCATTTCTATTCAATTTTAATTCGAATTCATTTCATTTCAATTTAATTCGAATTCTAATTCATTTCAATTCAATTAATTCGAATTTCATTTCAAAATATTCGATTTGGAAATCACTTTTCAATATTCATTTAAAAACTAATAAAATCGATATAAATATCGTTCACGTCAAAATGACGTCAATCTAATCAACACGGCTTCATATATTTCTATTTTCAAATATTCTATTTCAAATATTTCTTTTCAAATATTTTATTCAAATATTTCTTTTCAATTATTTCTATTCAAAACTGGAATGAGGCCCAATCAATTACCATATAATGTTAATTATATGGATTTTCTACAACTCATGTATAAAATAACAACGATAAATAATAAACCATCATCCAGAGTGCATTGTACACTGTATAAGCATCAAATATAAATATTTAACGCTTATGACAGTCTGTTAATCAATCGATTGACATACAACTAATTATTGGGATTAGTGTATGTCATATATCATCCCAATACCCGTGTGGAGTTTCAAACAATCAAACACAGATTTTATTTGTGCAGTTGGGCGATGTGTAAAATTTATCGTCCCAACCAATATCAGTCCAATCAGTGTATATAAACAAATCGTCCGATTCGTTTATAAATATTTATTTTATATACACGTTAAAAATTATATTCTTAACTATAAAATATTTTTAACTATATAAATATTTTATTTCATTCCATATCACATCATACGATTAACTACACATCAAAATCAAGCAAACAAGCGTACAAGCCATCCGTGGTCTATGGACGACGGGTGTCGGGTGCTACTAAACACCGTCTGCATCCTAGTATATATTTTTAACTAGAAATTTAAATTAAAGGCGAGGAGTTCTAACTTTAGGGATCCACTCCGCCGTGCTTTACTTTTGAACTGCTGAACCGTCTGGATCTATCTGAGATTCCAATGCAGTCCTTGTCCCGCTATTTATAATAAAAATTATATTTTTACCGCTTCATGCAATAAATAAAAATCATATTTTTATTTTACTTCACATATAAAGATCGAATTTTCATTACATCGCTATAAAAATAACACTTTTATTTCAACATGTATATAAGAATAATCAGATTTTAATTTCGCTACATATATAAAGATAATATTTTCATATACTCTATTATATAAAAATCAGATTTTTAATACTTCTACTTTATAAAAATTATATTTTTATCACTCTACATTAATAAAAATCATATTTTTATTCTTTCTTACTTCATAATATAAATAATGATCGAATTTTCACCGCTATGAAAACATTATAAAAACTGTAACAACCCGTATTTTTGAATAACATGTTATAACACAAATCGAGGCAGAATTAAACTGTAAAATCTGAATCAAGGGAAACGGGCTGTGCCATTACGTTCGTCTTAGAAAAATACGCGAAATAGAGTCCGAGTTTTCGAAAATCGGAGTCCGTATGACCAAGAAATGGCCTCGTGAAGTTTCACGAAAAATTCAAATTTGAAACAGATTCAAATTTCAGAGAAATCGGAAGTGGCGGGAAAATTCCCGTCAGACCCAGGGGGGTCGACCTGGGGGTCGACTGGGGAGTCGACCTTCCCCCCCCCCCCAGGTCAACTGGGGAGTCGACCCCAGGGTCGACCTCGGTGTCGACCTACCTGGTCGGCCCAGGCAGCCTGGTGCACCATTCTGGCTGTTTTGACCTGTTTGTTTGCTTGTGACGGGATTTAATGGCTTGGATTGAATCTAGGGCTAATCCTATGGCTAATACCATCCTAATCTTCTATAAAAAGACCCCTAAACCTAACCTAAATCATCATTATTAAATCCTACAACTAAACTATGCCAAATTTGTTCCTCTCATGGCCTCCACTCTCATGCTAAAATTTCTAAGTTATTTATATGAGAGATTTTGAGTGCATACAAGTGTTTTCAAGCTTGTATGAGTGTTCTTAGTTTTCATTCAAGTCAAGTTGCAACATTTCTATTTCAAAGCAAGGATTTTTATTGATTTGGCTCAAGGGTTTTTCATTTGGAGCTTGCATATTTGGGTGATTGCATAAGGGCTTCGTCTCAATCTTTTAATAACTATTTATTTGTGTCTTCATAGCATTGTAAGCCCTTTTCTACTTTCTTTCTTTGAACTCTAAAGTTAAATGAATGATGCAAGTTTGGGGTTGATCATTATATGCAAGTTTGGTTGATCATTATGATATGCAAGTTTGGTTGATCATTATATGCAAGTTTAGTTGATCATTATATGCAAGTTTGGTTGATCATTATGATATGCAAGTTTGGCTGATCATTATATGCAAGTTTAGTTGATCATTATATGCAAGTTTGGGTTGATCATGTTATCATGTTATGCAAGTTAAACTTGATGTTGTGAGCATAAAGCTCCAAGCTTTATATTAAAGGTTGCATTTTGGCAACATGAAAGTTATCATAACCCTTATGATAACTTGCATGTGAGGCTAAATGCGAACTTCTAGCAACTTCTACATGTCATTTATCACCATGTGTCACTCATATGCTAAGTTTGGTTTTATGCATGCTTTTGAAGCCTAATGATGCAATATGCAAGTATATGAATATATGTACATTTCATATGCCACCATGTTAAACTTGTGGCTTCAACACCTTTTTGTCATGATTATGCCAAGTTCCCTATTTTATCCTTTATGCGTCGATGCGATTATGTAAACGATGGGGTTACGTTGGGGTTGGGTAACATTATGACATAAACATGGTTTTTATAACATAGCGTGATATGTTAACTTGTAATTATGTTTTGGAAACTAATGGACATGACACTTAGAAAATATGAGTGTGGCTAACTCGAGGTTGGGTTGAGTTTGTAGCATAAATCTACCCGGACCCGCCCGGCTTAACTAGTGGCTACAAACAATAGGACCCAATGTGAGAAGTTGGTCATGTTGTCCTCAAACCCGAGGTAAGACCAAGTTGTGGTGTAAAGCTACCCGGACCCGCCCGGCTTAACTAGTAACCACAACAAGGTCTAATGTAAGAGGTTAAAGCACATTAAGTTAATTAATGCCTCCTGATTAGGGTTAAATCATGGTCCACTTAATACTTAATCAATTTGGGCTGGATGGGTTAATCGAGGTTATGTCTGCGACCTTGGGTACGCTTAACCAATTTAACCCACGTTTGGATCGGGTTAACCACATTTAACCCGTTAAGAAACCCTAGTTGCGTGGTCCTTTTCAGCAGTAACCTTCTAGATAGTATCATAAGACCCTAGGACTAGGCTAGGGTGGGGCACGATTACTGGGCTGATTGTAAGAGACCAAAAGAGACGACTGAATGATGCACCGGTTGTTCAGGCGGACCATGGTCGTGCACATTAAGTCCGGAGTTGAACACGGGGGCCGGTAGGTTTGGACTGTGCATCCTGGATTGGTGTCTGAGGGTTACACCGTAGGGCCTGATACACCCTAGGGGTGGACCCTGCACAGTCAACTACATTACATTATTAAGCCGTATGACACCGACACTTGACGAGTTAGGCTTATAGGGAGCCGATCGACTAGACCGATTAGTTGGACCTTGATTTAGGTCACCTCATGATATTGGGCCTAGCTTGGGCCAAGGGATCAATTCTTGTTTTACTTGAAATGTTGGAATGCAAGTACACCCGTGGTGCAAAACTTAACCCTGATTATGCGATGACACCTTTACCTATCTTGTTAGTTAATCATCATGCCCGTATGTTGTTATCCTTATGTTCATCTCAGCTTCTCATGCCAGTTAACTTTATTAGTTTTTATACTAATAGTAGATAGGACTTACCATCCTTTCGCCTCTCCCGTTTCCTTTCGCCTCTTTTCTTCCGTTCCCCCCCCCCCCCTAGGTTTACTGGGTGGGAACACTGGTACTTAGCTTGGATCTTTAGCTGCTTTTCTGGATTTGCTCATGTACGGTCCCGGACATTGAGCTTGCTATGGTTTATCACTTCACTTTGGGGGATAGTACTTTATGTATTTCAGTTTTTTTCAGTTATGCTTTTATCTTGACTTTGTTTGTTGGAAAATAATGACCAAGTACTTTGTTGTAACTTAACTATGGTTTTGAAATGCTAGTTTTATCCGCTGCTTTACTACTCTGTTTTACTTATATGTTCTGTCTTGTGATATCAGAATGCATGTTTACCTTGTTTAAACGCCCCTCCAAAGCCAGTGTGCTTGCAAGAGTTACCCTGGCGGAGGTGGGGTGTTACATTTGGTAACAGAGCCTAAGGTTTACGAGATTGGACAAAAGGTTTTTAAAAAACTTACCTTTTGAAAAACTATTTTCAAAACCAATTAAGTATTTTCCAAGAAAAGTCTAGTTATTTTAAAAGGCTATTCCCCAAAAGCCATTAGCACTATCCTTCATTTCCTCGTTCTGAATTTATCTATCTTTTTCTTCGTTTCAGTATGGCCGATAATTTTGCCATCCCGGAGGGCGTACAAGTACCCGTCTGGTTCCGGAGATTTATGGAGGCAAGGGCGAATGAAGCCGGCCCCGCAAACATTCCTCCTTCCCCCGTCGCTAACATCTCTCCTCCTCCCGTAGCTGAGGTTCCTCCTTCTCCTCAGCATACACAAGCGAATTTCGCGGAGCTTTGCAAAGACTTTAAGGCGATGTGTTGCAAGAATTTTGTCGGAACGGAGACTTCTGTGGAGGCAAGAAGCTGGTTGAAGGAAACTGAAGACCTCTTTGCTATCCTTGATGTGGAAGATCGTAGGAAAGTTCTGTTGGCGGTATGGCTATTAAAAGGGGAAGCTGCTTATTGGTGGGTAGTCACCACCACTATTAGACCAATTGAGACTTGGGATGACTTTAGGAGAAGGTTTGGACTAAGGTTTCTATCATCGACAGAAGAGAACCTTCAGGGGGAGAGGTTCCTATCACTAAAGCAAGGGGGGACATGACAGTGAGGGAGTATGTGAATGAGTTTAACAAGCTCGCCCGATTCGGGTTGGACATGATTAATACTCCCCAGAAGAAGGCTTTACGCTTTGCACGAGGGTTGAATGAGCCACTACAAGGTTTAGCCCTATCTCATATACCTATGGGGGCCACTTTCGAAGGTCTAGTAGACATGGCATTGCTTCAAGGAGACGATAAGAATGCCAAGAAGGAAGTCAAGGCTAATGAGACTCAAGCCTAGAAGACAGACTCCAAGTGGGGAGGAAATCAGAGCAATCAGAACAACAAAAATAACAAGAACAGCAAGGGCAACAAGGCCAAGGCAAAGGATCCAAGAAAATGCAACTACTGTGGGAATGTTGGGCACATAGCTAAAGACTGTAAGAAGAGGAAGAGGAAATCTGGCGAATGCTTTCATTGTGGAGAGACCGGACACTTTAGCAAGGGTTGCCCTAAGAAGCAAGGGCAGAATCAGCGTGCAGGACCTTCTGGAGGGCAAGTGCATGCTCTCAACGCCGCTCCAATTCACGATCGAGGTAGCATTTCTGTAGAAAGTCTTGTTTATATTTCTGATTATCCTGTTCGCACCTTATTTGATTATGGCGCATCGCATAGTTTTATTTCTGATCTTGTTGAAAGTTTGCACCCAAGTACTAGTCTAGTTGAGGTCCCGTTAGAATTTCAAATCCAATTGGGGGTTCCGCCCATCTACCTGTGATTTGTATGGATTTGAAAATCTCTATCTTGAGCATAGAATTCATGTGTGATGCTTATGTTCTCGGGTTCACGGGATATGGGTTGATCTTAAGCATGGGTTGGTTGTCCAGTTATGGAGCCATTCTCAATTGTGAGCATAGGGTGGTGAGGCTCATGACTCGCCTCGGTAATACCCTAGAAATTTCTTGTAATCCTAGAGGTCCCGTCATGTTATGTTATCTTGAATCTCTTGACTCGTCCATCGATGATCTGCAATCTGTAAGGGTGGTCCGAGACTATCTTGGTGTCTTTGAAGAAGTAAGGGGTTACCCCCTAAGCAGGAGATAGATTTCCGCATTTATCTAGTTGATAATGCCAAGCTAGTATCATTGCCTGTTAGACACATGGCCCCACGTGAAAGGAGAGAGCTTAGTAAGCAAATCAAGGAGCTGCTTGAGAAGGGTTTTATTAGACGAAGCATTTATGAATGGGGTGCTCCGGTGGTATTCGCTACTAAGGCGGATGGTTCGCTTTGTCTATGTGTTGATTATCGAGAGTTGAACAAGCTGACAAAGAAGAATAGGCACCCGTTACCGAGAATTGATGATCTCTTTGACCAGCTTGTAGGTGCTTCTGTTTTCTCTCAGCTCGATCTAGCCACCGGATTCCATCAGCTTAGAGTAGCTGAGGATAGCATTGATAAAACTGCATTTAGGACTCCGGATGGATTCTTTGAGTGGCTTGTCATGCCATTCGGATTGACTAATGCACCCGCCTACTTCGTAGACTTGATGAGTAGGGTGTTCAGGGAGTTCCTCAACAAGTTTGTTGTTGTCTTCGTGGATGATATTCTGATCTTCTCAAAGGACAAGGAATAACATGCCAGGCATCTCAAGGAAGTGATGGCTACGCTTAGAGCGCATCAGTTGAAAGCCAAGTTCTCCAAATGTCATTTTTGGAGGAAGGAAGTTCGGTTTCTTGGACATATAGAGTCTAAGGCAGCAAAGGTGGATGGAATTTTTGGCATCTTATGACTTCGAGATAGCTTACACCCCTGGCAAGGGTAATGTTGTGGCGGATGCACTAAGCAGAAGGAGATTTACTTTGAGCCCCTTGTTCATTGAGATGGAGAACTTGGAATTCCTGGCGAACTTTGATTTCACGACGGCTGTTGAGTCGATGACGAGTTCTTTAGCATCCCTTGAGATTAGACCCACACTTCTTGATCAAGTTGGGGCTTCACAGAAGGAAGATCCGCAAATAGTCGAGGTCATGGATAAGTTGATTCGTGGTGAGACGTCTAGTCACCTTGCTAGATATACTATCGATGATAAAGGTTGGCTAAGGCGTGATGGGAGATTATGTGTTCCTCGAGTGGGAGATTTAGTCCATAGAGTTCTTGAAGAAGCGCATCACTCGAAGATGACCATACATCCTGGAGGGGACAAGATGTATAGGGATATGAAGCGTATTTTCTTTTGGGATGGAATGAAGAAAGACGTGGCAGAGTATGTTTCAAAGTGCATGGTGTGCCAACAGGTGAAAGCCGAGTCAAAGAAACCAGGTGGGCTATTACATCCATTGAAGGTCCCGCAATGGAAGTGGGAGAGTATTTCTATGGATTTTGTGGATGGATTGCCTAGGTCAAGGAGAGGGAACACAAGCATATGGGTCATAGTTGACAGACTTACGAAGAGTGCTCACTTCATCCCAGTAAAGAGCAAGAGGACCGCATCATGGCTAGCATCAATTTATCTTCGGGAGATAGTGCGGTTGAATGGAGTTCCTTCTAGCATAGTTAGCGATCGTGACCCGATTTTCACTAGCCAGTTCTGGAACAGTTTGCAAGAAGCGATGGGTACACGATTGAATCTGAGTACAACCTATCACCCCCAGACAGATGGCCAAACCGAAAGGGTGAATAGAGTGCTAGAAGATCTTTTGAGGCTCTGTGTTCTTGACTTTGGTGGTACCTGGGAAGACCACCTTCCTCTTGTAGAGTTTGCTTATAATAATAGCTATCAAGCCAGCATAGGGATGGCACCATTTGAAGCTTTGTATGGGAGGCCGTGTAGGTCACCATATTGTTGGTGGGAGACAACAGATAGACTTATACTTGGGCCCGATATGATACGAGACACATCCGAGAAAGTTGAATTAGTGAGAAGAAGGATGAAAGCGGCCCAAGATAGACAGAAATCCTATGCTAACAAGCGAAGGGTAGATTTGGAATTCGAAGTGGGAGACATGGTTTTCGTGAAGGTTTCTCCTTTGCGTAATGTGGTACGTTTTGGAGCAGTTGGGTAGCTGGCACCAAGGTTCGTAGGACCCTTCCCCATCATAGAGAGAATTGGAAAGATGGCCTATAAGGTGAAATTGCCCGAAAAGCTAGCAGGAGTGCATACTGTCTTTCATGTCTTGCATCTCCGAAAGTGCCTACATGAGTCCGCTGAGATGGTTGAACCAAGCATTCTTGAAGATATTGAGGTAGAGAAAGAAGCAACCTTGAGAAAAGCTCCGATTCATATCTTGGGAACGGAGATCAAGAAACTAAGAAATCGAGAGGTCAAGTTGGTGAAAGTTCAGTGGGGTGAAGCCGAGGAAGACGCAACTTGGGAAACCGAGGAGAAGATGCGTGGGCTTTATCCATTCCTTTTTGAGGGTACATTCTCGATCTCTTTTCCTATCTTTCTTTTTATCCATGTTTATCTGGCTTATCTTGTTAAACTTGTCATGAGGACCTTAGGTAGAAACCCTTTGGATGAAATATGTATTTGAAACATGTTATGCTTGATGGTTGCAAGTGGTTGCAAGTGTTTGCACGTGGATACTCGTGGATGCATGATACACATTAGGCACTAAGATCGGCTCACACACTTTCATGTTGCATATGCATGAGTGCTTATACTTATTCATGGATGAAACTTGTTATGCTATCACGTGGATGTTGCATATAGACGAATGTTATGTGCACTCATGTAGAGATTATAAATTATGTTAGGAATTCGCATACATATGGACTCATTTCACTAACATGCTTTGCATTAAGGAGGTTTACTGAATCAGTAACCGCCTGATTTTTGCATTAGATAAGTACACATACACACACCTTTGCATATGATCATACAACATTTAGAATCCTTTAAGGACAATGACTGCACGTGGATGATGTTTTGAGTAGATGGGTGATGGATGGTAGGATACGTTCTTCCTAACTTGGAGATTTCGGGGACGAAATCCTTTAAGGAGGGGAGAATGTAACAACCCGTATTTTTGAATAACATGTTATAACACAAATCGAGGCAGAATTAAACTGTAAATTCTGAATCAAGGGAAACGGGCTATGCCATTACGTTCATCTCGGAAAAATACGCGAAATAGAGTCCGAGTTTTCGAAAATCGGAGTCCGTATGACCAAGATATAGCCTCACGAAGTTTCACGAAAAATTCAAATTTGAAACAGATTCAAATTTCAGAGAAATCAGAAGTGGCGGGAAAATTCCCGCCAGACCCAAGGGGGTCGACCTGGGGGTCGACTGGGGAGTCGACCTCCCCCCCCCCCCCCCAGGTCGACTAGGGAGTCGACCCCAGGGTCGACCTGGGTGTCGACCTTCCTGGTCGGCCCAGGCAGCCTGGTGCACCATTCTGACTGTTTTGACCTGTTTGTTTGCTTGTGACGGGATTTAATGGCTTGGATTGAATCTAGGGCTAATCCTATGGCTAATACCATCCTAATCTTCTATAAAAAGACCCCTAAACCTAACCTAAATCATCATTATTCAATCCTACAACTAAACTATGCCAAATTTGCTCCTCTCATGGCCTCCACTCTCATGCTAAAATTTCTAAGTTATTTATATGAGAGATTTTGAGTACATACAAGTGTTTTCAAGCTTGTATGGGTGTTCTTAGTTTGCAGTCAAGTCAAGTTGCAACATTTCTATTTCAAAGCAAGGATTTTTATTGATTTGGCTCAAGGGTTTTTCATTTACCGCTTGCATATTTGGGTGATTGCATAAGGGCTTCGTCTCAATCTTTTAATAACTATTTATTTGTGTTTTCATAGCATTGTAAGACCTTTTTTACTTTCTTTCTTGGAACTCTAAAGTTAAATGAATGATGCAAGTTTGGGGTTGATATATGCAAGTTTGGTTGATCATTATGATATGCAAGTTTGGTTGATCATTATATGCAAGTTTAGTTGATCATTATATGCAAGTTTGGTTGATCATTATGATATGCAAGTTTGGTTGATCATTATATGCAAGTTTAGTTGATCATTATATGCAAGTTTGGGTTGATCATGTTATGCATGTTAAACTTGATGTTATGAGCATAAAGCTCCAAGTTTTATATTAAAGGTTGCATTTTGGCAACATGAAAGTTATCATAACCCTTATGATAACTTGCATGTAAGGCTAAATGCGAACTTCTAGCAACTTCTACATGTCATTTATCACCATGTGTCACTCATATGCTAAGTTTGGTTTTACGCATGCTTTTGAAGCCTAATGATGCAATATGCAAGTATATGAACATATGTACATTTCATATGCCACCATGTTAAACTTGTGGCTTCAACACCTTTTTGTCATGATTATGCCAAGTTCCCTATTTTATCCTTTATGCGTTGATGCGATTATGTAAACGATGGGGTTACGTTAGGGTTGGGTAACATTATGACATAAACATGGTTTTTATAACATAGCGTGATATGTTAACTTGTAATTATGTTTTGGAAACATAATGGACATGACACTTAGAAAATATGAGTGTGGCCAACTCGAGGTTGGGTTGAGTTTGTAGCATAAATCTACCCGGACCCGCCCGGATTAACTAGTGGCTACAAACAATAGGACCCAATGTGAGAAGTTGGTCATGTTGTGCTCGAACCCGAGGTTAGACAAGTTTTGGTGTAAAGCTACCCGGACCCGCCCGGCTTAACTAGTAACCACAACAAGTTCTAATGTGAGAGGTTAAAGCACATTAAGTTAATTAATGCCTCCTGATTAGGGTTAAGTCATGGTCCACTTAATACTTAATCAATTTGGGCTGGATGGGTTAATCGGGGTTAAGTCAGGGACCTTGGGTACGCTTAACCAATTTAACCCACGTTTGGATCGGGTTAACCACATTTAACCCGTTAAGAAACCCTAGTTGCGTGGTCCTTTTCAGCAGTAACCTTCTAGATAGTATCATAAGACCCTAGGACTAGGCTAGGGTGGGGCACGATTACTGGGCTGATTGTAAGAGACCAAAAGAGACGGATGAATGATGCAGCGGTTGTTCAGGCGGACCATGGTCGTGCACATTAAGTCCGGAGTTGAACACGGGGGCCGGTAGGTTTGGACTGTGCATCCCGGAATGGTGTCTGAGGGTTACACCGTAGGGCCTGATAAACCCTAGGGGTGGACCCTGCACAGTCAACTACATTACATGATTAAGCCGTATGACACCGACACTTGACGAGTTAGGCTTATAGGGAGCCAATCGACTAAACCGATTAGTTGGACCTTGATTTAGGTCACCTCATGATATTGGGCCAAGCTTGGGCCAAGGGATCAATTCTTGTTTTACTTGACATGTTGGAATGCTAGTACACCCGTGGTGCAAAACTTAACCTTTACCTATCTTGTTAGTTGCGATGACACCTTTACCTATCTTGTTAGTTAATCATCATGCCCGTATGTTGTTATCCTTATGTTCATCTCAGCTTCTCATGCCAGTTAACTTTATTAGTTTTTATACTAATAGTAGATAGGACTTACCAGTCTTTTGACTGACCCGTTTCCTTCCGCCTCTTTTCTTTCGTTCCCCCCCCCCCAGGTTTACAGGGTGGGAACATTGGTACTTAGCTTGGATCTTTAGCTGCTTTTCTGGATTTGCTCATGTACGGTCCCGGACATTGAGCTTGCTATGGTTTATCACTTCACTTTGGGGGATAGTACTTTATGTATTTCAGTTTTTTTCAGTTATGCTTTTATCTAGACTTTGTTTGTTGGAAAATAATGACCAAGTACTTTGTTGTAACTTAACTATGGTTTTGAAATGCTAGTTTTATCTACTGCTTTACTACTCTGTTTTACTTATACGTTCTGTCTTGTGATATCTGCATGCATGTTTACCTTGTTTAAACGCCCCTCCAAAGCCAGTGTGCTTGCAAGAGTTACCCTGGCGGAGGTGGGGTGTTACAAAAACTGTATTTTTATTCTCATTCTTTTTATGCAAAAATCCAATCTTTTATTTTTCTATGCATATAAAAATGTAATCTTTTTTTTCTAATACTATATATAAAAAAGCTGATTTAAAACAATATTTCATATATATTAAAAATCTCGCTTTTAAACTAGTTCATTTACATTTTAAAAGCAACTGATATTTTTATTCCTATAACAATGGTATATATTTTTTGTTCAAACACAATGTCAATTTCTGTTTCCTACACAATGTGAATTTTTATAAACATCAGATTTAGAAACCATGTAATTTATAAATAAATAAATGAATACAATTACCATTTTAATTTGAGGGGGGATCCCACGTGCTGACTGGGGGTCGGAGGAGTTGCTGGTGGAAGCAAAAGGGGCGGCGCCGGTCAGGTGGCTTCAGGAAGGCGGGTGGTGGTTCGATTTGGAGTTAGGGTTTGTGGGTGGCTGCGGGGTTCGTACGAAGCTGAAGGGGTGGAGGATGTGGAAGCGGAGGAGGAAGATAGGAGGGGACGGATCGGTGATGGGCGGCCCTCGCGCCTCTCGCCGGGGGCGAATCAATCGGGGGGCGCGATTTATTTTTTTTGTTCCTGAATGAATGTAATCGATCGGGGGGGTCTGTGTGTTAAGGAGAGAGAGGTTTTTTTATTTTAATTTCATAAAGGTACTTTTTATTTCGACCTCGAAATCAAGCCCACCGACTGTCGTCCATAACTAATTACCCCCATTCCGAACACAATGGGATATGCATCGTAAGCCAATTCGATCGTTTCGATCAGTTTTCGTCAAAACCAAAATATAAATCTATATATTGAATTTGAACGCGCATTTCAATTTTCCAGGGTCACATACTAACTAGAAAAATTCCCGAAAAATATTTTCTAGCTTCGTATTGATGATATGGTCCTAACAAAACTAGTTTCATCGAATTCTGAGACCGTTTGAAAAATGGTCATTTTCCAGTCGATTAAAATCCACTGAAACTGGTCAAACGCGTTTTCCTTTACCACGCTCACATATTGATTCGAAAAATTACAAATTTTGAAACCTAGCAATAACTAGACATCACGGATCCAACAAAAGTGCTTTCGTCGAAATCCGAGGTCGTTTGCAAAATTTTCATTTTGAAGGGCCAGAATTCTATAGCGACTATTCTGAATTTTCATTTGGACATAACTTTTTATTCCCGTTATGAAATTTCTATTTTTCGGATTCATTGGAAATATATTCTCAAATAGATTTTGGTATTTTTGGTTTTGCTAAAATCCGGTTTATTATGCACCCGGTACATTCATTGGAATTTTGAACTCAAATTATCGAACTACCGCGCCATTTTCAATTCCTTTTATAATTATAATAAAATATTTATATTCTATCGTCGATTCAAACGAATATATACGTTCGAATTCTATTCCAAATAATTTTCTCGTCATTGTTATTTAAAATAATTCATTTTAAATAATCAAAATTCGCTAAAATTGCCAAAATAAAAATTTTAAATTGGCCCAGATTTCTGGGTTATTACAATCCGATGGTCGGATCTTCCGTAATGTCCATTCGAAGTCAATGGTCGAAATTTGCGAACTGCTGTAGCGTGGCGCGTTCTATTCAGGCCATTATATATAATATATATATATATATATATATATATACATATATATTATATTTCGTCGATTTCCATTTAAAACGTATTTTATAAATCGTTTTAAATTCGTTTTCAAAATGATATCAACTTCATATTCAATTTCAGATCAAAATTGAATATTCCATATCATTAATATATAAATGATAATATTTTCAAAACGCTATATTTTGAAATCACTTCCTTTTCTGTATTCATTATAAAAACTAATATAATCGATATAAATATCATTCGCATCAAAATGGTGCATATCTAATCAACACGGCTTTATATGTTTCAATAACTTCGTTATTCTATTCAACCAATGAATATTTTCTTCAACACATAAATATGTTTTTTATTCAACACATGAATATTTATTAATTCTCACTTACAATAAAATTGTGAACTTTATTGTATAAATAATTCGTTCAACACATGAATTTTATTTTATTCAACACATTAATATGTATTTTAATAAACACATGAATTTTCTTTTATTCAACACATGAATTTTCATTTTATAATATTCTTTATTTTCCAAATTGGAATGAGGCCCAATCAATTACCATATAATGTTAATTATATGGATTCCCTACAACACATGCATATAATAACAACGATAAATAATCAACTATCATCCAGAGTGCACCACATAACTGCATAAGCATTAAATATAAATAATTAACGCTTACACAGTCAGTCAACCAATCGATCGACATACAACTATATAATTGGGATTAGTGTACGCCAAATATCATCCCAACACCCGTGTTGGTTTCAAATCAACAAACACATATTTTTATTTGTGCAGTTGGGAGATATGTAAAATTTATCTTCTCAATCAATATCAGTCAAATGGGTGTACATAAACAAACTATCCGATTTGTTTGTAAATATTTATTTTATATACACATTAAAAATTATATTTTTAACTATAAAATATTTTATTCCACTCCACATCACACAATCAACTTTCACAACACATCAATTAAACAAACAAGTCATCCATGGTCTGTGGACGACGGGTGTCGGGTGCTACTAAGAACCATCTACATCCTAGTATATATATTTCAAACTAGAAATTAAAATAAAAGTGAGGAGTTCTCACGTTAGGGATCCACTCCATCGTCTTATTTCTGAATCTCAGAACAGTCCGGGTTTACCTGACATTCCAACGCAGTCTTCTCTACGCTGCTCATAATAAAAATCACATTTTTAATATAATGTTCATATATTTAAAAATTGCTATTTTTTTACCGCTCCTTTATATAAAAATTATATTTTTATATTCCTACTCCTTATATAAAGATCGAATTTTTATTTCGACGCTATAAAAATCACATTTTTATCTCAACATATATATAATAAAAATCAGATTTTTATTTCGCTACATATATAAAAATCATATTTTTATATTCTCTATCTTATAAAAATCATATTTTTATAATCCCTACTATATAAAAATCATATTTTTATTATCTCTATAATATAAAAATCATATTTTTATTGAAAATTTATATATATATATATATTCTATTTTATCATGCTAACAATATATATATATATATTCAGTTCACAAAATTGTGCTATTTTTATTTAAAAACATATTTAAGATCCTTTTTAAAACCAATCGCATTAAATAAATAAAGGAATGAAGACTTACAGGCGCAAATGGGCCGGGGGGGTTGCGGTACGGGGCGTACATCGGCGGCATGGGTGTTGACGCGGTTGGGGGTGGCGACTGTGGTCGGCGATTGCCAGGGTGGAGTCCGGCGTGGTGATTTAGGGTGAAAAGGCCCCGGGTTTCCCTTCATAAAATCGACAGAGGAAAGGGAAGATCGGAGGGGGGGCTGTCGAGGTCAGCGGCGGCGCTTCCAAGTGCGACGACACGGTGCGACAGGGGCCAAGGGGGAGCGGGTTTGGGTATCGGGACTCTGGGGTTTTTTTCTATTTTTATTCGAAGTAGCGGTTTGACCGAGAAGTAAAAGTGGGTGGAGAGATAAATGGCTTGACTGATTATATAAATATACTTTAATATTTAATTTTTTTAACCAAAAAGTAACTTTTAAATTCGAACTCCAATCTGAACCCAACGAATGATGCCCCTAGCTAATTACCCCCATTCCGAACACAATGGGATATGTATCGTAACCCAATTTGGCAGTTTCAATCAGTTTTTGTCAAAATCAAAACATAACTCTATATATTGAATTTGAACGCACATTTCAATTTACTGGGGTGACATACGGACTCTAAAAATTCCCAAAAAAAAATTTCTAGCTTCATATTGACGATATGGTCCTAAAAAAACTAATTTCGTCAAATTCTGAGACCGTTTGAAAAAATGCTATTATCTGGTCGATCGAAATTGACTGAAATTGTCAAAACACGTTTTCTTTTACCACGCTCACATATTGATTCAGAAAATTATGAATTTTGATATCTAGTAATAATTTGACATCTCGGATCCAACAAAAGTGGTTTCATCGAAAACAGAGATCGTTTGCAAAATTTCCATTTTTAAGGGCTATATTTTCCATAATGACTATTCTAAATTTTCATCTGGGCATAACTTTTTATCCCCACTATGAAATTTTAATTTTTCAGATTCATTGGAAAGATATTCTCAAATAGATTCAAATATTTTTGGTTTCGCTAAAATCCGGTTTCTTTTGAATCCTGTACATTCATTTGAAATTTGAAATCGAATTTTCGAACAACCGCACCATTTTCAATTCCTTTTATAATTAAAAATAAATATTTATATTCTATCGATGATTCAAATAAATATATACATTCCAATTCTTTTCAAAATAAATTTCTCATCGTTATTATTTAAAATAATTCATTTTAAATATTCAAAATTCATTAAAATTGCCAAAACAAAAATTTTAAATTGGCTTGGATTTTCCGAGTTATTACAAAAACCATATTTTAATATAATGAATGGAATTATAAAAATGTTCATGTTTAAGAATAAAAACATGTTTACATTAAAATTCACTTTTTTAATGTAATGTAAAAAAATAGAAAATGTACATGTTTTGAATATAAAAACATGTTTTAAAGAAAAATCTCATTTTTAATGTCATGACTGAAATTAGTAAAATGTTCATGTTTTAAATTAAAAACATGTTAACATCAAAAATCTTATTATTAATGAAAATATTGATTTATTAGAAAATGGTTCATGTTAGAATACAAGTATTGAAACATTAGAAATTCCATTTTTAATGTAAAAACGATTCATTTAGAAAACATGTTATGTATATAAAATGTTATTCATTTAGAAAACATGTTATGTATATAAAATGTTTTTCATTTAGAAAACATGTTATGTAAATAAAAAAGTTATTCATTTAGGATAATGTTATGTAAATAAAATGTTATTTATCTAGAATAACGTTTCATTAGAGAAATAAAATATCATTTTGGTTAGAACATGTTATATGATAAAAACATCATTCAAGTTAGATTAAAATTATCATTTTAGTCAAAATGTTGCATTAGATTAAAAATGCCATTTAGGTTATGAAATGTTGCATTAGAAATAAAATGTCATTTTTTGTTATAAAATTTTATGTTAGGTAAAAATGTCATTATATTAGTAATGCCATGTTAAAGAAAAATATCATTTATTAGATAATGTCATGTTAGTTAAAAATATCATTTTCATTAGAAATGCCATGTTAGTAAAAAAATCATTTTCATTAGAAATGTCTTATTAGTTAAAATATCATTTTCATTAGAAATGTCATGTTAGATTAAAAATAACATTTTGATTAGAAAATATCTAGTGAAACAAAATATTCATTTTTTTATATAGAGAAGAGTAAAAAAAAAATATTCATACTTGTGTCAAAATAGATATCATTTTTGTTGAATCATATTTGTGTCAAAACAAATATCATTTTTGTCAGATATATTTGTGTCAAAACAAAATATCATTTTTATGTTGACCTAGAATTGTCATATAAAAACATTTTTATGTTGAATTAGAATTGACAACAACATAATAATAAAAAAAATATTTGTGATGATGAATTAAAACTGTTGATAACATAAAAATATCCTTCTTATGTGTTATGTATACACTGAATTTATAAACAAATAAAAGTAGTCGTTTATTATGTTAATGATCGAAATTTGGGTGCATATAAATTTACATTTTTTATTTGTCACGATAAAGATAGAAATTTATATACAAATAAAAATTACATTTTTATTTGTCATTTTTAAATAGAACTAACTGTATGCAAATAGAAACATTTCCTTTTATTTGCCATGTTGAGATTATAAATATATGCAAATAAAATATCCTTTTTTATTTGTCATTAAAGAGCATAGAAAATGTTATGGAAATAAAACACCCTTTTTATTTGTCCTTAGAAACATAGAGAATGTTATGTTAATTAAAAATATAATTTTGTTAGGATCATGTTATGTTAACTAAAAGTGTCATTTATTTAGATAATGACTTGTTAGAAAAAAATTGTCATTTTAGTTAAAAATGTCATTTTATTAGATAATTTAATTTACGTTAGAGGATAAAAATGTCATTTATTAAGAATAATGTTTGTGAAATAGAAATGTTACCTTTATCATGTTAGACAAGAATACAAATATTTGCTTGTTAGAGTATATGTTCCATTGAAATTGAATTATAAATATTTATTTATAATTAAATAGTGAAAATTGGTTAAATAGAATTTAATTCAAGCTGAATTATTATTGGTTAAATCTATTAACCAATGATTGATTTATATAAATTGTTGTTGTTTGGAAACCGCACACAGGTATTGGGATGATATTTGACATGCACTACTCCCAATATTTAATTAATTGTCAATCGATGGATTTACAGTATGTAATGAGCGTTATTTATTTATTTTAATGCTCACATATTTATAAACTTCACATTGGATGTGTGTGGGTTGTTTGATGATTGTTTATCATTATCGTTGAATATATGCAATGTATGAAAGCCATACAATTGAAATTATATGGTAATTGATTGAGTCGCATTCCAATTCAGAATAAAGAACATTTTTAAAAGAATATTTTAATACAAAGAATATTTTAAAATAAAAAATATTAAAATAAAGAGTATTTTTAAATAAATTTAATGAAGAATAAAATTATGATTTTTATGTCCGTCTTTGGATGGACACAAAAATATAAAAATATGAAGCCGAATTAAGTAGCAAATGCCATTTTAACCCGAATGGGTTTATCGATCGATTTATTTCATTTTATAATGAATATAGAAAAGTAGTGATTTCAAAATATAATATTTTGAAAATATTAATATTATAATATAATAATGATATAGAATATTCAGTTTTGATTTAGAATTGAAAATAAAGTTAAAATCATTTTAAAACATGTTTATAAATATTTTATAAAATACGATTTAAAATAGAGATCGATGAAATATATAATATATATATTATATATATAATGGCCTGAATAGAATGCGCCGCGCAGCGATCGTTTGCGAATTTCGACCATTAACTTCAAATTGATGTAACAGAAGATCCGACCGTCGGATTCTCCTAAAACCGGAAGTGTTGGGTTCGTATTGAAAGAGCTTTGCAACCATTATAAGAGTTTTGAAATATAAAGGTTAGATTTAGAATTATGTCCAAATCAAATTTGGAAAAGGTCGCTGTAATTGCAGTTCGATGACCGTTTATGGAAATCGACTGTATAGGCCTTAATAAAAAAATTAAAAATATAGAGAAATTATGTAAAATCATAATTAATGATTTTGAAAGATTTTGGATCAAAAATTCCATATTTGAAAAGATGAAATATATTTTTATCGAAATGAACTAGTTATTGACTAGAATAATAATCTAGTATTTTTTTTCTTAAAATAAAATAAATTGGATTTTTGGGTTTGTCATGACACTATTCTTAAAACCTCGTATGAAAAGAATAAATCTTTTAATTAACATTATTAGAGTTTCCAATTATATTTAGTAATTGGAATAAAATGAAATGTGAATTGGGTTTATTGCTAACTGTGTTATAAACGACATTTGTTCTTTAACCCAATTAATAGTGAAAATATAATTTGGAATTTATAAATCTTTAAATGGAAAATTTCCAAAATAATGTTTTCCAATTTAATAGAAGAAATGGGACTTGAATGCAATTCGATTTAATAATAATCGAGATGAGCTTCTATAAAAGAAGATCGTTATTATATATGGAATTTAAAAGGCTTTGCCGTTATTCCATTTATATTATTAGTCTAATACAGAAATTTATATCGATTATATATTGATTTGATTTGTGTTGAAATTCCATATTCAATGGATGATGATTTTGGGTTTATCGTGAACTGCGTTTTAAAAGACATTGGTTCTTTAACCCAGTTAAAGCAAGATTAATTTCTTAAAGTTGAATAATCATAAAGTAAATGATTTTTGATATTGAAATCAAATTGTGGTTTTAAATGGATCTTTAAAAAGAAGGTTAAAAGATAAATTTAAAGAATTTATCTTTGATAAAATTAATGGGAACCTTTCCCCAATAATGCAAACCTTTATTTAAAAGAATATTCTGAGTTGGAATGAGGCGTTTGATGTGTTTATATAGCACTTTATTATTGATTATAAAATACGCGAGTTATTTGGAAAGATTGGGTTTAACCCATTCCGAATAATTACTACGACGATTAAAAGTCGAAGATGAAGACGGCAGTTGAATCTTCACATCGTTTGGGTGATTACTAATGTCTTGATTGGAAGGCATCCCAAAACAAGGTTATAAGTGGTGATCATCCAGACGTACTTGGAGATCGATGGATATGCGAGGACCTCTCTCCTATATTTGACATATGGGACGAGGAATAAGGTGTCTCCTGTTTCGTTCAGACCCAGAACGGACTTGTAAATGGATGGTATGTCTAATGTCGTATTCCTTTATGTTGTATTCGTTGATCTCTACTGAATACATATCTGTTTGGTGGTGGAGAATTTATTCTCTTGATTAACACCTTCTCTGAGACGTATGAGCTTAGAGGTTATGTATTGGCAGAAATCAATAGTATGGTATGGATTGACAATGTGGCATGATAAGACGCAAATGATCAAGGCTTTTGTTGAAAAGAAGAGCCTTATGGTTGATGATCAAAACACAGCTTTATTTAGCATAGCTTTGTGTGGCGATACATCGCGAGCCTCACACCCCGGTATGAACCAGAAATAGGA
Organism: Allium sativum; assembly: GCA_030737875.1. NCBI lineage: Eukaryota > Viridiplantae > Streptophyta > Magnoliopsida > Asparagales > Amaryllidaceae > Allium > Allium sativum. The sequence continues at coordinate 698,009,982 of CM060926.1, forward strand.
GAAGGATCCAGGGAGAACATACGTTTCTTTCTAGCCAGAAGTGGTGTCTGGGTTTTACAAACCCAGATATTTTTACTTATGTGGATGATGGTTTGTGAGGCGCCTCGGTATTTGAGTCCCTAGTGGCTCTATTTTACGCCCTATAAGGTTGGGAGACGTATTGTTCAGGAATTTACATATAATCCACCAACGTAAGTTGGGGACTGGCCCTATGGCTCCTAAGGGCCTGATTGAGTACTTGTCCTAAGACATGAGCTAGATTGTTTCGAATTCGGTAAGGATGATCCCTTGCCTTGGTTCATTATGGAAATCCAACTTCCAATACGATACCATATGGTTTTGGTTGTATAACTAGTATGGCGACATAGTATATGGTAGTTATGTCGTCTATGATTGATACATTATGATTGAAATGTTTTTGAAACATGTATACACTAATAATAATATGAAATCAGTTTTTATTTATCAAGCATTTTTGACCATTATAAGGTAAAACTCTATCCTCCGGTTTGCGTTGCATTGTGTGATGGGACTTGAGTCTTATAATGGTTTCATTTTTCTAAAGAACATTGCGTTGTTTAACGATTTACTTTATTTCATGCACTGGCAATCCAATGGAGTTGTAATGACCCAGATTTCTATGGAGTTAATTTTAATATTTTAAAATGGATTTTAATATTGATTTGACAATGTAAATGAATTTTTATATTGAGTTATCGATTTAATATAGAAATATGATTTAATTTAGAATAAATTGAATTATCGTAATACAGAAATAATTGAATTTGAAATTCAATACTAAATCGAGACGATTCAGAGATGATCAATATAAATCTTATTTGAGTATAAACGATAATAAGGATAATATAATAATAAATAATTAATTGTTTTGAATTTAAATTAGTTATATTTAAATTAATATCTCCTTCAGGTGATAAAATTAAACTCCGTAGCTCATTCCAGTGTGTCTAGAATGGTGATTTATCCCTAGAACTTTCAGTTGTTGGGTTCAGAGAGGAGTTCAGAATCAGAGTGTATTTTGATTTTAGGATCCCGGATAAAAGCTAATTAAAACGAATTAAAATAAAATAAAGTAAATTCTTTCTTCTTGTGGACATAAACAAAACCCATGTATATCTCCATCTCCACACAAAATAGCCTTGTTGTTCAATTTTTAACTATGCAACTAAAAAATTACTTTGAGCTGAAGTTTCCCCTTCCTCCCTATATTATAAAAATCGAGATACTTGTGTTATCTCCTTCCATTCAGTTCTCCGAAAATCAAAGCTGATTGTAACAACCCGGAAAATCTGAACCAATTTAAAAAATTTAAATTGGCTATTTTAGTGGATTTTAAATATTTAAAATAAATATTGTAAATAATAATGACAAAAAGTAAGTATGAATCGACGTTTGAAAATAAGTATAATTAATTCTAATTATAAACAAGGCCTGAAATGGCGCGGTAGTTTCAAAATTTGAATTCAAACGTTGACTGACTGTACCGGGTGCAAAACAAAACGGATTCTAGTGAAACCAAAAATATTTAAATCTGTTAGTGAATATCTTTCTAACGAATCCGAAAAATCAAAGTTTCATAGCAGGAAGCAAAAGGTATGGCTAAATGAATTTTCAGAAAGGTCGCTATAGAGTTTATATAGCCCGTGAAAATAGCCATTTTGCAAACGACCTCAGAATTCGACGAAACCACTTTTGTTGAATCCGGGATGTCAAATTATTGCTAGGATTCAAATTTCATAATTTTTAAAGCTAGTATGTGAGCGTGGCAATGGAAAATATGTTTGGTCAATTTCTATTAAAATGGATCGACCAGAAAAGGGCCATTTTTCAAATGGTCTCAGAATTCGACGAAACTAGTTTTGTTGAGACCGTATCGTCAAAACATAGGCAGATTTATTTTTTGGGAATTTTTAGAATCAGTATGTGGCCCCGGCAAATTGAAATGTACGTTCAAATCAAATATTGAATGTTTTATATTTTAATTTGAAGAAAGACTGACTGAAACAATCGAATGGGCCTACGAAACATATCCTGTTGTGTTCGGAATGGGGGTAATTGGCTAGAAACGATAGTCGTTGGGTTTGGATTAGAGTTCGTAGGAGATAAGGGGTATTTTCGAATTTTTAAAAATATAAAATAATTTTCTATAAAAGCCCCTCACCCCTCGTTAACCCAAGCAGCCACGATAACGATCAACGTCGAATATTGCTCGATTCTTTCCTCCTTTCTTTCTCTCAAACCACTTAACGAATTCAATCGGTTCTTCAGGCAAAATCAAAGCGCGTTTCACGTTCTTCAAATCAGTACCAAATTCATCGAGGATCGTGAGGTATCGGGTGAGATTTCTGAGCGTGAATACCCGCCGCTCGCCCTCATTTTCACCACCCTAAGGACCATCGAGCTGGGTGTTGTGGGTAGCGGGAGGAAGCCCTCTTATAGCTCTTCCTCGTGGTGAAGGCTGATCGTCCTATCGATTCACGGATTTCGAGAAAAGCGGAAACCTAGTTTTGAACAAATTTGAGAGGTAACGACCTAAATTATATTTAACTATTTAATAGCACTTTAAATCGCTACAGTTTTTGATTTCATGGTAAAAATCATATCTTTTTCATTTTTGACAAAATTCAGTGAAACAAGATATAGTGGACTCGCGTGGACGTCTTCTACATTCTAGAAGAGACCGCATATTTTTCTGAGCCTTCTGCAATTTTTGGTGAAGTGGAATCCAATGTGAGATTTCTGAATTATAAATGATATGGAAAACGACGATGTATAAATTATATAGTCGATGTATGAGTTATATAAGCATTGTACACCTCATGTGTAAGCGTTGTATAAGTTGTACGTTCGATGTATAAGTTATATATGCATTGTAAAAATTATATATGTGTTGAATAGAAGTGAGATATACTTATATATATATATATATATATGCCCCTCGTCCACAAATCATGGACGATATTTATTGGTTGTGATTGGTGTGAAAATTGGTTGATAGCGAATGGTAGATTAGAATTGTTTGTGGTTGAAATTGATTGATTATGGTTGAAAAATACCCGTTTGTGGTTGAGAATTAGTTGGTTGAAACCACATAGGATTAGTTTGTGGAAAAAAGAAAAAAAATATACATGCCGCCTGCGTGCGAACTAGACGCATGAAATCCCCATTATCAAAAGGTGCGAGGCTTTAAGGTAGAGCGAGGAGCCGTACTAGGGACGACCCCGGTTTTAACAACCCTGCCATTATGCTGTCGAAATTTTCTGAAATATTCATGTGTTAGAATTATTTTCATTTGTTGAAATTATTTTCATATGTTGAAACCGCATTAATATGTTGAATAGAAATTCATTCGTTGAATAGAAATTCATGTGTTGAATGGTATTCATGTTTTAAATAAATTGCTTTAACAATAAAAATCACATTTTTATTATATATACGAACTATAGAAAACATTCGTGTGTTGAATAGAAATTCATGTGTTGAATGGTATTCGTGTTTTAAATAAATTTCTTTAACAATAAAAATCAAATTTTTATTATATATACGAACTATAGAAAACATTCATGTGTTGAAAAGAAATTCATTCACTGAATAGAAATTCATGTGTTGAATGGTATTCGTGCTTTGAAATAAATTGTTTTATAATAAAAATCATATTTTTATCATCTATATGAACTATATAAAATAGTCGTGTTTTGAAATAAATTATTTTATAATAAAATTCATATTTTTATTATCTATATGAAGTATATAAAATAGTCGTGTTTTGAAATAAATTGTTTTATAATAAAAATCATATTTTTATCATCTATATGAACTATATACAATAGTCGTGTTTTGAAATCAATGGCTTTACAATAAAATTCATATTTTTATTATATACATTAATTGTTAAAAATAGTGAAGTGTCGAAATAAATGTCTGTTGGATAAAAATATCATTTTTATCAAATGTATGTAAAGAATATGGTTTTGAAATCGAAGAATAGATTATATATATACATATAATTAAAATGAATTGAATAACGAAGCCGCAGTTCGTGTTTTGAAACCGTGATTTCAAACGATTAGTGCGGGAGATCCGACCATCGGATTTTCCTGAAACCGAAACCGTTGGGTTCGCCTTGGAAATATCTTTTGAACGACACCCACTTTGGGAAGATCCAACGGTTGGATTGTCTGGTATGTTTAATTCAAATCTGAAGAAAAACAGCACTAGAATCGATTATATATATATATATATATATAATTAAATTAAAACGAATAACGACGCTGCAGTTCGTATTTTGAAATCGAATCTTCAAACGAGTGTACCGGGAGATCCGACCATCGGATTTTCCCAAAACTGAAACCGTTGGATTCGTTTTGAAAAGATCTTTCTATTGATATAAATTTTGTGAAGATCCAACGGTTAGATTTTTAGATATATGTAAATCAAATCTGAAGAAAAACAGCGCCACGGCTGCGTTATGGCCTGAAGCGTCGTTTGAATAAATTGGCTATTTTTAAATAAATAAAAATAGCGATAAATCGTTATAAAATATTATAAACGATATGGAATGGAAATAAACAGAATTTACTTGGTTTATTGAATATTTGATGGTTGAATATGAAAATTATAAACTAAGTGGAGGTTAGCTAAGTTGGATGGTTTCCTGGGTTTTGATCTGATGTTGGTTTCGGCCTTCTGGGTTAATATTTGGGAAATCGTTCTCTTACTAATTTACGGTTAGTGACTAATGAATTGGAATAAGGCGTATGTTGTGTTGGTGTAGCACTTGTTAATTATATACGCGAGTTGCTCAGAAAGACAGGGTTTATCCCATTCTGAATAACTGAATCGACGATAAGAAGTCGATGATGAAGACGGTGGTCGAAGACCGGAGATCTTCACCTCGGTTGGATGATAATTGATGTCATGATTGGGAGGCATCCCGAAATATGGATAATGAGTGGTGATCGTCCAGACGTACGTGGAGATTGATGGGTGTGCGAGGTATATAGTGCCTCCGGTTTTGTTCAGCCCTAGAACGGACTTGTAAATGGACTGTTTGTCTGACATTGGAATTCATTCTGTGTGATTGATATCCATCAGTTGCATGGTGTGAATTGCCTATGTGGCATGCTAAGATGCAATGATCAAGGCTTCTGTTGAAAAGCAAAGTCTTCTGGTTGATGATCAAAGCACCGTCTGTGTGGCGTAGCTTTGTGTATAACGTGAATTCGCGAGCCTCACACCCCGGTATGAACCAGAAACGGGAGAGGACCTCAGGGAGGGCATGCGTTTCCTTCTAGCTAGAGGTGGTGTCAGTGCTTAAACTAGGTGACATATATATTAGTTTCACCTGTGTGGTTGTTGTTGTTGCGAGGCGCCTCGGATATATCGGTGACTATGTGAAGCTGATGGAGTCATTCGTTGGCTCATTTACGCCCCATAGGACGGGGAAACGCAGTGTTCAGGCTTTTTAATCCACATCGGTGGATCGGCCCTGTCGCTCCAAGGTCGATGCGTTCTGATTCTAAGACACGGGCTAGAGCGTTTTGAAGCGGTAAGGACTATCTTTTGCCTTGGTTCATGATGGAAATCCAATTTCCAAATACGACATGTGCGGTTTTGATTGCATACCTATATATGGCGACATGATATATGGTACCCATGCCATCTATGATTGATATTTTTGATTGTTTTATAAAATTAGAAACTAACTGGAAATGAGCTAAGATGGATGGTTTCCTGGGTATTGGTCTGATGTTGGTTTCGGCCTTCGGGGTTAATACTTAGGGAATCGTTCTCTTACTAATTTACAGTTGGAGTCTAATTAAGAATTAAATGACAAAACTTACATTTTAAGTGTTTTATTCGTATCAAGCGTATTTTGGCCATTATAAGATAAAACTCTATCCTCCGGTTTGCGTTGCATTGTGTGATGGGAACTGAGTCTTATAATGGCTTCATTTTTACAAAAAACATTGCGATGTTTAAAAGATTTACTTGTTTTAAAGCACTGGCAATTCAATGGAGTAAACCCGTTCCGCGAAAGTGGCGTGATCCTGTGATTAGCCATATTATAAAATGTGTTAAGTAGATTTCTCATACCAGTCCTATGACTGACTCGTAGTTTATTTCACTTGCAAACTCGGGTGCCCCTTTTTTAACATGGGCAGCCTTGTGTTCAGGTTAGCAGGCTCTTTCTGGATAGATGGATTTGAAGATGGATTCTATCATTTATCTCTTTTTATGCTGTTCAGCTCCTATTGTACATATTATGTTTGTTTTCTGCTGTAGACATTTATGTATAGCTGAACTGTATTTGTACTATGTATGATCCTGTATACTGTGTAACTCTGATGATTATCTTTATCCAGTGTATTATTTGTGCATTATCTGGTGTATTTATTTATTTTTGTTCTGCTATTATCTGTCTATGTGTTATATTCCAAAGATTACCCTTGCCACCGTGAGTTCGGGGTTTGGCGTCGTCACACCGTGCCTCCTCACATTTTAAAAACAAAGCTCCAGTAATAAAATCAAAGTCATATTCATCTTAGCCTCAACAAACGAATTTCCTCCTCATGTTCAGAAATCGAAATCCTCCAGTAAATAAAATAAAAAAAAGGGGAAACTCAGAATCGAATTCGATTCTAAACCGCGAGCAGGGAAATTGCATCGCGAATGAAAGGAGGGAGAGAAGCTCGTTTTCACGATTTAGGGATTGGCTTCAAAGGGTATCGCGATGTGATTTTAGGTGATGGCAATTGAAGACCACCGGTTTCTTAAAGCTCGACGTCATGCCAATTCAAAGCCTGAGATGCTCGCGATAGATGGGTGCGATTCTGGTTATGATAAATGAAATCGAAGAAGTGGATTTCTGATATTGGTGGAGGTGTGCGAATTAATGGGGTTCAAAGATGAAACGCGACATAAATCGAGTCGCATGTGGAGCTACAAGGAGGATTGGAATTGGGTAATACAGAAGCTTTTATGTAGGGCTAATGTGTTTAAGGTGTTGTGGTGAGGTCGTTGTGATGAAATGCCAAGTGGGTTTCGAATTTTGGAGTAGTTGGAACTTTAATGGTGAACTTGGTGTTTGCTTGGTCTGTTTAGTGAAGTCTAGTTAAGGGCGATGGCTTGTATGCTGGGGTAGTAAAGGAAGAAGCATTGGCAACGACCTGTATATTGAAGCAGGAAAGAAACAGGGTTTTAAAAATGGTGATTAAGGTAAATAAATTATTTATTAATTTTAATTAATAAGTTAATGCACATTTTAGATTATATCAAGATTTATAACACATTTATATATGTTATACGATGACATTTTCGGTAAAATGGAGTATAGTGGAAGTCGTATGGGAAATTACATCGAAATGATTTTTGGACTAAAGTGAAGTAGAGTGTGCTATGATTTTCGATTAAATTAAATGGACCGTTTAATTTAATTGAAAACCGAACCGTTGTTCCGACAATGAAAACCAATGTGAGTAAATCTCTGTAACGAGACGGATTTTGCCCAGACTTAGTCGATCGATAGATCAACCAAGGCCGTTCAATTCCCACATATGTTAACTTTGGGAATACAATACATTAGAACAATAACAGCAGACTTTTATTACATCATGATAATATAACACCAGAGTACAGAATATCAGAGTACATCGAAAAAATAAAACAATACAGCGGAAGATAAATTTTACATTAAATAATACATTGCAGCGGAAGTTTATCAAAAGCTCTGGACACAGCTTTAAGATTCGATCCAGGATCCTGCTAAAGAGATAAATATCTGCAAAAAGCTACTCGACTGCCTATGTGAAAAATATGGGCACCCGAATTTTCCAGTGAAACAAACTACAGGTCAGTCATGGAACTGGTATGAGAAATCTTAATTAACCTATCTAAAATTAAGGCTAATCACATAACCACGCCGCTAACGCGGAACGGGTTTACTCCATTGGATTGTCAGTGCATAAACAACAACCATAAATAAACATATGGATCTAGAATGCATCATACAACATGCAATTTTCCCAATCTACCCATTAGGCTTAACCCTAAATTTAAAATTTTCAAATCCAATTCACTTTACAGAAATTATTTCTTTGGACATTATTTCTCGATTTCTTTTATTTCAAATCATTTGAAACACATATCTAGTTTTTACAATAAAGTAGATTTCACTTCGGGATCTCAAAACAAAACATTTGGAAATATGAATTCCAATACATAACAATGCATAAAAACAAGTATGAAACCAAATATCGGGTTTCCCTTAGACAAGGCAAAGGGCACACACCTAAGCAACTCGATATATATATATATATATATATATATATATATATATGTATGTATGTATATGTGCACCTCCCACTATGGAGCAGGCTACACTAACCACTGACCAGTTCAGTCGGTCAGGGTCTTTCACTCAACCCATATTTTTAGTCGTCCAGGTTACCAGAATCTTTAGCCACATACTAAATCATTTTTATATCCCGAAGTGGGTAAAATCATTTCACAACATAATCACAAGTATGATCAAATCTATATAGATTTCTGCTTTCAAATCATTTCGAAATCATCGGGTTTAGCCCTCGAAGTTCTTTCTGTTTTATGAAACATTTTATAAAACATTCCCTGTCCAAAATCGGGAATAATTCTTCTTTTTACTTAAGAAAATCACCTTTCAAAATCATTCATTAATTTTGAAATAAACAACATCGCTAACCACCTTATAGTCAAATCGTGAAGTGTTTCACAAGGTGTTAGCACATAGATATTTTTTTTCCCTACCCAATGCTAAATGTAAAAACATATTTTGCTCATAAACTGGTCGAGCGCAATCCATTTAATAAATCAACCATAACATGTAAATTTTATATTTTGCATTCATATGTTAAAATTTCTAATATTTTGTAACAACCTGAAAAATCTGAACCAGTTTAAATTTTTTTTTTGGCAATTCTAATGAATTTTGAATATTTAAAATGAATTATTTTAAATAATATCGATGAAAAATTATTTTGAATGGAATTAGAACGAATATATTTATACAGATCATTGATAGAATATAAATATTTTATTTTAAAATATAAAAGGAATTGGAAATGGCGTGGTAGTTCGATAATTCGATTTCAAACTTCAAATGAATGTGCCGAGTGCAAAATAAACCGGATTTTAGCAAAACCAAAAACAATAGAATCTAATTGAGAATATCTTTCCAACGAATTCGAAAAATTGAAATTTCATGGTGGGAGTAAAAAGTTACGTCCAATTGAAAATTCAGAATAGTCGCTATGGAATTCTGGCCCTTAAAAATGAAAATTTTGCAAACGACCTCGGATTTCGACGAAACCACTTTTGTTGGATCCGTCATGTCAAGTTACTGCTAGGTTTCAAATTTCTTAATTTTTCGAATCAATATGTGAGCGTGGCAAAGGAAAACGCGTTTGACCAGTTTTAGTTGATTTTAATCGACTGGAAAATGGCCATTTTTCAAACGGTCTTAGAATTTGACAAAATTAGTTTTGTTAGGACCGTATCGTCAATACGAAGCTAGAAAATATTTTTCTGGAATTTTTCTAGTTAGTATGTGGCCCCGGTAAATTGAAATGCGCTTTCAAATTCAATATATGGAGTTATATGTTGATTTTGACGAAAACTGATCAAAACGATCGAATTAGCCTGCGATACATATCCCACTGTGTTCAAAATGGGGGTAGTTAGCTATGGACGACAGGCGATGGGTTCGAAAATAAAAGTTACTTTTTGAAATTAAAATAAATAATAAAATATATAATTCCCTTATATACTCTCTCCTTATACTCAATCCCCCCCTTTGACTTTTCAAAATTAAACGCAGAAATAAAAAAAAGGAACAAGAGGGAGGAGCCGTCTCTCCTCCGATCGAGCCGCCACCGCGCCCTAGGGCGGCGCCACCACCCTCTCTACCCCTCCTCGACGCCTCTTCCTCCTCTCTCTCTCCTCCTCCACTAATTCGAACCCCGTTCATTCCTAGCCCCAAAACCACCCGCCTCCGCTCACTGCCAAAGCCGCCGCCTCCACCAACAGCTCGCCCCCCTTTCTTCCTCTCTCCCCTTCTTCGAACGAGGACGCCGCTCCCCACTGCCAAAACCATCGCCGCCACAGTCTATGCCCACCGCCGCCACGCCCTCACCACAGGCGAACTCCTCCGACCAAGCACCCCCTCCAGTCGAGGCTGACAGCGTAGAAACTGCCCTGATCGATTTTCCCTACCCCGACGAAGAACTGTAAGTATTTTGAAATTAATTAATTTATTTTATTTCAATTCTTCTTGTGTAATGATCTTTCAATAAAACTAAATTTTTTATCATATGAAAGTTAGAATTTTTATATAGATAAAAATACGATTTTTATTTATAAAAGATTAGATTTTTGAAAAGAAAAAGATTAGATTTTTGGTTTCAAAAAGGTTTGATTATTAAAACTGAAAAGATTACATTTTTATTTATAAAGGTCGGATTTTTAAATAAGAGAAAGCGTTATAAAAATATAATTTTTATATATAATGTAGAGAATAAAAGTATGATTTTTATATTATAGAAAGAATAAAAATATGATTTTTATATAGTAGAAATTATAAAAATATAATTTTTATAAGGTAGAGGATGGTATCGATTTTTATATAAGAAGAAGTGTTGTAAAAATAAATAATCTTTATATATAAAGGGCCATTATAAAAATGTTATTTTTTAAATGAATATCATATTAAAAACATGATTTTTACTATGAACAGTGTGAAAAGAACTACATTGGAATATCATGCAAATCCAGACAGTACAGCAGTTCAAAAGCAAAGCACGGCGGAGTGGAACCCTCTGTGAGAACTTCTCACTTTAAATTTACTTTTCTAGTTTAAATTATATACTCGGATGCAGACGGTGCTTAGTAGCACCCGACACCCGTCGTCCACAGACTATGGACGGCTTGTATGCTTCTTTGATGTGTTGTGAAATTTGTTTGTGATGTTGATGTGAAATCGATAATAAAATGTAGGTGGTTGAAATAAATTAATTATCGTTAAAAATATAATTTTTAACGTGAATGTGAATAAATAAATATTCATTTACAAACCGGACGGTTTGTTTATGTACACCTATTTGAAGAATATTGATTGGGACGATAAATTTTACACATCGCCCATTTGCACAAATAATATTCAGTGTTTGTTGATTTGAAACCCCACACGGGTGTTGCGATGACATTTGGCATACACTAATCCCAATTATTTAGTTGTATGTCGATCGATTGGTCGACAGACTGTGTGAGCGTTAATTATTTATATTTAATGCTTATTCAGTTGTGTGGTGCACTTTGGATGATGGTTGATTATTTATCGTTGCTTTTTATATACATGTGTTGTATGGAAACCATATAATTAACATTATACGGTAATTGATTGGGCCTCATTCCAATTGGAAAAATAAAGAATATTATAAAATAAAGATTCATGTGTTGAATATAAAAATAGTCATGTGTTGACGATGCTCATGTGTTGAGAATACTCATGTGTTGAAACTATTCATGTGTTGAGTAAAATATTTTAACAATAAAATTTACATCTTTATCATATTTAAGATTAGAAACTACTTTACGGTTGGAGTCTAATTAAAAATCAAACGATAGATACCATAATTTTATAAAATATATTACATAACAAAAATAGTCATGTGTTGACAGTACTCATGTGTTGAGATTAGTCATGTGTTGAAAGAAATATAGATTCATGTGTTGAATAGAATAAATATTCATTTGTTGAATAGAATAACGAACTTATTGAAATATATAAAGCCGTGTTGATTAGAGTTGCGCTATTTTGACGTGAACGATATTTATATCGATTATATTCATTTTTATAGTAAATATAGAAAAGGTAGTGATTTCAAAATATAACGTTTTGAAAATATTATCATTTATATAGTAATGATATGAAATATTCAATTTTGATTTGAAATTGAATATGAAGTTGAAATGGTTTTGAAAACGAATTTAAAATGATTTATAAAATACATTTTAAAAGGAAATCGACGAAATATATAATATATATATATATATATATATATAATGGCCTGAATAGAACGCGCCACGCCGCGGCAGTTCATAAATTTCGACCATTGACTTCGAATTGACGTTGCGGGAGATCCGACCGTCGGATTCTCCTAAAACTGGAACCGTTGGGTTCGTATCGAAAAGAGCTTTCCAATAAATATTTGAAATTTGAAATATAATGGTTGGATTTGGAAACATGTCTAAATCAAATTTGGAAAAGGTTGTTGTAAGTGCAGTTCAATGGCCGTTGATGGAAATCGACTGTACGGGCCTTGATAAAATTATTAAAAATATTAATAATTTGTGTAAAATCATAATATGTGAATTGGAAAGAACTAGGATGAAAAATTCCACGTTTGAAAGGATAAAAACAGATTTTTATTAAAATGAACTAGTTTTGAACTAGAAATAAAAATCCAACTATTTTTAAATAAATAAATTGAATTTGAACATGTTTTGAAAATTACCAGAATTTCCAATATATATAAAGTGGAAGTGGATTTGAATCGAAATTGTCTTTGGAATATTTCGATGTTGGATTCCATGATTATACAGATATTGTTATGGGAATTTGAAAGATATATTTATAACGTTATTTCCAATACGATATTAGTTGGTTTCAGAATTTGATATTGAATATAAGACGGTATATTTTCTATTCAGAGTCATGTATTTAATATCAAATGTGATTTGGGTTTGTCGTGAATCATGTTTTAGGTGACATTGGTTATTTAACCCAGTTAAAGACAGGATATTGATTTTTGAGAAGATTAAAACTAAGTGGAGTATAATGAATCTTTAATTAGATTGAAAGTGAATTGATAATTTAAATTATCAAATCTGAAGGGTGATCGAGATTGGAGTACCACCAGTTTTGCTCCAAAGCGATAGTTAAATCTTTAATTAGATTTGAACGTGAAATGGTAATTAATATTACCGATAGCACTGTGGTGTTAGATATGGAGTATTACCAGTTTTTCTCCATGGGATGAATAGGTTGGGATTGGGAAATAAAATAAATAATTACTTCGGTGTGGTTCGCTAATCCCGACTAGTATGGAAAACCATAATACGGTTTGAAATGATATTCAAAGGAAGATTAAAGAATAAATTTAGAAGAATTTATCTTTGATAAAATTAATGGGAACCTATCCCTAAGAAGGTGAAAATTTGAATAAAAGAATATTCTGAATTGGAATGAGGCGTATGTTGTGTTTGTGTAACACGTGTTTATTATATACGCGGGTTATTCGGAAAGGCCGGGTTTACACCCATTCTGAATAACCGATTCGACGGTATGTCGAAGATGAAGACGGTGGTTGAAGACCGAAAGTCTTCACATCGTTTTGGTGATTAATGATGATCTTGGTTGGGCTGTACACCCAAGAGGAGGGAATCAGTTGGTGATCGTTCAGACGTACTTGGAGATCGATGGATATGCGAGGAAAGTGCCGCCGGTTTCGTTCAGACCCAGAACGAACTTGTAAATGGACTGTGTATCTGACATTGGATTTTATCCTATGCTGATTGATCTCTATTAAATATACATCTGTTTGGCAGCGGAGAATTTATTCTCTTGCTTAACGCCCTTCTCTGAGACATACGAGCTCATAGATTGTATATCGATGGACATCAGTCGCATGTAGTGAATTACATGTGTAGCACGCCTAAGTGGCAAATGATCAAGGCTTCTGCTGAAAAGCAAAGTCTTGTGGTTGATGATCAAAGCACGGCTTGTGTGGCGCAGCTTTGTGTATAGCATGAATTCGCGAGCCTCACACCTCGATATGAGTCAAAAACGGGATAGTGACTGCAGGGAGAGCACGACGTTTCTATCTAGCTAGTGGTGGTGTTAGTGCTTAAACTGGATGACATTTATATACTTTTCACTCGTGTGGTTGTTGGAATGTGAGGCGCCTCGGATATAGGTCTATAAGGACCGGGAAACGTGTGCTCAGGAATTGTCAATCCTCAAAAGTAAGAGAGGATCGGCCCTGAAGATCCAAGGATCATAGTGGGGTCCTGAGACATTTGCTAGAGTGTCTCGAATCGGAGAGGAGATTGCCCCTTGCCTCGACTCATGATGGAAATCCAATTTTCGATACGTGATATTTCGGTTCTGATTGTAGAGCCTAGTATGGAGACATAGTGGTATGGGTCATTTATGCCGTCTATGATTGATATTTATGATTGAAATTGTTTTGACACTATACACTTATAGTAATATCAAAATAATGTGTTTTTAACGTATCAAGCATGCTTTGGCTATTATAAGGTAAAAACCCTATCCTTCGGCTTGCGTTGCATTGTGTGATGGGACCTGGGTCTTATAATAGCTTCATTTTTCTTTATTTAGCATTGCGATGTTTGTTTTATGCACTGATATTCTTGGGAGGAAACCGGTTACGTGTTATACGGCGTGGTCCCTTGATTTACCGAACTTTAAAATAAAGATTAATAACTGTTATAGTTCTCGCACCAGTCACATGACTGACCTGGAGTTTATTGTTTTAACCTAAACTCTGGGTGCCCTTATTTTCGATACGGGTAGCTGGTAGTTTTGGTTTTGCAGATTTATTTTCACAGGATCCTGGTTTACAGCTGGAATGATATCCAGAAAGCTCTGTATCCGTATATCTCTTCTAGTTGTGTTTTGTATTATTTCCGCTGCAATGTATTTAAATGTAATTTATTGTAATTTCTAATATTTGTCGAATGTATATTTATTCATACTCTGTACATTCTTGTATCTGACGGAATTGTTGTAATAACAATGAAATGTTCTTCTGTTTGCGTTCTATTTTGTCGTGTTCTCAACGCCATCTGGGCTTTCCTTACTGGGGAAGTTCGGGTCGTCTTAGTTTGGTATCAGAGCTTTGGTTTACAGAGCCCGAGAACAAGACACATTAGAACCAAGCGAAAGAATTCATCAGATTTTGGATTACTAATATCCAATTAGAATGACTCGTTAGAGATGGGATCAGTAGTATCCTATAACGAGTGTGAAGAGTATATTTTTCAAATGAAAACCTTATTGTTTTGAAAGTTAAATTCAATATTACGTATTTGAATATTTTATTTGTATTGAATTTGGACAATCGAGTATATAAAATTTTTGCATATACGCGTCATGAACGTATATTCGAAGTTTTAATATGCTGGATAGATATAGAATCACACTCTAGTCGCCCATACATGATTCTGATGACGGCGCGCCATCACCAATATTTATCTTCGAATTTCGAAAGTGGGATTTCTATATATTTCCATAGACTGGTGTGAGAACCAAAACTATATTAGGTTTATTGTTATGATATGGCATCAAAAACATGATTTTCTGTATATGTATCAAAATTATGAATTTGAAATGATAATTCACTAATTGATTGATGGTTGTGTTGTTGTTTATTTGTTTGATAATTTTGAACCATTTAGCCTAATGGAACCAAATAGTAAATTGTATTGAAAATTTATCGCATTTGCATGCATATACATGTACTTACATTGAACAGGTCATAGCAAGGAGGCTAGAGCAGAAGAATAAAATTGTTTACCCGACAAATAGGTACATGTTTACCATAATTTACTGTTTTGTTTGGCTGATGATGATTTTACGAGCCGATTGGCTAGCCACTTAGCTTTTTCTTTTTCTTTTTGATTGAAGAAGGCCATGGGAGGCTATATGAAATATCCTGAAGTCCCCAGTGCAGGGGAGGTTATGGTGATTTTTTTCGAAAATTTAGGGTGTTAGCCAAATTTTTGGAAAATTTGAAAAGTTCTTAGAAACTGAAAAGTTGAAGAACTTAAGCCGTGATGAAAATAATGGAAGTTGAGTTGATTAGTAAAACAACTTTCGTCTTCGTTCCTTTTCGGGGACGAAAAGTTTTAAGTGGGGGAGATTGTAACAACCCGAAAAATCTGAACCAGTTTAATTTTATTTTTTTGGGCAATTCTTATGAATTTTGAATATTTAAAATGAATTATTTTAAGTAATATCAACGAAAAATTATTTCGAATGGAATTAGAACGAATATATTTATATAGATCGTCGATAGAATATAAATATTTTATTTTAAAATATAGAAGGAATTGGAAATGGCGCGGTAGTTCGATAATCGATTTCAAACTAAAAATGAATGTGTCGGGTGCAAAATAAACCGGATTTTAGCGAAACTAAAAATAATAGAATCTAATTGAGAATATCTTTCCAACGAATCCGAAAAATTGAAATTTCATAGCGGGAGTAAAAAGTTACGTCCAGTTGAAAATTCAGAATAGTAGCTATGGAATTCTGGCCCTTAAAATGGAAATTTTGCAAACGACCTCGGATTTCGACGAAACCACTTTTGTTGGATTCGTGATGTCAAATTATTGCTAGGTTTTAAATTTCATAATTTTTCGAATCAATATGTGAGCGTGACAAAGGAAAACGCGTTTGACCAGTTTCAGTTATTTTAATCGACTGGAAAATAGCCATTTTTCAAACGGTCTCAGAATTTGACGAAATTAGTTTTGTTAGGACTGTATCGTCAATATGAAGCTAGAAAATATTTTCCTAGAATTTTTCTAGTTAGTATGTGGCCCCGGTAAATTGTAATGCGCATTCAAATTCAATATATAGAGTTATATGTTGATTTTGACGAAAACTGATCAAAACGATCGAATCAGCCTGCGATACATATCCCATTGTGTTCGGAATGGGGGTAATTAGCTATGGAGGACAGGTGGTAGGTTCGATTTCGAGTTCGAAAATAAAAGTTACTTTTTGAAATTAAAATAAATAATAAAATATAAAATTCCCTTATATACTCTCTCCTTATACTTAGCCCCCCTTTGACTTTTCAAAATTAAACGCAGAAATAAAAATAAAAAAAAGGAAGAAGAGGGAGGAGCCGTCGCTCCTCCAATAAAGCCGCCACCGCGCCCTAGGGCGGCGCCGCCACCCTCTCTAACCCGCCCCCCCCTCGACGCCTCTTCCTCCTCCCTCTCTCCTCCACCACTTATTCGGACCCCCGTCATTCCTAGCCCCAAAACTACCTGCCTCCGCTCACTGCCAAAGCCGCCTCCACTAGCAGCTCGCCCCCCTTCTTCCTCTCTCCCCTTCTTCGAACGAGGACGCCGCTCCCCACTGCCAAAACCGCCGCCGCCACGCCCTCACCACAGGTGAACTCCTCCGACCAAGCACCCCCTCCAATCGACGCTGACAGCGCAGAACCCCCCTGATCGATTTTCCCTACCCCGACGAAGAACTGTAAGTATTTTTAAATTAATTAATTTATTTTATTTCAATTCTTCTTGTGTAATGATCTTTCAATAAATCTAAATTTTTTATCATATGAAAGTTAGAATTTTTATATAGATAAAAATACGATTTTTATTTATAAAGTATTAGATTTTTAAAAAGAAAAAGATTAGATTTTTGGTTTCAAAAAGGTTTGATTTTTAAAACTGAAAAGATTACATTTTTATTTATAAAGGTCGGATTTTTATATAGGAGAAAGCGTTATAAAAATATAATTTTTATATATAATGTAGAGAATAAAAGTATGATTTTTATATTATAGAATGAATAAAAATATGATTTTTATATAGTAGAAATTATAAAAATATAATTTTTATAAGGTAGAGGATGGGATCGATTTTTATATAAGAAGAAGCATTGTAAAAATATATAATCTTTATATATAAAGGGCCATTATAAAAATGTGATTTTTAAAATGAACATCATATTAAAAGCATGATTTTTACTATGAACAGCATGAAAAGAACTGCATTGGAATATCAAGCAAATCCAGACAGTTAGGCAACTCAAAAGCAAAGCACGGCGGAGTGGAACCCTCTATGAGAACTTCTCACTTTAAATTTACTTTTCTAGTTTAAGTTATATACTAGGATGCAGACGGTGCTTAGTAGCACCCGACACCCATCGTCCACAGACCATGGACGGCTTGTATGCTTGTTTGATGTGTTGTGAAATTTGTTTGTTATGTTGATGTGAAATCGATAATAAAATGTAGATGGTTGAAATAAATTAATTATCGTTAAAAATTTATTTTTTAAATGAATGTGAATAAATAAATATTAGTTTACAAACCGGACGGTTTGTTTATGTACACCTATTTGAAGAATATTGATTGGGACGATAAATTTTACACATCTCCCAACTGCACAAATAATATTCAGTGTTTGTTGATTTGAAACCCCACACAGGTGTTGGGATGATATTTGGCGTACACTAATCCCAATTATTTTGTTGTATGTCGATCGATTGGTCGACAGACTGTGTGAGCGTTAATTATTTATATTTAATGCTTATGCAGTTGTGTGGTGCACTTTGGATGATGGTTGATGTAATGACCTAGACTTTTTACACAGATATGAACTGATCGTGAGTATCGTAATTACAAATACGAGTAAAAATTCATATTTTTAATATTTCAAAACATTTCAAAGGATTTAAATGCATTTCTTTTACCTGGATAACAGCACTTATATATGCATAGATCACAGCATTTAATAAAATCCTCTTTTCACATTTCATATATGATAGCATGTATTTAATCGCGTTTGTTTAAATTATTTTACACATGTATGTATATAGCAAAAGTTTAAAATGTTTTTTTATTTTCTTTGTTTATTTTTAAAGAGGTTAAATCCTTATCTTTATTTTAGCAAAAATTTTGTTTTAAAAACATAAAGTACTTGAAAATGAAAACATGCCAAAAAAACACATTTTTGTCAAAGCAAGTTCAAATGGAAAAATCTTGTGTTCATTCCTTTGCAAAAATGTTTTCATGTATGTATGTATTTGAATGAACCTTCATTAGTTCTAGGCTAGCAAAGGGAAAATCAAGAAAGATATAGTTTCACATGGTAAATCATTTTTGAATTAACATTTTCAGTTTTAGAATCTTCTTTGTTTCTTACATGAGATTTTCTGAAATTGCTTTCTTTTTATTTTCTCAAAATGGTGTTCATTTTGTCAAAAGCCATGTGACAAAGATTTGCAAGATCATGTGCATTTAAGCCTAAGCTTTTACCTACACTAGATGATAACTAACATGTATATTTGCTAAGATTTATTCAGGTCATATCATCACATGATCAAGATTTTGTGTACAAAGAAATTTTCAGATTTTTGAACAACTTGAAAGCCAAGTAAAAGTATTTAATATTTTGTGTTAAATCAACCTTTTCATATGAGAAGTGCGAGCTAGAAAACCATGTGAAAAACTGAACACTTAAGGTACAAGAATCATTGGTTAAACCAAGAAAAGATTGAGAAGAACATGGTGGTGTCATGTTGCATTTAAGAAGAGGATTCATAGAAAGGCAATGAAAGGAAAGAGGATACATGTGCAGATGTTTTCAAGATGAGCATTTAGCTGATGTAGAGCCATGTGAAATCAGATTGTGTGTGTTGATATTGAAAGAGAAAAGAGTTTTTAAAATGTATCTTGCATTTGTCAAATCAAAACTAAAACAGATTTTTTGCTCTTTCCAAATCCAGAAATTTAATGCAACCATATTTTATATATTTTCTTACTCCTATATAAGGGCCTAGCATGCATCACTTTCATTCACAACTACAATCATTCTCAAGTAAAAATAGTAGAAGAAAATTAGAGAGAGAAACTTCTAAAGCAAGGTGAGTAAATTTTCTTCTAACTACTTTTCTTTACTTTTCTGTCTGTTTGGACTGAGAATTTAACTTGGTTGTGTTTTGCTTTAGTCCATGTTATTTGTTTTGATTTGTTCACCTACTTGGCCGAATCACAGACCTGGGAATGAGGATATGAACTATAGTTTGTTTAAGGGTAGTATGTATATTCTAACAGTAAATGCTTGGTTCTGTCAAATTATAAAGTTTGTGGTCCTTGATCGAACAACTAGATTAAATGATTTCAACATGTTTCAGGTTAGTTTATTACCATCATATCCAACCGAAACCATTTTGAAGTAAGGAAGAAAGCAAAAGGGTTGAAACAACACTGTTCCTGAAACACAGACTGTGTTAAATTCCTCTCTGTGTGATTGAAAATTTAAATTGCATAAAAACCAGTTTCAGGTATATACATGAAATCCTTGATTAAAATGATGATTTTTAAAAGAAAAATCAATATTTTTAAGAGTAGAAATCACAAGAAAAAGGGAGATGATCAGAATTTGAAACTTGTTCAAATTCCGATCAACCAGACAGTCGGAGGCCAAGTGGTTGGGAGAGAAGCTTCAGGATCAGGGCTTATGGGAAAAATACTAATTTAATTTTCAAATGGAGGGATTTAGAGAAATTTAGCAAATAAGGTATTTTGTCTGTAAATGGGTTCATGCGATTGGAGGCATAGGAGGGGCCCCACAATGGATCGAGAGGGCCAGAACCAGGGCTGGAGGAGCGGCCGAGGTTGGTGAAGCTTTTGGAGGTGGCGCGGTCACTTTTGATAGACGGAATCGAATTGGGGAGGCTGGGGTTTAAGGCTGAACTGTTGTTGTTGTTTTTTTGATGAATGGGGATTTTGAGAAGAAGAAGCTCTGAAATTGGAAAGGTTTGTCATTGGTGATCGGAGGTGTGGACGTGACTTGCAGGTGGTGGTCGGGGCATCGTCCAGTGTCTGGCTTGGCTGTGCATGTGCACAAGTACACGACTGTGCACTGCGTTGTAGAACAGAGAGAGAAGAAGAATTTTTACTCAGTAATATCAAACATACATGACAGATGGAAATAATGGTAACTAATACCATTGGATTAAAGAAGCAATCAGAGGACTGAATCTTCGATTGTGGAAATAAGTCGACGGGCTTTAGTAGTTGGGGATCAAAAGGGAGTAGTTTTACAGTGCATAAAAGCAGATAGAACGGCTAATCCGTTAGTTATTGTGACCATTAGTGATTGTCATTACTGGAATTTACCCGAGATTGGTACCTTAAGTATAGTGCCTCACCATATAAGGAAGTTGTATCTTCTCTAAATAGCAATGTTTTATTCAGTCTTGTCAAACAGGGAGGAGAAGAATGGAAGCAGGAGGAAGAATTGAGGCAGAGAGGGACGGAGAAAAGTAGGGTGCAATACCCGTGTAAAAATATGATCCGTGGGTGAATGGGCTTGGGCTAAGCCCATTTTTTTTCAAAATAAAATAAACGTAAAGAAAAGGAAAAGAATGTTTATGTTTAAATCCTACAAACAATACATATTATATACTTAGATTATAGACATATTAATGTATGTTAGATTGATAAGTTTAGGTCAAGGATTCTTGTTCGAATAAATTTTAACTTGTGTACGTAGTCGAGTAAATCGGGAAGGTATGTAAGTGACTCGATTTAATTATCGAATTTCAAAAATGAATTGGTTTATAAGATAGTTAAATATAATTTTATTGCCGAATATCATATAAAGTACTCAAACGTAAAATTAGACGTAACTAAAATAATGCATAAGCTATTGACCAGGATCTGATGAAGTTTTGTCGTGAAATACAGAAATAAGAATTATAAATTTAGTTTATAATTTAAAATTTGAATTTATTTCAATAGAAATAATATTTGGTTTAAATGAATAAAACAAGAATATTTATTTACTCTAAAATGGTTAGTTTAAACTAATGGCCAAAAATTTCCTGTTGCAATATAACTTGTTATATACTATTCTATATTGTATAAAATAAGAACGGTGTTTGAAATCTTGATTAGATAAATTTAAAAAGAATTTCATTTAGATTTCTGTATAGAAAGAAGAAGGGAATCAGGATTGACGCTGTTATGTCGAGATCTGGAATTAAAGTACAGAAGCTGAATTTTAAATTAAATTTTAATTTAATTTATAATTAGAATTAGAAGGGTTTCAAATAAAAACATTCAAACTTTAAAAGTCAACAAACAGGAAGACGATCAAGTATAGAAGATCAGATATGATTTTGGCAGGAGTCGAGAAGTTAGCACAGAAACGTAATTTCTGTTAAATTATAAATTTGGTTTTATAATTTAGATTAGAATTTATCTTCTAGTGAAAATATTTAAACTGTAAAGTCAAAAAAAGGACAAACCATATTCATACACTAGAAGTGTCTACCAACTGGATTTTCTAATACGAGAAAATGGTTAGATATTGTCTGTATCGAATAAGAGCTGTATTTTTCTTATTCATGTCAGATAAATTTAGAAAGAAGATTTATTTCTACTGGTATAAGAAATAGATCAAGAGTAAAGGGATATTTGACGAGAGGAATTCAAAGTGTAAGAACTGTAAAAAGAAATTTATAAATCATAAATTTAATTCAGTTATGGATATTCAGATCTAGAAGTGATTATGAGAAATGATTTTCTTAAGAATAATGTACTTATTCATTTTTAGAGTTGACGAACAAAATAGGAAGAAAAGCTGTGTGCGACGCACGTAGTAAAATTGGCTGTTTTGAAAAAGATGATCAAAATACCAGATATAGGCAAGATGATGGTATACTGGTTGATTTGATTATAATTATCTATGTAAATGAGATAATGATTTAAAAAGAAAATGTTCGTTAATCATTTCAAAGTGTCCGAAATTTATATTTCACTTTGATTTGATTATACGATGCGCGTCAGAGATTATCGAAGATAATAGAAGACGGCGATATACAAGGGCTATTTTTGAACAGTGCATTCGGTTTGTCCAATCCCAGGACAACTTGTATGGACGAATGTCTGACAAAGTAATTCTAACTGGTCACGTACATTGATCTCTTTAAATGTATTTATATGGTGGCAGAGAAATTCGTTTCTTTATGCTTTGTACCTATAATTTATTTTTGGGGAAGTCAATGAGTGATCGGGAAGTTTTGACGATGTGGCATTCAAAGAGATAAGCATTAATGATGATCAAGCGTAAGTCTAGCCTCAAGCCTCACACCCAGGAAATGACAAAAATCGGGCAGGCAGCATGGCTAAGTTGGTCGCTCCCATTAGGGTGTATAGTCACCATCTAGAGAATGTTTATATTTATTAATTCTTTCATTTCTGTATCTCCCGGGGAACTACGGTGGTCACGACAAAAAGCCGTAAGGTGACAATATATTCGATACACTCAAGAGAAATGAGTGGTCGGTCATGTGTGGGCCGGGTTGCAAGAAGTTCTTGTTGAACCTAGTGTATTCGTCTCTAGAGATACACGATCGGAAGGTGGTTCCATACCTTGTCATAGTTGGATATCCAATTTCCATCAACGCCAAGCCATTTGTATTTGTATACTATATAGGAGAATGTGAGATGCAAGCATTCTTCTAGATTCTAAATTATTTGTGAAAGGCTTATATGATAATATCTGAGTTCAAGTATACAAAGTGTTTTGATCTCATAAGGTAAAAACCCGTTCCGTATTCACGGCGTGGTCTTATGAGATATTTTTATTTGTTTTAAATTGTTTACTCATACCAGTCCCCTGACTGACCCAGAGTTTATTTTTCTGTTTTTTCCCTTAAACTCTTGGGTATTCATAACGCTTGTTATGAATAGACAAGTGAATCAGGATTGGTGTGAAGCTGGAGTGAAGACTTTGTTGTGTGCTGGTCCACTTATCTATTGAAAAATTAAGTCCGTCAGTTTAGACATCTATGATATATGATGTACTATGAATGGTTTGTATCACCAGATATATGATGCTTTGATGTAATATGTACTGATGTGTAATATATTAAAGTATTATTTTTGTGAAAAATTCCGCTGTGAGATTCTGATGTTCTGTGTTTATCTTCTATCTATTCTTTTTCTCATTAATGGCACGACTTCCGATGTGTTCGAAAGTTGGGTCATTACAGTTGGTATCAGAGCTTAGTTAACTGATTACCTAGGCTTTGGGTGAGTGTGAGAGAGCGTATTTTTATAGTAAATTTAAAATAAAAAT
This sequence comes from Allium sativum, assembly GCA_030737875.1. Classification (NCBI taxonomy): domain Eukaryota; kingdom Viridiplantae; phylum Streptophyta; class Magnoliopsida; order Asparagales; family Amaryllidaceae; genus Allium; species Allium sativum. Next base: position 698,033,958 of record CM060926.1, read on the forward strand.
AAATCAACTTGGATGATATACCTAGGATAGTTATATCCAAACAAGTCTGGAGTGATGACCTGTTATATTCAGATGGTTAAGATGAGTAACCAAAGACGAAGAGGTCGAAATAGAGGGTCGTCCATCATTACTGGTCATAATACTGAATCCCAGGATCAAATTGAAACTGTGGAGGAAGTTGTACCAGTCGGGCAGAATAAAAGGAGTTAATTAACTAGGGCCAGCCTCGAGTTAAATTAAATATGGTTGGATTAAATTAGAATAATATCCATTCATATTGATTCCAGAAATCAAGTTATAATTTTAAACTGAGTTAAAATTTGGATTTTTTTGGAATTAAGGCTGGGCTTGAGGATTTATTGGATACGGACTCAGGAAAAGTGAATTGGTCGATTTATAGAATTAAATCATATTTGTGAGTCCCGAGATAGGGATAATTAATGGGGACTGTGGATAATACTTAACGAAGTTAAGTGGATGGACTAATGAAGTTAAAAAGGAATTTAGACAGATACATAGGCTTGAGCAAGGTTGATTTGAATCGGTGAAGTGAATAAGACTTGAAATTTATTTCATGTATATTTGGGAGTTAATGAAAATTCAAGAAGAATATCACAAGGATGGAATGTTTTTGTTCAACCATAGTAACAATAACTGTTTATTTATGTGTGTCGACAACTCTAAAACTATTGCTTACAAATTTCAAGGACGAAATTTTTATAAGGGGGGTAGAATGTAATGACCCGGACTTTTTACACAGATATGAACTGATCGTGAGTATCGTAATTACAAATACGAGTAAAAATTCATATTTTTAATATTTCAAAACATTTCAAAGGATTTAAATGCATTTCATTTACCTAGATAACAACACTTATATATGCATAGATCACATCATTTAATAAAAATCCTCTTTTCGCATTTCATATATGATAGCATGTATTTAATCGCGTTTGTTTAAATTATTTTACACATGTATGTATATAGCAAAAGTTTAAAATGTTTTTTTATTTTCTTTGTTTATTTTTAAAGAGGTTAAATCCTTATCTTTATTTTAGCAAAATTTTTGTTTTAAAAACATAAACTACTTGAAAATGAAAACATGCCAAAAACACATTTTTGTCAAAGCAAGTTCAAATGGAAAAATCTTGTGTTCATTCCTTTGCAAAAATGTTTGCATGTATGTATGTATTTGAATGCACCTTCACTAGTTCTAGGCTAGCAAAGGGAAAATCAAGAAAGATATAGCTTCACATGGTAAATCATTTTTGAATTAACATTTCCAGTTTTAGAATCTTCTTTGTTTCTTACATGAGATTTTTTGAAATTGCTTTCTTTTTATTTTCTCAAAATGGTGTTCATTTTGTCAAAAGCCATGTGACAAAGATTTGCAAGATCATGTGCATTTAAGCCTAAGCTTTTACCTACACTAGATGATAACTTACATGTATATTTGCTAAGATTTATTCAGGTCATATCATCACGTGATCAAGATTTTGTGTACAAAGAAATTTTCAGATTTTTGAACAGCTTGAAAGCCAAGTAAAAGTATTTAATATTTTGTGTTAAATCAACCTTTTCATATGAGAAGTGCGAGCTAGAAAACCATGTGAAAAACTGAACACTTAAGGTACAAGAATCATTGGTTAAACCAAGAAAAGATTGAGAAGAACATGGTGGTGTCATGTTGCATTTAAGAAGAGGATTCATAGAAAGGCAATGAAAGGAAAGAGGATACATGTGCAGATGTTTTCAAGATGAGCATTTATCTGATGCAGAGCCATGTGAAATCAGATTGTGTGTGTTGATATTGAAAGAGAAAAGAGTTTTTAAAATGTATCTTGCATTTGTCAAATCAAAACTGAAACAGATTTTTTGCTCTTTCCAAATCCAGAAATTTAATGCAACCATATTTTATATATTTTCTTACTCCTATATAAGGGCCTAGCATGCATCACTTTCATTCACAACTACAATCATTCTCAAGTAAAAACAGTAGAAGAAAATTAGAGAGAAAAACTTCTAAAGCAAGGTGAGTAAATTTTCTTCTAACAACTTTTCTTTACTTTTCTGTCTGTTTGGACTGAGAATTTAACTTGGTTGTGTAATGCTTTAGTCCATGTTATTTGTTTTGATTTGTTCACCTACTTGGCCGAATCACAGACCTGGGAATGAGGATATGAACTATAGTTTGTTTAAGGGTAGTATGTATATTCTAACAGTAAATGCTTGGTTCTGTAAAAATATAAAGTTTGAGATCCTTGATCGAACAACTAGATTAAATGATTTCATCATGTTTCAGGTTAGTTTATTACCATCATATCACAACCGAAACCATTTTGAAGTAAGGTAGAAAGCAAAAGGGTTGAAACAACACTGTTCCTGAAACAAAGACTGTGTTAAATTCCTCTCTGTGTGATCGAAAATTTAAATTGCGTAAAACCAGTTTCAGGTATATACATGAAATCCTTGATTAAAATGATGATTTTTAAAAGAAAAATCAATATTTTTAAGAGTAGAAATCACAAGAAAAAGGGAGATGATCAGAATTTGGAACTTGTTCAAATTCCGATCATCCAGACAGTCGGAGGCCAAGTGGTTGGGAGAGAAGCTTCATCTAGGATCAGGGCTTATGGGAAAAATACTAATTTAATTTTCAAATGGAGGGATTTAGAGAAATTTAGCAAATAAAGTTTTTTGTCTGTAAATGGGTTCATGCGATTGGAGGCATAGGAGGGGCCCCACACTGGATCGAGAGGGCCAGAACCAGGGCTGGAGGAGCGGCCGAGGTTGGTGAAGCTTTTGGAGGTGGCGCGGTCACTTCTGATAGACGGAGTCGAATTGGGGAGGCGGGGGTTTAAGGCTGAACTGCTGTTGTTGTTTTTTTGATGAATGGTGAGATGGGGATTTTGAGAAGAAGAAGCTCTGAAATTGGAAAGGTAGGTCATTGGTGATCGGGGGTGTGGATGTGACTTGCAAATGGTGGTCGGTGCGTCGTCCGGTGTCTGGCTTGGCTGTGCACGTGCACAAGTACACGACTGTGCACTGCGTTGTAGAACAGAGAGAGAAGAAGAATTTTTACTCAGTAATATCTAACATACATGACAGATGGAAATATTGGTAACTAATACCGTTGGATTAAAGAAGTAATCAGAGGACTGAATCTTCGATTGTGGAAATAAGTCGATGGGCTTTAGTAGTTGGGGATCAAAAGGGAGCAGTTTTACAGTGCATAAAAGCAGATAGAATGGCTAATCCGTTAGTTATTGCGACCATTAGTGATTGTCATTACTGGAATTTACCCGAGATTAGTACCTTAAGTATAGCGCCTCACCATATAAGGAAGTTGTATCTGCTCTGAATAGCAATGTTTTATTCAGTCTTATCAAACAGGGAGGAGAAGAATGGAAGCAGGAGGAAGAATTGAGGCAGAGAGAAACGGAGAAAAGTAGGGTGCAATACCCGTGTAAAAATATGATCCGTGGGTGAATGGGCTTTGGCTAAGCCCATTTTTTTTCAAAATAAAATAAACGTAAAGAAAAGGAAAAGAATGTTTATGTTTAAATCCTACAAACAATACATATTATATACTTAAATTATAGACATATTAATGTATGTTATATTGATAAGTTTAGGTCAAGGATTCTTATTCGAATAAATTTTAACTTGTGTACGTAGTCGAGTAAATCGGGAAGGTATGTAAGTGACTCGATTTAATTATCAAATTTCAAAAATGAATTGGTTTATAAGATAATTAAAGATAATGTTATTGCCGAATATAATATAAAGTACTCAAACGTAAAATTAGACGTAACTAAAATAGTGCATAAGCTATTGACCAGGATCTGATGAAGTTTTGTCGTGCAATACAGAAGTAAGAATTATAAATTTAGTTTATAATTTAAAATATGAATTTATTTCAATAGAAATAATATTTGGTTTAAATGAATAAAACAAGAATATTTATTTACTCTAAAACGGTTAGTTTAAACTGATGGCCAAAAATTTCCTGTTGCAATATAATTGGTTATATACCATTCTATATTGTATAAAATAAGAACGATGTTTGAAATCATGGTTAGATAAATTTAAAAAGAATTTCATTTAGATTTCTATATAGAAAGAAGAAGGGAATCAGGATTGACGCTGTTATGTCGGGATCTGGAATTAAGTACAGAAGCTGAATTTTAAATTAAATTTTAATTTAATTTATAATTAGAAGGGTTTCAAATAAAAACATTCAAACTTTAAAAGTCAACAAACAGGAAGACGATCAAGTATAGAAGGTCAGATTTAATTTTGGAAGGAGTCGAGAAGTTAGCACAGAAACGTAATTTTTGTTAAATTATAAATTTGGTTTTATAATTTAGATTAGAATTTATCTTCTAGTGAAAATATTTAAACTGTAAAGTCAAAGAAAGGACAAACCATATTCATACACTAGAAGTGTCTACCAACTTGATTTTCTAATACTAGAAAATGGTTAGATATTGTCTATATCGATTAAGAGCTGTATTTTTCTTATTCATGTCAGATAAATTTAGAAAGAAGATTTATTTATACTGGTATAAGAAATAGATCAAGAGTAAAGGGATATTTGACGAGAGGAATTCAAAGTGTAAGAACTGTAAAAAGAAATTTATAAATCATAAACTTAATTCAGTTATGGATATTCAGATCCAGAAGTGATTATGAGAAATGATTTTCTCAAGAATAATGTACTTATTCATTTTTAGAGTTGACGAACAAAATAGGAAGAAAAGCCATGTGCGACGCACGTAGTAAAATTGGCTGTTTTGAAAAAGATGATCAAAAGACCAGATATAGGCAAGATGATGGTATACTGGTTGATTTGACTATAATTATCTATGTAAATTAGATAATGATTTAAAAAGAAAATGTTCGCTAATCATTTCAAAGAGTCCAAAATTTATATTTCACTTTGATTTGATTATACGATGCGCGTCAGAGATTATCGAAGATAATAGAAGACGGCGATATACAAGGGCTAGTTTTGAATAGGGCCTTCGGTTTGTCCAATCCCAGGACAACTTGTATGGACAAATGTCTGACAAAGTAATTCTAACTGGTCACGTACATTGATCTCTTCAAATGTATTTATATGGTGGCAGAGAAATTCGTTTCTTTATGCTTTATACCTATAATTTATTTTTGGGGAAGTCAATTAGTTATCGGGAAGTTTTGACGATGTGGCATTCAAAGAGATAAGCATTAATGATGATCAAGCGTAAGTCTAGCCTCAAGCCTCACACCCAGGAAATGACAAAAATCGGGCAGGCAGCATGACTAAGTGGGTCGCTCCCATTAGGGTGTATTGTCACCATCTAGAGAATGTTTATATTTGTTACTTCTTTCATTTCTGTATCTCCCGGGGAACTACGGTGGTCGCGACAAAAAGCCGTAAGGTGACAATATATTCGATACACTCAAGAGAAATGAGTGGTCAGTCACGTGTGGGCCGGGTTGCAAGAAGTTCTTGTTGAACCTAGTGTATTCGTCTCTAGAGATACACGATCGGAAGGTGGTTCCATACCTTGTCATAGTTGGAAATCCAATTTCCATAAGCGCCAAGCGATTTGTATTTGTATACTATATAGGAGAATGTGAGATGCAAGCATTCTTCTAGATTCTAAATTATTTGTGAAAGGCTTATATGATAATATCTGAGTTCAAGTATACAAAGTGTTTTGATCTCATAAGGTAAAAACCCGTTCCGTATTCACGGCGTGATCTTATGAGATATTTTTATTTGTTTTAAACTATTTACTCATACCAGTCCCCTGACATACCCGGAGTTTATTTTTCTGTGTTTTCCCTTAAACTCTTGGATATTCATAACACTTGTTATGAATAGACAAGTGAATCAGGATTGGTGTGAAGCTGGTGTGAAGACTTTGCTGTGTGCTGGTCCACCTATCTATTGAAAAATTAAGTCCGTCAGTTTAGACATCTATGATATATGATGTACTATGAATGGTTTGTATCACCAGATATATGATGCTCTGATGTAATATGTACTGATGTGTAATATATTAAAGTATTATTTTTGTGAAAAATTCCGCTGTGAGATTCTGATGTTCTGTGTTTATCTTCTATATATTCTTTTTCTTATTAATTGCATGACTTCCGATGTGTTCGAAAGTTGGGTCGTTACAGTTGATTATTTATCAATACTATTTATATACATGTGTTGTATGGAAACCACATAATTAACATTATATGGTAATTGATTGGGCCTCATTCCAATTGGAAAAATAAAGAATATTATAAAATAAAGATTCATGTGTTGAATATAAAAATAGTAATGTGTTGACGATGCTCATGTGTTGAGAATACTCATGTGTTGAAACTATTCATGTGTTGAGTAAAATATTTTAACAATAAAATTTACATCTTTATCATATTTAAGATTAAAAACTACTTTACGGTTGGAGTCTAATTAAAAATCAAACGATAGATACCATAATTTTATAAAATATATTACATAACAAAAATAGTCATGTGTTGACAGTACTCATGTGTTGAGATTAGTCATGTGTTGAAAGAAATATAGATTCATGTGTTGAATAGAATGAATATTCATTTGTTGAATAAAATAACGAACTTATTGAAATATATAAAGCCGTGTTGATTAGAGTTGCGCTATTTTGACGTGAACGATATTTATATCGATTATATTCGTTTTTATAGTGAATATAGAAAAGGTAGTGATTTCAAAATATAACGTTTTGAAAATATTATCATTTATTTAGTAATGATATGAAATATTCAATTTTGATTTGAAATTGAATATGAAGTTGAAATGGTTTTGAAAATGAATTAAAAATTATTTATAAAATACGTTTTAAAAGGAAATCGACAAAATATATAATATATATATATATATTATATATATAATGGCCTGAATAGAACGCGTCGCGCAACGGCAGTTCGTGAATTTCAACCATTGACTGCGAATTGACGTTGCGGGAGATCCGACCGTCGGATTCTCCTATAACCGGAACCGTTGGGTTCGTATCGAAAAGAGCTTTCCAATGAATATTTGAAATTTGAAATCTAACGGTTGGATTTGGAATTATGTCAAAGTCAAATTTGGAAAAGGTCGCTATAAGTGCAGTTCGATGGCCGTTGATGGAAATCGACTGTACGGGCCTTGATAAAATTATTAAAAATATTAATAATTTGTGTAAAATCATAATATGTGAATTGGAAAGAACTGGGATGAAAAATTCCACATTTGAAAGGATAAAAATAGATTTTTATCGAAATGAACTAGTTTTGAACTAGAAATAAAAATCCAACTATTTTTAAATAAATAAATTCAATTTGAATTGGTTTTGAAAATAACCAGAATTTCCAATATATATAAAGTGGAAGTGGATTTGAGTCGAAATTGTCTTCGGAATATTTCGATGTTGGATTCCGTGATTATACAGATATTGCTATGGGAATTTGAAAGATATATTTATATCGTTATTTCCAATACGATATTAGTTGGTTTCAGAATTTGATATTGAATATAAGCCGGTATGTTTTCTATTCAGAGCTTTGTATTTAATATCAAATGTGATTTGGGTTTGTCGTGAATCGTGTTTTAGGTGACATTGGTTCTTTAACCCAGTTAAAGACATGATATTGATTTTTGATAAGATTAAAACTAAGTGGAGTTTAATGAATCTTTAATTAGATTGAAAGTGAATTGATAATTTAAATTATCAAATCTGAAGGGTGAACGAGATTGAAGTACCACTAGTTTTGCTCTAAAGCGATAGTTAAATCTTTAATTAGTTTTGAACGTGAAATGGTAATTTATATTACTGATAGCACCGTGGTGTTAGATATGGAGTATTACCAGTTTTGCTCTATGGGATGAATAGGTTGGGATTGGGAAATAAAATAATTACTTCGGTGTGGTTCACTAATCCCGACTAGTTTGGAAAACCATAATACGGTTTGAAATGATATCCAAAGGAAGATTAAAGAATAAATTTAGAAGAATTTATCTTTGATAAAATTAATGGGAACCTATCCCTAAGAAGGTGAAAATTTGAATAAAAGAATATTCTGAATTGGAATGAGGCGTATGTTGTGTTTGTGTAACACGTGTTTATTATATACACGGGTTATTCGGAAAGGCCGGGTTTACACCGATTCTAAATAACCGATTCGACGGTATGTCGAAGATGAAGACGGTGGTTGAAGACCGGAAGTCTTCACATCGTTTGTGTGATTACTGATGATCTTGATTGGGCTGTACACCCAAGAGGAGGGAATCAGTTGGTGATCGTCTAGACGTACTTGGAGATTGATGGATATGCGAGGAAAGTGCCCAGGTTTTGTTTAGAACCGGAACGAACTTGTAAATGGACTGTGTGTCTGACATTGGATTTTATTCTGTGCTGATTGATCTCTATTAAGTATACATATGTTTGGCGGTGGAGAATTTATTCCCTTGCTTAACACCCTTCTCTGAGACGTCTGAGCTCAGAGGTTGTATATCGATGGACATCAGTCGCATGGAGTGAATTTCCTGTGTGGCACGCCTAAGTGGCAAATGATCAAGGCTTCTGTTGAAAAGCAAAGTCTTGTGGTTGATGATCAAAGCACTGGCTGTGTGGCTCAGCTTTGTGTATAGCGTGAATTCGCGAGCCTCACACCTCGATATGAGTCAAAAACGGGATACTGACTGCAGGGAGAGCACGACGTTTCTTTCTAGCTAGTGGTGGTGTGAGTACTTAAACTGGCTGACATTTATATACTTTTCCCCTGTGTGGTTGTTGGAATGCGAGGTGCCTCGGATATATGTCTATTAGGACCGGGAAACGTGTGCTCAGGAATTGCCAATCCTCAAAAGTAAGAGAGGACCGGCCCTGAAGATCCAAGGATCATAGTGGTGTCCTGAGACATTTGCTAGAGTGTCTCGAATCGGAGAGGAGCTTGCCCCTTGCCTCGACTCATGACGGAAATCCAATTTCCAATACGTGATATTTCGGTTTTGATTGTAGAGCCTAATATGGCGACATAGTGGTATGGGTCATTTATGCCATCTATGATTGATATTTATGATTGAAACTGTTTTGACACTATACACTTATAGTAATATCAAAATAATGTGTTTTTAACGTATCAAGCATGCTTTGGCTATTATAAGGTAAAAACCCTATCCTCCGGCTTGCGTTGCATTATGTGATAGGACCTGGGTCATATAATAGCTTCATTTTTCTTTATTTAGCATTGCGCTGTTTGTTTTATGCACTGGTATTCTTAGGAGGAAACTCGTTTCGTGTTATACGGCGTGGTCCCTTGATTTACCAAACTTTAAAATAAAGATTAATAACTGTTTTAGTTCTCACACCAATCGCATCACTGACCTGGAGTTTATTGTTTTAACCTAAACTCTGGGTGCCCTTATTTTCGACAAGGGCAGCTAGTAGTTTTGGTTTTGCAGATTTATTTTCACAGGATCCTGGTTTACAGCTGGAATGATATCCGAAAAGCTCTGTATCCGTATATCTCTTCTAGTTGTGTTTTCTATTATTTCAGCTGCGATGTATTTAAAGGTAATTTATTGTAATCTCTGATATTTATCGAATGTATATTTATTCATACTCTGTATATTCTTGTATCTGACGGAATTGTTGTAATAACAATGAAATGTTCTTCTGTTTGTGTTCTATTTTGTCGTGTTCTCAACGCCATCCGGGCTTTCCTTACCGGGGAAGTTCGGGTCGTCTTATATTTCAACATTTTTTAGTCATATAATGAAGATTTCATATATATTCATTCAGTTTAAAACTGTAAATTTTAATGTTTCAACATTTTTAATCGACACGATGAATATTTTACATGATTCCATCTTTACATTAAAATTGTGAATTTTAATGTTTCACTAATTTTATTCATACTATGAATAATTACATATATTTTATCTTTACATTAAAAATGTAATTCTTAATGTTTCAACATTTTAATCTATACAATGTATATTTTACATAAAACATATTATACATTAAAAATGGGATTTTTAATGTTTTCACATTTTTCTCAATACAATGAATATCTCATTTCATTCTTACATTAAAAATATGATTTTTAAAGTTTTCAATATTTTTATTTCAAACAAAAGATCATTTTTTTTCATTTTTCTACCTATACGATAAACATGTGAATTTTATCGTTAACATATTTTCATTTTAAATAAATGAACATTCTTATATAATGGCATTTCTAATATAACGACATTCTTATTCTAATGACATTTCTAATATAATGACATTTGTAATATAATTTAACATTTCAAACGAAAATGACGTTTTTAATCTAATTTATCATTTCATACAAAGATGCCATTTCAACGATGCCATTTTTGATCTAACTTATCATTTCATACAAAAATGACTTTTTTGATTCAACTAACCTTTTTAATAAAAATGAATATTTTTGTTTAACTCAAACCTTGTCTAACAAAATGTAATTTTTTTGTTTACTCTAATTTTTTTTTACATAAATGTCGCTTTTTGTTTCACTCAAATCTTATTAATAAAAATGTTAATTTTGGTTTCACTCATCTTAGTTGACGAAAATGTTTATTTTTGTCTAACCCTTTTTAATTAACAAAAATGTATATTTTTGTCTAATAATCATATTTGTTAATTTTTTTACATTAACCATTCTAGTGAACATAACATGATTTATTTCACTATTTCTCTAATTTACATAGCAGTTAATTTTTGCATTAACAAATCCAGTGAACATAACATGATTGTTCTTGTTTAACTTTTTCTAATTAACATAAATGTTAATTTTAAATCGACCCATCGAATGAACATAACATGATTATTCTATTTAACTTTTTCCAATTAACACAATTGTTAATTTACAAATCTAATAACACAACAATCATGATTTGGTTTCACTTTTTTTTTCTAATTAACATAAATGTTAATTAACAAATCTAATAACACCACGTCATCGGTCAAATCACGTACGAACATCCACAGAATATTACAGCGTATGACTTAACAACATCAGTTCTAGATACGTTTCATGATTAAGTAATTTTAATTATATAAAAAGAAAAAGAAATAGAATTTCTCACATTGATTTACTCTTTCTGAATTTTGCACTGTTCTGATTTAAATTTGCCTGAAATTCAGATCTGCTCCTTTTCCATTTTGATCAGCTCTGCTGTTTAGATCTCAGCTTTGTGATTCCATCGGTTCTGAAATTTTGCGATTCCGATTTAAATGAATGAGTTATGACCTTTTTTAACACTATTTAATTATAATTAAATTAAATAAATTACACTTGGCTTATACGTTACTGTTCCCTTTCGTTACTATCTGGAATCCACATCGAGCCACTTCCATCATCTTCTTCTACTGAAACGTTACAACTCGTTGACTAGAGATTGCACGCCATACGAGGTTGGAGACCTCGATCAGCCACCGTCCCTTCGTGCGCCACCGAGCGCGCTACCATCACCAGTGATGATGTTCATCTCGCACGCCCCGTTCATCCCCTCTTCAACCACGAACGGCCCCCCTTTGAGCTCCAAATTCTGACGATTTACATTATGAGTTTCGATCATAACCGTATAGAAATGAAGGCCTCACTTAGCTCTATGATTTTTCTTCATACGCTTTGATTAAATCGCCGGGGATTTGGACAAATTATCGTATTAGTTAGGGATAATTTCTGCCATTCGTTTTGTTTATACGGCGGCTGGTTTCTTATGAATTAGGGTTACGTATTCTACTGTATAGGGGCCGTATTTATATCGTATTTCCAGTGTATTTTATATTCATTTAATTATTTAATTCAAACAAAAAGCCTGTTAACCTATACCAACTCCAAATCCAGCCCAACAAGAGTTGCCCCCTAGCTAATAACCCCCATCCCGGACACAATAGAACATGTTTCGTAAACCAATTCGGCTGTTATGATATGTTTTTCTTTAAATTTAATTATAAATCATTTATACATTAAATTTAAACGTACATTTAAAATTACCGGGGCCACATACGACCTCTAAAAATTCCAGAAAAATTATTTCTAGTTATGTTTTGACGATATGGTTCTAACAAGACTAATTTCATCGAATTCTGAGACCGTATGAAAATTGGCCATTTTCAAGTCGATTAAATTTGGCCGAAACTGACAAAACACATTTTCCTTTGCCACGCTCACAAATTAATTCGAAAAATTATGAAAATTGAAACCTAGCAATAACTTGACGTTCTGGTTCCAACAAAAGTGGTTTCGTCGAAAACCGAGGTCGTTTGAAAAAAGGCTATTTTTAAGGGCTATATATTATATTAAAATATATATAAATTCTGCAGCGACTTTTCTAAAATTTAAACTGGGCATAACTTATGATTTCTAAAGTGGAATTTCAGTTTTTCAGATTCGTTAGAAAGATATGATTAAACAGATTTAAATATTTCTTGTTTCGTTCAATTCTGGTTTAAAATGAATCTTGTACATTCAGTTGAAGTTCAAATTCAAATTTTCAAACTACAGCGTTGTTTAAAACTCCTTTTAGAATTAAATTAAATTTATTCGTTTTAACTTCAATTAAAATAAATTTTTATTCGTTATTATTTAAAATAAACCATTTTAAATATTCTAAATTCATTAAAATTTCTAAAATAAAATTTTTAAATTGGCTCCAAAATTCCGGGTTGTTACAATCTCACTCACCGCTTTATTTAGGATTATTTTTATTTGTTAAAAATAATTGTTGTTGCTTGTTTGAATGCTTTCTGGTTGATGTAAATACATTAGTTATTTAGGGTTGACTATTATATATATATATATATATATATATATATATATATATATTAGGTTGATGATTGGATTGTTCCCGCAGTCTCATTAGCGGATGGCCGAAGTTTCATAGCGGATGATTTCCCTATGCGCCCACTAATATATATTAGTGGGTGACCTTCATACCGCGATATCCTTCCTCGAAGCAGGATGTGTATTACTATGTTGACTAACGTCTGTGGATGCAGGAAAATAGGTTGGAGGAATCCGACTAGATTCCTCAAAAATATATTATTTGTTTGTTTATTTGTTTTCATATATGATGTTTTATAAAACCTGAAATAAATAATTGGTTGTTTGGTGTTTAAATATCACTGGGCCTAAGTGTTAATTTATAAAAATACCCTGAAAGGGGTATTTGAGATTTAGAAGGGAAATTCTATTTTTCTAAAATAGAATTTGAATTTTTAAATAGATTTGAAATATAAACTTGTTTTGAAAAATAAAACAAGTAGTTCCTTCATAAACGAATTTTATAAATAGTTCATTTATAAATGAATTTTATAAATGAAGTAAAATGAATAGGCATTGGATAATTCAGAAAATAAAAATACAACTGTGACTTTGGGAAGGAAAATATATTTTTCCAAAGAAGAATTATTTTTATTTGAAAGCGAGACTTATTTAATAATGGTGTTTGTAAATAGAAAGGTGAAAAAGTACCATTTAGATAATTTAAACATTTAAATTCAAAAGTGAATTTAAAGTGAGAACTTAGAATCGGTTTAAATAATAAACGATTAACTTTATTCCTATATTCGAAATATAAATGAAGTTGAATAAATCCTTAGGATTTATGTTTGAATTTGACTATGTCGGATTTATAAAAAAAATAGATTTTTCCCAATTTGGATATTTAAAACAGAAACAGAGATAAAACATGAAAATACGTTCTATAATTATATAGATAAGTGTTGATAAAGAGAATACTCCAAAATAAGATTTTGGTTTTTAAACAGATTTCAAAATGGAAACTTGTTATAACTTTATAAAACAAGGAAGCTAAATTATAAACGATGTTTATAATTTAGGGAGATAAATTATCGCAGGATAATTTAGAAGTTTAAATTCAAGGAAGAATTTAAAAAGTGAAATTGGAAAACGTGTTGTAAATAGAATTGAAATGGAATTTGAATATAGAATTGAAATGGAATTAGAATATAGAATTCAAATAGAATTGAAATGGAATTAAAATAGAATTTGAATATAGAAGATCGAAGTATAAATAAATTTATTTCCAAGTTAGGCAAAATAGACAATTTTAGAAGATCGGAAATATTATGTTGAATTGGAAAAATAGATTTGATATATATTAAAAATATATCAGAATGGAATTGAATTTATTTTAAATGAAGTTTAAAAGTTTATAGATATAAATATAATTAAAACGAACTCGCTGTGGCGCGGTAGTTCGTAATTTGGCGTTTCGAACTTCAATTGAGTATATTGAACTCAAATTAAGTCAGAAATCTTTGAAACAAGAATCGTCAGGACCGTCTGAATAATAGTTTTCTAACGGAAGAGAAAAATCTGGATTTCGTCATATAGATTTTGAGTTATGTCAAAATCAATTTTCCAAAAACACAGCGCCATAATCGTTATAAAACTATAACGGTTCATTTAAGTAAATAAAAGGATTTTAAGTAAATAATATCTGAATGTCCATTAGAAAAATCCAAACTTGAGTATTAAAATAAATATGAACTCAAGTAAAGTAAGTGGATTGATTTTTGAAACCAAAACCAGATTGTAACTATGGAATAGGGTAACTAATTAGAAGAGAAATTAGTTAATGAAGTTTGAATCGAAATTGGCTTTTAAATAAGTAAATGGAAGCTGTGAATTTATATTCGAAATCGAATATGAGAATTGAGTTGAAAATGGAATTCAATCAGTGTATAAACAAGTTAATATATATTTGAACAAGTTATATTCAAATAAAAAGGTGAAATAGGCAAAACGGTTAATTGACAACTAGTTAATGGAAAGTTTGAATTGAAGTTGAACCTTGAAAAGTGAACTGGATTTTTGGATTTCATATTCGAAATCAAGTATGAAACTTAAATTAAAAATCGAATTCAAAGAGTTTATAAGCGAGTTAGAATTATATTTGAACATGTTATGTTCACATATAAAAGTAAAACAGGAAAAGGAGTAAACTAGCAAGTTAATTAACGAGTTGAGTAAAAACGAGTGTATTAAGTTGAAATAAATTAGAAATGTATGGATATACATGAGACAGGTTTGGAATGAAGTTAGTGAGGAGATATAAATAGAATGCCCAACAAAAAGGTTTGTATTTAATTCACATATGGGTTTTTATGCACCATATCGGCTAGCCGCTTGGCTTTTCTTTTTCTTTTTGGATTGTATAGGGCATGTGTGGCAAGGTTTGAATTTTTCCGGTAACCCCGTACAAAGGAGGTTATGGTAAAAAAATTCAGGGAATTTAAAGAGTTAGAATCTTTTTAAGAAGTTTGATAACTAGCAATATATATATCAATATATATAGAAGTCGATAAGGAAACAAACTTAAAAATAGAATAGTATAATCAAAAAGGAAGTCTAAGAATAAAATCTAGTAAGAATAGAAAGAGAAAGTGTATATGTGTTTGAAAGTGAATAATTAGTTGTATGGTATTGATTATTCGAGTAAGTAGTCTTACCTGTTCTGATATTATGAATGTTATCCAGTCAAGGTCTGAGAGATAGATATACCCCAACTTGATTGATTTCATTATTAACAAATAAATAGTAAGATTTCAGGCTCGAAGATCAATGTTGAATAAGAGTTAGTTGATTATAGTATTTGGGTTGTCGTAATGATATTTTACACAACATCCGTTTAAACCCAAATAAGTGTAAGCTTGGAAATAGAACAACAAGTATTTCCTAAGTATAGTAATAAACAAATTCAGGAAAGACATAAGTAATTGGAATATTTTCCAATTATTAATAGAATATATTTTCTAAGTACAAAAAATAAAAGAAGACGATATATGGAAATGTTTTCCAATTAACGTAAAAGGCCAAGATGATTATCGAAAATATTTGGTTAACAAATATTGATAAGGAAATGGAGAAGAGATTTAATTAATGAAATATTAATTAAAATGCCTAGTGATTTGTCTGATATGTTGAATGAACACTTATTTTTTTTATAGTTAAATCACAAAATATCGAAGTTTTGACCATCGTTGTAAATATGGAGAGACCGGTTGGATTCTTATCCAAAGAACGACTCCGTATTTGGCATAAGCATTGCGAATCATATATGCCAAAGAAAATTGAAGACGGAGTAAAGTGCAAGGGCTGTTGTATAAGTCCTAGGTGGAGATTGCCTAGGATGGATGTACGGAATAGTGCCTTCGGTTTCGTTCAATCCCATAACGAACGTATATAGACGAATATCTGACAAAGTATTTCTAATGATCAAATATGTTGGTATGTATAAATATATATGGCGGCAACGGATTTATTCCCTTAACATAATATCCAGAATATATTTGTGTAAACCAAATTAGTTATTAATGGATCTGACAATGTGACATTCAAAGTGATTGTGTTATAAATGAATGATAAGTAAGTGTAGCCTCAGGCCTCAACAACCGGAAAATGACAAAAATCGGGCAAGCAGCATGGCTATGTGGGTAGCTTCCATTAGGGTGTATCATCACCTATCTAGAGATTCATTTAATTCCTTGTTCTATTCGATGTTGTCCCATTCGGGAAACGGTTGCTGATCCCAACCCTTGGTGATATATGTTCGATACACTCAAGTGAAATGAGTGGTCGGTCATGTGTAGCTGAGTTGCAAGATGTTCTTGTTGAACTCGGTGTATTCTCCTCTAGAGATACACCAGCGGCAGGTGGTTACATACCTTGTCATAGTCGGAATCCAATCTCCAATAAGTGCCTGCGGTTTACGATCATACATTATATATGTGGAGCATGAGATGCAATCATTCCGATAGATTTCTATTTATTTGATTTAGACACTATCATAATATCAAACGAGTTTTGATATAAAGATTTTGTTTTTGGATTCTCATGGGGGAAAAACCCGTTCCGTGTTATACGGCGTGGTCTTATGAGATATCATTTCTTTCCTCAAGTTGTTTTAAACTATTTACTCATATCAGTCCCATGACTGACCCAGAGTTTATTTTTCTATGTTTTCCCTAAACTCTTAGGTTCCCAAATTTTTATGGGCAGTCAAGTAGTTCAAGTATTTCCAGATATTCTTGGAGGAGCTTGGAGCAGGAGGCTTCAGCGTTAGTTATTGTTATATTCTGCTGTGTTGTAAGTTGTACTCTGATAGTGATACTCTGATAATGATATGTTATACAGTTAAAATTTTGTATTTCAAAAGTTATGATATATTATATTTTATTCCTCTACGATGTGAGATTCTGTGTTGTTATTTCTGTTCTTCTTCTACCTTTTTCTTCTAAAAAAAATGATTCATATTTTTGTGATATTTGGGTTGGATGTGTAATGTATGTAGTCAACTCTGATATTACGGATTTGTGGGCCATTACAGTTGGTATTAGAGCTTAGGTTGAGCGAATACCTAGGATTTGGAATTATGCTCATTAGAGATATGGTCATTAATACCCTAGAATGAGTTAAGGGTATTATACGAGAGCGCATATTTGTTAATTGATATAAAATTTGTTTTATATTGTGTTGGCTAGTCTATTGAGAGGTTTATGAATTCTGATCGAATTGTGGGACGCCACGAAGTCAATAGGAATTTATAAACACTTAAACTGAAAAATTGAACATGATATTGTTTTAAAGTGGGTAAATGAGACAATTTTACCCAAAATTATTTTGATAGAAAAGGAATAATTTTCTGAAAACTATTATATTATATGGATGAGTTGGTTGTTAATATTGTAATCAAATGGAATTATAAAATTGGAATGTTTAGATATAACCAAAATAGAATTTGTATATGAATTAAATATGTGAATGAGATGAATTAGAATTGAATTCAAACCAGAATTTGGAATTTTAAATCCTGGAAAGTTTGAAAATATTTTCTAAAGTATATTAGAACAATATAACTTATGTTTGAAAGATTCTGAATAAAATCATTTTAAGATGGATTTTGAACGTGATTAAGCACTGAACCCACTTCGGTGGCTAGGAAATAATTCTGATGATGATTGTAGCTTCATCAATGTTCATTTTCGAGTTTCTAAGTGATGGATTGCAACCTTAGAAAAGTTTTAGGTGGAAATCTGTTTTAAAGGAAAACAAGTTAGTTTGAAAATTCAAATATTTTGAATTTGAGATGGAAATAAATATATGTATATATCTATAGGATTTCAAAAAGGATTTGAGATAAAAATCCTGGGAATTTGAATCTGGAATAAAAATTTAACTTAAGCAAGTTAAATTGACCGAAGAGATAAATTGATTATAACCAATTTGAATAAGATTAAAAGTATATGAATGGAATATGAATTGGATGTGAATATATGAGTTGAGAATCATTCAGATTAAATGAATATGAGCATATATAATAGGCAGTGTCAATGAAAACCAAAAGTTTTGGTAGAACTAAATTTGTAGAAGTATGGAATGTTGAGTTTCAGTATAAGTTGATTTTGATGGGTTAATAGGTTAGTAACATTTTTTCTACCTTAGTAATTTCGGGGACGAAATTCTTTTAAGGGGGAAGAATGTAATGACCCAAATATCTGTCGAGTTAATTTTAATGTTTTAAAATCGATTTAAATATTGAGTTGACAATATAACCGAATTTTTATATTGAGTTATCGATTTAATATCGAAATATGATTTAAATTAGAATAAATCAAATTATCGTAATATAGAAATAATTGAATTCGAAATTCAATACTGAATCGAAATGATTCAGAGACGATCAATATAAATCTTATTTGAGTATAAACGATAGTAAGGATAATTTAATAATAAAGAATTAATTGTTTTGAATTTATATTAGTTATATTTAAATAAATATCTCCTTCAGGTGATAAATTAGACTCCGTAGCTTGTTCCAGTGTGTCTAGAATGGTGATTTATCCCTAGAATTGTCAGTTGTTGGGTTCAGAGAGGAGTTCAGAATCAGGATGTATTTTGATTTTAGGATACCCGATAAAAGCTAATTAAAACGAATTAAAATAAAATAAAGTAAATTCTTCCTTCTTGTGGACATAAACAAAACCCGTGTATATCTCCATCTCCACACAAAATAGCCTTGCTGTTCAATTTTTAACCACGCAACTAAAAATTTACTTTGAACTAAAGTTTCCCCTTCCTCCCTATGTTATAAAAATCGAGATACTTGCGTTATCTCCTTTCATTCAGTTCACCGAAAATCAAAGCTGTGCCTCCTCACATTTGAAAAACAAAGATCCAGTAATAAAATCAAAACCTATTCTTCTTAGCCGCAATAAACGAATTTTCTCCCCATGTTTAGAGATCGAAATCCTCCAGTAAATAAAAAAAAAAGTGAAACTCAGAATCGAATTCGATTCTGAACCGCGAGCAGGGAAATGGCATCGCGAATGATAGGAGGGAGAGAAGCTCGATTTAGGGATTAGCTTCAAAGGGTATAGAGATGTGATTTTAGGGGATGGCGATTGAAGACCATTGGTTACTTAAAGCTCGACGTCATGCCAGTTCAAAGCCTGAGATGCTCGCAATAGATGGGTGCGATTCTGGTTTTGATAAATGAGATCGAAGAAGTGGATTTTTGATATTGGTGGAGGTGTGCGATTTAATGGTGTTCAAAGATGAAACGCGACATAAATCGAGTCGCATATGGAGCTACAAGGAGGATCGGAAGTGGGTATTACAGAAGCTTATCTGTAGGGCTGATGGGTTTAAGGTGTTGTGGCGAGGTTGCAGTGATGAAACGCCAAGTGGGTTTCAAATTTTGGAGTAGTTGGAACTATTAACGGTGAACTTGGTGTTTGCTTGGTCTGTTTAGTGAAGGATAATGGACTGTCTAGTTAAGGGCGATGGCTTGTATGCTGGGGTAGTAAAGGAAGAAGCATTGGCAACGACCTGTATATTGAAGCCGGGAAGAAACAGGGTTTTAAAAATGGTGATTAAGGTAAATAAATTATTTATCAATTTTAATTAATAAGTTAACGCACATTTTAGAATATATCATGATTTATAACACATTTATATATGTTATACGATGACAATTTCGATAAAACAGAGTATAGTGGAAGTCTTATGGGAAATTACATCGAAATGATTTTTGGAATAAAGTGAAGTAGAGTGAGCTATGATTTTCGATTAAATTAAACAGACAATTTAATTTAATCGAAAACTGAATCGTTGTTCCGACAATAAAAGCCAATGTGAGTAAATCTCACTCATCGCTTTATTTAGGATTATTTTTATTCGTTAAAAATAATTGTTGTTGCTTGTTTGAATGCTTTCTGGTTGATTTAAATATATTAGTTATTTAGGGTTGACTATTATATATATTGGGTTGATGATTGGATTGTTCCCGTAGTCTCATTAGTGGATGCCCGCAGTTTCACAACGGATGATTTCCCTATGTGCGCCACAAATATATATTAGTGGATGACCTTCATACCGCGATATCCTACCTCGAAGCAGGATGGGTATTACTATGTTGACTAACGTTTGTGGATGCAGGAAAACAGGTTGAAGGAATCCGACTGGATTCCTCAAAAATATATTATTTGTTTGTTTGCATATATACTGTCATATATGATGTGTTATAAAACCTGAAATAAATAATTGGTTGTTTGGTGTTTAAATATCAATGGGCCTAAGTGTTAATTTATAAAAATACCCTGAAAGGGGTATTTGAGATTTAAAAGGGAAATTCTATTTTTCTAAAATAGAATTTGAATTTTTAAATAGATTTGAAATATAAACTTGTTTCAAAAAATAAACAAGTAGTTCCTTTATGAACGAAGTTTATAAATAGTTCATTTATAAACAAAGATTATAAATGAAGTAAAATGAATTAGCATTGGATAGTTCAGAAAATAGAAATACAAGTGTGACTTTGGGAAGGAAAATATATTTTTCCAAAGAAGAATTATTTTTATTTGAAAGCGAGACTTGTTTAATAATGGTGTTTGTAAATATAAAGGTGAAAATTTACCATTTAGATAATTTAAACATTTAAATTCAAAAGTGAATTTAAAGTGAGAACTTCGAATCGGTTTAAATAATATACGATTAACTTTATTCTGATATTTGGGATATAAATGATGTTGAATAAATCCTTAGGATTTATGTTTAAATTCGACTATGTCGAATTTATAATAAAATAGATTTTTCCCAATTAGGATATTTAAAATAGAAAAAGAGATAAAACATGAAAATAGGTTCTATAAATAAATAGATAAGTGTTAATAAAGAGAATACTCCAAAATAAGATTTTGGTTTTTAAATAGATTTCGAAATGGAAACTTTTTTTAACTTTATAAAACAAGGAAGTTAAATTGTAAACTATGTTTATAATTTAGGGAGATAAATTATCATTGGATATTTAGAAGTTTAAATTCAAGGAAGAATTTAAAAAGTGAAATTGGAAAACGTGTTGAAAATAGAATTGAAATGGAATTTGAATATAGAATTCAAATAGAATTGAAATGGAATTAGAATATAGAATTCAAATAGAATTGAAATGGAATTTGAATATGGAATTCAAGTAGAATTGAAATGGAATTTGAATATAGAAGATCGAAGTATAAATAAATTTATTTCCGAGTTAGGGAAAATCTACAATTTTAGAGGATAGGAAATATTATGTTGAATTGGAAAAATGGATTTGATATATATTAAAAATATACCAGAATGGAATTGAATTTATTTTAAATGAAGTTTAAAAGTTTATAGATATAAATATAATTAAAACGAACTCGCTGTGGCGCGGTAGTTCGTAATTTGGGGTTTCGAAATTCAATTGAGTATATTGAACTCAAATTAAGTCGGAAATCTTTGAAACAAGAATCATCAGGACCGTTTGAATAATAGTTTTCTAGTGGAAGAGAAAAATCTGGATTTCGTCGTATAGATTTTGAGTTATGTCAAAATCAATTTTCTAGAAAAACAGCGCCATAATCGTTATAAAACTATAAAGGTTCATTTCAGTAAATAAAAGGATTTTAAGTAAATAAAATCCGAATGTCCATTAGAATAATCCAGACTTGAGTAATAAAATAAATATGAACTCAAGTAAAGTAAATGGGTTGATTTTTGAAATAAAAACCAGATTGTAATTATGGAATAGGGTAACTAATTAGTAGAGAAATTAGTTAATGAAGTTTGAATCGATATTGGGCTTTTAATAAGTAAATGGAAGTTGTGAATTTATATTCGAAATCGAATATGAGACGTGAATTGAAAATGGAATTCAATTAGTGTATAAACAAGTTAACATATATTTGAACAAGTTATATTCAAATAAAAAGGTAAAATAGGCAAAACGGTTAATTGACAACTAGTTAATGGAAATTTTGAATTGAAGTTGAACCTTGAAAAGTGAATTGTATTTGTGGATTTCATATTCGAAATCGAATATGAAACTTAAATTAAAAATCGAATTCAAAGAGTTGATAAGCGAGTTAGAATTATATTTGAACATGTTTTGTTCACATATAAAAGTAAAATAGGAAAAGGAGTAAACTAGCAAGTTAATTAACGAGTTGAGTAAAAACGAGTGTATTAAGTTGAAATAAATTAGAAATGGATGGATATACATGAGACAGGTTTGGAATGAAGTTAATGAGGAGATATAAATAGAATGCCCGACAAAAAGGTATGTATTTAATTCATATATGGGTTTTTATGTGCCCTATCGGCTACCCGCTTGGCTTTTCTTTTTCTTTTTGGATTGGATAGGGCTTGTGTGGCAAGGTTTGAATTTTTCCGATAACCCCGTACAAAGGAGGTTATAGCGAAATTTTTCCGGGAATTTAAAGAGTTATAATCTTTTTAAGAAGTTTGATAACTAGAATCTATATATCAATATATATAGAAGTCGATAAGGAAACAAACTTAAAAATAGAATAGTATAATCAAGAAGGAAGTCTTAGAATAAAATCTAGATAGAATAGAAAGAGAAAGTGTATATGTGAAACGACCCAAACTTCCTAGTAAAGGAAAGGCTGGATTGCTTTGAGAACAACACACATCAGAACACAAACTGAAGAACATTTTATTGCTGATTCCAACAATTACATCAGAGTACAAGAATATAACAGAGTATGGATACTTATTACATAATAGAAATACATTCATATCAGAGTTTTAAATTACATTTAAATAGCAGCTGGAAAATATTACAAATATACAACTGAAAGGAAT
Organism: Allium sativum; assembly: GCA_030737875.1. Lineage (NCBI taxonomy): Eukaryota > Viridiplantae > Streptophyta > Magnoliopsida > Asparagales > Amaryllidaceae > Allium > Allium sativum. The sequence goes on from CM060926.1 coordinate 698,057,148, forward strand.
ACACAGATACAGAGCTTTCCGAATACCGCTTCAGCTGTAAACAAGAATCCTGTAAATATATCTGCAAAAAGCTACTCGACTGCCCGTGTGAAAAATATGGGCGCCCGAGTTTGCCAGTGAAACAAACTACAAGTCAGTCATGGGACTGGTATGAGAAATCTTAACTTAACTTATCTAATAATAAGGCTAATCACAGGACCACGCCGCTAACATGGAACGGGTTTACTCAATTGTATTGCCAGTGCATAAATAAAGTAAATCGTTAGAAAACGCAATGCTTTTTAGAAAAATGAAACCATTATAAGACCAAAATCCCATCACACAATGCAACACAAACCGAAGGATAGGGTTTTACCTTATAATGGTCAAAAGATGCTTGATACGATAAAACGGATTTAATATTAGTGTGTATATCTATGGGTATATATATATATATTTCAAAAACAATTTCAATCATAATGTATCAATCACAGACAGCATAGTACCCCATCCTACTATGTTGCCATACTAGTTCTACAATCAAAACTGCAAGGTCGTATTGGAAATTGGATTTCCACCATGAGTCGAGGCTAGGGGCAAGCTCCTCTCTGATTCGAGACACTCTAGCAAATGCCTCGGGATCCCCCGCAGTGAACCCTTGGATCTTCAGGGCCGGTCCCTACCTAAGGGTAGTGGATTAATTATGCCTGAACACATGCTTCCCGGTCCCTTTGGACCTATATTATGACCACTAACGACCTATAAAAATCCGAGGCGCCTCAAAATCCATCATCCACATAAGTAAAATGTCAGCCAGTTTAAGCACTGACACCACTCCTAGCTAGAAAGAAACGTGTGCACTCCCTGCAGCCAATATCCCGTTTTTGACTCATACCGGGGTGTGAGGCTCGCGAAGTCACGATATACACAAAGCTATGCCGTAATAGGCTATACTTTGATCATTCCACAAGGCCCTGCTTTTCAACAAAAGCCTTGATCATTTGCATCTTGGCGTGCCACATTGACAATTCACGGCATGCGATCAATCACTATTAATATATACCAGGGTGTTAAGTAGAGAATAAATCATCCACCACCAAACAGACATACATTAACAGAAATCAGTATAATTCACATGGAACGAAATCCAATGTCAGACACGCATCCATTTACTAGCTTATGCTCTGGGTCTGAGCGAAAACCAAATCCGAACAATCAACAATAGTCCGGACGGCCACCACTGAAGCCCCTTCAAGGTAGCTACTCCCATCAAGGGTCCCTGTAGCAACACATCCATTCGATGTGAAGATCATCGGTCTTCAACCACCGTCTTCATCTCCGACTCTTCATCGTCGTAGTAATTACTCGGAATGGGTTAAACCTGGTCTTCTCGAATAACTCACGTATTTTATAATTAAAATCAAGTGCTATGAAAACACATCCAATGCCTCATCCCAATTCAGAATATTCTTCTAATAAAATATTCGTATTATTTTATCAAAGATAAATTCTTTAAATTTTTCTTAAATCTTACTTTTAAAGTTTTATTAGAAACCCCAATTTGGTTTTAAATATCAAAAATCATTATTTAAATTTAAGAAATAAATCTTATCTTTAACTGGGTTAAAGAACTAATGTCATTTTAAAACACCTTTCACGATAAACCCAAAATCGACTTCCATTAGATATGGAATCTTCACAGAAATCAAATCAATATATGATCGTTATAAATTTCTTTATCCGACCAGTAATATAAATGGAATAATGGCAAAGCCTTTTAAATTCCATATGTAGTATCGGTCTTCTTTTACAGAAGCTTATCTTGGTTATTATTAATTCGAATTCCATTCAATACCAATTTAATATATTAAATTGGAAAACTTTACTTTTGGAAAATTTTCATTTAAATCTTAATAAAAGATTTATAAATGCCAAATCATATTTTCACCGTCAGTCAGGTTAAAGAACACATGTCACTTAAAAACATGGTTCACAATAAACCCAACTCACATTTCATCTTATTCCAATTACTAAATATAATTGAAAACTTTTAATAATCTTAAATTAAAGATTATTCCTTTCATATGGGGTTTAAGAACAGTGTTATTTAAGACACTATTCACGACAAACCCAAAATCCAAATTATTTAATTAAATTTCAGTTAAATATTAAGAAATTGGAAAACTTCATTAAATCTAAATTTAATGATTTATTCTAGTTAATAACTAGTTCATTACAATAAAAATATATTCTTTTTCTAAATATACTTAAAATATTCTTTTTCTAGAATATTCTTTATTGGAATGTGACTCAATCAACAACCATATATTCATGTAATCAACAGTCATGATAAATAATTATCAAACATCCAAATAACAGCCAAAGTGGATTCTACACTAAATATTGGGACTAGTGTAGATCAAAAATCATCCCAACACCCGTGTGGGGTTTCATCCAACAAACAAATAATAAATTATTTGTGCACTTGGGCGATGTGTAAAAATTATCGTCCCAAACACATAAACAAGTCGGATGACCCGTAAATGGAAGTGTAGTATTTAGTATGCATATACTAACATAATATTTAACACATCTAACATTTCAACATCACAGACAAACATTTCAATCCTTTTTATTGTGAACAAATGACAATAAATATCTAGCCTTTCATTCCCATTCTTTTTATAGTTAACAAATGCCAATAAAAATCTATAATTTCAATTCTTTTTATTGTGAACAAATAACAATAAAAATCTAACCTTTTATCTTCATTCCTTTTTATTGTTAACCTATCGATAATAAAAATATTAACTTTTATTTCTAATCTTTTGTGTTATCCTTTTAAGTGACCAAAAATGCCTATTTTTAATTCATTCTTTTTAAATGGCAAGAATGTCCTTATTTATTTTGATTCACATTTTCTAACAAAAATGTATATTTTATTCTGATTCACATTTTCTAAAAAAAATGTATATTTTATTCTGATTTACATTTTCTAACAAAAATGTATATTTTATTCTGATTCACATTTTCTAACAAAAATGTATATTTTATTCTGATTTATTTCAATATAAACAAAATGCCAGTTTTGTCTAATTCATTTCAACGTAAACAAATTTTTCCTCAATTTTCTGATTTACTCTGTTTCAGTTCCGGTCAGTTTCATATTGTAGATCTCGTCGAGACGAACCCAACGCACTTAGTTTCGCTTGATTCTGAGCTGGTATGACAAAGTTATGTCAGTTTGTATGTTAATCACATTCGAAATAATTTAAATATAATTAATTAAACTATTACACTCTTTAATTACATTTGACAATAGCGCTGCCGTAAGTCTTCCTTCCTCCATCGTGTTTATTCCTAGGTGATAAACCCATTCACGAAAAAGAAACACCCCCGTTGCACATCACATCAGCCCGCCGGAGTTCGATCCGACACCTCACCATCAACGAGCCGACCGCCCCCTTCCACGCGCGCCACCTGGTCCAACTCGGACACCTCTGCCGCCTCGAATTCTCCCCCCAAACCCGTGAATTTGAGCTCGAAATTTGAGCCAACCACTTCATGATATTTGATCATCGCCTTATGGTTTTAAAGATCGAAGAAAGCTCATCGACTTTGCTTTAGATTCATGTTGTAATTCGTGAAGATTAGAAAGAGATTAAGAGATCAAACTGGACAGTTTTCGGCTATTGGTTTTGCTTGAAGAACGGCGGCTACGTTTACTGTATTAGGGTTAGGCGTATATGAAGAGTATATATACCGTATTTCCTATTTTATTTAATTTATTTAATTCAATTTAATCCTTTTATTATTTGTCTATCGCAATGAACTCCAAACGAGGCCCAACGAGTGTCGCCCCTAGCTAAATACCCCTGTCCCGGACACAATGGAATATGTTTTGTAACCCATTTCAACTGTTACGATATGTTTTTCTTTAATTTAAATTATAAATCATTTGATTATTAAATTCAAACGTACATTTTAAATCACCGGGGCCACATATGGACTCTAAAAATTACAGAAAAATTATTTCTGGTTATGTTTTGACGATATGGTTCTAACAAGACTAATTTCGTCGAATTCAGAGACTGTTTGAAAAATGTCCTTTTTCGAGTCGATTAAATTTGACTGAAACAGTCAAAACACATTTTCTTTTACCACGCTCACATATTAATTCAAAAAATTATGAAAATTGAATCTTAACAATAATTTGACATTCCGGTTCCAACAAAAGTGGTTTCGTCAAAAACCGAGGTCGTTTGCAAAATGGCTATTTTTAAGGCCAATATATTATATTAAAATATATATAAATTCTATAGCGACTTTTCTGAATTTTAAACTGGGCATAACTTTTTATTCCTGCGATGCAATTTTAGTTTTTCAGATTCATTGGAAAGATATGATTAAACAGATTCAAATATTTTTGGTTTTATTGAAATCCGATTTGTTTTGAATCCTGTACAATCAGTCAAAGTTCAATTTCAAATTTTCAAACTGCAGTGCTGTTTTAAACTCCTTTTATAATTAAATTGAATTTATTCGTTTTAAAATAAATTTTTAGTCGTTCCTATTTAAAATATATTATTTTAAACATTAAAATCCATTAAAATTTCTAAAATAAAAATTTTAAATTGGCCCCAAAATTTCGGGTCGTTACAATATGTGTTTAAAAGTGAATAATTAGTTGTACGGTATTGATTATTCGAGTAAGTAGTCTTACCTGTTTTGACGTTATGAATGTTTTTCAGTCAAGGTCTGAGAGGTAGTTATACCCAACTTGACTGATTTCATTATTAACAAATAAATAGTAAGATTTCAGGCTCGAAGATCAATGTTGAATAAGAGTTAGTTGAATATAGTATTTGGGTTGTCGTAATGATGTTTTACACAACATCCGTTTTAACCCAAATAAGTGTAAGCTTGGAAATAGAACAATAAGTATTTCCTAAGTATAGAAATAAACAAGTTCAGGAAAGAGATAAGTAATTGGAATATTTTCAACATATAAATAGAATATATTTTCTAAGTGCAGGAAATAAAAGAAGATGATATATGGAAATGTTTTCCAATTAACGTAAAAGGCCAAGTTGATTATCGAAAATATTTGGTTAACAAATATTGATAAGTAAATGGAGAAGAGATTTAATTAATGAAATATTAATTAAAAAGCCCTGTGATTTGTTTGATATGTTGAATGAACACTTGTTTTTTTTATAGTTAAATCATAGACTATCGAAGTTTTGACCATCGTTGTCAATATGGAGAGACCGGTTGGATTCTTATCCAAAGAACCACTCTATATTTGGCATAAGCATTGTGAATCATATATGCAAAAGAAAATTGGAGACGGAGCAAAGTGCAAGGGCTGTTGTATAAGTCCTAGGTAGAGATTGCCTATGATGGATGTACGGAATAGTGCCTTCGGTTTCGTTCAATCCCAGAACGAACGTATATGGGCGAATGTCTAACAAAGTATTTTCAATGATCAAATATGTTGGTATGTATAAATATATATGGTGGCAACGGATTTATTCCCTTAGCATAATATCCAAAATATATTTGTGTAAACCAAATACTACATCAAAACAGGTGATTGCCAACGAGTATAACCATCGCAAACAATTTCAGCAACGCTTATTAGTGTTGCTACGGGGGTGTGGCTGACATGACCCGAACTTCCCCGTGAAGGAAAGCACAGATTGAGTTGAGAACAAGCCACATCGGGGCACAAACAGAAGAACATTTTACTGCTTATTACAACAATTCATCAGAATATAGGAATAAAGCAGAGTATAAATAAATATTATACATCAGAAAAATATCAGAGATTCTATTTACATTGCATAGCAGCGCAAAAATGATATAAAACACAACTGAAAGTAATACATGGATACAGAGCTTTCCGAGTACCGTTCCAGCTGTAAACCATGATCCTGTGAATATAAATTTGCAAAACAAAAACTACTAGATGCCCGTGTAGAAAATAAGGGCACCCAGAGTTTAGGTTAAAACAATAAACTCCAAGTCAGTCATGTGTCTGGTGTGAGAACTAAAATAGTTATTTAAAACTTTACTTTAAATCAGATATATCAAGGGACCACGCCATATAACACGGAACGGGTTTCCTTCCAAGAATACCAGTGCATATAACAAAACAGCGCAATGCTTTTTGGAAAAATGAAGCTATTATAAGACCCAGGTCCCATCACACAATTCAACACAAGCCGAAGGATAGGGTTTTCCCTTATAATTGCCAAACATTCTTGGTACGTTACAAACAAATCATTTGAAACTATTATAAGTGCATAGTGTATAAAACAACTTCAAATATAAATGTATCAATCCTAGACGGCATGGGTACCATATATCATGTCGCCATACTAGGCTCTACAATCAAAACCGCAAAGTCACGTATTTGAAAGTTGGATTTCCATCTGTGAACCGAGGCAAGGGATCGTACTCACCGCTTCGAGACGCTCTAGCCCGCCCTTCAGATCAGAGCTCGAGTGACCTTTGGATCGTTAGGGCCGGTCCACCGATTTGAATAAAAATGACTGAACACTGTGTTTCCCCGCTCTTTAGGGTGTCGATGAGCCAAATGACTCCATCGGCTCCACATAGTCACCGATATATCCGAGGCGCCTCGCAATCCAACAACCACACAGGTGAAAATAATATAAATGTCAGGGCTGACAGGTCACTGACACCACCTTAGCTAGAAGGAAACGCATGCCCTCCTTGATGTCCTCTACTGTTTCTGGTTCACAACCGGGGTGTGAGGCTCGCGAATTAACGCAACACAAAGCTATGCCACAAAGGTCGTGCTTTGATCATCAACCACAAGACTCTGCTTTTCAACAAAAGCCTTGAATTTGCATCTTAGCATGCCACACAGGAAAACCACTCCATGCAACTGATATCCATCAATCACACAGAATGATATCCAATGTCAGACACACAGTCCATTTACAAGTCTGTTCTGGGTCTGAACGAAACCGGACGCGCCTTGTACCTCGCATATCCATCAATATCCAAGTACGTCTGGACGATCATCAACCGATTCCCTCCTATTGGGTGTACAGCCCAATCAAGATCATCAGTAATTATCCAAACGATGTGAAGACCTCTGGTCTTCGACCACCGTCTTCATCCTCGACACATCGTCGAATCAGTTATTCAGAATGGGATAAACCCGGCCTTTCCGAATAACTCGCGTATATAATAAACAAGTGTTACACAAACACAACATACGCCTCATTCCAATTCAGAATATTCTTTTATTCCGATATTCTTACACTTTGGGAAAGGTTCCCATTAATTTTATCAAAGATAAATTCTTTAAATTTATTCTTTAATCTTCTTTTGAATATCAATTCAAACCAAATTATGGTTTATCCAAACTAGTCGGATTAGCGAAACTTACCGAAGTAATCACTTGTTAAATTTCCCAACCCCAACCTAATCATCCCATGAAGTAAAACTGATATTACTTCATATCTAACACCATGGTGTTATTGGTAAATTCAATTACCATTTCACGTTCAAATCTAATTAAAGATTTAACTATTGCCTGGAGCAAAACTGGTGATACATCATTCTCGATCATTTCAATCTAATTAAAGATTCATTAAAACTCCACTTGATTTTAATATTCCCAAAAATCACTATTAATGATTATTTAACTTGGGAAATCATATTCTGTCTTTAACTGGGTTAAAGAACCAATGTCATTTAAAACACGGTTCACGATAAACCCAACATCACATTCTATTCCATCAGCCTTTAACCTTAAATTAGCAAGTGAACAATTCCCTACGTAATAACCCCGAAGGCCGAAACCAACATCAAATCAATACCCAGGAAACCATTCAACTTAACTAATATCCAGTTAGTTTCTGATCTTCTTACTCCGTTGGGTCTAAGAACAGTGTTACTAAAGATATCGTTCCCGACAACCCAAAATCACATTCCATTTACAATGGAATCTTCATGGAAAACAAATCGATATATATATATATAATCGATATAAAATTCCATATCCGACTAATAATATAAATGGCATAACTGCAAAGCCTTTTAAATTCCAGATATATTAGTTGTCTTCCACCACAGAAATTCCCTTCGATTATTACCAAATCGAATTCCATTCCATTCCAATTTATTTTATTAAATTGGAAAACTTTACTTTGGAAAATCTCCTTGAAATCTTAACAAAAGATTTATAAATTCCAAATCACATTTCACTATAAATAGGGTTATAGAACAAATGTCGTTAAAACACAGTTCACGATAAACACAGTTCATTTAAAACACCGTTCACGATAAACCCAAAAATCAATTCAAATTCAATTCCAATTAAATACCATTTAATTGGTATACTTCATTAAATCTAAATAAAAAGATTTAATCTTTTTCTTAACTGGGTTTAAGAACAGTGTTAATGAAGACACCATTCACGACAAACCCAAATCCCAATTGATATTAAATATAAGGCTCTGAATAGAAAATATATCGGCTTATATTCAATATCAAATTCTACGACCAACAAATATCGTATTGGAAATAATGATATAAATATATCTTTCAAATTTCCATAACAATATCTGTATAATCACGAAATCCAACATTGAAATATTCCAAAGACAATTTTGATTCAAATCCATTCCAATTCAACTTTTGGAAATTCTGGTTATTTTTAAAACCCTTTCAAATCCAGTTTATTAATTTCAAAAAAAAATGGATTATAATTCTAGTTCAAAACTAGTACATTTCGATAAAAATCTATTTTTATTATTTCCAATATGGAATTTATCATACCAATTCTTTCCAAATCATTTCCATCAACGGCCATCGAACTGCACTTACAATGACCTTTTTCCAAATTTGATTTGGACATAATTCCAAATCGAACTGTTAGATTTCGAATCTCTGATATTCGTTAGAAAGCTCTTTTCGATACGAACCTAAGGTTCTGGTTTTAGGAGATTCCGACGGTCGGATCTCCCGTAATATCCATTCAAAGTCAATGGTCGAAATTCGCGAACTTCCGTAGCGTGGCGCGATCTATTAAGGCCATTATATATATATAATATATATATATTACATATATTTCAACGATTTCAATTCAAAACGTATTTTATAAATTGTTTTAAATTCGTTTTCAAAACGATTTCAACTTCATATTCAATTTCAAATCAAAATTGAATATTCCATATCATCGATATATAAATGATAATATTTTCAAAACATTAGATTTTGAAATCAATTTCTTTTCGATATTCATTATAAAAATGAATAAAATCGATATATATATCGTTCACGTAAAAATGGCATCAATCTGATCAACACGGCTTTATATATTTCAATAACTTAGTTATTCTATTCAACAAATGAATATTTCTCCAACACATGAATATATACTTTATTGAACACATGAATATTTATTAATTCTTACTTACAATAAAAATGTGAACTTTATTGTATAACTATTTCGTTCAGCACACGAATTCCCTTTTATTCAACACATGAATATATATTTTATTCAACACATAAATTTCTTTTATTCATCACATGAATATATATTTTATTCAACACATGAATTTCTTTTATTCAACACATGAATATATATATTTTATTCAATACATGAATTTATATTTTATTCAACACATGAATATATATTTTATTCAATACATGAATTTTCTTTTATTCTTTATTTTCCAAATTGGAATGAGCCCAATCAATTACCATATAATGTTAATTATATGGATTCCCTACAACACATGTATATAATAGCAACGATAAATCATCAACCATCATCCAGAGTGCACCACACAACCGCATAAGCATTAAATATAAATAATTAATGCTTACACAGTTTGTCAACCAATCGATCGACATAAAACTAAATAATTGGGATTAGTGTACGCTAAATATCATCCCAACACCCGTGTGGGGTTTCCAATCAACAAACACAGATTTTTATTTGTGCAGTTGGGCGATGTGTAAAATTTATCGTCCCAATCAATATCAGTCAAATGGTTGTACATAAACAAATCGTCCAATTTGTTTATAAATATTTATTTTATATACACATTAAAATTTTTATTTTTAACTATAAAATGTTTATTTTCAATCCACATCACACAATCAACTTTCACAACACATCAATTAAACAAACAAGTCATCTATGGTCTGTGGACAACGGGTGTAGGGTGCTACTAAGCACCATCTGCATCCTAATATATATTTCAACTAGAAATTAAAATAAAAGTGAGGAGCTCTCACCTTTGGGATCCACTCCACAAGTTTTACTTCTGAATTTTTGAACCGTTTGGTTTTGTTTCAAATTCCAATGCAGTCCTTACCACGCTGTTCGTAATAAAGTTATATTTTTCTTTCAAATCCATATGTGTAAAAATCACATTCTTAACACAATATTTACATTGTAAAAATCATATTTTTTTATCTTATACATATCATAAAAATCGATTTTTATTATATTGCTACATATATAAAGATCACGTTTTCATATCGTTATTCATCTAATAAAAATCGAATTTTTATAACGATATCTAGATAATAAAAATCACATTTTTATCTTGTCACTGTCTATATAAAAATCATATTTTTATTTATAAAAATCGTATTTTGATTATGCTATTCATATAAATAAAAATTATATTTTCATTTCAAATCTGCATATATAAAAATCGTATTTTTATTTTGCTAATCATATAATAAAAATCATATTTTTCTAATTCGGTTTCACATATAAAAAGCATATTTTTATTTAACCTTCTTCATGATAAGAATCATAGCTTTCTATAAAATAAAAATCTAACCTTTATATAAAATAAAAATCTTATCTCTAAAACAATATTATATATATCAAAATCAGATTTTTTTTTCAAGTTAAATAGCATTAAAAAGATAATCTAAACCAAACACACCTTTCTCCTTTTGTAAAAATCGAACTCTTGAGTGAAGAGGGCCCCACCGCCGCTATTGGTAGTCGGAGGAGGGCAATGGAGCTACTGCAGGTGGTGGAGGGCTCGACTAGGTGGTCTGGTGGTCAGAGGCATGGTTTCCTGTGGGTTTTAAATCGATTTAGGGTTTGTGGGGGAGTTCGAAGGGGCGGAAGAGACAGTGGAGGAGGAGGGGGATGGGCAGAGGTCTCGCCGGTGGTGGGGGAAGCCCTTGGCGGCGGCGACACATCGGTTAAAAGGGCGGCGACGGGGAGCAGACCTCGGTTTTTTTTTTGTTTTTTTTTATTTTAGTATGAAGCATTGACTGAGAATGGAGAGGGAGGGGGAGAGTTAAGGAGCTTATATAATTTAATAATATTTAATCCTTTTAAATCTCTAAAAAGCAACTTTCCTTTTCGAACTCCAATCGAGACCCAACGACTGTCGTATCCAGCCAATTACCCCCATTCCAAACACAATGGGATATGTTTCATTATCCAATTCTATCGTTTTGATTAGTTTCCGTTAAATTTACATTTAAATCATTATATTGAATTTTAAACATACATTTCAATTTATTGGGTTCACATACAAACTCTAAAAATTCCCAAAAAATATTTTCTAGCTTCGTATTGACGATACGGTTCTAACAAGACCAATTTCATTGAATTTGAAGACTGTTTGAAAAATGGCCCTTTTTCAGTCGATCGAAATTGACCAAAACTGTCAAAACACATTTTACTTTGCCACGCTCAAATATTGATTCGAAAAATTATGAATTTTGGAATCTAGCAATAACCTGACATCCCGGATCCAACAAAAGTGGTTTTGTTGAAAACAGAGGTCATTTGCAAAATTTCCATTTTTAAGGGCCAGAATTCCATAGCGACTATTCTGAATTTTCAACTGGGCATAACTTTTTATTCCCGTTATGAAATTTCAATTTTTCAGATTCGTTGGAAAGATATTTTCAAATAGATTCAAATGTTTTTGGTTTTGCTAAAATTCGGTTTATTTTAAATCCTGTACATTCATTTGAAATTTGAAATTGAATTTTTGAACTACCGCGCCATTTTCAATTCCTTTTAGAATTAAAATAAAATATTTATATTCTAACATCGATTCAAATAAATATATATGTTCCAACTCTATTCAAAATAAATTTCTCATCGTCATTATTTAAAATAATTCATTTTAAATCTTCGTAAATCATCGAAATTACCAAAATAAAAATTTTAAATTGGCTTGGATTTTCCGGGTTGTTACAGTGGCCATGTATTGCTAACGCTTATAAGCGTTGGTAGATTTTATCTCCCAACGCTTATAAGCATTTGTATGTTTTCATTCACAACGCATATAAGCGTTGGTAGATTTTCTTTTGCAACACTTATAAGTGTTGGTACATTTTCTTTGCCAACGCTTTTGTATTGGAAGATTTTTCCTTGCAACGCTTATGCATGTTGCAATATTTTTGTTTGTAACGGTTATACATGTTACAAAATATTAGTTCACAAAAACTATAAATTTTAACAGCAACAAAAATATGTATTAGCAAGTCACATTCTTTAATATTACTAGTCAACTAAACTCAATGCATACCAATAGACAACATTCATAATCACGTAACGACATAGAATATCAGTTAACAATTGACAAGTACAATATATAATTAAGTTGTTAAATTCAATATATATTTAAGTTGCTAAACTCAGTACATAATTAGGTTTCTAAATTCAATACATAAATGAAATTCTACAAATACCGAATATGAAACTTCGGCCATATCTGAGTTAACACCTTCATGTGATATGCTTGCAATAACACCACTTCGTTGCGACAGATTTTTTTTAAGCTCATCATGGCAAATAATCCGCAGTCATATCTGTTGTAAAAAGGAAAATTTTGCGGAGGTTAAATGAAAATAAAAAGTATAAATGATAACATTTTAACAGAGAAAAATTAAAGGAAAATGTATTGCAAGAATTAAACATAAAAATGAATGGCTAAGAAAGCAATTCCATCTTGTTTGCAGCAAGTAAAATAAAGTAGAAGTCATAATAATTAATTTCTAAATGAAGTGTATTACTTAGAAAACTTTATAATTGTATTTTACACTGAAATTATGTGTATTTAGTTTAAATTTTTATTTCTGCATCTAACTGTTTTGTTACTTTAATTTTTTTTCTCTAATTTCTAGTAATAACATGATTTTGTAACATTTATGAAGGGCGTTTAGTTAGTTCGAATTTACATCAATAAAGAAGCAGAACACTAAATATGTTACAATTATTAATAAAGATAAAGATGTAAAGAAGTCATTTTGTTATTCTTTGAAAAGCAGTCTTTTATTTATTATTTTATTTTCCCAACAAGATATCCACTATTATAAAATTATAATATAACCTTGATTTGATAATAATAGGAATGGGCTAGTTAACAAATCGTAAAATACGTAAATACTCATAATAATACAATTCAAAGTGCTCAAAATGTTCAAGAGCGATATTCATAGTTAATAAAATAAAATGTAGACTTATGCAGTCTTATTAATTGTAGACCCAACTCACACTGTCTGTATGCATTGAGTTACCCAACACACACTGAGACACATTATACCTAGCGCACACACTTTCATTCTAACACAACCTCACATGTAAATACTCACAACCATCTGAAAACATATAGGAATTCACAGTAGCAACCAAAACAATCACACGCACAATGGGTCTGCAAAAAGATACACTCCAGTACATGCACATAACACCAAAGCAAAACAAGTGCATCAAGATCACAAGACAACAACAACTGCACCAAGCAAACCTATACTCGGCTACATCACCATTTTTCCCCAGTTCTACACGCATGAGCTAATTGAAAGAACCCGTGCTATACAACTATATCATGCATTTATCACTCATATATCATGTTGTATACGGGAAAAAATTAATTGTAGTTGTACTAATATTTTTACAACTGTAGTCAGTGGTCTTACATGTTCTAAATATAAAGAAGATTTAATGATTCAGTTAACATAGAAAAATTCAGAATTCAAAATGGCTTACAATTTTTAAGGCTATTTTTTTGTACCTGCTGCTTATTCTTCCATTCCTTGATCCGTTGCACAAAGAATCATATAGACTCCATCCGACCATCTAACGAAGCCCCCATCCGGCCATATACGTCACTTGTTATATAGAAGAAGTAGAACTAATCGCTTGACAATAATTTTTCTTCGTGTCGGAACAAAAAAATTCTGCATTTGGATCATTACCAAGATCCTCTACTGCACCATTGAAACTACCATCCAATTTTCTCTTTCTTCCAATGCCTCCAAAAGTGCCTGCATTCGTATAATATCATATTAAATTGAAATTTTCAGTTCGTTATTAAAAATAGAAAAACATTTGTATGCATCACGCACAAACATTAGTATGCATCACATTAAATCGAAAATTTCTGCTCATTTTTACGGAGCCTAAGGCTCGGTTTAACTGGGCCAAACGGCTCAGTAAAACCGCGCCGAACGGCTCAGTATTACTGAGCCTAAGGCTTAGTTTAACTACGCCGATCGACTCAGTAATACTAAGCTAGTCGGTGCAGTTTGACTGTGCCTTAGGTTCAGTAATACTGAGCCGTTCGGCGCAGTAATACTGAGCCGAACGGCTTAGTATTATTGAGCCTAAAGCTCAGTTTAATTGTGCTGATCGGCTCATTAATACTGAGCCGTTCAGCGCAGTTTAACTGTGCCTTAGGCTCAGTAATACTGAGCCGATCCGCACAGTTAAACTAAGCCGAACAGCTCAATTTAAGTATGTCGATCAGCTAAGTAATACTGAACTGATATGCTTGTAAATTTTCTCCACATTAAAACTTGGTGGCTATTCTTCAAAATTGCAAAATAATCCATTTAATCATAAACCATGATCTTCAGCAAATTATTATAAACCTTTACATTTGCTCTTTTCTACATAGCGATAAGGGACAAAATAATCACTGACAAATGCTAAAAGTAAATAACAAACATATCCACAACTAACAGAACAGGTAGGTAACACTTGCAATCACATTATCAAACTAGAAGAAACACAGCAAGCTTTTAAAGGTAACACACCAAACCATTTATCTAATTTTCTTTATCAACCATTATTTCAAAAAAAAAAAAAAAAGGGAAGAGCCTACCACAAATAATAATTTGAAGTTCACATTTGAATAATCATTAATATGATTATCTGCAAGTGACTTGAACTGTGATTTTATTGTTTCTGGTAGTATTTTTAATTCGCTCAAGCTCATCACTAACACTTTGGGTGCATAACAAATTATCTGTTAGTTGGGCTGTAACTTTTTTGGGCACTATAATACTCAATAAATTGTGTATTAGATAGAATCTCAATTGCAGAAGGGCACTATGATCCTTATCGTTATTGTCATTCAACATTTACTCATATGATATATTTTTGGGTTATTAGTCCCTTGTATTATAAGTTGGAATTTGTATGCTAAATGAGGAAGACAAATTTGTCAGCAGAGGCAGCGCTGACACACCTATTAAGGACACCATTTATGCTTATACCAAGTTATGGTCTGCAATATGTTTTCTTTAACCCTATTTTTTTTCTTCAAAAAAGTCATATAGGGTGAACTTATCTAAATTCGATTCTCTTGTTTATAATTCAAACCAAATCTTTTTTTTTCATTGGAAAAGTAACCTACCAAAAAGCAAATTTTAGAACAAGTTGATATTTATTCCGAGCAAGTTGAGTTGAAAACTGTATGTAGATAAAATGATCAGAGGCATAAATTTAAATAAAAGCACAAATGCAGAAGATATCTATTCTTTTCCTTCGGCAAGTTTGTTATCTTATTGTACAAAAGGTAAATGCAGACAAATTACACAGATAAATATATTTAAATGAAACATAATCGCAGCGCTGCAACAACATAGTTGTTAGGAAAAAATATAACTTATTTATTTACAATTAAATTTTATTTTAACCAAAACATAATTTTATTTATTTGTAGGTACTGTCCCCTCTGATGAACATGGATCAGTCAAGCACAGGGGAAGCACTGCGACGGCTAGATGGCCCTTAATTGTGTTCCTGTCAGGCTCTATGTTCTGCTTGCTAAGAAGCACAACATGCCACCTGCTGTGCTGCCACAGCCATGACAAGGTATATTTATGACTTTACTAAAATAGGCCAACATCAATCCAAATTCTAGTATTCGATAACCTACATGATACATTATAGCAAATATAGGGACATACATGACACATGTGCTATATTTATGAATTTATTCCCAAAATTTAATACCACAGCCTAAACACTCAACGCAGCAAAAGGTTACAAAGATCCATATAATAGGATTATTCTCTACTATATTCTTCACCTGCTATCTCGTTGTTACAATCTATTTCAAAACGGAAACAAAGCTATCTTTCCTAACCTCTCAAAATTCCTTAACTATTCTATTCTTTGGTGTTAACTATTAGCCCAAGTCTTCGCGACATGTTATGTCGATCTCAAATTTTCCAAGTGAGACAAGGTTTACTTTACACATATCCTTATAATCATCAACCACCATTGATGTTAAATAAATTTTCACTTAGCATTTGCATTTACTTATCCGATATTCTTGACTAGATCTTTTTATCAATTTACTGCCTATATATGCACGTAGAAGATATAGTGAGCAGGTTTGGTGGTCGTCATAAAAGTTTTGTAACTACACTTTAAGCAAGAAAAAAATCTAACTACAGCTTAGTGCATATTATATTACCAAAATCAAATAATTTCAGCGTTTTTATATATGTTGGTTGATTTGTTATTGAACATATCACCATGTCAAATATTGTGTTGCACAATGGGATAATATTTAGATGCATTTTATCCTCGTTAATGATCATATGATTCGTGTGTTTGTACAAAAAAAAAACAAAATATCTGGATATTTAGAATATTATCTACAGTCGAACATATATAAGTAATGTTATTATGGCACTACAACAAATTGAAAAGAAAGAAATTCTTTTATTGTAATAAATGCATCAGTACAACCATTGAAGAGTGACATTTCGACAACATGTTTAATAAAATAGCATGGACTTTGTTAATTTTTGTTAAACAAAAACTAATGATAGGTTAGTAAGAATTAAATACTGGAGAGATTTATGAAGACATTAGTGCAAAGAAAGAAGTAAATACAATTGGAAAGACTAAGTGACACATGTCAAAGGCATGTTTCTTATTTTATCTGTATCGCACAATTCCAAGCATACAGCAGAAAAAAATTCCAAACCTCTCAAATGGTCAATTCAATTAATCTAATGTATATATAAATATAATGAATTGATACGTTATTTTAGATCTTGAATACAATAAAATAAGCAATACGAATAATAAATATGACACAATCCATTATAAACTTATATAATCTATATTTAGGGGAAAAAATGGATATACACAAGTGTAAATACTGTAAACCCGGTTTCAACTGAGTTTACAAAGTTGGTTCGGAAACATAACCTATTTTTCAACAATGCTAAATAATATGCATTTAATAATATCAGGCATGGCCGCATAGGTCCAGCAAACTTATGTTTTTCTTTATTAAAATAGAGAAATTTTATGTGCTATTGTAGTATCCTGGAATAACTTTTATGGAAATTAAATTGTAATTCTAATCTATTTTTAATAATAGTTTTTTAATGAATATCTAAAGATTGATTGCTCCTTTGCATTTAACATAGAAAGAGCATAAAAACAAATAAAGATTGATGCATCCAAATTCCTATCAGCATATAAATTTAAAGTTAAATACCGTATATTTCAAATATATCATACCATTATCCATTGCTTTGCCAATTATATACATGAAGGGATGTGAATCAAGCTTTGGATCAGAACAGAGCATTAAACAGAAAATCCTATCAAACATGAAAAAGAAAGTTATTCGCTTGTCGAAATACACACCAATTTTTGTAGAACAAACCATTCATAATTTATTTGAATGAACCTATTCATGTTGCCTTTGAATTGTGTGTTTCTTTTAGTCTTTCTTCTCAGATTTTGATCCCCTATAGTTTGCTTCAAATTCTTCTATATCAGCTTCTATAACCTATAGATGATCAACGACCAGGAAGACTTAACAACATGCAATTAAAATGATTCTTAGTACGGTTCTTAAATGTGCTTTTGTAAACGTTGGTTAGGAAAGAAAATGTAGAAAAAATCCTATTAGCTTTGATGACTATAGTATGTTATATCTTCAAGATCATGATCAAGTAAACTGTCTTTTAAATGGCCCGACATTTTATTTATGGCTATAATGTAACACCTTATTATAAAAATATAGCTGCTCTTAATAAAGGATTATTCAATTAAGGACTTTTATGCGTAATTCATCACATTAGGCAAACAATAACTCACAATGTGTATGCCATAACCTCTTTCAGTTCAAGAGATACAACAAGTCCAAAGGATGCATATACACAACAGTTAAATGAGCTTATAATAATGAAAGACAAAATTAACCACATAAAATAAAACATACCAATTCTGTGTCTCTTAGCCTTGGTTCTAACAGATTTCTCCAGCGAGTTGGGGCATACATCGGTCTCCTACAAACGCACAAAGCAATTAAAAGGTTAGATCTTAACCACAGTTTACCAATCGAAGCCCAAACTTCTAAACTCAGTACGATTTTCACCTTAATAAAACAAATATGTTCATTTCAGGCGCTATATAATCAGGAGTACCACAAATCAAATAGAAATGGTCAACCCTACCAAGACATTTACCTGAAGACAAAATCCAAGAGCTAAAATCATGTCTCCTCGAACTCAACAACGAGTAGCCTATTATCGGTACACACAAATCTGAAGTCGAAGTGAAGGAGTCGATTCTCTAAAGCCATAGTCGATTGCCCAGCTTCAAAGCCAAGGGATCTGAACCCCACATCCCTATATTTGCAAAGCGCAAGTCGTGGAGTATGAAGCCGATGTCAATTGCCCCGAGTTCGAAGTTGATCAGAAATGGATGGATTGAGAAATTAGGACAGAAATCGATCAATTAGTTGCGCTGTGCTCTTTCCTATTTCCAAAGAAGAAGCCGCTCTTTTCTATTTCCAAAGAAGCAGCCTTGCAAGTGAAAAGCGTTTTGAAAGGGTATGCGAGAGGAGTTAGGGTTTACGGACTGAAAATAACTGGGTGTTTACATTTTTGCCCCCTCGAACCAAGCCTACCAACCCATATAAGTGTTGCCAATAAAAAAATTATAATTTTGTATTTTCGACGACACTTTTTTAATATAGCAACGCTTATTATTGTTATTACCCTACAACATGTATAAGTGTTGGCGATTGTGAAAAAAAGGCTTGCCAAATGGCCATTATGGTGTAGTGAAATTAGTGATTAACGGATCTGACAATGTGACATTCAAAGTGATTGTGTTATAAATGAATGATAAGTAAGCGTAGCCTTAGGCCTCAACAACCGGGAAATGACAAAAATCGGGCAGGCAACATGGCTATGTGGGTAGCTTCCATTAGGGTGTATCAACACCTATCTAGAGATTCATTTATTCCTTATTCTATTTGATGTTGTCCCATTTGGGAAACAGTTGCTGATTCCAACCGTTGGTGGTATACATTCGATACACTCAAGCGAAATGAGTGGTCGGTCATGTGTGGCTGAGTTGCAAGATGTTCTTGTTGAACTTGGTGTATTCTCCTCTAGAGATACACCAGCAGTAGGTGGTTCCATACGTTGTCATAGTCAGAATCCAGTCTCCAATAAGCGCCTACGGTTTATGATTATACATTATATATGTGGGGCGTGAGATGCAAGCGTTCCACTAGATTTCTATTTATTTGATTGAGACACTATCATAATATCAAATGAGTCTTGATATAAAGACTTTGTTTTTGGATTCTCATGGGGGAAAAACCCGTTCGTGTTATACGGCGTGGTCTTATGAGATATCATTTCTTTCCTCAAGCTGTTTTGAATGGTTTACTCATACCGGTCCCATGACTGACCCGGAGTTTATTTTTCTATGTTTTCCCTAAACTCTTGGGTGCCCAAATTTGGACGGGCAGTCAAGTATTTCAGGTGTTTCTAGATATTCTTGGAGGAGCTTAGAGTAGGAGGCTTCAGCGTTAGTTATTGTTATATTCTACTATGTTGTAAGTTGTACTCTGATAGTGATACTCTAATAATGATATGTTATACAGTTAAAATTTTGTATTTCAAAAGTTATGATATATTATATTTTATTCCGCTGCGGTATGAGATTCTGTGTTGTTATTTCTGTTCTTTTTCTATCTTTTTCTTCTAAAAAATGATTTGTATTTTCGTGATATTTGGGGTGGATGTATGATGTATGTAGTCAACTTGGATATTACAGATTTGCGGGCCATTATAGGAGTAAACGTGTTCCGCGTTAGCTGCGTGGTCCTGTGATTAGCCTTATTATTTTTATATAGATTAGGTAAGATTTCTCATACCAGTCCCATGACAGACTCGTAGTTTGTTTCACTTTGCAAACTCGGGTGCCCTCTTTTCCGCATAGGAAATCGAGTGGCTTGTTTTGCAGATATCTATTTTTTAGGCAGGATTCTAGATCGAAGCTTAAAGCTATGGCCAGAGCAATAGTCTTCCGCTGCATTGTGTTAAGTTTATTGTAAATTATCTTCCATTGTATTATTTATTTGATGTACTCTGATATTCTGTACTCTAATATAACATTATTATGATGTAATATAAATCTTCTGTTATTTATTCTGATGTGTTGATGCCCAAAGTTAACGTATCCAGGTTTTGAACAGTCTTGGTCGATGTTGCGATCGATTAGGTCCGAGCGAAATCCGAGTCGTTACAGTTGGTATCAGAGCTCTGTTTAGCTCAAATCTTTGGGGTACAACTCGTTAGAACTGAACAAAAGACTCACCAGATGTAGGATTAGTATTACCCAATAAGAATACTCATTAGAGATAGGATTAGTAGCATCCTAGAATGAGAACACTCGTTAGAGATGGGGTTAGAAATGCCCTTGAATGAGTTGTGGGTGACAAGTTTATAATTAATGTATTTGTGATTATATATATAATCCGATCTTAGAAAATATGATTTTTAAATATATAAAAGTCATATATATTAGAAAAGCTAATCAAATAATTAATTGATGATTGTGTTATGTGATTATTAGTTCAACTAATAAAATTTATTGAAACCAATAAAAGAATGAAAGTTGAGTTAGTTAATTAAACAACTTTCAGCTTCGTTCCTTTTCGAGGACGAAAAGATTTTAACTGGGGGAGATTGTAACAACCCAGAAAATCAAAACCAATTTTAAATTTTTATTTTAGAAATTTTGATGGATTTTGAATATTTAAAATGATTTATTTTAAATAATAACGACTAAAAATTTATTTTAAATGAAGTTAAAGCGAATATATTTATTTTAATTATAAAACGAGTTAGAAATAGTGCGGTAGTTTAAAATTTTGAATTTGAACTTTGACTGAACGTATATGATTCAAAATAAATTGGATTTTGGTTAAACCAAAAATATGAGAATCTATTTAAAAATATCTTTTCAACGAATCTGAAAAATTGAAATTTTATAGCGGTATTCAAAAGTTATGGTCAGTTGAATATTCAGAATAGTCGTTATAGAATTTTTATATATATATATATATTAATATTAAAAATAGCCATTTTGCAAACTGCCTCCGTTTTCGACGAAACCACTTTTATTGGATCCGGAATGTCAAATTATTGATAGATTCCAATTTCCATAATTTTTAAAATTAATATGTGAGCCTGGCAAAAGAAAACGTGTTTTGCCAGTTTTAGTCAAATTTAATCGACTTGAAAAAGGCCATTTGTCAAACAGTCTCCAAATTCAATGAAATTAATTTTGTTAGGACCGCATCGTCAAATCATAACTATAAATAATTTTTCCGTAATTTTTAGAGTCAGTATGTGGCCTCGTTAAATTAAAATGTACGATCAAATTAATTAATTAAATGTTTTATATTTTAAATTAAAGAAAAGGGGGATGAGATGATTAAACGGGCTAACGGGACCTAGTCCACTGCGTCCCGAAGGGGGATATTTGGCTAGGAACAACTCTCGTTGGACTGAAATCGGAGCTGTTGGGGAGTAATGGGTTTATTTTCCAAACAGGGAATTAAATAATTATAAAAATTATAAATACACTAGGAAATACCAAACCCTAGCCCTAAATTAACTAGCCGCCACTTTAATTCACCGATGGCCAGGAAGCTCCGAACTAAAATTGTTAAAATCTCTAAATCCTTAACAAATTAGATATTCATTCCAACGATTAAATTGAAGAGCAACGAGACCTCTACGTAATCAATGGCTACGATCGGTTATGGCTTCTCGGATTGGGAGAATTTCAACCTCGAAAGGCTAACGTTATTAGCGGATTTGGAGCTCAGGGGCTGGTGCGAGCTGGGGCCCATGACCAGCGATGGACGAGGGGGTTCAGAGCTTTCACGTGAAGACCTCCGATCGAGGAACACGGGCGGCATAGATGGTGCGCCAACGGTTTTCTTCATGGAGCTGTTGGGTTTCGCTCGGTCCTGAAGTAACAAAGAAGGAAGAATAGAGGGACAATGTTGTAATTAAACTTTTAATTATAATATTATTAATTCAATGATATTCAAATGCTTAAAATCCTATAACTTTCTCAAATGAAAACAGAACTGAATGATTTCAGAAGTGTTTGAAGCGTAAATTCAAGATCTAGATCATGGAACAGACCAAAGCAGAAATGAAGCGGTCTATAATTTTGGAGAATTCAAAAATCAAGGTGAGATTTCTCAATTTTTAAAATAAATATATATACTTGAATTGATTTTATTTGTATTGTGGTATGAATTGGATTGAAATTTTGAGTGTTTGATTGTGGTTGCAACTATAATGAATTGTGGTTGTGGTGAAATCAATTAGTAGTGGGAAAGAAAATTTGTTCACGTTTTAAAAATAAAACATGTTAACATTAGCAATTTCATTTTTAATGAAAATATAGAATATATGAAAGTATTCATGTTTTAGAAATAAAAACATGTTTGCATTTAAATTCTCATTTTCAATGTAATACATGAAACTAGGAAAATATTCATGTTTTAGGAATAAAACCATGTTTACATTAAAAACCATATTTTAATATAATGAATGGAATTATAAAAATGTTTATGTTTAAGAATAAAAACATGTTTACATTAAAATTCACATTTTTAATGTAATGTAAGAAAATAGAAAATGTACATGTTTTGAATATAAAAACATGTTTTAAAGAAAAATCGTATTTTTAATGTCATGACTAGAATTAGTAAAACGTTCATGTTTTAAATTAAAAACATGTTAACATTAAAAATCTTATTTTCATTGAAAATAATGATTTATCAGAAAATTGTTCATGTTAGAATAAAAGTATTTAAACATTAGAAATTCCATTTTTAATGTAAAAACGATTCATTTAGAAAACATGTTATGTATATAAAATGTTACTCATTTAGAAAACATGTTATGTATATAAAATGTTATTCATTTAGAAAACATGTTGTGACACCCCGCATTTTTAATATAAATAAAAATGCATATATATGCATAGATAGGTTAATAATGGTGATGTAGAATGAAAATTAATTAATACATGAAAGAGAAGGAAAGATTAATTCAATCACAGTGTATGTAACAGAAAAGATAATAAAATAAGGATACTTAATTTAAATATCAGGAATTAAGTAAAACGGACTTCACCATTGCGTTCATCTCGAAATTTTGTTTGGAATAGAGCCCAAGTTTTCAAAAATCGGACTCCGTATGAAAGAGATATGGCCTGTGGAAGATTCAACAAAAATTCAGAATTTACATAGGAAAATACCCAGGCAGGTCGACCTGGGGGTCGACCAACCCAGGGAGGTCGACCTAAGGGTCGACCATAGTGTCGACCTCCCCGCTGATTTTTCCATATCTGGGCAGTGACGATTTTTGATGTGCTGGACGGACCAGATGGCTTCTAGGGCGATCTAATGGCTCTGAAACACTCTCTACACCTATAAAATAGTGCCTAGACCTATCCTAATTCATAAACAATTCCTTCTGATGCCTCCACGCCGCCATCTTGAACCAAACATGGCCACCGCCCCAAAACCCTAAACTAAATTGCAAGTTCTTCATCAACTTTGGAGTTTAATCAAATCAAGAAGCAAAATTCTTCGTCAACAATTCATGCTCCTCACCAATAATCAAATAAGAAGATTAAATCAGCGTTCTACATCAACAACAAATCATTTATTTCTCCAATCCAGTCAAGGTGAGTGGAATTATAATAAATTTGTTGCATAATAGTATTATTATCATTCATCATTCCCCAGTTGTTAACTTAATTCAAGATTCATGTTACCATAATTGTTCCTTTTATTCTCCTTCCCCTTTTATTTTTGGATCTAGGTTATCTCGAAACTAGACAGAAATCTTATTATGCATACGTGCAGTTGGAATATGGAAACATTGGGCATAATCTATTTTATGCAATCGAGAAACAGTAATTTGGGATTGGGGCGTAACAATTATTATTGCAAATATTGGTGATTGTGGCATAACAATTATTATTGTAAATATTGGGAAATCATTGTGATACAGCTTGTAAATGGGTTATTTTGGAGCGTAATCCATAATGAATCTTGGGATATGATTTGGGAACGTGAATGGCACATAATCATGAATTCTGATTTATGATGTTAACATGAAATTATGTAAATTTAATTGGAATTATTGAATGTGCGATAGGATTGGGAAAAAGGTGATTTATTTCAAATCTACATACTATGGGATTGAGGGAATAATAGGTATAGCCTATTAACGGGATTATAAACATGAACATAAATTGTGGTTTTTGGGTAAAGCTTGAATTTGAGACTTGAAAATTGGATATGCCATTAAGATCCTAGAAACATAATTAAAAATGGAATATGTTGGACAAACCATGTTTTTTTGTTTAATTAGGGAACTCGACGCATAACATGAAATTGACAATAGTGGCATAACTTGAGTGTGAACATGCTTGTGAATTGGTAATTGACATTTGATATCTAGAATGAACATGAACATGCTTGTAAATTTATAATTGGTCTATGACACTTAGAATAGACACGAATTGTAATTAAGTTAAATTTGGAACACATGACATGAATTTGGGGTTGGGTGAAAGACGATTGTTAATGAACGCCTATGACATGAGGTTAGGCGCATTTGTGTTGTAAGACTGCCCGGAACCGCTCGGCAAATCTAGCAACCACAAGCAGACGTCTAATGTGAGGGGTCAACGGCAAGAACTAGAGATGTAGCGGTAAATGACACGAGGTTAGGCACGTTGTGGTATAAGTCTTCCCAGAACCGCCCAACAAATCCAACAGCCACGAACAGACGTCTAATGTGAGAGGTCATACATCGTTATGGCATAATAAATAAATTAAGAAATACTAACCATAATAAGACATGTGGGTGACATGGGTATGGTTAGAGGTTAAGTAGGTGATATAAGTGATGTGTAAAATATGACTACGGTAGACTTAACCGTAGTAAGGCATGTGTAAGATATGGAAAATATAATAAAGGGGGTTAAGTGGGACACGAGTGACATGTGAATCAAAATTTAGATATGCTTAACCAAATGGGACCCGCGATGGTATCATAAGTTAATTGAATTTGGTAAAGTTTTAGTAACGGGTTAAGTAAATGGAAGGGTTAAGTCAAATCTAAAATTAATGGCAAGAAATGGGGAATAATAAATAACCTATTATGAATAAACTTGAATAAGGCAAGAAAGGATGATAGGTGGAAATTATAACTTAAGGGACAAGATAAGTTATAGGAAATGATAAGGAAGATGAGATAACTTATATGTAAAAATATACTTAAATAAGTGGTTTGGGAAGGATAAATGTGAAATTAAAAATGATATAAGTTATATGAATGGAAAAGAAGTAAATTAGAATCATATATGTTGGTTCGGTTGAGTAATTCTATGGGTGCCAGTCTGATGTTGATTTCGGTCTTCGGGGCTGGTGGTTATAGGGTTATTCTCATAATCAATATATATGTAGGATAAGGCATACTTATCTATGAATTAAGTGTAACATGTTATTGTAACCCTAAAAGGGAATAATTTATGAAATTGGAAAATAACATGTTGTGGGCTTATTAATGGACTTAAGTGGGTTAAATACAAATTGAATTAATAAGCAAGGGTAACTTGGTGAATACGAAAAAAGGAAACTAAGTATCAAACCTTGGTTAAGAGAACCAAGTAATAAACCTTAGTTAAGAGAACTAAGTAAGTAACGAGGAAGAGAACTAAGTAGTAAACCTTAGTTAAGAGGACTAAATTGTAAGCCTTAGTTAAGAAAACAAACGATTCAGGAAACTAAGTAGTAAACCATAGTTAAGAGAACTAATGTTACGCCCCGAACTTCCCCGGTAAGGAAAGCCCAGATACTTTGAGGACAAGACAAATTGGAACGCAAACAGAAAAATATTTCATTGTATATTACAACAATTCCATCAGAATACAAGAATATACAGAGTATGAATAAATATTACATAGAAAATATCAGAGATATAAATACATTACTGTAGCGGAAAAATAATACAATACACAACTGAAAGAGATATACGGATACAGAGCTTTTCGGATATCATTCCAGATGTAAACCAGGTTTATGTGAATATAAATTTGCAAAACCAAAACTACTAGCTGCCCGTGTGGAAAATAAGGGCACCCAGAGTTTAGGTTAAAACAATAAACTCCAAGTCAGTCATGTGACAGCTATGAGAACTAAAACAGTTATTAATCATTATTTTAAAGTTAGGTAAATCAAGGGACCACGCCGTATAAAACGGAACGGGTTTCCTCCCAAGAATACCAGTGCATAAAACAATAGCGCAATGCTAAATAAAGAAAAATGAAGCTATTATAAGACCCAGGTCCCATCACACAATGCAACACAAGATGGAGGATAGGGTTTTACCTTATAATAGGCAAAGAATGCTTGATACGCTAAATTTCATCTTTTATTACTATAAGTGTATAGCGTCAAAACAATTTCAATCTAAGTATCAATCATAGACGGCATAGGTACCATATATCATGTCGCCAATAGTAGGCTCTACATTCAAAACCACAAAGTCACGTATTGGAAGTTGGATTTCCATCTGTGAACCGAGGCAAGGGATCGTCCTCTACCGATTCGAGATGATCTAGCATATGTCTCAGGACCCAGACACAGGTGAGCCCTTGGATCGTCAGGGCCGGTCCACCGATGTGGATTAAAATGCCTGAACAATGCGTTTCCCCGCCCTTTGGGGCGTCAATGAGCCAAATGACTCCATGGGCTCCACATAGTCACCGATATATCCGAGGCGCCTCGCAATCCAACAACCACACAGGTGAAAATAATATAAATGTCAGGGCTGGTAGGTCACTGACACCACCCTTGATAGAAGGAAACGCATGCCCTCCCTGAGGTCCTCTCCCGTTTCTGGCTCACAACCGGGGTTTGAGGCTCGCGAATTAACACTACACAAAGCTATGCCACACAGGTAGTGCTTTGATCATCAACCACAAGACTTTGCTTTTCAACAAAAGCCTTCATCATTTGCCACTTAGGCATGCCACATAGGCAATCCACCCCATGCGATTGATATCCATCAATATATAACCTCTGAGCTCGTACGTCTCAGAGAAGGGCGTTAAGCAAGAGAATAATTTCTCCGCCGCCGAACAGATATATATTTGGAAATATTCCAAAGACAATTTCGATTCAAATCCATTTCCACTTTATATATTGGAAATTCTGGTTATTTTCAAATCCATTTTATTTATTTTAAAAATAAATGGGATTATAATTCTAGTTCAAAACTAGTTCATTTCGATAAAAATCTATTTTTAACTTTTCAAATTTGGAATTTTTCATCCCAATTCTTCATAAATCATTTCTTATGATTTTACACAAATTATTATTATTAATAATAATTTTATCATGGCTCGTACAGTCGATTTCCATCAACAGCCATCGAACTGCACTTACAGCGAACTTTTCCAAATTTGATTTGGACATAATTCCAATTCCAACCGTTAGATTTCTAATTTCTTGTATTCTTTAGAAAGCTCTTTTTGATAAGAACCCAAAGATTCCAGTATTAGGAGAATCCGGCGGTCGGATCTCCCATAATATCCATTCGAAGTCAATGGTCGAAATTCGCAAACTGCCGCAGCGCGGCGCGTTCTATTCAGGCCATTATATATATATATATATATATATATATATATATATATATAACATATTTCGTCGATTTCCTTTCAAAACATATTTTATAAATCGTTTTAAATTCGTTTTCAAAACGATTGCAACTTCATATTCAATTTCTAATCAAAATTGAATATTCCATATCATTAATCTATAAATGATTATATTTTCAAAACGTTATATTTTGAAATCACTTCCTTTTCTATATTCATTATAAAAATGAATAAAATCAATATAAATATTGTTCATGTCAAACTGGCGTTAATCTAATCAACACGGCTTTATATATTTCAATAACTTCGTTATTCTATTCAACAAATGAATATTTTCTTCAACACATGAATTTTCTTTTATTCAACACATGAATATATATTTTATTCAACACACGAATATATATTTTATTCAACACATTAATGGTTTCAACACATGAATATTCTCAACACATGAGTATTGTCAACACATGACTATTTTGTTTATTCAACACATGAATATAATTTATTTTCTAAATTGGAATGAGACCCACTCAATTACCATATAATATTATTTATATGGATTCCATACAACACATGTATATAATAGCAACGATAAATAATCAACCATCATCTAGAGTGCATTCTACACTGTATAAGCATCAAATATAAATATTAAATGCTTATAACAGCCTGTCAATCAATCGATCGACATACCGCTAATTATTGGGATTAGTGTATGTCCAATTTCATCCCAACATCCGTGTGGGATTTCAAACAATCAAACACAAATTTTATTTGTGCAGTTGGGCGAGGTTTATCGTCCCAATCAATTTCAGTCAAATCGGTGTACATAAACAAATCGTTCGATTTGTAAATGAATATTTATTTTATTTCAACACATGAATATATATTTGATTTCAACACATGAATATATATTTTATTTCAACACATGAATATATATTTTATTTCAACACATGAATATATATTTTATTTCAACACATGAATATATATTTTTATATCACAACCAACAATCAATTTTCACAACACAAACAATCACACAAGTCGTCCATGGTATGTGGACGACGGGGAGCAGTTTATATATGCAGTTATAAAATAAATAACTGAACAGAAAATTTTAGTGAGGAGTTCTCACCAAGAGCTAAAGCAAACGCCGCGACTCTTCATATGTGGAAAATCTTCGCCGTGTTCGCCTTTTATCACTTTCGTCATTTGTATTCGCTACATATATAAAAATCACATTTTTATCTCACTATATGTATAATAAAAATCAGATTTTTATTTCGCTACATATATAAAAGTCATATTTTTATATTTTCTATTATACCAAAATTCTATTTTCAATCCGCTACTCATATAAAAATCAAATTTTTATTTCGCTACAACATATATAAAAATCGTATTTTTATATTCGTTATCTTATAAAAATTCTATTTTTATAAGCTCTACTATATAAAAATCATATTTTTATTATATCTACTATATAAAAATCATATTTTTATTATCTCAACTATATAAAAATCATATTTTTCCTATGAATAAAAATCATATCTTTAATAAGCCACCGTATGAATAAAAATCAAAATTTTATTATGCTTCTACATATGTAAAAATAATATCTTTATATTGCTATTTCTAAAAACTGATTTTAAAATAGAAATAAAAACTTACTTTGTTCGGGTTTCTACACAGAGGGGTTTCTTCGATCGCTGGAGGAGGAAAGAGGGGGAAGTGGCGGCGTCGGGTCTTCAGGGAGGGGGTGGCGGCAGTTTTAAATCGGATTAGGGGGTCTTGGGGTGTTGGGGCTTGGGTTTATTAGAAGAGGGAGGAGGATAGAGGGGGGCGCGTTGGGGGAGAGGACGGAGGTGGCTTTGGCGAGGGAGGCGGTGGAGCGACAGGCGATGCATCGAGGTTTTTTTCTTTGTTCGGATCTGAGAGAACGACGGGGAGGAAGAAATGAGGAGAGAGAGCATTGACTAGGTTATATAATAATATATTTAATTATTTTAATTTTTCCAAAATGTTAACTTTTTAATTAGAACCCCAAATCGAACCCACTGACTATCGTTCCTAGCTAATTACCCCCATTCCGAACACAATGGGATATGTATCATATGTTGATTCGATCGTTTCAATCAGTTTCCGTCAAAATCAAATTATAAATCTATATATTGAATTTGAACGCGCATTTCAATTTACCGGGGCCACATACGGACTCTAAAAATTCCCAAAAAATATTTTCTAGCTTCGTATTGATGATACGGTTCTAACAAAACTAATTTTATCAAATTCTGAGACCGTTTGAAAAATGGCCATTTTCTAGTTAATCGAAATTGACTAAAACTGTCAAAACACGTTTTACTTCGCCACGCTCACATATTGATTCAGAAAATTACGAATTTTGGAATCTAGCAATAATTCGACACCCCGGATCCAACAAAAGTGGGTTCGTTGAAAACAGAGGCCATTTGAAAAACTTCCATTTTTAAGGGCCAGAATTTCATAGCGACTATTCTGAATTTTCAACTGGGCATAACTTTTTATTCCCGCTATGAAATTTCTATTTTTCGGCTTCATTGGAAAGATGTTCTCAAATAGATTCTAATATTTTAGTTTTGCTAAAATCCGGTTTATTTTGAATCCTGTACATTCACTGAAATTTGAAATCGAATTTTTGAACTAGCGCTCCATTTTCAATTCCTTTTATATTTAAAATAAAATATTTATATTCTATCGAGATCTATATAAATATATACATTCTAATTCTATTCAAAATAAATTTCTCGTCACTATTATTTAAAATAATTCATTTTAAATATTCAAAATTCTCTAAAATTGCCAAAATAAATTTTTTAAATTGGCTCGGATTTTCTGGGTTGTTACAACTAAGTAGTAAACCTTAGTCAAGAAAGCCAAGTAGAATACGAGAAGGAGCGAACGTCCACTCCAACGGTCTGGGTTACGAAGCACGCGGCTTCGAGGGGACGTGGGGTACTCTTGGCATCCCTCTGTGAGGTTGCAGATGGTCCTCCCGGGCTCACAGAGGTTAAGGTCTGCGTTAGAAGAACCAAGAGTATGCCTTTGTTGCAATATAAGGCAACCTAAAGACTAGGATGGACCAGCGTGAGGCGGCGATATCTAGATTAGCCCTCTAATAGCACGTCGTCATCTACCTACCATCTTGAGTCAATCGAGCACGTGAAGCGGAAAGGCGGAGAACTCCGAAAGGCCATATACTTGCTATCTAGTTATGGGTGAGGTTGACCAATAGGTTTGTGGGGGCATAGGGGGCATGCATACAGTTCTCATTCTTGATTTTCTTGGGTGCCTTTCATTAGTTGAGGGAGGGGTCTAGTGGGACCATAGCCGCACACATAGATAAAAACAGACCTTAGCATCTGCATCGGCAGATAACTTAAAGCTCCCGACCGAGTTCCGTGTTTCTTGGTCTGCCCTACCACGGGACTCGGGATGCACATATAGAGGACATATGCAACTAGACACCGATAACGATTCACGACACATACGTGGGGAAAGTCTAGGAACATATATCGCTCTGGGTAGTATGTCCCACACTAGGGGCATCGTTCGATAGGTAGCATAATCCCTAGTTGGACCTAGGTCGAGTAAACCCTGAATCCGAGAAGCGTTCAATAGGTAGCATAAACCCCATGGGTCCTGGGTAGCGTAAATAACAACCCGGAAAATGCGAGCCAGTTTAAAATTTTTATTTTGGCAATTTCAGTGAATTTTGGATATTTAAAATGAATTATTTTAAATAATATCGATGAGAAATTTATTCTAAATAGAATTCGAACGTATATTTATACACGTCGTCGTTAGAATATAAATATTTATTTTAATTATAAAAGGAATTGAAAATGGCGCGGTAGTTCGATAATTCGATTTCAAACTTCAATTGAACATACCGGGTGCAAAATAAACCGGATTTTAGCAAAACCAAAAATATTAGAATCTAATTGAGAATATCTTTCCAACGAATCCGAAAAATTGAAATTTCATAGCGGGAATCAAAAGATGCGCCCAGTTGAAAATTCAGAATAGTCCCTATGGAATTCAGGCCCTTAAAAATGGAAATTTTGCAAACGACCTCGGATTTCAACGAAACAACTTTTGTTGGATCCGTAATGTCAAGTTATTGCTAGATTCCAAATTTCATAATTTTTCGATTCAATATGTGAGCGTGGAAAAGGAAAATGCGTTTGACCAGTTTTGGTTGATTTTAATCGACTGGAAAATTGCCATTTTTCCAACGGTATCAGAATTCGATGAAACTAGTTTTGTTAGGACCGTATGGTCAATACAAAGCTAGAAAATATTTTTCTGGAATTTTTCTAGTTAGTATGTGACCCCAGTAAATTGAAATGTGTGTTCAAATTCAATATATAGAGTATTATTTTGATTTTGACGAAAACTGATCGAAATGGTCAAATCAGCCTACGGTACATATCCCATTGTGTTCAGAATGGGGGTAATTAGCTACGGATGACAGTCGGTGGGTTCGATTTCGAGTCCGAAATATTAAGATGCTTTTAGAGATAAAATTAAATTAAATATATACAAATTATTATATAAAATTCCTTTTACCCCCTCTCCTCTTCCCCCTTTAGTCAACGAACAGAAGTCTAAAAAAAAGGAGCTCGACGACGACCGGAGCCGCCACCATAGGGCCGACGCCCCCTTGCTCCACCACCTGCGCGAGCCGCCTCCAGCCTCGCCACTCCTCCTCTAGTCCCCGATTCCCTGATGCGACCCCCCTTTCCTCCTTCCCCGACGCAGCCCCTGTGGCCCACCGATGGCCAGCGCCACCACGAACCCGCGCCCCCCTCTTCTTCTCCGCCTTCTTCGTTTGACCTCCACGCAGCCTCCCTCTTCCACCACGAGACCTCAATCCGCCCAGACCTAGCGTCCCCTCCCCTTCGCCTACACCGATCCACGAGCCAACCCCTCCTTGAGCGCACCACCGCGAGCTAGAGCACCCCGGCGCAGTGAAACCCCCTCCCCACTTAACCACTTGTAAGTTTTATTCATTTTCTCCTTATTAATTTAATGTTTTAGTATATGACGACGATGATTTTCAGTTTTGATTATAGAAAAAGTTTAGATTTTTAGATGAACAAAATTAGATTTTTATAAAAGTGAAAATGAGATTTTTATATAGAGAAATGAGAGATTATCTATATAGATAAAAATACGATTTTTAATATAAAGTAGAAGTTATAAAAATAAGATTTTTATCATTAGAAAGGTTAAGGAAAAAATATGTTTTTTTATTGAAAGTGAACAAATAAAGATGTAATTTTTATATAACGTAGAAGTTAAAAATATAGTTTTTATATGATGTTGAGTATAAAAATATAATCTTTATAGATATAGCGAAATAAAAATCTGATTTTTATTATATATATGTTGAAATAAAAATGTGATTTTTATAGTGATGAAATAAAAATTAAATCTTTATATTTGAAAAGGCGGAATCTTTATATTTGAAAAGGCGAAATTTTTATATTTGAAAAGGCGAAATCTTTATATAGAGAATGGCGTGATAAAAATATAATCTTTATTATATGAACATCGATGTAAAAATAGAATTTTTATCAATATAGTAGCGATGTAAAAATAGAATTTTTATCTATATAGCATCGATATAAAAATAGAATTTTTATCTATATAGTGGCGATGTAAAAATAGAATTTTTACCCATATGGAGTGTTATAAATATATGATATTTATATACATACAACAATATAAAAATGTGATTTTTATATATGTAGTGGCTATGGGCAGCGAAAGTGACAAAAGGCGAGCACGACGAAGATTTCCTACATATGAAGAGTCGTGGCGTTTGGTTTAGCTTTCGGTGAGAACTTCTCACTTTAAATCCTCTTTTCTAGTTATAAATATATACTAGTATGCAGACGGTGTTTAGTAGCACCCGACACCCGTCGTCCACAGACCATGGACGGCTTGTATGCTTGTTTGATGTGTTGTGAAATTTGTTTGAGATGTTGATGTGAAATCGATAATAAAATGTTGATGGTTGGAATAAATTAATTATCGTTAAAAATATAATTTTTAACGTGAATGTGAATAAATAAATATTCATTTACAAACCGGACGGTTTGTTTATGTACACCTATTTGAAGGATATTGATTGGGATGATAAATTTTACACATCGCCCAACTACACCAATAAAAATCTGTGTTTGTTGATTTGAAACCCCACATGGGTATTGGGATGATATTGGGCATATACTAATCCCAATTATTTCATTGTATGACGACCGATCGGTCGACAGGCTGTGTAAGCGTTAATTATTTATATTTGATGCTTATGCAGTTGTGTGGTGCACTTTGGATGATGGTTGATTGTTTATCGTTGCTATTATATACATGTGTTGTATGGAATCCATATAATTAACATTATATGGTAATTGAATGGGCCTCATTCCAATTGGGAAAATAAAGAATACTAGAATATAAAAATAGTCATGTGTTGACGATATTCATGTGTTGAAACTATTCATGTGTTGAGTAAAATATTTTAACAATAAAATTTACATCTTTATCATATTTAAAATTAGAATCTACTTCACGGTGGAGTCTGATTAAAAATCAAACGATAGATACCATAATTTTATAAAATATATTACATAACAAAGATAGTCGTGTGTTGACAGTACTCATGTGTTGAGATTGGTCGTGTGTTGAAAGAAATATGGATTCATGTGTTGAATAAAATAAATATTCATTTGTTGAATAGAATAACGAATTTATTGAAATATATAAAGCCGTGTTGATTAGAGTTGCGCTATTTTGACGTGAACAATAATTATATCGATTATATTCGTTTTTATAATGAATATAGAAATGGTAGTGATTTCAAAATATAACGTTTGAAAATATTATCATTTATATAGTAATGATATGAAATATTCAATTTTGATTCGAAATTGAATACGAAGTTGAAATGGTTTTGAAAACGAATTTAAAACGATTTATAAAATACGTTTTAAAAAGGAAATCGACGAAATGTATATAATATATATATATATATATATAATGGCTTCAATAGAACGCGCCGCGCCGCGGCAGTTCGTGAATTTCGACCATTGACTTCGAATTGACGTTGCGGGAGATTCGACTGTCGGATATTCCTAAAACTGGAACCGTTGGGTTCGTATCGAAAAGAGCTTTCCAATGAATATTAGAAATTTGAAATCTAACGGTTGGATTTGGAATTATGTCCAAATCAAATTTGGAAAAGGTCGCTGTAGGTGCAGTTCGATGGACGTTGATGGAAATCGACTGTACGGGCCTTGATAAAATTATTAAAAATATCTATAATTTGTGTAAAATCATAATATGTGAATTGGAAAGAACTGGGATGAAAACTCCATATTTGAAAAGATTAAAATAGATTTTTATCGAAATGAACTAGTTTTGAACTAGAATTAAAATCAATTTATTTTAGAAATAAATAAATTGAATTTGAAAGTGGTTTTAAAAATAATCAGAATTTCCAATACGTGAATTGGAATGGATTTGAATCGAAATTATCTTCGGAATATTTCGATGTTGGATTTCGTGGTTATACTGATATGGTTATGGAAATTTGAAAGATATATTTATATTGTTATTTCCATTACGATATTTGTTGATTTCAGAATATGATATTGAATATAAGCCGAATTATTTTCTATTTAGAGTCTTGTATTTAATATCAAATGGGATTTGGGTTCGTCGTGAATGGTGTCTTAAATAACACTGTTCTTGGACCCAGTGTAGAAAAGAATAAATCTTTTAACTAAGATTTAGTGAAATTGTCCAATTAAACAATATTTAATTGGAAGTGAATTTGAAAGTGATTTTGGGTTTATCGTGAATCGTGTTTTAGATGACATTGGTTCTTTAACCCAGTTAAAGGCAGGATGTTGATTTTTGAAAAGATTAAAACTAAATGGAGTTTTAATGAATCTTTAATTAGATTGAAATGTGAATTGATAATTTAAATTAACAAATCTCACTACAACAAAACTTATATTTTACAGCATCGCACCTTAGCGTTGAAGCAACAGGCGCAGTCGAATAGAAAATTAGGAGCCCACCAATGCTGACAATACTCAATACTAATTTAGGTCTAATTATTTTTTCTTCTTGCCGCCTCCTTTTCATTTCTTCCCTCCAAAAGAAATCATTTTCCCCTTTTGTTAGTGCCGCGTTTCCATTCATACATCCAAAGAGAAAGAAGATTTCTCCATTGATTTTTTTTTTATCGTACCTTCTTTAGATTATTCCGTTTTCCCTTAAATACTTATCTTAAAGAGGTCCTTGATTTTCCAGCTACTGAAGTCGCTTTTGGCCATAGTTTTGTTGGATTTCTTCAACTGAAGAACTTTATGCGAGCCAGGCTTTCGGCAAATTGAGGTTAAAAATATTATTTTGGGTTATTTATTTTCAATTAGTTTATTATCCATGATTTATTGTTTGCTATTTAAATGTTTTATTTGCTATTTCAGCTCACCCAGAAGCTCTTTTACTCACTCTATTTTTTTCTCTTTACATATGGTTAGATAAATCTGAGCCTACTAGGGCTATTTTGGGAGCGAATTTAGTTAGATGATTTATTGATGACATGATTTTTTGAGATAGATTATGCATATTGTATGGTAAGCTTATAGATAAACGTGATGTGGTTCTATATGATTTTGTGCTTCTTTATCTCGTGAGTAGGCACAAACCTGTTGATTATCCCAGTCCACTATCTTTATCTTCGTTTATAAGTGTTCAGCAATTTGGAAGTGTTTTTCCAATTCTTATAACTATCAAAAGAAGCATATTGTAATGTATTGATTTATAATAATAATAAAAATTTAGTATATGAAATTGACAAGAGGTCTTGCTCATGTACTGCAAAATTAAAGTTACATTATGTATAAATCACAATTAAAGTGAAATGCAGTAAGAGACTCTATGGAAAGTTGTTGCAATGCAGCCTTTGATATGTAATTAACCAATATAATTGCATGCAAAGGAAGTTAATACAATTGCACGTTAAAAGCATCTTCATTAGCATACAATCCACAATTCAAGTACTTCATGATAGTACTTGTAGTTTAGACAATATATATTGCAAGAAGCCAGAATAGGTAGTGCTCCCAAGATTTCTAATAGTATATCCATCTTCACTGAACACTTCAGTCTAATCAAAATTGTTTTGCACCTCATTAGCCTTAGCTGAAAATTTAAGAAGTGGAGCGAAAGTTAAGAAACATAAAGATATAATTAACGATCTGCAGCACATCTAGAATCTCAGGGGACCAATCCACGTACGTTATGGATGCTGTGTTCAAAATAAGAATGAATTTCCTATGTTTAATCATTATGAATTACAGCATAAATATTTGTGCATGCATGGTGTTATTTGAGCACGTTAATGAGACAACTTCAATTACAATGGTCAAAATACAGTAAGCTCTCTTAGTTTTTTTTACAAGAAACAAATATAATTGGACTAAATAAGTATGGTATGCTGAACTATTTGAACCACTTTTGATTTAAAGTTTAAACAACTTAATTATTCACAGTAACTTGGTATGCATATGCAAAAATAAAATAAAATGCTATAATGGTAAAACTGAACAGTTGTACTAAATATCTTAAGTGAATTTATAAGGTTCACTAAATAGTTTGAACATCTTAATTATTTGTAGCAACTCTGAATTAGTTTTAGTAACTCACCATGTATATATGTTGTTAGGAAGTTTTAATTATGAAGATGTACCAAATATCTCAATTTAGGTTTCATTGATTAAATCAAGAATTTTATTGCCTAGTTGCAAATGCAATTGATCAGAGGTCTTACTAATCTGCTGCAAAATTAAATCAAACATGGTTATGCTCCAGATAAACTTGACTTCCATTTTATTATTAAACTTAACAATCTTTCTTTTGAATCTTCAAAAATAGTTCTATTGATTATCCTTTATGGCTTAACCGCATTTCCAGTATATGAAGCTTTATGCGATAATTCAGCTATTTCTAACATTGATTACTTTGTTACATTTTATCCAGACTTTTTTTTTCTATTTGGAATATTTGGATAATTAATTCTCGTGTCTTAACTAACTAAATGAAGTCATTAAACCTAATAAAGAGTAATGCAATGACCAAGTAATAATCCAGCACCTTCTTTCCATTAAAAATGGTTTCGGGAAAATCTCT
This sequence comes from Allium sativum, assembly GCA_030737875.1. Taxonomy (NCBI): domain Eukaryota; kingdom Viridiplantae; phylum Streptophyta; class Magnoliopsida; order Asparagales; family Amaryllidaceae; genus Allium; species Allium sativum. The sequence goes on from CM060926.1 coordinate 698,095,675, forward strand.
TGTAAATTAAAATGGACGATATATGGTTCTAGATATCTTTATTTCTTTTTTCCCTCAGGATTTAGTTACAATATACTATGTTACACAGTTTGTATGGTGATATGACAGAGCCCGATTGTTTATAATATGGAAGTGGACTTGATTTTTGCCCATGCAACTGTGACATTTGCAATTTTTATCCTGTTATTTAGCCATGTTTGTTAAGTTGCACTCTTCATATTGAAAACTGGAATTTGATATTTAAAGCATCTTTCACATTTCAAAGTTACTATATTGGATGTTAAACGCTTTAAAAGATATTGTTTGATGTCCTAGATTCATTCTTTGTTATGGGTTTTCGTTTTCAAAATGATATTCAGTTTTCTTATCCCAAATCCCTTCACGTTGGGTTTTTGACATCTGTAATTAATTTTTCTTATTATTGGTAGGCACGACGTACTCAAGCATATCGATTCATCAATTATTTTTTTGGTCTGGGCCAAGTGAGTATGTTTTTATATCTAGAACTTGCCCTCATCCTTTGCTCTCTTCCTCTCATTTTTTTTCAAAATTAATTTGAAACTGCATTTATGTGATTTCAAGTGGAGTTGAGATGGCAGCGATTAAATTTTAACAGTTCCTTTATTGATTGTAGAATGTAATCCCGTTTTCATTACGTTTCATGGTCATGTTATAAATTAGTGGGCACAACTACATGATACATATATGGACACGTGTTTATTTCTCCTAGCCTATTTATAATGGTGAGTGTATAATTAAACTTGGCCCCGTTAATTCAATATTTTTGAACCAGGTTTACATTAAGTATGTGATGTCATGCCTCTTTTATATTTATTTTGTTTTGTGTGCATTATTTTGTCCTTTTCTTCATATACAACATGTTGAGTGTAGATTTGTCTAACCAAATATAAAATGCCATGGAGAATATGCTTAAAATGACTGGGTGGTGTTTCCATTATGGTGTTCTCATTCGTTAAGTTTTTAGTATGTTGCACATGTTCTTACTTTTTGTTCTCTTTATAAGATTTTCATGTAACTGCATTTAGCTAGATAACTATATAATAGGGAAGGTTGACTCAACCGTAAAATGTTGAAATCATTTATTCATTGATAATGTTATCTGAATATTTAGCTTATAATATTCACATTGTGAGATTAGTCATAGCGGAGCTGATATATGTAAACAGAGAGAGAGAGGAGGGGGGAGCTACTGGCAGTTTTAATATGTAAGCTAGTTTCCTTCTATTACGCAACTATGTGAAAACCTAAAGTGTATACTATTTTAATTGAAGTGTTAATTTTAAAGAAAAAGAGCTGAAGGATATATGATCCAAATTTTGTCATCATACATTGATTATTTACTGCATTTCTAAGTAAGAGACCAATTATAATTTTGCTCCCAAGCCTAAAATCTAATAGCTTTGATATGTATCGACTCGCAGCTAGTGCTCTACTGGTTAATCAGCAAAACAATTTACTGCTGTTGTCATGTTGTTGCTTTGGCAGATTAGTTACTCTTTAGTGGGTACTAATAAGATTGCTAACTTTCCAGTATTGAGGAGGATTTATATGTCAGGCCTGAAATTTTATATTGAGATAGAGACATATTTAATATGAGGTTAGAGATGGGGACCAAAGATTAAAAGTAGGGAAGATACTATTGTGATAGGCCAAGTAAGTAATGTTCTTCGTTTGTTAGCAAATGATATATTGAACTTTTGTTTCCATATTGGCTAAAAATAGTCGTGAAGACTGTAATTTCTAACTAGCCCTTTGAGAAATTACTAAGAATGCTAAATAGCCCTTTGAGGGAAGTTTCTTGTTCAACAAGACCTATACTAACATGTTGCTGGCATATAAGTTTATAAATAGCCCCTTGACAAACTGTTGCTTGCAATCTTTTCTCTCTTTTCTATGTTGTTGAACTTATTGAGTAATTGAATAAATTATTTTGCAATGATATAGGCATTATTCTCAATACAAAGCATGATAGTGGTATTAAAAGAGAAAATTTTAGAAGCCAATGTTAGCAGTTTGATTCCATGTTCATTGATGTTTTCATTTGGTAAATATGACTGTTTTCTTTTGAAATTAAATAAAATCCTAAATTACTGTAAACTGTAACAATTGCATTGAATATATATAAAATAGGAAATTCAAAATTTACTACAATTTTTATGAAGCTTCCTAAAACTGCACAATTACAGTCTTCCTTGATTTTCCATTGACTGGATCATATAATATAAAATGGAATAAATATGTAAAATAGTCTATCCGAGGTGGATAATCTGGGAACAAGGCGCTATAGTCTTTTCGTATCTACGATAATCCATATCAACTTTTAACAGTCACTACCTTTGGTTGAATTTATGCACTATAGCGGACATTTTCTGACATTGAGATTATTTTCCATGTTCAATTTTAAACACTTGCTCATATTTATGTGTTAACACTTATGGTAATGCATTTACTGTTTATATTGTATATGGAAATATCAACTACGATAATAAATTCCTATTATCATATTTAGGAAACCATACATTTGTCAAAACTTACAGGAATTTTAGCATTTACATTAATAAATTACCAGCTTACCGTAAATACCTAAGTATCACTTAATAGGACAAGTCATTAATGCACAATATCTCATTTTACCTGAATTTTATTATTTCTTCTTTCCAAATTATTTCCAGATTAAATTTTAGTTGCACCATATCTTATTTTTTCAGTTTTTATTTAATGCACTACTTCGTTCCTTATTGATGGTTATGTTGTATGTTATTGTAATGTATCATGAATTTGTTAAGTATTACATTATGCTTATACATCAGCTATCTTCTAGTATGCATGCACTTTGTTCAGTGTGTATTAGTTTTTTTAACATTTGATTTGTAATACACTTACCAACATCAGTACAATAAAACAGTTTGAACTGCAAGTAGTGGCTATTTTTTATTTTTCAACCTTGAATCTTTTTTATTTATAACTTAGCTGCAGTAGTGTACGTGTATACTAGATGCTTAGTAATAGTTCATACGATAGCCTAGGCCAAACTGATGTTATTTTTTAATTGCAGAAAATGGGTAAAAATACGAAAAGAAAGAGGACTATGGTTAGCAAGAATATCCAAAATGAAGATAATTCTGAAAAATAATGATGCTCAAATTCAAGAACACCCACAAGTAGTCAATGAAAATGCAATGCCACAAGAAAGAAATATTGAAATTGTTGAAGAAAGCGAGAGAAGTGACCTACTTAGAATGCAAATTTATGGGGACCGACATCCAACTTACAGCATATTGAAGATTCCATCGACACTACGGTTGCTTGACCTTCTTAGAATGTTATAACGGATGCAAGTTCCGGTACGTGGAATTTATTTTTCTGCTATTTCTGAATCATTAAAGATTTAATTTGAGCACTCTGCAATTTAATAAATACTACGACCTAATACAAACTTGTGTCATACATGTTTTGAAATGTGAACGATCGTTTAAATTATTTACTTGAGTACAAGTATTTGAGTGTTATCTGTAATACATTCTTGGATGATTGAATGGACATTGTTGAGTGGAGCGATGGAGCAATGGCATTGATGTAACATGAAAGATGATGTCTGGTTATTTAGGACTTGGGATAGGTTTTTTTGAGTGTTCGTTTAATTGTGACGTGCAAGAGTTGATGGTAGGAGGCAATGATTTGCATGGTCAGTCAGATGCGGGTTGTGTAGATGGCTTCGTTGTGGGGCTTGAGTGGAAGTTTGAATTATGGTGCAGAGAGAGTATTAGATGGTAGCTGTTTGGAAGTGGTTCAGCTGGATGATGGAAGTTTGGAAGTCGGAGGTGGTCAGGAGGTTGTGGAAATCTCAGTGTCTTTCTAAAATATATATTAATGGAGATGCAGCAAACTATCATGGTTTCTCAGGGTGGGAAAAATTAGAAATCGGGCTGGGGCTGTAAGTTTATAATAGAATTAAAATTTGGGATGGGATAATAACAATTGACTAATATCAGTAGGCTTATATAAAATATATGAATGAGGCATACTGGTATGGCACAGGGCGGTTGATAAAAGGGAAAAAGAGGGTACTTCAGGAAAAAGTTGCATGCACAGCTATACATGCATGTGCTTATCTGTATACTTCAGGAAAAAGGGTGGGTCAATAACCAGAAATATTTAGGACGTGTATACATTTTCCTATTGGTATGAATCTGGTAATAGAATGATCCTAGAATTGTGATAAATAACAGATGTTCATTTTGTATCATAAGGTAATGGTTTGAGGACCTGAGAATAAGTTCAAAAGCGTTGGTCAGATGTATTATAAAGAAGATACATGCACAGCTATACATGCATGTGCCTATCTGTATAAAGAGGCATATAGATATCAACGTTTGCAAAGAGATTTATATTAATATATCTATGTTGAAGTGATAACCTTATTTCTGTAACCAAGGAAAAACTTAGGTATACCTGATCACATATAATAACCTGTTGGAGTATTTCAACATAATATGTTGATTGCTATATTCTAAAATACTGAAATAATGAAAAGAGAAAAAGTGACTTCTTCTAATATATCTATGTTCAAGTACACACTTCATTCACAATGGACTCAACTAAAATCTTGATTCTAATAATTGCTATACTACTATCAGGCACCGTTAAACTGTCAGATTTGGATTTTAAAGCTGATTACAATGAATGCGTGAACCATCTTATCGGATCATCCACTTGTCTTCCTTTTGTGGGAGGAAATGATAAAGCTCCAACCCCTTATTGTTGCGATGGTTATAAACAAGTGACTGCTAAAAGCGTGAAGTGTGAGTGCATTCTCATAAAGGATCGAAATGATCCGAGTCTTGGATTGACTATTAACGTGGATTACGCTATTCAGCTTCCTTCCAAGTGTCATTCTCCTTTTAATATCTCTACATGCACTAGTAAGCTAATTTTCTATACATGTTTACATACCTTAAATGTTTGGATATTCAGATCATAATGTCGTATAATGCAGCTATACTGAAGCTGCCAACAAATTCAAAAGCTGCTAAGGACTTTCGGCAGTTGGAAAATATTCTTGAAGGCAAAGGCAACGCGAGTAATGTTTAAATTTTTTTCCCCTCTGATTTTTGATGAAGTTTTAGTGTTTCTATAAGTAACTCCTATTGATATTCATTGTTCTTTTCAAATTTTTAGCTGCAGTAAGTAATACAGGAGGAATTGTACCTCACAGCACAAGTGGTAATGCAACTGCATATTTAGAAGGAAATAAATTTAGAAGGAAATAAATTTACAATTTTGAGGATATGGATAGGCATGCATAATTACATAGCTCTTCCAGATTTCCACCCTGATAATTCGTTTTATTTTGCTATATAGGGACACAAATCAATTGCTTTGCTATATGGAAGATTGCTAGCTGAAATTCCTATGGAAAGGTATATTTTCATGCATTTAAATGTGTATGCTACATGAAGTGTATTTTTTTATATTTGATATGAATTCGATCTTGTTTTGATTTTGTAAATACATACTGAATTAAGGTGAGCAGAAAAGCACTAATCACAAATCCAATGATTGTGTAAATATATGTTAAATTAAGGTGTGCACAAAAGCAATAACTTAGCAAAGGGGGCATTGTTGTTCTTTCTTAGTAATTATAATGCCAACCATATCATGCAAATACTGGATTATTGTATTTTTTTAATAGGGTACTGTCTACAAGCATTTGTAAAATATGGCTTTACTGAACCATGGTGAATTCAGCTCAGAAAATGGCCTGTAGCTCCCAAAGGAAGACATGTCATCGGCATTTGTTAGATTTGTTTTGAGAAAACTTTGTCCTGTATCCTCCCTGCTTTGGTGCATGTTGCCGCTTAACCGAAATTGGGTTAGTCTCTAACTATAACTGAATTTGGGTAAGTGATGTTTGTGAGGTGCCTTTCAATTAGTGGACCAGTGGTTATCATTGTTCTATCTATATAAGAGTTGAGTCTGAGAATTAAATATTACCAGATCCAGTAACATTCTTTTTACTTGTATTTTACACACAAGGAGACCCTTACGTGCAATTCGTGTGTCTGCTTGCGTCTATGAGTTTATTAAGAAATCTTTAACTGGCTATTAAACCATGTTACCAGGTTGAAGTGAAGTTGAATTTCATTTTTTTTCTTTATGGTTTTTAAGCCCTATTTTCAGAGCATAAGGAATTTCATTTTTTTTCTTTATGGTTCTTAAGCCCTATTTTCAAAGCATAAGAACATATTTTTCTTACGTTTAAATTCTCTTATCAAACTAAAGAAATAAAAAATAAGATAACTAGGCAGTGAGCCGTACTACGTCTACAATGATGAACAAAGAGATATAATCATGTGTATATGGAACTTTCTAGGGATTATATAATCATGTGTATATTTAACTTTCTAGGGATTACATGTTAAAAAATAAATAGCTACTGGCATCATTGCCAATAAGTTACTACTTTTTATAAAAAAATATAGTGCACTTTTTTTGCTGGGACATACTTTACCATACTTGTGCATTGACACCTCAAAATCGTTGGAGCATACATGGACAAGGAACATGGAAACTACATAAGTCTCAACTGCATATTGTATGCATGTGTGGTAAATACGACATCAATTGGATTGTCGTTGTGTTCAATTTTTTCATTGCTTCAAGCAATGTTTAAGTTGCAGTTAATATCATTTCTTCAACAACCCATCAACTCTAACTGTGATTCATGTCCATCAACATCTTTTTGGGTAGACTTCTTTTTACCATGTCTTACCTTTTCTTATATCCACTTGCATGCATGTGAGTTTAACAACACAGTTAAGAGGTTTTGTGGCAGTTGGATCTTAAAGTAAAGAGTAAGCTATTTTTTAAAGATGAAAGAAAAGTTTAATAAGGAGATGACAGTTGTGGGTTAACAATAATGAAATTTTTGATTTTTACGTGATTAATTTTGCTTTTGCTTCTGAGTGTGCTAACAATAATGAATTTTTTTATTTTTTCTTTATAGGTAGATAGACGACGTTGATGGGAAACATTGTTGCGATTAGTTATGGATTGAAGTTATTTTTGCTGTTAAGACTATATTTTGGTTCGTAAGAATGTATTAATTGCTATTTTTGATTGCTGCTACTTTGTATATGTGTATGTTTGATGTCTCACTACTATTTTATGAAATATTGTGTATGTTTGATGTAAGAATATTGCATATTTTGATTATATAATTTTACTTGTTGGTTATGAATTATGTGATCAATATAAAATGTGCTATTAATATGATGCATTGATTATAAAATGTGGTACTGATATAATATGTTGATTTTAAAAAACTACAAAAATACTGAGATTGATTTTGGATTTTTTATGGCGTTTTTAAAACGCTACTGAAAATTTTTATGATGATTTTTCAATGGCGTTTTTAAAATGCCATTAATAGTTTATTCAAAATTTGACATATAAATACTTACAACGATTCATAAACGCTGTAAATAAATATCACAACAAAAATTAAACGCTATAAAAAAATCGAACTAAACGTTGTGAAATGTATTAACAGCACAAAAGAAACGCCATTGGACAATACTTTTCACAGCGTTTCATAACTGCTATTGTATGATTCTGACTTTTAACTGCATGTTGATACACAGCGTATCTAAAAACGCTGTTAATACCTTTTATGGCATTTTTTAAACGCTGTAAAAAGTCTTATTTGTTGTAGTGTCTGAAAGGAGATCGAGAATGGAGTACCACCAGTTTTGCTCCAAAGCGATAGTTAAATCTTTAATTAGATTTGAACGTGAAATGGTAATTAATTTTACCGATAACACCGTGGTGTTAGATATGGAGTATTACCAGTTTTTCTCCAGGGGATGAATAGGTTGGGATTGGGAAATAAAACAAATAATTACTTCGGTGTGGTTCGCTAATCCCGACTAGTTTGGAAAACCATAATATGGTTTGAAATGGTATCCAAAGGAAGATTAAAGAATAAATTTAGAAGAATTTATCTTTGATAAAATTAATGGGAACCTTTCCCCTAAGAATGTGATTTTGTGAATAAAAGAATATTCTGAATTGGAATGAGGTGTATGGTGTGTTTGTGTAACACGTGTTTTATTATGTACGCGGGTTATTCAGAAAGGCCGAGTTATACCCATTCTGAATAACCAATTCGACGATATGTCGAAGATGAAGACGGCGGTTGAAGACCGGAAGTCTTCACATCGTTTGGGTGATTATTGATGATCTTAATTGGGTTGTACACCCAAGATGAGGGAATCAGTTGGTGATCGTCCAGACGTACTTGGAGATCGATGGATATGCGAGGAAAGTGCCTCCGGTTTCGTTTAGACCCAGAACGAACTTGTAAATGGACTTTGTGTTTGACATTGGATTTTATTCCGTGTTGATTGATCTCTATTAAATATACATCTGTTTGGCGGCAGAGAATTTATTCTCTTGCTTAACGCCCTTCTCTGAGACGTACGAGCTCAGAGGTTGTATATCGATGGACATCAGTCGCATGGAGTGAATTGCCTGTGTGGCACGCCTAAGCGAAAATTGATCAAGGCTTCTATTGAAAAGCAAAGTCTCATGGTTGATGATCAAAGCACGGCCTGTGGGGCGTAGCTTTGTGTATAGCGTGAATTCGCGAGCCTCACACCTCGTTATGAGTCAAAAACGGGAAAAGGACCCAAGGAGTGCATGACGTTTCTTTCTAGCTATGGTGGTGTCAGTGACCTACCAGCACTGGCATTTATATATACTTTTAACCTGTGTGGTTGTTGGATACGAGGCGCCTCGGTTATAGGTCTGTAAGGACCAGGAAACGTGTGTTTAGGAATAATTAATCCTCAAAAGTAAGAGAGGACCGGCCTTGGAGGTTCCAAAGGATCATAGTGGGGTCCTGAGACATTTGCTAGAGTGTCTCGAATCGGAGAGGAGCTTGCCCCTTGCCTCGACTCATGACGGAAATCTAATTTCAAATACGTGATATTGCGGTTTTATTTGTAGAACCTAGTATGGCGACATAGTGGTATGGGTCATTCATGCCGCCTATGATTGATATTTATGATTGAAATTGTTTTGACACTATACACTTATAGTAATATCAAAATAATGTGTTTTCAACGTATCAAGCATGCTTTAGCTATTATAAGGTAAAAACCCTATCCTCCAGCTTACGTTGCATTGTGTGAAGGGAACTGAGTCTTATAATAGCTTCATTTTTCTTTATTTAGCATTGCGCTGTTTGTTTTATGCACTGGTATTCTTGGGAGGAAACCCGTTCCGTGTTATACGGCGTGGTCCCTTGATTTACCGAACTTTAAAATAAAGATTAATAACTGTTTTAGTTCTCACACCAGTCACATGACTGACCTGGTGTTTATTGTTTTAACCTAAACTCTGGGTGCCCCTATTTTCCACACGGGCAGCTAGTAGTTTTGCTTTTGCAGATTTATATTCACAGGATCCTGATTTACAGCTGGAACGATGCTCAGAAAGCTCTGTATCCGTGTATTACTTTCAGTTGTGTTTTGTATTATTTTTCCGCTGCAATGTAATTTATTGTAATCTCTGATATTTATCGAATGTATATTTATTCATACTCTGTATATTCTTGTATTCTGATGGAATTGTTGTAATAAACAATGAAATGTTCTTCTTTCTGCGTTCCGATGTGTGTTGTTCTCAAGGCAATGTGGGCTTTCCTTACCGGGGAAGTTCGGGTCGCTACAGAGTGGTATCAGAGCTTTGGTTTACAGAGCTCGAGAACAAGACACATTCGAACCATACGAAAGAGTTCATCAGATATTGGATTAGTAATATCCAATTAGAATGGCTCGTTAGAGATGGGATCAGTAGTATCCTAGAACGAGTGTGAAGAGTATGTTTTTCAAATGAAAACAATTTCATTTTGAAAATTCAAATTGTTTTATACGTATTTGGATATTTATTTATTTTGAATTTGGGCAATCGAGTATATAAAGGTTTTGCATATACGCGTCATGAACGTATATTCAAAGTTTTAATATACTGGATAGATATAATATCACACATAGACACCCGGAGATGGTGCTGATAATTGTCATGACATCATCAGTATTTATGTTCGTGTTTCGAAGGTGTGACTTCTATATATTTCCATTAGATTGGTGTGAGAACCAAAATATAGCTAGAATACATTGCTGTGAATTGGCATCAAAAATGTGATTTTTTTATATATATCAAAATTATGAATTTGAAACGATAATCAACTAATTTATTGATGGATGTGTTGTATGATTATTGTTTTGGTTAATTAAAATTATTGAACCATTACGCCTAATTGAATCAAATATTGAACTGTATTGAAAATGATCGCATTTGCTTGCATATACATGTACTTACATTGAACAGGTCATAGCAAGGAGGCTAGAGCAGAAGAATAAAATTTGTTTGCCCGACAAATAGGTACATGTTTACCATAATTTACTGTTTTGTTTGGGTGATGATGATTTTATGAGTCGATTGGCTATCCGCTTGGCCTTTTCTTTTTCTTCTTGAGATCAGAGGGCCTGTATGGCAATTTCGGGATTTTCCCGGTGCTCCCGGTGCAGGGGAGGTTATGGCGAAATTTTTCGAAAATTTAGGGTGTTAGCCAAATTTTTGAAAAATTGGAAAAGTTCTTAGAAACTGGAAAGTTGAAGAACTTAAGTCGTTGCGAAAATACTGGAAGTTGAGTTGATTAGTTAAACAACTTTCGGCTTTATTCCTTTTCGGGGACGAAAAGTTTTAAGTGGGGGAGATTGTAACAACCCGGAAAATGCGAGACAGTTTAAAATTTTTATTTTGGCAATTTTAGTGAATTTTGGATATTTAAAATGAATTATTTTAAATAATATCGACGAGAAATTTATTCTGAATAGAATTCGAACGTATATTTATACACGTCGTCGTTAGAATATAAATATTTATTTTAATTATAAAAGGAATTGAAAATGGCGCGGTAGTTCGATAATTCGATTTCAAACTTCAACTGAACATACCGGGTGCAAAATAAACCGAATTTTAGCGAAACCAAAAATATTAGAATCTAATTGAGAATATCTTTCCAACGAATCCGAAAAATTGAAATTTCATAGCGAGAATCAAAAGATGCGCCCAGTTGAAAATTCAGAATAGTCACTATGGAATTCAGGCCCTTAAAAATGGAAATTTTGCAAACAACCTTGGATTTCGACAAAACCACTTATGTTGGATCCATGATGTCAAGTTATTGCTAGATTCCAAATTTCATATTTTTTCGATCCAATATGTGAGCATGGCAAAGGAAAATGCGTTTGACCAGTTTCAGTTGATTTTAATCGACTGGAAAAGGGCCATTTTTCCAACAGTCTCCGAATTCGATGAAACTAGTTTTGTTAGGACCGTATGGTCAATACGAAGCTAGAAAATATTTTTCTGGAATTTTTCTAGTTAGTATGTGACCCCAGTAAATTGAAATGTGCGTTCAAATTCAATATATAGAGTTATATTTTGATTTTGACGAAAACTGATTGAAATGGTCAATTCAGCCTACGGTACATATCCCATTGTGTTCAGAATGGGGGTTATTAGCTATGGATGACAGTCGGTGGGTTCGATTTCGAGTCCGAAATTTTAAGATGCTTTTAGAGATAAAATTAAATTAAATATATATAAATTATTATATAAACTTCCTTTTACCCCCTCTCCTCTTCCCCCTTTAGTCAACGAACAGAAGTCAAAAAAAACAGGAGCTCGACGACGACCGGAGCCGCCACCAGAGGGCCGATGTCTCCTTGCTCTACCATCTGCGCGAGCCGCCTCCAGCCTCACCACTCCTCCTCTGGTCCCCGAATCCCTGACGCGACCCCCCTTTCTTCCTTCCCCGACGCAGCCCCTGTGGCCCACCGATGGCCAGCGCCACCACGAACCCGCACCCCCCCTCTTCTTCTCCTCTTTCTTCGTTTGACCTCCACGCAGCCTCCCTCTTCCACCACGAGACCCCAATCCGCCCAGCGCTAGCGCCCCTCCCCTTCGCCTACACCGATCCACGAGCCACCCCCACCCTGAGCGCACCGCCGCGAGCTAGAGCACCCCGACGCAGTGAAACCCCCTCCCCACTTAACCACCTGTAAGTTTTATTTATTTTCTCCTTATTAATTTAATGTTTTAGTATATGACGACGATGATTTTCAGTTTTGATTATAGAAAAAGTTTAGATTTTTAGATGAACAAAATTAGATTTTTATAAAAGTGAAAACGAAATTTTTAAATAGAGAAAGGAGAGATTATCTATATAGATAAAAAATACGATTTTTAATATAAAGTAGAAGTTATAAAAATAAGATTTTTATCATTAGAAAGGTTAAGGAAAAATATGTTGTTCTTTTATTGAAAGTGAACAAATAAAGATGTAATTTTTATATAACGTAGAAGTTAAAAATATAGTTTTTATATGATGTAGAGTACAAAAATTTAATCTTTATAGATATAGAGAAATAAAAATATGATTTTTATTATATATATGTTGAAATAAAAATGTGATTTTTATAGTGATGAAATAAAAATTAAATCTTTATATTTGAAAAGGTAGAATCTTTATATTTGAAAAGGCGAAATCTTTATATTTTAAAAGGTGAAATCTTTATATAGAGAATAGCGTGATAAAAATATAATCTTTATTATATGAACATCGATGTAAAAATAGAATTTTTATCTATATAGTAGCGATGTAAAAATAGAATTTTTATCTATATAGCATCGATGTAAAAATAGAATTTTTGTCTATATAGTAGCGATGTAAAAATAGAATTTTTATCCATATGGAGTGATTATAAAAATATGATTTTTATATACATAGCAACAATATAAAAATGTGATTTTTATATATGTAATGGCTACGAGCAGCGAAAGTGACAAAAGGCGAGCACGACGAAGATTTCCTATATATGAAGAGTCGTGGCGTTTGGTTTAGCTTTCTAGTTATAAATATATGCTAGGATGTAGACGGTGTTTAGTAGCACCCGACACCCGTCGTCCACAGACCATGGACGGCTTGTATGCTTGTTTGATGTGTTGTGAAATTTGTTTGTGATGTTGATGTGAAATCGATAATAAAATGTTGATGGTTGGAATAAATTAATTATCGTTAAAAATATAATTTTCAACGTGAATGTGAATAAATAAATATTCATTTACAAACCGGACAGTTTGTTTATGTACACATATTTGAAGGATATTGCTTGGGATGATAAATTTTACACATCGCCCAACTGCACCAATAAAAATCTGTGTTTGTCGATTTGAAGCCTCACATGGGTATTGGGATGATATTTGCCATACAATAATCCCAATTATTTCATTGTATGTCGATCGATTGGTCGACAGGCTGTGTAAGCGTTAGTTATTTATATTTGATGCTTATGCAGTTGTGTGGTGCACTTTGTATGATGGTTGATTGTTTATCGTTGCTATTATGTACATGTGTTGTATGGAATCCATATAATTAACATTATATGGTAATTTATTGGGCCTCATTCCAATTGGGATGAAACGACCCGCAAATCCGTACCCTTTGAGTCGACTAATAACACCACACGTCCAACTCAACTTGCATAGAAATACGAACCATTATTAGAAAGAAGTTAGAGGATGAGAAATAGAAAGAAAGAAATATTAGAATAGAAGAAAATGAAGATCACAAACTCACAACGGAACGAATAAAATATATTAGATAATATAACTTTGAAGCACAAATCAGTATTTGTATATACATACCATTATCAGAGCACAACGATTATCCCTGGAACAGTTATAAACACCTGTTTCCAGATACAACATAGTACACAGCGGAAAATATGATAGTCTATAGCTAACTGTTGAAGCCTCCTGCTTCAAGCTCCTCCAAGTGAATCTGAAAAATCCCGACTACTTGACTGCCCGTACAAATTTGGGCACCCAAGAGTTTAGGGAAAACAAACAAAATAAACTCTGGGTCAGTCATGGGACTGGTGTGAGTAAACTCCAACCATTGGCTTAACTTTCAAAAATCCTTTCAAAAGAGATGATAATCGTAAGACCGATCCACACATAAACATGGATGGTTTTTACCTTACGATAACCCAAAACACTTTGGAAATCATATATTATCTGATATTATAATAATGTCTAATCACAAGTAATTAAAATCTAGTAGAACGCTTGCATCTCACGCTCTACATATATAATATACAATCAAACTCGCAGGCACTTATTGGAGATTGGATTCCAACTTGACAAGGTATGGGACCACCTTCCGAACGTGTATCTCTAGAGGCAAATACACTGGGTTCAACAAGAACATCTTGCAACCCGGCCCACACATGACCGACCACTCATTTCGCTTGAGTGTATCGAACGTATACCACCGACGGTTGGGATCAGCAACCGCCTCCCGAAAGGGACAGCATCGATAGATTAAAGAACAAATGGAATTTCTCTAGATAGGTGGTTATACATCCTAATGGGTGCGACCCACATAGCCATGCTGCCTGCCCGATTTTTGTCCAATTCCGGGTTGATGAGGCTTGAGGTTTGAATTATCTTCCAGAACATCTGGCCATCATTCACTTTGAATGCCACATTGTCAGATCCATCGGAAATCACTAATTGATTCCCACAAAAATACTCAGACTGTTAGGCTAAAGAAGCTTCCCTTCTATGCCACCAACTTCGTACGTTTGAAGGAATCAACGTATGTAACCCCCTTTGGAAATACTCTGTCAGACACTTGTCCATACAAGTTGTCCTAGGTCTGGACAAACCGAAGGCATTATCTCGTAAACAGGATAGCCCTTGCATAACTCCGTCTTCAATTTTCTTCAGCATAAGTTGCTTCATAACGCTTACGCCAATACGGAGTGGTTTTCAGATATCAAATCTGATCCCGGTCTCTTCATATTGACAACGGAGGTATATAAAAAAGATAAAACTTTGATAGTCGGTGATTTAACTATCAAAGAAACATCCATACAATCAACGGTCCTATTTCCAAATGGAAATTCTATCAATCAAGCATCAAACAACACTGGCCCTTTTTATATTAGTTCTTTATTACAGTATCATTTCCAATTCCCATTTTCCACCTTTCGTGTTCTTTCAAAGCTCTATTTTCTCTCTTGATTATTGGGAAACATTTCCTATATATATAATTCCTTTATTGAGAAAATATCCCTTATTCCGGTTAGAAAACATTTCTAAATCCTTTGAATTAACTGATGTTATAAACATCGTTATTATAACTCAAATCATAAATCATTCGTTAACTAACGATATCACTAACCAACCCTTGCTATCGAGCCTTAACCATTTCTCCGTCAATAATGCAGTCAGTCAAGTTAGGGTATAATTACCTCTCAGACCTTAACTGAACGACATTCTTAACTTTAAAATAGTCAGAGTTCACAACTTTAAACCAAACATTGCTTACGCGACTCTCGGATTTGATCTACGAACACATCTTCTTTATAAAAATATTGATTATAACGGTAGCGTTATAATCGCTGTCTTCAAATGTTTGATTTATAAGACATTGCTTTCAACAACAGCGTGAAAACCGCTGTCTAGCATTATAGAACACTTATCATAACCATAGCATTAAGATTGCTATTAAAACAGTTATTATAACGGCAGCGTTAAAATTGCTATTTAGATTTACCAAGACATTTATTATAACAGCAGCGTCTAAAATTGCTGTATAGATTTACAACATCTATTATAACAACAGCGCTAAAATCGTTGTTTAGTTTTATAAAAGCATTTCTTACAAAGACAGCGTTATAATCGCTGTTTAAGATTATAAAAGCATTTCTTATGACAACAGCGTTATGATTGCTGTTTTGAATAAAATACCGTGTGCGACGCACACGCTTCCGTTGTTCATTTATAAACTCTGTTTATTTTAAACAATTCAAGTTCTCCTTTAAACATATTTATAAACTATACATTCTTCTAACCACTTAATTCGATTTCTATAAATCCCCTTTTTATATACATTTTATTTGCAAAATATTTCCTTGTTTTAAACTATTATTCTTTTATTTTAAGCATTTGAAAATCTTTCTTTTAAACTTTTCTCTGTAATTTGCTAAATTCGGATCCATTTCCAAATATGGGTTTCAAAACCGATACTCACTTTCAAATATACATTCATATTTGAACTCACCTTTTAATTTATCCAATGGTTAATGATCCACTTAATTTATATCTTTATTTATAACATTTTTCTTGGTTTACCCAATGGAATAGGTTTCCATTTGCAACTCAATGAAAAAGAAATTATTTCTGATTTGGAAATAGACTCTGCTTTTAAATTCTAATTTTTTTTCACCTTCGATGATATTTTACGGTATCTAAAATACCAGTTCCTAAGGCCAGGGTAAACCAAACACACAAATTTAACCATGGATAATGTAGCATAACATATATCACCATCAAATAAAACAGTAAATAAAATGTTGAGGGATCCAGTTGGATCCCTCCAACCTGTTTCCCTGCATCCACAGATGTTAATCAACATAAATAACACGAGTATGAAATATTCTGATAAACAGAATCAATATTCGATTAACGATTAATAAATATCGTTATCAATAATTTCAACCAATTAACTAGCAGATCAACCAAACAGCTAAACACACAACAAACAACCATTATCTATCGGTTCTAAAAATACTTTATAAAAATATGAATCGAGCAGAGTTAGTGAAATTTACTCACTTTGTTTTGCAGTTGATGGTTCTGCTTTTATGTCCATTAAAATCAAACAAGCATTGATTTGTCATGAAATTACAATGGCTTGGTCCTCCGCTACATCAATACACCAATGTAGATTTCGGCATTTTGATTCCAACGGACCCGCTCGTGTTCAATTCTGGTACCATACACCCAAGTTGTACACAGTATAAGTTATACAATTTAATTAAACTAATAATTACTTAATTAATTATTAATTAACTCAAATGATTTTTAATTACCCATAAATCTCGATAACTCCGTCGTGGTTTTAGCCACTCTCGCTTTCACAGTAAAAGAAAACATCTCCATCGATAACCCAAACATGCCGCCACTTCTATTTATCCCAAAATCCACTTCCTGAAGACAACCATCCCACGACCAATTACCTCATTCTTTACAGCAACAATTTGTGAAACATCTTGTTCTAGACTTACTACCACTTCCAGTGTTGAACACAAACTGATCCTTCCGTACAAAACTCATTCGTTACCATCAACAAACTTCACGCGGATTTCAAATCCCATGTTCATTTCGTTCTTGCACGTACCAGTAAGAGGAACTGAATTTCACCTTGTTAATTGCCAGTCAACGTACCAAAGAAAGCACCGCACCCTTCCCTTAACATACCCAGTACCTACTTTGCGTTATTCCCACTGTCAACTTATTCACCAAACATCCTTTCTCTACAGGGAAGTTCGGATCATACCTTCCCTTCCAAAAACCATTTCCGCACCTGCTATGCTTACCTTCCCAGAACAAAACGCTTCTACCCTTGCGTCCAAGACAAGGACGGTACCACCACTTCACACTCGCCCACAACCGTACCCCATGACAACAGTAAACCACCGACCTTGCAATGACCTAGCTCCGTCCCTGTTGTCGACAAACCCGACCTCTAATGCCTCAGCCCTTTGCCAAAATACACCGAGATACCCTATGTCTCCCCAAAACACACAATCGAACTTAGTACCAACAACGAAATCCCCAACTTCAATTCCACTGATCGCTTGTGATGATGGAGGCTACCAGAGTTCGCCGCACTCCCCTCAACCCTTGTAATCGATGGCGAGCACCATCCTTAAGTCGCTGCTGAAAGTCAGCTTTCCAAAGGGACTGATCGAGCTGAGCGTGAAGCGGTTTTGGTAGGGAATTCAAACGTATTTATTTTGTAATTTCTCGAGATGATTTTCCCTTTTGAGAGAGAGGGGTTTCGTTTTTTTTTCTGATCCAAAAAAGAATTGGGAATTGGGATAAGTATTTAAAGGAAAAGAAGGTGTGGTAGTCACGGCATCGGTTAGTTTGGGGAGCACGGAAACGAAAATCGTGGGAAGCACGCTGTGTAAGGCGTGGAGAGCACGGCTTGTATTGATTTGGAGAACACGCTGTATACTAATGGCAGTAGTGTAGAGCACCCAGTATTTCATTATACAACTTCCGTATTATAACATGTCCACATTATTACGAAACATGTTGGCAATATTCATCATTTTAAATTAGCAATGGTCAGCCAAATTTATGTCATCACAAATGCTTGAATGCTGCAAGTTATAGAACTTTTCTATTACAACATGCAAACAGTAATATTATATTATATATATTTTATTATAGCGAAACTTCGCGGTGAAGTATCAAGTAAAACTAACCACAGTCGACTTTTGTTCATTGATGAAAAAGCTAATCTTAATGTAAAAAGTTATTCCGGACCCCATAGGACAAGTTTCATCGTAATCCGACTTCATTTGAAAAAAATTCCTTTATAAAACCAGAAATAAACACGCGTTTAATTTTTTCACGATCACCAGATAAATCAAAACAACTTGAAACTGCGAACCCCGACAATAACTTTTCGATACGAACCCAACGGCACTAGTTTCGTCGTATTCTGAGACTGTTGCCCCGGTAGACTGTTTTTGGCGCGTACCGCACTGCCCTTCTGAACACCAAATTTGCCGATCTCTAAAAATAACAAACTATATACCTATCCTGACTATATCCGACGTTACGAACTCACCGGAACTGGTTTCGTGGCCTGATTCGATCGTCTGTTCAAGTTACACTCTAATATCCCTTTATCCAGTTGAATTAATTTAATTGCACTGAACGAGCGTTTACGGCTACCGTGGTTACATACGACATCGGTTTTCCCTGCCATTCAACATTGTACAATAATTTAACAATACGGTCCCAATGAAACTGATTTCATCGAAATCTGAGTCTGTTTACAAAACGGCTATTTTAACGCGTATATTTTAAATAACGATTTTCCACAGCGACTATTTCAAATTTTGATTTGACCATAACTAACAAATTATAACACGAAATCTAGATTTTTCTCTTTCATATGAAAATTATAATCAATACGGTTCCAACGTGTGTTGTTTCACAGAAATCCGATTTATTACGAGTTCTGTATACTCAGTTGAAGTTCAAAACTCCATATTACGAACTGCCGCGCGATTTCGAGCTCGTTTTATATTATATTATATATTATACGTTCAAACTTCGTTTTATAAATAAATTCCCTATATATTCCTATATATAATTCAAATAAAATATTTAAACCAATTTAAATATTCAGAATTCAACGGCTGAAAAATCCGGGTCGTTACATTCCTTCCCCCTTAAAATAATTTCGTCCTCGAAATTGCTAAGGTAGGAAAAGATGCTACATACCCTATAAGCTAGGTCCAATAATCCTTTTTGTTCACTTCTTAACTCCAGTTTAACTGGACCAATTTATTTAAATTAAAATATTAATTTATTCTTACTAACGAAAATTTTCAAAAATTCTGAAATTTTCTAACACTTTAAATTCTGAAAAATTTCGGCAGCATCTCCTCTGCATGGCTCAACCGGTACAACCACAAATTGCCTTTCTAGGCCTTCTTTAATCCAAAAGAAAATCAAAAAGCCAAGTGGCTTGCCTCATAGGCTCATAAAACCATCAAACCCAAGTAATATTGTAAACTTGTACCTTTTTGTCGGGCATACTTCTATCTCTTCCCTTTGTTTCCATTCAATATCTGCTCAGCATACATATATTCATTTCCAGTTGGTTTCAAATCAATCCAACTTCCAGTTTTTAAATCTCTAATCAACTTCTGATTAGTTCACTTCCATCCTATCGATTCCACTTGATCTTCATTTCAGAATCAATCCACTTATCCGGTTTGAGTTTCAATTTCCATTTAACTTAAGTTAAATTTCCATCCATTTGATACATTTTTACCATTTCAACTTATTTAACTTAGACAAGTTAAATTTTAATTTCAGAATTCAAATTCCCGGGTTTTTATTTCAAATTAGTTTGAAATAACATATATTTATGCACATATTTATAATCAACTGAATTCAAAACATTTGAATTTCTAAAACAACTTTATATTTGTCAAACAAATTTCCATTAACAAACCTATTATGGTAGCAATCCATCACTTAGAAACTCGAAAATGAATACCGATAATGTCGCGACCCATTATCAGAATTATTTTCTCGCCCCTGAAGTGATTTCAATGCTTAATCGCTTTTAAAATCCATTTAAAACATTCTAATTCAAAATTTTCTTCAAACCAATGTTATATTACCTTTAAAATACTTCAAGGAATATTTTCAAATATCCGGGATTTAATTTCCAATTTATGGTTTGAATCCAATTCCAATCTAGCTTATTTGTATATCTCATTCATATACAAATTCAATTTGGTTTTATATAACCATTTCGGTATTATAATTTCATCTGATTATAATAACAACCAACCAACTCAATAATTTCAGAAAATTATCCCTTTTATATCAAAATAACCTTTGGGCAAATTATTTCACTTACCCATTTTAAAACGATACTGCGTCGAATTGTTCTGTTCGAGAGTTTAGAAACTCCTATCGATACAGTTGTACATCCTGTATCGACCAGAATTCATAAACCACTCAACAGACCAGTCAATACAATATAAAACAAATTTTATATCAAATCTACAAATACGCGCTCATATATATATACACACTCAAACTCAATCTAGGGCATTACTAACCCCATCTCTATTGAGTTACGCCACAGAGCCAAGGTAATCACTTAACCTTCAGCTCTGATACCAACTGAAACGACCCGCAAATCCGTACCCTTTGAGTCGACTAATAACACCACACGTCCAACTCAAATTGCATAGAAATACGAACCATTATTCGAAAGAAGTTAGAGGATGAGAAATAGAAAGAAAGAAATATTAGAATAGAAGAAAATGAAGATCACAAACTCACAGCGGAACGAATAAAATATATTAGATAATATAACTTTGAAGCACAAATCAGTATTTGTATATACATACCATTATCAGAGCACAACGATTATCCCTGGAACAGTTATAAACACCTGTTTCCAGATACAACATAGTACACAGCGGAAAATATGATAGTCTATAGCTAACTGTTGAAGCCTCCTGCTTCAAGCTCCTCCAAGTGAATCTGAAAAATCCCGACTACTTGACTGCCCGTACAAATTTGGGCACCCAAGAGTTTAGGGAAAACAAACAAAATAAACTCTGGGTCAGTCATGGGACTGGTGTGAGTAAACTCCAACCATTGGCTTAACTTTCAAAAATCCTTTCAAAAGAGATGATAATCGTAAGACCGATCCACACATAAACATGGATGGTTTTTACCTTACGATAACCCAAAACACTTTGGAAATCATATATTATCTGATATTATAATAATGTATAATCACAAGTAATTAAAATCTAGTAGAACGCTTGCATCTCACGCTCTACATATATAATATACAATCAAACTCGCAGGCACTTATTGGAGATTGGATTCCAACTTGACAAGGTATGGGACCACCTTCCGAACGTGTATCTCTAGAGGCAAATACACTGGGTTCAACAAGAACATCTTGCAACCCGGCCCACACATGACCGACCACTCATTTCGCTTGAGTGTATCGAACGTATACCACCGACGGTTGGGATCAGCAACCGCCTCCCGAAAGGGACAGCATCGATAGATTAAAGAACAAATGGAATTTCTCTAGATAGGTGGTTATACATCCTAATGGGTGCGACCCACATAGCCATGCTGCCTGCCCGATTTTTGTCCAATTCCGGGTTGATGAGGCTTGAGGTTTGAATTATCTTCCAGAACATTTGGCCATCATTCACTTTGAATGCCACATCGTCAGATCCATCGGAAATCACTAATTGATTCCCACAAAAATACTCAGACTGTTAGGCTAAAGAAGCTTCCCTTCTATGCCACCAACTTCGTACGTTTGAAGGAATCAACGTACGTAACCCCCTTTGGAAATACTCTGTCAGACACTTGTCCATACAAGTTGTCCTGGGTCTGGACAAACCGAAGGCATTATCTCGTAAACAGGATAGCCCTTGCATAACTCCGTCTTCAATTTTCTTCAGCATAAGTTGCTTCATAACGCTTACGCCAATACGGAGTGGTTTTCAGATATCAAATCTGGTCCCGGTCTCTTCATATTGACAACGGAGGTATATAAAAAAGATAAAACTTTGATAGTCGGTGATTTAACTATCAAAGAAACATCCATACAATCAACGGTCCTATTTCCAAATGGAAATTCTATCAATCAAGCATCAAACAACACTGGGCCCTTTTTATATTAGTTCTTTATTACAGTATCATTTCCAATTCCCATTTTCCACCTTTCGTGTTCTTTCAAAGCTCTATTTTCTCTCTTGATTATTGGGAAACATTTCCTATATATATAATTCCTTTATTGAGAAAATATCCCTTATTCCGGTTAGAAAACATTTCTAAATCCTTTGAATTAACTGATGTTATAAACATCGTTATTATAACTCAAATCATAAATCATTCGTTAACTAACGATATCACTAACCAACCCTTGCTATCGAGCCTTAACCATTTCTCCGTCAATAATGCAGTCAGTCAAGTTGGGGTATAATTACCTCTCAGACCTTAACTGAACGACATTCTTAACTTTAAAATAGTCAGAGTTCACAACTTTAAACCAAACATTGCTTACGCGACTCTCGGATTTGATCTACGAACACATCTTCTTTATAAAAATATTGATTATAACGGTAGCGTTATAATCGCTGTCTTCAAATGTTTGATTTATAAGACATTGCTTTCAACAACAGCGTTAAAACCGCTGTCTAGCATTATAGAACACTTATCATAACCATAGCATTAAGATTGCTATTAAAACAGTTATTATAACGGCAGCGTTAAAATTGCTATTTAGATTTACCAAGACATTTATTATAACAGCAGCGTCTAAAATTGCTGTATAGATTTACAACATCTATTATAACAACAGCGCTAAAATCGTTGTTTAGTTTTATAAAAGCATTTCTTACAAAGACAGCGTTATAATCGCTGTTTAAGATTATAAAAGCATTTCTTATGACAACAGCGTTATGATTGCTGTTTTGAATAAAATACCGTGTGCGACGCACACGCTTCCGTTGTTCATTTATAAACTCTGTTTATTTTAAACAATTCAAGTTCTCCTTTAAACATATTTATAAACTATACATTCTTCTAACCACTTAATTCGATTTCTATAAATCCCCTTTTTATATACATTTTATTTGCAAAATATTTCCTTGTTTTAAACTATTATTCTTTTATTTTAAGCATTTGAAAATCTTTCTTTTAAACTTTTCTCTGTAATTTGCTAAATTCGGATCCATTTCCAAATATGGGTTTCAAAACCGATACTCACTTTCAAATATACATTCATATTTGAACTCACCTTTTAATTTATCCAATGGTTAATGATCCACTTAATTTATATCTTTATTTATAACATTTTTCTTGGTTTACCCAATGGAATAGGTTTCCATTTGCAACTCAATGAAAAAGAAATTATTTCTGATTTGGAAATAGACTCTGCTTTTAAATTCTAATTTTTTTTTCACCTTCGATGATATTTTACGGTATCTAAAATACCAGTTCCTAAGGCCAGGGTAAACCAAACACACAAATTTAACCATGGATAATGTAGCATAACATATATCACCATCAAATAAAACAGTAAATAAAATGTTGAGGGATCCAGTTGGATCCCTCCAACCTGTTTCCCTGCATCCACAGATGTTAATCAACATAAATAACACGAGTATGAAATATTCTGATAAACAGAATCAATATTCGATTAACGATTAATAAATATCGTTATCAATAATTTCAACCAATTAACTAGCAGATCAACCAAACAGCTAAACACACAACAAACAACCATTATCTATCGGTTCTAAAAATACTTTATAAAAATATAAATCGAGCAGAGTTAGTGAAATTTACTCACTTTGTTTTGCAGTTGATGGTTCTGCTTTTATGTCCATTAAAATCAAACAAGCATTGATTTGTCATGAAATTACAATGGCTTGGTCCTCCGCTACATCAATACACCAATGTAGATTTCGGCATTTTGATTCCAACGGACCCGCTCGTGTTCAATTCTGGTACCATACACCCAAGTTGTACACAGTATAAGTTATACAATTTAATTAAACTAATAATTACTTAATTAATTATTAATTAACTCAAATGATTTTTAATTACCCATAAATCTCGATAACTCCGTCGTGGTTTTAGCCACTCTCGCTTTCACAGTAAAAGAAAACATCTCCATCGATAACCCAAACATGCCGCCACTTCTATTTATCCCAAAATCCACTTCCTGAAGACAACCATCCCACGACCAATTACCTCATTCTTTACAGCAACAATTTGTGAAACATCTTGTTCTAGACTTACTACCACTTCCAGTGTTGAACACAAACTGATCCTTCCGTACAAAACTCATTCGTTACCATCAACAAACTTCACGCGGATTTCAAATCCCATGTTCATTTCGTTCTTGCACGTACCAGTAAGAGGAACTGAATTTCACCTTGTTAATTGCCAGTCAACGTACCAAAGAAAGCACCGCACCCTTCCCTTAACATACCCAGTACCTACTTTGCGTCATTCCCACCGTCAACTTATTCACCAAACATCCTTTCTCTACAGGGAAGTTCGGATCATACCTTCCCTTCCAAAAACCATTTCCGCACCTGCTATGCTTACCTTCCCAGAACAAAACGCTTCTACCCTTGCGTCCAAGACAAGGACGGTACCACCACTTCACACTCGCCCACAACCGTACCCCATGACAACAGTAAACCACCGACCTTGCAATGACCTAGCTCCGTCCCTGTTGTCGACAAACCCGACCTCTAATGCCTTAGCCCTTCGCCAAAATACACCGAGATACCCTATGTCTCCCCAAAACACACAATCGAACTTAGCACCAACAACGAAATCCCCAACTTCAATTCCACTGATCGCTTGTGATGATGGAGGCTACCAGAGTTCGCCGCACTCCCCTCAACCCTTGTAATCGATGGCGAGCACCATCCTTAAGTCGCTGCTGAAAGTCAGCTTTCCAAAGGGACTGATCGAGCTGAGCGTGAAGCGGTTTTGGTAGGGAATTCAAACGTATTTATTTTGTAATTTCTCGAGATGATTTTCCCTTTTGAGAGAGAGGGGTTTCGTTTTTTTTTCTGATCCAAAAAAGAATTGGGAATTGGGATAAGTATTTAAAGGAAAAGAAGGTGTGGTAGTCACGGCATCGGTTAGTTTGGGGAGCGCGGAAACAAAAATCGTGGGAAGCACGCTGTGTAAGGCGTGGAGAGCACGGCTTGTATTGATTTGGAGAACACGCTGTATACTAATGGCAGTAGTGTAGAGCACCCAGTATTTCATTATACAACTTCCGTATTATAACATGTCCACATTATTACGAAACATGTTGGCAATATTCATCATTTTAAATTAGCAATGGTCAGCCAAATTTATGTCATCACAAATGCTTGAATGCTGCAAGTTATAGAACTTTTCTATTACAACATGCAAACAGTAATATTATATTATATATATTTTATTATAGCGAAACTTCGCGGTGAAGTATCAAGTAAAACTAACCACAGTCGACTTTTGTTCATTGATGAAAAAGCTAATCTTAATGTAAAAAGTTATTCCGGACCCCATAGGACAAGTTTCATCGTAATCCGACTTCATTTGAAAAAAATTCCTTTATAAAACCAGAAATAAACACGCGTTTAATTTTTTCACGATCACCAGATAAATCAAAACAACTTGAAACTGCGAACCTCGACAATAACTTTTCGATACGAACCCAACGGCACTAGTTTCGTCGTATTCTGAGACTGTTGCCCCGGTAGACTGTTTTTGGCGCGTACCGCACTGCCCTTCTGAACACCGAATTTGCCGATCTCTAAAAATAAAAACTATATACCTATCCTGACTATATCCGACGTTACGAACTCACCGGAACTGGTTTCGTGGCCTGATTCGATCGTCTGTTCAAGTTACACTCTAATATCCCTTTATTCAGTTGAATTAATTTAATTGCACTGAACGAGCGTTTACGGCTACCGTGGTTACATACGACATCGGTTTTCCTTGCCATTCAACATTGTACAATAATTTAACGATACGGTCCCAATGAAACTGATTTCGTTGAAATCTGAGTCTGTTTACAAAACGGCTATTTTAACGCGTATATTTTAAATAACGATTTTCCACAGCGACTATTTCAAATTTTGATTTGACCATAACTAACAAATTATAACACGAAATCTAGATTTTTCTCTTTCATATGAAAATTATAATCAATACGGTTCCAACGTGTGTTGTTTCACAGAAATCCGATTTATAACGAGTTCTGTATACTCAGTTGAAGTTCAAAACTCCATATTACGAACTGCCGCGCGATTTCGAGCTCGTTTTATATTATATTATATATTATACGTTCAAACTTTGTTTTATAAATAAATTCCCTATATATTCCTATATATAATTCAAATAAAATATTTAAACCAATTTAAATATTCAGAATTCAACGGCTGAAAAATCCGGGTCGTTACATGGGAAAATAAAGAATACTATAATATAAAAATAGTCATGTGTTGACGATATTCATGTGTTGAAACTATTCATGTGTTGAGTAAATTATTTTAACAATAAAATTTATATCTTTATCATATTTAAAATTAGAATCTACTTCACGGTGGAGTCTGATTAAAAATCAAACGATAGATACCGTAATTTTATAAATTATATTACATAACAAAAATAGTCGTGTGTTGACAGTACTCATGTGTTGAGATTGGTCGTGTGTTGAAAGAAATATATATTCATGTGTTGAATAGAATAAATATTCATTTGTTGAATAGAATAACGAATTTATTTAAATATATAAAGCCGTGTTGATTAGAGTTGAGCTATTTTGACGTGAACGATAATTATATCGATTATATTTTTTTTTATAATGAATATAGAAAAGGTAGTGATTTCAAAATATAACGTTTGAAAATATTATCATTTATATAGTAATGATATGAAATATTCAATTTTGATTCGAAATTGAATATGAAGTTGAAATGGTTTTGAAAACGAATTTAAAACGATTTATAAAATACGTTTTAAAAAGGAAATCGACGAAATATATCATATATATATATATATATATATTATATGTATATATAATGGCCTGAATAGAACGCGCCGCGCCGCGGCAGTTCGTGAATTTCGACCATTGACTTCGAATTGACGTTGCGGGAGATTCGTCCGTCAGATATTTCTAAAACCGGAACCGTTGGGTTCGTATCGAAAAGAGCTTTCCAATGAATATTAGAAATTTGAAATCTAACGGTTGGATTTGGAATTATGTCCAAATCGAATTTGGAAAAGGTCGCTGTAAGTGCAATTCGATGGCCGTTGATGTAAATCGACTGTATGGGCCTTGATAAAATTATTAAAAACATCTATATTTTGTGTAAAATCATAATATGTGAATTGGAAAGAACTGGGATGAAAACTCCATATTTGAAAAGATAAAAATAGATTTTTATCGAAATGAACTAGTTTTGAACTAGAACTAAAATCAACTTATTTTAGAAATAAATAAATTGAATTTGAAAGTGGTTTTAAAAATAATCAGAATTTCCAATACGTGAATTGGAATTGATTTGAATCGAAATTATCTTTGGAATATTTCGATGTTGGATTTCGTGATTATACTGATATGGTTATGGAAATTTGAAAGATATATTTATATCGTTATTTCTAATACAATCTTTGTTGATTTCAGAATTTGATATTGAATATAAGCCGAATTATTTTCTATTCAGAGTCTTGTATTTAATATCAAATGGGATTTGGGTTCGTCGTGAATGGTGTCTTGAATAACACTGTTCTTGGACCCAGTGTAGAAAAGAATTAATTTTTTAACTAAGATTTAGTGAAATTGTCCAATTAAACAATATTTAATTGGAATTGAATTTGAAAGTGATTTTGGGTTTATCGTGAATCGTGTTTTAGATGACATTGGTGCTTTAACCCAGTTAAAGGCAGGATGTTGATTTTTGAAAAGATTAAAACTAAGTGGAGTTTTAATGAATCTTTAATTAGATTGAAATGTGAATTGATAATTTAAATTATCAAATCTGAAAGGTGATCGAGAATGGAGTACCACCAGTTTTGCTCCAAAGCGATAGTTAAATCTTTAATTGGATTTGAATGTGAAATGGTAATTAATTTTACTGAAAACACCGGGGTGTTAGATATGGAGTATTACCAGTTTTGCTCCAGGGGATGAATAGGTTGGGATTGGGAAATAAAACAAATAATTACATCGGTGTGGTTCGCTAATCCCGACTAGTTTAGAAAACCATAATATGGTTTGAAATGATATCCAAAGGAAGATTAAAGAATAAATTTAGAAGAATTTATCATTGATAAAATTAATGGGAACCATTCCCCTAAGAATGTGATTTTGTGAATAAAAGAATATTCTGAATTGGAATGATTAAGAGAGGACCGGCCTTGGAGGTTCCAAAGGATCATAGTGGGGTCCTGAGACATTTGCTAGAGTGTCTCGAATCGGAGAGGAACTTGCCCCTTGCCTCGACTCATGACGGAAATCCAATTTCCAATACGTGATATTGCGGTTTTATTTGTAGAACCTAGTATGGCGACATAGTGATATGGGTCATTCATGCCGCCTATGATTGATATTTATGATTGAAATTGTTTTGACACTATACACTTATAGTAATATCAAAATAATGTGTTTTTAACGTATCAAGCATGCTTTAGCTATTATAAGGTAAAAACCCTATCCTCCGGCTTGCATTGCATTGTGTGATGGGACCTGAGTCTTATAATAGCTTCATTTTTCTTTATTTAGCATTGCGCTGTTTGTTTTATGCACTGGTATTCTTGGGAGGAAACCCGTTCCGTGTTATACGGCGTGGTCCCTTGATTTACCAAACTTTAAAATAAAGATTAATAACTGTTTTAGTTCTCACACCAGTCACATGACTGACCTGGTGTTTATTGTTTTAACCTAAACTCTGGGTGCCCCTATTTTCCACACGGGCAGCTAGTAGTTTTGGATTTGCATATTTATATTCACAGGATCCTGATTTACAGATGGAACGATGCTCGGAAAGCTCTGTATCCGTGTATTACTTTCAGTTGTGTTTTGTATTATTTTTCCGCTGCTATGTAATTTATTGTAATCTCTGATATTTATTGAATGTATATTTATTCATACTCTGTATATTCTTGTATTCTAATGGAATTGTTGTAATAAACAATGAAATGTTCTTCTGTCAACGTTCCGATGTGTGTTGTTCTCAAGGCAATCCGGGCTTTCCTTACCGGGGAAGTTCGGGTCGCTGCAGTAAATCCCGGGTTTATCTAGGAAGCGCTCGATAGTAATCCTTAGATTAGATCTAGATGATCCATGGAATCTAGCAAGATCGAGAGTGGAAGTCCAAACGATTTCGAGAATGGTGGCACTACACTAAAGTAGAATAGATTTACATGATGAAGCCCGTATGACATACGGTAAGGGGACTGTATATATACATGGAAAGGATTTGACGAGTTAGGGGTATCTATATATACATTATATTAGGTTAACCTACCAGTGGGACATGAGTACAGCCTAAAGAGCTAACATTGTTAATAACCTAATAACCATGAAAATGTAACTGAACGGCATATGCAGGATTATACAAAAGTTTATTCTAAGTCCACTCAAACAGAACTTATGTTCTGACCCCCTCCTCATTACATACTTCCAGGTTAGGTTCATGACAGAGATGGTATAGCTTTGGATACTGTTTTAGCAGTATTGTTAATAAGGTAAAGCAATATTTGAATATTATACTTTATTTCCTTCTGGTGTGAGATGCTTTACGAGTTCTGACATGCTTCTTTATCTCTATCTTTTCTACAGGATACCAGAGCACCCAACACGGGTTTTGATAGATTGGATTTTTGAAAAAAAAATTCAGTCTGTCGGAATTCGGGTTGTTACACATGTTATGTAAATAAAAATGTTATTCATTTAGGATAATGTTATGTAAATAAAATGTTATTTATCTAGAATAATGTTTCATTAGAGAAAAAAATATCATTTTGGTTAGAACATGTTACATAATAAAAACATCATTCATGTTAAATTAAAATTATCATTTTAGTCAAAATGTTGCATTAGATCAAAAATGCCATTTCGGTTATGAATGTTGAATTAGAAATAAAATGTCATTTTTGTTATAAAATATTATTATAGGTAAAAATGTCATTATATTAGTAATGTAATGTTAAAGAAAAGTGTCATTTATTAG
The DNA here is from genome assembly GCA_030737875.1 of Allium sativum. Lineage (NCBI taxonomy): Eukaryota > Viridiplantae > Streptophyta > Magnoliopsida > Asparagales > Amaryllidaceae > Allium > Allium sativum. The sequence goes on from CM060926.1 coordinate 698,126,178, forward strand.
ATAATGTCATGTTAGTTAAAAATATCATTTTCATTAGAAATGCCATGTTAGTATAAATATCATTTTCATTAGAAATGTCATGTTAGTTAAAATATCATTTTCATTAGAAATGTCATGTTAGATTAAAAATAACATTTTGATTAGAAAATGTCTAGTGAAACAAAATATTCATTTTTGTTATATAGAAAAGGGTAAAAAAAATATTCAAACTTGTGTCATAACATATATCATTTTTGTTGAATCATATTTTTGTCAAAACAAATATCATTTTTGTCAAATATATTTGTGTCAAAACAAAATATCATTTTTGTTAAATTATATTTGTGTCACATAAAAATATCATTTTTATGTTGAACTAGAATTGTCATATAAAAACATTTTTATGTTGAATTAGAATTGTAAACAACATAATAATATCATTTTTATTTGTGATGATGAATTAAAATTGTCGATAACATAAAAATATCCTTTTTATGTGTTATGTTAACATTGAATTTATAAACAAATAAAAGTAGTCATTTGTTACGTTAAGGATAGAAATTTGGGTGCAAATAAATTTACATTTTTTATTTGTCATGATAAGGATAGAAATTTGTGTACAATTAAAAATGACATTTTTATTTGTCATTTTTAAATAGAACTAACTTTATGCAAATAGAAACATTTCCTTTCATTTGCCATGTTGAGATTAGAAATATATGCAAATAAAATATCCCTTTTTATTTGTCATTAAAGAGCATAGAAAATGTTATGGAAATAAAACATCCTTTTTATTTTTCCTTATAAACATAGAGAAATTTTATGTTAATTAAAAATATAATTTTGTTAGGATCATGTTAAGTCAATTAAAAGTGTCATTTATTTAGATAATGCATTTTATAATAAAATTGTCATTTTAGTTAAAAATGTCGTTTTATTAGATAATGTCATTTATGTTAGAGGATAAAAATGTCATTTATTTAGAATATTGTTTGTGAAATAAAAATGTTACCTTTATCATGTTAGACAAGAACAAAAATAATTGCTTGTTAGAGTATATGTTCTATTGAAATCAAATTATAAATATTTACTTATAATTTAATAGTGAAAATTGGTTAAATAGAAATTAATTCAAACTGAATTATTATTGGTTAAATCTATTAACCAATGATAGTTTTTTATAAATGGTTGTTGTTTGGAAACCCCACACGGGTATTGGGATGATATTTGACATACACTAGTCCCAATATATAATTAATTATCAATCGATGGATTGACAGTCTGTGATAAGCGTTATTTATTTATTTTAATGCTCACATAGTTATAAACTTCACTTTGGATGTGAATGGATTGTTTGATGATTGCTTATCATTATCATTGAATATATGCTATGTATGAAATCCATATAACTGAAATTATGTGGTAATTGATTAAGTCGCATTCCAATTCAAAATAAACAACATTTTTAAAAGAATAATTTAATATAAAGAATATTTTAAAATAAAAAATATATTAAAATAAAGAGCATTTTTAAATAAATTTAATGAAGAATAAAATTATTATTTTTATGTCCGTCTTTGGATGGACACAAAAATATAAAAATATGAAGCCGAATTAAGTAGCAAACGCCATTTTAACCCGAACGGGTTTATCGATCGATTTATTTTATTTTATAATGAATATCGAAAAGTAATGATTTCAAAATATAATATTTTGAAAATATTAATATTATAATATAATAATGATATAGAATATTAAGTTTTGATTTAAAATTGAAAATAAAGTTAAAGTCGTTTTAAAACGTATTTATAAATATTTTATAGAATACGAATTAATATAGAAGTGGATGAAATATAATATATATATATATTATATATTATATATATAATGGCCTGAATATAACGCGCTGCACAGCGATCGTTCGCGAATTTCGACCGTTAACTTCAAATTGATATAACGGAAGATCCGACCTTCGGATTCTCGTAAAACCGGAAACGATGGGTTCGTATCAGAAAGAGCTTTGCAATGATTGTAAGAATTTTGAAATCTAACGGTTAGATTTGGAATTATGTCCAAATCAAATTTGGAAAAGGTCGTTGTATGTGCAGTTCAATGACCGTTTATGGAAATCGACAGTATAGGCCTTAATAAAATTTTTAAAAATATGGGGAAATTATGTAAAATCATAATTAATAATTTAGAAATATTTTGGATGAAAAATTCCATATTTACAAAGATGAAAATATATTTTTATTGAAATGAACTAGTTATTAACTAGAATAATAATCCAATTTTTTTAAAAAAATAAAATAAATTCGATTTTTGGGTTTGTCCTGAATGGTGTTTTAAACAACACTATTCTTAAAACCCCGTATGAAAAGAATAAATCTTTTAACTAAGATTATTAGAGTTTCCAATTATATTTAGTAATTGGAATAAAATGAAATGTGAATTGGGTTTATCGTGAACTGTGTTTTAAACGACATTTGTTCTTTAACCCAATTAACAGTGAAAATATGATTTGGAATTTATAAATCTTTAAATGGAAATTTTCCAATTTAATAGAAGAAATTGTAATTGAATGGAATTCAATTTAATAATAATCGAGATGAGCTTCTATAAAAGAAGACTGTTATTATATATGGAATTTAAAAGGCTTTGCCGTTATTCCATTTATATTATTAGTCAAATACAGAAATTTATATCGATTACATATTGATTTGATTTCTGTGGAAATTCCATATTTAATGGAAGATGATATTGGGTTTATCATGAACTATGTTTCAAAAGACATTGGTTCTTTGACCCAGTTAAAGCAAGATTAATTTCTTAAAGTTGAATAACCATAAAATAATGATTTTTGATATTGAAATCAAATTGGGGTTTTAAATGGATCTTTAAAAAGAAGATTAAAGGATAAATTTAAAGAATTTATCTTTGATAAAATTAATGGGAATCTTTCCCCAATAATGTGAATCTTTATTTAAAAGAATATTCTGAGTTGGAATGAGGCATTTGATGTGTTTATATAGCACATTATTATTGATTATAAAATACACGAGTTATTTGGAAAGACCGGGTTTAACCCATTCCGAATAATTACTGCGACGATTAAAAGTCGAAGATAAAGACAATGGTTGAAGACCGGAGATATTCACATCGTTTGGCTAATTACTAATGTCTTGTTTGGGAGGCATCCCAAGACAAGGTAATAAGTGGTGATCGTCCATACGTACTTGGAGATCGATGGATATGCGAGAACCTCTCTCCTGTATTGGACATATGGGACGAGCAATAAGGTGTCTCCGGTTTCGTTCAGACCCGGAACGGACCTGTAAATGGATAGTGACGTTTTATTCCGTTATGTTGTATTCATTGATCTCTGTTGAATACATATCTGTTTGGTGACAGAGAATTTATTCTCTTGCTTAACACCCTTCTCTGAGATGTAAATCAATGGTATGGTATGGATTAACAATATGGCATGCTAAGATGCAAATGATCAAGGCTTTTGTTGAAAAGCAGAGCCTTGTGGTTAATGATCAAAGCACAGCTTTATTTAGCATAGCTTTATGTAGTGATACATCATGAGCCACACACCCCGATATGAACCAGAAACGAGAGAAGGATCCAGGGAGAACATACGTTTCTTTCTAGCTAGAAGTGGTGTCTGGGTTTTACAAGCCCATATATTTTTACTTATGTGGTTGATGGATTGCAAGGCGCCTCGATATTTGAGTCCCTAGTGGCTCTATTTTACGCCTTATAGGGCGGGGAGACGTATTGTTCAGGAATTTATATATAATACACCAATCTAAGTTGGGGACCGGCCATGTGGCTCTTAAGGGCTTGACTGAGTACTTGTCCTGAGACATGGGCTAGATTGTCTCGAATTCGGTAAGGACGATCCCTTGCCTTGGTTCATGATGGAAATCCAACTTCAAATATGACCCCATACGGTTTTGATTGTATAACTAGTATGGCGACATAGTATATGGTAGCTATGTTGTCCATGATTGATACATTATGATTGAAATGTTTCTGAAACACGTATACACTAATAATAATATCAAATCCGTTTTTATGCATCAAGCATCGTTATAAGGTAAAACTCTATCCTCCGGTTTGCGTTGCATTGTGTGATGGGACTTGAGTCTTATAATGGTTTCATTTTTCTAAAGAGCATTGCATTGTTTAACGATTTACTTTATTTCATGCACTGGCAATCAATGGGTAAACTCGTTCCACGTTAGCGGCTTGGTCCTGTGATTAGCCTTATTATTTTTAGATAGATTAGGAAAGATTTCTCAAACCTGTCCCATGACTGACTCGTAGTTTGTTTCACTTTGCAAACTCGGGTGCCCTCTTTTCCACATGGGCAGTCGAGTGGCTTGTTTTGCAGATATCTAGTTTTTAGGTAGGATTCTGGATCGAAGCTTAAAGCTATGGCCAGAGTAATGATAGTCTTCTGCTGCATTATGTTAAGTTTATTGTAAATTATCTTCCGCTGTATTATTTATTCGATGTACTCTGATAATTTGTACTCTGATGTAACATTATTATGATGTAATAGAAATCTTCTGTTATTTGTTCTGATGTGTTGTATGCCCAAGGTTAACGTATCCGGGTTTTGAATGGTCTTGGTCGATCTTGTGATTAACTATGTCTGGGCGAAATCCGAGTCGTTACGGAATCCAAATCAACTCTAAGCACTTCCACCCTGAGAACCTAGGGGGGAAACGGAAGAGAGAGAAGAGGAAACAAAAGTGCCAAACATAAAGTCTGGCGAGTCCAGTTACTTTTAAATATAAATAAATAAAAGTATCATGGCAGGTATATATAAAACTGGAAGAACAAGATAACAGTAATAATAACAAGTGTGAACTAAGCAAGATAAGATTAACACGATATATTGCACTTCTTAAATACATTTCTCTGCACCACGCAGATATCCCTACTAATACCGTTCCACTACATTTTTTTGATTCTTAGGTTACTTGGGTTAATAGCACTTAAGACTTACACGCATTATACCCATTTACTTTCCCATGGATTCACCTATTACAATATATGTAGCTATCTCTCAATATTGAGATACACCCCATGGTACCCCACTCGCACGGTCTCCAGCGTAATGAACGCAGTCCCTCATCCTATGCCGGTGTGACGTACGGATCTCTATATAAAATGCTACGTTTCGCATATATCTATCATTACTATGCTATGTAAGCGTATGGACTGCCACCATCGATCTAATCAGATTCCTTAACGGAATAATGCACTCTAGTCTACGATACACAACCCAGAGAAGATATGCATGTATCTAGACTGTCCCACGTATGTATTGTAATTATAGCTCGATGCCTCAATTGCACGTCCTCTATTGTTCACCGAGTTCCATGGAAGGGCTAAACAAGAAACACGGAACTCGGTCGGGAGCTTTTCCATATCTGTACAGGCTGCCTTTAAGTGCCTCCAAATGCAGATATTCCTCGGGTCTGTTTTCCATAGTGGATATGGGCCCACCTCGGCCCCCCCTCAACTAGTACAACTACAAGAGCTAAGAGACCGCCCCTAATACAACCAATCTAAACATCCTTGTGGTGTCTATCCTTAACCCTGTACCTCGATAGTGAAAGGTGAAATGATATCTTGGGTTTAGCTCTAGTATTTTTACATCCTGTTGGTTATCGATGACGGATATCCGACTGTCTACTATCCTTGTTGGTCGTGACCCTCTCTACCTCCTAGTGAGGAAACCGTTGAATCACCATGGTGTCACCTCGTTATAGCATTCTAACTGCATAGCAACATCTGCATTCAAGGCCCACCCACCTAGTAGTTACACGCAGACCCAACCTCTGCGGGTACAGCCGAAGACATCTGTCACCACACAGAGGACTAATAGGAGCACTTACGTATTTCAGGAAGCCGTGTGCTTCCCCTTCCAGTTCTTTGGAGCCATCATAACAATCATATGAATGTGCGCTCCGCTCGTGTCTTATAACACCTCGAAGATCTACCCATTGGGTTATTCACGCTCAACCGTACGGACTAGTCCAAGCGCCTTTCTTTAATATGTTGTTAGACCCTATGTCTAAACATTCCTTAACGCGCTTGCCTTACCTCACCGGGTTGAAGCGACCCGAACTTCCCCGATCTCCGAAGAGAAGAGAAAGAACGAATTACTTTGAGGATAGGACGAATCAGAACAAAAACAGAAGAACATTTCATAGCTTATTACAACAATTCCATCAGAATACAAGAATATACAAAGTATGAATAAATATTACATAGAAAATATCAGAGATTTAATTACATTTAAATACATCGCAGCGGAAAATAATATTAAACACAACTGAAAGAGATATACGGATACAGAGCATTCCGGATATCATTCCAGTTGTAAACCAGGTTCCTGTGAATATAAATCTGCAAAACCAAAACTATTAGCTTCCCATGCGGAAAATAAGGGCACCTAGAGTTTAGGTTAAAGCAATAAACTCCAGGTCAGTCATGTGACTAGTGTGAGAACTAAAACAGTTATTAATCTTTATATTAAAGTTAGGTAAATCAAGGGGCCACGCCGTATAACACGGAACGGGTTTCCTCCCAAGAATACCAGTGCATAAAACAACATTGCAATGCTAAATAAAGAACAATGAAGCTATTATAAGACCCAGGTCCCATCACACAATGCAACACAAGCCGGAGGATAGGGTTTTACCTTATAATAGCCAAAGAATGCTTGATACGCTAAATTTCATCTTTTATTATTACTATAAGTGTATAGTGTCAAAACAATTTCAATCATAAGTATCAATCATAGACGGCATGGGTACCATATATCGTGTCACCAATACTAGGCTCTACAATCAAAACCGCAAATGTCATGTATTGGAAGTTAGGTTTCCATCTGCGAACCAAGGCAAGGCGCAATCCTACCGTTTCAAGACTCTCTAGCCCGAGCCTCAGGAATCAGCCACAACTGTTACCTAGGCAACATGCAGGGCCAGTCCACCGATATGGATTAAACTTAAACCCTGAACATGTGTTTTCCACACCCTTTGGGGCGTAAATGAGCCAAATGACTCCAACAGCTCCACACAGTCACCGATATATCCGAGGTGTCTCGCAATAGCAACAACCACACAGGTGAAAATAATATAAATGTCAGGGCTGGTAGGTCACTGACACCACCCTAGCTAGAAGGAAACGCATGCTCTCCCTGCTGTCCTCTCCCGTTTCTGGTTAACAACAAGAGTGTGAGGCTCGCGAATCAACATTACACAAAGCTATGCTACACAGGCGGTGCTTTGATCATCAACCACAAGACTTTGTTTTTCAACAAAAGCCTTGATCATTTGCCACTTCGGCATGCCACACAGGCAATTCATTCCATGCGATTGATATCCATCAATTTATAACCCCTGAGCTCGTACATCTCAGAGAAGGGCGTTAAGCAAGAGAATAAATTCTCCGCCGCCAAATAGATATATATTTAGTAGAAAACAATTACACAGAATAAAATCCAATGTCAGACACACAGTCCATTTACAAGTTCGTTTTGGGTCTTAACAAAACCGGAGGCACTTTGTACCTCGCATATCCATCGATCTCCAGGTACGTCTGGATGATCACCAACTGATTCCCTCCTCTTAGGTGTACAGCCCAATCAAGATCATCAGTAATCACCTAAACGATGTGAAGACCTCTGGTCTTCGACAACCGTCTTCATCCTCGACACCTCGTCGAATCAGTTATTCAGAATGGGATAAACTCGGTCTTTCTGAATAACTCGCGTATATAATAAACAAGTGTTACAAAAACACAACATACGCCTCATTCCAATTCAGAATATTCTTTTATTCAAATATTCTTACACTTTGGGAAAGGTTCCCATTAATTTTATCAAAGATAAATTCTTTAAATTTATTCTTTAATCTTCCTTTGAATATCAATTCAAATTAGTTGGGATTAGCGAACCAACACCGAAGTAATCATTTATTTCCCAATCCCAACCTATTCATCCCATGAAGTAAAACTGGTCATACTTCATATCTAACACCACGGTGTTATCGGTAAATTCAATTACCATTTCACGTTCAAATCTAATTAAAGATTTAACTATTGCCCGGAGCAAAACTGGTGATACTCTATTCTCGGTCACTTCAATCTAATTAAAGATTCATTAAATCTCCACTTAGTTTTAATCTTCCCAAAAATCAATATCCTGTCTTTAACTAGGTTAAAGAACCAATGTCATTTAAAACACGGTTCATGATAAACCCAAAATCACATTCTATTCAATTCCAATTAAATACCATTTAATTGGTACACTTCATTAAATCTAAATAAAAAGATTTATTCTTTTTTTTTCAACTGGGTTTAAGGACAGTGTTAATGAAGACACCATTCACGACAAACCCAAATCACATTTGATATTAAATACAAGGCTCTAAATAGAAAATATATCGGCTTATATTCAATATCAAATTCTACGACCAACAAATATCGTATTGGAAATAACGATATATATATATATATATATATATATATATATATATATATCTTTCAAATTCCCATAACAATATCTGTATCATCACGAAATCCAACATCGAAAAATTCCAAAGACAATTTCGATTCAAATCCATTCCAATTCAATTATTGGAAATTCTGGTTACTTTAAAACCCCTTTCAAATTCAATTTATTTATTTCAAAAAAAATAAATTGATTTTAATTCCAGTTCAAAACCAGTTCATTTCGATAAAAATCTATATTTATCTTTTCAAATATGGAGTTTTTCATCCCAATTCTTCACAAATCATTTCTTATCATTTTACACAATTATTACTATTTTTAATAATTTTATCAAGGCCCGTACAGTCGATTTCCATCAACGGCCATCGAACTGCACTTACAGCGACCTTTTCCAAATTTGATTTGGACATAATTCCAAATCCAACCATTAGATTTCAAATCTATTATAATCGTTAGAAAGCTCTTTTTGATACGAACCCAAGGTTCCGGTTTTAGGAGAATCCGACGGTCGGATCTCCCGTAATGTCCACTCGAAGTCAATGGTCGAAATTCACGAACTTCCGTAGCGCGGCGCGTTCTATTCAGGCCATTATATATATATATATATATATATATATATATATATTTCATCGATTTCCTTTTAAAACATATTTTATAAATCATTTTAAATTCGTTTTCAAAACAATTTCAACTTCATATTCAATTTCTAATCAAAATTGAATATTCCACATCATCGATATACAAATGATAATATTTTCAAAACGTTATATTTTGAAATCACTTTCTTTTCTATATTCATTTTAAAAATGAATAAAATCGGCTTTATATATTTCAATAACTTCGTTATTCTATTCAACAAATGAATATTTTCTTCAACACTTGAATTTATATTCAACACATGAATATACATTTTTATTCAACACATGAATTTATATTTCTATTCAACACATGAATATTTATTTCTATTCAACACATGAATTTATATTCTATTCAACACATGAATTTATATTTCTATTCAACACATGAATTTATATATTTTTTATTTTCCAAATTGGAATGAGGCCCAATCAATTACCATATAAGGTTAATTATATGGATTTTCTACAACACATGTATATAATAGTAACGATAAATCATCAACCATCATCCAGAGTGCTCCACACAACTGCATAAGCATTAAATATAAATAATTAACGCTTACACATTCTGTCAACCCATCGATTGACATACAACTAAACAATCGGGATTAGTGTACGTCAAATATCATCCCAATACCCGTGTGGGGTTTCAAACCAACAAACACAGATTTTATTTGCGCAGTTGGGCGACGTGTAAAATTTATCGTCCCAATCAATATCAGTCAAATCAGTGTATATAAACAAATCGTCCGATTTGTTTATTACTATTTATTTTATATACACATTAAAAATCATATTTTTAACTATAAAATATTTTCCACTATAAAATATTTTATTTCATTCCACATTACACAATCAAATTCCACAACATATCAATCCAAACACACAACAAACATGTCGTCCATGGTCTGTGGACGACAGGTGTCAGGTGCTGCTAAGCACCGTCTGCATCCTAGTATATATTTCAACTAGAAAATAAATTATAAGTGAGAAGTTCTCACCGATAAGCTAAACCAAACGCCACGACTCTTTATATGTAGGAAATCGTTGTTGCTCCCGCCTATTGTCACTTTCGTCGTCCGTGTTCGCTACATATACAACAATCACATTTTTATATTCTCTAGTATATAAAAATCATATTTTTATTCTCTACATCATATAAAAATCAAATTTTTAATCTCTACATTATATAAAAATCACATTTTTAATCTCTACATTATATAAAATTTATATTTTTAATCTCTACATTATATAAAATTTATATTTTTAATCTCTACGTTATATAAAAATTATATTTTTTTCTAAACAAAGATCGTATATTTTTCTAATCAAATATCATTTATTTTAATAATCAAAGATCGTATGTTTTTCTAATCAAAGATCATCTATTTTTCTAATCAAAGATCAAATATTTTTCTAAAACATTTCTATTTATTTTTCTAATTGAAGATCGTATATTTTTCTAAAACATTTCTATTTATTTTCAAAAACATGTCTATTTATTTTCAAAAACATTTCTGTTTATTTTCAAAAACATTTCTATTTATTTTAAAAAACGTTTCTATTTATTTTCAAAAACAATATATATATTTATTATTCAAGAAGACTATGTTGTTCAATTATAAAATTAATCACTATGTAAAGGGGATTACCCCTTTTCCCTTCGTTCTACTGTCTGGAAGAAGGCCGAACTCGCATCGCCGCCTAGGGCTACTCCTTGTGCTGCCTACGAAGCTGCTGGATCCGATCAGAGGCCATCACTTCGAAGGTCGTCACACCTTCTCCCACCGCCCCTCATGGGCCCCAATTCGAAGCCCTCAGGTGGCTCGAAATCCAATGCGAACACCAGAGGTTTAGGGTTCGAATTCACAAAATTTAAACCACCATACTTCATCGATTTCGTACTGTATTAAAGACCTTAGATTTCTCAACAAATTTCGTTTGAAGTGGGATTTTAATTTGGATTCGTTTGAGAGAATTGGGTAGATCCATTTGGGATGTTTTCCGCCGTTTAGGTTTGCTGGAGGCGCAAAGAAGAGGGTTGACCGTTGCATTGAGGAAAACTAGGGTTTGACCCTATTTATAAATATTTTTAATATTATTTTATTTACAAAGGTACATGTTTATCGATCGATCGCCAAATCAAACACAACGGCTGTCACTCCTAGCAAAATACCCCCATTCCGAACACAATGGGATATGTATCGTAAGCCAGTTCAGCTGTTTCGATCAGTTTTCGTTTAAATTAAAATATAAATCTATATATTAAATTTTAAACGTACATTTCAATTTACCTGGGCGACATACGAACTCTAAAATTCTAGAAAAATTATTTCAAGCTTCGTATTGACGATAAGGTCCTAACAAAACTAATTTCGTCAAATTCTGAGACTGTTTGAAAAATGGCCATTTTCTGGTCGATCAAAATTGACTGACACTATTCAAGCACGTTTTCTCATGCCACGCTAACACATTAATCCCAAAAATTATGAATTTTGGAATCTAGCAATAATTTGACATCCCGGATCCAACAAAAGTGGTTTCATCGAAAACGGTGGGCGTTTGCAAAATGGCTATTTTCAAGGCCTTTATATATATTAAAATACATATAAATTCCACGGTGACTTTTCTGAATTTTAAACTGGACATATCTTTCAACTTCTAATATGAATCTCGGTTTCCTACATCCGTTAGAAAGATATGGTTCAACAGATTCAAATATTTCTTGTTTTGTTCAATTGTGATTTATATTGAATCCTGTATATTCATTTGAAATTCAAAATTGAATTTTCGAATTGTCGCGCCATTTCAGGCTCGTTATATAATTAAAATAAAATTATTCGTTTTAACTTCGTCGAAAATAAATTTTCCATCGTTATTATTTAAAATAAATCATTTTAAGTATTCAAATTTCATTAAATTGCCAAAATAAAAAAAATTAAATTGGCTCAGAATTTCCGGGTTGTTACAATCTCCCCCACTTAAAATATTTTCGTCCTTAAAAAGGAACGAAGCTGGAGGTTGTCTAATAATCAATTCAACTTCCAATATTTTCATTATGGCTTAAGTTCTTCAACTATTCAGTTACTAAGAACTTTTCAAATTTTTCAATAATTTGGCTAACACCCTAAATTTTCGAAAAATTTCGACATAACCACCCCTACACTGGGGACTTCGGGATATTTCAAATAGACTCCCATGACCCTCACCAATCCAAAATGAAAAAGAAACAGCCAAGCGGCTAGCCAATCGGCTCATAAAATCATCCAAACCCAATAAATTTGTAAACATGTACCAATTTGTCGGGCAAACAATTTTATTCTTCTGCTCTAGCCTCCTAGCTATGACCTGTTCAATGTAAGTACATGTATATGCATGCAAATACGACAAATTTTCAATACAATTCACTGTTTGGTACAATTTGGCTAAATGGTTCAAATTTTCATTAATCAAACAATAATCAAACAACATAATCAGCAATCAGTTAGTTGATTAGCTTTTCAAATTCATAACTTGGATGTACGTACAGAAAATCATGTTTTTGATGCCAAATCACAACAATAAGCCCTATCTAATTTTGGTTCTCACACCAGTCAATTGGAAATATATAAATATCATACCTTCGAAACTCGAACCCAAACGACTGATGCTGTACAGTCATCAATAGTTTCATCTCCGGGCGACTAGAGTGTGATTCTATATCTATCCAGTATATTAAAACTTCGAATACCCGTGGATCAGACGTGTATGCAAAATCTATACATACTGGATTGTCCAAATTCAATGCAAATAAATATTCAAATACGTATAAAACGATTTAAATTTCAAAACAAAATTTGTTTTCATTTTCAAAAATATACTCTTCACACTCGTTCTAGGATACTACTGATCCCATCTCTAACGAGTCATTCTCATTGGATATTACTAATCCAATCTCTGATGAATTCTTTCATTTGGTTCCAACGTGTCTTGTTCTCGAGCTTTGTAAACCAAAGCTCTGATACCAACTAAAGCGACCCGAACTTCACCGATCTCCGAAGAGAAGAGAAAGAACGAATTACTTTGAGGACAGGACGAATCAGAACATAAACAGAAGAACATTTTATTGCTTATTACAACAATTCCATCAGAATATAAGAATATACAGAGTATGAATAAATATTACACAGAAAATATCATAGATTTAAATTACATTTAAATACATCATAGCGGAAAATAATATAAAACACAACTGAAAGAGATATACGGATACAGAGCTTTTCGGATATCATTCCAGCTGTAAACCAGGATCCTGTGAATATAAATCTACCAAACCAAAACTACTAGCTGTCCGTGCGGAAAATAAGGGCACCCAGAGTTTAGGTTAAAACAATAAACTCCAGTTCAGCCATGTGACTGGTGTGAGAACTAAAACATTTATTAATCTTTATTTTAAAGTTAGGTAAATCAAGGGGTCACGCCGTATAACACAGAACGGGTTTCCTCCCAATAATACCAGTGCATAAAACAACAGCGCAATGCTAAATAAAGAAAAATGAAGCTATTATAAGACCCATGTCCCATCACACAATGCAACACAAGCCGGAGGATAGGGTTTTACCTTATAATAGCCAAAGAATGCTTGATACGCTAAATTTCATCTTTTATTATTACTATAAGTGTATAGTGTCAAAACAATTTCAATCATAAGTATCAATCACAGACGGCATGGGTACCATATATCATGTCCTAAATACAAGGCTCTAGAATCAAAACTGCAAATGTCACGTATTGGAAGTTGGGTTCCCATATGTGAACCAAGGTAAGGCACAATCCTACCGTTTCGAGACTCTCTAGCCCAAGCCTCAGGACTCAGCCGCAACTATACCTAGGCAACATGCAGGGCCAGTGCACCGATGTGGATTAAACTAAAACCCTGAACATGCGTTTTCCCCGCCCTTTGGGGCGTAAATGAGCCAAATGACTCCATCGGCTCCATACAGTCACTGATATATCTGGGGCGCCTTGCAACAGCAACAACCAAATAGGTGAAAATAATATAAATGTCAGGGTTGGTAGGTCACTGACACCACCCTAGCTAGAAGGAAACGAATGCTCTCCCTGCTGTCCTCTCCCGTTTCTGGTTCACAACCGGGGTGTGAGGCTCGCGAATCAACGTTACACAAAGCTATGCCACACAGGCGATGCTTTGATCATCAACCACAAGACTTCGCTTTTCAACAAAATCCTTGATCATTTGCCACTTAGGCATGCCACACAGGCAATTCACTCCATGCAATTGATATCCATCAATATACAACCCCTGAGCTTGTACGTCTCAAAAAAGGGCATTAAGTAAGAGAATAAATTTTCCGCCGCCAAACAGATATATATTTAATAGAAATCAATCACACAGAATAAAATCCATTGTCAGACACACAGTCCATTTACAAGTTCGTTCAGGGTCTTAACGAAACCGGAGGCACCTTGTACCTCGCATATCCATCTACGTCTGGACGATCACCAACTGATTCCCTCCTCTTGGGTGTACAGCCCAATCAAGATCATCAGTAACCAACTAAACGATGTGAAGACCTCCGGTCTTCGACCATCGTCTTCATCCTCGACACCACGTCGAATCAGTTATTCAGAATGGGATAAACCCAGTCTTTTTGAATAACTCGCGTATATAATAAACAAGTGTTACACAAACACAACATACGCCTCATTCCAATTCAGAATATTCTTTTATTCAAATATTCTTACACTTTGGGAAAGGTTCCCATTAATTTTATCAAAGATAAATTCTTTAAATTTATTCTTTAATCTTCCTTTGAATATCAATTCAAATTAGTTGGGATTAGCGAACCAACACCGAAGTAATCATTTATTTCCCAATCCCAACCTATTCATCCCATGAAGTAAAACTGGTCATACTTCATATCTAACACCACGGTGTTATCGGTAAATTCAATTACCATTTCACGTTCAAATCTAATTAAAGATTTAACTATTGCCCGGAGCAAAACTGGTGATACTCTATTCTCGGTCACTTCAATCTAATTAAAGATTCATTAAAACTCCACTTAGTTTTAATCTTCCCAAAAATCAATATCCTGTCTTTAACTGGGTTAAAGAACCAATGTCATTTAAAACACGATTCATGATAAACCCAAAACCACATTCTATTCAATTCCAATTAAAAACCATTTAATTGGTACACTTCATTAAATCTAAATAAAAAGATTTAATCTTTTTTTTTTCAACTGGGTTTAAGGACAATGTTAATGAAGACACCATTCACGACAAACCCAAATCACATTTGATATTAAATACAAGGCTCTGAATAGAAAATATATCGGCTTATATTCAATAATAAATTCTACGACCAACAAATATCGTATTGGAAATAACGGTATAAATATATCTTTCAAATTCCCATAACAATATCTGTATCATCACGAAATCCAACATCGAAATATTCCAAAGACAATTTTGATTCAAATCCATTCCAATTCAATTATTGGAAATTCTGGTTACTTTTAAAACCCCTTTAAAATTCAGTTTATTTATTTCAAAAATAAATAAATTGATTTTAACTCTAGTTCAAAACTAGTTCATTTCGATAAAAATCTATTTTTATCTTTTCAAATATGAAGTTTTTGATCCCAATTCTTCACAAATCATTTCTTATGATTTTACACAAATTATTACTATTTTTAATAATTTTATCAAGGCCCGTACAGTCAATTTCCATCAATGGCCATCGAACTGCACTTACATCGACCTTTTCCAAATTTGATTTGGACATAATTCCAAATCCAACTGTTAGATTTCAAATCTCTAATATTCGTCAGAAAGCACTTTTCGATACGAACCCAACGGTTCTTGTTTTAGGATAATCCGACGGTCGGATCTCCCGTAATGTCTACTCGAAGTCAATGGTCGAACTTCACGAACTACCGCAGCGCGGCGCCTTCTACTCAGGCCATTATATACATATACATATATATATATATATATATTTCTTCAATTTCCTTTTAAAACGTATTTTATAAATCATTTTAAATTCGTTTTCAAAATAATTTCAACTTCATATTCAATTTCTAATCAAAATTGAATATTCCACATCATCGATATACAAATGATAATATTTTCAAAACGTTATATTTTGAAATCACTTTCTTTTCTATATTCATTTTAAAAATGAATAAAATCGATATAAATATCGTTCGCGTCAAAATGGCGTATATCTATCCATACGACTTTATATATTTCAATAAATTCGTTATTCTATTCAACAAATGAATATTTTCTTCAATACATGAATTTATTTTCAACACATGAATATACATTTTTATTCAACACATGAATTTTTATTTCTATTCAACACATGAATTTTATTTCTATTCAACACATGAATTTATATTCTATTCAACACATGAATTTATATTTCTATTCAACACATGAATTTATATATTTTTATTTTCCAAATTGGAATGAGGCCCAATCAATTACCATATAAGGTTAATTATATGGATTTTCTACAACACATGTATATAATAGCAACGATTAATCATTAACCATCATCCAGAGTGCACCACACAACTGCATAAGCATTAAATATAAATAATCAATGCTTGCACAGTTTGTCAACCCATTGATTGACATACAACTAAGCAACCGGGATTAGTGTACGTCAAATATCATCCCAATACCCGTGTGGGGTTTCAAACCAACAAACATAGATTTTATTTGTGCAGTTGGGTGATGTGTAAAATTTATCGTCCCAATCAATATCAGTCAAATTAGTGTATATAAACAAATTTTCCGATTTGTTTATTACTATTTATTTTATATACTCGTTAAAAATCATATTTTTAATTATAAAATATTTTCCTCTATAAAATATTTTATTTCATTCCACTTCACACAATCAAATACCACAACAAATCAGTCCAAACACACAACAAACAAATTGTCCATGGTCTGTGGACGACGGATGTCAGATGCTGCTAAGCACCGTCTGCATCTTAGTATATATTTTAACTAGAAAACAAATTATAAGTGAGGAGTTCTCACCGATAAGCTAAACCAAACGCCACGACTCTTCGTATGTAGGAAATCTTCGTTGCTCCCGTCTTTTTTCACTTTCGTCATCCGTGTTCGCTACATATATAAAAATCACATTTTTATATTCTCTAGTATATAAAAATCATATTTTTATTCTCTACATCATATAAAAATCAAAATTTTAATCTCTACATTATATAAAAATCACATTTTTAATCTCTACATTATATAAAATTATATTTTTAATCTCTACATTATATAAAATTTATATTTTTAATCTCTACATTATATAAAAATTATATTTTTTTCTAAACAAAGATCGTATATTTTTCTAATCAAATATCATTTATTTTTCTAATCAAAGATCATATATTTTTCTAATCAAAGATCATTTATTTTTCTAATCAAAGATCAAATATTTTTCTAAAACATTTCTATTTATTTTTCTAATCAAAGATCATATATTTTTCTAAAACATTTCTATTTATTTTCAAAAACATTTCTATTTATTTTCAAAAATAACATATATATTTATCATTCAAGAAGACTATGTTGTTCAATTTGAAAATAAATCACTGTGTAAAGGTGATTGCCCCTTTTCCCTTCGTTCTACTGTCTGGAAGAAGGCCGAACTCGCATCGCCGTCTAGGGCTACTCCTTGCGCCGCCTACGAAGCTGCTGGATCCGACCAGAGGCCATCACCTCGAAGGGCGTCGCGCCTGCTCCCACCACCCCTTATGGGCCCCAATTCGAAGCCCTCAGGTGGCTCGAAATCCAATGCGAACGCCGAAGGTTTAGGGTTTGAATTCACAAAATTTAAACCACCATACTTCATCAATTTCATACTATATTAAAGCCCTTAGATTTCTCAACAAATTTCATTTGAAGTGGGATTTTAATTTGGATTCATTTGAGAGAATTGGGTAGATCCATTCGGGATGTTTTCCGTTGTTTAGGTTTGCTGGAGGCGCAAAGAAGAGGGTTGACCGTTGTGTTGAGGAAAACTAGGGTTTAACCCTATTTATTAATATTTTTAATATTATTTTATTTACAAAGGTACACGTTTATCGATACAATCGCCAAATCAAACTCAATGACTGTCGCTCCTAGCCAAATACCCCCATTCCGAACACAATGGGATATTTATCGTAAGCCCGTTCGGCTGTTTCGATCGGTTTTCATTTAAATTATGATATAAATCTATATATTCAATTTTAAACATACATTTCAATTTACCGAGACCACATACGGGCTCTAAAATTTTAGAAAAATTATATCTAGCTTTGTATTGACGATACGGCCCTAACAAAACTAATTTCATCAAATTCTGAGACCGTTTGAAAAATGGCCATTTTCTAGTCGATCGAAATTGACTGAAACTGTTCAAGCACGTTTTCTTATGCCATGCTCACACATTAATCCCAAAAATTATGAACCTTGGAATCTAGCAATAATTTGATATCCCGGATCCAACAAAAGTGGTTTCATCAAAAACGGTGGTCGTTTGCAAAATGGCTATTTTCAAGGCCTTTATATATATATATTAAAAAATAAAAAAATTCCACAGCGACTTTTCTGAATTTTAAACTGGACATATCTTTCAACTTCTAACGTGAAATCTCAGTTTCATACATCCGTTAGAAGGATATGGTTCAACATATTCAAATAATTCTTGTTTCGTTTAATTCTGATTTATATTGAATCCTGTATATTCATTTGAAATTCGAAATCGAATTTTCGAATTACCGCGCCATTTCAGGCTCGTTATATAATTAAAATAAAATTATTCGTTTTAACTTCGTCGAAAATAAATTTTCCGTCGTTATTATTTAAAATAAATCATTTTAAGTATTCAATTTTCATTAAATCGTCAAAATAAAAATTTTAATCTGGCTCAGAATTTCCGGGTTGTTACATCGGGTTTCCATTTAACTTGGTTATTCCCATTCATATTGAATTCTTATTCAAATTACCAAGTTCCTCTTGCTTATTAATTTCAGTCATATAACTTAATCCATTTAAGTTTATTAATAAGCCCACAACATGTTATTCTCTAGATTATGGCCCAAGGTCTGTAATCCACAATCTATTTTATATTCTTGCTTTGTTACATTATTAAAATAACATTTTTTCCTTAATACGTTATTAAGTATATCTCAATTCACATGTTTCCTAATTAACATGTCACTTACCATTTATGATAAAATATAACTTATTTATTTTACAAGTTTTCCTCATTTTTTCTCATTTAATCATAAATTCAATTTACACTGTCACTACAACTTATCGTTGTTTACTTAGCAAATTATTACGCATAACTAATTCTATCATTTCTACAAGTTATGCTTACCCTACAAGATGTCATTAATTACATAACTTTATTATATTTTCCACCAATTACGTAAAACACTAGGTGTCTATTTTGACTAGAATTTCGAGATGGATGCAATGGTGCAGTCCGTTTTACTTAATTCTGAATATTAAATTAAGTTTTCCTTAAATAATTGTTAATAGTATATTTCACACTAATTATTCTTTAATTCATCATCTTTAGTATCGGTAAAATTCCGAGGTGTTACAATAATCCAACGTTTTTAAATAAATAATTTGGATTTGTGAATGGTTTTAATCTAACTAGTATTGTCCAATGTATGAATTGGAATAGATTTGGATAGAAATCATCTTCGGGAGATTTTGATATTCGATTCTGTGACTATACAGATATTACGGAGGAATTTGGAGGATACATATATGTAGTTATTCCCCATACGATTTGTGTCGGTTTCAGAATTTGATATTGAATGTAAATCGATATAATTTCTATTTGGAGCCTTATATTTAATATCAACGTGGATTTTGGGTTTGTCGTGAATGGTGTCTTCGGTAACACAGTTCTTAAACCCAGTGCGAAAAGAATAAATCTTTTAACTAAGATTATTAGAGTTTCCAGTTATATTTAGTAATTGGAATAAAATGGAATGTGAATTGGGTTTATTGTGAACTGTGTTTTTAAAGACATTCGTTCTTTAACTCGATTAACAGTGAAATGTGATTTGGAGTATATAAATCTTTTATTAAGATTTAATGGAAAATTTCCAAAGTAAATTTATCCAATTTAATGTATTAAATTGGAACAAAATGGAATTCGATTTAGTGATAATCGAAGTGAGCTTCTGTTGATGAAGACCGTTACTATATATGGAATTTAAAAGGCTTTTTCATTATTCCATTTATATTATTAGTTGGATATGGAAATTTATATCGATTATATATATTGATCTATTTTCCGTGAAGATTCCATAATTAATGGAATGTGATTTTGGGTTTATCGTGAATTGTGTTTTAAATAACATTGGTTCTTTAACCCAGTTAAAGACAGGATTTATTTCCTAAAATTAAATAATCATTAATAATGATTTTATTAAAACTAAGTGGAGTTTTAATGAATCTTTAATTAGATTGAAATGTGAATGTGATAATTTAAATTATCTAATTTTGGAAATGGTCGAGAATGGGGTACCACCAGTTTTACTCCAGGCGATAGTTAAATCTTTAATTAGATTTGAACGGGAAACGTTAATTAATTTTACTGATAACACCGCGTTGCTAGATATGGAGTATTACCAGTTTTGCTCTATGGGATGGATAGGTTGGGATTAAGAAATTAAAAAAAATGATTACTTCGGTAAGGTTCGCTAATCCCGATTGGTTTGGAAAACCTTAATTTGGTTTAAATAGTGAAAAGAATATTTGAATAAAAGAATATTCTGGATTGGAATTAGGCATATGTTGTGTTTTATATAGCACTTGATTATAAGATACGCGAATTATTCGAAAAGACCGGGTTTAACCGATACTGAATAATGATACGACGACTAAAAGTCGATGATAAAGACGGTGGTTAAAGACTAGAGTTCTTCACATTGTTTGGATGATGCTGATGTCTTGATTGGGTTGTACACCTAGGACAAGGTAATAAGTGGTGATCATCCAGACGTACTTGGAGATCGACCGGATATGCGAGGGCCTCTCTCTTGTATTGGACATATGGGACAAGGAATAAGGTGCCTCTGGTTTCGTTTAGACCTAGAACAGACTTGCAAATGGGTGGTATATCTAACATCGTATTCCTTTATATTGTATTCGTTGATCACTGCTAAATATATTTTTGTTTGGTGGTATTCTCTTTGTTAGCACCATTCTCTAAGACATACTATCTTAGAGGTTATATATTTGTGGAAATCAATGGTACGGTATGGATTGACAATGTGGTATGCCGAGTTGCATGGATCAAGGATTTGTTGAAAAG
This sequence comes from Allium sativum, assembly GCA_030737875.1. NCBI lineage: Eukaryota > Viridiplantae > Streptophyta > Magnoliopsida > Asparagales > Amaryllidaceae > Allium > Allium sativum. The sequence continues at coordinate 698,147,698 of CM060926.1, forward strand.
CAGAGTCTTGTGGATGATGATCAAAGCATAGCTTTCATATAGAATAGTTTTGTGTGTCGAGACGTGAATTTAACGAGTTTCATGACCCATGAATGATTGAGGCCTGATAATAAGCGACAAGAATGAATCTGGTATCTGGGAGCACTGATTGAATGGTGACTCCATTGTAAGCATTGAAGGATTTATTGGATCTGGGAACCCCTCCAATGGGTGATTCTCTACTAGCTGTAACCATCGAAGGGTCTGTAGGATCTAGGAGCCCCTCCAATGGGTGATTCTTAACTGGCCATGAAGGATACAGATTTGCCACTAAAACGGCAATGAACATTGAGTGAATGTCAATATGGAATCACTATTTTGAGTCTTGGATTTAATGTAAAAATTGAATGCATGTCGATATGATTCTTTCAAGTCTTGGATTCAATGTAGTAATGGCAAGAAAGCCTCAGTAATTGATGGAATCCATTTCCAATACGAACCTTTGCAATTTTTAATTGTAACTTATGTACGTATTCGTAGTACACTACGTCTGCTATGATTGAAATATTTATTTATGAAGAATGATTTTTACACTAAACACTAGTGATAATAAAAGAAGAATGTAAGTATCCATCATTTTTGGCCATTATAAGGAAAAACTCTATCCTCCTGTTTGCGTAGCATGGTGTGATGGGATGGAGTCTTATAATGTCTTCATTATTCTTTATTTAGCCTTGCGCTATTTGTTTTATGGTATTCCTGGAAGGAAACCCGTTCCGTGTCATACGGCATGGTCCCTTGATTTACCCAATATTAAAATATAGTTAATAACTGTTTTGAGTTCTCACACCAGTCCCATGACTGACTCGAAGTTTGTTGTTTTAGCCTAAACTTTAGGTGCCCCTATTTTCCAAACAGGCAGTCAGTAGTTTTGGTTTTGCAGATTTCTATTTAACATGATCCTGGATTACAGTTGGAGCTATATTCGAAAAGCTTTGTATCCGTATATTTCTTTCAGTTGTGTTAGTCGATGTATTTTCCATTGTTTTGTAATTTAAATCTCTGAGTTTATTTTTCCGCTGCATTATATTTATTCATACTCTGATATATTCTTATACTTTGATGTAAATTTTTGTAGTAGTAATGAAATGTTCTATTGTTTATGTCCTGATGCATCATGTTCTCAACTCAACCCTGGCTTTCCTGATAAGGGAAGTTTGGGTCGTTTCAGCATGGTGTCAGAGCTTTGGTTTACAAAGCTCGAGAATAAGACACATTAGAACGAATGAAAGAATTCATCAGAGATTGGATTAGTAATATCCAATGAGAATGACTCGTTAGAGATAGGATCAGTAGTATCCTAGAATGAGTTCTAAGAGTGTTATTATTAAAATAAAAATTAAAACAAAGTTTGTTTTGAAATTTTTAAAACTTATTATACATGTGTGAGTATTTTATTTTAAATTGGTTTTGGACTATCGGGTATATAGAGATTTAAATATACGTCTGATCCACGTGTATACGAAGTCTCAAATATACCGGATGGATATAGAATCACACTCTAGACGCCCAAGAATAATTCTAATGATGTCGTGGCATCATTAGTATATATTTTCGAGTTTAGAAATGGGATATCTATATATTTCCAATTAACTGGTGTAAGAACCAAAACTTAGCTAGGATTTATTGTCGTGGTATGGCCTTAAAAATTGTGATTTTTGAGTATGTATAAATTATATGTTTGAAAATTTAATTAACTAATTGATTGCTGGTTGTGATGGATGATTATTAATTCCACTAATAAAACCAATATGACAATGGATGGTAAGTTTATCCAAATTGAATTTAATTTTAAACTGAATTGAAAATTGATTGAAATTGCATATATGTACATGTGTATATAATGAACAAGTCATAGCATGGAAGCTAAGAAAAGGAATAAAATTGCATGGCTGACAAATAAGTACATGTTTATTGTATTTCTTGGGTTTTGATGATTTTATGAGCCGATTGGCAAGCCGCTTAGCTTTTTCTTTTTCTTTTTGGATTGATGAGGGCCCTGTGAGGAAAGTTGCGGTTTTAAATATCAACTCGTACAAAGGAGGCTATGGCGAAAATTTAGGGTGTTAGCCAAGTTTTTGAAAAATTAGAAAGTTTTTAGAAACCGAAAAGTTGAAGAATGAAAGCTAGAATGAAAATTGAGTTGGTTAGTTAAACAACTTTCTGCTCCATTCCTTTTCGAGGACGAAAAGATTTTAAGCGGGGGAGATTGTAATAACCCGGATTTTCAGAACCAATTTAAAATTTTAGTTTAGCTATTTTAATGGATTTTTAATATTTAAAATGGTTTATTTTAAATAATTACAACTAAAAAATTTTGTTTTAAATGAAGTTAGAACATATAAATTTATTTTAATTATAAAACGAACTTGAAATGGCGCGGTAGTTTGCAAATTCGATTTTAAATTTCAATTGAATATATAGAATTCAATATAAATCGGATTTCAGTGAAACAAGAAATATTTGAATCTATTTAGCTATATCTTTCTAACGAATGTAAGAAACTAAGATTACACTTTATAATTAAAGTTATGTCCAGTTCAAAATTCAAAATAGTCGCTATAGAATTTGTATATATATTAAATAATATATAGACCTTAAAAATTTCCATTTTGCAAACAACCTCCTTTTTCGACGAAACCACTTTTGTTGGATCCGGAATGTCTAATTATTGCTATATTCAAATTTTCATAATTTCTGGATTTAGTGTGTGAGCGTAGTGAATTTAAACATGTTTGGCCAATTCAGTTTAGATTTTATCAACCAGAAAAGGCTATTATTCAAAAAATCTCCAAATTCGACGAAATCAGTTATGTTAGGCCCGTATCATCAAAACATAGCTATGTTTATTTTTCTGTAATTTTTGGAGTCAATATGTGGCCCCAGTAAATTAAAATGTACGTTGAATTCAATATTGAACGCTATACTAATTTATATTTTAATTTTGATGAAAATAGATCGAAACTGTCGAATTGGCTTATGATACATATCCCATTGTGTCTAGAATGTGATTATTTGGCTAGGGACGACTGTCGTTGGATTTGATTTAAAGTTAGAATGAAAAATTAACTTTATGGAATTAAAAATAATAAAAATATAAATTGGTCAACCCCCCTTTCTCTCTACCCCATCGTTCAAATGAAATAAAAAATAAATAAATAAAAAAGAAAAAAACCTGCTACCCCGTCGCCCTCCCCCCTCCCAAATCTTCAACCGCCGGGCACCCCACCGCCGCTCCAACCAGTGCCGCCGCACTTCGATCGGCCGCCGCATCCTCCTCCCATCGCCACTGCCTCCACACAGCCCCCATCATCTCCAATCGAAAAGCCTAGCCCCAAATCCCCTGAAACCGCTGCCGCCAACTCCCCCTGGCCCACCACCGGCCATCCGCCGCTCCCACTGGCCTGCATCACCCCGGCGCCGCCCTTCCCGCCACCAAGCTACACCTGTGGGTCCCCCTTTGGTCAAAATCCAAATTTTATAATTTTCTGTATTTACATTTAACCCTTTGAGCTTCCACAGCTAATATCTCTCAAACTGAGCCCCTGTGCCAAAACTCCGCAGTGCCAAAGTCGAGAAGCACGATTTTCTCTTCGATTTGAGTATATGGAAGTCAGATTTTGAAATTTGGAGCCGCTCAGAAAACGCATCCGAAGTCTGTTGTCCTAAAACCGTCTTCTTGCAAATTCTGTCGAATTGGAGCATTTTCAGAAGAAAGGCCACTAGGAGAAAGTTTTTCGGAATGGCTCGTTTAAGCTAAGAAAAAAGATCGTTTGAAGATTGGTGCACTTTTGCAAATTCTAGGATCAGAACAGCGAATTAGAACGTCCGGAAAGCATGGCGGAGTGGATCCTAATGTGAGAACACCTTCTCACTCAAATTATTTTACAGTTAAATATATCCAAGGTTGCAGACGGGGCTTAGTAGCTCCTGTCACTATTTATTGTACAAGCCATGGCTGTTTGTTTGGATTGTATTATGGAAATTTGGATTATGGTTGTAAAATTAATTGTGGGATTGTTTGGATTAATTGTGATGTGTATGGCGCAAGCTAGTACCAAGAGAGGGATAATGCTAGACATTACTCCGATTCTAATATCGCGCCGTTACAATGCCGAAATTTTCTGAAATAAATTATATAAAATATTCATGTGTTTAATAATATGTTTGAACAATAAAAATATAATTTTTATTGTATAAATGAACTATATAAAATAGTCAAGTGCTGAAATAAATATTTTATCGTTAAAAATATAATTTTTAACGTATATATGAACGGCATAAAATTCTCCTGAAATGAAAATAAATATTCATTTACAAATCGGACGATTTGTTTATGTACACCCATTTAACTGACATTGATTGGGACGATATATTCTACACATCGCCCAACTGCAAAAATATTATTCAGTATTTGTTGGTTAAAACACCACACGGGTGTTTGGTTGATATTTGACGTACACTAATCCCAATTATTTAGTTGTATGTCAATCGATTGGTATGCAATCTGTTGGTTAACAGACTGTTGTAAGCGTTAATTATTTATATTTAATGTTTATGCAGTTGTGTAATGCACTATGGATGATGGATTATTGTTTAACATTGTTGTTGTGTACATGTGATGTATGAAATCCGTATAACTAACATTATATGGTAATTGATTGGGTCTCACTCTGGAAATAACGAATATTTTAAAATAACGAATATTTTAAAATAATATTCCATAAAGGATTAAAATGTGAATTTGATGTCTGATTTTGGATGGACCCGAAAATATTGAAATATGTGAAGCCGTTTTGATTAGATATGCGCCATTTTAACGCGAACGATATTTATATCGATTTTATTCATTTTTATAGTGAATATCGAAAAGGAAATGATTTCAATATCTGATATTTTGAAAATATTATCATTTAAATATTATAATGATAAGGAGTATTCAATTTTGATTTAAAATTGAAATGAAAGTGGGAATTGTTTTTAAAATGAATTTATGAAATACGTTTTGAACAAAATATATATTATATTATATATATATATATATATATATATATATATATATATATATTAATGGCTTGAATAGAATGCACCGCGCCGCGACCGTTCGCGAATTTCGACCATTGACGACATTATGGAAGATCCGACCATCGGATTCTCCTAAAACTGGAACCGTTGGGTTCGTATCGGAAAGATCTTTTCAATGAATATAAGAGATTTGAAATCTAACTGTTGGATTTGGAATTATGTCCAAATAAAATTCGGAAAAGGTTGTTATGGATGCAGTTTGGTGGCTGTTAATGGAAACCGACTGTATGGGCCTTGATAAAATTATTAAAAATATTAATAATTTATGTAAAATCATGATAAATGATTTGGAAAGAATTTGGATGAAAAATTCCACATTTGTAAAGAAAAAAAATGTATTTTAATCAAAATGAGATAATTACTAACTAGAAAGATAATCCAATGTTTTTAAATAAATAAATTAGATTTGTGAATTCTTTTAATCTAACCAGAATTTTCCAATTAATGAACTGGAATAGATTTGAATAGAAATCATATTCGGGAGATTTCGATATTGGATTCCGTGACTATACGGATATTATGGAGGAATTTGGAAAATAGATATATATCGTTATTCCCCATACGATAAGTATTGGTTTCAAAACTTGATGTTGAATGTAAGCCGATATAATTTCTGTTTAGAGTCTTATATTTAATATCAAGGTAGATTTTTGGTTTGCCATGAATGGTGTTTTCAGTAACACTGTTCTTAAACCCCGTGTGAAAAGAATAAATCTTTTAATTAAGATTGTTAGAGTTTCCAGTTATATTTAGTAATTGGCATAAATTGGAATTTGAATTGGGTTTATTGTGAACTGTGTTTTTAAAGACATCCGTTCTTTAACCCGATTAACAATGAAATGTGATTTGGAATATAAATCTTTTATTAAGATTTAATGGAAATTTTCCAAAGTAAAGTTTTCCAATTTAATATATTAAATTGAAATTGAATGGAATTCGATTTAGTGATAATTGAAGTGAGCTTCTATAGAGGAAGACTGTTACTATATATGGAATTTAAAAGGCTTTGATGTTATTCCATTTATATTATTGGTTGGATACAGAAATTTATATCGATTATATATATTGGTCTACTTTCTGTGAAGATTCCATAATTAATGGAATGTGATTTTGGGTTTATCGTGAATTGTGTTTTAAATGACATTGGTTCTTTAACCTAGTTAAAGACAGGATTTATTTCCTAAAATTAAATAATCATTAATAATGATTGTTGGGAAGGTTAAAACTAAGTGGATTTTTATTGAATCTTTAATTAGATTGAAATGTGAATGTGATAATTTAAATTATCAAATTTGGGAAATGATCGAGAATGGAGTACCACCAGTTTTACTCTAAGTGATAATTAAATCTTTAATAAGATTTGAACGAGAAATGGTAATTAATTTTTCCGATAACACTGTGGTGTTAGATATGGAGTATTACCACTTTTGCTCCAGTGGATGAATAGGTTGGGATTGGGAAATTAAACAAGTGATTACTTCGGTAAGGTTCGCTAATCCCGACTGGTTTGGAAAACCTTAATTTGGTTTAATTAGTGAAAAGAATTTTTAAGTAAAAGAATATTTTGGATTGGAATGAGGCGTATGTTGTGTTTTTATATAGCACTTGATTATAAGATACGCAAATTATTCGGAAAGATCGGGCTTAACCCATTCTGACTAATGAATAAGATGACTAAAAGTCGACGATGAAGATGGTGGTTGAAGACCAGAGTTCTTCACATCGTTTGGATGATTACTGATGTATTGATTAGGCTGTACGCCCGAAACAAGGTAATAAGTGGTGATCGTCCAGACGTACTTGGAGATCGACTGGATATGCGAGGGCCTCTCTCACGTATTGGACATATGGGACGAGGAATAAGGGGCCTCCGGCTTTGTTCAGACCTAGAACGGACTTGCAAATGGGTGGTATGTCTAACATCGTATTCCTTTATATTATATTCGTTGATCTCTGCTAAATATATATCTATTTGGTGGCGGAGAATTTATTCTCTTGCTTAACACCTTTCTCTGAGACGTACAAGCTTAGAGGTTATATATTGGTGGAAATCAATGGTACGGTATGTATTAACAATGTTGTATGCCGAGTTTCATGGATCAAGGCTTTTTTTGAAAAGAAGACTCTTGTGTATGATGATCAAAGCATAGCTTTCATATAGCATAGCTTTATGTGTCGAGACGTGACTTCGACGAGTTTCACAACCCATGAATGATTGAGGCCGGATAATAAATGGCAAGAATTAGTCTTGTATCTGGGAGCACCAATTGAAAGGTGACTCCATTGTAATCATTGAAGGATATATAGGATCTGGGAGCCCCTCCAATGGGTGATTCTCCACTGGCTGTAAACATTAAAGGATCTATAGGATCTGGGAGCCCCTCCAATGGGTGATTCTCCACTACTATGAAGGATATAAATTTGCCCTTAAAAGGGAAATGAACATTGAGTGCATGTCGATATGGAATCACTATTTCAAGCCTTGGATTTAATGTAAAGTTTGAATGCATGTCGGTATGATATCTTTTGAGTATAGGATTCAATGTAGTAATGGAAGGAAAGCCTCAGTCATTGATGCAATCCATTTTCAATACGAACCTTTGCGGTTTATAATTATAACTTATGTACGTAGTCATAGTACACTACGTCTCCTATGATCAATATGTTTAATTATGAAGAATGATGTTTACACTAAACAATGGTGATAGTAAAAGAAGATTGTAAGTATCAAACATTTTTGGCTATTATAATGGAAAACTTTATCCTTCTGTTTGCGTCGCATGGTGTGATGGGATGGGGTCTTATAATGGCTTCATTTTTCTTTATTTAGCATTGCGCTATTTGTTTTACGGTATTCTTGGGAGGAAACATGTTCCATGTCATACGGCATGGTCCCTTGATTTACCCAATATTAAAATAAAGTTAGTAACTGTTTTGAGTTCTCACACCAATCCCATGACTGACTCGGATTTTATTGTTTTAACATAAACTCTGGGTGCCCTAATTTTCCACATAGGTAGTCAGTAGTTTGGCTTTGCAGATTTCTATTTAATAGGATCCTGGATTACAGTTGGGGCTATAATCGGAAAGCTTTGTATCCGTATATTTCTTTTAGTTGTGTTAGTCGACGTATTTTCTGCTGTTTTTTAATTTAAATCTCCGATATTATTTTTCTGCTGTATTATATTTATTCATACTCTGATATATTCTTGTACTCTGATGTAAATTGTTGTAATAGCAATGAAATGTTCTGTTGTTTGTGTCCTGATGCGTCATGTTCTCAACTCAATCCAGGATTTCCCGATAGGGGAAATTTGGCTCGAACCGAAGAGAACATACATGTATAGTGCTTCTCTAATACTTTTCTCTCTGCGCACCATTACTAGTATACTAGACAAGACGACCCCCAGCAAGTAAAAGGTGTGTGACACCCCACATCCATTAATTTCACTCACTAAGGGTATGCATTAAGTTTCGTGAAGCGTTATAGGTAAATAGACATAGAATAATTACAAGACACACATAAATATGATAGCAGCGGAAATTTAAATCTTTATTTCAACATAAATCATGATACTATGGTCCACAGTACCATAAGTCACATAAACCATTACAATAAAATAACTTCTGTCTTGCATCATCAGAGTACATAAGAATATAAAAACATAATTCTCCAACTGAAAGAGTTAAGACATAGTAGAGACAAGGACTTGAGACATACTTCAGAAGTAGCTCCTAGCAAGATGATATCTGAGTCCAGACTAAGCCTAAGTGTTTCCTCCATGTGAACCTGGAGGGAACAGAAGAAAGAAGGAGAAACAAAAAGGGTCAGACATAAAGTCTGGCGAGTCTAGCTACTTTTAGCCTATAAATAAATAAAAGTAACATGATAGGCATATAAAGTGGATAAGAGAGATCAATACATAAATGACAGGTGTGACAAGGTAGACACTGTAAGGTGTATACACTTCTCTAATGATTACTCTGCACTATTACTAGTATAACCATAATGAGATGATCCCTTCCACTATAAGGTAGTAGACTCAGGGCATATGTCCAAAACATACCTTAACCACTACCCTAACCGATCGGTTCCCTACCCCGTAGATACTCTGTGCCGACCCCACGGTAGGATGTATCATGTCCTACAGTGGCAACCCTTCACTGATATGCATAGCCCCATATCTACTAGTGTCATGGTCGTCTTATCCCCCTCTGCTCGGCTCATGCACGCACATGGCCTGGTCAGTTTGCGCCACCCACACCGTCCTCCATGTTTGGATCTCTAACAATCAGTCAGTAAGTGTGTCACCTCTCCGCCTCGTACAGAGTATTTTATTTGATACTAACTCTAGGGTACTGACTGAAATGGGTCCCACACAATATGATACAAGCTCTCCCCTTTGTCTTGTAGCCCCGCACTAGGTTTTTCACTGACTATGTGTACGATTAGGTGTCTTTAATTACATACCCATATTCAGTTATGCTTACCCTAAAAGGTGTCTTTAATTACATAACTTTATTATTTCCTCTTGTTAGGTATAGCACTAGGTGTCTTTAATTACATAACCTTATCGGGTTAAGTTCATGGGCCTATATATGTAAATATTACCCAGCCCCTCCAGATTTACTTTACCCATCCAATATTCCAATCAATTTACTTAACCCTAACCTTAGTTCAATATTTTACAATCCCTATGGATTAGGTTTGATTAAGTAGTCCAACTCATTACCATGCCCATTTATGGTTTATAATGGGCTAGACCTCCCACATTAGGCCTATATTGTGTGGATGTTGGATATGTAGGTCGGGTCCGGGCAGTCTTATTCCACAGTTGGGCCTAACCTCGTGTCTTAGCCCGATTCGTATTTGCGTACTTAGACCTCCCACATTAGGTTCAAAATTAGTGGCTGTTGGATATGTCGGTCGGGTCCGCACAGACTTCCACCACTAATGCAACCTAACCTCGTGTCATAAGTACAATTACAGTTCCTAATTGTAATTACTAGACATTCCATTTTTAATTACTTAACCAATTAATTAATCCTTTTCCTTTTATAGGTGTTAATACCCATTTTACCCAATAATTTGAATTATATATCCAAAAATGTTCATATTCAAATTATGCAAATATTAACCCTTTTTCCCCCGTTCCTTAACTAGCACCCTCACAAAATTGGCAGAATGCCTAGGCTAGACAATAGCTTAGTCATAAACAATAATAGGGAAAATAATGGGAATATAACCAAAGTGATCATCTTGGCATAAATATAAACTACATGACAATAAGGTGAACATACATACTGGCATGGACATGAAATTGTCATCATAACAAGGTGGACATAAAATTGATGAACAGTTGACAATCAATTGACTCTAACCAAATTATGATGTCACAATAAACATAGTAAGAACTAAATTTGCAATTTAGATGTCCAATTGGTTTAATCTAACATGATAACATAAGGTGATAAATTAGATCACATAATTCAAATCTAGAGGTTAAAATAGATCTAACCTGATAACACAATGTGATAAATTAGATCACATAATTCAGATCTAGCGGTTAAAATAGATCTAACATGATAACACAAGGTGATAATCTAGATCTGACTAACAGTTTCAATGTCAACATAAATTAGATCTACTAGTTTAGAAACAGATCTACACGAATCCACATCATAGCATGTCATAGAAGTAACAATTAAGATAAAGATTTAGATCCAATCCTAAACCATTCAAGGTGACATATGTTCATGATTTACATAAATGATTAGATCTATCCAATGATATAACTGTCCAAATTAACAGATTTATATTAACCACAATATAGTTACAAACCAAGATCCACAATAATAACATAGTAGAATAATCACAATTGAATTAGATCTAGAGAAATAGATCTATCATGACATAGCATAGGATATGATAATAGCATAGATTCAAGGTTTACAACGCATCCAAATCACAGTCTTTCATAGTTTACTTCTACTCATTTAAACCTAAAAATAACTAGAAACTCACAGCGTTAGGTTTAGAGAACAGAGAAAGAATGGATCTTGGATTTCAAGATTTGATTTGCCTTAGTTGATAGAAGAAGATAAGGGATCCAGTTCAATTCACGCACCGGCAGAGTTTGGCCGCCATTGATTCTTTTTGAAGAAAACAAGAGAATTGAGGTATATTTATAGCTGCAGAACCCTCTGGAACCGATTGCCACATAAGCCCTAGGGTGAATCAGGTTGTGGGTCGCCTCCCACTTGGAAAAAGGCCTGAATACCCCCAAAAACTCCTATGGGCACACTTTACAGGTGCGCTAGTGAAAAATTGCCTTGGCGCACTTGTGAAGTGCTCCAGTTATACCTAGTTTGATTTTCAAACTTTTATCGTCCGTAACTTCTTCATATGTTATCCGTTTTACGCAAACTAGGTGTCTATCCTGACCAGAATTCCGAGATGGATGTAATGACATAGTCTATTTCCCTTAATTCTATTTCCCTTAATTCTGAATATTAAATTAATTATTATTTAATTTATCCTCTTTAATGTTAACAAAATTACGGGGTGTTACATTCCCCCTACTTAAAGGATTTCGTCATCGAAATCTCCAAGTTTAGAAGAATGCAAATCCTACCATCCATCGTCCATCTACTCATCCATCAATCACTAGCATCCATTGTCTTTATGGATTTCTAATGTTTACATGAATATATGCAAAGGTGTGTGTATATGTCGCAATACTATTGCGAAGATCGGGCGGTCTACTGGTTCTATTGACCTCCTTAATGCAATGTATGTAAGTGCCATGAATCCAATATGTATGCAAATAAGCCTATTATAACATGTAAGCTTTATATGTGTTTACACTCATTCGTCCAAATGCAACATCTATCTGCTAGTTCGTCCATTTCCATCCACAAAAGAAAAGAAAATGCACACGCATCCATACATAGTATGAGAGTGATTGAGCCGATCTAGTGCCTAATGTGTGTGTATATGAATCCACAGGAAACCACTAGCAAACACTTGCATCCACCTGCATCCATCAATCATAACATGTCTCAAACACATGTTTACATCCATAGGATTCCTATCTAAAGGTCGAAAATTCTATTGATAGGACATACTCAAATGATAGAAACAAGTACTGATAAAGCTTAGGAAAAAGGAGTTAAGAACATAGCCTCGAAAAGAAAAGGGTACGAAGCACGAATCTTGTCTTCGGTCTCCCAAGTCGCATCCTCTGGGTTATCTCCCCTTTGAACCTTTAGCAACTTGATCTCTTTATTGTGTAGTTCCTTAACTTCTGATCCCAGAATACGGTAGGGATTCGCATGACTGTCGCCTCCTGTTCCACTTCGACTTCTTCCAACACACTTGGCTCAACGATTGATGTGGTGTCATGTAGGCACTTCTGCAGATGGAAAACGTGGAAAACATCATGAACGTCGGGTAGACTGTCTGGAAGTTTTACTCTATAGACCATTTGGCTAATCCTCTTGGTTATGGGAAATGGTCCCACAAACCTAGGTGCCAATTTCCACACTGATCCGAAGCGAACCACATTCCTCAGAGGTGATACTTTGATAAAAACCAAGTCTCCTACTTCAAATTCGAGATTAGTCCTGTAACACCCCACCTCCGTTAAGGTCACTCGCAAAGGGAATGCCTTAACTTTGGTGGAGCATTTTAGTAAACAGAACAGAAACTTACAAGGCAGATAAAACAGTACTTGAAAAATTTTAACTTTATTACAGCGGAAAACAGAAATTAATATGGTTACATCCTTTCAATTTCAGAATTCAAGTACAAAATATCAGTCTTGTACAAAAGCCTTCAAAATGCATAGTTTAAAATCATAATCCCCATGGAACGGAAGCTATACAGAGCCAAGCCATACTTTAAGCACTTCAAGCAAAGAGAAATCCGGATCAAGCTAAAGTATTTCCCTCCTTGGATAACCTGGGGGGAAACGGAAGAAAGGAGGCGAAACATCAAGGGTCAGACAACAAGTCTGGCAAGTCCAGTGACTTTCAGCATATGAACAGATAATAATAATATGATATGAACATAAAACTGGATGTGAGATAACTATAACAGGAGTAGCAGATATAACAGAAAAACAGAATGATATAGACTATTGTTTTACACTTCTCTGTACTAATACTAGTATAGCAGAATTAGGTGTCACCCTAATGTCTAAATTGAAGCGGGAACGGGTACAGAATACTTTAACAGAAACAGAATGTTAATAATGGGCCTTTACTACCCGATCAGAAACAGACAGAAGAAGAAACAGATTTATCCCTATGGAGACAGAATGTGGAATTAGGTGTACACTAGTAATGGGCCTTTACCACCCGAACAGACGGTACCACACAGAAACAGACAGGTGTTACCACCCAACAGAAACAGACGGTACCAACAGAAACAGACAGAACTAAGCGTACCCTAAAACCCTACCCCAAGCGATCGGCTCCCTAATACATAAATATCCTGTGTCGGCCCCACAGTAGGGTGTATCACTCCCTAAAGTGACAACCAATTGGCACAGACCTATTTACAGATGTCACGGCGTCTTACATCCTCAGAGGCAGACCGGGATCCATGCACGCACATGACCCGGTTGGAACGCACCATCAACACCCCTCGCCATTATCAGAATGAACCACTTATAATTAGTTCAGTAAGCGTGCCCGGACCCTACCTACTGTTGGGTCAAAGTTTTGATACCAGAAAGGGTTACTGACTAATATGGGTCCCAAACAACAGATGACACAAGTAATTCCCCTCCTAACCTTGTGTCCCCAGACTAACAGATTCCAGATTAACTTGTTTACAAGTTCAGACATACAGAATTCAGATTTACTAATTCACAAATTAAGTTAACAAGTTTTCAGACTAACAGGTCAGATGTACAGATTTTTCAGATTTGTCTAACTTTGTATTGGGCCTACAGATTCATGGACGGGTTTTACTACATCTATTAATCCCTTTGGCTTAACCCTATTTTCCCCAATACGTTTTAGACGTCATTCTTATCTTAGATTTTGCATTAATTAATTATTAATGCACAGACCTCTCACATTAGGTCGGTAGCTTGTGGCCGCTGGATATGCCGGGCGGTTCCGGGCAGACTTCTGCCACAAGCCAGACCTAACCTCGTGTCTTACGCATGTTATGACTAACTTCTCACATTAGAACCTATTGTTTGCGGCCACTGGATGTGCCGGGCGGTTCCGGGCAGATTTATGCCGCAAACTCATTCTAACCTCGAGTTAGCCATGTTTATCTTTGCGGCCAATTAATTAATAATTTACCGTTTTTGCGCACGCCCAATATATATGCCAATTCAGATCATATCAATAACAGGATGATTATATCAACATAGCAGATAACAGATTTTATATGACTTAACGGATTTAACAGATTTAGCAACTTAGCAGATTTTGGCATATAACAGGTTAGGCATTTTAACCGACAAATTTAACAAATTAGGCATTTCAACCTAATTAGCAGCCTAGGCAATATAACAAAACTAGCAGTTTAGGCAACTTGGCAAATTAGCAGATTTAGTAAATTTAATATTTCTAAAGGTTCTATTTACATGCCTTGCCTAAACATAAATTAGGCCTAAGTTCACATGCCTAAATAATGTCATGATTCACAATATGATCATATACTTCCATGTTTGCATGCATTTACATAGCGCAGAATATGGACATAATTTACCCTATAACATATGTTCCAATTTTTGTTAAACTAGCATTTTACAGTAGATTCACATATAAATTATACCAAATATAACCATTAATTCCAATGTATGCCATATACCCAAAAATCCCTATTTAGGTGTAATCACAATAATAAATATCCTAATTAATGTAAATCTTTTACACCTAAGCTTCCATATCTTCTTCTTTTTAAGCCATGAATCATTATGCAAACTATACCCAACAATCTAAATCTTTAAATCATATCTTCTAAAAATCAAATCTTGACTTTTATATGCATTTTGTCCAAAGTCTCAAATCATATGTAATCTTACAGTGGTTCCTCTTCTTCTTTTATCACAGAATATGCATAGGTCTAAAACTAGTTTATAACATATGCTTATTTTTCTAATTAATTACAGATCTAAATTACGACATAACTATGCATACAACATGCATAAATTATATGTTCATAGTCAAATTTATGCATATGTCCAATATATTTTATGCCTCAGACCTAAAGTCATACATTCAATTTAGTCTTGTCAAATTTCGCATCATTCATCCCAAAATTTGCGTTTATACGTTCATCTCTTATGAGATTAGGCACAGGCTCGTGGTAGCCCGGCTATAGAAACAGAAAAGAAGAAAGGAATACAGAACAGTCACAGAAAACAGATCCAACAGAAGAGAATATATATATACAACCTCAAACTCAGTTTTAAATGCATATCAAAATTATAATTAACGTTTATAGCAGAGAATAACTGTACTTGCCTTGATTGGATTAAAGAAAGAACTTTAACTTGTTGTAGAATCTTTGCAGAAACTTTAATCTCTAGTTTGAATTGAGTTGCTTAGGCTGATGTTGATTATCTTCTAGTTTTAATTCCAGCAGAGCAGCGACGCCATTTTTATTTTTTATTTTTTTAGAAGAAGAGAGCAATGGAGGCTAGAGAATTGTGTAAGAAACCTAGGTAGAGTCTAGGGTCATTTTTATAGGGGTTATGAACTGATTAGGACCATTGATGCCACTTGGATTGATCGTAGCCTTTCATCCTAAGGAGAGACCAATTAGAGCCTGCCACCTAGCCATAATGACAAAGCAGACTGCAGAAAATCGACCAACATAGAATAGGCCAGCCAGGTTGGGTTGGGTTCGACCTGGCTCTGGACCAGGTCGACAGCCCTGTCGACAGCCCTGTCGACAGCCCTGTCGACCTGGCTAGACCAGGTCGACAGCCCAGTCGACCTGGGTGCCTTAGGCGGGTGTTCTTCCGCCCTGGCCCATTGTGCCCCATTTCGGAATTTAAACTTGATTTTCTAAGCTATTTTATTCTGTTTGAATTTTAAACTTAATTCAGAAACTTCCGAAGGCTATATCTTCTTCATACGGACTCCGTTTTTCGAAAACTCGGACTCTATTTCGCGTATTTTTCCGAGACGAACGCAATGGCATATCCCGTTTCCCTTAGTTCTTTGATTTCAAATTAATTATACTTTAATTTGTTAATTCCACAGTTATAGAATACACGGGGTGTTACATTCTCCCCCACTTAAAAGGATTTCGTCCCCGAAATCTTCAAGTTAAGAAGAATGTGTCCTACCATCCAATCACCCATCTACTCAACCATCATCCACAAGCATCCATTGTCCTTAGAAAACTTCTAATGTTGTATGAACATATGCAAAAGTGTGTGTATATGTTCCTTATCTAATGCAAAGATCAGGCGGTCTACTGATTCAGTTGACCTCCTTAATGCGAATTATGTCAGTGCCATGAGTCCAACATGTATGCAATAGAATTCTGATGATATATATTATTCCTATATGAGTGCACAACCATTCACTCAAATGCAACATCCATGTGCTGAATCAACCATTTTGCATCCACAAGAATTGAAAAATGCTCACCCATCCATATGCAGTATGAGAGTGTTTTCGAGCCGATCTAGTGCCTAGTGTGTGTATATGCATCCACGGGCAACCACTTGCATCCACTTGCAACCATCAAACATAACATGTCTCAAACACACGTTTACACCCATTAGTTTCTACCTAAAGTTCAAATATCCGATCGATAGGATACAGTCGAATGATGGAAGCGAGTACGGATAGAACGAAAATTTGGTTCCCATTAGACATGGGTCCTAAGTATCGGCCCCAAAGACCGAAACCAATATCAAATTGACACCCTACGAAAACTCAGAATGTATGCGTCATACTTGACGCCTAACACAGATATCCCTCAAACCCCAGTCTCAAACAGATGATCCATAACCCTTATGGGTCTGAGTCTATAGCGGAATTCAGAAATAATACTAGCATTAAAGTGCAGAGTATCGATTACAAAATCAAAATACCAGAATCAGAAAAAGTCTTAACTCCATAATCAGATAAAGAAATTAAACCTACTATAGAAATTTTCCTATTTCTATCCTAGCCACTAGCCTCAAGATTATTCGCCTGCCCTCCTTGTCCTCATCTCTTCGGGCAGTCCCTAGTGAAGTGTCCCATCTCCCCACAGTTGAAGCAAGCGCCCTTCCTTTTTCTGCAATCCTTGTTCAGATGAGTTGAGCTCCCACAAGTAAAGCACTTTTTCCCCTTCTTATCTTCAGACTTCTCATCCTTCTTTTGTGTTTCCTTTTTGGGCCCCGCTTTCTTATTGTGTGGTTCTTCCTTCTTTGTCTCTTTCGGGCCCTTGTCTTCCTCGTGCAGTAGTGCCATATCCACCAATTTCTCGTAAGTTGCTCCCATGGGTACATGGGTCATGGCTAGGCTGTGCAGTGGCTCATTCAATCCTTTAACAAAGCGGAGAGCCTTTTTATGCTGAGTGTTGACTAAATCCAATCCGAATCTTGCTAGTTGGTTGAACTGGTTGACGTATTCCTTGACCGTCATACTTCCTTGCTTAAGAGACAAGAACTTTTCCAATTGTAAACTTCGTTCAGCTTGCGAGAGGAATTTTGTCTCAAACCTTGTTCTGAAATCCATCCATGTCTCAACCGGCCTCTCGGCGTTAGTGACTTCCCACCAGTAGGAAGCTTTATCTTTGAGCAGCCATACTGCCAACTGTACCTTCTGCCTATCGTCCACCTCGAAGATAACGAATAGATCCTCAGTTTCTTTGAGCCAATTCCTTGCTTCTACGAATGATTCAGTTCCTTTAAAATCCTTCCCACCCATGGCCCTAAAATCTCTACAGATCTTTGAGAAAGCAATTGCACGAGGAGGGGGTGGAGGAGGGGGATCATTTGCTGGACCTGCAGCGGCGGTCCTAGCCTATAGATATTGACGAAACCAACCGGGTACATGAACACCCTCTGGTATCTCAGATGCTTCAGACATGCTGGAACGGAAAAGGAAAGGTTCAATGCAAAAAGGACTGAAAGAAAGATATATGGCTCTTGGGGATCATGTTTTTCAAAATAAGCTTTATTTTTGAAAATACTTCCTTTCAAAACCTTTTTGAAAACAGTTTTCAAAAACTTTACCCAATCTGGTAACCTTCAGCTCTGATACCACGTGTAACACCCCACCTCCGTTAAGGTCACTCGCAAAGGGAATGCCTTAACTTTGGTGGAGCATTTTAGTAAACAGAACAGAAACTTACAAGGCAGATAAAACAGTACTTGAAAAATTTTAACTTTATTACAGCGGAAAACAGAAATTAATATGGTTACATCCTTTCAATTTCAGAATTCAAGTACAAAATATCAGTCTTGTACAAAAGCCTTCAAAATGCATAGTTTAAAATCATAATCCCCATGGAACGGAAGCTATACAGAGCCAAGCCATACTTTAAGCACTTCAAGCAAAGAGAAATCCGGATCAAGCTAAAGTATTTCCCTCCTTGGATAACCTGTGGGGGAAACGGAAGAAAGGAGGCGAAACAACAAGGGTCAGACAACAAGTCTGGCAAGTCCAGTGACTTTCAGCATATGAACAGATAATAATAATATGATATGAACATAAAACTGGATGTGAGATAACTATAACAGGAGTAGCAGATATAACAGAAAAACAGAATGATATAGACTATTGTTTTACACTTCTCTGTACTAATACTAGTATAGCAGAATTAGGTGTCACCCTAATGTCTAAATTGAAGCGGGAACGGGTACAGAATACTTTAACAGAAACAGAATGTTAATAATGGGCCTTTACTACCCGATCAGAAACAGACAGAAGAAGAAACAGATTTATCCCTATGGAGACAGAATGTGGAATTAGGTGTACACTAGTAATGGGCCTTTACCACCCGAACAGACGGTACCACACAGAAACAGACAGGTGTTACCACCCAACAGAAACAGACGGTACCAACAGAAACAGACAGAACTAAGCGTACCCTAAAACCCTATCCCAAGCGATCGGCTCCCTAATACATAAATATCCTGTGTCGGCCCCACAGTAGGGTGTATCACTCCCTAAAGTGACAACCAATTTGCACAGACCTATTTACAGATGTCACGGCGTCTTACATCCTCAGAGGCAGACCGGGATCCATGCACGCACATGACCCGGTTGGAACGCACCATCAACACCCCTCGCCATTATCAGAATGAACCACTTATAATTAGTTCAGTAAGCGTGCCCGGACCCTACCTACTGTTGGGTCAAAGTTTTGATACCAGAAAGGGTTACTGACTAATATGGGTCCCAAACAACAGATGACACAAGTAATTCCCCTCCTAACCTTGTGTCCCCAGACTAACAGATTCCAGATTAACTTGTTTACAAGTTCAGACATACAGAATTCAGATTTACTAATTCACAAATTAAGTTAACAAGTTTTCAGACTAACAGGTCAGATGTACAGATTTTTCAGATTTGTCTAACTTTGTATTGGGCCTACAGATTCATGGACGGGTTTTACTACATCTATTAATCCCTTTGGCTTAACCCTATTTTCCCCAATACGTTTTAGACGTCATTCTTATCTTAGATTTTGCATTAATTAATTATTAATGCACAGACCTCTCACATTAGGTCGGTAGCTTGTGGCCGCTGGATATGCCGGGCGGTTCCGGGCAGACTTCTGCCACAAGCCAGACCTAACCTCGTGTCTTACGCATGTTATGACTAACTTCTCACATTAGAACCTATTGTTTGCGGCCACTGGATGTGCCGGGCGGTTCCGGGCAGATTTATGCCGCAAACTCATTCTAACCTCGAGTTAGCCATGTTTATCTTTGCGGCCAATTAATTAATAATTTACCGTTTTTGCGCACGCCCAATATATATGCCAATTCAGATCATATCAATAACAGGATGATTATATCAACATAGCAGATAACAGATTTTATATGACTTAACGGATTTAACAGATTTAGCAACTTAGCAGATTTTGGCATATAACAGGTTAGGCATTTTAACCGACAAATTTAACAAATTAGGCATTTCAACCTAATTAGCAGCCTAGGCAATATAACAAAACTAGCAGTTTAGGCAACTTGGCAAATTAGCAGATTTAGTAAATTTAATATTTCTAAAGGTTCTATTTACATACCTTGCCTAAACATAAATTAGGCCTAAGTTCACATGCCTAAATAATGTCATGATTCACAATATGATCATATACTTCCATGTTTGCATGCATTTACATAGCGCAGAATATGGAAATAATTTACCCTATAACATATGTTCCAATTTTTGTTAAACTAGCATTTTACAGTAGATTCACATATAAATTATACCAAATATAACCATTAATTCCAATGTATGCCATATACCCAAAAATCCCTATTTAGGTGTAATCACAATAATAAATATCCTAATTAATGTAAATCTTTTACACCTAAGCTTCCATATCTTCTTCTTTTTAAGCCATGAATCATTATGCAAACTATACCCAACAATCTAAATCTTTAAATCATATCTTCTAAAAATCAAATCTTGACTTTTATATGCATTTTGTCCAAAGTCTCAAATCATATGTAATCTTACAGTGGTTCCTCTTCTTCTTTTATCACAGAATATGCATAGGTCTAAAACTAGTTTATAACATATGCTTATTTTTCTAATTAATTACAGATCTAAATTACGACATAACTATGCATACAACATGCATAAATTATATGTTCATAGTCAAATTTATGCATATGTCCAATATATTTTATGCCTCAGACCTAAAGTCATACATTCAATTTAGTCTTGTCAAATTTCGCATCATTCATCCCAAAATTTGCGTTTATACGTTCATCTCTTATGAGATTAGGCACAGGCTCGTGGTAGCCCGGCTATAGAAACAGAAAAGAAGAAAGGAATACAGAACAGTCACAGAAAACATATCCAACAGAAGAAAATATATATATACAACCTCAAACTCAGTTTTAAATGCATATCAAAATTATAATTAACGTTTATAGCAGAGAATAACTGTACTTGCCTTGATTGGATTAAAGAAAGAACTTTAACTTGTTGTAGAATCTTTGCAGAAACTTTAATCTCTAGTTTGAATTGAGTTGCTTAGGCTGATGTTGATTATCTTCTAGTTTTAATTCCAGCAGAGCAGCGACGCCATTTTTATTTTTTATTTTTTTAGAAGAAGAGAGCAATGGAGGCTAGAGAATTGTGTAAGAAACCTAGGTAGAGTCTAGGGTCATTTTTATAGGGGTTATGAACTGATTAGGACCATTGATGCCACTTGGATTGATCGTAGCCTTTCATCCTAAGGAGAGACCAATTAGAGCCTGCCACCTAGCCCTAATGACAAAGCAGACTGCAGAAAATCGACCAACATAGAATAGGCCAGCCAGGTTGGGCTGGGTTCGACCTGGCTCTGGACCAGGTCGACAGCCCTGTCGACAGCCCTGTCGACAGCCCTGTCGACAGCCCTGTCGACCTGGCTAGACCAGGTCGACAGCCCAGTCGACCTGGGTGCCTTAGGCGGGTGTTCTTCCGCCCTGGCCCATTGGGCCCCATTTCGGAATTTAAACTTGATTTTCTAAGCTATTTTATTCTGTTTGAATTTTAAACTTAATTCAGAAACTTCCGAAGGCTATATCTTCTTCATACGGACTCCGTTTTTCGAAAACTCGGACTCTATTTCGCGTATTTTTCCGAGACGAACGCAACGGCTTATCCTGTTTCCCTTAGTTCTTTGATTTCAAATTAATTATACTTTAATTTGTTAATTCCACAGTTATAGAATACACGGGGTGTTACAAGTCCTTCTCTTGTCTGCATAGAATTTTTGCCTAGCTTGAGCTGTCTTCATCCGCCATCGAATAAGGTCAGTCTTTTCGGATGTTTCCCTAACCATATCTGGTCCAAGTAATAATCTCTCTGTAGACTCCCACCAACAAGTTAGTGATCCACAGGGTTGTCTGTACAATGCTTCGAAGGGTGCCATGCTGATGCTAGATTGATAACTGTTATTATAGGCAAACTCTAGTAAAGGAAGATGCTCTTCCCAAGTCCCTCCGAAGTCTAGGATACACAGCCTCAAAAGATCTTCAAGAATCATGTTCACCCTCTCTGTCTGTCCATCCATCTAAGGATGACAAGCGGTGCTCAAACACAACTGTGTACCTAAGGCTTCTAGCAAGCTCCTCAAAAATTCGCTGGTAAAGATGGGGTCACGATCACTCACGATGTTGGAAGGTACTCCATGAAGACGAACTATCTCACACACATAAATTGCTGCTAACCACGATGTCGTCCTCTTACTCTTAACTGGAATAAAGTGAGCGCTCTTACTGAGTCTATCCACCACAACCTAGATACTGGTGTTGCCTTTCTTTGATCTAGGCAAACCATCTATGGAATCCATAGAGACGCTCTTCTATTTCCACTACGGAACCTCCAACGAATGAAGTAATCCACCAGGCTTCTTTTTCTCGGCTTTGACTTGCTGGCAAACTAAACAATGAGAAACTAATTCTGCCATATCTTTCTTCATTCCAGCCCAAAAGAAAACACTCTTCATGCCTTTGTACATATTATCACCTCATGGATGAATGGTCATCTTAGAATGGTGAGCTTCTTCTAGGACTATCTTTATCAAGATTCCAGTTTGAGGAACATAAAGCCTTCCATCTCATCGCAACCACCCATTTTCATCTATGGCATATCTGCTGAGGTGACTAGAAGTCTCCCCTCTTCTGAGCTTATCCATGATGTCTAAAATCTGCGGATCAACTTGTTGCGAAGCTCTGATCTGGTCCATAAGAGTCAGTCATATCTCTAAGGATGCAAAAAAATCAGGCAAAATCTCGATGGAGGGTCTAAAATCAAAAGCTAATATGAACACCAGGTTCTTTCTTTCCACAAATAGAGGACTCAGGGCCACCCTCTGCCTACTTAGTGCGTCTGCCACCACGCTACCCTTGCCAGGAGTATAAGAAATCTCAAAATCATAAGAATCTAGAAACTCCATCCACCGTTGTTGCCTTAAATTGAGATCCTTCAGCGAGAACAAATACTTGAGAGATTTATGATCGGTGTATAACTCGAACTTCTCTCCAAGTAAATAATGATGCCACGTCTTTAACGCAAACACTATGGTAGCTTGCTCTAGATCATTGGTGGGGTAGTTCTTTTCATGAACCCTCAACTTTCTACCCGAATAACACACTACTTTCACTTCTTGCATTAGAACCGCACCAAGCCCTGTACCACACGCATCAGTGTAAACAGTAAACACATTATTCCCGTCAGGCAAGGTCAAGACTGGGGCTATTGTCAGAGCCCTTTTCAGTCGTTCGAAAGCAAAGTCACGGTCTATATCCCATGAGAATGCCAAGTTCTTTTTCGTCAGCATGGTGAGTGCGGCTGATATCTTTGCGAAGTCCTTAATGAACATCCTATAGTAACCTGCCAACCCAAGAAAGCTTCTCGCCTCGGTTGCAATTTTAGGAACCTGCTA
This sequence comes from Allium sativum, assembly GCA_030737875.1. NCBI lineage: Eukaryota > Viridiplantae > Streptophyta > Magnoliopsida > Asparagales > Amaryllidaceae > Allium > Allium sativum. Next base: position 698,171,408 of record CM060926.1, read on the forward strand.
ATCTTGCACTGTAACCACCTTCGCGAGATCTATAGCTATCCCTTCTTTAGAGACCAAATGCCCTAAGAATCTCACCTCTTTTCTCCAAAAATGGCATTTGGAGAATTTTTCTTTAAGCTGATGGTCATGGAGAGTTTTCAAAACTTCTCTCAAATGTTGGGCATGCTCTCCTTCGCACTTGGAGAAGATCAAAATATCATTGACAAAGACTACAGCAAATTCATTTAGGAACTCCCGAAACACTCTACTCTCAAATCAACAAAATAGGCGGGTGCACTCGTCAGCCCAAAATGCATAACTAGCCATTCAAATAAACCGTCCGGAGTCCTAATGGCAATCTTATCTATTCTGTCCTCAGCCACCCTTAACTTATGGAACCCCATGGCCAAGTCTAACTTAGAAAATACCGAGGCACCAACAAGCTGATCAAATAAATCAACAATCCTCGGAAGCGGGTGTCTATTCTTATTAATGAGTTTATTCAGCTCTCTATAGTCAACACATAAACGAAGTGAATCATCTTCCTTAGTCGCGAATACTACTGGAGCACCCCATTCATATATGCTTTGTCTAGTAAACCCTTTCTCAAGTAGCTCCCCTGCTTGCTTACTCAGCTCACTCCTTTCCCTTGGAGCCATATGGCACACTGGCAATGCAACTAGCTTTGCATTGTCCACCAAATATATACGAAACTCGATCTCGTGCCTTGGAGGTGAACCCCGAACTTCATCAAAAACATCAGAAAAATCTTCGACTACTGGAAAGATTGCAGATCGTTGATAGATGCATTAAGAGACTCTAGGAAACTAAGCATAACCGACCTTTTTGGGTCACACGAAATCTCGAGGGTTCTCCCATGACAAGTCAGAAGCCTAACAACCCTCTTTTCACAATCCAGAATGGCACCATATGTTGTAAGCCAATCCTTCTAAGAATCAACCCATAGCCCCTAAACCTTATCACATACGTGTCTCATTCAAACTCGACGCCCAACACAGATATTTTCAAACCCCGACAAATCATAGATAAATGAGCCGACCACCAATGGGGTTTGAAAACAACTACGAGATCTACTACCATACTAGTAATTAAGTGTAGAGATTCAACTATAGAACCGATATAAATGAATGTGAGGCACCAGAATCAAAAAGGGTTCTAATAGGATGGGTTGAAAGAGAAATTAAACCTTCCAAAGAAATTTTTCTACCCCTATCAGGAGCACTGATTGCGAAAGCATGCCCTGCCCTCCAGAATTTCCTGCCCTTTGACCTTGTCCCAGTGATCCCCGTTTCTTTAGACACTCTTTAGCAAAGTGTCTGGCCTCTCCACAATGGCAGCAAAAGTTCTTCCTTTGCTTACAGTCTTTAACCAGATGACCTTCCTTCCCACAATGGTGACATTTTCTCTTATCCTTGCCTTTATCATTTTTCTCTCCTTTCTTCTGTTGTTGCTGTTGTTGCTGCTGCCCCTTCTTGAGCCACACCTTCCTATTTTGCAACGTCTCCTCAGCCTTTTTTTCTCCCTTGTCTTCCTCATGCATTAGGGATATATCGACAAGCTTTTCAAAAGTGGCCCCCATTGGAATATGGAACATGACTAAACCACTAAGAGGCTTATTCAGCCCTTTAGCAAACCACAAGCCCTTTTGTGTCGAGTATCCACCAACTCTAAACCGAACCTTGTTAGCTGGTTGAATTTATTCACATACTCTTTTACCGTTAAGTTTCCTTGTTCGAGTGCTAAGAATCTCTCCATCTGCATGTTGGTTTCAGCTTGGGAAAGAAATTTCATTCCGAGCCTTTATCTAAAATCTTCCCAAGTTTCCACCGGATGTCCAGCCTGAGAGACTTCCCACCAAAATGAGGCTTCGTCCTTCAGTAGCCAGGCGGCTAACTGAACCTTCCTTCTATCCTCTACTTCAAAGATTACGAATAAATCCTTGGTCTCCTTGAGCCAATTCCGAGCTTCTACGAATGTCTCGTTCCCATGGAATGGGTTCCCTTCCATAGCACGTAAGTCCTTGCAGATCTTAGCGAAGTTATCTGCTTTTGGAGGGGAAGGAGGAGGAATGACTGGTGCAGCTAGGGGAGGAAAATTTCGTTGGCCTTCGGCAGGCACCGTGGCCTCCAAATATCTATGGAACCATCCAGGTATTATGACGCCCTCTGGAATATTAGGAATGTTTTGTTCACCAGACATACTGAAAAAGGGAAAAGGAAAAAAATTTAGATAAAGTACCGAAGGATATAACATATGGCTTTTTGGGGAATGATTTTCAAAACAAACTTTTCTTTATGAAAATGCTTTCTTTTAAAACCTCTTTGAAAATAATTTCAAAAACTTTTATCTAATCTGATAACCTTCAGCTCTAATACCAAGTGTGACACTCCACATCCGTTAATATTACTTACTAAGGGAATGCATTAAGTTTCGTGAAGCGTTATAGGTAAACAGACAGAATAATTATAAGACAGACATAAATAAGATAGTAGCGGAAATTTAAATCTTTATTTCAACATAAATCATGATACTGTGGTCCACAATACCATTGGTCACAAAAACCATTACAATAAAATAACTTCTGTCTTGCATCATCAGAGTACACAAGAATATAAAAACATAATTCCCCAATTGGAAGTGTTAAGCCGTAGTAGAGACAAGGACTTGAGCCATACTTCAGAAGTAGCTCCTAGCAAGATGATATATGAGTCCAGACTAAGCCTGAGTGTTTCCTCCCTTAGAACTTGGGGGGGTGGGGGACGGAAGATAGAAGGAGAAACAAAAAGGGTCAAACATAAAGTCTTGTGAGTCTAGTTACTTTTAGACAGTAAATAAATAAAAATAACATGATAGGCATATAAAGTGGATAAAAGAGATCACAACATAAATGGCAGGTGTGACAAGGTAGACAGGATAAGGTGTATACACTTCTCTAATGATTACTTTGCACTATTACTAGTATAACCAAAATGAGATGATCCCATCTACTACAAGGTGGTAGACTCAGGGCATATGTCCAAAATATACTCTAATTAATACCCTAACCGATCGGCTCCCTACCCCGTAGATACTCTGTGCTGGCCCCACGTTAGGACGTATCACGTCTTACAGTGGCAACCCTTCACTGATATGCATAGCCCCATATCTACTGGGGTCGCGGTCGTCTTATATCCCCTTTGCCTGGCTCATGCACGCACATGGCCCGGTCGGTTTGCGCCGCCCACACCGTCCTCCCTATTTGGATCTCTTACAATCAATCAGTAAGCGTGTCCCCTCTCCGACTAGTACGGAGTATTTTATTTGATACTAACTTCGGGTTACTGACTGAAATGGGTCCCACAAAATATGATACTTTATTGTTTTCTCTTGTTATGGGTACCACTATGTGTCTTTAATTACATAACCTTATCAGGTTAAGTTCGTGGGCCTATATGTAAATATTACCCACCCCCTCCAAATTTACTTAACCCATCCACTATTCCAATCAATTTACTTAACCCTAAACTTAGTTCAATATCAGAAAATCCCTATGGATTAGATTCGGTTAAGTAGTCCAATTCGTTACCAAGTCTCATTTATGGTTTATAAAGGGCTAGACCTCCCACATTAGGCCTACAACGTGTGGATGTTGGATATGCCGGTCGGGTCTGAGCAGTCTTATTCCACAGTTGGGTCTAACCCCGTGTCTTAGTCCGATTCGAATTTGTGTACTTAGACCTCTCACATTAGGTTCAACATTAGTGGTTGCTGGATATGCCAGTTGGGTTCGGGCAGACTTCCACCACTAATGCAACCTAACCTCGTGTCATAAGTGCAATTACAATTCCTAATTGTAATTACTATACATTCCACTTTTAATTTATTAACCAATTAATTAATCCTTTTCCTTTTATAGGTGTTAATACCCATTTTACCCAATAATTTGAATTATATGTCCAAAAATGTTCATATTTAAATTATTCCAATATTAACCCTTTTCCCCCGTTCCTTAACTAGCGCCCTCACAAAATCGACAGCATACCTAGGCTAGACAATAGCCTATTCACAAACGATAATAGGGAAAATAATGGGAATATAGCCAGAGTGATCATCTAGGCATAAACATAAACTAGCATGATATTAAGGTGAACATACATACTGGCATGGACATGAAATTGTCATCATAACAAGGTGGACATAAAACTGATGAATGGTTGACAGTCAATTGATTCTAACATAATTACGATGTCACAATAAACATAGTAAGATATAAATTTGCAATTTAAATGTCCAGTTGGTTTAGATCTAACATGGTAACACAAGGTGATAAATTAGATTACAAAATTCAGATCTGAAGATTAAAATAGATCTAACATGATAGCACAAGGTAATAAATTAGATCACATAATTCAGATCTAGCAGTTAAAATAGATCTAACATGATAACACAAGGTGATAATCTAGATCTGACTAACAGTTTCAATGTCTACATAAATTAGATCTACTAGTTTAGAAATTGAACTACACAAATCCACATCATAGCATGTCATAAGAGTTACAATTAAGATAAAGATTTAGATCCAATCCAATCCAATTCAAGGTGACATATGTTCATGATTTACATAAATGATTAGATCTATCCATTGATATAACTGTCCAAACTAACAGATTTATATTAACCACGATATAGTAACAAACCAAGGTAACCAGTAATAACATAGTTGAATAATCACAGTTGAATCGGATCTAGAGAAATAGATCTGTTATGACATAGCATAGGATATGATAATAGCATAGATTCAAGGTTTACAACGTATCCAAATCACAGTCTTCCATAGTTTACTTCTATTCATTTAAACCTAGAAATAACTAGAAACTCACAGCGTTAGGTTTAGAGAATAGAGAAAGAATGGATCTTGGATTTATGGATTTGATTTGCTTTAGTTGATAGAAGAAGATAATGGATCCAGTTAATTTCACACACCGGCAGAGTTTGGCCGCCATTGATTCTTTGTGAAGAAAACAAGAGAATTGAGGTATATTTATAGCTGCTGAACCCTCTGGAACCACTGCAACATAAGCCCTAGGGTGAATCAAGTTACGGGTTGCCTCCCACTTGGAAAAAGGCCCGAATACCCCAAAACCTCCTATGGGCGCACTTTACAGGTGCGCCGGTGAAAAATTGTCTTGCCGCACTTGTAAAGTGCACTAGTTATACCTTGTTTGATTTTCAAACTTGTATCGTTCGTAACTTCTCCATATGTTGTCTGTTTTACGCAAACTAGGTGTCTATCCTGACCAAAATTTTGAGATGGACGTAATGACATTGTCTGTTCCCCTTAATTCTTAATATTAAATTAGTTATTATTTAATTTATCCTCTTTAATGTTAATAAAATTACAGGGTGTTACAAGATGGTAGAATTAGGTGTACTTCAAGTGAGAGATTTTACCCCATACAATAACAGGCAGCCCAACTGAACATATCGGTGTTACCCTTAAGGATAATAACGGGCTCCTAAACAAACGAGACTAGATGTACCCTAATCGATCGGCTCCCTACTCCGTAGATACCCTGTGTTGGCCTCACGGTAGGATGTATCAGTTCCTAAAGTGGCAAACCTTTATTTTTAGGACCATATCTACCGATGTCACGACTTCTTAACCTTCTTAGCCTGGACCCATGCACGCACATGACCCCGTCTGAATGCGCCGCCTACAATGTAACGACCCGCATTTTTCAGCGATATAATTAATTTATTTAACAATCTAAATAGTGAATTAGAGAATTTAAATAGTCGGTTAATTAAATAATATTGAATATTTAATTAAAATAAATAGTAGAATAATATATTTAATTCAGAAATAATCTAAAATAGTGGAATTCACAATATGTTGTGAATTGGATTATCTGAAATACATAATTTAGTTTATAGTTGAATTATATTCACGAATATATTATATAAACGAAGTTTGAACGTATAATTATATTATAATTGAAATCGAGCTCGAAATGGCGCGGCAGTTCGCTATTTGGTGATTTGAACTTCAACTGAATGTACAGGGTTCGTTTTAAATTGGATTTCTATGAAACAAGAAACTTCGGAGCTGGTGAAGTATATTTTTCTAGTGGAAGAGAAAAATCAGGATTTCATCGTGTAGATTGTGAGTTGTGTCCAAATCAAATTTTAAAATAGTCGTTATAGAATCGTTTATCGACCGTAACGGTTTATTCGATATAACTAGATATCGGGTTTGAATTTAGAAAAGGTTCTTTTAAGACATAGGTATAATTTAATTTTTAGAATGTTACTGAAATTTTTATTTAATTAAATAAGCAACTTTTTATTTGGATTGTTTTGCACCCTATAACGGCATTTTTGGGTTTTCACAGGATGAGTTAACCTACGGATATTATTATATTTTTGGTATCGTGGCATCTTGCTCATCTCAATAATATTTTTATTTCTGTCGACAGCAACCCGTACATTCATAAAGTTTAATTGACGAGTGTCATGAATCTTTTATATCATATATGTATATATATATATATGATGCTTCGTATGGGCTCAGTCTCCCTTCCTATGGTGCTGCGAGATCCATGTCACCTCTTCAAACCCACGGTCTCCCTTCTTCCACATACTGAAGTTTTTAACAGAGAAAAACAAAGGTCCACGCACCCTTTGTTTTCAACCGCAGAATTCTTCTATATAATATGTTAAACACCCCACCCTAAACTAAATTCCATTTTTCGTAGTCAAACTCTTCCAACCCGCCATTTCATTCTCTCCTGTAACAAATGCGATCTCTAAATTTCATTAAAAATCAAATGAACTTCTATAAATTCAACGGAGGGTATTTATGAATTGCTGAAACGATTCATTATAGTTTGGTATAATTTTTGGACGGTGCGCACGCATCTTTATGCTGGTGGGTTTTGAACGGGTACTGTATCCGTGAGTTTCATATGGGAATCGCGTTTTATAAATGGTGTTCGAGTTTACCCTTTTTGGGGTTGGCAGATGGAGATTTGAAAGTGGGGTTTGTTGGCGAAAAACTCAGGAGTTTTTATGAGAAGATGAAGGAGGAAGGGTTCAAGGAAGTTCGGTAATGGCATAAGATGAAGTCGCGAGTTTCATTACTGGGAGGAAGTTGAAGTTGCGGTTCGGGCTGGGGCTTAGGTGGGCTTTTGAATTGGTAATGGTCCGGGAAGAAGCCCAGTTGAAATTCGAATTTAAGTTTTAATTTAATTTAAATTATTCGTATAACTTTTAAATACAATAACTTCTGCATACTGTATCAGAATTTCGAGCGGTCTATCGCGTTAGGATAACAACGAAAACACCATAGAACTGACGGGGAGCGAATCGAAGCTTGTTACAATTTATTGAAAAATAAATTATCCGTCTAAATCAAAGAAAGTTAATCGTTTTTAATGATAACAGTCCAATTTGAGTAAATCTCACTAACTCTGTTCAGTTTATATCTTTATAAACTGTACTTTATTTTTGATAAATATTGAATGATTGTTGTGTATGGACTGTTTAGATAGACTGTTAAATAATTGATTGAAAACACAGTTATGGTTATATATATACACAAATACATGTATATATATCGTTATTAAATACTAATTCTGTCGATCAGAATATTTCTTCTTGAAATGAAAGTGATGTTATCTATATTGTTTAACATCTGTGATGTAGGGAAACAGGTCGGAGGAATCCAACTGGATTCCTTAACATTTATTTTACTATTTTTCTTATATTGTAATATATGATATGATATATAATCTGTTGATGATTATGTGTGTTTAAATGATATCGATCATTGTGGTCTATTATTTTAAATACCATGAAAAATACTGGGAGGTAAAAAGAGGATTTTCAAAGCATATTTTGAAAATAAATCAGTTATATAAAATCAATGGATTTTATATAGAAAAGGTAAAAGGGATTTTATAAAAGAAAATAGTCATAAAATCAAAAGGGTTTTGAAAAGGAAATATTTATGGAAAATAAATATGATATAACGGGAAATATTTATTCAAAATAAATATGACATTATAGAGGGAAATTGTTTATGAAATCAAGGAATTTTATAAAAGGGTTATAAAATCAAAGGATTTTATAAAGAGGAATATTTATCTGGAAATAAATAGAAGTATAAAAGGGTTATTTATTTAGAAAATAAATAAAACAAATATAAAGAAAATTATTTGTGAAAACAAATATAAGGGAAATATTTGTAAAACATTTACAAATAGAAGTATAAAGGAAATATTCATTTGGGAAAAAAATAGAAGGATAAAAGGAATATTCATTTGGGAAATAGAAAAGATAAAAGAAATATTTATTTGTTAAATAAATAGAAAAGGTAAAAGAAATATTTATTTGTTAAATAAATAGAATTGAAAAGGGAATAGATTTGTTAAGTAAACAAATAGAAAAGGAATTAATCAAAGGAGATAATTCAAAGGAATAAATCAAAGGAGTTAACCAAAGGAGTTAAATCGAATTAGAATTAATCGATTAGAGTTAGAGTTTATCAGTTAGAGATAACTAGTTAGAGGTAATCAGTTAGAGTTAATCGATAGAGTTAATTAAATAGGGTTAATCAAATTTGAGTTAATCGAATATTAGTGATTCGAATAGCGTAAAAAGGAGTTATTGAATATTTGTTATTCGAAAGGAAAATCGAATATAGTTTATTCGAAAAGAGGTTATAGAATATTATTTATTCAAAGAGAGATTATCGAATATTCGTTATTCGAAAGGATATCGAATATTCGTTATTCGAAAGGATTTTCGAATATTAGTTTATTCGAAAAGGGGTTATCGAATATAGTGTATTCGAATAGAATTAAAGGATTTAATCGATTATAGTTTAATCGAAAGGGATTAACCGATGTTAATTTAGACAAAAGGAGTTAATCGATTATAGTTTAATCGAAAGGGATTAATCGATGTTAGTTTATTCGAAAAGAGGTTATCGAATATTATTTATTCGAAGAGAGATTATCGAATATTCTTTACTCGAAAGGATATCGAATATTCGTTATTCGAAAGGATTTTCGAATATTAGTTTATTCGAAAAGGGGTTATCGAACATAGAGTATTCGAATAGAATTAAAGAGGTTAATCGATTATAGTTTAATCGAAAGGGATTAATCGATGTTAGTTTAGTCGAAATGAGTTAATCGATTATAGTTTAATCGAAAGGGATTAATCGATGTTAGTTTAGTCGAAAGGAGTTAATCGATCATAGTTTAATCGAAAGGGATTAATCGATGTTAGTTTTGTCGAAAGGAGTTAATCGATTATAGTTTAATCGAAAGGGATTAATCGATGTTAGTTTAGTCAAAAGGAGTTAATCGATTATAGTTTAATCGAAAGGAATTTATCAAGGATAGTTTAACTGAAAGGAATTAATCGATGTTAGTTTAATCGAAAGTAGGTTATCTAATATAGTGTATTTAAAAGAAAGGAGATTATCGAATATAGCGCATTCAAAAGAAAGAGATCGAATATAGTTTATTCGAAAGGGTGAATTAACGAATATAAGTTATTCGAAGAGAGATAATCGAATATAAGTTATTCGAAGAGAGAAAATCGAATATCTGTTATTCGAAGGAGAGTTAATCAAATAGAGATTACTAGAAGAGAGTTAATTGGCGAATTCGATTATATCAAATTCGGGAAAGTACTTATACTTTCCGGTGTTTAAATCAAGATTTATTTATTTATAAATCTGATGTTTATTTATTTATTCACATTAAAGAATAAAAGTTATAACTGAAGTTAGATATTTCGAAAGTAGGGATTATAACGTTATTGTTATAATCAATGTTTTCAATAAAGAAGTGGATTCGTAAGTAGAATCCGAGAGTTACGTAAGGAAGTTTATTAAAGATTTAAAAGATAAACTTTGACTATTTCGAAGTTAAAATGTTGTTCAGTTAAGGTCTAAGAGGTAATTATACCCCAACTTGATTGACTTCCTTCTTAACTAAGGAATGGTAAGGTTTGATAGTGAATGATGGTTAAGTGAATTTAGTAAATGGTTTGAGTTGGCATAGCGATGTTTTATTTAAACATTTGTTTAAATCCAATTAAGGAACTTTGGAAATGTTTTCCAAATAAGAAATCAGAAATGTTTTCTAATACAGAAAACAGGAAATGGAAATGTTTTCCATTATTAATAACATATATTTTCTAAAATTAGAAAATAAGAATTTAGAATATATGGAAACAGGAGATAAGTAAATAAATGAACTAAAGAGTTAAATGTTAAATGATGATTGATCGATATAATTTCCATCTGGAAATGATATCATTGTTTGCACACGTGTTTTTCTTTGATAGTTAAATCACAGACTATCAAATTTTTGACCATTTTAACGTTGTTAATATGGAGAGACCGGTTGGATTATATCCGAAGAACCACTCCGTATTGGCATAAGCGTTGCGAATCATATATGCCAAAGATAATTGAAGACGGAGTAAAATGCAAGGGCTGTTGTATAAATCTTAGATAACAATTGCCTAAGATGGATGTACTGAATAGTGCCTTCAGTTTGTCCAGTCCCAGGACAACTTGTATGGATGAAGGTCTGACAGAGTATATTTGATAGATTGCATAAGTTGATCTCTTCAAACGTATTTACGTTTGATGGTAGAGGAATTCGTTTCTCTTAGCTGTATACCCGCGTTATTTTTGGATAAATCAATTTGTGATTTAAAGGGTATGACAATGTGACATTCTAAATGAATGAAGATGTGACATGTAAAAGATAAGCGTAGCTTCTAGCCTCACATCCGGTAAATAACAGAAATCGGGCAGGAAGCATGGCTATGTAGGTCGCACCTATTAGGGTGTATAATCACCTGATCTAGAGTTTCATTTGCTTCTAAAAATCTATTGTCGATGCTGTCCCATTCGGGAAACAGTTGCTGATCCCAACCGTTGGTGATATACATTCGATACACTTAAGCGAAATGAGTGCTCGGTCATGTGTGGCCGAGTTGCAAGATGTTCTTGTTGAACCCAGTGTATTCCTCTCTAGAGGTACACTAGTGAAAGGTGGTTCCATACCTTGTCATAGTTGGACAATACGTGATTGCGGTTTTGATTGTATATTATATATGTAGAACGTGAGATGAAAGCGTTTCTGCTAGATGATTATTATATTGTTGTTGATAGACACTATTATAATATCAATGAGTTTTGATATACAGATTATTTAAGATTCTCATAAGGGAAAAACCCATTCCGCTATACGGCATGGTCTTATGAGATATTGTTTAATGGCTCAAACTGTTTTAAACTGTTTTACTCATACCAGTCCCATGACAGACCCAGAGTTTATTTTGTTTTGTTTTCCCTAAACTCTTGGGTGCCCAATTTTGTACAGGCAGTCGAGTAGTCGGGATTTACAGATACTTTAAGAGCTGGAGCAGAAGGCTTCGGGATCATATAGCTATTGTTTATTTCCGCTGTGTTGTAAGTGTTGTACTTTGATAATGATGTATATTCAAGTACAGATTTGTATTTCAAATTTATGTTATATATACTATATGTTATTCGTTCCGCTGTGAGGTTCATGTTACTCTGATGTTGTGTTCTTCTTCTTCCTCCTCTTCTTCTTCTTCTATTCTAAGTTTCTATCTTAACTTTCCTTACCCTCTAGTTTCTTTCATTAATTTTCCGGTTATTTTCGATTCTTGGATGTTCGATATGTGTTGTATATCAAATAACCAAGATCGCTAATTTTCGGGTCATTACATACACCGTCCCCTCTTTTGGATCTCTTACAATCCGCTCAATAAGCATGCCCCGACTCCGACCTAGTTCAGAGTACTCGTTTGATACCTATATGGGCTACTCACTGAAACGGGTCCCACACACAAGATGATACAAGCTTCCCCCAGGCTTGCATCCTTACTACTAGGATTTCCACAGTTTATGCCCTACCAAAGTAACAAGATTGCATAACCCCGACAAGTTAAGTTTGTGGGCCTATATATATATAAATATCCCCCAAGATATACTTAACCCTCCCATTGTTCAAGCAAGTTTACCTAACCCCTACTCAGTTAACATGTTCACGTAATCCCTATGGATTCAAACAAATTAAGTAGTCAAGTTCATTACCATTCATTCATTTATGGTTATAATGCGCTAGACCTCCCACATTAAGCCTACAACTTGTGGATGTTGGATATGCCGGGCGGTTCCGATCAGTCTTCCTCCACAAGTCCAACTTAACCTCATGTCTTAGCATGCTACTTATTTAGGCACTTAGACCCATCACATTAGATTTACCACTTGTGGACGTTGGATATGTCTGTCGGTTCTGAGCAGACTTCTACCACAAGTGTAATCTAACCTCGTGTCTAAGCTCGGTTACAATTTCTAATTATTATTAATCTAGATGTGTTCATTCTTCAACAATTATTCCTATTTCATTATAGGTTTTCATGCCCCTTTCCCAAGTCATCTTCATCATGTAACATATCCCCCAAATTAAGGTCTTTAATCACAGTTTGGTTTATGCCCAAATCCATATTCATGTATTCAATCCAAGTTATACCTCAATTTTAATGTTTTCTTCTCGTTCCCAATTTCACGCATTCACATATTTTAGTGGTATGCCTAGGATCGAAGGTAGCCTGGCTATAAAATAAAAAGGGTAAAGAAGGGAAGAGAACAGAAATAATCATAATAACAAGATAGACATATAATGGCAGAAATAGGCTTAGCAACTGAATAAGCATATAATGACATAATAGGGCATAATGACATAATTAGACAACTAGCATAATAGGTATACAGTGACAAAATTGATCATACTAACAGAATAGGCATGGTGACATGATTAAGCAACCTAACATAATAGGTATATCATAAACAGGCATGATGAGATCTAAACAGTAAATTAGATACACAAATTATAGCAGATCTTGTATGATTCAATTAGTCATAGGCTTAGATCCAATTCATAGACATGACAAGATAACGTTTAAGTGTTTATATCTAAAATAACATAGACTCACAGAGAATGGATCTAAGAACAGGGCATTGATTGAAGAATAGATCTCTAAAGTTGCCTAAATCTTGTTGCTGAAGAAAAATAGGCTATTTTAATCTAGGCAGAGGCATCATCTCGTTCTCCATTGTTTTAGAATGAATAAAACAATGAGAATGAGATCTTATTTATATCCTACTGGTCAGAAAACAAGTCCGCATACGCAGGAATATATCAGGCTCAGATCTTGGGGGTGTCGACCTAGATCTTATTTCCCACCAGACTTCCCGCTTCTTGTTTTCGAATTTTTTGAATGGTTTTGACTTAGTTAGTGTGTGCGTGTATATATATATATACACACCTTATGCATATGAAAACTTCAAACCTTAATATATTCTTCTTACGATGTCCGTTTTACGCAAATTAGTGTCTATCCTAAGTAGAATTCCAAGACGAATGCAATGGCATAGTCTTTTGAATTAATTCCAATAATTTAACTAAGTATTCTTCAATTTATCATTATAGTGTCTTATAAAATTACGAGGTGTTACATTCTCCCCTTCTTAAAGGATTTCGTCCCCGAAATCTCTAAAATAAGAAGAATGTATATCCTAACATCTCATCTACTCATTCGCCAATCACGGGCATCCATTTCTCTTAAAAGAATTCAAATGCTTATATGAACATATGCAAAGGTGTGTGTATATGTCCCTACGCTAATGCAAAAGATCAAGTGGTCTACTGATTCAGTCGACCTCCTTAATGCTACGTATGTTGAATCCAATATGTATGCAAATAATCCTATTATAACATGTAGTTCTATAAGTGTGCATAGTCATTCATCCAAATGCTACATCCATATGATGATGCACCCATTTTCATCCATAAAAAGAAGAAAAATGCACTCACATTCATATGCAGTATGAGAGTGATTGAGCTGATCTAGTGCCTAACGTGTGTATATGCGTCCACGAGCAACCACTAGAAAACAGTTGGATCCACTTGCATCCACCAAACATAACATGTCTCAAACACATGTTTACATCCATGGGGCTCCTACCTAAAGGACGAAGATTCGATCAACAGGATATACTCTAAATGATTGAAACATGCATGAATAAAAACTTTGGAAAGGAAGTTAAGAATGTACCCTTGAAAAGAAAAGGGTACAAAGAGCGAATCTTGTCTTCAGTCTCCCAAGTTGCATCTTCTTAGTTATCTCCCCACGGAACTTTCATCAACTTGACTTTTCTGTTGCGTAGCTTCTTAACTTCTGATCCAAGAATACAGGTAGGAACTCATCTAACTATCGCCTCCCATTCTACCTCTGCTTCCTCAAGCATACTCAGCTCAAATACTTCTGCAGTATCATGCAAACACTTTCTTAAGTGCGAAACATGGAAAACATCATGAACGTCGGGCATTCTCTCTGGTAGCTTTACTCTATAGGCCATTTGGCCAATCCTTTCTGTTATGCGAAAGGGCCCTACAAATCTTGGTGCTAATTTCCCTACAGATCCAAAACGAACCACATTCCTCAAAGGTTATACCTTAATAAAAACCATATATCCCACCTCAAACTCAATGTCAATCCTTCTCTTATCTGCGTAGGACTTCTGCCTGTCTTGAGCTGTCTTCATGAGCCTTCTAATAAGATCAGTCTTTTCTGAAGTTTCTCTAACCATATCCGATCCAAGTAGAAGTCTTTCTGTAGATTCCCACCAACAAGTCGGTGATCTAAAGGATCGTCTGTATAATGCTTCGAAGGGTGCTATGCCAGTACTAGCTTGATAATTGTTGTGGTAGGAAAACTCTACTAAAGGAACACGCTCTTCCCAAGTTCCTCCGAAGTCTAGGATACACAACCTTAAAAGATCCTCAAGAAATCTACTCACCCTTTCCATCTGTCCATCGGTCTGAGGGTAAAAAGCGGTGCTTAAACACAACTATGTACCTAATTCTTCTTGCAAGCTCCTCCAAAATTCACTAGTGAAATTGGGGTCACGATCACTTACGATACCGGAAGTTACTCCATGAAGACGGACTATCTCGCGAAGATAAACTACTGCCAACCATGTTGTTTTTCTCTTACTCTTAACAGGAATGAAATGAGTGCTCTTAGTAAGTCTGTCCACTATAACCCAAATATTGGTGTTGCCCTTTCTCAATCTAGGCAAGCCATCAACAAAATCTATCGAGACTCTCTCCCACTTCTACTGTGGGACCTCCAAAGGATGAAGCAAACCACCGGGCTTCCTTTGCTCGGCTTTGACTTGCAGGCAAACCAAACATCGAGAAATGAACTCTGCTACATCTTTCTTCAATCCAGCCCAAAAAAAACCCTCTTCATATCTCTATACATCTTATCACCGTCTAGATGTATAGTCATCTTGGAATGATGAGCTTCCGCAAGGATTATCTTCAACAAACTCCCAACTCGGGGAACACAAAGCCTTCCATCTCGTCGCAACCACCCTCTATCGTCCGTGGAATATCTAATGAGGTGACTAGAAGTCTTCCCTCTTCTGAGCCTATCTAAGATGTATGAAATCTATGGATCCTCTCGCTGCGAAGTTCCTATCTGATCCAAAAGAGTAGGTCGCACCTCTAGTAATGCCAAGAAACCAGGTATAAACTTAGTGAAGGGTCTAAAATCAAAAGTCGATATAAACTCAAAGCTTTTCCTCTCCACAAATAGAGGACTTAAGGCCATCCTCTTTCTACTCAATGCATCTGCCACCACACTACTCTTGCCAGAGGTATAAGAAATCCCAAAGTCATGGGACGCTAGGAACTCCATCCATCTTTGTTGCCTTAAATTAAGATTCATCTGCGAGAACAAGTACTTGAGAGATTTATGATCAGTGTACAACTCGAACTTCTCTCCAAGTAGATAATGGAGCCATGTCTTAAGAGCAAATACTATGGCAGCTAGCTCTAAGTCATAAGTAGGGTAGTTCTTCTCATGAACTCTTAGTTGTCTACCTCCATAACATACTACCCTTCCCTCTTGCATCAGAACCGCACTAAGCCCTATACCACATGCATCAATATATATTGTGAACACTTTCTACCCATCGGGCAAGGTCAAGAATGTGGTTGTTGTCAGAGCCCTTTTTAATTGCTGGAAAGCATCGTCACAATCTGCATCCCAAGAAAATGTCAGATTCTTCTTCGTCGGCCTGGTGAGTGGGGATGATATCTTTGTGAAGTCCTAAATGAACTTCCTAAATTGTCCGCTAATCCTAGAAAACTCCTCACCTCCGTTGCATTCTTTAGGATTTTCCAATCTTGAACTGCAACTACCTTTGTGGGATCTACTGTTATCCCATCTTTAGAGACCACATGCCTTAGAAGTCTCACTTCTTTTCTCCAAAAATGACATTTGGAGAACTTCGCCTTAAGCTGGTGTGCATGGAGATTTTTCAAAAACCTCCCTTAAATGTAAGGCATGCTCTTCCTCGCTCTTCGAGAAAATTAAGATATCAACAAAGACCACAACAAACTTATTTAGAAACTCCTGAAACACCCTACTCATCAGATCAACAAAATAGGCTGGTGCATTTGTCAACCCAAAAGGCATAACGAGCCACCCGAAGAAACATATGGAGTTTTAAAAGCGGTCTTGTCTATACTGTCCTTGGCCACCCTCAACTAATGAAACCCTATGGCCAAGTCTAACAAAGAGAAAACAGATGCACCAACAAACTGGTCAAACAGATCATTTATCCTCGGGAGTGGGTGCATGTTCTTCTTAGTGAGTTTATTCAACTTTCTATAGTTTACACATAAGCGAAGCGAACCATCTGACTTAGCAAATACTACCGGAGCACCCCATTCAGATATGCTTCGCCTAATAAACCCTTTCTCAAGTAGCTCCCGTACTTTCTTGTTGAGCTTCCTTCTTTCGCTTGGATCCATATGGCACACAGGCAATGCAATTGGCTTAGCATTGTCTACAAAGTATATACGGAAATCAATCTCGTGCCTCAGAGGTAATCCCTGAACCTCCTCGAAAACATCAGGATACTCACAACTACTGGTACAGATCGCAGACCATCGATAGATGCATCAAGTGACTCTATGAAACTAAGCATGACAGACCCTTTTGGGTTACAAGAAATCTCAAGGGTCCTCCAATGGCATGTCAAAAGTCTACCGAGCCTACTCTCACAATCCAGAATGGCATCATACATGGATAGCCAATTCATCCCTAGAATCAAACCATAGCCCATGAAACCAAGCACATATGCATTGCTTTCAAATTCGATGCCCAATACAGATATTCTTAAACCCCGACAGATCATAGACAGATGAGTCGTACCCCCAGTAGGGTTTGAGACAACAACGAGATCCAAACCCATACCAATACTAAGGTGTAGAGACTCAACCACAAAATCATATATAAATGAATGCGTAGCGCCCGAATCACAAAGAGATCTAATAGAATGATTGGAAAGAGAAATCAAACCTCCAATGGAAAATTTCCTACCTTTGTCAGGCGCACCGACCATGAGAGCATGCACTTGCCCTCCAGAAGATCCTTCCCTTTGGCCTTGTCCTTGCTTCTTCGGGCACTCCTCAAAAAAGTGTCCTACCTCTCCATAATTGAAAAAAACATTCTTATTTCTTTGCAATCCTTGATCAAGTGACCCTCGCGTCTATAATTATGGCACTTCCTCTTATCTCTAGCCTTGCTGTCTTTTCCGCCCTTCTTTTGTTGTTGTTGTTATCCTTTCTTGCGCCACACTTTCTTAATTTGTGTTTCCTCAACCTTAGCCTCTTTATTTTCACCTTTATCTTCCTCGTGCATTAACGCCATATCAACGAGCTTCTCAAAAGTTGCTCCCATCAGAATATGAGACATAGTCAACCCATGGAGGGGTTGATTCAACCTTCTAGCAAACCTCAAAGCTTTCTTGTGCGGGGTATTCATTAACTCCAAACCAAACCTCGCCAATTGGTTAAACTAACATACTCTTTCACGGACATGGCTCCTTGCACAAGTGCCAAAAACCTTTCCATTGCAAACTTTTCTTAGCTCGAGAAAGAAACTTCATTTCGAATCTCTAATGAAAATCATCCCAAGTCTCCAAAAAACAAAAAATAGTAAATAATTACTAGTTAACATAATAACACAAGACCTAAAATTAAAACTCTTTATTTTTAGTGACAAAAAAATGTTGCAGAGATAGGTTTTGAACCTGTAACCTCAAGGTTATGAACCTTGCGAGCTACCAAACTTCTCTACTCCACGCTAAAGAACTAGGAACTAACGGGTCAAGAAAGAACGGATATAGGAGACTGATGTGGCAAATGAGCTGAGAGGTGCTTGTGATTGCTTCTTCCTTCTTGAGGGATAATCTAATAGGCCTAATTCAATTCATTTTCAATTAGGCCTTGCTCCCGCTTTCGAAAACAGGAAGAGGGCCCTGCTTGCATCACTTCCCCCCAGAATGAAGCCTATTCTTTCAGCTGCCAAACGACCAACTGAATCTTCCTACGATTGTCAACTTCAAAAATTCCAAACAAGTCTTCCGTCTTTTTCAACAAATTCCTTGATTCTATAAAAGTCTATGTTCCTCATAATGGCATTCCGCCCATAGCATAGTAATCTTTGCATATCTTAGAGAAATTATCAGCATGTGCAGGAGGAGGAGGAATAGCGAGTGCAGCTAGGGAAGGAACGTCTGCTTGACCACTAGCAGGCGCCATAGCCTTTAGATACCTATGGAAACAACCCGGTATCGTAATGCTCTCATGAATATTAGGTTCTCCAGACATGCTAAAAAGAAAAGGAAAAAGGATTCAAATAGAGAATCAAAAGATATTACATATGGCTTTGGGGAATATGTTTTTTTTTAAACAGACTTTTCTTTTGAAAATGCTTTCTTTTAAAACCTTTTTGAAAACAATTTTCAAAATCTTTTATCTGATCTAGTAACCTTCAGCTCTGAAAGCAAATGTGACACCCCACGTCCGTTAATGTCACTCTTTAAGAGAATGCATTAAGTTTCATGAAGCGTTATACGTAAACAAAAGTATTACAAGATAGATATAAAATAGTAGCGAAATTTAAAAATTTATTGAGCAGAAAACGTCGCGATCCAAAACATAGTTACATCATGAGTTTAAAAAATAAAAACCCAATATATCAAATTAAAACTTCTGTCTTTCACTAAAACCATCATAGTACAATAAATAAAGAAGCATAATCGCAAAAATATAGCCATAGTAGAGAAGATATGAAATCAAGCAGTACATCTAAGCAGCTCCAAGCAGAAGGAAAGAAGAATCCTAATCAAGCTTGAGTATTACCATCCTGAGAACCTGGGGGAGGGGGAACAGAAGAGAAAGAAGAGGAAACAAAATATGTCAGATATAAGTCTGGCGAGTCCAATTACTTAGCATACAAATAAGTAAATGCATCATGATAGGAACATAAATTGGATAAGAGAGGTAGTAGCATATAAGACAGGTATGACAACATGAACAGGATAAACCGAATATAACATATATGTATAGCGCTTCTCTAATACTTTTCTCTCTCTTTCTACACCATCACTAGTATATTAGACAAGACGATCCCCAACAAGTACAATATGGTAGACTTATGCATACTTCTAGTGAGAGGTTTTACCCCATACAATAACAAGCAACCCAATAAAACATACCGGTGTTACCCCTAAGGATAATAATGGGCTCCTAAACAAACAAGAATAGATGTACCCTAGTTACTAACCCCAATCGATTGGTTCCCTACTCCGTAGATACCCTGTTATGGCACCACAGTAGGATGTATCACTTCCTAAAGTAGCAACCCTTTATTTTCATGATGTGCACAACCATATCTACCGATCTCACGATGTCTTAGTCTCCCTAGTCCGGACCCATGCACGCACATGACCCCGTCGGAGTGTGTCGTCCGCACTATCCCCTCTTCTGGATATCTTACGACCAGCTCAGTTAGCATGCCCCAACTCCGACCTAGATCGGAGTACTCGTTTGACACCAATATGAGTTACTGACTTAAACGGGTCCCACACAAAAGATGATACAAGCTTCCCCCAAGGCTTGCACCCCCACTACTAGGATTTCCACAGGTTATTCCCCACCAGGTTAACAAGATTGCATAACCCTAACAGGTTAAGTTTGTGGGCCTATATATATAAATATTACCCACCTAACCCCCCAAGATATACTTAACCCTCCCACTGTTCAAGCAAGTTTACTTAACCCCTACTCAAGTTAACATGATCACGTAATCCCTAGGGATTCAAACAGGTTAAGTATTCAAGTTCATTACCATTCATTCATTTATGGTTATAATGCGCTAGACCTCCCACATTAAGCCAACAACTTATGGATGCTGGATATGTCGGGCAGTTCTGAGCAGACTTCTTCCACAAGTCCGACTTAACCTCGTGTCTTAGCACACTACGTGTTTAGGCACTTAGACCCCTCACATTAGATTTACCACTTGTGGACTCTGGATATGCCAGTCGGTTCCGGGAAGACTTCTAACACAGTGTAATCTAACCTCGTGTCTATAATTTCTAATTATTGTCAATCTAGGCATGTTCATTTTTTAATAGTTATTCCTGTTTCATTATAGGTTTTCATGCCCCTTTCCTAAGTCATCTTCATCATGTACCATATGATCCAAAATAAGGTCTTTAACCACATTTTGATTTATGCCCAAATCCATATTCATGTATTCAATCCAAGTTATACCCCAATTTTAATGGTTTCCCCTCATTCCCAATTTCGCGTGTTCGCATATTTCAGCGGTATGCCTACGCTCGAAGGTAGCCTAGCTATAAAATAAAAAAGGAAAAGAAGAAGGGAAGAGAACAGAAATAAGCATAATAAGAATATAGACATACGACGGCAGAAATAGGCCTAGCAACTGAATAAGCATATAGTGACAAAATTGGGCATAATGACATAATTAGGCAACTAGATAATAGGCATCAGGTGACAGAATTGATCATACTAACAGAATAGGCATAGTGACATGATTAGGAAACCTAACATAGTAGGGATATCATAAACAGGCATGATGAGATCTAAACAGTAAATTAGATACACAAGTTATAAAAGATCAGATATGATTCAATTAGTCACAATCTTAGATCCAATTCATAGACATGTCAAGATAATTTTTAAGTGTTTATATCTAAAAATAACGTAGACTCATAGAGAATGGATCTAAGAACAAGGAATTGATTGAAGATTAGATCTTTTAGTTTGCCTAACTCTTGTTACTGAAGAAAAATAGGCCATTTTAATCTAGGCAAAGGTAGCATCTAGTTCTCCATTGTTTTAGAATGAATAAAACAATGAGAATGAGGTATTATTTATAGCCTAGGGTTCATGAATCTGGTCAGAAAACAAGTCCACATATGTAGGAATGTATCAGGCTAGGATCTGGGGGGTGTCGACACACCCTTATGGTGTCGACACCCAACGGGTCGATTTCCTTCCAAACATTCCGCTTTTGGTTTTCGAATTATTTTAAACGGTTTTGACTTGGTTATGTGTGTGTGTGTATATTTTTATATAACTTATGCGTACACAAACTTCAAACCTTAATATCTTCTTCATACGATGTCCGTTTTACACAAACTTGGAGTCTATCTTAAGCAGAATTCCGAGATGAACAAATGGCATAGTCTTCTTTAACTAGTTCTAATTATTTAATTAAGTATTCTTCAATTTATCATTATAGTGTCTTATAAAATTCTGAGACGAACCAGTATAAAATCGACTGTGAGATTTTACTTTCTACTACTACTTTACTATATACACCTTACCTTGCTTATATTCCATAATATGTGATCCTACCACTGCATAGACTCTTTCAATTGGTATCAGTGTAAGTACATCCTATAACTGTAACACCATTATTTGATACTTAGATAATATGGAAAATAACCTAAGTACTAGCTATACCTCTACATTCGTTGAAGGACAATCTACTTAAAAACCACCACTGTTCAATGAATTACACTACAGTTATTGGGCTACAAGAATGAGAATATATATGCATGCGAATTGCTTTGAAGCATGGAATGCAACTCAAACCCAATAAACAGCACTAACTATTGAATACTGGGAGAACGATATTTTTCCTTACAATTTCAGATGTCTGACCCATTCAACACATATGTTTGAAAATGGTCCAAAATGAACTGTTTCCTCTTGAGCTACAAATTCAAAAAAATTTAGGCATTTGGAATCAATATTCAGGCGTCTGAATCAGCTCTGAGATTTTTTTTTTAAAAAGCCAAGTACCTTTTAACTCAATCATAATTTCTTCTCAACCATTCACTTTTTACTTTTCTCTTTTACTTTCTATAAAAATCCTAGCTCCCACTTATCATTCTCTACCGAAAATTCAAACTTTCTCTCGATCAAAATCATGGAAAATCGTCCAAAGACATCCAATGATTTGATTCAAAAATGGCTATGGAATGATACAGTAAAAGAAAGGTACAAAGCAATGAGTAAATCAAAGCTCTTTAAAGGTGCTTTTGATAAATTTAACACCTTTTCTAATTACCATATTCTTCAATATGGCCATCACTTTAACATTGAATTTCTAGTGGAATATAATGCTAACAATGTGCCAATTTACCCACTGCTTGTGAAACTTTTTTGGCTAATCTTAACTTAGACCACCAAACACCTAGAACTATGAAGTTTGGTGTATGGTATGTGGGAGACGTATTCATCTTCCAATTCAACGCTTGAGATAAATCTTGCATTGTGCTCGGCAAGGAGTCGATATAGACTCTATTGAAGTTAACATGAGTGAAAGAGATGGAATTTCTCATCAATTTATTTTCGATGATTTGATCGACATGGAAAAACTTACCGCTACAAATCTCCGTCCACAAGCACGTCTTTTAAACCAAATCTCAGTTCGTACTATACAACCTCACAAAGGAAGTTCAGAAAAGTTATATCGACGTGACTTCCAAGCTATATATGCTTTATATTCAATAAGCAAATTAACTTGGCTAAAATCATTATGGATGATTGGATAGATATAACCAAATAGCGCAAATACAAGGCACTTCATTATGGAGCATACATCACAAGAATTCTAATTGACAGTGAAGTTCAAATTCCTGAAACTCCATCTTTACAAATCAAAGAAATTGGATCAAAAACTCTTACTTTAATGGATATTGAACCAAATCCCTTAACAATTGAGTATATGTCTTTTGAAAGTTGGAAGGAACATGTTGCTTCACAATATGAAATGCCTATAGCTAAATCATCTCATCGTCGTCGCCGATTGATAGAAGAAGAGCAAGAAGGAATTCAGATTATATCTCCCAATTTACCTCCTAAGCAAGCCATAGCTATACTCTCATGATACCAATCCAAACTTCACTCAGACTTCAAACTCTTTGAGCATAGCACAAACAAGAAGTTTGATTCTTTAAAAGGCTTCTTAAACAAGATTTGGGACAAAATCTCTTGCACCGGTGCTTAGTCTTCTCAAGCACATGATCCAGCTCCTTTTCAATGGTCATCTAGCTCCACGGAAGAACTTCCGGACTCTAGTTCCGATCATGGTGATCCTAAAGGAGGAGATACTAGTGTGGGTATAAGCATTACAGCTTCTGAAAGTGGGTAAGATATGGTGGTATGGTTCTCTTTGAAGTATTTTGCTTTAAACTCTTAATTTACTCTGGTTTGTAATAGTTTTTTGGCACTTTGGTTTTTCTTAAGCACAAAACTCTATTATGTGCTAATGGTATTATATTTATAGTTTATCTAAATATTGAAAGGGCTATGTCATAGCTGTGCATTAGTTTATGTGTGTTAGTGTTATGCATATACTTGGTTTTACTTATGATTAAGTATCTCCTTTTTGTCAATGACAAAAGGGGAGAAAATATATGATGTTATATGCATATTGACAGGGGAGAGCAACATATATAGTTGTCATTATCAAAAAGGGAAGAATGTTGGATCTCGCTGTATAGAATTTTGATTATGACAACTATATATGAGCACATATATTATATCGACTAACTTTGTTTTGCAGGAAGAAATTCAAACAACAGAATCAAGAGCTCAAATTGAATATTACATGTATTTGAGTATGTTTGTATTAGAATTTTATTGTTAAAATCTTCCTTGATGATGCACATACACATACACAATTACAAAGTATATAAATATGTACACAAGAGCACAAGGAATAGTTCAATATTAGAAAACAGACGTCTGACCATTTAAACTCGGACGTCTATTTGCTGAAAGAAATTCACAATATTCATACATTTGAGTTATCCAATTAAGACGTCTGTTTCATGCGAGAAATGAACTATTTCTTTGTTGTCTGCAATTTAAATAAAAAACAGACATCTGAATTTTTCATTCAGACATCTGAATATGAAACGATGCAACCTTTCAATGAAGACATACAACTCTTAATTTGTATCTCTTAGATAAATCTCTTCATGATTAGTTGCAACCTTTTGTAGATTATAAATAGAGGCTTGATCAAATGTTTTAATTATCGAAAATTACTTTAATTATTTCTATCTTATGTTAAGCATTCAAGTTCTAAAAGAGCACTCTAATTTTCATATCTCTAAGATTTCATATCTTATTCAAATCTTACATATTCTTTCACGAATTACACGATTATCATTGAGGAAAGATTATAGGATGGGTGTACATCAATTTGACATATCCGTGTTATCAAGAACACAAGTAGTCAAAAATTATTTTGTATTGTGGAAGTCCTCTTCAGCAGGTGAGGCAAGAAATCCCGTTCGGCTGTTCGGGTAACTGTGAACATGTTCCTCCAGGTGAAGTAAGGGTTATTGTATTAGTGAAATACCAGAAGGGAGTCTAGAACTGGACGTAGGATAGTGGTCCGAACTAATATAAAATCGAGTGTGTGATTTTACTTTCTGCTACTACTTTACTATATAGACTTTACCAAGCTTATACTCCACACTATACGATCCTACCGCTACATAAATTCTTTCAATAGACACATGTGTTTATATATGTATATCAAGTTTGCATATACACCGCCTTTTAATGTGCATCATTTGCCACTTGTCTGTGTCATATCACGGTTTACCTTGCAAATGTTAACATATCATTTAGCCTTTTGACTGTGCACTTTGCAAACTTGACCTTTGTTGATGAGCTTGATTCGTTAGCTTCTGGCCAGATCATGTGTTGCATGTATTTTAGCCTTGACCATGCACATAATTTGTTTCTATATCACCACTATTTGTTCACTTGAGCTTCGTTGGTTAATATATGTGCACTGCCATATTTGCTGGTCGAGAAACATGACCATCTTGTGTATTTTCCACTATTGCACACTTGAAGTTTGCACCTTTTTTGAGTTGTGTAGGTGCTTCCTGAACCATTGATATGTAGCTGTAGTGCCATCGAGCATTTGAGTTTGAAAAAACTTCCATTCACTTGCATGCTACCTTCTATCTTGCCGCAGTCTTCTTGTGCAAGTTTCATGTTGTTGTCTTTGAATTCTCTGATCATCCTTGGGCTTGTATTTTCCTGCTTGTATACTTGTTCGGCCATGTATTTGTGTATCGCTATTGGTACATTTCTTCATTACTGGGCTGACATGTTCTTTTCCTTGTGCATGATCATTGTCATATATTATATGCATGCATATATATACGCACATATGTGTATGTATATATGTGTTTGTATCTGCACCTGAACTAAATTTCTTGGTTCATGCCTATTCACTGATATTTGACCATATTGCCCCTGCACAGTATATATGTGTATATATAAATATATGTATGTGTATACATGCATTGTGTATGTGCAGAATATATATATATGTGTGTGCGTGTGTGTGCGCACTAAAGTTATTTTCTAGCTTGTGGTATTACAGTGAATCACTAAGAATATCACAAGTTGTCTTGACACAAATGGATAAATATGCATATCAGATCAAGTCATGAAATATGATGAGATACCCATCAAAATTTTGAGGCATATAAATTTAAAAAAAATAAAATTATATCTGCTAGAATTTAGAATTATTTTATTCTAGTTTACTGTGTGTGTTTCTGTGATAAGTAAGTAGGTGATTGGACTAACTGTGAAGACAGATTGAGGGGATAGTGGTCAGACAGAAGATAAATGTGTCGGTGATTGCATCAGAGGATGTAATAGTGTTTGTATATGAGTGAATGTAGTTGAGTGTTGTAGCAAGGAGTAATGTAACAAATGAAATTGAAAAATGTATTACCGTGAGATGTACAAATTATGGAGTTATAAATTTGTACTATTCAAATGTAGAAACAAAATATTATATTTTAATCAAATATTGTTTTATATTTAAATTCTTGTGCAATAGTATTTTTTAAAAATATGAAAATTTAATCTGTTTGTGATGTAGTAGAATAGCACAATTACAAACACAATTATAATATATACATACATGTTTGTTATCATCCAACAAAAATAATGGAATTATTATATACAACAATCTCCCCCTTTTGATGATGACAAACATATAATAAGATTTTGAATATAATAAATGTGTTTGATAGTGAATTGTGAACTCCCTCTATATGTATGCTTTCCCCACAACAAAACTCCCCTGATAGTACATGAGTGAAAAGAAAAACAATAATTGAAACTTTAATATTTAAATATTTAAGGAATATCCACTCATAGATCAAAATCACAACCATTTTCTCACTTTTGTTATCATAAAAAGGATCAAAATAGTGATGAAAATTTGGCAACAAATATCAGATCAAGGGAGAGAATGCTCATCATAAATCTCAGTCAACCAAACAAAAATCATAACATTCTAAGAACTAGAAGCAAATTTTACATTCTGAAATGATGGATTTACGATGAATTTTATAAAAATGGTGAGAGATTTAAAATATATGATTTCCGATTACTTTCAAATAAAATTTTAAAAATGAGCACAAAACAGTGATGGATTTGGACAACGATTATAAATTCAAACCGAGTGATGAAATCAAATAATCTCACTCCCAATGACTATCAATCAATAAATCATAATCTATCATGAAAATATAAATACATTTCACGGATTAGATAATGGATAGATAGGCTTATTTTACAAACCAAGGAGGATTTCATATAAATTTTTATTTATCTTCCTTTTTATTTTATTTTCATTTTAAGAGCACACTAACCAAGCTTAATCAGATCTTGGATTTTTAAATGAGGTCAGTCGCAACTTAAATTATAAGTAATCTCATAACCATGACCATGCATGACCAGATCTTGGATTTTAAATGAGGTTAGAGAAACACTTATGTATATTATATATTTATCATTTCTTTTTCAATAATCTCCTCAGTATATAAAACCAATATGGACGATAGAAATATGGTAGGTACAAAAATGATTGTGAAATAAATTTCTAAATTAATCAAATTATGAAATATGCTCTACTATAATGGGTTCTTTGAAATTTTCAATTATCTGTTTTCTTTAAAAATAATACAGTCACATTTCCATCACAAATCTTGACACTGTATGTTTAAGATGATTTTAATATTAAACTCTCCACATTAATATAAAATCATGATGGATGGCAGAAGGATGATAGTAAATGAAGATGTTCGGGAAATAAGCGCCAGTTCAAAGATATTATAACAAATGTTCAATCATCATGAAAAATTACATAAAATTTATTCCTGTTGTGAAGTATACTGTAGTCACAACTCATCACAATTTCAAAAATCTAATAATTATTTTGATGAATTCAAACTATAATTCAAATTGGTTATTGATTTCAATTTTGGAATAAATAATCAACAAATGATTTTAAAATTGAAAATCAATTATAATGAGGATTCGGAAAGTTCTATACAGAACGAGAATCAGATCAATCAAAAAATAATTCAACACTTCTAAACTAATACCACTTGGGGTTCCTAACTGATCATAGAAGTCAATGTGAAAACATACATACAATTTTCAAAACAAATCACCAAGCCCAAGCAATTCAGTTTCCTTTATCAAAGTGGTAGTAAACATTTGATATCAAATCAATCAGTCATCAAAAAATATTTACGAATCAGTTTATGTTAATCAGAGCAGCAGACAATGAGAGATCAGAGATGCACAAGAGAATTTTTCAAAATTATTTCTAATAAGCACAAGAGATGATTCATGATTCAAGATTGAAAAGTCAGTTTATTTGAAATCACTTGAATATATGTGCAAATTACTGGATTCAACGAATCGATCACACAAGACTATTAATTTTAAATCCAAGATGTGTGTGAGATTCATGAGATCAAAAATTTCAAATGATTTCAGACAAATCAAATATCCAGGCAAATGGTTATGATTTTAGAATAAATTTCAAGATGTAGCACAGGAATCTATACCAAAAGTTTTTCAACTCAAAATAGTTAAGCCAATCCAAAAACCAACGAAATTATCACAACTGAAAAATAGTAGCGTGTTGTAATGAGTATAATTTCTTAAGTCTTTCCAAAATGAATTTGAAAAAACTCAAAGCAACAGAGATGTGAAATTTCAATTGTTTTTAAAATCTTCAAAAAGTTTAGAATTCAAATTAACAGTTTTCAAGATATGATAAGAATGCTTCAGCACTGTTAGGAATTCATAAACAAGGAATATAAAGTTCAAAAACAATTGCAGATGTTTACAAATTTGAATTCAAGTTATGGAAATCATTAAAACATGAGTGTTTTTTACATATGAAGCAAATTTCAAGAAAAACAAGAATTCTGCAAGTGAAGAAGTTCAAAAATTGAAAAGAAGAAAAATGTGGCAATGAAAATACAAATCAGAACGAACAGAATGAAGAAAAAAAAGGAGTAGAAGGAGGAACAAAAAAAGGGAAATATATAACAGAGAATATAAATAGAAAAATGTCAGTCTAGAGATCATACCTGATTTACAGTAGACGTTGTGGATATCCAACTCAACAGACTTGGCTAAGGAACTCTTAATAACTCAATGATATGAAATAACATGAATTCTATTTCTCTTTCGCAAAGAAGTTCCTCAGCTTCCTCTGGTACCTAAGAATTTAAAGGATCTAGTGATTTAACAAAATTTGTAAAACCACTCATAGTTACATCCATATGTTTTGGTACCCAAACTAGTTTGTACAACAATCCATCAAAATTTACCTTTGTACCCTTAGGAACCAAATTCTGTTTGAGTTCAGTCAAAATCATTTTATTTCCTTTTGGGATCCAAACATGTTTAAATGAATGGTTACAAAACAAATTCTTATCTCGATTATGATTTAAAAATCCTTTAATATTATCTAAGTTCAAATTTTTCCAGTCAATTCTTTTCAAAGCAATTTGAAGGATTTTAAAATCATTTGAATTCAGCTTTTGAGAAAAATTTATCACGTTTTCTAAAGCTATGACCATTTTTATTTCCAATAGAAATTTGGTTTTGTAACAACATGTTCAAAGATTTGTCCCCATTAGAAAATATATCCAAAGCGATTCTAGTTGTTAAATTTTGGATTTAGATAACTATTATCTTTTATCAAATTCGAACAATGATTAATATTGATGTTTCTCTTTTCAGCAC
Source organism: Allium sativum (assembly GCA_030737875.1). Taxonomy (NCBI): domain Eukaryota; kingdom Viridiplantae; phylum Streptophyta; class Magnoliopsida; order Asparagales; family Amaryllidaceae; genus Allium; species Allium sativum. The sequence goes on from CM060926.1 coordinate 698,201,011, forward strand.
CGTTTTGTTTCAAAACCAAGTTTTTATTTTCAAGAAATTTGATTTTTTTTTCTTAGACTCAAAAATCTCAGATTCAAATAGGATTTGCTTTTCAAATTGATGTTTTTCAAAACTCTTGAATTTTTCAATCTTTTTTCAAGCTCATTCAGAATTGATTTAGTTTTCTGAAAATTTTGTTTCTCAGCAATTTTATATTTGGAATTTTCAGTCATCTTAAAATTTTCAAATTCTTTTTGCAGAAAATTGTTTGTGTTTTCAAGCTCGTTCTTGTTCTCTTTTAAGATTATAATTTCATTCTTAAGTTTTTGAATATTTTCATTTTGATGAACAAGATCATTTTTCAAATTCAAATAATTTTCGGAAATAGAGTTTGAAGACTTCTTGACGTTTTCAAGATTTGATTCCAAAATATAAAATTTTCTAGTCAACTCATGATTTTTAGATTTCAGAGATTTATTTTTCCATTGAAGTTTATCAACAGATTTAGTTAAATCAATACACATATAAATTAAATCTTCATATGAGAAATTTCGTGTCTCATTGTCTGTTGAGTCTCCATAGTTTGATCTATTTTAATTTTTTCTGTAAGACATGATAAACACAGCTAAACCCGAGTTGACAATCTGGGATTTTGAGCAGTTGTTGTTTCTTCCATACAACACGTCGAGAGTTTTCCAAATATCCTGTGCCGATGAGCAATGAGAAATAAGGTTATACTGATCAATACTAATGTAATAATATGCGTTGCAATGTTATTCCTATTTGCATTTTTACCTCCATTCATAATAATATCCCAATATTTAATATTAACATATTTGAAATAGGATTCTATTTCTGATTTCTAATTTAAAAAATCTATACCATTAAAAATAATTGGAATATGACTGGACAGACTCTCGGTGGACTGACAACTAGAATGATTCATGACTCTAGAGTTAATAAAAGTGAATATTAGGCGCACATCTATAAAAACCCGGAAAATACGAGCTAATTTAAAAATTTTAAATTGGTCATTTTAAAGGAATTTGAACAATTGAAATAGAATATTTCAATAAAATAGTGAATTAGAAATAGTGAGTCAGTTTGAAAATTTGAATTCAAACTTTGACTGACTGTGCAGGGTGGAAAATATAACGGATTTTAGCGAAACAAGAAATATTTAAATCTGTTTATGAATACCTTTCTAACGAATCTGAAAAATCGAAATTTCATAACGGGAATCAAAAGTTATGGCCGAATGAATTTTCAGAAAGGTCGCTATATAGAATATATAGCCCTGGAAAATTGTTATTTTGCAAACGACCTCGGAATACGACGAAACCACTTTTGCTGGGTCCGGGATGTCAAACTATGGCTAGGTTTCAAATTTCATAATTTTTGAAGCTAGTATGTGAGCGTGGCAAAAGAAAATGTGTTTGGTCAATTTCTGTTAAATTGGATCGACCAGAAAATGGCCATTTTTCAAACAGTCTCAGAATTCGACGAAACTAGTTTTGTTGGGACCGTAGCATCAAAACATAGCTACATTTATTTTTCTGGAATTTTTCGAATCAGTTTTTGGCCCTGGCAAATTGAAATGTACATTCAAAGTTAAAATTAAATGTTTTACACTTCAATTTGAAAAATAACTGACTGTAACAGTCGAATTGGCCAACGAAACATATCCCATTGTGTCCGGGATGGGGGTATTTAGCTAGGGGCGACAGTCGTTGGGTTTGAATTGGGGTTCGTATGGGAAAACTCTAATTTTCTGTATAATATATATATCGGCGAATCAGAAAATTCCTTTCATAAATTTAAATAAATAAAAAACCCGCTCTCTCTTGTTTAACGGTGGAAAACCGATCGCCACTTCCCCTCCAAATCGCCGCCGCCTCAGCCCCATGCCAACGCCGCCACCTACCTCCGTCGACGCGCCTCCTCCTCCTCTTCAGATCCGACCAACCCTCATACCCCTTCGACCACCGTATCGCCTGAATCGAGCCCTCCAAGTCGCCGACTTCCCAGCGCCGCCCCGATCGCCAGAGACCACCGAACCACCTCCGGCCACCACCCACCGACTCCCCTCTCCTCCCTCTTCCACGCCGTACCTTCCGATCATCCCCTCGTGCCTGGATTTTCGCGAAAACCGCAACCCTAGTTTTGAACCGTCGTGAAAGGTGAGTTCTTTTTTATGTTTGCACTTTGAAAAATCATATCTTTATGGTGTGTTGACGTAATTCGATGAAACAGGAAACATCGGGACCACAATGAAGCTCTCTACCACATAGAAGAGACCGCGGATTTTTCTGAGTCATCTATGATTTTTAGCACTCCGAAAACCAATGTGAGAAATCTAAATTAAATGAATTTGAATGGAAAATGTCGTGTATAAATTATATAAGCGAAATATAAATTACACACGTGTTGTATACCTCATGTACATGCGTTGTGTAAGCTATATAAGCGAAGTATGAATTATACATGCATAGAATAATTAGTATATGTGTTGAAATGCAAGTGAAATATAGAAATAATATATATATATATCTATATATACTCCCCTCGTCTACAAACCATGGACGATATTTATTGTTGTGAATTGGTGTGAAATATTGGATAAAAATGCGAATGGTTGAATAATTGTTTGTGGTTGATATTGATTGGTTGTGGTTGAAAAATACCCATTGGTGATAGAAATGAATTGGAAATAATTGTGGAAATAAAAATAAAACATGCCGCCTGCGTGCGAATTAGATGCATGAATCCCCATTGTCAAAAACCGCGAGGTTTTAAGGTAGAGCGAGGAGTCGTACAAGGGACGGTGCCGGTTTTAACTACCCTGCCGTTATGCTGCTGAAATTTTGAATAATATCCATGTGTTAGAATTATTTTCATATGATTAAATTATCTTCATGCGTTGAAATTAAAGTCATATGTTGAAACTATATCCATGTGTGGAAATGCTCATGTGTTGAAAGGTGATGTGTGAAAATTAAATTCATGTGTGAATGAATGAAGTGTTTAAACAATAAAAATCACATTTTTATAATATATATGATGTATGTAAAATATTCGCCTTATATATAAATAGTTTCAACAATAAAAATTTCATCTTCCTTATATGAACAACATATATAAAATATCCATGTGTGGAGGTGCTCATGTGTTGAGAAGTGTGTGTATTGGAAAAGTTCATGTGTTGAATAAAAAGACCGAACAATAAAAATTACCTTTTTATTGAAATTATAAAGTGTTGAAAGCAATCATGTGTTGAATAAATATTTTAAATGACAAAAATATCATTTTTATCATATATGTGATATGCTAAAGACATGCGAGCATTGAAATAAATATTTGTGAAAGGAATATTACTTTTAACATGCATAGGAACTAAATAAAATATTCATGTGTTGAAATGTATTTTAGTCTGCCAAAATTATCATCTTTGAAATGTGAAATGTTAAAAATAGCCACTTGTTCAAATAAATATGCATGAGTGGAAATATTCATTAATTAGCTAATGATATTATTTTTGCCTATGCATGCAACATTAGAATGAATGGTGTTTTTAAACCAAAGTGAATCAAATATGAAGTTGAATGGAAAATGATAAGTGATGACAATTGCATATATGTACATGCATATTTATTAAACAGGTTATAGCAAAGGGGCTAGAGAAGAGGAATAAAATTTTGTACCCGACAAATAGGTACACATTTACTGTTTTGTTTGGGTGATGATTTTGTGAGCCTGTTGGCTAGCCGCTTGGCTTTTTCTTTTTCTTTTTGACATGAGACGCCCATGTGGCTATTTGGGAATTTTCCCAGCCCCTCCCGTACAGAGGTGGTTATGGCAAAATTTTCCAAAATTTAAAGGCGTTAGTGAAATATTTGAAGTGAAAACGATATAGGAATTTTTGAATGAACTATATTTATATAAATATATAAATATAAATAAAATTAAAACGAAACGTGGCCGTGCATTTCTTGTTTTGGAACTGTGATTTCAAACGACTAGTGCGTGAAATCTGACCATTGGATTTTCTCGAAACCACAACCTTTGGGTTCGCCTTGGAAATATCTTTCCTTCGGCACCAACTTTTGAAGATCCGACGGTTGGATTGTCTGGAATGTTTAATTCAAATCTGAAGAAAAACAGCGCTAGAAACGATTATATATATATATAAATATAATTAAATTAAATCAAATAACGCCGCTCTAGTTCGTAAATTGAAATCGTAACTTCAAATGGCTAGTGTGGAAGATCCGACCGTCGGATTTTCCCGAAACTAAAATCGTTGGATTCGTTTTGAAATGATCTTTCTAATGACATAAACCTTGTAAAGATCCAACGGTTAGATTTTCAGATATGTGTAAAACAAATTTAGTGAAAAACAGCGCCAATGCATCGGCACGACCTGAAACGTCGTTTAATTAAATATGACCGTTTTAAATAAATAAAAATGGCGATATATCATTATAAAATACTATAGACGATATAGAGTGGAAATAAACCAATTTTGTTGTGTTTGCTTGATATGTGATGGTTGAAGGTATTTAACATGAAAATTATAACTGAAGTACTAAAATGTTAATGTTGAATAGTCCAACCTTGTGATAAATTTATTTGAAAATATAAATATACGTGGGTTATTTGAAAAGGCCGAGTTCATCTCATTTCAAATAATCGATCGACGTTGAGAAGTCGAAGAGTCGAAGACGGTTGAAGACCGACGATCTTCACATTGGATGGATGGGCACTACTGATGCTCGTGATTGGAGTAGCTACCGTGAAGGAACTGAAGTAGTAGCCGTCCAGACATACTGTTGATTGTACGGATATGCGAGGAATTGGTGCCTCCGGTTTCGTTCAGACCCAAAACGGACTTGTAAATGGACTGTGTGTCTGACATTGGATTTTGTTGTGTTGATTGATCTCTGTTAAATATATATCTATTTGGTGACGGAGTATTTATTCTCTTGCTTAACGCCCTTCTCTGAGACGTACGAGCTCAGAGGTTATGTATTGATAGAAATCAGTCGCATGGAGTGGATTGCCTGTGTGGCACGCCTAAGTGGCATATGATCAAGGCTTCTGTTGCAAAGCAAAGTCTTGTGGTCGATGATCAAAGCATGGTCTGTGTGACGTAGCTTTGTGTATAACGTGGATTCGCGAGCCTCACACCTCGTTATGAGTCAAAAATGGGATAGTGACTGCAGGGAGAGCACGACATTTTTTTCTAGCTAAGGTGGTGTCAGTGACCTACCAGCCCTGACACTATATATACTTTTCACCTGTGTGGTTGTTGGAATATGAGGCGCCTCGATATAGGTCTGTAAGGACCGAGAAACGTGTGTTCAGGAATAACTAATTCTCAAAAGTAAGAGAGGACCGGCCCTGAAGATCCAAGGATCATAGTGGGGTCCTGGGACATTTGCTAGAGTGTCCCGAATCGGAGAGGAGCTTGCCCCTTTCCTCGACTCATAAAGGAATCCAATTTCCAATACGAAATATGCGAATGTGGTTGTATTACTAGTACGGCGACACAGTGGTATGGGTCATTTATGCCGCCTATGATTGATATTTATGATTGAAATCGCTTTTGAAACATATATGCACTAGTAATAATATCAAACACTTTTGTTTTATTCGTATGAAGCATTTTTGGCAATTATAAGGTAAAAACTCTATCCTCCGGCTTGTGTTGCATTGTGTGATGGGACCTGAGTCTTATAATGGCTTCATTTTGTAAAAAGCATTGCGATGATTTAATCATTTACTTTATTTCATGCACTAGCACTCATTGGATTAAACCCGTTCCGCGAAAGTGGCGTGGTCCTTTGATTGCCTTATTATTGTTGTTAATAAGTTAAGTAGATTTCTCATACCAGTCCCATGACTGACTCGTAGTTTGTTTCACTTTGCAAACTCGGGTGCCCTCATTTTCACACGGGCAGCCTAGTTACAGGTATCTGGTGCACTTTTGGCTCATGGCGAGGCTTGACTACACCGTGATGACTTTGACTCTTTCCGCCATTGTTGTATATATATTATGATTCCGCCATTGGCGATGTAGACTGAAATTTATTTTGTGTACTCTTTATGTATGATTCTGCCTCTGGCGATGGTGACTGATTATGTATTATTATGCACTAAGTTGTATCCTGCACTGTACCCTATGATGTGGTGATATCTATATGATTCCGCTGTTATATGTGTGTAAATTATTCTATTTTATGTTTATGCTATTATCTGTGATTTGCTAATGATGATTAATGTGTTATATTCCAATGATTATCCTTAACACCGTGTAACGGGGTTTTGGGATCGTCACAGCTGGTATCAGAGCTTTGGTTAACCTTAGTTCTGGAGTCTAACACATTAAACACTTCGTCAAAATAGAATCAGTAGTATTCTAAGGTGAGTAGCTCATTAGAGATAGGACTAGTAAAGTCCTAGAATGAGCCGAGCAGAATAGCAAAAACAATCTGATCAGTCCATCGTTATCTTTCCTTAAATTTTCTGCTTAACTATGCAATAAATTATCGTTTCTGTAAGCTGACTCTTTTCTTGCTTATACAGAACTTGAAAAATGGCTACCAGAGCAGCCGCCGCTAGAGGAGGCCGTGCCGGCCGTGGCAGAGGACGGGGAGAAGCCCCAGTTGAAGAAGGACCTTTGATACAACCCCCGGCCGCTCAATTCTTCGAGCTAGACCGCGTAGCTAAGAGATACAAAAACCTAGGAGGCAAGACCTTCTCGGGAACTGGCACAGTAATAGAGGCCCTTGCATGGCTCAAAACATACGAGAAAATACAAGAAGGCCTAAGGCTTGGAGATCAAGATAAAGCTAGTATAGGTGCCTGGCTTATGCAGGAACAAGCTGAACTATGGTGGGAGTCTCTCACCGCCGGGAATAGAGAAGCTGGAAGAACCTGGGATGGATTCAAAGAACTCTTCAAAGAGAAATATGTCCCGGAACAAGCACTAGAACGAATGCATGATGACTTCGCCAACATCCAGCAAGGGGATCTTTTAGTGCAGGATTATCTGAATAAATTTACACAGTTGTCCCCCTATGCTTCGGAGCTTGTCGCCACTGCAAAGTCCAAAAATAAGAGGTTTATCCTCTGGCTAAAGCGACAGTATCATGATAGAGCCATGGCCCACGTCAAGCTGGAATTTAATGAATTGGTGGAAATGACATGCAACTCCGAAGACCTTGACCAAAGGCACCTGGAGCAGGATCGCGCTAAAAGTCAAGCTAGAAACAAATGCAAGCCTGCTGGGAATCAAGCTGAGTCAAGCCAAGCAGCATCCTCAAAACCACAGACTGGAAAGCCGCCAAGAGGAAGCTGCTATAACTGTGGCAAAATGGGGCACTTCTCTAATGTGTGTACAGCCCCGAAGAGGCAGAAGACAAATTCACAAGGTTCAAGCCAGGGTTCTCAGAACCCTCGCTCCTGCTTTAATTGCCGCAAGACGGATCATCTTGTCAAAGACTGTCCTTTGCTGAAGAAGGCCGCAGTAGCTCACGTGTATGACGGGTCGAGCCCGCCAGCTGCTTCCGAAGGAGCAGGTAAACCGGATGTTTTGGGAGGTACCCTTACAATTAAAAATATTCTTGTCTCTGTATTGTTTGACACGGGTGCATCATGTAGTTTTATTGCTAGTAACACAGTGCACAAATTAAAGTTAAAACAAAGAAAGCTCAAAGATTCGGTTGAAGTACATAACCCGATAGGAGGATCTCTTATTCTCAGTTCATGCTGTAGAGTGCCAATCTCTTATTCTTCCTACAAATTTTCTTTCAATTTAATCATCATGGATTTTCCCGAATTCGATATCATTCTCGGGCTTGATTGGTTAACGAAATATGAAGCCGAAGTAAATTGTGCGGAAAGAATCGTTAAAATTCGAATGAAGCTTGGGTATATTACTGTACCATGCCATGGTTCGAATCCAGATAGAGAAGAATTTTGGTCGACATTAGAAGTTATCCCCACTTCCATAGAAAAGATTCTGATTGTTAGAAACTATGCGGATGTGTTTGAAGAAGTTGAAAACTTACCTCCGCAAAGAGAAATAGAATTAAGAATCGATCTAATTCCCAATGCCAGACCAGTGGTACATCCAATTCGCAGAATGACTCCGAAGGAAAAAGAAGAATTAGGCGATCAAACTCGTCAACTGTTGTGGAAGGGTCTAATCAGACCTAGCTTTTCTAATTGGGGTGTAGCTGTTGTGTTTGTCCCAAAGTCAGACGGTACTCTTCGATTGTGTGTTGATTACCGAGACCTCAACAAACAGACGCTCAAAATAAATATCCATTACCCCGCATCGACGATCTGCTAGACCAATTAAATGGGGCGAGAGTATTTTCCCGAATGGACCTAGCTACAGGTTTTCATCAATTGAGAATAGCAGAGGAGTGTGTTCCTTTGACAGCTTTCAAAGGTCCACACATATTTTATGAATGGTTAGTAATGTCGTTCGACCTGTGCAACGCTCCAGCATACTTTGTCGATCTAATGAATAGAGTGTTCAGGGGAGTTCTGAATAAATTTGTCCTCGTATTCATCGATGATATTTTAATCTACTCCAAATCAAAACCCGAGCATGAGAAACACTTAGAACAAGTATTGGAGATTCTAAGAAAGAACATCTTCAAAGCCAAATTCTCTAAATGTGTCTTCTGGCAAGAAGAAGTGAAGTTTCTTGGCCATGTTGTGTCAAAGAAAGGGATTTCGGTAGATCCGAGCAAAATAACAGCGATTCAAGACTGGAAACAACCCACTACACCCACAGAGGTTAGAAGTTTTATGGGGTTGGCTAGTTATTATCGAAAGTTCGTTAAGGATTTTTCGAAAATATCTGGTCTGTTAACGAAGCTCACAAAGAAGCATGAGAAATTTAAGTGGACTTCCGACTGTGAAGAAGCTTTCCAGGAATTGAAATCGAAACTGACGACTGCTTCAGAGTTAACCATTATTGATGGCAATCAGGATTTGACGGTTTGGACAGATGCTTCTATTAGAGGTCTTGGTGCAGTGTCAATGCAAAGAGGCCAAGTAGTCGCTTATGCAAGTCGCCAACTGAAACCGCATGAAAAGAATTATGTGACTCGTGATCTTGAGTTGCTAGCTATCGTTTTTGCTTTGAAAATCTGGAGGCATTATTTATTGGGCGAGAAATTTGTGTTGTACACAGATCATCAATCATTGAAGTATTTATACACCTAGAAAGATCTGAATTTGAGACAGCAGCGTTGGCTAGAATTTCTTGCTGCGCATGATCTTGATATCCTGTATACGCCGGGGAAGGCTAACGTTGTAGCAGATGCGCTTAGTAGAAAAACCGCAATCGTTGCCAATCTTTTAATTACGCCAGGATTGATTGATAAAATATCTGTTCTTCAGAAAAGTGACAATTTTGTGAAAGAGATGATAAAAAGGATTCAAAGGGGCGAAAGCTCCAGTTTTTAAGTGGATAGTGAGGGAGTTCTGAGATTGAATAGAAGGATATGTTTTCCCGACATTCCTGAGCTCAAAAGAGAAGTGCTAGATGGATGCCATAAATCTAAACTTTGCATTCATCCTGGTGTGAGTAAAATGTACAACGATATCAAACGCACTTTTTGGTGGAAGGCAATGAAGAGGGATATTTCTTTGTATGTTAGCAGATGCCCTACTTGTCAATTGGTCAAGAGCGACCAACAGAAGCTAGCTGGATTGTTGCAACCGTTGGAAGTCCCAGGTTGGAAATGGGAACAGATTTCCATGGATTTCATAGATGGTTTTCCGCGAACCAGGAAAGGTAATGACAGCATTTGGGTAATCGAAGATCGCTTCACGAAGACTGCCCATTTTATACCTGTCAGATCCAATAGAACCGCTCAAAGTCTAGCACAGATATATTTCAAAGAAATTGTTAAGCTGCATGGAATTCCCATCAGCATAGTCAGTGGTAGAGACCCAATATTTGCTAGCAAATTTTGGGAGGCTTTCCAGATAGAATTGGGAACGAAACTTAATATGAGCACCGCTTATCACCCTCAAACAGATGGCCAGACTGAGCGGGTGAATAGAATTCTAGAAGATTTGTTGCGGGCTTGTATAATTGATTTTGGTGGGTTATGGGAAGATCACTTGCATTTGGCAGAATTCTCATATAATAATAGCTATCAAGCAAGTTTGGGAATGTCGCCATTAGAAGCATTATATTGCAGACCGTGCAGATCTCCAGCTTGTTGGGTAGAACCTGGCAACAGACTTGTGTTAGGACCCGATATGATTAGAGAAGCATCTGATAAAGTCGACTTCATCAAAAAGCGATTGAGAACCGCACAAAGCCGACAGAAAAGTTATGCAGATTCTAGAAGAAGAGATTTGACATTTGCTGTTGGTGACCATGTTTATTTGAAAGTTTCGCCGATGAGAGGAGTAATCAGATTTGGCAAAACTGGGAAGTTGGCACCGAGATTTATTGGTCCCTTTCCTATACTTGAACGAATTGGAACTCTTGCTTATAGGGTTCAATTACCAGATTGGTTGCCTGGAGTGCATGATGTATTTCACGTATCACAACTTAGAAGACATGTGCATGATCCGGATCTTGTTGTAGAAGAAGCAGCGCAACATGATATAGATATAACTCCAGAATTAGTAGTTAGAAGAGAGCCATTAAAGATTGTTGGCAAAGAAACTAGAGAACTAAGAAGCAAAAAGGTTCATTTAGTTAAAGTGCAGTGGAGTAATGATCCTAGAGACTGTACTTGGGAGACTGAGGAAAGCATTAAGCAAGCTTACCCAAATGCAGAGTGGACATCTCTGACTAACTCCGGTGCAAGGTACCTTTACAATACTTTGCATTTACATTTTGTTTCCTACTTTACTGTTGTTTCCGTTTCGAGGACGAAAAGTTTTAAGTGGGGGAGATTGTAACAACCCGAAAAATACGAGCCAATTTAAAAATTTTAAATTGGTCATTTTAAAGGAATTTGAACAATTGAAATAGAATATTTCAATAAAATAGTGAATTAGAAATAGTGAGTCAGTTTGAAAATTTGAATTCAAACTTTGACTGACCGTGCAGGGTGGAAAATATAACGGATTTTAGAGAAACCAAAAATATTTAAATCTGTTTATGAATACCTTTCTAACGAATATGAAAAATCGAAATTTCATAACGGGAATCAAAAGTTATGGCCGAATGAATTTTCAGAAAGGTCGCTATATAGAAAATATAGCCCTGGAAAATTGATATTTTGCCAACGACCTCGGAATTCGACGAAACCACTTTTGTTGGGTCCGGGATATCAAACTATTGCTAGGTTTCAAATTTCATAATTTTTGAAGCTAGTATGTGAGCATGGCAAAAGAAAATGTGTTTGGTCAATTTCTGTTAAATTGGATCGACTAGAAAATGGCCATTTTTCAAACAATCTCTGAATTCGACGAAACTAGTTTTGTTGGGACCGTAGCGTCAAAACATAGCTAGATTTATTTTTCTGCAATTTTTTGAATCAGTTTATGGCCCTGGCAACTTGAAATGTACGTTCAAAGTTAAAATTAAATGTTTTATACTTCAATTTGAAAAATAACTGACTGTAACAGTCGAATTGGCCAACGAAACATATCCCATTCTGTCCGGGATGGGGGTATTTAGCTAGGGGCGACAGTCGTTGGGTTTGAATTGGGGTTCGTATGGGAAAACCCTAATTTTCTGAATAATATATATATCGGCGAATAAGAAAATTCCTTTCATAAATTAAAATTAAAAAAAACCACTCTCTCTCGTTTAACGGCGGAAAACCGATCGCCACTTCCCCTCCAAATCGCCGCCGCCTCAGCCCCCTACCGACGCCGCCACCTACCTCCGTCGACGCGCCTCCTCCTCCTCTTCAGATCCGACCAACCCTCACACCCCCTCGACCACCGTATCGCCTGAACCGAGCCCTCCAAGTCGCCGATTTCCCAGCGCCGCCCCGATCGCCAGAGACCACCGAACCACCTCCGACCACCACCGACCGACTCCCCTCTCCTCCCTCTTCCACGCTGTACCCTCCAATCATCCCCTCGTGCCTGGGTTTTCGCGAAAAACGCAACCCTAGTTTTGAACCATCGTGAAAGGTGAGTTCTTTTTTATGTTTGCACTTTGAAAAATCATATCTTTATGGAGTGTTGACGAAATTCGATGAAACAGGAAACATCGGGACCGCACGGAAGCTCTCTACCACGTAGAAGAGACCGCGGATTTTTTCTGAGTCATCTACGATTTTTAGCACTCCGAAAACCAATGTGAGAAATCTAAATTAAATGAATTTGAATGGAAAATGTCGTGTATAAATTATATAAGCGAAATATAAATTACACACGTGTTGTATACCTCATGTACATGCGTTGTGTAAGCTATATAAGCGAAATATGAATTATACATGCATAGAATAATTAGTATATGTGTTGAAATGCAAGTGAAATATAGCAATAATGTATATATATATATATCTATATATACTCCCTTCGTCCACAAACCATGGACGATATTTATTGTTGTGAATTGGTGTGAAATATTGGATGAAAAATGCGAATGGTTAAATAATTGTTTGTGGTTGATATTGACTGGTTGTGGTTGAAAAATACCCATTGGTGATAGAAATGAATTGGAAATAATTGTGGAAATAAAAATAAAACATGCCGCCTGCGTGCGAATTAGATGCATGAATCCCCATTGTCAAAAACCGCGAGGTTTTAAGGTAGAGCGAGGAGCCGTAGTAGGGACGGTGCCGGTTTTAACTACCCTGTCGTTATGCTGCCGAAATTTTGAATAATATCCATGTGTTAGAATTATTTTCATATGTTGAAATTATTTTCTTGCGTTGAAATTAAAGTCATATGTTGAAACTATATCCATGTGTGGAAATGCTCATGTGTTGAAAGGTGATGTGTGAAAATTAAATTCATGTGTGAATGAATCAAGTGTTTAAACAATAAAAATCACATTTTTATAATATATATGAAGTATGTAAAATATTCGCCTTATATATAAATAGTTTCAACAATAAAAAATTCATCTTCCTTATATGAACAACATATATAAAATATCCATGTGTGGAGGTGCTCATGTGTTGAGAAGTGTGTGTATTGGAAAAAATCATGTGTTGAATAATAAGACCGAACAATAAAAATTACATTTTTATTGAAATTATAAAGTGTTGAAAGCATTCATGTGTTGAATAAATATTTTAAATGATAAAAATATCATTTTTATCATATATATGATATGCTAAAGATATGCGAGCGTTGAAATAAATATTTGTGAAAGGAATATTACTTTTAACATGCATAGGAACTAAATAAAATAGTCATGTGTTGAAATATATTTTAGTCCGCCAAAATTATCATCTTTGAAATGTGAAGTGTTAAAAATAGCCACTTGTTCAAATAAATATGCATGAGTGGAAATATTCATTAATTAGCTAATGATATGATTTTTGCCTATGCATGCAACATTAGAATGAATGGTGTTTTTAAACCAAAGTGAATCAAATATGAAGTTGAATGGAAAATGATAAGTGATGACAATTGCATATATGTACATGCATATTTATTGAACATGTTATAGCAAAGGGGCTAGAGAAGAGGAATAAAATTTTGTGCCCGACAAATAGGTACACATTTACTGTTTTGTTTAGGTGATGATTTTATGAGCCTATTGGCTAGCCGCTTGGCTTTTTCTTTTTCTTTCTGACACGAGACGCCCGTGTGGTTATTTGGGAATTTTCCCAGCCCCTCCCGTACAAAGGAGGTTATGGCGAAATTTTCCAAAATTTAAAGGCGTTAGTGAAATATTTGAAGTGAAAACGATATAGGAATTTTTGAATGAACTATATTTATATAAATATATAAATATAAATAAAATTAAAATGAAACGTGGCCGTGCAGTTCGTGTTTTGAAACCGTGATTTCAAATGACTAATGCGGGAAATCTAACCATTGGATTTTCCCGAAACCGCAACCGTTGGGTTCGCCTTGGAAATATCTTTCCATCGGCACCAACTTTGTGAAGATCCGACGGTTGGATTGTCTGGAATGTTTAATTCAAACCTGAATAAAAACAGCGCCAGAAACGATTATATATATATATATATAATTAAATTAAATCGAATAACGACGCTGCAGTTCGTAAATTGAAATCGTAACTTCAAATGGCTAGTGTGGAAGATCCGACCGTCGGATTTTCCCGAAACTGAAATCGTTGGATTCGTTTTGAAATGATCTTTCTAATGACATAAACCTTGTGAAGATCCAACGGTTAGATTTTCAGATATATGTAAAACAAATTTAGTGAAAAACAGCGCCAGTGCATCGACACGACCTGAAACATCGTTTAATTAAATATGGTCGTTTTAAATAAATAAAAATGGCGATATATCGTTATAAAATACTACAGACGATATAGAGTGGAAATAAACCAATTTTGTTGTGTTTGCTTGATATGTGATGGTTGAAGGTATTTAACATGAAAATTATAACTAAAGAACTAAAATGTGAATGTTGAATAGTCCAACCATCTGATAAATTGATTTGAAAATCTAAATATACGTGGGTTATTTGAAAAGGCCGAGTTCATCTCATTTCAAATAATCGATCGACGTTGAGAAGTCGAAGACGGTTGAAGACCGACGATCTTCACATTGGATGGCTGGGCGCTACAGACGCTCGTGATTGGAGTAGCTACCGTGAAGGAACTGAAGTAGTAGCCGTCTAGACATACTGTTGATTGTATGGATATGCGAGGAATTGGTGCCTCCAGTTTCGTTCAGACCCAGAACGGACTTGTAAACGGACTGTGTGTCTGACATTGGATTTTATTTTGTGCTGATTGATCTCTGTTAAATATATATCTGTTTGGCGGCGGAGAATTTATTCTCTTGCTTAACGCCCTTCTCTGAGACGTACAAGCTCAGAGGTTATGTATTGATAGAAATCAGTCGCATGGAGTGGATTGCCTGTGTGGCACGCCTAAGTGGCATATGATCAAGGCTTCTGTTGCAAAGCAAAGTCTTGTGGTCGATGATCAAAGCATGGTCTGTGTGACGTAGCTTTGTGTATAACGTGGATTCGCGAGCCTCACACCTCGATATGAGTCAAAAACGGGATAGTGACTACAGGGAGAGCACGACGTTTCTTTCTAGCTAAGGTGGTGTCAGTGACCTACCAGCCCTGACATTATATATACTTTTCACCTGTGTGGTTGTTGGAATATGAGGCGCCTCGATATAGGTCTGTAAGGACCGGGAAACGTTTGTTCAGGAATAACTAATCCTCAAAAGTAAGAGAGGACCGGCCCTGAAGATCCAAGGATCATGGTGGGGTCCTGGGACATTTGCTAGAGTGTCTCGAATCGGAGAGGAGCTTGCCCCTTGCCTCGACTCATGAAGGAATCCAATTTCCAATACGAAATATGCGAATGAGATTGTATTACTAGTACGGCGACATAGTGGTATGGGTCATTTATGTCGCCTATGATTGATATTTATGATTGAAATCGCTTTTGAAACATATAGTAATAATATCAAACACTTTTGTTTTATTTGTATAAAGCATTTTTGGCCATATAAGGTAAAAACTCTATCCTCCGGCTTGCGTTGCATTGTGTGATGGGGCCCGAGTCTTATAATGGCTTCATTTTATAAAAAGCATTGCGATGATTTAATCATTTACTTTATTTCATGCACTAGCACTCATTGGAGTAAACCCGTTCCGCGAAAGTGGCGTGGTCCTTTGATTGCCTTATTATTGTAGTTAATAAGTTAAGTAGATTTCTCATACCAGTCCCATGACTAACTCGTAGTTTGTTTCACTTTGCAAACTCGGGTGCCCTCATTTTCACACGGGCAGCCTAGTTACAGGTATCTGGTGCACTTTTGGCTCATGGCGAGGCTTGACTACACCGTGCTGACTTTGACTCTTTCCGCCATTATTGTATATATATTATGATTCCGCTATTGGCGATGTAGACTGATATTTATTTTGTGTACTCTTTATGTATGATTCTGCCTCTGGCGATGGTGACTGATTATGTATTATTATGCACTATGTTGTATCTTGCACTGTGCCCTCTGATGTGGTGATATCTATATGATTCCGCTGTCATATGTGTGTAAATTATTATATTTTATGTTTATGCTATTATCTGTGATCTGCTAATGATGATTAATGTGTTATATTCCAATGATTATCCTTAACACCGTGTCACGGGGTTTTGGGATCGTCACAACATCCCTAAAACCAAGCTTAATTAGAATGGCCTCCCTCCCTAAGTTTCCACGCAAACTCGGTCCCTATTTTATGAGTTACGTGTTTTTCCAAAAAAAGGCGCTGGTCAGTAAAAAAAAATCTAAATTCTGCAAATATTCCCTGAAGACCACGTGATAAAAATAAAAACTTGCATACAAGTGCGAAAGTATTCAAAATAGTTGCACACATGCATGCAACTATTTCAGAAGCTGTTTTCACTGAAAATCTAGACCAAAACTTACATACAAGTGTGCAACTATTTGAAATACTTGCACACATGTATGCAAGTATTTCATGAAGAAAACTTAGGTGAAAGTTTGCCTGCAGATTGTTGCACACATATGTGCAACTTTCTGTTGTTTTGCACACTTGAATGCAAATAAATATGAACTGATTTGCATGCACATGGATTTTTGCATACTTATATGCAAAAATTTTGCAATACTTGCACAAACATATGTAAGAAAAACAACACAGAAGCATAACTGAAATACTTGCATAGATGTATGCAAGAAAATATAAATATGTGCATACTATTATGCATTTCACTGCAGTTTCGTTGTTTTTTTGTTCTTTTTGTTTTAACGTGTTTTTCGATGGTTTTTCAGCTGAATTTTTTTTATGTTTTCATGTTTTATTTAAATATGAATTTACGTATTTTTTTATTAATTTTTGAAAAATAGGGACCCAATTTACAATAAGTTAAGGACTAGATGTGAGCCTAATTTTGAAACTTAATAAGGACCTATGCCAAACGGACTCTTAATAAAATACTTGCTCTGATACCACTTGTTAGATCTAGATTAACCCTAGAGGGGGTGAATCGGCTTTATTGGAGTTTTATGAAATAATAAAATTGTCATAGCACAGTTTGCAGCAGAGAAAATAAATGCAGGAAATAAATAACACAGAATTTACCTAGCTTCGACAAACCCTACCTGCTGCATCCCCACGATTTCAACTATGTATTAAAATAGATCCCGCTTACAAAACCCTGTAAACTCGCAAATCCTTATCCTGCCCTGATCATACGCTCAAAACCCTAGACTGATCTTTATCCCCAAGATTAGATTCTCCCCGAATTATAAACCCATAACTCGTAAACCCTAATTGTAAATCCTATAGCTAGTAAACGCCTAGTTTTACAGACAAACTAGGAAACCAATGGACGATTACAAAAGAAATAATAAAAAATACAATAACCAAAACCCTCCCCTTCTAATTAAAAATTAGCCGGCCACATTGTGTTTCTTTTTTCATTTAAAAATCGGCTTCCCTCTTTTGTTAATGGTCGACCCTAGAAATTCGGGTCTTTTCCACTTCCCAAGTCGCAGTTTCAAATTGATTGCTTCTGGGTTTAATTTCTAATGCTTCGACTCTTTGGATGCTCTTGGTCAACGATTTAGGGTCGCGATCGAAAACGTGAGTAAATTCTGGTTTTGATTTTTCTTTGAGATCTCATATTGTTGTTTGTTATTTTCTATGCACTTCTACCGACGATGAATTAGTGATAATATGTAGGGTTACAAATTCCTTTGATTATTCTCTGGTTTCACCATATTGACATGTTTGATTATTGCGCTACCCCCTTTATTTCCACAGCTTCGATGACTATCGCATGATTTTCCAATGTTGCGAATTCTATAATGGAATGACTGATTTTCTTGGCACTAACTCTCTTGAGATTTTCTAGAAACTTTATTTAAATCTCGCCTATGAAAAATGCATGTTTATTTCCAAAATCGGTTAATTTGTTTGAAAAATATTGAAATTTGAAAGATGGAAATAGTTCTCCTGTGTAATTAAAAAAATCCAAATAAAATTATTGGCCAATTTTTCGAAAAAAGATTCTTGCAAAAAACGGTTCTGTGAGTTTCTCGAAATGTATCAGGACAAGTTTATTTTGAACATCTGTGAATATGTGAATCAATTTCTTGCAAGGAATAACTTTGATTGGAAAAAACTTTTCAGAAAAATATTTGCCAAGAATGTCAATTGAAAAACATTCTGTTTTTCATTTACGAACCAGTAGATAAATTCTTGCTTTTTGAACCATAAACAACTTGAGATTTCAATTGAAATCATGGAATTATGCATTTGTTGCTTTATGGTTTTGAAAATCTTCATTAGCCTGAATACACATCTTTGGACTTGACACCCTTGTGGATCTTGTTCACATTTGAATGCTACTGTAAAATTTATAACAGTTGTCTTCACTTGTATAAACAGATGCATATTTTATTGTTTACTGTTATACCTTGCATTGTTTCATATTTGACCTTGTTATGTATACATAACCACTCTGCATTGCCACATGACTGCTTGCATCGGAAATGCATATGGCTTGCTGTATTGATGGTTGACCTTGAGATGAGTCGAGTTGCGCAGGCCATGCTCAGTTGCACTATATTTTAAAAACTGCCTTGATTGAATCTTTGCATTTACTTGTGGCATTTTAACTTATCTTCTTGCATGACAAACTTCATGACTGCAAACACAATTATATATATATGCACACATATATATACACGCGTGTGTATATATGTATATCATGTTTGCATATACACCACCCTTTACGGTGTATATCATTTGCCACTTGTGTGTTGTATATCACTATATACCTTGCAGCTGTGCACAGATCATTTTTCCCTTTGACTGTGCACTTTGCATTCTTGACCTATGTTGTTTATTGATGAGCTTGATTTGTTAACTTCTGACCTTATCATGTGCTGCATGTATTTTAGCCTTAACCATTCATAAAATTTGTTTCTATATCACCACTACTTGTTCACTTGAGCTTCGTTGGTTAATATATGTGCACTGATCATATTTGTTGGTCCAAAAATATGACCATCTTGTGTATTTTCCATTGTTGCATACTTGAAGTTTGCACCTGTTTTGAGTTTTGTTAGTGCTACTTGAACCATTGATATGTAGCTATAATTCCATCGAGCACTTGAGCTTGAAAAAACTTGCATTCACTTGCATGCTAACCTATGTCTTGCTGCAGTCTTCTTGTGCATGTTTCATGTTATTGTCTTTGAATTCTATTGTAACACCTCACGTCCGTTAATGTCACTCACAAAGGGAATGCATTAAGTTTCGTGGAGCATTATAAGTAAACAGAATGGAATATTACAAGACAGAAAAAGTAGTGCTAGAAAATTTTGTAATTTTATTGCAGTAGAAACAAAATTAAGTTTGATTACATTTCCAAATACCAAAATCAAGTACATAATATCAGTCTTTTACAAAACCTTCAGAGTACATAATTTTGAAACCATAATCCTTAACAGAAAAATGCCATACGCAAAATCAAAGCCAAGCAATACACCTTTCAACTTCAAGCTAGAAGAAAGAGATATCCGAACTAAGCTTGAGTATTTCCTCCCTAAAAACCTGGGGGGAAACGGAAGAAAAGAGGCGAAACAAACTAGGTCAGACATAAGTCTATTAAGCCCAGTGACTTTAACAATATAATCATTAAAGTAACAGGATAAGAACATAAACTGGAAAGCAAGAAATGATTGTACAATAAACAGGCATGACAAAGCAGACAAGATGAACAAGATATAACATTGATTGAGCTTCTAATCACGACAGGATAATTACAACACTGCACCAATGCTAGTAACACCGTATCATTACTAGTTGCACCGCACCCTTACTAGTCCCATACTAAAAGTTGATCCCTCTTACTAATCATGATAATGGTAGTTTCGCGTACTCCTACCTGCTATCGTAGGTGCGCCTTTTTGCTCCAACCCCCGCGAGTTGTACCCACTACCTTCCTCATTCGATCGGCTCCCTAACTCGCATGCATTTATTACTTATGTCATTTGACCTTGATTGTATGTATTCATTACTTGTGTCATTCGATCTCACTTGTATGTATTCATTACTTGTGTCATTCGGCCCCGCTTGTATGTAGATACCTATGCTGGCCCCATCATGGGGTGTATCAATTCCCATGATGGCAATTCGACACGATTCAAGATGCACAGCGTATACTACTGATGCCCAGTGCCTGCTTTTTCCACTTTGGAGCACGTGCATACCGATACTCCGTCGGAACCTACACTGCCGCACCACCCGCCGCTATTTTGACCGCTTATAATCAGCCTAGTAATCGTGCCCCACCCTGCCAATCCCAGGGTACCATGATACATCTATGTGGGTGTGACGACCCCAAAACCCCGTACGACGGTGTCAAGGGTAATCTTTGGAATATAACACATTAACATATAATAGAAGAACAGAAATAAATAAATACACCAGATAATGTACAAATAAAACACTGGACAAACATAATCATCAGAGTTACACAGTATACAGGATCATACTTAGTAAAAATACAGTTCTGCTATACATAAATGTCTACAGCGGAAAACAAACATAATATGTACAATAGGAGCTGAACATCATAAAAAGAGATAAATGATAGAATCCATCTTTAGCTCCAGCTATCCAGAAAGAGCCTGCTAAACCTGAATACAAGGCTGCCCGTATAGAAAAAGGGGCACCCAAGTTTGCAAGTGAAACAAACTACGAGTCAGTCATAAGACTGGTATGAGAAATCTACTTAAAACATTTCATAATATGGCTAATCACAGGACCACGCCACTTTCGCGGAACGGGTTTACTCCATTGGATTGCCAGTGCTTTAAAACAAGTAAACCTTTAAACATCCCAATGCTTTTTATAAAAATGAAGCCATTATAAGACTCAGTTCCCATCACACAATGCAATGCAAACTGGAGGATAGAGATTTAGCTTATAATGGCCAAAATATGCTTGATACGAATAAAACAAAAGTATTTTGAATGTAAATGTTATCGTTTAATTCTTAATCAGAATCCAACCGTAAATTAGTAAGAGAACGATTCCCTAAGTATTAACCCCGAGGGCCGAAACCAACATCAGACCAATACCCAGGAAACCACCCATCTTAGCTCGTTTCCAGTTACTTTCTAATTTTATAAACAATCATAAATATCAATCATAGGCATCATTAATGACCCATACCACTATGTCGCCATATATAGGTATACAATCAAAACCGCACTTGTCGTATTTGGAAATTGGATTGTCGTCATGAACCAAGGCAAAAGATAGTCCTTACCGAATTCGAGACGCTCTAGCCCATGTCTCAGGATCAGAGCTCGAGTGAACCTTGGATCGTCAGGCCCGGTCTGTAACACCCTGAATTTTAGTTAATGCTAAAATTCACTAATTACAGGATAAATAATCTCAAATGTGGGAATTGGGGGTAACGGGCTGCGACATTGCGTTCGTCTCGGAAAAATACGCGAAATAGAGTCCGAGTTTTCGAGAATCGGAGTCCGTATGGCCCAGTTATGGTCCAATGAAGTTGGCAGAAAATTTAAGACAAAAACAGAATTAAATATTTAAAATCAGATTTCGAATTGGGGCCAGCGGGGGCCAGGCGGGAAAAATTCCCGCCCTAGCCATGTCGACAGGGCTGTCGACAGGGGTGTCGACTGCCCTGTCGACTTGCCTGTCGACACAGGGTGTCGGCCCTATTGGTATGGGTGCACCAGATCTGGTTTTTGGCTGAGTCTTGGGCTGTGTTCTAGAGATTTCCTAAATCTAACGGACCTAATCTAACCTAGGGTTAATCTAAGGGCCTAAAACACTACATAATCCTATAAATAAGACCCCAACCCTACCCTAATTCATTCATAATTAGATCTTATAACTAAACTATGACAAAATGAAACTTGATCATGGCCTCCACAAATCAATGAAGAGAGTTGCAAGCTAATCAACCTCTAATCAACATCTTCGTCAACTAGAGCAACTAATTCCACTTCATAAGTTTGCTAATCTTGGTTTTGGTGAGTTCCTATGGCTTTAATAATCAATTGTTAAATTGATTATGGTAGGATGTGATAAGACATGGCTATGTTTGTGGATAAATGTGTTTATGCAAGTTTGTGTGATATGTGATTTGCAAGTTTTATGCTATATGCAAGTTTAATGCCATGTTTTATGATGCAAAACACTATGTTGAACATTTATGCATATGTAACATGTTATGCAAACTATATGTGAGAGTATATGCAAGTTATATGTAACATGATATGCAAGTTATGCATGTGATTTTATGCATGCTAAGTATTTGGTGTTATGCATGCTAAGTATTTGATTTTATGCATGCTAAGTATTTGATTTTATGCATGCTAAGTATTGGGTTTTATGCATGCTAAGTGTTTGGGTTTATGCAAGTTAAGTGGTGGGTTCATGCATAATAAATAATTGGTTTTATGCATGCTAAGTAGGTGGTTTTATGCATGCTAAGTGTTTGGTATTATGCATAAATCATGACATGCAAGTTTACCCTTTAAAATGTGATGCATACATATGCAAGATGACACCTTTATATGCTATGCATGTTTACCCTCCTTTAAGATGCAAGCCATATATGCAAGTTCAACATGTTATACAAGTTATGTGTATGATGTTATGTAAGTTATGTGCATGTTGTTATGCAAGTTCATATGAAAGTTATGTGTATGATGTTATGTAAGTTATGCGCATGTTGTTATGCAAGTTCATATGCAAGTTATGTGTATGATGTTATGTAAGTTATGCGCATGTTGTTATGCAAGTTCATATGCAAGTTATGTGTATGATGTTATGCAAGTTATGTGCATGATGCTAAGCAAGTTATGTGTATGCTTATATGCAAGTTCAACATGTTATACAAGTTATGTGTATGATGTTATGTAAGTTATGCACATGTTGTCCATATGCAAGTTATGTGTATGATGTTATGCAAGTTATGTGCATGATGCTATGCAAGTTATGTGTATGTTGGTGTGCAAGTTATGTTTATGATATTATGAAAGTTATGTGTATGATGTTATGCAAGTTAACATGTAACATGTTGTGCAAGTTCACACCTTTAAGATACATGCAAGTTCACCTTTGTATAACCTATGAATACTTATGCAAGTTGCCTTTATATATGACATATGTATGTTCATGCAAGTTGGGTTATTTAGCAATGCTAGTTGGGTTAATATTATGATGTAAGTGGAAACTTTTAACCCATGTTAATGCTAATGTATGCTAAGTGAAACCCATGTTAATGGTGAAAGAATCTTCTCTTGGAAATATGTCGTGTTAGCATAAGTACGTGGGGAAACGATGGGGTTAATAGACATGTTAATGAATGGTGTGAAATGGTTATGATTAAGCATACCATAAAATGAATAAGCATAAGTGGGAATTTACCTATTGAGTTAGGTCTACCCCATGGGAATTTACCTATTGAGTTAGGTCTACCCATGTTATGAAAAACTTGATATTAATTAGGGATAATTAATATGGGGGTGATTAATTAGGTGTAATTAATCAACTAAGACACGAGGTTGGACCCTTTTGTAGCGGAAGTCTGCCCGGAACCGACCGGCCATCCAGCGGCTACAAATGATAGGCCCAATGTGAGAGGTCTTAGTCATAAATTAAATACATGATTAAAGTAAAGACACGAGGTTAGACCCTTTTGATGACAGAAGTCTGCCCGGAACCAACCGGCATATCCAGCAGTCATAAAAGACGGTCTAATGTGAGAGGTCTTTATGAGGTCATGATCTTAATCAATGAATTAAGGAACACTTAACCATATTAGCATGTAGAAGGGCATGAGGGGTTAAGTGGGTGCCTTGGGTGGCATGTAGTAACTAGTGGGGGTGCCTTGGGTGGCATGAGGAAACTAGTGGGTTGCCTTGGGTGGCAATAGAAAATACGATTAGAATACTTAACCAAAGTGGAACATGTAATTAAACATGATTAAAGGGTTAAGTAAGTGCCTTGGGTGGCATGTGGGAATCAAGTAAGTGCCTTGGGTGGCATGCGGAAATCTAGTGGGTGCCTTAAGTGGCAATTGAAATATAATTAGATGACTTAACCAAACCTTAACATGTAAGGGGGCATGATTATAAAAAAGGGGTTAAGTGGGATGCACTAGATAAAATGACAAGCTTAAGTAGTAGCTTGTGGGGGCCCATTTCAACCAATATCCCAAACGTATCTTTGTGGGCTCGACCCATGTCGAGTGACGGGACACGCATATTGGGCTTGACTATAAGAGGCCAAAACGGGTTAGCGGTGGCAACGCAAATCCAATGGGTTTCATATGCGTGTGTGGACCCGGGCTGGTAAGTAAGACGTTGTTGAATCGTGTAGGTATAAGCCGTGCACCGTTGATATTATCAGGTTGCCACTTTGGGGAATGATACACCCCACTATGGGGCCAGCACGGGTATCTACGTTAGGGAGCCGATCGCTTGGGGAGTAGTGGGTACACCTAGTGGAGATAGGGGCAGACGGCACCTATGTAGTCAGCTAGGGGTACACGAAACTACTATTAAAAATTACTAAGTACACTTAGTGGGATCAATCTTAAGTAGGAATTACCCTTTTGTGGGTAGAACTGGTGTAGTGCAGTGTAGTAATTACCCTTGGGTGGGTAGATCTGGGGTGGTGTAGGCTAGTAATTATCCTTGGGTGGATAAATACGTCTTTTCTGTTATAGTAGTACATCCTGTGTTTTGTTGGCTACTTAGTGTAGTCATTATCCCCAGAGGTACCGTACCTTATTTATATCATACCCTAATTACTTTAATGATTGTATTGTTAGGGTTATAGGACTCACTCAGACTTATGTTTGACCCCGTTGTTGTTTATCTTTTTCCCAACCCTCAGGTTATCAGAGTGGGCCTAGCACTAGGGGGCTTGGACCAGACCGCTATATCTATCTTTTGGGGCTTGGACCGTGGAAGTAAAGCTCGGTTTATCTTTTCTATTTTGGCTATTATCTATGTAATGGGATTATGTACTTCTATTTTATCAGGATGGATATTATGTACTTGACTCTTGTTATGGTTTTGTGGTGTAACCAAACATGTTTTGTTAAGGAAATGATGTTTTAAATTTCAAGTATTACTTATATCTGTCCTGTTGTAATTTTTCTGTTCTATACTCACTAAAAATACTCCACCAAAACTAAGGCATTCCCTTAGTGAGTGACCTTAGCGGGTGTGGGGTGTTACACGGTCCATCGATGTGGATTAAAATGCCTGAACATTGCGTTTTCCCGCCCTTTGGGGAATCAATGAGCCAACGAATGACTCCATCAGCTTCACATAGCCACCGATATATCCGAGGCGCCTCGCAACAGCAACAACCACACAGGTGAAAATAATATATATGTCAGCCAGTTTAAGCACTGACACCACCTCTAGCTAGAAGGAAACGCATGCCCTCCCTGAGGTCCTCTCCCATTTCTGGTTCATACCGGGGTGTGAGGCTCGCGAATTCACGTTATACACAAAGCTATGCCAAACAGGCGGTGCTTTGATCATCAACCACAAGACTTTGCTTTTCAACAGAAGCCTTGATCACTGCATCTTAGCATGCCACACAGGCAATTCACACCATGCAACTGATGGCTATCAATCACACAGAATGAATTCCAATGTCAGACACACAGTCCATTTACAAGTCCGTTCTGGGTCTGAATGAAACCGGAGGCACTATATACCTCGCATACCCATCGATCTCCACGTACGTCTGGACGATCACCACTCATTATCCATATTTCAGGATCCCTCCTGATCAGGACATCAGTTATCATCCAACCGAGGTGAAGATCTCCGGTCTTCAACCACCGTCTTCATCATCGACTTCTTATCGTTGATTCAGTTATTCAGAATGGGATAAACCCGGTCTTTCTGAGCAACTCGCATATATAATAAACAGGTGCTACACAAACACAACATACGCCTCATTCCAATTCATCAATCACTTACCGTAAATTAGTAATAGAACGATTTCCCAAGTAGTAACCCCGAAGGTCGAAACCAACATCAGATCAAAACCCAGGAAGCCATCCGACTTAGCTAACCTTCAGTTAGTTTATAAATTTCACATTTAACCATCAAATATCCAATAAACCGGGTAAATTCAGTTTATTTCCATTCCATATCATTTGTAATATTTTATAACGATTTATCGCTATTTTTATTTATTTAAAAATAGCCATTTCATTCAAATGACGCTACGGGCCATAACGCGGCTGTGGCGCTGTTTTTCTACAGATTTGATTTACACATATATGAAAATCTAACTATTGGATCATCACATATTTTATATCAATAGAAAGATCTTTTCAAAACGAATCCAACGGTTTCAGTTTTGGGAAAATCCGACAGTCGGATCTCCCGGTACACTCGTTTGAAGTTTCGATTTCAAAAATACGAACTGCAGCGTCGTTATTCGATTTAATTTAATTATATTTATATATATAAATATAATCAATTTTGGCGCTGTTTTTCTTCATATTTGAATTAAACGTTCCAGACAATCCAACCATTGGATTTTCACAAAGTAGGTATCGTTGGAAAGATATTTCCAAAGCGAACCCAACGGTTTCAGTTTCAGGAAAATCCGATGGTCGGATCTCCCGCACTAATCGTTTGTAATCACGGTTTCAAAATACGAACTACAGCTTCATTATTCGATTTATTTTAATTATATTTATATATATATACATAAATATAATATATTCATCGATTTCAAAACCATATTCCTTTCATACATTTGATAAAAATTATATTTTTATCCAACAGACTTTTATTTGAACACTTCACTATTTTTAAGAATTCATGTTTATAATAAAAATGTGATTTTTATTGTAAAACAATTTATTTCAAAACACGACTATTTTATAAGTTCATATAGATGATAAAAATATGATTTTTATTATAAAACAATTTATTTCAAAACACGACTATTTTATATAGTTCATATAGGTGATAAAAATATGATTTTTATTATAAAACAATTTATTTCAAAACATGAATGTTGTTCAATACATGAATTTCTATTCAACACACGAATATAGTTTCAACACACGAAAATAATTCTAACACATGAATATTATTCAAAATTTCGGCAGCATAACGGCAGGGTAGTTAAAACCGGGGCCGTCCCTAGTACGGCTCCTCGCTCTACCTTAAAGCCTTGCAGTTTTTGACAATGGGGATTTCATGCATCTAGTTCGCATGCAGGCGGCATGTTTATTTTTTTCTTTTCCACAAACTAATCCTATGTGGTTTCAACCAAATAATTCTCAACCACAAACGGGCATTTTTCAACCACAATCAATCAATTTCAACCACAAACAATTCTAATCAACCATTCGCTATCAACCAATTTTCACACCAATCACAACCAATAAATATCGTGGTTTGTGGACGAGGGGCGTGTGTGTATATATATATATATATATATATAAGTATAAGTATATTTCACTTCTATTTCAACACATATATAATTTTTACAACGCATATATAACTTATACATCGAACATACAACTTATACAACGCTTATACATGAGGTGTACAACGCTTATATAACTCATACTTCGAATATATAATTTATACATCGTCATTTCCATATCATTTATAATTCAGAAATCTCACATTGGGTTCCACTCCACCAAAAATAGCAGAAGGCTCAGAAAAATATCCGATCTCTTCTAGAATGTAGAAGACGTCCGCACGAGTCCATTGTCTCTTGTTTCACTGAATTTCATCAAGAAACGAAAAAGACATGATTTTTATAGTGAAATCAAAAACCATAGCGCTTTAAAGTGCTATAATCAGTTGAAATTATATTTGGCCATAACTCAGCTGAAAGGTTCGAAACTAGGTTTCCAATTTGCAGCAAATCCGTGAAGTATCGCACCAATCAGTCGATGCCACATGAAAGAGCGTCAAGAGGCGCCTCCGCGCGTAGGTGAGGCATCAGATCCAATCGCCTTTGGCGATCCCTGCGGCAGCGTGAATTCGTCCACTTCGAAAGCTCCGTTCTCGACGATGACAAGGAGAGGGAGGGTGAGGCTAGGTCGGATTTGAAGAGGAAGGAGAGGGCTACAAAAAGCTCAACTAGGTCGACGTCTGAATCGCAGCGGTTTGGCCGGAAAATGGATGGGAAGGGGTTTGATTAACCAACTCTACTTTCAATCTGGCTTCTATTCTTCAACTTTTCAGTTTCTAAGAATTTTCAAATTCTTCAAAAATTTGGCTAACACTCCAAATTTTCGAAAAATTTCGCCATAACCTCCTTTTTTCGGGGAGGTGTTTGGAAATTTATTGGGCCGTATTAGGTACCCAATAAATCCTAATAAGCATGCACATATTTATAGCGATATATTCCGGTGTCCACAGGGGAATGTGTATAGATCATAACTCTAGAGAATAAATTTTCGTCACCCTATAAATGGTTTTTGTGCCTTAATGACCAGAGAGACGTGTTTATTGTCATCTCCAGACCCGTGTGGGTTTTTTTTTTATTAATCTGGCAATTTACCATTATATTTTATATGTTCCATATCAGTCATCAGTTCAACCTGTAATATACAATCATCGCCATACAAGCCTCTCGCTCGTATGGTAAATCTTCAACCTCGTCACACAAGCTCCAAATGCTTATGTGGTATATGATGAAGTATGCCTATCTTCAAGAAGTATGCCATGTAGTGTAGTTCAAAATTAACTGTTACTATCCAATGGCAACATTTATTATTACACACAGAACAACCAGCACTCCGCATCCAATGGCATTCAGAGGAGTTGATATAATAATAAAATTGCGCATCTAACTCGTTAAGGTTTACCTATTTGTCGGGCACGCAAATAAATTCTTTACTCAACCGCTATCCATTTACCTGTTCAAACATATATAATGCACATGTACATATTTCTATCTATTTTTAACTCAATTCAATGTGCGATTTAATCGAATACATTCTACCATTCATTCTCTTATTGATTAAATTAACTATCATTCTAATAATTTAATTAATCAAATCCACTATCACACAACACAAACAACAATCAATTTTATTTTTAACTTTCCAAAATCAAACAAATTAATTCATAGACTCTTTTGAAAACATTCAGACTATAGAATTAAAAGTTTACATCCATGAAAAGAAAATAACAACAAAGTAGAGAACATAATGGAAATGCAAAGTATGGTAAATGTACCTTGCACCAGAGTTAATCAGAGATATCCACCGTGCACTTAGGATAGGCTTTCTTAATGCTTTCCTCTGTTTCCCAAGTACAATTGCAATTTGACTAAGTGAACCTTCTTGTTCCTCAGTTCTTTGGTTTCTTTGCCGATAATCTTTAGCGGCTCTCTTCTCACAGCCAATTCTGGAGTAATTTCAATATCCTGTTGTGCGGCCTCTTCCACGACCAAGTCTGGGTCATGGACATGCTTTTGAAGTTGAGATACGTGAAATACATCATGTACTCCAGGCAACCAATCAGGTAATTGAACTCTATAAGCGAGGGTTCCAATCCGTTCAAGAACAGGGAAAGGACCAATAAATCTGGGCACCAACTTCCCAGTTTTTCCAAATTGAATCACTCCTCTCACCGGAGAAACCCTTAGATACACATAGTCACCAACAGAAAAAGCTAAATCTCTTCTTCTCGAATCAGCATAGCTCTTCTGTCGGCTTTGAGCGGTGAGTAATCGTTTCTTAACGAAATCCACTTTTTCGGCATCTTCACGGATCATATCAGTTCCTAATACGAGCCTATTACCCGGTTCAACCCAACAAGCAGGAGATCGGCACGGTCTACCATACAATGCTTAGAATGGTGACATTGTCAGGCTCGCTTGGTAGCTGTTGTTGTATGAGAACTCAGCCAAATGTAAATGGTCTTCCCATGATCCACCAAAGTCAAGAACACAAGCCCGCAATAAATCTTCTATTATACGATTCTCCCTCTCAGTCTGACTATCTGTCTGAGGATGATAGGCGATGCTTAGATTCAGTTTCGTTCCCAGTTCTACTTGAAATGCCTCCCAGAATTTGCTAGTAAATATTGGATCTTTATCACTAACTATACTGATCGGCACTCCATGTAGCCTTACAATTTCCTTGAAATATATCTGCGCCAGACTCTGAGCAGTTCTGTTCGATCTGACATGTATGAAATCGGCGGTCTTCGTGAAGCGATCTACGATCACCCAAATACTGTCATTTCCTTTACTGGTTCTAGGCAAACCATCTATGAAGTCCATGGAAATATGTTCCCACTTCCAACCTGGAATGTCCAGCGGTTGCAACAATCCAGCAAGTTTCTGTTGGTCGCTTTTGACTAGTTGGCAAGTAGAGCACCTGCTAACATATATTGAAACGTCCTTTTTCATAGCCTTCCACTAGAATGTTCGCTTGAGATCGTTATATGTTTTGGTCACACCTGGATGGATACTCAGCTTGGACTTGTGACACTCGTCTAACACTTTCCTTTTTAACTTGGGGATGTCAGGAACACAAATCCTTCCTCTCAATCTCAGGGTCCCATCATTATCTATTTGAAAACACGAGGGTTCTCCTTTCTGAATCCTTCTGATCATATCCTTAATAAAATTATCTTCCTTCTGAAGAATAGATATTTTGTCAATCAAAGAAGTCGTAATAATGTAACTGGCGATTATTGCATTCTTTCGACTTAGCGCATCGGCCATGACATTGGCTTTCCTTGGAGTGTACAAAATCTCAAAATCGTATGCTGCAAGGAACTCTAGCCAACGTTGCTGCCTCAGATTCAAGTCTTTCTGGGTGAACAGATACTTTAGCGACTGGTGATCTGTAACAGTTCGAAATTCTCACCCAGAAGATAGTATCTCCAGATTTTCAAAGCGAATACGATAGCCAACAACTCAAGATCATGAGTAACATAATTATTTTCATGTGGCTTTAGCTGACGGCTAGCATAAGCAATAACTTGGCCTCTTTCCATTAATACCACACCAAGGCCTTCTCTAGAGGCATCTGTCCAGACTTTCAAGTCTTGATTGCCATCAATAATGGTTAACACTGGAGCAGTTGTTAATCTTAACTTTAGCTTCTCAGAAGCCTCCTCACATTCTGGAGTCCACTTGAATTTTGAGTGCTTCTTTATAAGCTTTATTAATTGACAAGATATCTTCAGAAAATCTTTAATGAACTTCCGGTAATAAATAGCCAATCCAATAAAACTTCGGACTTCTGTGGGAGTACCAGGTTGTTTCCAATTTTGAATAGAGGTGATTTTACTTGGATCCACAGCAATTCCCTCTTTTGATACGACGTGGCCAAGTAACTTTACTTCATCTTGCCAGAATATACATTTGGAAAGTTTAGCTTTTAATACATTCCTTCTCAGAATTTCAAGAACTTGCTCTAAATGTTTTTCATGTTCGGCCTTTGACTTAGAGAAGATTAGAATATCATCAATAAAAACCAGAACAAACTTATTCAAGACTCCCCTGAACACTCGGTTCATCAGATCGACGAAGTAAGCTGGAGCGTTACATAGGCCGAAGGGCATTACTAACCACTCATAGAATAAGTCTGGACCTCTGAATGCTATCATAGGAACACACTCTTCAGCAATACGAAGCTGATGGAAGCCTGTAGCTTGGTCCATCCTTCAAAATACTTGTGCCTCATTCAGACGATCCAATAAATCATCGATTCGCGGCAATGGATATTTAATCTTTATTGTCTGCTTATTCAAGTCACGATAATCCACACATAGTCGCAGAGTACCATCGGACTTTGGGACAAACACCACTGCTGCCCCCCAATCAGAGAAACTAGGCCTGATCAGACCCTTCCATACCAGCTGTCGAGTTTGATTATCTAGTTCTTCTTTCTCCTTTAGAGTCATTCTCCGAATAGCATGCACTACTGGCCTTGCATTCGGAATTAAAGCGATCTTGAAATCAATTTTTCTCTGCGGAGGTAAGCTAACAACTTCTTCGAGTACGTCTGCATAATTCTTTATAATAGGAATATCTTTTATGAGGTCCTGTATATTCTCTATGACTACAGGGATATTTTCTATTTGAGCAGGAGAAACATCCAAAGCTGCCCAGAAGTCTTTTCTATCAGAATTCTGACCTTCACAGGGAATGGTTATATAGTCACCTAATTTAATCTTCGCCTTAATGACTCTATCGGCGCATTTAACCTCAGCTTCATATTTGATCAACCATTTTAACCCCAAGATAAGATCAAATTCTGTAAAATTCATGACAACCGCGATGGTAGGGAACCGATAACAAGAAAAAGAAACCGGCACCCCACAAACCCAACTGAGATCAAGGGAACCTCCAACCGGATTATGGACAGTCATTGGTTCTTTGAGCTTCTTCAAATTCAAATCCAGTTTCTTAACTGCATTCTTTGAAACAAAGCATCGCGACGCGCCGGTGTCAAACAGTACTTTAACTGGAATATCTTTGACAGTAAGTGTGCCTTCTAAACATCAGACCTTTCCCGATCATATGAAGATGCAGGCACTTCTGCCACTTCATTTACATGTACTGCTTCAGGTATTCTGAGTAGCGGGCAGGCCTTTGAAAGATGACCGGCCTGATGGCATTGACTGCACTTTCTATTCTCTTGAAATCCCTTCTTGGATTGAAGTTCACCTTTTAATCGCTTCTTTACGGGTCCGCAGTTTATCGCCAAATGCCCTGGCTTCTTGCAGTTACTGCATATGGCAGTCGTTACTGGTCCTTTCTCAGACCGGTCCCTTTTCCGATTGACTTTGGGCTTCTTACTGACCTCTGACATCGTACTGGCCTCGGGACTATCAGTTTCAGATTCCTCCTTGTTACTAGAATTGACTTCCTCTTCGAAGCGCAACATACCTTTCTTGTCGAGATCCTCATACTGGTAAGCCATGTATATCATTTCTGAAAAAGGAAGTTTCACATGCCCCATAACACTATTCTGGTATTTTCTTTGCAGGCCATGAATAAACCTCAGATTCTTCCTCTTTGGATCTTGAATCAGATGTGGGGCAAAGTGAGAAAGTTCGTTGAATTTCTTATGATATTCTGGAATGGTCATATCTCCTTGTATCGGATAAGAGAATTCATCACATAACCGCTCAATTGCTTCAGGAGGAGTAAATCTTTCTAGGAAAATCTCTTTGAACCTATCCCATGTGATATCACCTTCTAGAATATCTTTGATGATTGTTTCCCACCAGATTAAAGCTTCTTCTTTGAATGCCCAAGATGCCACTAATCTTTTCTGATCATCCCTCAACTGGATACGTTCAAAAATTCTTTCAACAGAACTCATCCAAACTTGAGTTTGAATTGTAGATTCATTGCCCGAGAATTGTGCTCCGCCCAGATTTCGATATCTCTTTAATAGAGCCTCTAGATCTGGTTCTGCATTTCTTCTGTTTCTGACACTCATTTTCCTGTACTTCTGCAAATAGCAGATCAAGTGTCAGGTCAACAGAAAAGGTATTTCAAAACATAGAGACATATACTTCAAATGTAAATGTTTCTATTGGTGGGTATTTCATTCTGCTATACTCGTACTAGGATATTACTGATCCTACCTGTAATGAGTTATTCGTCCTAGAACACTACTGGTTCTATTTCTGACGAATTCGTTAATATGTTATATTCCAGAACTAAGCTTAACCAAAGCTCTGATACCACGTTGTGACGACCCCAAAACCCCATACGACGGTGTCAAGGGTAATCTTTGGAATATAACACATTAGCAGATAACAGCAGAACAGAAATAAATAAATACACCAGATAATGTACAAATAAAACACTGGATAAACATAATCATCAGAGTTACACAGTATACAGGATCATACTTAGTACAAATACAGTTCAGCTATACATAAATGTCTACAGTGGAAAACAAACATAATATGTACAATAGGAGCTGAACAGCATAAAAAGAGATAAATAATAGAATCCATCTTCAGCTCCAGCTATCCAGAAAGAGCCTGCTAAAACCTGAATACAAGGCTGCCCGCGTAGAAAAAGGGGCACCCGAGTTTGCAAGCGAAACAAACTACGAATCAATCATGGGACTAGTATGAGAAATCTACTTAACACATTTCATAATATGGCTAATCACAGGACCACGCCACTTTGGCGGAACGGGTTTACTCCATTGGATTGCCAATGCTTTAAAACAAGCAAATCTTTAAACATCGCAATGCTTTTTATAAAAATGAAGCCAGTATAAGACTCAATTCCCATCACACAATGCAACGCAAACCGAAGGATAGAGTTTTTACCTTATAATGGCCAAAATATGCTTGATACGAATAAAACAAAAGTATCTTAAATGTAAATGTTATCATTTAATTCTTAATCAGACTCCAACCGTAAATTAGTAAGAGAACGATTCCCTAAGTATTAACCCCGAGGGCCGAAACCAACATCAGACCAAAACCCAGGAAACCACCCATCTTAGCTCGTTTCCAGTTAGTTTCTAATTTTATAAACAATCATAAATATCAATCATAGACGGCATTAATGCCCCATACCACTATGTCGCCATATATAGGTATACAATCAAAACCGCACATGTCATATTTGGAAATTGGATTTTCGTCATGAACCAAGGCAAAAGATAGTCCTTACCGAATTCGAGACGCTCTAGCCCGTGTCTCAGGATCAGAGCTCGAGTGACCCTTGGATCGTCAGGACCGGTCCACCGATGTGGATTAAAATGCCTTAACACTGCGTTTGCCCGCCCTTTGGGGCGTTAATGAGCCAACAAATGACTTTATCGGCTTCACATAGTCACCGATATATCTGAGGCGCCTCGCAACAGCAACAACCACATAGGTGAAAATAATATATATGTCAGGGTGTTTAAGCACTGACACCACCTCTAGCTAGAAGGAAACGCATGTCCTCCTTGAGGTCCTCTCTCGTTTCTGGTTCATACCGAGGAGTGAGGCTCGCGAATTCACGTTATACACAAAGCTATGCCACATAGGCGGTGCTTTAATCATCAACCACAAGACTTTGCTTTTCAACAGAAACCTTGATCACTGCATCTTAGCATGCCACACAGGCAATTCACACCATGCAACTGATGGCTATCAATAACACAGAATGAATTACAATGTCAGACACACAGTCCATTTAGAAGTCTGTTCTGGGTCTGAACGAAACCGGAGGCACTATATACCTCGTATACCCATCGATCTCCACGTACTTCTGGACGATCACCACTCATTATCCATATTTCGGGATGCCTCCCCATCAGGACATCAGTTATCATCCAACCGAGGTGAAGATCTCCTGTCGTCAACCACCGTCTTCATCATCGACTTCTTATCGTCGATTCAGTTATTCAGAATGGGATAAACCCGGTCTTTCTGAGCAACTCGCATATATAATAAACATGTGCTACACAAACACAACATACGCCTCATTCCAATTCATCATTCACTAACCGTAAATTAGTAAGAGAACGATTTCCCAAGTAGTAACCCCGAAGGCCGAAATCAACATCAGATCAAAACCCAGGAAGCCATCGGACTTAGCTAACCTTCGGTTAGTTTATAAATTTCACATTTAACCATCAAATATCCAATAAACCGGGTAAATTCGGTTTATTTCCATTCCATATCGTTTACAATATTTTATAACGATTTATCTCTATTTTTATTTATTTTAAAATAGCCATTTCATTCAAACGACGCTTCGGGCCATAATGCGGCCGTGGCGCTGTTTTTCTTCAGATTTGATTTACACATATCTGAAAATATAACCGTTGGATCTTCATAAATTTTATATCATTAGAAAGATCTTTTCAAAACGAATCAAATGGTTTTAGTTTTGGGAAAAATCCGACGGTCAGATCTCCCGGTACACTCGTTTGAAGTTTCGATTTCAAAATACAAATTTAATTTAATTATATTTATATATATATATATATAATCGATTCTAGCGCTATTTTTCTTCAGATTTGAAGTAAACATTCCAGACAATCCAACCGTTGGATTTTCGCAAAGTAGGTATCGTTGGAAAGATATTTCCAAAGCGAACCCAACGGTTTCGGTTTCGGGAAAATCCGATGGTCGGATCTCCCGCACTAATCGTTTGAAATCACGGTTTCAAAACACGAACAGCAGCTTCGTTACTCGATTTATTTTAATTATATTTATATATATACACATAAATATAATATATTCTTCGATTTCAAAACCATATTCCTTTCATACATTTGATAAAAATGATATTTTTATCCAACAAACTTTTATTTTAACAATTCACTATTTTTAACAATTCATGTTTATAATAAAAATGTGATTTTTATTGTAAAACAATTTATTTCAAAACACGACTATTTTATATAGTTCATATAGATGATAAAAATATGATTTTTATTATAAAACAATCTATTTCAAAACACGACTATTTTATATAGTCCATATAGATGATAAAAATATGATTTTTATTATAAAAAATTTATTTTAAAACATGAATGTTGTTCAACACATGAATTTCTATTCAACACATGAATTTCTATTCAACACACGAATATAGTTTCAACACATGAAAATTATTCAAAATTTCGGCAGCATAACGGCAGGGTAGTTAAAACTGGGGTCGTCCCTAGTACGGCTCCTCGCTCTACCTTAAAGCCTCGCAGCTTTTGACAATGGGGATTTCAAGCATCTAGTTCGCACGCAAGCGGCATGTTTATTTTTTTTCTTTTCCACAAACTAATCCTATGTGGTTTCAACCAAATAATTCTCAACCAGAAACGGGTATTTTTCAACCACAATCAACCAATTTCAACCACAAACAATTCTAATCAACCATTCGCTATCAATCAATTTTCACACCAATCACAACCAATAAATATCGTCCATGGTTTGTGGACGAGGGGCGTGTATATATATATATATATATATATATAAGTATATTTCACTTCTATTTCAACACATATATAATTTTTACAATGCATATATATCTTATACATCGAACATACAACTTATACAATGCTTATACATGAGGAGTACAATGCTTATATAACTCATACGTCGAATATATAATTTATACATCGTCATTTCCATATTGTTTATAATTCAGAAATCTCACATTGGGTTCCACTCCACCAAAAATAACAGAAGGCTCAGAAAAATATCCGGTCTCTTCTAGAATGTTGAAGACGTCTGCACGAGTCCACTATCTCTTGTTTCACTGAATTTCATCAAGAAACGAAAAATATATGATTTTTACAGTGAAATTAAAAACCGTAGCGCTTTAAAGTGCTATAATAAGTTGAAATTATATTTGGTTGTACCTCAGTTGAAAGGTTCGAAACTAGGTTTTCAATTTGCGGTAAATCCGTGAAGTATCGCGCAAATCAGTCGGTGCCACATGAAAGATCGTCGAGAGGCACCTCCTTGTGTGGGTGAGGAGTCAGATCCGATCGCCTCTGGCGATCCCTGTGGCGGCGTGAAGTCGTCCACTTTGGGAGCTCCGTTCTCGACGATGACGAGGAGAGGGAGGGCGAGGCTAGGTCGGATTTGAAGAGGAAGGAGAGGGCTACAAAAAGCTCAACTGGGTCGAGGTCTGAATCGCAGCGGTTTGCCGAAAAATGGATGGGAAGGGGGAAGCACTTTTCGTCGTTGATCTGAAGATAAATCGGGGAGAGAGAAATGATGTGGCCCAATGATATTTTTTATATTTATAAATTTTAAAAATCCAAAAATACCCCTTATCTCATACGAACTCCAATCCAAACCCAACGACTACCGTCCCTAGCTAAATACCCCCATTCCGAACACAATGGGATATGTTTCATAGGCCAATTCAACTGTTTCATTTAGTTTTCCTTCAAATTAAAATATAAAACATTCAATATTTAATTTGAACGTACATATCAATTCGCCAGCGCCACATATTGATTCTAAAAATTCCAGAAATATAAATCTAGCTATGTTTTGACGATACGATCCCAACAAAACTAGTTTCGTCGAATTCTGAGACTGTTTGAAAAATGGCCCTTTTCTGCTCGATCCAATTTAATAGAAATCGACCAAACACATTTTCCTTTGCCACGCTCACACACTAGCTTCAAAAATTATGAAATTTGAAGCCTAGCAATAATTTGACATTCCGGATCCAACAAAGTGGTTTCGTCGAATTCTGAGGTCGTTTGCAAAATGGCTATTTTCACGGGCTATATAAACTCTTTAGCGACCTTTCTGAAAATTCATTTAGCCATAACTTTTTCTTCCCGCTACGAAACTTTGATTTTTCAGATTCGTCAGAAAGATATTCACTAACAGATTTAAATATTTTTGGTTTCACTAAAATCCGTTTTAATTTGCACCCGGTACAGTCAGTCAAAGTTTGAATTCAAATTCTGAAACTACTACGCCATTTCAGGCCTTGTTTATAATTAGAAATAATTATATTCATTTTCAAACATCGATTCAAACTTACTTTTTCTCGTTATTATTTAAAATATTTATTTTAAATATTTTAAATCCACTAAAATAGGCAATTTTAAATTGGTTCAGATTTTATGGGTTGTTACAGTGGGTTACTACTGAAATCGGTCACCATTACTTGGGTTTCCTAATCAACATGTTATAATGGTTGAGTGTTCTCAATTTAACTTAACCCCGCCCTTTGCTTAATTAACATGTTGTACTGGTTAAGTGTTGCCTATTCATATGTTATTTAACCTTCTCACTGATTCACGCATGTTTATTTAATGGTTAAGTTTGTGGGCTTATATATACTATTACCCACTTTCCTAGGATTTCCTTAACCCTTCCCCTTATCAAGTCCATATGTATTATTGGTTACGCTTGCCTTAACCCCATCCACTTTGTTCATGTAATATTGGTTAAGTTGTCTTCTTGTCTATGTTAACTTAACCCACCCACCTAACATGTTGTATTGGGTAAGTGTCGCATGATCATATGTTACTTAACCTTTCCTTTTTTAGCATGTCTGTTCCTTAGCTTTAATTTATTCATTAAAGCGCCAACCTCTCACATTAGAACTGTTGTTTGCGGTTGCTGGATGTGCCGGGCGGTTCTGGGCAGACTTCTACCGCAAACTCATTCTAACCTCGGGTTTTAGGGCTTAATGCACTAACCTCTCACATTAGATCTATGTTGTTGCAGTCGCTGGATGTGCCGGGCGGTTCCGGGCAGTCTTACACTGCAACTCAATCTAACCTCGGGTTAGGCACGTTCATCTTTTACCCAATTTACATATTTACCATTCATGTCCAAGTTTATATGTAAATTATCCATAAGTGTGATCAATTCAAGTTATGCCACATTTTCTAGTTATGCCTAAAATTAATTATATGATTACAACCCCTTTTTATGCCAATTACAAAATATTCAACTTTTACCCAAACTTTTCCCCAACATTCCCACGTCTTTTGTACGTATAGTTCATGTGATACGTTAGGCTCGCAATTAGCCCAACTCACAACAATAAAAAGGAAAAAGGGAAGAAACACATGACATCATAACTGGCATAAACAATATAGATCTAAGATGGCATAAATCTAGTAAACATATAAAAATAGGTCCAATTAGCCTATGGAATGCGAACTAGCATAGATCTAAACATAAATTTGCACAGATTTAACATATGAATTGGTATGGATCTAAACATATAAACATGTAGATCCAAACGTCTGAACATATAGTTCTAAACATATGGACTGATATGGATCTAATCATATAAACATGTAGATCTAAACATATGGACTGATATGGATCTAATCATATAAACATGTAGATCTAAACATATGAAACATATAATTCTAAACATATGGACTGAAATGGATCTAATCATATAAACATGTAGATTTAAACATATGAATATATAGTTCTAAACATATGGTCTGATATTGCTCTAATCATATAAACATGTAGATCTAAACATATGAACATATAAAATATGATCTTACATATATGAACATGACTTGCATATAACCTTTCATAACTTGCATAGATCGAGCAAACTTGCATACATAACTTGAATATGTAATTAGACATATGAATTAACATAGAACATAACTTGCATATAATGAATCAAATCAAACATAAATCAAAACATAATTTGCAAAGACATAAACTTTATATGATTTACAAACATTTTCATACAGTCCAATTCATAACTCATCACAATTACGTTTAAACAATTATCTTGTGAAAGTAACTGCACTCACCAAAAATGGACCTTGAATTCTGGGATCTGATTTCTGAAGTTGCTAAGCTAATTCGTTGATGTAGGCGTTGATTTGTTCATTGTTGTTCTAGAATTCCTTTTTGCAATTCCTAGGCTTTGAATCTTCATCTCTTATCATTTTATCTTTAATCTAGAATTTGATTTGTTATGGTGGCGGCTAGGTTTTATAGATGAACAGCATGACGGCATCATAATTTAGGGTTGTGAGGTTAGGGTTTAGGTTTAGCTATGTATATATAGATGTATAGGATCAATATGGGCCTTTAGATCAACTTAGGATCAAATCCATCCAAACCCAAGAGAGCCAACCAGAACATGACACATATGCCCTAACACCTCAGAAAATCGTCACTGTCCAGATCAGCTCGCTGGAGTCGACCCCTACAAGGGGGTCGACACCTATGTCGACTCTCCTATAGGGGTGTCGATACCCTATGGCGAGACTTTTCCCGCCCAACCTTCTCTGCAGATTTGAATTTCGGACTTGATTTATTAAATTATTAATTTAATTTAATTTCTGCTTAAACTTGAAAACTTCTAACCTCCATAACTACCTCATACGGAGTCCGATTCACGCAAACTCGGGCTCTATCTCAAGCAGAATTCCGAGACGAATGCAATGGTTTAACCCGTTTCACCCAATTCTTTAAAGACTAATTATTCTTTAATTATCTCTTATGTCCCGTTTTAAAATTACGGGGTGTTACATTCCCCCCTACTTAAAGGATTTCATCCCCGAAATCTTCAAGCCAAGAAGAATGTGTATCCTACCATCCAACAGCCATCTACTTAACCATTCAGTCACAGACATCCATTGTCCTTAAAGAGGTTTCTAATGCTTTCATAATCATATGCATAGCGTGTGTATGTGTCCTTATCTACTGCAAAATCAGGCGGTCTACTGATTCAGTTGACCTCCTTAATGCGAATTATGTCAGTGCCATGACTCCATCATGTATGAAATTATTCCTAATCGTACTTTATAACTTCTACATGATTTCACAATCATTCATACAAATGCAACATCTATATGATAACACATCAAGTTTCAATCCATGTACAAATACATATATGCATATGAAATATGAAAGTGACTGAGCCAATCTAGTGTCTAATATGTGTGTAAATGCATCCATGAGCAACCACTAGCAAACACTTGCATCCACTTGCATCCAACAAACATAACATGTCTCAAACACATGTTTGCAACCATAGGATTTTCTACCTATAGATCGAAGTCATAATCGAGAGGACATACTAAACGATAGAATAAGTCTAAACAAAGCGATAGAAAAAGGAGAAGTTAAGAATATCCCCTCAAAAGAAAAAGGGTACAGCGTATGCATCTTGTCTTCCGTCTCCCAAGTCGCGTCTCCTTGATCATCTCTCCATTGGATTTTAACCAACTTGACCTCCCTGTTGCATAACTTCTTGATCTCCGATCCAAGGATGCATGTAGGAGCTCATCTAATCGTGGCATCTTGCTCCACTTCCACTTCTCTAAGCACGCTTAGCTCCACTATTTCCGCGATATCATGTAAACACTTCCTCACATGTGGCACGTGAAACATGTCATGGACACCACTAAGCTTTTTCCGATAACTTCACTCTGTTGTCTATCCAATTTTTCCTGTAATGGGGGATTGCCCTGCGAACCTTGGAGCTATTTTTTCCATACTTCCCAAAGCGAACTACGTTCCTCCACGGTGACACTTTAATAAAAACCCTGTCTCCAACATCGAACTCAAGGTCTGTTCGTCTCTTGTCATCGTTTTAATTTTGTCGGCCCTGTGACGTCTTCATTCATCTTCGAATCAAGTTTATCTCCTCAGAAGTTTCCCTAGCCATATCTCGTCCAATTAGAATCTTATCCTCAAATTCCCACCAACAAGTTGGTGATCGACACAGTCGTCCATAAAAACCCTAATACTAGCTTAATAACTGTTATCATAAGCGATATCCACAAATGGAAAGTGCTCTTCTCATGTCGTCCAAAATCTAGGATGCATAACCTCAAAAGATCTTCAAGGATTCTATTCACTCTTTCTATCCGTCCATCCGTCTATGGACGATACGCGATGCTCAAACATAATTGCGTACCTACTGTGAACGGTAGGTACCGGTTTATACTGTGAATGGTTTGCTTCCATCTAGCAAAGTCAAAACTGGGGCTGATAGCTTCGCAAAGCCCTTAATGAACTTCCTATAGTAGCCCGCCAACCCTAGAAAACTTCTTACTTCCGTTGCTTTTCTACAAACCTTCCAATCTTGGATTGCCACCACATTTCTAGGATCCACTGCTATCCCTTCCTTAGAGACCACGTGTCCTAAGAACCTCACTTCTTTCCTCTAAAAATGACATTTGGAGAACTTAGCTTTGAGTTGATGCGCTCTACAATCTCTAAGACTTCCCTAAGATGTAGGGCATATTCTCCCTTGCTTCTAGATAAAATCAAAATACTAACCACAAAGACTACCACAAACTTGTTTAGAAACTCCCTAAACACCATACTCATCAAGTCTATGAAATATGTGGGTGCATTCCTCAAACCAAAAAAAAAAGTACGACGAGCCCTTCGAAGAAACCGTTAGGAGTCCTAAAAGCAGTCTTATCTATGTTATCCTCAGCTACCCTCAACTGGTGAAATCCTGTAGCTAAGTCCAACAGCGAGAAAACCGAAGCACCAACTAACTGATAGAACAAGTCATCTACCCTCGGCAATGGGTGTCTATTCTTATTCGTGAGCTTGTTCGGCTCCCTGTAGTCCACCCACAATCTAAGTGAACCATCAGTCTTCGTAGCAAAAACAACTGGAGCACCCCATTCCGAAATGCTTCTTCTTATGAACCCTTTCTAAAGTAGCTCCCCTACTTGTTAACTTAGTTCCCTCCTCTCTCTCGTGGAGCCATGTGGCGCACTGGTAATGCAACTGGCTTTTCATTATCTACAAAGTATATTCGGAGGTCTATCTAGCGCCTCGGGGGTAGACCCCGAACCTCATCAAAGATGTCACCATACTCACAGACTACACAAACAGATTTCAAATCATCAATGAATGCATCAAGAGATTCTAGGTAGCTAAGCATCACTGAACCCCTAGGGTCATAAGAAATATCAAGGGTCTTTCCACAATGAGTCAACAGTCTAACTACCCACTTTTCACAGTCTTGGATGGCACTACGCCTGGCTAGCCAATCCATCCCTAGAATCAAGCCATAGCCCATGAAACCAGGAACGAAGGCATTGCATCCAAAACCAATGCCCAAGGTAGACACTCTCAAAACCCGACAAACAATAGATAAGTGAGCCGAACCACCAATTGGATTTGAGATTACAATGGGATCCATAACTAGACTAGTATTTAGGTGCAGTGTTTCAACTAATGAAGCAGATACAAATGATTGCGAAGCACAAGAGTCAAACAAAGTTCGAACAGTATGGCTAAAAAACGAAAATCAAACTTTCAACAGAAATGCTTCTATCTCTCTCCTGTCCTGGTGCCATGAGAGAATGAACCTGTCCTCCAAAAGTAGGTCATGTCCTCTATCCATGCCCTTATCCCATCCTCCTTAGGTAATCTTAAATCATATGTCCTGCCTCGCCACAATGGTTACAACCATGCTGCTTCTTCTTCCTACAG
This sequence comes from Allium sativum, assembly GCA_030737875.1. Taxonomy (NCBI): domain Eukaryota; kingdom Viridiplantae; phylum Streptophyta; class Magnoliopsida; order Asparagales; family Amaryllidaceae; genus Allium; species Allium sativum. The sequence continues at coordinate 698,245,053 of CM060926.1, forward strand.
TCCTTAATTATATGGTCTGTTATACCAAAATAAAGACACATTCTTTTGTTATGGGGGTTAATTATTCTTTCCACTTTCTCCTTTACCTTCTTCGTGGATTAAAGCCATATCAAGAAATTCCTTATCCTTGGGTTGTGTTCCTCAGCCTAAATTTCCTCATCGACCAAGCAGCTAGCTGAACTTTCCTTCCATTGTCTATCTCCAAGATACCAAACGAGTCCTTCACTTCCTTGAGCCAATTTATAGCCTCGACAAACGTCTTAGACCCATGAAAAGGTTTTCCACCCATCGCACCGAAGTCCTTCCATATATTAGGAAAGGCATCTAAACGCGGAGAAAGAGACTCAAGAAGGAAAAAGGAAGAGATTCGAAACAAAGAATCGAAAGATAGATATATGGCTTTTGGGGATTATGTTTTTCATAGTAAATCTTTCTCTTGAAAACTCCTTCTTTGAAACATGTTTTTGAAAATAATACTTTTGAAAACGGTTTTCAAAATCTTTTATCTGTTCTGGTAACCTTCAGCTTTGATACCACGTGTAACACCTCACGTCCGTTAATGTCACTCACAAAGGGAATGCATTAAGTTTCGTGGACCATTATAAGTAAACAGAACGAAATATTACAAGATTAAAAAAGTAGTACATGAAAATTTTGCAATCTTATTGTAGCGGAAATAGAAATAAGTTTAATTACATTTCCAAATACCAAAATCAAGTACATAATATTAGTCTTTTACAAAACCTTCAGAGTACATAATTTTAAAGCAATAATCCCCAACAGAAAAATGCCACACGCGGAATCAAAGCAAAGCAATACACCTTTCAACTTCAAGCTGGAAGAAAGAGATATCTGAACTAAGCTTGAGTATTTCCTCCCTAAGAACCTTGGGGGGGAAACGGAAGAAAAGAGGCGAAACAAACTAGGTCAGACATAAGTCTGGTGAGTCTAGCGACTTTAACAATATAATCATTAAAGTAACAGGATAAGAACATAAACTGGAAAGCAAGAAATGACTGTAGAATAAACAGGCATGAAAAAGCAGACAAGATGAACAAGATATAACATTGATTGCACTTCTAATCACTATAGGATAATTACTACACTGCACCAATGCCAGTAACACTGTATCATTACTAGTTACACCGCACCCTTACTAGTCCATACTAAAAGTTGTTCCCTCTTACTAATCATGATAATGGTAGTTTCGTGTACTCCTAGCTGCTATCGTTGGTGCTTCTTTTTGCTCCTACCCCCACGAGCTGTACCCACTACCCTCCTCATTCGATCGGCTCCCTAACTCGCATGTATTTATTACTTGTGCCATTCGACCTCGCTTCTATGTATTAATTACTTATGTCATTCGACCTCGCTTGTATGTATTCATTACTTGTGTTATTCAGCCCCGCTTATACGTAGATACCTGTGCTAGCCCCATCATGGGGTGTATCAATTCCCATGATGGAAACTAGACATGATTCAAGATGCACAGTGTATACTACTGGTGTCTAGTGCCTGTTTTTTCCACTCCGGAGCACGTGCATGCCCATACTCCGTCGGAACTTATACTACTGCACCACCCGCCGCTATTTTAACCGCTTATAATCAGCCAAGTAATTGTGCCCCACCCTGCCTAGCTCAGGGTACCATGATACATCCATGTGGGTTACTACTGAAATGGGTCCCCGTTACTAGGGTTTCCTAATCAACATGTTATAATGGCTAAGTGTTCTCAATTTAACTTAACCCCACCCATTTGCCTAATTAACATGTTGTACTGGTTAAGTGTTGCCTATTTATAACCTTCTCACTGATTCACGCATGTTTATTTAATGGTTAAGTTTGTGGGCATACATATACTAATATTACCCACTTACCCAAGATTTACTTAAACCTTCCCCTTATCAAGTCCATATGTATTATTGGTTAAGCTTGCCTTAACCCTATCCACTTTGTTCATGTAATATTGGTTAAGTTGTCTTCTTGTCCATGTTAACTTAAACCACCCACCTAACATGTTGTATTGGTTAAGTGTCGCCTGTCCATATGTTATTTAACCTTTCCATTTTTAGCATGTTTGTTCCTTCGCTTTAATTTATTCATTAAAGCACCAACCTCTCACATTAGAACTGTTGTTTTCGGTTGCTGGATGTGCCGGGCGGTTCCGGGCAGACTTCTACCGCAAATTCATTCTAACTTCCGGTTTTTGGGCTTAAAGCACTAACCTCTCATATTAGATCTATGTTGTTGCAGTCGCTGGATGAGCTGGGAAGTTCCGGATAGTCTTACACTGCAACTCAATCTAACCTCGGGTTAGGCACGTTCATCTTTTACCCAATTTACATATTTGCCATTCATGTCCAAGTTTATATGTAAATTATCCATAAGTGATATCAATTCAAGTTATGCCACATTTTCCAGTTATGCCCAAATTAATTATATGATTACAACCCATTTTTATGCCAATTACATATTATTCAACTTTTACCCAAACTTTTCCCCAATGTTCCCACATCGTTCGTACGTATAGTTCATGTGATACGTTAGGCTCGCAATTAGCCCAACTCATGACAATAAAAAGGAAAAAGGGAAGAAACACATGACATCATAACTGGCTTAAACAATATAGATCTAAGACGACATAAATCTAGTAAACATATAAAAATAGGTCCAATCAACATATGGAATGCGAACTAGCATAGATCTAAACATAAACTTGCACGGATTTAAACATATGAACTGGTATGGATCTAAACATATAAACATGTAGATCTAAACATATGAACATATAGTTCAAAACATATGGACTGATATGGATCTGATCATATAAACATGTAGATCTAAATATATGAACATATAGTTCTAAACATATGGACTGATATGGATTTAATCATATAAACATATAGATCTAAACATATGAACATATAGTTCTAAACTTGTGGACTAAGATGGATAAACATGTAGATCTAAACATGTGAACATATAGTTCTAAACATATGGACTGATATGGATCTAATCATATAAAAATATAGATCTAAACATATGAACACATAAAATATGATCTTACATATATGAACATGACTTGCATATAATCTTTCATAACTTGCATAGATCGAGCAAACTTGCATACATAACTTGCATATGTAATTGGGCATATGAATTAACATAGAACATAACTTGCATATAATGAATCAAATCAAGCATAAATCAAAACATAGTTTGCAAAGACATAAACTTTATATGATTTACAAACATTTTCATATAGTCCAATTCATAACTCATCACAATTACGTTTAAACAATTATCTTGTGAAAGTAACTACACTCACAGAAAACAGATCTTGAATTCTGGGATCTGATTTCTGAAGTTGCTAAGCTAATCCGTTGATGTAGGCATTGATTCGTTCGTTGTTGTTCTAGAATTCCTTTTCGCAATTCCTAGGCTTTGAATCTTTATCTCTTATCTTTTTATATTTAATCTAGAATTTGATTTATTATGGTGGCGGCTAGGTTAGTTTGTAGATGAACAACATGACGGCATCATAGTTTTGGGTAGTGAGGTTAGGGTTTAGGTTTAGCTATGTATATATAGATGTCTAGGATCAACATAGGCCTTTAGATCAACCCAAGAGTCATCAAAGCCATCCAAAACCAAGAGAGCCAACTAGAACATGAAACATATGCCCTAACACCTCAGAAAATCGTCACAGTCCAGATCAGCTGTAACAACCCGAAAATCTGGGCCAGTTTAAAATTTTTATTTTGGCAATTTTAGCGAATTTTGATTATTTAAAATGAATTATTTTAAATAATATCGACGAGAAATTTATTTTGAAAATAATTCGAACGTATATATTATACGCGTCATCGTTAGAATATAAATATTTATATATAATTATAAATAGAATTGAAAATGGCGTGGTAGTTCGATAATTCGATTTCAAATTTCATTTGAACGTTCCGGATGCAAAACAATCTGGATTTTAGTGAAACCAAAAACATTAGGATCTAATTGATGATATCTTTCCAACGAATCCGAAAAATCGAGATTTCATAGCGGGAATCAAAAGATATGTCCAGTTGAAAATTCTGAATAGTCGCTATGGAATTCAGGCCCTTAAAAATAGACATTTTGCAAACAGCCTCGGATTTCGACGAAACCAGTTTTGTTGGGTTCGTGATGTCAATTTATTGCTAGATTCCAATTTTCATAATTTTTCGAATCAATATGTGAGCGTGGCAAAGGAAAACGCGTTTGACCAGTTTAGTTGATTTTAATCAACTGGAAAATGGCCATTTTTCAAACGGTCTCAAAATCTGACGAAATTAGTTTTGTTAGGACCGTATCGCGAATACGAAGCTAGAAATATTTTTTATAGAATTTTTAGTGCTCGTATGTGATCCCGGTAAAGTGAAATGTACGTTCAAATTCAATATATATTGATTTATTTAATAATTTTGATGGAAATTGGTCATAACAGCTTAATTGGCTTGCAATACATATCCCATTGTGTTCGGAATGGGGGTAGTTAGCTAGGAACGACAGTCGTTGGGTCTCGATCAGAGTTTGGATGAAAAGTCAACATTTAGGGTTTTAAAGTGGGAAAAAAATAAAAATAAAATAATATATAAAATACCCCCCCCCCCCCCCCCCCTTAATCCTCTGCTTCCGCCGTCATTATCAGATGAGCGAAAAAAAAGAAGAAAAAAGAAACCGCATCGCATTGGGCTGGAGCCTCCCACGGCATCATCCACCGCTCCCCCACCCACCGCACCTCCTCCCCCTCCATCCAACTTCCCTCACTCCGTCAGCTCGATCGAAGGACGACGCCCTTTTTCAGTTCGAACCCAAACCCTTAACCCCCCTTCACCCCTTCGCTTCAGCACTGAAGACCCCACCACCGATGTCGACCCCGCCTGCGCCAGTCCCACCTCCATCGAGCACCACTGCTGCCTCCGACCGCCACTCAGGCGCTAGAGCCCCCTCTCTTCGATACGCAACGTGAGTTTTTAAATCCATGTTTTATTTATTTATTTTCAGTTTTGAATGTAGGGTTTTTTCTATATATATAAAAAAAACAGGTTTTTAATTATATCAAAACTGATTTATTTTATATGTGTTCTGTTGTGGCTTGTTCTCGAACTATCCGACGCTTTCCTTTACGGGGAAGTTACGGGTTTTCAAAGTTGGTATCAGAGCTTTGGTTTACAGAGCTCGAGAACAAGACACATTAGAACCATACGAAAGGATTCATCAGATATTGGATTAGCAATATCCAATTAGAATGACTCGTTAGAGATAGGATCAGTAGTATCCTAGAACGAGTGTGAAGAGTATATTTTTAAACTGAAAACAAATTTTGTTTTGAAAATTTAAATCAATTATTCGTATTTGATTATTTATTTATATTAAATATGGACAATCCAATATATAAAGGTTTTGTATATACGCGTCATGAACGTATATTCGAAGTTTTAATATACTGGATAGATATAGGATTACACTGTAGTCGCCCGGAGATGGTATTAATGATAGCGATCGCATCATCAACATTTATGTTCGAGTTTCGAAGGTGTGATTTTCTATATATTTCCATTAGACTGGTGTGAGAACCAAAACTAATATAGCTAGAATACATTGTTGTGATTTGGCATCAAAACATGATTTTCCTTATATATATCAAAATTATGAATTTGAAACGTTAAATTCACTAATTGATTGATGTTTGTTCATTTGTTTGCTAATTTTGAACCATTATGCCTAATTGAACCAAATATTGAATTATATTGAAAATTGGTCGCATTTGCTTGCGTATACTTGTACTTACCTTGAACAGGTCATAGCAAGGAGGCTAGAGCAGAGAATAAAATTTGTTTGCCCGACAAATAGGTACATGTTTACTACATAATTTCCTGTTTTGTTTGGGTGATGATGATTTTGTGAGCCTATTGGCTAGCCGCTTGGCTTTTTCTTTTTCTTTTTGAGATTAGAAGGACCGGGGAAGCTATTTGAAATTTCCCGATGCTCCCGGTGCAGGGGAGGTTATGGCGAAATTTTTCGAAAATTTAGGGTGTTAGCCAAATTTTTGAAAATTTGAAAATTCTCAGAAACTGAAAAGTTGGAGAATGGAAGCCAGATCGAACGTAGAGCTGAATAATCAAACCACTTTCGACTTTGTTCCTTTTCGAGGACGAAAAGTTTTAAGTGGGGGAGATTGTAACAACCCGAAAATCTGGGCCAGTTTAAAATTTTTATTTTGGCAATTTTAGCGAATTTTGATTATTTAAAATGAATTATTTTAAATAATATCGACGAGAAATTTATTTTGAAAATAATTCGAACGTATATATTATACGCGTCATCGTTAGAATATAAATATTTATATATAATTATAAATAGAATTGAAAATGGCGCGGTAGTTCGATAATTCGATTTCAAATTTCATTTGAACGTTCCGGGTGCAAAACAATCCGGATTTTAGTGAAACCAAAAACATTAGGATCTAATTGATGATATCTTTCCAACGAATCCGAAAAATCGAGATTTCATAGCGGGAATCAAAAGATATGTCCAGTTGAAAATTCTGAATAGTCGCTATGGAATTCAGGCCCTTAAAAATAGACATTTTGCAAACAGCCTCGGATTTCGACGAAACCAGTTTTGTTGGGTTCGTGATGTCAATTTATTGCTAGATTCCAATTTTCATAATTTTTCGAATCAATATGTGAGCGTGGCAAAGGAAAACGCGTTTGACCAGTTTCAGTTGATTTTAATCAACTGGAAAATGGCCATTTTTCAAACGGTCTCAAAATCTGACGAAATTAGTTTTGTTAGGACCGTATCGCCAATACGAAGCTAGAAATATTTTTTATAGAATTTTTAGTGCTCGTATGTGATCCCGGTAAAGTGAAATGTACGTTCAAATTCAATATATATTGATTTATTTATTAATTTTGATGGAAATTGGTCATAACAGCTTAATTGGCTTGCAATACATATCCCATTGTGTTCGGAATGGGGGTAGTTAGCTAGGAACGACAGTCGTTGGGTCCCGATCAGAGTTTGGATGAAAAGTCAACATTTAGGGTTTTAAAGTGGGAAAAAAATAAAAATAAAATAATATATAAAATACCCCCCCCCCCTTAATCCTCTGCTTCCGCCGTCATTATCAGATGAGCGAAAAAAAAAAGAAGAAAAAAGAAACCGCATCGCATTGGGCTGGAGCCTCCCACGGCATCATCCACCGCTCCCCCACCCACCGCACCTCCTCCCCCTCCATCCAACTTCCCTCACTCCGTCAGCTCGATCGAAGGACGACGCCCTTTTTCAGTTCGAACCCAAACCCGTAACCCCCCTTCACCCCTTCGCTTCAGCACTGAAGACCCCACCACCGAAGTCGACCCCGCCTGCGCCAATCCCACCTCCATCGAGCACCACTGCTGCCTCCGACCGCCACTCAGGCGCTAGTGCCCCCTCTCTTCGATACGCAACGTGAGTTTTTAAATCCATGTTTTATTTATTTATTTTCAGTTTTGAATGTAGGGTTTTTTCTATATATAAAAAAAAACAGGTTTTTAATTATATCAAAACTGGTTTATTTTATGTGTTATAAAAATTGATTTTTATTTTTGTTTAACAAAAAGATTAGGACTTTGTTTATAAAATGTTTTAAATTTTGTAAATAGCATAGTAAAAATATTATCTTTTATATGTAAATAGCGTAGTAAAAATATTATCTTTTATATGTAAATAGCGTAGTAAAAATATTATCTTTTATATGTAAATAGCGTAGTAAAAATGTGATTTTTATATATTGAACATCGAAGTAAAAATGTGATTTTTATATATTGAACATCGAAGTAAAAATGTGATTTTTATATATTGAACATCGAAGTAAAAATGTGATTTTTATATATTGAACATCGATGTGAAAATTCGATTTTTACATAGGTAGTGAATACGGGCAACGAAAGCGACAAAAGGCGAGATTGGCGAAGACTTCTGCAAAAGAAGAGTCGAGTTGGTTGGATAGCTATCGGTGAGAATTTCTCACCTTTCAATTTCTTTTTCTATTTATATATATATACTAGGATGCAGACGGTGCTTAGTAGCACCCGACACAATCGTCCACAAACCATGGACTTGTTTGTTTGATCGCAAAAATTAGTTAGATGATTTGGTTTGAATTGAATTATTTGGTGAAATGAATGAATTTGATGGATGTGTGAATGGCGTGGGCCTTCACTAGACCGGGGATAAGGCTAGGCCTCGTCCCGTTTCTAGTATCGTGCCGTTATGCCGCCGAAATTTTCTAAATATGTTAGAAAAATAAAAATATCATTTTATTTAAAGAATGAACTGAATAGAAATTCATATGTCAAAATAAAATGTTTTATCGTTAAAAATATAATTTTTAACGTGAAGCGAATAAAATATTCATTTACAAACCGGACGGTTTGTTTATGTACACTTATTTGAATGACACTGATTGGGACGATAAATTTTACACATCGCCCAACTGCACAAATAAAATCTGTGTTTGATTGTTTGAAAACCCCACACGGGTGTTGGGTTGAAATTTGAAGTTCACTCATCCTGATTGATTAAATATGTCGATCGATTGATTGACAGGCTGTTATAAGCGTTAGATATCTGTATTTGATGCTTATACAGTGTAGTGCACTTTGGTTGATGGTTGATTATTTTTCAATGCTATTATATGTGTGTAATGTATGAAAATCCATATAATTAACATTATATGGTGATTGATTGGGCCTCATTCCAATTTGAAAAATAAAGAATATTATAAAATAAAAGTTCATGTGTTGACAGTACTCATCCATTGAGATTGGTCATGTGTTGAACGAAATATTTTAGTAATAAAATTTACATCTTTATCAATATAAAATAAAGGTTCATGTGTTGACAGTACTCATCCATTGAGATTGGTCATGTGTTGAACGAAATATTTTGATAATAACAACTATTTTGAAAAAGAAATATTTGAAATAGAATATTTGAAAATAGAAATTTATGAAGCCGTGTTGATTAGATTGACGCCATTTTGACGTGAACGATATTTATATCGATTTTATTCATTTAGAAATGAATTGAATTGAAAACGATTACGAAATGAATTGAATTGAAAACGATTTCGAATTGAATTAAATTGAAAACGATTTCGAAATGAATTGAAAACGATTTCGAAATGAATTGAAAACGAATTCAAATTGGATTGAAAGCAAATTGAAATGAATTCAAATTGAATTGAAATTTGAATTGAATAGAAATGAATTTTAAAACGAATTTATAAAGAAGAATTCAATTTAGCTTTGGATTGAAATGGAAGTTGAAATTGTTTTTGAAACGAATTTAAAACTATCTATATAATTCGTTTTAAATAGAAATCGACGAAGTATATATTATATATATTATATATATAATATAATGGCCTGAATAGAACGCGCCGCACCGCGGTAGTTCGTGAATTTCGACCATTTATTTCAAATGGACATTACGGGAGATCCGACCGTCGGATTCTCCTGAAACCAGAACCGTTGGGTTCGTATCGAAAAGAGCTTTCTAACGAATATTGGAAATTTGAAATCTAACAGTTGGATTTGGAATTATGTCGAAATCAAATTTGAAAAAGGTCGCTGTAAGTGCAGTTCGATGGCCGTTGATGGAAATCGACTGTACGGACCTTGATAAAATTATTAAAAATATTAATAATTTGTGTAAAATCATAAGAAATGATTTGTGAAGAATTGGGATGAAAAACTCCATATTTGAAAAGATAAAAATAGATTTTTATCGAAATGAACTAGTTTTGAACTGGAATTATAATTCTATTTATTTTTAAATAAATAAATTGAATTTGAAAAGGGTTTTAAAAATAACCATAATTTCCAATGATTGCATTGGAGTGGATTTGAATCGAAATTGTCTTCGGAATATTTCGATGTTGGAATTCGTGATTATGCAGATGTGGTTATGGAAATTTGAAAGATATATATCCATATCGTTATTTCCAGCACGACATTTGTTAATCGTAGAATTTGATATTGAATATAAGCCGATATATTTTATATTCAGAGACTTGTATTGAATATCAAATGTGATTTGGGTTTGTCGTGAATGGTGTCTTCATTAACACTGTTCTTGAGCCCAGTTGAGAAAAGATTAAATCTTTTTATTTAGATTTAATGAAGTGTACCAATTAAATAATATTTAATTGGAATTGAATTGATATTGATTTTTGGGTATTATCGTGAACAGTGTTTTAAATAACACTCGTTCTTTAACCCGATAATTAATGGAATGTGACTTTGGGTTTATCGTGAACCGTGTTTTAAATGACACGGATTCTTTAACCCAGTTAACGATTAAAACTAAGTGGAGTTTTAATGAATCTTTAATTAGATTGAAATGATCGAGAATGGAGTATCACCAGTTTTGCTCCAGACGATAGTTAAATCTTTAATTAGATTTGAACGTGAAATGGTAATTGAATTTACCGATAACACCGTGGTGTTAAATATGAAGTATTACCAGTTTTACTTCATGGGATGAATAGGTTGGGATTGGGAAATTAAAACAAATGATTACTTCGGTAAGGTTCGTTAATCCCGACTAGTTGAATCGAAATTCAAAGGAAGATTAGAGAATAAATTCAAGAAATTATCTTGGATAAAATTAATGGGAACCTTTCCCTATGAATGTGAAAATCAGAAACTAACTGTCGGTTAGCTAAGCAGAATGGTTTTCTGGATATTGATCTGATGTTGGTTTCGGCCTTCGGGGTTAATATTTGGGGAATTATTCTCTTGATTAATTTACGGTTAGTGACTAATGAATTGGAATGAGGCGTATGTTGTGTTTGTGCAACACTTTTATAATATATACGCGAGTTATTCGGAAAGACCGGGTTTATCCCATTCTGAATAACTGATACGACGATAAGTCGAAGATGAAGACGATGGTCGAAGACCGGAAGTCTTCACGTCATTTGGGTGATTACTGATGATCTTGATTGGGCTGTACACCTAAGAAGATGGAAACAGTTGGTGATCGTCCAGACGTGCTTGGAGATCGATGGATATGCGGGGTACTAGGTGCCTCCGGTTTCGTTCAGACCCAGAACGGACTTGTAAATGGACTATGTGTCTGACATTGGATTTTAGTCCGTGTGATTGATCTCTATTAAATATATATATCTGTTTGGCGGCGGAGAATTTATTCTCTTGCTTAACGCCCTTCTCTGAGACGTACGAGCTCAGAGGTTATATATTGATGGATATCAAACACATGGAGTGAATTGCCTGTGTGGCATGCCTAAGTGGCAATTAATCGAGGCTTCTGTTGAAAAGCAAAGTCTTGTGGTGATGATCAAAGTAAGGCCTTTGTGGCGTAGCTTTGTGTAACGTTGATTCGCGAGCTTCACACCCGGTATGAACCAAAAACGGGAGAGGACGTCAGGGAGGGCATGCGTTTCTTTCTAGCTAGAAGTGGCGTCAGTGGTTTTACACGCCCTGACGAGTTTGACTTATGTGGTTGTTGCTGTTGCGAGGCGCCTCGGATTGATCGGTCGTTCTCGAACCGATGGAGTCATTTAGTTGGCTCGTTTACGCCCCCATAGGGCGGGGAAACGCATGTTCAGGGTTTAAGTTTAATCCACATCGGTGGACTGGCCCTGAGGATCCAAGGGTCACTCGAGCTCTGATCCTGAGGCTCGGGCTAGACAGTCTCGAATCGGTTGAGGACTATCTTTTGCCTCGGTTCATAGATGGAAATCCAATTTCCAAATACGTGACATTTGCGGTTTTATTTGTAAACCTATATATGGCGACATAGTGGCATGGGACGCTCATGCCGCCTATGATTGATACTTATGATTTGAAGTTGTTTTATACACTATGCACTTATAATAGTATCAAACGATTTGTGTTAAACGTATCAAGCATTCTTTGGCTGTTATAAGGGAAAACCCTATCCTCGGCTGCGTTGCATTGTGTGATGGGACCTGGGTCTTATAACAGCTTCATTTTTCTTTATTTAGCATTGCACTGTTTGTTTTATGCACTGGTATTCTTGGGAGGAAACCCGTTCCGTGTTATACGGCGTGGTCCCTTGATTTACCTAACTTTAAAATAAAGATTAACTGTTTTAGTTCTCACACCAGTCACATGACTGACCTGGAGTTTATTGTTTTAACCTAAACTCTGGGTGCCCTTATTTTCGACACGGGCAGCTAGTAGTTTTGGTTTTGCAGATTTATATTCACAGGATCCTGGTTTACAGCTGGAACGATATCCGGAAAGCTTTGTATCCGTATATCTCTTCTAGTTGTGTATTGTATTATTTTCCGCTGCGATGTATTTAAATGTAATTTAAATCTCTGATATTTCTGTGTAATATTCATTCATACTCTGTATATTCTTGTAATCTGATGCATTGTTGTAATATACAATGAAATGTTCTTTTATATGTGTTCTGTTGTGGCTTGTTCTCGAACTATCCGACGCTTTCCTTTACGGGGAAGTTACGGGTTTTCACATCAGCTCGTTGGAGTCGACACCTACGGGGGAGGGGGTCGACACCTGTGTCGACACCCCTGGGGGGGTCGGCACCCTATGGCGGGACTTTTCCTGCCCAGCCTTCTCTGCAGATTTGAATTTCTAACTCGATTTATTTAATTATTAATTTAATTTAATTTCTGCTTAAACTTGAAAACTTCTAACCTCCATAACAACTTCATATTGAGTCTGATTCACGCAAATTCGGACTCTAGCTCAAGCAGAATTCCAAGAGAACGCAATGGCGTAACTCTTTTCACATAATTCTTATTTTAAAGACTAATTATTCTTTAATTATCTCTTATGTCCCATTTTAAAACTATGGGGTGTTACATTTCCCCCTACTTAAAGGATTTCGTTCCCGAAATCTTCAAGTCAAGAAGAATGTGTATCCTACCATCCAACAGCCATCTACTCAACCATTCAATCACAGGCATTCATTGTCCTTAAAGAGGTTTCTAATGCTTTCATGATCATATGCATAGTGTGTGTATATGTCCTTATCTAATGCAAAATCAGGCGGTCTACTGATTCAGTTGACCTCCTTAATGCGAATTATGTCAGTTCCATGAGTCCATCATGTATGCAATTATTCCAAATCGTACTTTATAACTTCTACATGAGTGCACAATCATTCATACAAATGCAATATCTATATGATAACACATCAAGTTTCAATCCATATACAAATACATATATGCATATGCAATATGAAAGTGACTGAGCTGATCTAGTGTCTAATGTGTGTGTAAATGCATCCACGAGCAACCACTAGCAAACACTTGCATCCACTTGCATCCACCAAACATAACATGTCTAAAACACATCTTTACAACCATAGGATTTTCTACCTAAAGATCAAAGACATAATAGAGAGGACATACTAAACGATAGAATAAGTCTAAACAAAGCGATAGAAAAAGGAGAAGTTAAGAATATCCTCTCAAAAAAAAGGGTACAGCGTACGCATCTTGTCTACATCTCCCAAGTCGCGTATCCTTGATCATCTCTCCATTGGATTTTAACCAATTTGACCTCTCTGTTGCGTAACTTCTTGATCTCCGATCCAAGGATGCATGTAGGAGCTTGTCTAATCGTGGCATCTTGCTCCACTTCCTCTTCTTTAAGCATGCTTGGGTCCACTATTTCTGCGGTATTATGTAAACACTTCCTCACATGCGACATGTGAAACATGTCATAAACACCACTAAGCTTTTTCTGGCAACTTCACTCTATTGTCTGTCCAATTTTTTCTGTAATGGGGGGATTGCCCTACGAACCTTGGTGCTAATTTCCCCATACTCCCCAAAGCGAACTATGTTCCTCCATGGTGACACTTTAATAAAAACCTTGTCTCCAACATCGAACTCAAGGTCGGTTCATCTCTTGTCATCATTTGACTTTTGTCGGCCCTGTGCCGTCTTTATTCATCTTCGAACCAAGTCTATCTCCTCAGAAGTTTCCCTAACCATATCTGGCCCAAGTTGGTGATCGACACGATCGTCCGTAAAAACCCTAATACTAGCTTTATAACTGTTGTTATAAGAGATCTCCACAAATGGAAAGTGCTCTTCTCATGTCCTCTAAAATCTAGGATGCATAACCGCAAAAGATCTTCAAGGATTATATTCACCCTTTCTGTCCGTCCATCCGTCTGTGGATGATATGCGATGATCATTCACTGATATTTGGCCATATTACCCAAGCACAATATATGTGTATATACATACATATGTATGTGTATACATGTATTGTGTATGTGCAGAGTACATATATGTGAGCACTAGAGATATTGTCTACTTGTGGTATTTATAGTGAATCACTATGAATATCACAAGTTGTTTAGATACAGATGGACGAATTTGCATGTTAGATCAATTCATGAAATATGATGAGAAACACACCAAAATTCTCTAGAAAATAATTTTTAAAAAATAAAACTATATCTGCTAGAATTTAGAATTATTTTGTTCCAATTGAATGTGTGCGTTTATGTGATGGGTCAGTAGGTGAATGGACTGACTATGAAGACAGATTAAATAGGCAGTGGTCAGATAGAAGATAAATGTGTCAGTGAGTGTGTCAAAGGATGTATCGGTGTTTGTATATGAGTGAATATAGCTGAGTGTTGTAGTGAGAAGTAATGTAACAAATGAAATTGAAAAACGTATTATAGTTAGTGGAGTTATAAATTTGTACTATTCAAATGTGGAAATAAGATATTATATTCCATTAAAATACTGTTTGAATATTTAAATTCTTGTGTAGTAGTATTTTATTTAAATATATATATTTTATTCTGTCTGTGATGTAGTAGAATAGTAAAATTACAAACACATTCATAGTAATACATGTTTGTTATAATCAAACAAAAATCACATAATTGTTATGTACAACAAAAAAACACTTAACCCACCCTCAGTAAAGATTAATATTATTCAGCTTTTCAGGTACTAATACTTAAGTAAACTATCTTATCTCCCAATCATTTTCCGATGTAATTAATCAGAATGAAATGGGGATTAGGGCAAATATTCTCGTTCCCAATTGTTTTGATCGATGTCTTAGATGTGGAATTCCGGGGCATTTGGAGAGTAGTTGCTGTGTTTTCTTGATTAAGAATCAAGTTAATTCTTCGAATTCTGCTTTGGGGGAGAAGAGTGTTAACTTTTGTTCTCAAGGTAGCGAAGAGGGCTCTCATAGTTTAAATTCGAATTCCTTGCAGAGTTATCATATTCAGTGTCAAGAAGGAATCCAGCGCTCTCTTCCTATCATAAGAGAGGTTCCTGATAATGTTTCTTCTATGAATTCAGGTTTGTTTGCTCTGAGTCACTCTTCTTCGCTTTTTTATGCGTACATGGTTAGAAAGCCTTCTAGTGTTTTGGATTGGAATACTACTATGTCTAAAAACTCTAATGAAAGGATTAGTGTTCGAAGTTGTTTTAAATATGGTGACTCGACTCATTTGGCGAAGGACTGTCGAAATGGTTTCCGTTGCTTTTCTTGTGGTGTTCTAGGTCATCGAAAGACCAATTGTCCGAGGAGATTCAGTGGGAATTCAGTCTATGATATTTTGCAATTTGACTGTTTGAGAATATGTCAGAATATTATATTGTTGTCAGATCTTTATGTGCTAGACTTTGTTGGAAGGAGGATTGATGGGGATTATTTGTTATTGATTTTGGGATGGCACTTGGAGGGGTTAGTTGATGGAATTCTGTGGTATAAGAGGTGGGATAATATTGTTGCTTTTCCTCCTTTGCCGGGTCAGTTAAGCAGAAAGGAACATGCTCTATCATTCTTCAAAAATTTACTGAAATTTCGTATGATATATGAGGAATCAACGGTAAGAAACAAGAGGAGAGCTTGTTTGTTATTGAATGAAATTCTGAAGCACTTCGACGTCTTAAACACCATCATAAGTTGTGAAAGGCGAGCTGTCGCTTTTTAGAATCTTTCAGGCAGGGATGTTCATTTGGATCCTGTTAGGAGAGACATGTCTAGTGAAGAGATTGTTCTGGAAGAGGGTTTGAGTAAGTATGTTAAAGCAGTTAGTTTCTTTGATGAACTGTTGATGGACAATGTTGGGTTTGTTTGGGATTTTTGGCGAATGGATCCTATATTATATGACCCTGCAGTTTCATATTGCATGGGACGTCTGGATGACATCAGTCTTTCGAAAAGCAAAGGGAGGTGGTCTAGGGAGATGATGACTGGAGAGGATGTGTTTGATAGGGGTGGTTATGATGTGGTTGATGAGACTGGAAGTCTAGATGCAGTTTTGGTTGATGATGCTAACAGGAATGTGGCTGATAGCATAGATCTTTCGAACAGCTTCAATCTGTTAGAAAACTCTGAAACTGAGTGTGCTACTCCCTTCATAGAATCGATGGATGTTAAATCCAGAAATTCGGCTCACGCTTTCAGAAAAGGCTTTAGAGTTGGAAGGATAAAGGTAGTAAGGCAAACCAATAAAATAGTAAAGAGTTGGGAACATGATGAGGAGTTTAAGAAGTTGTCAAGTAAATGGGATGTTTCTTCTTTGGATCTGTCTGGTAATCATGTTTTGATGGGGCGTGGTTTGCATGGATGTATGGATGGTACGGATGAAGCAATAGCTGTTAATGAAGTATGGAAGGAGGTCATCCAGACCTCATTTTGGAATGCTGTGCGGTTGAATTCCAGGGGACCAAAGCATGTTCATTTGGTCAGCATGGGTGCAACAATGGGTAGTAATAATTGGAGCGTAGTTGGGGGCATGCGACGGGAAGCAGGTTCGGGATTGGGTGGCTTCTGGTGTTTGAGAAATAGTGATAATGGTATAGCGCTCTTGAAGGAGTTGGGAGTGGGCCTTCGAGCTTTGTTACTGAGGCCGGAATATGATGTTTTTTCTTTTGTACATGTCATGCCTCGACCTACAGGGATTGCAGAAGTCTGTTTTAGCTTTCCAGTCAGTGATGGTCAGCTCAGTGACTTGATATTGGTTGGCGATTCTGATCATAGTGGCGGGTCATCTCTTGCTGGTGAGTTGGTAACTCCGGTTAGGAGAGGAAGGAGGAGGAGAGAAGAGAGCGGGTATGGAGTGGTTAGACGCAGTGCAAGGTTGAGATATAGATCTGCATCATCTCACGGTAGGTCCCAGGGTTCGGTTGCTAGTAGTAGCAATACGAACTCGGGCTCAGGTATTGCTCCTGTTCTCGGTAGTGATTATTCTTGTTATGCTTTAGGTAGTCTTTCCACTGATCAGCTATTTCAGTTAGCTAGTGACACAGCTTTCGTTTTTTCTGACATAGATTTAGATGCTGATTTCATTAGGAGTAGAGAACTAGAGCGAGCTTCATCTATAGGTCGATGAGGATCGTCAGTTGGAACATTAGGGGTCTAAATGAACCCAGAAAATGCGATAAAGTCAGGAATTTTTTTAAAGATTTTCACCTTGATATTGCTTTACTTCAAGAAACTAAGATAGATGATCCTGATTCTAGTTTTTATAGAAGGTTAGGAGGGTCTTACTTTCGTAACTGGCCTTGTCTACCGGCAACAGGTTCTGCTGGTGGGCTTATGATCGGTTGGAAAGACAACCAATATAGACTCGTACAGGAGCAGCCTATGATGCATTCATTGCATATTATTTTAGCCTCGACAGTAGATAATTCCCTTTTGGGCATTTCTAATGTATATGGCCCACATACTAAATTAGAGAGAAGACGGTTGTGGATAGAATGTAATGACTTTAGTAATCTCTCTTTCAATCAATGGGTTGTAGGGGGGATTTCAATGTCACCAGATTTTTAGGGGAGAGAACTCCTAGAGAAGGAGATTTCTCTGCCATGGAGGAATTTAACGAATTCATAATATTTAATAATCTGATAGAGATTCCGATGCATAATAGAATGTTCACATGGTCCAATGTTAGAGATACTCCTTCTTTTGCTCTATTAGATAGATTTTTTATTAATAATGTGATTGCGGATAGATTTTCCATATGTAGAGTTAAAGTTTTACCTTTTTTATTGTCAGATCATTGTCCAATTATTTTATCTTGTGATTCGAACTTAATAATAAGTAGGAATTTTAAATTCGAAAAGATGTGGTTACTGGACAGTAGTTTTAGTAATTTGATCTCGGTTAAATGGAATTCCTTATTTCATTTCAATAATTTGTATAAAGATAACTCAGCTAAGATTTTTGTTGCTAAACTAGGAAAGCTAAGATTTTTTCTTAATCGATGGAACAAGTTCGTATTTGGTAATGTCAGAATTAAAAAAGACAAGATTTTATGTGAAATGTTAGATATAGATAAAGTTAGTGAAATTAGAATTCTTAATATGAATGAGAGGGATAGACTTAGTAATTTAAGGTATGATCTTAAGTTGATTATGGAGAAAGAAGAGGTCATGTGGAGGCAAAGATCTAGAATTCAATGGATAAAAGAAGGTGATAATAACACGAAATTCTTTCATAGTATGGCCAATAAAAGGAGGCGTGATAATTTAATCCATTCCATATTAATCAATGATGTAGAGGTTTCCAACCAGAAGGAACTTAATGACGCTTTTACTAGGTATTACAAGCAGATCTTAGGTTCTAGGATTAAAAGAAGGATAAATATTAGATGGAATGATATCTACCCGTCTACCTCTAGGATTGATTTGACTGGCTTAGATAGTCCATTCACTGAGAATGAGATATGGAAGGCTATCAGTGATATGCCTAGTGATAAAGCACCAGGACTTGACGGTTTTTCAGTTCTTTTTTACAAACAATTTTGGGAGATTCTAAAGTTTGATATTATTAACCTTTTTAATGATTTTTATAGTGGTAATCTGAAGTTAGGAATTTTAATTTTGCTAATGTAATTCTCATACATAAGAGAGTTGGAGCGAATTCTCTTAAGGATTTCAGACCAATCTCATTAGTTAATGTTTCGGTAAAGATCATCTCAATAGTTCTTGCTAATAGACTAAGTACTAAGATGAATGACCTAATAGACGCTTCTCAAACAGCGTTTATTAAGGGTAGAAACATTGCGGATGGGGTAGCGGCAGTACAGGAGTGTATTAATGTATGTATTAAAAATAACTTAACATGCGCCATCTTGAAGTTAGACTTTGAGAAGGCTTTTGACTCAGTTGATTGGGATTTTACCTGTGAGCTTTGTCTCGCTAGGGGTTTTAGTGTTCGATGGACAAATTGGATTATGTTACTTCTTAAGTCGGGTTGTTCTAGTATAGTGGTTAATGGAGTAATTGGTAAAAAGATTCAGTCTAAGAGAGGTCTCAGACAAGGCGATCCTCTCTCGCCTTTTTTATTTAATCTAGTGGTTGATGTTTTCTCTAGAATTATCAAGAGGGCTGGAAATTTAGGTGTCTTAGGTTGTGTGGGGAATGAGGAGTTTCATAATGAATTGTCTATACTTCAATTTGCAGATGATACTCTATTATTTTTGTCTCATCTTCCTAAGCATGTTATTACTCTCAAGTTTATATTATATCGCTTTGAGATGTTGTCTGGACTTCGAATTAATTTTGATAAGAGTGCAGTCATGGTGCTTAATGATAGTTGTCATGTTGAGCCCTTAGTAGCTAATATCTTAAACTGTTCTATTATGAAATTTCCATTTGACTATTTAGGATTTAAAATCAGACCTTCTAAGCTTAAAAAGGATGACTGGATATTTATTATTGATAAAATTAGTAATAGATTATCTAGCTGGAACAATAGATTTCTTTCTAGAGCGGGGAGATTAGTGTTAGTTAATTCGGTCTTATCATCCATTCCCACTTATTGGATGACGGTTCATTGTTTTCCTAAGTGGGTTATTAAGAAAATCGATAGAATTAGAAGGAATTTTCTTTGGAATTGTGACCTCAATTGTAATAGTTATAAGTGTTTAGTTAATTGGGAATTGTGTTGCAAGTCTAAGAGAGACGGGGGCTTGGGGATTATTAACCTTGTAAACTTTAATTCATCCTTACTTACTAAATGGTTATGGAAATTTAGGAGTCCTGATACAGTGGCTACTTGGAAGAATTTAGTTTTAAAATCTTATTACTCTAGGGGGGAGATTCTAGGGAGGTCGGGTTTTAGTAGGTCTAATAGATTATCTCATTTCTGGAAGGAAGTACTAAACTGTTTGGACTTTTTCAAGATAGGATGCAAGATGATAGTACATTCTGGTAATTCAACCTTTTTTTGCATGATGCTTGGATTTCCTGTATTCCTCTTAAAATAGAATTTGCTGATCTTTTTAATGTTTGTGACTTCAAGAATTCATTAATTGCGGATGTTTATAGAAGGAATTTAGAACCCCCATGGGAGTTTTCATTCGTTAATATTTTAGATGGAGATTTATTAAGACAATTGGCCCTATTGAAAGCAAAATTGGCCTTATACCATTTGGATGAGTATAGGGATACTATTATTTGGGGATTAGATAAGAGTTTAATCTACTCAGTCAATTCAATGTACAAACTTATCAATTTCCCTGGTATGTCTTTGCTTCCTTTTAAGTTTATATGGAAATCAAATTCTCCTGCTAAAGCTAAGATTCTTATGTGGTTGATTATCCATAAGAAGCTTAACACAGTTGAGCTTTTAAAGAAGAAGAATGTTGTGTTGGATGTAAAATGTTGTTTTTGTAGTCATTCAGAGGAAGATGTTGATCATATATTCTTTTCTTGTAACTTGTCCAATTATATTTTAACTATGGTGCTAAGGATTTTTGTTATGTCTATTGTGAATATATTTAATAATTGTGAGAATTATTGGAATCACTATAGACTTAATTATAAATCTAAACAGAGATATGTAATGGATTCGTTAATTATTATCATTAGTTGGTTCATTTGGATGGAAAGAAATCAAAGACTTTTTCATTTTATTTCAGTATCCCCTGATAATTTAATCATTAAGATAGTTTATTTCTGCTTGGATTGGATGACCTCCCCATGTTATAAGTATTTTAGAGATTTGTATTATGGAAACTTGTTGCAAAAAGTTAGGTCTAATTTAGAGTTATTTAAGAGTATCATTAGATATTTTGGAAATAATAGGTTTCGTATAAGTGCTTAGAAATTAATTTTAACTTTGGAAAAGTTTGTTCTTTTACTTCTCTCATATATATGTAAGGACATATAATGTATATTTAAATATATTTCTATATATTTATATATACAAAATATATTCATACATATATGTGATGGTGACTAACGAGGGTCGTTGTAGTTATTATCCAGGATTTCAGGTGGAAGGAATATTGAAGAAATGCATGGATTTCTTCAAAGTTTTTGGTGGAAGTGCTCATTGGAGGAATATATGGATAGTTATATGGTTTTGATGCTGGGTTTTTTAGATGGAGCTTTTATGGTGTTTATACTTTGAGTGTTGTTGTGGGTTGTACTTATTATTAGTCTTCTTGAGCGGTTTTGATTATAGTATTGGAATAGATATGCTTCTATATCGGGTGGTGGCCTTGCCGAAATTCGATATAGGAGTAGATGGGCGGTGGTTTATCCGGAGCTCATCCATCTATTACCAAATACTTTTCTAGAGTTGTGTTGACATTCGGAGTGTTGTTGGTTGTTTTACTCCTTGGTAGTTGTACTGGGACTCTGTATTATTATGATTTTATGATATATATGTGTGCTCTCTTCTTTTTGGAAGATCACACATTTTTGGTTTTCAAAAAAAGGTACTAATACTTAAGTATCAGTTATGAAATTCCACATATAAGACTGACTTTCCAGAAATAGCAACTCAATAAATCACAAAACATTCTCGTAATGTCGTACATGCACTTTTCTTTAAAGGGACAACTTACAGTCACTCCCCAAAGATATCAAACGGAAAATAAAACAAACGTTGGAAAGGAAATCCACTAATGATGCCTACATATTATGAGAAGGCCTCGATCCAGTTGGAGGTCGAATCATTTCCGCTATATTGAAATGATAGTAACATGGAGTCGATGCACCTAATACATGCCATTGGCATCGTTGCTCCTCTCTAACCTCATCGAACTCTTCCTAAATTTATCGAATAGTTGCTCGCTTATGCCTCTGATATTCGCATAGGCCCTGTTGTTGCTGGGTCTGCTTTACTATTGGTGCTGGAGGCAATATTGGAAGCAACTGGATGTTTATCCTCTTGAGGGTGGCTTTGTCGATGATAGGTGAGACCATCCTAACAATTGATTTAGTAACACCCCTATAAAGACCCAAAAATCCCCACCCTTTGAATCGACCATAAACCATACAGGTCAGAACCAATAGTTGGAAATCTTCGAATACTTTAACTTTGGGAATACAATACATCAGGACAAATAACAAAATACTTTTATAATCATTACAATAATGCTGCATCAGAGTACATAATATTAGAGTACATTGGATGAATAATACAACAGAAAATTAAATTACAATAAATGTAATACACTGCAGCGGAATAATTAAATTAACACAGCGGAAGGCTAACAATGCTCTGGTCACAACTTTAAGCTTCGATCCAAAATCCTGCTTAATATATCTGCAAAATAAGCTACTCGACTGCCCGTGTGGAAAATAGGGCACCCGAGTTTGCAAAGTGAAACAAACTACGAGTCAGTCATGGGACTGGTGTGACAAATCTTAACTTATCTAATAAGAAGGCTAACCACAGGACCACGCCGCTAATGCGGAACGGGTTTACTCCATTGGATTTCCAGTGCATAAATAAAGTAAATCGTTAAAACAATGCAATGCTTTTAGAAAAATGAAACCATTATAAGACTCAAGTCCCATCACACAATGCAACGCAAGCCAGAGGATAGAGTTTTACCTTATAATGGTCAAAAATGCTTGATACGATAAAATGGATTTGATATTATTATTAGTGTATATATGTTTTAAAAACATTTCAATCATAATGCATTAATCATAGACGGCATAGCTACCATATACTATTTCACCATACTAGTTCTACAATAAAAACCGCATGATGTCGTATTGGAAATTGGGTTTCCATCATGAGTCAAGGCTAGGGAAGATCTCCTAACTGATTCGAGACACTCCAGCAATGTCTCAGGATTCGGACGCTAGCGAACCCTTGGATATAGCAGGCCCGATCCACAAATACTTTAGTGGATTAGTTATGCCTGAACACACGCTTATCGGTCCTATTGGACCTACAAATTGGTCATTGGCGACCAATAAAAATCCGTGGTGCCCCATTCCATCAACCACATAAGTATAAATGACGGGCTGTGTAAAAACCCAAACACCACTTCTAGCTAGAAAGAAATGTGTGCAATCCCTGCATTCCCTTGTCCCGTTTTTGACTCCACCAGGGTGTGAGGCTCGCGAGGTAACGTAATACACAAAGTTACACCTAAATAGGCTATGCTTTGATCATCATCCACAAGGCTCTGCTTTTCAACAAAAGCCTCGATCAATTGCATCTTAGCATGTCACATTGACAGTTCACACAATGCGATCGATAACTACCAATATATAACCTTCGAGCTTATGCGTCTCAAAGAAGGGTTTTAAGCAAGAGAATAAATCCTCTGCCACTACAAATATATATTAATAGATATCAATTTAATTACACAGCATGAAATTCAATGTCAGACACACATCCATTTACAAGTCCGTTCTGGGTCTGAACGAATCCGGAGTCACCTAGGTGCTCGCGTATCCGGACGATCAACAAGTACGTCCGGACAAACTACCACTATTAACCCTTTACTGGGAAAGAACCAATGCCAGGCATCAGTAGTCGTTCATTCGATGTGAGGATCGCTGGTCTTCGATCACCGTCTTCAATATCTTCGACTTTTAATCGTCGTAGTAATTATTCAAAATGGGTTAAACTCGGTCTTTCCAAATAACTCGCGTATTTTTATAATAAAAATATCAAGTGTTGTAAATACACATCCAACGCCTCATTCCAGTTCATAATATTCTCTAAATAAAATATTCATATTATTAGGGAAAGGTTCCCATTAATTTTATCAAAGATAAATTCTTTTAGATTTATTCTTAAATCTTATTTCCAAAGGTTTATTAAAACTTCAATTCAAATTTAATATTCAAAATCATTACTTTACGATTATTCCAATTTAAGAAATAAATCTTATCTTTAATTGGGTTAAAGAATCTGTAACACCCCACCTCTGCCAGGGTCACTCTTGCAAGTACACTGGCTTTGGAGGGGTGTTGGACAAGGTAAATATGCATGAAGATATCACAAGACAGAACATATAAGTAAAACAGAGTAAATAAAGCAGCGGATAAAATTACTTTTTTAAAACCATAGTCAAGTTACATCAAAGTACTTAGTCATCATTTTCCAACAAAACAAAGTCTAGAAAACATAAACTGAAAAATAACATAAGTAAAGTATTCCCCAAAGATAACGGTAGTGTCGCCATAGCAAAGCTCAAGTCCAAACCGTACATGAGCTATCCAGAAAGCAAGCTAAAGATCCAAGCTAGGTGCTAGTGTTCCCACCCTGAGAACCTGGGGGGGCGGAAGAAAAGAGGCGAAAGGGAAACAGGTCAGTCAAAAAGACTGGTAAGTCCTACCTACTATTAGTATAAAAACTAATAAAGTTAACTGGACATGTGAAACAGAGACGAAACATAGGATGATAACTGGCATGGTGAAAAGTTAATAAGGGTGGCATCGCATATACAAGGTTAAGTTGCACCAAGAGTGTACTAGTATTCTAACCTATGACAAATATAAACAAGAAGTGATCCCTTAGCCCAATATTGGCCCAAACTCATGAGATGACCTAAATCAAGGTCCAACTACTCGGTCTAGTCGATCGGCTCCCTATAAGCCTAACTCGTCGTGTATCGGTGTCATATGGCCTAATCACGGAATGTAGTTGACTGTGCAAGGTCCATCCTAGGGTGTATCCATCCCTAGGGTGTAAACCACTGACACAAAAACAAGCACGCACAGTCTAAACCTACCGGTGCCCATGTTCAACTCCGGACTTAATGTGCACGACCATGGTCCACCTGAACTTAACTGGTGCACCATTCAGCCGTCACTTTTGGTCTCTTACAATTAGTCCAGTAATCGTGCCCCACCTTAGCCTAGTCCAGGGTATCCAGATACTCCCAAGTAGGTTACTGTTGAAAAGGACCACGTAACTAGGATTTCAAACGGGTTAACTATGGTTAACCCTATCCTAACCATGTACTGAGTTGGTCAAGTGTATCCAAGCAGTTCATGACTTAACCCTATCAATACATCGTGTTCAACTGGTTAAGTATATTCAAGTAGTCCATGACTTAACCCTACCAATCCATCGTGTTTAATTGGTTAAGTATTCAAGTAGTCCATGACTTAACCCTACCATGTGGCATTAATTAACTTAATGCACCCCAACCTCTCACATTATACTTTGTTGTGGTTACTAGTTAAGCCGGGCGGGTCCGGGTAGCTTTACACCACAACCTAGTCTAACCTCGGGTTTTAAGTGCGATATGACCAACTACTCACATTGGGTCCTATTGTTTGTAGCCACTAGTTAAGCTGGTCGGTTCCGGGTAGATTTATGCTACAAACTCAACCCAACCTCGAGTTGGCCACTTTCATGTTTTCTACATGTCATGTCCACATTCATGTTTTCAAGCGTAAACACATGTCAAACTTTCATGTCATATTTTCAAGTCATGTTTTCATGTTACTTAAGTTTGCCCAACTACCCATAACATATTCCCATCGCACGTAAATTCGCATCAACGCAAATAGATCAAAGAGGGAACATAACAATATGACAAGGTGGGCATAAGGTGGAAAAGTCTATCACAAGTTAAACATGGTGATATTTGAGGCAAAGGTGTTCAACATACTAGCATATGGCCTCAACATGTATGATAGCATAAAAGGTGACTTGGCCTCAAACATATCAAATAGCATAAGGGTGCTTTGGCCTCAAGCATGCATAATAGCATAAGGGTGCTTTGGCCACAAACATGTATAGTAGCATAAGGGTGATTTGGCCACAAACATGCATGATAGCATGATTTGCAAATAAGGTGGTAGCATGGTAATAGTTGACATAGGATGACAATCCTAACTTGTGCATAGAAAATAGGTTCAATATCATCATATGCATGTTAAGGAACATGAGGGGTTAAGGTTTGTTAACATGCATAAGCCATAATCCATTTCATAGCATTTTTCCCAAAGGTCAACATGAACGGTAATAGGTTCATGATAGGTCCACAATCATAGATCAAGAGAGGCATGAATAGGTCTATGCATATAATGATAGGTTCAAGGCAAATATTGCACTTAGGTCCAATTCCAATCTACACATGTATGGCATTAAACGTAGCAAATAGGGTGATAAACTTGTGGGTAGCATGTAGTTCAACATCATATGCGAGTTGACATCAAGGTTATAAGATGGTTCTATGTTGCATTTATGCATAACTACCAAGTTCTATGTTGCATAATGCATAACCACCAAATAATGCTCATAGCTTTATACCCAAAAATCAACATAAATGGTACTAGATTCATGATAGGTAAACATTAAGTCCATAAACATAGATAAAAAGGGTCATGAATGAATCTATGCATGAAATCCAAGGCAAGCATAACACAAAAGTCTCATTTCAACTTGATACATGTCATATTAAGCTCATAGTTTAAATCTAAGAGTAGAATAGGGCTTACAAAGCGTGGCTATGAGAACTAGAACCAAATAGAACAAGATAGAGATGTTGTAGAAGCTCTAGGAATGATGTAGCAACACAAATAGTCTTGAGAATAGGTAGCTCCTTTGATTTGATGAACAAAGATGGCTCCTTTTTGCCTTAGAACACTCAAGCTTTCATGAAGAAGATGGAGGCCATGTTATGAAGATGGAGGCCATGATCAAGGAGCATTTTGGCATAACCTAGTTGTAGGATTGATTTGTGGTGATTTAGGGTAGGGTTTAGGGTGTTTTTATAGAGGTTTTGGTTAGTTTAGGCCATAGGATTAACCCTAGTTTAGATCCTAGCCATCAGAATTCGTCACAAGGCCAGAAACATGACTCAAGTGGACAAGCAGGTTCACCAGGAAAGACTGGCCGACCACCCAGGTCGACAGGGGTGTCGACTGGGCAGTCGACACCACCTGGGGTGTGTTGACTCCGAAGTCGACTTGGGGCCTGGGCGGGAAATTTTCCCACCCAGTCTGTTTGGCTCCAGTTTTGAAATTTGAACTGTTTTTGAACTTGGAATTTTCTGAAAACTTTGACGGGCCATACTTGGTCATACGGACTCCGATTCTCGAAAACTCGGACTCTATTTCGCATATTTTTCCGAGACAAACGCAATGGCACAGCCCATTTCCCTTGATTCAGAATTAAACATTTAATTCTGCCTTGATTTATTTTATAATATGTTATTCAAAATACGGGTTGTTATATTCTCCCCACCTTAAAGGATTTCGTCCCCGAAATCTTTAAGTTAGGAAGAACGTATCCTACCATCCATCATCCATCTACTCAAAACATCATCCACGAGCAGTCGTTGTCCTTAAAAGATTCTAAATGCTGTATGATCATATGCGAAAGGTGTGTGTATATGTACTTATCTAATGCGAAAATCAGGCGGTTACTGATTCAGTAAACCTCCTTAATGCAAAGTATGTTAGTGAAATGAGTCCATGTGTATGCAAATTCCTAACATAATTCATAATCTCTACATGAGTGTGCATAACATTCATCCATATGCAACATCCACATGATAGCATAACAAGTTTCAGCCATGAATAAGTATAAGCACTCATGCATATGCAATATGAAAGTGTGTGAGCCGATCTTAGTGCCTAATGTGTATCATGCATCCACGAGTATCCACTTGCAAACACTTGCAAACATCAAGCATAACATGTTTCAAATACATGTTTCATCCAAAGGGTTTCTACCTAAGGTTCTCATGACAAGGTTAACGAGATAACAAGATAAACATGGATAGTAAAAGAAAGATATGCTGACTAGGAAAAGAGATTGAGAATGTACCCTCAAAAAGAAATGGGTGAAGCGCGCGCATCTTCTCCTCGGTTTCCCAAGTTGCGTCCTCTTCGGCTTCACTCCACTGAACCTTTACTAACTTGACTTCTCGATTTCTAAGCTTCTTAATCTCCGTTCCCAAGACACGGATCGGAGCTCGCCTTAGGGTTGCCTCTTTCTCTACCTCCACATCTTCAAGAATGCTAGGCTCAACTACCTCGATTGACTCATGCAGGCACTTTCGGAGATGCGAGACATGGAAAACATTGTGCACTCCGGCCAGCTTCTCAGGCAATTCCACCTTATAAGCCATATTCCCAATCCTCTCTATGATAGGGAAGGGTCCTACAAACCTTGGTGCCAGCTTCCCAACTGCTCCAAAACAAACCACATTTCGCAAAGGAGAAACCTCCACGAAAACCATATCTTCAACTTCGAATTCCAAATCTGTCCTTCGCTTGTCAGCATAGGATTTCTGTCTATCTTGGGCTGTTTTCATCCGTCTTCGAATCAACTCTACCTTCTCGGATGTGTCCCTTATCATGTCGGGCCCAAGTATAAGCTTATCCGTCGTCTCCCACCAACATGTTGGTGACTTGCATGGCCTCCCATACAGCGCTTCGAATGGAGCCATCCCTATGCTTACTTGGTGGCTGTTATTATAAGCGAACTCTACGAGAGGAAGGTGGTCTTCCCAAGTACCACCAAAGTCAAGAATGCATAGCCTCAACAGATCATCTAGTACCCTATTCACCCTTTCGGTCTGGCCATCCGTCTGTGGGTGATGGGCTGTACTTAGATTCAATCGTGTACCCATCGCTTCTTTCAACCTATTCCAGAACTGGCCAGCGAGAATTGGTTCACGATCGCTAACTATGCTAGAAGGAACTCCATGCAATCGCACTATCTCTCAAAGATAAACAGATGCTAGCCATGATGCGGTCCTCTTGCTCTTCACCGGAACAAAGTGAGCATTCTTCGTAAGTCTATCAACTATGACCCGTATCCCATAAAGCTCAAATAGTTTGGTCAACTTAATGGACATCTTCACCCCAACTATATATCACAAACAGGTGAGTCATACTCCTTATGGGGTTTGCAACAGAACTAAGATTGAGAATAGGACCGAGAGGATATACTTAAAAGATAGCATGCGAGTAAGCTCTACAGAATAATAGGGATCAAGGATATACTCTTAGAAAGAGATATAATGCGCGTATCTACTCTTGAATCTTCTAAGTCGCATTTTCTTGTGCTTAATCCCATCGTGCCTTGACCGTCTTTTAACTTCACAATTTCGTAGTTTCAAAATATGTGTTGGAACTCGTTTTCACCGTTGCCTCTCGTTCCACTTCCACTTATTCTTTTCCTAAAAATACTTGGCTATAACTGCGTGCTCATGGTTTTCATGCAAGCTTTCCAAAATTCGTTAGTGAATCCTGGATCTCATTTTCATACTATACGGTATTCCACGCAAAAAAAACTATCTCTTGAAAACAAATGTCAGTCCATGTTGCCAAATGTACTTACTAGGGTGTTTTATATAACCCCTGCTTAAGCGAAATGGACTACCCGCCTTAGTGGCGAACACTACTCGATTGGATTACAAATTTCCACCAAAGGTGCCAAGGGATTCTAGATAATTAATCATGACGGAACCCTAAAGGTCACACGAGATTTCGAGGGTATTTCCGAGGCGAGTCATGGGCCTCGCAACCCTATGTTCGAAGTCAAGGATGGCTCCATAACTGGACAACCAACCCGTGCCCAGAATCAACCCGTATTCCATA
The DNA here is from genome assembly GCA_030737875.1 of Allium sativum. NCBI lineage: Eukaryota > Viridiplantae > Streptophyta > Magnoliopsida > Asparagales > Amaryllidaceae > Allium > Allium sativum. The sequence continues at coordinate 698,274,922 of CM060926.1, forward strand.
CACCTGAGAACATAAGCATCACACATGAATTCTACACTCAAGGTAGAAATTTTCAAATCCATACAGATCATAGATAGATGGGCGGAACCCCCAATCAGATTTGAAATACTAACGGGATTTTCAACTAGACTAGTACTTAGGTGCAAACTTTCAACAATATCAGAAGAGATAAAACTATGCGATGTGCCAGAATCAAATAAGGTACGAACAGGGAAATCAGAAATGTAAACAAGGCTTTCTACAGAAATACTACCTCGATCAAGAACTGGAGCGGTGTTGAGAGCATGCACTTGCCCTCCAGAAGGTCCTATTCGCTGAGTCTGTCCTTGTCCATGTCCTTGCTTCTTAGGGCAATCCTTGCTATAGTGTCCAGACTCTCCACAATGAAAGCATTCGCCCAACTTCCTCTTCTTCTTCCTACAGTCTCTAGCTATGTGCCCAGTGATCCTACAGAAGTTGCACTTCCTTGTCTCTCTTGCTTTGTTGTTGTTGTTGCCCTTGTTACCCTTGTTGTTCTTGTCTCCTTTCTCGGAATCTTCCTTCTTGCCTTGAGACTCATTTGCCTTGACCTCCTTCTTGCCAATCTTATCTTCCTCTTGAAGCAGGGCCATATTCACCAAACTCTTGAAGGTCGCCCCCATGGGTATATGAGACATGGCCAACCCGTGCAGTGGCTCATTCAATCCTAGAGCAAAGCGTAGGGCCTTCTTCTGAGCTGTGTTAACCAAGTCTAGACCGAATTGAGTAAGTTGATTAAACTTATCCGCGTATTCCCTAACGGTCATGTCCCCTTGCTTTAGTGATAGGAACCTCTCCGTCTGAAGGTTCTCTTCTGTCGATGATAGAAACCTCAGTCCAAACCTTCTCCTAAAGTCATCCCAAGTCTGAATTGGCCTAGTAGTGGTGGTGACTACCCACCAATATGCAGATTCCTCTTTCAACAGCCATACCGCTAACAGAACTTTCCTACGGTCTTCTATATCAAAGATAGCAAAGAGGTCTTCATTTTCCTTTAACCAGTTTCTTGCCTCCACATAAGTCTCTGTCCCAACAAAATTCTTGCCACCAATCGCCTTAAAGTCCTTGCAAATCTTCGTGAAATCTGCTTGCGGATGCTAAGGAGGAGGAGGAGGAGGAGGAGCCTCAGCTGTGGGAGGAGGAGGAATGTTAGCCACGGGGGAAGGAGGAGGAATGTTCGCGGGGCCGGCTTCATTCGCCCTTGCCTCCATGTACCTTCTAAACCAAATAGGTACTGGTACGCCCTCCAGAATGGAAAAATTATCGGCCATACTAAAACGAAGAAAAAGATAGATTCAGAACGAGGAAACTAAGGATAGTGCTAATGGCTTTTTGGGGAATAGCCTTTTAAAATAAACTAGACTTTTCTTGGAAAAATACTTCTTTATAATCGGTTTTGAAAATAGTTTTCCAAAAGGTAAGTTTTAAAAAACCTTTTGCTCAAATCTTGTAAACCTTATGCTCTGATACCAAATGTAACACCCCACCTCTGCCAGGGTCACTCTTGCAAGTACACTGGCTTTGGAGGGGTGTTGGACAAGGTAAACATGCATAAAGATATCACAAGACAGAACATATAAGTAAAACAGAGTAAATAAAACAGCGGATAAAATTACTATTTCAAAACCATAGTCAAGTTACATCAAAGTAATTAGTCATCATTTTCCAACAAAACAAAGTCTAGAAAACATAAACTGAAAAATAACATAAGTAAAGTATTCCCCAAAGATAACGGTAGTGTCGCCATAGCAAAGCTCAAGTCCAAACCGTACATGAGCTATCCAGAAAGAAAGCTAAAGATCCAAGCTAGGTGCTAGTGTTCCCACCCTGAGAACCTGGGGGGGGGGGGACGGAAGAAAAGAGCGAAAGGAAAACAGGTCAGTCAAAAAGACTGGTAAGGCCTACCTACTATTAGTATAAAAACTAATAAAGTTAACTGGACATGTGAAACGGAGATGAAACATAGGATGATAACTGGCATGGTGAAAAGTTAATAAGGGTGGCATCGCATATACAAGGTTAAGTTGCACCATGAGTGTACTAGTATTCTAACCTATGTCAAATATAAACAAGAAGTGATCCCTTAGCCCAATATTGGCCCAAACTCATGAGATGACCTATATCAAGGTCCAACTACTCGGTCTAGTCGATCGGCTCCCTATAAGCCTAACTCGTCGTGTATCGGTGTCATACGGCCTAATCATGGAATGTAGTTAACTGTGCAAGGTCCATCCTAGGGTGTATCCAGCCCTAGGGTGTAAACACTGACACAAAAACAAGCACGCACAGTCTAAACCTACTGGTGCCCATGTTCAACTCCGGACTTAATGTGCACGACCATGGTCCGCCTGAACTTAACTGGTGCACCATTCATCCGTCTCTTTTGGTCTCTTACAATCAGTCCAGTAATCGTGCCCCACCCTAGCCTAGTCCAGGGTATCCAGATACTCCCAAGTAGGTTACTGCTGAAAAGGACCACGTAACTAGGATTTCAAACGGGTTAAGTGTGGTTAACCCTATCCTAACCATGTATTGAGTTGGTCAAGTGTATCCAAGTAGTTCATGACTTAACCCTATCAATACATCGTGTTCAACTGGTTAAGTATATTCAAGTAGTCCATGACTTAACCCTACCAATCCATCGTGTTTAATTGGTTAAGTATTCAAGTAGTCCATGACTTAACCCTAGCATGTGGCATTAATTAACGTAATGCACCCCAACCTCTCACATTAGACTTTGTTGTGGTTACTAGTTAAGCCGGGCGGGTCCGGGTAGCTTTACACCACAACCTAGTCTAACCTCGGGTTTTAAGTGCGACATGACCAACTACTCACACTGGGCCCTATTGTTTGTAGCCACTAGTTAAGCCGGTTGGTTCTGGGTAGATTTATGCTACAAACTCAACCCAACCTCGAGTTGGCCACTTTCATGTTTTCTACATGTCATGTCCACATTCATGTTTTCAAGCATAAAAACATGTCAAACTTTCATGTCATATTTTCAAGTCATGTTTTCATGTTATTTAAGTTTGCCCAACTATCCATAACATATTCCCATCGCACGTAAATTCGCATCAACGCAAATAGATCAAAGAGGGAACATAACAATATGACAAGGTGGGCATAAGGTGGCAAAGTCTATCACAAGTTAAACATGGTGATATTTGAGGCAAAGGTGTTCAACATACTAGCATATGGCCTCAACATGTATGATAGCATAAAAGGTGACTTGGCCTCAAACATATCAAATAGCATAAGGGTGCTTTGGCCTCAAGCATGCATAATAGCATAAGGGTGCTTTGGCCACAAACATGTATAGTAGCATAAGGGTGATTTGGCCACAAACATGTATGATAGCATGATTAGCAAATAGGGTGGTAGCATGGTAATAGTTGACATAGGGTGACAATCCTAACTTGTGCATAGCAAATAGGTTCAATATCATCATATGCATGTTAAGGAACATGAGGGGTTAAGGTTTGTTAACATGCATAAGCCATAATCCATTTCATAGCATTTTTCCCAAAGGTCAACATGAACGGTAATAGGTTCATGATAGGTCCACAATCATAGATCAAGAGAGGCATGAATAGGTCTATGCATATAATGATAGGTTCAAGGCAAATATTGCACTTAGGTCCAATTCCAATCTACACATGTATGGCATTAAACTTAGCAAATAGGGTGATAAACTTGTGGGTAGCATGTAGTTCAACATCATATGCGAGTTGACATCAAGGTTATAAGATGGTTCTATGTTGCATTTATGCATAACTACCAAGTTCTATGTTGCATTGTGCATAACCACCAAATAAAGCTCATAGCTATATACCCAAAAATCAACATAAATGGTACTAGATTCATGATAGGTAAACATTAGGTCCACAAACATAGATAAAAAGGGTCATAAATGAATCTATGCATGAAATCCAAGGCAAGCATAACACAAAAGTCTCATTTCAACTTGCTACATGTCATATTAAGCTCATAGTTTAAATCTAAGTGTAGAATAGGGCTTACAAAGCGTGGCTATGAGAACTAGAACCAAATAGAACAAGATAGAGATGTTGTAGAAGCTCTAGGAATGATGTAGCAACACAAATAGTCTTGAGAATAGGTAGCTCCTTTGATTTGATGAAGAAAGATGGCTCTTTTTTGCCTTAGAACACTCAAGCACTCATGAAGAAGATGGAGGCCATGTTATGAAGATGGAGGCCATGATCAAGGAGCATTTTGGCATAACCTAGTTGTTGGATTGATTTGTGGTGATTTAGGGTAGGGTTTAGGGTGTTTTTATAGAGGTTTAGGTTAGTTTAGGCCATAGGATTAACCCTAGTTTAGATCCTAGCCATCAGAATTCATCACAAGGCCAGAAACATGACTCAAGTGGACAAGCAGGTGCACCAGGCAAGACTTGCCGACCATCCAGGTCGACAGGGGTGTCGACTGGGCAGTTGACACCACCTGGGGTGTGTCGACTCCCAAGTCGACTCCCCAGTCGACTTGGGGCCTGGGCGGGAAATTTTCCCGCCCAGTCTGTTTGGCTCCAGTTTTGAAATTTGAACTGTTTTTGAACTTGGAATTTTCTGAAAACTTTGACGGGCCATAACTTGGTCATACGGACTCCGATTCTCAAAAACTCGGACTCTATTTCGCGTATTTTTCCGAGACGAACGCAATGGCACAGCCCGTTTCCCTTGATTCAGATTTTAACATTTAATTCTGCCTTGATTTATGTTATAATATGTTATTCAAAATACGGGTTGTTACAGAATCAATGTCATTTAAAAAATTGTTCGCGATAAACCCAAAATCATGTTAATTGGGTTAAAGAACAAATGTCATTTAAAAACACTATTCACGGTAAACCCAATTCACATATCAATTATTCCAATTAATAAGTTTAATTTGAAAACACTAATAATCTTAGTTAAGAGATTTACTCTTTCACACAGGGTTTAAGAACAGTGTTATTTAAGGGACCATTCACGACAACCCAAAATCCAATTTCTTTATTTCAATATCTTTTAAAAAAATATTCTTTATTTGAAAGAAATTCTTTGTTCAAAATATTCTTTACATAAAAGATATTCTGAATTGGAAAGCTACTCAATCATTTACCATATAACTTTAGTTATATGGATTTCATACATCGTATGTAAATGACAACAATTGATAAATAATCATCAAACCATCCATTCAACATCCAGAGTGATGTTCACAATTGTGTGAGCAGTAAAATGAAATAATAACGCTCATCGCAGCCTGTCAATCTATCGATTGACATATAAATAAATATTGGGACTAGTACGTATCAATTATCATCCCAATACCCGTGTGGGGTTTTCAGCCAACAACAGTAAATATAAATAAATAATTGGTTAATGAATTTAACAAGTTTTAAAACTACCATCATGTTGATAATGATGGACAAAACATGATATTTTACTCCTAATATCGAAATAAAATATATATGACTCGCATAATTTCTTTATACATTTCTAATATCTAATAGAATGTAATTTATTTATATGACATTATTGCGGATGACAAATAAAAGATAATTTTTATTATACTTTATTTGTATGTAATTATCTTAAATTTAACACATAAAAGAAATAATCACATTTGTACATGTTTTTAATGTATAACCCAACACATGGAAATGTTTATTTTAAAGTGCATACAAATTCTAATGTATGCATTAATATATCGAAATGTCACTTTAACTCACCTATACATTCTAATGTATGGTTTGACCAAAAATATAATTCTTATATTTGAATATAAACTCCAATGTAACTTTGCATATAAAAATGGTTTTTAAATTTGCATATAATTTCTATTGTATGCTATGCAAATAAAAAAGATTATTATATTTGCACGTAAATTCTATCGTATGCTATGCCAATAAAAATGATTATTATATTTGCATGTAAATTCTATCTCAACAAAATGTATAAGAAGTTCCATTTTGCTGACAATTCTATTTCACAAATACTATTTGTGTTTAACTCTTTCATGTAACAAAATGTAATTTTTGTCTTAATTCAAATCCAATTAATAAAAGGTAAATTTTGTTTTCAACCATCATATTTAACAAAATGTAACCTTTGTTTCAACTATTATATTTTTGACAAAAATAAATATTTTTGAGAGAAATAAATATTTTGGTTCAACTAAGCTATTTATCCAAAAATGTGTATTTTGATTCAACTAGTCGTATTTTGACAAAAATATATGGTTTGCTTAAACCAATCTATTTTGACAGAATGTATATTTTGATTCAACTAATCATTTTAATTTCAACAAAACAACAAAGATAATGACTTTGTTTTTTTGACAAATCTAATTCAACAAAACAAATATAAGTGATGTGTTTGTTTTGTCGACGATTCTAATTCAACAGAACAAATGGAAGTAACATATTGGTTTTGTCAAATCTAAGGTGACAAAAATGATAATGTTTTTTTAAACCATTATAGTTTGACAAAGTGACCAATATTTTTTTAGTATGATAATTTTGACAAGGCGACAAAATAGATTTAACTTTAGTAGTTTGACAAAAGCGACAAGATGGATTTCAACTATTGTAAATTGATAATGGTGAATGTTTTTGCTTCATTTTTTTAAGTGACACAAAAATGAATATTTTGTCTCATTCCTTTAAAATGACAAAAGTGAATATATTTGTCTTAACCTTTTAAAATGGCAAAATTAAATAATTTTGTCTCATTCTATTTAAATGATACAAATGTACCTTTTTGTATTGCAAGAAAAGGACAAATAAACCTTATCTATCTATTTACTCTTTTTATTGAAGCTAAGATGACACTAAAATATATCTTTTTAATTCTAATCTTTTTAGTATAACCTATGATGAAAATAAAAATATTTTATTTAATTTAGCAAAATTACAATAATGATGAATTCATTTTATCATAATCTTTTTATTTACTCTTGTTTAAAAGTTAAAAATGATATTTTTAATCCTATTCTTTTAATTATATCTAAAATGTAATAAAAGTATAACTTCTTAAACTATGCTTTTATTTGCATCTAAAAAGCAAATGAAAATGTAGCTTTTTAATTCATGTTTTAATTGCATCAAAGAATGCAATTAAAAATACAACTTTAATTCAAGTTTTATTTGCAACTAGATTTGCAAATAAAAATGCAACTTCTAATTCAATATTTTACTTGCATCAAGGAATGCAAATAAATATGCAACTTTTAATTTCATAGTTTATTTGCATCAAAGAATGCAAATACAAATTCAACTTTTAATACGATGGTTTATTTGCATCAAAGAATGCAAATAAAAATTCGACTTTTAAATACGGTGTTTATTTGCATCAAAGAATGCAAATAAAAATTCAACTTTTAAATCCATGGTTTATCTGTTTTGACTAAAATGACTATTTTTATTTCGTATAAAATGACAACAAAAATGTTACTTTCAACTTCCATGTTTTATTGCATAAAAATGGTAAGTAAAAATGCATTTTAAAATCTATTCTTTTAATTACAATATATTTTGTTTATATCAATTCTTTTCATTATAATTAACTTGACAATAAAAATGTTATTTTAAAACTATCCTTCTTAATGAAAAACATATTCCATAAAAAGGTAATCTTTTAATCCTACTCTTTTTAATGAAAGCGTATTCATAAAAATTAATCTTTTAAATTCCAATCTTTTGATTAGAACAGATTATCCATAAAAATGTAATCTTTAATGTTTGATCTTTTTATTGAAACTAACTACATTAAAAATATAGTCTTTTATTTCTACTCTCTTTATTATGACAAATTTACAATAAAAATATTACCTTTTATTTCACGGACATGTTTGCCAAAAATGTTATTTTTATTTCAATTTATATGTTTTGACCAAAAATGTTATTTTATTTCAATCGATATGTTTTGACAAAAATTGTCATTTTTATGTAATCCTTTTTAATGTAATAATCTTTACAAAATGAAATATTTATTTCAATGTAATAATCTTATAGAGATGACATTTTTAAATAAAATGACCTTAATGACATTATGTACCAAAAATGACATTTTATTATATTCAAACATTTTAAACAAAAATGTTATTTTATTCCAATCAAACATTTCATAATGAAAATGTTATTTTATTCTACTCAAACATTTCATGCAAAAATGTTATTTTTTTCTAATCAAACATTTCATACACAAATAAAAAGGTGACTTTTATTGTTAATCTAATTCTAACGTTCATGTATCCCATAAAGGTTATATATATTTTTTATAATAAAGGCAAATCGGTATTCATGGATCTAAATAAAAGTCATAGATCTGAATTAAAGAAGATAGATCTAAATAAAAGAAGAACGATTCCATGTTCATGGATTTGAATAGAAGGAGGACTCCATTATGAATTAAATAAATATAGATCTAAAATAAAAATACGATTTTTACTTCAGATCTAGATCTAAACAACACATACATCACAATCAACATGATCCATAAGCAACAAATACAACATTATACATCGCAGATCTGAATTAATTATCATACAAACATGCATTTCAAATAACGGGAGAACTATTTATAAATGTAGAAATCTCACAGTGCTTTTCTTTAGATTCGAAATTTGGCCAAAATTGGATCTGCTCAGAATCAGTCCTACTCAGTTCAGAAGCATAGATCTTGGAAAGACAATCCCAACGCAAGTCGTTTCGTTGGATTCTGATTTAATATGGGCAAGTTATGATTTTTATTAGATTTATAATATAATTAATAAATTAGTTAGTGATAATCACTTTAGTTAGGGGTTAATCTTTCTTCCCCAATCCACACACAGACAAAACCGAACCCACTTTCGTTCACCGTAAAACCATCACGCCGCCCGCCTCCTCGTCGTACCGAACCACCATCGGAGCCCGCCAGTCTGACCATCGTAGCGCCGCCTCGCCATACCCCCCCACCCGCGTCAACTTCGGTGGTCTGTGGGGACCCAAAATCCAGTGCGAACGAGCCCGTTTAGGCTCGAAAATCGAGCAATCCTCCACACGATAATTCATCTCAACCGTTAGAACTCTAGAGGGTGTTAGGCTCTTCAATTTGGTCTCTGGAATTTCCTAAAAATGTTTAACGGATTTGGCAATTTGGAGGGGAGAAAGTTGAGCGATTTGGACCGCTGATTTCAAAGGGTGACGGCTGAGTTGTTTGGCCTTAGGGTTTGGAAGAGAATTATTTATAATAAAATAATGTTTAATTATCTAATTACTAGTTTTAAGCCCGTTCATTCTTTTCACATCCAATTTCAGCCCAACGAAAATTGTCCCTAAACAAATACCCCCTTTTCGGAACCAATGGGCTAGGTCTCGTCAGCCCAAACGATCGTCTTCATCTTGTATTCTTTAATTTAATATTTAAATCATTTATTTAATTAATTCAATGTTACATTTAAATTCACTGGGGCCACATACGACCTCTAAAAATTCCAGAAAAAATATTTCTATCTATATTTTGACGATACAGTTTTAACAAGGCTAATTTTGTCAAATTCCGAGACCGTTTGAAAAATGGCCATTTTCTAGTCGATTCGATTTGACTAAAATTGACAAAACACATTTTCTTTCGCCACGCTCACATATTAATTCAAAAAATTATAAAAATTGAAACTTAGCAATAATTTGACATTCCGGTTCCAACAAAAGTGGTTTCGTTGAAAATGGAGGTCGTTGGAAAAATGGCTATTTTTAATATTAAAATATATATAAAAATTCTACAACGACTATTCTAAATTTTAAATTGGGCATAACTTTTGATTCCCGACGTGAAATTTCCATTTTTCAGATTCATTGGAAAGATATTATTAAATAGATTCTAAAATTTTTGATTTCACTAAAATCCGATTTTTTTTGCATCCTGTACGGTCCGTCAAAGTTCAAATTCAAATTTTTTAACTACCACGCTATTTCTAACTCCATTTATAATTAAAATAAATATATTCATTTTAACTTCGATTAAAATAAATTTTTCGTCGTTATTATTTAAAATAAATTATTTTAACTATTAAAATTCCATTAAAATAAAAAAATTAAATTGGTTTAGAATTTGCGGGTTGTTACAACCCCAAAATTTATTAAACAATAATTATGTGAAGAAGATTAACAAAATGAATATTGATAAATAAAATGTTTAAAACTGGATAAAATGGACTTTACCGTTGCATTCGTTGTGAAATTTTGATTCATATAGACTTTTGGTTTACGTAAATCGGACTAAGTATAAACAAGATATAACCAACTGAAGTTTGAATTAAATTCAATAATTTAATTAATAAATTCAAAAAAGATGCAATGGTCAAAGGGCGACCCAAAGCTTATATGTGTCGACCCTTGGGTTGACACTGGTGTCTAACCACATAGGAAGTGGGTCGACCGTCCCGAAGCCAGGCACAAACTTGTGCCTAGTTGGGTTAGGTTTTTTCTAGAAGATTCTTTTTGATGATTCATCATGATGTGTATTCTATGGTTTGGATTAAAACCCTAAGATCATATGGCCTAGAATATCCTAACACACCTATAAATAGATTAGCAACCCTCATTATTTTCCTACACCAAATATTTCTTCATCTTCTTCCTCCACTCTATCATGTTCTAAAATAAAATTAGGAAAAGAGTTAGGGTACTATCAAAATATAGATTGAAAGGATATTTCTTATTCTATTTCAAATTAAAAAGGCCTTTTCTATATCTATTGCAAATCTCTGTGATTTCTACGTTATTTTTTTGATTTACGTATGGAACCTAAGACTTCACTCAAGTCATTGCTTGTCTATCTTAGTAAACCCCACGGGTAGTGATATACCCCGATTTTTCAACGCCTTCACACTAACTAGGTAGTCACCCTTAGAAATTGACAGAGGTGTAGTTCTACGTTATTTTTAGATTGGGAATTTAAATAAAAAGGGATTTTTGAAAGTAAATATACTGGATCTGAAAGTATCGGTGTTTATAAATTTATTCTTATATGTTATTGTGCATTTTAAATTATCGTCAATTACCTATTCCTTTATTAGTTACTATTTGTTTATATATACATTCTTTTTCCTTATCCTCTTTCTGTCATTGTTTTATTTACAGTCTTGTTATGCCAATTTATTCAGTTTTTTCGTTTCTAAGTTTGGATCTATTTCTCCTTTTTCCTTTTGTTTTGCGCTGAGCCTAGGTCGACGAGAGCCTAGGCCCTTATGGTTTGATTTGCATAAAATTGGAATAATCTGTGATAACAATAAAAAGGGAATTTGGGCATATTGGAATTTGTGAACCATTGACTATAAAATTCGGATATAAAGGAAGAATATGCAAAAATGTAAATCTTAATAGGTTGGACTTAATTTTATATTAAGTAAACGTGTCATGAAAAATAATGAGTATCATATGTATATTAAGCAAAACATGATACAGTAACTTGTAATCTATATTTGTAAACATCTGAGCAGGGGGTTGTATGACTTGGGGAAGGGTTATGTAAAGAATTACAATTAATAAGAAATGTCATTTCCAACCTCGGAATATAACATAGGGTTATATTTAGATTATTAATAAACTTAAACCTACTAAGTTAAACCTGTCTGATTAATAAGCTAAGATGTCCATTCTACTGGTAAAATATGTTGGATCTAGATTAACCCCAGAGGGGGAGGGGTGAATAAGGTTTATCACAGCTTTTCGCTGAATTAAAAATCTAATAGGATATTAAAATAATAAACAGATCACAGAATGCAGCAAAAATAAAAGTGCAGAAAATAAATCACATACAGATTTACCCAACTTTGGTAAAACCCTGCCTACTGCTGAATTCCTAAGGTTTCTACTAGGTTAAAAAACAGATCCCGCATACAAGACCATGTACACTCGCGAACCCTCGCTCCTATTCTAATCCTATGATCAACACCCTAGACTGGTCGAAATTCCCTCGACCAGATTTTCCCGAATTACAAACCCGTAATCCATAACCTAGATTTTACAGACTCTAGCAACTGTCTGTCAATATCCTAACTGGATCCCCTTAGATTTTACAGACCTAGAAACTGTTCGATTCATTTTACAAGTAAATTTAAAAACAATACAGAAATTTAAAATAAGAACCCTAGAATATAAAAGAGAACAAATCTCCCTTAAGCTTCAAACTAGGCTGGCCCCTTTCACAAATTGGTCACACCACTTTTCTTTATCCCGATCTCTCTAGGAAAAAAATGGCGACTACTAAAGACTAGGGTTTTTCTGAATTACCCCAAATCAAATCGTGATAAAGAGGATTGTGCTCTGGAATTTTCTCTGTAAGCTCGAATGCTTGGTTGCTCTTGTTAGTCGACTGATTTGGCCACGATCGATAACAATAGTAAGTATTTCTGAATTGATTTGATTTTGGCTTTATGAAAAAATTGGCTTGTGTTTTTGATATGATTGCCCATGACGACAGGGTGTTAATTAGGATTATAAAATGCTAAAAAAACTCTCTGATTTCGTGGAAGTGGCTTGAGATGATTTGCGTTGATTTTTGCGGTTTCCTCAAATTGATTTGCCTTGATTTGTTGCATGAGTTAATCGATGAACTAGATAATATTCTGGACATGATTGTGGCCTTTACAGAAATAGATATTCCCTTTTTGAAAATAAAAACTCTCGGCTAATTCTATGAATTGATTTCTGAAAATAATTTTCCATGTATACCACTGTGATTTCCTTGCACGGATTTGGAATGATATGAAACATGTTTGTCACTTACAAATTTATGCCAAAAATACTATCGAGTGACTAAGACATTTCCAGAAATATTGCTGATTTCAAGAAAGAAAGAATTGATTTTGAAATTGGTTTCTTGCCCAAAAAAACTTATTGATGATTTCAGGAATCCATTAAAATGACTTGCCAAACATGAATCATTAAAATTCTAGAAAGCTTTATATGCTTGCATGAATTATCCTTTAAAAGTTTCTTGCCAAACATGTTGATCCTGAAAAGTTTAGCACCAAACTGAAAATGCTTGTTTAAAGGCTTGCCACAAATAAATCTTTAATATATTTCCAGAAACAGTTCTTCGAATTTCTGGAAGTCGTTAATTGATTTCTTGAGCTTGCATTTATGATTTCACTGGAAATGCACAAAAATGTTTTCTTGCCACAACTGGAAATAATTTGAAGGTTTGAAAACTGATTTCCCAAACAATCGTCTTTGAAAATTTTGATAGGTTCATGCATTGCTTTAGACCTTCCATTACTTTCAGCATACATGTGAAGATATGCATTTAGTTTTGCTGTGTAATCCATACTGTTGCATTTGTTTTGCTGAGTTGAAACTTGAAAAGATCGTTGCCATTCTTACCATAGTTGAACTGTATATGTATGCTCTATAAGTTTCACACTTGTACACTTTGTAACTTGAGTTGCTCGCATATATCAAATGCATGTGTGTTTAAACTTGGTTCGACATGTCCCCTGTTTTATACATGCTGCTTGTATACTTGGTTGTTCTCTTGACTTCTGCTCTGAGGCATCATGTATATTGGCTTGTGTTTCTATGTTGAGAATCCCCTTGCCATGCACTAGCAGCTGCACTGACTTTGTTGCTTGGACTTCTTGCTGTGTCGACATGTTCCATGTCTTGTAGTTGATCTTGTTGCATCACTGTGCCTTTGAGCAATGCGGGACTACATTTTCTTTGCTCAGTCCATTTTCATTTGTATATGCACTGTCCCATTTTGTAACCACTTATATATACTCATGTATCCGAGCATGGTTGACTTGATATTATTTATGCTCCCATGTGCATTTTGACTTGATGTTATGGACTGCATGTTGTCTCATATATTTGTGTTGCACCGTTGAACATCACTTGTTGTTTGACTTGTACTCGGCTCCATGTGCTTGAAATTGCTCCATTAATTGTTGTGCTAGTTTTTGACTTATTGCATTTGAGTGTATTTATGCAAGCTCGACCATGTCTATATTGCTTGAGCTACACTGAGTCGAGTTGGTCCACGTGGCTTCTCCTCAGTTGCTCACTACTAGATTCTGATTGGCGAGGCAATGCACACGTGTATATCTATACATGTGTGTATATGCAGCCATCAGACAAGATTTCCTATCCCTGTACTATACATATACAAACTGACTAGAGACAGATGAATCAGATCAAGTCATGAAAAATGATGAGAAACACACCAGAAAACTAAGGCAAATAAAATTTTAAAATAAAATTTATATTTTCTTGAATTTTGAAATAATTTTTGTTTCGGATACTCTGTGTGTGTGTTTCTGTATGTGATAGGTATGAAGACTGGACTAACTGAAAGTTGTGAAGACTGAAGATAGAAGACTAAGAGACAGTGTCAATGAATGTATATTGATATGAAAATGTAAAATTAGTGATTGTATATATATATATATGAGATGTACACACAGAGTGTTATAGTAAGGAGCTGTGTAACAATACAATTGTACTGATGCTTGTATTAAACAAATTTGTTTGAAATAAAATATTATTTTATTGTGCTCAAATTTGTGTTCAAGCAAATTTGTTTATCGTATTCAGTTTATATACAAGTACAATGTCATGTGAAGAATATATATATAGTGGAGTTATAAATCTGTACTGTTTGAATGTTGAAATAGAATATTATATTCAAATAGAATACAGTTTGAATGTTCAATTCTAGTGCAGTAGTATTCCATTTAAATATAAATATTATATTCCCATCTGTGATGTATATATAGAACAGTACAGTAACAAACACATTTAAAATAATATTTATTTGGTTCTTATCATCAAACAAAAATCATATAATTGTGTATACAACTACGTTATATAAATAAAATATGTGGGGACTCTTAAAATCCTAGTTAACTTGGGGGCCAAGCCTAAGAGTGGTTTGTGTCAATTTTCTGTTTGTTTTTCTATTTGAAACCTATATCGATTAGTACCCTCCTGTTATCAAATGAGTCTCGCACTAGGTAGAGACTAGGGAACACTTTATTGATGGATGATTGTAAGAGGTTCAACTTCTGGAGATGGGTACGGGTGCGTTCCGGCGGAGTCATGAGCATGTATAGATCCGATTGGCGAAGATAAGACGTTGTGACATTGGTTGATAAAGCTTTGTCTTTTTAGTTATTGGGTTCGGGACTGATATCCCTGAATAACATAGCTGGCGCAGGTCATTCGGGTCTGTTTAGAAAGCTAATCACCGGGTGGTAATTAGGTAAAACCTAGTCCTGATATTTTGACAGTTGGTGCAGAATTCTGCTGTACGATATGAATGAGAATATTGCTTATCTTACCTTATCTCTATTTGTCTTGTACTTTATACTTTACTGTATTTTCATGTCCAGTAGTATTGATCTATCTTGATACTTCTTTATCTTATGCTTATGCTAAATATCATTGGAAATCGCCAGACTTATTGTCTGATCAAGTTTGTTTTTCTCACTCTCTTCCTTTTCCCCTTTTAGGTTCTCAGGGCAGTGGATTGCAGCAGTGACCATGACTCCTTGTTTCAGCATGAACTTGGACTATTTCTTACCCCATGTAATGTTTCGATTTTTGTTCTATGACTGTTGTTATAACCCATGAGGGATATTATTTTTTTGGTTTTGTACTTGTACTCTGATGAATTACTTTCCACAAGATAGATGTTTTATGATTATGACTCTATGGTATTTGAAACTGTAATGTTGTGATACTGGTTTAATAAAAATAAATATTCTGAAAATTTTCCGCTGCATTTTATATTCTATCTTGTGATTTTATCCTCTGTATTGTTATTTTATACCTATTGCGCTTCACAAAATATAATCCATCCTCATATGGGTGACATTAAGAGATGTAGGGTGTCACATTTGGTATCCGAGCCTAAGTTACAAGATCAGAGAAAAAGTTTTTGAAAAAGTATTTCCAAAGCTAAGAATTTTCAAGTAAAACCTATTTTTGAAAAATATATCCCCTCAAGTCAATTACAATATTCCTTCGATCTCTTTTGGAACCCTTGTCTCTTCTCTTTTTAGCATGTTTGGGTCTCCTAATTTCCCAGAGTTCATTCCCATTACGAAATGGTTCCATTGATGTGTAGAGGCTACGACATCTGACAAAGTCCAACGAAATGACACACACCCAGCTGCAGCCACGGTAGTTCCACCTGCTCTGGTAGTTAACTTCTCTAAGCTCTGTAAGGGTTTCTATACTATGGGCGGCAAGCCATTTAGAGGAATGGAAAGTCATGTGGAGGCTTGCAACTAGCTTAGGGAGACAGAGAATGTGTTTGGATTACTGGAGCAAGACAATAGGAGGAAGATTCAGTTGGCCTCTTGGCAGTTGAAAAAGGAAGCATCGTATTGGTAGGAAGTGACTCAGGCAAGGCAGTTGGTGGCCACATGGGATGAGTTTAATAATAGATTCGAGATGAAGTTCTTACCGCAAGCTGAGAAAGGAATACAAATGGAGAAGTTTGTAAGTCTGAAGCAAGAAAGTATGATGGTGAAGGAATATGTCAATATGTTTAATCAATTGGCAAGGTTTGGCTTGGATTTAGTAAATACTCCTCACAAGAAGGCTTTAAGATTTGCGAGAGGGTTGAATCAACCTCTCCATGAATTTCCAATGACACATATCCCTATGGAAGCTACATTTGAGAGGCTACTGGATATGGCTTTGATGCATAAGGATGGGAAAGAGGATAAACAAGAAGTTAAGACGGAAGAGGCCAAGCCCAAGACTAAAAAGAAAAAGTGGTAGCTCAAGAATGGGGCAACAAAAAGGGAGGAAAACACGATAAGGCAAAAATCAAGATTGAAGTTAAGTGGCATGGTTGCGGAAGTATGGGACACTGTTAGATACTGTAGAAAGACTAAAAATGCTTGTTTCAATTGCAGATAAGTTGGACATTGCACCAAGTAGTGCCCAAACAAGCAAGGTCAGAAGGCAGGATTATCTGGAGCACAAGTTCACGCACTCGAGGTTGGTAGTCATGACCTAGGTAGGAAAATCACCGTAGAAGGTTTGATTTCACCTTTTGACTCTCCTATTAGGACTATGTTCAATTCTGGTGCTTCTCATTCATTCATATCCAATTCGGTTGTTGATAGTCTGCACCTTGCTACTTGTGCAGTGTCTAATCCTGTAGTGGTCTCAAACCTGATCGGAGGTATGAATCACCTGTCTATGGTATGTATCAGTTTGAGAAATTCTGTTCATGGCATCGATTTTGAGTGCAACGGATATGTTCTGGGCTTTATGGGTTACGGGTTTATTCTAGGAATAAATTTTCTAGCCATGTATGGTGCCACCCTCGATTATGAGAGTAAAGTTGTTTGGCTTCTAACATGCCATGGTAGAACTCTCGAGATTTCTTGTGACCCATGGGGTTCGGTTATGCTCAGTTTCCTAGATTCCCTTGACTCTTTTGTTGATGATCTTAGTTCAGTACCCATAGTCAGAGATTTTTTTTGGACGTACTCGATGAGGTGAGAGTATTACCTCCCAAACGAGGGATAGATTTCCGAATATACCTTGTAGAGAATGCAAAGCTTGTTGCTTTACCAGGATGCCACATGGCCCCTAGGGATAGGAGGGAGCTCAATCTACGTCTATGCGTGGATGATAAAGAGTTAAATAAGCTAACTAAGAAGAATAGACACCCACTCCCATGGATCAACGACTTGCTTGACCAGTTAGTGGGCACTTCGGTTTTCTCATAGTTGGATCTAGACATAGATTTTCATCAGCTTAGGGTAGCAAATGACAGTATAGACAAGACTTCTTTCAGGACTCCTGACAAATTCTTTGAGTGGATAGTCATGCCTTTTGGACTAACCAATGCACCCGCGTACTTTGTAGATTTGATGAGTCGAGTATTTAGGAGTATCTAAATAAATTAATAGAGATTTTTATGGATGATATTCTGGTTTTCTCGAGGAGCGAGTAAGAGATTCCCATACATTTAGGAGAATTTCTCCACACTCTCAAATTGCATAGAAACTTGAGAAAATGGCTGGTTGATTCTCCAAGTTTACTAAGTATCATTTCTGGTTAAAGGAAGTGAGGTTCCTAGGGCATGTTGTCTCTCTAAGAATGTGATAGAGGTTAGGAATTTCTTGGGATTTACAGGTTATTATAGAAAGTTCATTAAGGACTTTGCGCGGATCTCAGCTCCTCTCACCCCGTCTGATGAAGAAGAACCTGGGTTTTGCTTCGAATATAGATTATGAGGATGCATTCCTAAGATTAAAGAAGGCTCTTACATCAACTCCAGTTTTGACTCTTCCTGATGGTATCAAGAAGTTTACCGTTTACACGGATGCTTGTGGCATGGGTTTGGGTGTAGTGTTGATTCAAGAAGGTAGGGTAGTCTGCTACGGGAGTAGGCAGTTGAAGGTACATGAGAAGAACTACCCTACCCATGATTTAGAGCTAACGGTGATAGTGTTTTCACTTAAGTCTTGGGGGCACTACTTACCTGATGAGAGGTTCGAGCTTTACACAGATCACAAGTCGCTTAAGTACTTGTTCTCACAGAAAGATCTCAATTTTCAATAATAGTAGTGGATGAAATTCCTTGTGTCATATGATTTTTAGATAGCATATGCCTCAGGGAAGGGGAATGTGGATGCATATGCATTATTTAGGCAGAGAATGACCGTGAGTCCATTATTCATAGATTGGCAGAGCTTGGAATTTATCTCGTCGCTTGATTTTAGACCATCTACGGGTTTTACCCCTAAATTGTTGGCATCATTGGAGGTACGGCCTACTCTTTTGGAGCGCATTGGATCCACTCAACACGAGGGTCAGCAGTTAGTGGACATCTTGGATCCACTTAATGGAGGAGAGACCACTAGCCAGCTTGCTAGGTGTTTTGTGGATGAGAAGGGGTGGTTACGTTGAGATGGAAGATTGTGTGTTCCCAGAGTTGGTGATTTGTTGAGATCCACTCTAGAGGAGGCTCATCACTCTCGGATGACTATCTATCTGGACAGTGAAAAACATATCGAGATATGAAGAGAGTTTTTCAATGGGCTGGTATGAAGAAGGACGTGGCAGAGTTTGGAGCCCGATGTTTGACTTTCCAGCAAGTGAAGGCCGAGGAAACCTGGTGGATTACTTCAGCCTCTAGACATACCACAGTGGAAATGGGAGAGAGAGTCTCTATTGATTTCATTGATGGTTTGTGCATATCGACGAACGGCAACACCAGTATTTGGGTTATAGTTGACATATTGACTAAGAGCGCTCATTTTATCCAAGTCAAGAGTAAGAGGACAACAGCTTGGTTAGCATCGGCATATCTTAGAGAGATCGTTCGAATTCATAGGGTACCCTTTAGTATTGTTAGTGACCGTGACCCTATCTTTACGAGTGAGTTTTGGAGGAGCTTGCAGGAAGCACTAGTGACACAGTTACGAGTTAGCACCACTTATCACCCTCAAACGGATGGACAAACTGAGAGGGTCAATAGGGTTCTCGAGGATTTATTGAGACTGTGTGTCCTAGACTTCGGAGGGACTTAGGAGGAACATCTCCCATTGGTAGAGTTTGCCTACAACAATAGTTATCAGACGAGTATTGGTATGGGTTCCTTCGAGACACTTTATAGACAACCCTTCATACCACCTACATATTGGTGGGAGTCTATTGACAGACTTCTACTTAGGCCTAAGATGGTTAAAGAAACGTATGAGAAGATAGACCTAATTCGCAGACGGATGAAAGCATCTCAGTACAGGCAGAAGTCATACGTTGATCGGAGGAGGACCGACTTAGAGTTTGAGGTAGGAGATATTGTCTTTATCAAGGTGTTGCCTTAAAATAAAGTGTTCGCTTTGGCTCGGTAGGGAAGTTGGCTCCAAGGATTGTAGGGCCATTCTCTATAGTTGAGAGACAAAATCTAGTCTCAATATTTTGATACTTGGTGCAGAAATTTTGTTATGGGATATGAATGAGAAGCTTAATTATCTTACCTTATCTTGATTTATCTCGTACTTTGTACTTTACTGTAATTTCGTGTCCAGTACTATTGATCTGTCTTGATACTTCTTTATCTTATGCTTATACTAAAAATTACTGAAACTCGCCAAACTTATTATCTAACCTAGTTTGTTTCTCTCTCTATCTCTCTCTCTTCCTTTTCCCGCACCTCAAGTTCTCAAGGGGGTGCATTACAACAGTGATGACTCTTTATTTTAGCTTGGACTTGGACTATTTCTTACTCGATGTATTGTTTCGATTTATGTTCTATGACTATTGTTATAACTCATGAGGGATATGATTTTTATGGTTTTGTACTTGTATTCTGATGACTTACTTTCCACAAGAAAGATGTTTTATGATTATGACTCTATGGTATTTGAAATTGTAATGTTGTGATGCTGGTTTAATAAAAATAAATGTTTTGAAATTTTTTTGCTGCATTTTATGTTTTGCCTTGCGAATTCTAGCATCTGTATTATTATATATCTATTGCGTTTCACAAAACTTAATGCATTCTCATATGGATCACAATAAGGGATGTGGGGTGTCACAGATTCCCCGCTCATGTTTACCCTGTAATGCCTAAGCACTCGAGTAGAAGGGTAACAATACCAAAAATGAACCCGTGGCATATGCCAACTCGCGGATCAACTGTGTTGGACATTATTAGATAAGCTCGGTTAATGGCTACGCCACTAATAAATGCACTGGTGATCTTTCGCACTAAGGCATAAATTTGATCCTTGCTACCCACTTTAGGCATGATGTTGAATTGAATGATGCACACACAATATGAGCGATAGGTCACAAATTATTGTCACTCAAACTGATAGCTCTAATGAAGATACCTGAAGAATTTGTGGATCTGTCATCACAGTATCATCTAGATCGGTGCCGACTATGGATATTGTGATTTACCCAATAAAAGAGAACCAAGTAATCAAAAATTGAGATTGTATTATTATTATTCACCTTAATTAGATTAGGGAAATGATGAGATTTGAGTTGATTTACATAACCCTACCTTATAGCTTATCTTTGTGGCCGGCCGAAGTTTATATTTTTCTTGTTTGTAAAATGAAAGTGAAGAGAGAATGAGAGAAGGTAAGGGTTTAAGTGTTGGGAAATAGTCATTTTCCTATTTTATGCTTGTTATAGTCCTTCTTATTAATTTAGTCTAATGTATAATGTTTGATCTAATTACTAATCAAATATCATTCTTTTCATCAGCACACGTTATTCATATTTAATTTATCAAGATAAATGTTCTAATAATATGACCATAAAATCAAGAATGTTACATCGCAACATACTTTCATGACGAAGAATCAGTGGGCAGCAGTACTAACATCTAGCCATCAATCTATTTTGGCTTTGCTATCTATGGCTTGAGTAGTAATTTTTTTTATTTTGTCTAGTTGTTCTTTTTTTATGTACTTTATTATCATTTACTTATCAGACTTATTTTCCCTCGGTCGGGCATGTTATCGAATAATGTTTTTGACAGTAAGGACTTGGATTTCGAAATCGAGAATTCAATAAGAAGTTGTATTTGATATTGAGGTCTGAGAAGGCTGCTTGTTAATTTGACGTGCTTATTTCGTTATTTCATTGTTGATTTTGGTTCGATTGTACTTATTATTATTTATTTATTTATTGAAAACACTGGTTTCCGGATAAGTTGAAGAGAACGATGCATTGCGTTGAATGCTTGTGTGGTGGAAGGGCTCTATGTAAGTGCAAAAGCATGTTGTCGATAACAAAATCAAAACCCAGTTCACAATATGAAAGCTTGTTGTATCAAACATCTTCAATATTTTCCTCAAAAAACGTGCACCAGCGTGAGGAGAGTTGTTTGAATTACCCAGATCCAAGAAAGTGATCCGCTCTTTATTTTCGAACTTAACACGATAAAATCTCTACTTAGAAAACAGTTTCATGAAACATCATTGACGATGATTTCGACGTAAATGTTCATTTTAAATTACATATATTTAGTGTGGTGCTAAGGACACCCTAATATGTTCTTCCTAATACCGCAATTAAAAAAATAAAACTAATTAAATTTTGTATGCTTCCTAATACCACATTACTTCTCCATTCTAATCTCTCGTTCAATCATTATTTGCGAACTAACCACGTACTAAACTAATCTAAAAATCCTTATCTCTCGTAATTCACTGTCTTATTCGCATTTCTCGCGGAATATATCAATTGTTTGGTGATCTGAATACCCTAGTCTCTAACTTCCTCTTCTAGTTTATTTAATTCAAACTTTATTTGCGGTTTTTTTATATTGCGGCATCGAATTCATTGATCGGTTATAAATCTAGGGTTTAGTGGTTGATCGGTTTTGCAAATGAGGACGAACGAACATCGAGCGAAATAGAAATAGAGTAAAATAGTGTGGTAGCCCCTGCTTTTTAAGTGTAATATTAAGAAGAGTGTAATAATAATTCTTGTGGTATTTTTTAGTCGTGATATTAGGAAGAACATGCTATGGTGCCCTTAGCACCACACTATATTTATAATGAAAGCTGGGCATATTTACAGTTAAATATCTGCAGTTTAGATGAAAATATATTTACAATTTAATATGCAAGTATGTAGAGTTTAAATGGTAAATATTTCCAGTGTGAACTACAAATTTTCGAACGGTAGAAGATTTTAAATTTCCATTTTACAAAATTATGTAATTAAAACAGCTATATTTAAAATTCAAACATCTTCGTTTCTAACTACACCTTGTTTTCACTAAAAGAACTAATATGGTTTTTATGAAAATTGTTTTAGATAGAGGCATAAGTGAATTTTGAGATTGTTTGTTTAAAAGAAATTGTTCAAAAAACCATCTCTTTAAAAAAAATCGACTAATTCAAGGACCTTGAATTTTTCACATCTGCAGCATCAATGCATTTATGCGGTTGTGCATGCAGTTGCAATCGAGGGCACGTAAATCACAACACATACCCCTCCCAATGGCCTTAAAACTAGTGATATACCAAACTGTCATTATCTAAAGATATACCTATTGTCGAAAATAAACACAGATATCACATGGTATGGTTATTTTAGTTAGTTTAGTTAACAAAAGTTAGCCAATCTATTAAGCCCTATTAGTACAATAAATTGTATATAGGGTATTTGGTACATATGGTATTTAGTTTCGTTTTCTATTTTCTGCATGTACAGCATTGTCAGGTATAACTTGTAGTAAGCATTGAGCTGTATTCATTAAGTCATATAATAGTAAAAAAGAGAGTTTCTCTTCCTTTCAGTTTTAATGGCGCTTTTTTTTAAGAAGAAGATAAATATAATATAACAAAATGGAGAATCTAGTCATTCTCCAATGGCTCACAAAAACAATTTTTATAGTCAACAGAAACTGTGCACACACACAAATAGTAGGAACATAGTTTTGGTGGCACTTATCATGGTATCGGAGCAGATATATACCTAATTCTTCTTTTTTCTAATCTTTATCGACTTTCTCAGATGAAATGGAAAACAATTTAGAGAATTCAACTTTCAATTCAATTCCACAACAGAGTAACGTTTTTATCAATTACAATGATCCTTATTTTCTTATCTCTAGAGATACTTCAAATGTTCCA
Organism: Allium sativum; assembly: GCA_030737875.1. NCBI lineage: Eukaryota > Viridiplantae > Streptophyta > Magnoliopsida > Asparagales > Amaryllidaceae > Allium > Allium sativum. The sequence goes on from CM060926.1 coordinate 698,298,562, forward strand.
GTCATCAATTATGTTTTCAACAGAAGTAATTTTTTCAACCGGAGTAGGGCGATAAGGATGGTGTTGATTGCACGGAACGAATTAGGGCTTATCGATAGAAAGTTGCCGAAACCTGAGGTAACTTCTTCTGATTATCAGAAGTGGATCCAAAATGATTTTGTTGTCATGAATTGGCTGTCAAATTCTACTAATAAATCGATTTTTGAACATTTTATTTTCATTGATTCTTCTTGTCAGTTGTGGACTGGGATTGTTAAGAGGTATGGAAAAACAAACGTTCCACAATTATACGATCTGCATCATCAATTAATGCTAATTGAACAAGCAAATTTGTCCACCTCTGAATATTATTGCAAAATGAAAAGAGATTGGGATGAATTACAAAGTTTTGATGGATTTCCTGATTGTACATGTGGAATAATGAAGAATTGTAGTTGTGTTATTCTTAAAAAAACTTATTGGTAGACCAAAGGATGAAACTTATTCAATTTCTTTCTCGTCTCACCAAGGATTATAGTCAAGTCAAAATTAATTTTCTCGGCTCAGATCCGTTGCCAACTGTGAATCAAGCTTATAGCATTTTGCAGAAGGTTAAGAGGCAGAACTTGAATGGAATTAATAATTTTATTGTTGATACAAATGCTTTCAAGTACAAACTATAAAGCAAAACTCACAAAGATCTTCAACACAAATCTCTGGAAAGCGAGAATTCAATAAGCTTAAGAATGACGTAAGTTGTGAACATTGCAAAATGAAGGGACATTCTATTGATCAGTGTTTCAAACTTATAGGCTATCCAGACTGATTTCATAAAGTAATGAGTGCAAAATCAACTGGTAAAATGGCAGCAAATGCATCTAAATCTAGTATTCTTGGAAGTGATCTTGTGAAAAATGATGAGAACAACAACAGTTCAGGAACTCATGTTTATCAGAAAATGGTTACTAAAGTTTACAAGGCAATAATGCACATGATGATGCAAGAACTCTCTTCCGATCCTTTATCACAAAACTACTCCACGGTGAACTTTGCAGGTATAACTGCTTCCAATGTTATTCATGATAAAATGTCGCATATCATAACAATTGGATTATAGATTCTGGTGCATCTGATCACATGGCATATGATTTAAAATATTTTGCTTCTATTCACACACTAAAACATCCCTTGAATGTTAGTTTACCTGATGGACCTGTTAAAAATGTTAAAATCAGAGTCAACCTCGCACCACAAATAGTTCTCAAGAATGTTCTATACATACTCGATTTCAAGCACAATCTACTGCTTATTGGAAAATTACTTGATTGTAACAAGCTTATGGATTATTTCGATCAAACAAGTTGTTTATCTGAGGACCTATACTCTAAACAAGTGAAGGGATCTAGAAAAAGAGAGGCTGGATTATACAAATTCAATGGAGATTTTTAATTTCCATTCCCCATACTTTTTCTTTACTTTTAACCAATACTCATATTTCTAATATTGAAAAGTCTAACAATGTGTTAGCAAATAGTTTTACTTCTTTACCTAATTTTAGCATTCTTCAAGCAAGACTAGGTCATATAAGTGTTTCTACTATGTAACATTTAACAGTTCCTTGTTCAATAAGAGTGAAGATTTTAGTTGTGAAGCATGCATTTTAGGTAAACATCATAAATTTCCTTTTGTGGTGTCCTCTTCTATTTCTACTCCATCTTTTGAAATAATTCGTATAGATTTATGGGGACAATATAGAGCACCTACACTGTCTCGAGCAATTAGTTTTTAAATCATTTTGAATGATCATACTAGAATAACTTGGGTTCATTTTTTGCATAACAAACATCAATTATACAAAATAATTTCTAATTTTCTTGCTTATGTTCGAGACTCAATTTGCTAGTTAGGTAAAAATAATCAGAAGTGACAATAGCACTGGAATACTCAATGAATCTTGTAGTCTTTTATTTGCTCAAAAATGAATTATTCACTAACGAAGTATACTTGGGATACCTCAACAAAATGAAAGGATAGAAAGGAAACACAAACATCTTTTAGAAATGCCAGATCAATAAAGATACATGCTAATTTGCCTATTAAGCTTTGGAAGACTGCATTTTAGCTGCTGCACATCTAATAATTAAACTTATGCCTAGTGTTATTCTTCAATGGAAAACCCCATATGAAAAGTTAATGGGAAAAGAACCTGATTATGAACATCTCAGAGTAATTGGTTGCTTATGCTATCCAGCAGTAAAGTCAAATGATAAATTTGCTCCTAGAGCAAAAAGATGTATAATGATAGGGTATCCATATGTTCAAAAGGGTTATAAGTTATATGATCTAGATGATCACAAGTTTGTTCTTAGCAGAGATGTTATTTTTGAAGAATTTGTGTTTCCTTATCATAATACAAAATCCTCTCCATATACACAAACTCAATCTCATTGTACACCTTCTCAAGTTCAAATTTTGGTACATGACGAACAAATTTGTGGCTCATATTTGAATATTCCTCCTTTTCCTCATCCACAAACTTCCCTTGTTAATGATGATGTAATTTTAGAAGACTCGTCTTCTTCTACTACTTAATTTCAGTAACAGGGTTCTGATTTTAATTTTCAACATGAGCCTACTATTTCCACAATTCTACACAATAAAATCTATCAGACTAATAAAATTACCTTTGAAATTTAAAGATATCGAAGTTCAACATATTAAACCTCTTTCTACTCCAGATGATTCCTTTTCTACATCCATGAGTTCAATGCCTTTACAGAATTATCATTATCACATCTATATTTAGATGCTTTTTTAGTCTCAATAAAGTGTAATCTACAAAAGAACTTGTTTCTTATAGTCAAGAAAGGGAAGGCTCTAGGTGGGTAGAAGCAATGGAAAAAGAAATTCAAGCAATGAAAAAAAATCGTACTTGGGACTTGATGTATTTGCCATCTGATAAGACTGCAATAGGAAGTAAATGGGTTTACAAAACAAAATTCTTGAAGAATGGAGATGTTGAGAGACATAAAGCCATAACTGTAGCATAAGGAGATAAGCAAATTAAAGGTAAGGATTTCAAATATACTTTCAGTCCAGTTGCACGATTTACAACTGCTAGAATTGTTATATCTTTAGCAACAACTCACAATTGGTATTTGCATCAATTAGACATAAATAATGCCTTCTTCCAAGATTATATTGATGAAGAATTATACATGAGACCTCCTCTTGGCAATACAAAAGCAAAAACTGGACATGTATATAAGCTAAGAAAATTAATTTATGGTCTTAAACAGGCTTCTAGACAATGGAGTAAAGAACTTAGATATTTTCATATTCATCTTGGATTTATTCAATCCAAACAAGATTGTTCTTTGTTCAGCAGATCTGATAATAAATAATTTACTATTATTATTTGTTATGTGGATAATTTGTTTGTCACTGGCTCAAACATTCATATTATTTCCGAGATAAAGAAGGCTTTACATCAAGCATTTACAATTAACGATTTAGGAGAACTTACTTTCTTTCTTGGAATTGAAGTTACCAGAAGAAGGAAGACATTCTTTTGAATCAAAAAAAGTATATACTTACAAACATGGAAAATCCTAAAATTGCTCCATTCCTCTTCCTAAAGGTTTGAAGTTAAGCACTGTTGAAGGCACAAAATTACTTAATCCAGAAATATATAGAAGATTAATTGGAAAACTACTTTATCTCAGTATGACAAGGCCTGATATTTCATATGCGGTTTAACAAATTATCAATTCATGTAGGTTCCTAGAACTCCACATCTTTCAGCAGCATTACTTGTGCGGAAATATCTGCAGGGTACATTAAATCATGGCCTGTTTTGTGCTACTAACACTACATTGCAGCTCAAGGTGTATAGTGATGCTAATTAGAAGTGGTTGTATATATTTAAGGAAATCCCTCACAAGATTTTGTGTATTTTTAGGTGATTCCTTAATTACTTGAAAGAAAAAGAAACAGAATGTGACTTCTAAAAGCACAATTGAAGCTGAGTATAAAGCAATGATTCAAACAATAAGTGAAATTGTTTGGATAGAGGAGTTGCTTCAAGAGTTATTAGTAAATGTTTCTAAGCCAATTCATTTGTTCTATGATAACAAGTTTGCGTAACATATTGCTGAGAATGAGGTATTTCAAGAGAGAACAAAACATTTAAAGATGGATTGTCATTACATAAGAGGTCATATTAAATGTAATTTCAATGTACTGTCTCATGTCAATACAATTGTGCAACTTGCTGATTTAATGACTAAACCACTTGGAATTGAACATCGCTTTTTGAGCTTCAAGATTTGCCTTGTTTAACAGTTTTCTCACGTCCATCTTGAGGGGGATATTAAGCCATGTTAGTATAATAAATTGTATACAGGGTATTTTGTTTCGTTTTCTATTTTCGGCATGTACAGTGTTCTCGGTAGAGGTCGAAATAAACCGCACCACCGTACGGAAACCGTCTGCACCGAACCATAAAAGCGGTGCAGAAAACTGGACCTAATCTTCTCTTTAAAGAAGGTACTCCAAACCGGACCGACTCGGAACGATACGGCCTGGTTGCGGTTTGAGCTATTATATTCATCTAATTATAATAAGAATATAGCTAATTTCCGTCTAATTATTGATTTTAACAATGTATATTTATGTTGCTGTTATATTCATAATAATTATTATCATAAAGGAGAAACACTACAAGATGCAGGCCAAAATGCGATGACCTAGGGCAACGGGTTGCGACGGCTAAAAATTGCGGTCGTTGCACAGCCTGCTGATACAAACATCAGGTTGTAAGTTATCTTCTTCATTTGCTTTCCCCCAAATTTAATTCCCCAAACCCTATACCGTTGCCCCCTCCCCTCCCCCCACCCCTCTTCCCAATTGCTGCAGCAATTCCACCCCTCCAGTCTCGCCTCCAAGCTTCCAATTTTGTGCTGGTATGTCTTCTAACCCTATTTTATGTTTAATTGGGGTTAATTAAGGTCAATTTGCATGTTTATATGGGTTTGTAAAATGATTGTTTAGGGATATGAAATTGTTGTCATGTGAGATGCTTATGATGATGATTGTGTTGTAGGTTGATTTGGGAATAAATGTAATTGATTAGAAGGTTGATTATCACATATGTAATTAATTTAAAATGTTGAAAACGATGATTATCATATATGTAATTGGGGTTACAATGATTGTGTTGTAGGTAGGAATGGCAATGGGGCGGGTTGGGGCGGGTTTCTTGCTCCCCAGACCCGACCCGTACTTTTTAAACCCTGCCCTAGACCCGCCCCGTAAACCAGGTGCGGGTCTGGAATTTGCCTCGTACCTGAAACCCGTACGGGTCAGGGTAGTCCTGACCCGCCCCACAACCCGGTGATAATGTGTTCTAATATACACAAGTTTATATACTTATATTTTTTATATCACTAAATGATAAATTATAAACATATTATAACGTGTTCGCAATGATAAGAGAATATAATAAAATGATTTGTAAGATAATAGTTCAAAATTTATGCATTTGTTATTTATGATTATCAATTATTCAACTTAAAACTACGAAAAATATATAGTTTGTTGATTGAAAAAATATAATATTAAGTCATAACCATGTATAACTAAGAAGATTAACAAGTAGCCGTTATGGTTATAAATTGCTTTAATGATATTTAAATAATGCGGGTCGGGTTCGGGCGAGTTAGCCATGCCCCAAATCCGACCCTAGAACCGGACCTCCAAAAGCGGGTCACGGGTCTACCTGCCCCGAAAACCTATGGGGAGGGTCTAAATGGGTCAAAACAAGGGAGGAGGTCAACCGGGTTTGGACTCTAGACCCGCCCCATTGCCATCCCTATTTGTAGGTTGATTTGGGAATAAATGGAATAAATGTAATTGTTTAATGGTAGTAAATGCAAAATAGTTAAGGCACTAAGGTGAAAGTCTTGAAACTTGGATTTTTTATGCTCCTTCATACGAGTTTGGGCTTTTTTGATGGAAAAGAAACTGAATCAATAAATTACTACTATAAATTGATGAATTTAGTGTTGACAAAATTTTCATTTATAGTGATATAAAGTAAGTAAACTATTTTATTTACTATAATTCAAATTTAAGTTTTATTCTTTTAACAATCTATAGTTCATACAACTATTTAAATATCGTATTAAACCAATTTATTAACTAAAAATTAGGCTTGATCATATTTATTTAATTACTTAAATATTTTATTAAACTACTTTACTGACTAAATATTAAATTAAATCATATTTTACCATTGATTTAACTATTTTCATATTTTATTAAACTGTTCTATATACTAAAAATTAAATCTAGTCATATTTTATACAATATTTAACTATTAACATATTTTATTTAACTTCTTTATTATGCGAAATTAAAATATTACTATTTCACTAAAATCAAGAATTAGAAACATAATTTAGTGAATTAAAACTAACTAAAATTATAATTTACAACTAAAGTTATAATTTACGACTAATTAAAACTAACTAAAAATTTAAACTAACTAAAATTATAATTTACAACTTAACTCTTTAATTTTTAAATGAAATTAATTAATTAACTTGAAAGCTTAGTTTATCTTTCAAAAATTTAAACTAACTAAAATTATAATTTACAACTTAACTCTTTAATTTTTAAACGAAATTAATTAATTAACTTGAAAGCTTAGCTCACTATAAGAAATATGTATATTCACAGCGTTGAAAAAATGTTGTTATAGCCTTTAACAACGTTTTGATGAACATTGTCTAACAATGTGCTGTTATAGATCCCTGGATATATTACAGCATTTCAAAAAATGCTGTAGAAAATTGACATGTTACAGCATTTTAAATGGTGTTGTCCTTATGTTTATACAGCGTTTTATGTTGTTTCAGAAATGTTGTTATCTTCCCTTTTCTACAGCGTTTAGCCACATATCACAGCATTTCTCGAAGTTTACAAGTTCTTTCCTATCACAGCGTTTTGCCACATATCACAGCGTTTCTAGAAGTTTACATGTTGTTTACTAGCACAGCGTTTTGCCATATATCACAACATTTTATGCATGTATCATAGCATTTACATACTGTAGTATCAAAATATTCATGTACAAACGTATCAACAACATGTAAACATATATCAACAATTTAATTATATAACATAATATTCATACATAATTTCCATAAAAAAATAACACCATAAACTAAATTTATACAATATCCGTCGAACAAAGTCACGATATCTACAAATAAAACAAAATTTCCATAAAACAAGTTTGCGCCGAATACCAACAAAATGAACATCTAAAAGTTATCGCTTTCTCCGTAATCAAATACCACAAGCGGTCTTTTTGTTGAGGGATCTTCAGAAGCGCCTAATGATATTCTGATTATAGCCGAATGCACAACGATGCCCATCCACAATACCTATACACATGTGTTCATGTTAGCATTTGGTCATGATTACACATTAACAAAAAAACAATGCTCGATGACAAGAAACAAGAATACAAGGAGAAAGTTGAAGATAACATAGCGTACTTGGTAATATTTTATAATAGTTAGTTAATTTTTATAATGCTTAGTTATTTTTAATTATTGCTATAATTATTATAGAATACTTGGTAATATTTTATATTTTAATATACTTAGTTAACTTTTATAAACTAAACTTCTATTTTTTTTATAAATTAAGTAAACTTAGTTAATTTTTATAATACTTAATTAATTTTTATAATACTTAGATAATTTTTATAACAGTTGGCTAATTTTTATAATAATTAGTTAATTTTTTATAAAATTAGTAAACTTAGTTAATTTTTATAATAGTTAGTTAATTTTTATAATAGTTAGTTATTTTTATAAAATTAGTAAACTTATCTATAATACTTAGTTAAATTTATAATACGTAGTTAATTTTTTATAAAATTAGTAAACTTAGTTAATTTTTATAATAGTTAGTTAATTTTTATAATACTTAGTTAATTTTATAATACTTAATACTTAGTTAATTTTATAATACTTAGTTAATTTTTATAATAGTTAGTTAATTTTTATAATACTTAGTTAATTTTTATAATAGTTAGTTAATTTTTATAATATTAGTAAACTTAATTAATTTTTTATAATAGTTCATTAATTTTTATAATACTTAGTTAATTTTATAATACTTAGTTCATTTTTATAATACTTAGTTCATTTTTATAAGTTTATTTATTTTTATATAAATCTTAGTTAATATACTACTATTATAAATCTTATTGTTGTTGTTATTATTATTATAGAAGTTTAGCTATGCATTGTATTTTTATGTACTTTATTAATCCTTCATGAATGCCATGAACATGTAGTGTGATGAATATAATTACTTACAGAAAAATATACAGAAGCATCGTCATTATCTTCGTCATTGGGAAGGCTCAAGGCATCTCTTATTAACAAAAGGGCCATAAGCTGCACAAGAAAAACAAGTAATAAGTTGACCTCACATACAACCAACCGGTCGATAGAAAGAAAACTAGAAATAACAGCAAAATCCAAACGTCTGAACCTATTTTTAGATGTCTGACCTGATTCAGACGTCTGAAAATAAGTTCCAGACATCTGAAATGGATTTCAGCCAACACCTTGAGGCCATTTTAGACATCTGAAATTTATCTCAGATGTCTGAAATTTATTTCAGATGTCTGAAAATGTTCTCGGGCAATTCCAAGGCTTGGTACAGACGTCTGAAATAAATTTCAGACGTCTGACCTGTTCTGTTATTGTTTTCCAAAAAACATGTTTATTCCAAGATGAACATATATAGTTCCATATTGACTATAGTATTCATTCCTTATTCCAAGATGAACATATTTATTCGATCCATCATCGTATGTGTTTTCACTTGTATATAAATTACATACCATACAATTGCATACGAATGAATGGACTGCATTTAGCAAGTGCGATAGGGACGTACTAACGTTGAAGTATTGTATTTCAAATTTTCCTCATGTAAATAAATAGCTAGTTGAATTTACTTGAATTTTACAGGAATGGCTAACCTGGCAATTTTGAATGAATCTAGAAAGTTGATCTGTATCAATCCAATACACTCTATCTGTTAATATTAGACTTGAAAGTACCCACCATGAATAGCAGACCTGTTCAAATATAAACTAAACAAGAGTACATAAATGTTGGTCTTTTCTAATTCAGTTATCTTATATAAATGTCAGGGTAGCATTAATATATACTGTATCAGAGTGACATATTTATATAGGGTATATTCATCAAACTGTATAAAATAACTCTTAATGCATTATTTGATTACCTGTTGTGAAGCAGCTATAGATAGTCCAAGGTGACCTCTGATCATTTAAAAAACCAAACACCTCTTCAAAAAACCAGCAACATCTTCTGCACCTCCAACTCCTCGAACTGTTGCACTATAACCTACAACACCGTAATCAAAGCTGTGCCATCACCAACTACTGTTCCACCTCCTACATTAGTTAAAACCAACCAACCATCAAACAAGGACTTCCATACCTACCACCTTCATCAGACTTCAACTCTAAAAAAAATCTGACCTCTTTCAATTACACTTCGATCGAATGAAAACTTTACGGCCATCTATCATTACATGTGAATCCTGGATATACCAGTTTAAAAAATTGAAAATATTGATTTCAAAATGTTATGCTTAAGTTGTAGATATGATATACCAGTTTGAATTATATTGCTATCAAACAATAAACAATTCAGCATTGAGTCTACACGGCAGACTTGGAGATTCACTCCAGTACATACAGCTTATGAGGACCAAACCTTTTGGAAGAAGTGTAATGTAATCTTATGTGTAGCTGTCTTGGTATATACAATTTAAATATATAACATGTCTTAGCTAACCCAAGAAACAGACAGATTTATAGAATCATGGTTGTACAAGGCAGAGTCCTCATATAAAGAATCATGGTTGTACAATGACATGTTGCCTAACTTGCATAATCAATTAAATAGCATGGATCATCACGGGAAAATTTGTTAATAAAATAGGTGCATTTTACAAGGACTTACCAAATATGTAATGATGTGTATCCATTAATGTTTTATTCACCACGATAACCCCAAGTGATGCTAATACATTACATATCCATGTTCTTCGCTAACCTGAAATGGAATCAAATAAAAGCAAGTGACCATTATCAGCTTCAACACCAATAAAATAAAATGAAAGGATTAATGAATATATGTTTACATAATAGCTGTTTAAACAACCAAGAACAGTCCAACACCTTTAGAATCTCTCATGCTCTTAAGCACCCACAAATAGCCCCGACCATTCCCACAAACAGGAAAAGGAGTTCAATTCTCGAGATCAACACTGACATTAGCCTGAAAACTATGTGAGAGCAAAATATGAAATGCAAATAACAAGGTTAAGGTGGTAGATGCTAGATGTGCATCAGTGCATGGTGCATGCATGAAATATCTGGAAACATATCATGTAACTAATGCATATTGTATAACTTGTAGGCACTAGATTTTGTAGTGAATGAAGCATGGAAGCATAAGATCATACTGATCATACCTCTTGTTAATAATTTGGATGGATACGATGGAAAATCACAGTATGTGAAATGGGGGAACAACGCTTCTGGCTTGAACTTAACCTCCGACGATGATTTCTTTATGGATCAAATCATCAAAGGATACTACAAAAATCATGTCAAAGTAAAACTCAGTTCTTCTTTATGGATCAAACCATTACTGCTAACAAACAACTTTAAATAGAGCAATACCATATCCAATCTTACATTGTTAATAGAAAGTTCATTAACGTCATAATTAAACAGTTTCTATTGTTGTACATCTTGAAGACGTGTGCGTACACAATCAAGTCAATGTTACGTCCTACAACTAAAATAAAAACATGACTCTCTCTGCTTAATTATTACAAACAGTTGTATCATCACTTTAAATCATGTAACATGCGATGCACTTTGTTAACGACTTAACACATCATCACTTATGAATATAGCGATGTTAACGAACTAACACAGCCTCTGCAATATGCAGGAAACTTTTCAGAACCTATAAAAGGGAATACTAGTTTCATGTCATTCAGTTTTGCATTCTGAATAAAAAGTTGTCTGAGAAAGCATTAGAAATTACTGAATTGTAACCAAAATATTCATGCCATATGTTATTATATGTAACAGTTCACTTGATCTTGACAATGGTAAAGCTATGCAGACTAATTAAGGAAGACAATAATTACTTGTCGAGTGATTTAGGATGTCACCATCAAAGCATGGAAAATAATTATGAAAGGGTAAATTAGAAAATACCCTATCAGTTTTTCTATGAGTATAAAAACTGTCACCTCCTCTCTAACTAAACTCATTCCTGGAATCTCTTGCCTCCAGAACCTGCAGAAGAAACAGAGCTGAAATCCACACAATTCATTGGATAAACTGACATCCCAATGTCATTATGTGCTCACTTGAATATAATAACACACAAATATTTATGCAACTGACATAAATAATTAGGAATATATTCTAGTAAAAAAAAGCACTATTGCATTATAGCAAGGGATTTTCAGTAAACAAAAACATGCCCTTCAAACTCAAGAACTTATACACATGATTTAATGCAAGAAAATGTACATTCATAAACACCTTAAGACAACTACTGAAATTCAAATATCACAGGGGACATACTATTTGAAAGTGTATGTCTTACTTACATTTGATTCAAATATAAACATATATATTAGTATTTTTAATATATTCAGACTATATCCAAATTATTCCACTTTCATTCTGACAAACATATATTTGCTTATTAATAGCCTCAGCAAAAGAGGTAAATAAGTAGTCAAAGGCTAAAAATACACAACTAGACAGGCACCCAAAAAGAAATATATGTAACACTTAATCATATTTGGTTGAATCTATATTCACACTCACAGTTCCAATACTCTCGGATTATGCTCACCCAACAATTATGCATAAGAAAACTAAACTAACTTTTCCAAGTTGCAACATATGGAAGTTCAAGCTAGTCAGTTAAACACGGGATACACCAAGGCACACCTGGTGATGTTACAAATGTAAACATGAAGTTTATTTATGGCCATCAAAAAATATATTTTTGGCAGTCATATCTAACTTACTTACATAAAAATACCTTTTAAGTTCAGGACCAATAGCTTCACATAGTTCATCCAGTGGACTGCAGCCATATAAGGATTTATCTTAAACGAAGTTGACAAGCATTAAGTTGTATAAACTAAAGAACTACAGAAAAAACAAACAACTTCTTGTTATCTAGAGTTCTATAAAGGTTGAAGTTGTTGTTCGTAACAATACAAATATAGCACGAACCTGATCGCGATCAATAAATTGTCATTATCCAATTGTCACGTCAAGAAGTATTACCAATTTGAACTATAATCAAAATTAGCAACAGCAAAAGGCGTGACCAGATTTGCAACAGCACAGAAGCGTTGCAAAGCAAACAGAAGAGAAAAGTACCTATTAGTAACGTCTGAGTCCAGAGTAAATCTGTTTCCTTGAAACAATACTACTCTCTAAGGATCTGAAGGTTATTGAGCAATTGTCTCCTAAGATAAAACGGACCGGTTTCTGCAATTTGAAGCGCTATCAAGTGCAGAGCAATTTCGAACGCAAGAGAGTAGTATTTAAGAACAATTTTGCAGAGAAAGAAGAAGGAAATTTCAGGTGATTTTTTCTATTCTGTCAAGAAGTTCTTATATAGTGGCCAGAGGATGTTTTCTGGGCAGAGGCGACTGTCCGTATGGACGTGGGCGCGTCGGCTGAGCCTGAAAGGAAACGGGCGCACCTGTTCGCTGCGCAAGCCCAAGAGCCGAAAGGAAACAGGCGCATCCGCTCCGTTCAAAACAGATCCGTCCCATTGCAACAAGGCCGAGCGGGTTAGCAGCCCACGGAAATCAGGAGACCCCAAGAGCCCCAAGGCCCAAGGCCCTATCTATGACATTTTAATATTTATTATGAAGGCCTAAAGCCTAAATAGCCCCATTCACTCAATGCTTCATGTGCTCATTTTCTTTTGTTTTGAAATAGCATATTGGGCTTTGGTATATATGGAGATATATTCACAAATCACACACAATGTGGGACTTATATTTCTCTAATACCACTCAACCTCTTCTTCCCAATCTTCTCATTTATTTCCAACAATCCCCCACATGAATGAGAGATTTTTTTTCTTAAATTTTGTGAAACATTTAACGTATCGTTAAAAGTAGCACAATGGCCTTGAACTTTTCCTAGTGTTTATTGTTATAACTTACTGGCGAATTAGTGGACTAGATTGTCTTTGAACTGTAAGATTTTTTGTAAGTCTATAAAGATTACACACGTTAACTGTTTCTTAATCCCTTGGTTCTCTGTTTGTGTTCGTCTTTGCCATGAACACCTGCTTGGTCTCATGAGTGTTTAAAGAATTCGACCTTACAATTCTTTTTAAAGCGGCGCCTTCACACTCACGTAGGTGATTCTATAAAGAGTATCCCATAATACTCCACTTGGGTCTTTTATAACACCACAGTATAGACATCATTAAAAGCTAAGCTTATCCTATTCTTCGACGGGTTGTGCACTGACTTATTATAGGAATGGTTTGTATTTTAACAGTGCCATTAAGTTTATCTATAAACTTAGTTGTCCCTTTGAACCTAGATATAGGGAACTCCAGTCAACTAGGTGGGGTTTCCGTTTAGAAAAACTTTTAGATTATAGGTCTTAAACCCATTCCCATCGATAAGGTTTGAACTTTCTCTCTAGGCAAGCCTTTAGTTAGTGGATCCACAATGTTATCCTTTGACCTTACATAGTCTATAGTGATAACTCCATTAGAGAGAAGTTGTCTTATGGTTTTATGCCTACGACGAATATGTCTAGATTTACCATTATACAATATATTATTCGCCCTTCCTATAGCAGATTGACTATCACAATGTATACATATTGGGGTACTGGGTTTTCCCAATTTGGAATGTCCTCTAAAAACTCCCTAAGCTAGTCTGCTTCTTCCGCGGCTTTATCTAGAGCAATGAACTCAGATTCCATTGTTGACCTTGCTATGCAAGTCTGTTTGGATGATTTCCACGAAATTGCTCCATTTCCTAATGTAAACACATATCCACTTGTGGATTTTGTGTCATTTGAGCCCGTTATCCAATTGGCATCACTATATCCTTCTATTACTGAAGGATACTTATCATATTGCAAAACATAGTTTTGTGTGTACTTTAGATATCCTAGGACTCTGATTATTGCTTTCCAATGATTTTTACCAGGATTGTTGGTATATCTACTTAGCTTGCTTACAACATACGCAATATCAGGCCTAGTGCAATTCATGACATACATAATACTTCCCAGTATACGAGAGTATTCAAGCTGATATGTACCATCACCAGTGTTCTTTACCCAATTTTGGTTCATATCTACTGGTGATTTTGCAGTAGTTATATTATACTGCTTGAATTATTCAAGAATTTTAGCAATGTAATGTGACTGAGATAACGCATATCCCTGTGGTGTTTTTATAATTTTTACACCCAAAATTACATCGGCCACTCCTAGGTCCTTCATATCAAATCTAGAGGATAGCATGTCCTTCGTAGATTTTATTATGGCCTTATTATTTCCTAGGATCAGTAAATCATTAACATAGAGACAAACAATGACATATGCAACATCTATACATTTTATGTAGATGCATTTATTTGATTCATTTATTTTGACTCCATTTGATAACATTGTTTCATCAAATTTCTCATGCCATTGTTTTGGTGCTCGTTTAAGGCCATAAAGAGATTTTACTAATCTGCACACCTTGTTTTCATTTCTTGGGCTCAGAAACCCTTCTGGTTGCTGCATATATATTTCTTCTTCCAGTTCATCGTTCAAAAACGCAGTTTTCACATCCATTTGGTGTATTTCCAAATTCAATATAGATGCGATTGCAATAAGCATCCTAATTGATGTTATTCTGGTAACTGGAGAGTATGTATCAAAGTAATCCAGATCTTCCTTCTGTCTGAATCCTTTTATTACAAGTCTTGCTTTATACTTGTCTATTGAGCCGTCAGCCTTTAGTTTCTTCTTAAATATCCATTTATATCCTAGTGGTTTTGATCCTTTAGGGAGATCCACTAGTTCCCACGTTTGGTTTTGTAGAATGGATTCTATCTCACTACTGACGGCTTCTTTCCAATAAGGAGCATCAGGAGATGACATTGCTTGTTGGTAAGTTAGAGGTTCATTTTCTATCATATATGCATAGAAATCAGGTCCAAAGGATTTAGAGGTCCTCTGTCGTTTTCTCCTTCTCGGTTCCTCTATCTCAGTTTCATCATTCATTTTTCTTTGATCAGCATTATCCTTGGGAGTATCAGGATCTCTTGGCCTTTTTGAGTACTTATTTCAATAAAGGTTTTTAGAGGATAAATATGTTCAAAGAATCTTGCATTTCGAGACTCGATAATGGTGCTTTCATGAATGTCATTAATTTCAGATTTGTACACCACAAATCGATATGCACTACTATTATGAGCATATCCAATGAATATGTAATCTATAGTCTTCGGTCCTATTTTGACCTTTTTCGATTTTGGAATTTCCACTTTGGCAAAATACCCCACACTTTTAAGTATTTGTAGGATGGTGGTCTGTTTTTCCAAAGTTCATAGGGAGTCTTAGACGTTGTCTTTCGTGGTATTTTATTTAAAATATGATTTGCCGAAAGAATAGATTCTCCCCAAAAATTATCTGGCAAGCTAGAGCTTATTAGTAAGGCATTCATGATTTCTTTAGGAGTTCTATTTTTCCGTTCGGCTATACCGTTGGATTGAGGAGAATAAGGAGCTGTAGTTTGGTGTATTATACCATGCTCAACACAGAATTCCTCAAATGGAAACTCATATTCTCCTCCTCTATCACTTCTTAAAGATTTAATTTTTCTGTTGAGTTGATTCTCAACTTCTGCTTTATACTGTTTAAACATATCGAATGCCTCATCCTTACTTTTAAGGAGATATACATAACAGTATCTTGTACAATCATCTATAAAGGTGATAAAGTACCTTTTTCCTCCTCTAGTTTGACACATTTTCAAGTCACATACATCAGTATGTATTAAGTCTAGAGGTTCGGTTTCTCTTTCAACATGATGAAATAAGGTTCTTGTCAATTTGGCTTCAGCACAATTTTGACATTTGTAATTTGAATCAATTCTACACTTAGGTATGAATTCTAGATTGATCAGTTTTTGTAAAGTATCAAAATTCACATGACCTAGTCTAGAATGCCATAGATTAGGAGAGTCAACCATATAAGCAGAAGATTCAATTTTATTTATATCATGGTTTGGTACAACAGTGGTTACATTAGCCTTAAATAGGCCATCACATACATAACCCTTTCCTATGTACACTCCATTCTTAGACAACACAAATTTATCAGCCACAAATGTCAATTTGAAGCCATGCTTGCTAAGCAACGATCCTGAAATTAGATTCTTGCGAATTTCTGGAATATGGAGAACATCATTTAGAGTGAGTTCTTTTGCAGAAGTTAATTTCAGCACAATCTTTCCCTTGCCTTCGACCTTTGATGTGGACGAGTTACCCATAAACAGTTGTTCTTCATTAGTAGCACTTTTGTAGTTTGTGAACATCCACTTATTTGCGCATATATGCCTAGTGGCTCCAATGTCTACAAACCACTCCTTGTTGTTACCAACAAGGTTGCATTCTGAAACAACTGCACACAAGTCCATTTCAGAAACACCGTCTGAAACTTCCGCCACATTTGCTTCTAATTTCTTCTTTTTGGGTGGGCCGCGACATTCTGCAGCTTTATGACCCTTCTTTCCACAATTATGGCATGACCCCTTGAATTTCTTTGACTTCTTAGATTGGTTGTCAAGTTTTCTCTTATTGGACTTATCCGTCTCGACAACGTTTGCTTTGGCAACCACATTTTGAGAAATCTTCTTTTCAGAATTTCTATTATCTTCCTCAATTCTCAATCGAACTACAAGTTCCTCCATTGTCATTTCTTTGCGCTTGTGCTTTAGGTAGTTTTTGAAGTCCTTCCACGATGGAGGAAGCTTCTCAATAGCAGCGGCAACTTGAAAAGATTCGCTAAGGGTCATCTTTTCATCTTCTAGTTGACGAATGATAAGTTGCAGTTCTTGAATTTGGTTGATCACGACTTTTGTATCGACCATTTTGAAGTCAAGAAATTTCCCCGCGATGAATTTCTTCATGCCAGCATCTTCAGTTTTATACTTCTTTTCCAAAGCCAACCATAGTTGTTTGGATGTCGCAACTGTGTAGTACATGTTGTATAGACTGTTGTCGAGGCCATTCAGGATGTAATTTTTACACAAGAAATCAGAACTTTTCCAAGCATTAAGGGCTTCAACTTTAACTGGACCTGGTTCCAATTCGGCAACAACTGGAGCATCTTCTGTAAGATACTTCGCTAGGCCCAATGTTGTCAAGCAAAATAGCATCTTTTGCTGCCAACGTTTGAACTTTTCTGGCCTTTCTCCGTGAGACAGTGCCATTGGTGTAACCACGGGTGCTAAAGGATTGGTTACAGGTGGTGTTGGCGCAACAGGACCACTATTGCTTTTAACCATTATCGTTTTCTGTAAAACAAAAATATTGTTTCAAGATTGTTGTTCGTAACAATGCAAATATAGCATGAACCTAATAGCGATTAATAAATTGTCACTATCCAATTATCACGTCAAGAAGTGTTACCAATTTGAACTATAATCAAAATTAGCAACAGCAAAAGGCGTGACCAGATTTGCAACAACACAGAAGCGTTGCAAAGCAAACAGAAGAGAAAAGTACCTATTAGTAACGTCTGAGTCCAGAGTAAATCTGTTTCCTTGAAACAATATTGCTCCCTCTGCGGCGCTGAAGGTTATTGAGCAATTGTCTCCCAAGATAAAACGGACCGGTTTCTGCAATTTAAAGCACTATCAAGTGCAGAGCAATTTTGAACGCAATAGAGTAGTATTTAAGAACAATTTTGTAGAGAAAGAAGAAGGGAATTTCAGGTGATTTTTTCTGTTCTGTCATGAAGTTCTTATATAGTGGCCAGGGGATGTTTTCTGGGCAGAGGTGACTGTCCGTACGGAAGCGGGCGCGTCGGCTGAGCCCGAAAGGAAACGGGTGCACCTGTTCGCTGCGCAAGCCCAAGAGCCGAAAGGAAACGAGCGCATTCGCTTCGTTCTAAACAGATCCGTCCCATTGCATCAAGGCCGAGTAGGTTAGCGGACCATGGAAATCAGGAGACCCCAAGAGCCCCAAGGCCCAAGGCCCTATCTATGACATTTTAATATTTATTATGAAGGCCTAAAGCCTACATAGCCCCATTCACTCAATGCTTCATGTACTCATTTCTTTTGTTTTGAAATAGCACATTAGGCTTTGGTATATATGGAGATATATTCACAAATCACACACAATGTGAGACTTATATTTCTCCAATACCACTCAACCTCTTCTTCCTAATCTTCTCATTTATTTCCAAAAGAAGTTAGCAAAACTACACAATGGAAAGTAAGAGCAATAGACAAAAGGGAAAAAGAATATCACTCATTCCACTTAACCGGCAACACTCTTCAGATTCAGTGACATCTATTATGTAAATCTTAACGGGCACAATAGTCTCATCCCACTCCATCCACTTAACCGTATATCTCAAATTCAGCTAATACGTTATTACTTCAAAATCTGAATGCACAAGGAAATACTTAAAACAAAATAGGCTTATAATTTGATTTCCATTGATATTCTAACAAAGTAATTCAATATGAGTCGATTGCAACAGATATTATAACAACAATTAATGGCAGAAATAGTTTCAGGGAATTACCTTAAATTTTTTTTTTAGAAGTAGACGGTTGTGTAGAGCGATTCTACACACCCGATTAGTATCATAAAATAAAAGATAGACATAGGCGATCAACAAGCCTGACCGCTGGCCAAAAAACGACAAAATGTGTATGCAGGTTGCATGCAGAGTTTAAACCTTGCGCCTTGCGCAAGCATAGAAACAAGTTCGCCTAAATAACCATATAAATACTACCCACAACTACAAGCATAACAAGCAACAACATAGCAAAACATGCACATACTGTACACAACAACAAACCACATACAGACTTTGATGATGACGGCGGGGCTTACAATGCGACTGGGGGTTGCGGTGATCACCATGGCCTTGGATACTAGGGCTGCTGGTCATCAAGGAGCTGGACACTTCCCACTGACTCCTCCCAGAGGTGCGTGACATCCAAGATCAGCGGCGTAAAAGGATGGTTAATGACGGAGAAGGTAAGTAAATGGGGTTAACGTCGGCTGCCTCGATCAGCTCTGGTAGGAACGACAAAGGATAAAAGCGGTGGCAGATGTGGGCGATTGCGATTTAGGATTAGGTTTGGTATTTGGGGAAAAGAGGAAAAATTTTGGTAAAGTAATCTTGCGGGAGATTCTTTTTCCAAGAATAGGGAATACATGAAATAAAGGGAAACGAAAAAGAAGGAGGGAAAATGAAATGTGAGCTCGTAATCAACAGCGATGGATAGAAATTTAGCGCTAAAATCATTTGTTTTTCACGACAAGGAGGACAAAACGTTGTGTGATGGTATTGTGAATGAGCACATTTCTTGTAGTGGTTTATCTTTCAAAAATTTAAACTAACTAAAATTAACTTCATAATTTATACTTTAAACTAAAATTAATTAATACTATCTAAAACTAACTAAAACTAATTTATACTTAATAATTTAGAGTAAAATTAACTAAAGTTAATTAATTAACTTGAAAGTTTAGTGGTCGATATGAAATTTTCATTACCATCCGAAGCATTTCCAACTCCTTCGGACCATCATACAGTTTATGTCAAATCCCGTTTCATCAAACCGGGATTCTAGTTGGTTATGTAATGTTAGTTTACAAATTGAACGTATGAAAAAAATTATTATGTAGACGTTAGTTTACAAATTATATGATTTGTTTCACTTATGTGAACCCCTTAGAGATTTTTAGCCCCGTCCGATAAGTGTTGTATATGATCGTTATATGTATATTCATTTTTACACAGAACGGAAATCTATATTCATCTAATACAATATTCATTGGATTTGTCCCAGTATTGGACAAGTTACAAATATGATATCGTAAGCATATTTTATAAATCATTTCGGTTTAAACGGTTAACAAAATTTTGATGGCACTTTCCTTTTTGTTCCATGTGTACACGCATTTGTGTACGATACATGGACCATATTGAAGTGATGCCGAAATCTTGTTGAACCGTTTAAGCTGAAATGATTTATAAAATATGCTTACGCTATTATATTTGTAATAGAAATTAGGTTGACTGACCATCAAAATAAAAAGAAATAAAGTAATAAACCGAAAAAATGAAGTAGTTATAAATGAAATTTTACAAGACTTTAATTAATATAAAGTGTTTGATCGAATTTTATAACATATTTGTTGCAAATCAGGAAAATGTTCGATTGTTTTCTTGATTGCAGTTGGATGATGAATCCCGAACCGATAGAAAAGGGCCGATAAAGGAACATTTTTGTAATGGTGTCCAAGAATTTGTTAGATTTGCTAAATTTAACAGTCGAAGTAACGTAGACATTTGTTGTCCATATAGTAGCATTGGAAACCAGATGTACATTTGTGTAAATTTGATTTTCTGCCGAATTACTACTTATGGGAATGTCACGGAGAACTTGTTCACCCTACGTCTAATCCTGTAGTGGTAGAGGACGATAATACATTGATGAACGATAATACAATGACGAATCCGATAGAAAATATAGTGCAAGATGCAACACGATCAATGTTTCCTACCATGATCGAGGCGACGATGGAAACGGAAATGTTGAAGAACAAACTATCTATCACGTACGATGCCATGTGGACAAATTATCGTTGCAAACCGTCGCTAATTAAGCGAAGGAGCCGTCGCTTTTCCTGTTAGCAACGACTTAAATTGCAACGACTAACGACGACCGCCGACGTTTTTTTGCCGTTGCAAATTACTGTGTTCTTTGTAATGAGAGTAATAGTTTTAGTATAATATTTTCTATATTTTTTTTTGGATAAATGTGATTTATACTCTTATTTGAGTTTTCTTACTTAATATTTATGCATTGATTAAAACTGATGTTTGGTTGATGTATTAAAACTATCTCATTTGTCATTAAATGTAAAATTGAAATATTCATACAGTTAGAAACCAATCTTTTAATTTTTAATAACATTGTGTGCTTTATTCTTAAGAGATTTGCTACAATGCCCGAAAGTATTTTAGTCATTTTGTGCGGATCAGGATTCATGCGGCTGTCATGTAATTCAGGGTGGAGTAAACAAAGCAGACGTGGAAGATCCAACAGCAGGCATTCATTCCGCAAAAAATGACAAACGCAAATCCGGTCCAAATAGCATTTTCGTATTCTTTAAGTTACACTGCATGACATAGTTGTAAATTGATTGATGATGGAATTAATTCTCTTATTTCATATTTAATACGGGTTCAAATCGGACCGAACCATAATATATTAAAATCAAATTGAAACCGAAACGTTTAAACGAGTAGTATAATGGGTTATATTTTTGATTGACTGTTTGATGCGGTGCGGAAGCGGTTTGAGCTCGAAACCGACCCGCGACCACCCTTAGTTCTTGGGTATAACATTGTAATAAGCACTGAGCTGTATTCATTAAGTCACATAATAATAAAAAGGGAGTTTTCTCTTCCTTTCGGTTTTAGTGGCGCTCAAAACAATCACATGGCATCAGAACCACGCCAATAATACAGGCCAAGCTAAAAGGGAACAATAAAAAGGTAAGACTAGGTTAAAATATGATGAAGAACGCTTTTAGAGATTTGGAAACAGTGATTATTTCCTTTCCCCGTCTGATTATTAATTAAGCGTACATCAACGAAAAGAACAGGCTGAGATATACGAACAGAACAGACCGAAATCTGAATGAACACTTGATATCACATAAGGTAAAGTTATTTCAGTTAGTTTAGTTTACAAAAATTATCCAATCACATTGACATCAGAACCACCCCTGCAGGCTACTACTACAATCCAAGCCAAGCAAAAATGGAACAATAATAAAGTTAAGTTAGGTTCGAATATTGCAAAAAAGATACAAGAGATTACAAAAAAGTGATTTTATTTGATTCCTATGTTTCAACATATGAGAAGAACAGCCTGAGATATATGTACAGAGCTGCAGAGATTACAAAACAGTGATATTATTACATGAACATTCATTTCATTATAGTACTCCAGCTGCAGAATCTATATTTGTATTTTGCTAGAAACCATCTCAATATTACATTACGCTATATTGCTAGAGGGGTTGTCGATCCAATTCCACATTTTCTCTGTAAATGTTAACATGCCATAAAACATATGTCAACGAAAGTATATATTGTGGAATCACAAGAATAGTCTTGGATGGTTTAACTTTATTACTGGAATTCGGGTACAGCAACCAATTTAAGGATGTTCTTGAATACAACTTTAGCCTATCGACTCTTCCAAATCTAAGCACTACATCCATAATACTGTCAACTGATTTAGCTCACTATTAGTTAATAAACTATTGTGATGCCATTTGAAATATCGAGACATATACATGTTATGGAAACTGCGCCTTTGCGGAAGCGTACAGGATCTTATTCACCCAATTACTTAAAGATGATTTCTATGGAAACAAACACAGATATAAAATCACACGCGCAAACACAAGATACTCCATCCAACCACTCTCTTTATTGATTCACAAAAACAAATTTTGTTTACACTCAATGGATCAAAACCAACAATAAACAAAATTACAAAAATCAATAACCTTATTGAGAAAGGAAAAGAATATCTAGATAACTACAACTTTCTGTTGGAGGAGGAGAACAATGAAGAACGACGGCTAACCCTTGGATTAATTGGGAGGCACCAATCCTCTCTAGGGCACCAAGCCCTAGAGGCACGCAGCCACCACTCTATTCGGTCATGCATTAATCCAACCCAATGTGCTGCTTTTATAGGAGAATAAAAGGCCTAGTAAATATATCCAATTTTCCTCTTAGAGATATATTAGGAATATATCCCCTCAATACTTGCAGATAAGTTACAGAAAGACCGGGTCAAAATCCAGCAATAAATCCGCTCAAACGCCAAACCGCTCCTTCTAACCTTCTTTATGTTGCTGCATCATTTCCTCTACCGCCAAGCACATCCACCCCTCGTCTCTATCAACATATGTGATTTTATGTCACAAATCACAACAATACGAGGAAGGTTAGATGATTTGCGCTATATCTCTGGATTATGTACTATAAATAGAGACGCAGACCGCAAACTGAAGATATAGTATTTCTTGAAATTTTCTAGTAAGAAAACCAAAGCAAAATGATTCTAACTTTCATGTTTAATTCTCTTATTATTTTGCTCCCTGCTTTGTTTCTCTTTATTTTCAAAAAAGGAAGAAATACAGTAAATAATCTTAGACTCCCTCCTTCCCCACCGAGGCTTCCTCTTATAGGAAACCTGCATCAACTAGGCTCATTACCTCATGTTTCTCTTTGCGCCTTGGCACGTAGGTATGGGCCTATCATGCTTCTACATCTTGGTCAAGTACCAATTATAGTCATTTCATCACCCGAATTGGCTAAACAAGTAATGAAAGATCATGATCGCATATTCGCAAATAGACCGTTTTCAAAAATGGCAAGCCTTGTACATCGTGGAAGCAGAGACATAGCATTTGCACCATATGGAGAATACTGGAAACAAGCAAGAAAACTATGTGTTACTCGTTTACTAAATGCAAACATGGTGCAGTCATTCCTACATGTAACGCAACAGGAAGTGGATTTGATGATGGACAAAATAACTCAATCGTCCTCTACCAGTGGTGCGGTAAATTTGAGTGAAGTATTCAGGTCGTTTTCGAGTAATGTACTATCTAGAGCAGTTTCCAATGAATTTTGTACTGAAGACATGAAACGTCTTCTTTTAGAAGTATCAGAGGAGAACTCTAATGTTTTTGGAGCTTTTAACATTGAAGAATTTTTACCTGTGGTCAGACATCTCAGAATTTTTGGATTGAACTCAAGAGCAAAAATAAATGGAGACAGATGGAGTGGTGTTCTTGAAGAGGTCATAAACCGACATACAAAATATAGATCAACTAAAGAAGACGTCTCTTATGAGATGAACAGAGACTTTGTGGATGTCCTACTCTCACTTGAGAATGACTCGAATAGAGAATTTCTATTTACAAGGGATGAAATCAAATCAATATTGATTGTAAGTGTTTCCACCATGCATGAAAGCCTATTGAATATGTCATTCAGCTTTTATGGACATAACTTGATATATCATTCAGCATAACCATTTATTTCCTCGTAGTTCATCTAACACCATTAGTTTATGCAGGAGATTATTTTCTTATTCTAATTAAGATCGTATATAACCAATTAAACTTGAAATTTTGACAGGATATGTTTGCAGCTGGGACTGACACATCATATGTAGTTTTGGAATATGCTATGGCAGAGCTTATACAAAATCCCAAAGTGATGGAAAAACTCAAAGATGAGGTTAGAGGTGTAACTAAAGATAAACACGTTATCAGCAAAGAGGATTTAGGAGAAATGAGCTACTTAAAAGCCGTAATAAAGGAGGTATTGAGATTGCATCCTCCGGGCCCTTTTCTACTACCACGAGAGTCTATGAAAAGTTGTCAGCTTGCTGGTTATCATATTCCAATAAAAACAAAGGTTTCTATAAATGCTTGGGCGATTGGAAGGGATCCCAATGTTTGGGAAGAGCCTAACACATTCAAACCCGAGAGATTTATTGGTAGTTCTATTGACTTTAAAGGAAACCACTTTCAATTTCTTCCATTTGGAGCAGGCCGGAGAATTTGCCCAGGCATGCATTTTGCAGTGCAAACTCTAGAACTTGCGCTTGCAAACTTGGTAAACAAGTTTGAATGGGCAGTGCCAAGCGGTATTTCTGAAAATGGCCTTAATATGAAGGAGAAATTTGGTCTTCTGACTAGCTTGGCAGATGGACTTGTTCTAGTTCCAGAGGGTGTGCCATCTGGTTGAAGACCAAGAATGAAATACTATCTCCATGCAGATTTGGACAATATTTAAAAACAAAGCAGATCTCATGGAGAATGCACAAGTTACTAGTAAGCAGACTTTTCACATTGCATGAGATTCATGTGAAATTTGCATATTGTCTAGCTTGAGTGTGATATGATTTAAATTATGGATGCAAAAGATGTATGTACCGCTAAATAAAGAAACAAATATTTTAAACGACAAATTATCCTAAAATATTCCACAAAAGGAAAAGAGCATGCGCTTTTTTTTTTTTTTTTTACAAGATAACACACTCATTCCAATGGTTACAGGCCGCTGACGGCCGTTGGTATAGAGTCAACGAATTCTTACAGTTTCCAACGGGATCAATGGGCTCTTTCCAACGGCTACTAACGGCTTATAGCCGTTGCAATCCGTTGAGAGGCATTATATAGGAATGTCCTATGTAACGACCCGTATTTTTGGTCGATTTATTTTAAATATTTAATATAGTTTTAAAATATTGAGCTGATAATATAAATCAATTTTTATATTGATTTATCCATTTATAACCAATATACGATTTATTTCGAATATATATTTATCGAAATACAAGAACTGAAATAATTCAATTCGAGATTCAAACTAAGTCAAAACAATTCAGATAATAAATACAATTTCTACATGAATATAATCGATAATAATAAAATAATAATAATTTATTATCGAGAAAGTGGTTAGTTCTGAATTTTAATTATATTATATTAATTTTATATGGTATATATGTTGAAATTTAATTTCAGAATATTTGCTGTTGAGTTCAGAATAGGGATATTATATTGAAATATCGGTCGGTACGCTAGAATAGCGGTTCGTGATTTATATTAATGGACCCCGAGATATCTGATTGTGGATAAGCTCGAAATCAAATCGATATCTATTTAAAAGGAATAAAAATCCTTTTATGTCTAATCGTATTTAATACAAATCAAATCGAAATTAATTTGTATGTACCAAACGCAGCTCCCTTTCCTTAATGCCCAAGTTCTTTCTTCTTCATAAATACACGGCTCCCTTTTCTTCCCGTTCCTTTCTTCAGATAATAAATCAATGGCGCTCCTCTTATTCATTTTTAATCCAACCAAAACTTTTTTACTGTGATAGCACCTCCAAGCCCTTACTTATTCTCGTTTCATAAAACTGTAGGCTTCAAAAGGAAAATAAATCAAAGTCGTTCTGTTCCTATTCCTTATTTTCTTAGATTGAAATTTCCTCAATAAGTCAAATCCCAAAATCGAACAAATAAAACCCGTTTTCATCACCTCAGAAATTCTTAAATCGAAGGAAAATCAAACCGTTGTTTTGAACCCATCTCTAATACAATGAAAACCATATCATGAAGCAGAAGATCCTCTCGAATGACACGAGGTGGCGCAAAACACTCTGGGGACGTTTGACAGTTCGGCGATAGTTTAGGGTTACGAATTTTGGGGTACCAGGATGATCGATCATTCAATTAAGGCTCTATTTGCACTCATGATAGGAAGAGGCGGTCCTTGTCCAAATCATGAGGCATTCGACATCGACAATTGTCGTTGACATTGTAGCAGCTGAGACCGTGTTCTGGTTGTCTCGAAGTGGAAAAAAAAGGGGGCGATGTCGAGCTACAGCTCCAAGTCGCGGATTTTTGAGGCATCAAGTTTTACAAAAAGGGGGAAACGAAGGAAGGAATATCGATCAATGGTTTGAATGATAAGTGATGGTGGGGTCAGTCCGTGATCGAGGTGGTGGTAGGAGGAGAGGAAATATCGTCAGTGTGAGTTTTGTTTGAAAATAGGTGGCTTGGTTAGAATTAGAGAAGGAGGCGATGCAGGTCATCCTCAATTCTTTCCTGGACTCTCTCTTGACAGTTGTTTTCTTTCTGCACTTCCCAGAGTTGTTTTTTAAAATAATCTGGAGGGTTTGTGATACACTGTTTGGAGTTTAGGTTTTGTAGATTGGTGATGATTTTGGATTGAAAATTAGGAGGTGGTGATAGGCAGCATAATGGATTTGTCGCATGATGTGGTGGCCTGAGATGGTTAGTTGAGAGAAGAAAGAGTTTGTAAAGGAATTAAGGTAATTCTTGATTTTTAAGATTCAAAATTTAAATAGAAATTTATTTATATAATTGGTCACTTATTTAAATAAGAAATTAGTTTATATATAAGAATTAGTTAGTAAAGAAATAAAATTGTAGACTAATTGTTTAATTAAAAATTAAGGTTTAAGTTGGAATTAGTTCACGTGGATGATTGATCAAATTAAATTCGTATAAATTCAATAACTAAAATTTTATTTATTTTTGTTTTGCATTGGAAAACAGACATATGGGGGAATTACTGTGAAATTTATATAGTATGCTTCAGCGGGTGTTCAACGCAAAATGAAAAATCACGGTGAGTAAATCTCACTCACCTCTTTATTTAGAATTATTTTTATTCGTTAAAAATAATTGTTTGTTGCTTGTTTGAATGCTTTTTGGTTGATTTAAATATACTAGTTATTTAGGGTTGACTATTACATATATATATATATATATATTGGGTTGATGATTGGTTGGATTCCCGTAGTCTCATTAGCAGATGCCCGCAGTTTCATAGCGGATGATTTCCCTATGCGCCCCACAAATATATTAGTGGATGACCTTCATACCGCGATATCCTGCCTCGAAGCAGAATGGGTATTATTTATGTTGACTAACGTTTGTGGATGCAGGAAAAACAGGTTGGAGGGATCCAATTGGATTCCTCAAAAATATATTATCTGTTTGTTTATTTGTTTGCATATACACTGTCATATATGATATGTTAGAAAACCAAAAATAAATAATTGGTTGTTTGGTGTTTAAATATCACTTGGCCTAAATGTTGATATTTCAAAAATATTGAAAAAGGAAATTTCCAGTGTTAAAAAGGGAAATTCTATTTTTCTAAAATAGAATTTGAAATTTTAATAGAATAAAAATATTGACTTGTTTTAAAGAAAAAAAACAAGTAGTTCCTTTATGAATGAAGTTTATAAATAGTTTATTTATAACCGAAGTTTATAAATGAAGTGAAATGAATTATCATTGGATAATTCAGGAAATAGAAATACAAGTGTGACTTTGGGAAGGGAAATATATTTTTCCAAAGAAGAAATATTTTATTTGAAAGCGAGACTTGTTTAAATGAGGTTTGTAAATAAAAAGTGGAAAAATTATCATTTGGATAATTTGAATATTTAAAGTCAAATGTGAATTTAAAAATAGAATTGGGGAAAATCGTTTAAAGAAATAAACGATGGAATTTATTCTGATGTCAGAATATAAATTGAACTAAATAAATACCGTGAGGATTTATGATTTTGAATTCGATTAATTCGAATTTATTTAAATAGAAGTTAAATTGAATATAGAAAAATAAAGGGAATTTAAATAGAATTTGAATAAGAGAATTCAGATAGAAATTGAATAAAGAAAATTCAAATAGAATTTGAATATAGAAATTCAAGTGGAATTTAAATAAAGAAAATTCAAATGGAAATTTGAATAAAAGGAATTGAAATAGAATTTGAATTCAAAGGCAGTGAAATAGAATTTGAATTCAAAGGCAGTGAAATAGAATTTGAATTAAAAGGAATTGAAATAGAATTTGAATTCAAAGGAATTCAAATGGATTTGAATAATGAAAAGTCAAATAGAAATTGAAAATAGGATTCAAATGAAGTTTAACTATAAAATTTGAAAATAGAAATTCAAATGGAGTTTAAATATAGGAAATTCAAATAGGATTGAAATGAAATTTGAATTTAGAAGAACGGAGATATTATGTTGAATTGGAAAAATGGATCTGATATATACTAAAATATATCAGAATAGAGTTGAAATTATTTAAACGAAGTTTAAAAGTTTATATATATAAATATAATTAAAACGAGCTCGCCGCAGCGCGGCATTTCGTAAATTGGCGATTCGAACTTCAAATTAGTATACAGAACTCAATTGAAGTCGGAATTCTTTGAAACAAGAACCGTCAGGACCGGTTGAATAATAGTTTTCTAATAGAAGAGAAAAATCTGGATTCCATCGAATAGATTTTGAGATATGTCAAAATCAAATTTCTAAAAGTGCAATGCCAAAATCGTTTAAAAACCATAAGGATTTATTTAAATAAATATAAGGATTTTAAACAAATTAAATCCGAGTTTCCATTTGAAAAATCTAGATATGAGTTGTAAAATAAATACGAGCTCAAGCTGTGTAAATGGAATGATTTTTGGGACAAAATCATATTTTGAATTTTTGAATAGAGTTAACTAATTGAAGAATAATTAGTTAATGTGATTTTGAATCGAACATTGACTTTGGATAAGAGAATTGGGTTTGTAATTTTATATTCCTAATCGAATATGAAACTTAGGCTAAGAAGGGAATTCAATTAGTTTATAAACAAGTTAAACTTATATTTGAACATGTTATATTCAAATACAAAGAAGAAAATAGGCAAACGGTTAATTAGCAATGGAGTTTTGAATTAAAGTTGAACTTTGAAAGGTAAAGGGAATTTTATGTTCGAAAATGAATATGAAGCATAAGTTGAAATTGGAGTTCAAATTAGTTGTAAACTAATTAAAATATATTTGAACATGTTATGTTCAAATATAAAAGTAAAATAGAATAAAGAG
Organism: Allium sativum; assembly: GCA_030737875.1. NCBI lineage: Eukaryota > Viridiplantae > Streptophyta > Magnoliopsida > Asparagales > Amaryllidaceae > Allium > Allium sativum. The sequence goes on from CM060926.1 coordinate 698,328,473, forward strand.
TTAATTAACAAATTTATTAACAAATTGAGTTAAAAACGATTGGGTATAGTTGGACAGGTATAGACATATAGGAGACAGGTATGGGATGAAGTATATGAAGATTTTAATTTATGTGCCCGACAAATAGGTACATGTTTAAATTCATATATGAGATTTTATGCGTCGTATCGGCAAGCCGCTTGGCGTTTTCTTTTTCTTTTGGATTGGTGAGGGCCATGGGAGGCTATTTGAAATACCCCGATGCTCCCGGTATAAGGGAGGTTATGGCGAATTTTTCCGGGAATTTAAGGAGTTAGAATATTTTTAAGATAATTTGATAGTTAGTAATCAATGTATCGATATATATATAATTCAATAAGGAAACGAAATAAAAAAATAGGATATTGTAAACAAAAAGGGAAATCTATAAATTAGAAATAGAAAGCGAACCATATACATGTTCTCAAAATGAATAATTGGGTTTTTATAGTGTGTTTATTCGAGGTAAGTGGTTTTGCCGTTTTGAAGTTGAGGATGTTTCAGTCAAGGTCTGAGAGGTAATTTTACCCCAACTTGATTGATTTCATTTTTAATTGATAATTAGCAGGATCCAGTCTCGAAGAGAAGTGTTTGAAAAAGAGTTAGTTGAATAAAATATTTTGGGTTGTTGTAACGATGTTTTATACAGCATTCGTTTTAACCCAAGTGATGGAATTTTGGAAATATAAAAGTAAATATTTCCTGAGTATAATTAGAGTAGTCGGGAAAGAGATAAGTGATTGAAATTGTTTTCAATTGCAAATTGAGACATTTTCTAAATATAGAAAATAAAAGAAGTTGATATTTGGAAACGTTTTCCAAATGGCGTAAGAGGCCAAGATGATTATCGAAATTATTTGGTTAACAAATATTGATAGAGAAATAGAGAAGTGAACTAATTAATGAAATATTAATTAACAGGCCCAGTGATTGATGGATGTTATGGATGAATGTTTGATTGTTTTTCTTCGATAGTTAAAGAACTGACTATCGAAGCATTTGCCAATATCGTTGTCAATATGGATAGACCGATTGGATTATTATCCGAGAACCACTCTGTATTGGCAGTAGCGTTGCGAATTAGATTATATGAAGATAATCGAAGATGGAGTGAAGTGCAAGGGCTTTTTCTATTAATAGAAATTGTGCCTTCAGTTTCGTTCAGTCCCAGAACGAACGTATATGGACGAATGTCTGACAAAGTATTTCCAATGATCGCGGATTTATTCCCTTAGCGTAACATCCAGAATATTTGTGCAAATCAATTAGTGATTAACGGATCCGACAATGTGGCATTCAAAGTGATTGTGCTATCAATGAATAGGAAGTAATTGTAGCCTCAGGCCTCAACAACCGGGAAATGACAAAAATCGGGCAGGCAGCATGGCTATGTGGGTCGCTCCCATCAGGGTGTATTATCACCTATCTAGAGATTCATTTAATTCCTTATTATATTCGATGCTGTCCCATTTGGAAAACGGTTGCTGATCCCAATCGTTGGTGATATACATTCGATACACTCAAGCGAAATGAGTGGTCGGTCATGTGTGGGCCGGGTTGCAAGATGTTCTTGTTAAACCCCAGTGTATCGCCTCTAGAGTACACTGATCGGAAGGTGGTTCCATACCTTGTCATGTTGGAAATCCAATCTCCAATAAGTGCCCTGCGGATTTTGATTTTATATTATATATGGAGCGTGAGATGCAAGCGTTCCGCTAGATTCTATTTATTTGATTAGACATTATTATAATATCACTGGATTTTTGTATCAAAGTGTTTTGGGTTATAGTAAGGTAAAAACCGTCCATGTTTATGTGTGGCTGGTCTTACTATTATCATTTCTTTAGAAAGGATTTTTAAAGTTAAACAACAGGTTGGAGTTTACTCACACCAGTCCCGCGACTGACCCAGAGTTTATTTTGTTTGTTTTCCCTAAACTCTTGGGTGCCCAAATTGGTACGGGCAGTCAAGTAGTCGGGATTTTTTTCAGATTCACTTGGAAGAGCTGGAAGCAGGAGGCTTCACTAATTAGCTATAGAATATCATATTTCCGCTGTATACTATGTTGTATCTGGAAACAGGTGTTTATAACTGTTCAGGAATAACTGTTGTGCTCTGATGATGGTATGTATATAAAGTTACCGATTTGTATTTCAAAAGTTATGTTATATAATATATTTTATTCATTCCGCTGTGAGATCTGTTTTCTTTGTTTTCTTCTATTCTAACATTTCTTTCTATTTCTCATCCTCTAACTTCTTTCTAATAATGATTCGTATTTCTGTTCAATTTGGGTTGGACGTGTGGTGTTATTAGTCAACTCAGATAGTACGGATTTGCGGGCCTTTACAACCTATCAGCCATCAAGAACCGTTGACAGCCGTTGCAAAAGGAAGACGAATAGGTCGTTGTAATTTTTTATGTAATAGCAAAAAAATAATCTTCCAACCGCACAATATCAGTTTCCATTCTATTTTAGTCTATTTCACACATATATAATAATAACAATGTAAACATACAACATAAACCAAATCAACACTCATACATATAGAATAAACCACTCAAACATCTCAAACCAAATATCTAACGTCACACATCAACAAAACAAGCGTATACCAACTCCAAGTCAATACGTGCATCATTCAAGCACAAACATAATAAAGCATACCTCTTATGCATCGTCTTCGCCTCTTGATGCACCAAACGACAAAGTGAAGGAACCATGCTGTAATGACCTGTATTCTACGTATCGGAGAATTGTAAAATATTTATGTTACTTAAGTACGAGGTCAAATGATTGCATAACTTTGGGAAATGACTAATTGAGTAATTTCCCAATTTTACCGTTTTTTTCGAATTTAAATGTGACCATTTTACCCTTGGCGAATCTTGTTTCTCCTATAACTTTTGATTAGTAAAGAATTTAGACATGAAACCACTTTAATTGTATCCAAATGATGGTTTCTCATTCCGAAGAGTTGTCACATTAAGCAAACAGAGTTACTGTTAAAGAGAAATGGCTGAAATAAGAATGAGGAGACTTATATAGATTGTTTGGGTCAATAGCAGTAGGGCCTACAACTCACTTCGGGTTTGATGGTTTGTGGGGGATGAAGGGATAGGAGAATGATCTCCTATTCATTTTCCTAACTACCAAAGTAGATCTAAACTCTATTATTGACCTCCACCTTTTAAATCAATCATTAGTCCTTTCTTAAATTAGCCAACCAACCAAATTAAGAAAATATCAAATCAAATCAACAAGAATACAAGACAAGGGTTGCTGAAACATATTGGAACCCAATCGAAACATTTTATGTTTTCAGATTTAGCATTCTTGGGTGATTAAGGTGAGTAATAGTGTTCTTACTCACTAATTAGGGTAGATTAGCATATAAACACCTTATAAAATTATGGAAATATGCTTATAATTCATTATTAATATGATGACACATACATAAGTTTGGGTTGATTTGGACATGATTTGGGAATCCCAAAATTAAAAGAATTAGGGAAATATATGTTTCTTTTGGTGTTTAATCCTATTTGTTCGATCTAAATGTTGTTTTAGCATGCTTGTTATGTTAAGACACTGCCTAGGAATGCTATAATGGATGCAAACTCCATCGAATAGCAAAATAGGATGCTAGAAATCTCTTAGAAATGCAGTTGGTTCTGGGTTGGCTAAAGTTGGTTCGATATAGTCGAGTCGGGATAACTTATTCGGATCAACACGAAATTTTGTGGGGACGACAAGCCCAGGAGCTTTAGCCCAAGTTTCAAATCATTTGAGATTTCAAAGACCAAGTTATGACAATTCTAAATCCGATTCAGCTAAGGGAGATAACTTCGAATCAACTAGGAAGGAGATGGAATTACAAGGGAGACTAAGGGAAGCGCTTCACTCCAGGTCGACATAGCCAACCCAATTCGAATAAACCTGGACCAATAAATCCGGATCGACTATGTCGATCGGATATAATGATCAAATACGGGTCGACTTAGCCGACCTGGATGTGATGATCAAGCCGGATCGACTTGGTTGATCCGCATGTAGGTCGATCCAGAAGAAGACATAGGATAGGGATTTCTAGATAGAGGAGCATGCGTTGTACTTCTTCATTATGACGATCGGGTTCTTTTGAGGACAAACCCCAATACGACTACCTATGTCCGAGGTGCGAAGAAAGTCATAGGGAGGGCTACCACGTAGGTTTCAAGTAGCGAGCTGCAGGGGTGACTTATGAGGTAGAATTCGTATAGACATGCATGTAAAGAAGTTGTCCATATTCACAACTTTGGTTGACACAAGAGTGCATCAGCACTAGTTGCATTATGGACTAATCAACCCGGACCCCAATGCCAGTTGTATTATGCACTAGGTAGGGTTACTGGAAAAAGTCCGTTTGTAGTGAGAGGTAGCAATGTGTCGGTAGAGTCTGTTGTCGTAGGAACTATTGGTGTCCCGAGGGATTTAGTGACTAAAGTAGTGAATGTTGTATACTTAATGCACTAAGCAAGTAAACGTGAGGATGGATGTTATGATTGGATGGCTACTATAACTCTGACACATTCACTTCCATTTACATTCAGTATTGTGATTAGCAAGGAGTAAAGCACATGATTATATGTGCTAACTCTTTCGATGCTAGACCAGATTAGGTATGATTCCTCATACCTATTTTGTTACCCTATCTAGCGCTTGAGATTACTATCGCTCACACCAGACTTTGTCTGACTTGGAATTTTATGCATTGCTTCTTATTACTTTGGATGCTCTTAAATGAGCAGACTAGAGTTAGGTTGGTGTGCTCGAATATCTGACCGGAGACGAGCAGGAGGCTTCCACGTAGTATATATACTCTTATCCCTATTTACTTCTATTGATCACTACTATAGGCATTAGTAGTGTATTTTTTGTAGGGGTTGCATTTTGGAGATGTATATACATATTTGATAATTCGATATTCTGCTACATTATGGATCTGGCACTCTAATATTTTGGTTCGTTTAGCTTACACTGTCTCTCTTGTTTTATATCAAGTCTTTTGTTATTATTATACTTTGTTCCATATGTTGTGGGATACATGACATGTTATATGGGTTTTATTTTTTCATTCTTGATGATCTCTTGTATGAGCATCATCACACCGCAACTCGTTGGGTGTCGACTGGCACGGGGAGATCATCACATTTGGTAACAGTGCTTAGGTTGTATAGTTTAACCTAAGTGGGAAGCACCGGGGGAAGAGTATACATATATGAGAGTGCGTATGTGTGGTATTTTTGTTTTCATAACTATAACTACATGTATATACTATTAGTATATACCTAAGGATGAACTCGCATTGCATATGCACCACTTAGTAGGATTCCTTTAAAAGACGATCTTAATTGATTTTTTTTACAGATTGAACGATAAGTCGTCACGAGAGGAACACAGTTAGGAACTCCACTTCTGGAGTTGAGGAAGAAGCAGGCTCAGGAGACAATAATGCTAACACTCCGGATATGCAAGCAATGTTTACTACTTTCATTAGGGAGATGTTTAGAAATGCTCAAGATGTTGCTCAAAATGCTGCTAATGGCGGTTGTGCACTAGTATAGGCGCCTAGAGTTAATTTTACCAAGCTTAACAAAGATTTTACTAGTTTCTGTGGAAAACCGTCCAAAGGAACGGAGTCGGCTACAGAGGTTCAAGATTGGATTCATACCTGTGAACACATCTTTGAGGATCTAAGGCTCAATGATGCTACCAAGAGGACGTTTGTGACACCTCACGTCCGTTAATGTCACTCACTAAGGGAATGCATTAAGTTTCGTAAAGCATTATAGGTAAAAAGAAATAGAAATATAAAACCCATTACAATAATACCATAAGTCTAAAACTACATAAAACCCATTACAATAATATAAAACTTCTATCTTGTACCATCAGAGTACAGAAAATACATAAAAAGCATAATTCCCCAAAAGAGACAAAGCCCTAGTAGTTAAAGATAGAAACTGAGCGGTACTTCAAAGCTGCTCCAAGCAAGATGATAACCAAGTCCTGACTAAGCCTGAGAATTACCGTCCTGTTAACCTGGAACGGAAGAAAGAAGAGGAAACAAATAATGCCAGACATAAAGTCTGGCGAGTGCAGTTACTTTTAGCAAGTTAATAAGTAAAATTATCATGACAGGCATATAAGATGGGCAAGAAAGATAACATCAAGTATGACGAGGTAAACATGATAGGGTATATTGCGCTTCTAGAGATTTCTGTGCACCAGTACTAGTATAACAGATATGTAACAGGATTACATACTCCCTTATTGCTTAACAGAAGCAGGATGATCCCAACATAAATATAATGGTAGTTTTGGGTGTACTCTAGTTAACCCAAACAGAATTATCTAGTACCTAAACAGAAATAATGGGTGTTAGCCCAGACAGAAACACAGGTACCCCCACAGAAACAAACAGGACTAGATGTACCCTATTTACTACCTCCCCAATCGATCGACTCCCTATTCCGTAAGTACCCTATGTCAGCCCCACAGTAGGTGTATTACTTCCTAAAGTGGCAACCTACAGAAGGACATAGACCTATTTACTGGTGCTACAGCGGCTTATTTTCCCAGATGCAGGCTGTACTCATGCATGGACATGAGTCCTTTGGAACGCGCTAGTACACACCTCCTCTCAGACGAACCTCTTATAATCAGTTCAGTAAGCATGCCCTGACCCCTACCTAGTGCGGGGTCCCCCTTTAATACCAGAATGAGTTACTGACTAATATGGGTCCCACACAATAGATGACACAAGCTAACCCTTACAGATCTTGTGTCCCCAACTAATTAGGATTTTGGCTAACAGATTTAACATATTCACATAACCCCCTATAGATTTACGGGTTAAACTTTACAAGTTAATGGGTCAATATAACCCCAACATATTCAACAGGCTAAGTTTTCTAAATTAACAGGTTCATATAACCCTTACAGATTTAACAGGTTTACTCAACCCCACATACTTAACAGGTCTGCTTAACCCCCACTGATTTAACATGTTTACTTAACCCCAAAGATTTAACATGTCTGCTTAATCCCACCGATTTAACAGGTTTACTTAACCCCATAGATTTATCAGGCTTACTTAACCCCACATACTTAATAGGTTTATTTAACCCCACAGATTCAATAGGCTCATACAATCCTTATGGATTCAACTAGGTTAAGTTTTCATCTATATTAACATTTATCCATTTATGGTTATAATGCACTAGACCTCCCACATTAAGCCTACAACTTGTGGATGCTGGATGTGTTGGGCGGGTCCGGGCAGACTTATTCCACAAATGGTCTTAACCTCGTGTCTTAGCACGTCTCTTATTTGTGCACATGGACCTCTCACATTAGATTCACTACCTGCAATTGCTGGATATGCCAGTCATTTCCTGGAAGACTTCCACCACAAGTGCAGTCTAACCTCGTGTCATAAGTGCCATTACAGTTTCTAATTACTGTAATCCTAGGCATTTCAATTATTAATTAATTATACCTATGTATTTAAAGGTGTCCATGCCTCTTTTTTCACAATTATGATCATAATTAATTATATGCCCAAATTCAAGTTCATAAACATTAAGTTATGCCAAACTTTCCATTTACAAATTATGTCCAATTTATACCCTTTTTCCCCTCGTTCCCATTTTAACGTATTCACATAATTTTAACGTCATGCCTAGGCTAAAAAGTAGCCAGGCTAAAATAAAAGGGACAGGGTGACAGAAATGATTATTCTAACAAGATTAGCATAAACATGTGGTGGCATAATCATATAACGACATAATGATAAGATGGACATATATAAATGGATCTAGTGAACATGTGATAATAAAATCAATCTTAACATAATAGGGATGTCATAACTGGCGTGATAAGATCTAAATAATAATTTAGATGTCAAACTAATAATAGATCCTATTTAACCGCAATATGATATGAACAAGTAATCTAAACAATGAAACCAAGGTAGACTTGTCATGACAATTAGGTGAAAGTTTAGATCTAAATCTAAAATATGTCAAACTAATGACAGATCCAAAATAACCACAACAAGTTAAGTACCAAATGATCTAAAAAGTAATTAGATCCATAATCAAAACTATATCTGACATAAATAAGGTTAAGATCCAAAATAACCACAACATGACAGGTACAAAATGATCTAAAAAGAATTAGATCCATAATCAAAAGTAGATTTGACAAGATAACAGTTAAGATCCAAATCAACTACAACATGATAGGTACAAAATGATATAAATAGAATTAGATCTATAATCAAAAAGTAGATCTAACATTATAACGGTTAAGATCCAAATCAACTACAACATGATAGGTAGAAAATGTTCTAAATAGAGTTAGATCTATAATCAAAAGTAGATATAAAAAGATAACGGTTAAGATCAAGATCATAGTTAATTATGAATTTCATAGATTCACAAATTACAATAGATCTTATATGATTTAATCCTAAGCATATACCCGAATTATAGTAATATCATGTCTTACTTTTAATTATTCAATTCTAAAGGTAACTTGAACTCACAATGATCGGATCTATAAGAATAGATAGAGAAAAGTGAAGTCTGAATCTCAGATCTACGCTTGAAACAATTAAATCTTTAAACTTGATTTATAGAAGAAGAAGAAAGGATTAGATTCAGTTCAGGCACTGACAACATTTGTCCTCCATTGTTTTTAGTATGAGAAAACAAGAGAAATGAGGGTATATTTATAGCAGCCAGCCTCCAGAATTCGACTGCCACATCAGCCCTAGGGGGAATCGGGCCATGGGTCGACACCCACTTGGGTCCGGATGCCAAAAATTAACATGGGCACACTTTACAGAAACGCTAGTGCAAAAATTCCTTGGCGCACTTGTTAAGTGTGCTGGTTTTTTTCCTGCTCTTTTCACCAAACTTCGACCGTCCATAACTTCTTCATATGTTATCCGTTTTATGCAAACCAGGTGCTATCTTGACCATAATTTCGAGACGGATGTAATGACTTAATCCGTTTCCCTTAATTCTGGATATTAAAATTAATTATTCTTTAATTTATCCACTTTAGTGTAGTTGAAATACGGGGTGTAACATTCTCTCATACTCAAAGGATTTTGTCCCCGAAATCTCCAAGTTAAGAAGAATGTATCCTACCATTCATCATCCATCTACTCATCCATTAATCATAGGCATCCATTGTCCTTAAAATTTTCTAACGCTTATATGAACATATGCAAAGGTGTGTGTATATGTCCCAACACTAATGCAAAAGATCAGGCGGTTCACTGATCCAGTTGACCTCCTTAATGCAATGTATATAGGTTCATGAGTCCAATGCGTATGCAACAATCCTAGTATAACATGTAAGTTCAATATGGGTGCACAATCATTCGTCCAAATGCAACATCCATATAGTGATACATTCAATTTCATCCATTAAAAGAAGAAAAATGCACACACATCCATATGAAGTATGAGAGTGATTGAGCTGATCTAGTGCATAATGTGTGTGTATATGCATCCACGAGCAACCACTAGCAAACACTTGCATCCATCAAACATAACATGTTTCAAACACATATTTACAATCATGGGACTCCTACCTAAAGGTCGAAGATTCGATCGATGGATATACTTAAATGATAAAAGCAAGCACGAATAAAAATTTTTGGAAGAGAGGTTAAGAACATTCCCTTGAAAAGAAAAGGGTATGAAGCGCAAAATAATGTCTTCGATCTCCCAAGTTGCATCCTCTTGGTTACGTAGTTTCTCAACTTCTGATCCAAGAATATAGAAAGGAACTTGTCTAATTATCGCCTCCCGTTCTACCTCAACTTCATCAAGCATGCTCGGCTCAACTATCTCTGCTGTATCATGCGGACACTTCCATAAATAATGAATGTCGAAAAACATCCTGAATATCCACACATAAGCAAAGAGAGTTGTACACCTTAGTTGCAAAGACAACTGAAGCACCCTATTCTGATATGCTTCGCCTAAGCAACACCTTTTCAAGTAGCTCCCCTAATAATTTGTTGAGCTCCCTCTTTTTCCTTGGAGCCATATGGCATACAGGTAATGCAACTGGCTTTGCATTGTCCACAAGGTATATACAAAAGTCGATCACATGCCTCAGAGGTAAGCCACGAACACCGGCAAAACATCTCTATACTCACGAACTACTGGTACCGATTGCAAATCGCCAATAGTTGCATCAAGAGATTCTAGAAAACTAAGCATGATGGACCCCTTTAGGGTCACAAGAAATCTCGAAAGTCTTCCTATGGCAAGTCAGAAATTTAATGACCCTCCTCTAATAATCTAGAATGGCACCATACATGGCTAGCTAATCCATCCATAGAATAAGACAATATCCTATAAAACCAAGTACATATGCGTCGTATTCAAATTCGATGCCTAACACAGATATTCTCAAACCCCGACAAATCATAGACAGATGAGTAGTACCCCCAATGGGGTTTGAGACGACAACATGATCCAAAACCATACTAGTACTAAGGTGCAGAGACTTAACCACAAAATCAGATATAAAAGAACATGAAGCGCCTGAGTTAAAAAGTTCTAACAGAATGATTGGAAACAGAAATTTTCCTACCTCTATCTGATACACCAGCCACGTGATCATGCACCTGCCCTCTAGAAGATCCTGCCTTTTTGTCCTTCCCTTGCTTCTTTGGGCACTCCCTAGTATAGTGTCTGACTTCACCACTGTTGAAGCAAGCATTGTTCCTTTTTTTGCAGTCTTTGACCAAATGACCCATGTTCCTGCAACCATGACATTTCTTTTTTCCTTGAGCCTTGTCGTGCTTTCCGCCCCCATGTTGTTGTTCTTTCTTGGGCCACACTTTCTTGTTTTGTGTCTCCTCAACCATAACTTCCTTTCTTTTCACCTTTTTACCATCCTTGCGTAACAAACTAACAAGTCTCTCGAAAGCTGCCTCCATCGCATGGAAATCCTTACAAAGCTCGAAAAAATTAGCCGTAGGTGAAACTAATGCGGCTACAGATGGAGTTTAGGCACTTCAGTGCCCTTCGACACGTGCCGTAGTTTTAACATGCCTACGGAACCATGTCGCAATGAGGACACCTTTCGGGAAGAATCGGTTCCCCATACAAAAGGAAAAAGGAAACAAGTGGAGAATCAAGAGATATTACATACGGCTTTGGAGAATATATTTTTCAAAATAGACTTTTCTTTTGGAAATGCTTTGTTTTTAAAATCTTTTTGAAAATAATTTTCAAAATCTTTTATCCAATCTGGTAACCTTCAGCTCTGATACCAAGTATGACACCCCACGTTCGTTATTGTTACTCACTAAGGGAATGCATTAAGTTTGTTAAGCGTTATAGGTAAACAGAAATAGAAATATTACCACTACAAGAAAACATTGATTTAGCGTCATATAATTAGAAGTGGAAATTTCTGCCGCTAATTTGCGACGGATTTCCATGTGATCTGCAAGGGATAGTTTTTTGTTTTTTTCAACTTTTTTTCTTTTATTTATTACTGTTGTCTTCTGTCATCCCTCATTAAGCCATTGCAAATTGCGTCAAATTACCGACAGAAAATTTCTATCGCTATGTTCCGTTGCAAATCCAGGCAGAATACCGACGAATATTTATCGAAGCTATTTTGCAGCAGAACTCCAACATATTTGCAAGAGATGAAAATATCAATTTATTATAATAATTATTTAATGATTAATAACAAAATTTAATACATATGAAATGATATCTAGTATTCAATAATTAATTTTAAATAGTTGTATTTAATAATTACAGTTGATACTTATATTTTATAATTATAGTTGATAATTATATTTTATATTTTGAAAATTTGAAATCATCTGTAATAAATTAGAAATAAATCATAAAGTTTATAAAACCAATTATTGTTTGACACGAGATAACCAAAAATTTTAAACTTAAAATATTGGAAAAGTTCATTTAATAGTTTAATTTTAATTGTATAATACTTCATATTCTAATTTTAAAATTTTCTATAAATTCTGACTAAGATAAAGTACAATTTTTTTAAACGTTGGCTCCATAGGTGAAATTTTGGCTTTAACACATGAAACATTTGGTTCCATCGTTCGGGTTTTATTCAAGTTTAACAACCCGCCGTTGATTTATATTTATTTATTCCCACGTCTAAAAAGTTCAATCCCATTCTCAAACCTAATATCTAATTCTAAACATATCAACGCTGCCGCCACTTTTAGTCGAAGAAGATGCCTTTGTTCCTGATCTTGCTTCCATCGTCGAAATGGAACCGCAACAAATTCTCAAATCCTAATCTCTACTTCCTCTTTTTTTGTTCAAATAAAACCGTAACGAATTCCAGTTTTGAATTTGCAAATTGAATCAGGCGATTAAGGCTTCGGTTTTCGTTGATTTTCAAAGGTGGGTTTGCGATTTTGAATAGAAAGCCACGAATTTTGGAAAGACGTGATTGGAGATTTTAGTTGATTTTTACCAAATCCGCTTCCCGGTCCACTGCAAATTTTGGTTCCAAAGATGAAAATATTTTCCATATACCGCCGAATTTTTGCCGTCGTAACATCAAAAATTTTCCGCCTAACCCATAAAGTAGAAAGCAAACAATTCCACAAAATCCCTAAATCGTTTTAACAGAAAAAACAAAAACAAAATCCCTAAACCGTTTTAATAACTGAAAAGAAAAAAAGCACAAGAAGTCATCGCTCGATTTCCTAGGAAAGCTGCAGCCGCGTCAGGACGATAGGGAGAGGTTGCGTCTTTTAACGGTGGCTGAAGGACTGTTTGCGCGTGATACTAGTAGTGTATAGGGAGATCCACACAGTTGCGGCTTCCAATGACGAGAATGGAGTGTTTGACGCAATGATGGCTGAAGCTACCGTAGTACCGCAATGGTTGATGCATCACGGTGGTTGAAGCTACCGCAACAATCGTTTTGAACTATCCTTCTTTTCATTTCTTAAAATTTAGGGAGGAAAAGCTGAAGCTTATCCCAAGCTCGAATGTGGTTTTAGTCAGGATTAATTGCTAGCGGAGGAGATGAAGCCTATCAACACTTTGTTTGGAGGTTACAGAGGGGTTTAATGATTGCTCAAACCCTGTTCTAGAAATGAGTCACTATTGTTAGTCAAAATTATGTCATCCAGCTGAGCTTTTGAGGGCCTTCAAAGCAGAAAATGTCAAGATTTAGATCCTAATAAAGGTTGATTGTCCCTTTGAGTAAAGTGATGATAAGTGTTGCTTTCACAATTCCTAAAAGCACCTTTGTGTGCATCTAGATAATCCAACGGTAGCACGTGTAATAGAAGATACAAAGGCTTATGCTGAGTATGATAGTGCTCCAAAAGTGGCCAGATATAAGAATTAGAAAGTGGTAAGCAACATTAACGAGCACTTACAGGAAGTGCAGTACGAAACTGCAGCTTTGAAATTTGATGTTGACCTCTAATGAAACGTGAATTGATTCGAACTATCTATATTGCTTCTAAATTATTTATTAAGAGATCTTTTTTATTTCAGTGAGATGTTCAAGTGAAAAAAAAGGAACAGGATAAAACATTTGGCTTTAGCTTGCACGTATTCAAAGTAGCGTTAATCATAGATTTCTTCTCATTTATTTCCAATTTACATTCATGTCAGGATTTACCATTTTGATACTGAAACTCACTCTTTCCTTTCTTAGTTGACCCTTTTAGATTACTTTGCATTAACGGGCCTTATGTTATTTTTGTCCAGGTTTATGCTTGTTATGTGAACACTTTTCTTGTGAAAAGCATGACAATAGGTGCAAACACAGATGTGCCCATAGAAGCAACAGTAGACATTGTTATTTTGAAAAGCAACTGAGAAGATGTCATCATAGTGATCGACTTATCAAGTTCTAGCCAACAACTTGGATTCCTTCATATCTTATTGTTAAATAAAGTTATAGTAAGTTGTTTTTTTAAGTTGTTTCTAAATGCATATACCTTTCCTAAGACATAGACAAAGGATACATCTATTTTTGAAATTTATTTTTGCTTCTTTTCTAAATGAGTTGATACTGAAAATGAAGAAATCTGATTGCTGCCCGGATTCGAGAATGCTTTACAGTATGGCTAGAGCATTGGTTGAGAAAGGTGAATTGATGATGGCTATTAATTATTTAAACAAGTTAAAGGAGCAAGGGTTTACTCCTGAGGATAATATGATTGAACTATGCATGTATAAGATTTCTATGAAGGAAGATTATCATACGTATGTGGATTTGCTTCCAAAGTTACCCTGAATAATGCAGTGCCAACTCATGAAATTAGTAGTGACTCGATAGCTTTGAAACTTGATAACACAAAAGACGAAGAAGATACGATTTGATGTAGTATGGTTACAGCGTATGGATTGTTATCTGGAAGCATGCCGATATACATTTGACAGCTCAATTTCAGTCTGTTTTAAGCCGTTTGTCAGTATACGATGCAGGTAAGATTTTGGATTAGAAACTCTGAATTGAATCTCTTTTCATTCTAAGAATACATTTTGGGTTTTTACTTTTAATGATTTTTTTTCTTTTTTTCTTTTTTTTACGTAATGGGCATTGCTTCCATTACCAGTAAATTGACCGCTTTTTCTAAAATAAATAATAAATATTCTGACAAAACTGTAGTTTCTACATATGTAAACAAATCAAACTCAAAACAGAAGTCAAAAAAGATAACGGAAACTTAAAAACAGCAATAAATGGAACTCCACAACTGGAACCGCATAGTTTAATGCTCTTCACGCAATGCACGTTACAAGTTGAGAAAGCTAACACAGCCTTTAATCCATGTATAGGTGGAATCTGTGAGCGCTATGAAAAGCTCCATCAACTGGCGTACATGCATTTCTTCAAACACAACCTCTTATGTGTTAAATACCCATACAATAGTAGCAGGACTCCGATATTCAGTAATGAAATTTAAAGACATCCTCATGCAAAAAAGCGTAGAACATAGGCGATTAGGCTTGGAACGAGAGGCAAGTGCATATGAAATGCATGTCGGTTAACCTCAAACCTATATATACATACGTTAAGCATTGATGAGTGAATAATGCTGGTGTTGGAGTTGGAAGAAGTACTAGAGAAGGAAGAAAAGCTGAATCGGTACTTAAATGTGCAATGCAAGGCCCACTTCTCCGTACTTCATGTTCCGCTTCTTGACCTTGTTTTCTCATTATGATTTTTGCATGTGCATGCACACGTGTTATGTGTGAAAAAGTATAATTATAAGTTGGGCTTCTGTTTTTCAGGTGCCTGCTGATGGTGTATTAATTTCAGGTCATTCCCTTTCTATTAATGAGTCTAGCATGACTGGAGAAAGCAAGCATGTTAGTTTTTTTTTTACTAAAGCATCATTTGTTGATTGACTCGATCAATTAGATCAGAAATTATTAAATATCATATCTGAAAATAGGATGCTTATCCAGGTCCATAAGTATCAGAAGGCACCATTTTTCATATCTGGTTGCAAGGTAGTTGATGGCTATGGTACTATGCTGGTAAGTTCCTTCTGGTGTGGCTGCTATCCTAGTAATAAGTTCTTCATGAGTTTTTTTATTTCAAATATTAAATGATTGCTCCAAATCAAAGGTTGTTCTCTCCATGTTTTATTTCATCATATGTGTATTTCAATAAATTATAGATATTTTAGTCCATTCCCTGATAAAGAAAATAGTACACCACAGAGGTTAATCTCTCCACGGTCTGTCTTATAGACATCCTTTGTTTTTTCTTCACTAAACACTTCTGCCTGAGCCGCAGGCAGTGTGGCACACACTATTTTACTTGATGCGTCACCCAGGATAAATTCCATATTCATCTTGCAAACTTCATTGTGGCATCCATTTCAAGTTAAATCTAAAAAATTAGAGTTACAGCTAATATAAAAATCTGTTCTTGATTTAGTTTTATTGGAGTTGAGCTGCAAAAAAAGTTTATTTCAAAAGTTAAAATAATTTATTTTTTTATTGGATAACATCGTCTAAGTTAATATCGAAATTAAATATACTGCTTTTTCATTTGTGCATCTTAAAGACTTAAATATACTGCTTTTTCATTTGTGCATATTAAAAACACACATTAAGTAATTCAATATTCAAGATGATATATTTGTGTGTGTACCTATATGTGTCCTTTTTTTCAAATGAAAAGGCGAACATGTGTTATTTTCAAGTTCATGAGGCGAGGCTTAAGCCTCGAAGCGTTGAGGCGTGAGGTTTTCAAAAAGAAAAACACAAAACATATAATGAAATTTGACGCTTAAATTTAACCTATGCAAAAAATGAAGAACAAATCATTTAGGTCTTTCTTTGAACATGTATACTTTCTTATTTTGTGTAAACGAAGATTACAATTAAATAACTGGAATCTACATGATATAAATTTAGATTCCACATAATTTAGTTTTGGTTCTTCTAACAATTCAACTCGAGCGACAAAATTTATTTGGAGATTCAATGAAATTTATTAAGAAATTTTCTTTAAATAGCAATGAGAAAATCTATTAGATAGCTCATGATCATCCTTTCAGAAATAATCTTATTTAATCATGTCAATATGGAAATTAAGAAATAGAAAACACTTCCGTTTATTTTGTTCTTTGTTTTCTTCCCAATAAATAAATGAAATTTAATAACCTCTGCTAGTATCAATATTTGCGACTAAGAGTGAAGATTCGAGTCACATGCTACGATAATTTGAGGCATGTGAGACATGCACTGTGTATGCTTTAGAGGTAAAAAAAACTATTGGACAAAGCCTCAACGCATTTTCTCTCACTTCATCGAGGCGCTCCTTGCCTCTCGGGGTGCGTATTGTGGTGTGTTTTTATACATGCACATACATATACATAATACATACAAACAAATGCATGCACATACACATGCTCTTGTTAAAGTAGGTAGAAATGTATAGCGAGCTCCAATTATTTGTAGATTGTATAGTTGCTGGAAGCCAAATGTTCTAGCTTTCCGTGATTACATTGCAACTATAACAAATTAAAACAGTCGTTACAACTTTAGTCTTAAAGGGGTTGGTAGTGTAACTTGTTCCAAAACAGTCCCCAATGTCTGTTGCTGTAACCAATATCAGTATTTGGGGTTTAATGGCATAAACGATCAGAACCTGCTAGTTTTGCAGCCTGTTTCTCTTTGGTTCTTGATGATTATAAAGATGAACAGCAAGATATAATTTATATAAATTACACATTGCGGATTAATGAAATTTAAGGTAAACTTTTGTCATGTTTCTTTGTCGCTAATGTATATTGCTAGGAGCATGTATTACCCTTACATGACTTTCATATTCAATATGGGTAGAAATAGTTGTCTTTTACAAAAGGCATAACAATATAGTTGTAAGGACAACCATTGGATGTTCATAATTCATTGTTTGAAACATTGGAAGTAATCAATTATAAGTAGAGCAAAGTAGATAAATGTGTGCGTTTATATTGAGAGCACTTCCGGTGTACTGTTATCAAGGCATAACTTTAAAGAATCCTTATGCCTAATATAAAAACTCCAGGAGGCAGACTACAGTATGAGTAGCTTTTTCCCTTTGTATTGAAATGCATTGTGGGAAATAAATACTAATGCTACCTGTCCTGTGCGGATCATTTTATCTTGAATGTGAAATATATATAATTTGTTGAAAAACAATTCACATGCGCTTCACATGCCATCATCATACACAAAGCATATGTCGTAGCGCTTGCAATAAATATAATAAAAAATATTTAAAATTACTTCGATTATGTTCTTATCAGCTTGTAATTTCATTTTTCATATGTCAAACTGTACAGGTAACTAGCGTTGGAATCATCACTGAATGGGGACTACTAATGGCAAACATAGCAGAGGATAATGGTGAAGAAACTCCATTACAGGTTTATAATCCACATTCCATTATGGTCGAGTACCAGCGGCCTTGATTTATTGCAGTCATGCGTAGTTTCTACTTCCAATATAGGTGAGCCTGAATGGTGTTGCTACTTTTATTGGTAGGGTGTGGCTTTCATCTCTTTTGGTTCGTGTGGTTCTTTATGTCAGGTATACATAGTCTAATTGTTGAAAATAATTTATGTTGTTAGTACCGGTATATTTGGCTTTTTCATTATATTCTATTCGCTAAACAAACTTCCTATGTCAGATTACTGGAAATACCAAAAATTCTGACGGTAGTATTCAGTTTATAAGTGGAGTGACAAGCGTGAAGGCTACGATAAATGGCGCAGTTAAAATTTTAGTGGTATGTGGATGGATATAAGTCGCAAAACTTAGGGCTTGTTTAGTTTGAAAATGACTTTGTGTTTAGCACTTTCTATTTGTATTTTAAACAACATGGAAGAGAAGCACAAGTTGGAAAATTCTAGTCGTTACAACAAAGAGAAGGGAAAGAGAGAAGATATTTTGATATTTCCAAATGGAGGAAAACAATTAAAAAGGTTATTTTCAACTTTATATGTTAAAAGAAATTTTCAAATTAACTATTTCTGCCGCCACCTTCTTTCTGGTACATTTCAGTTACATCTTGAAAACGCAAAACACAAAACTCATTTTCAAACCAAACGGGCCTTTAGCGTTTGACATTATGCTGGAATTCACATGTTCTTTTTTAATTAGAGCTAGGTAACTATTTTGGTTGTAGCTGTACTTGAAGGCCTTCCATTGGCAGTTACTATAATGTAATTGCAATACAATACAGTCAATTCTTTTTATGACAGCAGACTTGTATGCTTGGAATTTAAAAACCTGATTTGTTTTTCTTTTTCTTCTGTAGACTTGCATAATCAATGCAGAAGATGATGGAAGACAAAGCTCTGGCATGTTTTCTGAACTTATCTTAATTCTGAATACCGTTCTATTCAAAATCTAAAATAGTAATCAACTACAGGTTTGAAGGCTTTGTTTTTGCGAAATAGTGAGATCAGCAACGACAATATGCGGTGACAAGGCTGGAACTCTGACTTTGAAATAGGTTTTCATGAAACTTGCAGTTGTAAATTTGCATTTAATTATGCTTAGTGTTAAGGGTAGTGGATTCTCAAGACACATGTAGTTGTAATTTTGCGTTTACCATGGCTATGCACTTTTTATTTTGTAGATGACAGTTGTTGTAGCTAATGTCATTAGGGAAGAGATAAATCATGCACACAATGTCAAGCAGCTAACGATCAATATATCATCAATATTGATTGAAGGCATTGCACAGAATACTAGCTATCTATGAGCCTCAGGTTGGTTCAGAGTCACATATCAAATCTTTTTAGCTTATGAGGATAAATAATTTAGTCTCAGTGATGATGTATCTTGCAACTCTAAATGTACGTAAAGAGAAGTGTGTTTGGTTGTGCATAATGTAACCAAAATCCAAAACCGCGTGTATTATATTGTACTATTATGTATTAAATAGGAAAACAATTGTATATTGTATTCATAACTGCATTTTTTTAATATATTTTTTTGGGTATGCTATTTATTTTACTATAGATAGTGGAAGGATAATATTTGGTAAAGCTGTAAGCAAGAAATATGAAAGAATGTTTATTGGTAGAATGGAAAGGGAATAGTGATGGATTACCTATAGAAAAAGTTTGATCTAAAAAATATTTTGTCGCTAATCCCTTGCTAATTAGCAGGGCTTTACCGATGTTTTTTTATAAAAAACAAATTGTTAGAAAATATTTATTCGTCGGTAAATGGTCGGTAATAAATTAAAATTAAATTAATAAATAAAATTATATTTTTATCATATAAATAGAATAATAATGGAAAACTGTCGAAAAACTCAAGTTAAATTCCGTTGCCAAATTTGACACAATTACCGTTATGGTTTTTACTGACAACAGTGTTGTACAGGAAATCTGTCGCTAAAACCAAAATAGCGACGGATTGGAAGCGGATTTTGCCGCTGCAAAATCAGCTTTTTCTTGTAGTGTACAGGACAAATATAAAAGCAATAACAGAATTTAAAATTTTATTTCAAACATAAATCATAACATCGTGGTCCAAAATACCGTAAGTCTGAAACTACATAAAACCTATTACAATAACATGAAACTTCTGTCTTGTACCATCGAAGTATAGAAAATACATAAAAGGCATAATTCCCCAAAAGAGACAAAGCCATTGCAGTTAAAGATAGAAAATGGGCAGTACTTCAAAGCTACTCTAAGCAAGATGATAATGGAGTCCCGACTAAGCCTGAGAATTCCCACCCGGCTAACCTTGGGGAGGGGGGAGGAACGGAAGAAAGAAGAGGAAAAAAAGGTCCGACATAAAGTCTGGCAAGCCAAGTTACTTTTAGCAAGTAAATAAGTAAAAGTATCATGACAGACATATAAGATGGACAAGAAAGATAACATCAAGTATGACGAGGTAAACATGATAGAGTATATTGCGCTTCTAGAGATTTCTCTGCACCAATACTAGTATAACAGATATGTAATAGGATTACATACTCCCTAATTGCTTAACAGAAACAGGATGATCCCAACAGAAATATAATGGTAGTTTTGGTGCACTCTAGTAACGGGTTTTAATCCAAATAGAATTATCCGGTACCTAAACAGAAATAACGGGTGTTAGCCCAGACAGAAATACAGGTACCCCACAGAAACAGACAGGGCCAGATGTATCCTATTTATTACCCCCCCAATTGATCGGATCCCTATTCCATAAATATTCTGTGTCGGCCCCACAGAAGGGTGTATTACTTCCTAAAGTGGCAACCTACAGAAGGACACAGACCTATTTACTGGTGCTGCAGTGGCTTATTTTCCAAGATGCAGGCCGCACTCATGCACGCACATGAGTCGTTGGAATGCGCCAGTACACACCTCCTCTCAGATGAACCTCTTACGATCAGTTCAGTAAGCATGCCCTGACCCTTACATAATGCGGGGTCCCCCTTTAATACCAGAATGGGTAACTGACTAATATGGGTCCCATACAACAGATGACACAAGCCAACCCTTACAGATCTTGTGTCCCCAACTAACTAGGATTTTGACAGGTTATGCCTAACAAATTTAACATAGTCACATTACCACGTACAGATTTATGGGTTAAACTTTACAAGTTAACGGGTCAATATAACACCAACATATTCAACAGGTTAAGTTTTCTAAATAGATAGGTTCGTATAACCCGTACAGATTTAACAGGTTTACTCAACCCCACAGACTTAACAAGTCTGCTTAACCCCACCGATTTAACAGGTTTAGTTAACCCCACTTAACAGGTCTGCTTAACCCCACCGATATAACAAGTTTACTTAACCCCACAGATTTAACAGGCTTACTTTACACCCACATACTTAATAGGTTTACTTAACCCCACAGATTCAACAGGCTCATACAATCCTTATGGATTCAACTAGGTTAAGTTTTCATCTATATTACCAATTTTCCATTTATGGTTATAATGCACTAGACCTCCCACATTAAGCCTACAGCTTGTGGATGCTGGATTTGTCGGGCGGGTTCGGGCAGACTTATTCCACAAATGGGCTTAACCTCATGTCTTAGCACGTCTCGTATTTGTGCACTTGGACCTCTCACATTAGATTCACTCCCTGCAATCGCTGGACATGCCAGTCGTTTTCGGGAAGACTTCCACCACAAGTGCAATCTAACCTCATGTCATAAGTGCCATTACAGTTTCTAATTACTGTAATCCTATGCATTTCAATTATTAATTAATTATACCTATGTCTTTAAAGGTTTCCATGCCTCTTTTTCCACAATTATGATCATAATTAATTATATGCTCAAATTCATGTTCATAAACATTAAGTTATGCCAAACTTTCCATTTACAAATTATGTCTAATTTACACCCTTTTTCCCCTCGTTCCCATTTTAACGTATTCGCGTAATTTTAACGTCATACCTAGGCTGAAAAGTAGCCAGGCTAAAATAAAAGGGACAGGGTGACAGAAATGATTATTCTAACAAGATTGACATAGACATGTGGTGGTATAATCATATAACGACATAATGATAAGATGGACATATATAAATGGATCTAGTGAACATGTGATATTAGAATCAATCTTAACATAATAGGGATGTCATTACTAGCATGATAAGATCTAAATAATAAATTAGATGTCAAACTAATAATAGATCCTATTTAATTGCAATATGATATGAACAAGTAATCTAAACAGTGAAACCAAGGTAGACTTGTCATGACAATTAGGTGAAAGTTTAGATCTAAATCTAAAATATGTCCAACTAATGATAGATCCAAAATAACCACAACAAGTTAAGTACCAAATGATCTAAAAAGTGAATTAGATCCATAATCAAAACTAGATCTGACATAAATAAGGTTAAGATCCAATAACCACAACGTGATATGTACAAAATGATCTAAAAAGAATTAGATCCATAATGAAAGTAGATTTGACATGATAACGGTTAAGGTCCAAATCAACTACAACATGATAGGTACAATATGATCTAAACAGAACTAGATCTATAATAAATAAAAGTAGATCTAAAATGGTAATGGTTAAGATCCAAATCAACTACATTATGATAGGTACAAAATGATCTAAATAGAATTAGATCTATAATCAAAAGTAGATCTAAAATGATAACGGTTAAGATCCAAATCATAGTTAATTCGGAATTTCATAGATTCACAAATTATAATAGATCTGATATGATTCAATCCTAAGCATATACCCAAATTACGGTCACATCATGTCTTACTTTTAATTATTCAATTCTAAAGGTAACTTGACTCACAATGATCGGATCTATAAGAATAGAAGGAGAAAAGTGAAGTTTGAATCTCAGATCTACACTTGCAACACTTGAATCTTTAAACTTGATTTGTAGAAGAAGAAAGGATTAGATTCGGTTCAGGCACTGACATCATTTGGCCTCCATTGTTTTTAGTATGAGAAAACAAGAGAAATGAGGTTATATTTATAGCTGCCAGCCTCCAGAATTCGACTGCCCCATCGGCCCTAGGGGAATCGGGCCATGGGTCAATACCCACTTGGGTCCGGATGCCGAAAATTAACATGGGCACACTTTACTGGTGCGCCAGTGCAAAAATACCTTGACGCACTTGTCAAGTGCGCTGGTTTTTTCCAGCTCTTTTCGCCAAACTTCTACCGTCCATAACTTCTTCATACGTTATCCGTTTTACGCAAACCAGGTGCCTATCTTGACCATAATTTCGAGTCGGACGCAATGACGTAATCCGTTACCCTTAATTCTGGATATCTATTAATTATTCTTTAATTTATCCTCTTTAGTGTAGTTGAAATACGGGGTGTTACAAGGTTTGCCTCTCGTCAACTTCAAAGCAGGGCTATGAATTGGTGAACTGCCATCAGAGACGCTACTCACGATAATTAGATTACTTGGGATTGATTTAAGGCTCATTTCTTTTAGGAGTTTATTTTGGCTGCTCAGAAGTCATAATTGTTTCGGAGGTTTGCCGAGTTAAAGCTAGGTGGTAAAATTGTTTCTGAACATATTGCTAAGTTCAACGCTCTATCAAAATATGGGATGTCTTTTATCGACAGCGCCAAAAAAAGAATGAGAAGGTCAGCATTACCATGGATGATTACTTAAGGGAGAGGCTTATTAATCACATCGATGAGACTTTCGAGTCCATCATTAGGAAAGCTTTGAGGTCAGAAAGCCTTTATCCCAAGTCAAAAACATAAGTTGTTGTTGTCTCTAAAGAAGAGCCAAAGTTGTAATGACCCATATTTTTAACCATTTACTTTGAACATTTAAAACTTGATTTTAAAGCTTGATTCGGAAATATAAAATGTTTTTAATTTATTTTTTAAACGAAGTTTGAATGTATAATTTATATTTAAAATATAAATGAGCTTGTAACATCGCGGTAATTCGTAATATTACGTTTTGAACTTCAATGGAATATAAAGAATCCAATATAAGTCGGAATTCTTGGAAATAAGATTGTCCGAATCCATTTGATTATAATTTTCTAATGAATGAGAAAAATCAAGATTTCATTTTATGAATTTTGAGTTATGTCCAAATCAATTTTTCAGAAAGTCGCTATGAAATCGTTAATAAACCATAACGTTTTATTATATAGAATATAAGGATATTTAATGAACCGAATATCGTTATAATCTGAAATTTAATCAAAATGGTTTTTGAATAGTTATATATGTTGTTGGGATATAATAGAAGTTAACAAAGTTTTAAAATATAAGTTTAATGTAAATTTGGCAGAAATGAGAATTTTATATTAATATAGTAGAGTTTAAAAATAGCCAATTTTGAAATAGTCGTAGGTTTCAACGAAATCAGTTTCATTGGATCTGTAATGTTAAATTATTATATGAAAATAAATTTCGTGGCGATCGGATATTATATGTGACTTCAGTAGCGATAAATGCAATGTTATTTTGCGTAGTGACAAAATAAATGAATTTAATTTAATTGGAAGAATTTGTGTATAACTTGAGCTAACAATTGAATTGAGACGCGAGATTGTTCCTTTGAATTCATATTAACGTTTAGAGTCAGGCTATGTTTGGTTAGTTATTTTTGCAACCCTGGTAATTTAGTGTCCAAAATAGCGTCGTTTTGCGTGTAAAATATCATACTAAGAGAATAGTCTCGGAATACGACAAAACTTGGGCTATTGGATCCACATTAGTAAGTTATTATAGAATTTCAATGTTTGTATCGATCGGACATACCGTTTGATCGTACGAATAGTGAACGCTTATAATTTTATTTAATTATTGATTTAATATGTAACTTAAGAATAACCAATTTTCAAAGGACCTCCAATTTCAACAAAACTGTTGGATGGAGTTCCTTGCGTCTTTTGATTTTGAGATAGCGTATACCCCAAGGAAGGGAAATCTGGTTGCAGACGCATTGAGTAGGCAAATTATGACCTTGAGTCCTTTCGTAAAGTGGTAGAGCTTGGAGTTTATTTCGTCATTTAATTTTTGGTCGTGTACAGATTTTTCACCCGGTTTGTTGACATCGTTGGAGGTACGACATACTTTTTTGGAGCATATTGGATTCACTCAGCGCTAGGATCAATAATTAGTGGTAATCTTGGATCGACTTAATGGAAGAGAGACCTCTAGCCACCTTGCTAGATATTCTATGGACGAGAAGGGGTGGCTACGTCGAGATGGAGGGTTGTGTATTCCCAGAGTTGGTGATTTGTTGAGATCAATTCTAGAGGATGCTCATCACTCTCAGATGACTATTCATCCGGGCGGTGACCAAATTTACCGAGATATGTAGAGTTCTTTTCATTGTTTTAGTATCAAGAAGGACATGGCAGAATATGTGGCTCGATGTTTGACTTGCCAGGAAGTGAAGGCTGAACAAAGGAAACCTGGTGGATTGCTTCAGCCTTTAGACATACCACAGTGGAAGTGGGATAAAGTCTCTATGGATTTTATAGACAAGTTACTCAGATTGTGGAAAGGCAAAACCAGTATTTTGGTTATAGTTGACAGATTGACTAAGAGCGCTCACTTTATCCTAGCGAAGAGCAAGAGGACGGCAGCTTGGTCAGCATCGGTATATCTTAGAGTGATCGCCCGACTTCATGGGGTACCCTACAGTGTTGTTAGTGACCATGACTCCATCTTTACAAGTAATTGGAGGAGTTTGCAGGAGGCACCAAGGACACAATTACGACTTAGCACCGCCTATCACCCTCAGATGGATGGACAGACTGAGAGAGTCAATAGGATTCTCGATGATTTATTGAGATTTTGTATCCTAGACTTGGAAGGGAATTGGAAGGAGCACTTCCCATTGGTAGAGTTTGCCTACAATAATAGTTACCAGACGAGTGTTGGTATCACCCTTTCGAGGCACTTTATGGATGGTCCTACAGATCGCCTACATGTTGGTGGGAGTCTACGGATAGATTTCTATTTGGGCCTGATATGATTAGAGAAACTTCCGAGAAGATCGACCTGATTGGCAGATTGAAGAAAGCAGGTCAGGATAAACAGAAGTCATACGCTGATCAGAGGAGAACTGATTTAGAGTTCAAGGTAGGAGATATGGTCTTTTTTAAGGTGGCACCTATGAGGAACGTTGTTCGCTTTGGTTCGTTATGAAAGTTGGTGTTAGGTTTAATCGATCTAATCGTAACTATATTTTATAAATCTAAACAATTTATAACAGGATCTACGCGATAAAATAGTAAATCAAAATTAAAACCATTCTACATCCTTTTGAATCCACAAATTTGAAGTAGGAGATGGAGATGGATCGAATCTTTTAGTACGTCATGCACTGCACTCTATGAGAATCCAAACGAACGTATTCTCTTTCGATTGTGTTACGAATTGAAAGGAAAAAGTGTCGCTGTGCTAATTAGATTGAGAAACCATTCGGTAGGTTTTCTAATTTTTGATCTTCTTTGAAATGAGTTCATGCACGACTTTTAAAAAGAACGGTTTACTTTATTAAAACCAAACGTATACCCAAAATAGGGAAACCAACCAATATACTAATTCAACGCTAAATAAAATATCATCAGATTTGGTATTTCATTTATCCAATGAATGTTTTTCCTTTATTACGTTCTAAGTGTGCAACCCTATAGGTTATTACAACGTTGGCGATTATTTCAAATCGTATTTAAAATCATAAACAATGATTGGCATCTTGCAATACTTCATGCTACCCAAGTTATAATAATATTTCTGATTCAATATAACCTTTCTGTGACCAGTGCCTCAATGTAATATAATCCTTTTAACCGATATATCCTAGATGAAACTCGAGGCATGGTTCGTATCATCATCTTTACAATTTAATCCTTTTATCTTGATCGATGAGTAGACTATATAAAACAAATCAATATTTTAGCACAACCATGTGTTTTATAGTCTCACTAAATCAAGAGGCCCATGGATAACAATACAAATATATTGTAGGGTTAAATTCCATCTAGATCATTCATAATTTTCATTCGATTCGAGATATATCCAATAATCACCATTATCATCTACTTGGTCAAAAGTAACTTTAGATGATATCAAAGCACTAATATCTTTTCGAATAAAATTATAATGATTTTAGGTCTGTAGACCATTACATCACTGTCACTATTAGAATAACTTATGGTACTTTTAATTATATTCCATATAGTTCTTCTCATGGTGAGTCAGCCTAATACGCTATTCAACAATATTTATTTGTGTCTTGACATTTATATCACGTATATTAATGATCAATGAGATATGATCATCAATCAATAAATGTACTAGTCTCAATGTTTTATTATTGTCCTATGTAAACAATAAAACTTGACTAGGGACATTTAAGAATTATAATACAATATATATTATATAATCTCAAGTTCAAGTCTTACTCGAACTATATAATTTCGTATTATTATTATACGGACTTCTATTATGTGAATATTTATATTACGTAGTAAATATAATATAACAAAATATTTTTGTTCCAAATAAAGCAATAACACCAAGAACGTTATTAATCACATCAAATGGATTGCCTCTAAGGCATAAACTCTAACAATCTCCCACTTGCACTAGAGTCAATCTTTCATGTATCGTATACTTATGAAACTAGTGTGACCATTAAACTTCTGCTACGATAGAGTTTAATTTAGTAGGTCTACAACATTACAACCTTTTGCAGCTTTGCAGATATGTTTATTTCCTCTATGAATAGTTTCACATAAGAAATTATATTTCTTAAATATATGTTTGGATCGATAATGAGTTTAAGGTTTTAGGCCTGAGGAATAGCCACATTGTTATCGCAATGTAAATCATTGGATCAACTATGACTTAAATTCAATTATGAACTTCTTAACCCAAACATACTCTTTCTTAGAATCAGTATCCATTTCTTGTTTTAAAACTAACATTATGCAAAATAATTAATGTGTTATCAATATATAACAATAGAATTATTATTACACTCCTACTCAATATCTTGTCTATACAAGATTCAATCGTATTTTGTGGTTTCCGAGACATTTCGAATTCCATTTCATTCCCATTGGTATCAGAGATTGACTCTCTATCAAAAGGATACCAATTTGGGTAATAAACATTTTATTCTCAGAGGATTTATAGAAATAATATCCTTATGCATCTTTTGGATATTCCATAAAATAATTATCAGATTTGGGTCTGATATTATTAGAGGCAGGACGTTTAACAAATGCCTTACAATCCGGATCTTCATAATAGACACACTAGGATGTTTCCTAGCCATATCTTATATGATGTATGTATAACCATTTTAGTAGGATTACAATTAATATGAGTGCAATTGTTTTAAGGAGATAATCCCAAAATTTGTTGGAAGATCTGTATGACTCATTATTGATTGTACCATATCTTATAAGGTGCGACTTCTCTTTTCAGGCACACCATTCCAATATGGTGTTCTAGGTGGAGTGAGCTGTGAAACAATTTCAAACTTATTTGGATAGTCATTAAATTATTGGCTTAAATATTTTCTCGATCTGTTTGAAAAGTATTTATTTTCTATCAAAATTGGTTTTGAACTTAATTTTTGAATTCTTTGAACTTTTTAAAGGATTTTAATTTGTATTTCATAAGATACACATATCTATATCTACTGATATTGTCAGTAAATTTTATGAAGTAATAAAACTTACCTCCAGCTTATGTATTCATTGCTCCATATACATCATTATGTATGAGACCCAATACTTACAAGCCCGTTCACTGTGTCAAATGAAAGGTGATTCAGTTATTTTGCCTAATAAATACGATTTGCATTCTTCAAATGATTCCAAAATTCCTTCATTATGGAGTTTTGATATGCTTTTCTTGTTTATATGGGCTAACTGACAATGCTAGAGGGGTGCTGGATTTAAATCACTAAATTTAACCAGCTCAGTATTTATGTCAAGCACATCATAGTTAAGGATTTATAAATATCATTAACTATTTGTGAAATTCCATAAGATATTTCATTTAAATAAAATGAATAACAATTGTCCTTTTATTACAAATGAAATTTAAACTTTTCTACACAAGATATATAATAACATTTATTTTAAATGGAAATTTCATAGTGACAATATTTTAACTATTCAATTAAGCCAGTACATAGGATAAGAAGCAACTTCCTATGGATAATCCAGCAACATTTGCTTCATTTCCAATCATAAATTCACTTGTCCTTTTATTAGATTTCTATTTGTTTTGCAATTTCTGTAAATTTACATACATTTATGTGATTCATATTTAGTATCTAATACTAGTATGTGTAAGTAGATTGTTATAACATTTATATCTTATTCGGTTGAAGTCACACTTCAACTTTCATTTTAGATCTTATATATTTGTAAAACAATACAAATTTCAATGTTAGTCAAGCAGTTTGATTTAATTCAATTTATCCCTTTTGAGGATTAATATAAATTATCAGAGTTATTTGTTATTTAATATCTACAGTAGATAATAAATAATCATTGATTCTTTAATATTTATTTAATATAAATACAAATTTCTGACAAACAAAAATTATATTAACATAAATGTATAATTTAAACTGAAATATGCTCCCACTCAAATTAACATCCCTCTGTTTATATATATATATATATATAAGGTGTTCCAAGATCCATATCTAGTCATGCCTTGACCTAGCTTTGGCTAATCCCCAAAACACAACCTTTTAGGTAAACATCTTATGTCAATTATATCGTATATAATTCTTGGATCGCATGATGAACATTTTATTTACTAAATTAGTCATTTTATCAAATATAGAATAATACATGCTCTTTGTCTCTAAGGCTATAAGTACTATTACGCAGCCTTAGTTAAGTTTGACCCAATAATACAGTCAAAGTACCACAATTACTCCTACCGCATATAACCAAAATAAAAGGATACACAATACTTTGGCATTACCTGCATCCAATGAGACTGGCATTGATGGGTGTAAATATTGGAAGACTTCACCATGACTTGATATAACAAAATTTGCTTTAAAGGGATTTTATAATTCGTAGTGGCGAACGATATCGGTTTCAATTACATATATCAAAATATATGTATTTAGTATTTTACATCAGTTATGTTGACTAAACTTAAATAAGGTATAATATATATATATATATATATATATATATATATATATATATATATATAAATTCAATGTTATATTTAGGTTGCATGCCTATTTAGTTTTTGAACATTTCAAAATTATGGTTACAGTATAGCTTATATATTTTGCAATATGATCCTGACTTCGCTCTATATCATGTATATATAGACTCAAGCCTTTGCCATATCAAAATTATATATATAAGTTCAGGCCCAAACTTAAAGCCCAATTGTAAATAAAATTTGTAATATCACATCTCATTAAAACTCAGAATATACATATAGCGCACACACTTATAATATTAGAATGTATCAAGCCAATTTCTTAATTACCTGGAATTTCATAAATCCAGGTTTATATATATTTATTTCAAAACTCAATTCAATTTAGGACTATATATATATAATACATTCAATTTGCAGGCTTTATACAGGCATTTAGATTAAACATTTCAGATCAACAGAGTATTTGTTAAACAAACTTATGAAATATGTAGGGTCAGATCCTATCACAATCAATAATACAATATCTTTTCCACAAGTACTCAGTCATTCATTCTTTAATAAATAACATTATACATTGAGAATTATTGCCATACAATATATATAAATATACACATTTTTATATACTCAATGTAATAAAATGCGTACAGGACAATCTATATATACATACAGTTTATAACAAGCTTGTGCAGATCTATAAAGTCACATTGCTTTTGAAAACTACAAAACATTTTTGCATATAATGGTACATCAACATGCACATGTCATTTCAGATTTATTGACCCAAGGCCTCGGTCCTTTAAATGCTTTCAATATCTTCATACTGATCTGCTCAAATAAGACATTACCTTGAAAACAGTAAATATGTGTATCCATTGTTGCTTATCCATGTCAAAATTGAATTTGAAATTATACATATAACAATAATTAATATGTTAGTCATTATATGAAAAAAATCATGTAAGACCAAGCCTACTTATTTAAGCATTCAGGATAAACAGTGTTATTGTAAGTGAATTCTCAAAATTCCTTACAAATATTTTACTGTTTATATGTATGTAAGAGATTCTGTCTTATGTAATCATGAATTGATCTTATAGATCATCCAACATAAATCAAGCCTATTATCAAAACTTTCCATTAAATCTATATCTATTATAATGTTAACTTGTGAGGGTTGCAAATGCAAATCAAATTTGCAATAGGAATGTCAGGTCCAAACAGCATATATGAATAAATATGTTCTGTATAGCTGATTATATACTATGCATATTCATATGTAAAAGGTTTGTATATGATATACATTGATATATAATCATAAGTGTGTTATGAACTTCTAACAGTTTTCTTATAAGAATAATATAACATGAGAAATCAAAGAGAATTTTTTATAATCTATATATCAATCTATATATATGTATATATATATATATGTATATATATATATAAGGAGCGTTCAAGAGCACCCCAAATAGTGCAGCACCCCTTTAGCCCCCCTGATTTCCACCACACATTCCCGTTTCTCTCTCTTCCCACTAATTCTCTCTCCCTCCACTAACTTATTTAACTATAAATACTAGGCTATAAATGAGGGGCAAAAGGGAGACTAAAAAAATGGGGTGCCATATAACCCTCCTCTCTCTCTCTCTCTCTCTCTCTATATATATATATATATATATATGTATATATATAACTTAGGGATTGCATTTGCAGCTCACATAGATTAATGTGCATGAGTGGTGTTGGCTTGAAGCATAATCAATCAGGTATGCATTCTGTGTAGCCACTATAACAAGAAATGATTGTGTTGGCATTAAAATTACACTCAACAGTTTGTGTTATTCTAAGTGTCTACAAATAATTACAAACATATATATTTAAGTCTATTGATCTATGTACTTACATACAGGGAGTATTCAGTACCCAAATTTGTTATCTTTATATAAATTCAAAATTAATGCTTATATGTAACAACCCGGAAAATCCGAGCCAGTTTAAAAAAATTTAATTTGGCTATTTTAGCGGATTTTTAATATTTAAAATAAATTATTTTAAATAATAACGACGAAAAGTATGTTTGAATTGATGTTTGAAAATAAATATAATTATTTTAAATTATAAACAAGGCCTGAAATGGCGTGGCAGTTTCAAAATTTCAATTCAAACTTTGGCTGACTGTACCTGGTGTAAAATAAAACGGATTTTAGTGAAACCAAAAATATTTAAATATGTTAGTGAATATCTTTCTAACGAATCTGAAAAATCGAAGTTTCATAGCGGGAGTCAAAAGTTATGGCCAAATGAATTTTCAGAAAGGTCGTTATAGAGAATATATCGCCCTTGAAAATAGACATTTTGCAAACGACCTCGACGAAACCATTTTGTTGGAACCGGGATGTCAAATTATTGCTAGGTTTAAAATTCCATAATTTTTGAAGTTAATATGTGAGTGTGGCGAAGGAAAATGTGTTTGGTCAATTTCAGTTAAATTGGATCGACCAGAAAATGGCCATTTTTCAAACGGTCTCAGAATTCGACGAAACTAGTTTTGTTGGGACCGTATCGTCAAAACATAGCTAGATTTATTTTTCGGGAATTTTAGGATCAGTATGTGGCCCCGACAAATTGAAATGTACGTTCAAATCAAATATTGAATGTTTTATATTTTAATTTGAAGAAAAAATGACTGAAACAGTCGAATGGGCCTACGAAACATATGCCATTGTGTTCGGAATGGGGGTATTTATCTAGGGGTGACAGTCGTTGGGTTTGGATTGGAGTCCGTGCGTGGAAGGGAGATAGTTTTGAAATTATAAAACAACGGGCCAATCAGAAAATTTATAAAAAAAGGAAAAACCCGCTTTTTCTCTCTCCCTGATAACGATCAGTGGCGGAAACCGCCTCCTTTCTTCCCAGCTCGATTCCTCCTCCTACAAGCAAAATTACGCCATGGCCCAATTGAGTTTTTTGTAGTTCTTCCAATTCTCTTCAAATCCATATAAGATTTGAAATTTATCGTTGCTTCGTTCTAGAGTTTCGGGTCTCGAAAGTCGAGCCCTTTCCAGCGCCGCCGCGCCGCCTATAGGCCACCGAAGTGGGCCCCGCTTCAGGCGCCAGCGCGCCTCTCGCCCCTCTTCGTCGCTGCGAAGGCCGATCGTCGATCCGCTTCATCGTTTGCACGAAAAATCCAAACCTAGTTTAGAACCCTGTGCTGAAAGGTACGGCTTTGATTATTTTGAACTGATTTTCACATTTAAAAGCGTAGCAAACTTATAAAAATCATATCTTTTTGCTATGTGGTCGAAATCCAGTGAAACAAGAGACACCGGGACCATGTGGATGTCTTCTACATTCTAGAAGAAACCGCCTATTTTTCTGAGCCTTCTACAATTTTTGGTGGAGTGGAACCCAAGGTGAGATTTCTAAATTATAAACGATATGGAAAACAACGATGTATAAATTATATAGTCGATGTATGAGTTATATAAGCGTTGTACACCACATGTATAAGCGTTGTATAAGTTGTATGTTCGATGTATAAGTTATATATGTGTTGTAAAGGTGATATATGCGTTGAAATAAATTGAAATGATATTGAAGTGAAATTGAAATATAGTTATATACGTGTATATATATATATATATATATATATATATATATACACACACACACACACTCCCCTCGTCCACAGACCATGGACGATATATATTGGTTGTGATATTGTTTGGATTATTGGTTGATGTGAAATTTGGTGAATATCATGAATGGTTGATTTGAAATGATTGATTGTGGTTGAAAACTACATAGGATTAGTTTGTGGAAAAGAAAAATAAACATGCTCGTCTGCGTACGAATTAGATGCATGAAATCCTCATTGTCAAAAACCACGAGGTTTTAAGGTAGAGCGAGGAGCCGTACTAGGGACGGTGCCGGTTTTAACTACCCTGCCGTTATGCTGCCGAAATTTTCAATAATATTCATGTGTTAGAATTATTTTCATGTGTTGAAACTATATTCATGTGTTGAATAGAAATTCATGTGTTGAAACCAAATTCATGTGTTGAATAGAAATTCATGTGTTGAATGAAATTCATGTGTTGAATAAATTCTTTGAAATATAAAAATAATATTTTTACCTTATATATGAACTATATAAAATAATCGTGTTTTGAAATAAATTGTTTTACAATAAAAATCACATTTTTATTATATATATAAACTATAGAAAATATTCATGTGTTGAATAAAAATTCATGTGTTGAATAGAAATTCATGTGTTGAATGAAGCTCATGTGTTGAATGAATTCTTTGAAAGATAAAAATAACATTTTTATTATATATAACAACTATAGAAAATATTCATGTGTTAAATAAAGGACTAGAACGATAAAAATCATATTTTTTATCGTATGTGTGAAGTCGAAAACATTCATGTGCTGAATATATAGATTGAAGAATAAAACCTACATTTTCACTGTGAAAATGAAGTGCTAAAAATATTCATGTGTTGAATAAATATTTTGATGATAAAAATATCATTTTTATCAAATATATAAAGTGAAGATGGTTCTGAAATCGAAGAAAGAATTATATTTATATATATTTATATAAATATAATTAAAATAAATCGGATAACGAAGCTGTAGTTCGTATTTTGAAACCGTGATTTCAAACGATTAGTGCGGGAGATCCGACCATCGGATTTTCCCGAAACCACAACCGTTGGGTTCGCTTTGGAAATATCTTTCCAACGACACCCACTTTGTGAAGATCCAACGGTTGGATTGTCTGGAATGTTTAATTCAAATCTGAAGAAAAACAGCGCAAGAATCGATTATATATATATATATATATAAATAATTAAATTAAATCGAATAACGACACTGTAGTTCGTATTTTGAAATCGTAACTTCAAATAATTAGTGCGGGAGATCCGACCGTCGGATTTTCCCGAAACTGAAACTATTGGATTCGTTTTGAAAAGATATTTCTAATGATATAAAATTTGTGAAGATCCAACGGTTAAATTTTCAGATGTGTGTAAATCAAATCTGAAGAAAAACAGCGCCACGGCCGCGTTATGGCCTGAAGCGTTGTTTGAAGGAATTGGCTATTTTTAAATAAATAAAAATTGCGATAAACCGTGATAAAATATTATAAACGATATGGGATGGAAATAAACTGAATTTGCTCGGTTTTTTGTGATATTTGGTGGTTGAATGTGTTTGGCGTGAAAATTACATTAAAGAACAGAATTAGTGATATCGAATAATTTAACCTTTGAAATGAATTGATTTGAAATTCTAAATATACGTGAATTATTTGAAAAGGCCGTGTTGATTCTCATTTCAAATAATGGATCGACGATTGAAAGTCGAAGATATGAAGACGGTGCAAGACCGATGATCTTCACGTCGAATGGAGGGGTGCTACTGATGCTCGTGATAGGAATAGCTACCTTGAAGAGGCTGAAGTAGTAGCCGTCCGGACGTACTTGATTGTACGGACATGCGAGGTATTGAGTGCCTCCGGTTTCGTTCAGACCCAGAACGAACTTGTAAATGGACTGTGTGTCTGACATTGGATTTTGTTATGTACTGATTGATCTCTATTAAATATATATCTGTTTGGCGGCGGAGAATTTATTCTCTTGCTTAACGCCCTTTTTTGAGACGTACGAGCTCAGAGGTTATATATCGATAGAAATTAGTCGCATGGAGTGAATTGCCTGTGTGGCATGCCTAAGTGGCAGATGATCAAGGCTTCTGTTGAAAAGCAAAGTCTTGTGGTTGATGATCAAAGCACGGCATGTGTGACATAGCTTTGTGTATAACATGAATTCGCGAGCCTCACACCCCGGTATGGACCAGAAACGGGAGAATGATCCAGGGAGGACATGTGTTTCCTTCTAGCTAGGGTGGTGTCAGTGACCTACCAACCTTGATATTTATATTATTTTCACCTGTGTGGTTGTTGCTGTTGCGAGACGCCTCGGATATATCGGTGACCATGTGGAGCCGATGAAGTCATAGGACTCATTTACGCCCCAAAGGGCGGGGAAACGCAGTGTTCATGCATTTTAATCCACATCGGTGGACCGGCCATGTGGCTCCAAAGGGTCGATGCGTTCTGATCCTGAGACATGGGCTAGATTGTCTCGAATTCGGTAAGGACTATCTTTTGCTTTGGTTCATGACGGAAATCCAATTTCCAAATACGACATCGTGTGGTTTTGATTGTATATATATATATGGCGACATGATATATGATACCCATGCCGTCTATGATTGATAGTTATGATTGAAATTTGTTTTTGAAACATATAAACACTAGTAATAATATCAAATGCTTTTGTTTTATTCGTATTAAGCATATTTTGGGCATTATAAGGTAAAACTCTATCCTCCGGTTTGTGTTGCATTGTGTGATGGGAACTGAGTCTTATAATGGCTTCATTTTTATAAAAAGCATTGCGATGTTTAAAAGATTTACTTGTTTTAAAGCACCGGCAATCCAATGGAGTAAACCCGTTCCGCGAAAGTGGCGTGGTCCTGTGATTAGCCATATTGTAAAATATGTTAAGTAGATTTCTCATACCAGTCCCATGACTGACTCGTAGTTTGTTTCACTTGCAAACTCAGGTGCCCCTATTTCTACACGAGCAGCCTTGTATTCAGGTTTTAACAGACTCTTTCTGGATAGCTGGAGCTGAAGATGGATTCTATCATTTATCTCTTTTTATGCTGTTCAGTTCCTTTTGTACATATTATGTTCTGTTTTCCGCTGTAGACATTTATGTATAGCTGAATTGTATTTTGTACTAAGTATGATCCTATATACCGTGTAACTCTGATGATTATGTTTATCCAGTGTATTCTATTGTACATTATTTGGTGTATTTAATTATTTCTGTTCTGCTGTTATTTGTTTATGTGTTATATTCCAAAGATTACCCTTGCACCGTCGTATGGGGTTTGGGGTCGTCACATTATACATATATGTATGTGTGTGTGTGTGTGTATATATATATAAACACATATATATTGTGTACAACTTGGAGTTGATACTGCATATTAAATAGGAAGTGTATATCAATGTATATACAAGCCACATACACATGAAATAGGCATATGTCATAATATACATTTGGCACTGAAATGAGAGAGTTAAATTATATGTACAATGTCACTAAACTTTTAATGAAATAATTAAACTATCAGCAGTTAAAATATTATTCCATGCATTATCAAAACTGAGAGGAATCAACTATGTGGATATTATAAGCTTAACATACGTAAATTAACAGATCAAAACTAAACTCTGAGCTTTAATATCTATGACATAGTCATCTAGGCCTAAAATTAAAATTGATTTGAAAGTTTTCAAAATGCAAATCATATTTGTTGTAACTTTTCAAAACAAGATTCACAGCATGTATATATTTGTCATCATAAATGTAAAACCAACATATCAAAATCTAAATGTATATTTAATATACAATAGGCTATGATTTATATTACAAGCAATATAAAATATATAGATCTTGTTGCATACCGGGCAACATAAACATTTTAAAGAAGGTACAGTTTGTAGTCATAACAATTTGCAGATTTAAAGTGCTATTGGGTTGAAATTTAGAATATGATCCAATAACAGTTCAGAATTCCAATTCTTAAAGTTCAAAATTCATTCAGTAAATTGTGAATAAACATAAACAAATTTTGTATCTAAATACAGTTGTTCATAATAATAGTATAAAAGCAAATAGTAAATATAATTTGCTGAATCTTTTAAACCATATTTGATATATATATATATATATATATATATATATATACCAGTACGTTAGGCACGTCCGTTGGACGTGTGCAAAGACAATCAAAGGTAAATTTATGAATTGTGAAATTTTAGTCATATGCATAGATAATGTGTTGATACAAATATGTAAGTTAACTTCTATTCACTTTGAAATATATGAATTTACATGCACAGACCTCCCTGTTATATTTTCAAACATTAATTTGTATTTTGTCTTAATACTGAATAGAGTAAATATATTGTGTACATTAACATTGGTAGAACCAAGAAAGGGGATGCTGCAACCCGAATGAGTTCTTTGTCGTAGGAGCTCTGATGTCATGTTTTGTAAGCTTTTCATGAATGGTATGTTGAAGCTATTGATGATAAATGATTGCCAATTTAGCGTAAAAGGTTATATATATACACTCACTCTCTCTCTCTCTCACTAACTCTCTATCTCCCCACTAACTTATTTAATTATAAATATTTGGTTGTGGTTCGAATGCAAAAGGGATGCCCAAAAAAAAAAGAGTGTCATATAACCCCCCAACCCCCCCTTCCCTCTCTCTTGGAAAGAGAGAAAAAGTAATATTATTTAAATCAAAACATGTGGTTAGATATCAGATGGAGCAAAATGAGTGGCGCAAGAGGTGTAGCGGAACATTCCTCTCCCTCCACTCATTCTCTCACCTCCCACTCACTTATTCTAATATAAATGCTTGGTTTATATAGAGGGGCAAATGGGGTGCTCACTATTTGGGGTGTCATTGAACGCTCCTCTCTCTCTCTCTCTCTCTCTCTCTCTCTATATATATATATATATATATATATATATATATATATATATATATATAGGAGGATTATATGGCACCCCATTATTTTGGCCTCCCTTTTGCTCTCCATTTGTGGGCAAGTATTTATAGTTAAATAAGTTAGTGGAAGGATAGAGAATTTGTGGAAGGAGAGAAAAACGGGAATGTGGTGGAAATCAGGAGGCTAAAGGAATGCTACACTTTTCATGAAATAGGTTTGGTGTCACACTTTTTTGGTGTACACGCAAACTACCGAAAATGTCCTTTACTAAAAACAAACACATATGATAAAAGGAATTAAATCAAGAAAAAAACGGAAAGTATTTAAAGTTAAATAGCAATGTTCCTTTAATTAGCCATGCGCGTCATTAATGACATTAATAGAGACGTAAATGGGAATAATGTTAAAATTTGAAAGCAGAAAATTAAATCTAGAATGGTAACGTAAATGGAATTAAATCACGCGTATGTTTGAATTCGAAAATAAATGCGCATCGTAAATGGAATTAAATCACGCGTATGTGTGGAAATATTTATTTCAAGAGTATGTGCACGCGTATTAAGAATGGAATTTTTAAAATTAGAAATATAAATAAATGTTTTGAATAACGGTCACACGAATTAACATGCATGAATTAGAAACAGAAGAAAATTAATGCACATTAATGAAAGTAGGAAAATAAAAAGAAACTATTGAGCAAATAAATATGCAGAAAAATAAAATGGGCAAGAAATATACCAGACCATGTACTAACGACATATTTTTATTTTGTTGAATGGCTCCATGCGTGCCATCACCACGCGCGGAGCGCGTGCCATCACCACGCACGATGCGCGTGCCTATACGTCTCGTATATATATCCACCTAAAATGGTATATTCCCATCTACATTTCATTTCAGTCAATAAGATTACGCAAAGAATACGGTATGATTTACACTTTAATTGTCTCAATTAAACTGATACAGTAGCAAAATTATATCTACACTAATTTATAAGTTTTAACTCATCTTCAATAATACAAAGGGAATAGAAAAATTATGGCAAATGAGCTTATGTAGTACATTGGCATGAAACTATATTGTGGGTTTTTGTTTATTTTAATTCAAACTCAGTATACTACCAAATTACCAGTATATAGTAATGCCTAATCAAGAGATCACTGATTCACACTTTCTTCTACATGAAGTGAGAATCCAATCTTCAAGAATATATTCTGGAGGAAGTAGATAATTCTCTGTAAAATGATACAGGCTCCTTTGCTGATTTCAATGTGGTGCCTTTATTTCTACTGAACCTGGGTCTAGCTATATGATAAACCCACATCAGTATAGAAGTGCTAAAAGTTATATGCTAAACCTACATATCAGTATAGAAGTGCTATTTGAATTGATTTAATTTATATTTTTAACTAATAGGGTTGGTAAACCCATGTTTATAATGGTTTTGATCATATAAGACATATTTTACTTGCAGGGGATAAGAAGAGCGCAAAACAAATAATATTTCCTGCACATTAGTAAACAAAACAGTGAGATAAGGATTAGAAATGACAGTTTCAACAATCTAATTCATGTGACTTTAAGAACGATAGTGGTATATGCTTTAATGAAAACACTTAATCCACTACAAATTTGAATGGTTCAATCCAAAATTTGATTCGGCTATATAAAAAAAAATAGTGCAATTCTTATCCTGGCGTGCTGCCTTGTATTTAATGTAATTAGTCGGT
The DNA here is from genome assembly GCA_030737875.1 of Allium sativum. NCBI lineage: Eukaryota > Viridiplantae > Streptophyta > Magnoliopsida > Asparagales > Amaryllidaceae > Allium > Allium sativum. The sequence goes on from CM060926.1 coordinate 698,369,044, forward strand.
TAAACAAAATAATAAAGCACCTAAATAACAAACAACTTTAATAATTTAATAAATTACTTTACGTCTATTAGTTTTTTCCCTTATGCTGATCATATGCGAATTTTTGAAGAAAATAAAACATAAACTAAGATGAGATAACCAAAAAAATGCAAAAATAATATTTGTGGCTTAAAGTGGTTCATGAGGGTAACTGAGTACACAATAACGCATGTAGTTCAGTTGTATGTTGCTAGGAAATATCATTCTGGTTTCCCCTTTACACAGGAAGTGTAATATCTGAATAATATATGCTGAAAATAAATTGTACTATCTTTTGTTCTTATTATAAATGAAGTTCACTCATTTTTACGCACACATGCATGATATATACAAACTCCTCCAAACTCCAAGGTTTGTGTATAAGTTGCTTAGTAATTATCCGTGGAAGTTGTCACACGAATGTCAAAAAGGAGATAATACCCTTTTTTTAGTACTCGCGCTAAAACTCTAACAAAGTTTTGACTTGTAAAATAGGTCTAGCACTCAAACAATATGGATATCTTTTTGAAAAGAAAGAAATGTAATTAGTATAAAATAATTGTATTATTTTAAAATGCGAAAAACCTAGGTCTTAAGATGGCGATAAGCATTTCACATGACTACAGATGATGATTCACAAAAAATTAATAAATACACCATTAAAAATATTAATTCCAAATAGTTAATGTGACATTTAACATAGAGGCAAATATACGATATTCCTAAAAATATCTATACATTTTAGCTTTCACAAAAAACAAATTGTACAGCAGCTTGATCAATTTTGCTAATAAATAGATCACAAAAACAACATTAATTTCAAATAATAAATGGGACATATATATACTCAGTAACACCATAGGCAAATTTATGATAGTATTTTCATCGTTGGAAACACTTACGATTACTTTATCTTTCGAAAACAAAAGAAACTACACAATAACCTGACCAATATTGCTAATATATACACCATTAAAAGACTACCTCAATCCATTAAAGATAGGATAATTCATGCTTTACCTAAATTGGAATATCAGCAACTTTAAATTTGATAATTTACTAATGCAAAGTCAACATAAGCTCAACAAACAATCCAGTGAGAAAGCATGAAATTTGAATACACTATAAGCATGTAGTTGATACCATAAAGGCTTCAAAAGTTCATAAAACTTATTTTATTGCCATGCATGGTAGCTTCTGCATCTTTGGCTAAATGGTGTTGTGTTAATCACCAAAATTATACTGTTGCCAACTTCGAGCAACATAAGCTGTCGAAAAGAGAAACAAAATAACCAAAAAAATTTGTAATTCAAAACAGAGATAATGTACCTTTATTGTTTTCAAATAATTACACATATCGTTTGATTTTTCTGTGAATCAATGTTGTTTTAAGTAATGTCATATGATTCCATTAGCATTCAATTTGCATTTTCACCAAAATTCTTTCATACCATCATGAACCGGTTATAGTCAAAGTAGTTAGTTGGCCTACTTTATGTTATGATTCAATGGATGTGGCTTTGACAACCAAGGTTTGATGCTTTTCTAATGAAAAATGTAACAGAGCAAATAGGAAACTGAAGATGGTAGGATTACTTGCTATTCTGCCCATGTATTAAACTGATCATTTCAGCTTTACGTATGTTGTTCAGTGAGATATGATCAAGATATTATACCTCCCACTTTATTTTTATCCCAGACTATTTAAAGTGAAATAAGTTCCTTAACATGTAAGTCATGCATTAAGTTTCCATGTATACCTACTTATAATTCTTCATTCCAGAATCGTAGAAGATATTTTGGTAGGCTTAGTTTGAAATAGAAATAAAAATAAAGTACTGTTCCATTTTCAAATAATTATACAGATAATTTAGTGACTTGGTGAACTAATATTGCTGTAAAACATATTACGTGATTCTTTCAGCATTTGCATTTGATAGTTATGTTAGCATACATTTATTATTTGTATAAAACCTTTCGCTAAAAAACTCAATTTTTTTTTTTCAAACTGAGATGGTAACTCTAGTTAATAAGGAAACGGAAAAATAAATGCAAACACAACTTGTTTGATTGACTAATTCTTCACCTTAATTTACAAATACAACGTAAAATAGAAAGGTTATGACCAATATTAATACCTTTAGGCCATACCACATGAACTCTTTTGCCAATCCAATTTAAATGTCCATGGTCAATACCTAGAACATAAAACAAAATTCCAACCACAATGACAGTCGAAATATGAGAATTTTGTCAACTGATCATTCCAAATCGATTATTTTGTACCTTCGATTGCAGCATGCTTTGTTTCTCACAGGTTGCATTCCTTTACATCCCAATCCATCTATATTGTCGTCGTTTTTAGTTTCCTTGGCATTTGTAGATTCTTCGTCCAGGAATGTAAATTTCACTTGCTGTAAGAAGACGCCAACAAAAATACAGTAATATTAGTTTTCTAATCCAGTGTTTATTTTAATGAATATTATTACATGGTTATATAATACCTATAATGTCTAAGACAAAAGGAACAGACTGCATGGAAAAATCTCAGCTGTGAATGGAAACAAAGAAACCCTGCCATGATTGAAACAAATAACGCCATGATTGAAACAAATAACGCCATGATTGAACCAAATGTACTTTAATATTATACACAACTTGCAAATTTCATTAGAAATGAACATACCCTGCCATGATTGTTGGGGCAGCTTTAAAAGTAACATTGAAGTTTGAAGCATTACAACAAAAAATGTTAAAACCAAAGACTAAAATTATTCCAATTTGAGGATTCTGATATGATAAATGATTGAAGCAAAGCATGCAAATATGTTTAAATGACATCTACATATATCATATTAATTCTTAGATATGAGATCGTTCCCAATAGAACAACCAAAAACATGCTAAATAAATAAATAATTATTCAAAACCTAGAGGCAAATTATAGAAGACCGATCTTCAAGCAATCTGTCAACAATACTTTGGTTCCTTCTCAACCAATCTGCTCTATACTGACCCTCTCTTCAACTTTGATCCTTCACCAAATCAACAAAATCGTATATTATTCGAGCACTAAAATCACGTCTTTGTCTAATCTCCTATAAATAGGAGCCTCAATATTGAAATAGTGCACGAAATATGCCAGCCATTGCTGCGTGACCCAGTGCTCTCTTTAATGCCCAAATCTTGCTTTTATCCTTCATTTAAGTGAATATATGCTTTGAAAAGATAACAAAAAATATTGAAAAGAATGAGTTGTGATTATCATTAACAGAAAATTGAAAAGGAACAAAGAATATTAGTATAACTCATTATCCCACTATTTGTTTTTTGTGTGGTTTTGTCATCTATTGCAGATCTGTGTATTTTATTGGAAAAGAAAATATGTGGCACACACACTCCTTAAAGACCTACAAAATATTTTGCAATGGTAAATAACTAATTCAAAAAAAATAAACAACATCACAAAGAAAAAAAATTCAAGTTCTGTAAATGGAATAATTGATTTTGACATCCACAAATCAAAATAATTAACTTCAAATGGTAAACTAATCAAGTTTCACTTAACATAAGGTCAACTAAATAAAAAATACTATATTTAAGAAATGATATGATTTTGCAAGCAGAAGTAATTGTAGATCCTGCAAATTTCCGCAACTCAACAATCACAAAAACATTTTCTTTTTTACCAATAATGCAACCGTGAATAACCTCATTGACAGGTGGAGGAGCTTGGGCTAAACATGGAGACGTATCCAAGCTTCTCTTTGAAATCCTTTAAGCTATCAACACAATCACGATTGATTGCGTTGTGTATTGATCCAGACAGCCATAAGTTCTGAAATACTTGCCTGCGAAATCCTTCGTACAATAGATTGTTGAACACAAAGTAAAGAAAACCAACTCCCTGCAAAAAATAATTTGCAAAATCAGAAGAATGGCTTCTTTAAAAGTAAGTTAGGGTTCCGAACTCATGTCAAAGGCCGATGCGTGGAGCTTGTTTCGTCCTCCTTGAAATTATAATCAATGATTCTTTTCACTGAATCCAACATGTCTATACTGCAGATGAAGAATAAAATAACAATTAACCGGTTCCCTCTGTGTATCGCCGTTAGGGATTGGAAGAAATTTTAGTAATTAGGTACTATGAAGAAGGAGATTGGAAATTTAAGAAAATGGGGAAGGATGACGGGAACAATTTTTTTGGCAGAGATAATGAGAACGTGAAAGAACCATGGCGAAAATGAGAAGTGGGGTGGGGGAGAAATGGATCGCCGATCTTAGAAATGAGAACGTGGGCTAAGGACCAAAATAACCTTGTTCTTTAGTGGAAAGTTGAAGGGTCATTTTAGGCATTTCAAAAGCTTCAAATGGAGGTTAATAGATATATCTTTACTAATCTTTACTAATAATCTTTACTAATAATCGGAATATGTTTGGTGTCACACTTTTTTGGTGTACACACAAACTACCGAAAATGCCCTTTACTAAAAACAAACACATATGATAAAAGGAATTAAATCAAGAAAAAAATTAACAGGCCATGTACTAACGACATATTTTTATTTTGTTGAATGGCTCCATGCGTGCCATCACCACGCGCGAAGCGCGTGCCTATACGTCTCGTATTAATATAAATACACAAGTAGCATCTTAAAACCAAGCTCACCATAAATTTATTAGTATATTTAAACAGTTACATATATATACAAAGAATGTACTATTTAACTTTTGAAAGTGAAATCTGCAAAAACATGTTTGCATTATGCATATATATCAACATATATAAATAGTTTACATTCATAAGAAATTTCCACACACACACACACACACACACACACACATATATATATATATATATATATATATATTAATACTACATATGTGCAAACAGAGTAACATTAGTTATCTAACACGAGTGGGTTTTGAAATTACAAATCTAATTTGCACAATTTACATTGTGATCCAGGTAAGAGAACGTTGAAGTGTCTTTTTTTAAAAAATAACTTAACAAAACAAAAATTGTAACTGTTTTCAGGTAACAACAAACTTGTATTAGAAAACAACCAAATCTAGACGTGATGATTTAGTAGAAGTGGTAACACATACATACCATCAATAATGTAAATGTTTGTATATATGCATAACAGGTTGAAATTCATCATAGTTTGATAAGCTAAATTCATGAACTCAACCAACTTACTACATAATGTTCTGCAATGATTCAAAATCATCCAGATCATAACTTAAGCATCAATAATAAATATCAAAGTTTACATTTTTAATCTGTTTCAAGCAATCATACAGATTCAATCAAATTGATTTGTACATGTAAATTACTTCAGATCCAATCGAAAAAATAGCAATTACATAAATTAACAGATTTAAAATGGTATACAAAATCTAATCAAAACAAGACTTGACATCCCTAACTAATGAAAACTAGATTTTAATTAATTTACCAAGTACCATGGTTTATGAATTAGAAATATTAAACTAATTTAATATTTAAGCAACTATGAATTTGTTTCATGATTTCATGTCATATATAAAACTTATTTATAATAAAACAATTTTATATTGTGTATAAATACATATTACCTAACAACGGTGAAACATTTTCAAATCTGAAGTGATTATATGTTAAGATCTCAAATCCATGATATCATATTATCATTAATCCATGAAATAAAATGTACATTACCCAAAACAAGGATCAAAATACTAATTTCCGCAGACCTTGGCTCCTATACCACTGTTAGGTTTAATCGTTCTAATCATAACCATATTTTATGAATCTAAACAATTTATAATAGGATCAATGCGATAAAATTGTAAATCGAAATTAAAATCATACCAAATCCTTTTGAATCCACCAATCTGAAGTAGGAAATGGAGATGGATCGAATCTCTTAGTACATCATGCGCTGCACCTCTATGAGTATCCACACGAACGTATTCGCTTTTGATTGTTTTACAAATTAAAAGGAAAAAAGGTCACCGTGCTAGCCATCATTAGTTGGATGAGAAAGCATTCGGCTAGTTTTCTATTTTTTGATCTTCCCTGAAACATGTCCAAGCGTAACTTTTAAAAGGAACGATTTCCTTTATTAAAACCAAACGTGTACCCTAAACAAGGAAACCAACCGGTATACTAATTCAACGCTAAATAAAATATCATCAGATTTGATATTTTATTTATCCAATGAATGCTTTTCCCTTTATTACATTCTAAGCATGTATCCCTATAGTTTATTACAACGTTAGCAATGATTTTAAATCGTATTTAAAATCATAAACAATGATTGACATCTAGCAATACATCACTGCTACCCAAGTTATAATAATACTTACGATTCGATATAACCTTTATGTAACCAGTGTATCAATGTAATATAATCCTTTTAACCAATATATCGAGGATAAAAGTCGAGGCATGGTTCGTATCATCCTCTTTATAATTTAATCCTTTTTTTATCAATGAGTAGACTATAAAAAACAAATAAATATCTGAGCACGACCATGCATTTCATTGTCTCACTCAATCAAGAGGCCCATGGATTTCACTACAAATATATTGTAGGGTTAAATTACATCTAGATCACTAATAATTTTCATTCAATTCGAGATGTATCTAATAATCACCGTTATCGTCTACCCGGTCAAAAGTAACTTTAGATGATATCAAAACACAAATATCCACGAATAAAATTATAATTTCAGGTCAGTGGACCATTACATGTCTGTCACTATGAGAATAACTTATGATACTTTTAATTATTGTTAACGATATTTTTCGTCAACACCGAAGATAGGTCAATGGGAGTGGACCTAAGGGGAAAATAGGTTGTTTAGCCATCGCAAGTTTGAGTTAGTTCATCGTTCCTAGGTATCAAGGTCTGGAATCCGAAAGAATAGTTACTCTCCTTCGATGGGGGTGAGTATCACGCTTAAGCGATTCAAGGACCAACAATTACCTTGGGGAAAAGGATCTCTAATTACAACCCTTGACAAAGGATTTAATGGATGGTAGAAAGGGGTTCTGCACCAAGCTTGTTGAAGTGTCTAAGCTTGTAGGAAGGGTCTAAGCTTATAGGAAGGGTTTAAGCTTGTAGGATGGGGTGTTTCACTCGATTTGAGGAAAGGTTTGGGTAAGGGTTCATGAACATGTAGGAAACATACAGTAAGCTGTAGCAACGATAACTAATAAAACAACATGATAAACTCATGAGAAAATATCATAAGTGTTGATTCACTCTTTATTGATCTTTGACTTAGAATACATGAATAGAATATAGAAATCCCCAAATCAATCTAAGAATTAGGGTTTAATCTAGAGAGAAAGAGTACAAGAATAAGAATGAGAAAATCGCCCCGAAAATGTGACCCCTGGGGTCTTATTTATAGAGAATTCGGGGCCCCTTCTATTGTTGGGCTGTTGGGCCAACATGTACCTCTGTCAGCTGCTTTTCTTTTTGGTTTCGGTTGCTTTAGCTCTCGGCCGCTTTGCGGTGCTGATCATTGCTTCCGGAGGGATGGTCCCGAGCAGTTATGGCTTCTTTGAGATTGATACGAGGTTGGCGGTGTAATAGTTTTTTAGAAGGTATTTGAGCTTCCGGTTGTATGCTTTCGGTTATAAGCTTCCAGATGTAGGCTTCCGGTTTCCTTATGAATACTTAGTGGAGCATGTTCTCATGATGTAAGTAGATAGCTGCCGGTTCAGAACCACTGTCGATGTCTGTACTAAATAGATTCGTATGGATAGCATGTATCCCTGTTGGGGTTCCGGTGTGCCTCTCGGGGGAGTTTCTGGGTATAGTTTGTTCTTCCGGAAGGTTGATCCGAGCAATTTGTCTGTTGTCTATCAATACAACCTTTTGGTGTTTATGCAGCATGTGTATTGGAAGCCTGTTTCAGATAATCTTTATGTGCTTCTGGTTTAATACTCTTGATGTCTTCATCTCCTGAGGTATCGATATTAAGCAGGTTAATACCGACAACCCTTCCGTTCTTTTAGGTTTCAATTAATGGAGCTTTAACCTCCCTTTTTCTCAGCTTTCGGCCTGGATGACCTTTCGCTATAGGATCCCTCTGCCGGGTTAACTCTGTTGGGTCACTTGCTGGATAGACCCCATCGGATAGGCCCTGCCGGATAGATCCTGTTGACATTCTGTAGGTTTTGAGTTCCTTTTAGTGTTTGACTCTGGTTTTTGAAGAGTTCCTATGTGCTTTTGGTCATCTGATACCGCTTTACCGTTAGTCTGTTTCGGAGTTAATTTTGGTAGTAACATTTGCCCCTCTCCTAGTGAAGGGGTGTTTTTGACTTTTCAAATCAAACTTTTGTCTTCTCCTGGGCGTCTGCTCTGCGTCTTTTGATCTCCCTCAATTGGAATCGTCGATTGGTCTCCGTTTGTTTGTGTAGACTTGGCTTAATTTTTTGCATAATTACCACCACTTCTTCTTCTCCACTTTTTACCTGCAACATTAATTTCTCGAACCATACTATTTGTTCATTAAGGACTTGAAGCTTATTTTGGGAATTTTATCATCTGAATCTCCAGTAAATATTTCTTTTTTGAACTCAAAATAGGAATTAAATCGCTATGTCTAAACTGATTTGGGTTTTGGGTGTTGGATATAAATTATTCGAATGTTCATGATCTGGAATATGATTCATGGTGAGCTACACATGTGCTCTTTTCCCCCAAATACCAATTTTTAGGATTTAGGATATGAAATTTGCACAAAAGAGCGTATTTTTACAATTAAGTAGCAGAAATGGTGCTACAGGCACCATCAATTTTGCTGGTGCCAAGGACCAACTAGGTCTTCGATGTTGACTTATGGTTGCCTAGTTCTGGTTCAACCATTACCTTTTCCTTCGATCATCCCTAGCATTATCCTTAAGAAGAACTGATCCTGTTATCACTAAGGGATCAATTGCTTCTCATCAAATGCGACATTTGTTGTGTGTCTTATCTAAACTAGTATCTAGAATTACTTTAATATGCACTATCTTGATCATTTATCACCAGTAGGTTTATGTGTTATCACTCCATTATTTACTAATGAGTATGATATGAATTTACTTATTTATGGAATTATATCACCTGGGAGCACCATGTATGATAAAAGGAATCCCAACCCATCACAAACTGGTGTTTGTGGATTTTCTCGGTAGAGGAAATCTTTCACCTTGAAGAAATCTCTGATTACCTCACAAGACGAAGTAAACTCCATTCTCGTCAGCTTTGGAATGAATAACGAGGATGTTATTCCTGCTACTTATTGTGATAATATATGAATCTTCCCGAAGGTTATTTTGCGTATTCAACCGCACATATCTGGCATAGGGGCTTCTTTCCTTCTTCATCATTTATATTTCGACTTCTATAGGATTTGGAGGTTGCATCTATCCAACTCCTACCAAGCACTTGCACACTGCTTCTACGTCTTGAAATACTTGCTCTTGAGTCACGTCAGACTTCTCTTACTCCTAATCTCATCCAACACCTGGTGCATTTTTCAAGAGGTGTTGATTTCCCTGTATTCCATGCTACCCCATTGCGAAAGATTATTAGTTATGGTGCAGGTAAGTTTAGTCCAATCCGGGACGGAACCACATAGTTAGAAACGTGGTAAAGCTAGCTAAAGGGTTAAAGGTAGGAATAGGAATCAGAGGTTCAATCCCTCCTTCTAGCGCCAAAATGTTAACGATATTTTTCGTCAACACTGAAGATAGGTCTATATGTATAGACCTAAGGGAAAAATAGGTTGTTTAGCCTTCGCAAGTTTGAGCTAGTTCACCGTTCCTAAGTATCAAGGTCTGGAATTCGAAAGAATATTTACTCTTCCCTCAATGGGGTAAGTATCATGCTTAAGCAATTCAAGGACCAACAGTTACCATGGGGAGAAGGATCTCTAATTACAACCCTTGACAAAGGATTTAACGGGTGGTAGAAAGGCGTTCCTCACCAAGCTTGTTGAAGTGTCTAAGCTTCTAGGAAGGGTCTAAGCTTGTAGGATGGGGTGTTTCACCCGATTTGAGGAAAGGTTTTGGTAAGGGTTCATGCACATGTTGGAAACATACAGTAATCTGTAGCAACGATAACTAATCAAATAACATGATAAGCTCATGAGAAAATATCATAAGAGCTGATTCACTCTTAATTGATCTTTGACTTAGAAAACATGAACATAATATAAGAAATCCCCAAATCGATCTAAGAATTAGGGTTTACTGTAAAAAGGAAGAGTACAAGAATAAGAATAAGAAAATTGCCCCGAAAATATGACCCTTGGGGTCTTATTTATAGAGAACTCGGGGGGCCTTCTGCTATTGGGCCGTTGGGCCTACAAGTACCTCTATTGGCTGCTTTTCTTTTTGTTTTCGGTTGCTTTAGCTCCCGTCCGCTTTGTGGTGTTGATCACAGCTTTCAGAGGGAAGGTCCAGGTAAGTTAAGGATTCTTTGAGATTGATATGAGCTTGGCGGTGTAATAGCTTTTCCGAAGGTATTTCAGCTTCCGGTTTTATGCTTTTGGTTATAAGCTTTCGGATGTAGGCTTCCCGTTTTCTTATGAATACTTAGAGGAGCATGTCCTTATGATGTAAGTGGATAGCTGATGGTTCGGAACCACTGTCGGTGTCTGTACTAAGTAGATTATTATGGATAGCATGTATCCCTGCTGGGGTTCCGGTTTGCCTCCTAGGGGAGTTTATAGGTCTATCTGTTCTTCCAGAAGGTTGCTCTAGGCGATTTGTCTGTTGTCTATTAATTTAACCTTTTAATGTTTATGCGGTAGGTGTATTGGAAGCCTGAACCAGATAACCTTTACATGCTTCTGGTTTAATACCCTTGATGTCTTCGTCTCTTGATGTATCGGTATTAAGCATGTTAATACCAAAAACCCTTCCATTCTTCCAGGTTTCAATTAGTGGAGCTTTTACCTCCCTCTTTTTCAGCTTTCATCCTGGATGACCTTTTGCTATAGGATCCCCCTGCCAGGTTAACTCTGCCGGGTCACTTGCCGGATAGACCCCATCGGATAGGACCTGTCGGATAGATCCTGTTGGCATTCTGTAGCTTCGAGTTCCTTTTAGTGTTTGACTCTGGTTTTTAAAGAGTTCCTATGTGCTTGTGGTCATTCGATACCCCTTCACCGTTAGTCTGTGTCAGAGTTAATTTTGGCAGTAATAATTATATTCCATGTAGTTAGATTTGATTATTAGTCAATCAACATACTAGTGTCAATGTTTTATTGTTGTCCTATGTAAACAATAAAACTTGACTAGGGACATTTAAGAATTATAATACTTACTATATTATATAATCTCGAGTTCAAGTCTTACTCGAACTATATAATTCCGTATTATTATTCTAAGGACTTCTATTATGTTAATATTTATATTACATAGTAAATATAACATAATAGAATATTTTAATTCCTAATAAAACAATAACACCTACAATGTTATCAATCCCATAAAATGGATTGCCTCTAGGGCATAAACTATAACAGTTGGCGCCAATGTTTGCAGGGTCACTCCCTATAGTTGAGAAGATAGGTTAGATGGCTTACAGAGTTAGACTACCAAAGATACTGGCGGGAGTTCATGATGTGTTAGATGTTTCCCACCTGAGGAAGTGTCTACATGATTCCAAATAGGTAGTAGAGTCAAGTACACTTGAGGATATTGAAGTCGAAAAGGACACATCAGTTAGAAAAGTTCCTACCCATACAGTTGGATCAGAAGTTAACAAACTACACATTAACGAGATCAAGTCGATGAAGGTACAATCGGGAGAAGAGCATGACGATGTGACATGGGAACCCGAGGACAAGTTTCACGCTTCTTACCCTTTTCTCTTTGAGAATACGTTCTTAATTCCTTTCTATACTTTTGAATTTGAATCTGTTTTTCCTATCGCTTAAGTCTCGATTCTTAGGTAGAAGCCTATGGATGATAGTAATGGTTGGAAACATGTGTTTAAGATATGTTATGTTTGATGTTTGCAAGTGAATGCAAGTGTTTTCTAGTGGATGCAATGGATGCATAAACACACAGTAGGCACTATATTAGGGATCGGCTTAATTGGAGCACTTACATATTACACATGGATGTGTGCGCATTTTAATTTACTTTAACTTATGGATGGAAATGGATGAATCATCACTCAGATGTTACATTTTGGTGAATGGTTGTTGCACACATATAGAATTTATATGTATTAGTAGAACACTTTTGCATGCATATTGAATGCATGGCACAAACATGAATTGCATTAAGGAAGTCAATTGAATCAGTAGACCACCAAATTTCCGCATTAGCTTAGGGACATATACACAACACCTTTGCATATGTTCGTACAAAGCATTAGAAATTTTAAGGACAATGGATGCTAGTGGTTGATGGATGAGTAGATGGGTGTTGGTAATGGTTGATAACATTAATAACATTCTTCTTAATTTGAAGGCTTCGAGGATGAAATCCTTTAAGGAGGGGAGAATGTAACACCCAAATTTTAATCAATAATAATTATATAAAAAAGATTGAAAAATTGAATAATAATTAATAAAATATTTAGAAATGGTTAAAATGGACTTTACCGTTGCGTTCGTTGCGAAATTCTAAGTCAGGTAGTCTTTTTATTTGCTTAAATTGGACTAAGTATGAACATGTTAGGAGTAAACGAAGTTTGAATTAAATTAAATAACTAAATAAGTAATTCAGAAAAGATGTAACAGTAATTGGGCAACCCAAACCCTACATGGGTCGACACCTGCGTCGACCAACATAGGAGGTGGGTAAGACCCACCTTAGGCTAGGTACGAGCCTGTACCTGGTCGGATTAACAGTAGAATTCGTTTGATGACTCAGCATGATGTGTCTTATATGGTATGGATTAAAACCCTAAAATCCCACGTTCTGGATTATCCTAGCACACCTACATATGGACAAGCGGCCCTTACTGTTTTCCTATACCAAACATTTCTTCGTCTTCTTCCTCCACTAAGTTATGTTCTAAAATAAAATTAGGAAAAGGGTTAGGGTGATGTCAAAATATAGATTGAAAGGATAATTCTTCTTCAACTCCAATTTCAAAGACCTTTTCGGATCTATTACACATCACTGTGAGTTCTACATTATTTTTAGATTAAGTAATCCAAATAAAAAGGGATTTTTGACAGTGAATTATATCAGGTCTGGAAGTCAGTGTTTATAAGTTCATCTTTAACATGTTATTGGTCATTTTTTATTTATGTCTGTCATCTATTCCTTTTTTTAGTTATTATTTGTTTGTATGTACATTCTCCTTCCTTATACCCTTTATGTTATTGTTTTATGTAAAATCTTATTATTCCTATTTACTCACTTTGTTCATTTCTATATTTGGATCTATTTCTCCTTTTTCTTTTATTTTTCACTGAGCCTAGGCCAACTAGAGCCTAGGCCTTTTCTGTTTGAACTGCATAAAATTAGAATTAATTGGGATAATATGAATAACAATAAAAAGGAGACTTTGGCATATTAGAATTTGGGATATATTAGAATTTGGGATCCTTGGACTGTAAAATGGGGATAACTAGAATATGCAAACAAGTGAATCAGAATTGGTTTGACTTAATTATGTATTAAGTGGACATGTCATAAGGCTTGGGGTAGGATGTACTTAATTATACATTAAGTAGAAACATGTTATTGTAACTTGTAAACATGTAATTGGACGATAAATGACATGGTAAAAAGGAAAAGAGGTTGTAGATTACTTTCGTTAATTACAATCGAGGGAAAAACACATTATGGGCTTATTAATGAACTTAAACAGGTTAAGTTAAAACACTAGATTATTAAGGAAGGAAGTAGTTGTCGATTACTTTCGTTAAGTGCAATCCAAGGGTAAAAGGTTGTAGATTACTTTCGTTAGTTATAATCAAGGGAAAAACATGTTAGGGATTATTAATGAACTTAAACAAGTTAAGTTAAAACACTGAATTAATATGTGGGAGGGGTCCGTTCCTTGGAGATATAAGGGCTTGTGGAAATCCTAGTTAGCTTGGGGATCAAGTCTCGAGGAGGCTTGTGTCATATGCATTTTGTGTAGGATCCGTATAATTAAGTATTCCTTGTTTATCAATAGGGTCTCGCACTAGGTAGGTGTCAAGGCACATTTATACAGAATTGGGTAGAAAAAGGTCCAAATGAGAGGTGGGTACGGGCATGTTCCGGCAAAGTCATGAGCATGCATGGGTCTGAAAGTGGAAGATAAGACATTGTAATGCTTGTGATTAAGGTAATGTCTTTCTTAGTTGATGAGTTCGGGAATGATAACCTCGAATTCCATGGTTGGCACAAAGTATTCACATCTTGTTTAAGAAGCCGATCACTGGGCAGAAATTTGGGAAATCGTAATCTTTATGATATAATAATTGGTGTAGAAATTTTAGGATATAAATGAGAAGCTTGTCTTACCTTGTTTTCTGTGTTTCCTACTTTACTGTACTTTCATATCCCGTGTTACTGATCTATCTAAATACTTCTTTATCTCATGCTTGTGCCAAAAATCACAGGAACTCGCTAGACATTATGTCTGACCTATTTTGTTTTTCCTTCTCTCTCTTCCTTTTCCCCTAAGGTTCTCAGGGCGGTGGTTTGTAGCAGTGACCGCGACTCTTTGATTCAGCTTTGACTTGGACTATTCTTTACTGCATGTATTATTTTGATTTTTGTTCTATGACTATTGTTATGACGCTTCAGAGATACGATTTTTATGATTTTGTGCTTGTACTGTAACACCCCATAATTTAATGCACAATAATTATATAATAAAGATAATAAAATTAATATTAATTAATAAAATATTTAGAACTGTGTTAAATGGACTTTACCGTTGTGTTTGTTACGAAATTTTGGTTCAAATGTGTTTTTCGTAAATTGGATTAAATATGAAGAAGTTATGAACAAAAGAAGATAAAACCAAATAATATGTAATAATTCAGAATAAAACAGTGTAGAAAAGCAACGGTAAGTGGGCGATCCAGGCCCTTATCTAGGTCAACATGGGTTGACCCAGATCTAAGGTGGGTCGAGCTATGTGACGACCTACAAAGTAGGTTGGTCGACCCACGTGCATGCAAACGCAGTGACTGCATCTGAATCTAGACTGCTTTATTTGCTACATTCACACAATGACTCAAGTTGAGGTGCACGGTTAGATTTATTAACGTAATATCTGGTTTAGAATTATCCTAGCTAATCTTTAAATAGACTAACAGCCTCACCATTTTCCCACACACAAACGTTCTACGTTCTTCTTCTTCCAAACTATTTCTGAATAAAAATAAGAAGATGCCAAGATGTTGCTAAAACATAGATTAATGGGGATAATTCTTTTTTTTTACAACAACAAATCTAAAAGAGTCGTTTTTTGGGACCTTAACCAAATCACTGAGAGTTCTAATTATTTTTAGATCTGCTATTTAAACAGTATTTTGATAGTAAATGATTTGGATCTGAAAAGTAACAATGTTTATATGTGCCATATGTTATTGTTTTACTATCTATTATCTATTCAGTTTACAGTTATTATATGTTCATATATGCACCTTTTTTCTGTATCCATTTTCTATCTTTTATTTATTTAAAGTTTTTTCTATGCCTATTTACTTAGTTTGAGTTTGGGTCTTTTTTCTCATTTTCCATTTTATTTTGTGTTGAGCCTAGGCCATCGAGTATGTAGGCCATTTCCGATTAGAATTGCATATATTTTGGGATAATTTAGAATAACTTGTATTGATAATAGGGAGAATTGGGCATATTATAACTTAATAACCTTTGATGGTAAATTTAGGTTAATTACAAAAGGGAAGAACATGCAAATGTGTTAATTTAAATAGATTGGACTTAATTTAATATTAAGTAAAACATGTTAGGGAAAAATATGCGGACCAAATGTAATTAAGTAAAACTGGATAGTGTAATCTATACACACACACACACACATTTGAGCAGGTGTTTGTCTGTATTAGGGGAGGTGTTGTATACATAATAATATTTATAGGAAATGTCATTTACAACCCAGCTTATTAATGAACTTAAACCTGCTAAGTTAAATCTGTTGATTTATAAGCTAAGAGGTCCCACGTCTTATTGTTTATATCCGGTTTTGGGACTATAAATATCCTAGTTATTTGGGGGAACAGTCCTGGGGATAGCTTGTGTCAATCTTGCTTTGTGGAATCCTAGTTATAATAACTTGTCCTCATACACAATACACAGCGGAATACGGACCATATAATCTCATACGTCTTAACACCTCCTGCTCGTCTCTGGACTTCGCAGCATCCGATAACCTGGACCCGTACACCGCGGTCAAACCTAAGCATTTACAAAACACCGGGTCAGTCTGGTGAACCAGAGTGAGAAAAACTCGCACAGTATTAAGGGGTATCATCCAACTTGATTTTAAAGTTCAAAAATATTTTTGAAAGAGAAGGATAATCTTAAGGCCAAATCCACACATAAATACAGACATTTTTTACCTACAATAATCCAAAACATTTTTGAAATCAATATCTTTTCTGATATTATAATAGTGTCTAAATATAAGTAGATATCAATCTAGTGGATCGAATGTATTGAATGTATATCACCAACGGTTGGGCTCAAACCACTGTTTCCCGAAAAGGGACAGCATCGAAGTAGATTAAAGAAGCAAAAGGAATTTCTCTAGATATGTGATTATACACCCTAATGGGAGCGACCCACGTAGCCATGCTGCCTGCCCGATTTTTGTCATTTCCCGGCTGATGAGGCTTGAGGCTTGGATTTTCTTTAGAACATGCGACCACCATTCACTTTGAATTCCACATCGTCAAATCCGCTAGATATCACTAATTGATGCCCACAAAAATACTCTAGTTGTTAAGCTAAGAGAACGGTCGTCCTCGCCCCTAACTATAGTACGTTTGAAGAAATCAATGTACGTAATTCCTTTGGAAATACTCTATTAGACATCCGTCCATACAAGTCATCCAGGAATAGGATGAATCGAAGGCACCCTCCTACCACATCCAAGGAACCACCTTATAGATTAGTAGCGAGTAGTCCTTGCAATCCCTAGATTCCAACCACGACAGAACCATAACTTATCTCTGGGTGCTAACCTAAGATTACTAGCGGTTCATGCATTTATGGAAATCTACGGTCTTCAATGCTCCATCTCATTCATCTTCTGATATCTTCACGTATTTGTTGGTCGGAATGGTTTTCGAATATAAATTCGGTCTCGGTCTTTCCGTACCAACAATCGTATTGGCCAGATTTGATAGTCGATTATTTAGCTATCAAATAAATAATCAAAAGAATTAAATGGGCTTACCAATTCAGTACTCGGCATCACTCGACCTTGGTTAATTAAAAACTGTTTTACTTCTGCTTAATTAAATCCTTTAAATCTTTCAATATTTAAAAATACGATATTCGATTCTAATTTAATACACTAATGCCCTCCAAAACATTTCATTATAATACTTAGAAAAATAACTTATAACCATACTCGATTTCCATTTAATTCTCCTTTCAAGACATTACTACTTCAATCTTCATTATCTAAAATTTGGGAAATCCGTTCAACTTATTATTCGTAAAACAGCATTATGAAATATCTTTGTTCATTACTTAATAACACCCAGTGCTATTTCTTATAGAGTAAATCTATTTCAATATTCAACTTTGCATTTCCTTTTAACCTCGCGAATATCATTAAAATTTCACGCAACCCCCTTTTATTTCCTTTTTACTTTGGAATCCTCATTATATATATTCTCAAAATTTTCACAAAAAATGTTGCGTTATTATTTCTCTAATGTAAAACAAATTATTACTAACCTTTTTACCATTACAACTAATATTTCAATCTCATATCAATACAAATTCCATTTAACTACTTTATTCAAAATCCTGTTTCATAAAACCTTATTACTCATTGAAAATCTCTTCCTTATTATTTCTTAATTCAATAATTATATAATCTCTTATAAATTACCACCTTTTAAACTTTACCTATATAACCAAATTCATTTTAAAATTTGGATTTGTTTACAAATCTAATGACCCGCTTCTTTTACGAAATCCACTTTTACCAATCCCTTTCCTAATCCATCCAGTCATTTCCCGCTTGAAATTTTTATTTCAAATTTCCCCTTTTTACTAAATTCCATTATTAAATAACGTTAATTATAAATTAACAATATAACACCTCATCGCTTTTTATAAATCTCGTTAAATAAATTCTAGTTTAATATAAACCCATTCCATCTCAATTCCCCTTTTACTTAATTCGAATATTAGGTCAACATAATTTAAGCTATCGTAGCCACTTAAATTTCTCTTTATAACTTCATTGAAAAAACTCAAGTATTAAAATAAAACTTGATCATAAACTCCTTCCACCATTCAATTAGATTTCACTTCAACTTCGATTACCTTTTAAATGAATTTCAATTAAAAATAAATCTCCTAAATTACTATTGATTAAAATAGTAATTTACTTCGATCATTAATTATTTCAGTAGTTAATTCGTTTATAAATTAAAATAATTAGTAATTCCTTTTGTTAAACCCAATTAAAATTTAACAAATATTGTTTAAACTATTTAATTGGGTAAATTCGAAACGAACTAATTTAATAATCGATTTAGTCAAATGAAACCCCGGTTATCTCGTTAACCGATTCCAATTAGTTATTACTTTAAATTAATTAATAATATAATTAATTAAATAATTCCATTTAATTGTTTCTTAACGAAATAATTAACCAAATTTAACCGTTAGGTTAATTTCTATTTGCTTATTTATAAATCTGATTAACATCAGAATTGTCTTTATAAAATCAATTAATAATTAATTATAAACTTAAATAATAAACAATAAATGTTTATTTTCTTTTTAACAAACTTTTATTCAAAATAATATATATATTTAATAATCTATCTCCAGTTATAAAATAAATTTTATAACTTCAGCTCTATCGATCCGCCAGACGGTAAATCAATATAAACAAAAAAATGATTTTATCGGCCATATGCTGCCCAATACTCAACCAATACTGCCTATTGGTTTAAACAAAACAATTGCTGAATTTTCAGTCAACTATCACTAATCAAATCAATTACCCAATCAGGACAGTTCACATATGATAATATAAAATAAATAATATATTTGAGGAATCCCATTGGATCCCTCCAACCTGTTCTTCCCTATATCCAAAACGGTTAGCTCAAATCATATCATTCAATCCCATTTAACTTGATACATAATAGTAAATAACAACTATTTCACTTCAACCAGTTAACAAAACAATTCAATCAGATCAAACAGTTCAAATCATTAAACACGTTTATTTTTATAAACGTGACTAACAAGGCAAGTTACCTCTATTGGATCAAATCGTTAAAGTAACGATTCGGGTTTAAATACTGAAATTAAACAACGGTTTAATTTCATCAGTTAAATCAACAAATATATAACTAGCAAACAGTCAACCATTAGCAAGCAGAGCACACAAAATAAAAACCCATTTTATATAAAATATAAATGGGAAGAACTGAGTGAGTTAAACTTGCCTGATTTCATTTGGCGTTGAAACGATTCAATTTCAATTTAACGAAACAACGTTTAATTCAACCAAAATTTCCAACTACTTCTAGATTTTTCCGTGATGATTCCCAATATATCTTGATTTGTTCGATTCTGATAACAAATGCATAAGTTATAGTTAATATCTTATACGATTTTAATTGATAGAATTATTCCTTAGTAAAAAATTAACTAGACTTATTACTTTAGATTTAGCTGAGCAGACTGACTATCTGTTCCAAAAGAATAGAAGACTTTTTCTTCACTGGCCTTATCCTTTCTGCATCACTCCACACATTTTAGTTATAAAGTTTATCACTAATCGGTTAGTTAAAAGTAATCATTGATTAAATTTAAACTAAGTATATTTATTCATTACAATGTAATATTAGATACAACCGGACTTCTGAAAATCAAAGCCCGACTATTCTATTCTTTCTGCTGTAACTTTCGCATCCTGTTCAGGAATTAAAAAAATGTAAACGGTTTAGATAATCAAATTAACTCTTAGTAAAAGTAGTTATTTACCAATTTCGTTTGAAATATAATTTGGCTGATCACTTCACTTTATCTACAGTCCTCGTTCTAAGTAAAAGATACAACTTCTTCGTTAGTTTCATACCAGACCGATACTTCAAGTGGATTGGTCCAAGTTACTCAGCTTTCCTCTAAACCCATCATTCCCAGCCTTCGTAAACGCTGAAATTAACGTTGACTTCCCATACATTCCCACTGCACCTCCTTTCACGGTTTCATCACGCTCACTGTTCAAGCCTTATCCATGTGGCCACTTTCTTATTTCCTAATTAATACTTGAATTAAATAACTAGTGTTTTACTGAAAGTATGTGCCGACCCAATCTGCTTCTATCCTTGTTTGATCCACACGATGCCAGACTTATGCAGTTTCCTGCATTCGAATTCACGTTTAATTAATGCAATTTAATTAACAATTTATTTTCCTTAATTAAAGCTTAATTAAATTTAATTACTTTCTTAACGTGAAATATACCCATCCAAATTTCGTTCCTTCTTCTTTTTGGTCTAGGATTCTTCGTTATTAACTTCTGATTTTGGAAAACACGGTTTGACCCTTGTTCCCCAGCAGTTGATCACGTTTAAGCATCCATGCACCATGTTTCTCTTCACATTCCTCATCCCAAACCTGTTGTGCCACAATCCACCAACGCATTCTTGCTCCAGAATTTAACCCGCTCTGCCAACCTACCCCACACCACCACTGAGTTCACCGATGGCCAATTTGGAACCCTCACCCCAACAGCAAAGCTTTTCTCCTCCTGCGCGGTGATACTTGCTTAATTTGTTCGTTCCTTCTTCCTGAACAAGGCCCACAAACGGCATGGCTTTGGAGCCTTTTTCCGATCAACTCAGCTTGAAATTCTCGATCATGACCGTCAAGTCGACAGATCTCACATAGCTGAACTAATTTGTAGTTGTAAGATTTGTATACGGGTGTAAGGATTTTCCGATTTTAGTGGAGTCAGGTTTCGATCTTCTGGGCAGTTCATTTTATATGGCGTCTAAGGAAATTGTTGACAATAGAAGAAGGGTTTTGACTTGAAAATCACTTTGCGCTGTTACATTATATAAGGGATTGGGACCAATGTAATAATATTATATTGTATTTAGAAACTTCCATATGAAATAACACTCAAAACCATCACATAAAATCTTCGGTTTTGACAGAATAAGGCAATCCTAGCATAAAAAATATTCCGGACTCAATGGGACAGGTTTCGTTGAATTCCGAGGTCGTTTGTGAAAAGTCCTTTATAATTATCGATGAAAAATCAAGCATCTAAAATTCTTATAATTACAGAAAAAATCCAATAAATTTGAAACCTTGACATTTTACTAGACCTCTTCCTTACGGTTCCAGTGAAATTTATTTTGTCCAAATCGGAGTTCATTTGGTCAGTTATTTATTCATTTAAAGTTACCTCTGTCTGAATTGACCAAAATAATATAATTGATCAAGGCATTTATCGTTGCCATGATCAAACAGTAAGTCCGATTGACATGAAAATTGAAATTCTTCAATGACTAGTTAATACAAATCCAATGGCACCAGTTTCGTCGCATTCCGAGACTGTTTCCCGATACGCTATTTTTATACGCACCACAATGCCATTTTGGACACCAAATTACTCGGTCTCCAAAAATAACAAACTATATAGCTATCATGACTCTAATCGTCGATACAAATTCAACGGAATTGTTTTCGCAATATAATTCGATCCTTTTCTCAAGTTATACCCAAATATCCCTTTATTAAACTAAACTAAATTAAATATGTGTTATAGAACATAAATGGGAGTTTACGGCTGTCGTGGTCACATACGACATCGATTTGCCACGCAATTTAATACCGTATGACAATTTAACGTTACAGTTCCAATGAAACTGATTTCATCGAAAATGGAGACCGTCTGCAAAATGGTCATTTTAAAGGCCTATATTTTAATAACGATTTCCATAGCGGCTATTTCAAAATTTGATTTAGCCATAACTAACAATCTATAACACGAAATCTAAATTTTTCTCTTTCATATGAAAATTATGATCAACACGATTCCAACATTTCTTGTTTCATAGAAATCCGACTTAAAACGGATTATGTATATTCGATTGAAGTTTAAAACTCCATATTACGAACTCCCGCGTCATTTCGAGCTCGTTTTATAATTATATAAACAAATAACGTTCAAAATTTGTTTTAATAACGAATTCAATATTAAAATCCATTAATATTTCAAATATAATATTTAAAATAATAAATAAAATTAAATATTTGACTGCCAAAAATATGGGTCGTTACATTCTTCCCCCCTTTAAATTAATTTCGCACTCGAAATTGCTAAAGTAGGGAAAATCTTATAAATCCCATTAATTTCCAAATCCAATTTATTTTAGATCGAAAACCAATTCAATATTGTATATAAGTATTTTTAAAATATCAAAAAAATTCTAACACATTACATTCCCAGAAAAATTCGGCAGATTCTCCCCTGTACGGAGTGACATATGCGATCGCAGGAACAAATAATATATATACATCGACCCACATGGTCCGAAAATAGAAATCAAAACCCAAAATTTTACATTTTCGACTAGGCGTACCTTTTTCGAGCGCTATTGAGCATAATTGCTCAACGTATATGCGATTTACTCAACCCATATCAATTTTCCTAGCCATCTGGCGCATGTACTTAACTCAATTCACATATAAGTAATAAATATATGTAATTTTAAAGTAATATTTCGCTAATCGAACTGTATAACAACACTAATTCCAAAATCAATCAGATAGCATCAATTCATTTTCAAACACAGGGTTAAATCATAAATTTTAATTCATATGCAGTTTTATTCCAGTTTAATTATACTGGAAATTATTCTTTAGTTTACAATTCACTTAGCTCCATTAAATCGTTGACTATTCTCATTCAAACAAACTATCATCTAATAACAAACAATTCACAATCAACAACCAATACACAACCAAACCAATTGAATTTATATTCAATATTAATATTTTACTTTGGTTTCACATATTTGAACCTCAATCGATTAATATCCGACTGATTTCTATTTGATTATTATTTATTCATCAAAATTCTAATTTCCAGATCGATTTTATTTAATTTTGATATCATTCCTAATTTAACTGCACTTAACAAAGTTGAGTTTCAATTAAATTTTTCAATCCAATTTTGAATTCCATTCAAATCAATCAAACACATTATATCTCAATAATTTGATAAAATTGTTTCTTTTCTACATAAAAACATAATTTGACTAAAATTATTTCATTTACCCTCTTTAAAAAATGATATTGTATCCATTGTCAGTTCAATGCATCTCAACACTTGAATCGATCAAATAACACAATACAAAACATTTGTATATCAAATTTACAAATACGCTCTGATATATATACACTAAATCTCGATCTAGGGTATTACTAACCCAATCTCTATCGAGTTATACCACAGAGCCAAGGTTATTACTAAACCAATAGCTCTGATACCATTGTAACGACCCAAGGATTTTCGGCCCCAAAAATCGATACAAATACAATTCTGTATCTCATGCCGACCTTCCAAGCACCGAGAATACGTGAACGTTATTAGAAAGAAATTAGAGGGTGAGATAAGAAAGAAAGAAAATTAGAATAGAAGAAGAAGAACCAACACAGAATCAGGGTCTAACATCGCAGCGGAACAAAATATAATAAATAAATAAATCTTTACTGAGAGCTTTTAAAAATACTTACAATATAACAGTACATCACACATCTGGACAGTTATAATAACCTATCTTCATACACAATACATAGCGGAATGCACACTACATAATCCTATACGTCTGAACACCTCCAGCTCGTCTCTAGACTTCACAGCATCCGATAACCTGGACCTGCAGACCCCGGTCTAACCCGAGCATTTACAAAACACCAGGTCAGTCTGGTGAACCAGAGGGAGAAAAACTCGCACAGTATTAAGGGGGATCATCCAACTTGATTTTAAAGTTCAAAAATATTTTCGAAAGAAAAGGATAATCATAAGACCAAATTCACACATAAATACATACGGTTTTTACCTTACGATAACCCAAAACATTTTTGAAATCGTCTTGCAACCCGGCCCACACATAACCGACCACTCATTTCGCTTGAGTGTATCGAATGTATATCACCAACGGTTGGGCTCAAACCAATGTTTCCCAAAAAAGGACAACATCAAAATAGATTAAAGAAGCAAAAGGAATTTCTCTAGATAGGTGATTATACACCCTAATGGGAACGACCTACATAGCCGTACTACCTGCCCGATTTTTGTCATTTCCCGGCTGATGAGGCTTGGATTATCTTTAGAACATCTGGCCACCATTCACTTTGAATTCCACATCGCCAGATCCGCCAGGTATCGCTAATTGATGCCCACAAAAATACTCTAGTGGTTAAGCTAAGAGAACCGTCGTCCTCCGCCCCAACTATGGTACGTTTGAAGAAATTAATGTATGTAATTCCTTTGGAAATACACTGTCAGACATCAGTCCATACAAGTCATCCAGGAACAGGATGAATCGAAGGCACCCTCCTACCACATCCATGGAATCACCCTATAGATTAGTAGCGAGTAGTCCTTGCAATCCTTAGATTCCAACCACGACAGAACCACAACTTATCTCTGGGAGCTAACCATAGTTTATTAGCAGTTCTTCCGTTTATGAAAATTTATGGTCTTCAATGCTCCGTCTCAACCATCTTCTGATTTCTTCACGTATTTGTTGGCCGGAATGGTTTTCGAATGTAAATTCGATCCCGGTATTTCCGTACCAACAATCGTATTGGCCAGATTTGATAGTCAGTTATTCAACTATCAAATACATAATCATGAGAATTAAATGGGTTTACCGATTTAGTACTCGGCATCACTCGGCCTTTGCTAACTAAAAACTATTTTGCTTCTGCTTAATTAAAACTTCTAAATCTTTCAATACTTAAAAATAAGATATTCGATTCTAATTTAATATACTAATGCCGTCCAAAACATTTCATTATGATACTTAGAAAAATAACTTATAACCATATTCGATTTCCATTTAATTCTCCTTTCAAGACATTACTACTTCATTCTTTATTATCTAAAATTTGGGAAATCTGTTCAACTTATTATTCGTAAAACAGCGTTATGAAATATCTTTGTTCATTACATAACAACACCCAGTGCTATTACTTATATAGTAAATCTATTTGAATATTCAACTTTACATTTCCTTTTAACCTCGCGGATATCGTTAAAATTTCACGCAGTCCCCTTTTATTTCCCTCGTACTTTGGAATCCTCATTATATATATTCTCCAAATTTTCATAAAAAATGTTGTGTTATTATTTCTCTAATGAAAAACAAATTATTACTAACCTTTTTACCATTACAACTAATATTTCAATCTCATATCAATACAAATTCCATTTAACTACTTTATTCAAAATCCAGTTTCATAAAACCTTCTTACTGTTTGAAAATCTCTTCCTCGTTATTTCTTAATTGAATAATTATATAATCTCTTATAAATTACCACCTTTTAACCTTTACCTCTTTAACCAAATTCATTTTAAAATTCGGATTTGTTTACAAATCTTATGACCCACTTCTTTTACCAAATCCACTTTTACCAATCCCTTTCCTAATCCATTCAGTCATTTCTCGCTTGAAATTTTTATTTCAAATTTCCCCTTTTTACTAAATTCCATTATTAAATATCGTTAAATTAAAATTAACGATATAACACCTCATCGCTTTTTATAAACCTCGTTAAATAAATTCTATTTTAATCTAAACCCTTTCCATCTCAATTCCCCTTTTACTTAATTCGAATATTAGGTCGACATAATTTAAGCTATCATAGCCACTTAAATTTCTCTTTATAACTTCGATAAAAAAACTCAGGTATTAAAGTAAAACTTGTTCATAAACTCCTTCCACTATTCAATTAGATTTCATTTCAATCTCGTTTACCTTTTAAATGAATTTCAATTAAAAATAAATCTCCCAAATTATTATTAGTTAAAATAATAAATTACTTCATTCATTAATTATTTCAGTAGTTAATTCCTTTATAAACTAAAATAATTAGTAAATCTTTTTTTAAACCCTATTAAAATTAAACAAATATAATTTAAACTATTTAATAGGGTAAATTCGAAACAAACTAATTTAATAGTCGATTTAGTCAACTCAAACCCCCGTTTTCTCGTTAACTGATTCCAATTAGTTATTACTTTAAATTAATTAAAAATATAATTAATTAAATAATTCCATTTAGTTGTTTCTTAATGAAATAATTATCCCAATTTAACCGTTAGGTTAATTTCTATTCGCTTATTTATGAATCTGATTAACATCAGAATTGTCTTTATAAAAACAATTAATAATTAATTATAAACTTAAATAATAAACAATAAATATTTATTTTCGTTTTAACGAACTTTTATTCAAAATAATATATGTTTAAAAATCTATTTCCGGTTATAAAATAAATTTAATAACTTCAGTTCTATCGATCCACCAGACGGTAAATCAATATAAACAAAACAATTGATTTTTTCGGCCATATGTTGCCCAACACTCAACCAATACTGCCCATTGGTTTAAACAAAACAATTATTAAATTTTCAGTCAACTATCAATAATCAAATCAATCACCCAATCAGGACAGTTCACATATGATAATATAAAATAAATAATATATTTGAGGAATCATGTTGGATCCCTCCAACCTGTTCTTCCATGTATCCAAAATGGTTAGCTCGGATCAGATCATTCATTCCCATTTAACTTGATATATAATAGTAAATAACAACTATTTCACATCAACCAATTAACAAAACAATTCAAATCATTAAACATGTTTATTTTATAAACGTGACCAACAAGATAAGTTACCCCTATTGGATCAAATCATTAAAGTAACGATTCGGTTTTAAATACGGAAATTAAACAACGGTTTAATTTCATCAGTTAAATCAACAAATATATAACTAGTAAACAGTCAACCATTAGCAAGTAGAGCACACAAAATAAAAACCCATTTTATATAAAATATAAATGGGAAGAACTGAGTGAGTTTAACCCACCTGATTTCATTTGGCATTGAAACGATTCAATTTCAATTAAATTAAACAATGTTTAATTCAACCAAAATTTCCAACTGCTTCCAGCTTTGTCCATAATGATTCCCAAAACATCTTGATTTGTTCGATTCTGGTAACAAATGCATAAGTTATAGTTAATATCGTATACGATTTTAATCGATATAATTATTCCTAAATTAAAAATTAACTAGACTTATTACTTTATATTTAGCTGAGCGGACTGACTAACTGTTCCAAAAGAATAGCAGACTTTTTCTTCACTGATCTTATCCTTTCTGCATCACTCCACACATTTTAGTTATAAAGCTTATCACTAATCGCTTAGTTATAAGTAATCATTGATTAAATTCAAAATAAGTATATTTATTTATTACAGTGTAATATTAGATGCGGTCGGACTTCTGAAAATCAAAGCCCAACTATTCTGTTCTTTCTTCTACAACTTTCGGATCTTGTTCAGAAATTAAAAAAATGTTAATGGTTGAATTAATCAAATTAACTCTTAGTAAAAGTAGTAATTTACCAATTTCGTTTGAAATATAATTTGGCTGATCACTTCACTTTATCTACAGTCCTCGTTCTAAGTAAAAGAACCAACTTCTCTGTTAGTTTCATACCAGACCGATACTTCAAGTGGATTGGTCCAAGTTACTCAGCTTTCCTTTAAACCCATCATTCCCAGCCTTCATAACGCTGAAATTCACATTGACTTCCCATACATTCCCACTGAACCTCCTTTCACGGTTTCATCGCGCTTCCTGTTCAAGCCTTATCCACGTGGCCACTTTCATATTTCCTAATTAATACTTGAATTAAATAACTAGTGTTTTAATGAAAGTATGTGCCGACCCAATTTGCTTCTATCCTTGTTTGATCCACACGATGCCAGACTCATGCATGTTTCCTACATTCGAATTCACATTTAATTAATGCAATTTAATTAACAATTTATTTTCCTTAATTAAAGCTTAATTAAATTTAATTACTTCCATAATGTGAAATCTGGCCATCCAAATTTCGTTCCTTCTTCTTTTTGGTCTAGGATTCTTCGTTATTAACTGCTGATTTTGGAAAACACGGTTTGACCCTTGTTCCCCAGCAGTTGATCACGTTTAAGCATCCATGCACCATGTTTCTCTTCACATTCCTCATCCCAAACCTGTTGTGCCACAATCCACCAACGCATTCTTGCTCCAGAATTTAACCCGCTCTGCCAACCTACCCCACACCACCACTGAGTTCACCGATGGCCAATTTGGAACCCTCACCCCAACAGCAAAGCTTTTCTCCTCCTGCGCGGTGATACTTGCTTAATTTGTTCGTTCCTTCTTCCTGAACAAGGCCCACAAACGGCATGGCTTTGGAGCCTTTTTCCGATCGACTCAGCTTGAAATTCTCGATCATGACCGTCAAGTCGACAGATCTCACATAGCTGAACTAATTTGTAGTTGTAAGATTTGTATACGGGTGTAAGGATTTTCCGATTTTAGTGGAGTCAGGTTTCGATCTTCTGGGCAGTTCATTTTATATGGCGTCTAAGGAAATTGTTGACAATAGAAGAAGGGTTTTGACTTGAAAATCACTTTGCGCTGTTACATTATATAAGGGATTGGGACCAATGTAATAATATTATATTGTATTTAGAAACTTCCATATGAAATAACACTCAAAACCATCACATAAAATCTTCGGTTTTGACAGAATAAGGCAATCCTAGCATAAAAAATATTCCGGACTCAATGGGACAGGTTTCGTTGAATTCCGAGGTCGTTTGTGAAAAGTCCTTTATATTTATCGATGAAAAATCAAGCATCTAAAATTCTTATAATTACAGAAAAAATCCAATAAATTTGAAACCTTGACATTTTACTAGACCTCTTCCTTACGGTTCCAGTGAAATTTATTTTGTCCAAATCGGAGTTCATTTGGTCAGTTATTTATTCATTTAAAGTTACCTCTGTCTGAATTGACCAAAATAATATAATTGATCAAGGCATTTATCGTTGCCATGATCAAACAGTAAGTCCGATTGACATGAAAATTGAAATTCTTCAATGACTAGTTAATACAAATCCAATGGCACCAGTTTCGTCGCATTCCGAGACTGTTTCCCGATACGCTATTTTTATACGCACCACAATGCCATTTTGGACACCAAATTACTCGGTCTCCAAAAATAACAAACTATATAGCTATCATGACTCTAATCGTCGATACAAATTCAACGGAATTGTTTTCGCAATATAATTCGATCCTTTTCTCAAGTTATACCCAAATATCCCTTTATTAAACTAAACTAAATTAAATATGTGTTATAGAACATAAATGGGAGTTTACGGCTGTCGTGGTCACATACGACATCGATTTGCCACGCAATTTAATACCGTATGACAATTTAACGTTACAGTTCCAATGAAACTGATTTCATCGAAAATGGAGACCGTCTGCAAAATGGTCATTTTAAAGGCCTATATTTTAATAACGATTTCCATAGCGGCTATTTCAAAATTTGATTTAGCCATAACTAACAATCTATAACACGAAATCTAAATTTTTCTCTTTCATATGAAAATTATGATCAACACGATTCCAACATTTCTTGTTTCATAGAAATCCGACTTAAAATGGATTATGTATATTCGATTGAAGTTTAAAACTCCATATTACGAACTCCCGCGTCATTTCGAGCTCGTTTTATAATTATATAAACAAATAACGTTCAAAATTTGTTTTAATAACGAATTCAATATTAAAATCCATTAATATTTCAAATATAATATTTAAAATAATAAATAAAATTAAATATTTGACTGCCAAAAATATGGGTCGTTACATTCTTCCCCCCTTTAAATTAATTTCGCACTCGAAATTGCTAAAGTAGGGAAAATCTTATAAATCCCATTAATTTCCAAATCCAATTTATTTTAGATCGAAAACCAATTCAATATTGTATATAAGTATTTTTAAAATATCAAAAAAATTCTAACACATTACATTCCCAGAAAAATTCGGCAGATTCTCCCCTGTACGGAGTGACATATGCGATCGCAGGAACAAATAATATATATACATCGACCCACATGGTCCGAAAATAGAAATCAAAACCCAAAATTTTACATTTTCGACTAGGCGTACCTTTTTCGAGCGCTATTGAGCATAATTGCTCAACGTATATGCGATTTACTCAACCCATATCAATTTTCCTAGCCATCTGGCGCATGTACTTAACTCAATTCACATATAAGTAATAAATATATGTAATTTTAAAGTAATATTTCGCTAATCGAACTGTATAACAACACTAATTCCAAAATCAATCAGATAGCATCAATTCATTTTCAAACACAGGGTTAAATCATAAATTTTAATTCATATGCAGTTTTATTCCAGTTTAATTATACTGGAAATTATTCTTTAGTTTACAATTCACTTAGCTCCATTAAATCGTTGACTATTCTCATTCAAACAAACTATCATCTAATAACAAACAATTCACAATCAACAACCAATACACAACCAAACCAATTGAATTTATATTCAATATTAATATTTTACTTTGGTTTCACATATTTGAACCTCAATCGATTAATATCCGACTGATTTCTATTTGATTATTATTTATTCATCAAAATTCTAATTTCCAGATCGATTTTATTTAATTTTGATATCATTCCTAATTTAACTGCACTTAACAAAGTTGAGTTTCAATTAAATTTTTCAATCCAATTTTGAATTCCATTCAAATCAATCAAACACATTATATCTCAATAATTTGATAAAATTGTTTCTTTTCTACATAAAAACATAATTTGACTAAAATTATTTCATTTACCCTCTTTAAAAAATGATATTGTATCCATTGTCAGTTCAATGCATCTCAACACTTGAATCGATCAAATAACACAATACAAAACATTTGTATATCAAATTTACAAATACGCTCTGATATATATACACTAAATCTCGATCTAGGGTATTACTAACCCAATCTCTATCGAGTTATACCACAGAGCCAAGGTTATTACTAAACCAATAGCTCTGATACCATTGTAACGACCCAAGGATTTTCGGCCCCAAAAATCGATACAAATACAATTCTGTATCTCATGCCGACCTTCCAAGCACCGAGAATACGTGAACGTTATTAGAAAGAAATTAGAGGGTGAGATAAGAAAGAAAGAAAATTAGAATAGAAGAAGAAGAACCAACACAGAATCAGGGTCTAACATCGCAGCGGAACAAAATATAATAAATAAATAAATCTTTACTGAGAGCTTTTAAAAATACTTACAATATAACAGTACATCACACATCTGGACAGTTATAATAACCTATCTTCATACACAATACATAGCGGAATGCACACTACATAATCCTATACGTCTGAACACCTCCAGCTCGTCTCTAGACTTCACAGCATCCGATAACCTGGACCTGCAGACCCCGGTCTAACCCGAGCATTTACAAAACACCAGGTCAGTCTGGTGAACCAGAGGGAGAAAAACTCGCACAGTATTAAGGGGGATCATCCAACTTGATTTTAAAGTTCAAAAATATTTTCGAAAGAAAAGGATAATCATAAGACCAAATTCACACATAAATACATACGGTTTTTACCTTACGATAACCCAAAACATTTTTGAAATCGTCTTGCAACCCGGCCCACACATAACCGACCACTCATTTCGCTTGAGTGTATCGAATGTATATCACCAACGGTTGGGCTCAAACCAATGTTTCCCAAAAAAGGACAACATCAAAATAGATTAAAGAAGCAAAAGGAATTTCTCTAGATAGGTGATTATACACCCTAATGGGAACGACCTACATAGCCGTACTACCTGCCCGATTTTTGTCATTTCCCGGCTGATGAGGCTTGGATTATCTTTAGAACATCTGGCCACCATTCACTTTGAATTCCACATCGCCAGATCCGCCAGGTATCGCTAATTGATGCCCACAAAAATACTCTAGTGGTTAAGCTAAGAGAACCGTCGTCCTCCGCCCCAACTATGGTACGTTTGAAGAAATTAATGTATGTAATTCCTTTGGAAATACACTGTCAGACATCAGTCCATACAAGTCATCCAGGAACAGGATGAATCGAAGGCACCCTCCTACCACATCCATGGAATCACCCTATAGATTAGTAGCGAGTAGTCCTTGCAATCCTTAGATTCCAACCACGACAGAACCACAACTTATCTCTGGGAGCTAACCATAGTTTATTAGCAGTTCTTCCGTTTATGAAAATTTATGGTCTTCAATGCTCCGTCTCAACCATCTTCTGATTTCTTCACGTATTTGTTGGCCGGAATGGTTTTCGAATGTAAATTCGATCCCGGTATTTCCGTACCAACAATCGTATTGGCCAGATTTGATAGTCAGTTATTCAACTATCAAATACATAATCATGAGAATTAAATGGGTTTACCGATTTAGTACTCGGCATCACTCGGCCTTTGCTAACTAAAAACTATTTTGCTTCTGCTTAATTAAAACTTCTAAATCTTTCAATACTTAAAAATAAGATATTCGATTCTAATTTAATATACTAATGCCGTCCAAAACATTTCATTATGATACTTAGAAAAATAACTTATAACCATATTCGATTTCCATTTAATTCTCCTTTCAAGACATTACTACTTCATTCTTTATTATCTAAAATTTGGGAAATCTGTTCAACTTATTATTCGTAAAACAGCGTTATGAAATATCTTTGTTCATTACATAACAACACCCAGTGCTATTACTTATATAGTAAATCTATTTGAATATTCAACTTTACATTTCCTTTTAACCTCGCGGATATCGTTAAAATTTCACGCAGTCCCCTTTTATTTCCCTCGTACTTTGGAATCCTCATTATATATATTCTCCAAATTTTCATAAAAAATGTTGTGTTATTATTTCTCTAATGAAAAACAAATTATTACTAACCTTTTTACCATTACAACTAATATTTCAATCTCATATCAATACAAATTCCATTTAACTACTTTATTCAAAATCCAGTTTCATAAAACCTTCTTACTGTTTGAAAATCTCTTCCTCGTTATTTCTTAATTGAATAATTATATAATCTCTTATAAATTACCACCTTTTAACCTTTACCTCTTTAACCAAATTCATTTTAAAATTCGGATTTGTTTACAAATCTTATGACCCACTTCTTTTACCAAATCCACTTTTACCAATCCCTTTCCTAATCCATTCAGTCATTTCTCGCTTGAAATTTTTATTTCAAATTTCCCCTTTTTACTAAATTCCATTATTAAATATCGTTAAATTAAAATTAACGATATAACACCTCATCGCTTTTTATAAACCTCGTTAAATAAATTCTATTTTAATCTAAACCCTTTCCATCTCAATTCCCCTTTTACTTAATTCGAATATTAGGTCGACATAATTTAAGCTATCATAGCCACTTAAATTTCTCTTTATAACTTCGATAAAAAAACTCAGGTATTAAAGTAAAACTTGTTCATAAACTCCTTCCACTATTCAATTAGATTTCATTTCAATCTCGTTTACCTTTTAAATGAATTTCAATTAAAAATAAATCTCCCAAATTATTATTAGTTAAAATAATAAATTACTTCATTCATTAATTATTTCAGTAGTTAATTCCTTTATAAACTAAAATAATTAGTAAATCTTTTTTTAAACCCTATTAAAATTAAACAAATATAATTTAAACTATTTAATAGGGTAAATTCGAAACAAACTAATTTAATAGTCGATTTAGTCAACTCAAACCCCCGTTTTCTCGTTAACTGATTCCAATTAGTTATTACTTTAAATTAATTAAAAATATAATTAATTAAATAATTCCATTTAGTTGTTTCTTAATGAAATAATTATCCCAATTTAACCGTTAGGTTAATTTCTATTCGCTTATTTATGAATCTGATTAACATCAGAATTGTCTTTATAAAAACAATTAATAATTAATTATAAACTTAAATAATAAACAATAAATATTTATTTTCGTTTTAACGAACTTTTATTCAAAATAATATATGTTTAAAAATCTATTTCCGGTTATAAAATAAATTTAATAACTTCAGTTCTATCGATCCACCAGACGGTAAATCAATATAAACAAAACAATTGACTTTTTCGGCCATATGTTGCCCAACACTCAACCAATACTGCCCATTGGTTTAAACAAAACAATTATTAAATTTTCAGTCAACTATCAATAATCAAATCAATCACCCAATCAGGACAGTTCACATATGATAATATAAAATAAATAATATATTTGAGGAATCATGTTGGATCCCTCCAACCTGTTCTTCCATGTATCCAAAATGGTTAGCTCGGATCAGATCATTCATTCCCATTTAACTTGATATATAATAGTAAATAACAACTATTTCACATCAACCAATTAACAAAACAATTCAAATCATTAAACATGTTTATTTTATAAACGTGACCAACAAGATAAGTTACCCCTATTGGATCAAATCATTAAAGTAACGATTCGGTTTTAAATACGGAAATTAAACAACGGTTTAATTTCATCAGTTAAATCAACAAATATATAACTAGTAAACAGTCAACCATTAGCAAGTAGAGCACACAAAATAAAAACCCATTTTATATAAAATATAAATGGGAAGAACTGAGTGAGTTTAACCCACCTGATTTCATTTGGCATTGAAACGATTCAATTTCAATTAAATTAAACAATGTTTAATTCAACCAAAATTTCCAACTGCTTCCAGCTTTGTCCATAATGATTCCCAAAACATCTTGATTTGTTCGATTCTGGTAACAAATGCATAAGTTATAGTTAATATCGTATACGATTTTAATCGATATAATTATTCCTAAATTAAAAATTAACTAGACTTATTACTTTATATTTAGCTGAGCGGACTGACTAACTGTTCCAAAAGAATAGCAGACTTTTTCTTCACTGATCTTATCCTTTCTGCATCACTCCACACATTTTAGTTATAAAGCTTATCACTAATCGCTTAGTTATAAGTAATCATTGATTAAATTCAAAATAAGTATATTTATTTATTACAGTGTAATATTAGATGCGGTCGGACTTCTGAAAATCAAAGCCCAACTATTCTGTTCTTTCTTCTACAACTTTCGGATCTTGTTCAGAAATTAAAAAAATGTTAATGGTTGAATTAATCAAATTAACTCTTAGTAAAAGTAGTAATTTACCAATTTCGTTTGAAATATAATTTGGCTGATCACTTCACTTTATCTACAGTCCTCGTTCTAAGTAAAAGAACCAACTTCTCTGTTAGTTTCATACCAGACCGATACTTCAAGTGGATTGGTCCAAGTTACTCAGCTTTCCTTTAAACCCATCATTCCCAGCCTTCATAACGCTGAAATTCACATTGACTTCCCATACATTCCCACTGAACCTCCTTTCACGGTTTCATCGCGCTTCCTGTTCAAGCCTTATCCACGTGGCCACTTTCATATTTCCTAATTAAAACTTGAATTAAATAACTAGTGTTTTAATGAAAGTATGTGCCGACCCAATTTGCTTCTATCCTTGTTTGATCCACACGATGCCAGACTCATGCATGTTTCCTACATTCGAATTCACATTTAATTAATGCAATTTAATTAACAATTTATTTTCCTTAATTAAAGCTTAATTAAATTTAATTACTTCCATAATGTGAAATCTGGCCATCCAAATTTCGTTCCTTCTTCTTTTTGGTCCCGACTTCTACGTTATTAACCTCTGATTTTGGAAAACACGGTTTGACCCTTGTTCCCCAGCATTTGATCACATTTAAACATCCATGCACTATGTTTCTCTTCACGTTCCTTGTCCCAAACCTACTGCGCCACAATACACCAACGCATTCTTGCTCCAGAATTTAACCCGCTCTGCCAATCTACCCCACACCACCGCAGAGTTCACCGATGGCCGATCTGGAACCCTCACCCCAATTGCAAAGCTTTTCTCCTCTTGCACGGTGATACTTTCTCAATTCGATCATTCCTTCTGCCTGAACGAGGCCTACGAACAACATTGCTTTCGAGCCTTATTCATATCAACTCAACTTAAAATTCTCGATCATGACTGTAACACCCTGTATTTCTGTTAACACTAATGTTCACAAATTAAAGAATAACTCATCTCAGATGTGAGAATTAAGAGAAAGGGGTTGCGCCATTATGTTCGCCTCGAAATTCTGGTTGAGATAGAGTTCGATTTTGCGTGAATTGAACTTCGTATGAAGGAGTTATGGCCATCGGAAGTTTCAGAAAATTCAAAACAGATTTCAAAAATTGAAAATTGAGAGCCAGATTGGCTAGGCGGGAATTTTCCCGCCAGGGCCAGGTCGACCATAGGGTCGACCGGGGGTCGACCTACCCTGACCAGGTCGACCTGGGGGTCGACCTGCCCCCCCGGGCAGATTTGAATTATGACCTGTTAATGACTAGACGCTGACTCATTAGGGTTTCTGATACGCTCTGGTTGGCTGGGATTAATTCTGTGTTGATCGGACGGCTTAAACTAATCCTAAACTCTATAAAAAGACATGTAGAC
This sequence comes from Allium sativum, assembly GCA_030737875.1. Classification (NCBI taxonomy): domain Eukaryota; kingdom Viridiplantae; phylum Streptophyta; class Magnoliopsida; order Asparagales; family Amaryllidaceae; genus Allium; species Allium sativum. The sequence goes on from CM060926.1 coordinate 698,405,935, forward strand.
TCAAACCCTAAAATCAAAACAAAATTAGATTCATGGCCTCCATGTCGTCACCTCGCAACTCAGCATAGCCGCCACCAATTAGAGAGGAAGAAAGCCAACTTAATTCAATTCTTTTCAACTTTAACAACGAATCTTCTTCAAGGGAAAGCTATTAATAAAATAATTAGAAAATTAATTGGATGGAGTTATGATGTGGACTATTTGGATATGATGTGAATTATTGACCGCATGTTATTATTCATGTAGTAAATTGTGATGTTTATGTTGTAAATTCTATGATGCTATCTTGTAAAGTTGTGATCATCTATGTTGTAATTTTATGGTTGGCTTATGTATAATCGAATCATCATGTTGTTCATATGCTAGTTTGGGTATGATAAATCATAAGTATGTATGCAAGTTTAAATTTTTATTAAGACATGAATCATATGCAAGTTGGGGAAAATTATATGTATAGCCTTATATGCTTCATGACATATATTTTAGATCTAAAGTTAGGCTATGACATGCGTGAGTTATATGCCAAATTCTACATGCTAGATTACATGTTTAGATGTATGATTATACCATGGTTATGTTGCATAAATCACATATGCAAGTTTATATGAATACATGTGTATGAATCATGTTATGCAAGTTTGTGGTTATTGCCTATGCAAGTTCTCAGGTTTAGATGTAGATCTATGACATACATGATTTATGCAAGTTTGTGACCATTATCTAAACAAGTTCACACCTTTATATTTGGATTTATGACATATGTAAATTTAAGCAAGTTGTAAATTTGGCCTATGCAAGTTTTAGATGTAGAACATCATTCACACATAAAAGTTCACCCCTTATGTTTTGTGATGTTTTCTCTTTGTTCCATGAGTTAGACTATTCGAGTATAACGTATATTTTACGTTAAATGAACGAACGTACCACGTGGGGTAAAAGGGGAAAATATTAAAAGATTTAATTGGCATAAATGCCTTAAAAGGCATAAAATAATTTTGTGATGAAATTGGTATGATTTTACATACCATAAATAGATGGACATAATTGAGTCAATTATGGCCATAGTTAAATTTGGAATTAATTGATAATTTGAATAAGCAAAGTAATTCAAATTGGGGGATGATTAATTAGGAGTAATTAATCGTCTAAGACACGAGGTTAGGGTCTTTTGTGGTGTAAGACTGCCCGGACCCGCCCGGCAAATCCAGCTGCCACAAATGCCAGTCTAATGTGAGAGGTTTTAGGCATAAATTAAATACGTAACAATTGTAAAGACACGAGGTTAGGCTCGTTTGTGGTGTAAGACTGCCCGGACCCGCCCGGCAAATCCAGCTGCTACAAATGCCAGTCTAATGTGAGAGGTCTTTATAAGGTTATGGTCTTAATGAATTAAGGAACCCTTAACCAGATAAACATGTAGTGGGACATGAGGGGGTTAAGTGGGTGCCTTAGGTGGCATGTGGAATCTAGTGGGTGCCTTGGGTGGCATTTGAAATACGATTAGAAACACTTAACCAAAATTGAAACATGTAAGTGAACGTGAATAAGAAGTGGGTTAAATAGGATGTACTAGAGGGGACCAAGCTTAGGTGGATAGCTTGTGTCAAGTAATGGGGGCCCGTTTCAACCAGTAACCCATACGTATCTTTGTGGGCTCGACCCAAGTCGAGAATGGGACACGCATACTGGGCTTGACTGTAGGAGGCCAAAACGGGTTAGCAGTGGCAACGCAAGTCCAACGGGTTCATATGCGTGTGTGGACCCGGGCTGGTAGGTAATACGTTGTTGCATCGTGTAGGTACAAGCCATGCATTATTTGTGGTACCGGGTTGCCACTTTGGGGAGTGATACACCCCACTGTGAGGCCAGCACAGGTATCTACGAGTTAGGGAGCCGATCGCTTGGGGGTAGTGGGTACACCTAGTGGAGATAGGGGCAGGCGGCACCTATGAAGGCAGCTAGGGGTGCACGTAACTACCAATATCATTATTAAGTCTGTAGCCGGGATCAACCTTAGGGTGACTAGTGGTGGTGCAGTATAGCAATTACCTTATAGTGTTGGTGTAGTTTAGTAATTATCTTATAGTGGTTTAGGTGCGCTTTAACGATTTCGTTGTTCATCTTGTTTCCTTGTTTACTCTGCCATGCTTAATGGTTCATGGTCATTTCCTGATTTTCCAACTTATTCCTTAGCCTAGTTACTTTGGTAATTATATTATTAAAGTTATCGCACTCGCCAGACTTTATGTCTGACCCCCTTTGTTTCCTCCTCTTTTCTTCCTTCCCCCCTCCCCTCCAGGTGCTCAGGTTGGAACTAGCACCAGTGGAGCTTGATTTTGGACAGCTGTATTACTTTCTTTTAGAAGATTGCTTGGATCGCTGAAGTAAAGTTCAGCCTCTCTTTTATTTATGGCTATTTTGTATTGGGGATCATATCTTTCAATTTATGTACTTTGATTTAGTCAAGATGGATATTATGTACTTGGCTCTGGTTTTGATGATGTAATCAAACTTTTGTATTTTCCGCTGCAATGAAATAAAGTTTTTAATTTTTCAAGTACTGTTTATATCTGTCTTGTTGTTAAGTTTCTGTTCTTTACTCACTCAAAACGCTCCATAGAAGTTAATGCATTCCCTTTGTGAGTGACATTAATGGACGTGGGGTGTTACACGTGGTATCAGAGCTGAAGGTTACCAGAACAGATATGAATTTTGAGAAGCTGTTTTTCAAAAATAATTTTTATAAAGAAGTACCTTCAAAATTATGTTTTAAGGAAAGTATTTTCAAGAGAAAAGCTTATTTTAGAAAGCATAACCCCAATGGCCATATATCTTTCCTTCGGTTCTCTTGTATTGAATCTTTCCTTTTTCGTTACAGCATGTCTGAAGCATCTGAGATACCAGAGGGTGTTCATGTACCCGGTTGGTTTCGTCAATATCTCGAGGCTAGGGCCGCCACCGCAGGTCTAGCAAATGCTACTCCTCCTCCTCCTCCTCCTTCTCCTCCTCCTCGCGTCGAAACTTTCGCAAAGATATGTAAGGACTTTAGGGCAATAGGTGGAAGACATTTTCACGGAACAGAGACATTTGTTGAAGCTTGAAACTGGCTAAAGGAGGTGGAAGAATTGTTTGGAATCTTTGAAGTGGATGATGGAAGGAAGGTCCAGTTAGCTGCTTGGCTAATGAAGGATGAGACCTCGTTTTGGTGGGAGGTCACTAATGGAGGACGTCCAGTCGATACATGGCCAGATTTTAGGTAGAGGTTTGAGGCGAAGTTTCTCTCACGAGCTGAAGAGAATCTATACATGGAAAGGTTTCTAGCATTAAAGCAAGGGAATCTATCGGTGAAAGAGTACATCAACAAATTCAATCAATTGGCAAGATTTGGCTTGGACTTGGTGAATACACCAGAAAAGAAGGCCCTGAGATTTGTTAAGGGTTTGAACGAGCTGCTTCATGGGTTAGCTATGACCCACATCCCCATGGGGGCTACCTTTGAGAGACAAGTTGACATGGTGCTTATGCATGAAGAAGAGAAGGGCGCCAACGCTAATAAGGCACCCGAGAAGAAAGAGGATCAAAAGAAGCCGCAACAGCAACAATAGAACAAGAAAGGTGGCAAAGGCAACAATTGTACGGGAAAGAAGAGATGCTTTAACTGTGGGATACCCGGCCATCTAAGCAAAGACTGTAGGAAGAAAAAGAAGACCGGTTGTTCCACTGTGGCGAAGCGGGACATCTTATTAAGGACTGCCCAAAGAAAGGGCAGAGGGCATGGTCTACCTCGGGAGGACAGGTGCAGGCTATCATGACACCAGGGCAGGCAAGGGAACAAGTTCAGGCTCTTGTGGTCCCACCGCTGCAAGAACGAGGTAGAGCAACTTCCGTTGAAATTTTAGTTTTTCTGTTTGATCATCCTGTCTGTACTTTATTCAATTCTGACGCATCACATTCGTTTATCTCTACATCATTAGTTGAAACACTGCACCTAGATACTATTCTTGTTACTGATCCCTTAGAAGTCTCAAATCCTATTGGTGGTTCAGCTCATCTTTCTATGATTTGTCGGGATTTGAGAGTGTTTATCTTGGGCGTTGAGCTCGAATGCAATGCCTTTGTTCTTGGCTTCATGGGCTACGGTTTAATTCTAGGTATGGATTGGCTAACTAGATATGGGGCCATCCTAGATTGTGAAAGAAGGGTAGTTAGATTGTTGACTCATTGTGGGAAGACACTTGATATTTCTTGTGACCCTAGAGGTCCAGTAATGCTTAGCTACCTAGAATCCCTTGACGCATCCGATGATGATTTACATTCTGTTCCCATAGTCCGTGAATATGTTGATGTCTTCGATGAGGTGAGGGGTTTACCCCCAAAACGTGAGATAGACTTTCGAATATATCTAGTAGATAATGCAAAGCCAGTTGCATTGCCAGTGCGCCACATGGCTCCAAGAGAGAGAAGAGAACTCAGTAAGCAAGTGAAGGAGTTGCTTGAGAAGGGGTTCATCAGACGTAGTATATCGGAGTGGGGTGCTCCAGTAGTATTTGCCACGAAGGCAGATGGGTCCCTTAGACTTTGTGTGGACTATAGAGAACTTAATAAGCTTACTATAAAGAATAAACACCCACTACCGATGATTGACGATCTCTTTGATCAGTTAGTTGGCGCCTCAGTGTTTTCGCAGTTGGACTTAGCCACGGGTTTCCATCAGTTAAGAGTGGCTGAGGATAGCATAGACAAGACTGCCTTTAGGACTCCGGACGGTTTCTTTGAGTGGCTTGTGATGCCCTTCGGTTTGACAAATGCCCCCGCATACTTTGTTGACTTGATGAGTAGGGTGGTTAGGGAGTACCTTAATAAATTTGTGGTAGTCTTTGTGGACGACATCTTGATCTTTTCTAAGAACGAGGAAGAGCATGCCCTACATCTTAGGGAAGTGTTGGAGACTCTTCGAGCGCATAGCCTTAAAGCTAAATTTTCTAAATGTCACTTTTGGAGGAAGGAAGTGCGATTCTTAGGGCACGTGGTTTCCAAAGAAGGGATAGCCGTGGATCCCGCAAAGGTAGTGGCCATCCAAGATTGGAAGGTCCCTAAAAATGCTTAGGGTTGGCTATCTACTATAGGAAGTTTATCAAAGACTTCGCAAAAATATCAGCCCCATTAACACGCTTGACGAAGAAGAACCTAGTTTTCACATGGGATGTAGATTGTGATGATGCATTCCAACGTCTAAAGAGAGCTTGGACCACAGCCCCAGTCTTAGTGTTGCCAGATGGGAGTAAGTTATTTACCGTTTATACCGATGCTTATGGGACAAGACTAGGCGCAGTCTTAATGCAAGAGGGAAGGGTAATAGCCTATGGTGGAAGGCAGTTGAGAGTGCATGAGAGAAATTACCCTACACATGACCTAGAGTTGGCCGCTATTGTCTTTGCGCTTAAGTCTTGGCGCCATTATCTTCTTGGTGAGAAATTCGAATTGTTTACTGGCCACAAGTCGCTAAAATACTTATTCTCTCAGAAGGACTTGAACTTAAGGCAGCAAAGGTGGATGGAATTCTTAGCATCCTACGATTTCGAGATAGCATATACCCCTGGCAAGGGTAACGTGGTGGCAGATGCCTTAAGTAGGAAGAGGTTATCCTTGAGTCCGTTGTTTGTTGAGCGGCGAAGCTTAGAGTTCATCTCTACGTTTGACTTTAAACCTTCCGTTGACTTTGTACCCGGTTTTCTAGCATCCTTGGAGGTCAGACCTATGCTTTTGGGACAGATTGGCGAGGCACAACGAGATGACCCACAGTTTGTTGAGTTAGTAGAGAAGCTCAAAAGAGGGGAGTCATTGATCCATCTCCGTAGGTATACTCTAGATGATAAGGGTTGGTTACGTAGGGACGGTAGACTTTGTGTACCAAAAGACGAGGACCTAAGGAAGACCATTCTTGATGATGCACATCGTTCGAAGATGACTATCCATCCCGGTGGGGACAAGATGTACATGGACATGAGACGAGTTTATTTTTGGGCCGGCATGAAGAAGGACATGGCTGAGTTTGTCGCTAGATGCTTGGTGTGCCAATAAGTAAAAGCAAAGCAAAAGAAGCCCGAAGGATTACTACAACCATTGGAGGTCCCACAATGGAAATGGGAAAGAGTTCGATGGATTTGGTTAACGGGTTACCGAGATCGAGGAAGGGTAATACGGGGATTTGGGTCGTGGTAGACAGACTTACCAAGAGCGTCCATTTCATTCCCGTGAAGAGTAAGAGGGCTGCTCCATGGTTAGCCTCCGTATACATTCGAGAGATAGTTTGTTTGCACGGTGTTCCTTCTAGCATAGTGAGCAACCGCGATCCTATCTTTACTAGCGAATTTTGGAAGAGCTTGCAAGAGGAGGTAGGGACTCAGTTATGTTTGAGCACCGCATATCATCCTCAGACGGACGACCAGACCGAGAGGGTGAATCGTATTCTAGAGGACCTATTGAGGTTGTGTGTCTTAGATTTCGGAGGTACATGGGAGGAACATATTCCGTTGGTGGAGTTCGCATATAATAACAGCTTTCAGTCTAGCATTGGCATGGCACCGTTCGAGGCTCTTTATGGACGTCCATGTCGTTTGCCTACATGTTGGTGGGAGTCTACATATAAGATTTTACTTGGGCCCAATATGATTAGAGAGACTTCGGAGAAGATCGATTTGATTCGAAGGAGGATGAAGACGGCGCAAGATATGCAGAAATCTTATGCGGACAAGAGAAGGTCAGATCCTGAGTTTGATATTAGGGACATGGCCTTTGTAAAGGTGTCTCCATTACGGAACGTCGTTCGCTTTGGGTTCGTTGGGAAGTTAGCACCAAGGTTCGTAGGGTCGTTTCCTATTAAGGAAAGGATTGGGCAGATGGAGTATAGAGTGGAGTTGCCCGAGAGACTTAGCGGCGTACACGATGTATTCCATGTATCACATTTGAGGAAGTGCCTGCACGAGACCGTGGAAGTGGTGGAGACGAGCTTGCTTAGAGAGGTGGAGATCGAGCGTGATGTGACGATTCGACGAGCTCCTACGTGCATTCTTGGGTCGGAGATTAAGAAGTTGAGGAATCGAGAGGTCAAGCTAGTCAAAGTGCAATGGGGAGATGATGAGAGCAACACTACTTGGGAGACGGAAGAGAAGATGCGTTCATTGTACCCTTTTCTTTTCGAGGGTATGTCTTTTAATTTCTCCTTTATCGCTTAGCTTGTACTTATCTTATCTTTCGTAAGTCCTCTCGCTAGTATCTTTGACCTTTAGATAGGGTAGTCCTATGGTTGAAACATGTGTTTGAGACATGTTATGTATGATGGATGCATGTGGATGCAAGTGTTTGCTAGTGGTTGCTCGTGGATGCATATAAACACACTTTAGGCACTAGATCGGCTCAGTCACTTCATATTGCATATTGCATATAAATGTGTGTGCATATTTAATCTAATGGATGTATAATGGTTGCGCTATCATATGGATGTGGCATTTTGGTGAATGGTTGTGCACGCATGTAGAAGTAATATGTATTGATAGGGTTCTTCGCATACATAATGGACGCATGGCGCTATCATGGTTTGCATTAAGGAGGTCAACTGAATCAGTAGACCGCCTGATTTAGCATTAGATAAGGAACATATACACACACTTCTTTCATATGTTCATACAGCATTAGAAATTTTTAAGGACAATGGATGCATGTGTTTGATGGTTGAGTATATGGTTGTTTGGATGGTAGGATATGCATTCCCCTTAACTTGGAGATTTCGGGGGAGAAATCCTTTAAGGAGGGGAGATTGTAACACCCCGTATTTCTGTTAACACTAATGTTCACAAATTAAAAAATAACTAATCTCAGTTGTGAGAATTAAGGGAAACGGGTTGCGCCATTGTGTTCGTCTCGGAATTCTGGTTGAGATAGATTCCGAGTTTGCGTGAATTGGACTTCGTATGAAGGAGTTATGGCCATTCGAAGTTTCACAAAATTCAAAAAATATTTTAAAATTTGAAAATTCAGAGTCAGATGGGCTAGGCGGGAATTTTCCCGCCAGGGCCAGGTCGACCATAGGGTCGACCTGGGGGTCGACCTACCCTGGCCAGGTCGACCATCGGGTCGACCTGGGGGTCGATCTACCCTGACCAGGTCGACCATAGGGTCGACCTAGGGGTCGACCTCCCCCCCCCCCCCGGGCAGATTTGAATTATGACCTGTTAATAACTAGACGCTGACTCATTAGGGTTTCTGATATGCTCTGGTTGGCTGGGATTAATTCTGTGTTGATCGGACGACTTACACTAATCCTAAACTTTATAAAAAGACATGTAGACTCAAACCCTAAAATCAAAACAAAATTAGATTCATGGCCTCCATGCCGTCACCTAGCAACTCAGCATAGCCGCCACCAATTAAAGAGGAAGAAAGCTAACCTAATTCAATTCTTTTCAACTTTAACAACGAATCTTCTTCAAGGGAAAGCTATTACAACTTCAGAACTCAGAATTCAGAATTAAGACCTTCTCTGAATTGTGAGTTCGATAATTTTAATAAAATAATTAGAAAATTAATTGGATGGAGTTATGATGTGGACTATTTGGATATGATGTGAATTATTGACCGCATGTTATTATTCATGTAGTAAATTGTGATGTTTATGTTGTAAATTCTATGATGCTATCTTGTAAAGTTGTGATCATCTATGTTGTAATTTTATGGTTGGCTTATGTATAATCGAATCATCATGTTGTTCATATGCTAGTTTGGGTATGATAAATCATAAGTATGTATGCAAGTTTAGATTTTTATTAAGGCATGAATCATATGGAAGTTGGGGAAAATTATATGTATAACCTTATATGCTTCATGACATCTATTTTAGATCTAAAGTTAGGCTATGACATGTGTGAGTTATATGCCAAATTCGACATGCTAGTTTACATGTTTAGATGTATGATTATACCATGGTTATGTTGCATAAATCACATATGCAAGTTTATATGAATACATGTGTATGAATCATGTTATGCAAGTTTGTGGTTATTGCCTATGCAAGTTCCCACCTTTAGATGTAGATTAATGACATACATGATTTATGCAAGTTTGTGACCATTATCTAAACAAGTTCACACCTTTAGATTTGGATTTATGACATATGTAATTTTAAGCAAGTTGTAACTTGGGCCTATGCAAGTTTTAGATGTAGAACATCATTCACACATGTAAGTTCACTCCAAATGTTTAGATCTAGGTTTAATTATATGTATGTTGTGATGTTTTCTCTTTATTCCATGAGTTAGACTATTCGAGTCTAGCGTATATTTTACGTTAAACGAACGAACGTACAACGTGGGGTAAAAGGTGATAATATTAAAAGATTTAATTGGCATAAATGCCTTAAAAGGCATAAAATAAATTTGTGATGAAATTGGTATGATTTTACATACCATAAATAGATGGACATAATTGAGTCAATTATGGCCATAGTTAAATTTGGAATTAATTGATAATTTGAATAGGCAAAGTAATTCAAATTGGGGGATGATTAATTAGGAGTAATTAATCGTCTAAGACACGAGGTTAGGCTCTTTTGTGGTGTAAGACTGCCCGGACCCGCCCGGCAAATCCAGCTGCCACAAATGCCAGTCTAATGTGATAGGTCTTAGGCATAAATAAAATACGTAACAATTGTAAAGACACAAGGTTAGGCTCGTTTGTGGTGTAAGACTGCCCGGACCCGCCCGACAAATCCAGCTGCCACAAATGCCAGTCTAATGTGAGAGGTCTTTATAAGGTTATGGTCTTAATGAATTAAGAAACACTTAACCAGATAAACATGTAGCGGAACATGAGGGGGTTAAGTGGGTGCCTTGGGTGGCATGTGGAATCTAGTGGGTGCCTTGGGTGGCATTTGAAATATGATAGGAAACACTTAACCAAAATTGAAACATGTAAGTGAACATGAATAAGAAGTGGGTTAAGTGGGATGCACTAGAGGGGACCAAGCTTAGGTGGATAGCTTGTGTCAAGTAATGGGGGCCTGTTTCAACCAGTAACCCATACATATCTTTGTGGGCTCGACCCAAGTCGAGGACGGGACACGCATACTGAGCTTGACTGTAAGAGGCCAAAGTTGGTTAGCAGTGGCAACGCAAGTCCAACGGGTTCATATGCGTGCGTCGACCCGGGCTGGTAGGTAATACGTTGTTGCATCGTGTAGGTATAAGCCGTGCATTATTTGTGGTATCGGGTTTCCACTTTGGGAAGTGATACACCCCATTGTGGGGCCAGCAGGGGTATCTACGAGTTAGGGAGCCGATCGCTTGGGGGTAGTGGGTACACCTAGTGGAGATAGGGGCATGTGGCACCTATGAAGGCAGCTAGGGGTGCACGAAACTACCAATATCATTATTAAGTTTGTAGGTGGGGTCAACCTTAGGGTGACTAGTGGTGGTGCAGTATAGCAATTACCTTATAGTGTTGGTGTAGTTTAGTAATTATCTTATAGTGGTTTAGGTGCGCTTTAACGATTTCGTTGTTCATCTTGTTTCCATGTTTACTCTGCTATACTCAATGGTTTATGGTCATTTCCTGATTTTCCAACTTATTCCTTAGCCTAGTTACTTTGGTAATTATTTTGTTAAAGTTATCTCACTCGCCAGACTTTATCTCTTACCCCCTTTGTTTCCTCCTCTTTTCTTCCTTTCCCCCCCAGGTTCTCAGGTTGGAACTAGCACTAGTGGAGCTTGATTTTGGACAGCTGTATTACTTTCTTTTAGAAGATTGCTTGGATCGATGAAGTAAAGTTCAGCCTCTCTTTTATTTATGGCTATTTTGTATTGGGGATTATGTCTTTCAATTTATGTACTTTGATTTAGTCAAGATGGATATTATGTACTTGGCTCTGGTTTTGATGACGTAATCAAACTTATTTGTTTTCTGCTGCAATGAAATAAAGTTTTTAATTTTTCAAGTACTGTTTATATCTGTCTTGTTGTTAAGTTTCTGTTCTATACTCACTCAAAACGCTCCATAGAAGTTAATGCATTCCCTTTGTGAGTGACATTAATGGACGTGGGGTGTTACAAATGACCGTCAAGTCGACAGATCTCACATAGATGAACTAATTTGTAGTTGTAAGATTTGGAGATGGGTGTAGGGATTTTCCGATTTTGGTGGAGTAAGGTTTTGAGCTTCTGGACCGTTCATTTTTATATGGCGGGTAAGGAAATTGTTGATCACAGAAGAAGGTTTTGACCCGAAATTCACTTTGCGTTGGTACATTATATAAGGGATTGGGACCAATATAATAGTATTATATTGTATTTAGAAACTTCCATACAAAATAACACTCAAAACCATCACATAAAATATCCGTTTTTGACAAAATAACGTAACCCTAGCATAAAAAAATATTCCGAACCCAATGGGACAGGTTTCGTCGAATTCCGAGGTCATTTGTGAAAGGTCCTTTATAATTATCGATGAAAAATCAAGCATTTAAAATTATTATAATTATAGAAAAAATCCAATAAATTTGAAATCTTGATATTTTAGTAGACCTCTTCCTTACGGATACAAAAAAAAATATTTTGTTCAAGTCGGAGTTCATTTGGTCAGTCGTTTATTCATTTAAGATTACCTCTGTCTTAATTAACCAAAATAATATAATTGATCAAGGCACTTATCCTTGCCACAATCAAATAGTAAGTCTGATTTATACGAAAATTGTAATTATACAATAATTAATTAATACGAATCTAACGGGACCAGTTTCGTCACATTCCGAGACCGTTTCCCGGTACGCTATTTTTATACGCACCGCAAAGCCATTTTGGATACCAAATTATCCGGTCTCCAAAAATAACAAACTATATAACTATCCCAACTCTAATCGTCGATACAAATTCAACGGAACCGGTTTTGTAGTCTAATCTGATCGTCTGCTCAAGTTATACCCAAATATCCCTTTATTAAATTAAATTAAATTAAATACGCGCTATAGAAAATAACTGGGCGTTTATGGCTGTTGTGGTCACATATGACATTAGTTTTCCACGTAATTTAATACCATACAACAGTCTAACGTTAGAGTTCCAATGAAACTGATTTGATCGAAAATGGAGGCCGTTTGCAAAATGGTCATTTTAAAGGCCTATATTTAAATAACGATTTCCATAGCGGCTATTTCAAAATTTGATTTAGCCATAACTAATAATATATAACACGAAATATGGATTTTCTCTTTCATATGAAAATTATGATCAACACGATTCCAACGGTTCTTGTTTCATAGAAATCCGACTTAAAACGGATTCTGTATATTCAATTTAAGTTCAAAACTCCATAATACAAACTGCCGCGCCATTTCTAGCTCGTTTTATAATTATATAAATATATAACATCAATATTATTATTCCAAATATAATATTTAAAATAATAAATAAAATTAAATATTTGATTGCCAAAAATACGGGTCGTTACAATTTTCATATCGAGTACCATTTATCTATCTTGATACCTCTTATCTTGTGCTTATACTGAAAATCACTAGAACTCGCTAGAATTTATGTTTGACCTATTTTGATTTTCCTTTTCCCTCTTCCTTTCCCCCCTCAGGTTCTCGGAGAGGTGGCGGACAGTAGCTGTGATCGTGATTCTATTCAGCTTGGATTTTGATAACTTCTCTTTCCACGTATTAATTCAGTTATTTTAATGTCTATTGTTATGGCATATGAGTGATATTATTTTATGGTTTTGTACTCTGATGATTTATGAGACAGATGTTTATGACTTTATGACGTTAATGGTTCATTTGAAAATGTAATGTTGAATTTGGTTTGAAATAAAAGTTCATAATTTTTCCGCTACATTTTTATATTATGTTTTATTACAATTCGTCTCTGTATTATTATTGCGCTTCACAGAACTTAATGCATCCTCATATGTGTGACATTCATGGACGTGGGGTGTCACATTTGGTATCAGAGCCTAAGGTGATAAGATAAGAGAAAAAGTTTTTGAAGAAGTATTTTTTTAAAGTAAAGTTTTCAAATAAAACCGATTTTTGAAAAATATATCCCCTCAATTCATTTACAATTTTCCTTCAATCTATTTCTAAATCCTTGTTTTGTCTCATTTTCAGCATGTCTGGGGCTACTAATTTCCCTGAGGGCATTTCATTCTGTTATGGTTCCGTAGATATGTAGAGGCTAGTGCACCTGCAAAAGTGCAAGGCAGTGCCCCACCCCCAGCTGCAGCCACTGTGGCTCCACCCAATCCTGTAGTAAACTTTTCTAAGCTTTGTAAGGATTTCTGTGCGATAGGAGGCATGTCGTTTTGTGGTACTGAGAGTTTTGTAGAGACGCACAATTGTCTTAGAGAAACAAAGAATGTGTTTGATTTATTAGAGCTTGATGATAGGAGAAAGATTCAGTGGGCCGCTTGGCAACTGAAAGAGGAAGCTTCATACTGGTGGAAGGTGACTCAGGCGGGGAAGGCGGTAGCCACTTGAGATGAGTTTAGACACAGATTTGAGATGAAGTTCTTGCCACAAGCAGAGGAAGGAATGCAAGTGGAGAAGTTTTTGATTTTGAAACAAGGAGATATGTTAGTAAAGGAATATGTCAACAGCTTTAACCAACTAGCAAGATTCGGTTTGGATTTGGTAAACACTCCATATAAGAAGGCTTCAATGTTCGCGAAAGGATTTAAAAACCCTTTGCAAGGACTAGCATTGACCCACATCCCAATGGGAGCGGATTTCGGGAGGCTGTTGACATGGCTTTGATGCATGAGGACTGCAAAGTGGAGAATCAAGAAGTCAAGACCGAGGAGGAAAAACCCAAGGTTGAGAAAAAGAAATGGTGGCCCAAGAAGGGAGCGACAAAGAAATGAGGAAAGCCTGACAAGGCCCAAATCAAGATAGAGGTTAAGTGTCATGGTTGTGGAAATTTGGTGCACTTTGTGAGAGACTATAAGAAAATGAAGAATGCTTGTTTCAGTTGTGGTCGAGTTGGACATTTCGGTAGGTAATGCCCCAACAAGCAAGGTCAGAAGATAAGATCGTCTAGAGGACAAGTTCATACTCTAGAGGCTGGTGGAAGGATCGTGGTAGGAAAGTCACCGTTGAAGATTTGATTTCTCTTTTTGACTCTCCTATTAGAACTCTTTTTGATTCCAGTGCTTTTCATTCATTCATATCCAATTTTGTGGAAAATAATATGCACCTAGACACTAGTATTGTTTGTGATCCTGATGTAGTCTCAAACCCCATAGGAGGAAGGGATCATTTATCTATGACATGTAAAGGTTTGAGAATTTCAGTTATGGGCATTGAATTTGAATGCGACACATATGTTCTTGGCTTTATGGCTTACAGACTTATTCTAGGAATGGATTGACTAGCCATGTATGGTGCCATTCTAGATTATAAGAGGAGAGTTGTTAGACTTCTAACCTACAGAACTCTCGAGATATCTTGTGACCCACGGGGGTCAATTATGCTCAGTTTTCTATGTTCTCTAGATGCTTTCGTTGATGATTTTCGATCACTACCCACAGTAGTTTTCCGGATGTGTTCGATGAGGTTAGAAAATTACCACCCATACAAGAGATAGATTTCCATATTTACTTGGTGGAGAATGCAAAACCAGTGCTTTACTAGTGCGCCACATGACTCCTAGGGAGAGGAGAGATCTCAGCAAACAAGTAGGCGAATTATTGGAGAAAGGATTCATCAGATGGAGCACATCTGAGTGGGGAGCTCTAGTCATCTTTGCAACCAAGGAAAACAACTCTCTCCATTTATGCATGGACTATAGGGAGTTGAATAAAATCACCAAGAAGAATAATCACCCACTTCCGAGGATTTGTTTGACCAGTTAGTATGCGCTTCGGTTTTCTCACAGTTGGATCTAGCCATGGATTTCATCAGCTCAGGGTAGCAGATGATAGTATCGGTAAGACAGCTTTTAGGACTCCGGATGGTTACTTTGAGTGGTTTCTCATGCCTTTTGGGATGACCAATGCACCCTCATACTTTGTGGATTTGATGAGTCGAGTGTTTAGGGAGTACTTGACTAAATTTGTCGTGGTTTTCATGGATGATATTCTGGTTTCCACAAGAAGCGAGGAAGAGAATGCCAGACACTTAGAGGAGGTTCTCAGCACTCTCTGATTGCATTAGGTTAAGGCTAAATTTTCTAAGTTTCATTTCTGGATAAAGGAAGTAAGGTTCCTAGGGAATGTAGTCTCTAAGGATGAAATAGTGGTGGACCCGGCTAAAGTTGGCGTAGTTCAAGATTGGAAAGCCCCTAAGAATGCGACAGAGGCTAGGAATTTCTTGGCATTGGAGGGTTATTACAGAAAGTTCATTAAGTACTTTGCTCAGATATCATCTCCACTCACCCGTATGATGAAGAAGAACTTGGTTTTCGCTTGGAGAATTGAATGCGAGGATACATTCCAGAGGTTAAAGAGGTCTCTGGCATCATCCTATGTTTGACTCTTCCCGATGGTAGCAAGGTGTTTACAGTCTACACGGATGATTGTGGCACAGGGTTAGGTATCGTGTTAATGCAAGAAGGTAAGGCGGTCTGCTATGGAAGTAGGCAATCAAGGGTTTATGAGAAGAAATACCTTAGCAATGACTTGGAGTTGGCTACAATAGTGTTCGCACTAAACCCTTGGCGACACTATCTACTTGGAGATATATTTGAGCTTTACACGGATCACAAGTCGCTCAAATATTTGTTCTCACGGAAGGATCTCAATTTAAGGTAGCAACGATGGATGGAGTTCCTTACGTTCTACGATTTTGAGATAGCTGTACGGTTGTGGATGTGTTGAGTAGGCAAAGGACAACCTTGAGTCCTTTATTCGTAGAGAGGCAGAGATTGGAATTTATCTCAACCTTTGGTTTCAGGTCATCTACAGATTTTACGCTTGGTTTATTGGCATCATTAAAGGTGCAACCAACTCTTATGGAGCGCATTGGATCCAAGAGGATTAGTAGTTAGCGGACATCCTTGATAGACTTAGTAGAGGAGGGACCTCTAATCACCTAGCTAGATATTCTATGGATGAGAAAGGGTAGCTAAGACGAGACGTGAGATTGTGTGTTCCTAGAGTTGTAGATTTGCTGAGAACGATTCTTGAGGAGGCTTATCTCTCTCAGATGACTATTCGTTTGGGGGAGACAAGATGTACCTAGACATGAAGTGAGTTTTTCATTGGACTGGCATGAAGAAGGATGTTGCGGAATTTGTGGCCTGATGTTTGACTTGCCAGCAAGTCAAAGCTGAATAAAGGAAACCTAGCGGATTGCTTCAGCCCTTGGATATCCCACATTGGAAATTGGAGAGTGTCTCTATGGACTATATTGATGGACTGCCCATATCGAGGAAGGGAAACACAAGTATATAGATGATAGTGGACAAAACATACGAAGAGCGCTCATTTTATTCCTGTCAAGAGCAAGAGGACAACACCTTGGCTAGCATCAGTATACCTTAGAGAGATAGTCCGACTTCATGGGGTACCTTATAATATAGTAAGTGACCATGACCCCATCCATCTTGATGAGTGACTTTCAGATGATGGGTGAGTAGATGAGTGTAGGTGGTTGTTAAATAATAATATTCTTCTTGATTTGAAGATTTCGGGGACGAAATCATTTAAGAAGAGAAGAATGTAACACCCCATAATTTAATACACCATAATTATATAATAAAGATAATAAAATGAATATTAATTAGTAAAATATTCAAAATTGAGTAAAATGGACTTTAACTTCGTGTTTGTTATGAAATTTTGGTTTGGGTTGACTCTTGGTTTTCATAAATCGGATTAAATATGAAGAAATTATGAACAAAAGAAGATTGAACCAAATAATATATAATATATAAAAATTCATAATAAAACAGCGTAGAAAAGCAATAGTAAGTGGGTGACACAACCCCTTATCTGGGTCGACCAAAGTCAAAGGCAGGTCGACCCACCTGCATACAGACCTAGTTCCTGCATTTGAATCTAGACTGTTTTATTTGCTACATTCACATGTTAACTTA
Source organism: Allium sativum (assembly GCA_030737875.1). NCBI lineage: Eukaryota > Viridiplantae > Streptophyta > Magnoliopsida > Asparagales > Amaryllidaceae > Allium > Allium sativum. Next base: position 698,423,019 of record CM060926.1, read on the forward strand.
GGTTGAGGTGTGCGGTTAGATTTATAAACCTAAAATACAATGGTTCAGAATTATCCTAGCTAACCTATAAATAGGCTAGCAACCTCACCATTTTACTACACACAAACATTCTGCATTCTTCTTCCTCCAAACTACTTGTGAATAAAAATAAGAAGATACCAAGGTGCTGCCAAAACGTAGATGTTAGACAAAAAAGCGGTCCTAACACCCAATTGAATAGGATTTGTGAAGAATAATAATCTAAAACATAGAAAATCATGCAGAGACACGAGATTTATAGTGGTTCGGCGTTAATGAGCCTACATCCACTTCGTAGTTTCTTAATTCAACATAGAATTACAATTACAAGGCTTTAAATCACTCAATCACTCAATTATAATGAAGCTATCTCTCCGAATTCATGGATTCTTTTGGGGAAATTAGTGATTTTCTATTGAGGAATACTAGCCATGGCGGCAATGAATGATCTAAGTGCAAAAAGCCCCTTAATTTGCTATTCGAAAGTGTATTTATAGGTGTATAATTGGTTAGGGGCGAGCACCACGTGGCAGCATCTGAAGATCTCGAAATTGTAGTAGAGAATGTGGGGAAATGGTCTCCATTTCGTAGGAAACATGTGGCATTCGATCCCCTTTTTAAGGCGCAGGAATAGGACAATGTGGAATTGGTAAATGCTTCAGGTTCGTGGTCAATGAGTCGGGTTGGCTCCTGTGTGGTGTGAGCTGAAGTGACCCAATAATTAGTTTCAAAACACAAGCGAATCGGGACATGTATACGCGATTCGACCCGATGTCCTATGCTCCATCTGATCCGGTGCGATGTTAGCTTGCTGAAGCTATTTGATGTATGGTTGGTATGGGGTTATGTCTTCTTGTGCGTGTAAAGGGATTGAGAGATTGAGCTCCGAGCCGAACCGTTCTCCTTTGTCTTTGTTTGACTCACTAGAATGCTATGTTCATGAAGTCATGTGGCTTTCGTTCGAGCCAAGCATCCGATCTGAGCCGAATATCCCATCTGATCCGAATATCCTGATCTGGTCCTCTCTCATGTGCATGCGATGTTGAGTTTTCACCAATGTCCCGCCACTTCATCTAAGCGATCGCCAATCAATGTCGATCAATTGAGCTTTGGGTGGCCTGGTTACAAAACAGGCTAACAGTAGATTAAAGGGGATAATTCCAGTTTTTCTACAACAATAAGTCTAAAAGAGACATTTTTCTGGACCTTAACCAAATCACTGTGAGTTTTAGTTTTTTTAGATATAATATTTAAACAGTATTTTGACAGTAAATGATTCGGATCTAAAAAGCAACAATGTTTATATATGTATATGTTATCGTTTTAGTATCAATTATCTATTCAGTTTATAGTTATTATATGTTAATATATACACCTTTCTCTTGTATCCTATTTTCTGTCTTTTATTTATGTATAGTCTTTTTTATGCCTATTTATTTAGTTTGAGTTTGGATATGTTTCTTCCTTTTCCTTTTTATTTACACTACGCCTAGGCCATCGATAGCCTAGGCCATTTCCGATTAGAATTGCATATAATTTAGGATAAAACTAGGGAAGAATATGCAAACTTGTTAATCTAAATAGATTGGACTTAATATATTAAGTAAAATATGTTATGGAAAAATATATGGATCAGAAGTAAGTAAGTAAAACTGGTTACTGTAATATATATATATACATCTGAGAAGGTGTTTGTCTATTTTGGGGGAGGAGTTGTACACAGAATAACATTTACATGAAATGTCATTTACAACCATGCTTATTAATGAACTTAAACCTGCTAAGTTAAAACCGTTAATTAATAAGCTAAGAGTCCCATGTCTTGTTGTTTATATCCAGTTTTAGGACTATTAAAATCCTAGTTATTTAGTGACACAAGCCTAGGTGGTGGCTCGTGTCAATCTTTGTAGTGTGTAACCCATATCAGTCAGTATCCCCGTTTGTACAATAGAAGGGCCTCACACTAGGTAGGGGCTAGGGAACACTTTACTGGTCTGGATTGTAAGAAGTTCAAAGTCTTGGAGGTGGGTATGGACGTGTTCCTACGAAGTGATGAGCATGCATGGATCTGACAGGGGAAACTAAGATGTTGTAACACGACGAATAGGGCCGTGTCTTAAAATTTGACATGTTAGGGATTGATATTCCCTACTGTCGTAGCTGGCACAGGTTATTCGTATCTGTAGGTAGCCGATCGCATGGGTAGTAATTAGGGACACACCTAATCCTGATAGTTGGTGCAGAAAAGTGTTCTTGGGATATGGATGTGAAGCTTACTTGATCTTTATCTTGCCTTGTTATCTGGTTTACTTCGTACTTTCATATTTTACTGTATTTTCATATCGAGTACCATTTATCTGTCTTGATACTTCTTATCTTATTCTTATACTGAAAATCACTGGAACTCACCAGAATTTATGTTTGACCTATTTTGCTTTTCCTTCTCCCCTTTCGTTCCCCTCCCCTCTCAGGTTCTCAGAGTGGTGGCGGACAGTAGTTGTGATCGTGATTCTTTCAGCTTGGATTTTGGTTACTTCTCTTTCCACATATTTATTCAGTTTCTTTTATGTTTATTATAATGGCATTAAGGGATATTATTTTATGGTTTTGTACTCTGATGATTTATAAGACAAATGTTTATGACTTTATGATAATGATGGTTTATTTGAAAATTTAATGTTGAATTTAGTTTGAAATAAAAAATTAAAATTTTCTGCTACATTTTTTATATTCTACTTTGTTACAATTAGTCTCTGCATTATTATTGCGCTTCACAGAACTTAATGCATCCTCATATGGGTGACACCGAGGGACGTGGGGTATTACATGTACTCGGATATTCCACGAGACTGATGATTTATGACTCTATGGTATCTAAAACTTTAATGTTGTGATGCTGGTTTAATAATAATAAAAAATTTGAAAAAAATTTCGGCTACATTTTATATTCTGTCTTGAAAATTTTGGCCTATGTATTATTACTTTATGCCTATTGAACTTCATGAAACTTAATGCATCCTCGTATGGCTGACACTAAGGGCTGTGGGGTGTCACACTAGAGGTAATAGTTTACTAAGGAAAAAGGGTTTGAGCAACCATAACAATCATAATATCCATCAAACAAGTTCTATCTATCACCTCCTGAAACCATGAATAGATCATTTACCTAGCAATTCTAGGCAATCCTACAAAGTCATCTAGGGTATATCATTTATGCCGTGCTTGCGGGGACTGTTTGTCGAGCACGTATGCCTTAAGGACCCAATTGTCCATCACAATACCAACCATCGAGCCACATCTAAAACACTCTGAGTTATCGATAATTCCATGGCACTCCCAAACTCCTAGGGTTTCCATATATGGGACCAAACCTGGTTGCTCGATCCATCCACTATACTGCAGCCGCATCGCAGGACGGGCTACCTGCCAATCACTCCTTTGATTTAACACAATGCCTAACATTTAAATTGAAGAGTCCTAACTTTCAATAACCATGCTTGTGGGACCCATATGTCCAACATGGACATCATTAGTATCCCATAACTTCGTTGTTCCATGAAGTACATATCACATCAATCCATGATCTCGCAGCCTTGTCACACCACGAACTGCATAACACTGATCCATTGTGCAGCTTCGCCTCACCATGAACTGTGCAACACTAACCCATCTAGCAGCGTCACCTCACCGTGAACTACATAACACTGATTTATCTCGTTGATCTAACCTGCAATCTCACCACACTATGATATGCATAATACCAATCCATCCCATCGTACCATCTCGTACTCATCAAAGTACCAAAACCAAAGAGTATCAATCCCCAGCATGCTGTGAAGATCTCACTGCCTCAATCCATGGATTATGCTATCCCTCTGCCCCTAGCGAAACATGCATCCTACAACATACCATCATCTGATCAAAGAGCAACCACGTCGGATCCGCCATCAAACAGGCCATCTAGTCTAACTCCTCGAAATCGCTTCACCATCCACACCAAAAGTTGGTCAAAATGACCAACAACAATACCAGTCTATATTAATCATTCGATAGTAATCACTAGTGACCACTCAGACCATGTATCTAACCAGAATTGGTTAAATACTTGTCTAACAAAAATGTCCAACATTTGTCTTGAAATCCTACTCAGTTTCGAGTCCATCTACTACCTCTAGATCAATATGCATGTCCCGAAGCCACTTCGTGGATCTATCCTAATCCTAAATCGCCAGTAAATAGCGTATACAACCAAACTACGTAAACAAGCAACTATGCAATCAATTGTCGTGTAAGTGACTAAAACAACACATAAACATGCGTGGTTTCATCAATGGAATAAATAAAATATAGCAAAAATTAGGCCCACGTCCTTATAATTAAACTAAATCCATGTAAACTCCTCGTGCGCCAAAACATATATTTTTGATCCCTCTTTTTTATTTGTATCTATATTTTTCTAAAATACCCCCGTTTACATTTCACGATTGTTTTAATGCAGTCGACGTTTTGATTATATGATTTTGATTCGAATTTGGTTTGATTGTTGAATTACCTCCTTATTTCATATTTAGTTAGACTTCACTTGATTGTTTTAATGGCTCTTTCTTCTTTTAGGTAACTTGTTATTCATTTTTGATGTCAATTTTCTTTGTTATATTTTCTTTCTTGTTTTAAATAGATGGGAATTGAGACAATGTTTGTGTTTTAGAATAGAAGTAAATGATTGACGTGTTTAATTCTGATGCTGAAATTTTTTTGATAGAATTTTGTAAGCTTTGGATTATTGTAGAGTCGTTTGTAATTAATGTAGTTTTTTTGGTAGGCTTGCCTACAAATATTTGTAGATATATGTTGTGAACTTCATTTGAGATGTATTCTAGAAAATGTGTATATAAGATGATATATCTGCATTTTTTTTATGATTATTGCTGACTTGACATCAATTATTCTGTGCACATATATATATATTGTGCATATAACATATAGTAGCTTATAAATTGTTTATATAAGCTAATATATCTATAGTGTTATCTAATTATTGTTGATTTATTAGCAATAATTTTGAATGCATATGTTGTGGTAGCATATCATTACTTATAAAACATGTTTATAAGTTTATGTATTTGCTAATTTGTCCTATTATTGCTGATTTTTTAGCAAGAATCCTAGGCTTGGTTTTTTTAAATGTTATTTTATTGTCTATTTTACAGTGTTTATGGTGATGTTGGTGTACTAGCGCTGTTGAAGTTTGGACATGATAGATTTTCTATTCGTCTTCATTTTGGTAATTTAGTTGCTATGTTGAGAAACACTGTTTGTGGTAAATGGACCGATTTAAGTCCTTTGTCATTTGAATTATACCATTTTAGAGATGGTATAAGAAGGAATATTGAAACTCATTCTGATCTTCAATTTGTTTTATTATTGGCTGCACATAATCGTAAGGATTACTTGGTTATTTTTGTTGAGATTGTTCCTATAGTTGTTCAGTAAACAATGTGAGGTCAGAACCCGTTTCTTGTAGTAGCGATTCTTTATTTTATAGTACCAGTGATTCTAATATTCAATTCAGGTAGTCATTGAGAAATGGTTTGAATCATCTGGTTTTTACTTATGTTGGTCAGCAATTTTCAGGAGGTGCTACTGAGTTAAGCATTAATGTGATGATATTTATTATGAAGACTGGATACAAACTTGGTTTGGTTAAGATTGATAAGGAAAAGTTATGGTTGTTTGTTCTCAAAAATATTGTAGTTTTAGGATTAATGCTTTTGTTAAGTTCAGTCGTTCTGGTTATTTCGTAGTAAAGAGATTTCAACCTGAACATACTTATAGTGTTGGAATTCATGACACAAATGATCCTCCAGTATCAAGTAAATTGATTAAGTTGTTGATTTATGATTATATTCAAGTTAATCCATTAGTGAAGACTAAGAACATTATTAACCCATTTCAAACCAATTATAATATTATTTTAAAGTATTATTTTACTTATAGTGGGAAGAGGTTGGCATTAGAAGATTTACATGGAAGTGATATGATGTCTTATAACCATTTGAAGTCTTTTTGTGATGTTGTTCTTGTAACTAAATCTGGTAGCAAAGTTTTAGAATGTAACTCTAATACACGTCAATTTGAGAGGGGTTATATTGGATTTGAAACTTGTGCACTTGATTTTCAATATTGTCAACCATTAATGTTTGTTGATGCGAATTTTATGAAGGGAAGATCTTACGGTTGTTTGATGGCTGCTACTAGTGAAAACGGAAATGAAGGTATGTTGTTTATTTGGTGTAAAATGTAAATTAGCATCAATGTCTACAATATTCTACTTCACTTTTATAATATCTACAATAATTTTATGTTTTTACAAAATGAAGGTATGTTCTTTTTTCCATTATTTATGTTTATTGCAATCTAGTATTCAACTTGTGTTCTTGTAATTATTTGCAGCAGTTTGTTATAAATAATTCCTTAATTTTTCAATCGCTGCAATTTATTCTGCAGTTTTTAAATTATATGCATGCTTTTATGCATATTTTTTCATAATTGATGTTGTACTTGTTTTTATTGTTTTCTTATTTATATGTTTGTTTTTTAATTAGATTTTTTTCCTATAGAAATTGCTATTGTTTTTTGTTAAGATTAAAATAATTGGATTTGGTATCGTGAATCATTTAAAGAGTTTCTAAAAGATGATAATAGAGATTTGTTTTCATTTCGTATCGTCATCCTGGTATTCTTGTTGCTATTCCAAAAGTGTTTCCAAATTCATCTCATGGTTCTTCTTTTTATCATTGAACAATAATTTAAAGGTTGCTCTGAAATCTAAAATTTTCAAATCAAAGAAAAATTGTTGGTAGGTATGTTTGCATGTACTGCATTTGCTTCTAATTCAGTTGATTTTATTGTTGCAAGTTTTAAAGTTTCTAGTGGATCTTCTGTGGCAAAATTTTTGAGTGGAATCATTTTTGAGAAGCTTCATAAGTTTTTTTCCTAATTGTCGGTATGGTGAAAGTCATTAAATCGTTCAGAGAGTTTCAACACTGAATTTTGGATGAACGACATTTACCAATGGCTACTTGTTTGGATAAAATTAAAGTTAAGTTAATGAAGCTTATAGCTGATCGTCGAGGAACTGCTAGTTGTTGGAATAGTGCTTTTCCAAGTGAATGAAAATGGTTAAGAATTCTTTATTTGGAAGAGGCTTCATCGTTTGTCATCAGAACAAGTGAACATGTGTTTGAAGTTCATTCTCTGGCCCGTAACCTTCGATTTATATAGTCAGGTTTGTTCTTGTGACATGCGGAAAATATATGGTTTTCTTTGTGCTCATGCTGTTACATGTATTTGAGTTAAGACAAGTTGAACGTTTATGATTACATTGAAGATTATTTCAAAGCTGGTTATTTTCGATCAACTTATTCTCATCCAATCAATCCTGATATAAACTTTATGAAAGTTGTTTTGGTTGAAGATGTTGATATAGCTCCTCCTAAAGGTAGAAAAATGCTCGGTTGTCCATCATCTTCTAAGAGGATTAAATCTTCTTGTGAAATTACAAAGACCATTAGATGTTGTTTATGAAAGAGTTAGGTGATAATAAAAGGACTTGTTGTTCAAACCACAATTAATTTTGTTTTTTTATTATTCATTTTATTGGTTTTCAGCTGTACTTAGTTTGTTTTTTGTAAGGAACCAAACAATGTTGTAGACTTAATATGCCATTCATTTATTGATAATATTTCTATTATATCTACAAGTAGTATGCTTAATGTTGTTTATTTCTACCGTTTTCAATTTTTTTTGGGTTTGTAGCTATACTTGCTATGTGAATATTATGTTCTGATATGACGTACAAATTTATATCAATATTTTTCCTATAAAGAAATATCATGCAACCTTATTTTTGTGCAATTGGTATCAACAAATGAGGATATATCTGCAATTATAAAAATTTATTGCAGAGATCTTTGCTATTATTCAGAAGTAGTGCAAGTATAGGTTTCTGTTTAATTTATAAGATATCAACAATTAAATGAATTTTTTGCAATGGTTCCTGCCAATATTTTGAATAATTACGAAAATAGTTCCAAGAATTATATTTAATATCTTTTATTTCTGCAATTATGATATTAGTTGTAGACATGTTTGCACATATTATTAGAAAAAAGCAAATAGTTCATTGTAGAATTTCTTTCAAATTTTTATAATTGCTACAACCATACATAATAATTGCAGAGGTTTCGACAAGTATTCTGAAAAAACAATGGAACTCAATTCAATACTAAGAATTTCTAATATTAAATTATAGATAACTAATTCTGACATTGTTTTACACCATTAATATTATCTAAAAATTACATAAGTCTGCTATAGTATTTTCAAAAACATAAGTTTGTCAAAATATTTACATACAATGCATTATGTCAATATAAAACACCACATTTTTGCTACTTTATGTAGTGAAAAAGCAGTGGCTTGGGTAGCGGAAGCAGAACACCCGATAATCTAGCCTGTCGACAATCTCAACAATGCCAATCAAACAAAGACGATAAAGAGAAACAAATGGCTCGAATTATAGAGAAAATTGGAAATAGAAAAGGAAAATAACACACCAATATAACGAGATTCAGCTAAGCCTACGTATTTGGACCCAACAACCTTTTATTTCTTCACTTCAAGAGGAGGTACGGTATGAGAAGAAATACACAACTCAGTACAACTTTCTCACCCTATAATAGATACGGAAATGGGGATCTTATTGAAGTTAATATATGGAGAGAGCTTTCTTCTAGTATGTTTAAAAATATGAGCAATTGCCTTCGTATATATAGGAGGAAGGATAAGAATGCTTCGTGAATAAGGATGAAGTATTTCCTGGTTGATTCCACCATAAATCTGAATTTTTTTAAAATTATTTCCACCTATAAAAATATTTGATTGATTCCTTAAATCAAATACATACCTTTTCCATATTAATATATTATCTTCCCAATTTGACTTGATTATGAGAATCAATTAATATCTCCTCATTAATATATTTTAAATGTCCAAATTTAAGACTCCACCTCGATTTAAATATATTCATCAATCAAAAAAAAATTGTGTTTGTGGCAATTTTCCGATTTGTTTTGTTATATGTGACATGTCCAAAATGGAGCTTGTAGGAGATGATTATTAACAAATTAATAATTAAAATATTGTATGCATATGTATGCATGCAAATTTGCAATTTGAATCTAAAGATGAGTTATAGTTGGAAGATTATAATTCTAATAAGTTATATTAAGAAAGAAATTAAAAGTTATTAGAAAACATTAATCATAATTTATATATGGCAGAAACTTACGTGTAGACCTAGAGATGGGCCGACCCATGCTCACGTGGTTCGACCCATGGGTGACCCGCCTTTAAGGTGGGTTGACGTAGGAGTCGACCCACTCGGTGTCAAATCTGCTTGCTAGTGACGTATTTTTACGGTTTATACAGATCAGATTTTATGTTATCAAATCTGATGGATCACGATTTCCTGTATGCCTATAAATAAACTAGCAGGAATTAGCCTCCAACTCATATTTTTCTCAGAAGATGCCGAGGCTCTGCCATTTTGTTTTCTCTTCAAATCTTTCAGAAATTATAAAATTACTTTTAGGAGATTCTGATTCAATATTTTAAGTTAAAGAATGTAAATCTATAACATAGGTGTCCAGATTTCTGATCAACCTGAGGTAAGTTCTTGAATATGATTTATGTGAGTTCCTCTCTTTCTTTCCCTCTTCTTTTAACATTAGATATGTATGGTTGTTTTGATAATAAATTCTGTTAGGAAGGCCATAGAATAACAGATCTAGATCAGATTCAAGTATTGGAAAGCTGTCAAGTGAGTCGATTTAGAATTATACATTTTGAATAATGGTATATTTAACATTTACATTCCCCGTTATTCTTAACATGTTAAATGACTGTAAATGTTATAATGGCTTCGAATCTTATTTAAAATAAGTTGAGTAAATTACTGTTGTATAAAACCTGATACTATTAGGTCTTCTATATGAATTAGGAATTTGCTGTGATATTGGAATTGTAGAACCTGCAATAAATATGAATACATCTTTAAAAATTGATATATTTAAATGGTTAAAGAGATATTATAGTAACTGTAAATAACATGTAAAACAAAAATTCAAGGCCTAACTCAGAAAATAAGAAGGAAGATCTATAGTGGACTGAGTTAGTTAGATTTGAGAAAAATGATATATTTCCGTAATGGTAAATTTCTATGAACGTAGTTGTAAGAAAGGTTACAGTGGAAATAAAAGAAATAACTTGAAACTACGATTCTATGTCGGTAGATATTGTGGAAATAGATCATTATATCTTTCTGTAGATAAAACTAACAAGGTGCGTGAAATGTTTTCCTAAAAACAATGTGAATAAAAATAGTGATGATTTAAGAAAGTTTACAACAGTAAAGAATTGTGATGAATGGGGAATATAACCTATTATCATTAATTATTAGAATAAGAATGTAATATAATAGGTAGGGTTGTCCTAGGAACAAGCGGAAATTATGACATGAGTTATGATAAACAAAACTTATTAATAAACCTTAGTTAAGCGAACCAAGTTAATAAGAAAATAATAACAAGAGGTTGTGATAACAAGTTTATGATTAAATAAGAAAGAATGAGGTAGGCTTATTATTAATAGGCTTATAAATGGGAAATAAGAAGTCTAGTAAAGGAAATCAATAATAAGCGGAAGCCCGCTCCAGGGGCATATGGTTGAATAAAGTAAGTAAACAGCCAATTGTGTGCTAATGAATCTAGTAACTTGAGATAACAGTAAAAAAGGGAATATTCAAGTTAATTAGAACATGATGAGATATGACAAGCGCTCTATTAAAAGATTAGATATAGGATCTAATAACACGATAGTGTAATGCACTTGGACCAGTTCGTACATACGATGATGAAGAACCCAATGGTGCGAGCCATCGAGGTGTTTGAAGACACGGGAGGAGCATGTCCATCTGATTATTTTGTCTGGTTATTCTGCTGGTTATTCCGTTAGCTTGCTTTGTGGGACTATAGGGAAGCATGCAGCTTCTGAGGGACGTGGGAGGGTACTCCGTGGTGGTCCTCTGTTGTTGTGCATATTCAGGCTGTACTCGAAGAGATTTGATCTGCACGGTACCACCCGATGAGTATACCTTGACTGCAGTGGTAGTTTGGCAGTCAGAAGCCTGTGGCAGATGGCGTTAGGTGATTGGCCTTGGGAGAGGTTGGTCACGACCAAATTAAGGATAGTAATTGTCGGGTACCTTTAATCGCTAGTCGGTGGGATATCGAAAGACTGGAGCTAAACCAAGAGACCATCGATTTTCACTATCGAGACGTTGGTTTAGGGACACGCCAAATTGGATGATAGATTATTTACTAAGGGCAAGTCACTTAGCTCTTGATGTAGTGTTTCACTAGTTTAAGGTGGGGTCAGGGTGGGACCATAGCCACCGTGAAAATGCCGACTATACTCTGGATATCTATCCTATAGGTCCTTTGAGTGGACCTATACAAATATGGAAAGCCCTCGACCGAGTTCCGTGCATCCCTATTACGGGACACGGGGTATAGTAGACAATACATACATGTGAAGGTCTAGATACACTCACCGGGTGGTGTATTGTAGACAGTAGGGCATTACACCTTGTTGAGGATCGATTCAACCGAAGTGTTCAGATGCAGCAATACGCTTCTATGGCATAGCGATAGTGGTTTTGTGCAGTAACGTGGCGTAGTTGTATGAATTTTCGTGCATCGTTCGTCATAGGATGGGAGTTTCATATGCTTTTATAGCATGATGACGGAGACTGTGCGAGAAGAATACTATGGGAAGTACCTTGACATATTGAGGGTAGCTACATATACTCTATATTAGGTTGATCTACTGGAGAGTGGATAGGCACAACGTGAGTATAAAGTCTTGAGTGTTGCTAACCCAAATAACCTAATAAATAATAAAACATAACTAAATGGTATATGCAGGGTTTTTTCAGAAAGTATAAGTTGACTAGCCACCAGAACTTTGTGTTCTCACCCTCTCTTCAAACAAACTTGAAGGTTAGATTTGTGGCAGAGATATGATAGCTTTGGATACTGGTTAGGCAATATTATTACCTTGGTAAAGCTATACTTGATTATATTATAATTTATCCATCCGCTGTGAGATATTTGTTGAGCTCTAATATGTTTATTATCTCTGTCTTTTCTGCAGGATAATAGACAAGCCGACTCAAGTTTCGATAGATTGGGATTTTTGAAAAAACATTGGTTTATTGAAATTCAGGTTGTTGCAAAAATATTTTATTTGTGTTCTTGATGAAATTTTGATACATTTTCATATATAACATGTTAAAACGGTGTCCGTATGAAGAAATTACAGTTTAATGAAATCATCTGGTAAATGTATGTGTGTACATGTGGGTGTGTGTTTGAATTAATAATATACATATATAAGAGATAAACGCCATAATTTGGATAATAATGACATACCCTTAGGTGAATTTGAAATACAAATAAATAGATATAGACAAGGGGAAAAAGAATATGTCAAATAAGGAAAAGAATTAGTAATAAAAGGTAGGAAATAAATTAAATAGTTAACAACAAGCGCCACCAGTCTCATTGGCCATTTTTGCTTATGAGCAGTCGACCGCCCTTCATAGGGGCGTCGACCGTCTGGTGCGGCCAGGGCCCTGTGTGGGTGGTTTAGGATGGTGTTCTGGTTGGTTTTATAGAAAATGAATAGTTAGATTAAATCTACTATAATCTAATGGTTACCATTTATTCACACACCTATAAATACCACCTAACTTACATCACAATCCTCTAAACCCTCTCATTCTCTATGCCTCCATTCTACCGCTGATATTCCAGAAATTAGGTTGAAATATGTTCCTTTTTTTATCCCTAATCTATTTCATTTATAATCTATATCTTTTTAGTTAATATTCTGGAATTTCTATAATTTATATATGATATTCAAATCTATATGATTCTCTTATGTGGATCCATAGTAGAATCGAAGAACAATCGTTTTAGCATTCAAATCAGTATTATCTCCTTTACCAAAATCTCTGTGAGTGAGAATAACACTTGTTTAGGCTAAATTCTACATTTTTTAGATTTTATGTTGATTTGTATGCCTAGGGAGGTTTGGTTTCACGATAACATCATATTATAAAACCCCCAAATCTTCTATTTTGTATATATCGTAAAGTTGTCAATCAATATTTTTTGTTTGTGAATTGCTCGGGTTATATATGAAGAATAGTTTAGTGACTTACTTTTGTTAATTGGACTGACCTCTTTTTAATTAAAAAGTGTTCGTGATGTAAAAAGATTAAGATTTTGTAGTGACTGCCCACAACCCCCGCACTATACAAGAGGAATAATGCGCTGAAAGGTGTGCCAGGCAGCTGTGGGCGATCATCAAGGTATGATACACAACCGTAACCTGTCGTGAACTCACAGCGCAAGGATAAAATATAATAAAACATATACAACAGGTAGTGATAGTGAAGCAGAAAACACTAAACTTTCATGACAACTAGAAAGTATTTCCCAACACGTTGATAACAACAATAGTGTTTGTACAATTTGCCTCACTACAACACTTAGAGAAATAGAAAATAGCAGAAACAAATACTAGATAGTAGTAAAAATGGTACGTGAGCCTCCTGCTCACCATCGATCAGCATCATCATTCTCACTAAAGCATCACCCGTCACCCGCTACTCTGTCTGCTTATCCAGAACCGGATGAACAACCCAAGGTAATAAGAGAAAACATAAAACCTTGAGTCAGACAACAGTCTTAGTGAGTGATAAAACAGTTAACAAACTTCATCAATGAAGTATATGAGAATGGGTAAATAAACAACTAATCTACCCAGTTCCAGAGAAGAAATTACACCTGCCTTCCCCACAATACGACAGTGGTAGTCTTTACGATCAATACATCCAAAAGAAAAAACAATTTAGCCATGGCAACCAGAACGATCATTCACACATAGCAATAGCAACTCAGCCATTATTACGACATGCATTCAAACATCCATGACTGACTCTGGTTATCTCCGCCAACCTTGCCTTGGAACCCTCGTTATCGTATGACTGGCTAAGAACTTGCCGTCAATTGTCAAGGACCACACACGACGCATGGGTTCTAGGAAGAGCCCATACGCTATACACAACACATGTTTCGGCGATACACAACGCCCAAGGAACTCGACCTACAATTGGTCTTCAGTTGTACCCCTGCTTTGAGTTAGCTAGAACCTACGACAACGGAAATCCCTCGGGCCTCTTATTTCTAGTTGTTATTAATCATGACTATTCATCAGCTTAGAACACTTTAGAGCAATTACTTCACACGAACTCAATACATCCTTGAGTCATCCTTTTATATGAACTCAATACATCCTTGAGTCATTCCCACATTCGTTGTTCTACACCGATCAACGAACACTTTCAACACTTCGAATACTCCCCCTTGAAAGTCTCCTCGAAGTCACGACATCAATAGAAACGTCCGACCAGAAATTTCCACCTGAAATGCCAACCGAACTCATTTCAGACCAACCGGACCCATTTTGGACTGACCGGGCCACTTGAGGCCGACCAGGAATATTTGGGACCGACCAGACCACTTGGAACCGACCAGAGCAACTGGAGGCCGACCATAGCAACTTGAGATCGAATAGAACAACTTGAGGCCGACCAGAACTAATTGGGACCGACCAGAACCATTTAGGACCGACTAGAACCACTTAGAACTCAACAGAACCATTGAGGACCGACCAGAACAACTTGAGGCCGACCAGAACTATTTGAGACGGACCAAAACAACTTGAAGCCGACCAGAACTATTTGAGACCGACCAGGACTAACGGAGGCCGACCAGAACTGTTTGGGACTGACCAGAACTACTTGGGGCCGACCCAAAACCTACATTCTTCGATGCAACTCCAATTTTGACCAAAACTTTGCCAAAACGATTCGTTCGACGAAACTAACTCATCTAATTCATCCAAAAGGATTACAAGCCTATTATGAAATAAACAATATCATCAATATGACAATTCTATCAATGATAATGTCAAATTCACCAAAATCACCGTAAATATGCATATAAACAAAACATGGATCTAACTTGCACATTCATATGAAATATCAAAGAAATTACCTATCTAAACCTGCTACATTAGATCATAGGATGATCTATATGAAAATGAACTTACCAATGCATAGATCTAAAGAAGAATACTTGAAATTGATGAAAAACATGATCAACTACTCATACACTTCATTGAATGCATGTGAGAGATTTAATCCACTCACCAATTCTCCCAAACAAGCAAAAACCAATGGAATACGAATCCAGACAGCAAGCACCTCGCACCAAACACCTTGATCCGATGAATCCTTGCTTCAATTGATGTAGATCTAGCCTCCAATGGTGTAGATATATGATTTCCCACCTTGGATTTGGATTTTTAATTGTGGAAAGGTGTTAGAGGAAGGTGGAGCACAAGGCTACCAAATGAGAGAATGGGAAAGTAAACTTTTTTCCTCCACTCTTACCCCCTATTTATAGGATTCCACTAGCACACTAATGGGCCTTCCCAAATCAACCCACCAAGGCTCCAAAACCTGAACAACCAACTGTTAAACCTTAAAATAACTATTCCTCCCAAACCGCTGAGCCAAATCTTTAATGTAACCAATCTACGGAAAGGCTATCATCAATTCCTTTCCAATGGCATAGGCCTCACCCTCTGATTCGAAAGTTATTCCCTGTACAAGACTGACAAAGGAAAAATGGTGACAAACAAAATCGGTAAAAATTATGGATATGTCTCACATCTCCGTATACAACATAATAAAAGATGAGAATTATCCAACCCTAAGGGAACGAAATAAAAATATTTTACGATCTTTCGATACGTAAAATGCGGGTTGTTACATTCTCCCCCTTAAGAATTTCACCCCGAAATCCCAAACAAACACAAGCAATCACAATAATTCTACATGCCTATCATCCAAGAGAAGCCAATCCTATCATCCAAACTAGCAACCATCAAGCCATGCATCCATAGCCTTATCCTAGCATGCGGAATTCTATCAAACAACAAGATACAATGATATAACGATTACACGATATCAAAGGGTCCTACCGACGAAGAGTTCTGGATGAGTCGCCTTCATACTCTCTTCCGTCTCTTATGTACAATCGTCACCATCCTCACTCCATTGTACCTTGACTAGCTTCACCGTTTTCCTCCTAAGCTGTTTCGTGTAATTTCCCACAACACAAAGCAGCTTACGAGGTCTCGCAACAGCGGTCTCTACTTCTAGTTCTTCGTACTGCTCTGCAGATACCACCACATTCGAATCATGCATGTACTTCCGTAGAAACGACACATGGAACACATTATACACACTCGATATCTTCTCGGGTTACTCCAATCTATATGCGAGCTTTCCAATTTGCTCGACTATCGGAAATGGTCCAACGAATCTAGGAGCTAACTTTCCTTTACTTCCAAATTTCGCCATATGCTTCAACGGTGAAAACTTCATGAAAACCATGTCGCCCACATCGAATTCCAAGTCCTTATGATGCTTATCGGTGTAACTCTTCTAACGATCTTGGGCTGCCTTCATTCTTTGCTGAACTATCTCGATACAATCCGAGGTCTCTCTTATCATTTGTGGCCCAAGTACAAACTTATCTCCAGTTTCTAGCCAACATGCTGGAGAATTGCACGGTCTTCCATACAACTCCTCGTATAGTGCCATCCCAATGCTCAACTTGTAAATGTTGTTATAAGCAAACTCAACCAGATGTAGATGGTATTCTCATGGTCCTTCGAAGTCTAACTCACAAATCCTCAGGAGATCTTCTAAAACTCGATTGACTCTCTCAATCTGACCATCAGTTTGGGGATGATAAGTCGTACTCAAGCACAACTCGGTTCCTAAAGCCTCTTACAAACTCCTCCAAAATCCGCTAGTGAACAACGGATCTCGACCACTCACTATACTCTTTGGGACACCATGGAATTGAACTATCCATTTCACATAAAGTTCAGCTAGTTTCGATGCCATCCTAGTCGACTTGACAGGAACGAATCTCGCACTTTTGGTCAAGCAATCTACAATGACCCATATCCCTTCGTTTCCTATCCTAATTCTAGGTAATCCATCAATAAAATCCATCGATATATGTGCCCACTTCCACGTAGGAACCTCTAATGGCTAAAGAAAAACACTTAGCTTCTTCTGTTGTAACACCCCACATCCGTTAAAGTCACTCACAAAGGGAATGCACTAAGTTCTGTGGAGCATTATAGGTAAAAGATGCAGATAAATTACAAGACAGATAAATTTAAAACAGAGTAAAATAAAACTTTACTTTATTGTCAATCAATTCAAACATAAATACGTATTTAATAGATACATTTTCCCTTTACCGTTTACATTAATTATCCATATATAAATATTTATATATATATGAATAAATCTTTTCTTACTTTTAATATGTCATAAATCCAACTGGGGAAGGCCATTTAAAAAAAAAATCCTTGACAACCCAAAATGCGCAACGTACGCTACATGATGCATACAAGTCATATATATATGCGTATATATATATATTCATTTTTTTCTTT
This sequence comes from Allium sativum, assembly GCA_030737875.1. NCBI lineage: Eukaryota > Viridiplantae > Streptophyta > Magnoliopsida > Asparagales > Amaryllidaceae > Allium > Allium sativum. The sequence goes on from CM060926.1 coordinate 698,440,773, forward strand.
TTATCTATCTTCCCAATTACCTATTTTCACACTAAACCACTTTTTGAACTGCGTTCACACTAGGCTATTTTAAGCCATTCCCCTAAAACAAAAATAGGGCGCTGGCGGGGATCGAACTCTGTACCTCTTGTATGCAAGTCATGTGTTCCAACCAAATAATCTACTAAGTCTTTTGCTTACATAAGTTAGAACAATGCTAAACATTATTCTTTTCTCATTCCTCTTTTTTCATATTTTGCTGTAATATTTAATTTAAGGACATCTTTTTCATACGGAGTCCAATTTACGCAAACTCAGACTCTATCTCAAGCAGAATTTCGAGAAGAACGCAATGGGGTAACCCGTTTCCCTTAATTCTTCTTCTAAAATTTAATTATACTTTAATTTGTGAAACTTAATGTTACAGAATTCGGGGTGTTACATTCTCCCCTTCTTAAAAGGATTTCGTCCCTGAAATCTTCAAGTTAGGAAGAATGTGTCCTACCATCCAATCACCCATCTACTCAACCATTCAATCACAGGCATTCATTGTCCTTAAAAAGATTTCTAAATGCTTTTATATTTATATGCATAGTGTGTGTATATGTCTTTTTCTAATGCAAAATCAGGCGGTCTACTGATTCAGTCGGCTCCTTAATGCGAATTATGTCAGTGCCATGCGTCCAATCACGTGTGCAATCCTAATGATACATATCATTTCTATATGAGTGCACAACCATTCACTCAAATGCAACGTCCATATGATAACACATTGAGTTCAATCTGTAACAACCCGTATTTTTAATAACTTGTTATAATGTAAATCAAGGCAGAATTAAATTGTAAAATATGAATCAAGGGAAACGGGCTGTGCCATTGCTTTCGTCTCGGAAAAATACGCGAAATAGAGTCCGAGTTTTCGAAAAACGGAGTCCGTATGACCAAGTTATGGCCCAATGAAGTTTTCAGCAAATTCTAAGCCCGAAAACAGTTCAAATTCGAATTCAGATCCGAATTGCAACCAAAGCAGAATGGGCGGGAATTTTCCCGCCCCAGGCAGGGTCGACACAGGGGTCGACACCAGTGTCGACCCCCTCCAATGGGTCGACACCCATGTCGACCCAGGGGTCGACACCCATGTCGACCCAGGGGTCGACCCCCCCTCGGTCGGACCATTTTTCCTGGTGCACCATTTTGACAGGTTGGGTCTTGTTCTGGAAGTTTCTGACGGGAGTTGATGGCTCAGATTTGATTTAGGGTTAATCCTATGGTCTAAACTAACCTAATCACCTATAAAAAGACCCCTAGACCTAGCCTAAACCCTCATTAATCATTCCTACAACTAAATGCTGCCCAAATGTTTAATCATGGCCTCCACCCTCTTGTCATAGCCTCAATCTTCATTCATATGAGAGTTCTTAAGCTTGTTTGAGAGTTTCTAAGCTTGATTTAAGGCCAAAGTTCAATCTTTCTTCATCAAAGCAAGGATCTTTTGCTTGTTTCTCAAGGGTTTTCATTGGAGCTTATCATTTGGGAGTGTTTAGAGTTGCTAGTGGCTTCGTCTCAATCTTATTTATATTTTATAAGTCTTCATAGCATTGTAAGCCCTATACTACTCTTAGATTCTAACTATGAAGTTAAATATGACATGTTGCAAGTTGAGTGTGGGGCCTAAGTATGATATGTGCTTTGATCCTATCATGTTATGCATAAATATATTCTATGCATGTTTGTAAATCTATCACCTTGACCTTGTGGGCTATAAGCTATAAGCTTTGTGTTGAAATGTTGCATTATGCAACATGAGAACCCTCATAACCTTTATGATAACTTGCATATAATGTTATATGCGAACTTCTAGCCACCATCCTATGTCATTTATGATCATGTTTCACCTATTTGCTTAAGTTGATATTATGCATGTTTTGAGGCCCATGATGTGATATGCAAGCTTATGAACATATTTATGCCTCATATGCCACCATGTTTAACTTGTGGCCAACCTTATTACCTTATTCCCTTTTGTCATGCTTTTGCCAAGTTCCCTCTTTTGATCTATGTTATGTTATGCGAAGCGTACATGCGATGGGAATGCGTTGGGTTGGGTAATATTAATGACATGAAAACATGGTTTTAAAATATGACATGAACATTGACTTGTGATTATGTTTGTAAACATAATGATGGACATGACACTTAGAAAATATGAGTGTGGCCAACTCGAGGTTGGGTTGAGTTTGTAGCATAAATCTACCCGGAACCGACCGGCTTAACTAGTGGCTACAAACAATAGGACCCAATGTGAGAAGTTGGTCATGTTGTGCTTAAACCCGAGGTTAGACTAGGTTGTGGTGTAAAGCTACCCGGACCCGCCCGGCTTAACTAGTAACCACAACAAGGTCTAATGTGAGAGGTTGGGGTGCATTAAGTTAATAAATGCCACATGATAAGGTTAAGTCATGGACCACTTGAATATACTTAACCACATGAACATGATGGGTTGATAGGGTTAAGTCAACATGGACACACTTAACCAACCCAATGCTTAGTTGGATAGGGTTAAGTCGTGAACCTTTTTAGGAACACTTAACTAACTTGATACATGGTTTGGATGGGGTTAACCACACTTAACCCACTAGAAAACCCTAGTTACGCGGTCCTTCTCAGCAGTAACCTACTAGGGAGTATCGGATACCCTAGGGACTAGGCTAGGGTGGGGCACGATTACTGGGCTGGAGTGTAAGCGACCAAAAAGACGGCAAAAGTAGGTGCGCCATAGTAGATTCCGACGGACCATGGTCGTGCACATTGTCCGGGGATGAAAGACAGACTTGGGCACCAGTAGGTTTTGAGTGTGCGTGCTTGTTTCGTGTCAGTGGATGACACCCTAGGGCCGGATACACCCTAGGGTGGACTTAGCACAGTCGACTACATTTCATGTTTGGACCGTATGACACCGATACACGACGAGTTAGGCTTTTAGGGAGCCGATCGACTAGACCGAGTAGTTAGACCTTGATCTAGGTCATCTCTGGATGTTGGGCCAAGATTGGGCCAAGGGATCATTTCTTGTTTATACCTGACATGGATTGGAATACTAGTACACACCTGGTGCAACTTAACCTCGTATATGCGATGCCACACTTGACCTATCTTGTTAACTTTTCACCATGCTAGTTATCACCCTATATCTCATCCCTGTTTACATGTTCAGTTAAGTTTATTAGTTTTTATACAAATGGTAGATAGGACTTACCAGTCTTTTTGACTGACCCGTTTTCTTTCGCCTCTTTTCTTCCGTTCCCCCCCCCCCAGGTTTGCAGGGTGGGAACACTGTTACCTAGCTGGATCTTTAACTGCTTTTCTGGATAGCTCACGTATGGTTTGAGCATGCTATGGCCTTATGCTACTTTGGGGATAGTTACTTTATGTTTCTTTTTCAGTTTATGTTCTAGACTTTGTTTTATGGGAAAATAATGACCTAGTACTTTAATGTAACTTGACTATGGTTTTGAAATGCTAGTTTTATCCGCTGCTTTACTACTCTGTTTTACTTATATGTTCTGTCTTGTTATATCTGCATGCATGTTTACCTTGTTTAACGCCCCTCCAAAGCTAGTGTCCTTGCAAGAGTGGCACTGGCGGAGGTGGGGTGTTACATTTGGTATCAGAGCATAAGGTTTACAAGATTTGAGCAAAAGGTTTTTAAACTTACCTTTTGAAAAACTATTTTCAAAACCAATTAAGTATTTTCCAAGAAAAGTCTAGTTATTTTAAAAGGCTATTCCCCAAAAGCCATTAGCACTATCCTTCGTTTCCTCGTTCTTAATCTATCTTTTCCTTTTTCAGTATGGCCGATCTTAATCTTCCCGAGGGAGTGACCATTCCCGGATGGTTCCGGAGGTACATGGAAGCTAGGGCCAACGATGTGGGCCCAGCAAACACCCCCACCATAAATGAGGTTCCTCCTCCTCCTCCTCCTCAGAATCCACAAGCAGATTTCGCTAAGGTTTGCAAAGACTTTAAGGCGATGGGTGGCAAGAATTTTATTGGGACAGAGACTTTTGTGGAGGCACGAAATTGGTTGAAAGAAACCGAAGATCTTTTCGCTATCTTTGATGTGGAAGACCATAGAAAGGTTTTATTAGCAGCATGGCTATTAAAAGAAGAAGTTGCTTATTGGTGGGAGGTCACTAATGCTACTAGACCTATAGAGACTTGGGCCGACTTTAGGACGAGGTTTGGGCTTAAGTTTCTATCATCTGCTGAGGCTAATCTGCAATTGGAGAAATTTATATCTTTGAAGCAAGGGGACATGACAGTGAGGGAGTATGTGAATAAGTTTAACCAGCTCGCTCGATTCGATTTGGACATGGTTAATACTCCCCAGAAGAAGGCTTTACGCTTTGCACGAGGGTTGAATGAACCATTACAAGGTTTAGCCCTATCTCATATACCCATGGGGGCCACTTTTGAAGGCCTAGTAGACATGGCATTGCTTCAAGGAGACGATAAGAATGGCAAGAAGGAAGTCAAGACTAATGAGACTCAAACCAAGAAGACGGACTCCAAGTGGGGAGGAAATCAGAGCAATCAGAACAACAAGAACAACAAGGGCAACAAGGCCAAGGCAAAGGACCCAAGAAAATGTAACTTCTGTGGGATTGTTGGGCACATAGCCAAGGATTGCAGAAAGAAGAAGAGGAAGCGGGGCGAATGCTTTCATTGTGGAGAGACTGGACACTTTAGCAAGGATTGCCCCAAGAAGCAAGGACAAGGGCAAGGGCAGAATCAGCGTGCAGGACCTTCTGGAGGGCAAGTGCATGCCCTCAACACTGCTCCAGTTCAGGACCGAGGTAGTATTTCTGTAGAAAGCCTTGTTTATATTTCTGATTATCCTGTTCGCACCTTATTTGATTCTGGCGCATCGCATAGTTTTATTTCTTCTAACATTGTTGAAAGTTTGCACCTAAGTACTAGTCTAGTTGAAGATCCCGTTAGTGTTTCAAATCCAATTGGGGGTTCCGCCCATTTATCTATGACTTGTATGGATTTGAAGATTTCTATCTTGACTGTAGAATTCACGTGTAATGCTTATGTTCTCGGGTTCACGGGATACGGGTTGATTTTGGGCATGGATTGGTTGTCCAGTTATGGAGCCATACTCGATTGTGAGCATATGGTGGTGAGGCTCATGACTCGCCTCGGTAATACCCTAGAAATTTCTTGTAACCCTAGAGGTCTCGTCATGTTATGTTATCTTGAATCTCTTGACTCGTCCATCGATGATCTGCAGTCTGTAAGGGTGGTTCGAGAATATCCTGATGTCTTTGAAGAGGTTAAGGGGTTACCCCCTAAACGAGAGATAGATTTTCGCATTTATCTTGTTGATAATGCCAAGCCAGCATCATTGCCCGTTAGGCACATGGCCCCACGAGAAAGAAGAGAGCTCAGTAAGCAAATCAAGGAGCTGCTTGAGAAAAATTTTATTAGGCGAAGCATTTCTGAATGGGGTGCTCCAGTGGTATTCGCTACTAAGGCAGATGGTTCGCTTCATCTATGTGTTGATTATCGAGAGTTGAACAAGCTGACAAAGAAGAATAGGCACCCGTTACCGAGGATTGATGATCTCTTTGACCAGCTTGTTGGTGCTTCTGTTTTCTCTCAGCTCGATCTAGCCACCGGATTCCATCAGCTTAGAGTGGCTGAAGATAGTATTGATAAAACTGCATTTAGGACTCCAGATGGATTCTTTGAATGGCTTGTCATGCCATTCGGTTTGACTAATGCACCCGCCTACTTCGTAGATTTGATGAGCAGGGTGTTCAGGGAGTTCCTTAACAAGTTTGTTGTTGTCTTCGTGGATGATATTCTGATCTTCTCAAAGGATGAGGAAGAACATGCCAGACTTCTCAAGGAAGTAATGGATACGCTTAGAGCTCATCTGTTGAAAGCCAAGTTCTCCAAATGACATTTTTGGAGAAGGGAAGTTCGGTTTCTTGGACATATAGTTTCTAAGCAAGGCATAGCGGTGGATCCCGCGAAAGTGGTTGTGGTTCAAGACTGGAAGACTCCTAGGAATGCAACCGAAGTAAGAAGCTTTATCGGTCTGGCGGGCTACTATAGGAAGTTCATCAGGGACTTCGCTAAGATTTCGGCCCCTCTTACCAAGTTGACGAAGAAGAACTTAGTCTTTGCATGGGACTTAGGGTGTGGGCTCGCTTTTCAAAGGCTCAAGATAGCCCTTACTACCGCTCCAGTTTTAGCATTACCCGATGGCGGTAAGATGTTTACCGTGTACACCGATGCATGTGGCACGGGGTTAGGTGCTATTTTGATGCAAGAGGGAAGAGTGATATGTTATGGGGGTAGGCAACTTAAAGTTCATGAGAAGAACTATCCCACTCATGATTTGGAGTTGGCGGCGATCGTCTTTGCACTCAAATCCTGGCGCCACTATCTTCTAGGCGAAAGGTTTGAGTTGTATACTGATCACAAGTCACTCAAGTACCTCTTCTCGCAGAAAGATCTGAATCTAAGGCAGCAAAGGTGGATGGAATTCTTGGCATCTTATGACTTCGAGATAGCTTATACCCCTGGCAAGGGTAATGTTGTGGCAGATGCACTAAGCAGAAGGAGGTTGACTTTGAGTCCCTTGTTTATTGAGATGAAGAACTTAGAGTTCTTGGCAACCTTTGATTTCACGACGACTGTTGAGTCGATGACGGGTTCATTAGCATCACTTGAGCTTAGACCCATACTTCTTGATCAAGTTGGGGCTTCCCAGAAAGGAGACCCGTAGATAGTTGAGACCATGGACAAGTTGATCCGTGGTGAGACGTCTAGTCACCTTGCTAGATATACTATTGATGATAAAGGTTGGCTAAGGCGTGATGGAAGGCTATGCGTTCCTCAAGTAGGAGACTTGGTGCATAAAGTTCTTGAAGAAGCACATCACTCGAAGATGACTATACATCCGGGAGGAGATAAGATGTATAGAGATATGAAGCGCATTTTCTTTTGGGCTGGAATGAAGAAGGATGTGGCAGAGTATGTTTCAAAGTGCATGGTGTGCCAACAAGTGAAAGCCGAGTCGAAGAAACCCGGTGGGCTATTACATCCATTGGAGGTCCCGCAATGGAAGTGGGAGAGTATTTCCATGGATTTTGTGGACGGATTGCCTAGGTCAAGGAAAGGGAACACGAGCATATGGGTAATAGTTGATAGACTTACAAAGAGTGCTCACTTCATTCCTGTAAAGATCAAGAGGACCGCATCATGGCTAGCATCTATTTATCTTCGAGAGATAGTACAGTTACATGGAGTTCCTTCTAGCACAGTTAGCGATCGTGACCCAATTTTCACTAGTCAGATCTGGAATAGTTTGCAAGAAGCGATGGGTACGAGATTGAATCTGAGTACAGCCTATCACCCCCAGACGGATGGCCAAACCGAAAGGATGAATAGAGTGCTAGAAGATCTTTTGAGGCTTTGTGTTCTTGACTTTGGTGGTACTTGGGAAGACCACCTTCCTCTGGTAGAGTTTGCTTATAATAATAGCTATCAAGCCAGCATAGGGATGGCACCATTCGAAGCTCTGTATGGGAGGCCGTGTAGGTCACCATCTTGTTGGTGGGAGACAACAGATAGGCTTATACTTAGGCCCGATATGATACGGGACACATCCGAGAAAGTTGAATTGGTGAGAAGACGGATGAAAGCGGCCCAAGATAGACAGAAATCCTATGCTGACAAGCGAAGGGCAGATTTGGAATTCGAAGTGGGAGACATGGTTTTCGTGAAGGTTTCTCCTTTGCGTAATGTGGTACGTTTTGGAGCAGTTGGGAAACTGGCACCAAGGTTCGTAGGACCCTTCCCTATCATAGAGAGAATCGGAAAGATGGCCTATAAGGTGGAATTGCCCGAGAAGCTAGCCGGAGTGCATAATGTCTTTCATGTCTCGCATCTCCGAAAGTGCTTACATGTGTCCGCTGAGGTGGTTGAACCAAGCATTCTTGAAGACGTGGAGGTAGAGAAAGAGGCAACCTTGAGAAGAGCTCCGATTCGTATCTTGGGAACGAAGATCAAAAAGCTAAGGAATCGGGAAGTCAAATTGGTGAAGGTTCAGTGGAGTGAAGCCGATGAAGATGCAACTTGGGAAACCGAGGAGAAGATGCGTGGGCTTTATCCATTCCTTTTTGAGGGTACATTCTCAATCTCCTTTCCTAATTAGCATATCTTCCTTTTTGCTATCCATGTTTATCCTATTTATCTTGTTATCTCGTTAATCTTGTCATGAGAACCTTAAGTAGAGACCCTTTGGATGAAACATGTATTTGAAACATGTTATGCTTGATGATTGCAAGTGGTTGCAAGTGTTTGCAAGTGGATACTCGTGGATGCATGATACACATTAGGCACTAAGATCGGCTCACACACTTTCATGTTGCATATGCATGAGTGTTTATGCTTATTCATGGATGAAACTTGTTGTGCTATCACGCGGATGTTGCATATGAATGAATGTTATGTGCACTCATGTAGAGATTATAAATTATGTTAGGAATTTGCATACATATGGACTCATTTCACTAACATACTTTGCATTAAGGAGGTTTACTGAATCAGTAACCGCCTGATTTTTTTGCATTAGATAAGTACATATACACACACCTTTTGCATATGTTCATACAACATTTAGAACCTTTTTAAGGACAATGGTTACTTGTGGATGTTGTTTTGAGTAGATGGATGATGGATGGTAGGATACGTTCTTCCTAACTTGGAGATTTCGGGGAATCCTTTAAGGAGGGGAGAATGTAACAACCCGTATTTTTAATAACATGTTATAATATAAATCAAGGCAGAATTAAATTGTAAAATCTGAATCAAGGGAAACGGGCTGTATCATTGCGTTCGTCTCGGAAAAATACGCGAAAAAGAGTCCGAGTTTTCGAAAAACGGAGTTCGTATGACCAAGTTATGGCCCAATGAAGTTTTCAGCAAATTCTAAGCCCGAAAACAGTTCAAATTCGAATTCAGATCCGAATTGCAACCAAAGCAGAATGGGCGGGAATTTTCCTGCCCCAGGAAGGGTCGACACAAGGGTCGACACCAGTGTTGACCCCCCCAATGGCCCAGGGGTCGACCCCCCCCCCCCCCCCGGTCGGACCATTTTTCCTGATGCACCATTTTGACAGGTTGGGTCTTGTTCTGGAAGTTTCTGACGGGAGTTGATGGCTCAGATTCGATTTAGGGTTAATCCTATGGTCTAAACTAACCAAATCACCTATAAAAAGACCCCTAGACCTAGCCTAAACCCTCATTAATAATTCCTACAACTAAATGCTGCCCAAATGTTTAATCATGGCCTCCACCCTCTTGTCATAGCCTCAATCTTCATTCATATGAGAGTTCTTAAGCTTGTTTGAGAGTTTCTAAGCTTGATTTAAGGCCAAAGTTCAATCTTTCTTCATCAAAGCAAGGATCTTTTGCTTGTTTCTCAAGGGTTTTCATTGGAGCTTATCATTTGGGAGTGTTTAGAGTTGCTAGTGGCTTCGTCTCAATCTTATTTATATTTTATAAGTCTTCATAGCATTGTAAGCCCTATACTACTCTTAGATTCTAACTATGAAGTTAAATATGACATGTTGCAAGTTGAGTGTGGGGCCTAAGTATGATATGTGCTTTGATCCTATCATGTTATGCATAAATATATTCTATGCATGTTTGTAAATCTATCACCTTGACCTTGTGGGCTAAAAGCTATAAGCTTTATGTTGAAATGTTGCATTATGCGACATGAGAACCCTCATAACCTTTATGATAACTTGCATATAATGTTATATGCGAACTTCTAGCCACCATCCTATGTCATTTATGATCATGTTTCACCTATTTTCTTAAGTTGATATTATGCATTTTTTGAGGCCCATGATGTGATATGCAAGCTTATGAACATATTTATGTCTCATATGCCACCATGTTTAACTTGTGGCCAACCTTATTACCTTATGCCCTTTTGTCATGCTTTTGCCAAGTTCCCTCTTTTGATCTATGTTATGTTATGCGAAGCGTACATGCGATGGGAATGCGTTGGGTTGGGTAATATTAATGACATGAAAATATGGTTTTAAAATATGACATGAACATTGACTTGTGATTATGTTTGTAAACATAATGATGTACATGACACTTAGAAAATATGAGTGTGGCCAACTCGAGGTTGGGTTGAGTTTGTAGCATTAATCTACCTGGAACCGACCGGCTTAACTAGTGGCTACAAACAATAGGACCCAATGTGAGAAGTTGGTCATGTTGTGCTTAAACCCGAGGTTAGACTAGGTTGTGGTGTAAAGCTACCCGGACCCGCCCGGCTTAACTAGTAACCACAACAAGGTCTAATGTGAGAGGTTGGGGTGCATTAAGTTAATAAATGCCACATGATAGGGTTAAGTCATGGACCACTTGAATATACTTAACCACATGAACATGATGGGTTGATAGGGTTAAGTCAACATGGACACACTTAACCAACCCAATGCTTAGTTGGATAGGGTTAAGTCGTGAACCTTTTTAGGAACACTTAACCAACTTGATACATGGTTTGGATGGGGTTAACCACACTTAACCCACTAGAAAACCCTAGTTACGCGGTCCTTCTCAGCAGTAACCCACTAGGGAGTATCGGATACCCTAGGGACTAGGCTAGGGTGGGGCACGATTACTGGGCTGGAGTGTAAGCGACCAAAAAGACGGCAAAAGTAGGTGCGCCATAGTAGATTCCAACGGACCATGGTCGTGCACATTGTCCGGGGATGAAAGACAGACTTGGGCACCAGTAGGTTTTGACTGTGCGTGCTTGTTTCGTGTCAGTGGTTGACACCCTATGAGACGACCCGATTTCGGGGGGGGGGGGGGGGGTCGGATTGAAGGAGGAGGAGGGCGGTGGATCGGCGGCGTCGAACTGGGAGGAGCTCGCGATAGTTTTAGGGTTTTTTATTTATTTCTGTTTAACTGAAACGGGGGGGGGGGGCAGAAAGGAGATAAAGGAGGGAAATTAAAAATTATTTTTATTATTTAATTATTTAATTATTTAATTTTACAAAAAGGTTGACTTTTACATACGACCTCGAAACGAGGCCCACCGCCTGTCGTCCATAGCGTTTTACCCCCATTCCGAACACAATGGGATATGTATCGCAAGCCGATTTGATTGTTGCAATCAGTTTCCGTTGAATTTTCATTTAAATCACTATATTGAATTTTAAACGTACATTTCAAATTACCGGGGCCACATACTAACTTGAAAAATTCCAGAAAAATATTTTCTAGCTTCGTATTGACGATACGGTCCTAACAAAACTAGTTTCGTCGAATTCTAAGACCGTTTGAAAAATGGCCAATTTCCATTCGATTAAAATCAACAGAAACTGGTCAAACGCGTTTTCTTTTGCCACGCTCACATATTAATTCGAAAAATTATGAAATTTGAAACCTAGCAATAACTTGACACTGCGGATCTAACAAAAGTGGTTTCATCGAAATCCGAAGTCGTTTGCAAAATGTCCATTTTTAAGGGCCTGAATTCCATAGCGACTATTCAGAATTTTCAACTGGACATATCTTTTGATTCCTTCTATCAAATTTCGATTGGTCAGATTCATTGGAAAGATATCATCAATTAGATTCCATTATTTTTGGTTTCACTAAGATCCGGATTGTTTTGCACCCGGTATATTCAATTGAAGTTTGAAATCGAATTATCGAACTACCGCGCCATTTTCAATTCTATATATAATTATAATTAATTATATTCGTTTTCAAATGTCGATTCAAACTCAGTTTTCATCGCCTTTACTTAAAATATTTATTTTAAATATTTAAAATCCATTATTTTAGCCAATTTAAAAATTTTAAATTGGTTCAGATTTTCTGGGTCGTTACAATCTCCCCCACTTAAAACTTTTCGTCCCCGAAAAGGAATAAAGTCGAAGGTGGTTTGATAAATGTACAATCACACAACACAACAACCAATCCAATTGTTTTTAACTTTCAAAAATATACTAATCAAATCCTATGCCCCTTAAAAATCATTCAGACTATATAATTAAAAGTGCACATCTATGAAAAGAAAATAACAATAGAGTAGAGAATTGAATGGTAGTGCAAAGTAGGGTAAATGTACCTTGCACCGGAGTCAATCAGAGATATCTACTCGGTGTCTAGGATAAGCTTTCTGAATGCTCTCCTCAGTTTCCCAAGTACAATCTCGCGGATCTCCACTCCATTGCACTTTGACTAAGTGAACCTTCTTGTTTCTCAGCTCTTTGGTTTCTTTGCCGATGATCTTTAGCGGCTCTCGCCTCACAGCTAATTCTGGAGTAATTTCAATATCCTGCTGAGCTGCTTCTTCCACGATCAAGTCTGGATCATGAACATGCTTTCGAAGTTGAGATATATGAAATACATCATGAATTCCAGGCAACCAGTCTGGCAATTTAACTTTATATGCGAGAGTTCCAATCCGTTCCAAAATAGGAAACGGACCAATGAATTTGGGTGCCAACTTTCCAGTTTTACCGAACCTGATAACTCCTCTCATCGGCGATACTTTCAAATATACATAGTCGCCAACTTCAAAGGATATATCTCTTCTTCTTCTATCGGCATAGCTCTTTTGTCGGCTTTGAGCGGCGAGTAATCGCTTCTTAATAAAATCGACTTTGTCGGCTGCTTCTCGAATCATATCAGGCCCTAACACAAGTCTATTTCCAGGCTCGACCCAACAAGCAGGAGATCGGCACGGTCTACCGTACAATGCTTCGAATGGCGACATTGTCAGACTCGCCTGGTAGCTGTTGTTATAAGAGAATTCAGCCAAATGCAGATGGTCTTCCCATGATCCACCGAAATCTATTACACAAGCCCGCAATAGATCTTCTAAAATGCGATTCACCCTCTCAGTCTGACCGTTTGTCTGAGGATGATAAGCGGTGCTCAAGTTTAACTTCGTTCCTAGCTCGACTTGAAATGCTTCCCAGAATTTGCTAGTGAATATCGTATCTCTATCACTTACTATGCTGAGCGGCACTCCATGTAGTCTAACTATTTCCCTGAAGTATATCTGCGCCAGACTCTGAGCAGTTCTGTTTGATCTGACAGGTATAAAATGGGCGGTCTTCGTGAAACGATCTACGATCACCCAAATACTGTCATTCCCCTTTCTGGTTCTGGGCAGACCATCAATGAAATCCATAGAAATATGCTCCCACTTCCAACCGGGAACTTCCAGTGGTTGTAATAATCCATCCAATTTCTGTTGGTCACTTTTGACTAGCTGGCAAGTAGGGCATCGACTAACATATATCGAGATATCTCTTTTTAACGACTTCCACCAGAATGTGCGTTTGATATCGTTATACATTTTATTCACACCCGGATGGATACTGAGCTTAGATTTGTGGCATTCATCAAGCACATCTCTTCTGAGTTCAAGAATTTCTGGAACGCAAATTCGTCCTTCTAACCTCAGAATCCCTTCGCTGTCTAGCTGGAAATCCGAAGCATTGCCTTCCCGAATTCGCTGACTTATTCCTTTGATAAATTGGTCATCTTCTTGGAGGGCTGATATCTTATCAATCAACGAAGTCGCAATGATGAAACCGGCGATCATCTCATTCTTTCGGCTTAACGCGTCGGCCACGACATTGGCGTTCCCTGGAGTATATATAATTTCAAAGTCATATGCTGCAAGAAACTCCAGCCAACGCTGCTGCCTCAAATTTAAGTCCTTCTGAGTGAACAGATACTTTAACGACTGGTGATCTGTAAACAGTTCAAATCTCTCGCCCAGAAGATAGTGTCTCCAGATTTTCAAAGAAAATATGATAGCCAATAACTCAAGATCATGAGTTACATAGTTTTTCTCATGTGGCTTCAGTTGACGGCTAGCATAAGCAATTACTTGGCCCCTTTGCATTAACACTGCGCCAAGGCCTTCTCTAGAAGCATCAGTCCATACTTTTAAATCCTGGTTGCCATCGATGATGGTTAACACTGGAGCTGTGGTTAATCTCAACTTTAGCTCTTCAAAAGCCTCCTCACTCTCTGAAGTCCATTTGAATTTAGAATGCTTCTTTGTAAGCTTCGTTAAGTGACCAGATATCTTCGAAAAGTCTTTAACGAACTTCCGATAATAGCTAGCCAATCCGAGAAAACTGCGGACCTCAGTGGGAGTACTGGGCTGTTTCCAGTTCTGAATAGCTGTGATTTTACTTGGATCCACAGCGATTCCTTCTTTCGATACGACGTGGCCCAGAAATTTCACTTCATCTTGCCAGAATATACATTTGGAAAACTTGGCTTTCAATACATTCCTTCTGAGAATTTCTAACACTTGTTCCAAATGTTTCTCATGTTCGGCCTTTGATTTAGAGAAGATTAGAATATCGTCAATAAAAACTAGAACAAATTTATTCAAAACTCCTCTGAAAACTCTGTTCATCAGATCGACGAAGTAAGCTGGAGCGTTACATAAGCCGAACGGCATTACTAACCACTCGTAGAATAAGTCGGGGCCTCTGAACGCTGTCATTGGAACACACTCTTCGGCAATTCGAAGTTGATGGAAGCCTGTAGCTAGGTCCATTCGTGAAAATACTTGTGCTCCATTTAATCGATCCAACAAATCATCAATCCGCGGCAATGGATATTTGTTCTTTATGGTCTGCTTGTTTAGATCACGATAATCCACACATAGACGTAGAGTACCGTCAGATTTTGGGACAAACACCACTGCTGCACCCCAATCAGAGAAACTAGGCCTGATCAGACCTTTCCATACTAGCTGTCTTGTTTGATTGTCTAATTCCTCCTTCTCTTTCAAGGACATTCTTCGGATAGCGTGCACTACCGGCCTTGCATTAGGAATCAAAGCAATTTTGAAATCTATTTCTCTCTGCGGAGGTAAGCGAACGACTTCCTCAAACACATCCGCATAATTCTTGACGACAGGAATGTCTTTGATGAGGTCAGGAATATTCTTTGAAACTTCAGGGATATTTTCAATTTGGGCTGGAGAAACATTCAAAGCTGCCCAGAAGTCTTTTCTATTAGCATTCTGACCTTCACAGGGAATGGTTATATAACCCCCTGATTTAATCTTAGCTCTAACAACTCTCTCGGCGCATCTAACCTCTACTTCATATTTGGTTAGCCAATCCAATCCCAAAATAAGATCGAATTCATCAAAATTCATGACGACAGAGATAATAGGGAATTTATAGCAAGAAAAAGAGACGGGTACTGCACAAATCCAACTGAGATTGATAGATCCCCCGACCGGATTTTGGACAGTCATTGGTTCCTTGAGCTTCCTCAAATTCAAATCTAGCTTCTTAGCGGCACCCTTTGAAATAAAGCTTCGCGACGCACCTGTGTCAAACAGTACTTTAATTGGAATGTTTTTGACAGTTAGCGTGCCTTCTAAAACATCCGCCCTTTCTTGACTAGCTGAGGGCTCAGAAGTTTCTGCTACTTCATTCACTCGAACTATTTCAGTCTTCTTCCTCTTCCAGCAGTCTTGCTTTACATGACCAAACTGATGGCATTGATTGCACCTTTGATTTCCTTGAAAATCCTTCTTGGGCTTAGATCCACTCTTTCTTTGTTCGTTCCAAGATTTGCATCTTATCGCCAAATGTCCTTTTCTATTGCAGCTTGAGCACGTGGCGGTCGTTATTCGTTCGTTCCCAGATTCAGCCCTTTTTCTCTTGGCACTGGGCTTCTTACGGACTTCAGATCTTGTACTGGCTTCAGGAATATCAGTTTCCAACTCTTTTATGTCACTAGAACTGACTTCTTCTTCGTCGCGCAACATTCCTTTCTTGTCTAGATCTTCGTATTGATAAGCCATATAAATCATTTCTGAGAAAGGAAGCTTCACATGCCCCAATACTTTATTCTGGTATTTCCTTTGAAGCCCATTGATAAATCTCAAATTCTTCCTCTTCAGATTTTGAATTAGATGAGGAGCAAAGTGAGAAAGTTCATTGAATTTCTTATGATATTCGGGAATGGTCATATCACCTTGTATTAGATAAGAAAATTCATCACATAGTCGCTCGGTCGCTTCGGGAGGAGTAAATCTTTCTAAGAAAATCACCTTGAATTTATCCCAGGTGATATCACCTTCTGGATTATCTTTAATAACTGAATCCCACCAGAACAAAGCTTCATCTTTGAGTGCCCAGGAGGCCAGTAATCTTTTCTGGTCATCCCTCAGTTTTAAGGCTTCGAAGATTTTCTCAGCCGAACGAATCCAAGCTTGTGTTCTCATAATAGATTCTTCACCCGAGAAAGGTTTTCCACCCAGATTTCTATATTTCATGAATAGAGCTTCTATATCCGGGTCAATATTACTTCTTCTGTTTCTGGCACTCATTTTCTAGTTCTTCTACAAATAGCAGATCAAGTGTCAGGTCAACAGAAAAGATATTTCAAAATATAGAGACAAATACTTGAATGTAAATGTGTCTATCGAGGTGTTATTTCATTCTGCTTTACTCATACTAGGATATTACTGATCCTATCTGTATTGAGTTAC
Organism: Allium sativum; assembly: GCA_030737875.1. Lineage (NCBI taxonomy): Eukaryota > Viridiplantae > Streptophyta > Magnoliopsida > Asparagales > Amaryllidaceae > Allium > Allium sativum. The sequence continues at coordinate 698,457,358 of CM060926.1, forward strand.
CCGTCCTAGAACACTACTGGTTCTATTTCTGACGAGTTCGTTCAAATGTTATATTCAAGAACTAAGCATAACCTAAGCTCTGATACCACGTTGAGACGACCCGATTTCGGGGGGGGGGGGGGGTCGGATTGAAGGAGGAGGAGGGCGGTGGATCGGCGGCGTCGAACTGGGAGGAGCTCGCGATAGTTTTAGGGTTTTTTTTTTCTTTTTCTGTTTAACTGAAACGGGGGGGGGGGGGCAGAAAGGAGATAAAGGAGGGAAATTAAAAATTATTTTTATTATTTAATTATTTAATTTTACAAAAAGGTTGACTTTTACATACGACCTCGAAACGAGGCCCACCGCCTGTCGTCCATAGCGTTTTACCCCCATTCCGAACACAATGGGATATGTATCGCAAGCCGATTTGATTGTTGCAATCAGTTTCCATTGAATTTTCATTTAAATCACTATATTGAATTTTAAACGTACATTTCAAATTACCGGGGCCACATACTAACTAGAAAAATTCCAGAAAAATATTTTATAGCTTCGTATTGACGATACGGTCCTAACAAAACAAGTTTCGTCGAATTCTGAGACCGTTTGAAAAATGGCCAATTTCCATTCGATTAAAATCAACAGAAACTGGTCAAACGCGTTTTCTTTTGCCACGCTCACATATTAATTCGAAAAATTATGAAATTTGAAACCTAGCAATAACTTGACACTGCGGATCTAACAAAAGTGGTTTCATCGAAATCCGAAGTCGTTTGCAAAATGTCCATTTTTAAGGGCCTGAATTCCATAGCGACTATTCAGAATTTTCAACTGGACATATCTTTTGATTCCTTCTATCAAATTTCGATTGGTCAGATTCATTGGAAAGATATCATCAATTAGATTCCATTATTTTTGGTTTCACTAAGATCCGGATTGTTTTGCACCCGGTATATTCAATTGAAGTTTGAAATCGAATTATCGAACTACCGCGCCATTTTCAATTCTATATATAATTATAATTAATTATATTCGTTTTCAAATGTCGATTCAAACTCAGTTTTCATCGCCTTTACTTAAAATATTTATTTTAAATATTTAAAATCCATTATTTTAGCCAATTTAAAAATTTTAAATTGGTTCAGATTTTCTGGGTCGTTACACCCTAGGGTGGACCTAGCACAGTCGACTACATTTCATGTTTGGACCGTATGACACCGATACACGACGAGTTAGGCTTTTAGGGAGCCGATCGACTAGACCGAGTAGTTGGACCTTGATCTAGGTCATCTCTGGATGTTGGGCCAAGATTGGGCCAAGGGATCATTTCTTGTTTATACCTGACATGGATTGGAATACTAGTACACACCTGGTGCAACTTAACCTCGTATATGCGATGCCACACTTGACCTATCTTGTTAACTTTTCACCATGCCAGTTATCACCCTATATCTCATCCCTGTTAACATGTTCAGTTAACTTTATTAGTTTTTATACTAATGGTAGATAGGACTTACCAGTCTTTTTGACTGACCCGTTTTCTTTCGCCTCTTTTCTTCCGTTTCCCCCCCTAGGTTTGCAGGGTGGGAACATTGTTACCTAGCTGGATCTTTAGCTGCTTTTCTGGATAGCTCACGTATGGTTTGAGCATGCTATGGCCTTATGCTACTTTGGGGATAGTTACTTTATGTTTCTTTTTCAGTTTTCAGTTTATGTTCTAGACTTTGTTTTATGGGAAAATAATGACCAAGTACTTTAATGTAACTTGACTATGGTTTTGAAATGCTAGTTTTATCCGCTGCTTTACTACTCTGTTTTACTTATATGTTCTGTCTTGTGATATCTGCATGCATGTTTACCTTGTTTAACGCCCCTCCAAAGCTAGTGTCCTTGCAAGAGTGGCACTGGCGGAGGTGGGGTGTTACACAATCTGTAAACAAATACATATATGCGAATGCAATATGAAAGTGACTGAGTTGTTCTAGCGCCTATGGTGTGTATATGCATTCACGAGCAACCTTGCAACCATCAATCATAACATGTTTCAAATACATGTTTAGATTCATTGGCTTCTACCTAAGGATCGATGATACGTCCTAGAGGATGTACCTTAAAAGCTAGAAAGTATGCATAAAATTCCTAGAAAAAGAGATCAGGGATATACCCTTAAGAAAAAGGGTATGATGCTCGTGTCTAGTCTCGAGTCTTATATGTCGCACCTTCTTGAGCTTCACTATATGGTACCTTATCTAATTTAACTTCATGATTGCGAAGCTTCTTCACCTTCATTTCCAAGATAAACAGATGTTTACCTTGATACTAGTATATATACTAAGATGATTAGAGATTTCTCCTCTACTTAGCTTATCCATCATGTTACAAATCTGAGGGTCTAAAGCTAAAGGTTGCTATGTACTTTTTACCTCTCTTGAGATCAGTCTTTCTTCCTACCTAGGGCACCTGTCACAATTATTCATCTCCCACCTTTACCATCCTTGTGTACGTTTACAGTTCTCTCTAAAGCTACCTCTATCGCACAATGAACCCTACAAAGCTTGGAAGAAAATTAGCCGCAGGTGAAACTACCGCGACTATAGATGGAAGTCGGGCACTGCTTCGCCCTTCGATAGGTATCGTAGTCTTATCAAGCTTACGGAACCATGCTGCGATGAGGTTACCTCCCAGAAAGCCAGGAGCCCCGAAGACTCAGGAAAGAAGGGGACAAGAATTCAAACAGAGAATCAGAAGATAGTGCGTATGGCTTTGGGGAATATGCCTTTACCAAATCTTTTCTTTTGAAAATGCTTCTTTTTTTAAAACCGTTTTGAAAATAATTTTTCAAATCTTTTATCTGATCCGGTAACCTTTAGCTCTGATACCACGTGTAACACCCCACATCCATTAGAGTCACTCACAAAGGGAATGCACTAAGTTTTGTGGAGCATTATAGGTAAAAGATGCAGATAAATTACAAGACAGACAAATTTAAAACAGAGTAAAATAAAACTTTACTTTATTGTCAATCAATTCAAACGTAAATACGTATTTAATAGATACATTTTCCCTTTACCGTTTACATTAATTACCCATATATAAATATATATATATATATGAATAAATCTTTTCTTTTTATTATTCTGTCATAAATCCAATTGGGGAAGGTCGTTTAAAAAAAACAATCCTTGACAACCAAAAATGTGCAACGTACGCTACATGATGCGTACAAGTCATATATATATATATATGTGTATATATATATTATATATTATATATATATATATATTCATTTTTTTTTCTTTTTATCTATCTTCCCAATTACCCATTTTCACACTAAACTACTTTTTGAACTGCGTTCACACTAGGCTATTTTAAGTCATTCCCCTAAAACAAAAATAGGGCGCTGGCGGGGATCGTACTCTATACCTCTTGTATGCAAGTCATGTGTTCCAACCAAATAAGCTACTAAGTCTTTTGCTTACAAAAGTTAGAACAATGCTAAACAATATTCTTTTCTCATTCCTCTTTTTTCATATTTTGCTGCAATATTTAATTTAAGGATATCTTTTTCATACGGAGTCCAATTTACGCAAACTCGGACTCTATCTCAAGCAGAATTTCGAGAAGAACGCAATGGCGAAACCCATTTCCCTTAATTCTTCTTCTAAAATTTAATTATGCTTTAATTTGTGAAACTTAATGTTATAGAATTCGGGGTGTTACATCTGTTCAGCCTTCACCAACTGATAGTTCATACACATGGTAATGAACTTTCCAACATCTCGCTTCATCCCCTCCTACTAGTTTACTTACTTCATGTCCTAGTACGTCTTATTACCACCGGGATGATTCGTCAACTTCGAGTGATGACATTCTCTTAGGACCTCATCTCTCAATCTGTCAATATCAGGAACAACTAATTGCCCTTTCTTTCAAAGCCAACCTTCTCGATCGATTTCGAACTCTTTATCCTTTGGTTCCAATCCTTGGATAAACTCGATAAGCTTCACATCTCGTTTTTGGCTCTCGCCAATCCTTTCAATAAGAGTAGGTCTTATCGATAAGCTTGCCAACATTTTAGGTTCCAACTCTTATCGTGGCCTGAAATCGAACCTTGCCGAATACTCAAGGCTCTTCCATTCTGAAAACATCTCTCCCAAACTTGTGTGTCTTCGACTCAACGCATCTGCAACTGCATTACCTTTGCCAGGAGTATAGACTATACCAAAATCATATGATGTCAGAAACTCCAACCATCGTTGCTGCCAAAAATTCAAATCCTTTTGGGAGAAAAGATACTTCAACGACTTGTGATCCATAAACAACTCAAACCGCACTCCCAATAGGTAATGTCTCCACATCTTCAATGCAAACACAAATCGCTGCCAACTCTAAATCATGAGTTGGGTAGTTCTTCTCATGCAGCTTTAGTTGTCGACTTGCGTAAGCCACCACCTTATCATTTTGCATCAGCACTGCTCCAAGACCAGTACCACACGCATCGGTATACACCACCATCTCTTCATTCCCATTTGGAATGGTCAACACAGGAGCACTCGTTAGTCTCTCTTTCAGGATTCCGATTTCTTATTCACACTTCACATCCCATGTGAACACTTGGTTCTTATACATCAATACTGTCAACAGTGTAGCTATCTTGGATAAATCCTTGATAAACCGTCGGTAATAACCATCCAACCCAAGGAAACTTCTCACATCTGTTGCATTCTTAGGTCTATCCCAGTCCTGGATTGCTGCCACTTTAGCGGGGTTAACTGCTAACCCACTACCGAAGACTATATGACCTAAGAATCTCACTTCACTCTTCCAAAAGTGACACTCTAAAAACTTGGCTCTCAGCTTATGTTTTCTTAAGATTTCCAACACGATCCTCAAGTGCGTCTTGTGCTCTTCCTCGTTATGTGAATAGACCAAAATGTCATCCATGAAGACAAGTACGAACTTATTCAGCTGATCTCTGAATACCCTATTCATAAGATCCACAAAATACGTTGGCGCGTCAGTCAACCCGAATGGCATTACCAACCATTCAAAGAACCCGGACGGTGCCCTAAAAGAAGTCTTTGGCACACTATCCTTAGCCACCCTCAACTGGTGAAATACCGTTGCCAGATCCATCTGAGAAAACACTTTGGCTTCGTGAAGCTGATCGAACAAGTCATCAATCCTTGGCAATGAATACTTGTTCTTCTTAGTCACCTTATTCAGCTCACGATAGTCTACACACAACCTTAATGAGCCATATTCCTTGGTTGCAAACACAACCGGTGCACCCCATTCGGATGCACTCCTCCGAATGAGTCCTTTTCCCAAAAGGTCACGAACTTGCACCTCCAACTCTCGCTGTTCCTTAGGCGCCATCCGCCTAAGAGGCATGACGATTGGTTTAGCATCCTCGACCAAATCAATCCTAAACTCGATCTCACAATGCGGCGGCAACCCTTTGACCTCATCAAAGACATCCTTATACTCATTAGCAATCAATATAAATGACATGTCTTCTTGTGGAATCACAAGCGAATATAGATAGCTAACGAAGACACCCTCTTCGCGCTTACACTTTATCAACACCTTTCGCCTTTCCACATCCCCGACTCTCACCTCTAGCTTCTCGTAATTCACCTTTGCTGCATACATCTTGAGCCAATCCATGCCCATGATGATCCCAAATTTAGCAAAGTTAAGAACAAAGAAACTACACACAAAAGTGCAACCATAACTCGAAAATACTAGACCACGACACAACATGCACAAACTGGATAAATCCCCAACTGGATTAGTCACAATCAATGGTCTGTCTCAAATCTCGGGTTCCAAACCTAAGCGACACACAAGCTCATTGCAAATGAATGAATGCGATGCTCTAGTATCAAACAAAACTCAAAATGAAACACCACGAACAAAAAGAGTACCTTGCACCTCGACACCCTTTCCCTTCTCCTCTGCAGTAGGGGCTTTTAAAGAAGACGACACTGCCCCTAAAGCATAAGCCTTAACCACTTGCTTCCCTTGAGATGATTCTGGACAATCTTTCTTCTCATGTCCAGGCCTCCCACACTTGAAGCACTTCTTTTTAGCTTTAGGATTCTTGCATTCACTAGAAAAATGGGCCTTCTGCCAATAATTGAAGCAAGTCATTTCTCCCTTCTGCTTCTTCAGGCTATTCTTTCCTTTTTGCTATTGTTGCTTTCTCTTCTAATTACTACCACCCTACTGTGGCTTCTGTTCCTCTTTAGCTGCAACAATAGACATCTTCTTAGTAAACACACTTTCATGCCTCAAAGCCATCTCGACGACCTTGTCAAAGCTATCGTCGAAGTGATCCACAAGCTGATTCCCAAGATATTCATCCAAACCTAAGAAAAACTTCTCGTTCTTTTGATAAGGAGTATCCACATATGAACGACCATACTTTGACAAGGCCTCAAAGTAAAAAATATAGTTAAGAACTGGGCTACCATTCTGTTTAAGCTCCACGAATCTCTTAAACAGAACAGACTTCTGCACGGTGGAGATAAATTTTGCTTCAAACTTAGCTTGGAACAATTCCCATGAAATATCCTCGTCAGGGGTCTCAAGTGTGACAGAGTTCCAATAGTCCATTGCTCTGCCCACCAACTGCCTTGATGCAAGTTTCCTTTTTGTTGCGTCATCAATGCTCAAGTCCTTGACGATTAGAACACAAGTATCCATCCACCTCTAGACTTCTTCAACTGGTTCAGTGCCCTTGAATTGTTTCCCCCCAATGAGGAAAAGTCTTTGCATAGCTTTGCAAATTCTACAGCTCCAGGCACTAGAACCTCAACATCAACCGCAGCTACTATTGGAGCAGGGTTCCTTCAAAGGCATGCTTCGATCATAGCTTCAAATACGGTCGGGTAATTAGGTACCCTGCCATTACCCCCTCCAGGCACAGATTCTTCCCTAGCAGAATGTCTCGTATATCATCGACTTATTCTAAATCTGCAAATTAGAATGATTAGCCACTTTCAAGAAAAACTACTAAAGGAAGTACAAAGGCTACTGATATATATGCTAATATATATAGTAAGCATCCAACTGAAATCTACAAATACGTCTCTCATACATAATTATGTCTTAGAACTTTGGCCACAATCGTTAACCAGAGCTCTGATACCAAACGTAACGACCGCCCACAACCCCTGCACTATACAAGAGAATAATGTGCAGAAAGGTGTGCTAGAAAGCTATGGGCGACCATCAAGGTATTGTACATAAGCGGAACCTGTCGTGAACTCACAGCGCAAGGATAAAATATAATAAAACATATACAACATATAGTGATAGTGAAGCTAAAAACACTAAACTTTCATGACAACTAGAAAGTATTTCCCATACACGTGGATAACAACAGTAGTGTTTGTACAATTTGCCTCACTACAACACTCGGAGAAATAGAAAACAGCGGAAACAAATACTAGATAGTAGTAAAACTGGTATGTGAGCCTCCTGCTCACAATCGATCAGCATCGTCGTTCTCACTAAAGCATCACCTATCACCTGCTACTCAGTCTACCCATCCACCATTGATGAACAACCCAAGGTAATAAGAGGAAACATAAAAACTTGAGTCAGACAACAGTCTTAGTGAGCGATAAAACAATTAACAAACTTCATTAATAAAGTATGTAAGAATGGTTAAATAGACAACTAATCTACCCAGCTTCAGAGAAGAACTTACACCTGCCTTCCCTACAATACGACAATGATAGACTTTACGATCCATACATCCAAAGGAATAACAATTCAGCCATGGCAACCAGAACGACCATTCACACATAGCAATAACAACTCAACCATTATTACGACCAGCATTCAAACATCCATGACTGACTCTGGCTACCACCACCATCCTTGCCTTGGAACCCTCGTTATTGTATGATTGGCTAACAACTTGCCGTCAATTGTTAAGGGCCACACATGATGCCCCGGTTCTAGCAAGACCCCACATGTTATACACAGCACATATTGTAATGGCCCGCAGACCCGTACTATCTGAGTTGACTAATAATACCACACATCCAACCCAAATTGCATAGAAATACGAATCATCATTAGAAAGAAGTTAGAGGATGAGAAATAGAAAGAAAGAAATATCAGAATAGAAGAAAACGAAGATCACAAACTCACAGCGGAACGAATAAAATATATTAAATAACATAACTTTTTTGAAATACAAATGAATAAATTTATATACATACCATCATCAGAGCACAACAGTTATTCCTGGAACAGCTATAAACACCTGTTTCCAGATACAAACATGGTTCACAGCGGAATATATGATAGTATATAGCTAACTGGTGAAGCCTCCTGCTTCCAGCTCCTCCAAATGAATCTGTAAAATCCCGACTACTTGCCTACCCGTACAAATTTGGGCACCAAAAAGTTTAGGGAAAACAAACAAAATAAACTCTGGGTCAGTCATGGGACTGGTGTGAGTAAAATCCAACCATTTGTTTAACTTTCAAAATTCTTTCGAAAGAAAAAGTAATAGTAAGACCAGCCCACACTTAAACATGGACGGTTTTTACCTTACTATAACCCAAAACACTTTGATACAAAAATCCAGTGATATTACAATAGTGTCTAAATCAAATAAATAACCAAATAGCAGAACGCTTACATCTCACGCTCCACATACATAGTATAAAATCAAAAGCCGCATAGCGCTTATTGGAGATTGGATCTCCAACATGACAAGGTGTGGAACCACCTTCCGATAGTGTATCTCTAGAGAGGAATACACTGGGTTCAACAAGAACATCTTGCAACCCGGCCCACACATGACCGACCACTCATTTCGCTTGAGTGTATCGAATGTATATCACCAACGGTTGGGATCAGCAACCGTTTCCCGAATGGGACAACATCGAATAGAACAAGGAATTAAATGAATCTCTAGATAGGTGATAATACACCCTAATGGGAGCAACCCACATAGCCATGCTGCCTGCCGGATTTTTGTCATTTCCCGGTTGTTGAGGCCTGAGGCTACGATTACTTTCTATTCATTGATAGCACAATCACTTTGAATGCCACATTGTCAGATCCGTTAATCACTAATTGATTTGCACAAATAATCTGGATGTTATGCTAAGGGAATAAATCCGTTGCAACTATATATATTTATACAGACCAACTCATGCGATTATTGGAAATACTTTGTCAGACACTCGTCCATATACATTCGTTCTGGGATTGAACGAAACCGAAGGCACAATTTCTATTAATAGAAAAAGCCCTTGCAGTTCACTCCGTCTTCGATTATCTTCATATAATCTGATTCGCAACGCAACTGCCAATATGGAGTGGTTCTCAGATAATAATCCAACCGGTCTCTCCATATTGACAACGATATTGGCAAACACTTCGATAATCAGTTATTTAACTATCAAAGAAAAATAAACATCCGTTCAAAACAATCAAACAATCACTGGGCCCCTTGATTACCATTCATTAATTAAATCATCCTTTCCATTTCCTTATCAATATTTGTTAAACAAATATTTTCAATTATCCTCTCGGTCTCTTACATTCTTTGGAAAACATTTCTATATCTCGCCTTCTTTTATTTTATAAACTTAGAAAATATATTCTATTTGAAATTGAAACAATTTCAATCACTTATCTCTTTCCTCACTACTGTAATTATACTCAGGAAATATTTACTTTTATATTTACAAAATTCCACCACTTGGGTTAAAACGAATGCTGTGTAAAACATCGTTACAACAACCCAAAATATTTGATTCAACTAACTCTTATTCAACACTTCTCTTCGAGACTGGATCTTGCTATTTATCGATTAAAAATGAAATCAATCAAGTTGGGGTATTATTATCCCTCAGACCTTGACTGAAAACATCATTAACTTCAAAATAGACAAAACCACTTACCTCGAATAATCAACATTTTTAAAACCAATTATTCATTTTAAACGTATATATGTTTCTCTTTCTATTACTAGCCTATCGATTTCCCTTTTTGTTTATAATATTCTATTTTAAATCCGTTCCTTATCGAATTCTGTATATATCGATACATTTATTTCTAACTATCAAATTTTTCTTAAAAATATTCTAACTTCTTAAATTTCCAGAAAAATTCGCTATAACCTCCCTTGTACCGGGAGCATCAGGATATTTCAAATAGCCTCCCATGGCCCTCACCAATCCAAAAGAAAAAGAAAAAAGCCAAGCGACTTGCCGATACGGCGCATAAAACCTCATATGGAATTTAAACGTGTACCTTTTTGTCGGACACATAAATTAAAAATCTTCATATACTCCATCCCATATCTGTCTAACACATGCTCACCCGTTTCCAATTCAATTCAACTCAATCCAATCGTTTGAATTCAGTTTCGCTCATTTATTCTTTAATCAGCTATTTTGCTTATTTCACTCCTTTGTTTGAACATAACATATTCAAATAAAATATTTAACTTGCTCACAATCAAATTGAATTTCAATTTCAATTCTAATTTCCTTTTCTAATTCGAATATAAATTTTCAAATCGAATTTACTTATTCAAAGCCCAATATCAATTCAAAATCTCATTAACTAATTACTACTTGAATTAGTTAATTCTATTCAATAATCAAAAATCTGATTTCTGTTTCAAAAATCAATTCATTACCCCACTTGAGTTCACATATAATTAACCACTCAAATCTGAAATTTTCTAAATAGAAATTCAGATTTTATTCGCTTAAAATCCTTTTATAAAATTAATTAAACCGTTATGGTTTTTAAATGGTTAAGGCGCTGTTTTTCTGAAAATTTGATTTTGACATAACTCAAAATATATACGACGAAATTCATATTTTTCTTCTTCATTAGAAAACTATTATCTAATCGGTCCTGACGTTTCTTGTTTCAAAGAATTCCGACTTCAATTGAGTTCCATATATTCAATTGAAGTTCGAATCGCCAATTTACGAACTGCAGCGCAGCGGCGAGTTCGTTTTAATTATATTTATATATATAAACATTTTAACTTCATTAAAATGAATTCAACTCCATTTTAACTCTATTCGAAATTTATATTCAAATTCCCATTTCAAATTCTATTTTGAAATTCTATTTCAAATTCCATTTCAATCTATTTGAATTCTATATTCAAATTCCATTTTTCAATCTCCATTTGAATTTTAATATATTCAATCTATTTTCAAACTTCATTTGGATTTCTATATTCAAATCTATTTCAAATTCTATTTTGAAATTCTATACTCAGATTTTCAATTCGCTTCTATTTTTTTCAAATTGTATTTGAATTTCTATATTCGAATTTCCTTTATTCAAATCCCATTCGAATTTCTACGTTCAAATTCTATATTTGAATTTCCTTTGAATTTCATATATTCAAACTCCATTTGAATCTTATTTTCAAATTCCATAGTTAAATTTCATTCAAATCTCTATTTGACTTTTCTTTATTCAAATCCATTTGAATTCCTTTGAATTCAAATTCTATTTCAATTTCCTATATCTAAATTCTATTTCAATTTCTATATTCAAATTCTGTATCTAAATCACATTTGTATTTCTATTATTCAAATCCTATAGTTAAACTTCATTTGAATTCTATTTTCAAATCTATATATTTTATATTTCATTTGAACTTTCTTTATTCCAATTCTATTTGAATTCCTTTGAATTCAAACTATATTTCAATTCCTTTGAATTTAAATTCTATTTGAATTCCTTTGAATTCAAATTCTATTTGAATTCTTTTTGAATTCAAATTCTATTTTCATTCTTTAACAAGTCTCGATTTCAATTCCTTCTGAAATCAATATTTTTACTTTTGGAAAATAGATTTCCCTTTTCAATTTCACACTTGTATTTTTATTTTTGAATTATCCAATGATAATTCTTTTCACTTCATTATAAACTTCGTTTATAAAAGAACTATTTATAAACTTCGTTTATAAAGGAACTACTTGTTTTATTTCTTTTAAAACAAGTTAATATTTCAAATCTATTTAAAAATTCAAATTCTATTTTTTAAAAAAATAATTCCCCTTTTAAATCCCATATACCCTTTTCACGATATTTTTATATATCAACATTTTGGTCCCAGTGATATTTAGACAATCAAATCACACAATTATCAACCAACCATCATATGCGAAAACAATCAAATAATAATATTTTTGAGGAATCCAGTTGGATCCCTCCAACCTGTTTTTCCTGCATCCACAGACGTTAGTTAACAGAAATAATACCCATCCTGCTTCGTGGCAGGATATCGCGGTATAAAAGGGGATCCACTTATATACGTGGGCGTAGGGTCATCCGCTAACGATACTGCGGGCATCCGCAAATGATACTGCGGGAACAATCCAATCACCAAACCAATATATATATATATATAATAGTCAACCTTAAATAACTAATATTTTTAAGTCAACCAGAAAGCATTCAAACAAGCATCAAACAATTATTTTTAACGAATAAAAATCATTCTAAATAAAAGGTGAGTGAGATTTACTCACCGCGGTTTTATTTGTCGGATATCCAGTTTAAATTCCCATATCGTCTTAGCTACCAGTCATCTCGAATCATTTCGAATAAATTGTTTTTGTACCTAAGATGATTTAATTTTTATTTATCGATTAAACATCATATTAATTTAAACTAATTTCTAAAACAAATAAACAACTTTTCTATGTAATTTAAATTTTGGAAAAACGAATACCTTACTGATGTCGACCAACTATGAAATCCTTCAAGAATCATAGACTTCCGTCAACACAAAATTGCCTTATACTTCTTTGATATTTCACCCAATGCTTTACAAACATCAATCATCACCTTGATATCTCCTATATCCAGTTCACTGTTGAACCCCAAACATGCTCCTTCCCAAAAAACAACAGAGGCGAATTTCCCCTTCTTATCATTTTTGAACAATCCTGGTAACACCCAAAATAGCCACTTCGATCCTCCTAATTCCACCCAATCAACATCGCAGTGTCTTTCCCAAACCGAATCCCCCTTTCACCTTACTGTCGCCCTACCCTCTCCAGTCCTGTTCGCAACAGTCCAGATCCTAATACCGAACTCCCTCCTCCCCAAATTCCCATCTCAACTTTTAAAAACCCCCCAAAAAGCCACAAACGTAGCACGCCTCAGAAAAGTTGAACCCCGAAACTTGGCATTACCCTTAGAACGAACGGAAGAAGGGTGAAGCCCAGTTCAATTCGAGTTCCACAACCACAAAAATTACAGATTGAATCTCATCAACTGTCGAGCCCTCAAACCTCTAGTGCACCATTAACTTAATCGAACTTCCCTCCTTAACGCGAGTGTGCCAAGCTTCCTGGATTCACGATTTCAAAACGCGATACGCGATTTTGATTTCAATTCTTTTTTTTTATTGTGGAGCGATTTGATTTCTGACTCGAAGGATGGAAATGAAGAGAACGACACTCATTTCGTCGGTTTGGGATGAAGAGAAGGCTCGGCCTTATATAGAGGCGAACAGTTCATAGAGTACAAACGCCATTAATGTGGTGTTTCCTTGATACTGAAGTAAGGAGACAAATTTTGTTGCTCAATGAAGGAAATAGCTGCGTGAAATGAAATGTAAGGTGGGTTTGTTTGTACGATTAATTACATGATTTGATTTTAATTTGATTTGATATCAAGGGATTTTTATTCTTTTTAAACAGATTTAGATTTGATTTCGATCTTATCCATTATAAATATCTCGGGGTTCACAATTAAAAAATCGTGAACCGCTATTTTAGCATACTGACCGTCGTTCCAATGTAATAACGGTGTTCAGAGCATAACAGAATATATTATGAACTTAAATTTTAATGTATATATAAAATACCCATTTTAAATCGATATAATACACTTTAAATTCAAAAAAAAATTCTCTAATAATAAAATATTTTTATTATCATCTATATTCAATTACAATTAATACTGATCATCTGAATTGTTTTGATTTAATTCTAACTTTGAATTGAATTATTTTAAATTCTCGTATTACGATGAAAATCAGAATATATCGTATTTCGATTATTAAATCGATAATTCAATAAAATACCATTTATATTATAAATTCAATATTTAAAACTATACTAAATATTAAAAATAAATCGACAAAAAATCCGGGTCGTTACATTCTTCCCTCATTAAAATCATTTCGTCCTCGAAATTGCTAAGGTAGGAAAATGGTACAAAATCATTACTTTTCAAAATCTCACTTATGTTGAAACTCAACTCCTCATATTACAACAAATTTAATTCCACAAAAACTTTTGGTTTCCACACATTTAATCTAAATGATTTACACCCAGTTCAAATTCTATTCAATTTGAATTTCATTAATTTATTTACCGCGATCCATTTAACTTGATTAAGTTAAATTTTAAACTTCAGAATTCAAATTTCTGGGTTTTCCTTTCAAATCCTTTTGAAATCACACAAATATATACACGTATATTTATTTTCATTTTAGATTCAAAACATTTGAATTTTCAAACCAATTTTTTTTCCTTCAAACAAATTTTCATCAAAAACTTTTCTACAGTAGCAATTCATCACTTAGAACTCGAAAATGAACACTGATGAAGCTGCAGTCATCATCAAAATTATTTCCCAGCAACTGAAGTGAGTTCAGTGCTTAAACAATTTCAAAATCCATTCAAAATCCTTTTAAAACAAAGCTATATTGTTCTAATATACTTACAAAAATATTTCAAACTTCCCAGGATTTAAAATTTGAATTTTGTTTTTAATTCAATTTCAATTCATTTCATTTGTATATGTTATTCATATACAAATTTTATTTTGGTTATATATAACCATTTCATTTCTTATAATTTCATTTGATTATAATAATAACAACCAACACATCTGTAACACCCCACTCCCGCTATGATCACTCACTAAGGGAATGCCATAGCATCGGTGGAGTATTTTAGTGAATATAGAACAGAAAAATTACAACAAGACAGATATAAATAGTACTTGAAATTTTAAAACATCATCTCATAACAGCGGAAGTAAAACATGTCTGGTTACATCATAAAACCACAATAAAGGTCAAGTACAATATCCATAAAAATAAAGAAGTACATAATCCCACTCTCATACAATAGCCAAACAAAAGAAAAGATAACTGGATAACTGGAGCTTTACATCTATCCAAGCTCCTAAAGACTGGAACAGCAATCCGATCAAGCTCCACTACTGCTAGGATCCACCGTAGGACCTGAGGGTTGGGAAAAAGATAAAAACAACAGGGTCAGACATAAGTCTGAGCGAGTCCTATAACTTTAACAATACAATCGTTAAAGTAACCAGAGAAGACATAAACTGATATACGGTAACATATAGGGATGAATGGCTACCCTAAGCAGTCAACTAAACGAAGATAAAGGATAAAGACGCATCTACCCTCCCTAAGGTAAATTACTAAACTGCACCACACCAGTCGTTCCTAACTTAAAGGTTGATCCCACCCAAGGACTTATAAAATTTACTAATTAGTACTTGCGTACCCCTAGGTGACCAAGTAGGCGCCACGGGGCCCTACAATCCACTAGGTGTACTCACTACTTCCCATTCGATCGGCTCCCTAACGTAGATACCCGTGCTGGCCCCACCGTGGGATGTATCATTCCCCAATGTGGCAACCTGATGGAACTAAAGGTGCACGGCTTATATCTACTCGATGCAACAACGGCTTACCTACCAGCCCGGGCCCACTCACGCATATGAAGCCCGTTGGACTTGCGTTGCCACCGCTAACCCGTTTGCCTCTTACAGTCAAGCCCAGTATGCGTGTCCCGTCCTCGACATGGGTCGAGCCCACAAAGATACGTATGGGTTACTGGTTGAAATGGCCTCCACAAGCTACCCACCTAAGCTTGTCCCTTTTTCTAGTATATCCCACTTAACCCTTTAATCATGTTTTAATTACATGTTCCATTTTGGTTAAGTATTCTAATCGTATTTTCTATTGCCACCCAAGGCAACCACTAGATTTTCTCATGCCACCCGAGGCACCCACTTAACCCCTCATGTCCCTCTACATGCTAATGTGGTTAAGTGTTTCTTAATTAATTAATTAAGAACGTAACCTTTGTAAAGACCTCTCACATTAGACTGTCTTTTATGACCGCTGGTTAAGCCGGTTGGGTCCGGGCAGCCTTATGTCATAACAGAGTCTAACCTCGTGTCTTTACATTAATTACGTATTTAGTTTGTGCCTAAGACCTCTCACATTGGGCTAACATTTGTAGCAACTGGTTAAGCCGGTTGGGTCCGGGCAGTTTTACGCTACAACTGAGTCCAACCTCGTGTCTTAGTCAATTAATTACACCTAATTAATCACCCTCATAATTTTATATTAATTATCCCTAATTAATCAAGTTTTCTTAACATGGGTAGACCTAACTTAATAGGTAAATTCCCATGGGGTAGACCTAACTCAATAGGTAAATTCCCAACACATAGTATGGGTACACCTAACCAAATAGGCAAATTCCCATACTATGTTTATTTATTTTGTGTTATGCATAATTATATTAATTTCACACAATCTTATTAACTTATGCATTTAATTACCCCATCGTTCCCACGTAATTTCGTTCATGATATAACACATATAAAAGGTGTCAACTTGCATATGAATGAACATGTTTCAAAGGTGCCATCTTGCATATTAACAAACACATAACTTGCATATGAACTTGCATAACATGTCACATAACTTGCATATAATATGTCACATAACTTACATATTCATTTTGCATAACAAACTTGCATATTAGCTTATAGACTTGCATAATGTGTCATCATGAACTTGCATATTAATAAACATGTAACTTGCATATTTACATACATGTAACTCGCATATTAACAAACATGTAACTTGCATATAAAGAAACATGTAACTTGCATATTTACATACATGTAACTTGCATATTAACAAACATGTAACTTGCATATTAACAAACATGTAACTTGCATATTTACATACATGTAACTTGCATATTAACAAACATGTAACTTGCATATTTACATACATGTAACTTGCATAGCATATTACCATGAACTTGCATAACATGCATATGATTACATAGCCCACAACTTGCATATTTAGCATCATGCAAACATAACATACATCATATTAAACTTGCATAAGCTTACATACTCAACATGCATAAACATAAGATTAATGCTAACATCATATCATATGATTCAAAGCTCATTAACCCACATACAAAACCATAAATCTCATCACATCTCATCTAATTAGTTTACCAAAAGATCATCAAAGTGATAGAAACTCACAACTAGCAACTTTGAACACCAAATGAAGAAGATTAAGATGCTAAGAAGGGATTAGAAGTTGATTAGAGAGTGATTAGTATGCAACCCTCTTCATAAAATTAGTGGAGGCCATGAGAGCTAGCATTTTGCCATAGTTTAGTCACTAGGTTTAATTATGAATGAATTAGGGTAGGTTAGGGTCTTATTTATAGATTAGGCAAGTGTTTTAGGCCATAGGATTAACCCTAGATTCAATCCAAGCCATCAAAGCATGTCTTGGGGAAGAAGTCAAGTGTAGGAACCATCTAGGGCCTTTAGATTAAAGATGGACCATGAGAACCATTCAAATGCAAAATCTGCACTTGAGCGAATCGGCCCACGGGTTGACAGCCAAACACCCTGGATTAACCCCTAGTCGACCCAGCAGGCTCGGGTCGACTTCAAAAATCGGCCGGTTCGGTTATTCCCCTCTCCCAATTCGCTGTTTTGAGCATTTTTGCATATTTATTTATTAAATTTTCAATTATATATATATATATATATATCAATATATATATATATATATATCTACACAACCCATTTCACTTAATTAAGTATACTTTAATTTGGGAATTTTCGTGAAACTTCGCGAGGCCATATCTTGGTCATACGGACTCCGATTTTCGAAAACTCGGACTCTATTTCGCGTATTTTTCCGAGACGAACGCAATGGCATAGCCCGTTTCCCTTGATTCCCATTTTAGAATTAAATTCTGCCTCGATTTATGTTATTACAGGTTATTGAAAATACGGGTTGTTACATTCTCCCCTCCTTAAAGGATTTCGTCCCCGAAATCTTCAAGTTAGGAAGAACGTATCCTACCATCCAATTATCCATCTACTCAAAGCATCATCCACGAGCAATCATTGTCCTTACAAGATTCTAAATGCTGGATGGATATATGCAAAAGTGTGTGTATATGTACTTACCTAATGCGAAAATCAGGCGGTTACTGATACAGTAAACCTCCTTAATGCAAACCATGATAGTGCCATGCATCCAATATGTATGCGAAACCCTATTGACACATACAAATTTCTACATGCGTGCACAACCATACACAAAAATGCATCATCCATATGATAACACAGCCATGATACATCCATCAATCTAACTACCACATCCATTTATGCAATATGCAACATGAAGTGACTGAGCCGATCTAGTGCCTAATGTGTGTGTATATGCATCCACGAGCAACCACTAGCAAACAATTGCATCCATATGCATCCATCAACCATAACATGTTTCAAACACATGTTTCAACCATAGGTTTTACCCTATCTAAAGGTCATAGGTATTAGCGAGAGGATATACTAAAGATAAGATAAGTACTAGACAAGCAATAAAGGAGAAGTTAAAAGACATACTCTCAAAAAGAAATGGATACAAAGAACGCATCTTTGCTTCCGTCTCCCAAGTAGCATTGCTTTCGTCATCTCCCCATTGCACTTTAACTAGCTGAACTTCTCTGTTCCTCAACTTCCTAGTTTCTGACCCAAGGATGCGAGTAGGAGCTCGTCGAATCGTCGCATCACGCTCTACCTCTACATCTCTAAGCAAGCTCGGCTCTACCACCTCCGCGGTCTCATGTAAGCACTTCCTCAAATGTGATACATGGAATACATCATGAACACCACTAAGTCTGTCGGGCAACTCCACCCTATATGCCATCCGTCCAATCCTTTCCTTAATAGGAAACGGCCCAACAAATCTCGGTGCTAACTTCCCTACGGACCCAAAGCGAACAACATTTCTCAATGGAGATACTTTGACAAAAACCATGTCCCCAACCTCAAACTCAAGATCCGTCCTTCTCCGATCCGCATAAGATTTCTGTCTATCTTGCGCTGCTTTCATCCTTTTTCGAATTAAATCAATCTTCTCTGAAGTCTCTCTAACCATATCCGGCCCAAGCAAGATCTTATCCGTAGATTCCCACCAACATGTAGGAGATCGACAAGGCCTTCCATAAAGAGCTTCGAAAGGAGCCATACCAATACTGGACTGAAAGCTGTTATTATATGCGAACTCCACCAAAGGAAGATGTTCTTCCCATGTACCTCCAAAATCCAAGATACAAAGCCTCAAAAGATCTTCTAAGATACGGTTCACCCTCTCAGTCTGACCGTCCGTCTGAGGATGATATGCGGTGCTCAAACACAACTGAGTCCCTACCGCCTCTTGCAAACTTCTCCAAAACTCACTAGTGAAAATAGGATCTCGATCACTCACAATGCTGGATGGTACGCCATGCAATCTAACAATCTCTCTAACATAGACTGAAGCAAGCCATGGAGCGGTCCTCTTACTCTTTACGGGTATAAAATGGGCACTCTTGGTAAGTCTGTCTACCACAACCCAAATTCCCGTATTGCCCTTCCTCGATCTCGGTAACCCGTCGATGAAATCCATCGAGACACTATCCCACTTCCACTGTGGAACTTCCAATGGGTGTAGCAACCCACCGGGTTTCCTTTGCTCCACTTTAACTTGTTGGCACACTAAGCATCTAGCCACATACTCGGCCACATCTTTCTTCATACCGGCCCAGAAGAAAACTCTCTTCATGTCTTGGTACATTTTGTCTCCACCGGGATGAATAGTCATTCTTGAACGATGTGCATCATCCAAAATAGCCTTCTTCAAACCCTCATCTTGCGGTACACAAAGTCTACCGTCTCTATGCAACCATCCCTTATCATCTATGGTGTATCTACCCAAATGGCTGGACGACTCCCCTCTTATAAGCTTCTCTACCAACACAACCAACTGTGGGTCGTCTCGCTGAGCCTCGCCAATCCGTCTCAAAAGAGTAGGTCTAACCTCCAAGGATGCCAACAAACCAGGTACAAAATCAACAGAAGGTCTGAAGTCAAACAAAGAAAGAAACTCCAAGCTTCGTCGTTCCACGAACAATGGACTCAAAGATAGCCTTTTTCTACTTAAGGCGTCTGCCACCACGTTACCCTTACCAGGGGTATACGCTATCTCGAAATCATAGGATGCTAAGAACTCCATCCACCTTTGCTGTCTTAAGTTTAAATCCTTCTGAGAGAATAAGTACTTCAATGATTTATGGTCGGTGAACAACTCGAATCTCTCACCAAGAAGATAATGGCGCCAAGACTTAAGTGCGAAAACAATCGCGGCCAACTCTAGATCATGGGTAGGGTAATTCTTCTCATGCACTCTCAATTGTCTCCCTCCATAGGCTATTACCCTTCCCTCCTGCATCAAGACTGCGCCTAATCCTGTTCCACAAGCATCGGTATAAACAACAAACGGCTTACTCCCATCCGGGAGCACTAAAACTGGAGCGGTGGTCAAAGCTCTCTTTAACCGTCGGAAAGCATCATCACAATCTACATCCCACGAGAAAACCAGATTCTTTTTCGTCAAGCGGGTTAATGGGGCTGATATCTTCGCGAAGTCTTTGATGAACTTCCTATAATATCCTGCCAACCCCAAGAAACTTCTTACCTCGGTAGCATTTCTAGGAACTTTCCAATCCTGGATAGATACTATCTTTGCGGGATCCACAGCTATCCCTTCCTTAGAGACCACATGCCCTAAGAATCGCACTTCTCTTCTCCAAAAATGGCATTTAGAGAATTTAGCTTTAAGACTATGCGCTCGAAGAGTCTCCAACACTTCCTTGAGATGTAAGGCATGCTCTTCTTCATTCTTGGAAAAGACCAAGATGTCATCCACAAAAACTACTACAAACTTATTCAGATACTCTCTGAACACTCTACTCATGAGATCAACAAAGTATGCGGGGGCGTTTGTCAACCCAAATGGCATCACTAGCCACTCATAAAAACCATCCGGAGTCCGGAAAGCAGTCTTCTCTATACTGTCCTCCGCCACTCTTAACTGATGAAACCCTGTAGCTAAGTCCATCTGCGAAAATACTGACGCGCCAACCAACTGATCAAAGAGATCATCTATCCTCGGTAATGGGTGTCTATTCTTCTTCGTGAGCTTATTAAGTTCTCTATAATCCACACAAAGTCTGAGGGACCCATCCGCCTTCGTGGCAAACACTACTGGAGCTCCCCACTCCGATATACTTCGCCTTATGAACCCCTTCTCAAGCAACTCCCCTACTTGCTTATGAAGTTCTCTTCTCTCACGAGGAGCCATGTGGCGTACTGGCAAAGACACTGGTTTGGCATTATCCACCAAATAAATTCGGAAATCTATCTCCCGCTTCGGAGGCAAACCCTTTACTTCTTCAAACACATCCGGATATTCCCGGACTACTCTGACAGAACACAAACTCTCGACCGAAGCATCGAGCGATTCAAGATAACTTAGCAAAACAGATTCCATGGGATTGCAAGAGATCTCGAGAGTGTTACCCAAGCGGGTCATGAGCCTGACAACTCTCCTTTCGCAATCAAGAACGGCACCATTACTGGATAACCAGTCCATGCCCAAGATCAACCCATAGCCCGTGAAGCCCAATACAAAAGCATCACATCTAAACTCAACGCTAAGTATAGAAATCTTCAAACCCAAACATATCATAGACAGATATATGGAGCCCCCAATTGGGTTTGAGACAACCAAGGGATCATCAACTAGACTGGTGTCTAAGTGCAGTGACTCAACTAACGATGATGAGATAAAAGAATGCGATGCGCCAGAGTCAAACAAAGTACGAACTGGATGATCAAACAGAAAAACCAGACTTTCAACGGAAATAGTTCTACCTCTCTGCTGAATCGGTGGAACTGAGAGAACCTGAACTTGCCCCCCTGACTGAGGTGGTGCTATAAGAGCTTGCACCTGGCCTCCTGAGGTAGATCCCGTCTTCTGCCCCTTCTTTGGGCAGTTTTTCACAAGATGCCCTGCTTCACCACAATGAAAGCAACCGGTCTTCTTCTTTTTGCGACAATCCTTACTAAGGTGTCCTGGTGTTCCACAATTGAAGCACTTCTTCTTCGTCTTCTTTTTGTCACCATTGCCTTTTCCGCCCTTGCCTTGTTGTTGCTGTTGCGGTTTCTTCTGATCCCCCTTTTTCTCTGGTGCCTTAGAATTCTTATCATCCTCATGCATAAGTGCCATGTAGACAAGCTTCTCAAAAGTGGCCCCCATAGGAATGTGAGTCATAGCTATTCCTTGCAATGGTTCGTTCAAGCCTCTAACGAACCTCAAAGCCTTCTTCTCCGGTGTATTCACCAACTCTATGCCAAACCTTGCTAATTGATTGAATTTGTTGACATATTCTTTCACCGTGAGATTCCCTTGCTTCAAATTCAAGAACTTCTCCATAAACAGATTCTCTTCCGCCCTTGAGAGAAACTTAGCCCCAAACCTTTGCTTAAAATCTGCCCAAGAGTCAACAGGGCGTTCTCCATTAGTGACCTCCCACCAGAATGAGGCCTCTCCCTTCATTAACCAAGCCGCCAACTTGACTTTCTTTCCCTCTTCCACTTCAAAGATATCTAGCAACTCTTCCACTTCCTTAAGCCAATCTCTAGCCTCTACGAAAGTCTCTGAACCAAGAAAAGGTTTTCCTCCTATAGCCTTGAACTCCTTGCAAACCTTAGCAAAATTATCCACTCTAGGCTGAGGAGGAGGAGCGGTTGTCTCTGGTGTAGTAGCATTGGCCGGACCCGCAGCCGCGGCCCTAGCCTCTTGCAACCTCCTATACCATAGTGGTATAACTAAACCCTCCGGGATGTTAAGATCTTCAGCCATGCTGAAACGAAAGAGGAAAGATTCAAAAAGGAGATTCCGAAAGATAAAGATATGGCTATTGGGGATTATGCTTTTCTTTTTCAAAAACTTTTTCTCTTAGAAGACATGCTTTTAAAAATACTTTCTTCGAAAATACTCTTAGAAAGTAGTTTTTCTCAAAAATTTTATCTGTTCTGGTAACCTTAAGCTCTGATACCACGTGTAACACCCCACTCCCGCTATGATCACTCACTAAGGGAATGCCATAGCATCGGTGGAGTATTTTAGTGAATATAGAACAGAAAAATTACAACAAGACAGATATAAATAGTACTTGAAATTTTAAAACATCATCTCATAACAGCGGAAGTAAAACATGTCTGGTTACATCATAAAACCACAATAAAGGTCAAGTACAATATCCATAAAAATAAAGAAGTACATAATCCCACTCTCATACAATAGCCAAACAAAAGAAAAGATAACTGGATAACTGGAGCTTTACATCTATCCAAGCTCCTAAAGACTGGAACAGCAATCCGATCAAGCTCCACTACTGCTAGGATCCACCGTAGGACCTGAGGGTTGGGAAAAAGATAAAAACAACAGGGTCAGACATAAGTCTGAGCGAGTCCTATAACTTTAACAATACAATCGTTAAAGTAACCAGAGAAGACATAAACTGATATACGGTAACATATAGGGATGAATGGCTACCCTAAGCAGTCAACTAAACGAAGATAAAGGATAAAGACGCATCTACCCTCCCTAAGGTAAATTACTAAACTGCACCACACCAGTCGTTCCTAACTTAAAGGTTGATCCCACCCAAGGACTTATAAAATTTACTAATTAGTACTTGCGTACCCCTAGGTGACCAAGTAGGCGCCACGGGGCCCTACAATCCACTAGGTGTACTCACTACTTCCCATTCGATCGGCTCCCTAACGTAGATACCCGTGCTGGCCCCACCGTGGGATGTATCATTCCCCAATGTGGCAACCTGATGGAACTAAAGGTGCACGGCTTATATCTACTCGATGCAACAACGGCTTACCTACCAGCCCGGGCCCACTCACGCATATGAAGCCCGTTGGACTTGCGTTGCCACCGCTAACCCGTTTGCCTCTTACAGTCAAGCCCAGTATGCGTGTCCCGTCCTCGACATGGGTTGAGCCCACAAAGATACGTATGGGTTACTGGTTGAAATGGGCCTCCACAAGCTACCCACCTAAGCTTGTCCCTTTTTCTAGTATATCCCACTTAACCCTTTAATCATGTTTTAATTACATGTTCCATTTTGGTTAAGTATTCTAATCGTATTTTCTATTGCCACCCAAGGCAACCACTAGATTTTCTCATGCCACCCGAGGCACCCACTTAACCCCTCATGTCCCTCTACATGCTAATGTGGTTAAGTGTTTCTTAATTAATTAATTAAGAACGTAACCTTTGTAAAGACCTCTCACATTAGACTGTCTTTTATGACCGCTGGTTAAGCCGGTTGGGTCCGGGCAGCCTTATGTCATAACAGAGTCTAACCTCGTGTCTTTACATTAATTACGTATTTAGTTTGTGCCTAAGACCTCTCACATTGGGCTAACATTTGTAGCAACTGGTTAAGCCGGTTGGGTCCGGGCAGTTTTACGCTACAACTGAGTCCAACCTCGTGTCTTAGTCAATTAATTACACCTAATTAATCACCCTCATAATTTTATATTAATTATCCCTAATTAATCAAGTTTTCTTAACATGGGTAGACCTAACTTAATAGGTAAATTCCCATGGGGTAGACCTAACTCAATAGGTAAATTCCCAACACATAGTATGGGTACACCTAACCAAATAGGCAAATTCCCATACTATGTTTATTTATTTTGTGTTATGCATAATTATATTAATTTCACACAATCTTATTAACTTATGCATTTAATTACCCCATCGTTCCCACGTAATTTCGTTCATGATATAACACATATAAAAGGTGTCAACTTGCATATGAATGAACATGTTTCAAAGGTGCCATCTTGCATATTAACAAACACATAACTTGCATATGAACTTGCATAACATGTCACATAACTTGCATATAATATGTCACATAACTTACATATTCATTTTGCATAACAAACTTGCATATTAGCTTATAGACTTGCATAATGTGTCATCATGAACTTGCATATTAATAAACATGTAACTTGCATATTTACATACATGTAACTCGCATATTAACAAACATGTAACTTGCATATAAAGAAACATGTAACTTGCATATTTACATACATGTAACTTGCATATTAACAAACATGTAACTTGCATATTAACAAACATGTAACTTGCATATTTACATACATGTAACTTGCATATTAACAAACATGTAACTTGCATATTTACATACATGTAACTTGCATAGCATATTACCATGAACTTGCATAACATGCATATGATTACATAGCCCACAACTTGCATATTTAGCATCATGCAAACATAACATACATCATATTAAACTTGCATAAGCTTACATACTCAACATGCATAAACATAAGATTAATGCTAACATCATATCATATGATTCAAAGCTCATTAACCCACATACAAAACCATAAATCTCATCACATCTCATCTAATTAGTTTACCAAAAGATCATCAAAGTGATAGAAACTCACAACTAGCAACTTTGAACACCAAATGAAGAAGATTAAGATGCTAAGAAGGGATTAGAAGTTGATTAGAGAGTGATTAGTATGCAACCCTCTTCATAAAATTAGTGGAGGCCATGAGAGCTAGCATTTTGCCATAGTTTAGTCACTAGGTTTAATTATGAATGAATTAGGGTAGGTTAGGGTCTTATTTATAGATTAGGCAAGTGTTTTAGGCCATAGGATTAACCCTAGATTCAATCCAAGCCATCAAAGCATGTCTTGGGGAAGAAGTCAAGTGTAGGAACCATCTAGGGCCTTTAGATTAAAGATGGACCATGAGAACCATTCAAATGCAAAATCTGCACTTGAGCGAATCGGCCCACGGGTTGACAGCCAAACACCCTGGATTAACCCCTAGTCGACCCAGCGGGCTCGGGTCGACTTCAAAAATCGGCCGGTTCGGTTATTCCCCTCTCCCAATTCGCTGTTTTGAGCATTTTTGCATATTTATTTATTAAATTTTCAATTATATATATATATATATATCAATATATATATATATATATATATATATCTACACAACCCATTTCACTTAATTAAGTATACTTTAATTTGGGAATTTTCGTGAAACTTCGCGAGGCCATATCTTGGTCATACGGACTCCGATTTTCGAAAACTCGGACTCTATTTCGCGTATTTTTCCGAGACGAACGCAATGGCATAGCCCGTTTCCCTTGATTCCCATTTTAGAATTAAATTCTGCCTCGATTTATGTTATTACAGGTTATTGAAAATACGGGTTGTTACAACATCCATATATTATAATAGTTCTAGAAAATTATTTCTATTCTATAAAAATAGAATTTTTGGGTAAAATTATTTCATTTACCCACTTTAAAACAATAATTTGTTCAATCTTCTGTTCAAGTATTTACAAACTCTTATCGACGTCGTGGCGTCCCACGATACGATCAGAATTCATAAACCACTCAACAGACTAGCCAACACAATATAAAACAAGTTTTTATATCAATTAACAAATACGCTCTCTCGTATATATATATACTCAACTCATTCTAGGGTGCTACTGACCCTATCTCTAATGAGTAATTTCCCCAAATCCTAGGTATTCGCTCAACCTAAGCTCTGATACCAACTATAATGGCCCGCAGATCCGTACTATCTGAGTTGACTAATAATACCACACATCCAAACCAAATTGCACAGAAATACGAATCATCATTAGAAAGAAGTTAGAGGATGAGAAATAGGAAGAAAGAAATATTAGAATAAAAGAAAACGAAGATCATAAGCTCACAGCGGAACGAATAAAATATATTAAATAACATAACTTTTTTGAAATACAAATCAATAACTTTATATACATACCATCATCAGAGCACAACAGTTATTCCTGGAATAGTTATAAACACCTGTTTCCAGATACAAACATGGTTCACAACGGAATATATGATAGTCTATAACTAACTGGTGAAGCCTCCTGCTTCCAGCTCCTCCAAATGAATCTGTAAAATCCCGACTACTTGCCTGCCCATACAAATTTGGGCACCCAAGAGTTTAGGGAAAACAAACAAAATAAACTCTGGGTCTGGCATGGGACTGGTGTGAGTAAACTCCAACCATTTGTTTAACTTTCAAAATCCTTTCGAAAGAAAAAGTAATAGTAAGACCAGCCCACACATAAACATGGACGGTTTTTACCTTACTATAACCCAAAACACTTTGATACAAAAATCCAGTGATATTACAATAGTGTCTAAATCAAATAAATAACCAAATAGCAGAACGCTTACATCTCATGCTCCACATACATAGTATAAAATCAAAAACCACATAGCGCTTATTGGAGATTGTATTTCCAACATGACAAGGTATGGAACCACCTTCCGATAGTGTATCTCTAGAGAGGAATACACTGGGTTCAACAAGAACATCTTGCAACCCGGCCCACACATGACCGACCACTCATTTCGCTTGAGTGTATCGAATGTATATCACCAACGGTTGGGATCAACAACCGTTTCCCGAATGGGACAGCATCAAATAGAACAAGGAATTAAATGAATCTCTCGATAGGTGATAATACACCCTAATGGGAGCGACCCACATAGCCATGCTGCCTGCTGGATTTTGGTCATTTCCCGGTTGTTGAGGCATGAGGCTACGATTACTTTCTATTCATTGATAGCACAATCACTTTGAATGCCACATTGTCAGATCCGTTAATCACTAATTGATTTACACAAATATTCTGGATGTTATACTAAGAAAATAAATCCATTGCAACCATATATATTTATACAGACCAACTCATGCAATCATTGGAAATACTTTGTCAGACACTCGTCCATATACGTTCGTTCTGGGATTGAACGAAACCGAAGGCACAATTTCTATTAATAGAAAAAGCCCTTGCAATTCACTCCGTCTTCGATTATCTTCATATAATCTGATTCGCAACGCAACTGCCAATATGGAGTGGTTCTCGGATAATAATCCAACCGGTCTCTCCATATTGACAACGATATTGGCAAACACTTCGATAGTCGGTTATTTAACTATCGAAGAAAAATAAACATCCATTCAAAACAATCAAACAATCACTGGGTCCCTTGATTACCATTCATTAATTAAATCATCCTTTCCATTTCCTTATCAATATTTGTTAAACAAATATTTTCAATTATCCTCTCGGTCTCTTACATTCTTTGGAAAACATTTCTATATCTCGCCTTCTTTTATTTTCTACACTTATAAAATATATTCTATTTGAAATTGAAACAATTTCAATCACTTATCTCTTTCCTGACTACTTTAATTATATTCAGGAAATATTTACTTTTATATTTCCAAAATTCCACCACTTGGGTTAAAATGAATGCTGTGTAAAACATCATTACAACAACCCAAAATATTTGATTCAACTAACTCTTATTAAACACTTCTCTTCGAGACTGGATCTTGCTATTTATCGATTAAAAATGAAATCAATCAAGTTGGGGTATTATTACCTCTCAGACCTTGACTGAAAACATCATTAACTTCAAAACAGACAAAACCACTTACCTCGAATAATCAACATTTTTAAAACCAGTTATTCATTTTAAACGTATATATGTTTCTCTTTCTATTACTAGCCTATCGATTTCCCTTTTTGTTTATAATATTCTATTTTAAATCCATTCCTTGTCGAATTCTGTATATATCGATATATTTATTTCTAACTATCAAATTTTTCTTAAAAATATTCTAACTTCTTAAATTTCCGGAAAAATTCGCCATAACCTCCCTTGTACCGGGAGCATCGGGATATTTCAAATAGCCTCCCATGGCCCGCACCAATCCAAAAGAAAAAAAAAGCCAAGCGGCTTGCCGATACGGCGCATAAAACCTCATATGGAATTTAAACGTGTACCTTTTTGTCTGGCACATAAATTAAAAATCTTCATATACTCCATCCCATATCTGTCTAACACATGCTCACCTGTTTCCAATTCAATTCAACTCAATCCAATCGTTTGAATTCAGTTTCGCTCATTTATTCTTTAATCAGCTATTTTGCTTATTTCACTCCTTTGTTTGAACATAACATATTCAAATAAAATATTTAACTTGCTCACAACCAAATTGAATTTCAATTTCAATTCTAGTTTCCTTTTTGATTTCGAATATAAAATTTCAAATCGAATTTTCTTATTCAAAGCCCAATATCAATTCAAAATCTCATTAACTAATTACTACTTGAATTAGTTAATTCTGTTCAATAATCAAAAAATTGATTTATGTTTCAAAAATCAATTCATTACCCCACTTGAGTTCACATATAATTTACCACTCAAATATGAAATTTTCTAAACTGACGGTTAAAATCCTTTTATAAAATTAAATAAACCGTTATGGGTTTTAAATGGTTATGGCGCTGTTTTTCTGAAAATTTGATTTTTAACTCAAAATATATACGACAAAATTCAGATTTTTCTCCTTCATTAGAAAACTATCATCTAATTGGTCCTGACATTTCTTGTTTCAAAGAATTCCGACTTCAATTGAGTTCTATATATTCAATTAAAGTTCGAATCGCCAATTTACGAACAGCAGCGCTGCGGCGAGTTCGTTTGAATTATATTTATATATATAAAAACTTTTAAACTTCGTTAAAACGAATTCAACTCCATTTTAACTCTATTCGAAATTTATATTCAAATTCCCATTTCAAATTATATTTTGAAATTCTATTTCAAATTCCATTTCAATCTATTTGAATTCTATATTCAAATTCCATTTTTCATTCTCCATTTTTCAATCTCCATTTGAATTTTAATATATTCAATCTATTTTCAAACTTCATTTGGATTTCATATTCAAATCTATTTCAAATTCTATTTTGAAATTCTATACTCAGATTTTCAATTCGCTTCTATTTTTTTCAAATTCTATTTGAATTTCTATATTCGAATTTCCTTTATTCAAATCCCATTCGAATTTCTACGTTCAAATTATATATTTGAATTTCCTTTGAATTTCATATATTCAAACTCCATTTGAATCTTATTTTCAAATTCTATAGTTAAATTTCATTCAAATCTCTATTTGACTTTTCTTTATTCAAATCCATTTTAATTCCTTTGAATTCAAATTCTATTTCAATTTCCTATATCCAAATTCTATTTCAATTTCTATATTCAAATTCTGTATCTAAATCACATTTGTATTTCTATTATTCAAATCCTATAGTTAAACTTCATTTGAATTCTATTTTCAAATATCTATATTTTATATTTCATTTGAACTTTCTTTATTCCAATTCTATTTGAATTCCTTAGAATTCGAACTCTATTTCAATTCCTTTGAATTTAAATTCTATTTGAACTCCTTTGAATTCAAATTCTATCTGAATTATTTTTGAATTCGAATTCTATTTTCCTTCTTTAACAAGTCTCGATTTCAATTCCTTTTGAAATCGATATTTCTTCTTTTGGAAAATAGATTTCCCTTTTCAATTTCACATTCGTATTTTTATTTTCGAATTATCCAATGATAATTCTTTTCACTTCATTTATAAACTTCGTTTATAAAAGAACAATTTATAAACTTCGTTTATAAAGGAACTACTTGTTTTATTTCTTTTAAAACAAGTTAATATTTCAAATCTATTTAAAAATTCAAATTCTATTTTTTTTAAAAATATTTCCCCTTTTAAATCCCAAATACCCTTTTCACGATATTTTTATATATCAACATTTTGGTCCCAGTGATATTTAAACAATCAAATCACACAATTATCAACCAACCATCATATGTGAAAACAATCAAATAATAATATTTTTGAGGAATCCAGTTGGATCCCTCCAACCTGTTTTTCTTGCATCCACAGACGTTAGTCAACAGAAATAATACCCATCCTGCTTCGTGGCAGGATATCGCGGTATAAAAGGGGATCCACTTATGTAAGTGGGTGTAGGGTCATCCGCTAATGATACTGCAGGCATCCGCAAATGATACTGCAGGAACAATCCAATCACCAAACCATTATATATATATATATATATATAGTCAACCTAAAATAACTAATATTATTAAATCAACCAAAAAGCATTCAAACAAGCATTAAACAATTATTTTTAACGAATAAAAATAATTCTAAATAACAGGTGAGTGAGATTTACTCACCGCGGTTTTATTTATCGGATATCCAGTTTAAATTCCCATATCGTCTTAGGTACCGGTCATCTCGAATCATTTCGAATAAATTGTTTTGTACCTAAGATGATTTAATTTTTATTTATCGATTAAACATCTTATTAATTTAAATTAATTTCTAAAATAAATAAATAACTTTTCGATGTAATTTAAATTTCGGAAAAACGAATACCTTATTGATGTCGACCAACTATGAAATCCTTCAAGAATCATAGACTTCCGTCAACACAAAATTGCCTTATCCTTCTTTGATATTTCACCCATTGCTTTACAAACATCAATTATCTCCTTGATATCTCCTATATCCAGTTCACTGTTGAACCCCAAACATGCTCCTTTCCAAAAACAACAGAGGCGAATTTCCCCTATTTATCATTTTTGAACAATCCTGGTAACACACAAAATAGCCACTTCAATCCTCCTAATTCCAACCAATCAACATCGCAGTGTCTTTCCCAAATCGAATCCCCCTTTCACCTTACTGTCGCCCTACACCCTCTCCAGTCCTGTTTGCAACAGTCCAGATCCCAATACCGAACTCCCTCCTCCCCAAATTCCCATCTCAACTTTTACAAACCCCCCAAAAAGCCACAAACGTAGCACGCCTCAGAAAAGTTGAACCTCGAAACTTGGCATTACCCTTAGAATGAACGGAAGAAGGGTGAAGCCCAGTTCAATTCGAGTTCCACAACCACAAAAATTACAGATTGAATCTCATCAACTGTCGAGCCCTCAAACCTCCAGTACACCATTAACTTAATCAAACTTCCCTCCTTAACGCGAGTGTGCCGAGCTTCCTGGATTCGCGATTTCAAAATGTGATACGCGATTTTGATTTCAATTCTTTTTTTTTATTGTGGAGCGATTTGATTTCTGACTCGAAGGATGGAAATGAAGAGAACGACATTCATTTCGTTGGTTTGGGATGAAGAGAAGGCTTGGCCTTATATAGAGGCGAACAGTTCATAGAGTACAAATGCCATTAATGTGGTGTTTCCTTGATACTGAAGTAAGGAGACAAATTTTGTTGCTCGATGAAGGAAATAGCTGCGTGAAATGAAATGTGATGGTGGTTTGTTTGTACAATTAAATACATGATTTGATTTTATTTTAATTTGATTTGATACCAAGGGATTTTTATTATTTTTAAACAGATTTCGATTTGATTTCGATCTTATACATTATAAATATCTCGGGGTTCATAACTAAAAATCATGAACCACTATTTTAGCGTACTGACCGTCGTTCCAATGTAATAACGGTGTTCTGAGCGTAACAAAATATATTATGAACTTAAATTATAATGTATATATAAAATACCCATTTTAAATCGATATAATATACTTTAAATTCAAAACAAATAAATTCTCTGATAATAAAATATTTTTATTATCATCTATATTCAATTACAATTAATACTGATCATCTGAATTGTTTTGATTTAATTCTAACTTCGAATTGAATTATTTTAAATTCTCGTATTACGATGATAATCAGAATATATCGTATTTCGATTATTAAATCGATAATTCAATGAAACACCATTTATATTATAAATTCAATATTTAAAACTATACTAAATATTAAAAATAAATCGACCAAAAATCCGGGTCGTTACACATATTTAGGTCATACACGACGCCCAGTGTATTCGACCTACAGTTGGTCTTTAATTGTACCCCTGCTTTGAGTCAGCTAGAACCTACGACAACGAAAATTCCTCGACCCTCTTATTTCTAGTCGTTATCAATCACGACTATTCATTAACTAAGAACACTTTGGAGCAATCACTTGATACGAACTCAATACATCCTTGAGTCGTCCTTTTATATAAACTCAATACATCCTTGACTCATTTCCACATTCGTTGTTTTACACCGAACAATGAACACCTTCAACACTTCGAATACTCCCCTTGAAATTCTCCTCAAAGTCACGACATCATTAGAAATGTCCGACCAGAAATGCCAACCGGACTCATTTCGAACCAACCAGACCCATTTTGGACCTACCAAGCCACTTGAGGCCGAACATGAATATTTGGGACCAACCAGACCAATTTGAAACCGACCAGACCACTTGGGATAGAGCAGAGAATCTTGAGGCTGACCAGAGCAACTTGAGACACAACAAAACAACTCGAGGCCGACAAGAACTAATTGGGATCGACCAGAACCATTTAGGACCAACTAGAACCACTTAGAACTCAACATAACCACTTAGGACCAACGAAAACAACTTGAGGCCGACCAGAACTGTTTGAGATTGACCAGAACAACTTGAAGCCGACCAGAACTGTTTGAGACCGACCAAGACTAATTGAGGCTGACCAGAACTCTTTGGGACCGACAAGAACTACTTGGGGCCGACCCAAAATCTGCATTCTTCAATGCAACTCCAATTTCAACCAAAACTTCACCAAAATGATTCGTTCGACGAAACTAACTCATCTTATTCATCTAAAAGGATTACAAGCATGTTATGAAATCAACAATATCATCAATATGACAATTCTATCAACGATAATGTCAAATTCACCAAAATCACCATAAATATGCATATAAACAAAACCATGGATCTAACTTGCATATTCATATGAAATATCATAGAAGATCATAGGATGAACTATATGAAAATGAACATCTAAAGAAGAAAACTTGAATTTGATGAAAAACATGATCAACTACTCATACACTTCATTGAATCCATGTGAGAGATGTAATCCACTCACCGAGTCTCCCAAACAAGCAAAAATCAATGGAATACGAATCCGGACAGCAAGCACCTCACACCAAACACCTTGATCCGATGAACCCTTGCTTCAGTTGATGTAGATCTAGCCTCCAGTGGCGTAGATCTATGATTTCTCTCCTTGGATTTGGATTTTTAATGGTGGAAAGGTGTTAGAGGAAGGTGCAACACAAGGCCACCAAATGAGAGAATGGGAAAGTAATTTTTCCCTCCTCTCTCACCCCCTATTTGTAGGATTCCACCAGCCCACTAATAGGCCTTCCCAAATCAGCCCACAAAGCCTCCAAAACTTGAACAACCAACTTTTAAACCTTAAAACAGTGATTCCTCCCAAACTGCTCAGCCAAATCTTTATCGTAACCACTCTACGAAAACGCAATCATCAATTCCTTTCCAATGGCACAGGTCTCACCCTCTGATTCGACCTGAGTCAAAAGTTATGCCCTGTACAAGACTAATAGGGGAAACTCACAAACAAAATCGGTAGAAATTATGGATATGTCTCACATCTCCATATAAAACATAATAAAAGATGAGAATGATCCAACCCACAGGGAATGAAATAAAAATATTTTACGATCTTCCGATATGTAAAATGCGAGCTGTTACGGATTTGGTTTGGTTTTATTATTTGAATAGGTTTGGATTTCCATTCTAAAATGGAAAACTTGAACGTATTCAGATATGAGATAATCAGATGTTATTGTTTTTATGTGCAACATAGAAAAAGAGTAAATTAAATTATTATGTATATATGTATGTATATTCATATATACACACACACATATGTATGTATGTTAAATTAGTACGTATGTATGTAATTAACATCATGTTCCTATTTCATTACTTAAATTGTTCTAAGAAGCCTAGGATTCAAGTTTGGATAGTTATATTGTTATTTTTTCCATTGTTGCTATTATTAATTATGCCATGAAATTTGTAGTTTGATGTAGGAATTAGGCTCGTATACCTTTAATGTTAACCGGATTGACAATTTACACTGTTAAAACGTTTCTATATTTGAACGAAAATTAGCGTTTATAGTACATTTTAAATATTATATTTGTATAGCGTAATCAATGTAATCAAACGTAGTAATAACGTAATAATTACGTTAGAATAAGGTTAGAAATTTTAAATGTCCCCATATGAATTGTTGCTTGTGTGTGTATAAAATGACTTATTTATATATTAAATAATGACATACAAACACGAGGTTAGTCGTCATTTGTGACTGAAGTCTGCCTGGAACCAACCAACAAATCCAGCAATCATAATTAAGTTTGGCTAATGTGAGAGGTATGGGTGTCATGGACCATTTAATTTAGTACACTATGACACGAGGTTAAATGCACTTGTAGTAGAAGCCTGCCCAAAACTGCCTAACATATCCAACATCTACAAGTGCACGGTTTGATGTGGGAGGTCTAGCGTGTGAGTGTGTGTATATATGTATATATATACACACATACACATATACACATATTATTTTTGTAAATGGGTAGGCTTACTACCGCCTTGAGAAGGTCTTAAGTAGTCGATTTCATCTTATCTATTTTGGGTCTTAAGTGGTTAGCACTACGACCATTACGAAGGTTTATTCCTTGGATTTGGACCAAAGTTATGTGACTTACCTTATTAGATTTGAAGTGGTCTATGGGTCCTCCTTCTCTAACAAGCGGTTCATTTATGGCAATAATGGAGTAGGGTAATTTACCAGAATGTCCAGTTCCTCTAAGATCATTATGAGGGCCTACCTAGGGACAGATTTGGTGTACATGGAACGGAGCATGCAACTTAATTAACAAATTTTCCAAGGGAAGTCTTAAGCGGCATAGGTGTACTATCGTAATATTAGTTAAGTAGTAACATGAGGCGAGCAATATGAGGCGTCCACTGGAGGGGTCCTAAATGGTTATATGCGGGCTTACCCTAAACCGGTATTAAGCGGCGAGATACTACTTCTCATATATATATATATATATATATATATATATATAAATATGTGTGTGTGTAAGGACGTTGATGTGTTAGGACGGGGTCTTAAGTGGCTAGGGTCCGCCTTAGGGTCATAAGAGATCAACTTTGACCGAGAATGTACTACAATGGGCCTTAAGTGACCGAGAATGTCCACCTCGTTGGGTCTTAAGTAATCGCTGATCCACCCTAAATGCATTAATGAAGGTCTTAAGTGACTAATTCAGATGTCCATCTCATTAATTAAATTATTCCTTTGTATGTGTATGTTTGTGTGTTTACATAGACATACTTTGAAGTATATAACCTGCCAATTCTAGAGTATAGTCTTTAAACACATATTATTTTCAATCACTAGAACTTTATTTTCTGACCTCTCTCCTCTTAACATATAAACAAGACGGTGGGTGGGAATGCTTGGATGAATGATATTTTGGAGATGGAGCCTAATGATGGAGGATCCATAGCTATTAGGCATTATGGCAATATTATTATGTTGGTATAATTAATGTTGATGTACCTATTATTGCATGAGACCCGTTGGAATTAATATTTATGATGGTTTTAAAATAAAGGTACATCTATTTTAAGTTATTATATTTTATCCCTTCTGCTATGTTAGATTCATATTTCGTTTTATTATGCTCTTTTATATTTGTATACCATTTCCTTATATGAACCGACGACCCATTTAGAATGGCTCTAAGTTTCGATTGGCCTTTTGGGTCGAAATTTAGGCCCATTCTGGGTTGGTTATTACATTTGGTATCGCAACGTAGGTTACCCGATTATAGGAAAATATATACGTATGAGATGTGTACTTGTTATTTTAAAAAAATTCAAAAGTTTTACTATATATAAGTATTTTTAAGTACGCGTATCTTTATAAAAGAGCATTTGTAGGTCTTTTTGGAAAGGCTTGGCATTAAATTCTATATATGATCTATGTGCCACATAGTAATATAGAAACCACCTTGTCAATTTAGAGACCTCTAAGCATTGAATAGCTATAGAATCTGGATCATGGAAAGGATTGCAACCTCCTAATTTAGTAAGTGATAAATGGAAATTAATCAGATGAATTAATTATTATGCTAATGAAAACATTCAAATAAATGTCCATTAGGTGAATAATTAATATGGGCCAATTTGAGAAATCTGTTCGGTTTTGCCCAAAAAAAGGAAGTTTATGTTTGATTATTGACATAAACTTCGAGAATAGAGCTATGAATGTCTAAGATTTCAAAGGAACGCTAAATGGTCAGGACGGAAAGTATTAATGGATTTATTAAGACCATTTATAGGTATGAATATTTGGATGAGCTATTAAAAACGTCCTTAAAAATAAGCAGTATTTAAAATGGTTTAAATGGACATAATGGACATGTAATAGGAATGTTTAGGGATGGGAAAAATTAAAGGGTACGAAAGTAAAGGGTTAAGACAAGATACAGACTTCCATAATGAAGATATCAATCTTTGTTGAAAAGACTGTAGGTGCAATAGGAAAATTGAAAGAATAAACATGTTTTCCTGATCGAGAAAGAAATGTAAAGCCTACAAATATGATTTTTGACATACCATTAATTTATTTTGAAAAACAGAAATTTTAAGAAATATACTTCCATAGAATAGTGTGTCAGAACATTTAAAGAAAAGACCAAGATTATTTAGAAATTAGTCAAGATGAATTTTTGACATACTACAAAATTATTTAAAGGACGAAATTTTCAAAAGAACTATTTAATCTCTTGTATATGGATTAGAATCACATAATAATTTCGATTGAAAAGTTTAATTGTAAATATTTGCAAATAAGATCATTAATGGAAAAAGAATTAAAGTGACAAGGAATAAACAATTTAAATGGTTAATTTGTAATGGTCTTGATGTAACAAGCTTTTAAAGTTTAGATTTGAAAATATTCTTTTCCTAAAATTTAATTACTACAATTGGATAAAATTTTGAATGATAAAATCCTCATAGAATGATAAGCATTTGAGAAGGTAAGAGTGATAGGGGTAGTGTAAATGATAAAAGACTGCTCTAAGGAATATATTTAGTACTTTGGAATTCATTTATGACCATTAAATTAAATTTTGAAAGACCTCTCATTATGCAAACTAAAGAGTAATGGATAGTTATGTTCATTAAGGGCTTTCAAAATTCATATATACACATATAAATGAGAGTTTTAAATTTAGTGCTCAAATGAATGCAGTCTAATGTTTCAAAATATACTTGAAAGTAAAAGAATAAAATGAGAATGTAGATATAAATAGAAGGATTAATTGCTAATTTATTCGATACAAAGAGATTTAGGTCTTATTTTCAAATAGAAACGAACATTTATTTCAAAACAACTGTCGTTTTAAAATTCATTAAAGATTGACATTCAGTATGAAAATAAAAGATGAGTGTTGGAATAAGGAAAATATTTAACCCTAAGAAATTATGGGAATGTAGTAAATATTTGTAAAACATTTAAATTGAGATATTCATTTGGAACGTTTTACTAGAAATAAAGGTCTATTGAGTAATGTTTCAAAAGTGTTATCTTGTGAAGTAATAACACACTTTGAAAATATAATAATGAATGTGAATTAGACATTTTTAGAAAACTTAATGTCGCCTAATTAAAATTTTAAATTCAATTAAGATTTTATTTTAAATGGAATTAGCATTTGTTTTCATGTAAGATCTTAAAACATTTATCATTCCTGTAAATTTTTAATGACAGGCATTCAACATATCAATAAATATAAGAGTTGAAGAGGAAAATCATTTCGCTCTTATTCTGATAAATTTAGTTAGTGTTTTTAAAACTTAAAAAAAGGACATCAAATTTCTTACTACAACATTTTTGAAATCCTTTAAAAAATTGCTTTATTAAAACTAGGTGTGCATTAATATTTTATTTAGTAAACAATAGAACATGGAAAGCAGTTATACCCTTAAAAATCAGATATTTATGAACGCGTAGACAATGTTTTCAAAAAATTACAAATATAAAAGAGACATTTATTGGGCATTGTTTCATTAGAAAATATAGAATTATATTTTTAAAGTAGAAATTCAACTTTTTAATGCTTTAACATTTAAAAAGGCATTGAATGCGAATTTTTGGAATTCAGGAAACCTTAATAAATTGTTGTCATAATGGGATACATATACATGCATACAAATGATAGTAGCATATAAATGAATTTAATTAATGTCACTACTGAGACTTATATTATTATAAAAGAAACAGATTTAGTAGTAGTAAATAAGACAAATCAGAATTAGGATAGTATAACTTATGTAGCTAAATGTAGAAATTTTAATGTCGGTCCCAAAAAGGATTATATTTGAAAAGTTGGTTAATTCTGTAGATTCGCAGAAATAAGAATTGGTTGTAAACTAATTTACCCGTGATAGTTTAGTTAGGGGCTAATAAATTATATCGAATGATTAGCAGTATATACATATATGTAAAATTTAGGCATCGTAATTCGTAATTTCTGAAAATAGAATTCATGACGGTTAATTGCAAATTTAGTGGGTAATGAATTTGTAATTAATAAGAAAAGGAAATTTTGGAGACTGATTTAAAAGACAAATTGGTTTGAAGAAAATGGACATATTTCGAGGATCTTGAATGGCTAGTGGTGTGCGTGTATATGTGTGTATATATATTACTGAATGGACCACATTTTTAAAAAGGACAAGGATGGAAGATTTAAAGGAATGAATTGACATCTTACGGATTCAAAATGGAATATTAAACCTTAACACTATTTAGATCATTTAATTGTAGATAAAAATTATAAAATAATTTTAGGCTGTTATCTTTAGTGGTTTCCCCGTATCATTGGGATAAGGGTATAAATGTGATATAAGTAATAAATCTCTATTGTGCATGAGATGTTGGGATTTAAAACCTTTATTAAATTCTTAAGATAAATGTGCAAGTAAGAGGATGAACCTCGTGGGGACATTCTACCTAGCGACTTACTATATATGGAATCCTGAGGTTAATAGCCAAATTGGATTTGTAGCCTACATAGTGGAAGTGTATCGATCTTGTGATTTTTGGAAATTTAGCCTTATAAAATGCCATCCTCAAGAATAAGAATATAAAGTATGAGACTAAGGAAAGGCTTAGTTAATTAGGTTTGTATTAGCCTTTTAAGTTTGAATATAACCGTATTTTGGTTTGCTTAAAGATATTTGTTTAATTTTTATAAATTAGTGCTTTTGTCGCTTTTTTAAAGAAGAGACTATATTTGAAATTATTAGGAATATGCTTAAAATATAAAGGATGTGATACGTAATTTTTTTTTGTGTTTTCCAGTAGATTACACTATCCATTCAAAATAAAATAATACCCATTCCTTATAATTTTAATTATGTCAATATTATCGTCCGAGCAAATTTATGAAAATTAAAACAAAAGACCTCACTTGGATTTTAATTCCAGTAAAATGGAGCATAGGGAAATATGATAGTCATTAGTGTAGATTAAACATTAATTAGTTAGATCTAGATATTTGATTTAAGAAGTTATTTTTGGGTCAAACTTCACTTGAAGACTGGAAAACAAAATGAAGACAACCAAAGCTTTGGGGATAATAGGAAGGATCTGCAACATTAGTCTCTTAGATAATAGGAATAATAGTAATATTTATAGGAGTAGCATAATTGTCTTTTCGGTAATTAGTGGGCGCTCTTGAAGAACTTCATGGAGGCTACTTAAAATACAAAAGTATTGATGGGAAGACCATTGACGAATTTCTACTCAAACCAAATTCGTGGTTAGACTTTAATAAAAGTCTAATTTAGTTTTGCAGACTGTGGAGGATAATGAGTTGATAGTATATGTTGGGTTTTCCCTAAGTTAGGGAAATATATGATATTATGAATATGAACCAATAAAAGTTTTTGTTTAATAAGATACCTTCATGGTACAATGAATTTTGGTAGGGCCTAATCAAGAAATGGGGACAAAGACGGAACCTCGGAAATCTTGAGCCACCATAGATATTTTAGAGCACGGGATTTCAAGAATCTGCATTATACAGATAGATTGGTTCGAGTACAGTAAGGAGGAAACTCGAGAGAAGGGGTGAAAATTTTAAAAAAATTGTAGCCTTCCTCGAAAATTTAGCATTTTTGGTTTCATTGTGGTTGTTAGATTGGATGATAGGAGATTGCTGCAACACAAATGCACCAAGCACTCACATAGAAATTATATGCATGCTAAGGTGTTGTGCATACAAACATGTTAGGATTGAGCTCACTTTAGTAAGTTTGCAGTGCATAATTACTATGAGTCATGGATGTCTTTAAGACAACATGGGTATATAACATGGTCGTTTAGAGCGAGTTTTGTTTTTCGCACCTTCAGACAGATTTTAGGATGAAATCTATTTTAAGAGGGAAGAATGTAACACCTCGTAAATATAAATATATATATATATATATATTTACATATATATAGTGGACTAGAAAAATAAAATAATAATAATAATAAGTTAAATGAACGATAAATTTAAGATTACAGAAAAATGGAACTTTGGGTGATTAAGAATTTAGCCATGAAAATATTTTATTTGTATTTATGACAGAAATTCTCATACGTTTTCATATATAATATATTGAAAACAGTTTTCGTATAAAGAAATTACAATTTAATGAAATCGTACAGTAAATTTGTGTGTGTGTGTATATATATATATATATCTATGTGTGTGTGTTTGAATTAATAATATATATCTAAGAGATAAATGATATAATTTGGATAGTAATAACATCCCCTTAGGTGAATTTGAAATTCGAATAAATAGATAAGGACAAGGGGATAAAGAATATGTCATATAAGGAAAAGAACTAGTAATAAAAAGTAAGAAATAAATTAATCAATTAATAACATGTGCCACCAGGCTCATTGGGAATTTTTGCCTATGAGCGGTCGACTGCCCTTCATAGGGGTGTTGACCACCTGGTGCGGCCAGGGCGCAGTGAGGGTGGTTTAGGATGGTGTTTTGATTGGTTTTATATAAAATGAATAGCTTAGATTAAATATATGATAATCCAATGGTTACAATTCATTTACACACCTATAAATACCATATAACTCACCTCACAATTCCCTAAACCCTCTCATTTTATGTGCCTCCATTATGCTGCTGATATTCCAGAAATTAGGTTGAAATAGGTTTCTTCTTCTATTCCTGATCTATTTCATTTCTAATCTATTACTATTTAGTTTATACTCTGGAATTTCTGCAATTTATATGTGAGATTCAAATCTATATGATTCTCTTATATAGATCTGTAGTAGAATATAGAACGATGATTTTTGCTTTCAAATTAGTATTGTCTCCTTTATCCAATTCTCTTGAGTGGGAATAATACTCGTTTAGGCTAAATTCTACGTTTTGTAGATTTTGTTTTGATTTGTATGCCTAGGGAGGTTTGGTTTCACGATAACATCATATTATAAAACCCCCGAATCTCCTATTTTGCATATATCACAAAGTTGTCAATTGATTATTCTAGATTGTGAATTGTTTGGGTTATGTATGAGGAATAGTTTATTGATTTAAATTTCTTAATTGGATTTACCTCTTTTTAAAGTGTTTGTGATGTAAAAAGGTTAAGATTTGGTTTGATTTTATTATTTGAATAGGTTTAGATTTCCGTTCGAAAATGGACAATTTGAACGTATATTTTAAATAATCAAATGTTAATGTTTTTATGTGCAACATAGAATAAGAGGAAATTAAGTAGAGGTTTATGTATATATGTATGTATATTCATATATATGTTAAATATGTATGTAAGTAACACCTTGTTCCTATTTCATTACCCAAATTGTTCTACCAAGCGTAGGATACAAATTTTGATAGTTATGCTTCTACTATTAATTATTCCATGAATTATTAGTTTGATGTGGGAATTAGGCTTGTTTACCTTTAATGTGAACCGGATTAACAATTTACACCGTTAAAACGTTTCTTCATCCAAACGGAAATTAGCGTTTATAGTACGTATTAAATATTATATTTTCATAGCGTAATCAACGCAGTCAAACGTAATAATGACGTAATAATTACGTTAGAATAAGGTTAGAAATTTGAAATTTCCCTATATGAAATGTTTCTTGTGTGTGTAAATAAAATGGCTTATTTACATAGTAAATAATAACGCACAAACACGAGTTAGTCATCATTTGTTATAAAAATCTGCCCGGAACCAACCGACAAATCCAGCAACCACAAGAGAGTTTTGCTAAAGTGAGAGGAATGGGTGTTATGGACCATTTAACTTTGTACACTGTGACATGAGGTCAAACACGCTTGCAGTAGAATCCTGCCCGAAACTGCCTGGCATATCCAGCATCTACAAGTGTACTGTTTAATATAGGAGGTCTAATGGTATATATATGCACCTATTATATCTGTAAATAGGTAGGATTACTACCGCCTTGAGAAGGTCTTAAATAGTTGACTTTTTTCTTATCTAGTTTGCTTCTTAAGTTGTTAGGACTAGGACCATTCTAAAGGTTTATTCTTGGATTTGGA
Source organism: Allium sativum (assembly GCA_030737875.1). Classification (NCBI taxonomy): domain Eukaryota; kingdom Viridiplantae; phylum Streptophyta; class Magnoliopsida; order Asparagales; family Amaryllidaceae; genus Allium; species Allium sativum. The sequence continues at coordinate 698,501,073 of CM060926.1, forward strand.
CTAAAGTCATCGGACCCTCCCTTACCTTCCTTCTCTAAAAAGTAGTTTAGTTATGGCGATAATGGAGTAGGGCAGTTTAACGGAATGTCCAAATCCTCTAGAAGCATTGTAAGGGCCAACCTCAAGACAAATTTGGTATACATAGGATGTAGCATGCAATTTAATTAACCAACTGCTTAAAGGAAGTCTTAAGCGACATAGGTGTTGCAACACCTCATTATTTTTTAAAAAAATTAATAAACTAAAGAGATACTTAATTAAATATTGGGAATTAAGTAAAATGGACTGTACCATTGCGTTTGTCTTGGAATTCTAGTTCAGATAGACTTCGAGTTTGCGTAAAGCGGATATCGCATGAGGAAGATATAAAGGTTAGAAATTTGTATACATGTAAGAAGGATATATGTAAATATAATTTAAAACAGTTCAAAATAAATGAGCGGAAAAAAAGGCAGCAGGGGGCGGGAACTGGACCCGTTGTTGGCCGACCCATGCCTGGTCTAGGTCGACCTACAGGTCAACACAAGGTCAGGTGGGTCGACCCATGGGTTGACCCAGGTGGGGGTCGGTCGACCCACTCGCAATCTGGCGACGTTCAATCTTCTGTTTTTGGACTGTTTTGTTAACTGGGTTCATTATTTTCCAGAACGGATTGGATTTAGAACTAGGATCTGACAGTTAAGGATTGTCTTGTAAACTCTATATACATGCATGCATACCTACCAAATTTACTACACTTCTTCATACTTCTTACTCAAGCCGCTATTCTAAAAATTTAAGATGAAGATGGGGAGATGCTGCCGAAATTGGATTGAATCGAGACAATTCTTATCTTAGGTGTACAAGAATCCCTTCTGCAACACCAGCATATTATCCTCTGTTCTTTAAATCCAATCTCTATGTGTTCGTGTTTCTTTCAGATATAAAAATTTAACAGTAATCCTGACCTGCTAATAAACCTTGATCTAAGCCTATGCATGTTAAGAAACTAATTCATATCTAGAAAGTTCTGCTATAATTACATGTAATTTTCCATACACCTGTTCTGCTGTTCGGTTGTTATTATATTCCTATTTCTATTCTTCTCCTTCTCTTATTCCTTTTTATTTTATAAGCCCAGGCTACCTTCGAGCCTAGGCCAATCTTGTAAGAGACATAGGTATGAACGAAATTGGGATAATTGGGGAATGCTTGGGAATGAAAATATAAGAAGAAATTTGGGAAATATCTTGTACTGTGGAATATGATTAGAAATTTGGGGTGTACGAACATGTAAATCTGCAGGCTTAATGCAAGGATTAAGTGGAACATGTTAATGGAACTGTAAGTAATCTTTGGAATCTGTTAAATCTTTAGGGTTAAGTAAATCTATTAAAATTATGGGGTTAAGTAAATCTGTTTAATCTGTTGGGCTTATATTAACCTATTTACATGTAAGACTTAACATGTTTAATCTGTTGGGGTTATATGAACTTGTTAAACCTGTTTAATCTGTTGGGGTTATATGAACCTGTTTAATCTGTTGGAGTTATATGAACCTATTAACCTGTATAACTTAACCTGTTAATCTGTGGGGGTTATGCGAACCTGTTAATCTGTAAGGCTTAATCTGTTAAAAATCCTAGTTAATTGGGGGACACAAGCTTAGGGGTTTGACTTGTGGCATCTCTTTGTGGGGCCCATATAAGTTAGTAATCCATTCTGGTATTAAATGGGGACCCTGCACTACGTAGGGGTCAGGGCACGCTTACTAAACTGATAGTAAGAGCTTCATCTGAAAAGAGGATGTACATGGGCGCATTCCAATGGAGTCATGAGCATGCATGAGTCCGGTCTGTAAGGGGAAAATAAACCATTGCAGCATAGTAAATAGGTTTGTGTTGTTCTATAGGTTGCCACTTTAGGGAGTAATGCACTATGTGTGGGACCGACTAGAATATTTATGTAATAGGGAGTTGATTGCTTGGGGTAGTAATTAGGATACATGTAGTCCTACCTGTTTTCTTCTTTGGTACCCATTATTTCTGTTTGGGGTAACACCCATCATTCCTGTTGAGGTACCTGTTATTTCTATTCGGGTAAAACCCGTTATGTAACTAGAGTACACCAAATCCTACCATTATATTTTTGTTGGGATCATTCTGTTTTTGTTAAGTAACTAGGGGTACCTAATCCTATCACATATTTGTTATACTAGCAATGGTGCAGAGAAAAGTAACTAAGAAGCATAGCATGGTCCAAATTATCTTGTTTATTCTGCTTATCGTGTTCAACCTGGTTATACCTGTTATATAATACTATTATCTCTCATCCAGTTTTAAATGTCTGTCATGATACTTTTACTTGTTTACATGTTAAAAGTCACTGGACTCTCCAGACTTTATGGTTGTTCGTTTTTGTTTCCCTTTCTCTCTTTCCTTCCCCCAGGTTCTCAGGGTGGGAACACTCATCGTTATTAGGACTCTCTCTGTTTCTTCTTGGATCTAGACCTACTTTAATGTATCATTCGACAACTTGTCTACTTTATTATAGATATTATAAGGGATTATGTGTAACACCCTATAATTTAAAAGAACATTAATGACAATAAACTAAAGAATGCTTAATCTAATATTGGAAATTAAGTGGAACCGACATCACCGTTGTGTTCGTCTCAGAATTCTGATTTAGATAGACCACAAGTTTGCGTAAAACGGATAACGTATGAAGAAGTTAGGGGACTTAGAGGTTTGTATACCTATAACAAGCTTATATATAAATAAATAAATCCAGAAAATAAAAACGAGACAACGCGCGGGAAAATGGCCCGTTAGGGATCGACCCATACCCCTTAGGGGGTCAACCCATGGGTCTCCCCACCCAAAATCTAGGCATATTCATTTAATGAATCTGGATTGTTTTTCAGACTATATTTGCTACTAACTCAATGTTGCCTGTGCAAGAACACCTATAAATAGGCTAGTAGAGCCTAGCCTAAATCTCATATTTTCTGAGAGGTTGCCTAAGCTCTGCTATTCTTCTTCCTCCTCAAATCTCTTCAGAAAAATACATTAATTAGCCTAAGGAAATTCTGATTCAAGATCTGGAGGAAAAGAATGTATGTCGGCAAATGGGTGTTCAGAACTCTAATTGAAGTAAGGTAAATTCTTGGATCTAGTCAATTTAAATTTCTCTTCTTTCTTCCCTTTTCTTTTAGTCTGAGAATTGTGAATCCATGGTTATCTAGGTTCTAGATTCAGTTAGGGCAGCCACTGAATGCTAGGAGTGGACCAGATTCATGAATTGGAAAGCTATTATTTGAGTGGATTTAAGTTATACTTTTTGATAATGATATATCTAACGTTTAACATTCTATGTTAAAAATTATAAATCTGCTGAAATGTAAAAACTGTTGAAATATGTAAATCTGTTGAAATGTATAAACCTATTAAAACTATTATTGTTTTATATAGACTTGTTCTAATAACCTATTAATTGGATATTATAAGTTAAGTTGTAATAAAATTGGGAATAATTGTGGTAATTGAAACTACATATGCTAGAACATTTCTACAGTATGAAGTCTATTTCCATTAATCACCTGTCCGAATTGGGAACTTATGTGAACATTGTAATTATGAAATTTACAATGAAAATGAATGTTTTTTAAGAATATTATTATGCCAAAAGATTGTAAATTAGGATTATAGTAAAAATTGGTAGAATGAATATGCCTAAATTTACAGTAAATAGAAAATTATAAACGCATTTAGGCACGAGGCTAAATTCAACTTGTGGTAAAAGTCTGCTCAAAACCAACCGGAAAATCCAGCATCCACAAGTGGTTAATTTTATGTGAGAGATCTAGTGCATAAACATGCATATAACGGTGTTATGACACAAGGTTAAGTCAACTCGTGCTAGAATTCTACCCGGAACCGCCATACAAATCCAGCATCCACAAGTGGTCGGATTAATGTGAGAGGTCTGGTGCATAAACATATATATGAATATATGTATATAATAGGATAGAAATAAATGGCATTGATTGTAATTAATGAAAATGAATGAAAGTTACAATGGTAAAAGAATCCGAATGAACAGGGAATGATAATAACCTATTATGAGCAAACCTGGAAGGGGACAAGGAAAGATAATAGGTAGGCATGTCTTAGGGGCAAGTGAAAATTATAACTTAGGTTATAATAAACTATAGAGGGAATGAGATAACTTATGTAATTAGATTAGTTGTACTTAATATACATTAAATAATCTGTAAACCTGAGAATCTGAATCCTGTTGATAAGAAGAAAATGTTATTTGTAAACCTGAGAATCTGGAATCTGCTAATAAGAATAACATGTTAAAAGCTTATTAATGAACTTAAATGGGTTAAGTTACATAATGAAATTGATAAGAAAGAGGAACTTGGTAACATGAATAAGAATTCAATATGAATTGAAATAACCAAGTTAATTGGAAATCTGATAAGGTTGAGCAAGCACATAATTAAATGTTTAGACATAAGGTCTAATTACACATTAATCGGAGGCGCTTAAACCAGTCCGTACGTCTAAAGGTGAATAAACCAATGGGGTAGATCATCATGGTGTTATGGGACACGAGGGAAGTGCACGTCCATCTGATTATTCTACCTATTTTGCCTGTTGTTCTGTTGATATTCTACTGGCTTCGAACGACTGGAAGGGGAAGCACGCGATTTCCTGGGATGTGGAGTGTACTCCTACTAGTCCTATGTATGGTGGAAACACTAGGTTGTGCTTGCAGATGTTGGGCATGCGCATTACTACCCGGTGATTATCCCTTGGCTGCCATGATAGGTGGTAGCCAGAAGGCTGTAGGGTGTCAGAGGTGATTCGACGATCATGTTTCCTTGTGACTAGGCGGGTTACGACCATTTTATCTGTTTTCCTTTAGCGGGTCTAACCATCTGTCTGTTAACAATCGTCGGGTACCAGCCATCAATAGTCAGCGTGATGCGTGATGCGTGATGCGGAAAGACGGGGAGCTAAACCTACAAATCATCGATATTTCGCTATCGAGGCTTTGGTTGCGGGACAGGCCAATTAGAATGTTGTTTGTTATTTTTCTGGTCTATGTCACTATCTCTCAATTCTGTTTATCTTTCACTAGTTAAGGGAGGGGTCTAGTGGGACCATAGCCACCGTGAAATGGCAGACCATAGCATCTGTGTATATAGATATCCAAAAAGCTCTCGACCGAGTTCCGTGTTTCTGATACAGCCCTGTTACGGAACTCGGTGCACAGTAGATAATAGGTGTGGTTACATGCATACCGTTTCTAGATGGTATATCGTAAAGGTAATCGTATCGAGTACGATTGGCTATACGTATGTGATAAATTCTAGATACATGCGTGTCTGGTTTGGGTGGTGTATCGTACGATTGGCGATACGTACTTGAGAAACTCTAGATACATGCATGTCTGCTTTGGGTGGTGTATCGTAGACTCTAGGGCATTACTCTGTGATGGAAGCTGATTCGATTGAAAGGGGCAGTCCATACGCTTAAGAAGCATGATGATGGCGGTTCGATGCGGAATGCAGCGTTGTTATACAGAGATTCGTACATCGTTCCAGCGTAGGATGAGGGACTGTGTATATTTCTATGGTGTTACGGCGGAGACCGTGCAAGTGTGGTATCATGGGGTGTACCTTAATGTTGGGGGTAGCTACATATATATTGTATTAGGTTAATCCACTGGGAAGTAGATGGGTATGACGTGTGCGTAAGCCTTGAGAGCTGTTATCCAAAAGAAACATAATAATCAAGAAATTGTAACTGAACGGTATATGTAGGGTTATCCAAAATGTGTAGTTTAAATCCAGTCACCAGAGCTTGTGTTATGACGCCCTCCTCATAACATACTTGCAGGATAGATTTATGGCAGAGATATGATAGCTTTGGATACTGGTTAGGCAGTATTATTATCTAGGTAAGGCTATATTTTGATTATATTATATTTTATCCATTCCATTGTGAGATGTTTTCTGGGCTCTAATATATTCTATATCTCCGTCTTTTCCGTAGGATACCAGACAAACCAACGCGAGTTTCGATAGATTAGAATTTAGAAAAAATTATGTCTGTCAGAATTCGGGTTGCTACATTTGGTATCAGAGCCCGGGTTTAGGATTCCTATATAGATAGTGAGTGAACGTATTTGTATTTGTTTTAAATATAAATATTATATATATATATACCCAGGTCCATAGAGGAGCCTACTATATAGAGAAGGCATAATATGGTAAAATTTTGGAAATATGTTTTGTACACTAAAGGAATGAACATGGAAATCTGAGACCCTTAGATAATTTTGGTGGGAAGCGTACAATATACTTTGTATGGAAGAAAGGTGAATCCCATATGTTAGTTTTTCAGGTTGGTGGGTTTGTCAGTAAAACCTTATAAGTTGGAAAAGGTTTTAAAAAAAGAGAAAAATGGATTAGGAATATATATAGTTGAGAATTGATTTTGTGGGAATGTCTAGGAAAGCCCAGTTAAGTTGGAAACCCACTTTGAGTCCAACCCTATTGTTAACTTTTAAGAACTTGAAATTGTAAAAGCTTTTCGGAAGATGGTTTATAGTGTTTTTAAGTTTTGATCTTAAAAGTGTTTTGATGTTTGAAAAAAAATGTAAAGAAGTACATATTGAGTTTTGAAGTAAAATGGGGTGTATTTTGGAAATAGTGATTTCTTGTGAAAATTTTGTCCAAAGTAAATTCTCTCAGTAAATGGTGCATATTATAGAGCATGTATAGCTCTCTAGTTTTCAAGTCATATAGTAGGAAAGGATTAAAAAGCAAAACATAGTAAATGTTGCATTTTGTTGTGGCATTTTGTTAAAAACTAGAATTTTCAATAAGGAAAGTTTTAAAACCTCTATTCCTTTGATAAATTGTTTTAACAAGAATTTTTTTTTGGGTGGACAAATAAGTTATAGGAATTAAGAACAGAGTAGATGTTTACACCATGCAGTAATTAACTGAACCGATCTTATAGGCAAGAACAAGTTGTAAACCTCATTGAGTAATAGTTGCCCTTGTCTACTCCAATTTTTGTTATTTGAAAAAAAGATCTTTTTTTTGAGATGACATGTTTTATGGTTTGGAAAAGTAAATTTAGGTGAGGAAAATAAAATTTTGATACTTTTAACTTTTGAAAGAAAAGTGAAATGAAAAGGCCAAACTGTGTTTAAAAAAAATGGAGTAGGTAAGAATTAGTGCCTAGGGAAGACATGAAAATTTTGAGGCTATGAAGTAGATAGCAAGAATTATCTTAGAATAATGGTAAGTCCCCATAGAATGCGTAAGCTTGGAAAAGCTTAGGGTATTGCTCGGAAATAATGTTAGTACACAGCCACGACTAGTGGTGACTTCTAGATAGTGAAGGGAAAATAAGTGTTTAGTTCCTGTTGATAATTTTCCTGTTGGGGGGTAAAACCCGCTGGGGGACATTTGGTAATTTTTTCCTGTTGGGTAGTTAGGGTAACACCTAAACCTTTCAATGATCTCGTGGTTTGAACTTTTCTGTCTAAGGGTGGAGGACATAGTCCTGAGATTTTTGGCCCTTAGTCGTAGCTGTGTAAAGCGTCTATTTTCCTGTTTTAGTTAAAGGACTAGAAGGCTTATTTGAAACTAAACTTAGATCGGAGGATTAAGTTAAATAAGCTAAGAAAGGAGTGATGGCATAACTAAAAAGGGAACAATAAATTCAGGAAAACAACAAACATGACAGTTCAAGAAAATCTGTAACAAAGAAAGTTTTCTTATGCAGGTTGTGCTTGGATAGGAAAACAGGGAATCTTTATATAATAGTTTCATAAAATCCGAGTACAGTTAGAAAAAGGTATATAAAAGAAAAATGGAAGATGTGAAGTTTTCTGTTTTCCTCCATTTTGTAACATAAGAAATCGAATTTAGAAAATTAGATTCTTTTGAAATTCGAAAAATATAGTAGGGTTTTGGATGTAAAAATTGGATGAACTACGCTCTTGCTCAGTATGAGTGTGGGAAAATTGGATGAAAAAGTATTTTGATTTCCAAATATTGCATTCTGTAGAAATTGCCAGTATATTTAGGATGTATGCATCATGTTTTCAAAGATATTTTCAAGATAAATTTGCATTCATATAGGAGGTACAGCTTAGGCATTCATTTCATTCATGTATGGTTATGTTGAATTACACTTTGCACTAGTACACAAACGGTTGCAAAATTGGATGCACACACGATGGTTGTGATTTATGCGAGGAATTACTTAATTTTACCCTTACCAAATTTCGGGGACGAAGTTTCCTAAGGGTGGGAGAATGTAACACCCTGTTGATGCCTAAAATTTTCGTCAACACCAGAGAGTCCCAAAAATTGGAAACATTTTGTCCAGAGCGGAGAATTATAAGAAATGTGGTGATAATGTGAAGGGAAGTAAAGGACACAGTTATTTATAGTGGTTCGACCCATCGGGGCCATTGTCAACTTTGAAGGTTGTACTGATTTTATTCCATCACAACAAAGTACAACAAGACTATTACAAGAAGCTATAATGATAAACAACATCCTCTTAGTCCTCGTTATCGATCTTACTTGCTGAGCGAGAGTAGTCGGGGAGTTGCCGATGGTGTAGCGTAGCCGAGTGAGGCGGAGTCAAGGCCGGGTGAGTCGAGGCCGAGTGAGGAAGAATCGAGTGTGGCGAAGTCGAGGCCGAGTAAGTCAAGGCCAAGTGAGGTGGAATCGAGTGAGGCGGAGTTGAGGCCGAGTGAGTCGAGGCGGAGTCGAGGCCGAGTGAGTAGAGGCCGAGGTCCGCAGGAGGCGGAGTCAAGGCTGAGTGAGTCGAGGCCTAGTGAGTTGAGGCCTAGCAAGGCAGGGCCGAGTGAGTCGAGGCCGAGGTCCGCTGGAGGCGGAGTTGAGGCCGAGGTCCGTGGGAGGCGGAGTCGAGGCCAAGCGAGGCGGAGTCAATGCTGAGCGAGTCGAGGCCGAGTAATGCAGGGCCAAGGTCCGCGGGAGGCGGAGTCGAGGCCGAGTGAGGAAAATTCGAGGCCGAGGGTCCGTGAGAGGTGGAGTCGAGGTCGAAGGGGTCCAATAGGTTGTTGTAGTCGGAAGGGTCCGAGAGGTGATCGGGGGTATACCGTAAGTACCCCGAAGGAAGTAAGTATCCCGGAAGGAGTCCAGGTCATCTTCTTCTCCAATGTCCTTAATGCCATAATGGTGTCCAAGGAGCTCTCAAGCCAAGTCCCCCCTTTGGAATGAATGAGGTAGGGGGTACTTATAGGAAGAGGTTAGGTGAGGGTAGGTGGGAGTAGGTGAAAAGTAAGAAGGGATAATAAGGAGTGGGAAATGGAATAAAAGGAGTGGGGTTTGCACTATGGAGTGATCAACCAAAAATAGGTATCCCAAGGCATATCCCTTCAGAAAACCTCGAACCCGGATATGTCGAAGTCTAGAAACTCGAACCCCTCCCTGGGTACGAAATTCGAAACACATAGGGTTCGAACTTTGAACACCGTGGGGGTTCGAACTTCTAACCCCATGGGGTACGAGGAGTGCATGGTGACGTCGAGGCTAAGGGTTTTGCCCTTCCAGGGCTCGAGGTGATCAATTGGCGATGTTTTGAAGGAGCGGTGAGGTCCTCGTTAGCGCGATCCCTTCTTAACCTATTTCCATTGCTTTATGGCGACATTCCCATCTTTATTCACACGCGATACGTTGAGTCGAGCGTGCCTTGCGTACTTTTGGGAACCAAACCAAAAGGCCGGTTAACATTTACCCCCTCAAAAGTATGTCTTGTGTGTATGAGACGTGCTTTGAAGTAAGACATGTATGGCGATGGACGGAAAGATCTATGTAGCATGCTTAGTGACTGGTAGTGACCTTTTCCTTGAGTTGTGTGCCGGGAGTGCACTACTTCAGAGCGTTTGAGACGCATCAATGAAGCATGTTGATATGAATTTTAGGACTCCGGCATTGTTAAGCTTTGACTCACTTGAAACTTGCCGCTTAGGTGTCAGCTTGCCCAAGGCGCCTAATTGTTGTAGGTTAGAGAGATTGATTGTTAGTTGCCGACTCCCGATTGCATCAAAGTGCAAATGGTACGCTATCGGGTTTGAATCGCGTATGCATTCACATGTTTGCACATGGTTTCACGCAATGCGATCTAAGTTGGAATGGGTAGCATGAAGGTGAATTGCAGACCAAGGCCTTGCGTTCGCACATTTTAGCTTTCGAAAAGTTTTTTGAACCACTAAGGCTTGTGAGCACACATTTGGTTAATGAATCAGGTCGGTCTACTCGATTGGAATTTCGGAAACGTGTGTGTGCAGCCATTGCGGTAACTGTGGCATGCAACCTCATAATGCGGCTATCGAAACGTCGTTGAACCGGAGCTTGACGACTTGGCATGTCCCGCTGAATCACTTGGGCTCATAGGCATGGAATCGCTCAACGGTAAAAGTTTGGCCATGAATTTTCCATAAGTGCAAGCCGATCTCAGCAGTCATAGTTTCGTGGACTCATATACGCGAGTGTCATTGTAAGGACAATACTTCACACATGTCATGGCATGCGATCGTGTAGATTTGCCTTTGGGGCGAGATCAGACCCAAACATCGAAGGCGCACGCTTCGGTTGTTGGGCATTTGGTGAGTACCCGAGTAGTTGTTGAGCTGTGACTGGCTTTGCAGTGAAGTATTTAAGGACAAATGAATATGACCATAGCTCGGTGTATGGTCCCAAATTTCGATCCTGAAGGGTTTGCTCGGAGCGTGCCGATCCCGTAGATGCGCTTGCTTCCTTTCTTTTCTTCTCTAAATGGAAAACCAGCTTAAAGCATGAAGGGTACAAAATTCTTCTTTTTTACTTTGGGTGTTCGAGTTATTCTTAAGTTGCCAAAATGGGGAAGAGGTATATGGATAACCAGAAGATTCCCGAGATTGTCGCTCAAGAGCGTGGAGTAGTAGATTATGGGAAGTGAAAGTACAGATTCGAGGACAAGTGGAGTAGTTTATCTTCGTGAGATAGTCCGGCAACATGGAGTACCTTCTAACATAGTGAGTGATTATGATCCCATCTTCACCAGTGAGTTCTAGAAGAGCTTGCAAGAGGCACTAGGTACACAGTTATATTTAAGCACATCATATCAGCCTCAGACCGATGGACTGAGAGGTTGAATAGAGTTCTTGAGGATCTTTTGAGCCTGTGTATCCTGGACTTGGGAGGATCATCTCCCATTGGTCGAGTTCGCCTACATCAATAGCTATTAGACTAGTATAGGTATGGCACCCTTCGAGGCACTATACGGACGACCTTGCAGATCACTGAATTATTGGTGGGAGTCTACGGATAGGATTCTACTTGAACCTGAGTTGATTATAAAGACTTCGGAAAAGATTAATTCAATCTGCAAACGTATGAAGATAGCTCAGGACATGCATAATTCCTACGCAGATAAGAAAGGGCTGACATTGAGTTTAAGGTAGGAGACATGGTTTTCATCAAAGTATAACTTCTGAGGAACGTGGTTCGCTTTGGATCTATAGGGAAATTTGCACCAAGGTTTGTGGGTCCATTTCCCATAGTAGAGAGGACAGATCAGATGGCCTATGGGGTGAGATTACAAGAGAGATTTGTTGGTGTTCATGATGTTTTCCATGTTTTCCATTTGCGGAAGTGCCTTCACGATACAGCAGAGGTGGTTGAGCCAAGCATGCTGGAGGAAGTAATGGTAGAAAAGGAGGCAATAGTTAGATGAGTTCCTACCCGTATACTTGTATCACAAGTTAAGAAACTTCACAATAGAGAGGTTAAGTTGATGAAAGTGCAATGGGGAGAAGACCGCGAGGATGCAACTTGGGAAACTGAAGACAAGATTCGCGCTTCGTACCCTTTTCTTTTCAGGAATACGTCCTTAACTTCTTTTTCCAAGCATTTATAAGTACTTGCTTCTATCATTCAAGTATATCCTATCGGTCGAATCTTCGACCTTTAGGTAGAAAACAAATGGATGTAAACATGCGTTTGAGACATGTTGTGTTTAATGGATGCAAGTGGATGCATATGTTTACTAGTGGTTGCTCGTAGATGCATATACGCACACTAGGCACTAGATCGGCTCAAACACTCTCATACCACATATGGATGTGTGTGCATATTTTAATGAGTGGAAATGGATGTATCATCATATGTATGTTGCAGTTGGACGGATGATTGTGCACACATATAGAGTTTACATGATATACTAGGACTATTTGCATACTATTTGGACATATGGGACAAATATATATTGCAATAAGGAGGTCAAGTAAATCAGTAGACTGCCTGATTTTCGCATTAGCATAGGAACATATGCACACACCTTTGCATACGTTCATACAAGCACTAGAAATCCCTTAGGATAATGGATGATTATGGATGAGTAGATGATTGTAGGTGGATGTAACAAACATTTTTCTTAACTTGCAGACTCGGGGACAAAATCCTTTAAGTAGGGGAGAATGTAACACCCCGTAATTTTTAAAGAACAGTAATAAACTAAAGAGACACTTAATTAAAATATTAGGAATTAAGTAAAATAGATTATACCATTGCGTTCGTCTCAAAATTTTGGTTCAGATGGACTCTGAGTTTGCGTAAAACGGATATCGTATGAGGAAGATATAGAGGTTAGAAGTTTGTATACATGTAAGAAGGATATATGTAAATATAATTCAAAACAGTTCAAAATAAACGAGCAACAAACGAAGGCGGCAAAGGGCGGGAACCAGACCCGTTGTGAGTCGACCCACGCTTGGTCTGGGTCAACCTACGGGTCGACCCAAGGTCAGGTGGGTCGACCCATGGGTGGACCCAGGTAGGGTAGGTCGACCCACTCGCGATCTGGCGACATAAATTCTTCTATTTCTTGGTTGTTTTGTTAACCAGGTTCATTATTTTTCTGAACGAATTAGATTTAAAAATTGGGATCTAACTGTTAAGGATTGTCTTGTAAACTCTATATAGAGGCATGTGCTCCTGTCAAATCAATTACACTTCTTCATACTTCTTCCTTAAACCTCTGTTCTAAAATTTTAAGATGAATATGGGGAGATGCTGCCGAAACTTGGATTGAATCAATACAATTCTTATCTGACTTGTACAAGAATCCCTTCTGCAACATCAACATATTATTCTCTATTCTTTAAATCCAATCTCTGCGAGTTCATGTTACTTTTAGGTATAAAAATTTAACAGTAATCCTGACCTGTTAATAAACGTGGATCTAAGCCCACGCCTATTGAGAATCTGATTCATATCTAAACATTTCTGCTTTACTTACATGTATTTTTCCATACACATGTTATGTTGTTCAGTTGTTATTATATGCCTATTTATATTACTATATGCCTATTTATGTTCTTCTCCCTCTCTTATTCCCTTTTTATTTTATAAGCCTAGGCTACCTTTGAGCCTCAGCCAATCTCGTTAGAGACATACGTATGAACGAAATTAGGATAATTGGGTAATGTTTGGGAATGAAAATATAAGAGGGAAATTTAGAGAATATCTTGTACTGTGGAATATGATGAGAAATTTGGGGTGTATAAACATGTAAATCTATAGGCTTAATTCAAGGATTAAATGGAACATGTTAATGAAACTGTAAGTAACTTGTGGAATATGTTAAATCTGTGTGGTTAAGTATATCTATTAAAACTACGGGGTTAAGAAAATCTGTTTAATCTGTTCGGATTATATGAACCTATTTAATCTGTTGGGGTCATATGAACCTATTAAACCTGTTTAATCTACTGGAGTTATATGAACCTGTTAACCTATAAAAGTTAACCTGTTAATCTATGGGGGTAGGCGAAACTGTTAATCTATAAGGCTTAACCTGTTAAAAATCCTAGTTAATTGGGGGACACAAGCTTAGGGGTTTTCCTTGTGTCATTTGCTGTGTGGGGTCCATATCAGTTAGTAACCCATTTTGGTATAAAACGAGGACCCCACACTAGGTAGGGGTCAGGGCACGCATACTGAACTAATACTAAGAGGTTCATCTTAAAAGAGGTTGTATACGGATGCGTTACAATGGAGTCATGAGTGTGCTTGGGTCCGGTCTGTAGGAAAAAATAAGCCTTTGTAGCACCAGTAAATAGGTATGTGTCCTTCTATAGTTTGCCACTTAGGGAGTAATACACCCTATTGTGGGGCCGACACAGAATATTTACACAATAGGGAGTCGATCGCTTGGGGTTGTAATTAGGGTATATCTAGTCCTGCCTGTTTTCTATTTAGGTACCCATTATTTTTGTTTGGGGGTAACACTCGTCATTTCTGTTGAGGGACCTATTATTTATGTTTGGGTAAACCCCGTTATGTAATTAGAGTACACCTAATCGTACCATTACATTTCTGTTGGGATCATTCTGATCATTTTGTTTCTATTTAGTAATTAGGGGATACCTAATCCTGTCACATATCTGTTATACTAGTGTTGATGTAGAGAAAAGTGACTTAGAAGCATAGCTTGGTCCATATTATCCTGTTCATCCTGGTTATGCCTGTTATATGATACTGTTATCTCTCATCCAGTTTTATATGCCTATCATGATACTTTTACTTCTTTATATGCCAAAAGTCACTGGACTCATCAGACTTTATGTCTGACCCTTTTTGTTTCCCTTTCTCTCTTTCCTTCCCCATCCCCAAGGTTCTCTAGGTGGTAACGCTCAGTCGTGTTTGGAACTTTCTCTTTCTGTTTCTGCTTGGATCTGGATCTACTTTGATGTATCGCTGCGACTACTTGTCTAGTTTGTTATGGCTATTATTGGGGATAATAATTTTACAATTCTGTATTCTGATGGTTTTTAGCGTAGGATAGATGTTTTGGTTTGATGTATTTGGTTTCAGTATTTTAACTTGATGTTGTAACTGGTTTCGAGACTACGATGTTTTTATGCTGAATAAATGAAGTTTTAAATTTATGCCACTACTTTTATGTCTATATTGTGAGATTTTGTTTTTGTTTACGTATAACGCATCACGAAAGTTAATGCACTCTAATAAAGAGTGTCATTAACGGACATGTGGGTCACAGGTGTACTACCATAATATCAGTTAAGCAGTAACATGAGGCGTCTGCCGGAGGGGTCTTAAATGGCTATATGCGGGCCTACCCTAAAATGGTATTAAGTGTCGAGATACTACTTCTCATATTAATTGTGAGAATATGCATATCTATATGGATGTTGACGTGTTAGGACAGGGCCTGAAGTGGCTAGGGTCCGCCTTTGGGTGATAAGAGATCATAAGAATCCACCATTAATAAATATACTAGAATGGGCCTTAAGTGACCGGGAGTGTCCACCTCGTTGGGTCTTAAGTGATCGCTGATCCACCCTAAATGCATTAATGAAGGTCTTAAGTGACCAATTCGGATGTCCACCTCGTTAATTAAAATATTCCTTTGTATGTGTATGTGTGTTTACGTAGACATACTCTGAAGTATATAACCTGCCAAATCTATAGTATAGTCTTTAAACACATATTATTTTCAGTCACCAGAACTTTATGTTCTGACCTCTCTCCTCTTAATATATAAATAGGACGATAGGTGGGAACGCTTGGATCAATGATATTTTGGAGATAGAGCCTAACGATGGAGGATCTATAGCTATTGGGCATTATGTAATATTATTATGTTGGGATAACTGATGTTGGTGTACCTGTTATTGTGTGAGACCCATTGAAATTAATACTTATGATGGTTTTAAACTAAAGGTACATCTATTTTAAGTTATTACATCTTATCCCTTCTACTATGTGAGATTTTGATTTCGCTTTAGTATGCTCTATTATATCTATTATACCATTTCCTTATAGGGACTGACGACCCATTTAGAATGGCTCTAAGTTTCGATTGGCCTTTTTAGGTCGAAATTTAGGCCCATTCCGTGCGGGTTGTTACAGGAACCGACTTTGTTAGCACATCAGCTTGATTGTCCTTTGTGTGAATCTTTGACAGCCTTATCTTATTTCTCTCTTCTTCATGCTTGAGAAAGAAACTCCTAACATCAGTGTGCTTTGCCTTGAGCTGTAGGCTTGATTTTCCGCAAGATAAATGGCGCTCTGACTATTTGAAAACAACTCCATGGTCTTCTGCATCATTAATAAATCATCCAAAAGCTACAACAAATGCAATCCTTCCTTGGTCGCTTCCACAATAGAAATGAGCTCTGCCTCTGTAGTTGATAAAGCTACAATGGACTGTAGCTTGGATCTCCAAGAAACCGGGATTATGGCAAGTGTATAATCATAGCCCGAAATCAATTTCCTACCATCTCTATCTCCAACA
Source organism: Allium sativum (assembly GCA_030737875.1). Classification (NCBI taxonomy): domain Eukaryota; kingdom Viridiplantae; phylum Streptophyta; class Magnoliopsida; order Asparagales; family Amaryllidaceae; genus Allium; species Allium sativum. The sequence goes on from CM060926.1 coordinate 698,517,422, forward strand.
TAATATGAATCACAATAACCCCTTAGAGTTGTGTCACTACCTCCAAATAACAAGCCAATGTCATAAGTTCCTCTCATATATCTTAGAATCCACTTTATTGCTTGCCAATTAGTCTTTCCTGGGTTAGACATGTATCTTCTAACAAAACTAACTACATGAGCTAAATCAAGCCATCTGCATACCATAGAATATGTAAGGATTCTAACTGCATGAGAGTAAGGAATATTACACATATCCCTTTTGTCTTCATCCGATGTGGGACACGTATCTTTAGATAGCTTAAATTGAGAGCCTAATGGAGTAGCCACCGGTTTACGATTCTCCATACCGAACCGTGATAGGACTTTCTCGATATATTGAGTCTGGGTGAGCCTCAAAACTTTTTTCTTTCTATCCCTCTGAATCCCCTTCCCAAAAATTCTCTATGCGTTTCCTATATCTTTCATCTCAAACTCCTTGGTGAGCTCCATCTTCAACTAGAAAATTCTAGTCATGTTCTTAGAAGCTATCAACATATCATCAACATAAAGCAATAAATAGATGATATCATCATTACATTTCTTAAAATAGATATATTGGTCCTTAAAGATTCTAGAGTAACCTTGTGAGATCATAAACTTATTAAATTTCTTATACCACCATCTAGGAGACTGTTTTAAACTTTCAAGGGATTTGATAAGTTTGCAAACATGATTGGGCCTGTTATTGTCAATGAACCCCTCTGGCTATTGTAGGTAAATGTCCACCTCAAGGTCACCATGCAAGAATGATTTCTTGACATTTAATTGTTCCAACTCCATGTCGATGTAAGAAACCAATGCCAAAAGAATGTGAATGGAAGTTTGTCTAACAACTAGAGAGAAAACATCATGGGACTCTACACCTTTCTTTTGAACATAACCTTTCGCCGCTAATCTTTCTGTGTAGCTTAAGTCACCATTATTGTCGTCTTTCACCTTATAGATCCATTTCCATCCAATTGCTCACTTGTCGGAAGGAAGTGGCACTAAATCCCAAGTTTGATTTTTGTGTAAAATCTTGTCTTCCTCTTCCATAGCTGTGGCACTGAAATGACCCGAACTTCCCCGTGAAGGAAAGACCGGATTGAGTTGAGAACAAGACGAATCAGAAAATAAACAAAAGAACATTTCATTGTTTATTACAACAATTCCATCAGAATACAAGAATATACAGAGTATGAATAAAGATTACACATTTGATAATTATCAGAGGTTTAAAAACATTACTGCAGCGGAAAAATAATACAAAACATAACTGAAAGAAATACACGGATACAGAGCTTTCCGAATATCACTTCAGCTATAAACTAGGATCCTGTGAATATAAATCTGCAAAACCAAAACTACTAGCTGTCGTGTGGAAATAGGGGCACCCAGAGTTTAGGTTAAAACAATAAACTCCAGGTTAGTCATGTGACTGGTGTGAGAACTTAAACAGTTATTTAAAACTTTACTTTAAAAGAGAGTAATTCAAGGGACCATGCCGTATGACACGGAACGGGTTTCCTCCCAAGAATACTAGTGCATAGAATAAACAGCGCAATGCTTTTTGGAAAAATGAAGCTATTATAAGACCCAGGTCCCATCACACAATGCAAGCAAACCAGAGGGTAGGGTTTTCCCTTATAATAGCCAAACATGCTTGGCACATTTAAAACAAATCATTTGAAACTATTATAGTATAAAGTGTATGAAAACAACTTCAAATATAAATGTATCAATCATAGACGGCATAATGCCCCATACTGCTATGTCGCCATACTAGGCTCTACAATCAAAACCGAAATGTCATGTATTGGAAATTGGATTTCCGTCATGAGTCGAGGCCAGGGATGGCTCCTCACCACTTCGAGACATTCTAGCAAATTCCCTAGGATCTCCTGCAGAAGACCCCTGGATCTTCAGAGCCAGTCCTCTCTTACGTTTGAGGATTGGTTATTCCTGAACACAAGTTTCCCGGTCCTATCGGACCTATATCCATCGGCTCTGAAGAGCGCAATCCAACAACCACATAGGTAAAATAACAACGATGTCAGGGCAAGTAAAACGCTGACACCACCCGGAGCTAGAAAGAAACGCCATGCACACCCTGCAGTCACGATCCCATTTTTGACTCATACCGAGGTGTGAGGTCGCTAATTAACGCTATACACAAAGCTACACTGTATTAAATCCGTGCTTTGATCATCAACCACAAGTCTCTGCTTTTCAACAAAAGCCTTGATCACTGCATCTCAGCATGCCACACAAGTAATTCATGCCATGCGGCTGATATCTATCGATATATAACCTCTGAGCTCGTACGTCTCAGAGAAGGGCGTTAAGCAAGAGAATAAATTTTCCGCTGCCAAACAGATATATATTTAATAGAAATCAATTAACACAGAATAAAATCCAATGTCAGACACACAATCCATTTGTAAGTCCGTTCTGGTCTGAACGAAACCGAAGGCACCTTATTCCTCCCCCACATGTCCAATACAGGGGAGAGGTCCTCGCATATCTGTCGATCTCCAAGTACGCCTGGACGATCACCACTTATTACCTCGGCTTGGGTGTACAACTCAATCAAGACATCAGTAATCATCCAAATGATGTAAAGACCTCCGGTCTTTCAACCACCGTCTTCATCGTCGACATATCGTCGAATCAGTTATTCAGAATGGGTAAAACCTGGCCTTTTCGAATAACTCGCGTATATAATAAACAAGTGTTATAAACCACAACATACGCCTCATTCCAATTCTGAATATTCTTTTATTCAAATATTCACATACTTTGGGAAAGGTTCCCGTTAATTTTATCAAAGATAAGTTCTTTAAATTTATTCTTTAATCTTCCTTTGGATATCATTTCAATCTAATTAAAGATGCATTAAAACCCCACTTGGTTTTAATCTTCCCAAAAATCAATATTAACGATTGTTTAACTTGGGAAATCATATCATGTCTTTAACTGGGTTAAAGAACTAATGTTATTTAAAACATAGTTCACGATAAACCCAAATCATATTCCATTCCATCAGCCTCTAACCGTAAATTAGCAAGTGAACAATTCCCTAAGTATTAACCCTGAAGGCCGAAACCAACATCAGATCAATGCCCAGGAAACCATTCAACTTAACTAATCTCCAGTTAATTTGTGATTTCTTAACTCCGTTGGGTCTAAGAACAGTATTATTAAAGATACCATTCACGACAACCCAAAATCTCATCCCATTGGTAACCGGGTTAAAGAACAAGTGTTATTTAAAACACCGTTCACGATAAAACCAAAGATCAATTTCAATTCAATTTCAATTAAATATTAATTAATTGGTATACTTCATTAAATCTAAATAAAAAGATTTAATCTTTTCTCAACTGGGTTTAAGAACATTGTTAATGAAGACACCATCCACGACAAACCCAAAATCGCATCAATCTCTAACCCTAATTTAGTAAGAGAACAATTCCCTAAGTATTAACCCCAAAGCCCGAAACAAACATCAGATCAAGACCTAGGAAACCATTCAACTTAACTAATCTCCAGTCAGATTCTAATTTTCTTGACTCCATTGGGTTTAAGAACAGTATTATTAAAGATGCTGTTCACGACAAACCCAAAATCCAATTTAATATTAAATACAAGGCTCTGAATAGAAAATATATCGGCTTATATTCTGTATCTAATTCTGAAACCAACAAATATCATATTGGAATAACGATATATATATATATGTATGTATATATATATATTTCAAGTTCCTCCATAATATCCATATAATCACGAAATCCTATATCGAAATATTCCGAGCATAATTTCGATTCAAATCCATTTCAATTCATATATTGGAAATCCTAGTTATTTTTAAAACCATTTCGAATCCAATTTATTTATTTTAAAAATATTGGATTATAATTCTAGTTCATAACTAGTTCATTTCAATAAAAATATTTTTTATCTTTTCAAATATGGAATTTTTCATTCCAATTCTTTCCAAATCATTTGTTATGATTTTACACAAATTATTGATATTTTTAATATTTTATCAAGGCCCGTATAGTCGATTTCCATAAACGGCCATCGAACTGCACTTATAGCGACCTTTTCCAAATTTGAATTGGATATAATTCCAAATCCAACCGTTAGATTTGAAATCTCTCATATTCTTTGGAAAGCTCTTTTCGATATGAAGCCAACTGTTCTGGTTTTAGGAGAATCCGATTGTGGGATCTCCCATAATGTCTGTTCGAAGTCAATGGTCGAAATTCACAAACTGCTGCGGCGCAGCGCGTTCTATGCAGGACATTATATATATAATATATATTATATATATTTCATCGATTTCCATTTTAAAACGTATTTTATAAATCGTTTTAAATTCGTTTTTAAAACGATTTCAACATCATATTCAATTTCAAATCAAAAATGAATATTCCATATCATCGATATATAAATGATAATATTTTCAAACCATTATATTTCAAAATTGTTTCCTTTTTGATATTTATTATAAAAATGAATAAAATCGATATAAATATCATTCACGTCCAAACGACGTTAATCTAATCAACTCGGCTTTATATATTTAAAATATATTTGTGTCCATACCAAATCGGACATCAAAATCATATTTTGATCTTTTATTGAATATTATTTTAAAATATTCTTTCTTTCTGAACTGGAATCAGACACAGTCAATTACCATATAATTTGATTTATATGGATTTCATACACACATGTACACAACAACAATCAAACATAGCCAACCATCAACCAAAGTGCATTCTACACTGCATAAGCATCAAATATAAATATTTAACGCTTATAACAGTTTGTCAACCAATTGATTGACATACAACTTAATATTGGGATTAGTGTATGTAATTATCGCCCCAATACCCATATGGGATTTCAAACAATCAAACACAGGTTTTATTTGTGTTGTTGGGCGATGTGTAAAATTTTTCATCCCAATCAATATCAGTCAAAGAACATAAACAAATCGCCCGATTTGTTTATGAATATTTATTTTATTTATATACATGTTAAAATCATATTTTTAACTATAAAATATTTTATTGCATTCAATATCACACAATCAATTTTCACACCACAGTCAAACAAACAAATAAGTCGTCCATGGTCTGTGGACGATGGGTGTCGGGTGCTGCTAAGCACCGTCTACATCCTAGTATATATATTTTAACTAGAAAATAAAATTTAAAGTGAGAAATTCTCACCTTTGGGTTCCACTACTCCGTGTTTTGATTGTCAATCTATATAGTATAGCTACGTTAAAAAATATATTTTTAACCAATGAATAATTATTTCTTTGTATGATTATTTTATAAATTGCATAGGCTAAAAATTATATTTTTATCTTTCTAAAAATATTTTTATATTTTTATAACAATGCTACATAGATAAAAATCACATTTTTATATCGTCACTTCATATATATAAGAATCGTACTTTTATATCTCTACTACATATATAAAGATCAAATTTTTATTATCTATATATTATAAAAATCATATTTTTATTATTTTTATAATATAAAAATCATATTTTTAATTCACTATAAGTATAAAAATCATATTTTTACATAATTCATACGTCAAAAACCATAGAAGCTTTAAAGCGAAGAAAACTCACATATTTTCTATCACCCGGATTTGCTGTTCTAGTTCCAGAATTTGCAAACAAGCTCCAATCTTCATACCACCTTTGTTTCCATCTTAAACGCGCCATTGCGGACAACTTTCGCCTAGTGGTCTTCCTTCCGAAAATGTGCCATTTCGCTAGAGATCGCGAAAAGACAGCATTTGGACATTGTTTGGACAGCAGAATTTGGACGCGTTTTCCCGAAATCTCCGCAATCCAAAATAGGACTATCATATACCAAATCGAAGAGAAAATCGTGCTCTTCAAATATGGTACTGTGGATTTTTGGCCAGAAATGCACGGTTTGGGAGTTACTGGCGAAATAGTGATCGGGGGTTAAATGCAAAACGGGAAACTTGTGAAAAATGGGTTTTTGAGTGTAGCGGGGCCCACGTCCGGAGTTGGGTGGCTGGATGGGGGGCGCCGGACCTGACTGGAAGGGGAGGCCGTTGGTGGTGGCGGTGGGGCACGGGACGTGGTGGTGGTGGCCGGAGGAGCTAGGGCTTGGAGAAGGGTTCGTAGAAAAGGAGAGAGAGGAGGAGGAGGTGCGGCGCCGGAGGGAGGGGAGGCCGACGGCCAGCGTTGAGGGGGAGGGTGGCTGCGGGTTTGGTGGAGGAGGGCTCAACATTTTTGAAGAAAGAGAGAAAGGAAGAGAAAGTGAAGTGAAAGAGGGAAAAAGGAGAATATATGCTCGTTTCTCTCCGATCATCCAAATACAAACAATCTCTGATTGCCACGGATTTCGGACACGAGATAGTAGACATGAAGACGAGTCCAACGAAACAAGTTTCGTCGAATTCCGAGTTCGTTTGACCGTCCGTTAAAATTCACAAAGATGCTCAAATATTGTTCAAAAATGCGATTTTAGCGCACCTTTTCTTCTTGCACGCTCACACGCTAACTTCAAAAATTATGCCCTTTTGGATTTAACCTTTGTTAGACGATACAAATACAAAAAAAACGAAATCAAATTCTGAGATCGTATCAATAATGTTCCTTCGTAAAATGACTGCCTATTTTACCCTGAACTGTTTTAGCTCACACGGCCACATACTAACTTCGTTCGAGGTGCATTTTGGAACCCAACAATGATTTGTCATTATGAATCCAGAAAAATTTACCTCGTCAAATTCTGAGCTCATATGCAAAATTTCACTTTTTAAGGGCTATGTATTGATAACCGAAAACTCCATCCAATTCTCACTATTCCGGGTCTCGGAATATATAAAAGCTTATACTTTTCGGAGTCGAAAATGGCATTTTGAACTTAATGGAAGTGGTTTCGAGTCCAAATTCATCTGTATGCAAAATGTGACTTTTTCGGGCTATATTTCTATAGTGACTATTCTGAATTTTCAACTGGGCATAACTTTTTATTCCCGCTATGAAATTTGAATTTTTCAGATTCATTGGAAAGATATTTTCAGATAGATTCTAATATTTTTGGTTTCACTAAAATTCGGTTTATTTTGAATCCTGAACATTCATTTGAAATTTGAAATCGAATTTTCAAACTACCGCGCCATTTCCAATTTATTTTATAATTAAAATAAATATTTATATTCTAGCGACAATTCAAATAAATATTTACATTCTAATTCAATTTAAAATAAATTTCTCGTCGTTATTATTTAAAATAAATCATTTTAAATATTCAAAATTCACTAAAATTGCCAAAATAAAAAATTTAAAATGGTTCGGATTTTCCGGGTTGTTACAATCTCCCCCACTTAAAGTCTTTTCATCCTCGAAAAGGAACGGAGCTGAAAGTTGTTTTACTAATCAACTCAACTTTCGTTATTTTAATTATGGCTTAAGTTTTTCAACTTTTCAGTATCTAAGAACTTTCCAATTCTTCAAAAATTTGGCTAAAACCCTAAATTTTCAAAAAAATTTGCCATAACCTCCCCTGGACGGGAGCATAGGGAAAATCCCGAAATCGCCATACAGGCCCTCTCATCTCAAAAAGAAAAAGAAAAAGTCAATCGGCTCATAAAATCATCATCACCCAAGAAATTAGTAAACATGTACCTATTTGTCGGGCAAATAATTTTATTCCTCTTCTCTAGCCTCCTTGCAATGACCTGTTCATGCATATATATATATATATATATATGCATATATATATATATATGTACATGCATGCATTTCCAAACAATTTGCAATTCAGTTCAACATTTGATACAAATTGGCTATATGTACTGTTCTTTCACATAATGGTTTATTAGATAACAAATAATCATACAATACAACCATCAATCAATTAGTGAATTAACGTTTCAAATTCATAATTTTGATATATAGTCCAAAAATCAGATTTTGATGCCAATTCACAACAATAAACCCTATCCAGTTTTGGCTCTCATACTAGTCAATTGGAAATATATAAATACCACACCTTCGAAACTTGAACACAAACTACTGATGCTATATAGTCATCAATAGTTTCATCTCCAGGCGACTAGAGTGTGATTCTATATCTATCCAGTATATTAAAACTTCAAATACACGTTTGCAAGGAATATATGCAAAATCTTTATATATTGGATTGCCCAAATTCAATACAAATAAATGTTCAAATATGTATAATACGATTTTAATTTTCAAAACAAAAATTTGTTTTCATTTTAAAAATATACTCTTCACACTCGTTCTAGGATACTACTGATCCTATCTCTAACGGGTCATTCTCATTGGATATTACTAATCCAATCTCTAATGAATTCTTTCGTTTGGTTCTAATGTGTCTTGTTCTCGAGCTCTGTAAACCAAAGCTCTGATACCAAAATGAAACGACCCGAACTTCCCCGTGAAGGAAAAATAGGATTGAGTTGAGAAAAGATGAATCATAACACAAACAGAAGAACATTTCATTGTTTATTACAACAATTCCATCAGAATACAAGAATATACAGTGTATGAATAAAGATTACACATTTGATAATTATCAGAGGTTTAAATACATTACTGCAGCGGAAAAATAATACAAAACATAACTGAAAGAGATACACGGATACAGAGCTTTCCGAATATCACTTCAGCTATAAACCAGGATCCTGTGAATATAAATCTGCAAAAGCAAAACTACTAGCTGTCCGAGTGGAAATAGGGGCACCCAGAGTTTAGGTTAAAACAATAATCTCCAGGTCAGTCATGTGACTGATGTGAGAACTAAAACAGTTATTTAAGACTTTACTTTAAAAGAGAGTAATTCAAGGGACCACGCTGTATGACACGAAATGGGTTTCCTCCCAACAATACTAGTGCATAGAATAAACAACGCAATGCTTTTTGGAAAAATGAAGCTATTATAAGACCCAAGTCCCATCACACAATGCAATGCAAGCCGGAGGATAAGGTTTTCCCTTATAATAGCCAAACATGCTTGGTACGTTTAAAACTAATCATTTGATACTGTTATAGTATAAAGTGTATGAAAAAAACTTCAAATATAAATGTATCAATCATAGACGACATACTGCCCCCATACCACTATGTCGCCATACTAGGCTCTACAATCAAAACCGAAATGTCATGTATTGGAAATTGGATTTCCGTCATGAGTCGAGGCCAGGGATGGCTCCTCACCGCTTCGAGACACTCTCGCAAATGCCTCAGGATCTCCCGCAAAAGACCCCTGGATCTTCAGGGCCGGTCCTTTCTTACGTTTGAGGATTGGTTATTCTTGAGCACATGTTTCCCGGTCCTATCGGACCTATATCCATCGGCTCTGAAGAGACCGATATATATGAGGCGCCTTGCAATCCAACAACCACATAGGTAAAATATCAATGATGTCAGGGCGAGTAAAACGCTAACACCACCCATAGCTAGAAAGAAACGTCGTGCACTCCCTGCAGCCACGGTCCCGTTTTTGACTCATACTGAGGTGTGAGGCTCGCGAATTAACGCTATACACAAAGCTACGCTGTATTAAAGACGTGCTTTGATCATCAACCACAAGACTCTGCTTTTCAACAAAAGCCTTGATCACTGCATCTCAGCATGCCACACAAGCAATTCGTGCCAAGCGACTGATATGTATCGATATATAACCTCAAAGCTCGTACGTCTCAGAAAAGGGCGTTAAGTAAGAGAATAAATTCTCCGCCGCCAAACAGATGTATATTTATTAGAAATCGATTAGCACAGAATAAAATCCAATGTCAGATACACAATCCATTTATAAGTCCGTTATGGGTCAGAATGAAACCAGAGGCACCTTATTCCTACCCCACATGTCCAATACAAGGGAGAGGTCCTCGCATATCCATCGATCTCCAAGTACGCCTAGACAATCACCACTTATTACCTGGGCTTGGGGGTACAGACCAATCAAGACATTAGTAATCATCCAAACGATGTGAAGACCTCCAGTCTTCAACCACCATCTTCATCGTCGACATATCGTCGAATCAGTTACTCAGAACGGGTATAAACCCAGCCTTTCCGAATAACTCGCGTATATAACAAACAAGTGCTATAAACCCATAACATACACCTCATTCCAATTCTGAATATTCTTTTATTCAAATATTCACATACTTTGGGAAAGGTTCCCATTAATTTTATCAAAGATAAATTCTTTAAATTAAATTCTTTAATCTTCCTTTGGATATCATTTCAATCTAATTAAAGATGCATTAAAGCTCCACTTGGTTTTAATCTTCCCAAAAATCAATATTAACGATTGTTTAACTTGGGAAATCATATCCTGTCTTTAACTGGGTTAAAGAACTAATGTCATTTGAAACAAAGTTCACGATAAACCCAAATCATATTCCATTCCATCAGCCTCAAACCGTAAATTAGCAAGTGAACAATTCCCTAAGTATTTACCCCGAAGGCCGAAACCAACATCGGATCAATACCCAGGAAACCATTCTACTTAACTAATCTCCAGTTAGTTTCTGATTTTCTTAACTCCGTTGGGTCTAAGAACAGTATTATTAAAGATACCATTCACGACAACCCAAAATCTCATTCCATTGGTAATCGGGTTAAAGAACAAGTGTTATTTAAAACACCGTTCATGATAAACCCAAAGATCAATTTCAATTCAATTTCAATTATATATTAATTAATTGGTATACTTCATTAAATCTAAATAAAAAGATTTGATCTTTTCTCAACTAGGTTTAAGAATAGTGTTAATGAAGACACCATCCACGACAAACCCAAAATCACATCAGTCTCTGACCGTAAATTAGTAAGAGAACAATTCTCTAAGTATTAATCCTGAAGGCCGAAACCAACATCAGATCAAGACCTAGGAAACCATTCAACTTAACTAATCTCCAGTCAGATTCTAATTTTCTTAACTCCATTAGGTTTAAGAATAGTATTATTAAAGATATCATTGACGACAAACCCAAAATCCAATTTGATATTATATACATGGCTCTGAATAGAAAATATATCGGCTTATATTCAATATCAAATTCTGAAATCAACAAATATCGTATTGGAATAACGATATATATATATATATATATTCCAAATTCCTCTACAATATCCGTATGATCACGAAATCCAATACCAAAATATTCTGAGCATGATTTCGATTCAAATCCATTCCAATTCATACATTGGAAATCCTGGTTATTTTTAAAACCATTTCAAATCCAATTTATTTTTCTAAAAAATATTGGATTATAATTCTAGTTCATAAATAATTCATTTCGATAAAAAAAATTATCTTTTCAAATATGGAATTTTTCATTCCAATTTTTTCCAAATCATTTGTTATGATTTTATACATATTATTGATATTTTTAGTATTTTATCAAGGCCTGTACAGTTGATTTCCATAAACGGCCATCGAACTGCACTTACAGCGATCTTTTCCAAATTTGAATTGGACATAATTCAAAATCTCACCGCTAGATTTCAAATCTCTCATATTCTTTGGAATGCTCTTTTCGATACGAACCCAACGGTTCCAGTTTTAGGAGAATCCAACGGTCGGATCCCCCATAATGTCCATTCGAAGTCAATGGTCGAAATTCACAATCTACCGCGGCGCGGCGCGTTCTATTCAGGCCATTATATATATAAATATATATATATACACATAATATTATATATATTTCATCGATTTCCATTTTAAAACGTATTTTATAAGTCTTTTTAAATTCATTTTCAAAACGATTTCAACTTCATATTCAATTTCAAATCAAAATTGAATATTCCATATCATCGATATATAAATGATAATATTTTCAAAACATTATATTTCGAAATCATTTCCTTTTCGATATTCATTATAAAATGAATAAAATCGAAATAAATATCGTTCACGTCCAAATGGCGTCAATCTAATCAACTCGGCTTTATATATTTAAAATATATTCGTGTCCATACCAAATCGGACACCAAAATCATATTTTGATCTTTTATTGAATATTATTTTAAAATATTCTTTCTTTCTGAACTGGAATCAGGCACAGACAATTACCATATAATTTGATTTATATGGGTTTCATACACACATGTACACAGCAACAGCCAAACATAGTCAACCATCAACCAAAGTGCATTCTACACTGCATAAGCATCAAATATAAATATTTAACACTTATAACAGTCTGTCAACCAATCGATTGACATATAACTAAATATTGGGATTAGTGTATGTCATATATCATCCCAATACCCGTATGGGGTTTCAAACAATCAAACACAGGTTTTATTTGTGCTGTTGGGCGATGTGTAAAATTTATCGTCCCAATCAATATCAGTCAAAGTACATAAACAAATCGTCCGATTTGTTTATGATTTTTTTTATACACACGTTAAAAATCATATTTTTAACTATAAAATATTTTATTCCATTCCATATCACACAATCAATTTTCACACCACAATCAAACAAACAAACAAGTCATCCATGGTCTGTGGACGACGGGTGTCGGGTGCTGCTAAGCACCGTCTGCATCCTAGTATATATATTTTAACTAGAAAATAAAATTTAAAGTGGGAAATTCTCACCTTTGGGGTTCCACTCCGCCGTGCTTTGATTGTCAATCTATGTAGTATACCTACGTTAAAAATTATATTTTTAACCAATGAATAATTATTTCTTTGTATGATTATTTTATAAATGGCATACATAGGCTAAAAATTATATTTTTATCTTTCTAAAAATAATTTATATTTTTATAACAAAGCTACATAGATAAAATCACATTTTTATATCGTCACTTCATATATATAAGAATCGTACTTTTATATCACTACTACATATATAATGATCAAATTTTTATTATCTATATATTATAAAAATCATATTTTTATTTCTATAATATACAAATCATATTTTTAATTCGCTATAAGTATAAAAATCATATTTTTACATACTTCATACGTCAAAAACCATGGAAGCTTTAAAGCGGAGAAAACTCGCATATTTTCTATCATCCGGATTTGTTGTTCTGGTTCCAGAATTTGCAAACGGGCTCCAATATTCACACCATCTTTGTTTCTAGCTTAAATGCGCCATTCTGGACAACTTTCGCGTGATTTTCCTTCCGAAAATGTGCCATTTCACCGGAAATCGCGAAAAGACAGCATTTGGACAGTGTTTGGACAGCAGACTTTGGATGCATTTTCCCAACAGCTCTGCAATACAAAACAGGACTATCATATACCAAATCAAAGAAAAAATCGTGCTCTTCGAATTTGGTACTATTGAGTTTTGGCCAGAAATGCACGGTTTGGGAGTTATTGGCGAAATACTGACGGGGGTTGAATGCAAAACGGAAATTTGTGAAAAATGGGTTTTTGAGTGAAGCGGGGGCCCACGGCCGGAGTTGGGTGGCTGGAAGGGGACGTCGGACCTATCTGGAGGTGGGGAGGCTACTGGTGGTGGCGGTGGGGCACGGGAGGTGGTGGTGGTGGCCGGAGGAGCTAGGGCTTGGAGAAGGGTTTGTAGAAAAGGAGAGAGAGGAGGAGGTGTGGCGCCGGAGGGAGGGGAGGCCGACGGCCAGCGGTGGTGAGGGGGAGGGTGGCTGCGGTTTTGGGGGAGAAGGGCTCACCATTTTTGAAGAAAGAGGGAAAGGAAGAGAAAGTTAAGAGAAAGAGGGAAAAAGGAGAATATATGATCGTTTATCTCCGATCGTCCAAATACAAACGATCTCTGATTGCCGCAGATTTTAGATACTAGATAGTAGACGTGAAGACGAGTCCAACAAAACAAGTTTCGTCGAATTCCGAGTTTGTTTGATCGTCCGTTAAAATTCACAAAGATGCTCAGATATTGTTTGAAAATGCGATTTTGGCGCACCTTTTCTTCTTTCACGCTCACACGCTAATTCCAAAAATCATGAGCTTTTGGATTTAACTATTATTAGATGGTACGAATCGAGAAGAAAAAACGGAATCGAATTCTGAGATCGTATCAATAGTATTCCTTTGTAAAATGACTGCCTATTTTACCCTGAACTGTTTTAGCTCGCACGGTCACATACTAACTCCGTTCGACGTGAATTTTGGAACTCAACAATGATTTGTCATTACGAATCCAGAAAAATTTATCTAATCGAATTCTAAGCTTATATGCAAAATTTCACTTTTTAAGGGTTATGTATTGATAACCGAAAACCCCATCCAATTCTCACTATTCCGGATCTCGGAATATATCGATGCTTATACTTTTCGGCGTCACCAATGGCATTTTGAACTCAATGGAAGTGGTTTCGAGTCCAAATTCATCAATATGAAAAATGTGACTTTTTCAGGCTATATTTCTATAGCGACTATTCTGAATTTTCAACTGGGCATAACTTTTTATTCCCGCTATGAAATTTGGATTTTTTAGATTCATTGGAAATATATTTTCAAATAGATTCTAATATTTTTGGTTACACTAAACTCCGTTTTATTTTGAATCCTGTATATTCATTTGAAATTTGAAATCGAATTTTCAAACTACCGCGCCATTCCCAATTTATTTTATAATTAAAGTAAATATTTATATTCTAACGACGATTCAAATAAATATTTACGTTCTAATTCTATTCAAAATAAATTTCTCGTCGTTATTATTTAAAATATTCAAAATTCACTAAAATTGCCAAAATAAAAATTTTAAATTGGTTCGGATTTTCCGGGTTGTTACATTCTCCCCCACTTAAAATCTTTTCGTCCTCGAAAAGGAACGGAGCTGAAAGTTGTTTTACTAATCAAGTCAACTTTTGTTATTTTAATTATGGCTTAAGTTTTTCAACTTTTCGGTTTCTAAGAACTTTTCAATTCTTCAAAAATTTGGCTAACACCCTAAATTTTCAAAAAAATTCGCCATAACCTCCGCTGGACGGGAGCACTGGGAAAATCCCGAAATCGTCAGACAGGCCCTCTCATCTCAAAAAGAAAAAGAAAAAGTCAATCGGCTCATAAAATCATCATCACCCAAGAAATTAGTAAACATGTACCTATTTGTCGGGCAAACAATTTTATTCCTCTTCTCTAGTCTCCTTGCAATGACCTGTTCATGCATATATATATATATATATACACATATATATGTATGTACATATATACATATATATATATATATATGTACGTGCATGCATTTCCAAACAATTTGCAATTCATTTCAACATTTGATACAAATTGGCTATATGTACTGTTCTTTCACATAATGGTTTTATTAGATAACAAAGAATCATACAATACAACCATCAATCAATTAGTGAATCAACGTTTCAAATTCATAATTTTGATATATAGTCCAAAAATCCGATTTTGATGCCAATTCACAACAATAAACCCTATCCAGTTTTGGCTCTCATACCAGTCAATTAGAAATATATAAATACCACACCTTCGAAACTTGAACACAAACTACTGATGCTATATAGTCATCAATAGTATCATCTCCAGGCGACTAGAGTGTGATTCTATATCTATCCAGTATATTAAAACTTCAAATACACGTTTGCAAGGCGTATATGCAAAATCTTTATATATTGGATTGCCCAAATTCAATACAAATAAATGTTCAAATATGTATAATACGAATTAAATTTTCAAAACAAAAAATTGTTTTCATTTTAAAAATATACTCTTCACACTCGTTCTAGGATACTACTGATCCTATCTCTAACGGGTCATTCTCATTGGATATTACTAATCCAGTCTCTAATGAATTCTTTCGTTTGGTTCTAATGTGCCTTGTTCTTGAGCTCTGTAAACTAAAGCTCTGATACCAAAATGAAACGACCAGAACTTCCTTGTGAAGGAAAGATCAGATTGAGTTGAGAATAAGACGAATCAGAGCACAAAAAGAAGAACATTTCATTGTTTATTACAACAATTCCATCAGAATACAAGAATATACAGAGTATGAATAAAGATTACACATTTGATAATTATCAGAGGTTTAAATACATTACTGCAGCGGAAAAATAACACAAAACATAACTGAAAGAAATACACGGATTCATAGCTTTTCGAATATCACTTCAGCTATAAACAAGGATCCTGTGAATATAAATCTGCAAAACCAAAACAACTAGCTGTCCGTGTGGAAATAGGGGCACCCAGAGTTTAGGTTAAATCAATAAACTCCAGGTCAGTCATGTGACTGGTGTGAGAACTAAAACAGTTATTTAAGACTTTACTTTAAAAGAGAGTAATTCAAGGGACCATGCTGTATGACACGAAATGGGTTTCCTCCCAACAATACTAGTGCATAGAAAAAACAACGCAATGCTTTTTGGAAAAATGAAGCTATTATAAGACGTCCCATCACACAATGCAATGCAAGTTGGGTTTTCCCTTATAATAACCAAACATGCTTGGTACGTTTAAAACAAATCATTTGATACTATTATAGTATAAAGTGTATGAAAACAACTTCAAATATAAATGTATCAATCATAGACGGCATAGTGCCCCATACCACTATGTCGCCATACTAGGCTCTACAATCAAAACCGAAATGTCACGTATTTGAAATTGGATTTTCGTCATGAGTCGAGGCTAGGGATGACTCCTTACCGCTTCGAGACACTCTAGAAAATGCCTCAGGATTTCCCGCAGAAGACCCCTGGATCTTCAGGGCCAGTCACCTCTTACGTTTGAGGATTGGTTATCCCTGAACACACGTTTCCCGGTCCTCGGACCTATATCCATCGGTTCCGAAGAGACCGATATATCCGAGGTGCCTCGCAATCCAACAACCACATAGGTAAAATAACAACGATTTCAGGGCGAATAAAACGCTGACACCACCCGCAGCTAGAAAGAAACGTCGTGCACTCCCTGCAGTCACAATCCCGTTTTTGACTCATACCGAGTTGTGAGGCTCGCGAATTAACGCTATGCACAAAGCTACGCTGTATTAAAGCCATGCTTTGATCATCAACCACAAGACTCTGCTTTTCAACGAAAGCCTTGATCACTACATCTCGGCATGCCACACGAGCAATTCTTGCCGTGCGACTGATATCTATCGATATATAACCTCTGAGCTCGTACGTATCAGAGAAGGGCATTAAGCAAGAGAATAAATTCTCCGCTGCTAAACAGATATATATATTTAATAGAAATCAATCAGCACAGAATAAAATCCAATGTCAGACACACAATCCATTTATAAGTCCGTTCCGGGTCTGAACGAAACCGGAGGCACCTTATTCTTCCCCCACATGTCCAATACAGGGGAGAGGTCCTCGCATATCCGTCGATCTCCAAGTATGCCTGGACGATCACCACTTATTGCCTCGGCTTGGGTGTATAGCCCAATAAAGACATCAGTAATCATCCAAACGATGTGAAGAGCTCTGGTCTTCAACGACCATCTTCATTGTCGACATATCTTTGAATCAGTTATTCAGAATGGAATAAATCTAGCCTTTTCGAATAACTCGCATATATAATAAACAAGTGCTGTAAACCACAACATACACCTCATTCCAATTCTGAATATTCTTTTATTCAAATATTCACATACTTTGGGAAAGGTTCCCATTAATTTTATCAACGATAAATTCTTTAAATTTATTCTTTAATCTTCCTTTGGATATCATTTCAATCTAATTAAAGATGCATTAAAACTCTACTTGGTTTTAATCTTCCAAAAAATCAATATTAACGATTGTTTAACTTGGGAAATCATATCCTGTCTTTAACTGGGTTAAAGAACTAATGTCATTTAAAACACAGTTCACGATAAACCCAAATCATATTCCATTCCATCAGCCTCTAACCGTAAATTAGCAAGTGAACAATCCTGTAAGTATTAACCCCGATGGCTGAAACCAACATTTGATACCCAAGTCCCATCACACAATGCAATGCAAGCCGGAGGATAGGGTTTTCCCTTATAATAGCCAAACATGCTTGGTACGTTTAAAACTAATCATTTGATACTATTATAGTACAAAGTGTATGAAAACAACTTCAAATATAAATGTATCAATCATAGACGACATACTGCCCCATACCACTGTGTCGCCATACTAGGCTCTACAATCAAAACCGAAATGTCACGTATTGGAAATTGGATTTCCGTCATGAGTCGAGGCCAGGGATGGCTCCTCACCGCTTCGAGACACTCTCGCAAATGCCTCAGGATCTCCCGCAGAAGACCCCTGGATCTTCAGGGCCGGTCCCCTCTTACGTTTGAGGATTGGTTATTCCTGAGCACATGTTTCCCGGTCCTATCGGACCTATATCTATCCGCTCTGAAGAGACCGATATATCTGAGGCGCCTTGCAATCCAACAACCACATAGGTAAAATATCAATGATGTCAGGGCGAGTAAAACGCTGACACCACCCATAGCTAGAAAGAAACGTCGTGCACTCCCTGCAGTCACGATCCCGTTTTTGACTCATACTGAGGTGTGAGGCTCGCGAATTAACACAATACACAAAGCTACGCTGTATTAAAGACGTGCTTTGATCATCAACCACAAGACTCTGCTTTTCAACAAAAGCCTTGATCACTGCATCTCAGCATGCCACACAAGCAATTCGTGTCATGCGACTGATATGTATCGATATATAACCTCTAAGCTCGTACGTCTCAGAAAAGGGCGTTAAGTAAGAGAATAAATTCTCCGCCGCCAAATAGATGTATATTTATTAGAAATCGATTAGCACAGAATAAAATCCAATGTCAGATACACAATCCATTTATAAGTCCGTTATGGGTCTGAACGAAACCGGAGGCACCTTATTCCTGCCCCACATGTCCAATACAAGGGAGAGGTCCTCGCATATCCATCGATCTCCAAGTACGCCTAGACAATCACCACTTATTACCTGGGCTTGGGGGTACAGCCTAATCAAGACATTAGTAATCATCCAAACGATGTGAAGACCTCCAGTCTTCAACCACCATCTTCATCGTCGACATATCGTCGAATCAGTTACTCAAAACGGGTATAAACCCAGCCTTTCCGAATAACTCGCGTATATAATAAACAAGTGCTATAAACCATAACATACACCTCATTACAATTCTGAATATTCTTTTATTCAAATATTCACATACCTTGGGAAAGGTTCCCATTAATTTTATCAAAGATAAATTCTTTAAATTTATTCTTTAATCTTCCTTTGGATATCATTTCAATCTAATTAAAGATGCATTAAAGCTCCACTTGGTTTTAATCTTCCCAAAAATCAATATTAATGATTGTTTAACTTGGGAAATCATATCATATCTTTAACTGGGTTAAAGAACTAATGTCATTTGAAACACAGTTCACGATAAACCCAAATCATATTCCATTCCATCAGCCTCTAACCGTAAATTAGCAAGTGAACAATTCCCTAAGTATTTACCCCGAAGGCCGAAACCAACATCAGATCAATACCCAGGAAACCATTCTACTTAACTAATCTCCAGTTAGTTTCTGATTTTCTTAATTCCGTTGGGTCTAAGAACAGTATTATTAAAGATACCATTCACGACAACCCAAAATCTCATTCCATTGGTAATCGGGTTAAAGAACAAGTGTTATTTAAAACACCGTTCACGATAAACCCAAAGTAATTTCAATTCAATTTCAATTAAATATTAATTAATTGGTATACTTCATTAAATCTGAATAAAAAGATTTAATATTTTCTCAACTGGGTTTAAGTACAGTGTTAATGAAGATACCATCCACGACAAACCCAAAATCACATCAGTCTCTAACCATAAATTAGTAAGAGAACAATTTCCAAAGTATTAATCCCGAAGGCCGAAACCAACATCGGATCAAGACCCAGGAAACCATTCAACTTAACTAATCTCCAGTCAGATTCTAATTTTCTCAACTCCATTAGCTTTAAGAACAGTATTATTAAAGATATCGTTCACGACAAACCCAAAATCCAATTTGATATTAAATACAAGGCTCGGAACAGAAAATATATCGGCTTATACTTAATATCAAATTCTGAAACCAACAAATATTGTATCGGAATAACGATATATATCTTCCAAATTCCCCCATGATATCTGTATGATCATGAAATCCAATATCGAAATATTCCAAGAATAATTTCGATTCAAATCCATTCAAATTCATATATTGGAAATCCTGGTTATTTTTAAAACCATTTCAAATACAATTTATTTATTTTAAAAATATTGGATTATAAATCTAGTTCATAACTAGTTCATTTTAACAAAAATATTTTTTTTATCTTTTCAAATATGGAATTTTTCATTCCAGTTCTTTCCAAATCATTTGTTATGATTTTACACAAATTATTGATATTTTTAATATTTTATCAAGGCCCGTACAGTTGATTTCCATAATCGGCCATCGAACTGCACTTACTGCGACCTTTTCCAAATTTGAATTGGACATAATTCCAAATCCAACCATTAGATTTCAAATCTCTCATATTTTTTGGAAAGCTCTTTTCGATACGAACCCAACGGTTCCGGTTTTAGGAGAATCCAACGGTCGGATCTCCCGTAATGTTCGTTCGAAGTCAATGTTCGAACTTCACAATCTACCACGGCACGGCGCGTTCTATTCAGGCCATTATATATATATATATATACATATATACATATTATATATATATTTCGTCGGTTTCCATTTTAAAATGTATTTTATAAATCGTTTTAAATTCGTTTTCAAAACGATTTCAACTTCATATTCAATTTCAAATCAAAATTAAATATTCCATATCATTGATATATAAATGATAATATTTTCAAAACATTATATTTCGAAATCATTTCCTTTTCGATATTCATTATAAAAATGAATAAAATCGATATAAATATCGTTCACATCCAAATGGCATCAATCTAATCAACTCGGCTTTATATATTTAAAATATATTCGTGTCCATACCAAATCGGACATCAAAATCATATTTTGATCTTTTACTGAATATTATTTTAAAATATTCTTTCTTTCTGAACTGGAATCAGACACAGTCAATTACCATATAATTTGATTTATATGGATTTCATACACACATGTACATAGCAACAATCAAACATTGTCAACCATCAACCAAAGTGCATTCTACACTGCATAAGCATCAAATATAAATATTTAACGCTTATAACAGTCTGTCAACCAATCAATTGACATACAACTAAATATTGGGATTGGTGTATGCCATATATCATCCCAATACCCGTGTGGGGTTTCAAACAATCAAACACAGGTTTTATTTGTGCTGTTGGGCGATGTGTAAAATTTATCGTCCCAATCAATATCAGTCAAATCAGTGTACATAAACAAATCGTCCGATTTGTTCTTGAGTATTTATTTTTATTTACATACACGTTAAAAATCATATTTTTAACTATAAAATATTTTATTCCATTCCATATCACACAATCAATTTTCACACCACAGTCAAACAAACAAACAAGCCGTTCATGGTCTGTGGACGACGGGTGTCGGGTGCTGCTAAGTACCGTCTACATCCTAGTATATATATTTTAACTAGAAAATAAAATTTAAAGTGGGAAATTCTCACCTTTGGGTTCCACTCCGTCGTGCTTTGATTGTCAATCTATGTAGTATACCTAAGTTAAAAATTATATTTTTAACCAATCAGTAATTATTTCTTTGTATGTTTATTTTAGAAATGGCATACATAGACTAAAAATTATATTTTTATCTTTCTAAAAATAATTTTATATTTTTATAACAACGCTACATAGATAAAAATCACATTTTTGTATCGTCACTTCATATATATAAGAATCGTACTTTTATATCTCTACTACATATATAAAGATCAAATTTTTATTATCAATATATTATAAAAATCATATTTTTATTATTTCTATAATATAAAAATCATATTTTTAATTCGCTATAAGTATAAAAATCATATTTTTACATACTTCATACGTAAAAAACCATAGAAGTTTTAAAGCGGAGAAAACTCACATATTTTCTATCGCCCAGACTTCCTGTTCTGGTTCCAGAATTTGCAAACGAGCTCCAATCTTCACACCATCTTTGTTTCTAGCTTAAACACGCCATTTTGGACAACTTTCGCCTTGTGGTTTTCCTTCCAAAAATGTGTCATTTCACTGGAAATCGCGAAAAGACAGCATTTGGACATTGTTTGGAGAACAGACTTTGAACGCGTTTTCCCGACAACTCTACAATCCAAAGTTGGACTATAATATACCAAATCGAAGAGAAAATCGTGCTCTTCGAATTTGGTAATGTGGAGTTTTGGCCAGAAATGCACGGTTTGGGAGTTGTTGGCGAAATAGTTACAGGGGGTTAAATGCAAAATGGGAAATTTGTGAAAAATGGGTTTTTGAGTGTAGCGGCACCCACGGCCAGAGTTGGGTGGCTAAAGGTGGGTGCCGGACCTGACTGGAGGTAGGGAGGCCGCTGGTGGTGGCGGTGGGGCACGTGAGGTGGTGGTGGCCGAAGGAGCTAGGGCCTGGAGAAGGGTTTGTAGAAAAGGAGAGAGAGGAGGAGGAAGAGGAGGAGGTGCGGCGCCGGAGGGAGGGGAGGCCGACGGCCGGCGGTGGTGAGGGGGAAGGTGGCTGCGGTTTTAGGGGAGGAGGGCCCACCATTTTTGAAGAAAGAGGGAAAGGAAGAGAATGTGAAGGGAAAGAGGGAAAAAGGAGAATATATGCTCGTTTCTCTCCGATCGTCCAAATACAAACGATCTTTGATTGCCGCGGATTTCGGACACGAGATAGTAGACGTGAAGACGAGTCCAATAAAACAAGTTTCATCGAATTCCGAGTTCGTTTGAAAGTCCGTTAAAATTCACAAAGATGCTTAGATATTGTTCAAAAATGCGATTTTAGCGCACCTTTTCTTCTTGCATACTCACACGCTAACTCCAAAAATCATGCCCTTTTGGATTCAACCATTATTAGACGATACGAATCCAAAAAAAAGGAATCGAATTCTAAGATCGTATTAATAATGTTCCTTTGTAAAACGACTGCCTATTTTACCCTGAACTGTTTTAGCTCGCACGGCCACATACTAACTCCGTTCGACATGCATTTTGGAACTAAACAATGATTTGTCATTATGAATCCAAAAAAAATTATCTCATCGAATTCTAAGCTCATATGCAAATTTTCACTTTTTAAGGGCTATGTATTGATAACCGAAAACCCTATCCAATTCTCACTATTCCGGATCCGGAATATATCGAAGCTTATATTTTTCAGAGTCGCAAACGGCATTTTGAACTCAATGGAAGTGGTTTCGAGTCCAAATTCATCCGTATGCAAAATGTGACTTTTTGGGGCTATATTTCTTTAGTGACTATTTTGAATTTTCAACTGGGCATACCTTTTTATTCCCGCTATGAAATTTGGATTTTTTAGATTCATTGGAAAGATATTTTCAAATAGATTCTTATATTTTTGTTTTCACTAAAATACGGTTTATTTTGAATCCTGTACATTCATTTGAAATTTGAAATCGAATTTTCAAACTACCTCGCCATTTCCAATTTATTTTATAATTAAAGTAAATATTTATATTCTAATGACGATTCAAATAAATATTTACATTCTAATTCTATTCAAGATAAATTTCTCGTCATTATTATTTAAAATAAACCATTTTAAATATTCAAAATTCACTAAAATTGCCGAAATAAAAAATTTAATTGGTTCGGATTTTCTGGGTTGTTACAGGCACCCTACGTCCGTTAATGTCACTCATATGAAAATCCACTGTGAAGCGCAATAAGTAAACAATACAGAAATTCTCAAGATAGATATATAAAATAAGCAGCGTAAAATTTCAACTTCATTATTAAAATAAAACGTAGTCTCAAACAGGTTACATCAAAAACAGTTACATTAATTATGCCTCATAAAAAATCTCATAAACAAAACATCAGAGTACATAAAATCATATCCCTTGCCATAAGCTATAATAGAATAGAGAGCTTGTCGAAAACGATACATCTTAGGTAATCCAAGTCCAAGCTATAAGAGAAAATCCTAGTCACTGTTGGTGCTTCCACTTTGAGGACCTAGAGGGAAAGGAAGAAAGAAGCAAAAACAAAATGTTCAGACATAAAGTCTAGCGAGTTCCAGTAATTTTCAAATATGAATAAAGTAGAAATGTCAAGACAGGTAAATAAGACGGTATGAGAAAGGTACAGTGTCATAAAAGGGAAAACTAAAATAAACAGAACAGCAGGGTAGACAGGAATAATAGGAATAAACTATGATCGAGTAACGCTTCATGTTTATATCATAAAATAGGTATGTCTGCACCAATACTTGTATAGCAGGATTAACAGAAAGCGGTATTTAACCTAATTACATAACAGCAGGATTAGGCGTTGTAACAACCCGTATTTTTATAACACGTTAAAACTAGAAATCAAGGCAGAATTAAATTTTAAAATCAGAATCATGGGAAACGGGTTACGCCATTGCGTTCATCTCGAAATTTTACATGAAATAGAGTCCGAGTTTTTGAAAATCGGAGTCCGTATGAGGGAGATATGGCCCTCTGAAGTTTCATGAATTTTCAGAATCAAAAACAGCTCGAAATTCGAATTCGAATACAAACCCCAGAACAGGCTGGGTGGGAAAATTCCCGCCCAGGGACCAGGTCGACCTAGGGTCGACCATAGTGTCGACCTCCCAGGGACCAGGTCGACCATAGTGTCGACCTAGGGGTCGACCTGCCTCCCGAGCCCACTTTCTGAACCTGATGCATTCTGATGTATTTGACCCCATTTTCTGTCCAGATTCATCTGCCTAATCCTATATAAACTCACCCCTAGCCTCATTCTCTCCACACCATTTTATTCTGTCCTTATGCTACCTCTGTGAAAATCAAAATGATAATATTTAAATTAAAAGAGACTACTTCTTCGTCAAGACAACAACTAGGAATTGCAAATTGGGGGTTTTCAACTAGAACATGACTAAATAAATAGAGATTCAACAACTGCAGTAACCGTTTCCATAATCAAATCTCTGCACTCTAATTCTCGATCCACGCTCTGTAAGTTCTTGTTACTTTGAGATTGAAACTTGTTAAATTTGATATGGACATGGAATAAAATGAAATTGGACCTAAGCTTGATTATTTATTTGGATCTGTTCTTGTCTCTTCTTGAATCTATGATTTTGGGATTATTTCTTATCGACTGAATCATGCCCATTAATGTTGTTGGATCTAGTTTATTATTCAAACGCTAGGTTGTAACATAAATTCTTGGATCTTGTCTTGTGGGAATATTTCTATTTGGGGCCTATTTATGTTGTAAATCAAATTCTTTCAGGACTATAACCTTAATATGCCTATGACTGTGGACATAAGGTTTTGCCTATGCCTATGACTATGACGATGAACATAAGACTATACCTATGCCTATGACAGAACATAAGACCATGCCTAAGACTGTGAACATAAGACTATGCCTATGACTATGACAAGGACAATTGTGGCTAATCACCTATGACTCTTGACTATGAGGATTATTACCTATGATTATGAATAATAAGGCCATTATCTATGACCATGACTTTGAAACTATTACTGTTAATTGCCTATGACTATTTTCCTAGAACTATTTTGATAATTGTCCATGATTATTGTGATGAGTCGCTTATGATTCATAACTATGAGATTTCTACCGATGACTATTGGGGTTAATTGCTTAAGACAATTATAGTTGATTGTTCATACCCATAACACTACAGTTGAAACCCATGATGTGCACCGAATTGGCATTTTGTTGGATCGTATACCTAAGGTGTGGCTTGCTTAGTTTATTCGCTATTATGTACACCAAAACCATTGGATCCATTATCCTTGTATTTGGCTTTCTTTTGCATGCCTATTCTTTTATGTCAGCGTTTACCATGACTATCGCCTTATCTTGCTAGATTTGAAATCCTTTATGCCAGTGATGTTGTAACCAATTATCTCAAGTTATGTAATGCTAGTCTTGTAACCCCCTTTTATTGCTTTATGCTCGTCCCTTTTGCCTATCATAGTTTTGCTGTTATTCCCTTTATTATGAGGTTTGGATTTATTTGTAGTATGGATCGATTCATGTTCACGTGTGATGGGAATACGATTTGGGTAGATTAGGCAAAACATGAATTGGTTATGAACATGAATTATGAACTCGATAATAGGCAAAACTTGAAACATGAACATTGTTATAACTTGAATCTGGATGTGGGCATGAAACTTATCCTTGAAACTTGACACGAACTCGACATGAAACTTGAAAATGGACATGACATTAGAATAAACATGAAAATGGCCAACTCGAGGTTGGGTTGAGTTTGCAGTGTAAATCTGCCCGGAACCGCCCGGCAAATCCAGTTACTGCAAACAATAGGATCCAATGTGGGTAGTTGGTCATATCGCGCTCGAAACCCGTGGTCAGACTGAGTTGTGGTGTAAATCTGCCCGGAACCGCCCAGCATATCCAACGACCACAACAACAGGTCTGATGTGAGAGGTTGGGGTGCATCAATGAATTAATGCCACATGATAGGGTTAAGTCATGTAGCGCTTGAATATACTTAACCAATTTGACACGATGACTTGATATGGTTAAGTTATGAACCGCTTGAATATACTTAACCAATTTGACACGATGATTTGATAGGGTTAAGTCATGAACCGCTTGAATATACTTAACCAATTTAACACGATGCCTTGATAGGTTTAAGTCATGAACCGCTTAAATATACTTAACCAATTTAACTTGTTAAATTTGATAGGGTAAAGTCATGAACCGCTTGAATATACTTAACCAACTTGACACATGATTCATAGGGCTAAGTCATGAACTTGAACGACAACACTTATCCAATTTGACATGACACGAAGGCGGGTTAAGTCACGAACTTGAATGACAACACTTAACCAACTTGATATACTAGACTGATGGGGTTAAGTCTCGAATTTAAATGACAACACTTAACCTACTAAACGGAAACCCTAGTTACGCGGTCCGTTTCAGCAGTAACCCACTAGATGTATCATGGTACCCTGGAACTAGGCAGGGTGGGGCACGATTACTGGGCTGATTGTAAGCGACCAGAACGACGGCTGTGTGGGTGCGCCAGTGTAGG
This sequence comes from Allium sativum, assembly GCA_030737875.1. NCBI lineage: Eukaryota > Viridiplantae > Streptophyta > Magnoliopsida > Asparagales > Amaryllidaceae > Allium > Allium sativum. The sequence goes on from CM060926.1 coordinate 698,544,625, forward strand.
TTCTAACGGAGTGCGGGCGTGCACACACTCCGGAGCAGAAAAAGCAGGCATTGGGCATCAGTAGGATTATCTGTGCATTCTTGATTCGTGTCGGTGGTTGGCACCATAGGGCTTGATACACCCTATGGTGGACCTAGCACAGGTGACTACATTTCATGATTGGGCCGTGTGACACAGACACATGAACGAGCTAGGACTTGTATGGAGCCGATCGACTAATAGATTGTTACGTGGAATTCGTTAGGTAGCATAATCCCTAGTGGTCCTAGGTGGCATAAACCCTAATCGAATCTAGAAAACGTTCAATAGGTAGCATAATCCCTAGTGGTCCTAGGTGGCATAAATCCTAGTTGAACACGCGATAGTTCATGATAAGGAAACCTAGCCAGAACAAGGGTGGCAGTCCAAACGATTTCAAGAATGGTGGCACTACTTTGAAGTAGTATAGAAATACGTGATGAAACCCGTACGATATACGGCAAGGGACTGTACATATACATGGAAATGATGATACGGGTTGGGGTACTAGTACCGTTGGTGCAGAGAATATAGGAAATCAAAGAAAATAGTGGAATGGTGAAGCTTAGAAATCTTGCGATGTTATACTTAATAGAAACCTTGCAATGTGATACTTGGTAGGAACCTTGTGATGATACTCTTGATAGGAAGCATGGGATGTTATACTTGATTCATCGTGCATGTAGCTTACCTTGTCATCATGCTTATGTTTACTTTCAGTTTATTCATGCCATATTATCTTCACCTGTTTTTATGCTGAAAGCCACTAGGACTTACTCAGTCTTTATGACTGACCCAGTTTGTTTCGCCTCTTTTTCTTTCGTTCCCCCCCCCCCCAGGTTCGCAGGGTGGGAATACAGCTTAGTTCGGATCTTACCAAGCTCCAAGGCTCTTTCATGTACTGCTTGGATTTCTCTTGGCTATGGCTTGCTTTGCTGCTTTATTTGGGGAATGATTTATGACTATGGTTTTATGCTTCTTTACAATTGCAAGACAGATTTCGATGTAATGGATTTAATGGCATTTTGATGTAAAAGGATTTAGACCTTTCTAGATTTTAAAGCAATGAAATTTGGTTCTTCTTCCGCTGTTTTATATGTTCTGTATTGTAATATTTCTGTGTATGTTTACCTAGATAATGCTCCACCAAAGCTAGTGCATTCCCTTTGTGAGTGACCCTAGCGGAGGTGGGGTGTTACAGGCGTATCCTAATTACATAACAAGATTAGGTGTTACCCTAATTACATAACAGTAGGATTAGGTGTACCTTAATTAGTACATATGTGATCGACTCCCTATTACGTAAATACCCTGTGTCACCCCCAGCAGTAGGGTATATCAATCCCTAACCCAGCAACTATATAACGTAGACCTGTTTATTGGTGTTACAGCGACTTTATTTCCAAAATCGGATTCATAGACGCTCATGACTCCGCTGGAATGCACCCGTACCCACCTTCCCCATGTGAACCTCTCACTATCTAGTTCAGTAAAGTGTGCCCTGGCCCCTACCTAGTGTGAGCCCCCTCTAACAAATTACCAACAGGGATATTGACTGATATGGGTTTCAAACAATAGATTGACACAAGCCAAACCCTAAGCTTGTGCCCCTAAATAACCAAGATTTCAGAGTCCCTAAAACCCGATACTACAACAGAACGAGGGACCTCTTAGCTTATTAATAATGATGTTTACCCTAACATGTTTAGGTTTACTAATAAGCGTGGTTGTAATATTACATGTCATTATGTGTATACAACCCTTCCTCAAAACACCCGCCCAGATATATACAATTTCTACAGCGGTTCAGTTTATTAACCTACATCTGGTACTTACAATATTCTAACATGTCATTTACTTAATGTTTATATTAAGTAAAATCTAACATGTTTAATATATATGCATACTATTCATCAAACTATGTTACCAAATTGCAACATCTATAGTTTTATGCATATTATCTATTTTTATCAATTTACAACAAATATATACACATTACCATTTTTATCAATTTACAACAAGTCTAAACATGTGCATATTATCCCTTTCCCAAATTATAGTTAAACAGACCCCTATTTAAGATCGTGCTTAAATTCCTCTTTTTGTGTCATTCATTATTACCTCAATTATATGCACACTCTAATTGGATAGATCCTAGGTTTCCAAAGGCTTAGCGTAAATAAAAAGGGAAACGAAGGAAGGAGAATAGAATCAAATCATATAGGCATACAAGCAAGACTGGAAATAAACATAGAAACATGGAAAAGGAAGATATATACATATGACTTATTAATTATCCAACAATGATGGCATGTGTTTTTCTTATCATAACGACATAGTTGATTAACAATGAAAAACATGTATAGCATTTATCTCATAAACACTGTATATCCAAACCCAATTTTATTTAACTATCATGTTATAGTCTAAGAAATCAGATCTGAAAATGACAAAGAACTAACAGTGAGTCTTGGTGAAGAAGAGATTAAATCTCTTACATGTATAACTATATGCCATAGAAAAGTCCAATCCAATCCTTTATGTTGTTGTATGTATGCAAGCCCTGAATGTGGTCTCTGCGGATTTAGGCTTCAGTAGCATTCCCCCATTGCATATATAATTTTAGTTAATAAAAGTATAGATCGGAAGGCTTTGAAGTATGTTAAACCCTCGTCAAATAGAATTATCATTTTGGAGGAGGTTTTCAATGAATCGAAAGAAATCTGGCATGATACTATTGCTCTACATCCAATTGAGTTTCATTTGTCTGTTGTTAAACTGAAGGACTACATTCGCAAAGTTTGGAAGCCCAAAGGTAATTTTATAGTTCATATTGTGGATGGTTTCTATTTCACAGTTCAGTTTGAAGACTCAACGGATTTTATATCAGTGATTCAATCATCTACGTACTCCTATTTTGTTAATCTGCTGTTGATAGATAGTGGCACCCTGGTTATGAATTTGATAAATTTAATTTTGATAAGGTCCAGATCTGGATTAAACTTTTTAATGTTGATATGGAACTTTGGTCCAACAATGCTCTGTCGCTGGTTGCTAGTTATATAGGTGAACCTATATGTATAGATGATAATGCCATCAATAAGAGAGTAACAAGATTTGTCGGAGTTCTATTTGCGATAGATATTACAGATGAATTGCATGATAATATTCCTGTTCAGTTACATAATGGCACAGAAAGGGTTATTAGAGTGGAATATGAATTTATCCCTCACTGATGTCGTGTTTGTAAAAAAATTGGTCACTACACTCTGGTTCATGAGCTAGATAAATATCCATTATGGGTCAAAGAGAATTCTATGAAATCTAATATGGACAAGAATGATGTAAATGTGCAAAATGTTCAAAATAAAGCTTCCACGTCTAATTCAGCTAATGAGAAAGGAGATATGGATTTCTTAAATGAAGCACTACCACAGAACATTTTACCAGATGATTTAAGTCATATTGCAGATAACCTTAGTGAGGATATAATTGAAGAGGAAAATCATGATGCTTCTCAAAATGTTAGTAAGAATGGAGAATATTTGGCTCATTCAAAAGGGAAGACATAAGTGAATTCAATTAGCAAAGCCCCTCCTAAAAGAATTATTAGGAGCTCTGCTCCTGATAAATGATGGTGATGTGTTGGAACGTCAGAGGAATGAATTCTCCATTTCGCATGCGAGAAATTTCATCTCTTCTGACGAAGTTCAGGCCAACATTTGTTGGTCTAATAGAGAGTAAGATTACTATAGATAAGATAAAGTACTTTAAAAGATTTTTAACTTCTCATTGGGATTATATTCCAAAACAAGCTGAAGCAATTTCTGGAAGAATTTTACTGATTTGGGAAGCTGAAATTTGGTCGATAAATATTATCTCTTCTTCAAAACAACGTGTTAATGTTGAAGCAATCAACACAGGAGGTATGAGTATATTCTTTTCAATAGTCTATGCGAGTAATAAATATCATGAAAGATAGGTATTGTGGCAACATATCATAACTGAATCAGGAGCATTATGTGGAGAGCGGGTATTGATTGGAGACTTTAATAATTCTTCTTCTCCACTTGATAAAAGAGGAGGACAACCTATCCCATTTCAACAACTCAGAGCTTTTAATAACTGTTTGGCTCAGTCTGGTTTGATCGAAGTGAAGTCTGTGGGATTTAATTATACATGGAGAAGAAGGCGATTTGCTAATCATATAGATATTTTTTTTTGTCTATAATGATATGAAAGTTTTATCATTAAACCAGATGTTAAGTGATCATAATCCATTACTTCTTGAGCTTATTCCAACAATCAAGAATAGAGGCCTTCCTTTTAAATATTTCAACGATTGGTGTTTCAAATCAGGATATCTAGAATGTGTTGACAAGGGTTAGTTGGAGCTTGTAGAGGGATATCAAAGTTTCATATTTATGCAGAAACTCAAAGCTTGTGAAAGAGAATTGAAATTGTGGAATAATGTAAGAATTAAAGACGATGCTTTATTAAAACAAGCAGAGGAGAAATTCAATAAATGGAGGCTACAGTTGACTTAGAACCTGAGAATGTGGAATTGTATGAAGCAATGTTGGAAGCTAAGCATCAACATATGATTCAAAAGCAAGTCAAATTCTGGAATTATAAGCAGAAGGCTAAAGTATCATGGCTTCAAGAGGGAGATACAAATTTAAAAAAAAAATCATTCCAAAATTTCCAATAGAAAACATTGTAATAATTTGAAAGCATTGATAAATTATGCAGGTGAATCACTGTATAAACAGGAGGAAATTTCCACAGCAGCAATAGAGTATTATACTGGAATGTTAAATGGGCATAGTAGTGAGGAGTTTCCATTCTTTCAATCTGAATATATCATTAACCAGTAAGGACAACTTGATCTGCTCAAGCCTATCTCCATAGAAGAAGTTAAGAAAGCTGTTTTTTCTATTCATGAAGATACTAGTCCAGGACCTGATGGTTTCAATTCAAAGTTCTACAAGATACACTGGGACATGCTAAAAGGTGATTTACTTGCAGTTGTTCAAGACATGTTTGGTTCTGCAATTATCCCTAAAGGTTGCAATCACACACTCGTTACTCCTATACCTAAAATCGATAAACCATCTGAAATTACTAAATATCGTCCTATTGCTTGTTGCAACTTATTTTACAAGATTTTTAATAAAATATTGTGCAATAGGATTAAATGGTTGTTACCCCCATTTGATTTCTTCAAATCAATGTGCTCTCATCCCAAATCGACACATTGTGGATAACATTTTACTGGCTCATGAGTTGATTAGAGACTTTAAAAAGCCTAGTGTCAATAAATTTTGTGTGAAGGTAGATTTACAAAAAGCATATGTGTGACGTCCCGCCCCGCACCAGCCGATGTTTCCAATGAAAGTGCGTTGTGCCGATGCCCGACTAGCACGAAACAGTTGCCAAAGAAAGGAAGAGAAAGGTATTTGAACTAACAAGGAACCTGTAGAATGTCTCATAGCGCATGGGATAAAATATAATAATAACATGGCTTTGACATAAAACTGGCGAGACAGTGCATAAGCTGAAAACTAAACCATCATAGCAGCGGAAATCTAAAATACAACTTATCATCCAAACCAACATTATTACAACTTTGAAATATTGTATCTAAAATAAAAGAAAGAGGTACACTACTAATGCCCAAAGTAGTGACCAGCAACAACATAGGGAGAATATTTATACATATCATACGTGGAAGCCTCCTGCTTGTATCCGGTACAGCTACCCGTTCATAATCACCTGACCTGTCTCTAGTTTTCCCATTTAAGAGCACCCAGAGTAATAAGAAGAGACATAAAACTCTGGTTCAGACAAAAGTCTGGTATGAGCGATAAGCACCTAAACAGAACAATAACAGGTATACATAACCATACCTGAATCTGGACCTGCAACCAAAGAGTTAGCACAACAGGATGTACAATACTCTAAGGTGACACTTACATTGTGTGAAAATAATGGGGAGGGGGTGTGCATGTCATGGTGATAGCAAAACATCAAACATAATAATCATCTCATGTCTTTCACTGAGTGCATAAAGCATACGATATCTACCACCTTGATCACCCAATTCTTTGTTACGATCACACTGCCCCATGGAGACATGACGACTCCACTGCACTGATCCGTGGCCACTAATACTTTACTATGTCCACTCTGCCCCATGGAGTCATAACAACTCCACTGCACTGGCTCATAGCCATTCTACGATCACTTTGCCCCCATGAAGTCATGACAACTTCACTACACTGATCCATAGCCACTAATCCGTCTCAGTGGTAAGACAAAGCTATAGACATCGATAACCCCATTTCACATGTCCCACAGCAAAGCCCAACTCATGAGGTTAATTTGTTGATCCCATTTGGATCCTGAGTAATAACCTCCCATCTAGACTTCCTTTGCATCTCGAGTTTTGGTCGAATTGGAGTTGGTCTTCAAAAAAATCATCACATAATAGAAGTAGCTAGATCGATTCGGTCTTATGTTGTTCAAATCCTCCGGTTTGGTTCGGCTCAAAAGTCCTCCGGTGCGATCATCTGGTTCAGTTCGGTGTATGGGATCCAAGTTCCTCCCTTTGGTTTGGTCCGGTCCTCCACGTCATACCGGTTCAGTTCGGTGTTCATAGCCTTGGTCCGGTTCGGTTCGTCGCCTCTTGTTCTCCAGCTCCTGGTTTGGTCCTCCGATCTGATCCCCACGCTCCATCCCAATTCGATCCGATCTGGGCCTTCCTTATTGCTCTTACATTCCTTTGTGCCAAGTTCCAGTCTGATTCGCATTCCCCTTGCCCGGTCCACCGATCCGAGCCGAGCCATATAATCCAATCCGATCTGAAACCCTGCACATATTCCAACGAGCATATATCGTCCATTTTCGCCATACGACGGCGTTTTTAACTATTCTAACTTTCCTACAAGATTACTTAACATTCCAGATAGTAATAGCAAAAAATAGAATCAACCATAAATATCCAGACATCAAGCATATGAGTTATTTTGGATCAAACATGCCCAAATCTATGGGTTTTCCCTCAATCCCCTTAATCATGATTTAAGCATACAATTATCAAAGCATATCCAAATTATCCCAAATTCCTATCAGAGCCCTAAAATAATATTTAAGAATTTTTACATATTTTTCCAGAATTTTAACACGCATAATTTTGCTAATTAACACTAATCACCCCTAATTAACCGTAATTAGTGAAAAACGATGCAAATCACTCACCTTAGCCACAAATTAATCTTAGATCTGAAAATATCTCTGATTTGGGTCGAATCTCTATGCAACACAGCAGCTCCAACTCTGATTTGACACTATTTTAACTTGATTTGATGTTGATCTTCTTAATTAGTGATTTGGAGGGGATTTGTGATGATTTTAGAACGTGGAGGCCATGGCTAGGGTTAGGGAAATATTTTAGGCGGCTAAGAAAATGAAAATAAATCATTTCCTAACTGATTTCACCCTCCTCATAACCCTAATCCCAAAATGGGTTATGGGCCTAGCAGTTAATCACGCTAATTAGTCCCGGTTAAGCTGTTTTTCACCATCTAAACCTTATTTCAGTCATATCTCCCAAATGGTAAGTCCGTTTGATCAATGTGACCACTCTACGGAAAGGTAAACCATCATCCAAATCCAACGGATGTAGTTCTTGGTCAAAACTCTTTACCAATCAAAAGTTATAGGAGAAACAAGATTTGCTGGGGGCAAAACGGTCATTTAAAAATTGGCAAAAATCGTGAATATGGAAAATGACCCCAATAGTCGTTCCCCACAGTTACACGATCATACGTCCTCATATGAAAAAGAAATAAATATTCTACGATCATTCAATACGTAGAATGTTGGTCGTTACACTCTCTCTCCCCCCCAACCCCTCCCTCCCCTCTTAAGAAATTTCGCCCCCGAAATTCCTTAACCAAAAACATACAAAGGTGTTCTGCATGCCTATCAGTCATTCACAAACAATCAAACATACACAACAAGCACAACAAGCCTACCCTAGCATGTGGTTTACCAACAAGGGAAGAAACTGTCACTATTAAAATCTTATCAGGCAAAGAGTTATGTATACGACTCACTTATGCTCTCCTCTGTTTCCCAAGTACAGTCATTCTCGTTCTCGCCCCACTGAACCTTGACCGGTTACACCACCTTCCTTCGAAGTTGCTTCGTATCGCCCTCGATAATACGGATCGGCTTGCGGTTCCCAACCGCCTCGGGTTCTACTTCGATGTCATCCAACGTATCCAGTGAAATAGTTATATCGGGGTCGTGTACAAACTTTCTTAACTGGGAAATATGAAACACGTTATGAACTTCTGCCATCTTGTCTGGCAACTCAACTTTATATGCCAAATTCCCAACTTGCTCGAGAACTAGGAATGTACCAACAAATCTTGGTGCTAACTTGCCTCTCCTGCCAAATCGAATCATGCTCTTTAACGGAGAAATCTTGTCAAAAACCAAGTCGCCAGTGGAGAATTTTAGATCTCTTCTCCTCTTATCAGCACAACTCTTCTGCTTATCTTGAGCAGTTTTCATTCGTTGTTGGATAACCCTTATCTCGTCTAAAGTTTCTCTTATCACATCTGGCCCAAGCACAAACTTCTCACCGGTTTCTAACCAACATGATGTTGAGTTGCACGGTCTTCCATACAAAGCTTCAAATGGAGCCATACCAAACTGGACCGATAACTATTGTTATATGCAAACTCAACTAGATGCAAATGGTCGTCCCATGATCCACTAAAATCCAATATACATGGTCTCGAGAGATCTTTCAATATACGATTCACCCTCTCTGTCTGACCGTCGGTTTGAGGATGATACGTGGTCCTGAGATGTAATTCTGATCCAAACGCCTCTTGTAAGCTCTTCCAAAATCCACTAGTAAACAATGGATCTCGGTAGCTCACAATGCCTTTGGGTATTCCATGAAATCTCACTACCCACTTCATATACAGTTCCATTAACTTAGTTGTTGTTCTGTTCGACTTGAAAGGTATAAACCTTGCTCTACTGGTCAATCGGTCCACAATCACCCAAATACTATCATGGCCCGATCTAGTCCTTGGTAACCCATCAATGAAATCCATTGAGACTTGTTCCCATTTCCATTTTGGAATTTCCAATGGTTGTAACAAACCACTAGGTTTCTTTTACTCGGCTTTAACTAGCTGGCAATTCATGCATTTGGATATAAACTTCCCAGCGTCTCTTTTCATTCCTTCCCAGTAGTAGGCCTGCTTCATGTCTTGATACATTTTGTTACCCCCGGGATGTATAGTTAGTTTTGGGTGATGGCATTCTCTAAGCACTTCATTTCTCAATCCATTAACATTGGGTACAACTAGTCTCCCATTCTTTCTGAGCTATCCATCTCGATCAAGCACATACTTGTTCATCTCCTTGTCGATACCCATCTCTAACTTGGAGATGATTTCTAATAGACTAGGATCGTCCCTCTGACTGGACCCAATCCACTCAATCAAAGTGGGTCTAACCGTCAAACTTGCTAAGATCTCTGGATCCAATTCGCACTTTGGTCTGAAATCATACCCAGCGATGTACTCCAGTTGCTTCCATTTAAGAAACATAGCCCCTAAACTGGAATGTCTCCTACTTAATGCATCAGCTACCGCATTTCCCTTTCTTGGTGTATATGCGATATCGAAATCATAGAAAGCCAAGAATTCTAACCATCTTTGCTATCAGAGATTTAGATTCTTCTGAGAGAAGAGATACTTTAACGATTTATGATCGGTAAACAACTCAAATCTTTCTCCCATGAGATAATGTCTCCACATCTTCAATGCGAATACGATCGCTGCCAATTCCAAATCATGGGTAGGATATCTTTTCTCATGCGGTTTTAGTTGCCGACTAGCGTAGGCTGCTACCCATCCTCCTTACATCAATACAGCACCCAGTCCGGTACCACATGCATCCGTGTATACTGTCATCTCTTCATTTGCTTTAGGAATGACTAACACTAGTGCACGCGTCAACTTTTCCTTTAGGCTCTTGAATGCATTTTCACACCTCTCGTCCCAAACGAAAGCTTGATTCTTCTTGGTCAACTGAGTTAATGGTGCCGCTATCTTGGAGAAGTCTTGGATAAACTTACGATAATATCCAGCTAATCCTAAGAAACTTCTTACGTTTGTTGCATTCTTGGGCGTAGACCAATCTTGTACCATAGCCACCTTCACAGGATCCACGGCAGTACCATTCTATGAAACAACATAGCCCAAAAATCTCGCTTCCCTCCTCCAGAAGTGACACTTAGAAAACTTCGCTTTCAATTGGTGTTTTCTCAACACCTCCATCACTTCTCTCAAATGTTCCTTGTGTTCTTCTTCTATCCTCGAATAAACAAGTATATTGTCCACGAACACAAGAACAAACTTATTCAATTGATCCCTGAATACCCTATTCATAAGATCTACAAAATATGATGGTGCATTGGTCAACCCAAATGGCATGACCAACCACTCATAGAATCCAGACGACATCTGAAATGTTGTTTTAGGAATACTCTCAGCTGCTACTCGGAGTTGATGAAATCCTCTCGCTAGGTCCAATTGGGAGAACACCCTTGCTTCCTCCAGTTGATCAAACAAATCATCTATCCGCGGAAGAGGATACTTATTCTTCCTAGTCACTTTATTCAACTCGCGATAGTCTACACATAAACGAAGGGAACCATCTGCCTTGGTAGTAAATGCAACTGGTGCTCCCCACTCGGAGACACTTCTTCTGATAAATCCCTTCTTCAAAAGATCGCTTATTTGCACCCCGAGCTCTCTCTGCTCCCTTGGTGCCATACGACGAAGTGGCATCACTATAGATCTAGCATCTTTCACTAAATCAAAATGGAACTCAATCTCTCGGTGTGGTGGAAGTCCGGTCACTTCCTCGAAGATATCTGGATACTGGCCAGCAACGGGAACCCTTGATAACTCGTCCTGCGGGATGTCGAGGGAATTTAGAAAACTAGCCATCACCTAATCACTAGGTAGGCCACCAAACACTACCCTCCGCCCATCATCCGCCCTAATAGTCACCGAAATTCCCTCACAGTCTACCACGACCCCGTACCTTCGGAGCCACTCGACTCCCAAAATGATGCTAAACCCAGTAAAGCCCAAAACAAAGCAATCACAAGCCAACATACATCCATGAATCGATAAGAACAAATTTCGACAAATCATACTAAGGCTAGTCAAACCACCGATCGGGTTCGTCACAACTAAAGGTTTATCGACTATCTCGGGTTCCAATCCCAACCTATCTAACAGGTCACTAGATATGAATGGACGGGAATCCCCAATATCAAACAATACTCGAATAGGAACATCATGAATTGAAAGAATACCTTGAATGACGGCATTCTTTTCTTTCTCCACCGCAGTTGGGGCATTCAACGAAGAAGGAACATCATTAATAGCATATGCTTTCACAATCTGCTTCTCTTTAGGGGGTTGCGGACATTTATCCTTGTGATGTCCCACTTGGCTGCAGTTAAAGCACTTCCTGTCCGCTGGCTTTGCTCGACATTCTTTGACATAATGGCCCTTCTTGCCATAACTAAAGCACTCTACATCTTTCCTGTCTTTCTTTTTCTGACCATCCTTGGTCTGACTCTGCTTCCTTTTATTCTGAGAATTATTCTTGCCTCCACCGGTTGCTTGCGACTTTGGCCCCTCTGCAGAAGCAACAGTAACTTCAGCCTTGGGCTTAGGATAAAGGCTCTCTGATCTCAGTGGTTACCCAACAAATGATTCAAAAGTATTATCAATATGGTTTATAAGCCTTTCCCCCAACTACTGATCTAAGCATGTTATGAACTTCTCATTCTTCTTCTCGGGAGTGTCAATAAGGGATAATCCATACTTCGATAAAGTATCGAACTCAGCAATATATTCTAAGACTGCCCTACCATTCTGTTTAAGCTCCAAGAACTTCCTAAACAATTCTGATCTTTGAGCAGTTGGGATAAACTTATCACTGAATCGGGCCTTAAACTGATCCCAAGTAACTTGATCCTCAGGGGTAGCTGCCTTAATAGTATTCCACCAATTCATAGCCCGTCCTTGCAGTTGATGCGGTGCTTGCTTTCTCTTCATTGCATCATCGACCTTAAGTCCTCGAAGATACGCTCACAACTATCAAGCCAATCCTAAACTTCTGTAGCCGATTCTGTTCCGTGGAACAGCTTCCCACCAAGACTAGTGTATTCCTTACAGAGCTTGGTGATATCGGCCCTAGGCGCCTGCACCGCTGCACCACCACCATTTGCAGCATCAGGAGCTGCCCTCTGAACATCCCTAAGCATCTCTCTCATGAAGTCAGTGAACATTGCCCTCATATCAGGAGCATTCCTATTATTGGCTCCTGAACCAGTATTCCTCGTATATCGGCTCATCATTCAATCTGTAAGGAGAAAATGATCAACCATCTCTTCAATGGCGCCAATGCAGTGCGACTCCATCCTTAGATATACTATTAGTGTATATATATCTCTTTTGAAAACCAAAATATTACAAATACGCGCTCTCATATACATACTATCTCTCCATGGTGTCTTTTCCTAGGTTAACTACGTAACCTAGAGCTCTGATACCAAGTGTGACGGCCCGCCCCGCACCAGCCGATATTTCCAATGAAAGTGCGTTGTGCCGATGCTCGACTAGCACGATACGGCCGCCAAAGAAAGGAATAGAAAGGAATTTGAACTAACAAGAAACCTGTAAAATATATCATAGTGTATGGGATAAAATATAATAATGGCATAGCTTTGATTTAAAACAGGCAAGACAGTGCATAAGCTGAAAACTAAACCATCATAGCAGCGGAAATCCAAAATACAGCTTATCATCCAAACCACATTATTACAACTTTGAAATATTGTCTCTAAAGAAAAAGAAAGAGTTAAACTATTAATGCCCAAAGTAGTGACCAACAATAACACAGGGAGAATATTTATATATATTAGACGTGGAAGCCTCCTGCTCGTCTCCGGTACAACTACCCGTTCATAATCACCTGACCTATCTCTAGTCTGCCTGTTTAAGAGCACCCAGAGTAATAAGAAGAGACATAAAACTCTGGGTTAGGCAAAAGTCTGGTATGAGCGATAAGCACCAAAATAGAACAATAACAGGTATACATTACCATACCTGAACCTAGACCTGCAACCAAAGAATTAGCACAACAGGATGTACAATACTCTAAGGTGGCACTTACACATGGTGTGAAAATAATGCGAAGGAGGTGTGCATGTCACACTGATAGCAAAACATCAAACACAGAAATCATCCTCACATCTCTCACTCGGTGCATAAAGCATACGATATCTACCACCTTGATCTGTTGAGTCAAGGAATTCGTGAAGTTTTTGATTAATAACAAAGAGATGATTCATTATCGACAAAAAGAGATGATCAATGGTTCGACAAAGACACGAAGTGCTTCGTATGGTATCTTATATTAGAGGCTGATTATTTTGTGAGTTAGTAGTGTTACTAATGTTAAAATCTATCCTCAAATAATCATATCCCTCATTATTGGAATATATATATATATATAACGATGTGTGTGCACATTCGTATGGCTTTCTAGCCAAAACCGGTCGACTAGTCAAAATCCAGCGGTCGACCGATTCTGCCCAAAAAACCCTATGAACATACACACATATATATAACATATATATTTTCAAATTCATGTCTACTAGTGATTTTTTACCTTTCGACCATTTTTAAACAGAAGCAACTATTCGAATAGTCACTTCCATCTCTTCAAGAGTTGCTTCTTTTCCTTTTCAACAATGATAATATCTATTAATTATAACTCTTTACTAATTGTTACAACTATTTATCTTCTATACAAACACCTTGAAATCATCAATTCAATACACAAATTCATTCTATCTAATCTCAATACTATTGATTCTATTCTTGAACTCTCAAGTTTTCAAACGCTTATATTCTTCACAATATCGTTCTTCAATCCTAGAATTTATATATTATTCTTTTGAATCAACTACGATATCATTTTCCAAAATCTTCATAAACACAAATTTTATTTGAGGATAAGATTATAGGAAGGTTGTAATAGAATTGATAAATTCGTGTTATTGAGAACACACATTGTCAAAACTACAAGTCTACTCGTCTTGTTTGAAGTCCTCCGTGTTGTCAGAGGCAAGTTTTGAAGTCCTCCGTGTTGTCAGAGGCAAGTTTGAAGTACTCCGTGTTGTCAGAGGCAAGTTGTGAAGTCCTCGTGTTGATAGAGGCGTGAAATTCTCGTTCGGCTGCTTGGGTGTTGTAAACCGGTTCCTTTGGATGAAGTGAGGTTGTTGTTAGTGAAAATCCCAATAGAAGTCTGGGACTGGATATAGGACGGTGCTCCGAACCAGTATAAAAATCTCTGGTGTGATTTTTCTATTTTTATTGCATTTACTATTATATAGTTCTGTGATTACTTCATACTTGAATATTGTTCGTCATATTACATGATCCTTGTATTAGCACATACATGTACGCACTTTCATTTAGTATCAGAGCATGGCATCTTATAACCGTAACACAGTTATTTGATGTATTCTTGTAATATGGCAAATAACCTAAGTTCTAGCACTCAAAACACTACTTACACGGAAGGTCAATCAACACAAAGACCTCCATTTTTCAATGGACTTAACTATAGCTATTGGGAAACACAAATGTCATTCTTTATGCAATCAACAAATTATGATGCATGGAATGCTACCCAAACAGAGATAGTTAATCCTACAACTGATTATTCAGAGTGGACACAGGCTCAGAAAACAGCAGCAGCTATAAATGCAAAAGCAATAAATATGTTGTTTTGTGCATTAGATCAAAATGAATATAACCGTGTTAGTATCTGTACCACTGCATACCAAATTTGGCAAACGGTGAAAACCACTCATGAAGGTACTAACAAGGTTAAACAAGCCAGGATAGCCATGCTGAAAAGTCAGTTCCAAAATTTCAAAACAGCAGCAACAATAAATGCAAAAGTAATAAATATGTTTTTTTGTGCATTAGATCAAAATGAATATAACTGTGTTAGTATCTGTACCACCGCAAACCAAATTTGGAAAACGCTGAAAACCACTCATGAAGGTACTAACAAGGTTAAACAAGCCAAGATAGCCATGCTGAAAAGTCAGTT
The DNA here is from genome assembly GCA_030737875.1 of Allium sativum. Lineage (NCBI taxonomy): Eukaryota > Viridiplantae > Streptophyta > Magnoliopsida > Asparagales > Amaryllidaceae > Allium > Allium sativum. The sequence continues at coordinate 698,559,886 of CM060926.1, forward strand.
CCAAAATTTCAAAATGAAGCCGAATGAAACAATCCATGATATGTATTCATAGTTTCAAACCATTCATCATGCACTTATTGGTTTAGGACAAAAATATTCAGATTTTGATGTAGTCTCAACAGTCCTTCATTCTCTGACTAGTGAATGGGAAGGAAAAGTATTAGCAATTGAAAAAGCTAATGACCTTTCTGTCATGAAGCTAGATGAATTGATAGGAAACCTAATGTCCTATGAAGAAAATTTGCAGGCTAGAAAAGAACAGAAAGAAGAAAAGAAAATTGTGGCATTTCATGTCGAAAAAGATGAAGATGAATCAGATTCTGAAGTAGCTTTTATGGAAAAAGGTTTCAAAAAGTTTTTGAAACAACGAAAAGCTAGTCGACATAACAAGAGAAAATCAGGTTCAAATAAACCATCATCATTTGTTATAGAATGTTTCAGCTGTTATAAAATGGGGCACATGCACAAAGATTGTCCGGAGCAAAAGAAGAAGTCAGAAAATGACAAGTTCAAATATAAGAAGGACAAATCAAAGAAACGAGTTTTCTCAGTCACATAGGATGATTCAGCCTTGTCTTCATCAGAAAGTGAATGTGATTCAGAAAATTAACAAGCAAATGTTTTTTTTCATGGCAACAGAAGATGGGATACAAATTCCTACATTTGATGAACTTCTTGATATTATTGTTGAATTGATAGTTAAATATAAAAATATGAAACGACAATGGAAAGAAGCCAAAGCAGATTTAAGTAGAGTAGAATTTTAAGGAGATATGTTAAAAGAGGTGAAGAAAATATTAGAAGAAGAACTTGAAAAAGCTCAAGAATCATCATCTAATATTGATTCTCAATTATCTCTTTTAAGTTAGGAAATCGAAACTCAAAAAGAGAAAAATGATGCTCTCACTACTGAAAATCATGAGCTTAAGGCGAAAATCAAAATTCTAGACCTAGAAAAGGCTAGTTTACAAACAAAATTAGATAATATTACTCAAAATGTTTCTAACTTCAATAAAGGTCGAGAAAATTTGACAAAAATCATTAAAAGTTCACAGTCTGCTTCAAATAAACAAGGCTTGGGATATAAGAAACAAGATACCCAGATACATCTTGGTTTCAAAAAGAAAAAGGAAAAACGAGATAAAACTAAGAAAAATCTTAGTTTGTTATATTCCAAACCAAAACCAGTTGTGAAGTTTCAAAAGAAAAATGTCAAGACAATCAAGATATGGGTTCCTAAAACAAATAATAATTTGATTGGGAAAAAATATATTCATCACTTTATGAATACTATGCATTTCAATTCAAATTATGTATATAAAGGGGACACCGGACCCGTATGGGTTTGGACTCCTAAGACCTAACTCTTGGGACCCTATAAAAAGGTGGGTACCATGGACTTAATTTTATTTTTTGCAGGTCCCACTTAAGAAAAGAGGAAAGTGGATATTGGACAGTGGTTGCTCGAAGCATATGACTGGAGACAAGAGCTTATTGACAAATATTACTTACCCAGATGGTGGCTCCGTCACTTTTGGAGATAATTCAAAAGGCTATATCATCGGCAAAGGCGATGTGAGCAATTACGGTACATCTAACTTACCTCTTATTACTAATGTCATGCTAGTTAGAAATTTGAAACACAATTTACTTAGTATTAGTCAGTTATGCGACAAGGGCTTTAACATTTCCTTTTCGGATAATAAGTGTAGTATCTTAGATAAAGATCATAAGATAGTTTTCGAAGGATATAGAGATAGAAATATTTATATTCTGGATATGAATATCAATCATAATTCAGATACTTGTCTTGTGGCAAATTATAATGATCCATGGCTATGGCACAAACGTTTCTGTCACATAAACTTCAGAACTATTGACAAGTTAGCCAAAAACGATCTAGTTAGAGGACTACCCAAAATGAGCTTTACGGTTGATAACATTTGTGACGCATGTCAATTAGGAAAGTTGGCTAAATCATCCTTTAAATCCAAGAAAGTCATATCAACATTACAACCATTGGAGTTACTACATATGGATTTATTCGGACCAACAAGGGTTTAGTCAATAAACCATAGTCGATATTTGTTTGTATTTGTTGATGATTACTCTCGATACACTTGGACGATTTTCTTGAAAAACAAAAGTGATACTTTCGATCATTTCAAATCTTTCGTCAAAAGAACTCAGAAATTGAAAGGGATTAAAGTTAAAAATATAAGAAGTGATCATGGCGGAGAATTCGAAAATAATGAATTTGAACATTTTTGTACAATGAAAGGTATATATCATTATTTTTCGTTTCCTAGAACTCCACAACAAAACGGAGTTATAGTACGGAAAAACTGGACTTTACAAGAATGTGTAAGAACATTATTAAATGGAACCACTTTACCAAAACATTTTTGGGTAGAAGTTGTTTGCAACTGCGTGTTATGTTTTGAATCGTGTATCCATTTGACCTCTCACCAACAATACATCTTATGAATTATTTAACCAAAGAAAGCCAAATATCTCATACTTCAAAGTTTTCGGTTCTAAATGCTTTATCTTAAATATGAAAGACCATCTTGGAAAATTTGATCCAAAGTCTAATGAAGGCATATTTGTCGGTTATTCAGAATGAAGCAAGGCATATTGTATTTTTAACAAAAGAACCAAAACTATTGAAGAATCACTTCATGTTTCATTCGATTAATTCTATCAACCTTCTTATAACATATCGGATGATGATGAAACTATAGTCACTGATAATACGATCATCTCAAATGTTGATTCTGACTCTGGAATAATTGAGAATATTCCTCAACCATGTGTGTTACCTTCTCCACCAACATTACGATCTCCTCCAAGGATATTAAGAGATCATCCGATTCAAAATATAATCGGAGAAGTAACATCACAAATTAGAAAAGGAGTCAACTCAATCAAATGGGTCATGTTGCGTTTCTTTCGAATATCGAATCTAAGAATCCAAAAGAAGCTGCTACTGATGATTACTGGATCATTGCCATGCAAGAAGAACTAAATCAGTTTGAATGCAATGATGTTTGGGAACTTGTTCCAAAACCAACTGAGTAGTCAGTTATTGGTACTAAATGGGTTTATAAAAATAAGGCCGATGAACAAGGAAATATCACCAGAAATATAGCAAGATTAGTAGCACGAGGAGATAACCAGGAAGAAGGTATCGATTATGAAGAAACATTTGCGCCAGTTGCTCGACTAGAAGCTAACAGAATCTTATTATCCTTTGCTTGTCATCATCAAACTTTATCAGATGGATGTCAAAAGTGCTTTTTTAAATGGATTTATCAAAGAGAATGTATGTGTCGAACAACCTTCCTTGTTCGTACATGAAAAATATCCTGACTACGTATACAAACTTAAGAAGGCTTTGTATGGTTTAAACAAGCACCTCGTGCTTGGTATGAACGATTAGCAGCTATATTACTGATTCGGGATTTCAAATAGGCAAAGTCGATCAAACTTTGTTTATTAAACATTCTCGAAAAGACATATTGGTTATCCAGATATATGTAGGCGATATTATATTTGGTTCCACAAACGGTAAACTCTGCAAAGAATTTGCAGATATTATGACCAAAGAATTTGAAATGTCTCATATGGGAGAACTATCATATTTTCTTGGTCTTCAAATCAAACAACTTTCAAACAGTATTTTTACTACTCAAAAAAATAATGTGGAAATCTTATCAAGCGCTTCAGTTTAGAAAATACGTCTGGTAAACCTACTTCTATGAGTACAACTACACACCTTGAAAAAGATAAGAATGGTAAGAGTGTTAAGCAGAAATTATATCGAAGCATGATTGGTTCTCTTCTTTATCTTACAGCAAGTCGTCCAGATATAATGATGAGTGTTTGTCTATGTGTACGATTTCAAGCAAATCCAAAGGAGTCACATTTATGAGCAGTAAAACGTATAATTCGTTATCTTAAAAAAAACCAAAGATTTTGGTCTTTTCTACCCAAAAGAATGTCCGTTCGAATTAGTATCATATAGTGATGCTGATTTCGGAGGTTCTCGAACGGATAGAAAGAGTGCAAGTGGTATGTGCCATTTTATTGGAAAATCACTTGTCTCTTGGTTTAGTAAGAAACAGAATTGTGTTTCACTGTCAACATGTGAAGCTGAGTATATATCAGCAGCTCTTGCTTGTACTCAAGTTTTATACATGCAACAAACACTTCGAGACTTTGATATTCATTTATCAAATTCTATTATATACTATGATAACACAAGTGCTATAAACTTATCAAAGAATCCAGTAAATCATTCTCGAACCAAGCATATTGATATCCGTCATCATTTCTTGAGAGACAATATTGAAAACGGAAACATATGTCTCGAATATGTCCAAACTGATCATCAACTAGTGGACATTTTTACCATGCCTCTACTTGAATCAAGTTATATTACATTGCATAGAGAGCTTGGCTTAATTCAAAGAAATGAACTTGATATGTAAACACTGAAGTTATATATCACTAAGTTCACTTCTATATTCGGTTCATTCACTTTCAAAAAGTTTAGCTATTTTATACCTAATTGTATCTTTAGTAAAAGAATATGAGCTATTCATTGATTGCACGGAAATTAATCCTTGACATTTCTCCTCCACTACTCTATATATAGACAAACTCTATACAAGATTATCACTCTTTCTCTTAATTGGCCTCTTCGAGTCTATATATTTTAAGAGTTTAAATACTTCAATATGGCTCACATCTGCGACGAGTGCGCGCAAAATTCTCACATTTCAGTTACTAGTTCAGAATCAGAGGAGTATTACTCTCCTGAGACTCCGAAAAGCAAATCACACTGCACTCATACCCTCGGTAATACGCCTTCATCTAAACATGCAAAGAAAGCACTATTTTGCTCGCCTCGAACTAGAGAAAAGATTAATGAGATACATCATTATCAGAAGCATCAAATGGATCTTCAGCGACAACTTCATTACGAGCAACGACTTACTTCAGAACGATTATCATTATTAGAACACATGGAATCATTTTTCTGTAGCACAAACAAACATGGAGTTTATGAACCTATGCCACATGCTCCTTCATTGTCTAGGAGTCCAAACTCTTGGGATCGAAACTGTAGTCGTAACGAAGGTGCAAAGGAAAAATGGTCGCCATGGACACCTCGTATTAACGAGACCAAGGAAGAGTTAACCGAGCATAATTCGGCTACATCTCATTAATTTTGTTTTTAAACATGTTATGATTATATTTATGTATTTTCCCTATGTTATAGCATATATGTACTTTCTTTGAAAGAATTCAATAAAGTTTCGATCGTTTCAAAAACAGAAAAAGTGATAAATGGCAAAAAAAACAAAAATCTGGAGGACCAGTCGACCGGTAGAAACATACCAGTCGACCGTTTTGATCTCTGTTCAAAAACGGTCGACCGGTCGTGCTTTTTCCTATTTTTATATTGAAACAACATGTCGTTTTACCCCTCTCTCACCCATTCATTTCTCTTTTCAACGTTCAAAACATCAAAAGCCCCAATAGCCCTAACTTCAAAATTCTCAAATCTCTTTCAATTTCATCATGGCTCCTCCACAAAAACAATCAAAGAGATCTTCTACTTCCGAATCTCAACCACAACCAATTGATTCCAACATCAAAAAATGGCTAGTGGATCCCATAGCTGTAAAGAGATGGAATCACATGAAAGATTTCAAAATATACCAATGTTCGTTTATTAAATCCTTCTTTGGAACTTTATGGGAAGCGATTTCTTGTGGACCTTCAACGTCACAAGCTCAAGATCCCAGAAAACGTCTGGCACCTCCTTCTTACAATTGGACATCTTCCGATGAGGCGGCAAGCTTCGGGACTAGCCATTGACGTGGTCGTGGTAAGTCTCATATTGAAGAAGAGGAAGAGGAAGCAAAAGAAGAAAAAGATGAGGAAACCGAATCCGAGTCTTAGATTTGTGTCTCCATGGTCTATCCTACCTTTTGCTTATGTTTACGTTTTTATTTTCCTATATTAAGACATTCACTAGCACTTATACGTAAATAGTGATGTGTATTTTATTTGAAATAGACTTGGTTGTGTATGTTATGACTCTTTGGTATGTTTTGTTGGTACGGTATGTGGGGTATGATGTATGATACAATTATGGTATGTTTTATGGTATGTATTTTGTAACGTCCCGCATTTTTAACGGCTTAATAATTAATTTATTTAATTATTAAATATCGATTAGGCGATATCGATAACTTGAATTAAATAATATTTATATTTAAATAATATAAATAATAGAATAAGATAATTATTTCCGAGATAGTCGAAAATAGTAGAATTCACAATATTGTGTGGATTGGGCAGTATAAGATATTTGGGTAAGTTTAGATTCGAATTATAATTACGAATCTATTCAATGAAAGACGATAGAATGTATAATTATATTATAATTATATTCGAGCTCAAAATGGCGTGGCAGATCGTAATTTGGCAATTCGAACTTTAAACGAATATACAGAAGCCGTTTTAAGTTGGATTTCTATGAATCAAGAAACATTGGGGGTTGGTGAAGTATATTTTTCTACTGGAAGAGAAAACTCAGGATTTCGTCGTGTAAATTTTGATTTATGTCCAAATCAAATGTTAGAAAAATCGCTGTGGAATTCCTTTATAATTTATAACGATTTATTCTATTATAAAAGGATTTTCAATATAACTCGAGTATCGATGTAACTAGGAATTTTGAAATATCGAGTTATAAATCCCAGTGGAGCTTTATGGTATTCCACTGTGAATATATACGATAATATTTATTTTTAAATATTTAATTTAATTGTTTTTAAATATATTTAATATTTAAAAAGGGTTATTTAGAGCTTTAAAAATAGCCACTTTTGCAAATGACCTCGAAATTCGACAAAACTAATTTTGTTGGATCTGCAATATTAAATTATAGTTAGATTTCAATTTGCGTGATTTTTAAAGTCAGTATGTGGCCGTACGGGATTTTAATGTGAAAAACAGTTGATAATTGACCTTTAAAAATACGTTGTGTGAGCAAACAAAGTCGGAATTCGACGAAACCAGTTTCGTTGGGTCCGCAATGTCAAACTGTAGCTGCATGCCCATTTCCGGGATTTTTGGGAATTACATATGATCACAGGGATTTTTAAACAACGTATACAAGCAGCGATACGATAAATAGAAATAAAATAATCGAATAAAAAAATATAAAACCACTCTATAAATACCACTAACTTCTGCTAACCCTAAACCTTTCCTTCAACACTCAACAATTTTGCGCCGCCACTGTTCTCTTCTAAAACGTGAAGAAACAACGAAGAAAAAAATCCAAACAAATTCAAGAAAAATCCCTAAAAATCCTAAAACATATATATCTATTATACTCATAACTTGTGCTTCAATCTGATGTGGGTTTTAAACAGCTCGACGCATTTTTCCAGTAGTTCAAAACTGGAACAACGAACTAGGGTTCGTTATTTTGGTGGTTTTGGAGTTCGATTCGAGTTTTAGATGTTGTTTTCAGCATCAGGAGGTGATTTCGAATCTTGTGTGAATTTTTAAGGGAGATCTAGGATGTTGGGGTTCGGTACCTGTAGTGTAATACAGGGAGGAGTCGTTGTCGCATTCGACAGGAAGAAGCCGAGTTCCATGGTATTGACATGAGTGGAGAGAGGAGATTAAGGAGGAAATTATGGTAATTAATTTGTGATTTCTGGTTAAGTAATGGAGGAGCTTAGATTTTCCAAAGATTGTATCGAACTAATGAGGAGCAGCTTAATTCGACAGTTTAGGGAAGAAGATTAAGTATGCGGTTGGGTTTTTATGGAGGAAGATGGGCCGGTTTGTCTCTGGTAAAGCCCAAAACTAATTTTATTTGTTAAGATTTAATTTAAATAGTGAATAAACTTATTAACGCGATATTTTACTCATACGTTGTCAGAATTTCGAAAGGTCATATTCCTTGGGACCGTATGGACGATGGCTACACCATGGAACTGATAGGGAGTGAATTAGAGCTCGTTTGGATTTATGGTGAAATTAAACGCCTGTATCAAATTAATGAACGTATATCGTTATTTAACGATAAACCGATCAAGGTGAATAAATCTCACTAACTCTGCTCAATTTATACTTTCATATTTTTAGAATTGATAAATATTGGTTGATTTGCTGTGTGTTGGTTGTTTGGTTGAACTGCTAGTTAATTGGTTGAAATATCGATAATGGTATATATAAATCGTTAATCGAAAATTGATTCTGTTTATCAGAATATTTTATATTCGTGTTATTTATGTTGATTAACATCTGTGGATGCAGGGAAACAGGTCGGAGGGACCCAACTGGGTTCCTCAACATTTATTTTACTGTTTTTCATATATTGCGATATATGATGTGGATTAAAATCTGTTGATGATGATGTGTGTTTGACCATTGTTATTTGGTATATTTTAAATACCAAAGGAAATACTGGAATGTGGAAAGAGAAATTTCAAACTATAATTTGAAATAAAATGTTTGTATAAAATCAAGGATTTTATATGAAAAGGAAATTTGAAGCGATTATTAAATTGTGGAAGTTTATAAATTAATAGAATTATAAAAGGGAATTGTCGAGATATAAAAGAACAACGAGAAGATGTTTTCAAAGCAGATTTCAAATTGAAATCTATTTTAACAGATGAATTGAGGAGATTAATTTATAAATAATATTTTATAAATTAAATAAAAACATTTATCTTTTGATAAATGAAAATATATAAGTCGAACTTATATAGGGAAGTAGAAATCGGGTTAACACCGATAATTTATGGTATATAAATTCAGCTTTTGTAAAAGGAAAATCTAAATAAGATTTTTAGTGTTAAAAGTTAAAAGGAGATTTTATACAAATAATTCTGTAAATAGAAATATAAATAGAAATTGAATTTGAGATATTGTTTTCAAATATGAAATCAAACTGAATAGATTGTGTAAAATAAACGTTTTTCACATTCGAATGTGAATAATGAAAATAAGAAAAGATTTTTTGCAAATAAAAACATGTGTAAAGGAAAATGGGTTTTGAAACAGAAATTCAAACAGTAACGAGATTCTGAATGGTTAAGAAATAAAAGACTTGTTTAAAAATGAAATAAGTGTTGGGATTTATAAAAAATGTTCATAAATAAACTAAAATATAATTATCAGTGGATAATTGAGATTTCAAATCCAAAGGTGAATGTAAAATGGAAAGTTGAGTTGTTTTGAAAAAGGAACGATGAATCCATTTCGATATTCGGAATGTAAAGGGATTAAATAAAATCCATAAAGGAGAATAATTCGAATATAAGTTATCCGTAAAGGAGAATAATTCGAATATAAGTTATTCAAAGGAGAGTAATTTGACTATAAGTTATTCGAAGAAAATAAATCGAATACTAGTTATTCGAACAGAGTTAAATCGAATATAGTTTATTCGAAAGAAGGAGTAATCGAACATATAGTTTATTCGAAAGGAAGAGTTATCGAATATATATTATTCAAAAGAGAGTTATCGAATGGGGATTATTCGCGAGAGAATTATACGTTGAAATTCTATTATATCGAATTTGGGAAGTACTATTTACTTTTCGTTTTAATCAAGGTTTATTTAATAATAAATTATTCGTTTGTTTAATTATCCAAATTAATAAAGAAAAGTTATATTTAAGTTAATACATTTCGAAAGCATGAAATTATAACACTAGCATTATAATCAAATGATTTTTGTAAATGAAGTGGAGAGTAAATAGAATCCGAGAGTTTGCGTAGGGAAGTTTGTTGAAGGGTTATAAGATGAACTTTGTCTATTTCGAGGTTAGAAATGTTGTTCAGTTAAGGTCTGAGAGGTAATTATACCCCAACTTGATTAACTCCGTTTTTAACTGAGGAGTACTTAAGGTTCGATAGTGAAGATTTTTTAAGTGAATCTAGTTGGTGAGTGAAATGGCTTAAACAGGCAAAGCGATGTTTTATTTAAACATCAGTTTAAATCCGATAAAGGAGTTTGAGAATGTTTTTTCCAAATAAGAACCAGTAACATCCTCCAAATTCAGAAAATAAGAATTTACAAATATATAGAAATGGGGAAAAGGATAAATTAAAGTTAATTTAAAATAAAGAGATAAATGTGGATTGATGATTTGATCAATCAAATCTCTATCTGGAAATAAGATCGTTGGTTGCACACCTGTTTTTCTTCGATAGTTAAATCACCGACTATCGGGGTTTTTGACCATTTTTACGTTGTCAATACGGAGAGACCGGGATCAGGTTCATTATCTAAAAACAACTCTATATAGACGTTAGCGTTGCGATCAAATACTGAAGATGGAGTTATGCAAGGGCTATCATGTTTAAAGAATAGTGCCTTCGGTTTGTCCAATCCCAGGACAAACGTGAATGGATGAATGTCTGACAGAGTATATCTAACGGATCACGTAAGTTGATCTCTTCAAACGTACTTACGTTTGGTGGTGGAGGAATTCGTTTCTCTTAGCTTTATACCCGTGGTATTTTTTGGGGAAATCAATTTGTGATTTGGTAGGTATGACGATGTGGCTTTCGAAGTGAATGGTGGTCAAGTATTTAAAAAGATACATAATGACCTCAAGCCTCATCAACCGGGAAATGACAGAAATCAGGCAGGCAGCATGGCTATGTTGGTCGCTCCCATTAGGATGTATATCACCTATCTAGAGAAAATCCATTTCATTCTTGTATCTATGTTCGATGCTGTCCCTTTTCGGGAAACGGTGGGTAGCTCCCAACCGTTGGTGATATACGTTCGATACACTCAAGCGAAATGAGTGGTCGGTCATGTGAGGGCCTGGTTGCAAGATGTTCTTGTTGAATCCAGTGTATTCGCCTCTAGAGATACACTATCGGAGGTGGTCCCATACCTTGTCAAAGTCGGAATCCAATTTCCAATAAGTGCCCGCGGTTTTTGTTTGTGTACTATATGTGTGGAACGTGAGATGCAAGAGTTCTGCTAGATTCTAATTACTTGTGATTAGACATTATTATAATATCAGAAAGGTGTCGATTTTCAAAACTGCTTTGCGTTATCGTAAGGTAAAAACCGTCCATGTTTATGTGTGGATCGGTCTTACGATTATCTTTTCTTTTGAAAAGGATTTTGAAAAGTTAAACCAAATGATTTGAGTTTAATCACACCAGTCCCATGACTGACCCAGAGTTTATTTTATTTTGTTTTCCCTAAACTCTTGGGTGCCCAAATTTGTATGGGTAGTCAAGAAGTTCAGGTCTTTATAGATATACTTGAAGGAGCTTGAAGCAGGAGGCTTCAGGATTATATAGCTATTGTTATTTCCGCTGGATGTAAGTGTTGTACTCTGATAATGTTGTTGCATATATATATCCTTTTTTTTCAAAGTTATGTTATATATTATATTTTATTTGTTCCGCTGTAAGATTCGTATTACTCTGATTCTGTTCTGTGGTGATCTTCTTCTTCTTCTATTTTAATTTTCTATCTTATCTATTCTCACCCTCTAACTTCTTTCTATTAATGATCAGGTATTTTCGATGTCTAAATAGTCAACATGGTAGTTTTGTGTTGATTTTCGGAGTCGAAAACCCCGGGTCATTACAGTGGTATCAGAACTGAAGGTTAATTGATTACCTTGGCTTTGTGGCGTGACTCAGTAGAGATGGGGTTAGTAAAACCCAAGATTGTGTTTGAGTGTGTATATATGAGTGAACGTACTTGTAGATTTTATAAAAATTGTTTTATATTGTGTAGATTTGTTGGTTGAGTTGTTTATGAATTTTGGTCGATCAGTTTGATCCACTGTATCGATAGAAGCTTCTAAACACTCAAGTACGATAAACCGACACAGTATGTTTTGAAATAGGGTAAATGAAATAATTTTACCCAAAATATATTTTGATATAAAAGAAAGTTATGTCTTGGAATTATTATCATATATTGGATGTGTTGGTTGATTATAATTGAAATGGTTATATAAATAACCAATTTGAGTTCGAATAATATAAAAGCAGATTAATTAAACCTGAATTAAATCAGAATTGGAATTAAAATTCTGAAAACTGGGAGAAGTGTTTGTAAGTGGATTTGGGTTAAGTATAAGAAAATTTTAAAATCCTGGGAGAATTTAAATTGTTTAACAAGAATTGTGAACGATATTTTGAAATGATTTCAAAATAGAATTTGTCTAAATATGATTTTGGAAAAGTGATATAGTATTGAACTCACTTTGATAACTGGAAAATAACTCTGATGATGCTGGCCACATCATCAGTGTTCATTTTCGAGTCCTAAGTGATGGATTACTACCAAAGATTTTGTGTTGAATTGTTTTGAGGAAAACAAGTTGTTTTGAATCTCGAAAAGGGAATACTTGATTTTTTGTGAAAAGCAAAGTTATTTAAAACTCCTAAGAAAAGATCGTCTGAATTAAAAACAAATTAAAGTAGAAATTTGTGAAAGCAAATATGAATTGAATTGAAACAAATTAACTAGAAATTTAATTAGAGTATAATTATATCAAGTAAAATCAGATCTTGAATTATGAGATAAGAATCTAAAATGGTATTGGATTGGTGAGTTAATAGTTTGGAATCGAGAATGGAACTCGATTTTGATATGGAATTCGGCTTTGGATAAGCGAATAATTGTGTTGAGATTTGATTGATTAAAATTGATTGAAAATCAATTGGTACAGATGGACATATGATCAACAGGTATTGAGTAGAAGCAAGTGCAAGGATATAATGACATGCCCGACAAAAAGGTACATGTTTGAATTGCCATATGAGGATTTATGCACTGAATCGGCAAGCCGCTTGGCTTTTTGGTTTCTTTTTGAAAGGAAAGGGCCTAGAGAGGCGAGTTGGGGTTTGAACTATTTACCGGTACAAAGGAGGTGCTGGCGAATTTTTTCGAAAATTTCGGGTGTTAGAAAATTTTCAGAATTTTTGAAAATTTCCGTTAATAGAAATAAATAAATATTTTAATTAAATTAAATTGACTCAGTCAAAACTGAAGTTAAGAAGTAAACGAATAATTTTTAACCCAGTTAATAGGGTCTGTCTTCTACCTTAAGCAATTTTGAGGACGAAATTATTTTAAGGAGAGAAGAATGTAACGTCCCGCATTTTTAACGGCTTAATAATTAATTTATTTAATTATTAAATATCGATTTGGCGATATCGATAACTTGAATTAAATAATATTCATATTTAAATAATATAAATAATAGAATAAGATAATTATTTCAGAGATAGTCGAAAATAGTAGAATTCACAATATTGTGTGGATTGGGCAGTATAAGATATTTGGGTAAGTTTAGATTTGAATTATAATAACGAATCTATTCAATGAGCGACGATAGAATATATAATTATATTATAATTATAATCGAGCTCGAAATGGTGCGGCAGTTTGTAATTTGGCGATTCGAACTTTAAACGAATATACAGAAGCCGTTTTAAGTCGGATTTCTATGAAACAAAAAACGTTGGGGGCTGGTGAAGTATATTTTTCTAGTGGAAGAGAAAAATCAGGATTTCGTCGTGTAAATTTTGATTTATGTCCAAATCAAATGTTAGAAAAGTCGCTGTGGAATTCCTTTATAATTTATAACGATTTATTTTATTATAAAAGGATTTTCAATATAAATCGAATATCGATGTAACTGGGAATTTTGAAATATCGAGTTATAAATCCCAGTGAAGCTTTATGGTATTCCACTTTGAATATATATGATAATATTTATTTTTAAATATTTAATTCAATTGATTTTAAATATATTTAATATTTAAAAAGGGTTATTTAGAGCTTTAAAAATAGCCACTTGTAATGACCCGCATTTCCATAACATCAGAGTTGACTATATACATCATACGTCCAACCCAAATATCACGAAAATACGAGACATTTTTTTTTTAGAAGAAAGAGGTAGAAGAAGAACAGAAATAACAACACAGAATCTCACATCGCAGCGGAACAAAATATAATATATCACATCTTTGAAATACAAAATCTTAACTGTATAACATACACTTATCAGAGTACAACACTTACAACATAGCGGAACAAACTATAACTAGATAACGCTGAAGCCTCCTGCTCCAAGCTCCTTTAGATATATCTGAAAAATCCTGAACTACTTGACTGCCCGTACAAATTTAGGCACCCAAGAGTTTAGGTAGAACAAAACAAATAAACTCCGGGTCAGTCATGGGACTGGTATGAGTAAACAGTTTAAAACAGTTCAGAAAACTAAATGATATCTCATAAGACCACGCCGTATAACACGGAACGGGTTTTTCCCTTATGAAAATCCAAACACTTGATTCAACTTTATATCAAACTCTTTTGATATTATTATAATGTCTAAATCAATTAAATAACAATCTAATGGAACGTTTGCATCTCACGTTCCACATAATATACAATCAAAACCGCAAGCACGTATTGGGTATTTGGTTTTCCAACTATGACAAGGTATGGAATCACCTTCCGCTGGTATATCTCTAGAGGAGAATACACCGAGTTCAACAAGAACATCTTGCAACTCAGCCACACATGACCGACCACTCATTTCGCTTGAGTGTATCGAATGTATATCACCAACGATTGGGATCAGCAACCGTTTCCCGAATGGGTCAGCATCGACAATAGATTTTTAGAAGTAAATGAAACTCTAGATCAGGTGATTATACACCCTAATAGGTGCGACCTACATAGCCATGCTGCTTGCCCGATTTCTGTCATTTACCGGTTGATGAGGCTAGAAGCTACGCTTTATCATCACACCAGATTCACTTCAAATGTCACATCGTCAAATCCATCAAATCACCGATTGACGTCCTCAACAGTACATTACGTGTTAGCTAAAAGAAGTTTCCTTCTCCGCTTCCACTCTTGGTACGGTTGAAGAAATCAATGTACGTGACCATTCTGGAAATACTCTGTCAGACATTCATCCATACAAGTCACCCAGGAACAGGATGAACCGAAGGTACTATTTCTATTAATAGAAAAGTCCTTGTACTCTACTCCGTCTTCGATTATCTTTATATAATCTGATTCGCACGCTACTGCCGATACGGAGTGGTTCTTCGGATAATAATCCAACCGGTCTCTCCATATTGACAACGATGGTCAAAACTTCGATAGTCTATGATTTAACTATCGAATAAAAACAAGTGTTTCGATAGTCGATGATTTAACTATCGAATAAAACAAGTGTTCATCCAAACATCCAACAATCACTGAGCCTTTAATTAATATTCCATTAATTAAATCTCTTTCTCTATTTCTTATCAATATTTGTTAACCAAATATTTTCAATAACCATATTGGCCTTTTAACGTTCTTTGGAAAACATTTCCAATCTCGTTTATTCCTATACTTAGGAAACGTTCATTATTCTATTTCCAAGCTTTGCACATATTTGGGTTAAAACAGATGTTGTGTAAAACATCGTTACGACGACCCAAATACAGTATTCAACTAATCCTTATTCCACATTGATCTTCGAGCCTGAATCTTGCTACTTATCGGTATATCATGAAATCAACCAAGTTGGGGTATAATTACCTCTCAGACCTTGACTGAATAACATTTAACGTCAAAACAGACAAGACACTTACTCGAATAATCAATACCATACAACTGATTATTCACCTTCAAACACATATACATTTTCTCTTTCTATTCTACTAGATTTTATTCTTATACTTCCTTTTGATTATACTATTCTATTTCTAAGTTCGTTTCCTTATCGACTTCTATATAATTTGATATGTTGATTTCTAACTATCAAATTATCTTAAAAATATTCTATCTCCTTAAATTCCCGGAAAAATTTGCCATAACCTCCTTTGTACCGGGAGCATCGGGAAATTTCAAATAGCTTTCCCGGTCCTTCTTATCTCAAAAAGAAAAAGAAAAAGCCAAGCGGCTAGCCGATACGGCGCATAAAATCTCATATGGAAATTAAATACGTACCTTTTTGTCGGGCATTCTATTTATTTCACTTCTATACTTTATTCCAAACCTGTCTCCTGTATCTATACCTGCCCAATCTATTTAACTATACCAAATCGTTTTAACTCAATTTGTTAATTATCTCTTTAGTCCATTTCTCTTTTAATGTTTGAATTCTATATTCAAACTCCAATTCGCTTCTATTATTCAAATTCCATAGTTTAAAGTCCGTTTGAATTTCTATATTCAAATCTATAGTTTAAAGTCCATTTGAATTTCTATATTCAAATCTATAGTTTAAAGTCCATTTGAATTTCTATATTCAAATCTATAGTTTAAAGTCCATTTGAATTTCTATATTCAAATCTATAGTTTAAAGTCCATTTGAATTTCTATATTCAAATCTATATTCAAAGTCTATTTGAATTCTCGGCATTATTTATAAACAACGTTTATAACTTCAATTCAAATCCCACCTTTCCATTTATAAACAACGTTTATAAATTCAATTCAAATCCCATATTTTCATTTATAAACAACTTTATAAATTTGATTCAAAACCTATCTTTTCATTTATAAACAACGTTTATAAATTTGATTCAAAACCTATCTTTTCATTTATAAACAACGTTTATAAATTCGATCACTTGTTTTATATACCTTCAAATAAGTTAATATTTTCTATAGTTTTATTTAGAATTCAAATTCTATTTATAAAAATAGAATTTCCTTTTTAAATATCAAATACCCTTTCCGGTATTTTTATAAATCAATATCCCCAGCCCCAGTGATATTTAAACAATCAAATCAGCCAATTTTCAAGCATTTGATTTTTAACACATCATATATGAATATATATATGAAATCAAACAAACAACAACAGATAATATATTTTTGAGGAATCCAGTTGGATTCCTCCAACCTGTTTTCCTGCATCCACAGATGTTAGTCAACATAGTAATACCCATCCTGCTTCGAGGCAGGATATCGCGGTATGAAGGTCATCCACTAATCATAGCGTGGGGCGTATAGGGTAATCATCCGCTATGAAACCGCGGGCATCCGCTAATGAGACTGCGGGAATCCAACCAATCAATCAACCCAATATATATATATATATAATAGTCCTAAATAACTAATATATATTTTAAATCAACCAAACAATATTCAAACAAGCATAGCAATTATTTTTAACAACTAGAAATAATTCTAATTAAATGGTGAGTGAGGTTTACTCACCGTGATTTTCGTTTGTCGAATATCCCGTTTAAATTCCATATTGTTGTGCCTTCGAACCGTCTCGAATAAATCCATCTTGCATCTTTTATTTGTTTGATTTCCAAATCCTAACCTGCTCGCAACTCCAGCCTCACTTCCCATAGCTCGACACCATTTCTCTTCGGCGTTTCACCAACATCTCCCATTCAACACTAACATGCCCTTTTCTCACTATTTTCAAATCCGCTGCAGGCACCCCCATCAACACACTTCGACTTTCCCTCTCGAGATCACCCTCATGGCTTCATCGTTCAACTTCCAGTCTGTTCTCTGAAAGATCGAACTCCATCTCGACCAGAAAATGTAGCAAATTCCTACCCAACTCTCATATACTCCAGTACACCATAATAAATCAAACTCCTGCAATTCGTTTGAACTCACATTCATACCGAAAAGTCACATCTTTCCCCCAATGCAGGTGCTTCAGTCTCGAGGTCAAGCTTCAGGAGGCTCGGCATCCACTTGCGAAATCGCGATTCCTGTTCTGAAGCCAAACCCCACCGATAACAAATCACCGCACCCCAGTTCGAACGCGACTTCGAACACTTAAACACTGGATTCCCTCAATTTCTGGTAACACGCGCGTCATTGTGCTGACACTCGAACCCCTAATCGACGCCCTTCCCAAAATCGCACCCTAGTAATTTAGACCGAGCTGAAGGATCTGGATATCATGTAAAAGCTCAAGAGTAAAGGAATTCAAAGAATTTGAAGTGGCTTAATTAAATCGAGTATTTGTTTTAATAGAAATCTATAAAGAATTAAGAAAAGGGATGGTTCAGATTTTCGTTTAGAAGAATTGAAAAGAAGAGGAAGGGAATTAGAGGCTTATAAGGGGGCATTGTTATTTATTTATAGACGGGAGAGGAAATATGACATACGCCATAAATTTCTGAGGAGCTAATGAAGCCACGGTTGTTTGGTTTTGTGGAGATGGAGGAGCCACCGTTGATTGTTTTGGTCCACACAACACTGATATTTTATTTTAATTTTATTTAATTAAAAACTGTATCCTTAAAATTTAGATAACCCTTGATCTTGAGCTCCTTACTGAACCCAACAATAGTCCTTCCTAGGGTTAAACCACCATTCTGAAACCACCAGGACAAGTTTCAAACCCCTATTCGATCATCTGGAGATGATATATATTTAAATCAATATAAATTAAATTCAACACAGTTTATTCTGGGAAAATAAATTAATATTATTATTCGAATTCAAACATAAGTCTGAACTGTATTTAATTCAGTTGTAAATCTCGAACTGAATTATTTTTCGTATTACGATGGTTTAATATATTCGATATTAAATCGAAATTGATTATTAAATTAATAACTTAGTATAAAATTCACTTATATTATCAAATCAATATTTAAATTAAATACTAAATATTCAAAATTAACCCCTAAGGATCCGGGTCATTACAATCTTCCCCACTTAAAATAATTTCGTCCTCGAAATTGCTAAGGTAGAAAAAGTGCTACAAACCCATTTATCTTTCAAAACATATTTGTGTTGATACTCAACATTTCAAACTTCCTTACGTCTCTCTTTCGAATAAATCCCTATTCGATAATTCCTCCCTTCGAATAACTATATTCCATATTCTCTCTTTCGAATAACTAGATTCGAAAACCTTTCTTCGAATAAACTATATTCGATTTACTATTCCATTTACTCTTATCAATTAACTCTATTGGATTTAACTCTTTTCGATTAACTCCATCGAATAACTAAATTCGATAACTCCTTCGAATAACCAATATTCTACAACTCACTTCGATTAAACTAATCGATAACTCTTTTCGATTAAATAATAATCGATAACTCCTTCGATTTACTAATAATCGACAACTCCTTCGATTAACTAATAATCGATAACTCCTTCGATTAACTAATAATCGATAACTCCTTTCGATTTACTAATAATTGGTAACTCCTTTCGAATAACCAAATTTGATGATTCCTTTCGAATAAACTATATTCGATAACTCCTTTAACTCTATTCGAATAAACTATATTCGATTAAACTCCATTCGCTTGACTCTAGATCGCAGCGATCATAATGGTTACGCCTGATTTCCCCCAGGAAACATCCGACCGCCCTAGGCTATCTGCAGCCCTGCGAATTACGCTAGCAGTCGTACGAAATGGCAACTTATCCTGAGTAACCATGTTTGACTAACTCTACCTCAATAACTATATTTGATCAACTTTAATTGAATAACTAACATTCAATTAAATCCTAATTCGATTAACCATGTTCAATTAACTCCATCTGGTTAACTCTTTTTTTTGAATAACAAATCTTCGATAAACTCTAATTAAATAACTAATATTCAATTAACTCTACGGATTAACCCTAACTGATTAACTCTAACTGGTTAATTCTTACTTTAATCGATTTATTCTAACTCTAATCGACTTCTCCTATTCGAATAACTCCTATTGGATAACGTTTATTCATTTATAAAGATTTACTTTTAGTAACGGTTCTTCACTTTATAAATGTTCTCTTTAATAACGTTACTTCACTTATACAAGTGTTGTGTACCCTCTTCTATTTAAAACTATCGGTGTTAAAAACCAATATCTCTTCTCTATATAAGCTCAGACTTATATATTCCATTTATCAAATGATAAATATTTAATTTAATTTATATACTGTCATTTATAAATTAATCTTTTCTATTTATCTGTTAAAAATAGATTTCCATTTCATCTTCTGAATATTCCTTTGATTAAATTCTATTTATTTAACAAATAAATATCTCATCTATAACATTTTATTTATTTAACAAATAAATAAATATTTCCATTGAATCTATTTGTAAATGTTTTACAAATATTCCCTTCTATTTGTTTGCACACAACTTCCTTTGTATTTGTGTTACAAATATATTTCCTTTATATTTGTTTTACAAATATATTTTCTTTTTAACTCTTTCGGTTTTTCCTTCATTCACACCCAATTCATATTTCATTCACATTGATTTTACTCAATTTATCCAATTCGATCAATTTAACTTACTTAAGTTAAATTTAATTTCAATCATTCAAATTCCCATTAACTAGTTAATTAACCGTTTTGCCTATTTCACCCTTTTCATTTGAATATAACTTGTTCAAATATGTGTCAACTTAATTATAAACTAATCTAGTTATATTTTCAACTCGAGTTATATATTCGATTTCGAATATAAATTCTCAATCTCTTTCACTTATCCAAAAACCCAATTTCGATTCAAATTTCCTTTAACTAATTATTTTCCAATTTAGTTAATCCTATTTAATCATTTAAAATATGATTTTTGTCTTAAAAATCATTTCACTTACTTCACTGGAGTTCATATTTATTTTATATCTCCAGCCTGGATTTTTCTAATGTCAATTCGGATTTTATTTTAAAAAAATCCTTTTACTTATATATATAAACCATTGTGGTTTTTAATGGTTTCTGGCGCTGTTTTTCAAAGAATTTGATTTTGACATAAGTCAAAATCTATACGACGAAATCCAAATTTTTCTCTTACATTAGAAAACTATTATTCAACCGGTCCCGACGATTCTTGTTTCAAAGAATTCCGACTTAATTTGAGTCCTGTATACTAAATTGAAGTTCGAATCGCCAATTCGCGAACTGCCACGCTATGGCGAGCTCGTTTTAATTATATTTATAAATATAAACGTTTTAACTTTGTTTATAATAAATTCAACTCCATTCTGATATATTTTTAATATATATCAAATCCATTTCAACATAATATTCCCGATCTACTTCACTTCTAATATTCAAATCATATATTTTCATTTACAATATTCAAATCCCATTTGAATTTCTTTACTCAAACTCTATATTATTTCCTTCTATTCAATTTCTATTTGAATTTTCTTCTATTCAAACTCATTTGAATTCCTTATCTTCAAATTCTATTTGAATTTCTTATCTTAAATTTCTATTTGAAATCCTTTATTCAAATTCTATTTAAATTCCTTTGTTCCATTTCTATTTGAATTCCTTTGAATTCAAATTCTATTTTAACTCCCTTTTTTTCTTGAATTCTAATATTCAACCTCCACTTTATATTCTCTTCGAAATTCTATTTAACCAAATTCCATTTGAATTCTAATATTCAAATCTCTATTTGACTTTTCTTTATTCAAAACCATTTGAATTCCTTTGAATTCAAATTCCATTTCAATTTTTCTTATACAATTTCTATTTGAATTTCTTCTATTTAAATTCCTATTTAAATTTCTATGTTCAAATTCTATATTTCAATTCCCATTTCAAAATTCCTTTGAAGTAATATAAATATATACATATATTTATATATATCCCAAATTCAAAACATTTGAATTTTCAAACAACTTGTTTCTTTTCAAACAAATTTCCATCAAAACTTTTCTAAGGCAGCAATTCATCATTTAGAAACTCGAAAATGAACACTAAAGATGTTGCGACCATCATCAGAATTATTTCCCAGCTACTGAATGAGTTCAGTGCTTTATTTCTTTCAAACTCCATTTAGAAAAATATTTTCCAAACTCCCAGGATTTTAAATTCTGAATTCTGGTTGGAATTCAATTTCAATTTATCTCATTTGTATATTTGATTTCATATACAAATTCCATTGGTTATATATATAACTATTCCAGTTTTTATAATGTAATTTGATTATAATCCTAACAATCAACTTAACTATTTAAAAACAATATCGTGTCCAATCTTCTGTTCAAGTGTTTATAATTTCCTATCGACTTCGTGGCGTCCCACGATTCGACCAAAATTTATAATCCACTCAACAGACTAGTCAACACAATATAAAACAGTTTTTATATCAAATAACAAATACGCTCTCTCGTATATATATACACTCAACTCATTCTAGGATACCACTGATCCTATCTCTAATGAGCACATTTCCACACAGCCTAGGTATTAGCTCAACCTAAGCTCTGATACCAACTGTAATGACCCGCATTTCCATAACATCAGAGTTGACTATATACATCATACGTCCAACCCAAATATCACGAAAATACGAGACATTTTTTTTTTAGAAGAAAGAGGTAGAAGAAGAACAGAAATAACAACACAGAATCTCACATCGCAGCGGAACAAAATATAATATATCACATCTTTGAAATACAAAATCTTAACTGTATAACATACACTTATCAGAGTACAACACTTACAACATAGCGGAACAAACTATAACTAGATAACGCTGAAGCCTCCTGCTCCAAGCTCCTTTAGATATATCTGAAAAATCCTGAACTACTTGACTGCCCGTACAAATTTAGGCACCCAAGAGTTTAGGTAGAACAAAACAAATAAACTCCGGGTCAGTCATGGGACTGGTATGAGTAAACAGTTTAAAACAGTTCAGAAAACTAAATGATATCTCATAAGACCACGACGTATAACACGGAACGGGTTTTTCCCTTATGAAAATCCAAACACTTGATTCAACTTTATATCAAACTCTTTTGATATTATAATAATGTCTAAATCAATTAAATAACAATCTAATGGAACGTTTGCATCTCACGTTCCACATAATATACAATCAAAACCGCAAGCACGTATTGGGTATTTGGTTTTCCAACTATGACAAGGTATGGAATCACCTTCCGCTGGTATATCTCTAGAGGAGAATACACCGAGTTCAACAAGAACATCTTGCAACTCAGCCACACATGACCGACCACTCATTTCGCTTGAGTGTATCGAATGTATATCACCAACGATTGGGATCAGCAACCGTTTCCCGAATGGGTCAGCATCGACAATAGATTTTTAGAAGTAAATGAAACTCTAGATCAGGTGATTATACACCCTAATAGGTGCGACCTACATAGCCATGCTGCTTGCCCGATTTCTGTCATTTACCGGTTGATGAGGCTAGAAGCTACGCTTTATCATCACACCAGATTCACTTCGAATGTCACATCGTCAAATCCATCAAATCACCGATTGACGTCCTCAACAGTACATTACGTGTTAGCTAAAAGAAGTTTCCTTCTCCGCTTCCACTCTTGGTACGGTTGAAGAAATCAATGTACGTGACCATTCTGGAAATACTCTGTCAGACATTCATCCATACAAGTCACCCAGGAACAGGATGAACCGAAGGTACTATTTCTATTAATAGAAAAGTCCTTGTACTCTACTCCGTCTTCGATTATCTTTATATAATCTGATTCGCACGCTACTGCCGATACGGAGTGGTTCTTCGGATAATAATCCAACCGGTCTCTCCATATTGACAACGATGGTCAAAACTTCGATAGTCTGTGATTTAACTATCGAATAAAAACAAGTGTTTCGATAGTCGATGATTTAACTATCGAATAAAACAAGTGTTCATCCAAACATCCAACAATCACTGAGCCTTTAATTAATATTCATTAATTAAATCTCTTTCTCTATTTCTTATCAATATTTGTTAACCAAATATTTTCAATAACCATATTGGCCTTTTTACGTTCTTTGGAAAACATTTCCAATCTCGTTTATTCCTATACTTAGGAAACGTTCATTATTCTATTTCCAAGCTTTGCACATATTTGGGTTAAAACAGATGTTGTGTAAAACATCGTTACGACAACCCAAATACAGTATTCAACTAATCCTTTGTAACAACCCGGAAAATCTGGGCCAGTTTAAAATTTTTATTTTGGCAATTTTATCGAATTTTGATTATTTAAAATGAATTATTTTAAATAATATCGACGTGAAATTGTTTTGAATAAAATTCAATCGTATATATTATATACGTCGTCGTTAGAATATATAATAATTATATATAATTATAAAAGGAATAGAAAATGGCGCGGTAGTTCGATAATTTGATTTTAAACTTCAATTGAACGTACCGGGTGCAAAACAATCCGGATTTTAGTGAAACCAAAAATGATAGGATCTAATTGATAATATCTTTCTATCGAATCCGAAAAATCAAGATTTCATAGCGGGAATCAAAAGATATGTCCAGTTGAAAATTCTGAATAGTCGCTATAGAATTCAGGCCCTTAAAAATAGCCATTTTGCAAACGACCTCGGATTTCGACGAAACCAGTTTTGTTGGGTCCGTGATGTTAAGCTATTGCTAGATTCCAAATTTCATAATTTTTCGAATCAATATGTGAGCGCGGCAAAGGAAAACGCGTTTGACCATTTTCAGTTGATTTTAATCGACTGGAAAATGGCCATTTTTCAAACGGTCTCAGAATTTGACGAAACTAGTTTTGTTAGGACCGTATCGTCAATACGAAGCTAGAAATAATTTTTCTGGAATTTTTAGAGTTAATATGTGGCCTCGGTAATTTGAAATGTACGTTTAAAATTCAATATAGTGATTTAAATGTAAATTCAAAGGAAACTGATCGAAACGGTCAAATCAGCTTGCGATACATATCCCATTGTGTTCGGAATGGGGGTAAAACGCTATGGACGACAGGCGGTGGGCCTCGTTTAGAGGTCGTAAATAAAAGTTGCTTTTTAGTGATAAATTAATTAATTAAATAATAATAATAAAAAAAAAATATCCCCTTTATCTCTCTGCCCCCCCCCCCCCCCCACGTTTAAACAGAAATCAAAAGTTAAAAAAAAAAAAAAAAAAAAGAATCGCTCCAGGCGATCGACGCCCCCACCCATCGCCGCCGCATCCCTTGGCGATCTCCTCCTCCTCAGACCCCGACGCAGGCTCCCCTCCTTCCGCCGTCCTCCTCCTCTCTCCACTCCTTCCTCCAACGAAACCACCGCTGTACCCCAATTTCCCCCAACCCGTGGAGACCGCCGCCACCGCCTCCGCCCACTACAGCCACCACCTGCCGACGTCAGTAGCCGCCAGACCCCCCCCCCTTCGCAGGTAAAGGTACGTTATTTATTTTAGTTCATTTCTATTTATAATTTAATAATTTCGATTTTTTTTAAACAGGTAAGTAAAACTGAATTTTATTTAAAATTAAAACTGAATTTTATTTAAAGTAAAAACTGAATTTTATTTAAAGTAAAACTGAATTTTATTTAAAGTAAAAACTGAATTTTATTTAAAGTAAAAACTGAATTTTATTTAAAGTAAAAACTGAATTTTATTTAAAGTAAAAACTGAATTGATTTTAAAAAAAAAAAGTAAATAGCCTAGTTTTAGAAATATATGTATATATATATATAATATGATTTTTGAAAATATAGGTAGAATGATTTTATTTATATATAACATACTAGAAAGGATTAGAAAGGAAAGGTTAAATTTTTAATCGCCTTAAAGTTCATATTTTTAATCGCTAGAAAGATAAGATTTTTATGTTTGAAAAGCTCGGATTTTTAATGTGAAAAGTTTAGATTTTTATATAAAGAAAGTTACGATGTTTAATTATAAAAAGATTTGATTTTTGCTTTTGAAAAGGTAAGGTTTTTAATAACGGGAAGATTAGATTTTTAATCGTATAAAGATACGATTTTTTTTAGAACTGAAAGATATGAAATTATTTTTAGAAGAATAAAAATATCGTCTTTGTTTTGAAAAGAAAGGCATAAAAATATAATCTTTTATATGTAAAGAGCTGATAAAGATAAGATTTCTATCATGAATTTAGAGAATTAAAAATATGATTTTTTATATGTTGAACTTCGAACTAAAAATATGATTTTTATATATTGAACTTTGAAATAAAAATTCGATTTTTATATATTGAACTTTGAAATAAAAATTCGATTTTTATATATTGAACTTTGAAATAAAAATTCGATTTTTATATATTGAATAGCGAACTAAAAATTCGATTTTTTTTATATATTGAATAGCGAACTAAAAATTCGATTTTTATATATTGAATAACGAAGTAAAAACTCGATTTTTACATATGTAGTGAAAGCGGACAACGAAGTTGACAATAAGGCGAAACGACGAAGACTTCTGCAAAGGAAGAGCCGTGGAGCTAGGATAGCTATATGTGAGAATTTCTCACCTTTCTATTTTATTTCTAGTTATATATATATACTAGGATGCAGACGGTGCTTAGTAGCACCCGACACAATCGTCCACAGACCATGGACTTGTTTGTTTGACTGTTTGGTGATTGATTGCGATATTGGTTTGAATGTGGTTTGTGGTGTGAAAAATCGAATCGATAAATTGGTTAGGATTAGACGTGCGCCGTTATAAGGCGAAGGAGTAAGGCTAGGTTAGACCCTTACTCCATAGTTTGTGGTTTACATAACGAATTGATTTGATTGATGTGTGAATGGCGTGGGCCTTCACTAGACCGGGGATAAGGCTAGGCCTTGTCCCGTTTCTAGTATCGTGCCGTTATGCCGCCGAAATTTTCTAAAATATGTTAGAAAAATAAAAATATCATTTTATTGAATAAATGAATTGAATAGAAATTCATAGGTTGAAATAAAATGTTTTATCGTTAAAAATATAATTTTTAACGTGAATATGAAAATAGAAAGTGAATAAAATAAAATATTCATTTACAAACCAGATGGTTTGTTTATGTACACCTATTTGAAGGACATTGATTGGGTCGATAAATTTTACACATCGCCCAACGGCACAAATAAAATATGTGTTTGATTGTTTGAAACCCCACACGGGTGTTGGGATGAAATTTGAAGTTCACTCATCCCGATTGATTAAATGTGTCGATCGATTGATTGACAGGCTGTTATAAGCGTTGAATATCTATATTTGATGCTTATACAGTGTAGTGCACTTTGGTTGATGGTTGATTATTTTCAATGTTATTATATACATGTGTTGTATGAAAATCCGTATAATTAATTTTATATGGTAATTGATTGGGCCTCATTCCAATCGTGAAAATAAAGAATATTTTGATAATAACAAATATTTTGATAATAGGAAATATTTGAAATAGAATATTTGAAAATAGAAATTTATGAAGCCGTGTTGATTAGATTGACGCTATTTTGACGTAAACGATATTTATATCGATTTTATTCATTTTAAAATGAATATTGAAAAGTAATCTCGAAATCGAATATTTCGAAATGAATTGAATTGAAAACGATTTCGAAATGAATTGAATTGAAAACGAATATTTCGAAATGAATTGAATTGAAAACGATTTCGAAATGAATTGAATTGAAAACGATTTCGAAATGAATTGAATTGAAAACGATTTCGAAATGAATTGAATTGAAAACGATTTCGAAATGAATTGAATTGAAAACGATTTCGAAATGAATTGAATTGAAAACGATTTCGAAATGAATTGAATTGAAAACGATTTCGAATTGAATTGAATTGAAAACGATTTCGAAATGAATTGAATTGAAAACGATTTCGAAATGAATTGAATTGAAAACGATTTCGAAATGAATTGAATTGAAAACGATTTCGAAATGAATTGAATTGAAAACGATTTCGAAATGAATTGAATTGAAAACGATTTCGAAATGAATTGAATTGAAAACGATTTCGAAATGAATTGAATTGAAAACGATTTCGAAATGAATTGAATTGAAAACGATTTCGAAATGAATTGAATTGAAAACGATTTCGAAATGAATTGAATTGAAAACGATTTCGAAATGAATTGAATTGAAAACGATTTCGAAATAAATTGAATTGAAAACGATTTCGAAATGAATTGAATTGAAAACGATTTCGAAATGAATTGAATTGAAAACGAATTCAAATTGAATTGAAAACGATTTCGAAATGAATTGAATTGAAAACGATTTCGAAATGAATGGAATTGAAAACGAATTCAAATTGAATTGAAAGCGAATTGAAATGAATTCAAATTGAATTGAAATTTGAATTGAATAGAAATGAATTTTAAAACGAATTTAAAATGAAGAATTCAATTTTGATTTGAATTGAAAAGAAAGTTGAAAATGTTTTTGAAACGAATTCAAAACTATTTATATAATTCGTTTTAAATAGGAATCGACGAAGTATATATTATATATATATAATGTAATGGCCTGAATAGAACGCGCCGCGCCGCGGCAGTTCGTGAATTTCGACCATTGACTTCGAATGGACATTACGGGAGATCCGACCGTCGGATTCTCCTAAAACCGGAACCGTTGGGTTCGTATCGAAAAGAGATTTCTAACGGATATTGGAAATTAGAAATCTAACGGTTGGATTTGGAATTATGTCCAAATCAAATTCGAAAAAGGTCGCTGTAAGTGCAGTTCGATGGCCATTGATGGAAATCGACTGTACGGGCCTTGATAAAATTATTAAAAATAGTAATAATTTGTGTAAAATCATAAGAAATGATTTAGAAAGAATTGGGATGAAAAACTCCCTATTTGAAAAGATAAAAATAGATTTTTATCGAAATGAACTAGTTTTGAACTAGAATTATAATTCTATTTATTTTTAAATAAATAAATTGAATTTGAAAAGGGTTTTGAAAATAACCAAAATTTCCAATGATTGCATTGGAGTGGATTTGAATCGAAATTGTCTTCGGAATATTTCGATGTTGGAATTTGTGATTATACGGATGTTGTTACGAAAATTTGAAAGATATATATTTATATCGTTATTTCCAATACGACATTTGTTAATCGTAGAATTTGATATTGAATATAAGCCGATATATTTTCTATTCAGAGCCTTATATTGAATATCAAATGGGATTTGGGTTTGTCGTGAATGGTGTCTTCACTAACACTGTTCTTGAACCCAGTTGAGAAAAGATTAAATCTTTTTATTTAGATTTAATGAAGTGTACCAATTAAATAATATTTAATTGGAATTGAATTGATATTGATTTTTGGGTTTATCGTGAACAGTGTTTTTAAATAACACTTGTTCTTTAACCCGATAATTAATGAATGTGATTAGGGTTTGTCGTGAATGGTGTCTTTACTAACACTGTTCTTGAACCCAGTTGAGAAAAGATTAAATCTTTTGATTTAGATTTAATGAAGTGTACCAATTAAATAATATTTAATTGGAATTGAATGGATATTGATTTTTGGGTTTATCGTGAACAGTGTTTTAAATAACACTTGTTCTTTAACCCGATAATTAATGGGATGTGACTTTGAGTTTATCGTGAACCGTGTTTTAAATGACACTGATTCTTTAACCCAGTCACAGATTAAAACTAAGTGGAGTTTTAATGAATCTTTAATTAGATTGAAAAGATCGAGAATGGAGTATCACCAGTTTTGCTCCAGGCGATAGTTAAATCTTTAATTAGATTTGAACGTGAAATTTAGAACTAACTGTCAGTTAGCTAAGTAGAATGGTTTTCTGGATATTGATCTGATGTTGGTTTCGGCCTTCGGGGTTAATATTTGGGGAATTATTCTCTTGATTAATTTACGGTTAATGACTAATGAGTTGGAATGAGGCGTATGTTGTGTTTGTGTAACACTTTTATAATATATACGCGAGTTATTCGGAAAGACCGGGTTTATCCCATTCTGAATAACTGATACGACGATAAGTCGAAGATGAAGACGATGGTCGAAGACCGGAGGTCTTCACGTCGTTTGGGTAATTACTGATGATCTTGATTGGGCTGTACACCCAAGAAGATGGAAACAGTTAGTGATCGTCCAGACGTACTTGGAGATCGATGGATATGCGGGGTACTAGGTGCCTCCGGTTTCGTTCAGACCCAGAACGGACTTGTAAATGGACTGTGTGTCTGACATCGGATTTCATTCTGTGTGACTGATATCGGTTGCATAGGATGGTTTGCCTGTGTGGCATGCTAAGATGCAAATGATCAAGGCTTCTGTTGAAAAGCAAAGTCTTGTGGTGATGATCAAAGCACGGCCTTTGTGGCGTAGCTTTGTGTAACGTTTACTTCGCGAGTTTCACACCCGGTATGAACCAAAAACGGGAGGGACATCAGGGAGGACTTGCGTTTCTTTCTAGCTAGAAGTGGCGTCAGTGGTTTTACACGCCCTGACGAGTTTGACTTATGTGGTTGTTGCTGTTGCGAGGCGCCTCGGATTGATCGGTCGTTCTCGAACCGATGGAGTCATTTAGTTGGCTCGTTTACGCCCCATAGGGCGGGGAAACGCATGTTCAGGCATTTTAATCCACTCCGTGTGGACCGGCCCTGACGATCCAAGGGTCACTCGAGCTCTGATCCTGAGGGGCGGGCTAGAGCGTCTCGAATCGGTTGAGGACTATCTTTTGCCTCGGTTCATAGATGGAAATCCAATTTCCAAATACGTTACATTTGCGGTTTTATTTGTAAACCTATATATGGCGACATGATATATGGTACCCATGCCGCCTATGATTGATACTTATGATTTGAAGTTGTTATATACACTATGCACTTATAATAGTATCAAATGATTTGTTTTAAACGTATCAAGCATTCTTTGGCTGTTATAAGGGAAAACCCTATCCCCCGGCTTGCGTTGCATTGTGTGATAGGACCTGGGTCTTATAACAGCTTCATTTTTCTTTATTTAGCATTGCGCTGTTTGTTTTATGCACTGGTATTCTTGGGAGGAAACCCGTTCCGTGTTATACGGCGTGGTCCCTTGATTTACCTAACTTTGAAATAAAGATTAACTGTTTTAGTTCTCACACCAGTCACATGACTGACCTGGAGTTTATTGTTTTAACCTAAACTCTGGGTGCCCTTATTTTTGACACGGGCAGCTAGTAGTTTTGGTTTTGCAGATTTATATTCACAGGATCCTGGTTTACAGCTGGAACGATATCCGGAAAGCTTTGTATCCGTATATCTGCTTCTAGTTGTGTATTGTATTATTTTCCGCTGCTATGTATTTAAATGTAATTTAAATCTATGATATTTCTGTGTAATATTCATTTATACTCTGTATATTCTTGTAATCTGATGCATTGTTGTAATATACAATGAAATGTTCTTCTGTATGTGTTCTGTTTTGTCCTGTTCTCAAACGATAGGGCGTTTCGAACGGTCTGGGTCGGTTTAGCGACCGGTTCGGACCGAGCAAAATTCCTTGCCGTCACATTTGGTATCAGAGCTTTGGTTTACAAAGCTCAGAGAACAAGGCACATTAGAACCGTACGAAAGAATTCATCAGATACTGGATTAGTAATATCCAACGGGAATGACTCGTTAGAGATGGGATCAGTAGTATCCTAGAACGAGTGTGAAGAGTATATTTTCAAATGAAAACAAATTTTTGTTTTGAAAATTTAAATCAATTATTCGTATTTGATTATCTATTTATATTGATGTGGACAATCCAGTATATATAGATTTTGCGTATACGTCTGATCCGCGTGTATTCGAAATTTTAATATACTGGATAGATATAGAATTACACTCTAATCGCCCGGAGATGATTTTGATGATGGAGCTCCATCATTAGAATTTATGTTCGAGTGACGAAAGTGGGCTTTCTATATATTTCCTATTGACTGGTGTGAGAACCAAAATTAGATAGGGCCTATTGTAGTGATTTGGCATCAAAAATCTGATTTTTGTATATGTATCAAAATTATGAATTTGAAACTCTAATTCACTTATTGATTGATGTCTGTGTTGTTTGTTCATTGTTTGATAATTTTGAACCATTTAGCCTAATTGAATCAAATATTGAATTGTATTGAAAATTGGTCGCATTTGCTTGCATACATATACTCACATTGAACAGGTCATAGCAAGGAGGCTAGAGCCAGAGAATAAAATTTGTTTGCCCGACAAATAGGTACATGTTTACTACATAATTTCCTGTTTTGTTTGGGTGATGATGATTTTGTGAGCGTATTGGCTAGCCGCTTGGCTTTTTCTTTTTCTTTTTGAGATCTGAAGGACCGGGGAAGCTATTTGAAATTCCCCGATGCTCCCGGTGCAGGGGAGGTTATGGCGAAATTTTTCGAAAATTTAGGGTGTTAGCCAAATTTTTGAAGTTTTGAAAATTCTCAGAAACTAAAGAGTTGGAGAATGGAAGCCAGATCGAGCGTAGTGTTGATTAGTCAAACCACTTTCGACTTTGTTCCTTTTCGGGGACGAAAAGTTTTAAGTGGGGGAGATTGTAACAACCCGGAAAATCTGGGCCAGTTTAAAATTTTTATTTTGGCAATTTTATCGAATTTTGATTATTTAAAATGAATTATTTTAAATAATATCGACGTGAAATTGTTTTGAATAAAATTCAATCGTATATATTATATACGTCGTCGTTAGAATATATAATAATTATATATAATTATAAAAGGAATAGAAAATGGCGCGGTAGTTCGATAATTTGATTTTAAACTTCAATTGAACGTACCGGGTGCAAAACAATCCGGATTTTAGTGAAACCAAAAATGATAGGATCTAATTGATAATATCTTTCTATCGAATCCGAAAAATCAAGATTTCATAGCGGGAATCAAAAGATATGTCCAGTTGAAAATTCTGAATAGTCGCTATAGAATTCAGGCCCTTAAAAATAGCCATTTTGCAAACGACCTCGGATTTCGACGAAACCAGTTTTGTTGGGTCCGTGATGTTAAGCTATTGCTAGATTCCAAATTTCATAATTTTTCGAATCAATATGTGAGCGCGGCAAAGGAAAACGCGTTTGACCATTTTCAGTTGATTTTAATCGACTGGAAAATGGCCATTTTTCAAACGGTCTCAGAATTTGACGAAACTAGTTTTGTTAGGACCGTATCGTCAATACGAAGCTAGAAATAATTTTTCTGGAATTTTTAGAGTTAATATGTGGCCTCGGTAATTTGAAATGTACGTTTAAAATTCAATATAGTGATTTAAATGTAAATTCAAAGGAAACTGATCGAAACGGTCAAATCAGCTTGCGATACATATCCCATTGTGTTCGGAATGGGGGTAAAACGCTATGGACGACAGGCGGTGGGCCTCGTTTAGAGGTCGTAAATAAAAGTTGCTTTTTAGTGATAAATTAATTAATTAAATAATAATAATAAAAAAAAATATCCCCTTTATCTCTCTGCCCCCCCCCCACGTTTAAACAGAAATCAAAAGTTAAAAAAAAAAAAAAAAAAAAAAATCGCTCCAGGCGATCGACGCCCCCACCCATCGCCGCCGCATCCCTTGGCGATCTCCTCCTCCTCAGACCCCGACGCAGGCTCCCCTCCTTCCGCCGTCCTCCTCCTCTCTCCACTCCTTCCTCCAACGAAACCACCGCTGTACCCCAATTTCCCCCAACCCGTGGAGACCGCCGCCACCGCCTCCGCCCACTACAGCCACCACCTGCCGACGTCAGTAGCCGCCAGACCCCCCCCCCTTCGCAGGTAAAGGTACGTTATTTATTTTAGTTCATTTCTATTTATAATTTAATAATTTCGATTTTTTTTAAACAGGTAAGTAAAACTGAATTTTATTTAAAATTAAAACTGAATTTTATTTAAAGTAAAAACTGAATTTTATTTAAAGTAAAACTGAATTTTATTTAAAGTAAAAACTGAATTTTATTTAAAGTAAAAACTGAATTTTATTTAAAGTAAAAACTGAATTTTATTTAAAGTAAAAACTGAATTGATTTTAAAAAAAAAAGTAAATAGCCTAGTTTTAGAAATATATGTATATATATATATAATATGATTTTTGAAAATATAGGTAGAATGATTTTATTTATATATAACATACTAGAAAGGATTAGAAAGGAAAGGTTAAATTTTTAATCGCCTTAAAGTTCATATTTTTAATCGCTAGAAAGATAAGATTTTTATGTTTGAAAAGCTCGGATTTTTAATGTGAAAAGTTTAGATTTTTATATAAAGAAAGTTACGATGTTTAATTATAAAAAGATTTGATTTTTGCTTTTGAAAAGGTAAGGTTTTTAATAACGGGAAGATTAGATTTTTAATCGTATAAAGATACGATTTTTTTTAGAACTGAAAGATATGAAATTATTTTTAGAAGAATAAAAATATCGTCTTTGTTTTGAAAAGAAAGGCATAAAATATAATCTTTTATATGTAAAGAGCTGATAAAGATAAGATTTCTATCATGAATTTAGAGAATTAAAAATATGATTTTTTATATGTTGAACTTCGAACTAAAAATATGATTTTTATATATTGAACTTTGAAATAAAAATTCGATTTTTATATATTGAACTTTGAAATAAAAATTCGATTTTTATATATTGAACTTTGAAATAAAAATTCGATTTTTATATATTGAATAGCGAACTAAAAATTCGATTTTTTTTATATATTGAATAGCGAACTAAAAATTCGATTTTTATATATTGAATAACGAAGTAAAAACTCGATTTTTACATATGTAGTGAAAGCGGACAACGAAGTTGACAATAAGGCGAAACGACGAAGACTTCTGCAAAGGAAGAGCCGTGGAGCTAGGATAGCTATATGTGAGAATTTCTCACCTTTCTATTTTATTTCTAGTTATATATATATACTAGGATGCAGACGGTGCTTAGTAGCACCCGACACAATCGTCCACAGACCATGGACTTGTTTGTTTGACTGTTTGGTGATTGATTGCGATATTGGTTTGAATGTGGTTTGTGGTGTGAAAAATCGAATCGATAAATTGGTTAGGATTAGACGTGCGCCGTTATAAGGCGAAGGAGTAAGGCTAGGTTAGACCCTTACTCCATAGTTTGTGGTTTACATAACGAATTGATTTGATTGATGTGTGAATGGCGTGGGCCTTCACTAGACCGGGGATAAGGCTAGGCCTTGTCCCGTTTCTAGTATCGTGCCGTTATGCCGCCGAAATTTTCTAAAATATGTTAGAAAAATAAAAATATCATTTTATTGAATAAATGAATTGAATAGAAATTCATAGGTTGAAATAAAATGTTTTATCGTTAAAAATATAATTTTTAACGTGAATATGAAAATAGAAAATGAATAAAATAAAATATTCATTTACAAACCAGATGGTTTGTTTATGTACACCTATTTGAAGGACATTGATTGGGTCGATAAATTTTACACATCGCCCAACGGCACAAATAAAATATGTGTTTGATTGTTTGAAACCCCACACGGGTGTTGGGATGAAATTTGAAGTTCACTCATCCCGATTGATTAAATGTGTCGATCGATTGATTGACAGGCTGTTATAAGCGTTGAATATCTATATTTGATGCTTATACAGTGTAGTGCACTTTGGTTGATGGTTGATTATTTTCAATGTTATTATATACATGTGTTGTATGAAAATCCGTATAATTAATTTTATATGGTAATTGATTGGGCCTCATTCCAATCGTGAAAATAAAGAATATTTTGATAATAACAAATATTTTGATAATAGGAAATATTTGAAATAGAATATTTGAAAATAGAAATTTATGAAGCCGTGTTGATTAGATTGACGCTATTTTGACGTAAACGATATTTATATCGATTTTATTCATTTTAAAATGAATATTGAAAAGTAATCTCGAAATCGAATATTTCGAAATGAATTGAATTGAAAACGATTTCGAAATGAATTGAATTGAAAACGAATATTTCGAAATGAATTGAATTGAAAACGATTTCGAAATGAATTGAATTGAAAACGATTTCGAAATGAATTGAATTGAAAACGATTTCGAAATGAATTGAATTGAAAACGATTTCGAAATGAATTGAATTGAAAACGATTTCGAAATGAATTGAATTGAAAACGATTTCGAAATGAATTGAATTGAAAACGATTTCGAAATGAATTGAATTGAAAACGATTTCGAAATGAATTGAATTGAAAACGATTTCGAAATGAATTGAATTGAAAACGATTTCGAAATGAATTGAATTGAAAACGATTTCGAAATGAATTGAATTGAAAACGATTTCGAAATGAATTGAATTGAAAACGATTTCGAAATGAATTGAATTGAAAACGATTTCGAAATGAATTGAATTGAAAACGATTTCGAAATGAATTGAATTGAAAACGATTTCGAAATGAATTGAATTGAAAACGATTTCGAAATGAATTGAATTGAAAACGATTTCGAAATGAATTGAATTGAAAACGATTTCGAAATAAATTGAATTGAAAACGATTTCGAAATGAATTGAATTGAAAACGATTTCGAAATGAATTGAATTGAAAACGAATTCAAATTGAATTGAAAACGATTTCGAAATGAATTGAATTGAAAACGATTTCGAAATGAATGGAATTGAAAACGAATTCAAATTGAATTGAAAGCGAATTGAAATGAATTCAAATTGAATTGAAATTTGAATTGAATAGAAATGAATTTTAAAACGAATTTAAAATGAAGAATTCAATTTTGATTTGAATTGAAAAGAAAGTTGAAAATGTTTTTGAAACGAATTCAAAACTATTTATATAATTCGTTTTAAATAGGAATCGACGAAGTATATATTATATATATTATATATATATAATGTAATGGCCTGAATAGAACGCGCCGCGCCGCGGCAGTTCGTGAATTTCGACCATTGACTTCGAATGGACATTACGGGAGATCCGACCGTCGGATTCTCCTAAAACCGGAACCGTTGGGTTCGTATCGAAAAGAGATTTCTAACGGATATTGGAAATTAGAAATCTAACGGTTGGATTTGGAATTATGTCCAAATCAAATTCGAAAAAGGTCGCTGTAAGTGCAGTTCGATGGCCATTGATGGAAATCGACTGTACGGGCCTTGATAAAATTATTAAAAATAGTAATAATTTGTGTAAAATCATAAGAAATGATTTAGAAAGAATTGGGATGAAAAACTCCCTATTTGAAAAGATAAAAATAGATTTTTATCGAAATGAACTAGTTTTGAACTAGAATTATAATTCTATTTATTTTTAAATAAATAAATTGAATTTGAAAAGGGTTTTGAAAATAACCAAAATTTCCAATGATTGCATTGGAGTGGATTTGAATCGAAATTGTCTTCGGAATATTTCGATGTTGGAATTTGTGATTATACGGATGTTGTTACGAAAATTTGAAAGATATATATTTATATCGTTATTTCCAATACGACATTTGTTAATCGTAGAATTTGATATTGAATATAAGCCGATATATTTTCTATTCAGAGCCTTATATTGAATATCAAATGGGATTTGGGTTTGTCGTGAATGGTGTCTTCACTAACACTGTTCTTGAACCCAGTTGAGAAAAGATTAAATCTTTTTATTTAGATTTAATGAAGTGTACCAATTAAATAATATTTAATTGGAATTGAATTGATATTGATTTTTGGGTTTATCGTGAACAGTGTTTTTAAATAACACTTGTTCTTTAACCCGATAATTAATGAATGTGATTTGGGTTTGTCGTGAATGGTGTCTTTACTAACACTGTTCTTGAACCCAGTTGAGAAAAGATTAAATCTTTTGATTTAGATTTAATGAAGTGTACCAATTAAATAATATTTAATTGGAATTGAATGGATATTGATTTTTGGGTTTATCGTGAACAGTGTTTTAAATAACACTTGTTCTTTAACCCGATAATTAATGGGATGTGACTTTGAGTTTATCGTGAACCGTGTTTTAAATGACACTGATTCTTTAACCCAGTCACAGATTAAAACTAAGTGGAGTTTTAATGAATCTTTAATTAGATTGAAAAGATCGAGAATGGAGTATCACCAGTTTTGCTCCAGGCGATAGTTAAATCTTTAATTAGATTTGAACGTGAAATTTAGAACTAACTGTCAGTTAGCTAAGTAGAATGGTTTTCTGGATATTGATCTGATGTTGGTTTCGGCCTTCGGGGTTAATATTTGGGGAATTATTCTCTTGATTAATTTACGGTTAATGACTAATGAGTTGGAATGAGGCGTATGTTGTGTTTGTGTAACACTTTTATAATATATACGCGAGTTATTCGGAAAGACCGGGTTTATCCCATTCTGAATAACTGATACGACGATAAGTCGAAGATGAAGACGATGGTCGAAGACCGGAGGTCTTCACGTCGTTTGGGTAATTACTGATGATCTTGATTGGGCTGTACACCCAAGAAGATGGAAACAGTTAGTGATCGTCCAGACGTACTTGGAGATCGATGGATATGCGGGGTACTAGGTGCCTCCGGTTTCGTTCAGACCCAGAACGGACTTGTAAATGGACTGTGTGTCTGACATCGGATTTCATTCTGTGTGACTGATATCGGTTGCATAGGATGGTTTGCCTGTGTGGCATGCTAAGATGCAAATGATCAAGGCTTCTGTTGAAAAGCAAAGTCTTGTGGTGATGATCAAAGCACGGCCTTTGTGGCGTAGCTTTGTGTAACGTTTACTTCGCGAGTTTCACACCCGGTATGAACCAAAAACGGGAGGGACATCAGGGAGGACTTGCGTTTCTTTCTAGCTAGAAGTGGCGTCAGTGGTTTTACACGCCCTGACGAGTTTGACTTATGTGGTTGTTGCTGTTGCGAGGCACCTCGGATTGATCGGTCGTTCTCGAACCGATGGAGTCATTTAGTTGGCTCGTTTACGCCCCATAGGGCGGGGAAACGCATGTTCAGGCATTTTAATCCACTCCGTGTGGACCGGCCCTGACGATCCAAGGGTCACTCGAGCTCTGATCCTGAGGGGCGGGCTAGAGCGTCTCGAATCGGTTGAGGACTATCTTTTGCCTCGGTTCATAGATGGAAATCCAATTTCCAAATACGTGACATTTGCGGTTTTATTTGTAAACCTATATATGGCGACATGATATATGGTACCCATGCCGCCTATGATTGATACTTATGATTTGAAGTTGTTATATACACTATGCACTTATAATAGTATCAAATGATTTGTTTTAAACGTATCAAGCATTCTTTGGCTGTTATAAGGGAAAACCCTATCCCCCGGCTTGCGTTGCATTGTGTGATAGGACCTGGGTCTTATAACAGCTTCATTTTTCTTTATTTAGCATTGCGCTGTTTGTTTTATGCACTGGTATTCTTGGGAGGAAACCCGTTCCGTGTTATACGGCGTGGTCCCTTGATTTACCTAACTTTGAAATAAAGATTAACTGTTTTAGTTCTCACACCAGTCACATGACTGACCTGGAGTTTATTGTTTTAACCTAAACTCTGGGTGCCCTTATTTTTGACACGGGCAGCTAGTAGTTTTGGTTTTGCAGATTTATATTCACAGGATCCTGGTTTACAGCTGGAACGATATCCGGAAAGCTTTGTATCCGTATATCTGCTTCTAGTTGTGTATTGTATTATTTTCCGCTGCTATGTATTTAAATGTAATTTAAATCTCTGATATTTCTGTGTAATATTCATTTATACTCTGTATATTCTTGTAATCTGATGCATTGTTGTAATATACAATGAAATGTTCTTCTGTATGTGTTCTGTTTTGTCCTGTTCTCAAACGATAGGGCGTTTCGAAC
This sequence comes from Allium sativum, assembly GCA_030737875.1. Taxonomy (NCBI): domain Eukaryota; kingdom Viridiplantae; phylum Streptophyta; class Magnoliopsida; order Asparagales; family Amaryllidaceae; genus Allium; species Allium sativum. Next base: position 698,599,478 of record CM060926.1, read on the forward strand.
GGTCTGGGTCGGTTTAGCGACCGGTTCGGACCGAGCAAAATTCCTTGCCGTCACATCCTTATTCCACATTGATCTTCGAGCCTGAATCTTGCTACTTATCGGTATATCATGAAATCAACCAAGTTGGGGTATAATTACCTCTCAGACCTTGACTGAATAACATTTAACGTCAAAACAGACAAGACACTTACTCGAATAATCAATACCATACAACTGATTATTCACCTTCAAACACATATACATTTTCTCTTTCTATTCTACTAGATTTTATTCTTATACTTCCTTTTGATTATACTATTCTATTTCTAAGTTTGTTTCCTTATCGACTTCTATATAATTTGATATGTTGATTTCTAACTATCAAATTATCTTAAAAATATTCTATCTCCTTAAATTCCCGGAAAAATTTGCCATAACCTCCTTTGTACCGGGAGCATCGGGAAATTTCAAATAGCTTTCCCGGTCCTTCTTATCTCAAAAAGAAAAAGAAAAAGCCAAGCGGCTAGCCGATACGGCGCATAAAATCTCATATGGAAATTAAATACGTACCTTTTTGTCGGGCATTCTATTTATTTCACTTCTATACTTTATTCCAAACCTGTCTCCTGTATCTATACCTGCCCAATCTATTTAACTATACCAAATCGTTTTAACTCAATTTGTTAATTATCTCTTTAGTCCATTTCTCTTTTAATGTTTGAATTCTATATTCAAACTCCAATTCGCTTCTATTATTCAAATTCCATAGTTTAAAGTCCGTTTGAATTTCTATATTCAAATCTATAGTTTAAAGTCCATTTGAATTTCTATATTCAAATCTATAGTTTAAAGTCCATTTGAATTTCTATATTCAAATCTATAGTTTAAAGTCCATTTGAATTTCTATATTCAAATCTATAGTTTAAAGTCCATTTGAATTTCTATATTCAAATCTATATTCAAAGTCTATTTGAATTCTCGGCATTATTTATAAACAACGTTTATAACTTCAATTCAAATCCCACCTTTCCATTTATAAACAACGTTTATAAATTCAATTCAAATCCCATATTTTCATTTATAAACAACTTTATAAATTTGATTCAAAACCTATCTTTTCATTTATAAACAACGTTTATAAATTTGATTCAAAACCTATCTTTTCATTTATAAACAACGTTTATAAATTCGATCACTTGTTTTATATACCTTTAAATAAGTTAATATTTTCTATAGTTTTATTTAGAATTCAAATTCTATTTATAAAAATAGAATTTCCTTTTTAAATATCAAATACCCTTTCCGGTATTTTTATAAATCAATATCCCCAGCCCCAGTGATATTTAAACAATCAAATCAGCCAATTTTCAAGCATTTGATTTTTAACACATCATAAATGAATATATATGAAATCAAACAAACAACAACAGATAATATATTTTTGAGGAATCCAGTTGGATTCCTCCAACCTGTTTTCCTGCATCCATAGATGTTAGTCAACATAGTAATACCCATCCTGCTTCGAGGCAGGATATCGCGGTATGAAGGTCATCCACTAATCATAGCGTGGGGCGTATAGGGTAATCATCCGCTATGAAACCGCGGGCATCCGCTAATGAGACTGCGGGAATCCAACCAATCAATCAACCCAATATATATATATAATAGTCCTAAATAACTAATATATATTTTAAATCAACCAAACAATATTCAAACAAGCATAGCAATTATTTTTAACAACTAGAAATAATTCTAATTAAATGGTGAGTGAGGTTTACTCACCGTGATTTTCGTTTGTCGAATATCCCGTTTAAATTCCATATTGTTGTGCCTTCGAACCGTCTCGAATAAATCCATCTTGCATCTTTTATTTGTTTGATTTCCAAATCCTAACCTGCTCGCAACTCCAGCCTCACTTCCCATAGCTCGACACCATTTCTCTTCGGCGTTTCACCAACATCTCCCATTCAACACTAACATACCCTTTTCTCACTATTTTCAAATCCGCTGCAGGCACCCCCATCAACACACTTCGACTTTCCCTCTCGAGATCACCCTCATGGCTTCATCGTTCAACTTCCAGTCTGTTCTCTGAAAGATCGAACTCCATCTCGACCAGAAAATGTAGCAAATTCCTACCCAACTCTCATATACTCCAGTACACCATAATAAATCAAACTCCTGCAATTCGTTTGAACTCACATTTATACCGAAAAGTCACATCTTTCCCCCAATGCAGGTGCTTCAGTCTCGAGGTCAAGCTTCAGGAGGCTCGGCATCCACTTGCGAAATCGCGATTCCTGTTCTGAAGCCAAACCCCACCGATAACAAATCACCGCACCCCAGTTCGAACGCGACTTCGAACACTTAAACACTGGATTCCCTCAATTTCTGGTAACACGCGCGTCATTGTGCTGACACTCGAACCCCTAATCGACGCCCTTCCCAAAATCGCACCCTAGTAATTTAGACCGAGCTGAAGGATCTGGATATCATGTAAAAGCTCAAGAGTAAAGGAATTCAAAGAATTTGAAGTGGCTTAATTAAATCGAGTATTTGTTTTAATAGAAATCTATAAAGAATTAAGAAAAGGGATGGTTCAGATTTTCGTTCAGAAGAATTGAAAAGAAGAGGAAGGGAATTAGAGGCTTATAAGGGGGCATTGTTATTTATTTATAGACGGGAGAGGAAATATGACATACGCCATAAATTTCTGAGGAGCTAATGAAGCCACGGTTGTTTGGTTTTGTGGAGATGGAGGAGCCACCGTTGATTGTTTTGGTCCACACAACACTGATATTTTATTTTAATTTTATTTAATTAAAAACTGTATCCTTAAAATTTAGATAACCCTTGATCTTGAGCTCCTTACTGAACCCAACAATAGTCCTTCCTAGGGTTAAACCACCATTCTGAAACCACCAGGACAAGTTTCAAACCCCTATTCGATCATCTGGAGATGATATATATTTAAATCAATATAAATTAAATTCAACACAGTTTATTCTGGGAAAATAAATTAATATTATTATTCGAATTCAAACATAAGTCTGAACTGTATTTAATTCAGTTGTAAATCTCGAACTGAATTATTTTTCGTATTACGATGGTTTAATATATTCGATATTAAATCGAAATTGATTATTAAATTAATAACTTAGTATAAAATTCACTTATATTATCAAATCAATATTTAAATTAAATACTAAATATTCAAAATTAACCCCTAAGGATCCGGGTCATTACACCACTTTTGCAAACGACCTCGGAATTCGACGAAACTAATTTTGTTGGATCCACAATATTAATTTATTGTTAGATTTCAATTTGCGTAATTTTTGAAGTCAGTATGTGGCCGTACGGGATTTTAATGTGAAAAATAGTCGATAATTGACCTTTAAAAATACGCTGTGTGAGCAAACGAAGTCGGAATTCGACGAAACCAGTTTCGTTGGGTCCGCAATATCAAACTGTAGCTGCATGCCCATTTCCGGGATTTTTGGGAATTAAATATGATCACGGGGATTTTTAAACAGCGTATACAAGCAGCGATACGATAAATAGAAATAAAATAATCGAATAAAAAAAAACCACTCTATAAATACCACTAACTTCTGCTAACCCTAAACCTTTCCTTCAGCACTCAACAATTTTGCGCCGCCACTGTTCTCTTCTAAAACGTGAAGAAACAACGAAGAAAAAAATCCAAACAAATTCAAGAAAAATCCCTAAAAATCCCTAAAAATCCTTAAACATATATATCTATTATCCTCATAACTTGTGCTTCAATCTGATGTGGGTTTTAAACAGCTCGACGCATTTTTCCAGTAGTTTGAAACAGGAACAACGAACTTGGGTTCGTTATTTTGGTGGTTTTGGAGTACGATTCGAGTTTTAGATGTTGTTTTCGGCATTAGGAGGTGATTTCGAATCTTGTGTGAATTTTTGTAGGGAGATCGAGGATGTTGGGGTTCGGTACCTGCTGTGTAATACGGGGAGGAGTCGCTGTTGCATTCGACAGGAAGAAGCCGAGTTCCATGGTATTGACATGAGTGGAGAGAGGAGATTAAGGAGGGAATTATGGTAATTAATTTGTGAATTCTGGTTAAGTAACGGAGGAGCTTAGATTTTCCAAAGATTGTGTCGAACTAATGAGGACCAGCTTAATTCGATAGTTTGGGGAAGAAGATTAAGTATGCGGTTGGGTTTTTATGGAGGAAGATGGGTCGGTTTGTCTTTGGTAAAGCCCAAACTAATTTTATTAGTTAAGATTTAATTTAAATAGTGAATAAACTTATTAACGCGATATTTTACTCGTACGTTGTCAGAATTTCGAATGGTAAGATTCGTTGGAACCGTATGGACGGTGGTTACACCATGGAACTGACCGGGAGTGAATTAGAGCTCATTTGGATTTATGGTGAAATTAAATGCCTGAATCAAATCAATGAATGTATATCGTTATTTAACGATAAACCGACCAAGGTAAGTAAATCTCACTAACTCTGCTCAATTTATATTTTCATAAAGTATTTTTAGAATTGATAAATATTGGTTGATTTGTTGTGTGCTGGCTGTTTGGTTAAACTGCTACTTAATTGGTTGAAATATCGATAACGATATATATAAATCGTTAATCAAATATTGATTCTGTTTATCAGAATATTTTATATTCATGTTATTTATGTTGATTAACATCTGTGGATGCAGGGAAACAGGTCGAAGGGAACCAACTGGGTTCCTCAACATTTATTTTACTGTTTTTCATATATTGTGATATATGATGCGGTTTAAAATCTGTTGATGATGATGTGTGTCTGATCATTGTTATTTGGTATATTTTAAATACCAAAGGAAATACTAGAATATGGAAAGAGAAATTTCAAGCTATAATTTGAAATAAAATATATGTACAAAATAAAGGATTTTATATGAAAAGGAAATTTGAAGCGATTATTAAATTATGGAAGTTTATAAATTAATAGAATTATAAAAGGGAATTGTCGAGATATAAAAGAACAACAAGAAGATGTTTTCAAAGTAGATTTCAAATAGAAATCTGTTTTAACAGATGAATTGAGGAGATTAATTTATAAACAATATTTTATAAATTAAATAAAAACATTTATCTTTTGATAAACGAAATATATAAGTCGAACTTATATAGGGAAGTAGAAATCGGGTTAACATCGATAATTTATGGAATATAAATTCAGCTTTTGTAAAAGGAAAATTTTAATAAGATTTTTAGTGTTACAAGTTAAAAGGAGATTTTATACAAATAATTCTGTAAATAGAAATATAAATAGAAATTGAAGTTGAGATATTGTTTTCAAATATGAAATCGAACTGAATAGACTGTGTAAAATAAACGTTTTTCACATTCGAACGTGAATAATGAAAATAAGCAAAGATTTTGTAAATAAAAACATGTGTAAAGGAAATTGGATTTTGAAACAGAAATTCAAACAGTAATGAGATTCTGAATGGTTAAGAAATAAAAGAACTTGTTTAAAAATCAAACATATGTTGGGATTTATAAACAATGTTTATAAATAAACTAAAATATAATTATCAGTGGATAATTGAGATTTCAAATTCAAAGGTGAATGTAAAATGGAAAGTTGAGTTGTTCTGAAAAAGGAACGATGAATCCATTTCGATATTCGAATGTAATGGGATTAAATAAAATTCATAAAGGAGAATAATTCGAATATAAGTTATCCGTAAAGGAGAATAATTCGAATATAAGTCACTCAAAGGAGAGTAATTTGAATATAAATTATTCAAAGAAAATAAATCAAATACTAATTATTCGAATAGAGTTAAATCGAGTATAGTTTATTCGAAAGAAGGAGTACTCGAATATATAGTTTATTCGAAAGGAAGAGTTATCGAATATCGATTATTCGAAAGAGAGTTATCGAATGGGGATTATTCGCGAGAGAATTATACGTTGAAATTCGATTATAACGAATTTGGGAAGTACTATTTACTTTTCGTTTTAATCAAGGTTTATTTAATAATAAATTAGTTGTTTGTTTGATTATCCAAATTATTAAAGAAAAGTTATATTTAAGTTAATACATTTCGAAAGCATGAAATTATAACACTAGCGTTACAATCAAATGATTTTTGTAAAAGAAGTGGAGTCGTAAATAGAATCCGAGAGTTTGCGTAGGGAAGTTTGTTGAAGGGTTATAAGATGAACTTTGTCAATATCGAGGTTAGAAATGTTGTTCAGTTAAGGTCTGAGAGGTAATTATACCCCAACTTGATTGACTTCGTTTTTAACTGAGGAGTAGTTAAGGTTCGATAGTGAAGATTTGTTAAGTGAATCTAGTTAGTGAGTGAAATGGCTTGAATGGGCAAAGCGATATTTTATTTAAATATCAGTTTAAATCCGATAAAGGAGTTTGAGAATGTTTTTTCCAAATAAGAACTAGAAACGTCCTCTAATTTAGAAAATAAGAATTTACAAATATATAGATATGGGGAAAAGGTTAAATTAAAGTTAATTTAAAATAAAGAGATAAATGTGGATTGATGATTTGATCGATCGAATTTCCATTTGGAAATAAGATCGTTAGTTGCACACCTGTTTTCTTCGATAGTTAAATCACCGACTATCGGGGTTTTTGACCATTTTTACGTTGTCAACACGGAGAGACCGGGATCAGGTTCATTATCTGAAAACCACTATGTATGGACGTTAGCGTTGCGATCAAATATTGAAGACGGAGTTATGAAAGGGCTATCTTGTTTACAGAATGGTGCCTTCGGTTTGTCCAATCCCAGGACAAACGTGAATGGATGAATGTCTGACAGAGTATATCCAACGGATCGCGTAAGTTGATCTCTTCAAACGTACATACGTTTGGTGGCGGAGGAATTCGTTTCTCTTAGCTTTATACCCGTGGTATTTTTTGGGGAAATCAATTTGTGATTTGGCGGGTATGACGATTTGGCATTCGAAGTGAATGGTGGTCAAGTATTTCAAAATATACATAATGACCTCAAGCCTCATCGACCGGGAAATGACAGAAATCGGGCAGGCAGCATGGCTATGTGGGTCGCTCCCATTACGGTGTATATCACCTATCTAGAGAAAATCCATTTCATTCTTGTATCTATGTTCGATGCTGTCCCTTTTCGGGAAACGGTGGGTAGCTCCCAACCGTTGGTGATATACATTCGATACACTCAAGCGAAATGAGTGGTCGGTCATGTGAGGGCCGGGTTGCAAGATGTTCTTGTTCAACCCAGTGTATTCGCCTCTAGAGATACATGATCGGCAGGTGGTCCCATACCTTGTCAAAGTTGGACTCCCATTTCCAATAAGTGCCCGCGGTTTTTGTTTGTATACTATATGCGTGGAACGTGAGATGCAAGCCTTCTGCTAGATTCTAATTACTTGTGATTAGACATTATTATAATATCAGAAAGGTATCGATTTTCAAAACTGCTTTGGGTTATCGTAAGGTAAAAACCGTCCATGTTTATATATGGATCGGTCTTACGATTATCTTTTCTTTTGAAAAGGATTTTGAAAAGTTAAACCAAATGATTTGAGTTTACTCACACCAGTCCCATGACTGACCCAGAGTTTATTTTATTTTGTTTTCCCTAAACTCTTGGGTGTCCAAATTTGTACGGGCAATCAAGAAGTTCAGGTCTTTACAGATATACTTGGAGGAGCTTGAAGCAGGAGGCTTCAGGATTATATAGTTATTGTTATTTCCGCTGGATGTAAGTGTTGTACTCTGATAATGTTGTTGCATATATGTATCCTTTTATTTCAAAGTTATGTTATATATTATATTTTATTCGTTCCGCTATGAGATTCGTATTACTCTGATTCTGTTCTGTGGTGATCTTCTTCTTCTTCTATTCTAATTTTCTATCTTATTTATTCTCACCCTCTAACTTCTTTCTATTAATAATCAGGTATTTTCGATGTCTGAATAGTCAACATGGTAGTTTTGTGTTGATTTTCGGAGTTGAAAACCCCGGGTCGTTACATATTTTATCTGCTGGTATCATATTCACTCTTATCTATTTTATTTATCTACTCCTTTTTGTCGATGACAAAGGGTGAGAAAAGCACTGAGAGTATTGTGCACGAAGTATATTATAAGTACTTAAATTCAGGGGGAGATTATATACAAGGGAAATTAAAGTTCCAAGAGCTATGTTGTCATCATTCAAAAAGGGGGAGAATGTTAAATCAAGGAATTCATGAAATTTTTGATTAATAACAAAGTGATGATTAATTATCGACAAAAAGAGATGATCAATGGTTCGACAAAGACACGACGAGCTTCATATGGTATCTTATATTAGAGGCTGATTATTTTGTGAGTTAGCAGTGTTACTAATGTCAAAATCTATCGTCAAATAATCATATCCCTCAATATTGGAATATATACATAATGTATGTGTGTGCACATTCATATGGCTTTCTGGACAAAACCGGTCGACCGGTCAAAATCCAGCGGTTGACCAATTCTACCCAAAAAACCCTATGAACATACACACATACATATAACGTATACATATTTTCAAATTCCTGTCAACTGGTAATTTTTTACCTGTCGACCGTTTTTAAATAGAAGCAACTATTTGAATAGTCACTTCCATCTCTTCAAGAGTTGCTTCTTTTCCTTTTCATCAATGATCATATCTATTGATTATAACTCTTTAGTAATGGTAACAACAATTTATCTCTTATATAAACACTTAAAATCATCAATTCAATACAAAAATTCTTTCTATCTAATCTTAATACTATTGATTCTATTCTTGAACTCTCAGGTTTTCAAACGCTCATATTCTTCACAATATTGTTCTTGAATCCTAGAATTTATATATTATTCTTTTGATTCAACTACGATATCATCTTCCAAAATCTTTATAAACACAAATTTTATTTGAGGATAAGATTATAGGAAGGTTGTACAAGAATTGATAAATTCATGTTATTGAGAACAAACATTGTCAAAACTACAAGTCTGCTCGTCTTGTTTGAAGTCCTTCATGTTGTCAGAGGCAAGTTTTGAAGTCCTCTGCGTTGTCAGAGGCAAGTTTGAAGTCCTCCGTGTTGTCAGAGGCAAGTTGTGAAGTCCTCGTGTTGATAGAGGCATGAAATTCCCGTTCGGCTGCTCGGATGTTGTAAACCTCTTCCTCCGGGTGAAATGAGGTTGTTGTTAGTGAAAATCCAGATAGAAGTCTAGGACTGGACGTAGGACGGTGCTCCGAACCAGTATAAAAATCTCTGTGTGATTTTTTCTATTTTTACTGCATTTACTATTATATAGTTCTGTGATTACTTCATACTTGAATATTGTTCGTCATATTTCACGATCCTTGTATTTGCACACACACGTACACACTTTCATGATCACCCAATTCTTTGTTATAATCACTCTGTCCCATGGAGTCATGACGGCTCCACTGCACTGATCTGTAACCACTAATACTTTGCTATGTCCACTCTGCCCCATGGAGTCATACCAATTCCATTGCACTGGCTCATTGCTTTGCTACGATCACTTTGCACCCATGAAGTCAAGACAACTTCACTGCACTGATCCATTGAATCCGTCTCAGTGGTGAGTCAAAGCTATATACATCGATAATCCCTTTGCACACGTCCCGCAGCAAAGCCCAACTCATAAGGTTAATCTGTTGATCCCATTTGGATCCTAAGTAATAACCTCTCATCCGGACTTCCTTTGCATCTCGGGTTTTGGTCGAATTGGAGTTGGTCTTCAAAGAAAATCATCACATAGTAGAAGTAGCGGGATCGGTACGGTCTTATAGTGTTCAAATCCTCCAGTTTGGTTCGGCTCAAAATTCCTCTGGTTCGATCATCTAGTTCTGTTCGATGTATGGGATCCAAGTTCCTCCCTTTGGTTATGTTCGGTCCTCCACGTCATACCGGTTCGGTTCGGTGTTCATAGCCATGGTCTAGTTCGGTTCATCGCCTCTTGTTCTCCAGCTCCTGGTTTGGTCCTCCGATCAGATCCCCACGCCACATCCCAATTTTTTCTGATCTAGGCCTTTCTTATTGCCTTACATTCCCTTGTGACAAGTTCCAGTCCGGTTCGTATTCCCCTTGCCCGGTCCACCGATCCGATCTGAGCCCTATAATCCGATCCAATCCGAAATCCTGCACATTTTCAACAAGAATATATCGTCTATTTTCACCATACGATGGCATTTTCAAGCATTCTAACTTTCCTACAAGGTTACTTGACATTCCAAACAGTAATAACAACAAATAGAATCAACCATAAACATCCAAACATCAATCATATGAGTTATTTTGGATCAAACATGCCCAAAACTATGGTTTTTCCCTTAATCCCCTTAATCATGATTTAAGCATACAATTAGCAAAACATATCCAAATTTACCCAAATTTCTATCAGATCCCCAAAATAATATTTAAGAATTTTTAAATATTTTTCTAGAATTTTAACATGCATAATTTCGCTAATTAACACTAATCACCCCTAATTAACCGTAATTAGTGAAAAACAATGCAAATACTCACCTTAGCCACAAATTAATCTTAGATCGGAAAATATCTCTGTTTTGGGTCGAATCTCTATGCAATACAGAAGCTCCAACTCTAATTTGATGTTATTTTAACTTGATTTGATGTTGATCTTCTTATTAGTGATTAGGAGGTGATTTGTGATGATTTCAGAAGGTAGAGGCCATAGCTATGGTTAGGAAAATGTTTTAGGCGGCTGAGAAAATGAAAATAAATCATTTCCTAACTGATTTCAGCCTCCCCATAACCCTAATCTTGAAATGGGTTATGGGCCTAGCTGCTAATCATCTAATTAGGCCCGGTTAAGCTGTTTTTCACCTTCTAAACCTTATTTTAGCCATATCTCCCAAACGGCAAGTCCGTTTGATCAATATGACCACTCTACGTAAAGGTAAACCATCATCCCAATCTAATGGAAGTGGATTCAGGTCAAAAATCCTTACCAATCAAAAGTTATATGTGAAACAAGATTCTCCAGGGGCAAAATGGTCATTTAAAAATCGGCAAAAATCGTGAACATGTAGAATGACCCAATAGTCGTTCCCCAAAGTTACACGACCATACGACCTCATATGAAAAAGAAATAAATATTCTGCGATCCTTCGATACGTAGAATGCGGGTCGTTACAATATGATAGAATTAATCGTAGATTTATCTTCCATATTATGAAATTGATGGGTTTTCCAATTCACTTCATCAATTTTATTTTTGCCTGCATTTCAACACCCACCTATTCAATTATGATTCAAGGTGTTCCTACAGGATTTATAGAATCAAACTGGGGGTTAAGGCGGGGCGATCCTTTTTCATCTTACCTTTTTACGATTGCTATGGAATATTTTTCATTCTGTTTGAAAGAGATGGTGGTATAGAAATTATTTACCCCTATCCATAAATTTGAGCCTATTGTCTCCCATTTGATTTATGCTGACGACTTAATTGTTTTTGGGAAGTGTTCAATTGAGGGTGCTAATGCTTTAAAGTCTGTGTTTGATAAATTAGAACATTTCAGTGTTCTATCTGTTATTTACATGAAAACCAGGATATATTTTTGTGACTTTGCTTCTTTAATAAATGAAATGCTGGAAATTCTTTGGTATAATGTTGGTTCTTTACCAATAAAGTATTTAGGGGTTCCATTGACTTCTAATTACATACATTATCAAGATTGTCGAGAGTTATTGCATAGAATTCAGCAAAAATTACAGTCTTGGGATTCTAAGCTATTGAGCTTTGCATGGAGAGCAGAAATGATCCAATCAGTCATTAACCCTACTGTTTTATATTGGTTAATGGTGTATCAGCTGCCTAAGCATACCATTGAGAGATTAAACATACTGTAATGACCCGCATTGGCAGAGGTATTATAATTAATTTATTTAATTATATATATGGTGGTTTAGTGAATTAAATGGTCGTGGAATTAAATAATGGTGAATATTTAATTAAAATAATAAATGAAATAATATATTTAATTCTGAAATAATCAGGATTAGCCGAAATGACAATATGGCGTGAACCGGATCATCTGTGATATGTAATTCAGCTTGGAATTTGAATTTGAATAACGAATATATTCAATCGTCGACAGTTGAACGTATAGTTTATAATATAATTATAAACGAGCTCGAAATGGCGCTGCAGTTCGTAAATTGGTGATTCGAACTTCAACTGAATGTACAGGATTCGTTTTAAGCCGGATTTCTTTGAAACAAGAAACGTGTGGAGCTGGTGGAGTATATCTTTCTAATGGAAGAGAAAAATGGGGATTTCGTCGTGTGGATTTTGATTCACGTCCAAATCAAATTTTAGAAAAGTCGCTGTGGAATTCCTTTATAATTTATAAAGGAATTATTTATATTTTTAAAAGGAATTTCAATATAAATCAAATATCGGGTTGACGCAGAAGTGAATATCGAGTTGTAAATACATACAGGAATATTCTAAAGCTGTGTGGTATGCCACTGTGAATATAGACGATAATATTTAATTTTAAATATTTAATTTAATTATATTTAAATATATTTATATATTTAAATATGCTATTAAGAGCGTTAAAAATAGCCACTTTTGCAAACGAAGTCGGAATTCGACGAAACCAGTTTTGTTGGATCCGCAATACCAAATAGTTGTTAGATTTCCAGTTTCGTGATTTTTAGAGTCACTGTGTGGCCATACGGATTTTTAGAGTGTAAAATAGTCAGTATTTCGACAGGTAAAAATACGCTGTGTGAGCATACGTAGTCGGAATTCGACGAAACCAGTTTCGTTGGGACCGTAATGTTGAACTCTAGATACCTGTCCAGTTTGGTGATTTTAGGGTATCGTAGGTGGTCGCAGAGATTTTTAAAGACCATAGACGAATATTAAATCAAGAGAATAAAATAAATAAATCAAAAATAAAAATATCCCACCATTTTCCTTTGGTTCAACAACAAGCCACGTCCTCCCATTTTCAACCACAACCCTCATCTATAAACACGCAGAACAAATTCCATTTACTCAGACAAAAACGCAGAAAAGAAAATACAAAGAAAATCCAAATAACATCCTAAAAATCAGGATACAAGTATACTCGTGATCTCCAAGAGTTTCTCTTCGATTCGATACCCATTGTGAAGCCTGCGATGCGCGTTGGGGGGGTTTCGAAAATGAACAGTGAACCTTAGGGTTCAACTGCGTGGGAAGCACAGGCTTCGATGAATGATTTGGTGATGTTGGTTGAGATAGTGGTTCGATTTAGCAGTGATTGAGGAAGTTTGAGGGGATTCGGTGCTCAAAGTATTCAATAGTTCCACTGTACTGGCGGGTTTTAGCTCGACGTCGGACTGGGAAACGAGGCTCGAATTCGATCGGGTTGGCTGGAGGAGGATGTGCAGGAGAAGAGAGGTAGAATGGTGAAATCGATTTGCAGGTTACGGTTTGGTAATGGACGTTGGAATCAAAGAAACGTCGGCCATGGGTTTTTGTTTTGGGAAATACTGTTTGTTCATCGATGAGGGAGAAGGGACGGGTCTGTATAAATGTGGGTTTGGGTTGAAAGGCAGTGGGCCGGAATTAAGTGGTAAAGCCCAAGTTTTAAAATAAAAGTTAGTTTATTTTTATTTAAAACAATATATGATCTTGTAACCTTAATATCTTGTACCCACATTAACAGAATTTCGAACGGTCGGATCCGTTGGGATCGTATGGACGACGACTACCAAAGGGGACTGACTGGGAGTGGATCGGTGCTCGTTTGGATTTATGGCGAAATAAACTGTTTGATTTAGATCAAACAACAGTTTATCGTTCTTTAATGATGAACTGCCAAAGTGAGTAAATCTCACTAACTTTGAATAGTTTAAAATTTCACGTTGTATTTTTAGAACTGTTAGATATTGGCTGATTGACTGTATGTTGACTGTTTGATTGAACTGCTAGTCAGTTAGTTAAATTTTCTATATTGATTCTGTTTAACAGAATATATCATATGGAACTGAAAAGTGATGTTATCTATATTGTTTAACATCTGTGATGCAGCGAAACAGGTTGGAGGAATCCAACTGGATTCCTCAACATTTATTTTACTGTTTTAATATATTGTGATATATGATGTGTTATATAATCTGTTATGGATTATGGGTGTTGGAATGATGTTGATCATTTTTATTCGATATTTAAATATCATAAAAGAACCTGGGATGTAAAAAGAATTATTTCAATGTATATTAAAATAAAGGGAGTTTATAAAATCAACAGATTTTATAAAAGGAAATATTTCGAAAGTAAATAAAAAGGGAAAAGTGTTTTAAAACGAATAGAGTTTTATAAAAAGGGAATCATTTGTAAAGTGAAGAACTGTCACTAAAAGTAAATCTTTATAAATGAATAGTTTATTCGAATAGAATAAAGGAGCTAATCGATGTTAGTTAATCGATTAGAGGTAAAGTTAATAGGAGTTAATCGATGTTAGTTAATCGATTAGAGAATAAAGTAAAAAAGAGCTAATCGATGTTAGTTTAATCGATTAGAGTTAAAGCAAAAGAGCTAATCGATGTTAGTTTAATCGATTAGAGATAAAGTTAAAAAGAGTTAATCGATGTTAGTTAATCGATTAGAGATAAAGTTAAAAGGAGTTAATCGATGTTAGTTAATCGATTTGAGTTAAAGTAAAAGGAGTTATCGAATATAGTTTATTCGAAAGGAGTTAAGTGAAATGAGTAAATCAATAGCGTTAGTCAAATAGAGTTAATTGATAAGGGTTAATCGAATAGAGTTAAGTGAAAAGAGTCAAACGAATATAGCCATTCGAAGGAGGGTTAAGTAAGGAAGTTAGTTAAAGAAATATAAAGTGAACTTTGCCAATTTCAAAGTTAGAAATGTTGTTCAGTTAAGGTCTGAGAGGTAGTTCTACCCCAACTTGATTGGCTTCGTTTTTTAACTAAGGAATAGTTAAGGTTCGGCAGTAAAGGAAATGGTTTGAGTTGGCATTGCGATGGTTTGTTTAAACATCTGTCTAAGTCCAATGAAGAAGCTTTGAAAATGTTTTCCTAGTAAGAAACCAGAAATGTTTTCTAATAAAGAAAACCAGAAATGGAAATGTTTTCCATTGTTAATAACGTATATTTTCCCAATTTAGAAAATAAGGAATATTGAACATAGGGAAACAGGAGATAAGTAAATTAATGAAATAAAGAGATAAATGTTGAATGATGTTTGATCGATAAAATTTCCATTTGGAAATAATATCGTTGCTTGCACACTTGTTTTTATTCGATAGTTAAATCACAGACTATCGAAGTTTTGACCATTTTAACGTTGTTAATATGGAGAGACCGGTTGGATTATTATCCAAAGAACCACTCTGTATTGGCATAAGCGTTGCGAATCATATATGCCAAAGGAAATTGAAGACGGAGTTATGCAAGGGCTATCCTGTTTACAGAATAGTGCCTTCGGTTCATCCTGTTCCTGGGTGACTTGTATGGACGGATGTCTGACAGAGTATGTCCAGACGATCACGTATATTGATTTCTCCAACCGTACCAAGAGTGGAAGCGAAGAAGGAAACTTCTTTTAGCTAACACATAATGTATTGTTGAGGACATCAATCGGTGATTTGATGGATTTGATGATGTGACATTTAAAGTTGAATCTGATGTGATGATAAAGCGTAGCTTCTAGCCTCACAACCAGTAAATGATAGAAATCGGGCAGGCAGCATGACTAAGTCGGTCGCACCGAAGTAGGGTGTATAATCACCTGATCTAGAGTTTCATTCATTTCTAAAAATCTATTGTTGATGCTGTACCATTCGGGAAACGGTTGCTGATCCCAACTGTTGGTGATATACATTCGATACACTCAAGCGAAATGAGTGGTCGGTCATGTGTGGCCGGGTTGCAAGATGTTCTTGTTGAACCCAGTGTATTCCTCTCTAGAGGTACACGAGCGAAAGGTGATTCCATACCTTGTCATAGTTGGAAATCCATTACCCAATACGTGCTTGCGGTTTTGATTGTATACTATATATGTAGAACGTGAGATGAAAGCGTTTCTGCTAGATGATTATATATATACTGTGGTTGATAGACATTATTATAATATCAAAAGGTTTTTGATATAAAGATATTTTGGATTCTCATAAGGGAAAAACCCGTTCCGTTATGCGGCGTGGTCTTATGAGATATCGTTTACTTGTTCAACTGTTTTTAACTGTTTTACTCACACCAGTCCCATGACTGACCCGGAGTTTACTTTGTTGTTTTCCCTAAACTCTTGGGTGCCTAAATTTGTACGGGCAGTCAAGTAGTCGGGATTTACAGATATACTGGAAGAGCTGGAGCAGGAGGCTTCAGGATCATATAGCTATAGTTATTTCTGTTGTGTTGTAAGTGTTGTACTCTGATAATGTATTGTATACCTATAATGATTTATTTCAAGGATATGTTATCTATTATATGTTATTCGTTCCGCTGTGAGATTCGTGTTACTCTGATGTTGTGTTCTTCTTCTTCTTCTATTCTAAGTTTCTATCTTATCTTTCCTCACCCTCTAATTTCTTTCACTAATTTCCAGGATTTTTCGATGTTTTGGTTATCGACATCGTGCTTATGTCGATAACCAAAGTCGCTCAAAATCCAGGTCGTTACAGTTGGTATCAGAGCTGAAGTTAAGAATTACTTGGCTCTGTGGCGTGACTCGGTAGAGATAGGGTTAGTAATACCCTAGACTGAGATTGAGTGTATATATACGAGTGAACGTATTTGTTATTCGATATAAAAATTTGATTTATATTGGGGAGATTTATTGGTTGAGTTGTTTATGGGTTCTGGTCGATCAGTTTGATCCACTGTATCGGTAGGGATTTTGTAAACACTTGAACACGATGAACCGTCACGATAGGTTTTGAAAAGAGGGTAAATGAAAATAGATTTAACCCAAAGTATATTTTGATACATATTGGATATATTGGTTGTGATTATAATCGAGTAAGATTATAAATTAAATGGTTATGTAAATAACCAATCAGAATTCATATAAGTGAAATACGTGAAATCAGATGAGTTAAATCTGAGATTTTAAGCCAGAAATTGAATTAAAACTCTGGAAAATTGGATAAGTGTTTGTAAATGGATTGGAATTAAAAATAAGGAAAATTTAAGATCCTGGGAGATTTTAAATTATTTTACAAGCAGTGTGAATTATATTTTGAAATGAATTTCAAAGTGAAATGTTTTGAAATGGTTTTATAGTATTGAACTCACTTCGATCGCTGGAAAATAGATTCTGATGATGACAGCTACATCATCAGTATTCATTTTCGAGTTGTAAGTGACGAATAACTACCAGAGATACTGTTTTGAATTTTTTTGAGAAAAACAAGTTGTGTTGAATTTCAAAATAGAATTTGAATATATAGAATTTGAATTTTGAAATAGATTTGAAATATTAACTTGTTTTAAAAGAAATAAAACGAGAAGTTCCTTTATAAACGAAGTTTATAAATAGTTCTTTTATAAACGAAGTTTATAAAATGAAGTGAAAAGAATTATCATTGGGTAATTCAGAAATAAAATACAAGTGTGAAATTGAAAGGGAAATCTATTTTCAAAAGGTGGAAATATCGATTTCAAAAGGGATTGAAATCGATATTTATTTAAAGAATAAATAAAGAAAGTTAAAAAGGGAATTTGAATGAAGGAAGTTCAAACTTAGAATTTGAATATAGAAAATTCAAAGGGGATTTGAATATAGAAATTCAAATGAGATTTGAATAAAGAAGATTCAAATAATGGAAAATTGAATATAGAATTCATATAGAGTAATAATGAAAAAAATTGAATAGAATTAACTAAGTCGAGAGGAATTAGTTAATCGAGTTTTGAAGTTGAAGTTGAACTTTGAAAGGTGGATTGGATCTGTAAATGGATATTCGAAATCGAATATGGAACATAAAATTGAAATGGAATTCAATTAGTGGATAAACAAGTTAAACCTATATTTGAACATGTAAATTCAAATAAAAAGGTGAAATGGGCTAACCAGTAATTTGAAAATCACTTAACGAAATAAGTTAAAACGATTGGATTAAGTTGGAATGAATTAGAAATGTATGGATATACATGAGATAGGTATGGATAAGGTATGAAGGTATCTAGATAGAATGCTCGACAAAAAGGTATGTATTTAATTCCATACGAGATTTTATGTGCCGTATCGGCTAGCCGCTTGGCTTTTTCTTTTTTCTTTTGGATTGGTAAGGGCCATGGGAGGCTATTTGAAATATCCCGATGCTCCCAGTACAAAGGAGGGTATGGCGAATTTTTCCGAGAATATAAGGAGTTAGCATATTTTTAAGATAATTTGATAGCTAGAAATCTATATATCAATATATATAGAAGTCGATAACGAAACGAACTTAGAATTTGAATAGTATAATCAAAAAGGGAAGACTAGGAATAAAATCTAGTAAGAATAGAAAGAGGAAGCGTATACGTGTTTAAAGGTGAATAAGTAGTTGTATGGTATTGATTATTCGAGTAAGTAGTCATATCTGTTTTGACGTTATAAATGTTATTCAGTCAAGGTCTGAGAGGTAGTTATACCCCAACTTGATTGATTTCATTATTAAAAAATAAATAGTAAGATTTCAGGCTCTAAGATCAATGTGGAATAAGAGATAGTTGAATATAGTATTTGGGTCGTCGTAACGATGTTTTACACAACATCCGTTTTAACCCAAATAAGTGTGAACTTGGAAATAGAATAATAAACATTTCCTAAGTATAGAAAATGAACGAGATTGGAAAAGAGATAAGTAATTGGAGTTTTTTCCAATTATAAATAGGATTTTAAAGGTTATTGATTTAGAAAATAAAGGAAGGCGATATTCGGAAATGTTTCCTAAATAACATAAAAGCCAATATGGTTATTGAAAATATTTGGTTAACAAATATTGATGAAGAAATAGAGAAGTGATTTAACTAATGGAATATTGATTAAGGGCTCAGTGACATGTTCAAAAAGGAAATTTTGATTTTTGAAAAAGTAAACTGTTTAAAATTTCCAGGAAGAGACTGTTTGAATTAAGAACAAATTTAAATAGAAGTTTGTGGAAGTAAGCTGAAATTGAATTGAAACAGTTAAGTGAAAACTGAATGGAAATAGAATGATATCAGGAAAAAATTATTCTTGGATAAAATTGGATTGTCGAGATAAGAATCTGAAATGGAAATTGGATTGGGAAGTTAAAAGTTTGAAATCGAGAATGGAACTCGAATTTGAAACAAAATTCGACTTAGGATATAAGCAAATGGTTGTGTCGTGGATAAAAGAAGATGGGGGTTTGATTGGGATAACCCTTGTATCCGCTGAATTTAATAACAGGTGGAAAGGATAAAATGATACGCCGATAAAAGGTACAAGTTTATATTTCTATTGGATATAAGATTTATGAGCCGAATTGGCAAGCCGCTTGGCTATTTGATTTTCTTTTGGGATGGAGATGGCCCAGAGAGGCAAGTTGAAGTTTGACGTATTGACCAGTACAAAGGAGGTGCTGGCGAAATTCTTTCGAAGAATTAAGGAGTTAGAAAATTTTCAGGATTTTTGAAAATTTTCGTTGATAAGAATTAATTAATAATTTAATGAAATTAAAATGGTTCAGTTGAAAACTGAAGTTAAGAAGTGAACAAATATGTTCTAACCAGTCGATAGGATCGTTCTCTACCTTTTAGCAATTTCGAGGACGAAAATATTTTAAGTGGGGAAGATTGTAATGACCCGCATTGGCAGAGGTATTATAATTAATTTATTTAATTATATATATGGTGGTTTAGTGAATTAAATGGTCGTGGAATTAAATAATGGTGAATATTTAATTAAAATAATAAATGAAATAATATATTTAATTCTGAAATAATCAGGATTAGCCGAAATGACAATATGGCATGAACCGGATCATCTGTGATATGTAATTCAGCTTGGAATTTGAATTTGAATAACGAATATATTCAATCGTCGACAGTTGAACGTATAGTTTATAATATAATTATAAACGAGCTCGAAATGGCGCTGCAGTTCGTAAATTGGTGATTCGAACTTCAACTGAATGTACAGGATTCGTTTTAAGCCGGATTTCTTTGAAACAAGAAACGTGTGGAGCTGGTGGAGTATATCTTTCTAATGGAAGAGAAAAATGGGGATTTCGTCGTGTGGATTTTGATTCACGTCCAAATCAAATTTTAGAAAAGTCGCTGTGGAATTTCTTTATAATTTATAAAGGAATTATTTATATTTTTAAAAGGAATTTCAATATAAATCAAATATCGGGTTGACGCAGAAGTGAATATCGAGTTGTAAATACATACAGGAATATTCTAAAGCTGTGTGGTATGCCACTGTGAATATAGACGATAATATTTAATTTTAAATATTTAATTTAATTATATTTAAATATATTTATATATTTAAATATGCTATTAAGAGCGTTAAAAATAGCCACTTTTGCAAACGAAGTCGGAATTCGACGAAACCAGTTTTGTTGGATCCGCAATACCAAATAGTTGTTAGATTTCCAGTTTCATGATTTTTAGAGTCACTGTGTGGCCGTACGGATTTTTAGAGTGTAAAATAGTCAGTATTTCGACAGTTAAAAATACGCTGTGTGAGCATACGTAGTCGGAATTCGACGAAACCAGTTTCGTTGGGACCGTAATGTTGAACTCTAGATACTTGTCCAGTTTGGTGATTTTAGGGTATCGTAGGTGGTCGCAGAGATTTTTAAGGACCATAGACGAATATTAAATCAAGAGAATAAAATAAATAAATCAAAAATAAAAATATCCCACCATTTTCCTTTGGTTCAACAACAAGCCACGTCCTCTCATTTTCAACCACAACCCTCATCTATAAACACGCAGAACAAATTCCATTTACTCAGACAAAAACGCAGAAAAGAAAATACAAAGAAAATCCAAATAACATCCTAAAAATCAGGATACAAGTATACTCGTGATCTCCAAGAGTTTCTCTTCGATTCGATACCCATTGTGAAGCCTGCGATGCGCGTTGGGGGGGTTTCGAAAATGAACAGTGAACCTTAGGGTTCAACTGCGTGGGAAGCACAGGCTTCGATGAATGATTTGGTGATGTTGGTTGAGATAGTGGTTCGATTTAGCAGTGATTGAGGAAGTTTGAGGGGATTCGGTGCTCAAAGTATTCAATAGTTCCACTGTACTAGCGGGTTTTAGCTCGACGTCGGACTGGGAAACGAGGCTCGAATTCGATCGGGTTGGCTGGAGGAGGATGTGCAGGAGAAGAGAGGTAGAATGGTGAAATCGATTTGCAGGTTACGGTTTGGTAATGGAGGTTGGAATCAAAGAAACGTCGGCCATGGGTTTTTGTTTTGGGAAATACTGTTTGTTCATCGATGAGGGAGAAGGGACGGGTCTGTATAAATGTGGGTTTGGGTTGAAAGGCAGTGGGCCGGAATTAAGTGGTAAAGCCCAAGTTTTAAAATAAAAGTTAGTTTATTTTTATTTAAAACAATATATGATCTTGTAACCTTAATATCTTGTACCCACATTAACAGAATTTCGAACGGTCGGATCCGTTGGGATCGTATGGACGACGACTACCAAAGGGGACTGACTGGGAGTGGATCGGTGCTCGTTTGGATTTATGGCGAAATAAACTGTTTGATTTAGATCAAACAACAGTTTATCGTTCTTTAATGATGAACTGCCAAAGTGAGTAAATCTCACTAACTTTGAATAGTTTAAAATTTCACGTTGTATTTTTAGAACTGTTAGATATTGGCTGATTGACTGTATGTTGACTGTTTGATTGAACTGCTAGTCAGTTAGTTAAATTTTCTATATTGATTCTGTTTAACAGAATATATCATATGGAACTGAAAAGTGATGTTATCTATATTGTTTAACATCTGTGATGCAGCGAAACAGGTTGGAGGAATCCAACTGGATTCCTCAACATTTATTTTACTGTTTTAATATATTGTGATATATGATGTGTTATATAATCTGTTATGGATTATGGGTGTTGGAATGATGTTGATCATTTTTATTCGATATTTAAATATCATAAAAGAACCTGGGATGTAAAAAGAATTATTTCAATGTATATTAAAATAAAGGGAGTTTATAAAATCAACAGATTTTATAAAAGGAAATATTTCGAAAGTAAATAAAAAGGGAAAAGTGTTTTAAAACGAATAGAGTTTTATAAAAAGGGAATCATTTGTAAAGTGAAGAACTGTCACTAAAAGTAAATCTTTATAAATGAATAGTTTATTCGAATAGAATAAAGCAGCTAATCGATGTTAGTTAATCGATTAGAGGTAAAGTTAATAGGAGTTAATCGATGTTAGTTAATCGATTAGAGAATAAAGTAAAAAAGAGCTAATCGATGTTAGTTTAATCGATTAGAGTTAAAGCAAAAGAGCTAATCGATGTTAGTTTAATCGATTAGAGATAAAGTTAAAAAGAGTTAATCGATGTTAGTTAATCGATTAGAGATAAAGTTAAAAGGAGTTAATCGATGTTAGTTAATCGATTTGAGTTAAAGTAAAAGGAGTTATCCGAATATAGTTTATTCGAAAGGAGTTAAGTGAAATGAGTAAATCAATAGCGTTAGTCAAATAGAGTTAATTGATAAGGGTTAATCGAATAGAGTTAAGTGAAAAGAGTCAAACGAATATAGCCATTCGAAGGAGGGTTAAGTAAGGAAGTTAGTTAAAGAAATATAAAGTGAACTTTGCCAATTTCAAAGTTAGAAATGTTGTTCAGTTAAGGTCTGAGAGGTAGTTCTACCCCAACTTGATTGGCTTCGTTTTTTAACTAAGGAATAGTTAAGGTTCGGCAGTAAAGGAAATGGTTTGAGTTGGCATTGCGATGGTTTGTTTAAACATCTGTCTAAGTCCAATGAAGAAGCTTTGAAAATGTTTTCCAAGTAAGAAACCAGAAATGTTTTCTAATAAAGAAAACCAGAAATGGAAATGTTTTCCATTGTTAATAACGTATATTTTCCCAATTTAGAAAATAAGGAATATTGAACATAGGGAAACAGGAGATAAGTAAATTAATGAAATAAAGAGATAAATGTTGAATGATGTTTGATCGATAAAATTTCCATTTGGAAATAATATCGTTGCTTGCACACTTGTTTTTATTCGATAGTTAAATCACAGACTATCGAAGTTTTGACCATTTTAACGTTGTTAATATGGAGAGACCGGTTGGATTATTATCCAAAGAACCACTCTGTATTGGCATAAGCGTTGCGAATCATATATGCCAAAGGAAATTGAAGACGGAGTTATGCAAGGGCTATCCTGTTTACAGAATAGTGCCTTCGGTTCATCCTGTTCCTGGGTGACTTGTATGGACGGATGTCTGACAGAGTATGTCCAGACGATCACGTATATTGATTTCTCCAACCGTACCAAGAGTGGAAGCGAAGAAGGAAACTTCTTTTAGCTAACACATAATGTATTGTTGAGGACATCAATCGGTGATTTGATGGATTTGATGATGTGACATTTAAAGTTGAATCTGATGTGATGATAAAGCGTAGCTTCTAGCCTCACAACCAGTAAATGATAGAAATCGGGCAGGCAGCATGACTAAGTCGGTCGCACCGAAGTAGGGTGTATAATCACCTGATCTAGAGTTTCATTCATTTCTAAAAATCTATTGTTGATGCTGTACCATTCGGGAAACGGTTGCTGATCCCAACTGTTGGTGATATACATTCGATACACTCAAGCGAAATGAGTGGTCGGTCATGTGTGGCCGGGTTGCAAGATGTTCTTGTTGAACCCAGTGTATTCCTCTCTAGAGGTACACGAGCGAAAGGTGATTCCATACCTTGTCATAGTTGGAAATCCATTACCCAATACGTGCTTGCGGTTTTGATTGTATACTATATATGTAGAACGTGAGATGAAAGCGTTTCTGCTAGATGATTATATATATACTGTGGTTGATAGACATTATTATAATATCAAAAGGTTTTTGATATAAAGATATTTTGGATTCTCATAAGGGAAAAACCCGTTCCGTTATGCGGCGTGGTCTTATGAGATATCGTTTACTTGTTCAACTGTTTTTAACTGTTTTACTCACACCAGTCCCATGACTGACCCGGAGTTTACTTTGTTGTTTTCCCTAAACTCTTGGGTGCCTAAATTTGTACGGGCAGTCAAGTAGTCGGGATTTACAGATATACTGGAAGAGCTGGAGCAGGAGGCTTCAGGATCATATAGCTATAGTTATTTCTGTTGTGTTGTAAGTGTTGTACTCTGATAATGTATTGTATACCTATAATGATTTATTTCAAGGATATGTTATCTATTATATGTTATTCGTTCCGCTGTGAGATTCGTGTTACTCTGATGTTGTGTTCTTCTTCTTCTTCTATTCTAAGTTTCTATCTTATCTTTCCTCACCCTCTAATTTCTTTCACTAATTTGCAGGATTTTTCGATGTTTTGGTTATCGACATCGTGCTTATGTCGATAACCAAAGTCGCTCAAAATCCGGGTCGTTACACATACTTTGTGCAGATTTTTTTTGGGGTAATTCGAAGCATAAAATGATATGGGAGAAGTTGTGTGTTCCTAAAGAGGAGGGTGGAGTTGGGCTTAAGTCTTTTAAGGACTTAAAAAGGCGTTTGCTTGAAATTAATGTGGAAATTTCTCAGTGATGATTCATTATGGAGTAGATGGATGAAAGTGAAGTATTGTAATAGGAAGATGTTCTGGAGTATGGAAGTGGATAATAATGCTTCGTGTACGTGGAAATCTATGATGAGATTAAGGTCATTTGGTGAACAATATTTCAAGAAAATCATAGTGGATGGATCATCTACATCCATGTGGTTTGAACCATGGGTAAATGGTAGATGCTTAGTTGATATGCTCGGGTTTTCAAGATTTCAAGCTCTGGGTCATCAAAATGAGAAGGTTCAATCTATTATCAGGGATGGCAGAATTAATAGTCAGCTCCATCCAGCTACCAGAGAGGTGCAGCAGATACTTGATAGTGTTGAATTGAAGTCTAACAGGTTGAATGATTATTATGCATGGAGTGATGGTGGTGATTTTTCTTTCAACAAAGCATGGGAAAAAGTTAGACAGAGGGCTTCTTCAGTGCAGTGGTCTAAAATTGTATGGCAATCAAAGAATTCGAAGAAAATGTCTTCCATTTCATTTCTGGCTATGAAGAACTGATTGAGTACTAAAGACAGACTATGTAGATATGGTGTAATTCAGGAGAATTTGTGTTCATTATGCAATATGATGGAGGAGAGCATTGATCATCTGTTCTTTGAATGTTCCTATTCTAAATTCATATGGTCTTACTTAGAAAGAAAACTTGGTTTGAATTCAGATAGTACTATATCATTGGAAACAGAGGCTAATCAGTTAGCAGCAGTTTTTCAGAAGAAGGATCAGGTAAAGGATGTAGTATGTGCAGTTTTTAGAAATGTAGTTTACACATTTGGTTTGAAAGAAATTCTAAATTGTTCAGTAATCGATTTATAAGGAAGGAAGCCAAACTTGTTTTGATTGAGAGAGAGATAAGTTTTCTGATTAGAGACAATAGGAGCAAAACAATTCGAACACCTGCTAATGAAGATTTTCTACGAAGATAGGGTGTTGAATTATTGGATACCAGTTGATGAGGATTTTTCATAGAAGAGCAGTGAGAAGTGTACTTGATTTTGCTGTTGTAATTTGGTTTTAGTTGTTGTTTTGGTTATATTTTACATGTATATGGACGTTATGAAATGAAAGGGACCCATTTTCAAATATATATATATATTAGAGGCAGAAGGTATAAAGAAATGGTGTGTATTGGAATGGGAGAAGCCACCTATTTATAGATTCACAGAGTCAACCTCAGCCTTTAGATCCTAGGGTTTTAATCTTAATCATACATGTAGTGGTGAGTCAGCACGAATCAAGCCACAAAAAAGTCCAATTACGTAATTTAGAACCTGCCCAGATCGTTCCTGGGTCGACCCACCGACCCATGGAATCAACCCATAGGTCGACCTAAGCCGATTGTGGGTCGTCCCACAATGGTCTGGTTTCGCGGTTAACTACCCGCTTCGTCTCATTTGAATTATGTTTATATACAAGCCCTTTATATGTATACTAACTTATAATGCCCGTAAATTCTTCATATGTCATCTGTTATACGCAATCTTGGGGTCTATCTGAAACAGAATTCCGGGATGAACGCAATGCCAATGCCGGTTTCACTTAATTCGGAATATTTTAATTAAATTATATCCAATTTATTATCTTAAGATATGGTTATAGTGTGTTAAATTTTGGGTGCTACAATAGCAACTAACTAACTGGAACTATCAACTAAACTAATGGCATCTCTATAGTCTCTGGGTTCATCATGAAATATGCTTAACGCATAAGCGGCCATGCCATCAAAGTCAATGTCTTCAATACTTGTTCCCCTTAAATATCAAGCCATGTATGTCTTTTCTTCTTTCTGGTTGGTCGAGTTTGAATTTGAGCTCCACCTTGAGATTGATCTTCTATCCGCTCCTTATCTACCACGGTGTCATCGAAATCACCAATTTTACTCATATGGAGGTCTGATGATCTACTTGTGTTTGGTATTTTGAATTTGTCCTCTCGACATCATCATTAGCGGAATAAGAAGGCTCCACCTTCCATATAGCCTTCTTATCAGATGTAAGTAGGACATCACAACTTATAACCCTTAATTCCTTTCTTATAGCCAAGAAAAATACACTTGCACGATCTTGGATCCAACTTCCTTTTGCTCTCATGCACATAAGCTGGACAACCAAACACTCCGAGAAAGGAATATGAAATAGGTTTTGCCTTCCATACTTCATCAGGAATATTCATATCTATAGTGGTAGGAGGTGTGCGGTTGATAAGGAAAACCATTGTATATAACACTTCTGCCCAAAATCTCTTCTTTAAACATGCAATCAGACATAAGCAATGAGTTCTTTCCAACAAAAACTGATTCATTCTATCTGCAACCCCATTTGACTAAGGGTCCCCTGGCATGGTGTAGTGTCTTTTGATTCCCTCGAACTCACAAAATTTGGTGAATTTTTGAGAAGTGAATTCACCACCATTATCTGAACATTCACTTTCTTTCCAGACTGCTTCTCGCCAAGAGATTTCCAACTTTGAAACCTATCAAAAGTTTCATCTTTAGACTTCATAAAGTAAACCCATACCTTTCTAGAAAATCATCAACAAATGAAACAAAATATCTGGCTCCTCCAAAAGATAGGCATGGTGCAAGGCCCCAAACATCAGTGTGAACATACTCCAAAACATCTTTAGACTTATGCTATGCATTGCAAAAAGAAACCTTCTTCTGCTTTCCAAATACATATCCTTCACAAAAGCCAAGTTTTAAATCATAAACACCGTTAATCAAAGCTCATTTTCTCAATATTTCCAAACTTTGCAATAGCAGTTGTACCTT
The DNA here is from genome assembly GCA_030737875.1 of Allium sativum. NCBI lineage: Eukaryota > Viridiplantae > Streptophyta > Magnoliopsida > Asparagales > Amaryllidaceae > Allium > Allium sativum. Next base: position 698,627,024 of record CM060926.1, read on the forward strand.
CAGAAGGTATAGGTTTCCGGCTTTTACCCCTTCATTACTATCAATAAAGCATTTGTAGTTTTTAATGAATCTTTTACTATTGCACACTTTAAGCCAAAATTGCACAATGCTCCAATAGAGATCAAACTACGCCTTAAATCAGGCACATGCCCGACATCACATGAAGTACGAACAACACCATCAAACATCCTGATTTTTATTTTTCTAATACCAACCATGTGACAAGAAGCATTATTTCCCATGAGATCTCCATCAAACTGACGTTAAGTGGGAAAAGCGTGCCTACCGGGTGTCATGTGATAAGATGCTCCTAAGTCAATAATCCATATAGTACTCTTCATAGAAGAGACAGAAGCTGTAAAGATGCGAGGATCACTTTCTAAATCTGATGTCTCCACAGTAGAAGTTGAAGCCTTTTGGGGAACATCTTTGTTTTTTTTTGAAAGGAAAGTAAAATTTTATTCTCATTAAAATCAATTACAAAGAATAACAAGATATCTCATAGTCTTACAACACATAAATATCTCACTACTGTACAGTATTGAGAAAAAAACAATATACAAAGAATCCCGAAAAAACTCAATATTGTTGACTTCAGTCACCACAGATATTCACACTAGAATATTAATTGCTTAAGAAACAATCAACTGATTTATGCGCAGTAACATGAATTTGCATCAGCAACAACTATAGATTTTCCTTACTATTCTTCCCAGCATCCAGAATTACTCACCAAAGTAGCAACTGTAAACAATAAGAACCTCAAGCATAAGAGCATCTCTACAATTTTGACAGCAAATGAAACAACTTAATATATCTACAACAAAATACTGTACACCAAAAACAAAACTGGAAAGAGAACATTCAGCATCAAAAACACTACAACCAAACAGAACCCAAAATTAAGTAGGATTTCTTCTCATGTGCCTTTTGTTTGACTTTAGATTACTACTTAATGGCAGCACCTCCTCTGGTTTGTAATCACGACCCTCATCTAGGTCATCCCAAAATTTACCCTTTAATTTAATACTCTGAGACTTAGATGAGGGTGGATACGAGCTAGTAGGCATAGCAGAAGAGATAGATGCCAGTAAAGTATTCACATAGGGAAAGGTAAAACCAGATCCCGTGACATTAGAGGGAGGAGGAAGTTGAACATGTGGAGGAGGCTTTAAGTTATCATAAGGAGAAGACTTAGTTTAAGAAAAACTAGTATTACTCCTATTACTGCAAAAAGACTAGGTGTTTTAGCACTAAAAGAGGATGAGCAAGACATGGTGGCACATGGAGTAGAAGGGTTATTCAACACAGAACTTGAATTGAGTGGAGCAAAAGAACTTTTAGAGGCAGAGATAGATGATCTTGAAGTAGCAGAAGAAGACAAATTCAAAAAATCAACAATAATATCAAACAAATTACCAAAGAAAGAATCTGAATCTGTTCTAAACATACAATATTGTTCCCCATTTAAACTCCTTTATTTTGAGCAACTGAATCACACGTACCAGTAATATTTGCACTTGAACCATTATTTTTTCCAAACACATCACTATTAGCATTGATATTAACATTTGGATATTCTCCAGACTTATCCCCTTCAACCATGAACATGATATTTACCATTTACAAGATTATTAGCACTATTTCCAATTTTAGCATTACAATCATTATCCTCAGAGGCTAAGGCTTTAAAAGGATTAGAATTTGCTTCTACCACTTTTGCAGAATCTACCTTATTCCTTGTACTATTTATCTCACTCTTTTTCAACCGAACTTTCTTAGCCTTTGAATTAAATGTATTCCATTCACTATTCTTGGATTGAGAAAAAACCTTATTACCAAAATTACCATTAAAAACAGAATCACTACCATGTTGATATGCGGTATTATTAGGTACATTATCATTACTATTCATCTCTGGTCAAGAATGGAATTCACATCTACCAGTTTCATGTCCAAACACTTTACAAATTGTACATATACATGGCCTCCAGTCATAAGTGACTTGAATAATAGGACAATTTCTACCTAATCCACCAACAGCAATTAGTTCTGGAAATTCAAAGTCAAAAGAAATTTCAATCAATGCCTTGGCACAACAAAACCATTGTAACTTTTCGGTGCTAGTATCAAAACAAATTAATCTCCCTATATGGCAGGCTAACCATTGATTCCTACGAGTGTCCAATTATAATAGGTATTCTATAAAAATGCACCCTTATATAAACCCTTTTAATTTGAGATTGTGCATGACCTATAGAGGGATCCCAAATGGTAATGATGAACTACATCTCCTAATGAATAATAGATTTGATTTTAGAACTTTAGATCTATCAGTATCATTCGAAAATTTAAAGTAGAAGTGATCACCATCAAATTTAATATCTACTGAACCTTCTAACTTTCAAGATCTAAGCAGAGAATTTACCATGGTAGGATATGAAAGTGAGCCATCCAAGAAGAATCCAACTAATTGATTGCTCCAAAACTTTAATCCTTCATTTTTGACCAAATCTGGCATCATTTATGGCACACCGTTTCTTAGAATGTCAAAGTGAAGAGGTCTGTAAGCTCCAGCATTCCTTGGAAGTGAATTAAACAAAGAGGCATAGTCGATCTTCGTGAATGAGGGAAAAGAAGCTTGTGAGGAAGAGACGTTTCTTGGATCTGAAAAGGATGTATGAGAATCTCCATTAACTGCAGAGGGTTTTGTTGTAGAAGGGTTATCGCCAGAAAGAGGAGGATCAAGGAGGATATGCGAAGAAAAGAGAGAGGGAAGAGGAGGGAAGATGGCGTCGAAGTCAGAAGAGGTGGTAAAGGGGGGGGGGGAGAAGATGTTGATGTCGAAGTCGCCATTAGAAAAGAGGTGGTAGAAGGGAACAATATGTTTTTTTCTCCAACTTGGGGGCAACTTGCAATATAATGTCCAGGTTTTCTATAACAATGACAAACTCCCTTTCAAGCTCCCCTTGACTGAGATCTGGACTTAGCTCTATCTCGACCATATTTGGGTCTGCTCTTACTTCTTCCCCTTGGTGTAGTAAGGCCTTCGGAATCATTCTCCATGCTCATGCTTGCTAACTTTTCCCTCAACATCTCATTATGTAAATTTGTCTTCACATCCTCCAAGGAAATAGATGAATACCTATTGATTATAGAGTTAACAGAAGTTTTATACTATGCAGACAGAGAACATAACAAAATAACAGCTTGCGCATCATCCTCAATCTTTACATTAGTTGCTCAAAGATTCATGACAAGCATGTTAAGGGAATCCATGTGAGAAAACACATCGGTTCCAGGCTTCATCTTGAATGAATAAAGTTATTGTAGTAGTATGATGCGGTTGGTGAGAGATTTGTCATAGAATTTTCTCTGAAGAGCATCCCATAGTTCCTTAGCAGTTTTCACATGAGAAAATTCTCTAAGTACTTCATCAGAAAGGCTAAGTTGGATGGTAGTAAAAGTATCCAATTCTTCTATCTCTTCAGATGCTGAATTCCTCAATTTCTATGGATCTGAGACAACCTTAAATGTTCTCTCATTCTTCATCACCGCTTCTACCTTCATCTTCCATGTACCAAAATCGCCTTTCCATCAAATCTAGAAACTCCATAATTTGCAGCGCTTCAGCTAACGTTATAATTTGTGGAATTAGGCATAGTTGAAATAGTCATTGAACAAAACAACAAGCTCTGATACCAAACTGTAGTGAAAAACCAGTGGTTTGGGCAGCGAAAGTAGAATACCAAATAATCTATTATGTCGACAATCTCAACAATGCCAATCCAACAAGGATGATAAAGAAAAACAAATGGCTCAAATTATAAACAAAAATATAAATAGAAAAAGGAAAGAACACACCAATATCACTAGGTTCGGCTATGCCTACGTCCTCGGACCCAACAACATTTTATTTCTTCACTTCACGAGGAGGAACAATATAAGAAGAAATACACAACTCAATACAACTTTCTCACCCTATAATAGATATAGAAATAAGGATCTTACTAAAGATAATATATGGAGAAAGCTTTCTTCTTATGTGTTTAAAAATATGAGCAAATGCATGCGTGTATATAGGAGGAAGGATAAGAATGTTTCGTGAATAAGGATGAAATATTTCCTGATTGACTCCACCACAAATCTGGCACATTTTTAAATTGTTTCCACCTATACAAATATTTGATTGATTTTTTAAATCAAATATATGCCTTCTCCATATTAATATATTATCTTCTCAATATGACTTGATTACGAGAATCAATTAATATCTCCTCATTAATATATTTAGAACACCCAAATTTGACACTTTAGATGCTCGTGTTTGATTCAGATATTAAGAACTGCTGAGCGAGACACTCGTCTATTGTCCAGATGTATGGCTTGCTACAAATAATTTGATGACTTAGTTCAGCTCTTTGTACACTGATAGCTTCATATGTGAATTGAGCATCATCTTTGTTGATTTCCATATTTTCAGTTCTTTTTCGCATGATGTTCATTACGAACATTCCACAATCCACTCTGCAATAATTAGATAATATTATCAAAATATTTGAATAATTGTTTATGACATGAAATTATTTCTTCATTATATGTTGTCGAATACTCACAAGTCAGAACATTGTTGAGTGCTGTCAGTAAATGTTACTAAATTAGACGGCTTCTGTTCGCCTTTTTCTAATTTTTTAGCATAGTAGAGACATAAACCCAGTGTATAAATATAAAAGATTTTGTGAAACAATTAATTTTTAGTTAATTTATTCTTTTTGCAATTTACATACCAGTTTTCTTGTAGTCTATTGAAGTGGTCCTTCATGTCTTGTTTTATAGAGCCATAATGAGTCCACTTTCTATCATCTTTAGAAAATTCTAGTACTATAAAATGAGATGTATGGTGGATGGGGAAGAACATTTTGTTACAATATTGGAAACTTTTTGCTATGACTTCATTTATTAATGCTTGTGTTATCCTTTTTTAGTTGTTCGCCAAAATGTTTGTAGTAGTAGATATTAGTAATTAAATTTATTGTCATTTAAATAATTCCTCTGTAAAATATTAAAAAATAAATTACAGTAGCATAAACTTTAAAGTAGACATCTTCTGGATGATTTTTGTGTAGTTCGTGCGCATACCAATCGATGATCTACAAAAATTATTAAAAGGATACATTGTTAATAAATCTACTAATAATAGATTAATGGAAATGTACCAAAAAAAAGAAATTATAAGCAAATATTAGTGATATATCTGCAAATAAAATATTAGATCAAGTATTTGTAATTATTGCAAATTAAACAACAGGTAAAAGGAAATGTTGATATATCTACATATTAAATTTTATAATTGGTTTTGCAATTTTTACAGAAGAACTAGAGGTATAATGAAAATTTGCTAATATTTCTAAAAATAAATGAAACTATTGCAGATGTATCAACAACTAGCTGTAGTGATAACAATCAATTGTAAGATATAGTGACAGATAATGTAAATGTTGTTATAGCAGGTTAATGGTATCAAAAGTCATACCTACCCATCAAGAAATCTTCTTATTAACAACTCACGAAGGGCAGTTCCAGAAATAATCAAACCGACAATTAGGGAGGTTTGCCTACTGTAAGAGCCAAAAACAAATTGTCTGAGCCAATGAATTTCGGCATAATTTTCGCTCACAACACTTTCCTTTCCGCATTTTCCTTCTTCTCATTTTATTTCCTTCGCGATTGTTCGCTCACAACACTTTTCTTCCTCAAATCTAAATTTTGGCGTAATTTTCGCTCATAACACCTCAAGATTTACCCTCCATTCCAAAGCAATAAAGCTCTAGTAGTTTTTAATTATTGACAGGACAGGCAATGGAGCCGCCGGTCCCCTTGACGCCACGCACAGTAGAAGAAATTTTCAGGGATTTCTCCGCTCGACGATCCGCCATTGTTAGAGCACTTACTAGCGAAGTCGACGAATTTTACTTGCTTTGTGATCCAGGTTGTTTTGTTTCATTTGTCAGTAAAAAGATTTTGGTGAATAGAGTTAGGCTAAAAATTCTTTTGTTCACTACTAGTAGTTCATGTCTAATGAAGTAGCTTTTACTTAGTTTGCGCCCGGATCGTTCATTGACACGTACAATTTCGATTGAATTAGATTAATTAACGAGCCAATTTTTGTGTAAAATAATTTGTTGAAAAGAAATGATTCGATGAGATGTTCACTGCGGAGATACCGAAGCATGGGTTAATCGCCATCAAACTACAACTTTTTTATAGGATAAAACGTTTATTCAATTCAGTTTAAAAATAAAGCCGAGGATTCGCGTTTTCTGATAATACTCTCAGGATGATATGTTTGGATCTGAATATTGTTCTCGTAAGCACAGTTTATCTCGGATAACATATGCATTTAAAAGAGAGTACTCTTCTTATGTTCAGAAAAGATTATAATTAAGAAATTTTCTATATAAAAATTTTAAGTATTTAAATTTGAATAATAATGCTGACAGACAAAGAGAATTTATGCTTGTATGGAAATCCTGATTCGACTTGGGAGGTAACTTTGCCGGCAGAGGAAGTCCCTCTAGAGCTGCCTGAGCCGGCACTGGGTATTAATTTTGCAAGGGATGGGATGAATCGGAGCGACTGGCTGTCCGTTGTCGCGGTTCATAGTGATTCTTGGCTTTTATCTGTTGCTTTATATTTAGGTCCAGATTCAACACAAATGAGAGGTAAATTTGCAATTTATTTACTTTTTATTCTTCTGAATAATGTTGAAATCATGGAATTCCGTTAAAAAGACATATCTAAATTGAAATTCAAGTATTGGTAATTATGACTTATATTTTGCAGCTACCCAAATTTGTATTTTGAATCTTTTGATTCAGCAATATGGATGTAGTCAAATGGTTTGCAATATTGCTTTGGATTTCCATTTACCAATTCTGCAAGCTTAAAACTGACCTTTTACTACTAACATGCATGTTTTCTTTTTTTATTATAATGAATTTGTTGGGTTTGTACATGTGTAAACAAATTTCTGTAAGTTTGCAGTTATATAAACAGATAAGAGCTTTATAAATTTTCTGTTTGAAACTCGTATTTGTTATTATTTAGATTAATAATATGTCGTGGTCAGTGGTGTAGCAAGCAATTGAGACTGGTGTGGTTGCAAATTGAAAAGATTTGTTGGTTTTAGCATGATAGCTGTTGAAAACTTTTCCAGAATCCTTTTTTTACTGCTTATGGATGGCTGTTGTTTTGACAAAAAATGAAAACAAGTCCTTGATCTATTGAAATTGATTGTTACTTTATATTTGCTGGTTTCAGAAATGAAGAAAACGTTTACAAGTTTGTAAAATTTTATATCAGTTGGAACAAAACTGTGTATTCAAATTTGTGATTATTTGTATCCCAGCATCAATTAAAATTGAAGTAAATTGTTATTCTAACATCAAACTCAGAATGTGAAAGTAGATTATACTTCACTTTCACGTAGCGAGCTACAATAACTTTAGTAGAAAATCCTATGAATTATATACACATTCTAAATTAAAGAAAAATTAACTCAATTCAAGCGGCAAAGAACTGACCCAATTTCGAACTCAAATCAAATGATAAACCCAACAAAATTAATTAAACACAACTCAAACTAAAAATAATTTGACTTTTGGATTACATTTAAGAGACGGAGGTTTTAGGCACAGGCTGGAGTCATTGGTTAAGGGGATGTTAAGGTGTTAGTGTTTTAAGCAGAACTCCGAGACTGGAGTAGTCACTTAGGCGGAAATTAAGGCGTTAGGGTATTGAGAAAAACTCGGGTGAAATCAAGGTTACAGTGCCTTGCGGTTGATTTTTTGATTCACTTGATCTCACCAGGTTATATGTGGCTCCGCCCCTGGTCGTGGTGCATGGATGTGTAGTCACATGGTTTGCTACATTGCTGGGATTTCCACACAAATTCTGCATATTACATTTAATGCGTCTACAATTGACCTTCTACTATTGCTATGCATGTTCTCCTTTTCCTCTTTTACTAGCATTTTTCTTTTTTATTATAATGAATTTAGTTGGATTCATAGGTTTGTAAACAAATTTCTGTAAGTTTGTAGTTGTATAAACAGATAAAAAGGTTATAAATTTTATGATTGAAACTCATATTTGTTTATATTTGGATTAGTAAAATGTTGTGGTCCATGGATATGCATATGCATGGTATTTGATGTCAGCTCAAAAAGCAGCTGAAATTGTGTCACAAATAAGAGGTGCTATGACTGATTTTCAGCTACCTTATGGTTGTACAGGGGAAAACTTGGATCTCGATAATAACTCTGATGGAAAGTGTCAAAAAGTTGTATTAGCTTTTTGATGTAGGATTCGAATCTCGTATGCTTCAATCCACTGTTGTAAAAATCCATCTAGATGTCTGTCTACGCAGTCTCAAGACATTAAGCGAGGCATATCTCCTAGCGCCTAGGTCCGTCTAGACAAGGTTTATTATCGCCTCATGTAAGAATGAAAACATATGCCATATATCTTTATTAATAATTCTCTTGGAAACACATATTTTTGGTCCGACCGTGAAGTGCCAAAATTTCCTTTTATTTAAATTAAAAAATTATCCCATTAAAATAGAATCTGTACGGTTAATTTTTTTTCTTTTCAAAACTTTATTTATGCATACGTTGACCCTTGAATAATGGGTCAATGACAATCCACGCGTGGAGCGCGTGCCACGATCACGCGCGCAGCGTGTGCCGTCATCACGAGCGGAGCGCGTGCCGTTATGTTCGTAAGCCTAAATGTTATAGTTTTAGATGGTCTGACTTCCTTGATACTCCTGAGTACATTGAAAATCTTTAAATTCCCATTTATATCAATCAACACTACACGAGACACTAAAATTTTATCCAATATATATGGTTCTGACAACCTGGCTTCAAATGCAAAGGGGTTTGCCCAAAAAATTCAACCATCAAAATTATATCTCAATGACTTACATCTAAGGTTATTTTTTCTCTTTATTCAATGTGAATATTTCAATATAATCCAAACTGCTGAATCGAAGATCTAAAGATGAATTGGTGAATGAGTCCCTTTTCTACTTTTGAACTAGAGGAGGTGATCTAAATCCTAGTAGTTGTTTGAAAAGACAGAATTATACACACATACAAGCAACAGGGGCGAGGCACGTTAATGCTGGCCTGGGTACATGACCCTCCCAGCCTTCACAAAAACAGGTAAAATAAAATAAAAAAACAACTCTTGTTTTCAAGAAAAAGAGGAGAAAACCTAATCTTCAAATCGACCTTCAATTCGGTCACTCAATTCAACATCACGACTCGCAAGTCACTCTCCACAGCAAATTGTCGTTGTAGACTCCTCCGAAAGTCAGACTTCACCGTATCTCATTGTAGACTTCGCTATTGCCGCAAGTGGTGCTCTCGCTGGTCTCTTGGTCCTTCACATTGAAGCTTCGAAGTGGGAGACGGTGAGTAGTATGATGATAGTTTGATTTGATCAATTGATTTGAGTGCCTATTAGTTGATTCAATTTTAAATGCTTCAGTTTTTTTTGTAGAATTGGCTGTAAAATTGACTTGATAATTTGATTACTGCAATTGATTCGGTGCTTAATTTTGTTGTTGCGTTGTATGGTTGACATTAACTTGATTGCTAAAGTGACAGAGGTGACTTAATCATTCAATTTTAGTTTTGCTGTAGTGTAGAGTTAGTTTCTTGAAGAGTTGGTTTGACAATGATAAGGTTGCTAGTTGCTACAGACAATTTGGTTAATGCAGACAATTTAAAAACCACATTCATAATTTATACAAACAAGATTTTTTTCATTAATAAACGTAAAAAAGTTTGATTTTAGATATGCAGGAATATTTTAAGAGATTAATAGTCGATTGTTTTTGTAATGGATTATTATCAAACCGACCGTTATGGAGGTTTGCTTACTGTCACTTGGCTGAAATAAACTTTTGTGAAGCCAAAAAAATGCTCCTCTCTCGGAATTGTTTTCTCTAATGTTTTTGACAGTTCAAATTGTAATTCCTAAAATTTCTCTAAAATATCCATTATATTTCAAATATACTTTGTTAATATTATATTTCTACTACAATATCTTTTTATATATCTAAATATAAACAAAATTTAAAAATACAATTTTTTTTAATCAATCATGCTTTTGTAGATTAATCTGAAAATACATCATTTTAAAAAAAAAAAAATCAAATGGTCAGTTTCCCACCGTTGTGCGGTTATACTAGTAATGTCATCGTCACTATTAATATATGCACTGTTTCGATTAACTTATGGAAGTAAATTAGTGAATGTCTGGATTATTAGTACCACTGCTAATTTTAATGTAAAAGTTTACATTTTTTGCTTCTTTTTCAATAATAATTTGGAAACTTAGCAAAAAAATTTTTTTTTGTAATATTGCAGTAATTGTATTGGATTGGTTTTAAATGAGGTTAGAGGTTGTAAAAAATTCTTCTAATTTCTTGATTTTGTTTTCTTCTTGTAAACATTGTACATTTTCCATTTTCGGATATTCAATATAGCAGATGTAGATAACTCCATTTGATCTTAGTTCTGGATTGAAGTCTTCAACAGTTATCGATCCAATGACTATTTGTCTTTTGACCTTTTTGAGATTGTCTTCTTGAATCTTCTTCTTCATGTGTATCAGGCCTTTTTCTTTCGTCTTCTTTTAAAGATGCTTGCAACTTTCTTTCGTCCATTGTCAAATTGTCTGTACTTGAGATCACTTTGAAAGTCAACGAGTATTCGATAATAGGTTTTCGATACACTACCTTTACAGCTGGATCATTAATTTGTTTTTTTTGTTTCAGCAGATTGACCTAAAAGATAGATCACCAAACGTTATGAAATGTTAAAGAGTATGGCATACCGTTTAACTTTTATTGCATTATTATATTTATTTATATATATAATAGTAGCAGATATATCATCAAAGATTATAGAAAGTTGCAGAACATGCTGCACTTTTTAAGTAATTGCATTAATATCAACATTTATATTGAATATTAGCATATTTATCATCAAGTATTTCTAATTTTTGCAGTTATACTTGAAAACTATTTGGTATGCAGATTATAACTAGGAATCATCTTCTTCTTTGTCAAGTTTTTCTCCCACATTTTCTTTTTCAATTTTACTTGCTTAAATTATGTTTTTTTCATTAGGATGTTCATCTCTTTTCTCCACCATACTTTCTTTATTTTGTTGTTTCAACAAAATCTTCTTTTTTTTCATCTTTACTTTTCTTCATTTCTTCATCAACTTTTTTTGTTTCATGTAAATCTTAACTTTCTCTTTTGATTCATCACCATAATGATCTTTCTCTTTTTCTTCATCTTCTTGCTCTTCCACCTTTTCTTTTCCTCCTATTTCTTTCCATCTTCATTTTTTTCCATTCTTATTCTCATCATCCATATCATCTTCATTCTCATCATCATTTTCATCTTCATTATTTTCATCTTCATTTTCATCCTCATGTTGTCTTCTTCTTTTTCATCCTCTTTTTGTCTCTTTATTTTCATCCTCATTACTTTTAGTCTCTTCGCTTTCAATCAACTCTTCGTGAACGTCTTTTTCTTCCTCGTCATCTTGAGACTTTTTCATCACTATGTACATAAATCTCATGTATTTAGGTTTTTTTAATTAATTTCACTGCAAACTGGTCTGGTTTTTTTGCATACTATCTCCACTTTCTTCATTTTCATCATAAATTTTTTGTTCAATTCCAATAATTTCTTGTAAAAGTATCCCATTTTTGCAGACTCGGTGATGATAAGTCTTCAACATATTCTCTAACTTGCTTTCTCAACATTCTATTCTCTGCTTGTTATTTGGCTATTATTTGTAAGAAATAATAAATATCCCATTATATGGTCCATATAACAAATAAGGTTATTTATGGAATTGTTGATTTGATAGGATAAGATTTCAATTAGAATACATAATCCAATATAACAAATAAGGTTATTTACGAAATTGTTGTTTTGATATAATAAGATAGCAATTAGAAGATATAATTCTATTACAATAAAGATATTATCTATTAATGGTAAACTTTGATGGACTGCTGAGATTATATCTTTAGAGGATTTTTGTGGCACCCTACATCCCTTATCATCACCCATATGAGAATGCGTTAAGTTTTATGAAGCTCTAAGATATAAATTAATAACATAGGAGCTAAAATTCACAAGACAGAAAAGTAAATCATAGCGGAAACTTTTGAAACATTTATTAAGATAAACAAATCAAGTCACAACAATTATTACACTACAAAACATCAAGTATTCATCATCTTAAAAACAACATATCGTCTCGTGGAAAACATCAGAGTACATGAATAAAACAATAAAAGTTATCCCTCTCATAAGTCAATACAATGTTTAAAAGATAGGAACAAAAAAGCGTGCCCTAGCTTCTATCTAGCGCGAGACTCCATGATAACAAAGGGTCTGACTGATACGGGTTCCCAAACAAAAATGCATTTGACACAAGTCACCCCTAGACTTGGCCCCCAATTTATAACTAGGATTTCCATGATCCCCTTACATCCCTAACTGGAATGGACCCACTTGTCTTAACTTATTAATCTCATAAATTTAACTTAACATGTTTATGTTTATTGATAAGCCCAATATAACCACATGTTATATTCCTATGTTGTTATTAACATTTCTAAATAAATGTAATTTTTTATACAACCCTTCTTCATGTCACTTAATATCCAATTAAGTCTAAATTACTACTGTTTACATGTTTTTCTAATTACATGTTACTTAATTCCCGATTAAGTATGACTATTCCAATTCATAAATTTGAATATTCTTCAGTTAAGAATTATCTCAAATTACAGTCCTTTATTGAATATAATATTCATTAAATTCCAATATACCCCAAAATCTCCTTTTAATATACTTCTAATGTTATCCCAATTTCTACACAGTTTAAATGACAAAGGCCTAGGCACCCATTAGGACTAGGCTCTAAAAAAAGAAGAAGAAGGAGAATTGATCTAGACTATTCATAAGGCCTAGACTTAGAAATGAATAAAATAAATAAAACAGGGCATTGCAAGACCATAAATAAAATAATAACAAAGAAAGGGATAAAGAAGGATTTTGCATATAAATAAATGAAAAACTGAAAAGGGTTAAACATAGATAGAAAATAGACTGAATTAAGTTGCACAAAACAAACTTATAAATGCTGTAAATATAAGATTTGTAGATTCAAACTATTTTACTATCAAATCTTTCCAACAAAATAGTTGATCAAAAATTATATCAAAAACTCATAGAGATAAGATTGCTAATCCAGAAAAGGCCTTGAAGAAGAAGAAGAATCCTTCAGATCTACAATTGTATAGTATTCCATTCTATTTTCCCTAATTTTTATATTATTTTAGAACATAACGGAGTGGAGGCTGAGAAGATGAAGAAGAAGAGGTGTGAGGAAAAAAGTGAGGAGTACCTATCGATTTGTAGTGTAGAAGGATAATTCAGACCTTAGGATTTTAGGTTTTCAATCTTATCCCTTAAAGACACATCAGCAAAACGTCAGCAAACAAGTCTCCAAAAACATTCGACATTGTTCCAAGCAAAAAATCGCTTGGGACGTATATGAGTTGACCCACCCCTATGTGCATTGACATAGAGGTCGACCTACATGGGTCTTGGGCCGAAACAGTGGCCGACTCAGTTATGGCTTGGGTCGCCCATTATCCGACTAATTAAGTTTGATTATTTATTTAATTTTCTAAATTTGAATTTCAAACTTTAAATGATCATAATTTGTTCATTTTTCATTCATTTAACACAAGCTAAAAGTTTATCTGAATCAGGATTTCATAATGAATGTAACGCTGAAATCCTTTTTTCCTAATTCGGAATATTATTTTAATTAATATTTTATTTATTACTCTTTTCTATTTAATTACCATTTACTAAAAATTTGGAGTGTTACATTCTCCCCTCCTTAAAGAGTTTTGTCCCTAAAATCTCCAAGGCTAAAAGAATGTTATTAATGTTATCAGCCATTGTCTACATCCATTTATTCAACCATCAACCACTAGCATCCATTGTCCTTAAATTTTCTAATGCTTTTTATGAACATATGCAAAGTTGTTGTGTATAAGTCCCTTAACTAATGTGAAAATCAGGCGGCCTAATGATTCAGTTGACCTCTTTAATGTAATTCATGTATGTGTCAGGCATCCAATATGCGAGGAACCCTAATGATACATATAAAATTCTATACGTATGCAACAACCATTCATCCAAATGCAACATCCAAGTGATGATTCATCCATTTTTCATCCATATTTAAAATAAATTAAAATGCGCACACATTCATATGCAATATGTAAGTGTCCTACTTCAGCCGATCCTTAATCTTGTGTCTAATGTGTGTATATGAATCCACTAGCAAACACTTGCATCCACGTGAATCCATTCAATAAAAAATTGTTACAATAACATGTTTTAAACCATTTCCTACCATCTATAGGCTTCTATCTAAGAATTATGATTCAAACTATAGGAAAAATAGATTCTAATCCAAAGCTTAGGAAAGAATCAAGAGTGTACTCTCAAAAAGAAATAGAAAAGTAACATGAATCCTATCTTATGGTTCCCAAGTCGTGTCGTGGCTATCTTCTTCCCATTGGATGTTAACTTGCTTGATCTCTTTATTCCATAGCTTCTTAACTTCAAATCCTAGTATACGAGTAGGAACTCTTATGACTGATGCCTCCTTCTCTGCCTCGATATCCTCAAGGATGCCCGCTCAACTACTATCGCAAAATCATGTGGACACTTCTGTAAGTATGAAATATGGAACACATCATGAACTCTTGCTAATCTCTTGGGTAGTCTAACTCTGTAGGCCATCAGATCAATCCTTTCTACTATAGGGAATGGCCCTACAAACCCCGACGCGAACTTCCCTACTGATCCGAAGTAAAAAAGACTCCTCAAAGGTGACAACTTAATAAAGAACATATCTCCTGTCTTGAATGTTCTTCACTGATCTGCGTATGACTTCTACTATCCTAAGCTACCTTCATCTACCTTTGAATCAAGTTTATCTTCTCTGAGGTCTCTCTAACAATCCCAAGTCCAAGTAAAAGTCTATCAGGGGACTCCGAACAACATGTAGGTGATCTGCAAGGTCGTCTGTATAGTTCCTCGAAGGGAGCCATACCAATACTTGTCTAATAGTTGTTATTATATGCAAACTCTACTAATGGAAGATGCTCCTCCCAAGCCCCTCCGAAGTCTAGGATACACAACCACAATAAATCCTTGAGAATCGTGTTAACCCTCTCCATTTGTCTATCTATCTCAATATGATAAGTGATACTATGTCATAATTGTGTCCTTAACGCCTCTTGCAGGCTCCTCCAAAACTCGCTCGTGAATATGGGGTCTCAGTCATTAACAATACTATACGGTACTCCATGAAGTTGAACGATCTCTCTAAGATATACTGATGTCAACCAGGCTGTCGTCCGCTTACTCTTAACAGAGATAAAGTGAGCACTCTTTGTCAATCTATCGACAATAACCCAAATACTGGTATTATCCTTCCTTGATTTGGGTAAACCATCTATGAAGTCCATCGAGACGCTCTCCCACTTACACTGTAGCAGATCTTGGGGATGAAGCAATCCACCAGGCTTCCTTTGCTCAGCCTTCACTTGCTGACAAATAATACATCGAGATACATACTCTACCACATATATTTCATCCCAATCCAATGAAAAACCCTCCTCATATCTCTATGCATCTTATCACCTCCCGGATGGACAGTTGTCCGAGAGTGATAAGCCTCCTCTAAAACCGATCTCAACACATCATCAACCCGCGGAACACACAATCTCCCATCACGATGTAGCCACCTTCTCTTATCCACAAAATATTTAGCAAGGTGACCAGAGGGCTCTCCTCTATTAAGTCAGTACATGATGTCTGCTAACTGATAATCCTTGCACTAACTAGATCCAATGGATTCAAAGTTATTCTCTACTTACCCAATGCCTCTGCTACCACATTCCCCTTCCCCAGGGCATAATCTATCTCAAAGCCATAATATGCAAGGAACTCCATCCAATGTTGTTGAAGCAAATTAAGATCTTTTTGCGAGAACAAGTACTTGAGTGACTTATGATCTGTATAAAGCTAAAACCTATCACTTAGTAGATAGTATCTCCAAGACTTGAGTGCAGACACTATAGCCTCTAGCTCCAAATAACGGGTAGGGTAGTTCTTCTCTTGTATCCACAACTGCCTACTCCCATAGCAGACAACCCAACTTTCATGCATCAAAAATTCTCCTAGACCCATGTCAAAAGCATCCGTATAAACAGTAAACATCTTCGCACCATCAGGAAGATTCAATACTAGAATTGATGTAAGAGCCTTCTTCGGTCTCAAGAATGCATCCTTGAAATTTACATCCCAAGAAAACAAGATTCTTCTTCGATGGACGGGTAAGCGAAACTAAGATCTACGCAAAATCATTAATGAACTTCCAGCAATATCCCGCCAAACCCAAGAAACTCCTTACCTCTATCGCATTCTTGGGGGCTTTACAATCCTGAATTATGACAACTTTAGTGGGGTCCACCGCTATAACATCCCTAGAGACAGCATGCCCCAAGAACCTTACCTTCTTCTGCCAAAATGTCACCTAGAAAACTTTGCTTTTAACTGATGTGTATGGAGGTACGAAGGGTGTAAAAACCCGGATTTTCAGAACCAATTTAAAATTTTTATTTTAGCTATTTTAATGGATTTTGAATATTTAAAATGATTTATTTTAAATAGTAACGACTAAAAATTTATTTAAATCAAAGTTAGAACGTATAAATTTATTTTAATTATAAAACGAGCTTGGAATGGCGCGGTAGTTTGAAAATTCGATTTTAAATTTTAAATGAATGTACAGAATTCAAAATAAATCGGATTTCAGTAAAACACGAAATATTTGAATCTATTTGATTATATCTTTCTAACGAATGTGAAAAATCCAGATTTCATAATATAAATTGAAAGTTATGTCCAGTTTAAAATTTAAAATAGTCGCTATGGAATTTATATATATATTTGTATAATATATAGCCCTTAAAAATACCCATTTTTCAAACGACCTCTGTTTTCAACAAAACCACTTTTGTTAGATCCGGAATGTCAGATTATTGCTATATTCCATTTTTCATAATTTTCGGAATTGATATGTGAGCGTGGTGAATTTAAACGCGTTTGGTCAATTCAGTTTGAATTTCAAATGGTCTCCAAATTCAACGAAATTAGTTTTGTTAGGACCGTATCGTCAAAATATAGCTAGATTTATTTTTTTGGAATTTTTGGAGTCAGTATGTAGCCTCGTTAAATTAAAATGTGCATTCAAATTTAATATATATTGATTTATATTTTAGTTTAAAGAAAAACTGATCGAAACAGTCGAATTGGGTTACGAAACATATTCCATTATGTTAGGAATATGGGTATTTGGCTAGGGGCGACAGTCGTTGGGTTTGATTTGTAGTTCAAAATGATAAACAAGTAAGAATGAATTAAATAGTAATATTATATTGATATATATCCTTCTATAGGTCAAAATAAATAGTCAAAACCCTCACAATTATCATTTGCGGTCGACACATTCTAGAGCCGCCCCAATTCAATTTCAACAACCGAAATCTCCATTCTAATTCCCTTATTTTCTTCTTATACATTATGAATAAAATCAAGATTTTAAAACAAAAGGAAAAGAAATTTTAGAGAGCTACAAATTCATATAGGAGTTATCGAAAATCGTTGAGTGGTTCATTATTTTTCCGCACTTAAAGGGGGATAGTTCGAAGTCAATTTGGGGTAGCAAGGCACCACCGAGCTGCGCCTGTTCTTGGACAGTGGAAGAAGGAGGCTCGGCCTTCGAGGGGACGTGGCTGGATCTTACCCTGGCATGGTGGTTGGGTGGTTACTCTGAACCCTAGAAATTGAAGGGGTTGCGGTTTTCTTCGTAGAAACCTGGAGATAAAAATGATAGGTTAAGGGGGGATTAATGTAACAATCCGGAAATTCTGAACCAATTTAAATTTTTTATTTTAGCAATTTTAATGGATTTTAAATATTTAAAATGATTTATTTAAAATAATAATAACTAAAAATTTATTTAAATCGAAGTTAGAACGAATATATTTATTTTAATTATAAAAGGTGTTAGAAATGGCACAGTAGTTTGAAATTTTGATTTTGAATATAACTGAATGTACTGGATTCAAAATAAAGCGTATTTCAGTAAAACCAAAAATATTTAAATCTGTTTAAAATATCTTTCCAGCGAATCTAAAAAATTGAAATTTCATAACGGGAATCAAAAGTTATGCCCAGTTTAAAATTCAGAATAGTCGCTATGGAATTAATATATATATTTTTTAATAATAAATAGCCATTTTGCAAACGACCTCCGTTTTCGATGAAACCACTTTGGTTGGATCCGGAATGTCAAATTATTGCAAGATTCCAATTTTCATAAATTTTGGAATTAATATGTGAGCGTGGCAAAAGAAAATGTATTTTGTCAATTTCAGTCAAATTGGATCGACCAGAAAATGACCATTTTTCAAATGGTCTCCAAATTCGACGAAATTAATTTTGTTAGGACTGTATCGTCAAAACATAGCTAGAAATAATTTTTCTGGAATTTTCGGAGTCAGTATATGGCCCCGGTAAATTAAAATGTACGTCCAAATAGAATATATATTGATTTATATTTTAATTTAAATAAAACCTATTCGAAATGATTGAATTGGCTTATGAAACATATTTCATTGTGTCCGTAATGGGGATATTTAGCTGCCGGCGACACTCGTTGGGTTTGATTTGGAGTCCGGAACGGTACAGGAGTTATATTGAAATTAAATGGAATTAAATAAATAAAATGAAAATGAAAATACGTGTATAAATACACAGTATTCGAAGCCAAACCCTAATCAAAATACAGGCCTCCGTATCATTCATTTGAACGGCTGTAACGCGCTAGACTCCCAAGCAATTTCTACCTAAATCCACTCAATAATTTTCTAATCTCCTAAAGGGAAAAATGAAGTACAACATAAGCTCTACCAATTGAATGGTTGAGATCTGGTATGATCAAGCGAGTTGGTCGGATTTTGGATGGGAAGCGCCGCCAGTTGCTCACGTTTTCCAGCGTATGGGAGAGCTCAAGCTTGACCTTGTGGAGATGAACGAAGGCTCACGTGAGGGCGGTCAAGGTGGTGATCTCGGATATGGTGTTGGCAGCGTATGGGTGGTGCAATTTTAGGAGAGAGGATCGTGTTTTGGGTTTCGTCGGTTTCCTGAAGCTGGACGGGGGAGAAGGAGGGGTTAAGACCCCTTAATCATGTAATTAAACTAATTAATTATATGTTAGTTATGTTATTAAATTTTAAAATGTTTCAAAGGCCATAACTTGTTCAAACAATAGCCGAGCCAAAGTGCATTGGAATCGTCGTGAAAAGCTCTACAACAAGGAACAGACAAGAACGATTGGAGAAGCGTTTAAGGTTAAGGAATTATTGATAAATTATTTAATTAGCTAATGCAATTGTTTATATATTTAGATTGTTTAAATGTTTTTCAAATAAAATTCGCATTGTTTTTCAATTAAAATTTGCATTGTTTTGTAAATAAACATCGCATTGTTTTGTAAATAAAAATCACATTGTTTTGGAAATAAAAATCACATTGTTTTGAAAATAAAAATCATACAGCATTGAAAATAAAAATAACATTGTTTGGAAAATAAACATAGCATTGATTTGAAAATAAAAATAGTAATGTTTTTGTAAATAAAAAATACAATGTTTTTGCAAATAAAATTGACAATGTTTCTCAAATAAAATTGACATTGTTTTTCAAATAAAATTGACATTGTTTTTCAAATAAAATTCGCATTGTTTTTATAAATAAAAATAGAATTGTTTTTCAGAATAAAAATAGTATTGCTTTAAAAATAAAAACATTGTATGAAAATGTGATTTTTAAATATATGAAGCGCTATTAAAAATGTGATTTTTAATATATATATGCCATGTGAAACAAACTGCGTGAAACAGATTACGTTGAAATCACGGTGAAGAACACAACGCGCTGGAGCAAATCCAAACTATTCAGAAATAAAATTGATGGAGCGGAAACCAAAGGTGAGAACTCCTCACTAAAATTTTAGCACAATTAATCATTTATTTTCATAACTGAAAAATATATAAAATTGCAAGTGTAGATTTTTATCAGTATAATCATTATAAATTGTATACGGTGCCTGTTAGATCACATTCCTCATCCACAGACCATAGACGATTTAAATTGACTGTATTTTTGACGTTTATGATGTTGAAATGCTGAGCATAATAAAACTATATTAATGTGATAGTGATATTAAATTATTAATATTCATTTATAATTTGAACAGTGAAAATTGGCTAAATAAAAAATGATTCAAACTGAATTAGAATTGATTGAAATTTGTTAACCAATAATTTATTTAAATTCACCGTTGTTGTTTGAAAACCCCACACGGGTATTGGGATGATACTTGGCATACACTAGTCCCAATATTTAGTTACATGTCAATCGATGGATTGACAGGCTGTGACGAGCTTTATTTATTTATTTTAATGCTCACACAGTTGTAAATTTCACTTTGGATGTAGATGGACTGTTTAATGATAATTTATCATTATTATTGATAAGATGCGGTGTGTGTGAAATCCATATAACTAAAATTATATGATAATTGATTGAGTCGCATTCCGATTCAAAAATAAATAATGTTTTATAATAAATAATGTTTTATAAATAATGTAGAATAAATTATCGTTTTAGAATAAAATATCATTTTAGAATAAAATATCATTTTAGAATGAAATATCATTTTAGAATAAAATATCATTTTAGAATAAAATAACATTCTAGAATAAAAAGATCATTTTAGAATAAAAGGACATTTTTAATGATAAAGAACATTTTAAAAGGACATTTTATATGATAAATAGAAATTCATGTTAAACATGTTTTGCCATTTTAAAAGGACATTTTAAATGTTAAATAGAATAAATGGAAATGCATGTTAAAATGTATTTGTTAGTTAAACGCATCATTTTTAACATGTTTATTTAAATAAAAAGAATTACTTGTCAAAGTAGGATTTGTCATTAGAAATGTTACACTTAACATGTTTATTTAAATAAAAAGAATTACTTGTCAAAGTAGGATTTATCATTAGAAATGTTACAATTAACATGTTTATTTAAATAAAAAGAAATACTTGTCAAAGCAGGATTTGTCATTAGAAATGTTACACATAACATGTTTATTTAAATAAAAAGAATTACTTGTCAAAGTAGGATTTGTCATTAGAAATGTTACATTTAACATGTTTATTTAAATAAAAAGAATTACTTGTCGAAGTAGGATTTGTCATTAGAAATGTTACACTTAACATGTTTATTTAAATAAAAAGAATTACTTGTCAGAGTAGGATTTGTCATTAGAAATGTTACACTTAACATGTTTATTTAAATAAAAAGAATTACTTGTCAAAGTAGGATCTGTCATTAGAAATGTTACATTTAACACGTGTATTTTAATAATAAATAATGTTATATAATAAAGAATGTTTTAAAATAAAGGACATTTTATAATAAAGAATGTTTTATGATAAAGAATCTTTTAAAATAAAGATTATTTTAAAATAATGAATATTTTAAATATAATATTCAGGGAAGAATAAAATAATGATTTTGATGTCCGATTTTAGATAGACACAAAAATATTGAAATGTGAAGCCGAGTTGAGTAGTAAACGCCATTTTGACCCGAACGAGTTTGTCAATCGATTTTATTCATTTTATAATGAAGGTTGTAAAGAAGTGATTTCAAAATATAATATTTCGAAAATATTATCATTTTAATATGATAAAGATATAGAATATTCAATTTTTATTTAAAACTGAAAATGAAGTTGGAAGCGTTTCGAATTGAAATTATAAATATTTTATAAATACGATCCAAATGGAAATCGACGATTTATATATAATATATATTTAAATGGCCTGAATAGAATGCGCCGCGCAGCGGTCGTTCGCGGATTTCGACCACTAACTACAAATTGGCATAACGGGAGATCCGACCATCGGATTCTCCTAAAACCGGAACCGTTGGGTTAGTATCGAAAAGAGTTTTCCAATGAATGTAAGAAGTTTGAAATCTAACGGTTGGATTTGTAGTTATGTCCAAATCAAATTTGAAAAAGGTCGTTATGGATGCAGTTCGCTGGCCATTATTGGAAACCGATTGTACGGGCGATAATAAAATTATTAAAAATATGGAAAAATTATGTAAAATTATAATAAATGGCTTGGAAAGATTTTGGATGAAAAATTCCATATTTGGAAAGATAAAAATATATTTTTATCGATATGAACTAGTTATTAACTAGAATAAATCTTTAATTAAGATTTAATGAAGATTTCCAATTAATTAATATTTAATTGGAATTAAATAAAATAAATTGGATTTTGGGTTTGTCGTGAATGATGTCTTCAATAACACTATTCTTAACCCCGTATGAAAAGAATAAATCTTTGAATTAAGATTATTAGAGTTTCCAATTATATTTGGTAATTGGAATAAAATGAAATGTGAATTGGGTTTATTGTGAACTGTGTTTTTAAAGACATTCGTTCTTTAACTCGATGAACAGTGAAAATATAATTTTTGAATTTATAAATCTTTTATTAAGATTTGTGTGATAACCACAAAATTCCACGGAATGAAAGTAAGGAATAATCATTTGGAATACAACATAAATATAACAATACAGATCACAGATACAGCATAGCATAGGAAAACTATAGAATAACAACATCATAGCAGCGGAATATGAATGTCATCAACCACAGAATCCCACAGTCACAGAGTTTTAAATTATTACATCAATTTTTTAGCAAAGGAAATAAGTTCCAACTTCAAACTAGAATAACTGAAAATAAAATAAGTCTGTATGACTGAAGATAAATGTAACAAAAGATAAATTATAAATAGTCTTTGTGGTCCAACATAAGCACCTCCAAATAAGCAACACCAAGAAAGCTCCAAAGTCAGCAACTCCAAAGAAAGCAAAACCTGTTACTTGGCTGCCCGTGTGGAAAAGAGGGCACCCGAGTTCGCAAAGGTGAAAACAAACTACAGGTCAGTCATGGGACTGGTGTGAGAATTCTTAACTAATTTACTACTAGTAATAAGGCAAATCCAAAGACTACGCAGCTAATGCGGAACGGGTTTATTCTAATGGATTGCCATGCATGGTTTAAAGTGACATAACAAACAACAAGTGATTCGTAAAACAACGCTATGCTTTTGAGAAAAATGGAATCACCATAAGACCCAAGTCCCATCACACAATGTAACACAAACCAGAGGATAGGGTTTTACCTTATGGTGATTAAACATGCTAAATACGGTAAATACGAATCTAATATTATTATTAGTGTATATAAAAAAAACATTTCAAAATAAATGTATCAATCCTAGGAAGCATAGCTACCATATACTATGCCTCCGTACTAGTAATACAATCAAATTCGTAGGGTCGTATTTGGAATTTGGTTTCCATCATGAGTCAAGGCTAGAGAGGAGCTCCTTACCGATTCGAGACACTCCAGCTAATGTCCCAGGATCCCCCGCAGAGAACCCTTGGATCCTGCAGGGCCGGTTCACACTTGCGGTTTGTGGATTGGCAATTCCTGGACGCACGTTTCCCGATCCTATAGGACCTATCATCCGAGGTGCCTCATTCCATCATCCACATAAGTAAAATATCAGCCAGTTTAAGCACCGACACTACTTCTAGCTAGAAAGAAACGTGCTGCTCTCCCTGCGTTCCCTTCTCCCGTTTTAGACTCCACCGGGTTGTCAGGTTCGTGAAGCTACGTGATACACAAAGCTATGATTATCCAAGCTGTGCTTTGATCATCACCACAAGGTTCTGCTTTTCAACAAGAAACCTTGATCGTTGCATCTTAGTATGCCACAGTGTCACTCCATATCGCACTACCAATCCTTTGCCGAAGTATATGAAAGGGTGTTAAGCAAGAGAATAAATTCTCCGCCACCAAACATTCATACATTCGACAGAAAATTAATAACATGATATTTAATGGAGTACAACGTTAGACACACAATCCATTTATTAGCTTATGCTCTGGGTCTGAGCGAAAACCAACCCGTGAAATCAACATGTTCGTTTGGGCAATGACCGTGACCCTTGATTTGGGAGCAAATCAAATCAGGACCTCGATCGTTGTCCTCTCGATGGAAGATTCACGGTCTTCATATCCCGTCTTCAAACCTTGATTCTTAGCGTCGTTTGATTATTTGGAATGAGAGAACTCGGACTTTCCAAATAACCCTCGTATATATATACATATTTAAAATCCTTCCTATTCGTTAATATCATTTTATAACGATTACTTCCTATTTTAATTATTTAAAATAATTAAATTTTATATAACGACGCCTTGAGTCAATGGGCGACGATGGCGCTGCTTTCAACCAATTTTGATTTTTACATTTCTCAGAATCTAACCGTTGGATCTTAACGTAATATATATCGTTGGAAAGATTTTTCCAAGACGGTCCTAACGGTTTCAGTTTTCTTCTTGTATAGTCGTTTAAAGGTACGATTTCAAAACGTGAACTACCGCGCTCGATTCGTTTAATTTTAATTGTATTTATATATATAAATATATATAAATATTATCGTTCAATCATAATAACTTTTTTCGATTTAACAACGAGTTACACATCTACCAATACATTTTAATTCATTTGGACATGAAGATAATGTTTCAGCATTTCAAATACATTAGTTTATTTTCATTTAAAATGTGAATTATAATTTAAAGTCCAACTTATCCCTTTACTCTTTTATTTACATTAGAAATGTAAATTCCCTCCTTAATTCTTTTATTTACATTAGCAACGTAAATTCCATTCTTTTATAAAAATGTAAATTCTATCTAATGTTACATTCCCTTCTTTTGATCTTTTATTTATATATAAAAATGTAAATTCTTAACTTAACATCGCATTTCAATCTTGTATTAACATACAACTGTAAATTCTTGTCTTACTAATTACATTAATAAACTACTCTTCATTACAATGCCAAAATCTTGTTTAACATTACATGACAAATTTTGTACTTTAGTTTACAATGTAAAGATTCCTTTTTCTAATTACATTAAAGATGTAATCAATATTATAATGTAAAATTCCTCTCTTTTAATTACAATGTAAGATGTAATTATCATTTCATGCCTAGTCTTTCTTTTTACTTTACAATATAAAATTTTATTCTTTAATTACATATAAAAAAAACGTACTTTTATTTTCAATGTCAAATGTTTCATTCTAATTACATTATAAATGTAATTTACTTACTATGCAAATCCTTACCTTTTTAATTACATATTAAAATGTAATTTTCATTGGGATGTAAATTCTCTTTTAATCACATTAAAAATAATGTAATTTTCCTTGCGGTGTAAATTCTCTTTTAATCACGTTAAAAATAATGTAAATCTAATTCCAATGCAAGTTCCTACTTTATTTTACATTATACAAGTGTAAATTTTATTTCATCGCAAAATCCTACTTGTTATTTACATATAAAAATGTAAATTTTAACTACATGCAAAACCTTAACTTTAATTACATATGAAGAATGTAATTTTAATCTATATGCAAATTCTCATTCTTATTTACATTATAAAAATGTAGTTTTAAATTACAGTGCAAAATCTACTTTTTGTTTACATCATAAAAATGTAATTTTTAATTTGCAATGTGAATTCTATTCCTAATTACATATAAAGATGTAATTTTATGATTTTAATGTGAATCCTACTTCTTTCTTGCATTACAAAAATGTAATTTTTAACTTACATTGTAAATCTCATCATATGTTACATATATAATGTAATTTTTATCATACGATGGAAATTCATGTTTTTCTTGCATATAAAAATGTAGTTTTTATCATACGATGCAAACTCCTATTCTAATTACATAGAAGAACGTAATTTTTTTATCATACAATGCAAACTCATATTTTAATCACATTAAAAATAATGTAATTTTCATGTGGTGAAAATTTCTACTTTATTTACATTAATAAAAATGTAAATTTTCATACGATGAAAATTCCTAATTTATTTACATTAAAAGAAAGAAAAGAAAAAAAAAGTAAATTTATATTACATGTCACATTCCTTCTTTTATTTACATGTAAAAATTGGAATTTTACCTACTATGTAAATTCTCCTTTTCACTTACATAATAGAAACGAAACTTTTCTTACTATGTAAATACTCGTCCTTAATCCACATATAAAATGTGAATTTTCATTCTCTATGCAATTTCTCATTCTTATTTTAAAAAAAAATGATTTTTTTTGTCTTTCAAATCTCATTCATAGCTACATAGAAAATGTAACTTTTATTTGCATTGCAAATCTCATGTCTTTAGTTGCATAGAAAAATGTACTTTTTATCTTCATAGCCAATTGCATTTCATATTTTCAAATAAAAATGTAATTTTTATTTTCATCACCAACTGCATATCATAGTTTCAAATAAAAGTAATTTTTATTTTCATCGCCAATTGCATATCATAGTTTCAAATAAAAATGTAATTTTTATTTTCATCGCCAACTGCATATCATAGTTTCAAATAAAAATGTAATTTTTATTTTCATCGCCAACTGCATATCATAGTTTCAAAAAAAAGTAATTTTTATTTTCATCTCCAACTGCATATCATAGTTTCAAATAAAAGTAATTTTTATTTTCATTAAAACGATGTTAAAAAGGCGATCCTTTATTTTGAACAAACAACTCTAAAAATCTAATCGTTTTAATATGGACAAAATTCTCCAATGGTATAAATAAACAAAGAGGGTGAATGTTGTTTACCATTTCTAATTTACACAACGGTGAATTTTGAATGCAACAAACTAAGGAACCAAACGTATGTATATATATATATATAAATCTCAATAATGAGATTTTGATCGCATTAACAAATCTACAATAATAGAGCTGAACCAAGAGAAAAATAACAACCCAACATCAGATCTAAATGATTGATCTGGAATCATACATATGTGTAAACCATCATTTATAATATTATCACATCTCAATTCTATTTCATTCATTGTTCAATTATTTAAATAATGATTAATAAATTAATAAATTAATTAAAAAGAGAATCTTACCTTGCTATTGCACGAATCTACAATCAACAGAGAGTCAGAAAACGTTCCAATCAATTTCAGCAAAGTCTATTCGTCGTCACGGTTCCGTCGGATCTGAAATTTTCAGATTCGGAGTTTGTATGAATTAACTATAAATTTTTAAATTAACAATTGCTTTTCACAACTGCCGCTGTAACGGACAAAAGCGTGGCAAAATCTGAAATTGTTCATACCTTAAGTTCTTAGTTTGTTCAAAATTTTGATTCCGAATAACTCGAGATTGGATTGATGGTTTCAGGTGCCGTTTGTTGGAGATGGAAGGCCTAGGGGAGGCGCATCCACGCCGAAAGTAAGGGGGAGTGCGGCGGTCTGTGCTGGTGGCGGTGGGGCAGCGGAGGTCGCGGGTTCGGGCCCAAAATCCGAGAGCTACAGGCCACGAGGGGAGATGATTTTTGTCGGAGATGGAAGAGGAAGTGAAGAGCTTCAAAAAAGTCCAAAAGGGCCTATGCTAATTCTCTATGGATTTGGAGAAAAAGAAGAGAGAAGTTGGGAGCGTTTGGGCGGCTATGGGTTCATTTAATCGGGAGAGAACGATGAAAGGGTACGGTATATATAATAATATAAAATTAGGTTTAGTTTATTAATTTTCTAGTTAGCCCAATAAAGCCCGTTTAGCAATTTTCACCAATCTCAGCCCAACGATTGTCATTCCTACCTATTTACCCCTATTCCGGACTCATCTGACTATGTCCCGTAGGCCCAAATGATAGTCTTGGCCCCCATTTCTCAGTTTTAAATTATAAATTATTTATTTTAATCTCAACCGTACAAATAAACTTACCGGGGCTACAAATTAACTCTGAAAAATCCGAAAAAATTATTTTTTGTTATGTTTTGACGATACGGTCCTAACAAAACTAATTTCGTCGAATTCTGAGATCGTTTGAAAAATGGCCATTTTTTGGTCGATCCAATTTAACTGTAATTGATCAAAACACGTTTTCCTTTGCCACGCTCACATATTAGCTTCAAAAATTATGAAATTTGAAATCTAGCAATAATTTGACATCCCGGATCCAACAAAAGTGGTTTTGTCGAATTCCGAGGTCGTATGCTAAATGTATATTTTCAAGGGCGATATATTCTCTGCAGCTACCTTTCTGAAAATTCATTTGGCCATAACTTTTGATTCCCGCTATGAAACTTCGAATATTCAGATTCGTTAGAAAGATATTCATTAACAGATTTAAATATTTTCCGTTTCACCAAAATCCGGTTTATTCTGCATTCTATGTAGTCAGTCAAGGTTCAGGTTTGACTTTTCAAACTACCATGCTATTTCTAATTCCTTTTATAATTAAATTAAATATATACATATTAAATGCAATTAAAATAGATTTCTAGTTGTTTTTATTTAAAATAGTTTATTAATCACCTTTGAAATCCCTAAAATGAAAATTTTAAATTGGCCCCAAATTCTGGGTTGTTACAATCTCCCCCGCTTAAGAACTTTTCGTCCTCGAAAAGTAAAAGAAAAATAGAAGGGTAGGAACCAACACTGGAATGTATTTAACAGAAATAGTACTATCTAAAACATCGGGCTTACCTGTTCCTTCAGAAAAAGTAGGTGTAGAAGAAGGTGGTGCACTCGCTCCCTTGTACACATAGGCAACTTGGGAACTCCTCAATAGTGGACAATTAAGTTTGATGTGACCCTTTTTATGGCAGTTATAGCATCTTCTACTGTCCTCCCTTCTGGCCTTCTTTGGATTCCCGTAGTCCTTGCTATAGTGTCCAAACTTCTGGCAGTGGTAGCATTGCAGCTTAGTCTTATCATGAGTCTTAGTGGCTCCAGAACTGCTTTCTTCAGACTTCTTCTCATAGCGACAGGCAAACTTATCATGAAGCCTTTCCACCTCTTGCCTTGCAATATACTCTTCATTAAATGGCTATTTAAATTTGGTCCAAGTCATATTTTCTTCATCACTTCCTATATTGACCTCTTCCCACCAAAGTTGTGCTTCGCCTTGGAGCATCCATGAAGCCACAAATCTCTTCTTTTGATCTTCCAGTTCTAACGCTCTAAATATCTTTTCACAATTCTTAAGCCATGCCTGAGCTTGTGTCACAGTCTCCGTACCTGTGAACGGAACTCCATCTAAATTCTTAAAATCCTTCACTACCCTCACCAAGTCAAAGGGCTGCGGTGGTGGTGGTGGTGGCTGTTGAACTGCGGGCTCCTCCTTTTCAGTACCATTTTGCCCCATTGCTCTAAATCTAGTAGTTCTAGCGGCATGAGTATTCATTTTTAGTTAGTTCTGTACGATCCAGGAAAGAGTCAGAACAACTGTAATGGTGATTTGAAGAAATGATAAAGATAAAAGGATGGATAAAAAGATGATGATGAAGTGACTGACTATTATGTATCTCGTGAAATGTTCGCCATAGAATATTGTGATTCTATGTAAACGAATTATTATAAATATGTTATATTCCAAAGCTAAGTTTAACCAAAGCTCTGATACCAACTGTGATAACCCCAAACTTCCAAGGAATGAAAGTAAGGAATAATCATTTGGAATACAACATAAATATAACAATACAGATCACAGATACAACATAGCATAGGAAAACTATAGAATAACAACATCATAGCAGCGGAATATGAATGTCATCAACCACAGAATCCCACAGTCACAGAGTTTTAAATTATTACATCAAATTTTTAGCAAAGGAAATAAGTTCCAACTTCAAACTAGAACAACTGAAAATAAAATAAGTCTGTATGACTGAAGATAAATGTAACAAAAGATAAATGATAGATAGTCTTCGTGGTCTAACATAAGCACCTCCAAATAAGCAACACCAAGAAAGCTCCAAAGTCAGCAACTCCAAAGAAAGCAAAACCTGTTACTTGGCTGCCCGTGTGGAAAAGAGGGCACTTGAGTTTGCAAAGGTGAAAACAAACTACAGGTCAGTCATGGGACTGGTGTGAGAATTCTTAACTAATTTACTACTAGTAATAAGGCAAATCCAAAGACCACGCCGCTAATGCGGAACGGGTTTATTCTAATGGATTGTCGTGCATGGTTTAAAGTGACATAACAAACAACAAGTGATTCGTAAAACAACGCTATGCTTTTGAGAAAAATGGAATCACCATAAGACCCAAGTCCCATCACACAATGCAACACAAACCAGAGGACAGGGTTTTACCTTATGGTGATTAAACATGCTAAATACGGTAAATACGAATCTAATATTATTATTAGTGTATATAAAAAAAACATTTCAAAATAAATGTATCGATCCTAGGAAGCATAGCTACCATATACTATGCCTCCGTACTAGTAATACAATCAAATTCGTAGGGTCGTATTTGGAATTTGGTTTCCATCATGAGTCAAGGCTAGGGAGGAGCTCCTTACCGATTCAAGACACTCTAGCTAATGTCTCAGGATCCCCCGCAGAGAACCCCTGGATCCTGCGGGGCTGGTCCACACTTGCGGTTTGTGGATTGGCAATTCCTGAACACACGTTTCCCGATCCTATAGGACCTATCATCCGAGGCGCCTCATCCCATCATCCACATAAGTAAAATATCAGCCAGTTTAAGCACCGACACTACTTCTAGCTAGAAAGAAACATGTTGCTCTCCCTGCGTTCCCTTCTCCCGTTTTAGACTCCACCGGGTTGTGAGGTTCGTGAAGCTACGTAATACACAAAGCTATGCTTATCCCAGCCGTGCTTTGATCATCACCACAAGGTTCTGCTTTTCAACAAGAAACCTTGATCGTTGCATTTTAGTATGCCACACTGTCACTCCATATCGCACTACCAATCCTTTGCCGAAGTATATGAAAGGGTGTTAAGCAAGAGAATAAATTCTCCGCCACCAAACATTCATACATTCGACAGAAAATTAATAACATGATATTTAATGGAGTACAACGTCAGACACACAATCCATTTATTAGCTTATGCTCTGGGTCTGAGCGAAAACCAAACCCGTGAAATCAACATGTTCGTTTGGGCAATGACCATGACCCTTGATTTGGGAGCAAATCAAATCAGGACCTCGATCGTTGTCCTCTCGATGGAAGATTCACGGTCTTCATATCCTGTCTTCACACCTTGATTCTTAGCGTCGTTTGATTATTTGGAATGAGAGAACTCGGACTTTCCAAATAACCCTCGTATATATATACATATTTAAAATCCTTCCTATTCGTTAATATCATTTTATAACGATTACTTCCTATTTTATTATTTAAAATAATTAAATTTTATATAACGACGCCTTGAGTCAATGGGCGACTACGGCGCTGCTTTCAACTAATTTTTATTTTTACATTTCTCAGAATCTAACCGTTTGATCTTAACGTAATATATATCGTTGGAAATATTTTTCCAAGACAGTCCTAACGGTTTCAGTTTCAAGAAAATCCGACGGTCGGATCTTCTTGTATAGTCGTTTAAAGGTACGATTTCAAAACATGAATTACCGCGCTCGATTCATTTAATTTTAATTGTATTAATATATATAAATATAATCGTTCAATCATAATAACTTTGTTCGATTTAACAACGAGTTACACATCTATCGATACATTTTAATTCATTTGGACATGAAGATAATGTTTCAGCATTTCAAATACATTCCTTTATTTTCATTTAAAATGTGAATTATAATTTAAAGTCCAACTTCTCCCTTTACTCTTTTATTTACATTAGAAATGTAAATTCCCTCCTTAATTCTTTTATTTACATTAGCAACGTAAATTCCATTCTTTTATAAAAATGTAAACTCTATCTAATGTTACATTCCCATCTTTTGATCTTTTATTTATATATAAAAATTTAAATTCTTAACTTAACATTGCATTTCAATCTTGTATTAACATACAAATGTAAATTCTTGTCTTACTAATTACATTAATAAACTACTCTTCATTACAATGCCAAAATCTTGTTTAACATTAAATGACAAATTTTGTACTTTAGTTTACAATGTAAAGATTCCTTTTTCTAATTACATTAAAGATGTAATCAATATTATAATGTAAAATTCCTCTCTTTTAATTACAATGTAAGATGTAATTATCATTTCATGCCTAGTCTTGTTTTTTTACTTTACAATATAAAATTCTATTCTTTAATTACATATAAAAAAACGTACTTTTATTTTCAATGTCAAATGCTTCATTCTAATTACATTATAAATGTAATTTACTTACTATGCAAATCCTTAACTTTTTAATTACATATAAAAATGTAATTTTCATTGCGATGTAAATTCTCTTTTAATCACATTAAAAATAATGTAATTTTCCTTGCGGTGTAAATTCTCTTTTAATCACATTAAAAATAATGTAAATCTAATTCCAATGCAAGTTCCTACTTTATTTTACATTATACAAGTGTAAATTTTATTTCATCGCAAAATCCTACTTGTTATTTACATATAAAAATGTAAATTTTAACTACATGCAAAACCTTAACTTTAGTTACATATGAAGAATGTAATTTTAATCTACATGCAAATTCTCATTCTTATTTACATTAAAAAAATGTAATTTTAAATTACAATGCAAAATCTACTTTTTGTTTACATCATAAAAATGTAATTTTTAATTTGCAATGTGAATTCTATTTCTAATTACATATGAAGATGTAATTTTATGATTCTAATGTAAATCCTACTTCTTTCTTACATTACAAAAATGTAATTTTTAACTTACATTGTAAATCTCATCATATGTTACATATAAAATGTAATTTTTATCATACGATGGAAATTCATGTTTTTCTTACATATAAAAATGTAGTTTTTATCATACGATGCAAACTCATATTCTAATTACATAGAAGAATATAATTTTTTTATCATACAATGCAAACTCATATTTTAATCACATTAAAAATAATGTAATTTTCATGCGTTGAAAATTTCTACTTTATTTACATTAATAAAAATGTAAATTTTCATACGACGAAAATTCCTACTTTATTTACATTAAAAGAAAGAAAAGAAAAAAAAAGTAAATTTATATTACATGTCACATTCCTTCTTTTATTTACATGTAAAAATTGGAATTTTACCTACTATGTAAATTCTCCTTTTCACTTACATAATAGAAATGAAACTTTTCTTACTATGTAAATCCTCGTTCTTAATCCACATATAAAATGTGAATTTTCATTCTCTATGCAATTTCTCATTCTTATTTAAAAAAAATGATTTCTTTTCGTCTTTCAAATCTCATTCATAGCTACATAGAAAAATGTAACTTTTATTTGCATTGCAAATCTCATGTCTTTAGTTGCATAGAAAAATGTACTTTTAATCTTCATAGCCAATTGCATATCATAGTTTCAAATAAAAATGTAATTTTTATTTTCATCGCCAACTGCATATCATAGTTTCAGATAAAAGTAATTTTTATTTTCATCGCCAACTGCATATCATAGTTTCAAATAAAAATGTAATTTTTATTTTCATCGCCAACTGCATATCATAGTTTCAAATAAAAATGTAATTTTTATTTTCATCGCCAACTGCATATCATAGTTTCAAATAAAAATGTAATTTTTATTTTCATCGCTAACTGCATATCATTGTTTCAAAAAAAATGTAATTTTATTTTCATCGCCAACTGCATATCATAGTTTCAAATAAAAATGTAATTTTTATTTTCATCGCCAACTGCATATCATAGTTTCAAAAAAAAGTAATTTTTATTTTCATCGCCAACTGCATATCATAGTTTCAAATAAAAGTAATTTTTATTTTCATTAAAACGATGTTAAAAAGGCGATCCTTTATTTTGAACAAACGACTCTAAAAATCTAATCGTTTTAATATGGACAAAATTCTCCAATGTTATAAATAAACAAAGAGGTTGAATGTTGTTTAACATTTCTAATGTACACAAGGTGAATTTTGAATGCAACAAACTAAGGAACCAAACGTATGTATATATATAAATCTCAATAATGAGATTTTGATCGCATTAACGAATTTACAATAATAGAGCTGAACCAAGAGAAAAATAACAACCCAACATCAGATCTAAATGATTGATCTGGAATCATACATACATGTAAACCATCATTCATAATATTATCACATCTCAATTCTATTTCATTCATTGTTCATTTATTTAAATAACGATTAATAATGTAATAAATTAAATTTATTAAAAAGAGAATCTCACCTTGCTATTGCACGAATCTACAATCAACAGAGTGTAACACCCCGTATTTTGGGTTAATGCTAAAATTCACTAATTACAGAATAAATAATCTCAGATGTGGGAATCGGGGGAAACGGGCTGCGTCATTGCGTTCGTCTCGGAAAAATACGCAAAATAGAGTCCGAGTTTTCGAAAATCGGAGTCCGTATGGCCCAGTTATGGCCCGATGAAGTTTGCAGAAAATTCAAAACTAAAAACAGAATTAAGAATTTAAAATTCAGATTTTAAATTGGACAGGTGGGGTCAGGCGGGAAAAATCCCGCCCTACCCATGTCGACAGGGCTGTCGACAGGGGGTGTCGACTTGCCTGTCGACTTGCCTGTCGACAGGGGCGTGGCGTCCAGTGAACCTGGGTGCACCGGGTTGGGTTCTAGGCTGGCTTAGAGGGCTGGTTCTAAAGATTTCCTAAATCTAAGGGTCCTAATCTAATCTAGGGTTAATCTAAGGGCCTAAAACACTCACCTAATCCTATAAATAAGACCCCAACCCTACCCTAATTCATTCATAATTAGGTCTTGTAACTAAACTATGGCAAAATGAAATTTGAGCATGGCCTCCACTAGTTCATGAAGGAAGTTGCAAGCAAATCACTCTCTAATCAACCTCTAATCCATTCTAAGCATCTTAATCTTCTTCATTTGGAGTGCAAATTTGCTAGTGGTGAGTTTCTATCACTTTAACATCAATTGTTAAAGTAAGTAGATTGGGTATAATGAGACTTATGGTCTTAAATGCGGATTAGTGAGTTTGAATCATTTGTAATGATATGCTACTCTATGTTTTACTATGATTATGCATAATTAATAAGTGGCTTTATGCATGTTTGATAAGTTGGTTTATGCATGCTTAATAAGTTGGTTTATGCATGTTTAACAAGTGGGTTTATGCATATTTAATGAGTGGAATTATGCATGTTTAACAAAGTGAGTTATGCAAGTTCATATGCAAGTTAAGTATATGTTTAAATGCAAGTTTAACATGATATGCAAGTTATGCATGCTTATGCGAGTATATGAATGCTTATGCAAGATATGTATATGCTTAAATGACATGATATGCAAGTTATGCATGCTTATGCAAGTATGTGAATGCTTATGCAAGTATGTGAATGCTTATGCAAGTATGGGAATGCTTATGCAAGTATGTGGATGCTTATGCAAGTTATGTGTATGCTTAAATGCATGTTTAACATGTTATGCAAGTTATGAGAATGCTTATATGCAAGTTCAACATGTTATGCAAGATATGTGTATGATAATATGCAAGTTTGGGTTAAATGTAGTTGGGTTAATATATGTTCATATATGCAAGTTGACATCCTCTTAACCCATGACAAAGTTATATGCTAAGCCCATGATATTTGTGATGGATCTTCCCCTTTATTATGTCATGAAGTGAGAACGATTTACGTGGGGAACGATGGGGTTGGAAAATATGTTAATAAATGTATGATTGGGTATGATTAAGCATACCATAAAAATAAATTACCATAAGTGGGAATTTACCTATTGAGTTAGGTCTACCCCATGGGAATTTACCTATTGAGTTAGGTCTACCCATGTTATGGAAAACTTGATATTAATTAGGGATAATTAATATGGGGGTGATTAATTAGGTGTAATTAATCGACTAAGACACGAGGTTGGACTCATTTGTAGTGTAAAACTGCCCGGACCCGACCGGCTTAACCAGTTGCTACAAATGTTAGCCCAATGTGAGAGGTCTTAGCCATAAATTAAATACGTGATTAAAGTAAAGACACGAGGTTAGGCTCTGTTATGACGTAAGACTGCCCGGTCTCTACCGGCTTAACCAGGCGGTCATAACAGCCAGTCTAATGTGGGAGGTCTTTATGGGAGATCACGGTCTTAATTAATTAAGAAACACTTAACCATACTAGCATGTAGTGGGACATGAGGGGTTAAGTGGGTGCCTTGGGTGGCATGTGGAAATTCAGTGATTGCCTTGGGTGGCATGTGGAATCTAGTGGGTTGCCTTGGGTGGCAATAGAAAATACTATTAGAATACTTAACCAAGTGGAAACATGTAATTAAACATGATTAAAGGGTTAAGTGGGATACACTAGATATGTGACAAGCTTAGGTGGGTAGCTTGTGGGGGCCCATTTCAACCAATATCCCAAACGTATCTTTGTGGGCTCGACCCATGTCGAGTGACGGGACACGCATATTGGACTTGATTATAAGAGGCCAAACGGGTTAGCGGTGGCAACGCAAGTCCAACGGGTTTCATATGCGTGTGTGGGCCCGGGCTGGTAGATAAGCCGTTGTTGCATCGTGTAGATATAAAGCCGTGCACCGTTGATAGTATTGGGTTGCCACTTTAGGGGAGTGATACACCCCACTGTGGGACCAACACGGGTATCTACGGTAGGGAGCCGGTTGATGGGGAGTAGTGGGTACACCTAATAAAGATAGGGGCAGACTTCACCTATGTAGGGGTACACGAAACTACTGGGTAAAATTGCTAGGTACACCTAGTGGAGATAGGGGCAGACGACACCTATGTAGTGGACTAGGAGTACACGAAACTACTGGGGAAATTTTCTAAGTCCTTGGAGGGATCAACCTTTAAGTAGGAATGACTGGTGTGGTGCAGTTAGTAATTATCCATGGGTGGGTAGATGCGTCCTTACGGTTATCTTAGTTTATCCTAAGTCTACCAAGCTGCTTAGTGTAGCCATTCATCCCCAGATATTACCGTAGGACAAGTTTATGTCTTCTCTGGTTACTTTAATGATTGTATTGTTAAAGTTATAGAACTCACTCAGACTTATGTCTGACCCCGTTGTTTTTATCTTTTTCCCAACCCTCAGGTCCTACGGTGGATCCTGGCAGTAGTGGAGCTTGATCGGATTTCTGTTCCAGTCTTTACGAGCTTGGATAGATGTAAAGCTCCAGTTATCCAGTTATCTTTTCTTTTGTTCTGGCTATTGTATGACAGAGTGGGATTATGTACTTCTTTATTTTGATGGATATTGTACTTGACTTTTATCATGGTTTTATGATATAACCAGACATGTTTATTTCCGCTGTTATGAGATGATGTTTTAAAATTTCAAGTACTATTTATATCTGTCTTGTTGTAATTTTTCTGTTCTATATTCACTAAAATACTCCACCGATGCTATGGCATTCCCTTTATGAGTGACCATAGCGGGCGTGGGGTGTCACACGTGGTATCAGAGCAAAGGTTACCGGAACAGATAAAATTTTTAGAAAACTATTTTTCTAAAACATTTTTGGAAGAAATAATTTCAAAAACATGTCTTTTAAGAGAAAAGTTTTTGAAAGAAAAACATAATCCCCAATAGCCATATCTATATCTTTCGAATCCTCCGTTTTGAATCTTTCCTTTTCCGTTTCAGCATGGCCGAGAATCTTAACTTTTCGGAGGGTGTGACGGTACCAGTATGGTATAGGAGATTGACGGAGGCTAGGGCCACCACTGCGGGTCCAGCAAATGTTCCTCCACCAACCGTAGCACCCGATCTTCCTCCTCCCCCTCCTCCTCGCACGGATACTTTTGCTAAGACTTGCAAGGAATTTAAAGCTATGGGAGGGAAACCTTTTCAAGGATCTGAAACTTTTGTGGAGGCTAGAGATTGGCTTAAAGAGGTGGAAGAATTGATAGATATCTTTGAGATGGAAGAAGGAAAGAAAGTCAAGTTGGCTGCTTGGTTAATGAAGGGAGAGGCCTCATTCTGGTGGGAGGTCACTAATGGAGAACGCCCCGTTGACTCTTGGGCGGATTTTAGGCAAAGATTTGTGGCAAAGTTTCTCTCAAGGGCGGAGGAAAACTTGTATATGGAAAGATTCTTGACTCTAAAGCAAGGAAATCTCTCGTTGAAGGAGTATGTTAATAAGTTTAATCAATTGGCAAGGTTTGGCCTAGATATGGTGAATACACCGGAGAAGAAGGCTTTGAGATTCGTGAAAGGCTTGAATGAACCGATGCATGGGTTGGCTATGACTCATATCCCTATGGGGGCCACCTTTGAGAAGCTAGTTGACATGGCACTCATGCATGAAGAAGAGAAGGGTCCCAATGCTAATAAGGCACCCGAGAAGAAGGGAGATCAAAAGAGACCTCAGCAGCAACAACAACAAAACAAAGGTGGGAAAGGCAACGGTGGCAAGGGCAAGAAGAAGAAGTGTTTCAATTGTGGGACACCTGGCCACCTAAGCAAGGATTGTCGCAAGAAGAAGAAGACTGGTTGCTTCCACTGTGGCGAAGCAGGGCATCTAGTGAAAGACTGTCCTAAGAAAGCGCAAAGGACGGGATCTACCTCAGGAGGACAGGTGCAAGCTCTTATGGCACTGGGTCAGGCTAGGGGGCAAGTACAGGCTCTCGCGGTTCCACCGATTCAGGAGAGAGGTAGAACTATTTCCGTGGAAAGTCTGGTTTTTCTATTT
The DNA here is from genome assembly GCA_030737875.1 of Allium sativum. NCBI lineage: Eukaryota > Viridiplantae > Streptophyta > Magnoliopsida > Asparagales > Amaryllidaceae > Allium > Allium sativum. The sequence continues at coordinate 698,666,080 of CM060926.1, forward strand.
GATCATCCTGTCCGTACATTGTTTGATTCAGGCGCATCGCATTCATTTATCTCATCATCATTAGTTGAGTCACTGCACTTAGACACCAGTCTGGTAGATGATCCCTTGGTTGTTTCAAACCCAATTGGGGGCTCCACTTATTTGTCCATGATATGTTTGGGTTTGAAGATTTCTATACTTAGCATTGAGTTTAGATGTGATGCTTTTGTGTTGGGCTTCACGGGCTATGGGTTGATTTTGGGCATGGACTGGTTATCCAGTAATGGTGCCGTTCTTGATTGCGAAAGGAGAGTTGTTAGGCTCATGACCCGTTTGGGTAACACTCTCGAGATTTCTTGTAATCCCATGGACTCTGTTATGCTAAGTTATCTTGAATCGCTTGACGCTTCGGTCGAGAGTATGCAATCTGTTAGAGTGGTCCGGGAATATCCGGATGTGTTTGAGGAGGTGAAGGGCTTACCTCCGAAACGGGAGATTGACTTCCGAATATATTTGGTGGATAATGCTAAACCGGTATCTTTACCAGTGCGCCACATGGCTCCTCGTGAGAGGAGGGAACTCCATAAGCAAGTAGGGGAGTTGCTTGAGAAGGGGTTCATAAGACGGAGTGTATCGGAGTGGGGTGCTCCGGTAGTATTTGCTACAAAGGCAGACGGGTCCCTCAGACTTTGTGTAGACTATAGAGAACTCAACAAGCTCACAAAGAAGAATAGACACCCATTGCCGAGGATTGATGATCTTTTCGATCAGTTGGTTGGCGCTTCAGTATTTTCTCAATTGGACTTAGCCACGGGGTTTCATCAGTTGAGGGTGGCTGAGGATAGCATAGACAAGACTGCCTTTAGAACTCCGGATGGTTTCTATGAGTGGTTGGTGATGCCATTTGGGTTGACGAACGCCCCTGCATACTTCGTTGATTTGATGAGTAAGGTGTTCAGGGAGTTCCTTAATAACTTCGTGGTGGTCTTTGTGGATGATATCTTAGTATTTTCTAAGAGTGAAGAAGAGCATGCCTTACATCTTGGAGAGGTATTGAAGACTCTTCGAGCGCATAGCCTTAAGGCTAAATTCTCTAAATGTCACTTCTGGAGGAGGGAAATGCGGTTCTTGGGGCACGTGGTCTCCAAGGAGGGGATAGATGTGGATCCCGCGAAGGTAGTATCAGTCCAAGATTGGAAGGTTCCTAGAAATGCTACCGAAGTAAGAAGTTTCTTGGGCTTGGCGGGTTATTATAGGAAGTTTATTAAAGACTTCGCGAAGATATCAGCCCCATTAACCCGCTTAACGAAGAAAAATCTTGTTTTCACATGGGACGCAGATTGTGATGATGCGTTCCGACGATTAAAGAGAACTTTAACCACTGCTCCAGTTTTAGTGTTGCCAGATGGGAGCAAGCCATTTGTTGTCTATACCGATGCCTGTGGGACAGGACTTGGCGCATTCTTAATGCAAGAGGGAAGGGTAATAGCCTATGGTGGAAGGCAGTTGAGGGCACATGAGAAAAATTACCCTACCCACGATCTAGAGCTGGCCGCTATTGTTTTTGCGCATAAGATTTGGCGCCATTATCTTCTTGGTGAGAGATTCGAGTTGTTCACTGACCACAAATCATTGAAGTACTTGTTTTCTCAGAAGGATTTGAATCTGAGACAGCAAAGGTGGATGGAGTTCTTAGCATCCTATGACTTCGAGATAGCGTATACCCCTGGCAAGGGTAACGTGGTGGCGGACGCCTTGAGCAGAAAAAGGTTGTCTTTGAGTCCATTGTTCGTGGAACGACGAAGCTTGGAATTTATCTCGATGTTTGATTTCAGACCTTCCATTGATTATATACCCGGTTTGCTAGCATCCTTGGAGGTCCGACCTACTCTTCTGGGGCGGATTGGGGAAGCCCAGAGGGACGACCCACAGTTGGTTGAGTTGATAGAGAAGCTCATAAGGGGGGAGTCGTCCAGCCATTTGAGTAGGTACACCCTAGACGATAGGGGGTGTTTGCGTAGAGACGGTAGACTTTGTGTACCGCAAGATGAAGGGTTGAGGAAGGCTATTCTTGATGATGCACACCGTTCTAGGATGACCATTCATCCCGGTGGGGACAAGATGTACCAAGATATGAAGAGGGTTTTCTTCTGGGCCGGTATGAAGAAAGATGTGGCCGAATATGTAGCTCGATGCTTAGTATGTCAACAGGTGAAAGCGGAGCAAAAGAAACCTGGTGGGTTGCTTCACCCATTGGAAGTTCCGCAATGGAAGTGGGATAGCGTCTCGATGGATTTTATTGACGGGTTGCCCAGATCGAGAAAGGGTAATACAGGAATTTGGGTGGTGGTAGACAGACTTACTAAGAGCGCCCATTTCATACCTGTGAAGAGCAAGAGGACTGCTCCAAGGCTAGCTTCAGTATATCTTCGTGAGATAGTTTGATTACATGGGGTACCCTCTAGCATAGTGAGTGATCGAGATCCTATCTTCACTAGCGAGTTCTGGAGAAGTTTGCAAGAAGCAGTGGGGACTCAATTGTGTCTGAGCACTGCATATCATCCTCAGACGGACGACCAGACTGAGAGGGTGAATCGTGTTCTAGAAGACCTTTTGAGGCTTTGTATCTTAGATTTTGGAGGTACATGGGAAGAGCATCTTCCGTTGGTGGAGTTCGCATATAATAACAGCTTTCAGTCCAGTATTGGTATGGCTCCTTTCGAAGCTCTCTATGGAAGGCCTTGTCGATCACCTACATGTTGGTGGGAATCTACGGATAAGATCTTGCTTGGACCTGATATGATTAGGGAGACTTCTGAGAAGATTGACTTGATTCGAAGAAGAATGAAAGCAGCACAGGATAGGCAAAAATCTTATGCGGACAAGAGGAGGACGGACCTTGAGTTTGAAGTTGGGGACATGGTCTTTGTCAAGGTGTCTCCGTTACGAAATGTGGTTCGCTTTGGATCTGTTGGGAAATTAGCACCAAGGTTCGTAGGGCCGTTTCCTATTAAGGAAAGGATTGGACGGATGGCATATAGAGTGGAGTTGCCCGACAGACTTAGTGGTGTACATGATGTATTCCACGTATCTCATTTGAGGAAGTGCTTACATAAGACCGCAGAGGTGGTAGAGCCGAGCTTGCTTAAAGAAGTGGAAGTAGAGCGTGATGCTACTATTCGACGAGCTCCTACCCGCATAGGAAATTGAGGAATCGAGAGGTACATCTAGTCAAAGTGCAATGGGGAGAAGACGAGGGCAACGCAACTTGGGAAACGGAAGCGAAGATGCGTTCATTGTACCCATTTCTTTTTGAGGGTATGTCTTTTAACTTCTCCTTTATCGTTTGTCTAGTACTTATCTTATCTTGAGTATGTCCTCTCATTAGTACCTTTGACCTTTAGATAGGGTAAACCTATGGTTGAAACATGTGTTTGAGACATGTTATGGTTGATGGATGCAAGTGGACGCAAGTGGTTGCTAGTGGTTGCTCGTGGATGCATATACACACACTCTAGGCACTAGATCGGCTCAATCACTTCATATTGCATATTGCATAAAATTGTGTGTAGAAAGCTATATTTATGGATGTCTAATGATTGTGTTATCATATGGATGATGCATTTTGGTGAATGATTGTGCACTCATGTAGATATTGTATGTGTCGATAGGGTTCTTTCGCATACATAATGGATGCATGGCACTATCATGGTTTGCATATGTTCATACATTAGATAGGGAACATATACACACACTCTTTGCATATGCTCATACATCATTAGAAATTGTTCTAAGGAAAATGGATGCCCGTGTTTGATGGATTGAGTAGATGGTTGTTTGGATGGTAGGATATGCATTCTCCTTAGCTTAGAGATTTCGGGGACGAAATCCTTTAAGGAGGGGAGAATGTAACACCCCGTATTTTGGGTTAATGATAAAATTCACTAATTACAGAATAAATAATCTCAGATGTGGGAATCGGGGGAAACGGGCTACGTCATTGCGTTCGTCTCGGAAAAATACGCAAAATAGAGTCCGAGTTTTCGAAAATCGGAGTCCGTATGGCCCAGTTATGGCCCGATGAAGTTTGCAGAAAATTCAAAACTAAAAACAGAATTAAGAATTTAAAATTCAGATTTTAAATTGGATAGGTGGGGTCAGGCGGGAAAAATCCCGCCCTACCCATGTCGACAGGGCTGTCGACAGGCCTGTCGACAGGGGGTGTCGACTTGCCTGTCGACTTGCCTGTCGACAGGGGCGTGGCGTCCAGTGAACCTGGGTGCACCAGGTTGGGTTCTAGGCTGGCTTAGAGGGCTGGTTCTAGAGATTTCCTAAATCTAAGGGTCCTAATCTAATCTAGGGTTAATCTAAGGGCCTAAAACACTCACCTAATCCTATAAATAAGACCCCAACCCTACCCTAATTCATTCATAATTAGGTCTTGTAACTAAACTATGGCAAAATGAAATTTGAGCATGGCCTCCACTAGTTCATGAAGGAAGTTGCAAGCAAATCACTCTCTAATCAACCTCTAATCCATTCTAAGCATCTTAATCTTCTTCATTTGGAGTGCAAATTTTCTAGTGGTGAGTTTCTATCACTTTAACATCAATTGTTAAAGTAAGTAGATTGGGTATAATGAGACTTATGGTCTTAAATGCGGATTAGTGAGTTTGAATCATTTGTAATGATATGCTACTCTATGTTTTACTATGATTATGCATAATTAATAAGTGGCTTTATGCATGTTTGATAAGTTGGTTTATGCATGCTTAATAAGTTGGTTTATGCATGTTTAACAAGTGGGTTTATGCATATTTAATGAGTGGAATTATGCATGTTTAACAAAGTGAGTTATGCAAGTTCATATGCAAGTTAAGTATATGTTTAAATGCAAGTTTAACATGATATGCAAGTTATGCATGCTTATGCGAGTATATGAATGCTTATGCAAGATATGTATATGCTTAAATGACATGATATGCAAGTTATGCATGCTTATGCAAGTATGTGAATGCTTATGCAAGTATGTGAATGCTTATGCAAGTATGGGAATGCTTATGCAAGTATGTGGATGCTTATGCAAGTTATGTGTATGCTTAAATGCATGTTTAACATGTTATGCAAGTTATGAGAATGCTTATATGCAAGTTCAACATGTTATGCAAGATATGTGTATGATAATATGCAAGTTTGGGTTAAATGTAGTTGGGTTAATATATGTTCATATATGCAAGTTGACATCCTCTTAACCCATGACAAAGTTATATGCTAAGCCCATGATATTTGTGATGGATCTTCCCCTTTATTATGTCATGAAGTGAGAACGATTTACGTGGGGAACGATGGGGTTGGAAAATATGTTAATAAATGTATGATTGGGTATGATTAAGCATACCATAAAAATAAATTACCATAAGTGGGAATTTACCTATTGAGTTAGGTCTACCCCATGGGAATTTACCTATTGAGTTAGGTCTACCCATGTTATGGAAAACTTGATATTAATTAGGGATAATTAATATGGGGGTGATTAATTAGGTGTAATTAATCGACTAAGACACGAGGTTGGACTCATTTGTAGTGTAAAACTGCCCGGACCCGACCGGCTTAACCAGTTGCTACAAATGTTAGCCCAATGTGCGAGGTCTTAGCCATAAATTAAATACGTGATTAAAGTAAAGACACGAGGTTAGGCTCTGTTATGACGTAAGACTGCCCGGTCTCTACCGGCTTAACCAGGCGGTCATAACAGCCAGTCTAATGTGGGAGGTCTTTATGGGAGATCACGGTCTTAATTAATTAAGAAACACTTAACCATACTAGCATGTAGTGGGACATGAGGGGTTAAGTGGGTGCCTTGGGTGGCATGTGGAAATTCAGTGATTGCCTTGGGTGGCATGTGGAATCTAGTGGGTTGCCTTGGGTGGCAATAGAAAATACGATTAGAATACTTAACCAAGTGGAAACATGTAATTAAACATGATTAAAGGGTTAAGTGGGATACACTAGATATGTGACAAGCTTAGGTGGGTAGCTTGTGGGGGCCCATTTCAACCAATATCCCAAACGTATCTTTGTGGGCTCGACCCATGTCGAGTGACGGGACACGCATATTGGGCTTGATTATAAGAGGCCAAACGGGTTAGCGGTGGCAACGCAAGTCCAACGGGTTTCATATGCGTGTGTGGGCCCGGGCTGGTAGATAAGCCGTTGTTGCATCGTGTAGATATAAAGCCGTGCACCGTTGATAGTATTGGGTTGCCACTTTAGGGGAGTGATACACCCCACTGTGGGACCAGCACGGGTATCTACGGTAGGGAGCCGATCGATGGGGAGTAGTGGGTACACCTAATAAAGATAGGGGCAGACGACACCTATGTAGGGGTACACGAAACTACTGGGTAAAATTGCTAGGTACACCTAGTGGAGATAGGGGCAGACGCCACCTATGTAGTGGACTAGGAGTACACGAAACTACTGGGGAAATTTTCTAAGTCCTTGGAGGGATCAACCTTTAAGTAGGAATGACTGGTGTGGTGCAGTTAGTAATTATCCATGGGTGGGTAGATGCGTCCTTACGGTTATCTTAGTTTATCCTAAGTCTACCAAGCTGCTTAGTGTAGCCATTCATCCCCAGATATTACCGTAGGACAAGTTTATGTCTTCTCTGGTTACTTTAATGATTGTATTGTTAAAGTTATAGGACTCACTCAGACTTATGTCTGACCCCGTTGTTTTTATCTTTTTCCCAACCCTCAGGTCCTACGGTGGATCCTGGCAGTAGTGGAGCTTGATCGGATTTCTGTTCCAGTCTTTACGAGCTTGGATAGATGTAAAGCTCCAGTTATCCAGTTATCTTTTCTTTTGTTCTGGCTATTGTATGACAGAGTGGGATTATGTACTTCTTTATTTTGATGGATATTGTACTTGACTTTTATCATGGTTTTATGATATAACCAGACATGTTTATTTCCGCTGTTATGAGATGATGTTTTAAAATTTCAAGTACTATTTATATCTGTCTTGTTGTAATTTTTCTGTTCTATATTCACTAAAATACTCCACCGATGCTATGGCATTCCCTTTATGAGTGACCATAGCGGGCGTGGGGTGTCACACAGAGAGTCAGAAAACGTTCCAATCAATTTCAGCTAAGTCTATTCGTCGTCACGGTTCCGTCGGATCTTAAATTTTCAGATTCGGAGTTTGTATGAATTAACTATAAATTTTTAAATTAACAATTGCTTTTCAACGGACAGAAGCATGGCAAAATCTGAAATTGTTTATACCTTAAGTTCTTAGTTTGTTCAAAATTTTGATTCAGAATAACTCGAGATTGGATCGATGGTTTCAGGTGCCGTTTGTTGGAGATGGAAGGCCTAGGGGAGGCGCATCCACGCCGGAAGTAGGGGGAGTGCGACGGTCTGAGCTGGTGGCGGCGGGGCAGCGAAGGTCGCGGGTTCGGGCACAAAATCCGAGAGCTACAGGCCACGAGGGGAGATGATTCTTGTTGGAGATGGAAGAGGAAGAGAAGAGCTTCAAAAAAGTCCAAAAGGGCCTATGCTAATTCTCCATGGATTTGGAGAAAAAGAAGAGAGAAGTTAGGAGTGTTTAGGCGGCTATGGGTTCATTTGATCGGGAGAGAACGATGAAAGGGTACAGTATATATAATAATATAAAATTAGGTTTAGTTTATCAATTTTTTAATTAGCCCAATAAATCCCGTTTAGCAACTTTCACCAATCTCAGCCCAACGACTGTCATTCCTATCTATTTACCCCTATTCCGTACTCATCTGACTATGTCTCGTAGGCCCAAATGATCGTCTTGGCCCCCGTTTCTCAGTTTTAAATTATAAATTATTTATTTTAATCTCAACCATACAAATAAACTTACCGGGGCTACAAATTAACTCTGAAAAATCTGGAAAAATTATTTTTTGTTATGTTTTGACGATACGGTCCTAACAAAACTAATTTCATCGAATTCTGAGACCGTTTGAAAAATGGCTATTTTCTAGTCGATCCAATTTAACTGTAATTGATCAAAACACATTTTCCTTTGCCACACTCACATATTAACTTCAAAAATTATGAAATTTGAAACATAGCAATAATTTGACATTCCGGATCCAACAAAAGTGGTTTCTACAAATTCCGAGGTCGTATGCAAAATGTCTATTTTCAAGGGCGATATATTCTCTATAGTGACCTTTCTGAAAATTCATTTGGCCATAACTTTTGATTCCCGCTATGAAACTTCGATTTTTCAGATTCGTTATAAAGATATTCATTAACAGATTTAAATATTTTTCGTTTCACCAAAATCCGGTTTATTCTGCATTCTGTGTAGTCAGTCAAAGTTCAGGTTTGACTTTTCAAACTACCGTGTTATTTCTAATTCCTTTTATAATTAAATTGAATATATACATATTAAATGCAATTAAAATAGATTTCTAGTTGTTTTTATTTAAAATAGTTTATTAAACCTTTAAAATCCGTAAAATGAAAATTTTAAATTGGCCCCAAATTCTGGGTTGTTACAATTTAAATGAGAATTTTTTTCCAAAGTAAAGTTTTCCAATTTAATATATTAAATTGGAATTGAATGGAATTAGATTTGGTAATAATCGAGATAAGCTTCTGTGAATGAATGACTGTTACTAAATATGGAATTTAGAAGGCCTTACCGTTATTCCGTTTATATTATTAGTCTGATACAGAAATTTATATTGATTATATATTGATTTGATTTCTGTGAAGATTCCATATTTAATGGAAGATGATTTTGGGTTGTCGTGAACTGTGCTTTTAATGACGTTGGTTCTTTAACCCGGTTAAAGATAAGATTAATTTCTTAAATTTAAATAATCATTAAGTAATGATTTTTGGAGATTAAAACCAAATTGGTGTTTTAATGTATCTTGTTAATTTCAGGAAGATTAAAGAATAAATTTAAAAGAATTTATCTTTGATAAAATTAATGGGAACCTTTCCCTAATAACGTGAATATTTTATTAAAAGAATATTCTGAATTGGAATGAGACGTATGTTGTGATTTTATAGCACTTGATTATAAAATACGCCAATTATTCAGAAAGACCGGGTTTAACCCATTCTGAATAACTAACACGACGACCAAAAGTCGAAGATGAAGATGGTGGTTGAATACCAGAGTTCTTCACATCATTTGGACGATTACTGATTTCTTGATTGGGCCGTACACCCAAGGCAAGGTAATAAATGGTGATCGTCCAAACGTACTTGGAGATCGACGGATATGCGAGGACCTCTCTCCTGTATTGGACATATGGGACGAGGAATAAGGTGCCTCCTGTTTCGTTCAGACCCAGAACGGACTTGTAAATGGATGGTATGTCTGACATTGTATTCCTTTATGTTGTATTCATTGATCTCTGCTAAATATATATCTTTTTGGTGGGGGAGAATTTATTCTCTTGCTTAACACCCTTCTCTGAGACGTACGAGATTAGAGGTTATACATTGGCAGAAATCGGTGAGGATAATCCCTTGCCTCGGTTCATAGATGGAAAACCAATTTCCAATATGCGATATTCGGTTTTAGTTGTATATATATGTGTGTGTGTGTGTGTATGTATATATATATATGGCGACGTAATATAATGGTACCTACGCCGCCTATAATTGATACGTTTATATTCGAATTTGATTTCTTCACTTATAGTAATAATAAAAGATGAAATTTCGCGTATCAAGCATATTTGGCTATTATAAGGGAAAACTCTATCCTTCGACTGTGTTCATTGTGTGATGGGATCTGAGACTTATAATAGCTTCATTTTTCCAAAAAGCATTGCGTTGTTTATTTTAAACTAAGGTTCATGTGGAATAAACCCTCACGCGATTTACCCAACTTTAAAATCAAGTTTAATAAATGTTTTGAGTTCTCACACCAGTCCCATGACTGACCTGTAGTTTATTGTTTTAACCTAAGCTCTGGATGCCCCTATTTTCCACACGGGCAGCTATTAATTTTGGTTTCGCAGATATTATATTCACAGGATCCTGGTTTACAGCTGAAGTGATATTCGGGAAGCTCTGTATCCATGTATTTCTTTCGGTTGTGTTTTGTATTATTTTTCCGCTACTATCCAAATGTAATTTAAATCTTTGATATTGTATTTCCAATTTATATTATTTATTCATACTCTAATATATTCTTGTTCTCTGATGAAATTTTTGTAATAAGCAATGAAATGTTCTTCTGTTTGTTTTCTGATTTGTCGTGTTCTCAATTCAATCCATACTTTCCTTTATGGGGAAGTTTGGGTCGTTTCATTTGGTATCAGAGATTTGGTTTACAAAGATCGAGAACAAGACACATTAGAACCGAACGAAATAATTCATTAGAGATTGGATTAGTAATATCCAATAAGAATGACTCGTTAGAAATAGGATCAGTAGTATCCTGGAACGAGTGTGGAGAGTGCTATTTTCAAAATCAAATTAGTTTTAAAACTTTAAGTCAATTATTCGTATTTGAATATTATATTTTAAATTAAATTTGGACAATCTAGTATAGGGAGATCTTGAGTATATGCCTGACGAGATGTATATTCGAAGCCTCAGATACTGGATAGATATAGAATCATTCTCTAGCCGCCCGAAGATGGTTCTGATGATGACCATGTCATCATCAGCAATTATGTTCGAGTTCCGAAAGTGGGATATCTATATATTTCCAATTGACTAGTGTGAGAACCAAAACTTAGTTAGAGTTTATTGCTGTGATTTGCATTGCACTAAAAATATGATTTTTGACTATATAAAAGTTATATATATATATTTGAAAAGTTAACCAACTAATAGATTGTTGGTTGTGATGTTTGATGATTAGTTTAACTAATTAAAATATTGGAATGATGATTAATTTAACCAATATGAGAAAGAATGATAAATTTAGCTAAATCAAATTTAATATTGAGCTGAATTGAAAATTGATTAGAATTGAAAGTTGAGTTGATTAATTAAACAACTTTCAGCTCCATTCCTTTTCGAGGACGAAAAGATTTTAAGTGGGGGAGATTGTAACAACCCGGAAATTCTGAACCAATTTAAAAATTTTATTTTAGCAATTTTAATGGATTTTAAACATTTAAAATGATTTATTTTAAATAATAACGATTAAAAATTTATTTAAATCGAAGTTAGAACGAATATATTTATTTTAATTATACAAGGAGTTAGAAATGGCACGATAGTTTGAAAATTTGATTTTGAATTTCGACTGAATAGACAGGATTCAAAATAAAGAGGATTTCAGTAAAACCAAAAATATTTAAATCTGTTTAAAAATATCTTTCCAATGAATCTGAAAAATTGAAATTTCATCACGGTAATCCAAAGTTATGCCCAGTTTAAAATTCAGAATAGTTGTTATGGAATTAATATATATATGTATATTTTTTAATATAATTAATAGCCATTTTGCAAACGACCTTTGCTTTCGATTAAACCACTTTGTTTGGATCCGAAATGTCAAATTATTGCAAGATTCCAATTTTCATAATTTTTGGAATTAATATGTGAGCATAGCAAAAGAAAACGTGTTTTGTCAATTTCAGTCAAATTGGATCGACCAGAAAATGGCCATTTTTCAAATGGTCTCCAAATTCGATGAAATTAATTTTGTTAGGACCGTATCATCAAAACATAGCTAAAAATATATTTTTTGGAATTTTCGGAGTTACTATGTGGCCCCGGTAAATTAAAATGTACGTTCAAATAGAATATATATTGATTTACATTTTAATTTAAATAAAAACTATTCAAAACGGTCGAATTGGCTTATGAAACATATTTCATTGTGTTCGGAATGGGGGTATTTAACTGCGGACGACACTTTATGGGTTTGATTTGGAGTCCGGAACAATACAGGAGTTATATTGAAATTAAATCGAATTAAATAAGTAAAATAAAAATATGTGTATAAATATACAGTATTCGCAACCAAACCCTAATCAAAATACAGGCTGTTGTATCATTCATTCGAATAACTGTAATGCTCCTAATTTCCAAGCGATTTCGACCTAAACCCACTCAATAATGTTCTAATCTCCTAAAGGAAAAAATGAAGTACTACGTGATCTCTACCAATTGAACGGTTGAGATCTGGTATGATCAAGCGAGGTGGTCGGATTTTGGATGGGAAGCGCCACCGGTTGCTCACGTTTTCTAGCGTGTGGGAGAGCTCGAGCTTGACCTGGTGGAGATGGACGAAGGCTCATGTGAGGCGGTCAAGGTGGTGATCTCGGATATGGTGCTGGCAGCGTATGGGTGGCGCAATTTTAGGAGAGAGGATCGTGTTTTGGGGTTCGTCGGTTTCCTGAAGCTGGACGGGGGAGAAAGAGGGGTTAAGACCCCTTAATCATGTAATTAAACTAATTAATTATATATTAGTTATGTTATTAAATTGTAAAATGTTTCAAAGGCCATAACTTGTTCAAACAATAGCCGAGCCATAGTACATTGGGATCGTTGTGAAAAGCTCTATAACAAGGAACAGACAAGAACAATTAGAGAAGAGTTTAAGGTTAAGGAATTATTCATTAATTATTTAATTAGCTTATGCAATTATTTATATATTTAGATTATTTAGTTTTTTTACAAATAAAATTCGCATTGTTTTGTAAATAAACATCGCATTGTTTTGCAAATAAAAATCGCATTGTTTTGGAAATAAAAATCACATTGTTTTGAAAATAAAAATCACATAGCATTGAAAATAAAAATCACATTGTTTGGAAAATAAACGTAGCATTGATTTGAAAATAAAAATAGTAATGTTTTCGTAAATAAAAAATACAATGTTTTTGCAAATAAAATTGACAATGTTTTTCAAATAAAATTGACATTGTTTTTCAAATAAAATTGACATTGTTTTTCAAATAAAATTCGCATTGTTTTTATAAAATAAAAATAGAATTTTTTTTTCAGAATAAAAATAGCATTGTTTTTAAAATATAAACATTGTATGAAAATGTGATTTTTAAATATATGAAGCGCTAATAAAAATGTGATTTTTATTATATATGCCGTGTGAAACAAACTGCGTGAAACAGACTACGTTGGGATCACGGTGAAGAACACAACGCACCGGAGCAAATCCAAACTATTCAGAGATAAAACTGACGGAGTGGAAACAAAAGGTGAGAACTCCTCACTAAAATTTCAGCACAATTATTCATTTATTTTCATAACTGAAAAATATATTAAATTGCTAGTGTAGATTTTTATCAGTATAATCATTATAAATTGTATACGGTACCTGTTAGATCACATTCCTCATCCACATACCATGGACGATTTCAATTGACTGTATTGTGTGCTGTTTGTGATGTTGAAATGCGTAACATATTAAAACTATATTAATGTGATTGTGATATTAAATTATAAATATTCATTTATAATTTGAACAATGAAAATTGGTTAAATAGAAAATGATTCAAACTGAATTAGAATTGGTTAAAATTTGTTAACCAATAATTTATTTAAATTCACCGTTATTGTTTGAAAAACCCACATAGGTATTGGGATGATACTTGGCATGCACTAGTCCCAATATTTAGTTATACACCAATCTATGGATTGAAAGGCTGTGATGAGCGTTATTTATTTATTTTAATGCTCACACAGTTATAAATTTCACTTTGGATGTGGATGGATTGTTTAATGATTATTTATCATTATTATTGATTACATGCGGTGTGTGTGAAATCCATATAACTAAAATTATATGGTACTTGATTGATTCACATTCCGATTCAGAAATAAATAATGTTTTATAATAAATAATGTTTTATAAATAATGTAGAATAAAATATATTTTTAGAATAAAATATCATTTTAGAATGAAATATCATTTTAGAATAAAAGATCATTTTAGGATAAACTAACATTTCAGAATAAAAAGATCATTTTAGAATAAAAGAACATTTTTAATGATAAAGAACATTTTTAATGATAAAGAACATTTTAATGTAAAAGAACATTTTAAAAGAACATTTTATATGATAAATAGAAATTCATGTTAAACATGTTTCACCATTTTAAAAGAAAATTTTAAATGTTAAATAAAATAAATAGAAATGCATGTTAAAATGTATTTGTTAGTTAAAAGCATCATTTATAACATGTTTATTTAAATAAAAAGAATTACTTGTCAAAGTAGGATTTGTCATTAGAAATGTTACACTTAACATGTTTATTTAAATAAAAAGAATTACTTGTCAAAGTAGGATTTTTCATTAGAAATGTTACACTTAACATGTTTACTTAAATAAAAAGAATTACTTGTCAAAGTAGGATTTGTCATTAGAAATGTTACACTTAACATGTTTATTTAAATAAAATGAATTACTTGTCAAAGTAGGATTTGTCATTAGAAATGTTATACTTAACATGTTTATTTAAATAAAAAGAATTACTTATCAAAGTAGGATTTGTCATTAGAAATGTTACACTAAACATGTTTATTTAAATAAAAAGAATTACTTGTCAAAGTAGGATTTGTCATTAGATATATTACACTTAACATGTGTATTTTAATAATAAATAATGTTATATAATAAGGAATGTTGTATAATAAATAATGTTATATAATAAAGAATGTTATATAATAAAGAATGTTTTAAAATAAAGGACATTTTATAATAAAGAATGTTTTATAATAAAGTATCTTTTAAAATAAAGATTATTTTAAAATAATGAATATTTTAAATATAATATTCAGTGAAGAATAAAATAATGATTTTGATGTCCGATTTTTGATAGACAAAAAAATATTGAAATGTGAAGCCGAGTAAAGTAGTAAACGCCATTTTAACCCGAATGGGTTTATCGATCGATTTTATTCATTTTATAATGAATGTTGAAAAGAAGTGATTTCCGAATATAATATTTTGAAAATATTATCATTTTAATATGATAAAGATACAGAATATTCAATTTTTATTTAAAACTGAAAATGAAGTTGGAAGCGTTTCGAAATGAAATTATAAATATTTTATAAATACAATCCAAATGGAAATCGATGATTTATATAATATATATATATATATATATATATTTAAATGGCTGAATAGAACGCGCCGCGCAGCGATCGCTCGCGAATTTCGGCTATTAACTTCAAATTGGCGTAACGGGAGATCCGACCATCGGATTCTCCTAAAGCCAGAACCGTTGGGTTCGTATCGAAAAGAGCTTTCCAGTGAACATAAGAAGTTTGAAATCTAACGGTTGGATTTGGAATTATGTCCAAATCAAATTTGAAAAAGGTCGCTATGGATGCAGTTCGGTGGCCATTATTGGAAACTGACTGTACGGGCGATAATAAAATTATTAAAAATTATGTAAAATTATAATAAATGCCTTGGAAAGATTTTGGATGAAAAATTCCATATTTGAAAAGATAAAAATATATTTTTATCCAAATGAACTAGTTATTAACTAGAATAATTCTTTAATTAAGATTTAATGAAGTTTTCCAATTAATTAATATTTAATTGGAATTAAATAAAATAAACTGGATTTTGGGTTTGTCATGAATGATGTCTTCAATAACACTATTCTTAAACCCGTATGAAAAGAATAAATCTTTTAATTAAGATTATTAGAGTTTCCAATTATATTTGGTAATTGGAATAAAATGAAATGTGAATTGGGTTTATTGTGAACTGTGTTTTTAATGACATTCGTTCTGTAACGACCCGTATTCTACAATTCTATGATGTGTAACGACCCGTATTCTACACATCATAGAATTGTAGAATATTTATTTATTTCCCATGAGAAGTCGTATGGTCATGTAACTTTGGGAAACATCTATTAGAGTCATTTCCCATGCTTATGATTTTTGTTGATTTTTAAATGACCATTTTGCCCCTAGTTGGTACTGTTTTGGCCATAACTTTTGATTGGAAAGGAATTTTGACCTAAAACCACTTCCATTTGATTCGTTTGATAGTTTCTCATTCCGTAGAGTGGTCATAATAGCCAAACGGACTTACCGTTTGGGAGATATGGCTGAAACAAGGTTTGGAGGGTGAAAAACTGCTTAACCGGGCCAAATCGGGTGATTAGTGAGTAAGCCCATAACCCATTTCGGGATTAGGGTTATGGGAGGGCTGAATTGAGATGGAGGATCATTCCATTTCAGTTTTCTAGCCTCCACTTATCACCAAGGATCCCTAAAAATGGCCTCCAACCTCTAAATCACCTCCAAATCATCTTTTGGTCAAGGATTTGGCTTAGCAACCCCTAATCAAAGAAGATCTTCACCAAATCAACCTTGGAGCTGCTGTTTAGCATAGAGATTCACATCAAATCAGAGAATTATTTCAGATCTTAGTTTATTTTGTGGCTAAGGTGAGTGATTTGCATAGTTTTGCACTAATTATGGCTAATTAGGGGTGATTAGTGTTAATTAGCGAATTTAAACATGATAAAATTCTGGAAAAATGTTTATAAAATTCGGAATGATATTTTAGACCTCTGTTAGAAATTTGGTTCCATTTGGTTAAGTTTTGCTAATCATATCATTGGTTTCACCTAAACATGCTTAGGGGGAAAATATGGGGTTTTGGGTATGTTTGATCCATTTTGACCTACCATGTTGATGTTTTGATGTTTGTGGTTGATTATGCATGTTGCTATGACTGTATGAAATGCTATGTGACTGTTTAGAATAGTTGGAATGGTCGAAAACGCCGTCGAGGGGCGTAAACAGCTCGCTGGACAAGGTGCAGAGGTTCAGATCGCATAGGGGGTTGAGGGACGATCGGATCGCCCTATGGGATCGTGGGACATCACCACGAGTCGAGTCATCTCCTCCGAACCGAACCATCTGCGCAAGTCCCACGAGACGAATCGATGCAGCGCCGTGGCCAAATTGAAGTACTCCGACCCGGATCGCCAATGAGCATTACGACCCGATCCGATCCACTCGTGCTTCATATCACGATCCAACTAGAGGAAGGCAGCATCCACGATCCGATGCACAACGAGACGATGGAGGGGCGCGATCCGATCCGTATGGGGTATTCATGATCTGACCAGAAGTGGAGACTCGATTCGATGGAGACTGGATTCACGAGACGATGGGGGAGTGCGACCTGATCACCTGGAGGACCACGACCCGATCCGACGTAGGAGGCGCGACCCGATCCAATGAAGAAGGCTGAAGGACCACGACCCGATCCGACGTAGGAGGCGCGACCCGATCCGACGTAGGAGGCGCGACGTTGGACTTTGCTGCGGGACGTGTGCTAAGGAGTTGTCGACGTTCATAACTTCGAGTCACCACTAAGAATGAATGATGGGCTACTTATCAGTGCAGTATGGTCATTATGACCTGAGGGGCAAAGTGATGGTAGCAAGACTACGTTATCAGTGCAGTAGGGTCATTATGGCCCGAGGGGTAAGGTGATGCGTAGTAAGACTATGAGCCAGCGCAGATGGGGTGAATAACTCCATGGGGCAAGTGGACATAGTAAGGATTAGTAAGGCTATGAGCCAGTGCAGTGGGGTTCTTGAGACTCCATGGGGCAAAGTGGACATAGCGAAGGATTTGTGGCTACGTTATCAGTGCAGTGAAGCCATTTATGACTTCATGGGGCAGAGTGATCGTAGCAAGGTACGTTGGGTGATCGAAGTGGTGAATATCGTATACTTTACGCACTGAGTGAGAGATGTGAGGATGGATGCTATGCTTGATTGTTTGCCATCATTATGACATGCACACCTCCCCCACCTCCATATCTTTATATTGATTGATATGATACCTTAGAGTGTTGTACAGTATGTAGTGCTAACTCTTTGGTTGCAGGTCCAGGTTCAGGTATGTTTTAGTCTACCTGTTATTGTTCACTTAGATGCTTATCGCTCATACCAGGCTTTATGTCTGACCCAGAGTTTTGTGTCTCCTCTTATTACTCTGGGTGCTCACACGAGCGGACTAGAGACAGGTTAGCTGGTGGTGCGCGAGTAGCTGATTCAGAGGCGGGCAGGAGGCTTCCACGTATGATATATATATACACACATTCTCCCTGTGTCGTTGGTGGTCACTACTTGGGCATTAGTAGTGTACCTCATTTACCTTACTTTTGCTTTGAGACAGTTTGAAAGTTGTAATAAGCTGTATTTTAGATTTCCGCTGCTATGATGTTTAGTTCTGATTTTCAGCTTATGCACTGTCTCTCCTGTTTTATGTCAAGTATGTTATTATTATATTTTGTTCTTTGCGCTGTGAGACATTCTACAGGTTCTTTGTATGTTCATTTCCTTCTTCCTTTTCCTTCTGGCGACCCGTTCCGTGCTAACTGGACACGTATACAGCGCACTTTTGGAGTAAATGTCGGTTGGTGCGGGGCGGGCCGTCACACTTGGTATCAGAGCTCTAGGTTGCGTAGTTAACCTAGGGAAAGGCACTAGGGAGAGTTAGTACGTATATGAGAGCGCGTATTTGTGATTACTTTGGTTTTCAAAAGCTATGTATATATATACTATTAGTAGTATAAGAATGAAGTTGCACTGCACTAGTACCACTATGGGGTCGTTAATCGTTTCCCTTTTTCAGATTGACGATGAGCCGACATGTCAGAGGTACCGGTAGAGGGGCCAATAATGGGAATGCCGCTGACATGAGGGCGATGTTTACCAACCTCATGAGAGACATGCTTAGAGAAGTGCAAGGGGCAGTTCCCAATCCCGGAGCTGGTGTTGGCCCAGTAGTGCAGGCGCCGAGGGTCGATTTCGCCAAGTTGTGCAAAGATTACACTAATCTTGGTGGAAAGTCGTTCCACGGAACGGAGTCGGCCACAGATGTTCAAGATTGGATGGATAGCTGCGACCGTATCTTCGATGACTTGGGTCTTGAGGATGCGATGAAGAGAAGGCTAGCGTCTCGTCAGCTGCAAGGGCGAGCAATGAATTGGTGGAATGCCATTAGAACAGCCACTCCAGAGGACCAGGTTACTTGGGCTCAGTTCAAGGCTCGCTTTAGCGAGAAGTTTATTCCAGCTGCCCAGAAGTCGGTGTTGTTCAAGAGGTTCTTGGAACTCAAGCAGGGTGGCAGGGCAGTTTCTGATTATATTGCTGAGTTCGACACTTTGTCGAAGTATGGACTGTCTCTCATTGATACTCCTGAAAAGAAGAATGAGAAGTTCATTACTGGTTTGGATGGGTACTTGGGGGAAAGGCTTATCAACCACATCGATGAGACTTTTGAATCGATCGTGGGGAAAGCTTTGAGATCAGAGAGTCTTTACCCTAAGTCAAAGACTGAGGCTGCATCTGCAGAAGGGCCAAAGCCGCAAGCAGGCAGTGGAGGCAAGAATAACTCTCAGAATAAGAGGAAGCAGGACCAATCAAAAGGTGGCCAGAAAAAGAGCAAGAAGGATGTTGAGTGCTTCGGCTATGGAAAGAAGGGCCATTATGCTAAGGAATGTCGGGCCAAGCCAGCAGAAAGGAAGTGCTACAACTGTGGTCAAGTGGGACATCAGAAGGACAAGTGTCTGCAACCTCTTAAGGAGAAGCAGATTGTGAAAGCATATGCTCTTGATGCTATTCCTTCTTCGTCGAATGCCCCAACTGCGGCGGAGAAAGGAAAGAATGTTGTTATTCAAGGTATGCTTTCTATTTATGATATACCAGTTCGAGTTTTGTTTGATACTGGGGCTTCCCGTTCCTTCATATCTAGTGACCTGGTAGATAGGTTGGGACTGGAACCCGAGATAGTCGATAGACCATTGATTGTGACGAACCCGATTGGTGGTTCGACTAGCCTTAGTATGATTTGCAGGAATTTGGTCTTATCGAGTCATGGATGTATGTTTGTATGTGATTGCTTTGTTTTGGGCTTTACTGGGTATGGCATTATATTGGGAGTCGATTGGCTCCAAAGATACGGGGTGGTGGTAGACTGTGAGGGCTTTTTGGTGACAGTGAGGGCGGATGATGGGCGGAGGGTAGTGTTTGGTAGTCTACCTAGTGATGGGGTTATGGCTAGTTTTGTAAATTCCCTCGACATCCCGCAGGATGAGTTGTCAGATGTGCCCGTGGTTGGCCAGTATCCGGACGTCTTCGAGGAGGTGACCGGGCTTCCACCACACCGAGAGATTGAGTTCCGTATTGATTTAGTGAAAGATGCCAGACCTATAGTGATGCCACTTCGTCGTATGGCACCAAAGGAGCAGCGAGAGCTCGGGGTGCAAGTCAGCAATCTTTTGAAGAAGGGATTGATTAGAAGGAGTGTCTCCGAGTGGGGAGCACCAGTTGTGTTTGCCACTAAGGCAGATGGTTCCCTTCGTTTGTGTGTGGACTATCGCGAGTTGAATAAGGTGACGAGGAAGAATAAGTATCCTCTACCGCGTATAGATGATTTGTTTGATCAGCTGGAAGGAGCTAGAGTGTTCTCCCAGTTGGACCTCGCGACAGGATTTCATCAGCTTCGAGTAGCAGATGAGAGTGTTCCGAAAACGACATTTAGGATGCCGTCTGGATTTTATGAGTGGTTGGTCATGCCGTTTGGGTTAACCAATGCACCAGCCTATTTTGTGGATCTTATGAATCGAGTATTCAGAGATCAGTTGAATAAGTTTGTTCTTGTGTTCGTGGATGATATCCTTGTTTATTCAAGGACAGAGGAGGAACATAAGGGACACTTGAGGATAGTGATGGAGGTGTTGAGGAAACACCAATTGAAAGCGAAATTCTCTAAGTGTCATTTTTGGAGAAGGGAAGTAAGATTCTTGGGTCATGTTGTTTCCGAGAGTGGTATTGCCGTGGACCCTGCGAAGGTGGCTACGGTACAGGATTGGCCTACCCCCAAGAATGCTACAGATGTAAGAAGTTTCTTGGGATTAGCCGGATATTATCGTAAGTTTATCCAGGACTTCTCCAAGATTGCAGCACCGTTGACTCAGTTGACTAAGAAGAACCAGTCCTTCGTCTGGGACGGAGTGTGTGAGGATGCCTTCAAGAGTCTAAAGGAGAAGTTGACACGTGCGCCAGTGTTAGTCATTCCTAAAGGGAATGAAGAGATGACGGTATACATGGATGCTTGTGGTACCGGACTGGGTGTTGTATTGATGCAAGGAGGTAGGGTTGTAGCTTATGCTAGTCGACAGCTAAAGCCGCATGAGAAGAAGTATCCTACCCATGATTTGGAATTGGGAGCGATTGTATTTGCGCTGAAGATGTGGAGACACTATCTCTTGGGAGAAAGATTTGAGTTGTTTACCGATCATAAATCGTTAAAGTATCTCTTCTCTCAGAAAGATCTGAATCTCCGTTAGCAGAGATGGTTAGAGTTCTTGGCTTCGTATGATTTTGATGTCGCATACACACCTGGGAAGGGTAACGCGGTAGCCGATGCCTTGAGTAGGAGACATGCCAGCTTAGGGGCAATGTTTCTTGAATGGAAGCAACTGGAGTTTATCGCGGGGTTTAATTTCAGACCAAGGTGCGAATTGGATCCAGTTATGCTAGCTAGTTTGACGATCAGACCCACTTTGATAGAGCGGATTGGTTCTAGTCAGAGGGACGATCCTAATCTATTAGAAATCATCTCCAAGTTAGAGATGGGTATCGATGAGGAGATGAATGTGTATGGGCTTGATCGAGATGGATGGCTTCGAAAGAATGGAAGACTAGTTGTGCCCAACGTGAATGGTTTGAGAGATGAAGTGCTTAGAGAATGTCATCACTCAAAACTGACTATACACCCCGGTGGTAATAAGATGTATCGAGACATGAGACAGACTTACTACTGGGAAGGGATGAAAAGAGACGTTGGGAAGTTTATATCCAAATGCATGAATTGCCAGCTAGTTAAAGCCGAGCAAAAGAAACCTAGTGGGTTGTTGCAACCATTAGAAATTCCTGAGTGGAAATGGGAGCAAGTCTCGATGGATTTCATCGATGGTTTACCAAGGACTAGATCGGGACATGATAGCATTTGGGTAATTGTGGATCGATTGACTAAGAGCGCAAGATTTATACCAGTCAAATCGACCAGAACGGCAGCAAAGTTGGCAGAATTGTATATGAAGTGGGTAGTGAGATTTCATGGAGTACCCAAAAGCATTGTGAGTGACCGAGACTCGTTGTTCACTAGTGGGTTTTGGAAGAGTTTACAAGAGGCTCTAGGGTCAAGATTACATCTCAGTACCGCATATCATCCTCAGACCGACGGTCAGACGGAGAGGGTGAATCGTATATTGGAAGATCTCTTGAGAGCGTGTACATTGGATTTTGGTGGATCATGGGATGACCATTTGCATCTAGTAGAGTTTGCATATAATAATAGCTACCAATCCAGTATCGGTATGGCTCCATATGAAGCTTTGTACGGAAGACCGTGCAACTCACCATCATGTTGGATAGAGACTGGCGAGAAGTTTGTGCTTGGACCAGAGGTGGTGAGAGAAACTTCAGATAAGATTAAGATCATTCAGCAACGAATGAAAGCTGCCCAAGATAGGCAGAAGAGTTATGCTGATAGGAGGAGGAGAGATTTGAAATTCTCCGTTGGTGACTTGGTGTTTGTTAAGATCTCTCCGTTGAAGAGCGTGATACGATTTGGCAGGAGAGGCAAGTTGGCACCAAGATTTGTTGGCCTGTTCCCCGTTCTTGAACTAGTCGGGAATTTGGCATATAGAGTTGGCTTACCAGAGAAAATGGCGGGAGTTCACAATGTATTTCATGTTTCCCAACTAAGGAAGTTCGTTCACGACTCAGATATGGCTATTTCACCTGATCAGTTAGAGGACTTCGAGGTAGAACCTGAGGCGGTTCGGAACCGCAAGCCGATTCGTATTGTGGGGCACGATACGAAGCAACTTCGAAGGAAGTCGGTGAAGCTAGTCAAGGTTCAGTGGGGCGAGAACGAGAATGATTGTACTTGGGAAACAGAGGAGAGCATTAGGAAGACGCACCCAGAACTCTTTGCCTGGTAAGATTTACTTTGCGATTTAGTTATTCCGCATGCTAGGATAGACTTGTTTTGCATGTTTGATGGTTGTTTTATGATTGATAGGCATGCGGGACCTTTGTGTGTGTTTGGATTAGGGAATTTCGGGGGCGAAATTTCTTAAAGGAGGGGAGAGTGTAACGACCCGTATTCTACACATCATAGAATTGTAGAATATTTATTTCTTTCCCATGAGAAGTCGTATGGTCATGTAACTTTGGGAAACATCTATTAGAGTCATTTCCCATGCTTATGATTTTTGTTGATTTTTAAATGACCATTTTGCCCCTAGTTGGTACTGTTTTGGCCATAACTTTTGATTGGAAAGGAATTTTGACCTGAAACCACTTCCATTTGATTCGTTTGATAGTTTCTCTTTCCGTAGAGTGGTCATAATAGCCAAACGGACTTACCGTTTGGGAGATATGGCTGAAACAAAGTTTGGAGGGTGAAAAACTGCTTAACCGGGCCAAATCGGGTGATTAGTGAGTAAGCCCATAACCCATTTCGGGATTAGGGTTATGGGAGGGCTGAAATGAGATGGAGGATCATTCCATTTCAGTTTTCTAGCCTCCACTTATCACCAAGGATCCCTAAAAATGGCCTCCAACCTCTAAATCACCTCCAAATCATCTTTTGGTCAAGGATTTGGCTTAGCAACCCCTAATCAAAGAAGATCTTCACCAAATCAACCTTGGAGCTGCTGTTTAGCATAGAGATTCACATCAAATCAGAGAATTATTTCAGATCTTAGTTTATTTTGTGGCTAAGGTGAGTGATTTGCATAGTTTTGCACTAATTATGGCTAATTAGGGGTGATTAGTGTTAATTAGCGAATTTAAACATGATAAAATTCTGGAAAAATGTTTATAAAATTCGGAATGATATTTTAGACCTCTGTTAGAAATTTGGTTCCATTTGGTTAAGTTTTGCTAATCATATCATTGGTTTCACCTAAATATGCTTAGGGGGAAAATATGGGGTTTTGGGTATGTTTGATCCATGTTGACCTACCATGTTGATGTTTTGATGTTTGTGGTTGATTATGCATGTTGCTATGACTGTATGAAATGCTATGTGACTGTTTAGAATAGTTGGAATGGTCGAAAACGCCGTCGAGGGGCGTAAACAGCTCGCTGGACAAGGTGCAGGGGTTCGGATCGCATAGGGGGTTGAGGGACGATCGGATCGCCCTATGGGATCGTGGGACATCACCACGAGTCGAGTCATCTCCTCCGAACCGAACCATCTGCGCAAGGCCCACGAGACGAATCGATGCAGCGCCGTGGCCAAATTGAAGTACTTCGACCCGGATCGCCAATGAGCATTACGACCCGATCCGATCCACTCGTGCTTCATATCACGATCCAACTAGAGGAAGGCAGCATCCACGATCCGATGCACAACGAAACGATGGAGGGGCGTGATCCGATCCGTATGGGGTATTCACAATCCAACCAGAAGTGGAGACCCGATTCGATGGAGACTGGATTCACGAGACGATGGGGGAGTGCGACCTGATCACCTGGAGGACCACGACCCGATCCGACGTAGGAGGCGCGACCCGATCCAATGAAGAAGGCTGAAGGCGACCCGATCCGATCCGATTCGATGGTGATGACCAATAACCCGAGATGCAAAGGTAGTCCATATGGGAGTTAGAGCTCAGGATCCCGGAACCAGTTGGGAACCAATGAGATCACTTCATGGTTGGACTTTGCTGCGGGACGTGTGCTAAGGAGTTGTCGACGTTCATAACTTCGAGTCACCACTAAGAATGAATGATGGGCTACTTATCAGTGCAGTAGGGTCATTATGACCTGAGGGGCAAAGTGATGGTAGCAAGACTACGTTATCAGTGCAGTAGGGTCATTATGGCCCGAGGGGCAAGGTGATACGTAGTAAGACTATGAGCCAGCGCAGATGGGGTGAATAACTCCATGGGGCAAGTGGACATAGTAAGGATTAGTAAGGCTATGAGCCAGTGCAGTGGGGTTCTTGAGACTCCATGGGGCAAAGTGGACATAGCGAAGGATTTGTGGCTACGTTATCAGTGCAGTGAAGCCATTTATGACTTCATGGGGCAGAGTGATCATATCAAGGTACGTTGGGTGATCGAAGTGGTGAATATCGTATACTTTACGCACTGAGTGAGAGATGTGAGGATGGATGCTATGCTTGATTGTTTTCCATCATTATGACATGCACACCTCCCCCACCTCCGTATCTTTATATTGATTGATATGATACCTTAGAGTGTTGTACAGTATGTAGTGCTAACTCTTTGGTTGCAGGTCCAGGTTCAGGTATGTTTTAGTCTACCTGTTATTGTTCACTTAGATGCTTATCGCTCATACCAGGCTTTATGTCTGACCCAGAGTTTTATGTCTCCTCTTATTACTCTGGGTGCTCACACGAGCAGACTAGAGACAGGTTAGCTGGTGGTGCGCGAGTAGCTGATTCAGAGGCGGGCAGGAGGCTTCCACGTATGATATATATATATATATATACACATTCTCCCTGTGTCGTTGGTGGTCACTACTTGGGCATTAGTAGTGTACCTCATTTACCTTACTTTTGCTTTGAGACAGTTTGAAAGTTGTAATAAGCTGTATTTTAGATTTCCGCTGCTATGATGTTTAGTTCTGATTTTCAGCTTATGCACTGTCTCTCCTGTTTTATGTCAAGTATGTTATTATTATATTTTGTTCTTTGCGCTGTGAGACATTCTACAGGTTCTTTGTATGTTCATTTCCTTCTTCCTTTTCCTTCTGGCGACCCGTTCCGTGCTAACTGGACACGTATACAGCGCACTTTTGGAGTAAATGTCGGTTGGTGCGGGGCGGGCCGTCACACGTTCTTTAGCCCGATGAACAGTGAAAATATAATTTTGGAATTTATAAATCTTTTTTTAAGATTTAAATGAGATTTTTTTTTCCAAAGTAAAGTTTTCCAATTTAATATATTAAATTGGAATTGAATGGAATTCGATTTGGTAATAATCGAGATGAGCTTCTATGAATGAAGAATATTACTATATATGGAATTTAAAAGGCTTGCCGTTATTCCATTTATATTATTAGTCTGATAAAGAAATTTATATCGATTATATATTGATCTGATTTCTGTGAAAATTCAATATTTAATGGAAGATGATTTTGTGTTTGTCATGAACTGTGTTTTTAATGACATTGATTCTTTAACCCAGTTAAAGATAAGATTAATTTCTTTAATTCGAATAATCAATAAGTAATGATTTTTGGAGATTAAAACCAAATTGGTTTTTTAATGTTGTTAATTTCAGGAAGATTAAAGAGTAAATTTAAAAGAATTCATCTTTGATAAAATTAATGGGAACCTTTCCCTAATAATGTGAATATATTATTAAAAGAATATTCTGAATTGGAATGAGGCGTATGATGTGATTTTATAGCAATTGATTATAAAATACGCGAATTATTCAGAAAGACAGGGTTTAACCCATTCTGAATAATTAATACGACGACCAAAAGTCAAAGATAAAGACGGTGGTTGAAGATCGGAGTTCTTCACATCATTTGGATGATTACTGATGTCTTGTGTAACAACCCGTAAAATCTGAACCAGTTTAAAAAATTTTAATTGGCTATTTTAGTGTATTTTAAATATTTAAAATAAATATTTTAGATAACAAGGAGGAAAAAGTAGTTTGAATCGATGTTTGAAATGGAATATAATCACTTTGAATTATAAACATGGCCCGAAATGGCGTGGCAGTTTCAAATTTTCATTTCAAACTTTGACTGGCTGTATCGGGTGCAAAACAAAACGGATTTGAGTGAAATCAAACATATTTAAATGTGTTAGTGAATACCTTTCTAATGAATCTGAAAAATCGAAGTTTCATAGCGGGAAGCAAAAGTTATGGCAAAATGAATTTTCAGAAAGGTCGCTATGTGTAACAACCCGGATTATTACAACATGCTAAGACGAGAATCAAGGCAGAATTTAATTATAACATCCGAATCAGGAGAAACGGGCTATGCCATTGCGTTCGTCTCGGAAAAATACGCGAAATAGAGTCCGAGTTTTCGAGAATCGGAGTCCGTATGACCAAGATATGGTCCGTCGAAGTTTTCAGAATTTTCAGAGTTTAAAACAGATTCAAATTCAAAAAGTCAACCCTGGTCAAGGGGGTGTCGACTGCCAAGTCGACCCCCCCCTCCCTCCCCCTCCCCCCCCCCCCCCAAGTCAACTGCCAAGTCGACTGGGGAGTCGACACAGGTGGCCTGGCCAGTTTGGCCTGGTGCACCTGACTTCTTCCCCAAGACATGCTTTTGGTCTGGTTTGTTAGCTTGTGACGAATTTCAGTGGCTAGGATCTAAACTAGGGTTAATCCTATGGCCTAAACTATCATAATCTTCTATAAAAATACCCCTAACCTAATCTAAAAACCTTCA
Source organism: Allium sativum (assembly GCA_030737875.1). Lineage (NCBI taxonomy): Eukaryota > Viridiplantae > Streptophyta > Magnoliopsida > Asparagales > Amaryllidaceae > Allium > Allium sativum. Next base: position 698,693,511 of record CM060926.1, read on the forward strand.
TAAATTGATCCTACAACTAAACTATGCCAAAATGCTTAGTCATGGCCTCCATCCTCTTGTCATAAATTCTATCTTCATTCACATGAGAGATTACATGATCATATGAGTGTATGAGAGTTTCTATGTTCATATGAGAGCTTCTAAACTTGATTTCAAGGCAAATCTTCATCAAAGCAAGGATCTTTCTTATTATTTTCTCAAGGGTTTTATTGGAGCTTATTGATTTGGGGTTTTTGCTAGTGTGGCTTCGTCTCAATCTTTTTATATATTGATTTGTGCCTTCATAGCATTGTAAGCCCCCTCCTACTCTTAGATATTAACTATGAAGTTAAATGTTCATGTTGCAAGTTTTGGGTTTGAACTTGAGTAGGTTACATGCTTAGAAACTATCATGTTATGTGTAGATTTATACAATGCATATTTGTAAAGTTATCACCTTGATTTTGTGTGGCTAAAAGCTATAAGCTTTATGTTGAAATGTTGCACTATGCAACATAAGAACTCTCTTATCCCTTAAGTTAACTTGCATAGAATGCTAGATGCGAACTTCTAGCCATTTTCTATGTCATCTATCACCATGATTCACCTATATGCTAAGTTTTGGGGTTATGCATGTTTTTGGGGCTTAATAATGTAACATGCAAGTTTGTGAACACATTATGTCTCATATGCCACCATGTTTAACTTGCGGCCTTATACCCCTTTTGTCATACCTTTGCCAAGTTCCTTCTTTTAATCCATTATGCGTTGTTGTGAATGTATATGCGAGTTTAAAAGCGTTGGGGTTACGTTATGGGTAAACTTTAATGACATGAAACATGATTTGGGTAAATTGGTATAAACATGACAACATGTAATTTTGGCTATGAACATGAGACTTGAAAACTTGACACGTATGGGTTGTAAGTGTAATAAGACACTAGACCAAACATGAAAGTGGCCAACTCGAGGTTGGGTTGAGTTTGTAGCATAAATCTACCCGGACCCGCCCGGCTTAACTAGTGGCTACAAACAATAGGACCCAATGTGGGTAGTTGGTCATATAGCACTTAAAACCCGAGGTTAGACTAGGTTGTAGTGTAAATCTACCCGGACCCGCCCGGCTTAACTAGTAACCACAACAAAGTCTAATGTGAGAGGTTGGGGGTGCATTAATCTAATTAATGCCACATGAAAAGGTTAAGTAATTTTGATTAATGACACTTAACCGATATGACACGAATGGGTAGGTTAAGTTAAACCGGACTTGGTTCCTTAATGACACTTAACCATATAAGACAATTAGGGGATGGGGTTAAGTAATTTACACTTAACTAATCCGACTTGGTAATTAGATGGGGTTAAGTAACCTACACTTAACTAATCTAAACACGGTAATTAGATAGGGTTAAGTAATCCATACTTAACTAATCTAACACGGTAAATTCAATGGGGTTAAGTAATTTACACTTAACTAATCCGACTTGGTAATTAGATGGGGTTAAGTAACCTACACTTAACTAATCTAAACACAGTAATTAGATGGGGCTAAGTAACCTTCACTTAACTAATCTAAGCACGATAATTAGATGGGGTTAAGTTAAACACTTAACCAATCTGAACTTGGTAATTTAATGAGGCTAAGTAGCCAATACTTAACCAACTTAACATGATAATTTAATGGGGTTAAGTAACTTATACTTAACCAATTATACATGATGATTTGATGAGGTTAAGTAACTTATACTTAACCAATCTAATATGCGGACCTGATAGGGTTAAGTCACAAGACCTTTTAACTTAGGCTTAACCATTGTAATACGATTAGTGGATGGGGTTAAGCTAACCCATACTTAACCAATCCGACTCGATAATCTGATGGGATTAAGATAATCTATGCTTAATCAATCTAACATGATAATCTAATAGGGTTAAGACAAATAAATACTTAACTAATTTGACTTGATAGGGATAAGTCATGAGCTTCTTGGTACACTTAACCAACTTGTAGGGCTAAGCCTTGAACTTGAGTACTTAGCCAATCTTGACATGATTCGTGGGCGGGTTAGGTCATGAACTTGAATGACAACACTTAACCCATTAGACAAAACCCTAGCTTAGGGAACTAGGTTGAAAATCGTAGTTAACAAGGATAGTGGGAAGAGAAGCTAAGTGGTAAACCTTAGTTAAGGATAAGTAAGTAATAATTCTTAGCCAAGGACATGGGACTAGTTCATAAATAGATACGGTAAGTCATCGCTTAGTATACGAGGAGGAGCAACTTATCTGACTTGGATAAAAAGCTCCAGCGAACTGGGTGACGAAGCGGTAGCTTCGGGGGACGTGAGGGTACTCTTGGTATCCCTCTGTGAGGTGGCAGGTGGTCCATGAAACCCGGCCTCACAGAGGTTAAGGTCTGCGGTAGAAGAGCCAAGAGTATGCCTTGGTTGCTATGCGAGCGACCTAAAGACTGGGATGGATTAGCGTGGAGTCGACGATACTTGTTTTTGCCCTGGATAGCACGTCGCCGACTACCTACCATCTTTAGTCAATCGTGTACGAACGGAAAGGCAGAGAACTCCCAACAGACCATGTTCTTGCTATCGAGTCATGGGTGAGGTTGGCCCATAGGAAAGTGGGGCTATAGTGGGGCCGGGATGTAGTTCTCATACATGATTTTTCTTGGATTGCCTTTCAGTAGTTGAGGGAGGGGTCACGTGGGACCATAGCCACGGATACAAAAACAGACCTTGGTATCTGCATCAGCAGACGACTTAAAGCTCCCGACTGAGTTCCGTATTTCTTGATTTGCCCTGGCACGGAACTCGGGTGGCACATTGAGATACATGTGCGTCTAGACATGGAAACGATTCACGATACATACGTGGGATAAAGGGCGCGGTTGACGGGTGGCACAATCCCTAGTGGCCCTAGGTGGCTTGAACCCAAACCGAGACACGGAAACGTTCATTAGGTAGCATAATCCCTAGTGGTCCTAGGTGGCATAAATCCTAAGTGAACACGCGATAGTTCATGGTAAGAAAACATAACTGGGTCAAGGGTAGCAGTCCAAAACAACTTCAAGGATAAAACGGTACTACGTTGAAGTGGTATAGATTTACATAAGAAAGCCCGTACGGCCTACGGTAAAGGACTGAACTTATGCATGGAAAGAATCATACGAATCAGGAAACCTACATATACGATATATTAGGATGACATGGACCATTACATGACATTGGGCAAGAGACATTCATAGTTAACACATGACGCGGGCCGGGATACTAGTACGGGAGGTGCAGAGCGAATATACATGATAGATACCTTGCGATATTGTACTTGATAGAAACCTGATGATGTGATACCTTGACTTATCTTGACACCGTAGTTTATCATGACACACTTGTTTATCTTGGTACAGTAGTTCATCCTGTTATTTTGGTTTAGCTTATCTGTCTTGTCATCATACTTATATTCATCTCAGTTCCTCATGCCAGTTAACTTTACTAGTTTATATACTGGTAGTAGATAGGGCTTACCAGTCTTTATGACTGACCCCGTTTTGTTTCGCCTCTTTGTCTTCCGTTTCCCCCCCCCCCCAGGTTACAGGGAGGAAATGCTATTGTTAGTTCGGACTTCTTCTATTTGAAGGTCATCATGTATGGCTTGGACTTTTCTTGGCTATGGCTACTTTACTATTTCACTTGGGGAATAATTTACGAAAAGGTTTTTATGCTTCTTTACTATTGCAAGACAGGTTTTCATGTAAGAAATTCTCTAATGTAAAAGGCTTTAGACCTTATTTATTAATGATATGAAAGTTGGTTTTACTTCCGCTATTTTATATGTTCTGTCTTGCAATATTTCTGTACATGTTTACCAATAATACCCCTCTAAAGCTAGTGCATTCCTTTGCGAGTGACCCTAGCGGAGGTGGGGTGTTACATTTGGTATCAGAGCAGAAGGTTACCAGACGGGGCAAAAGTTTTTAAAACCTTCTGAAAACTATTTGAGAAACTGTTTACAAAGAAGCATTTTTCAAGAAAATTTTGTTTTTAAAGGCTATTCCCCAAAATCCATGAGCACTATCCTTTGTTTCCTTGATTGAACCTCTTTTACTTTCTTTCCTCCATCTGTAGTCACAGTAGTTTTAACTGCGACTAATCCTTGTCTAGCTACGTGAGTGTTTTCCCGTGCGATGGAGGAAGTTCTCGAGAGACCTGTTACCGAAGTTATAAGAAGGGATAGTAAGAACAAGGATAAAGGATACGAGCTTAAGATAAGCAACTTGTTGGTATGGATTAGTCCACGAAGGAAGACAAGGACAAGATCAGCAAGAGGGCAATTGTATGCTCTCACTCCTAGCGTACCTAAGAGAGATGGTATCGTTTCTGTTAAAGGTTTAGCCTTTCTTTTCTATCATCCCGTCCAGACTTTGTTTTGATCATCGCATCATTTAAGTCTGCCTCGATGGTTAAGTCTCTACACCTTAGTACTAGCATAGTAGAGAATCCCACTTTAGTCCCAAAATCTGGTTGGAGAGTCGGTCCATTTATTCATGACTTGTTTGGAACTGAGAGTGTAAATGCCAAGTGTTGAGATTAGAAGCAATACTTCTATTGTTGAGCTATGGATGGATTCTAGGGATGAAGTGGTTATCCAGTAAGGGATGCCATTCTCGATTTTGAAAGGAGGGTAGTTAAACTCTTAGCTTGCCTTGGTAATACCCTCGAAGTCTCGTGTAACCTTTTGGGTTCTGTCATGGTTAGTTACCTAGAATCTCTTGATGCATTTATCGGAAATCTCTGATCCGATCGAGTAACGTTCGCCACTAAGGCAGATGGTCCATTCCGCTTAAGCATGGGTTATAGGAATCACCCTAGTAAGTGCACGTGGTAACATGGATTGGCATTGGTAAACGAGATCCAGAATTCACTAGTGAATTTTGGAGAGCTTGCATGAGTACGTAGATATGGTTGAGCCAAGTATACTAGGGAAAGAATAAATGAAAGTGAAACGAGAGGCGACAGTGAAAAGAGTTCCGACTCATACCTTGGAAATAGGAATCAAGGAGCTACGAAATCATGAAGTCAAAGGCAGTCAAGGCACACTGGAATTAAGCTCAAGGAAATGCGGCTTAGACGCACGCATCATGTCTCTTTGTAAGAGTATATCGTTGATCCTTGGTCCACCGTTGGAGCTTGCTTGCACGCTATCGCTTGGTGGATATCCTCTCGGTCCTGTTTCTGTTACAAACCCTGTAAGGAGTTTGTCTTGTTTATCTCCTTGATCTTATTTTGGGAACCTTAGATAGAACTCTATGGATGTAAACATGTATTTGAAACAGGTTATGATTGATATGGCTGCAAATACACATTAGATACTAGATTGACGCGGTTACGTTTCATGTTGCATATGCACGAGTATTGATACTTGTTTATGAACGAAATTTAATGTGTTACCATGTGGATATTGCATGTGGATGAATGGTTGTGCACACATATAGTACTTATATGACTAGGACTATTTGCATACATGTTGGACTCATGGCACTAAACATATTTTGCATTAGAAAGATCATTCAGGCCTGATCATTAGCATTAGCTAAGGAGCATATACACACACGTTTTGCATATGTTCATATGGCATTAGAAATCGTCTAAGGACAATGGTTGCCTGTGGATGATGTTTTGAGTAGATGGATGATGGATGGTAGGATACGTTCTTCCTAACTTGGAGATTTCGGGGACGAAATCCTTTAAGTTGGGGAGGATGTAACAACCCGGATTTTTACAACATGCTAAGACGAGAATCAAGGCAGAATTTAATTATAACATCCAAATCAGGAGAAACGGGCTGTGCCATTGCGTTCGTCTCGGAAAAATACGCGAAATAGAGTCCGAGTTTTCGAGAATCGGAGTCCGTATGACCAAGATATGGTCCGTCGAAGTTTTCAGAATTTCCAGAGTTTAAAACAGATTCAAATTCAAAAAGTCAACCCTGGTCAAGGGAGTGTCGACTGCCAAGTCGACACCCCCCCCCCCCAAGTCGACTGCCAAGTCGACTGGGGAGTCGACACAGGTGGCCTGGCCAGTTTGGCCTGGTGCACCTGACTTCTTCCCCAAGACATGCTTTTGGTCTGGTTTGTTAGCTTGTGACGAATTTCAGTGGCTAGGATCTAAACTAGGGTTAATCCTATGGCCTAAACTATCCTAATCTTCTATAAAAATACCCCTAACCTAATCTAAAAACCTTCATAAATTGATCCTATAACTAAACTATGCCAAAATGCTTATTCATAGCCTCCATCCTCTTGTCATAAATTCTATCTTCATTCACATGAGAGATTACATGATCATATGAGTGTATGAGAGTTTCTATGTTCATATGAGAGCTTCTAAACTTGATTTCAAGGCAAATCTTCATCAAAGCAAGGATCTTTCTTATTATTTTCTCAAGGGTTTTATTGGAGCTTATTGATTTGGGGTTTTTGCTAGTGTGGCTTCGTCTCAATCTTTTTATATATTGATTTGTGCCTTCATAGCATTGTAAGCCCCCTCCTACTCTTAGATATTAACTATGAAGTTAAATGTTCATGTTGCAAGTTTTGGGTTTGAACTTGAGTAGGTTACATGCTTAGAAACTATCATGTTATGTGTAGATTTATCCTATGCATATTCGTAAAGTTATCTCCTTGATTTTGTGTGGCTAAAAGCTATAAGCTTTATGTTGAAATGTTGCACTATGCAACATAAGAACTCTCTTATCCCTTAAGTTAACTTGCATAGAATGCTAGATGCAAACTTCTAGCCATTTTTCTATGTCATCTATCACCATGATTCACCTATATGCTAAGTTTTGGGGTTATGCATGTTTTTGGGGCTTAATAATGTAACATGCAAGTTTGTGAACACATTATGTCTCATATGCCACCATGTTTAACTTGCGGCCTTATACCCCTTTTGTCATACCTTTGCCAAGTTCCTTCTTTTAATCCATTATGCGTTGTTGCGAATGTATATGCGAGTTTAAAAGCATTGGGGTTACGTTATGGGTAAACTTTAATGACATGAAACATGATTTGGGTAAATTGGTATAAACATGACAACATGTAATTTTGGCTATGAACATGGGACTTGAAAACTTGACACGTATGGGTTGTAAGTGTAATAAGACACTAGACCAAACATGAAAGTGGCCAACTCGAGGTTGGGTTGAGTTTGTAGCATAAATCTACCCGGACCCGCCCGGCTTAACTAGTGGCTACAAACAATAGGACCCAATGTGGGTAGTTGGTCATATAGCACTTAAAACCCGAGGTTAGACTAGGTTGTGGTGTAAATCTACCCGGACCCGCCCGGCTTAACTAGTAACCACAACAAAGTCTAATGTGAGAGGTTGGGGTGCATTAATCTAATTAATGCCACATGAAAAGGTTAAGTAATTTTGATTAATGACACTTAACCGATATGACACGAATGGGTAGGTTAAGTTAAACCGGACTTGGTTCCTTAATGACACTTAACCATATAAGACAATTAGGGGATGGGGTTAAGTAATTTACACTTAACTAATCCGACTTGGTAATTAGATGGGGTTAAGTAACCTACACTTAACTAATCTAAACATGGTAATTAGATAGGGTTAAGTAATCCATACTTAACTAATCTAACACGGTAAATTCGATGGGGTTAAGTAATTTACACTTAACTAATCCGACTTGGTAATTAGATGGGGTTAAGTAACCTACACTTAACTAATCTAAACACAGTAATTAGATGGTGCTAAGTAACCTTCACTTAACTAATCTAAGCACGATAATTCGATGGGGTTAAGTTAAACACTTAACCAATCTGAACTTGGTAATTTAATGAGGTTAAGTATCCAATACTTAACCAACTTAACATGATAATTTAATGGGGTTAAGTAACTTATACTTAACCAATTATACATGATGATTTGATGAGGTTAAGTAACCTATACTTAACCAATCTAATATGCGGACCTGATAGGGTTAAGTCACAAGACCTTTTAACTTAGGCTTAACCATTGTAATACGATTAGTGGATGGGGTTAAGCTAACCCATACTTAACCAATCCGACTCGATAATCTGATGGGATTAAGATAATCTATGCTTAATCAATCTAACATGATAATCTGATAGGGTTAAGACAAATAAATACTTAACCAATTTGACTTGATAGGGATAAGTCATGAGCTTCTTGGTACACTTAACCAACTTGTAGGGCTAAGCCTTGAACTTGAGTACTTAGCCAATCTTGACATGATTCGTGGGCGGGTTAGGTCATGAACTTGAATGACAACACTTAACCCATTAGACAAAACCCTAGCTCAGGGAACTACGTTGAAAATCATAGTTAACAAGGATAGTGGGAAGAGAAGCTAAGTGGTAAACCTTAGTTAAGGATAACTAAGTAATAATTCTTAGCCAAGGACATGGGACTAGTTCATAAATAGATACGGTAAGTCATCGCTTAGTATACGAGGAGGAGCAACTTATCTGACTTGGATAAAAAGCTCCAGCGAACTGGGTGACGAAGCAGTAGCTTCGGGGGACGTGAGGGTACACTTGGTATCCCTCTGTGAGGTGGCAGGTGGTCCATGAAACCCGGCCTCACAGAGGTTAAGGTCTGCGGTAGAAGAGCCAAGAGTATGCCTTGGTTGCTATGCGAGCGACCTAAAGACTGAGATGGATTAGCGTGGAGTCGACGATACTTGTTTTTGCCCTGGATAGCACGTCGCCGACTACCTACCATCTTTAGTCAATCGTGTACGAACGGAAAGGCAGAGAACTCCCAACAGACCATGTTCTTGCTATCGAGTCATGGGTGAGGTTGGCCCATAGGAAAGTGGGGCTATAGTGGGGCCGGGATGTAGTTCTCATACATGATTTTTCTTGGATTGCCTTTCAGTAGTTGAGGGAGGGGTCACGTGGGACCATAGCCACGGATACAAAAACAGACCTTGGTATCTGCATCAGCAGACGACTTAAAGCTCTCGACCGAGTTCCGTATTTCTTGATTTGCCCTGGCACGGAACTCAGGTGGCACATTGAGATACATGTGCGTCTAGACATGGAAATGATTCACGATACATACGTGGGATAAAGGGCGCGGTTGACGGGTGGCATAATCCCTAGTGGCCCTAGGTGGCTTGAACCCAAACCGAGACACGGAAACGTTCATTAGGTAGCATAATCCCTAGTGGTCCTAGGTGGCATAAATCCTAAGTGAACACGCGATAGTTCATGGTAAGAAAACATAACTGGGTCAAGGGTAGCAGTCCAAAACAACTTCAAGGATAAAACGGTACTACGTTGAAGTGGTATAGATTTACATAAGAAAGCCCGTACGGCCTACGGTAAAGGACTGAACTTATGCATGGAAAGAATCATACGAATCAGGAAACCTACATATACGATATATTAGGATGACATGGACCATTACATGACATTGGGCAAGAGACATTCATAGTTAACACATGACGCGGGTCGGGATACTAGTACGGGAGGTGCAGAGCGAATATACATGATAGATACCTTGTGATATTGTACTTGATAGAAACCTGATGATGTGATACCTTGACTTATCTTGACACCGTAGTTTATCATGACACACTTGTTTATCTTGGTACAGTAGTTCATCCTGTTATTTTGGTTTAGCTTATCTGTCTTGTCATCATACTTATATTCATCTCAGTTCCTCATGCCAGTTAACTTTACTAGTTTATATACTGGTAGTAGATAGGGCTTACCAGTCTTTATGACTGACCCCGTTTTGTTTCGCCTCTTTGTCTTCCGTTCCCCCCCCAGGTTACAGGGAGGAAATGCTATTGTTAGTTCGGACTTCTTCTGTTTGAAGGTCATCATGTATGGCTTGGACTTTTCTTGGCTATGGCTACTTTACTGTTTCACTTGGGGAATAATTTACGAAAAGGTTTTTATGCTTCTTTACTATTGCAAGACAGGTTTTCATGTAAGAAATTCTCTGATGTAAAAGGCTTTAGACCTTATTTATTAATGATATGAAAGTTGGTTTTACTTCCGCTATTTTATATGTTCTGTCTTGCAATATTTCTGTACATGTTTACCAATAATACCCCTCTAAAGCTAGTGCATTCCTTTGCGAGTGACCCTAGCGGAGGTGGGGTGTTACACTATGGAATTTATATAGCCCGTGAAAATGGCCATTTTGCAAACGACCTCGGAATTCGACGAAACCACTTTTGTTGGATTCAGGATGTCAAATTATTGCTAGGTTTAAAATCTCATAATTTTTGAAGCTAGTATGTGAGCGTGGCGAAGGAAAATGTGTTTTGGTCAATTACAATTAAATTGGATCGACCAGAAAAGGGCCATTTTACAAACGGTCTCAGAATTCGACGAAACTAGTTTAGTTGGGACCGTATGGTCAAAATATAGCTTGATTTATTTTTCGGGAATTTTTAGAATTAATATGTGGCCCCGGCAAACTGAAATGTACGTTCAAATTAAATATTGAATGTTATATATTTTAAATTGAAGAAAAACTGACTGAAACAGTCGAATGGGCCTACGAAACATATCCCATTGTGTTCAAAATGGGGGTAAAATGCTAGGGACGACAGTCGTTGGGTTCGAATTGGTGCTCGTTTGGTCAAGAGGATATTTTTGAATTTAAAATAAATTAAATATTTAAATAAAACCCTGGCCAATCACGTTCAGCCAAGTCATTCTCTCTCTATCCGCGTTGACCTCCGAAACCCGCTCCTCTTCACTGTCGAACGGCGGAAAAAGGTCAGGATTTCAAATCTACTTTTCTTCCAATCCATACAGTGAAATCGATCGATTCTTTGGGGGATTTTGGAGAGAATTTTCCCCTCTACAGATCCATACAAGTTTGGGAGTTCATCGTTCAGTATTCGCCTCGATTCACCTCTGCAAAGTATTGCCGCTCACATCCCGATTTCTCCGCCACCACTGCGTCGAGTTCACCAGAATTCAGGGAGGAGGAGCGCCTCTCGTAGACGCTTCACGTGGCAGGGTCTGATCGAGCTACAACATCTTCGTTTTGGTGAAAAGATCAAACCTAGTTTTGAATCAACTGTGAAGGTATATGGCTATTTATAATTTAACTATATTATAGCACTTTAAAGCGCTACGGTTTTCGATTTCACTGTAAAAAATCATATCTTTTTCGTTTGTAGACGAAATTCAGTGAAACAAGAGACAGTGGACTCGTGTGGACGTCTTCTACATTCTAGAAGAGACCGCATATTTTTCTGAGCCTTCTGCTATTTTTGGTGGAGTGGAACCCAATGTGAGATTTCTAATTTATAAACGATATGGAAAACAACGATGTATAAATTATATAGTCGATGTATGAGTTATATAAGCGTTGTACACCTCATGTATAAGCGTTGTATAAGTTGTATGTTCAATATATAAATTATATATGCGTTGTAAAAATTGTATGTGTGTTGAAATGAATTGAAGTGAATCGTGTATATATATATATATATATATATATATATATATATATACTCCCCTCGTCCACAGACCATGGACGATATTTATTGTTTGTGATTGGTGTGAAAATTGGTTGATAGCGAATGGTTGACTAGAATTGTTTGTGGTTGAAATTGATTGGTTGTGGTTGAAAAATACCCATTGGTGATTGAAACAAAATTAGAATAGATTGTGGAAATGAAAATAAAACATGCCGCCTGCGTGCGAACTAGATGCATGAATCCCCATTGTCAAAAACCGCGAGGTTTTAAGGTAGAGCGAGGAGCCGTACTAGGGACGGTCCAGGTTTTAACTACCCTGCCGTTATGCTGCCGAAATTTTCAATAATATTCATGTGTTAGAATTATTTTCATGTGTTGAAACTATATTCATGTGTTGAATAGAAATTCATGTGTTGAAAAATAGTCGTGTTTTGAAATAAATTGTTTTATAATAATAAAAATCATATTTTTATCATCTATATGAACTATATAAAATAATCGTGTTTTGAAATAAATTGTTTTATAATAAAAATCATATTTTTATCATCTATATGAACTATATAAAATAGTCGTGTTTTGAAATAAATTGTTTTACAATTAAAATCTCATTTTTATTGTATACATGAATTTTTGAAAATAGTGAAGTGTTGAAATAAATGTCTATTAGATAAAAATATCATTTTTATCAAATCTATAAAGGGGATAGTGTTTAGAAATAGATGAAAGAATTATATTTATATAAAGATAATCAAAATATAGTGAATAAAGAGGCTGCAGTTCGTGTTTTGAAACCGTGATTTCAAACGATTAGTGCGGGAGATCCGACCATCGGATTTTCCCGAAACCACAACCGTCGGGTTCGCCTTAGAAATATCTTTCCAACGGCACCAACTTTGTAAAGATCCAACGGTTGGATTGTTTGGAATGTTTAATTCAAACCTGAAGAAAAATAGCGCCAGAATCGATTATATTTATATATATAAATATAATTAAATTAAATCGAATAACGACGCTGCAGTTCGTATTTTGAAATCGTAACTTCAAACGATTAGTGCGGAAGATCCGACCGTCGGATTTTCCCAAAATTGAAACCGTTGGATTCGTTTTGAAAAGATCTTTCTAATGATATAAATTTTGGGAAGATCCAACGGTTATATTTTCAGATATGTGTAAATCAAATCTGGATAAAAACAGCGCCACGGCCGCGTTATAGCCTGAAGCGTAGTTTGAATATATTGGCTATTTTTAAATAAATAAAAATAGCGATAAATCGTGATAAAATATTATAAACGATATGGAATGGAAATAAACTGAATTTGCTCGGTTTATGTGATATTTGATGGTTGAATGTGTTTGGCGTGAAAATTACACTAAAGAACAGAATTAGTGACATTGAATAATTTAACCATTGAAATAAATTGATTTGAAATTCTAAATATACGTGAATTATTTGAAAAGGCCGAGTTAATTCTCATTTCAAATAATTGATCGACGATTGAAAGTCTAAGGTATGAAGACGGTGCAAGACCGATGATCTTCACGTCGAATGGAGGGGTGCTACTGATACTTATGATAGGAGTAGCTACCTTGACGGGGTTGAAGTAGTAGCCACCTGGACGCACTTGTTGATTGTACGGATATGCGAGGTATTGAGTGCCTCCGGTTTCGTTCAGACCCAGAACGAACGTGTAAATGGACTGGGTGTCTGACATTGGATTTTGTTCTGTGCCGATTGATCTCTATTAAATATATATCTGTTTGGCAGCAGAGAATTTATTCTCTTGCTTAACGCCCTTCTCTGAGACGTACGAGCCCAGAGGTTAGATATCGATAGAAATCAGTCGCACGGGGTGAATTGCCTGTGTGGCACGCCTAAGTGATAGATGATCAAGGCTTCTGTTGAAAAGCAAAGTCTTGTGGTTGATGATCAAAGCATGGCCTGTGTGGCGTAGCTTTGTGTATAGCGTTGTTTCATGAGCCTCACACCCCGGTATGAGCCAGAAACGGGAGACAGACATCAGGGAGGGCATGCGTTTTCTTCTAGCTAGGAGTGGTGCTTTGGGTTTTACACGCCCGAGTATTTTACTTATGTGGATGATGGAAAGCGAGGCCTCGGTTTGCTTCAGTCTCTTCGGAGCCGATGGTGTGGTCAGATATGACCAGTTTACGCCCCATAGGGCGGGGAAACGCAGTGTTCAGGAATTTTAATCCACATCGGTGGACCGGCCCTGACGATCCAAGGCTTGTCTGCGCGCTTGCCTGAGACATGGGCTAGATTGTCTCGAATTCGGTGAGGACTATCTTTTGCCTCAGTTCATGACGGAAATCCAATTTCCAAATATGACACCATGCGGTTTTGATTGTATATATACATATGGCGACATGATATATGGTACCCATGCCGTCTATGATTGATAGTTATGACTGAAATTGTTTTTGAAACATATATACACTAGCAATAATATCAAATGATTTGTTTTGCTCATATCAAGCATATTTTGGCCATTATAAGGTAAAACACTATCCTTTGGTTTGTGTTGCATTATGTGATGGGAACTGAGTCTTATAATGGCTTCATTTTTATAAAAAGCATTGCGATGTTTAAAAGATTTATTTGTTTTAAAGCACTGGCGATCCAATGGAGTAAATCCGTTCTGCGAAAGTGGCGTGGTCCTGTGAGTAGCCATATTTAAAAACGTGTTGAGTAGATTTCTCATACCAGTCCCATGACTGACTCGTAGTTTGTTTCACTTGCAAACTCGGGTGCCCCTATTTCTACACGGGCAGCCTTGTATTCAGGTTTTAGCAGGCTCTTTCTGGATAGCTGGAGCTGAAAATGGATTCTATCATTTATCTCTTTTTATGTTGTTCAGCTCCTGTTGTACATATTATGTTTTCTTATCCGCAGTAGACATTTATGTATAGCTGAACTGTATTTTGTACAGTATGATCCTATATACTGTGTAACTCTGATGATTATATTTATCCAGTGTATTCTATTGTACATTATCTGGTGTATTTGTCTATTTCTATTCTGCTGTTATTTGTTTATGTGTTATATTCCAAAGATTACCCTTGCCACCGTCTTATCGGGAATGGGGTTGTCGCATCTTGATTGGGCCGTACACCCAAGGCAAGGTAATAAATGGTGATCATCCAAACGTACTTGGAGATCGACAGATAAGTGAGGACCTCTCTCCTGTATTGGACATATGGGGCGAGGAATAAGGTGCTTCCGATTTCGTTCAGACCCATAATGGACTTGTAAATGGATGGTATGTCTGACGTTGTATTCCTTTATGTTGTACTCGTTGATCTTTGCTAAATATATATCTGTTTGGTGGCGGAGAATTTATTCTCTTGCTTAACACACTTCTCTGAGAAGTACGAGTTCAGAGGTAATATATTAGAATAAATCAATGGTATGGTATGCCCAGACAATGTGGCATGCTAAGATGCAATGATCAAGGCTTTTGTTGAAAAGCGGAGCCTTGTGGTTGATGATCAAAGCACAGCTTATTTAGGCATAGCATTGGGTATAGCATTACTTTGCAAGCCTCACACCCCGGTATGAACCAAAAAGGGGATAGTGACTGCATGGTAATGGACATATGTTAGTTCTAGCTACAAGTAACGTCATGGTATGGAGCCCAGACTGTTTACTTCTGTCAAAGTCCCTTATTATTTGTTGGAAAGCGGGGTACCACGGATATGATTTGAGTCCCTAGTGGCTCTATAGCGGTCGACATTACTGACCCATTTTAGAGGTTTGATAGAACCTGATAACATATAGTTTATGGTATAACTAATCATCGACGGATGACCGGCCATGTAGATCCAAGGGTTACCCGTAGGTGTGATCCTGAGGCACTTGCTAGTGTGTCTCAAAATAGGTGAGGATAATCCCTTGCCTTGGCTCATAGATGGAAACCCAATTTCCAATACGCGATATTCGGTTTTAGTTGTATATATATATATATATATATATGGCGACGTAATATGATGGTACCTACGCTGCCTATGATTGATACATTTATATTTAAAGTTGATTTCTTCACCTATAGTAATAATAAAAGATGAAATTTCGCGTATCAAGCATATTTGGCTATTATAAGGGAAAACTCTATCCTCCGACTGCGTTCATTATGTGATAGGACCTGAGTCTTAAAATAGCTTCATTTTTTCCAAAAGCATTGCGTTGTTTTATTTTAAACTAAGGTTCATATGGAGTAAACCCTCCCGTGATTTACCCAACTTTAAAATCAAGTTTAATAACTTTTTCGAGTTCTCACACCAGTCCCATGACTGACCTGGAGTTTATTGTTTTAACCTAAACTCTGAGTGCCCCTATTTTCCACACGGGCAGCTAGTTGTTTTGGTTTTGCAGATATTATATTTACAGGATCCTGGTATACAGCTGAAGCGATATTTGGGAAGCTCTGTATCTGTGTATTTCTTTCGGTTGTGTTTTGTATTATTTTTCTACTGCTATTAAAATGTAATTTAAATCTCTGATATTGTATTTCCAATGTATATTATTTATTCATACTCTGATATATTCTTGTACTGATGAAATTGTTGTAATAAGCAATGAAATGTTCTTCTGTTTGTGTTTTGATTTGTCATGTTCTCAATTCAATCCGTACTTTCCTTTAAGGGGAAGTTTGGGTCGTTTCAATTAAGATATTAATGAGGTTATTAATTAAATAATTAATTTTATTTAATAATGTTAACCAATGTTTAAAATATTGTGTCTCCTTCATACGAGGTCCAAATCCGATGATTCAAAATGTGTTGGACTCGTCTCGACGGACACTACGCAATGAAACTGACTGCGACAGAAACAGAGCATGTTGGAATTTCAAGCAAATTCAAATCCAAATTGTTCAGAAATTCGGAAATAAAAACTGGCAAAGTGGAAACGAATGTGAGAACTCCCTCTCACTCAAATTATTTTATAGTTATTATAATAGGTTGCATACGGGGCTTAGTAGCGCCTGATACTATTTTTTTTTGTACAAACCATGGTTGATTGTATTGTGTTGTGATTGTGATGTGAATATAAATATATATGTGTGTGTGTTGTATAATAATATATATGCGTTGTGAAAATAATATATATATATATATATGCGTTATGAAAATTATATATATATGCATTGTGAAAATTATATATATATGCGTTGTGAAAGTATATTAATATATGTGTTGTATAATAAAATATATATGCATATATGCGTTGTATGATAATATATATATGCGTTGTATAATAAAATATATATATATGCATTGTGGAAATTATATATATGCGCTGTGAATAAAATATATATACGCGATGTGAATAAAATTATATATATGCGATATATAAAATGGTCACGAAATGAAATAAATATTTGTTCGCTAAAAATATTGTTTTTAGCTTATATATGCGATATATAAAATAGTCATGTAATGAAATAAATATTTGTTCGCTAAAAATATTATTTTTAGCTTATATATGCGATATATAAAATGGCCATGAAGTGGAATAAATATTTGTTTGCTAAAAATATTATTTTTAACATGTATACGAAGTGATTAAAATGGACATGTGTTGAAATAAATACTGGATCATTAAAAATATTATTTTTAACATAAATATGCACTGCATAATATTGTCATGTATATGGAATATTCAATTTTGATTTAAAATTGAAATAGAAGTTGGAATCGTTTTAAAAACGAATTTATAAATGATTTATAAAATACGTTTTAAAAAGAAATCGATGATATATATTATATGGCCTGAATAGAACGCGCGCACAGCGACCATTCGCGAATTTCGACCATTAACTTCAAATGGACGTAAAGGGAGATCCGACCGTCGGATTCTCCTAAAGCCAGAACCATTGGGTTCATATCAAAAAGAGTTTCCCAGTGAATATAAGAGATTTGAAATCTAACAATTGGATTTGGAATTATGTCTAAATCAAATTTGGAAAAAGTCGCTATGGATGCTGTTCGATGGCCGTTAGTGGAAACCGACTGTACGAGCCTTAATAAATTTATGAAAAATATGAACAAATTGTGTAAAATCATAATTATTGATTTGAAAAGATTTTGGATGAAAAATTCCATATTTGAAAAGATAGAAGATATTTTAATCTAAATGAATTAGTTATTAACTAGAATAATAATCCAATGTTTTTAAATAAATAAATTGGATTGACAAAGGGGTTTTAAAATAACCAGAATTTTCCAATGTATGAATTGGGATGGATTTGAATAGAAATCATCTTTGGGATATTTTGATATTGGATTCCATGACTATATGGATATTGTGGAGGAACTTGGAAGAGATATATATATATCGTTATTCTAATATGATATTCATGTTGGTTTCAGAATTTGATGTTGAGTATAAGCCGATACTATTTTTATTCCGAGCCTTACATTTAATATCAAATTGGATTTTGGGTTTGTCGTGAACTGTGTTTAAATGAAACCCTTCTTTAACCCAGTTAAAGCAGGATTAATTTCCAGAAAGTTGAACAATCAATAAGAAATGATTTTGGGATTGAAACCAATTGGAGTTTGAATAAATCTTTAATTAGATTGTGAATGAATAAAAGGTAATTGAATTTACCAAAACACATGATGTGATTAAACCAAATTACTTGGTTGTTTATACTGATTGTGGTTGATTGATTGTTTGTATGGTGCTCGACCAGTTTATGAGTAGAATATACTTTTACATTCAGCATTGGGTTGGGCAGAAATATTTGTATGCTAACATCTTGTGAAACAGTTCATGATTTGACTATGAGATGTGTAGCGATGTTGATTTCATTTCAAATTTAATAAATAATTTTGAAATGATATTTTTCTTAAGTGAAAAGAAATGTTTTCCCGATTTTGGACAGCGAATGCTTTATAAAAAGGTTTTATAAAACAGAAAGGATTTCGAGGCCTAAACCTGATGTTGTCGAAATGATTTCGAAATGTATTATGTGTTACATTATAGTTCATCACATTTTCGATTAGTTGCTATTGATGATATATCTGTTTGGTGGCGGAGAATTTATTCTATTGCTTAACACCCTTCTTTGAGACGTACGAGCTCAAAGGTTATGTGATTAACAGTGACTAATCATATGTGTGAACTGCTGATGTGAAGTACTATATTTTGAAAGTACCTATGATTATTATGTTGTGAAATGATTTTCCCCACTTCGGGATATAAAATGATTTAGCAAGTATGTGGCTAAAGATTCGGGTAACCCGAGAGTGACTAAAAATATGAGGGCGGTGTAGTTCGCCAGAGTGTGGAATGGAGCATCGTCAGTGTAGCTTGCTCCATAGTACGAGGTGCATATATATATATATATATATATATATATATATATCGAGTTAGAGGGGCGTGTACAGCCTGGTCTAAGGGTTGTGCACAATATTTGGTTGCATACTTGTTTGTATGCATTGTTATGTTTTGGAATTCATATTTCCAAAAAAATTGGTTTGAGATCCCGAAGTGAAATCTACTTTGATATAAAAGCTAGATATGTATTTCAAATGATTTGAAATAAGAATCGGGAAATAAAATACAAAGGAATAATTTCAGTAAAGTGAATTGGATTTATAAAACCTAAATTTGGGGATTAAGCCTAAATGGGTAGATTGAGGCATCGCATGTTGTATAATGCATTGTAGATCCACATTTCTATTATTGGTTGTTGTTTATGCACTGGTATTCATGGGAGTAAACCCGTTCCATGACATGCAGCGTGGTCCCGTGATTTACCCTATTTTAAAGTAAAAGTTTAATAATTGTTTTGAGCTCTCATACGAGTCCCATGACTGGCCTGTAGTTTGTTTTTCCCTCGCAAACTCGGTTGCCCCTATTTTCCACATGGGCAGTCAAGTTGTTTGTTTTGCAAATATTTATTTATTGAGCAGGATTCTGGATTGAAGCTTAAAGCTGTGTCCAGTGCATTGATAGTCTTCCACTGTGTCAGTTTAATTGTTCCCGCTGCATTGTATTATAAGTATTGTAAATAAATCTTCCGTTGTATTTTTTTTCCGATGTACTCTGATATTCTGTACTCTGATGTAACATTGTTATGAAGTTTATAAAAGTCTTCGGTTATTTGTTCTAACGTGTTCTGCGCCCAGAGTTAGCGTATCCGGGTTTTGAACGGTCTTGGTTGACTTAGCGATCGATTAGGTCCGAGCGAAATATGTATCGTTACATATGGCATCAGAGCTTTGGTTAACTCAAATCTTTAGGGTGCAACTTGTTAGAACAGAATAAAAGACTCATCTGAGATTGGATTAGTAATATACTATGAATGAGAAACTCATTAGAGACAGGGTTAGAAATGCCCTAGAATGAGTTGAGAGTGACAAGTTTATAATTAACGTATATGTTATAATATATATAATCGGATCTTAGAAAATATGATTTTTGAGTATATAAAAGTTATATATATTTGAAAAGCTATTCCACTAACTGATTGCTGGTTGTGTTGAGCGATTATTAATCCAACTAATAAAAATATTGGAATAATAAAACCAATATAAGAATGGAAGGTAAATTTTAGCCAAATCGAATCAAATATTTAGTTGAACTGAAATTTGATTGAAATAGCATACATGCACATATATATGTATGAACAGATCAGAGCAAGGACGCTAAGAAGAGGAATAAAATTGTATGTCCGATAAATAGGTACATGTTTACCATTTTCTTGGGTTTTGATGATTTTATGAGCCGATTGACTGGCCGCTTGGCTTTTTCTTTTTCTTTTGGATTGATGAGGGCCCTATGAGGCAAGTTGCGGTTTTAAAGGTCTCCCCATACAAAGGAGGTTATCGCGAAATTTTTCGAAAATTTAGGGTGTTAGCCAAATTTTTGAGAAATTAGAAAATTCTTAGAAACTGAAAAGTTGAAGAATGAAAGTTAGACTGAAAGATGAGTTGGTTGGTTAAACAACTTTCAGCTCCGTTCCTTTTCGAGGATGAAAAGATTTTAAGCAGGGGAGATTGTAACAACCGGATTTTTAGAACCAATTTAAAAAAATTATTTTAGCTATTTTAATGGATTTTGAATATTTAAAACGATTTATTTTAAATAATAACGACTAAAAATTTATTTAAATCGAAGTTCGAACGTATAAATTTATTTTAATTATAAAACGAGCCTAAAATGGCGCGGTAGTTTGAAAATTCGATTTTAAATTTCAAATGAATGTACATAATTCAAAATAAGTCGGATTTCAGTAAAAGAAGGATTATTCTAATCTGTTTGGTTATATCTTTCTAATGAGTATGAAAAATTCAGATTTCATAATATGAATTGAAAGTTATGTCCAGTTTAAAATTTAAAATAGTCGCTATGGAATTTATATTTTTTTATATAATATGTAGCCCTTAAAAATAGCCATTTTGCAAACGACTTCCGTTTTTGACAAAACCACTTTTGTTGGATCCGGAATGTCAGATTATTGCTATATTCCAATTTTCATAATTTTTGGAATTAATATGTGAGCTTGGTGAATTTTAACGCGTTTGGTCAATTCAATTTGAATTTAATCGACTGGAAAATGACCATTTTTTCAAACGGTCTCCAAATTTGACGAAATTAGTTTTGCTAGGACCGTATTGTAACGACCCGTATTCTACGCATCATGGGATCGTAGAATATTTATTTCTTTTACATATGAAGTCGTATGGTCATGAAACTTTGGGAGACGACTATTGGGGTCATTTCCCATGTTCATGATTTTTGTCGATTTTTAAATGACCGTTTTGCCCCTAGTCGGTACTGTTTTGGCCATAACTTTTGACTGGAAAGGAATTTTGACCTGAAACCACTTCCATTGGATTCGAATGATGGTTTCTCTTTCCGTAGAGTGGTCATAATAGCCAAACGGACTTACCGTTTGGGAGATATGGCTGAATTAAGGTTAAAAGGGTTAATTTCAGCTAATTGGGCTTAACCGGGTGATTAGCAGCTAGGCCCATTGGGTAATTTCGGGTTTGGGAGTATTTAAGGGCTGCTAGGGTTTGGATTTCGGTTTTAGACTCATTTTTCCAGCCGCCACTTAGTTTCTTCAACCCTAGTCATGGCCTCCACCTTCTAATTTCATCCCAAATCACCTTCTAATCACTTCCTAATCAAGTCTTGGCCTAATCTACATCAAATCAAGGCGGATTAGCATCAAATCAAGATAGGAGCTGCTGCTAAGCATTGGAATTCGACCCAAACAGAGAATCATTTCAGATCTATAGTTTACTTTGTGGCAAAGGTGAGTGATTTGCATTGTTTTTCACTAATTACGGCTAATTATGGTAATTAGCGAAGATTAGCGAAATTATGGCTCAGAAAAATCTAGAAAAATTCCTAAAATTCTAAAACATCATTTTATGCCTCTGATATGAATTTGGGTTAATTTCGACTAATTTTGTTAATCCCGGATTTTGGGGGATTAAGGGGTGATTAGTGATAATTAGCGAAATTATGCATGTTAAAAATCTGGAAAAATGTTCAGAAATTCTGAAATATTGTTTTAGACCTCTGTTAGAAGTTTGGTTCAATTTGGTTAAGATTTGCTAACCTTATTGTTAGATTTGCTTAAGTATGCTTAAGGGAAAATATGGGGTATTGGCTATGTTTGATCCATTTTACATGCTATGATTTATGTTTTGGTGTTTGTGGTCGATACTATATGTTGCTATGACTGTATGGTATGCTTTGTGATTGTTTAGAAGTGTTAGTTTGGTCAAAAACGCCGTCGAATGGCGAAAAACAGTCGCTGGAATGAAGTGCAGGAAGTACCCCGGACCGGATCGCCCCTACCCCATGCGAACCGATCCGATTGAAGCTCGCGCCACGAAACGACCCGATCCGCCCCATCTTCCACGATCCGAACCGATGGAACGACTCGATCCGTCGATGCTTGAAGACCACGATCCGTTCCAGCTTGGGTGTCACGATCCGATGATGGCGATCCGACCATTCGCGAAGGAGGACTGCGAACCGAACCGAAGGGGGATGGTGACCACGAGTGCATCGCGACCCGACCCGATGCAGCAGGCGCGATCCGAATGAGCTGACGAATGGTGCGATCCGACCCGAGCTGACGTAACAGGCACGACCTGATCCGAGCGAAGGCAATGACCATGATCCGCGGGTCGAGCTGATGCGAGGGGGCGAGTCACGAACCGAACCAGGAGGTTGCGAACTGAATGAAGACCGATCCGGATGAAGATGATGACTAAAACCCGAGATGCAAAGGTAGTCCAAATGGAAGTTAGAGCTCAGGATCCCGGACCCAGTTGGGAACCAATGAGTTCACTTCATGGTTGGGCTTTGCTGCGGGACGTGTGCAAAGGGGTTGTCGGTATTCATAACTTTGGTTCACCACTGAGAGATGGATGGTGGGCTTGTAGTGATAGTTTCACGGGATTGGATTCCGTCATGGCCCAAAGTATTGGGTGACCAAAGTAGTGGATATCGTATGCTTTACGCACTGAGTGAGAGATGTGAGGATGCTTGCTATGTTTGATTGTTTGACATCACTATGACATGCACACCCCCACCCCCGTTATCTTTACACCATTTGAAAGGGCACCTTAGAGTGTTGTACAGTATGTAGTGCTAACTCTTTGGTTGCAGGTCCAGGTTCAGGTATGATTGGATTATACCTGTTATTGTTATGTTTTGATGCTTATCGCTCATACCAGGCTTTATGTCTGACCCAGAGTTTTATGTCTCTTCTTATTACTCTGGGTGCTCACACGAGCAGACTAGAGATAGGTTATGGTTAGCTGGTGATGCGCGAGTAGCTGATTCGGAGGCGAGCAGGAGGCTTCCACGTATGATATATAGATATTCTCCCTGTGTCGTTGGTGGTCGCTACTTGGGCATTAGTAGTGTACCTCCTTTATCTTGCTTTTTCTTTGAGACAGTTTGAAAAGTTGTAATAAGCTATATTTTGGATTTCCACTGCCATGATGCTCAGTTCTGGTTTTTAGCTTATGCACTGTCTCTCCTGTTTTATGTCAAGTATGTTATTATTATATTTTGTTCTATGCGCCGTAAGACATATTACAGGTTCTTTGTTGATTCTTCGTCTTCTTTCTTTTCTTCTGACGACCGTTCCGTGCCAATTGGACATGTGTACAGCGCACCTTTGGAGTAAATGTCGGTTGGTGCGGGGCGGGCCGTCACACGTATCGTCAAAACATAGCTTGATTTATTTTGTTGGAATTTTTTGGAGTCAGTATGTGGCCCCGGTAAATTAAAATGTGCATTCAAGTTCAATATATATTGACTTATATTAATTTATAGAAAAACTAATCGAAACAGTTGAATTGGGTTACGAAACATATTCCATTATGTCCGGAATATGGGTATTTGGCTGGAGGTGATAGTCATTGGGTTTGATTTGGAGCTCGGAATGATACACCAGTGAGGGTTGAATTAAATAATAATATTTTATTAGTATATATCCTTCTATAGGTCAAAATAAGACGTCAAAATCCATATAATTATCGTCCGCGGTCAACACGTTCTGGAGCCGCCCAATTCAATTTCAACGGTCGAAATCTCCATTCTAATTCCCTAAATCTCTTCCTATACATTACGAATTAAATCAAGATTTTAAAATAAAAGGAGAAGAGATTTTAGAAAGCTACAAATTGTATAGGAGTGATCGAAAATCTTTGAGTGGTTCATCAGTTTTCCGCACTCAAAGGGGGATAGTTCGAAGTCGATTTGGGGTAGCAAGGCATCACTGAGCTGCGCCTGTTCTTGGGCAGTGGAAGAAGGAGGCTCGGCCTTCGAGGAGATGTGGCAGGATTGTACCCTGGCGTGGTGGTTGGGTGGTTATTCTGAACCCTAGAAATTGAAGCGGTTGCGGTTTTCTTCGTAGAAACCTAGAGATAGAAGATGACGGGTTAAGGGGGTATTAAGATATTAATGAGGTTATTAATTAAATTAATTAATTTTATTTAATAATGTAAATCAATGTTTAAAATATTGTGTCTCCTTCATACGAGGTCCAAATCCGACGGTTCAAAATGCGTTGGACTCGTCTCGATGGAACTACGCAACGGAACTGACTGGGACCGAGACGGAGCATGCTAGAATTTCAGGCTAATTAAAATCCAAACTGTTCAGAAATTTAGAAATAAAAACTAGCGAAGTGGGAACGAATGTGAGAACTCTCTCTCACTCAAATTATTTTATAGTTATTATATAATAGGTTGCAGACGGGGCTTAATAGCTCCTGACACTATTTTTTTATTTACAAACCATGGCTGATTGTATTGTGTTGTGATTGTGATGTGAATATATATATATATATATGCATTGTATAATAAAATATATATATATATATATGCGTTGTGAGAATTATATATATATGTTGTGAAAAATATATATATATATATATACACATATACGTTGTATAATAAAATATATATACATATGTGGTGTATAATAAAATATATATATGCGTTGTATAATAAAAATATATGTATGCATTGTGGAAATTATAATATGCGATGTGAATAAAATATATATATACGCGGTGTGAATAAAATTATATATATGCGATATATAAAATGGTCATGAAATGAAACAAATATTTGTTCGCTAAAAATATTATTTTTAGCTTATATATGCGATATATAAAATGGTCATGTAATGAAATAAATATTTGTTCGCTAAAAATATTATTTTTAGCTTATATATGCGATATATAAAATGATCGTGAAATGGAATAAATATTTGTTCGATAAAAATATTATTTTTAACATGTATATGAAGTGATTAAAATGGCATGTGTTAAAATAAATATTGGATCGTTAAAAATATTATTTTTAACATATATATGCACTGTATAAAATTGTCATGTATACGGAATATCCAATTTTGACTTAAAATTGAAATGGAAGTTGGAATCCTTTTAAAAACGAATTTATAAATGATTTATAAAGTACGTTTTAAATAGAAATCGATGATATATATTATATATATTATATGGCCTGAATAGAACGCGTCGCGCAGCAACCGTTCATGAATTTCGATCATTAACTTCAAATGAACGTGACAGGAGATCCGACCATCGGATTCTCCTAAAACTGGAACCTTTGGGTTCGTATCGAAAAGAGCTTTCCAATGAATATAAGAGATTTGAAATCTAATGGTTGGATTTGGAATTATGTCCAAATCAAATTTAGAAAAGGTCGCTATGGATGCGGTTCAGTGGCCGTAAGTGGAAACCGATTGTACGAGCCTTAATAAATTTATGAAAAATAAGAACAAATTGTGTAAAATCATAATTATTGATTTGGAAAGATTTTGGATGAAAAATTCCATATTTGAAAAGATAGAAGATATTTTGATCTGAATGAATTAGTTATTAACTATAATGATAATCCAATGTTTTTAAATAAATAAATTGGATTGACAAAGGGGTTTTAAAATAACCATAATTTTCCAATGTATGAATTGGAATGGATTCGAATAGAAATCATCATCGGGATATTTCAATATTGGATTCCGTGACTACACGGGTATTGCGGAGGAATTTGGAAGATATATATATATATATTATATCGTTATTCGAATATGCTATTCATGTTGGTTTTAGAATTTGATGTTGAATACAAGTTGATACTATTTTTATTTAGAGCCATACATTTAATATCAAATTGGATTTTGGGTTTGTCTTGAACTGTGTTTAAATGACACTGGTTCTTTAATCCAGTTAAAGTGGGATTAATTTCCAGAAAGTTGAACAATCAATAAGAAATGATTTTTGGGACTAAAACCAATTGGAGTTTGAAAAAATCTTAATAAATCTTTAATTAGATTGTTAATGAATAAATGGTAATTGAATTTACCAAAACACGTGATGTGATTATACAAAATTACTTGGTTGTTGATATTGATTGTGGTTGATTGATTGTTTGGATGGTGCTCGACCAGTTTATGAGCAGAATATACTTTTACACTTAGCATTGGGTTGGGCTGAAATATTTGTATGCTAACATCTTGTGAAACACTTCACGATTTGACAATGAGATATGTAGCGATGTTATTGAGTTCATTTCAAATTTAATGAATGATTTCAAAATGATATTTTTCTTAAGTGAAAAGAAATGATTTCCCGGTTTTGGACAGGGAATGCTTTATAAAAAGGTTTTATAAAACAGAAAGGATTTCGAGGCCTAAACCCGATTTTGTCGAAATGATTTCGAAATGTATTATGTTTTACATTATAGTTCATCACATATTCGATTAGTTGCTACAGATGATATATCTGTTTGGTGGCGGAGAATTTATTCTCTTGGTTAACACCCTTCTTCGAGACGTACGGACTCAAAGGTTATGTGATTAACAGTGACTAATCATATGTGTGAACTGTTGATGTGAAG
This sequence comes from Allium sativum, assembly GCA_030737875.1. Taxonomy (NCBI): domain Eukaryota; kingdom Viridiplantae; phylum Streptophyta; class Magnoliopsida; order Asparagales; family Amaryllidaceae; genus Allium; species Allium sativum. Next base: position 698,720,425 of record CM060926.1, read on the forward strand.
TAACATATTTTGAAAGTACTTGTGATTATTATGTTTTGAAATGATTTTCCCCACTTTGGGATATAAAATGATTTATCAAGTATGTGGCTAAAGATTTGGGTAACCCAAGAGTGACTAAAAGTATGAGGGCAGTGTAGTTCGCCAGAGTGTGGGATGGAGCATCGTCAGTGTAGCCTGCTCCATAGTGGGAGGTGCACATATATATACATGTATATATATACATATATATATATATATATCGAGTTAGAGGGGCGCGTACAGCCTGGTCTGAGGGTCGTGCATAATATTTGGTTGCATACTTGTTTGTATGCATTGTTGTATTTTGGAATTCATATTTCCAAAAAAATTGGTTTGAGATCCCGAAGTGAAAACTACTTTGATATAAAAACTAGATATGCATTTCAAATGATTTGAAATAAGAATCGGGAAATAAAGTCCAAAGGAATAATTTCTGTAAAGTGAATTGGATTTAGAAAATCTAAATTTGGGGATTAAGCCTAAATGGGTAGATTGAGGAATCGCATGTTGTATGATGCATTGTAGATCCACATTTATATTACTGGTTGTTGTTTATGCACTGGTATTCCTGGGAGTAAACCCATTCTGTGACATGCGGCGTGGTCACGTGATTTACCCTATTTTGAAGTAAAACTTTAATAACTTTTCTGAGTTCTCATACCAATCCTATGACTGGCCTGTAGTTTGTTTTTCCCTTGCAAACATGGGTGCCCCAGATTTCCACACGGGCAGTCGAGTGTTTTGTTTTGCAGATATTTATTTGTTGAGCGGGATTCTGGATTGAAGCTTAAAGCTGTGTCCAGAGCATTGATAGTATTCCGTTGTTTTAGTTTATTTGTTTATGCTGCATTGTATTACATTTATTGTAAATAAATCTTCCGCTATATTACTATTTTTTCGATGTACTATGATAGTATGTAATCTAATGTAACATTATTATGATGTTTATAAAAGTCTTCTGTTATTTGTTCTGATGTGCTGTGTGCCCAGAGTTAGTGTATCCGAGTTTTAAACGGTCTTGGTCGATTTAGTGATCGACCAGATCCGAGCGAAATCCGTATCGTTACAGAGGACCTCCGCCAAGTGTAAGGCGTGCTCTACCTGGCTCCTCAAGAAAACCAAGATACCATCAACAAACACCACTACAAACTTGTTCAAGTACTCCCTAAGCACCTGGCTCATCAAATCCACGAAGTATGTCATTGCATTAGTTGGCCCAAAAGGCGTAACCAGCAACTCAAAGAATCCGTCGGGAGTCATAAAATCCGTCTCGTCTATGCTGTCATCTGTTACCCTAAGATGATGAAAACTTGTGCTAATCCAACTGCGAGAAAACCGAAGTGCCTGCTAATTGATCAAACAAGTCATTTATCTGTGGGAGTGGGTGTATGTTCTTCTTACTGAGTTTGTTCAGCCCCCGTAATCCACATATAGACGAAGAGAGTCATCCGCCTTAGTCGTAAAGATAACTGGTGCTCCCTAATCAGAAATACACCGTCTAATAAATCCTTTCTCAAACAATTTGCTTACTTTCTTACTAATCATCTTTCTCTCTCTCTCTTGAAGCCATGTGGCGCACTGGTAACGTGATAGGCTTAGCATTCTTCACCAAGTATATTCGGAAATTTATCTCACACCAGGAGATAGTTCTCTTACCTCCTCGGATATGTCTGGAAAGTCTCTGACCCTAGGCACCAAACTTAGATCGCCAATAGAAGAATTTAGGGAATCTAAGAAACTGAGCATGATTGACCCTCGTGAGTTACAAGAAATCTCGAGAGTCTTACCGTGGAACGTCAAAAGCCTAACAACTCTCCTTTCGCAACCAAGGATGGCACCATATATGGCTAACCAATCCGTTCCTAGAAGAAGCCCATAACTCATAAAACCTAGTACATATGCCTCACATTCAAACTCAATGCCAAGAATAGAAATCCTCAAACCCATATACATCACAGATAGGTGAGCCGTCCCTCCTATAGGGTTTGAGACAACCGCTGGATCAAGTACTATAAAAGTATCCAGGTGCAGACTATCAACAGTAGAACTGGATATAAAAGAATGAGAAGCACCAAAATTGAACAAGGTCCTAATGAGAAATTAGAAAAGAGAAATCAAACCTTCTATGGTGACCTTCCTACCTCTGTCTTATCTGCTACCATCGGTCTGAGTCGCCTAAAGTGCGTGAACCTATGCTGCGAATGATCCTGCCCCATGACCCTGCTTTTGAGGGCATTGCTTGCTGAAATGTCCCATCCGTCTGTGCTGAAAACAAGCACCTTTACTATTTCTCCTACAATCCTTGATGAAGTGTCCCATCATACCACAACCATGACACTTTACTTCCTTCTAGATTTATGCTTTCTCAGGTTTCTCTCCCTTCTTCACTGTAACCTTCTTAGGCCACCACTTTTTCTTTCCATTATTTGACTTAGCATCTTCAGTCTTCTCCTCTTGGTTATTCACCTTCCATCCCCACGCATAAGAGCCATTTCCATAAGTCTCTCAAATGTGGCTACCATTTTAACATTGCCAATCCTTGGAGGAGTTGGTTCAGTCCCATAGCAAATATCAAAACCTTCTTGTGCGCAGTATTAACTAAGTTCAAGCCAAACCTCGTCAACTCATTAAAACTATTCGCATACTCTTTCACTGACATACTTCCTTGCTTTAATTTCAGGAAAATTTTCAATTGCATCCCTTCTTCAGCTTGTGATGAAAACTTTATCTCGAACTTATCACTGAACTCATCCAATGTCTCCACGGCACACTCAACCTCAGTTACTTCCCACCAATACGAAGTCTCTCCTTTCAGTGCCCAGGCAGCCAACCGAATCTTTCTCCAGTCATCAAACTCTAACAATCCAAACACATGATCGATCTCTCTCAGCTAATAACGGGCATCAACAAAACTCTATGATCCAAGAAATGGCTTGACACCCATAGTAGAAAAGTCCTTAAAGAGTTTAGAGAAATTGACCGATATATTAGGTGGAACTACCACGACTACAGCTAGATGTGGGGCATTTCCTTGTCCTTCGGCAAACCCCGTAGCATCAACATATCCACATAACCATGTCGGAATGGACACGCCCTCCAGAAAATTGGGAGCTCCAAACATGTGCAAAGAAAAGAGACAAGGATTCAAAAAGGGATCAAATGAATATTGTAATTGACTTAAGGGAATATTCTTCAACAATGAGTTTTACTTGAATTTTTTTTTACTTTTGAAAAACTTTCCTCTGGTCTTGCAACCTTAGGCTCTAATACCAAGTGTGACAACCTACATCCCTTAACGTCACTCATACGAGAATGTGTTAAGTTTTGTGAAGCGCTAAGGCATAAAGTAATAACACAGAGGTTAAAATTCACAAGACAAAAATGTAAATCACACTAGAAACTTTTGAAACATTTATTAAGATAAGAAAATCAAGTCACAAAATTTATTACATTTCAAAACACTAAGTAATCGTTATCATAAAAACAAGATACTGTCTCGTGAAAAACATCAGAGTAAATGAATGAAACCACAAAAGTTATTCTTCTTATAAGCCAATAGAATGATCAAAAAACAGGAACTGAACATGAAGAAGTATAGAGTCCGAGTCCAAGCTGAACCAAATAGTCAAGAATCAGTGCTAAGATCCTCTACCCTATGAACCTGGGCATAAGGAGGAGAGAAGGCGAAAACAAACAAGGTCAGACGTACATCTGATTAGTTTTAGTAATTTTTAGCATGAGCATAAGATAAGGAAACATTTAGATAGATGAATAGTTCTAAGAGTAATGGACATAAAAGCATAATAGAAAATATAAACATTAAACAAGATAGGTTGTTCATTTATATCCGAAATTTGCTGCAACAAATACCAAAATATCATAATTAGGTTTTACCTGATTTCTACCCGTTGATCGGCTACTTTACCCAAATGTGAATAACATGTGCCAACTATGGAATTCGGGGTAATTAATCCTGAACCCATCAACCAGAAAGACAACATTAATTACAAGTGTTATCACATCTTGTCTTCCTCAATCATAACAATGCATGCTCATCATTCCGCTGGAGCATGCCAGCGTTCACCTTGTTTGAACCACTTACTATCCAGTTCACTAAAGCGTGTCATAGCCTCTACCTTGTGTGAGACTCCGTGATAACAAAGGGATACTAATGGATATGGGTTCCCAAATGAAAATATATTTGATACAAGTCACCCCTGGACTTGGCCCCTAATCTATAACTAGGATTTCAACAAGCCCGTTTATCCCTAACTGGAGTGGACCTCCCTTGTCTTAGCTTATTAATCTCATAAATTTAACTTAACATGTTTAAGTTTATTAATAATCTCAATATAATCACATGTTATATTCCAAGGTTGTAATTAACATTTCTAAATAAATGTAATCTTTTTATACAACGCTTCCTTATATCACTTAATATTCAATTAAGTCTAATTTACTATTGTTTACATGTTTTTCTAATTACATGTTACTTAATGTCCAATTAAGTATAACTATTCTAGTTCATAAGTTTGAATGTTCTTCAATTAAAATTTATCCCAACTTACAATCCTTTATTGAATATAATATTCATTAAATTCCAATATTCCCCCAAAAACTCCTTTTTAATATAATTCCAGTATTATTCCCAGTTTCTACGAAATTTAAACGATAAAGGCCTAGGCTCTAGTTAGCCCTAGGCTCTACGCAAAAATAAATAAAAAGAAGGAGAATTGGTCTAGGCTACTCGTAAGGCCTAGACATTGAAATGAATAAAATAAACAAAATACAGCATTGCAAGTCTGCAAATAAAATAATTGCAAAGAAAGGGACAAAGAAGAAGAATTGCATATAAATAAATGAAAAACTAAAAAGGGATGAACATAGCAACAAACAGATTGAACTAACTTGCAGGAAATAAACATATAAATGTTGTAAATATAAGACTTGTAGATTCAAACTATTTTACTGTCAAATCTTTCCTACAATATAGCGGATCTAAAAATTATATAAAAAACTCACAAAGAAAAGATTGATAATCCAGAAAAGGCCTTAAATAAGAAGAGTCCTTCAGATCTACAATTGGACAGTGCTCAACTGTATTTTCCCTAATTTTTATATTATTTCATAACGTAATGGAGTGGAGGTTGAGAAGATGAAGAAAAAGAGGTGTAAGGGAAAAGTGAGGAGTATCTGTCTATTCATAGGTGTAGATGGGTAATTCAGGCCTTAGATTTTAGATTTTCAATCTCTTAAAAACACATCAGCAAATAAGTCTCCATAAACATTCGACATCGTGCAAGGCAAAAGTTGCACCTGGCACGTATATGGATCGACTAACCCCTATGTGGGTCAACACAGGGATTGACCCACATGGGTCCTGGGTCGACACAAGGGTCGATCTAGTTGTGGGTTGGGTCGCGCCCATTACTCTGCCGATTAAGTTCGATTATTAATTTAATTTTCTAAATTTGAATTGCAAACTTTAATTGATTATAACTTATTTATATTTTGTTCGTTTAATGCAAATTAAAAGTCTGTCTGAATCAGAATTTCGTAATGGACATAACAGTGAAATCCTTTTGCCCAATTCTAAATATTATTTTAATTAACATTTTTTTATTACTCTTTTCTATTTAAGTATCGTTTATTAAAATTTGGGGTGTTACAATTTTGGTCCCTCTCTCTGCCTATAAATATAAACTAATATTTATCATTAGGGTTATCTTAAAATATCACAAGCTAAAGTAAGGCTAAGAGAGAAGGAAAACTCTAGATCTATAATTTACAGATTTACACCCTTCTACCTTCTTCTCAATCGTGATGTCTATAGGTATGTCTTTATGTTTTGTAATTAAGAGTACGATCAAGATCTTAAAAAGGCAGTCATGGTTAGTTCTACCTTTACATATGGTAGCGGAGCAAGGTTACAAATCATGTTCTTAGTTTGAATATAGTAGAGTCATGCTGATATTATGTTTCTGCAGTTATTTAGTTTGATTTTTGTATAATGTCATGTATCAATTATGCTTATTCAAATTACATGTTAATATTATTTTGTCATACCTGGTTCACCGATTTATTATAACTATAATGCAATAATTATACATTTTTTGGTTTAACTTTGTTTTTATCGAAAAAATCAAGGTTCTTCCACTAATAGGCCAAAACTTGCCTTTTGTTTCAAAATTAAATGATTTTTTTTTCATAATTGATTGAAAACAGCGAGATCTATCAAATTCATCGCTCTACCATGAATTTTCATTTTTTTAGCATTTCTCAATCGTTTAGACCCCCCAAAATTGCATTCGGCTACAATCGTAATGATGATCCATGATGATCGCATGATGTTTTTGCAACATAACATCGAATTATTTGATTACTTACTATATATATGTATAACACCAAGATTAATACATTTAGCAGTATAATATTCATATTATATTGTTCTGATGATTAGTGATAAGAATTCAGTACATGTATATTGTATTTCATTATTGTATGATATTCATATTATTGTTTGTAAAATTCAGTACTTTTCTTTCTTCAAGAGATTAATAGGGACCATTGTAACAATTCGAATTTCGACAAATTGAGTTTTTTTCAAAAACCCAAATCTATTGAAACCCGAGCTGGTATATCTGGTATCCTGTGGAAAGTGAAAGGTAAATATATATTAGAGCTCATAATAGAAATCTCACAGTGGAAGGGAATAAAATATAATAGTAATTAAATACTCACCAATATAATGACACTATATAACAAGTTTCTTTAAGCTGCAGAATCTCAGCCACCTGTCTAACATGTCGGTTCGCTATGAGGAGGGGGTCATAATTAAAGTTCTGGTGAATGGATAAATTATACCTTTTACAAATAACACTACATATACCATTCTACCACTGGTTTATATTTATTAAGTTGCTCAGATTTATTTCACAATACACTTTTAATTTCTCTGCATAAATCGTACCATCTACTTCTAGTAATTAACTTAATAAATAATATATATGTAGCTATATATCCAGTATCGAGGTACTTCCCACAGTAACCTCCTCGATTGATCCCCATCGTCATATTATGAAAAAGTACTAGACCTCCATCTCTACGCTATGAAAGCGTACTAGACTATGCTACGAAGGCATACCAAGTCTCTAATGTCACACAACGAAAACGTGCTAGGCTATGTTGCAAAAGTGAAAAAGCCTCTATCACTACGCCATAGGGCCCCCTAATCCCTGAGTTTCTCCACGAAACCCAATTAGGGGACTTCACACATACCTATAAAGGACATACTCGTTAGGCCTACGGTATAGATATCCAAATTTAGGTCTGTCTACTCGGTGGTTCTCCAAGGCCCCACTCCAGCCTACCCCTAATCTATGGAAGATTATTCAAAAGAGATAAATGATCTCCCTACCATCCAATCTAGACAAACATGTGGTCCCTCATCCAATGACCCGATAGTAAAAGATCATTGGCTTAGCTCCAGTATTTCCAACACACGCTCCGACTACGATGACATGTATCTGATGACCTACCATCATTATTGGGTCGTAACCACGAAGCGTCCCTCCTCGAGGCAATTTCTGAATCATCCTAAGATCATCCCAATCAGTCTTTAGGTTGTCCGTCATCTTTAGATGCAGCCAAGGCATACTCACCGGATGGAACTGTACATACCATGCCTCTATAGGTACACCTTCACTAGGCCTACCACATAAGGCAATAACGTAGTATCCTCACGTCCAGTAGAAGTCCCGCACTTCCTTTTAATCCCATCAAATAAGTTGGACGTGTTTCCAGACTCCCACGATGATCTGCCCCGTTGAGCTCCTCATCCCGAAAACATACGGACTAGTACATCGCATCTCGTCAATACGTTATTATACCCTATCTCTAATCTTCAACTACGCACTTGTTTTAACTTACATCATTACTAATAAACTTAAATGTTAATTTGTTTCTTCTACATCCAAGTTATTTATTTATTAGCCTTAGTTGGTTGCTTATAAACATATTCCTCGTTGTCTAAGTTTATTTATAATAAGTCTTTTACTTCGATTTCATCTTTAAATTATAACCTATGTGTTATTAACCTACTTGTCCCTATGACAAGTCTATCTATTATATTACATTCCCATTTGATATAACTTATTGTAGTAGGTTACATTTCCCATTCCATTCATACTTCACAGGTTTCTTATTATTTAATACAACCTTTATAGTTATGACATTAACATATTTACTGTCTTTATAAGTTTACACAATAAACCTCTTATATCTCTTTTCCTTTTCGTAACCTCTTTCAGTTATGTTACCCTTCTTTCTTATCTTTACAATTCATTCTTTTTAGGAAGTTAGGCCTATTCCAAATTGATTGGTTACCAAAACAGTAATAAAAATCCTTTTCCATAGTTTCATATAATTACTGTAATAATAACTCATGATTGCAAAACGTTTCTTCTTTAATTTTTGAATTATCAAATTAGTGTGCAATACAGTTAACCCCCTATTTCACACTAATCTCCATTTATTCATAATTTCAGTTTGCGGTCATGTTTCCTATTTTTATTTATTTACCAAACTATGCAAATACATTCCTTCTTCTTTCCTAACCAATCAATCTAGACTACTACTAACTTTCAGATTATATTAATATGTATTAATTACTACCTCTAACTTGTTTTGGACAATAATAGTAAAATTTGACACAATTTGATTTACCCTTTCTTTTTTTAATCCTTACAATTTATACAGTATTTCCATTTAAATCTGAAATGAATTTCTTACAAATAATATGTAAATTTACAAATCCTTCATTTATTACGATATTGACACAATATGTTCTTTTAGCCCCAAATCGCTAAATTTTCCCCTTTTTGTTTATAAATTTCAATTAATGTGCACGTAACTATAATTCAACAATTTTGTGCTTATCCATAATTCAATTATCCAATTTGCACATAATCCCAATTTTATTCAATTTTCGTGCATTGATATAAACGATATATTTTGATGAAGAAGAGGGGAAAAGAAGAAGAAGAACATATTGTAAATTTTGGCAGAAATCAAATGATAAAAAAATACTATTATTGAAAAATATAGTTTAATCCACTCACTTGAGATTTATGCTCTAATATTTTGGATCTGATTTGGATCTGTGTTGCCCTCTTTTTTATTCAGATTTGTTGATTTGTCTGGATGGAGGATCTAAGCATCTATGACCTAAATCTATAATCTATATCTTTAAATCTTGGATCAGAAATCCTAAAACTAATATAATTATTTTCTGAAGAATTTGGAGGAGAAAAGAAATGACAGGGCTCTAGTGCCCACTCAGAAAATATGAGTGGGAGGTTTGGCCCTGCTGGTCTATTTATAGGTGCTCAGAAGAACCTCGTTCGTTGGATTGAAATAAATAAAATTTGAGCCATAGAAAGCATTAAATCCATGTCACCCTGCCCAGCATTGTGTCGAACCGGGCTTTAGGTGGGTCGACCCATGAATTGACCTAGTATTAGGATGGGTAGACCCCTAGGTCGACCCACTTAATAGTTGTGGAATAAATGTTATTAGTAACGTTATTCTCTTGCCAAATTTCTTTATGATCTATTTAATTATTTCCAATCTTTTTAACGTGCGTTCACATGCATGGATAAATATGCACATTCATTTCATTATTATCTTTCGCCCTTAATTTATGCTTTAATTTAAATTTTTGAATCTATGCATATATATATTTATGCATAACCCCATTTATTTTCAAATTTCAAATGGTGTTATGCCAACGTTTATTTCTTGCTTGTTACTTTTGAATTTCTTGCCATCATATATACACACACAAACATATATATACACACACACACATATATACATATGCATACACACACACATATACAAAATCATGTATAATTTTTTTCCTTATATGTACATATATATTTCTGTTAGAACATGCATCCTTTAAGTTGACCCTCTTAAAATTTAAAACATGAGGTTGGCGGGATTCAAACTCCTGACCTCTACCTTGGGAAAGTGCATGCTCTACCATCTCGTCTAACTTAGATTTTTGTTTAAAAGACTAAAACATTGGTATCTATTATTCTTATCTGTATTTCTCTTATTTTTTCTTTTCCATGTTTGTTCTAAAACTTCATTCAATGATATCTTCTTCTTTTTAATTTCGTTTTTTGCAAACCATGGGCCTAAACTGATCAGAAAATCGCCACGGAAGCAAAAAAAATAGTGATCAAATTTTGAAAATTTTACAGATTTTATCTTATTATTTAATTTAAAAATGTGGTTTGTTACAACCATTATAATACTTCTACTTATATAGATTTAGTTGTTTTGATTGTCAGTTAGTGGTACATGGAATGGACTACGTTATTTAATTAATGTAGAACCAATATGATCCTAATTTATGATTCAAATCAGCTGAGTGTAGTTACGATAAACTTATTAAAATATCACTTTAACATTTATGCGTGCCTTATGTTTATTCCTGCATGACCATTGAAACATTTGTCATATGGATCAAGTGGGAGAATGTAAGAAATACTGAACATTTAATTATGTGGTCCATATAACAAATAAGGTTATTTATGGAATTGTTGATTTGATAGGATAAGATTGCAATAGAAGATATAATTCCATATAATAAATAAGGTCATTTATGAACTTATTGATTTGATATGATAAGATTGCAATTAGAAGATATAATTCTATTAAGATAAAGATATTATATATCTATTTATATTATAATTCCCACTAATCTTTAATGATTTCTAATTGGTCCGACCGTAAAATACCCAAATTGCCCATATTTATCAAGGTCATTTAATTATTCTAACCTTTGGTCCAACGTTGAATTATTCCCACTAATCTTTAATTATTCCAACTTGGTAATGCTATAAAATTGATTAAAAATATTATTTTATTGTAGTTTTTAAAATTATTTGAAACTACATACGAATGATAATATATTAAAAAAATTACATGTATTGTTACAAATTAGGAATAATTATTCTAACTAATCAAGTACATGCAAATATTAAATACATAAATATTCAACAAAACAGTCTAAAATGTTTGATATAATGATTCAAATTATTTAATCGTTAATCTATTTATTTAATTAAATCATATTAGTTTCAAATTTTATCTTATATATGTTACTTACATTATCCTAAACAAATTAAAATAACATAACATATATTGATATAATTATTAATTAATCTTGATTCATTTAGAACTTTTCTAAGTTTCGTTTAAATAAAAGCAATATTTTATTTAGTTTCACAAATAAATTTTTATAATAGTTTAATGTGCATATAAATTAGATTGTATCAAATATACTCTTATATACATATTTGTGCAAGGTGATTACTTATTAAATTTATTCAGATAAGGAAACCTTTCCTTTCCTTTTTCTTAACTTATTTAACTAATAAAGGAGCACAATTTTATTTAAGGAATGAAAATTTTTGTTTTCTTCACTTAACTTATTTCAAACTGATAAGGACGGCAAATGATATTAATTGGAGATAGAAAACTCTACATTTCCTTCCCTAATCTTTTTTACAAATGAAAATTTTTGTTTTCTTCACTAATCTTTTTTACAAATGTATATTATTTGTAAAAATAACATACATAATAACGTTTTCAATAATATTTCTGGAAATGCTTTACATAATATGACGAAAAACTTTATTAGTATATGGAAATGCTTTACATAATATACGTAAATTTAAGATTTCTTACAAAATATGATGATGTTATTTAATACATAATATTTCTGGAAATGCCGATATGACGGAAAACTTTCTTATCACATACATAATATTTCTGGAAATAGCTTTGTATATTTAAAATCTTAGATATTAACGTTTTCAATACTCTTTCATCTATATATGGCATGTATTATTTATTGAAATAACATACATAATAACATAATATACATAAATTTACTAATCTTTTTAGTTCTGGAAATAACATACATAATATACGTAAATTTACTAATGTTAAATTCACAAATCTCTTTTACAAATGTATATTATTTGTAAAAATAACATACATAATAACGTTTTCAATAATATTTCTGAAAATGCTTTACATAATATGACGAAAAACTATATTAGTATATGGAAATGCTTTACATAATATACGTAAATTTAAGATTTCTTACTAAATATGATGATGTTATTTAATACATAATATCTATAGCTTTTGGATGTTTTTTTCCTTTTTCAATTACATCACTTCTATTTTCAATTGTAAAGTAATATCTTCATTAGAAAAAAAAATCTAAATTTGCGATTCTGATGGCTATCATTCTTTTTTTTTAATTTCAATGAAATCACATATATATGGGAAAATTAGAGCCTACAGCTAGCTACTTTTGGATTGAAAATGTGTGCATCACAAATCTGTGCTTCCCTTCATGTAACACCATATGTATGTGAGTAGTTTTCAATTTTAGCTCTTTGGATAGTCGTTCGCTGTTTACCATAGATTTAAGTTGATAAAATTATTGATTTGCACATTCTGTATGACGTTAATCGAAGGATGTGCAACTTGCTTATTATTGATGTCCTCTTCCAACTAATGCACTTTAGATTCTACCAAGGAATCTAATTGTGTGAATCTCTTTTGATATTAAAGGAATACTTGGCTATCTATACATATTACTTTGCACATGTAAAACACCAGTTATTCCTACTATTTGCATGGATTATCGTGCTATGTCTTTATTTTCATTTGTTGAAGTTCCTTGCATGTAAACCAGCTCCATGCATGTAGACCTTAATTGCAATTTCAGGTTTATTGTGTCATGCCTTATACATTTTATTGCTTCAACCTTTTGATTTTGCAACAATTTGATAGTGACCAGTTATGATAAACTGTTCACTAGATGTTACACATATATTAAATGCAATGTACAGACATTAAGGTATCTCTCTAAGCTATAAAAATATTACAGTGTTATTTCCTATGTCATAATTTAACGTCTTACAGGAGAATCCAAGCTGTTTGTTTCAATTGTCTTGTTTATAATGTTATTTGCTTTGAGTATGCAATAAACACAAAACTGTAGAAAATCCACTTTAAGCTGGATTGTGTTTCACCCCACTCAGTGGGTCGGCTTTTCCTCACATGATGTTTATTTGAAACCATTCTTAATTTTGAAAGGTATCCTAATATAAATTGAATTTGTATTATTTCCTAATAAACACACCATCTTCGGTTCTGCAGAACAAAATAAGGAAACATAGTTTAGAGTTGCGGTAGACGTAGCATGGAAGAGCATTTAAGGTATTAAGTGCATCTTCACTCTAAAGTATTCATTCTCCTATATACAAGTGATTACAAGTTTGCATGATCATATTCCAATGGTATCTTCAACTAATGAATACAAAAATAAAGATGCTTAACTAAAGAATTTCGTGCAGACTATCTGTAATGTTGAGCTCATTAAGCAAGATTTTTTGAATGTAAGAACAATTCATTTTTATTTGCTGCAAAAATAATTATTTCCCTTGGATGTTTAAATACGAAAATGTGCACGCAATTTCTCTTCCCATCATGACTATTTATGGTTGCCTTATTTTGCTTATACAATATTTTAATTATCATTTGCAACAAATAGAAGAATTAAATGGTCATGATACTTGCATAAATTTGGGCAAAATTGATGTTATAAAGATCATGACAAAGATATCTATGTTAGTCATATTACAAATTTTAATTTTCCTTCTCCTGATTTTAAAAGTTTGACAATTTCTTTCGCATTCCTCATTAAATTGGGACATTTCCGTTAAATTCACGTCTAGATTCATTGCATTGAGTATATAAAATAGGCTTAGTTTTGAAAACTTATTTGGTATTAGACCTAAGTAGGTGGGGCCAGACATTAATTTTTATCAAATTGAGATAATGTTTAATGTTTGGAATGTTTTAATTCCCCTTCACTTTTGGATTTATTCACAAAATAATATATTAAATTTAATCTTTTAGCAAATTTTTCATCCATAAAGGATAGGAGAAAATTAAGGATGAAAGTTGTTTAGTTAGGACTTACAAACACAACAAATGATTTTTTTTGAATTAATTTCACATATGCCTAAATGTAGACTTAGTCTTGGGATATTCTAAAATTGTTTATATTATCTTTTTGTATGCCATCTAATTCAATTTCTTAGCCTTTGTATAGGTTACATTTCGTTTATTTACTTATTGGATAAATTTCGACCTAACTTTGGTATTTGATTATTTGTTAAGTAAACATAATGTTGTAAGTGTATTAAATTTTCCAACGAATGCACTTATATCTCAAATATGGAAGTTGAGTTATTACTTAACATATTAAAGAAAGCACATGCAGTCATCTTTAATAAAAATCCCAATTTTCGGTAATCTGTATGTTATTTTCTATTTCAAAGTTGACATGACAATTTCCACATTGTTACTTCTTCACTTAATTTATTGCAAATAAGCCTGTTATAAAGTATAATGTCTACATAAGTAATATGAAAACTACATGGATAGGGGAATAGGTATTTGTTCATTAAAACTAGAATGAAATGGTTGACAATCTGAAATGAATTGTAGTCGCTTTCCTGAAAGGGGAGTATATGATTGCAACGATAATGGGCATTGTGATGAGGATCTTGAATCATGCCACTTGGTAAAAACTTCTTGGATAGATGTTTTGCTGAAACCTGAAAATGTAGTTCTAGAAGTTGGTGGATGTACGCTGATGGTTAATTTTTATACAGTGTACATATTATTATTTTTTGGTAAGGAACGACTAATTAATATTGTGCATCTATTCAAATGTTTATTGCACTGCAGGAATGAAGAATATTCAAAAAAGTGGAAGTCATGAAGTTATGCTGGGAACAAGATTGGACTTGAACATAATTTTCATGTTTATTTTGTTTGGAATGGAAACTACTCATGATCTTATATTTATTTTGCTCTGATTTTCATATTTATTTTGTTTGGAATTAAAACAACTCAAGATCTTACATTTACAAGTGTTGACCCGTGCTTCGCACACGACACATGCCATATGACTTATTTTAGCAATGTGTTTTTGTATATTTTTCAATTAAATAAAGCTAATAGTGCATGGTTATTAATTTTAGGTTTTAGGAAAAAAAATCTTTGATGATACTAAAAAACAGTTTCCAATAAACCACTCAAATAATCTTGAAGTACATAGGATGTAAATAGCTTTTTTTTTTCTTCCGAACAATAGCTATATGAGACGAATGATAACATTAACAATCAATTTTTCCTATCTTGATAGCCATTAGTTACACTATTAAGCATGCATATTAGTTAATTAGCAAATCACACAACAACTTAGAATTATTTTATACTATACCAGTACTCAAGCACGTCCGATGGACGTCTGCGTTGCTAAATGCGATCCAAAGTTTGAAATGAGCTATCTGTTAACTATTGTTACTTTATTCTATTTTTTGTTTACGTACAAGTTTTGTAGTTGAAATGTACATGCATATAGGACTATTAAAGTGAAATATGGAAGAGGTATAGCTTGGAAAGGATAGTAAATAATATATGTTTGCATTCTCGTTTCAAGAACAGAGTACGCGGAACAGCTAATGAATCATCTAACGTGCATTACAGCAAAGCAGAAAGAGGAAAATATTAAGGGTTAGTGTACTTCAAACGAAGGGTGCAGAATATTGTACGGAATGCAGTAACGTACGAATTTTGTGTGTGTAAAAGCAGTAGGGGGAATGCAAGGGTAGAGAGCACGTGTGGTTTGCCTTGTATAACATCCTAAGGTTATACTATTTCAACTTATCAGTTAGTTTGAATGATAAATCAGAACATAATACATAATGCATGCAGTATGGTTAGATAATCCAATAAGCAGGCATGGAAAATGACTATTCAAAACACGGAAAACAGCAGGTAGGCAAAATAATAAATAAATCACTTATTGAACTGACAAAACATTTTTTGTTCAGGCTTTTAAAAGGTCAATTATATATTGCATGTATGTGATACAAAGATGAATTGTTATTCACAATGTTGTACAGCGAAAAAATTGGAGGACAAACAGTGAGATTTTTTTTTAATAAAATTCATTGTTGTTAAACCGACGACGTTTAGCACCAACCTCCCAGTTTCTGCAGGACCGTGACAGTTAACACATATGGCTGCAAACAAATAATTTGATATTGCGATCAGACAGATTTAAAAAAAAAACTGATATATATTAAATTCCAGTTCAAACAATTCACGGAGAAGATAAGAAAATGTGCTACCACAATATGATCTTCAAATAATACTTGTAGTCATCATTGCTCACATACAAAATGCCCTTTTGCCATGAGTACATCAATCCTAACTTGTCCATATGCCGATTAGATCTGGATTTTTTTCGTGCTTAGAAGAATTGATGAGTGCGGTGGTTTTGTTAAAAAAACATGAAAGAGAAGAGAAGGGGAAATGGTGTGTTAAATTGGCAGTGAGATATATAACTTCGCTGTAAATTTGCACTCAATATTTTGTTAAATAAGTGTAACAGCAGATAGTAAAATATGGCATGAAAACAAACATATACATGATTAAATGGTTTGTTTGTGGAAACAAAATATTGAGTGGAACATATGAATAAGCAATAGGACATGCGTGTTATATGAGAAAAGGGGGGAAAAATCTGAAGTCCAAAAGTCAGTACTATATATGGTTTAAACTGTGGGTTCGTGCAATATGTACGAAACTATTTGTTTAAAATTTACATATATTTTATCGCCAAGTTTTCACATATGCAAAGTTTATATACGGTCACAGGAACTAAAGAAGACAAAAGGATGAAATTACCTGATGAAGCATGCGTAACATCGTGTTCTGACAGTTGTTCCCATCTACGTGCTATGCCAGCTTGTCTACGGTCTGCATGCCTTGCCTGTTGAGTACCTCGATGTCTATCCTTTTGTGTACATCGATGTCTATCCTTTTGTGGCCAGTTAAACTCCTATAATTTCGGATCACACATATATTTAATAATGGCTACAGTCAAATAGTAAAATCAAGCTGTTATGCAGCGCAGAAGTGTACTGTGTCATTTCATAACCAAATAGTCAGTCAACGTAAATGAAAAACATATACACAAATCAATTTAATATTTATCTAATTTGACTGAAAATACTCAAATAGATAAAAAATCAGTTATATTTTACCATTAAGAAATTACGAAATGACATCATACAGTGAATTTTGTAGTCAATGAATTTTGAAAGAATTTTTTAGTCGGTGGATACATAATTTTTTTTTTACTACTTCACAGTATAAATCAAACACCATTTTCTTTTTTTGCTACCTCATTGTGCAAATCTAGAAAAACGGTTATGAAGTTGAACTTCATTTTTATTTTTGGATGTATTGTACTAATTTCTTTAAGATCTATTGCGTTTAGGCCTGTACAACATAAACATTTGGTCCTAATGGTATTTTAGTTTCAAAAGGAGAAATAAAATATTTTGCGCAACCCGGTGCTACGCGTAAGGAACGTTTTATTGCCTTGCAATAAAAAATTTCGTTGTAAGTTGATTAATAAGTTTATATTTAGCACTTTCATACGTTTACATAGTACTTTAATATACAAAAAAAAGGTTTGCTGGTATGAAGAAACAATTAATGTCAGCGATAAAAAACTTAAAATGTTTCAAAATGTTAGGAGGCTCTTGTAGGTTTCATGTTTAAAATAAAAACCAAAGAAAACGACGGATGATCCTAAAAATTAATGCTGATATATTTACGCCCCTATATAATGGTAAATTTAATTCGTTTGTAATGTACACTCAACATGAAGTAAATAATTGCAGAAAGAAAACAAATGAAATTCTTAAATTATTGATTTGAAATTATTAAAAACTAACGTTTTTGATAGAGGGCTATAAGCTGATGAATGTACCTTGTAAACATGATTGTTCATATTAAGTACAGTTGTATGTCTCGTCATGTAAGGAATGGCTATGGTTAATGAAATATAATGTATTATTAGTTGGTAAGCAGACAATAGATTTGTGCACCATAAACATTTAGTAAATGTACAATAGGTATGTATATTTGAATACGTTCAAGACAATATTTATGGGAAAAGCAAGAATCCCATACTACATAGATCAGTAAATAAATGGTAGGTTACTTGAAAAACCAATACATAACCATATCTAGTTTGCAAAACACCATAATACCAAATTAAAATGGATAAAGAATATCATGATGTTTGGAGATGCATTTTTCTTTATGAGAATATTATCTCATTCTGAGCCCAACATAAAGAAAAAATAAATAGAACTCATTTGAAACATCTTGTATTTAACATGTTCGAGTGTGATGATAAAAGGCATTTAACCATGTTCTTAATAATTACTAAAGTTAAACATCTTGTATTTAGGACAATGAATATTATTGCCTATTTAATATGTACGGATTGTAAATTATTTATAAGATTGAATGTTTATATTAATACTTGGAGCAAATCTCCCTTAGCTTCTACGTAGTACTACATATATGAATCTCATTATTGAACTATAAGTCTTACGATAAATAGTTGATGTGGATGATACTAAACTGCAGTTAATGAATCGGTTACGAATGAATAGTTGACTGCTCCAAATGGCTGTTATTGTGATCCATTTAAAATTAGTATTATGAAACGTGGTAAAGCTATATATAATACTTATTTGTCCATCCACCAATGTATGACAGTGACATGCTCGTAGGAACATGACATGCTCGTAGGAACATAAAATAAAACAAACTGAGGAATGGTGCTTATAAGGAATAGATTTCAGACCTTACAATTATAGCTTCAGCCTAATCCCTCCTCTTTTAAAGTTGCTTTAAATTTATTGAAAAACAAAAGGAAGACAATAGAAAATTAGATTCCAAATGTGCTAAATTTACTCATATTCCTTCATAATGCATTTCCAAATCTAATACATACGCTTGTTAAAACCTTTTGAGGTTGTCTTTACGATCTATGTCAATTTCATGATAAGCGAGTTTGAATGGATACAAATGTACCATGTAAAATTCATTAGGTAGGTAAAAGTCTAAAAGATGACATGCTAATTTACTACAATAAACATTTTAATTAAATACTTTTATATCAATCAACACTTTTTGTGTATCCTACATAAACCAAAACCCAATTTGAATGCAATAATGAACTGAACTATTAAAATATGGACAGAAAGTCAAATCTAACCTAATGGCAAAAAAGTGAATTTGTTGAATTTTGAACATGGATGGATCCATCTGTTACTTCAACCGCCATCGCTCCTACTCATCACCAGTTGTGCATATACCAAGTAGAAATTAACTTAATGATTAGAACTATACCATACTCCTTGATCAATTTCCTAACCAAATAGACGGTAACCATGGGACTAAATGCTTGTGTCAACCATCGATGTATTCCTATATAAAAGTAAAAATTAACAGTATCAAATATTCTTATACACAAAATCTCAAAAAAAAATTGGTATTAAATACATAGAGATGACTAATATTTTAGAACCCCAAGATGATTTCCTGCTATTAAAACACGTGCTAGAATCACCAATAGACATATGCGAAGGCGAGAATGCACGAACGATTTACACTTAGAGTTTATAAGAATGACATCGATTTGAGTAAATAAAACTTGCAAAATTTTATATCTTTCCATTAAAAATAGGAAAATCAAACAGTTGATTACGGTTGTAGCCGCCCACAAAAGAGAACCTAAACAAACCACTTAATATGTTATTAATTACACGCTGGTAATTATGCACTTTCAAATTATACCAGACCATATAACCGAGAAAAGTTGTGAAAGGAACTACTGCAAAAACAAATTTCTTTTTTCAAATGATTCATAAAGTGCATATACGAAATTTGAATAGACAGAAGATGTTCGAGCCAAAACTATATATATTCAAAGAGTTAATTGTGCATATGCAGAAAGGACAATTTACTAATCACAAAATCCCAAATTAAACTTAGACTAACCAAATTGTCCATATAAAGAAAACAAATGAACTAATCAAAACATAACAATATAGGAGCAATCAGAAAATGATAACATGTTGGCAATATAAAAACAATTAACCCAACAAAATGAGTGAAAGCTGATAATTGATGAAGAGAAAATATATAGAATGAGTTGTGAAAATGTTACTCTATAAACTAAATTAAATGAGTATGATATAAACTATCCTATAAATTAGCTTTGGATAAGCAACAATCCTCTTGAAGAATCAAGTTAACCACCTTGGTCCTTAAAATTTTGAAAGCTTGTATATAGTACCATGTAGCATTTCTTGTCCATGTCTAACTTATAGTCAAGAATTCAGATATATTATAAAATTGTTATTTTCATGTCAAAACATATACTTAATATAAAACGTAGGAAACCATTGAAAGAAGAAACAACAGACAATAATATATATGACACAACAGGATGTGGTGAAGATTCAAGATCCCACTACAATACCCATCTCATGCTTATAAAGATACACAGCTTTTTTTTATGGGCTTGGTTACGGGCTTTGTCAAAACTTCCTCTACTAAAATTTCAATGGAGAATTATTATGGAACAGGTAAATATTTCTTTACCTTGAGAATATTATTATACTCTGTTAAATTTGAATGATACAGTATATGCTAAAGGCAGAACTCCCCATTCTACATGTACATATATAATAAAATTAATAGGACATGAACAATAAATATCGAAGCCACTAAAAAGGTGAACTATGTAAGATGTAAGAATTAAATCATTATTAAAACTTAGTGCACCAATTTATGTGCACAAAAATAAGTAATACTTTCATTATTTAAAACTCAATGGGTTATTTAGAGTGCATATAGCAAGTAATTCTCTTCAAACGTTTCATTTCCATCTATTATTGGATGCTGGCATACATTCTAGATAGATCCTATATAAAAATTAATAGGTGATGCTAGCAAGAATAATATAGCTATAAGTCATAATACGTCATGTTTGTGTCGGTATAGTTAATAAGATATGGACTAATTCCTTCTGGATCTGCTATTTTTTTCACGCTGTAACACTCGAAAGGTAAGGTTTGGAAACTTCATCGTTAAGGATAACACTTTGCTCAAATTTAGGCAACATCCAAGCTACATATAAAAGAAAATCATAAATACTAATCCAAACTAAATGTTTGAAGCATAATGGATGTTATTATTAAACTAGCATAAAAAAATGAAGAACACATGAAAATTCTCAATCAAATCCATTTAATTCCCGTGAAGATAACATATACCTGGTTTCAAGCTGGATCATTGATGGACATCGAAGCTACTCTGAATCCATCTGAATGACAGCGCTACCCATCATGAGTCAAAGATTAAAATTCACTCTATTACAGATAATAAAGTTTGCCGACATCCGTTTAAAACTTGTCCAATAATCGGTCATCAAAGAAAGGATTATCTTGTAATCTTGGAGTAGGAACCGAAAGATTTTTTTTTTGAACCTATTAATTTAACAAATGTTGAGATAAGAACATCAATAGAATGAATGAATGGATGAAGTAACAAAATAATTAACGTAAAAATCAGTATGGTCCACTCATTTATACCATTCGTGAATCATATCGCATTCCGAAGAAATGATGCAACTTACATGGAAATAATAGTTACATAGCTATAGCGGAGAAGATGATGGCAAACTAATATCTAATCTCAATCTCTTGGTAAAAGTAAAATCAGTTTAGCATCAAATAAGTGCAAGTAGCAATTCCCTGTTTTGCTAAATGTAGGAAGTATTAACATTCACATCTGCAGTTACAAAAACATAAACCTATAATTTCAGGTTATGTTGGATTTTTTTTATTTTTTTTCTCATATTGATTATGCTTATATTACATAATGAGTTTAAAATGAAATAAAACAAAGAAGCGAACCATACTGGTTTAAATTAGTGAAAACAAAAACAGTATGATCCTATGCTACACCGGTCAGTCATAAAGAAACTACTTCATTATTATATGCCTTACGCTTTTATATATCAATTGGTTTATTTGGTAGTGTCACTTGTAGTTAAGGTTTAATTTTAATCACCGATTTTGCATTGATCACCAACAAAGTTAGTTTTGATTTGTTTATTTTGTTTGAAGATTCCAATTTTGTATGAAATCACGTTGATAAGCATATTATTTTAAACTGACCTCAATAAGGACACTCCACTTGATATATAAAGAAAAATTGTTGCTAGTATAAAACGAAGAATCGAAAAAAGGTAGACATACACATTATCTTCATAGTAGATGATAAATACCTCCTGCACTTGATACAATTTTGTCTAATTTTGATTAGCAGATTGAAGCAGTAAAGAGAACTTGGGAATATAATCATGTTTTCCTTTAACTTTAGATTTCTTAGTGCCCCGATTTCCAAAATTTAAGAGCGGACTTCAGTGTATACTTCAAATGTACATAAACACTACTGTTTATATTATGACCATGTAAGCGACTAATTATACACATGGGATTTGTTGGTCGAAGGTTGAATTGAAGTAACTTTTATTTTGAATTTAAGCATTTATAGTTATATTCAAAAAAATATCCTGAAGAAAAAGTGAGACCAAACCAACTACATAAATTCAATAAAAACAACATAAAAATAACATATCAGAAGCATATAATTCAATTTAAAGACTTAACTAATATCAAACAGCAATAGGCAGGAAGAGGAAAAAACATAGAAACAATATGAATTAAAACTTACGCATGGGGAGCATGAATGTCTACGATGAAGCAGCAGGTGGGTCGCGCAGCCAATGAACCAATCGAGCTCCTTGGTAGCAACAGAGCTTTGAAATGGGAAAGACCGTTGCGAGGGCTCAAATGAGGGAATCAATGTTTTTTGTTTTTTGGTTTAGTTAGAATTGTATTGTTTGATTCTAACACAAACCAATTGAACAAAAATCAGGAGACGATGACAGAGAAAGGATATTTGATGGATATTAGTTATCATGAAATTAGGGTTACATAGCAAACCTGGGAGAAACGAAGGATGGAGACGCGCAGTGAGAAAAATAACAAATGTATGATTGTTGAGTTTAACATACCGGAGAAGCCGACTGCGCTCTTGTAATTTTGAAACTAGGGGTAGGACTTTCTAGGGGAGGAGGAAAAAAAGTCTTCAAATTACAGGCTGGAACGACAACGTAAAGAGCAAGAAAAGCAAGCACGATAGGGTTGGAGATACGGTTTAACTTTAGTTAAGGAGCGAAATATTGGAAGCATGTGAGCACTCCGTTGTGAACTCAGTAATTATAATATAGTATAGATTTTGCTCTGAAAACTACTATTGATTAATGTATTTTTCTATTGTGGATGTTTATTTTTATGTTGTAATTTGAAATTTCAGTTAGAATGCCGCTTATGCATATAAAAATATATTTAAAACTTAATAACAAAGCATACATTGCAATATTATATATATATATAATGACATCATATACACATTTTAGCTTCATCAAAAAGTTAACATCCTGTAGTTTGTATATAATTTATATAATATTACTTGAATTGTATCATTTATATAATTTTAATAATTATTTGTTCAATTTTTTACATTTAAAGATCAAAAAATAAGTTTAAATTGTAATGAATTAAAAACATGTTTTCAAAATAAAATCACAAATAATCATTTTTTTTATCTATGCCAAAAGATAACCATTCATAACAAAAAATTTAGATGGATAACAGAATAATTAATCAAATAATCATCCACGACAAAATTATTGTTGGATGAACAACATGATAATTAATTATTGTTACCGCATAAATTATTAGATGGATAACAGAACAATTAATCAAAGTAATCATCCATAGTAAAATTACTTTTGGATGAACAACAAAATAATTTATTATTGTTGCCGCATAAATTATAATATTTAAAAATATATATGTAACTATTTAATATTAATTACGTTACTTTAGTTTTCTTTTATTTTTGATATTTAATCATTACAGTATTTTTCTTTAATAAAATAAATTTTAATGCCTAGCAAAGTGGGCAAAAAATACTAGTTAATGATCAACTTTGATGGACGGTTGCGATTATATCTTTAGAGGATTTTGGCTTCTCTCTCTTCCTATAAATATAACCAATATTCCTCATTAGGGTTGTCTCAATATATCACAAACTAAAGTAAGGCTAAGATAGAGAAGGCAAACTCTAAATCTGCAACTTACAGATCTACACCCTTTTACCTTCTTGTCAACTGTGATGTCTACACGTATGTTGTTATGTTTTGTAATTATGAGTGTGATCAAGGTCCTAAAAATGAACTAGTATTAAGTTTACATTATTTTCTTGTATTTTACCTCTTTTTTTATAAATAGCCTCGTATTATTTGTGCTTTTCAACTGAGTCTTCAGTAGTTTGAACCTTCTCCTTGGAAATCATGAAATAAAAAATCTAAATATATTCAAAGATTTAGAATACTTATACGTAATTCTGAAAGTTTCGTCAATAATAGTAGAAAAAACTATAATTTTACTTGTAGATGTTGGTAATTATTGCATTTAAATCAGCAGTTATAACTAATAGTTGTAGTTATATCTGCAATTATTTTAAAATTTTGCAGAACAATACTTGTAGTTTCCCCATTATAGCTTCAGAAAAATATGGCATTTATATTAATTATTGCAGGCAAGTGTGCAACTGTATTTTTGATAATACTACAAGAATCATTACCTGTTAGCAAAAAATTCATGGGTGTATGCAATTATTGATACTTATTACAGATATGTCCGCAACTATATTTAATAGTAGGACATAAACTAGGAAGTATGGTTACAAATTAAGAAGGATATTATGCAACCATTGACAATTATTGCAGATATGTTTGCAATCATATTTAATAATTTTATAAAAGGGAAAAAAATTGACATGGATAAAAAAATTAAAATAATTATCCATAAGGACAGGTCATTAAAAAAACTTTGTGAAGGATAAAAGTCTAGTCCATGAACCGTTTCACTCAAAAAAAAAACACTTTAGTCTCTTTCAACCTCTATGCTCCACTTTAGAACAACTCGAATTCTCGTATTCTCCAAAACATCAAAAAATGTCAGTTGAAAACCCTAATGTATCATATGAAAATCATCTTTCAGAATAACCACAAACTGAGTTGACACAAAATCAAGCTCAAATAGCAGTTGATCAACTTTAGATGCATGCAGAAACCCTACAAATTGGAAAAAAATAAATCGCATCACACGTTGAAACTCTTGAAATGCCGAGCAACAGGCTGAGGCCAATGTGGAAAATGCATGTGCAAACAACCCTAATTGAAATGCCTAGAGAAACGCTAGCAGATTCAACCATACTACAACCACTTGAAGAAACACTAAAGGGGATGAAAGAAAAACTAATTCAACAAAGAGAAAGAAGGTCTAAAAATAGAAACGAAGAAAAAAGTACAATGAAAGATCGTAAGAATTCTGGAAAGAAGAGCGAACAGGCTAGAAATGCAGAAGAAAATTCGGTATTAATGTTTTCTGCCATTTTCATTTACCTGATGCTTAGTGAAAAATGACTGACATGTTGCAATTCGTATTTAAATATTCTTTGAAAACTGATAATTAGGAATGCTAAAAATAGATACCATGTTGTGATTTGTATAGAAATGAGCTTTGAAAATTGAAAGTTAGGAATGCTAAAAACAAATACTATATTGGATTCATATTGAAATATTCTTTGAAAACCGATAGTTAGGAATACTAAAAGCAGGTACTATGTTGTGATTTGTACAGAAACTTTCTTTGAAACCAATAGTTAGGAATGCTAAAAATAGATAAAAAGTTAAATTCATATTGAAATATTCTTTAAACACTGATGGTAAGGAATGCTAAAACAGATAATGTGTTGCAATTCATATTGAAACGGTCTTTAAAAAATGCTTAACACACACACACACAATAGGATAATGATTTTGTTAATCCTCCACCACGAGATGCAAAAGATAAAACAACAACATAAGTCAAAAGGGAAACTGCATATAGATGTGGGTTGCAACCAATATGTAAAGTGATACAACTTGTGAAGGAGAAGAAAGCTTTAAGCAAGAAAGAACTTGATTTATTGAAAAGATCTCCATTCTTCAACTTCTTCAACGTTTTATATGTAGGAAAAATGAATTTGAAGGAGTACAAGAAAGACACAGAAAACTTAGATGCAATTTATAAGTGTTATTCGGTGGAAGAAGAAGCTTTTATCTTTAGCAAAGACAAAATGATAGTAACGACCAAAGATATTAGCTTACCTTTTGGGATATCGATGCTTGGAAACAACATAGAGCCTACTAGAATAATAACAAGCAAAATGATACCGTCGGATTCTAAAAATTTCATGTCATGGAATTTTAGGTTATCAGCCTATATGACTAGAATTTTGATAGAAAGAAGAATAAAGTAAGAAGCAAATAAAAAGAAAAAACAAAATGATGAAGACTTTCCTATTATTCTTACCATGGATATTCTACTTACATTTTTATTTCCTAACAACCAACAAAAATTAAGATGGGAACTTCTCCAATTCATATGTGCTTTTAAAAAATGAAGACAGTTTCTTAGCCTTTTACAATTGAAAAGAATTTTAACAAATTCGTTACAAAACTCAATCATAATCCAAGAAACATGTCTAGATGTGCAATGCTTCCACTAGTAATTTATTCATTTTTATTCAATTTTTTAACATTTGTGTACTTGTTACCGTTTTTATTCTCTTTTTGACATAGTACTGCATGTGTGTGAAGATGAAGCTAATGAAGCCAAGATGGAATGTTAGCGAGACATACCCATGATTTGCAGGTGGGATCTAAGAGGCTTAAAGTCGATTGTTGTTAAGGAATTTCTGGATGGCATCATGGAAGGATAGGTATCTGTTTCATTCAATTTTTGTTTTTTCAGCTTCTAGGTATATGTTTTAGGCTTCTGTTAGTATCTATTTTAGTTAAAAAATTAGTTATTGATCCAGTTTGTAGGTACCTGTTTTAGGAAAATAGTGGTATCCGTTTTTTTTTTAGGCTTCTGTTAGTATCTGTTTCAGTTAATTTTTGTTTTTTATTTTATTGATATGTAGAAAAACACAAACTTATATCATCTTGGTATCAAAACTGATATGCTGTTATTAAACAACAATATTGTCAAAAAACAATTTTGTTTTTGAATGTGCAAGAAATTACAGACATACACCTACATGAATCGAGATTATTAGAAACAGTAGATAAAATCTCTACAAGATCAAAGAAAGGAAAAGAAAGTCAAACAATAAGAAAAATAAAACATGAAGAACAACAAACAAAATTAGGATCATTGGAGCAAGAAGTCACTATGAGAACTTTGGATATTCATATTCCAGAAATTGAAGAACAAAGCAAAAAATTGAAAAAAGAATCAAAAAATAAAAAAAATTGAGAAAAAAAGCAGAGAGAGAAAGATTTACAGTTTGAGGCAATATTTGAAAGGCAAGAAACCAGAAATTGAAGAGACTGAACTTCCAAATCTGATTCAAAAGAAATTAAAATTAATTCACCTCCTCGAGATATTGAAAAAGAAGAAGAAAGAAATGAGAACGAGCATGCAAAGAATGAAAACCAAGAAAATATTCATGTTGAGGAAGTTGAACATACAGAAAAGGAAAATAATGAAAGTGTGGAAAAAAACTTTACATCTACAGATGAACCAAAAGTCACCAAAAACTTACCACTTGACTTCACTCAACCCACCTTTAACTTGAACATCACACAAATTATTGACGAGCTACATACAAAAGCAACTCAGCAACAAGAAATGAAAGAGATAAAAAAAGATGAAACACCTTCATATGTAAAGAGATTAAAAAAAGTGACAAAGGAAAAAGAAAAAAAGAAGGATTTCATTTGATTATCCAATGATTTCAAATAAAATAAAGAAAATAAATGCCATAGTAGGAAAAAAGAGCAAAGAGCAGCATAAAAAAGAAATAGCAAATGGAAAAAAACAAGAGCAATAAGAAGAACAACAAAATAAAAAATCAAAAGAAAACCAAGATCAAGAACCAATTGTAGTTGAAAAGCAAATAGCTATTTTGGAACCAACTTGGGTAGATTTGAAACGGATCACACTACGAAAGTGTAAAATATATGAATCGAGAACAACAAACTATGGTAAAAAAAATCCTTTCTCTTGCAAAAGCGAATAGTTTGTAAGTACACAGTTTATTATAGATATTAGTAGGTATTTGTTTAGAAATTAATTCTAACATCCTTTGTACAAAACATAGATCTTGCAAAAATTAATGATACAATTTTAGGCAGATGTGTCATAACGAAAGACATGCTTGTTAATGTCCTGGAAGGAAGCTTCACTGATGGACAGGTACCGTAATTTATATTAGATATCTCATCTTAGTTGCTATTTGTATTGAATTAGATTACAAATTGATACATATATAAGTTGATAAATGATATCAATTTGTTGGTTATACTGGATTAAATTACAAACTGATATATATATATATATATATATATATATATAAGCTAAAAACCGATATCATTTTGTTGTTTATATTGAATTAAATTACAAACAAATACGTGTATAAGCTGGAAACTGATATCATTTTCCTCTGTAAATTGAATTAACTTAAAAACTGATACATATATAAGCTCAAAACTGATATCAAGATATTGTGTATATCTAACAAATAATAAACTGATATGTACAACTACTCAAAGCATATACCGTGTATACCATGTTATATTATATTCGTCATTACATTTTGCAATATAATTTGCCTTTTTACTGACATGAACATGGTTAATACAAATTATTGATTGGTTCATGAAATATTGTGCTTTAACCGAAAATAATATACACTACCAACAATGGGAACAGTAATTATGATTTCAATTGACATGTGCACAGTATTTTTTACAAATATTAAATAACAATAAAAATATTATTTGTGACCAGAAAGCACAAATTGACAAAATGGAAGCCATTGTAAAGACAGATGTTCTTCCAGTTTTAGATAAAGCGGTGAAAAACGAGTATACGTAGGCCATCTACTTCCCACTGCATTATGAAAGTCACCGGACGCTAGTGACTTTAACATATGCAAATATGCAGTGGTCGCATTTTGACTTCAATCAGCCTAGAAGATCAAATGAAAACAATAATGATAGTCTGACTATAACAAACTGACCATATTACAACGGTGGAACACCGTTGTAATGTACCTTTTACAACGGTGATGCAACCATCGTGTATTAAGAAGTTGTGATAGATAAATATCTTTTACAACTTTTTTGCACCGTTGCAGCGCCGTTGCAGTTTCATATATTTTACAACTGTTATTCATTGTTGTAATAAATTTAATTACAACTTTTATGAACCGTTGTAGTAATACCTACTACAACTTTTATGCACCGTTGTAGTAATACCTACTACAACGTTTATGCACCGTTGTGACTTCGTTATTATTACATCTATTTCTATTGATTTGTAATACACTTTATTATAACTTTAATTGAATAAATTTTGCAAATGCAACAAAAGTTGAATAAACACAAAAAAAATTGATATAAATTCAAAGCAACGGATCCATTCATACAAAAAACGTTTCAACATTATATTCGAAATACAAAACTAATGAATCATACATCATCATAGTAATATATCAATTCTTCTTTACAGATAATGATTACAGATCAGTACCATCCAAAAACTCTGCTTCAACTATTATCATGCTTCATCTTTGCACTTCCTCAACATCCCCACCACCACAAGACACACCACCTACACAATCACAAAACATGCATATACATAAACATAACATTTAGCTTATTGTAAACATAAAATGGTGGATATGTACTTTTCATGTAAATATGGTTACTCTGATACATACAGTATAAATATTTATACAGCAAAATTCTGCCTAGACATGTTAAACTTTACTATGAGAACATAGTTGTTAACCTCTACCAGATAATGTCGTTTACTTTTCCTTGCTGTTGGCACAGATTTACGGCCTTGTCCTCTACTTCTTGTGCTTGGTTGAGGTGGTTTGTACAAAGGATCCTTATTCGCCCTCGACTTTCTAAGGCCACTTCAAGTTAGAGGTCCAACTCCAGTGCTAATACTTGTTTCTGTACCATTAACATTATGATCTATAACCAATTTTGATGGTGAACTGTGAAATAGTAAAATAATTGTATATTTAGACATCATTCAAGTTTACGAGATGGAATTGAATGTATCGTTAGTTAGGCTAGTATTTTACCCATCAGCGACGCTTTTCAGTTTATTTTCTCGGCTTTGCACTGGAATGTCTTCGTCTTGCTGGGAAGATTCTACAGGACGAAATTACAGATATCAATACTTCTAATTTAAGGTATAGTATTTCAACTATAAAATAGAACTTTACTAGGATATTTCACCCAAAAAAAGGTTCAAGGCTATGTGTCGTGAGTATTGCTTTTAACAAAAAAGAGAGTAAATATCCTAATAAGGTGCTTAGACCAACTCCTGTAGAGACAATACATCATAAACCAATGGGTTATACGGTTAAAACTAGAAAAACCCAAAGGTATATTAGAGAAAAGGGAGAAAAAAAGGAAAACAAAAAAAACCCTCAATGATTTAAGAAAAACTAGGTGAATCGGTTCTCGATGGACAGTGGATACATTCCTTCAAATAAAGAGGGAGGAAAAGAGATGCTAATTGTAATGTACAGAGTTATATCATTAAGATGAATGTGTCTACTAGTAAACTCAGCAAGGTATATTTCTCTGAGTTTGTGTTGGAAAAAATAGGATGAATTTTTTTAAAATGCACAATTAAATGTAAATTGTATAAGCATGCCATTTGAATATATATTTATTTATTTACCTGGAACAGAGTGCTTTTTTCTTGCACTTGATCTACACGTTGGGCGCAAGGAGTCACCACTACTAGTAGAATGGTGATGGTCTTGCATTT
Source organism: Allium sativum (assembly GCA_030737875.1). NCBI lineage: Eukaryota > Viridiplantae > Streptophyta > Magnoliopsida > Asparagales > Amaryllidaceae > Allium > Allium sativum. The sequence continues at coordinate 698,751,474 of CM060926.1, forward strand.
CACCCACTGTTTTATTATCTCTTAAGCAGAGAAAAAGAGAACACTTCATTGCCTAGGCTAATATTTAATAGATAAAAGTCATACTTAGGTAATAACATAGTGAAGATGAGAAGACTAACTGGGATAATGTAATGTCTGCTGGTGGTACATCTTGGACATTTAACAGTCAACGGAGTTTCTGAATTATTACCTGAATGGAAAAATACAATACATAATGAAGAAAGTCCATAATACATCAATAGTGAATTAACACATCATGAGTAGAAAAATAACCTTGCATTGCAATATCATGATTAGGCGTATCAGCTTCTGCAGAAAATTAAGAGCTGAAAGCAGTGCAATTGGTGATGAGGCTTTATGAGTCATGAGCCAAGAAATAGGTGCAACAGTATATATGTATATATACATATTTCCTCAGTTACTAGTTAAGTATGTATGCCTTAAGAGAGTAATTTCGTTCATTATTTATGTGCAGCAAGGTTAAGGCATGCAAAATAAACAGGGGTTCCAAGCCTACGAAACTGTCAAACAAGGAAAAAGGGCACACGGTGTGCGGAATGTATTCGAGAATAGAGGCACACGAAGGGTGATTGTCGCTACGTGATAATAATGTCGAACATGCAAGGTTATCTTTCCAAAATTTACAGTAGTCACGCATGCAAGTACTGCTAGCCAGTGACGAACCCAGCTTGTGGGCCAGGTGGGCAATTGCCCCATCCAAGATCTGGCCTAAATACTGATACGGACGGTGAGCTAAAAAGACCTAACAACGGTAAACAAAAACCCTAATATATTCCATAAAATACTAATAATACCTTCTCACGCCTTAGCGCCGCAGGTCTCGTCGTCTCCAGTGACTCCACACCTCGGGTCCTCAGCTGACTTTTGGCATCTTACTTCCTGTTTCGATTAGCTCCTAAGTTGTTTGGTAGAAGTTACCTTTTTCATATTTTATTTTTGCTCCCTCAATTGAAACTAAATCTGAAATCAATTTCTTTGCAGGTTTGTGCATGAATTTTTTTGAAGTTTCTAAAAGTTTGCCAACATCCATGTTTTGATGAAGAAAGGTAAAACTATTAAAGTATCATATATTTTTATAAGAAAAAATAAAGATAGAATCTGGCATTTGCCCTGTCTTGGCGAAAATCGTCTGAAGACTACTGGTAATTTTGTCTTAATTTAGAAAGTGGTAAATTCAAAGTTACAGAAATTAATACCTATTTTATTTTATTTTTTGGTCGATCAAATGCAACTTCTAAAGCCTATTTTGTTGCTTTGTTGTGTGTGATTTTTGTGACTTTGTCTAATTCTATACAATTTTGTATTTTTTTGCAATTTTGGAGTTGAATCAAAATGCGGTTGTTTTCATACGAAATTGTTTGATGTTGAAATTGCCTAAAATTGAAATTGATAAAAATCTTGATCTTAAAAGATGAATTTGATTTTTGTGAAGTTTGTAGAGCATGACTTCAATAGATTATTTAGTATTCAAGATTTTTGTATGCAAACTTGCCAAGATTGACTTAACTAATGCAAATTTGTAAGTTTTTCTTTTTCTATGCATGTACAATAGTTGCATATTTCATTACATTTACGTTAATTTTTTGTTTTCTTAAAATATTTGAACATTATACTAGTTTCGCCCACCCCAAACTAAAATCCTAGTTTCGACGCTGCTGGTAGCACCAAGGTAAAGGGAAACATATCACCAATTATAAAAGCCAAGAAATGTACATGGCAACAATGGATGGACATAATGCATGGTTCGTTAATACTTCTAATTTAACAACTGAAGTGAAACTGCATGCCTATGTGTATATACAGCGACATGGTTCGGATGGAATGAAATGATCTGGGTCACACAACCTGGAATGCAACATATACCCAAATAATGTAAAGGAGGAAATTGGTTATAAACTAACATATGTCTCCTTTCTGTCAACCTTCTTAGCAGCTATCCTTGTTATGATTTTTCTTTCTCATCCACTACCCTATGTACATGTTGTACCCACATATGAATCACTTATATACACACACACACACACACACACACACACATATATATATATATATATATATAGTACACACACCACACTCACACATGCTTAGCTGCATGCACCCCCGTTTACACCCACACACACACACACACACATGCATTTAGTATGAACCCAAACAATGGAACAACTGATTAAATGTATCAAAACTGGCATGTAAAGAAGAGGGGTTCCGCCTTTTTTAAAGGAACAGGAAAAATCCAAAAGTTTAAATCTAGATAGTTCCCATTTAACAACATGTGCAGTAAGATATGGATACATATATTTTCATGTAGTTGTTCCTCCAAGTTCAACATTTAAATATTTATGAACTGCTTATTGGTCAATGGAATGATAAGGTGGGTTCAAGGCATAATTGGTGCCATATCTTATATATATGTATGCCATCAAGTTCAAAACTATATAAGAATAATCAGTGCATGTAAGTAAAACCAAAAGGTTCTAGCTTCCATAAAAACAAAGAACAGAGAAAAATAATGTCCAACCTATATATGAATGTTTCCAGGCATTCAATGTTAATCAAGAAATATGTGTTGCATGCAAGCCTAAAAGGAGGGACAGTAAGCTTTTAAGAGTATTGAGGGTTCAAACAGTAATCTAGTGAAGGCAGGCAACATCCAGGTGTACACTCATATATCCACAAACCACAACCGAATTTAGTCAAGGCAACTAATGCAAATAGAACAACGGACCACAACAAATCATAGCCAGTGAAAAGTCGAAGTAAGCTACTTGCAATAGGTTTAATCGTAAGGGGTACTTACATTTAATTGACGACGGTTGCTTGTTGGACGGGCATTGGGAGGAAGGAGCGATGGTTTAAGAGCTGCGGTTCTCGACGGGCATCGGTCTGAAATAGTTCGGGTGGCTCACAGTTTGGGAGAAAGTTGCGGCGAAGCTATCTGCGCCTGGTGCGTCGTCGGTGGCTCCAGAACCGGGCTACGGTTCTAAGCGATGGCGGCGCGGTGCTTCACGACACAGCAGGTTTGAGCAATGCAAACTGGGCATGCTTGATGGTACGGTGCTCTCATGGTGGCGACGCTCAGGCCTGGAAGACAGTGAAGGAGTATCGCAGGTGGCCTAAGAAGGCTGCACGACTTCCAGCAGTGGTGCGGAGAACAACATAGGAGGTGGTATGAAACACCCCACCTCCGTTAAGGTCACTCACAAAGGGAATGCCTTAACTTTGGTGGAGGGTTATAGGTACAAGACATAGAAAATTTTACAAGACAGATTAATAAGCAGCGAAATTCAAATATTTATTGCATACGTGGTTCAATACAAAAGCATTACAACAAATTATCTCAAAATAACTTCCAAAACATTACACCATAATTTGTGTCTTGATTATTTAATAAAGAAGCTTAAACCATAAATAAAACTGCATAAATCCCCAAGTGTAGTGTCCAAAAGCAATAGCTAAGGAGAGAGAGTCCCAATCATACATCTACTTTCTTGAAGCTTGCAAAGAGTATGACTAAGCTGGAGTATTCCCTCCCTATGGACCGGGGGGAAACGGAAGAAAAGAGGACGAAAGAAGACGGGTCAGACAATAAGTCTGGTAAGTTCATTATTTAAACAAGGAAAGGGATCATGACAGTAATAACAGAACATAGGACAATACCCCTAATATAAGATAAGAGGAACATGTGATCGCACCCATTACTATAATCTCTACACCTACTTAACCATTGGTTCAACCAGCCCCACGTGTTCATAACAAACGATCCCCTTAGTGATCGGCTCCTACTCGCATGCATTCATATCCTATGTCATTCGGCCCCGCTTGACTGTAGATACCTGTGCTGGTCCCACCATGGGGTGTATCAGTCCCTTTGGTGGCAACCCGACACAATTCAAGATGCACAGTGTATACCACTGATGCCCAATGCCTGCTTTTTTCACTCCAGAGTACGTGCATGCCCGTACTCCGTCGGAACCTACACTGGCGCACCAACCGCCGACGTTTTGACCGCTTATAATCAGTCCAGTAATCGTGCCCTACCCTGCCTAGTTCAGGGTACCATGATACATCTATGTGGGTTACTGCTGAAATGGGTCCCGTTACTAGGGTTTTCTAATCAACATGTTTATTTGGTTATGTGTCCAAGTTTACCTAACCCCACCCATCTGTTTAGTTAACATGTTGAATCGATTAAGTGTTTCGCTAATTGACTTAACCACCAATCCTGACTTAGTTTTAATTTATTCATTAAAGCACCAACCACTCACATTAGACAGGTCTTGTTGTGGTCACTAGATATGCCGGTCGGTTCCGAGCAGTTTTACACCACTACTCAGTCTAACCTCAGGTTCATTTTGGGCTTGATGCACTAACCACCCACATTAGACAAGTCTTGTTGTGGTCACTGGATATGTCGGTCGGTTCCGGGCAGTTTTACACCACAACTCAATCTAACCTCGGGTTAGGCATATTCGTCTTTTCTAAATCCATATATTTTCTATATATGTCTAATTCTATATGTAAATTAATCTTAATTTAATCATGCCATAATTATCCTTTGATTATGCTCACAATAAATGGTATATCAAATATACCATTTTATGAACAAATCTATGCCATGAAATTTTCATATTTTCCCATCGCTACCCCCGTGGAACGTAAGCATGAATCACATAAAATGTTGGGCTAGTAAATTAACCGAAACCCATAAACAAAAAGGGGTAATAAACAAGGGACATGAAATAAACATAAAATAGCATACATTTAACTTATCACGTGTAACTTGGCATAGAAGTATCATTAACTTAATTAAACGGGTAAAGGTGAACTTGTGACTAAGTTGGGTCTAATTGTCATGTGAACTTGATATAGGTCTAGCATGGAGGTTTAACATATAAACACAATTTTAAACCACAACTTAGCATATTAACTTATGTATGCCAAAACATAAGAAAGCTACTATAAACATATTTAAATCACAACTTAGCATGATAACTTACGTGTGTTAATCATAAGAGAGCTATTATAAACATATTCGAATCACAACTTAGCATGATAACATATGTGTGTTAAACATAAGAGGGCTATTATAAACATATTTAAATCACAACTTAGCATGATAACTTATGTGTGTTAAACATAAGAGAGCTACTATAAACATATTTAGATCACAACTTAGCATGATAACTTATATGTTAAAACATAAGAGAGCTACAAATCCAATCTTGCAACATAAATAGATTCAACTAAACATGGTTCTAAATATACATGAATGTTGATCTAACATTAAGCATGTGCTTTAGATCATAAACTTGCAAGTAACCACCAAATTATAACATGACTTGTTTCACCATTCAGTTGGCATAATAAATCCAATACCCAATCATAATTGATTCCAATAACATACAATATGGTACGTTCATCATCACAAACATATAGGCATGATCAATCGCAATGGTAGTTTAAGATAAATGAGAATCAAACTTTAGTTATCTTATACATAAGCATCACTCTATATTCGAATTACAACATGTCATGATTCATTTAAAAGAACGTTTAAATCTACGAAATAACCAACTTACAATCTAAAAAGGAATTCTTGATTTCTGGAATCTGAATTCTGAAATTGGTATGCTCGCCTTTGATGTAGATCGTTGAATTTGATTACTTTTAATTTGATTTTGATTCAGGTTTTTATCTTGTCTTTGAATTGAAAGCGATGACGGCTACTCCAAGTTCTCTATTGACGGCATGATAGTTCCAGGACTATTTTTGTGTGATTTTAGGTTGAGCATTGGGTTGTTTATATAGAATTTCAATTTAATTAGAGCCGTTGGATGATCCTAGAGTTAGCCACAACCATTCAATCAGGATAGGGTGACACCTCAGCCCTAATGACTCAGCAAGGAGTCATAAAGGACTCAGCAATGACTCACAGTATGGATCAGAACACACCAGAAAGCTGTGCAGGCTCTCAGCCTGGCCTGGGCGCACTTGGCAGGTGCGCCAGTGCAACTTTTGTACTGGCGCACTTCCCAAGTGTACCAGTGCATTCTTTTTTCTCTCTCTTTCTTTCTTCTGGTTTTCTGCTTAACTTCGTTCGTCCATATCTCCTTCATACGCTATCCGTTTTACGCAAACTCAGACTCTATCTCTAGCAGAATTTCGAGACGAACACAATGGTGTAACCCATATCCCTTAATTCTCACATTTGAAATTAATTATTCTCTGATTCGTTACTATAACGTTAACAGAAAATACGGGGTGTTACATTCTCTCCTTTTAGGATTTCGTCCCCGAAATCTTCAAGTCGAGAAGAACTTATATCCTACCATCCAATCACCCATCTACTCAACCATCAAACACAGGCATCCATTGTCCTTAAAAGATTTCTAATGCTTCATGATCATATGCGTAGTGTGTGTACATGTCCTTATCTAATGCAAAATCAGGCGGTCTACTGATTCAGTTGACCTCCTTAATGCAAATTATGCCAGTGCCATGAGTCCATTATGAATGCAATTTTTTTTCCTACTCAAAATTTCCTATATGAGTGCACAATCATTCATACAAATCCAACGTCCATATGATAACACATCAAGTTTCAATACATATACAAATACATATACGCATATGCAATATGAAAGTGACTGAGCCGATCTAATACCTAATGTGTGTGTATATGCATCCACGAGCAACCACTTGCAATCACTTGCAACCATCAACCATAACATGTTTCAATTACATGTTTTCATCCAAATGGGTTTCTACCTAAGGATAAAGGATAGGATCAAGGAGATATACCTAAAAAGGTAGATACGAGTATAAACTCAAGGAAAAAGAGATCAAGGATGTACCCTCAAAAAGAAAAGGGTAGGCTGCGCGTATTCTGTCCTCAGTTTCCCAAATCGTGTCTTCCTCGGCATCGCTCCATTGAACTTCAACGAGCTTAACTACACGGTTGCATAGCTTTTTGACTTCTGTTCCCAAGATACGGGTTGGAACTCTCCTTACAGTTGCTTCTCGTTCAACTTCTACTTCCTCTAGCATGCTTGGTTCTTCCACTTCCGCAGACTCGTGTAAGCACTTCCGCAGGTGAGAGACATGAAAGACATTATGAACCCCGACCAATCTTTCGGGAAGTTGTACCCTATAAGCCATCTTCCCAATCTTCTCGATGATAGGGAACGGCCCTACAAATATTGGTGCTAACTTTGATATGGATCCAAAGCGAATGACGTTCCTCAAAGGAGATACTTTAAGTAACACCTTGTCTCCAACTTCGAACTCAAGGTCAGTTCTTCTTTTGTCTGCATAGGACTTCTGTCTATCTTGGGCAGTCTTCATTCTTCTTCGTATCAAGTCTACTTTCTCTGAAGTTTCCCTAATCATGTCTGGTCAAAGTATGAGCTTGTCTGCGGACTCCCACCAGCAAGTTGGTGACATGCATGGTCTTCCATATAAAGCTTCGAAAGGCGCCATGCCTATGGTGGTTTGGTAGCTATTGTTGTAAGAGAATTCCACCAAAGGTAGATGATCCTCCCATGTACCTCCGAAGTCAATAATGCATAATCTCAAGAGGTATTCTAATACTCTGTTGACTCTTTCCATTTGGTCATTGGTTTGAGGGTGATAGGCCGTGCTTAAGCATAACTGTTTGCCTACAGCCTCTTGTAAACTCTTCCAAAACTCGCTCGTGAAGATAGGGTCTCGATCACTCACTATGCTGGAGGGTATCCCATAGAGTCGAACTATCTCTTTAAGGTATATGGATGCTAGAGATGAGGCAGTCCTTCTACTTTTGATAGGTATAAAGTGAGCGCTTTTAGTAAGCATGTCCACTATTACCCAAATGTTGGTATTGCCCCTTCTTGACCTAGGAAACCCATTTATAAAGTCCATCGAGATGCTATCCCATTTCCACTATGGGACCTCTAGAGGATGGAGCAGACCACCAGGCTTCTTCTGCTCCGCCTTGACTTGTTGGCATATTAAACACTTAGAAACAAATTCAGCTACGTCTTGCTTCATGCCATTCCAAAAGAAAACTCTTTTGATGTCTTTATACATTTTATCTCCGTCTGGGTGTATGGTCAGCTTGGAATGGTGTGCCTCTTCTAGAACCTTCTTTACCAAATCCCTTGCTTGTAGGATGCATAGTCTTCCATCCCATCTCAACCAGCCCTTGGCATCAATGGAGTATCTATTGAGGTGACTAGAAGTCTCACCCCTAACTAACTTGTCCATCACATCGGCTAGCTGAGGGTCTTCTCTTTGCGCGGCTCTGATTGAGTCTAATAGAGTCGGCCGCACTTCTAACGTTGCTAGCAAGCCAGGTACAAAGTCAGAGGAGGGTCTGAAGTTAAAGCTTGCTATGAACTCCAAGCTTTGTCTTTCCACAAAGAGAGGGCTTAAGGTCAGTTTCTTTCTACTCAAGGTGTCTGCCACTACATTGCCCTTACCAGGGGTGTAGGCAATCTCAAAATCATATGAGGCGAGAAATTCCATCCACCTTTGCTGCCTCAAATTAAGATCTTTCTGAGATAAAAGGTATTTTTAATGATTTATGATCAGTAAATAATTCGAACCTTTCTCCTAACAGATAATGACGCCATGATATAAGGGCAAAAACAATGGTAGCTAGTTGTAAATCATGAGTTGGGTAATTCTTCTCATGAACCTTCAACTACCTTCCTCCATAGCAAACTACTTTTCCTTCTTGCATTAGGACAGCGCCCAATCCTGTTCTACACGCGTCTGTATATACTGTAAACATCTTGCTTCCATCAGGCAATATCAGAACTGGGGCTGTTGTTAGAGCCCTTTTCAAACGTTGGAAAGCAATATCGCAATCCAGATCCCAATTGAAAGCCAGGTTCTTCTTTGTCAACCTTGTCAGTGGACCTGAGATTTTTGCAAAATCTTTGATGAACTTTCGATATAAGCCTGCTAGCCCGAGAAAGCTTCAGATTTCGGTTATGTTTCAAGGAACCTTCCAATCTTGCACAGCAACCACTTTCGCGGGGTCCACAGCTATCCCCTCTTTGGACACCACGTGTCCAAGGAACCTAACTTCTTCTATCCAGAAATTGCATTTGGAGAATTTAGCTTTCAACTGATGTGCACGGAGAGTATCCATGACTTCCTTTAGATGTTGAGCATGCTCTTCCTCGTTCTTTGAGAAGATCAAAATATCGTCTATGAAGACCACCACAAACTTATTGAGGAACTCTCGGAACACCCTGCTCATTAAATCAACGAAGTAAGCGGGTGCATTTGTCAAGCCGAAAGCCATGACAAGCCACTCGAAGAAACCATCTGGAGTTCTGAACGTGGTCTTATCAATGCTGTCTTCAGCCACTCTTAGCTGATGAAACCCGGTAGCTAAATCTAATTGGGGGAAAACCATTGCACCTACAAGCTGATCGAACAAATCATCCATTCTCGGGAGTGGGTGTTGAGTCAAAGCTTCACGGGTTGTTTTGATTTATGACAAGAAGAAGCTTCTACATCGACAAAAAGAAGACAAGATGACTTCATAGGTTAGAAGTTGATTATTTAGAGTAAAAATGTTAAAATCTATCCTCAAATGATCATACTTCTAATTGCTTTAAAATATTTCTTATAAAAGCATTTTTTTTATGCATATGACCGAAAACATGTCGACCTACAATTTTTTATAGGTCAACAGGTTTTTAAATTGTAACGGTCAAAAATAGGTCGACCTATAAAATTTTATAGGTCAACAGGTTTTTGAAATTCCAACGGCTAAAAACATGTCGACCTATAAATTTCTATAGGTCAACAGGTTTTTGAATTTTGACCGTTATATTGAAAAGTCATCTTCTTTCTTCAAGAGTTGCATCCTTTTTTTCTTCATGAATAATCACCCTTTTTAGATGCATCTCTTCACCAATGATTGCATCTACTCGATCTTTATAAATACATAAATTTGCAATCATTCAAATCACCTGAATTAACCGAATTTACTCTCTATTTTCTGATCTATCTTGCATTATTCTTTTCACTCAAAAAGCACTCAAAAGCATTCAATAATCGTTTGAATCACCAAGCATATTTCATACACTTGTGATTCAACTCGATATTCTACTTCCTAATCTTACTAAACATCAAATTACATTTGAGGATAAGATTATAGGAAGGGTGTACTCAATTGTTGACAAATCAGTGTTGAAGAAAGAACACATTCAAAGTCAAAATCTTATTATTGAAGTCCTCGGTGTTGTAAGAGGCAAGTGTTGAAGTCCTCGTGGTATAAGAGGCAAGTGTTGAAGTCCTCGTGTTATAAGAGGCAAGTGTTGAAGTCCTCGTGGTATAAGAGGCAAGTGTTGAAGTCCTCGTGTTATAAGAGGCAAGTGTTGAAGTCCTCGTGTTATAAGAGGCAAGTGTTGAAGTCCTCGTGCTGTTAGAGGCGTGAAATCCCGTTCGGCTGCTCGGGTATTGTAAACCTGTTTCCTCCGGGTGAAGTGAGGTTGTTGATTAGTGAAAATCCAGATAGAAGTCTGGGACTGGACGTAGGACGGTGCTCCGAACCAGTATAAAAATCCCTGGTGTGATTTTTCCTGTTTACTGCATTTGCTATACTTGCTTATCTGTGATATTGCTTCTGTGAGATCTTTTTACATTAAATATTTACCTGCATAACTATTGTAAATATACAAGTTGTATATCACATACTTTCCGCATAGCCATATTATAGATCCTGCACAAGTCGTGTGCACGCCCGACTTTTCAATTGGTATCAGAGCACGGTCATCATATAACCGTAACACAGTTATTTGATATATTCTAGTAATATGGCAAATAACGCAAGCACTAGCACTAACACTTACACTGAAGGTCAATCTACACAAAGACCTCCTTTCTTTAATGGCCTAAACTATAGTTATTGGGCAACACGTATGGCTTTCTATATGCAATCAACAAGTTATGATGCTTGGAATGCTACTCAGAAAGAAATAGTTAATCCAACTACTGAGTATGCAGAATGGACTCCTGCTGAGAAAACAGCAGCAGCAGTAAATGCAAAAGCAATAAATATGTTGTTTTGTGCATTAGACCAAAATGAGTATAACCGTGTTAGTATCTGTACCACTGCTTATCAAATTTGGCAAACGCTAAAAACAACTCATGAAGGTACTAACAAGGTTAAACAAGCAAAAATAGCTTTGTTGAAAAGTCAATTCCAAAATTTCAAAATGAAGCCAAATGAAACAATCAATGAGATGTATTCAAGGTTTCAAACTATTCATCATGCTCTTATTGGGTTAGGACAAAAATATTCTGACTTTGATGTAGTTTCAACAATCCTACACTCACTGACTAATGAATGGGAAGGAAAAGTATTAGCTATAGAAGAAGCTAATGATCTTTCTACCATGAAGCCAGATGAGTTGATAGGAAATCTAATGTCCTATGAAGCAAATTTACAGGCTAGAAGAGAACAAAAAGAAGAAAAGAAAAATGTTGCTTTTCATGCCGAAAAAGATGAAGACATTTCAGACTCTGAAGATGAAGACTTAGCACTTATTGCAAAAGGTTTTAAGAAGTTTTTGAAACAAAGAAAGGCTAGTCGATACGACAAAAAGAAGTTTGGATCAAACAAACCATCTTCTTCAACTTTGGAATGCTTCAACTGTCACAAAAAGGGACATATGCATAAAGATTGTCCAGAGAAAAAGAAGAAATTCGAAAAATTCAAGAAAGACAAATCGAAGAAAAGAGCATTCTCAGTAACATGGGATGATTCAGACTCATCTTCATCTGACAGCGAAAGTGAATCAGACACTGAACAAGCAAATGTATGTTTTATGGCAACAGAGGATGAGGTACAAATTCCTACTTTTGAGGATATGCTTGATATTTATGATAAATTAATGTTTAAATTTAAAGATACAAAGCATGAATTAAAAGAAGTCAAAGCAATGTTGAATAGAGCAGAACTAGAACGAGATATGTTAAAAGATGAAAAGAAAATATTAGAAGAGGAACTAGAAAAGGAACAAGAATTATCTTCTAATTCTAATTCTCAGTTATCTCTTTTAACTCAAGAAATTGAAGTTCAAAAAGAGAAAAATGATATTCTCATTGCTGAAAATCATGAGCTTAAAGCAAAAGTCAAGATTATAGACCTTGAAAAAGCTAGTTTACAAACAAAGTTAGATAACATCTCTAAAAATGTTTCTAACTTTAACAAAGGTCGAGAAAATTTGACTAAAATTATTGAGAATTCACAATCAGTTTCTAATAAACATGGATTGGGATATAAGAAACAAGTTATCAAGAAACATCTTGGTAAAAGAAAAAGGAAAAATAAGGTAGTGCAAGAAACTGAAGCTAAGAAAAATCTTAGTCTATTATATTCCAAAACAAAACCGATTGTGAAATCTCAAAAGAAGGATGTTAAATTTATAAAAGTATGGGTTCCTAAAACAAATAATAGTTTGATTAGGAACAAGTACATTCAAAAATTTTTAAGTACTGTGCATCATAATCCAAATTATTTATATAAAGGGGATACCGGACCCATATGGGTTTGGATTCCTAAGACCTAACTCTTAGGACCCTATAAAAAGTGGGTACCATGGACTTAAAATTATTTTTGCAGGTCCCACTTAAGAAAAGAGGAAAATGGATTCTGGACAGTGGTTGCTCGAAGCATATGACTGGAGACAAGAGCATATTAACGAATATTACATATTTTGATGGAGGCTCAGTCACTTTTGGAGACAATTCAAAAGGCTTCATCATCGGCAAAGGCGATGTGAGCAATTACGGTACTCCTAATTTACCTCTTATTACTAATATCATGCTAGTTAAAAATCTAAAACATAACTTACTAAGCATTAGTCAGTTATGTGACAAAGGGTTTACGATTTCCTTTTCAAATGAAAAATGTAACATACTCGACCAAGATAAAAATTTAGTTTTTGAAGGCTATAGAGACAGAAATATATATATTTTAAATATGAATTTTAATCAAAATTTAAATATGTGCCTTATTGCTAAGGAAAATGATCCATGGATATGGCACAAACGTTTCTGTCATATAAACTTTAAAACTATTGACAAGCTAGCTAAAAATAATCTAGTCAGAGGTTTACCAAATATGAGTTTCAAAGTTGACAATCTTTGTGACGCATGTCAAATTGGAAAACTAACCAAGTCATCATTTAAGTCTAAGAAAGTAATCTCGACATTACAACCACTTGAATTATTACATTTGGATTTATTTGGACCTACTCAAATACAATCCATAAATCATAGTCGGTATGTATTTGTAATCGTTGACGACTATTCTCGATATACTTGGGCTATGTTTCTTAAAAATAAAAGTGACACTTTTGAAAAATTCAAATCTTTCATCAAACGTATTCAAAAATCGAAGGGACTTAAAGTAAAGAATATAAGAAGTGATCATGGCGGAGAGTTCGAAAATAATGAATTTGAACATTTTTGTGCAAAGAAAGGTATATCACACAATTTTTCCTTTCCTAGAACTCCACAACAAAACGGGGTTGTAGAACGGAAAAATCGAACGTTACAAGAATGTGCAAGAACATTATTAAATGGAAGCATGTTACCAAAGCATTTTTGGGCAGAAGCTATAGCAACTGCATGTTATGTTTTGAATCGAGTTTCCATTCGACCTCTAACTAAAAATACACCATATGAATTATTTAATGAAAGAAAGCCAAATATTTCATACTTCAAAGTTTTTGGTTCGAAATGTTTTATTTTAAACACGAAAGATCATCTTGGTAAATTTGATTCAAAAGCTGACGAAGGAATCTTTGTTGGTTATTCAGATCATAGTAAAGCTTATCGTATATTCAATAAAAGAACCAAAATTATCGAAGAATCACTTCATATATCCTTCGATGAATACTATCAGTTTCCTAATATAAAAATTGATGATGACGAAAATATCAATATAAATGACACTGTTGTCACAAATGAGGATTCTGACTCCGAAATTATCCACGATATTCCTCAACCTCCTGAGATAGTTTCTCCAACTAGAATAAGATCTCCTCCAAGAATATTGAGAGATCATCCGGCTCAAAATATAATTGGAGAAGTTTCATCTCAAATTAGAACTAGAAGTCAACTTAACCAAATGGGACATGTTGCATTCATTTCAAACATCGAACCTAAGAATCCTAAAGAAGCTTCTACCGATGAATATTGGATCATTGCTATGCAAGAAGAACTTAATCAGTTCGAACGCAATGATGTATGGGAACTTGTTCCAAGGCCATCCGATCAATCAGTTATCGGAACTAAATGGGTTTATAAAAACAAAGTCGATGAACAAGGAAACATAACTCGGAACAAAGCACGGTTAGTAGCTCAAGGATATAATCAAGAAGAGGGTATCGATTATGAAGAAACTTTTGCACCTGTCGCTAGACTAGAAGCAATCAGAATTCTTCTATCGTTTGCTTGTCATCATAATTTTAAATTATATCAAATGGATGTCAAGAGTGCGTTTCTAAACGGTTTTATAAAAGAAAAAGTATATGTTGAACAACCACCCTTATTTAAACATGAAAAATATCCAGATCATGTTTTTAAGCTTAAGAAGGCTTTGTACGGTTTAAAACAAGCACCACGTGCCTGGTACGAACGACTACGAAGTCATCTTATCGACTCTGGATTCCAAATAGGAAAGGTTGATCAAACATTATTTATTAAACATTCGCACAAAGATATACTTGTTGTTCAAATATATGTGGACGACATAATCTTTGGTTCAACAAATGAGAGACTTTGTAAGGAATTTTCAGATATCATGACCAAAGAATTTGAAATGTCACATATGGGAGAGTTATCATACTTTCTTGGTCTTCAAATTAAACAACTTCCAAATGGTATTTTCATAAATCAAGAGAAATATTGTAAAAATCTTGTTAAAAGATTCGGACTTGAAAATACTTCCGGAAAACCGACTCCGATGAGTACAACTAGTCATCTTGAAAAAGATGAAAGTGGGAAGAGTGTAGACCAAAAGACGTATCGAAGTATGATAGGTTCTCTCTTATACTTAACAGCTAGTCGTCCTGACATTATGATGAGTGTTTGTTTATGTGCACGTTTTCAAGCTGATCCCAAGGAATCGCATTTACGAGCAGTGAAACGAATTATTCGATATCTTAATAACACCAAAGATTTCGGTCTTTTCTATCCTAAGGATTGTGCATTCGAATTAGTATCATATAGTGATGCTGATTTCGGAGGATCACGAACGGATAGAAAGAGTACAAGTGGTACGTGCCATTTCATTGGAAAATCACTTGTTTCTTGGTTTAGTAAGAAACAAAATTGTGTTTCACTATCGACATGCGAGGCAGAATATATTTCAGCAGCTTTGGCATGTACACAGATTATATATATGCAACAAACACTTAGAGATTTTGGTATGAACTTAACAAACTCTATTATATATTGTGACAACACAAGTGCAATAAATTTATCCAAAAACCCAGTTAATCACTCTCGTACTAAGCACATTGACATTCGACATCATTTTCTAAGAGATAACATTGAAAAAGGAAATATAAATCTTGAATACGTTAATACAGAAAACCAACTAGCTGATATATTCACAAAGCCTCTACTAGAATCAATTTTTGTCAAATTACGTAGAGAGCTAGGGTTGGTTTCCAGAAAAGAACTCGAAGGATAATATTGTTTAATATAACAAGAGTTCGTATTTAGAAACCAATGACTTTTCTTTTTTACTATAAATAGCAGAGAGTTTTTCTACGGTAAAGCTAATGCAAACCATTTTTTTATTTTCCTTAAAATAGAAAACTCTCTCTATATAAATGCGTTTTGTTTTTGAGTGCTATCAGACAAACATTCTCTCAAAACTCTTATATATTTTCTTTTACCTCATGGCACACGTTTGTGAAAAATGTGCCGAAAACTCCCACATTTCAATCACAAGTTCCGAACCAACGGAACATAACTCCCCAATAACACCAGAGCATGCACCAGGTTATCATCCACCATCTCGAACGCCAGGAACCACCCCCACTCCTAAGAGAAGCAAGAAAGTTTTATTTTGCTCTCCCCGAACCAAAGAAAAGATCGACGAAATACATTACTATCAGCAACAAATGTTTTACGAGCAAAAACTCACGACTTCACGTTTGACATACCTCGAACGATTAGCTTCTCTCTTCTGTGGTTCTGACAGGCATGGCGTACATGAACCAATTCCTATACCAACATCTTCACGAACTCCAAACTCTTGGGATAGAAATTATCAAAACAATGAAGGAGCTAGTGAGAGATACAATTCTTGGGAACCAAAGAATCCATGGGAGCCTAGAAGATAAATTCTTTGCATTTAGAGTTTTTCTAAAAATAAAATTCGTATTTGTTTTGTATTCACTTTTGTTTTGAATAAATTTTTTTATTTTTATTTTTATTCACACCATTTGGTAAAAACAAAATTAATCAGTACCTGTCGACCGTCACCATATTAGCCTGTCGACCGATCCAGTAATACAACGCTACCATTTTTCAACCAGAAAGAAAACCTGTCGACCGCCAATAGTTTACCTGTCGACCGGTCTACACATAATATAAGGTTTATATTTTTCCAGAAAGTAAACCTGTCGACCGCCTATATTTTCCTGTCGACCGGTCTGCACATAATTCATGGATTATATTTTTCCAGAGATTACATCTGTCGACCGCCCATATTTTCCCTGTCGACCGGTTCAAACATAATCCTTAGTTTATATTTTCCAGAACTTCAACCTGTCGACAGTCCCTAATCCACCTGTCGACCGACCTCATTTTTTTTCAAATCCCTGTTAGACACGTTGGT
Source organism: Allium sativum (assembly GCA_030737875.1). Taxonomy (NCBI): domain Eukaryota; kingdom Viridiplantae; phylum Streptophyta; class Magnoliopsida; order Asparagales; family Amaryllidaceae; genus Allium; species Allium sativum. The sequence goes on from CM060926.1 coordinate 698,768,356, forward strand.
TTCTATTTGATTAATTACATCTCTTCATTATAATCCATCCATTCAATATTTAAAATCCTTTCATCTCTTCATAAAACATCCTTACTTATTCATTCTCATCATCTTCAAAATCCATAACTCTTAAGAATTTTTCTTAGTCCTTCTTCAATTTCCCCAATCTCTTCAATGGCTCCTAAGCATAAGAAGTCAAAAACCACATCTTCTCAAACCCCTGTCCAACCTATTGATTCTCAAATCAAGCAATGGCTTATGGATCCTCTTGCTGTGACTAGATGGAACAAGATGAAAGACTATACAATTCACCACGGATCCTTTCTCAAATTCTCTGATTTCGTCCTTTACGATGTTAGTGAATTATCAAGAAGAGCGGGTATAAAGTCTCTACTAGATTTTGAAGACAATAATATTGAGATAAGTCATACCTTGATAAAACTTTTTTATGCCAATCTCAATTTAGACAAATTTAAACCCCAAAACTCGGATAATTGCTTATGGTCCGTAGTCTGTGGTCAACACGTCTTTCTTTCCAAAGACCGGATGGCGGAAATACTCCGAACCCACAACGAAGGTATTCAATTTAGTAGTGAATTTTGCCCTATACATATACGAGATAGAAATAGTCATCTTTTTATTGAAGACCATAAGTCAAGTATTAAGGGTATCAATCTAAGACCATCGGCCAGACTTCTCCATCTTTGTATCACACATACTCTTCTTCCAAGGACTGGTAACTTTGATGCAGTGTATAGAGAAAACTTTAAAGCCCTGTATGCCATTTTTGCAAATATCAGGGTAAATTGGATAGACATGATTTTCGATGAGATTGTACTGGTAAATAAACGTACAAGGCCACACTTGTTTTATAACGAATGTATCACGCGCTGTCTCATGGAATGTGGCGTAAGATCTCCCGAATCTACAATATCAATACCAAAATGTATTGATAAAGCTTCTAAAAATAGGATGAAGTTACCGATTCCTGCTATGAGTATTATTCCGTTTGAACACTATGTTGAACAAGGTCCTCCACAAACATCTTCTTCTCAAATCCCTAGGCAAAGGCCTGAAGATGTTACAATTCCGCCTCCTACTTCTTCGACTAAGGAAACTCTTGAGCAAATTGCACGTAATCAATTCTTACTCGAAGCTCGACTAAAACGTACCGATAATAAACTCGACCGCTTGGACACCAAACTCGATAAACGGTTCAACAAATTAAAGTCCTTCTTCAGTACAATTTGGGAAGCAATCTCTTGCGCTTCAACTTCCGCAACCCTTGCTCAAGATCCCGGAAAACGACCTATGCCACCTACTTTTACATGGTCTTCCTCTGAAGAAAGTACTAGCTCTGGAGCGAGTACTCAACATACCCGTGGTCGTGGAATGTCATATATTGAAGAAGAAGCTCATGACGATGTTGAAAAGGACAATGATAACAGCGACGATGAGGAACAAGAAGAGGAAGGAAACAAAGATGACGAGGATGATAGTGATTCGGACTGGCCTTCACAATAATCATCTCATAGTTATCTTTTAACCTTTTAATTTGCTTATGTATTTAACTATTCTACTTCCTGGTACTTCCGGTGTGTCTATTTTGGTTTGGCTTGTAATATGTATGACAATCTATGTATTTCGTTCTACCGTTTATTCATGTGTTATTACTTAATCTTATATATATTATTGTAATCACCCTTTTTGTCGATGACAAAGGGGGAGAAAATATTACTAACAAATGTCATGCAGATTATATAATTCAGGGGGAGCATATATACAGGGGGAGCATATATACAGGGGGAGCAAATATACAAGGAACAATACCTTATTAAGCCATGTTGTCATCAATCAAAAAGGGGGAGAATGTTGAGTCAAAGCTTCACGGGTTGTTTTGATTTATGACAAGAAGAAGCTTCTACATCGACAAAAAGAAGACAAGATGACTTCATAGGTTAGAAGTTGATTATTTAGAGTAAAAATGTTAAAATCTATCCTCAAATGATCATACTTCTAATTGCTTTAAAATATTTCTTATAAAAGCATTTTTTTTATGCATATGACCGAAAACATGTCGACCTACAATTTTTTATAGGTCAACAGGTTTTTAAATTGTAACGGTCAAAAATAGGTCGACCTATAAAATTTTATAGGTCAACAGGTTTTTGAAATTCCAACGGCTAAAAACATGTCGACCTATAAATTTCTATAGGTCAACAGGTTTTTGAATTTTGACCGTTATATTGAAAAGTCATCTTCTTTCTTCAAGAGTTGCATCCTTTTTTTCTTCATGAATAATCACCCTTTTTAGATGCATCTCTTCACCAATGATTGCATCTACTCGATCTTTATAAATACATAAATTTGCAATCATTCAAATCACCTGAATTAACCGAATTTACTCTCTATTTTCTGATCTATCTTGCATTATTCTTTTCACTCAAAAAGCACTCAAAAGCATTCAATAATCGTTTGAATCACCAAGCATATTTCATACACTTGTGATTCAACTCGATATTCTACTTCCTAATCTTACTAAACATCAAATTACATTTGAGGATAAGATTATAGGAAGGGTGTACTCAATTGTTGACAAATCAGTGTTGAAGAAAGAACACATTCAAAGTCAAAATCTTATTATTGAAGTCCTCGGTGTTGTAAGAGGCAAGTGTTGAAGTCCTCGTGGTATAAGAGGCAAGTGTTGAAGTCCTCGTGTTATAAGAGGCAAGTGTTGAAGTCCTCGTGGTATAAGAGGCAAGTGTTGAAGTCCTCGTGTTATAAGAGGCAAGTGTTGAAGTCCTCGTGTTATAAGAGGCAAGTGTTGAAGTCCTCGTGCTGTTAGAGGCGTGAAATCCCGTTCGGCTGCTCGGGTATTGTAAACCTGTTTCCTCCGGGTGAAGTGAGGTTGTTGATTAGTGAAAATCCAGATAGAAGTCTGGGACTGGACGTAGGACGGTGCTCCGAACCAGTATAAAAATCCCTGGTGTGATTTTTCCTGTTTACTGCATTTGCTATACTTGCTTATCTGTGATATTGCTTCTGTGAGATCTTTTTACATTAAATATTTACCTGCATAACTATTGTAAATATACAAGTTGTATATCACATACTTTCCGCATAGCCATATTATAGATCCTGCACAAGTCGTGTGCACGCCCGACTTTTCAGTGGGTGCCTATTCTTCTTGGTCAGCTTGTTTAGCTCCCTATAATCAACGCACAGGCGAAGCGAACTGTCCGCTTTAGTTGCGAACACTACTAGAGCACCCCATTCAGAAATACTCCGCCTTATAAACCCCTTCTCAAGCAATTCTTTAACTTGCTTGCTGAGTTCTTTCCTCTCCCTTGGAGGCATGTGTCTAACGGGTAAAGCAATGGGTTTTGCGTTGTCAACGAGGTATATGCGAAAGTCTATCTCCCGCTTCGGAGGTAAGCCCTTTACCTCTTCAAACACATCCGAGTATTCACGGACTACCCTTACAGACTGCAAGTTCTCAACAGACACATCAAGAGACTGTAGATAACTAAGCATAACAGAGTTCATGGGATTACAAGAAATTTCGAGAGTGTTACTGAGGCGAGTCATGAGTCTAACCACTCTCTTTTCACAATCGAGGACGACCCCATTACTGGATAGCCAGTCTATGCCTAGAATCAACCCATAGCCCGTGAAGCCCAAAACAAAGGCATTACATCTAAACCCAACGCTTAGTATAAATATTTTCAAATCCAAACAAACCATTGACAAATAAGCTGAGCCCCCAATTGGATTTGAAACAACCAAGGGATCCTCTACTATACTGGTGTCTAGGTGCAGAGATTCCACTAACGCAGTAGATATAAAAGAGTGTGATGCGCCAGAATCAAATAGTGTACGAACAGGATGATCAAAAAGATAGACTAAACTTTCGATAGAATTTTTTATACCTCGTTCTTGCGGAGGTGCCGTGAGAGCGTGAACTTGTCCTCCAGAAGAAGGTCCAGCTCTATGCCCTTGCTTCCTTGGCCAGTCCTTAGCCATGTGTCCTGTCTCACCATAAAGGAAACAGCCACCCATCTTCCTTTTCTTCTTCTTGCAGTCTTTGACTAGATGTCCAGGAATGCCACAGAAATTACACTTTCTCTTGTCACGGGGTTTGTTGTTCTTCCCGCCTTTCTTTGAATCAGCCTTCTTGTTCTGTGACCCCTCCCCCTTCTTATCTTGAGGCACTTCCGCTTTTGCCTCTTTCTTGCCCTTATCTTCCTCATGTAAGAGTTCCATGCCCACTAATCTCTAGTCAGTAGCCCCCATAGGTACATGGGTCATAGCCAGGCTGTGAAGTGGCTCATTCAATCTCTTGACAAAACGGAGAGCCTTCTTATTAGGAGTATTCACTAAGTCCAGTCCAAATCGGGCCAGCTGATTGAATTGGTTGACGTATTCCTTGACCGTCATACTTCCTTGCTTAAGAGATAAGAACTTTTCCAGCTATAAACTTCGTTCAACTTGTGAGAGGAATTTCATCTCAAACCTCATTCTGAAATCCATCCATGTTTCAACTGGTCTTTCAGCGTTAGTGACTTCCCACCAATAGAAAGCTTCGTCTTTTAGCAACCATACAGCCAACTGTATCTTCTGCCTATCATCCACCTCGAAGATAATGAATAGATCCTCAGTTTCTTTGAGCCAGCTCCTTGCTTCTACGAATGATTCAGTGCCCTTGAAATCCTTTCCACCCTTGGCCCTAAAGTCTCTACAAATCTTTGAGAAAGCATTTGAACGAGGAGGAGGAGGTGGAACCGCTGCAGCTGGAGGAGGAATGTTTGTTGGGCCTGCGTCGTTGGCCCTAGCCTCTAAGTACCTCCTGAAGCAGCCAGGTATCGGTACACCCTCTGGAAAGATAAGATTCCCAGACATGCTGAAACGAAAAAGAAAAGAGTCAAAACGAAGGATAGAAAGATAGTGAATGTGGCTTTGGGGATTATGCCTTTTTAAATTTAAAACAACAATTTTTCTTGTAAAATGCTTCTTTATATTTCTTTTTGAAAATAGTTTTCAAAAACTCTTATCTGATCTGGTAAACCTTTGCTCTGATACCAAGTGAAACCCCCCCCCTCCGTTAAGGTCACTCACAAAGGGAATGCCTTAACTTTGGTGGAGGGTTATAGGTACAAGACACAGAAAAATTTACAAGAATTAATATAAGCAGCGAAATTCAAATATTTATTACATACGTGGTTCAATACAAAAGCATTACAGCAAATTATCTCAAAATAACTTCCAAAACATTACACCATAATTTCTGTCTTGATTATTTAATAAAGAAGCTTAAACCATAAATAAAACTGCATAAATCCCTAAGTGTAGTGTCCAAAAGCCATAGCCAATTTGAGAGAGTCCCAATCATACATCTACTTTCTTGAAGCTTGCAAAGAGTCTGACTAAGCTGGAGTATTCCCTCCGGACCTGAAGGGGAGGGAACGGAAGAAAAGAGGACGAAAGAAGACGGGTCAGACAATAAGTCTGGTAAGTTCAGTGATTACTAGTATTTAAACAAGGAAAGGGATCATGACAGTAATAAAAGAACATATGACAATACCCTAATATAAGATAAGAGGAACATGTGATCGCACCCATTACTATAATCTCTGCACCTACTTAACCATTGGTTCAACCAGTCCCACGTGTTCATAACAAACGATCCCCTTAATGATCGGCTCCTACTCGCATGCATTCATATCCTTTGTCATTCTGCCCTGCTTGTTTGTAGATACCTGTGCTGGCCCCACCATGGGGTGTATCAGTCCCTCTGGTGGCAACCCGACATGATTCAAGATGCACAGTGTATACTAATGATGCCCAGTGCCTGCTTTTTCCACTCCGGAGTACGTGCATGTCCGTACTCCGTCGGAACCTACACTGACGCACCAACCGCTGACGTCTTGACTGCTTATAATCAGCCCAGTAATCATGCTAGACCCTGCCTAGTGCAGAATACCATGATACATCTATGTGGGTTACTGCTGAAATGGGTACCGTTACTAGGGTTTTCTAATCAACATGTTTATTAGGTTAAGTGTCCAAGTTTACCTAACCCCACCCATCTGTTTAGTTAACATGTTGAATCGGTTAAGTGTTTCCCTAATTGACTTAACCAAACCAATCCTGACTTAGCTTTAATTTATTCATTAAAGCACCAACCACTCACATTAGACAGGTCTTGTTATGGTCATTGGATATGCCGGTCGGTTCCGGGCATTTTTACACCATAACTCAGTCTAACCTCGGGTTCTTTTTGGGCTTGATGCACTAACCACCCACATTAGACAGGTCTTGTTGTGGTCACTGGATATGCCGGTCGGTTCTGGGCAGTTTTACACCACAACTCAGTCTAACCTCGAGTTAGGCATATTCGTCTTTTCTAAATCCATATATTTTCTATATATGTCTAATTCTATATGTAAATTAGTCTTAATTTAATCATGCCATAATTATCCTTTGATTATGCTCACAATAAATGGTATATCAAATATACCATTTTATGAACAAGTCTATGCCATGAAATTTCCTTATTTTCCCATCGCTACCCCCGTGGAACGTACGCATGAATCACATAAAATGTTGGGCTAGTAAATTAGCCCAAACCCATAAACAAAAAGGGGTAATAAACAAGGGACATGAAATAAACATAAAATAGCATACATTTAACTTATCAGGTGTAACTTGGCAAAGAATTATCATTAACTTAATTAAACGAGTAAAGGTAAACTTGTGACTAAGTTGGGTCTAATTTTCATGTGAACTTGATATAGGTCTAACATGGAGGTTTAACATATAAACACAATTTTAAACCACAACTTAGCATATTAACTTATGTATGCCAAAACATAAGAAATCTACTATAAACATATTTAAATCACAACTTAGCATTATAACTTATGTGTGTTAAACATATGAGAGCTATTATAAACATATTCAAATCACAACTTAGCATGATAACTTATGTCTGTTGAACATAAGAGGGCTATTATAAACATATTTAAATCACAACTTAGCATGATAACTTATGTGTGTTAAACATAAGAGAGCTACTATAAACATATTTAGATCACAACTTAGCATGATAACTTATGTTTTAAAACATAAGAGAGCTACAAATCCAATCCGGCAACATAAATAGATTCAACTTAACATGGTTCTAAATATACATGAGTGTTGATCTAACATGTAAGCATGTGCTTTAGATCATAAACTTGCAAGTAACCACCAAATTATAACATGACATGTCTCACCATTCAGTTGGCATAATTAATCCAATACCCAATCATAATAGATTCCAATAACATACAATATGGCATGTTCATCATCACAAACATATAGGCATGAATAATCGCAATGGTAGTTTAAGATAAATGAGAATCAAACTTTAGTTATCTTATACATAAGCATCATTATATATTCGAATTACAACATGTCATGATTCATTTAAAAGAACGTTTAAATCTACGAAATAACCAACTTACAAACTAAAAAGGAATTCTTGATTTCTGGAATCTGAATTCTAAAATTGGTATGCTCGCCTTTGATGTAGATCATTGAATTTTATTACTTTTAATTTGATTTTGATTCAGGTTTTTATCTTGTCTTTGAATTGAAAGCGGTGACGGCTACTCCAAGTTCTCTATTGATGGCATGATAGTTCCAGGATTATTTTTGTGTGATTTTAGGTTGAGCATTGGGTTGTTTATATAGAGTTTCAATTCAATTAGAGCCGTCGGATGATCCTAAAGTTAACCACAACCATTCAGTCAGGATAGGGTGACACCTCAGCCCTAATGACTCAGCAAGGAGTCAGAAAGGACTCAACAATGACTCACAGTATTGATTAGAACACAGCATAAAGCTGTGCAGGCTCTCAGCCCGGCCTGGGCGCACTTGGCAGGTGCGCCAGTGCAACTTTTGTACTGGCGCAATTCCCAAGTGCGCTAGTGCATTCTTTTTTTCCTCTTTCTTTCTTCTTGTTTTTTTTCTTGATTTCGTTCGTCCATATCTCCTACATACGGTGTCCGTTTTACGTAAACTCGGACTCTATCTCAAGCAGAATTTCGAGATGAATGCAATGGCATAACCCTTATCCATTAATTCTCACATTTGAAATTAATTATTCTTTGATTCGTTACTATAACGTTAACAGAAAATACGGGGTGTTACATGGTAGGATAGCGCGGCGGTCAGGATGACAGCGATTTGAGCTAAGCAGGGCGTATCGACTTCGGTGGTGGACAGGAGTGGTTAGTCGATGGAGGGTGCAGGCCGATTTTGGGTGCGGAGGACGATGGACAAGGAGCAGCGGAGGATTTGGGAGGCCATGATTTCACGATTGGGAAAATCGATTTGGCTAAATTTACTTGGAGAAGGAATTTTTTCCGCTGTTGAAATACAAAAGGGGAAAAAGAACGAAGGGGGCACGACAAAACAATAAAGGGTACGGTGGTTAAACAAGACGGTGTAAAGCAAGAGGACGCATGTTGTAAAATTTCAGCACAAAAATAACAATTATAAAACCAAATAAACCAATATATTTTTAATTGTATATTAAGTGTATAAACCGAACTATTGTACTTGTACATTTACAAATTCTCATCAACATTTTAATTTTTAAACCAAACTAAACAATTTATTTAAATTAAAACAAAATTCTCATGTTCAATCGAAAAGCAAATTTAAAATTTCTCAATAACATACTCGATTAGGTTAAAATGTTACGAACGTTTAGTCTTAACAAACTATTCAAATTTTAAATATTAAAATATAAATTTACATAATATAATTTCGAAACACAGTTTAAATAGACTGGAGTTTAAACAGTTTCAAGTATAAACATTAATTTTCAACACTTAATTAAATTAACACTACAATTATAAATGCCAAAATTCTGGTTCGTTACAAGCATTAGTTATTATATTTTAATTATTAACTATTTAATAGTAATTATGTCATATTAACTATATTTTTTTAATATTCTTCTTAATTTCTAATTATTAAATATTACGGTTTGATTATTGATTATTACTTCCTAATTGATTATTAATAGTAATTATTAGTTATTAATTATAAATAATAAATATTAATGCATTAAATATTAATTATTAATTGTCAATTATATTAAAATATAGTCATATATTACAATAGTCAAAAAATAAAAGTTGAGAAAGGCTTTTATTACAACTGTCAAAATAACACAGTTGTTAAAAATAAGTTTACTACAACTTTTCTGGAAAAAAGTTGTAAAAAAACATTTATTACAACGGTGCTTTTACCACCGTTGTAAAATTAAAGTTGTAATATGGTGTTTTTGTTGTAGTGTCTAAAGGCTGCAATGAGATTGGTATGAAATAGTTCCAAAAAAAATAAACTATAAAATTGCTATAACTGCTATATTTATAAAAACAAGTCAATACTCCTCTGTGTGTGTGTGTGTCCTACACATTTTGTTAACATTATTTATGAATGCATTTCGACAGCAACCATTTCTATTTTATTACAACGGCTGCCTGAACGGTTCATCACTTCTACGTGCGGCATCAGGCAGGGAGATCCTTTGTCCCCATATTTTTTTTGCATCGCTACGGAATATTTCAGTTATTGTATGCATAAGGATACTGCTATGAAGACATTTTATCCAGTTCATACTTTTGAACCGCAAATTAGCCATCTTCTTTATGCAGATGATCTCCTGGTTTTCGGTAAAAGTGATATTACTTCAGCCAATACTTTGAAAAACATGTTCGGAAATCTTAGTCTACATGCTAGTTTAAATGTTAATGCTCTCAAGACTAAAATACTTTTCAGTAGTCATGCTCTTAACACTCAGGATATCACCAACATTCTTGGTTATGAAGTGGGTACTTGTCCATTAAGTATCTCGGAGCGCCTCTATCTACAAATTACTTACACTATGATGAATGTGCGTCATTAATACATAAAACTCGGGACCAAATACAAGGGTGGGATGTTAAGTTCCTGAACCTGGCCGGTCGAGCAGAATTGATTCATTATGCCTTAACTTCCATCGTCTTGTATTAGATGTTTGTTTACCAAGTTCCTGAGGTCAATATTGATAAACTTAATATGCTTTGTGCCGATTTTTTCTGGGAAGAATCTCAACACAAAATTAGTTGGACTAACTTATGTAAGCCAAAGAAAGAGGGGGTACTGGTCTTAAGTCTTTCTCTAATTTAAGGAAGGCTTCTATGATCAAGCTCCTATGGAACTTTTTATCCAACAAAATTTTTTGGAGTCACTGGATGCATTCAACATATTGTGCTAACAAACATTTTTGGAGTATGCCAATAGACAATAATGCTTCCTGTACATGGAAGGCATTACTGCATCTATGGACAATAGGGGCTCAACTCTTTAATAAAGTGCTAGTCAATAGTTCAAGCACTTTATTATGGTTTGAATCATGGATTAATTCCAAATGTTTGATTGATCTCCTTGGTTTTCACATTTTTTAAATGCTTAGTCATAATTTGGAGAAAGTTTCAGATATTATAGTTGACGGTCATGTTCAACCAATGTTGCATTCTGCTATAAAGGAAGTTTCTCAACTTATTTCAAATATCAGCTTACACACAACCTATGAAAAGGACTTCAACGAATGGTCTCAAGGTGGTTCTTTTACTTTTCACAAGGCTTGGGATTTTGTGAGAGACAAAGAAGAGACTAAATAATACTATCCAGTAGTTTGGCATTCGAAAAACAGTCGCAATATGGCTTTTATAACTTATCTAGCAATTTTGAATCGAATGAAAACGAAAGTTAGATTAGCTAGTTTTGGATTAATGGATGATGTTACATGCGGTTTATGCAATGAAGCAGAGGAATCGACGGATCATCTTTTCTTCTAGTGTTCCCATTCTTCCTCCATTTGGAGTGTTTTCCGTTCCAAGCTTGGCATTTCATCTAACAGCTTCAGCTCAATTCACCAAGACGTGATGATTATACAACAGCAGTTTAGTACTCGTGCTCAGCTGAGGGATATTGCTTGTGGTGTGATAACTGCAGTAGTTTATCATATATGGAAAGAACGAAATTCAAGGATCTTTTGGAATCAGTAGGCTTTAGCGTTGATCAAACTACGACATATTGAAAAGGAATTAATGTTTCTGGTTAGTGACAATGGGTCTAAAACTGTTCGATCAGATTATAATGTGGATTTTCTGTAGCGATGGGGCAACGAATTGAATGATGCAGGTTGATTTGTGTTGAAGGATGGCGGGAGTTCAGCGAGTTGTTGTGGGTCTACGACCTTTCTCTTATTATTTTGTGTATTTTCTTTGATTTGTAATATTGTATAAAATAATTCAATATATGGATATTATATGTGCTCTTTTCCCTTGCAAAATACCCAGTAGGGGGTTGCAAGGTTTTGACGAGGCATATAATGGAAGTATATGGTTGTAATAAACGGTACCAATTTTCAAAATATATATATATATATATGTGTGTGTGTGTGTGTGTATACAAAAACCGAGAGATGAAGTCGAGCAAATACTGCATCAATTATAGGAAAAAAAATAATGTTCAAAATATGTAGCTTAGTACGAGTGAAATGCATTAATCAGACTATGCACAACAAGGATATGACACGTAATTCTTTATCTGTTTTTTATTTTTATAATCTATATTAATTTTGATACGCAGTGCACAAGTATTGATACCACTAACAAATTAATTTCTTTCATACAAGCTCGACCGAGGGATTCCTGTTTTGATATTTGTAATATCATTAAATAGCAAAGAGATACCCCTAAAGGTTGCCAAAAATACGTGTTGAAATGCAGAGCGCGTCTAGTCTATGAAATTTTAGCAAACAAAGGGTATTGTTGGGACTTAGGAGTCTATATGTCAAATCTTCATTTGGAGGGAAACTGATCAGATTTTGTAGTTGAACTTGTTGGGATATTGCAAATGTAAATATGATGATATTAGTTTGAAAACTACATATTGTTAGTTGTTGTATATGATGTTAAATGTTGCAAATGTTCAGCAGTTCCATGTGGTGTAAACTATTTTTTATACTACGTTAACTGTGTTTTATATTATCGAAACGTATAGTATCATGTGTTGTGACTGTTTTTCTTTAAGAGATGAATATATGGTTGTGTCTATTAAACTGATATCTCATTTTTTTTCAAAAAAGAAACCCGTCCCCATGAATACCAACTATATTTTGAAAAATGATACCTGTTTCGACACAAAACTGATACCCACTTACTGCAATTATAACCAAACATGAAAAATAATGAAAATTTGATACCAGATTTGGTTCAAAATAGATACCCTAATGCTGGAAAAAAAGAGTGGCAAAACTGTACGATTGCAAAAACTAGTACTCAAAAACTACTACTACATAAAAATAATATCTAACGCACATCCATCACCAAACCCGACATCCATCACCTTATCAGACCACCACTTGCACCACCATGAGAGAGCAGATCGATGGAGGCAGAATAGGTTGTGGAGGCAACACTTGTTTTATGTACAAAAAAATTTTGAACAAAAATAATATCAATTTAGTTCAAAATTTATACCTCATTACCCGATGATGGGCTTGGTTATGTGCCTGGTTATAGGCTCCATTATGTACTTGGTTAAGGGTTAGATTACATGACCAGTTATGTTTCTGGTAAGTATTTGGTTATGGCTCGGTTATGTGTTCGGTTATCAGATCAGTTATATAACTGGTTATGGGCTCGGTTATAGTCTCGGTTATGTGCCCGGTTATGTGCTCGGTTATGAGATGGTTATGTGCTCAGTTATATGCTCGATTATGAGCTTGGTTATGGATTCAATTATAGTCTTGGTTATGGGCTTGGTTATGTGTTCGGTTATAGGATGTGCTATGTAACCGGTTATGAGTTTGGTTATAGTCTTGGTAATGTGCCCAGTTTTGTGCCTGGTTATGTGCTCGGTTATATGCTAGGTTATGGGCTCAGTTATCGGCTATGTTATGTGCTTGGTTATATTCTCGGTTATGGGCTTGGTTGTGAGCTTGGTTATACTATTGGTTATGTGTTCAATAATGGGATATGGGCTCAGTTATATGCTCGGTTATCGTCTCGTTTACATGCTCGGTTATGGGATCGGTATAGGCTTTGTTATATAAACATAATTTCAATAAGAAAACTAGTACTATAATACTTGTAAAAAGGTACCACATTCATGTAAATAGAATTTTAGAAAGAAAAATAATACCATTATGTTTGCAAAAATGATACCCTATTCATAAAAACATAGCTCATAATCAAAATTGGTATTAGTGTGCTTCTAAGACTGATACCTTGATATTATATATAACAACATAGAATCGAGCATGTTTAAGAACCAATATGTACCAAATAAGGAACATTCAACCGAACGGGTACCTATGGCACGTAAAATACATCCGGATGCAATGCCAAATTGGGTACTTTAGTATCCAATTTGTACCCAGTAGGGTGTGCTCAACTGAACAGGTGCCTATGGCATATAAAAGACATCCGAATGCAAAGTCTAATCAAGTACTTATGGCATATAAAAGACATCCAGACGCAAAGCCTAATCGGGTACTCTAGAAACTAATCGTTACCCAGTAAGGATTGTTCAACTGAGTAAGTTCCCATGGCACGTAAAAGACATCCAAATGCAAAGCCTAATTGGTTACTTATGGCACGTAAAAGAATCTGGTCGCAAAGTCTAGTCGGATACTTATGATACGTAAAAGGCATCCGGATGCAAAACCTAATCTGGTACTTATGGCACGTAAAAGACATTCGGGCACAAAGCCTAATCCAGTACTTTAGGAACCAATCTATACCCAGTAGTGACTGTTCAACTGAGCGGGTACCTATGGCACACAAAATACATCTGGGCACAAAGTCTAATCAGGTACATATGGCATGTAAAAGACATCCGTACACAAAGCCTAATTAGGTACCTATGACACGTAAAAGAATTCTGGACAATAAGCCTAGTTAGGTACTCTAGGAGCCAATCTTTACCCATTAGGGATTGTTCAATCAAGCGGGTATCTATGGCACCTAAAAGACATCCAGACACAAAGCTAATCAGGCACTTATGGAACGTAAAAGTCATCTGGACATAGAGCCTAATCGGGCGCCTATGTCACATAAAAGACATCCTGATACAAAAGCCTAATAGGGTATTTTAAGAACCAATCTATACCCAGCAGGGATTGATCAACTGAACAGGTGCCTATGGAATGTAAAAGACACTCGGACACAAAGCCTAATTAGGTATCAATGGCATGTAAAAGAAATCCGGATGCAAAGCCTAATTGGGTGCCTACGAAATGTAAAAGACATCCGGATGCAAAGCCTAATCTGATACTTTAGAAACCAATATGTACCCTGTAGGGATTGTTCAAACGAGCTTGTAGCTACAACACGTAAAAGACATATGTATATAAAGCATAATCGGGTACGAATGACATGTAACGGACACACAGACACAAAGCCTAATCGGGTACCTATGACACGTAAAAGACATTTGAACACAAAGCTTAATCGGGTACTTTAGAAACCAATTTGTACCTAGTAGGGATTGCTCAACCGAACGGGTACCTATGGAACGTAAAAGACATCCAGACATAAAACCTATTCAGGTACCTATGGCACGTAAAAGACAACCGGACGCAAAGCCTAATCGGGTACCTATAGCACATAAAAAATATCTGGATGCAAAGCCTAATAGGGTAATTTAGTAACTATTCTATACCGAGTTGGGATTGCTTAACCGAACGGGTACCTATGCCATGTAAAAGACATTCAGAAAGAAAGCCTAATCGGATACCTATGACACGTAAAAGACATCTGGACGCAAAGCATAATCGGGTACCTATTGCACGTAAAAGATATCTGGATGAAAAGCTTAATCAGGTACTTTAGGAATCGATCTGTACCTAGTAGGGATAGTTCAACCGAACGGGTACCTATTGGAGGTAAAAGACATCCGGACACAAAGCATATCCGGGTACCTAAGGCACGTAAAAGACATCAGAGCGTAGAGCTTAATCGGGTACCTAAGGCACATAAAAGACATCCAAACGCAAAGCCTAATTGGGTACTGTAGGAACCAGTCTGTACCTAATAGAGATTGTTCAATCGACCGGTACCTATGGCACGTAAAAAACATCTGGATACAAATCTTAATTGGGTACTTATGGCATGATAAATACATCTGGACGCAAAGCCTAATCGCGTACCTATGTCACATAAAAGACATCCGGACGTGAAGCGTAATCTGATACTTTTGGAACCAATCTGTACCCAGTAGGGATCGTTCATCCGAGCAGGTAATTATGGCATGTAAAACATGTCCAGACATAAAGCCTATTAGGGTACTTATGGCATGCAAAAGACATCCGGATGCAAAGCCTAATTGAGTACTTATGGCACGTAAAATACAACCAACCGCAATGCCTAATCGGGTACTTTAGGAATCAATCTGGCCCAGTAGGGATTGTTCAACCGAGTAGGTACCTATGGCACATAAAAGACATCCGAACATAAAACCTAATTGAGTGCCTATGGCATGTAAAGGACCTCTGGACACAAAGCCTCATCGGGTACCTATGTAACATAATAGATATCTGGATACAAAGCCTAATCAGGTACTTTAGGAACCAATATGTACCCAGTAGAGATTGTTTGAACGAGCGAGTACCTACGGCACGGAAAAGACATTCAAACACAAAGCTTAATCAGGTACATATGGCATGTAAAAGGTATCGTGACTCAAAGCCAAATCGGATACTTTAGAAATCAATATTTACCCGGTAGGGATTGCTCAACCAAGAAGGTGCCTATGGCATGTAAAATACATCCGAACGCAAAGCCTAATCAGTTACTTATGGCCTGTAAAAGACATCCGGTCGAAAGGATTAACAACCCGCACCTCTGTTCACGTAAGATATTGTCCCCAACTTAGCCACCGTATAGGTGTGGGGTTTTGTTCCTCAAAAGGCCTCAGCGTTAGTAAGAGATGGGCTCTACTATATAAGTACTCGCTTCACATAGGCTTCCACGATGTGGGACTTAGGGGTGTTACATTCTCCCCTCCTACAGAACCCGACGTCCCTGTTGGCTAACAAACACCTCACCCAGGCGCTGTGGTCCACATAGGAGCCACAATTCCGGATGGGTATTGACTCTGATACCACTGTAATAACCCGCACCTCCGTTCACGTAAGATATTGTCCCCAACTTAGCCACCGTATAGGTGTGGGGTTTTGTCCCTCAAAAGGCCTCGGCATTAGTAAGAGATGGGCTCTACTATATAAGTACTCGCTTCACACAGGCTTCCACGATGTGGGACTTAAGGGTGTTACAAAAGGCCTAATCAAGTACCTATGGCACATAAAAGACATCCAGACGCAAGGCCTAATAGGTTAATTATGGCACGTAAAAGACATCTAGACATAAGGTCTAATCTGGTACTTTAGATACCAATCTGTACTCAATAGGGATATTTCAACCGAGCGGGTACCTATGGCACGTAAAATACATCTGGACACGAAGCCTAATCAGGTACCTATGACACGTAAAAGAAATCCGGACGTAAAGCCTAATCGGGTACTTCAGGAACTAATTTGTACCCAGTAGAGATTATTCAACCGAGCGGGTATCTATGGCGCGTAAAAGGCATCCGGACACAAAGGCTAATCGGGTATTTATGGCATGTAAAAGACATCATGATAGAAAGCCTAATCAGGTACCTATGGCACGTAAAATACATCCAGACGCAAAGCCTAATCGAGTAATTTAGGAACCAATCTGTACCCAGTATGGGTTGTTCAACCGAACGGGTGCCTATGACATGTAAAAGACATCTGGAAGCAAAGCTTAATTAGGTACCTATGACATGTAAAAGACATCCGAACACAAGGCCTAATCGGGTACATATGACGCGTAAAAGACATCCAGAAGCAAAACCTAATTGGGTACTTTTGAAACCAATATGTACCCAGTAGGAATTGTTCAACCAAGCGGGTACCTATGGCACATAAAAGACATCCGTACATAAAGCCTAATCGGGTGCCTATTACCCTAAAAAACATCTGGTCACAAAGCATAATCGGGTACTTATGGAACGTAAAAGACATCCGGACGCAAAGCCTAATCGAGTTCTTTAGGAACCAATATGTACCCAGTAGTGATTGCTCAACCAAACGGGTACCTATACACGTAAAAGACATCTGGATAGAAAGCCTAGTCGAATACTTATGGCATGTAAAAGACATCTGAACGCAAAGCCTAATCGAGTACCTGTGGCACATTCGCAAAGTCTAATCAGGTACTTATGGCATATAAAAGACATCCGTATGCAAAACCGAATCGGGTACTTAGTAGCCAATCTGTACCCACTACCCAGCAGGGATAGTTCAACAAAGCGGGTACCTATGGCACGTAAAAGACATCCGGACACAAAACCTAATCGGGTACCTATGGCACGTAAAAGATATCTGGACGCAACGCATAATCGGGTACCTATGGCATGTAAAAGACATCTGGACGCAAAGGCAAATCGGGTACTTTGGAAACCGATCTATACCCAGTAGGGATTGTTCAACCGAACGGGTGCCTATGGGATGTAAAAACATCTGGACACAAAGCCAAATCGGGTAACTATGACACATAAAAGACATCCATACGTAAAGCATAATCGGGTACCTATGTCACTCAAAAGACTTCCGAACGCGTTGCTTAATCGGGTACTTTAGAAACCGGCATGTACCTAATAGAGATTGTTCAACCGAGCGGGTACCTATAAAAACATCTGGATACAAAGCCTAATCGGGTACTCATGGCATGTAAAAGACATCTGGACGCAAAGCATAATCGACTACCTATGGTACGTAAAAGACATCCGCACGCAAAGCCTAATCGGGCACTTTAGGAACCAATCTGTATCCAGCAGGGATCGTTCAACCAGGCGGGTACTTATGGCCTGACATCTTGTAACAAATCCTAATTAGGTACTTATGGCACATAAAAGACATCCGTATGCAAAACCAAATTGGGTACCTATGAAACATAGAAGACATTCGGAAGCAAAGCCTAATTAGGTACTTTAGGAACCAATCTGTACCTAGTAGGGGTTGTCCAACCGAGCGGGTACCTAAGGAACATAAAAGACATCCTGACATAAAACCTAATCAGGTACCTATGGCACGTAAAAGACATCCAGACGCAATGTCTAATCGGGTACCTATGGAACGTAAAAGACCTCTGGACACAAAGCCTAATCGAATGCTTTAGGAACCAATATGTATGCAGTAGGGATTGTTCAACCAAGTGGGTACCTATGGCACGTAAAATTCATCCAAACACAAAGCCTAATCGGGTATTTATGGCACGTAAAAGACAGCCAGATGCAAAGCCTAATCTGGTACTTATGGCATATAAAAGAAATCTGGACGCAAAGCCTAATCAGGTACTTATGGCACGTAAAAGACATCTGGACACAAAGCCTAATCAGATACTTTGGGAATTAATTTGCATGTCATAGGTATTGTTCAACCGAGCGGGTATCTATGGCACGTAAAAGACATCTGGACGCAAAGCCTAATCAGGTACATGTGGCATGTAAAAGACATCTAGACACAAAGCCTAATCAGGTACATTGGAAACCAATCTGTACACAGTAGGTAATGTTCAACGGAGCTGCTACATATGGCAAGTAAAAGACATTTGGACACAAAGTCAAAGGGTTCCTATGGCATGTAAAAGATATCCAGATGTAAAGCCTAATCGGGTACCTATAGCTCTCAAATCATTACTGAAAACCGATACCTACCTGTTTAGATACCAAAATGATACTTATTCATGTAAATAGAATCTCGGTAAAAAAAACTAATACCATGAATTTCAGTATCAAAACTGATATCAGTTATCATGCAAAAATGATATCACTTATCTTGCAAAACTGATACCATATTCACGTAAGTAGAATCTCAGTATCAAGACTGATATCAGCTAGCTTGCAAAACTAATACCACATTCATGCAAATAGAATCTTAGTATCAAAAATGATACTAGTGTGCATCCAAAACTTATACCCTGACACTATTATTACAACATATAAGCTTCAAATGATACTAATACAATCAATACTTGATATCTTCAAATCAAGCAACATAAAACACACACATTACATATATAAAAACAAAAGCATCAACTAAAACATGACATTATACCAAAATTCAAAGAATATTCATAGCTAATGTTAAATTTATTACATTTCCAAATTTGAATGCATAAAGTGTAAAAAAAATATGTACAATCTCTAATACAAATGTAAGAAAATATCAATTCTTTGAAGCTTGACAACTGCGCTTGTTGTGGCCATATTGCTTACACACACCACACCGATTTTGTTTATTTTGGAAAAATGCAAATCCGCCTTTTCATTTGGCAGAAGGTCTATCGGTGCCACGTTTGTCTTTAGGAGGCTCATCAATGCAAGGATGGACAATGGGCTTATCATAGTTTGGAATTGGATTCACAGCATTAGCATAAGAAGATCAATAAGCGTCTATAGTTAAATAATGTTCAAAAAAATCATATGCACAAAGTTTTGATTTAGTAATGCACTTGATAGCATGAGCACAAGGAAATCCGGTAACTTTCCATGATTGCAAGTACAACTCCGATTTTGAAGATCAACGCGGTGAGAGAATGGGGACTTGACTTCAAAAATGAATTACGAAGATTTGTAAACAATCCAACAAAAACCTTAATCAATCATCCCTTTTAACCTACACTCCATGGATGGAAAAAGAATGGTAGTCCACAAATGACACTCCTCTCTCCTTTTAGCCATTTGTTCCATAATTTTAATCTGAATTCCGTCTAAGCATGATGTAATCTGCAATGCTCTTTCCTCTATAATCCAACTGTTGAAACTTTCACCTACATTAGAACTATACCCTCTATATCGTTTACCCTTAAAAAATAAATCAACCCACTTATCAAATAGTTTGTCCTTCAAAAAGTTCATGGCTGTAATACCGCCAATATCCAAAATTTTATAGCGTGCGGCTTCAAATTCATGTAAATTTGAAGCTCTTGAACACAACTTAAACAACTCAACAACTGAAATATTTGTATTCTTCGACCTAACAGCTGAAAGCAAGTTTTGTTCCATATGAAGATAACAAAATTGTGAAATGCCTTAGGGAAAACTTCACGGATACCCAAAACTAACCCTTGATGACAATCTAATATAAAAACCAAATCATGTGTTTCTTCAAGCATTTTCTTTAAATGACATAAAAACCATCTCCAATTATCCAATTTTTCAATGGAGACTACACCCATAGTTAAGGGGAAAAACCTGCAAGTAAAAAACATAGGTAAATAGACAATCAAATTAAAACACCGATACCTATAAACAATAACTGATACCAGCAGGTACCTAAAACTAATATCAGAAAACTGGAAATAATAAATGAAAACCAAAAATCAGTAAAATTGATACTACCGGTCACATAAAACTAATTCATAAAAACTGAAAAAATAAATTTTAATAAGAACTTATTAAAACTGATACTAACAAGCACCTAAAACTGATATACAAAAACTAAAAACAAAAAAATGACATAACATAAGCTGATACTACAAGTGACCTATCACAGATATCTAAGAATCAGAAAAATACCTGAATGAAAAAAACAATAAAACTATACCTTGATTACCATTTTTCGGGGTAGCTCCCATCAAAACACCCGGTCGTCCCTTTAAGCGAGTAGCGTCTAGAAAAATCATGGCTTGGCAATACTCAAACCAACTATACAAGCACCAAGGGCATTAAACACTCTTTCAAACTTGTTAGCATTGTCATTAACCTCTAAGTCAATGTAACTATTTGGGTTATGATTTTGTAGTGCCTCCAAATACCGTCTCGAATCATCATAAGACATAGGGTCCTTACTATACAATTCAGACAAAGCAGGTTGTTTTGCCGAATAAGCAAATGGATAAGTCAATTCATTATTATATTCTCTACGAAAATCAGCCATGATCTCCTTAAGCTTCTTATTTGGATGATCACGAATTTTCACCTATAATCAACGATTTAATAAACGAGCTAGAAGGATAAGGATTGCTTAGATTTCCAAGTCCACTACCACAAGAATGCCCACTAACTAAATTCTGAATGAAAAACCTATTAAGTGATTGGAATCACAAGTAGCATGAACTTTAAATTGGTATCCAGTAGAAGAGGAAGAAGAGCAAACAACTGTTATTCTAGAAGAACTATTCTTTATAAAGAGTCCTACTTGAATTTGGTATGCCATCAAAAAATCCCTAAACTCAATAGCCCCCTCAAAATAAAACCCAGAAATCAGAAATGGAAAGAGTAGATCCTCTCTTTATCATGTCTTTTAAGTAACTTTTTCCATGTACGACAATACTAGAACATAAAGATGCAATAGATGAAACATTGGATGCAGTTGAAAGAGAATAATCATCAATTTTTTTCAGTTGACAATTCTTCCGCTTAATAGCGAAAGAAAAGAAAGCACTCTTTTTATGTAGTTGAAAATAGACTATACTTTGAAGATCAGAATCAATCAATAGATATAATTTTGTTCTCAAGCAAATAACTAATATCAATTGAAAGAGGAGTTAGTTGAGACCAATGATGACATACTTCATTCTTCAAATCGTACAGTAAATAATATACGGCCAACCGAGTACTGAAGGTATCATTGTTGAAGACAAACAACACCATAAGACTATTATCACCACTGCAAAGAGTTTGTATAAATAAAATGCAATCAACAAATGATTACTTTAAAAAAATACCTACACTACATAACTCATACACGCTGTTCTGATATCTTAAAAAATACAAAATAGATACCTATAGTTATTCATTAAAACAGATACCATAAAACATATAAAGCTGATACCACATACATGTTCATATTTTTCTTAACATAAAACCAATACCTGAAAACATATAAAACTGATAGCACATGCCTGAACGGAATAAAATGTAGTATTACTCTAGTAAAACAGATACTACTGTACAGTAAAAAATGATACCAGATATCGAAACATATTTCAATGTTTTACTGGATCATTAAAACTAGCAGCATAACGAATAAAAAACTGATACCATATAGAATTACACATTACAATGTTTTAATATACATGATCAAACAATATGAATTACATACTAAAAACAGTTACAAAAATTAATCAAAAAACTGAAACCTCAAAACCAAACCAAAGTGAATAACATATAAAATCTAAAAAGAACCCAAACAATAGTCGAAAAAATATATTAAGATAACAATTACTCAAAAAAAGAATAAAACGTATAACCTACTACTAATGTCCAAGGAATCCATCAATCATCCAGTATAAATCAAAAGGAAAAAACTTGATTACCATCAATCACATAAAATTAAAACGCTAATCATAACAAAGCAAAAAAAACTGAAGAAAGGAAGAAAATCGAACCTAAGAATATTAAGATCAGATGATGAACACACGATTTCGTGCATGATGAAGATCATAAAAGATGGGATGGAAAAGGAGAGGAAGAGAAACAAATTCCGTGCACGATGAATTTGATCCACGCACACTGTAGTTTTCAACACAAAAATACGGCACGATAAAGTTTTTCGTATAATATTGCTGCACAATGAAGCTTTCCGCATGATGAATGAAAGAAGTTTAAATATTGTCCTTGAGAGAAAAAATTCGGTGGGCTGGCCTTCACGTTAAAAAGCCCGGTATTATTGTCTTTTTAAATATTTTCTTATTTATAGAAATTATCATGTACCGCTAAAAGCTTCTGAGATATATGCAAATATGGCAAATACTTGCATATCAGTCTGCAAATTTAAATATTACTTACAGGGTTGTACTTTATATTCATAAGCATTATCAACTTAATCTTTGAAATATCCCATTTTATAGCTAAATGATACAAGCTACTGTACCCAATCTTTGCAGTCTTTAAAACTTGTGTTTTCTCATAAATTCACCGCTGAAAACAAAACTTTAATTGTTAGAATAAATTATAAATTAATAAGCAATATATTTGTTTAAGTGTAAATGTAGTACCGATAACAGTGTGATAAAGCATTGATCTTTCATGATGTTTGAAGGTATTTTTCTATTTGATTAACCAAGTGCTTGTTTATTGTTCTCGGTTGTGAATTCTTTTGAATTTCGTCTTCATAGACATAATATAGAATCATGTTCCAAGAAATACTTGAGTTTGGGTTAGAAATTAGAAAAGTTGCTTCTAAGTGGAGTAAGAGAAGCTTGGCGGTGTCAGTTGCCTCTTTGGCATCTGTATAATTGTTTTAAATATTCCCTGTTCTATGTTTTTTTTGTTTACACTTCTTCTCCTTCGAAATGTCTGCTTATGAATGCTGAATATTCTGCGTTGTTTTTACCTCCTTCTTCGTATTCTCAGAAGTTTTCACGGGATCTCCATTAGTAGGAACAACCAATAAGTTTGCAATATCATTTTCAATGGATGTAAGAATTAGATCTCCAAATTGAAAACAATTTAAATTTTTGTGGTAGCTTTTGATTATAAGATCAAGTGTTGTTGAATTTTTTTGACTTTTCTTTTACTGATACAACACCATCAAATATCCTATTGATAAAGTTGAACAGGGGCAATTTTTTGAGGTAGTTCATACGGGAGACTTTAAGCAGCTTTTCATTTCTTATCTTGTCCAGTAGTTCGACAAATGGATAAAAAATATTTCAGTAGTTGTTCTCTTTTGTATTGATTTTTGTTCGTCGTCTCTTTTTCTTTTTTGCTATCTGTATTGTTGAGCTTCTTCAGCTTAGCTTACATGTTTTTTAAAATTAAAGATTTTACTTATGTTTCCTTTTTGTTTTCTTTAAGTAGTTCTCCTGTGTTTTCTGTAATAATATGGCACAAAACTGATAAATATATTCATCAAATAATAGTTCAGCAGTGCATTTAATAAGTTATGAATATACTGAAAAGTGCAGATATATATATGCAATTATTTAGAACTTTGCTTTTATTTCAGCAGTTATTAGGGTACATACAAATTTTCATGCCTATAGAATAACTAAATATATTTTAGCACTTTTAAAAAATTTCAGCAGTTATTAGGGTACATACAAATTTCCATGCCTACAGAATAACTGAATAAATTTCAGCACTTCTAAAACTAGCTACTTATTTATCAGCAATAAATTTGTGCATAAAACTATGTTCACTATGATAATTCCAATTATTGCTGAAAAGTAAGTAATTAATATAAATAGTTGTAGATATATATGATATTATTTGTAATTGTTAAAGATAACGGCTTATTTATTTCCACTTATCACTACAAGAAAAATACCCTATTGCAACTAGCTATTTGCAACAGACCACAAATGTCAGTTGCAGTAAATGATATTTTGCAACAGACCTTTCGTAGCTGTTGCAGTAGATAAGATTTAACAACAGGCTTTTCCTTCCTGTTGCAGAAAGCATATTTTTCGCAACAACACTTTCATGCCTGTTGCGAAAACATACTTTTAGCAACGTTTCTTTCATTCCTGTTGCAATTGACATATAATTTGCAACTACACTTTCAAACCAGTTGCAAAAATTATATATTTAGCAACTGTTTTCACCAGTTGCGAGAACTGTAATTTTTTTGCAACAGGTAAAGCCACTTGCAAAAAACGTACTTTTAAAAATTATTTTTCCCGAAGTAATATTCAGTTATAATATAAGAAGTATAAGCATAATATCATATATATATATATATAATTAATTAATTAATAAGTGGCAAATATAATTAATATTATATCATTAAAAATTATATAATTTAGTAATTACTGTTAGTATTTAATGTTAATCAACTATTATATATATATATATATATTTAGTACTCAATTTAATAGTAAATAATTATGAAAGTATTAATAATAAGAGTTCTAAGTTAACTTAGTTCAAAAATTATTAACAATTTTAGTTAATTGAACTTAAATTAGTAACTAATATTCATAAAATTTGAAAAATAAAAAGAAACACATCTTAAAATAATCTCAAATTTATGTAATATGTAAACTCCAGAAAATCTAAAAATATTTAAACGAAAGAAGTTTGTGTAGACGAAAATTATTGCAAATTTGTGTATTACAGGAACAACTATGTTTGTATACATTTAAAATTTTATTGCGTGATGCTTCTCGCGGGTTCCTATTCAGGTTTCAGCCGAAAAATTGGCTCCAAACCTTAAATCTTTTTGGCTCCGTCACAAATTTTTTGAACGTAAATAGAAAGACACCGATGTTTCCAGAACATTAACAATTTTCTCACTCTCATCCTCCTGCTGTAAACCAAATTCCCAAATGGCTGAATACCCTAAATCGGATGAAGTTATATGTAAGATATCAAACCTTAGTGCGCGTTTTCTTTCTGACTCATTATTTCCGTAGTTCTATTCCCCCAATTTTCAATCTGGAAAGGATTCCGACAAATTTTAATTTGGGGCTATTTGTTGAATTTGTATATAGATTGATTTGATCTCATGAGTTAGATCTATGACTATCATTTTGCTTGTTAACGTGTAATCGGTTCAATCTATTGAGGAGCCAAGGTCTTCTGAAAAGCGCGATGATTATAAGAAAATTTTTGTTCTGTAATTATCTTATAGCATGACAGACTACCATACACCCATAGAATATGAGCGTCTAAATAATTTTGTCCCAATTTCTGTTAATTTGATATCGATTGGGAATTTGTCGGTTTTGCTTAGAATATTAATGGACAATCCATTCTGATTTTCTGTCTTGTTTTCTTCTCTACATCGATGTAGTTGCTGTCACAGTGCTTGGTTGATCCATTCTCTAGCAGACAGACGACTGCCATAGAGCATATAACAGGGAAGTCTTGCTTCCAGTTTTTTTTCTTTCAGTTTTGCTCATTAAATTTGCTTTCTAGGTTTTGAATAGTCAGTTTGGATGTTATTTTGATTTGTATGTTCAGTTTCAATTTAGGGTATGTTCAGTGGCCCTGGTTTGCTTAAATTTACATATTTTTCTGTGAAATGCTATACATTGCATCAGTGATTATATAAGAACTTGCTGATTGAATGCACTTGTTATAAAAGATTGATGCACAAAAAAATAGCTGATTAATCAGTAGCGGTCAGACAACCGTGGGGACTGTTCCACAGATTCTTATCATTTAATGATAACTATTTCCATCCCACATTCATTAATACTTATCTACAGTTTGCGTCTTTGCTTGCAGTGTGGATGCTGTTGAAATTTGAGATTCTGTTCTTGAAAGTTCAAGGTAAAATGTGTATTTTTTATGTTAATTTAAGGCACTTTACTATTTGAAAACATGTACTGTATATTGCTAGCTAGTAGGGATTTGAGCAAAATTTGGTCAAATTAAACATTCAGTTTTTCTGAAACTTTTCCGCTGCACTTTTAGCCTTTTCGAGACATGTTTTCGCTCAAGATTTACTGCTTTTGAAGTAATTTAACTTCGGTATAACTGAATAACTTGAACATCTCGACTATGTCAAATTGTTTGGCTCCGAGTTGGCTTCAGTTTGAGTTTTGACCATTTGAACTTGATTTTGGGTTCAATCCTTGTTTGCTGGGTTCCTATTTTGCTAGAGAATTTGGTCCAGGTTTTGGCTTGATAGTATTGACCATTTTAACACTGCAAATTTAATTTCGAAATCATGGTATATCTAAGTCAAAATAGTTTCTACACTTGTTTTAATCATGTATAAAAAGATTGGTACTTCATTTGATTTTTTTTTTATCCATCGTACTGGACTTTTTGTTTTGATTTTATTTTTTTAGAACATGATACTCAGGTAGAAGAAATTAACAGTCTCATTTTCATAGTCTTGAGTGAATGCTGCCTTATTTAGCCATTGCACTCATGCACTCTAGTGCACTGTCCTTGCTGCCTTGCGATATACTATTGTTGATGTCCATCCTTACTGCTGTGTCATCAGCGTTATTGATCATGTGGTCCTTTGAGGCTTTGAGTGGTTGTTAATCAACATTAGTATAGACCTTTGAGGCTAATCAACATTAGTATAGACCTTTGAGGCTTCTTGATGTTTGTATTTTCATAAATGGTGTGATATGTGTCCAAGTTTACTGATAATTTGTTTCTTTGCAAGTGTTCCAGGTTTGCTTGTTTAAGAGCAATTTAGGAATGCAAAATTTAAGTTGGTTCTCCACATACTCATGGGATTGTTCCAGGTTTGCTAGTTTAATATTTTTCTTCTTGTTATTAAAATATGATGTGTGAGTTCACATAATCTCTACATGGTCAGATAAATTATGAGCTAAATTTCTCAAATCAATTTCTTTTTCTTGCACATGTGGCAGAAATGCAATGCTCATTGTCTTTTTCTAGCTAACTGATGGGTATGTGGATCATGTCTGCAATGCTTATTGTCTCCAGACTTGTTTTTCCTTTTGCCTTTGCAGGTTATGATATTCAGATGTGATGATGTATTACTAACACAGGGTAGTACATTTTGAACTGCAAATTTGCAGGTTATGATATTCAGATGTGTATGTGGTTATCGACCGCAAACTTGGAGCATGAACTGCAAATTTGTTCTAGTGAAGTGATGATATTTATTCTTTTTTTATAGTATATGTATGATAGAGTAGAAATATGATTAGAAAATACTTTATTTGAAAAAATTTGTTGTGTGAGAGAAGAAATTGTTATACATGAATGATGTATGAAAATTATAGAAATTTTTGTTGCAATTGCTTGTACTATTAAAACTTGGTTGAAATAAAAATTTTATTTGTTTATTTCATTCTGTGACATATACTATTACTAGAACGAATGCATTTAATATGTAATATCTATAAGCTGTAATTTTTTTTTATAGATTTATGAATCTATTGCAACAGGCATATACTGTTGCAAGAGGATCTGTTGCAACAGTAAAAGCCTGTTGCAAAAAAGTATACTGCAACGTCTTATTGCAACAGGCCGAAAATGTTGCGAACTTTTAGCAACTTCGGCTATACCAACAGGCGCAGGTCTGTTGCAATTGGTCTACTGCAACAGATATTGCCTGTTGCGAAAAGTGTTTTTTGTTGTAGTGTATATACAACTACTGCAAATATGTACACTAGTATTACCGTACAATGGTGGGAAAAACCGACCGTTAGCATTCAATATGAAATTAAAATTATTTGTTATAATCATGAAATAAGAGAAAGAAAATGATAGCATGCCACAAATTTAAAATAGAGAAAGACATTTGTATCTGTTGATTTTGCCTACTTCAGAAAAATTGATAAAATAGTTTATATCATATCATTAATAAACCAAATACCTCTATCACATGTCAAAACCATAAAATAAACATTACAACATGCATAGTGAATACTAAAACTACTTTGTATTAATACTGAGAGAAAAGTAATATATTAGAGGAAGGATAATAAAGATCTTAACTTACTTTTCATAATATAAAAGAGAAAGTTAAATACTTGAACTAAGGATATATATACAAAGAAATTGAAATATTTAAACATTGATTGGTGATTTATGTCGGAATGATGTATTGTTTAGAAGCGAAAATGAGGCAGTCAAAATATACATATTTGATTAAAATAAATGGGGGAAAATATCACTGCCACCATATTCTTAATTGCTAACAGCAGCAAATGGTAACAAACAACTTTTGAGTGGACGCCAAATTGACATGCAAAAAGGTTTCCACATTCAAAACATTGTCCCATTCCTATTTCTTCACTGCTGGATTCCTTTATTTTCAGTAGGCCAAAGCATGTCTACCATATCAAGTAACATAAGTATTTTGAGGAACCGGTAAAGCTTTCATTTGAGCAGATGCAACACTGGCCACCTTCATTTGCGCGTCAGCATCATATTATATACTAAAATATACAACAAATCATATATTGTTGTGCTATTCTATACTATAAATGTAAGTCAATAGCATACAATAAATCAAAAATTAAACTCTCGGTTCTTTCTTTCTTTTTTCTTTCTTTTTAATAGGCAAGGAAACCATATATAGATATAACAAACGATGCCAATAAGGTATTACTAATTACAGCCAATGATCCAAAGCATATTAAGCTGTCCTCCAAATAATAAGATAAAAATACCTAAAATAACTACAATAATTTTTAGACGAACAAAACAAACGCAGCAACAATGCCAAGGAAACCAACGGAAATAGATATAGCAAAGGAAGTGAGAGCCGGAGCTGGTTTGTTAGGCACAAAAGATGGCAGCATAGCAGGTACTTGAGCTGGAGGTAAGTTTACTCCCTAAAGCAAAAAATAGGAATTTAAAACAAACTTAAGGAATATAATATAAGGAGAAAAGTTACCTTTGAAAGACCCAAGTATATAAACAAAACCTTCAAAAAAACACCCATAAACAGACCTGTAGGAAAAAGAAAAAAATACTCTAGATTTCCTAATATAGTACAGTCAAAAACTCAAATGATGCATAGGACAGAAGTGTGTGGGTGAAACAACCATTAGTTAATTTCTCATTAGTAAACAAATCATCCACTCAATTCAAACCAAAAGCATTTTAATCCCATTTATTGTTGTTATGTTAATGTGATGTTATTTATCAATCTCGACTGCAAATCCTCAAATTTGAATCAGATACAGGAAATATTCAAAATAATCATACATGAATAAATTTTAAAAGAAAGCAGAATATATCAAATAAATACATGTTTGATTCTTGAATATTAAGAGAATACATGTGAATAACAATGACATCGTACTATACAATCTGGTAACATGTGAATTCATACTACGTGGAATATATTCACTCCATAAAGCAAGACTATGAGGAAAAAAGAATAGATGTTTATTGGAAAGCCGAAAGTGGAGCTGAGTTTGCATTCAATCTTATTGATGGTTGACCAACAAATCGGGGAATTCTTCTGTCTGAATATACATAATTATTCAAATTCATGCATAAATAATCAAATAATAAAAACTAAATCTACATAAAATTTAAATTGTTTTTAATGCCTTAATAGGAACATAAATGTAGAAACAAAAAAAAACAAATGACAATGTTGATCATTTAGAAGTTATGACAGTGCAAAGTAAATTATCTAAATCTGTAAAATCTGGAATTTATAATAAAATATTTTAGCATACGGGAACAAGAAAGCATTAAGCAAAAATCATCAAACAAAAAAACCATTGAACATTTTACCCAATGACATGTCGCAAAGTACACATTCTAGGGAGGCATGTTAAGCTAAATAACATGAAGTCGCTGCGAAAAAAATAAAGTATAAAAATGAAGTCAGTCTACACGTATAACCTAATTTTTTTTTTGTCAACTTGCATTGTTATGCAAACCATGGGATTGTGAATTTTGAAATTAATAAAAGAACGAAAATTTATCCCGACCGCATATTCCACGAAAATTTAACATGGAGGCGTGCATATCCCAACATATAATCTTTAGTTGTACACTAAGCTACACAACTTTAATTTAAGCATATCACTTTTGGGGGTATTTATCAATACAATCATATACATGAAAAATGTGATATTTTGAGTACAAAATATATAAACTGAATTGAATTATAACATTTATGTTATGAGTACAAAAAGCTATGTATTATACAATTCTAATGAAAATTAATTCCAAGCAGTAGAAGGAAAAAAAATGTAGATAATGGTTTCAGTTATTTTCCTATGCTTTACGAACAACAACAAAGTATGATAATCTCCACTAAATTTCAAGTTCAAATAGTCAAATTGATTCAATTGTGGCTTAAAACAACAAATGAAATTTCAAAACTAAACTTATATGTAATCAATCAAATATAAGGAGAAAAACAAACTGTTGTTTTAAATTTTAAAGCTAGAAGTGGATGTTGAAAATGCAGACGAAGCAAAATAGTAATATTAGTTGCACAAATAATACATTAAGAAAAAAAAAACTAACCTATTTATTCTGGAGGTGCTACCTTTAGACAATGTAGCTTGGGAGAATGCTGCCAATATATCAAATAAGCCTAATAAAAATGACAAAATACAGGATATAGCATTACCACATATTCAATAACTATTTTTTTACCAGTGCTAGGAAACATATAAATGAAATCATATTAATTTAAGTGAATAAAATGTCAAATCCATTTCAGCTTCCAGATTTTGGAAGACCTATATTCTATCATTTAAATATACAAAAGTTTGCAAACAATATTTGAGAAATACAATGTGCATTTGCTGTTAGAAATACATCCACGGTAACTCAACAAAGCATGAACACATTTGTAATAGCTAACATAATCAATTTTATCATTCACTCATACGCATTGTATTACCAATACCTGGCACCCGAGCTTGCAGTAAGGGGTCTGTGACTATTCATCATTGTTGCCGATGGCAATAAAATAAAAAACAATTTAAGAAGCTTTAGTTGGATGACATTTGGAGAAAGTAAATGCATGTTTCAAGACTTGTACACTGGTTATTGACTATTGTATATAACAGCCAAAATATGTCATGTTACCTTATTTAAGGGCTAGGGCCATACCTAGTGCACTGGTGCACCAATTCAATGGCTTTATATCCTTGTTATGAGTCATCAGCTGAAATTATATTCTTGATATTTGACAGCTTTTAAATTATTATCTTAAATTACACAAACTTGAATAGTAATATTGAAATAATGCAATACAAATGAAGCAAAGAACTAATCTACCATGCATATCAAGAGTCATAATCCTTTCAAATATTTTAGAAATTATTCTGAAATTATCCAGTTATTGCCTTCATATCTGCTTACTTAAAAGAGTAAAATAACATGATCAGAACCAAAATAAAAATTGAATAGTGCAAAAGGAAAATAAAAAAGCATACCCAGATGATCGAAAATTAGGGAAATCCAACTGACAGTCAAAATATCACCGAACTCGTGAATGAATTGATGAAAAAATCGACTTTTTTTTGCAGATAGTGAAAAAATCGACTTTTTTTTGCAGATCAGAACCGAAATAAAAAATCAACAGTGCAAAAGTTTACAAGCAATATTTGAGAAATAAATGTGCATTTGCTGTCAGAAATACATCCACGGTAACTCAGCAAAGCACAAACACATTTGTAATAGCTAACATAATCAGTTTTATCATTCACTCATATGCATTGTATTACCAATGCCTGGCACCTGAGCTTGCAGTAAGGGGTCTTTGACTTTTCATCATTGTTGCCGATTGCTATAAAATAAAATAAAAATTTAAGAAGCTTTAGTTGGATGACAGTTGGAGATAGTAAATGCATGTTTCAAGACTTGTATACTGGTTATTGACTATTGTATATAACAATCAAAATATGTCATGTTAACTTATTTAAGGGTTAGGGTCATACCTAGTGCACTGGTGCACCAATTCAATGGCTTTATATCCTTGTTATGAGTCATCAGCTAAAATTATATTCTTGCATATTTGACAGTTTTTAAATTATTATCTTAAATCACACAAACTTAAATATTAATGTTGAAACAATACAATACAGATGAAGCAAAGAACTAATCTAACATGCATATCAAGAGTCATAATCCTTTCAAATATTTTAGAAATTATTCTGAAATATCCAGTTATTGCCTTCATATCTGGTTACTTAAAAGAGTAAAATAGCATGATCAGAACCAAAATAAAAATTGAACAGTGCAAAAGGAAAATAAAAAGGCATACCCAGATGATCGAAAATTAGGGAAATCCAACTGACAACCAAAATATCACCGAATTCGTGAATGAATTGATGAAAAAATCGACTTTTTTTTGTAGATAGTGAAAAAGTACTTTTTTTTGCAGATCAGAACCGAAATAAAAAATCAACAGTGCAAAAGGAAATTAAAATGCATACCGAGATGATGGAAAGTCAGGGAAATACAACCGACAGTCAAAATATCACCGAATTTGACCTTTTTTTTTTTTTTTTTTTTTTTTGCAGATCTAGAGTCTCGTGAATCCGGAAATCGCCCGTAAAATGAAATGGCGATAGATGATGAGGAACGGAAGCAAAACGTAGAATTCGTATTTAAGAATAGGTAGAAAGAATTTGTAGGAAATAAAATGAAAGAATGTATTTAAGGAAAACACAGATTTGATGAAGAAAGATTTAAGGAAACGACGAAGAAAACATTATTGTTAAGCGAAATCATGCCTAAATTTATTGGCTCAGACAATTTATTTTTGGCTCTTACAGTAGGGAAACCTCCCTAACGGTCGGTTTAATAAATATTTGACATAGTTGCATGTTTATCTGCAATAATTGCGAATAATTTACATTAACATGCTAATTGGTAATATACATGTAGTTACTAGTGAAAATTGTAAACAAATAGTTAAATCTATTTACTAAATTTCTTAAAGTCTACAAATAATGCAACATTAACAATTGCTCTTATATTTGAGGATAACACATATTTTTACGTAACTTTAAAACAAATATTACAGAAAAGTAGTCTAGTTATTTAACTAGCTCCTGTACTATAATTTAGAAAAGATATTGTGGACGACTGACGATAAATGTCGTAGGTGGTGGACAGTTCACCTTAAAAACTGTACGTAACTGATTGCAACTAACAATCACCTGTAATATACTGTATTTTATTATTAGTTATAATAAAAGGTGTTTGCGGTCACCTAAAAGCTGGTCAGCTATGCCAAAAAAACAAATATTGCAGTTATTTCAGTAGTTTATTCGTATATCCTGCAAAGTATGTTATTATTCCTATTATTTGAAAATTTACCGTGCTTTTTGCATAAATCGTGTGCGTGCCCTAAAATTTGTCAAATTCAATAACTATTGCAGTTATTTCAGCAGTTTATTTGTATACATGCTGAACATTATATAATTATTCCTATTATTTGAAAATTTGTTCTGCTTTTGCATTTAACCGTTTGCATGCCCTAAAATTTGTCAAATACAGTACGGTGAACCCTAAAAATTGTTGAATACACTTATGGAAAACCCTAATATGCATTGATTAACAATAGAGGAAGATAAAACAAAAGGTTTGACGGTATAACTTCGATCTTCCCTCTCGTGCTATTTGATGTTGGAAATGACGATTTTCCACTAGATTTCTTAAGTTTGACATTGAAAATATCAAAAATCTGTCTTTGATTTGTTTATTTTTCGAAATCGTGTAATGAGTCTAAAGGATCTAACGTAGAAATGAAGAAAAAAGTACAATTTTCATGCTTTGAGGGTTTTGAAATAATGAACAAGGGTATAAACAAAAAAAAAATTTGTCGCATTCAAAAGTAGGGACATAATTTTGATTTGTTTCAACAGAAGGATTTATTTTGTATTATGATACACAATAAGATTTAATCAAATGTTCCCTGAAATTTATCTATTATAATCAAAGTAAGACATGTGACAAAATGTCCTACATCTAGCAATATCGACAAATAGTGTGGAAATGGAATAAAATGTAATATTTAATCTAAAAATATTTTTAAAACACTTTTAATCCATTTATAAAAGTATTATCTAGATTTTATTACATTAGAAATGCCATTTAAAATTCATTTAAGTTCAAAAGCATAGTTTTTATACTATACGAACAACTAAAATAAAGCGAGAGACAATATCACCCACTCAAGCAAATTAGCCCAAACGTGCTCCACAACGTAGCGCTCATCAATCCGAGTCCAACGTAGGAAACAACGTCCAGATCTGACATTGTAATCACAAAATATAAGTTTAACTAAGTAATTAATTCTCTAGTCACACTTAAAATTAGATTAATTACCATATTTAAACCTTAACTCTTCTTCCCTCTTTACCCAGGTAGCGCAAAACTAGGTGTCACTACCCAATACCTCGCGTGAATCACCTATAGTGATCCGGAGATCCAATGTGTGAAACAAAGAATCAATTATGCCATTGCGATCTATGACAAGAGTCACACCCGTCCATACCCACGAGATCGTCAATATACCACCGTATCAGAATGTGTCGAAAAACTGCAATTTTAAAAAAATCATAAAAATATGAAGGTTCATTTTGATGATTTTTTTGTAGATGGAGTTAACCACTTTGACAATAGATTAGGATCTAGTCCACCAAAATCAAATCCGATTGATCCAATCAATAAAGTAAATGATACCAATATAAGCATGGGAAATAACATAGTATTGTCCGACTCGTGAGGATAGGTGTAAGTATATTCATGTATATATTAAGTACTAAAATGTCGTACTCTGTTTTGAAAAACATTTTCAATTTGATATGCATTTTTTCTAGAAGCCACCATGCCCAGGAAAATCAAGCATGACACACGAGGAGTTCGAATCCCATCAAAACATGGTATTCTGATGCTTCTCCCAGTCCCGAGCGCAACAACAGTCCCTCCTCCCTAGCCATTGACCATAACTGCTAGAAAAAGGAAACCCTTTCGAAGCTCCATTCCCGTTGATCACCGTTCACACCCAAAATTATAAAGGAGGTAGAGATCTTCTCCACGAATGCGATGAATCAAGTGGCACAATTTATAGATCAGTATATTGATCGAATCAAAATTTTGAAATAAAATAAGGAGTGGCCGTGAACAGTAATCTCAAATTTGATAAGATAGAGGAAAGCGAGTTGGGTGTGTTTATTATAGCATAAGGGTGTTAACATTTGGAACGACCGAGAATTCCTGTTTTTTCTACTTAGAATTATGTTCGGATTCCAATTCCAATTCTAAGAATTCTTGTTTTTTCTTTCATTTGGGACGGTCGCATCCTTTCCAAAGTTTCCATTCTTGTGTGGAAGATCTTTTATAAAGGGCTTCCACTCGATGTAAACCTCATGAGGATTGGTATCCCTCTCGTGTCCCATTGCAGTTGTTGTAGGGATGGGGATTGAGATCGAATTCTCATCTTCTCATGGCTGGTGAGTGTGCTACCGCTCTCTGGTCAATCTTGGGGGATTTGGTTGGTCTTAGGAGTGGAGCTTCTTCCCTCCTTGATTTACTTCTTTCCTGTTGGATTGGTAGGTCCTAGAAAGATTTTTGGTCCACATTCTTTCGTCTGCTTCCTTGTCTCATTTGCTGACATCTTTGATGTTCTCGAAACAAATCCATTTTCAATGCATCACCGATATTGTCTTCTACTATCATTTGCAAGGTTAAGGACGATGTCGATTTCACTTTCATAGGTAGCCCTTCATAGGCAACCTTTGTCCCCTTTCCTTGTCTCTGAATTGTGCGTTTTCAGTTACTGGGATGCTCACCCTCGTGCGGGTGTGGGGTGAGGTGGTTTTTTTAAGGTTTGCGGATTGGAGCTTGGTATATTTGGTTTTGTTTGGCACTCGGATTGGAGCGCTTGGCTTTAGGGTTGGAGCTTGGTGGTTTGCTTCGCTTCATGTAGCTATGACATGGTCTGAGGCAGGATTCGCTTTTTTCAATAGGTTGATTGGGCTTCTCCTTCCATCTTTTGGATGGGAACAAATGGTTTGTGTGATGTTGGGCCTGTTTATCTACTGGGTTTTGGGAAAATCATTTCCGACAGTTTTTGGTGTGTGTGGGTTGTTGTGTATTATCGTGTTGGCTATTTTGTGAATGCTGTTTTGTTTCGGTTTCAGACTTGGTTGCTTGTTAAATTTTTATGAGCCATCGGAGAAAGGCTTTTTTCTCCTTTTTTGGTATATATTTACATTTAAAAAAAAAAGAGGATTTTAAAATTATTTATATTATTTTATTCTCTCATTTCAATTTCAAGAGAAACCGATGCACGTTTCTGCTCCGTACAATCAAATGACACATCCGATCGTAAAGAAACTCTACGTCGTTTCTGCTTCATACGATCAAATGATGCATCCGATCGTAAAGAAACTCGACGTCGTATATCACCTCAACGACACGGTTCTGATGGTATATGTTTCATTGCAATCTGAGATTGCACTCCAAAATGATAATTTTACGTGTATTTCAAGACAGTTTTGACCCTTAAGTCACCCGATCTCAAAATATAACAATGCATATACTTTTTTCTCCACGTAACGAACAATTCAGACTTAATGGAACTAGTCTCGAATCCTGATTCAATTATTTATGAAAAATCATATTTTGTAATCATTATTGAATAAATTAACGATCAATATTTAAATATCCAATCGTTAAAATGCAGATCGTTACTTTATGCAAGTTTTTAGGGAATATTGTTGGAATTGTCCCACATCGGGAAATTGTCTACCTAATCTTCCTTAAAATACGAGGAGTTCCCCCTTCACATTGCCAATTGGTTTTGTGATAATTTGGGGGCTCCATCATTTCTATCATGGTATCAGAGCCTTGATCTCCTCTTCTTCAATGCCTCTTCTTGCCCACGTCATCCCAATCGTCCACGTGCTAGGGCATATGTATGTCTAGCCGTGCGGGGGCGTGTTGGAATTGTCCCACATCGGGAAATTGTCTACCTAATCTTCCTTAAAATATGAGGAGTTCCCCCTTCACATTGCCAATTGGTTTTGTGATAATTTGGGGGCTCCATCATTTCTATCAAATACAATACACTTTGATTTTTCATTTAAGTTCACATATTAACTTACTTAGTCGATTCCTAGGTCATATCGAAAGCCAAACCATTGTTCCGATGACCTTAGTCATATATATATAGACACACACACGCTTCTAGTTGGATGTTTTAAGACAATTTGACGACTATTTATCCGATTCGCTAATGATCTATAAAGTCATATTTACAAATCATCTTGGTTGGTGGAGGGGATACAACAACAACAAAAAATCCATTAATCCCAAATAAGTTGGGGTTTACTGGACATGAAACACAAATAAATAAATAATTCAATTCAAATGTAATAATAATAATAATAATAATAATAAGGGATTTAAAGGTATAAATAAAAATAAAATAAACTAAAATAGTCAAACATATAATAAATAGCAATAACGATGAATAATAATACAAAAAAACTAAGATGATGATGATGAGAATGGTACTAGTAATAATAGATGCCAAATACCAACACTATGCCTTATACCCTATTTACTAATTCTGTAGTTTAAAACTTAAAGCACTCTCCCTAAGCTAACTCTATACTCAAGATTTTGATACATAAATCACTAAACTTCCAGGTGCACTCGGTATTGGTAGAGGAGGTGAGATGGCAAGTTAGGCAGTTCGCTTCTATGAAGCATGACATGCTTACTTTTATTTACATATTAAACAATACTACTCTAATCCTTCAGTCTTTTCAACTCTAGATAGCTTTACACAAAACTTTCACCGAGGGACGCACACACATCGCATGTAGAAGTTGTTTGTGTTTATGTGAAATGGTGGAAAAAATTGCTATATTGCTCCAGTTGAATAGATTTACACCGTGAAAGTTTTGGTATTTAACCATTTAAGTGAAACAGGCAATTGTTATCATTCACATGCATACATAACAATCCGAGTAACGTTCAAATAAAATTTCAACTTCGTATTACAATTTTGCATGAAAGTTAATGGAATTACAAAATGCGTATTATTTTGTAACATATAATAATGTTGTATCAATTGCATTCAACCTCTTATTATGTTCTTATTCAAACCATTTTTTAAGTCATACGTTGATTTTATGGCCGTACCTTTTTGAAAGTGCAATCAATTGTTCTTTAAATGAGAATGAGATTGGTATATTAGATTGTCTATAAGTTCGACATGCTTAATATAAATCTTGGTACATAAACGAATGAAAGTGGCATACTATGAGATTCTCAAATTTGGGAATACTTCAGTCCAAATCAAATTTGCGAGTATAACGGTGATTTAGCTGAATGTAGGGAAATGTTTCATATAAATCCTTGTTGGTAAAAAATAATTAAACTTCTGACTTATAAAAGGCAAAAATTAACACATAACAAGCATTAAATAGATAAATACATAAACAGACACTTGACAACTTTCTTTGATTTATGACACATAGACTTTCCTAATATATCATTTAGGATTTAGTTCTGATTTTTCGAGTGGAAAAAAAAGACTCCTTTTGACAACTTTCCTAAATTGCCCATGGAATATCCGAAGAGGCGAAAAGAAAAATTACCGGAGCCACGCCTGGCATATTCCCTCCCGAATTATAAACGGGTGAAGTTTTGTTCCGCACCCAGTCAAACAACGCGCGAGCGCAGCTGAAGCAACATCAGTACCAAATTAGAAAACCCTAAAAATTTCCCAAATCATCGTTTTTAGGGTTTCAGTTCCAAGCAAGATGGACTTTGAATCGGAAAGATACAGTAGCAACAATAACAACAAGCGAATCCACCAGAGACTCGGCCCGAAATCGAATCAATCAGATCGACCCAATAGAGTCTGCTTCCACTGGCAATCTGGCAGGTGCAATCGACATCCCTGTCCCTTTCTCCACGCCGACCCTCCTGTATCTGGAAGCGGTGGTGACGCCATGTCGGCTAAGAGAACGCAGTATGGAAACCCCAATTCAAGACCAGGAGGACTGGTTTGGAGGAACCCTCATAATGGTGGAAATGGCAACGGGAGTAATCTGCATAACAAGTGGGGGAAAGGGGTGCGGCAAAAGATAGAGAAGATTTGCAATCATTTTGTTGCGGGGAATTGCAGTTATGGAGACAGATGCAAGTATTTACATTCTTGGTTTGTAGGGGATAGCTTTAGTTTGCTTACTCCATTGCAGGGGCATGAAAAGGTTAGTATTTTTTTAAACAAAAACCATTTTCACGTGAAAGAAGTGATCATTTGGTTTTTAGGTTTTTGCGTGTTTCACTCAAAAGGTTGAAATTTGAAGGCAAGATATAATTGGTTGAATTTATAGGTTATTACAGGGATTGCATTACCGGATGGTTCAGACAAGCTTTTTTCAGGCAGCAAGGATGGTTCTGTGAGAGTTTGGGATTGTCAGACTGGTCAGGTTTGTATTCAATTTGATTTTTTTTTTGTTTTTTTGTTTTTTTTGTTTTTGATATTTTAATTTAGTCAGTGTAAGTTGTGACAGAATTGCTGTTAAATTAACAGCTTCTTTTGGTAGATTGCACTACCATTTTTTGCAAGTATCTACCAAACTTCCTCATTGTTTAGTTTAATATTCCGTGCTCTTTCGAGTGAATACTGGTAATGAATATTCAGAAGAAGCTGTCTTCTTATAAAGCATAAGATAATTTGAGGTTCTTAAAATGTTGTTTTTCAGAAACAAGCGAAAATGTTGGAAGCAAGTATCATGTTGTAATTTACTTGCGATCACTAAATATATCTTTGTCAATTTACTGTAATATTTTAATGTAAGTACATTAGGAAGCTGCAAATTTTCAGCATCCATCAATATTGCTAGATTATGAGTTATGGTTTCTCAATTTTTAAATGAATTTCAGTTCTTTGAGATTTTCTCATTCGTCAATGTTAGTGACAACTGAATAGCAAAAAAGGAATGATAGAAACACCATCTTGCTACAAAACATGATGATGTAGGGTAATAATCAGGGAAAAAAAAGGCCGTTCAAGTTATTTATTTGAAACTTGGAAAATATGTGTGATTGTATTAAAATCTTGAGTAGGGTAATTCGGTATGGTTTATGCTTACATTGTTAGCATAGTAATTAATTATGCTGTGCTGGATATGTAGTGTGTTCAAGTTATTTCTATGGGAGGAGAAGTTGGATGCATGATCAACGAAGGGCCGTGGATTTTTATAGGAGTTACTAATGCTGTCAAGGTTAGAATAAGCTTTTTATCTAATACTCTTGTTTTGGTCTGCGTGTAGACTAAAACTAGGATGTAAAATTTCTGCTTTGAATTGCAGGCTTGGAATACACAAACATCTGCTCAGTTAAGCCTTGATGGTCCCACCGGTCAAGTTTACGCATTGGTGGGTGTCAATGAGATGCTTTTTGCTGGAGTCCAGGTATTATTTACTGCACAAATAGTAATGTTTATGATATCCAATAGCTTGTAAATGTAAATAGTCTTATTTGTTAATTTAATTGCAGGATGGTCAAATATTAGCTTGGAAATATAATATGGTAGGGAACTGTTTTGAACCAGCAGCTTCTCTTACAGGCCATAGGCTTGCTGTGGTTTCTATAGTTGTGGGAGGATCAAGATTATATTCTGGTTCTATGGATCACACGATAAGGGTAAGATTCCTTGTTTGGTTATTTCTGTATCACTGGATTCTTTTTTGTATGAATTCTGACTACTTCCATCAGGGTATACCCACTTGGTTATGTGTCAGCTTATTTAGGAGTCTTCAGAGAAGTTTGGACGTTGTCATGTCATTATTTATTTATTAGCTGGTCTTTATGCAACATAGACACACCTCATTAATCAGCTGTAAATTTCAACATCTATCCAGTTACCAAATTAATTGTTTCAATTCTGTGAAGTCACATATTTGTCTTGCATTTGTCTGGCATATGTTTATTGTATTATATTGCATAAAGCATAGTCATACTTATTTACCTACTAATGGTACTCACCTTTGTTATATTTTATGTTAGCCCACACAATCCTATCAGGCAATCATTGAACTGTTATGCTTTTTAGAATTCAAAATTCTGTTGATTGTCAAATATCATATAATTGATTATTGTATTGATTAAAGACTAACGCGTATAAGCATGCACAATGCGTGTAGCTATGTAAGTAATTGAAATACTGACATTGTTGGCATCGTATCAGATTTATGCTTCATGACCTATCAATGGTTGATGATACTTTCACTAGAGTATAATTTTGCATTTTCATGAATCGCAGCTGAAATAATAAGTATAGATTATTGATGTAGAGAAGCATGGATTTTTTTTTTGGGAAATTTTGGCATATATCCTTATATATAATTATAAAAACTAAGTTTCAGGTCGCTTCCACTTTCCTTTTATAAAATACATCCCTATTTATTTTCAGAAAAAATAGGTGTAGTTCAAGGGGTATCCGGGGTTTACCAACCTCAACTATGTCATTGTTTTCATTTTCTACAACTCGTAACCATATACAATACACGTCTTGACAGCCACTCCTAAATTTGGAAACGAGTGTGTAAAAGTGTTTTTTTATAATAAAATAAAAAGAAGGGTTTATGAAGTAATTTCAAAAAAGAGGGATGTAAAACAAATGAGTTTAAAAAAAAAAACAGATAAGTTTTCAAAAGAGGGATGTGTCCCTAGTTTCCACTATTTTTTTCCACCATTATATTGGCAATAAGTTTAGATTATTAGTTGTAGGTAGGTTTTATTTCTAATATTCTACTGTTTTTTTTTTCCAATGCCTACAACTTCCCACCATTATA
Organism: Allium sativum; assembly: GCA_030737875.1. Lineage (NCBI taxonomy): Eukaryota > Viridiplantae > Streptophyta > Magnoliopsida > Asparagales > Amaryllidaceae > Allium > Allium sativum. The sequence goes on from CM060926.1 coordinate 698,810,685, forward strand.
TTAGTTTTGTTTACCATTGCAAAATAACTTGAAATAACGGATATTTAGAATCTGTTTTATGCATGAAACAAAATAAACAGGCTAAAACAGTAATTCAGTAAACATAGTATTCCAGCATTCTGATTAATAGTTGGTCATTATGGATTTTCCTCTTAGTGAGGAGAAGTATAAATGGTTATTAAAAAAATTCTAATCTAACTTCACATGTATAATTTTAAGCAGACATTTTTAACTGATAATCTCATTTGCTGTCATTAAAATAGTATTAATCTGAAATCAGGATCAACATAGGTTCAATTAACTGTAAGATAATATGCTATTAGTTCAGAATTGGCAAAAATCATCAACAAAGTACATGGTGATTTTGACAATGGAGAAGGTAAGAAGCTGATGAGCAGCATCTGCTTCATATGTTTAGAATATCTTAATGAAGCAGCAAAAAAATCAAATACCTTCAGAATCCCAATGCTCACGTCTTTCATTATTCATGCGTGCTCGCGCAAGCTCATTATGTAAAGAATCGAAGAGTATGAACAATCGACTGTAATTGTGTAGCTTTGTTAACGGTTGAAATAACAGACACACCCGTGAATTTTATACAATCTATTCTCTTTATTAGTTGTAGAAAGATTGAGATAAGTGGCTTAATTTCGAAAATAGTTTGGTTAAGTGTAAGGTGAATTTTGTATTTGCCAATGATATTACTCACAGGATAAGACAACATATGATAATTGCTACTAAAAGTGCACAGTTCTATGATGGTTTGGATGCACAATAGATAGCAATGTCACATGTGGAACACATAAATTTTATGTGATCGATATACCACTCTAGCACCTATCCATGTACCACCCATGGTTGCACAACAGCTTATTTATTAAAGCATGTTTTAACTGTATTAGCCATCAGTTATATTTTATATTCAGTGGTTTCTTGTTATTTATTTATTTATTTCACTGTATTAATGTTTGATTTCTCTGATTCTATATTTTGTTTAGGTTTGGAACCTGACAACTCTACAGTGCATTCAAACTCTTACTGATCACACGGCAGTTGTCATGTCCGTGTTGTGTTGGGATCAGTTTTTAATATCTTGTTCATTGGATAAAACAATAAAGGTAAGCTAGCCATTCTTAACATTTGGATGAATTCTTAAAACATAGGTCTCCTTATTTCAAAATTTAACAGATTTAATTACATGGTAGGTATGGGCTACTGCAGAAAGTGGAAATTTGGAAGTGACATATACCCACAACGAAGAGCATGTAAGTTCTATATTCCGTTCAAGTATTCCTCGAGAAATACAGTAAAGTTTCGTTGTGTATTCCCCGAGAAATACAGTAAAGCTTAAGCACTTGTGCTTGCTGCTGCAAACAAATACACTGTTTAAATGTTCAAGTGTTACTAGTACTGTTGTTCAAATGTTCACAGGGCGTGCTTACTCTATGCGGGATGCCTGATGCCCAAGTTAAGCCTGTTCTATTTTCTGCATGCAACGATAACAGTGTCCGCCTCTACGACCTTCCTTCGTAAGTTTATACAGACTATTTTTATTCATATGTTTTACAACTTGGAAGATACCAGTGTGATATGACACTATTTATTTGCAGATTTAACGATAGAGGAAAGATATTTACGAAAGAGGAAGTAAGAGCTATACAAGTTGGTCCAGGCGGGTTATTTTTTACCGGAGATGGGACAGGCGAACTTAAAGTATGGAAATGGAAAGAGTCGACATCATCTTGATATCAATACAGCCCATTTATGCTTGTATTTTTTTTGAAATTTTCTCATGCTCTTGCCCATGTAATTTATGGAAGTGAGAAATCACAAGTGAAAAAGCAGTAACTAGGGTTGAGATTCAACCAGATGCTGGAAGAGAGTATGCACATTATCTTGGATGTGTCGGATTTAAATATTGTAATTTACGGGATCAGTTGATATGTTTGAATAAAAACCGAAGAGTTTGAGGGGGGGGGGGGGGGGGGGGAGTGGTGCATTCGCAGTATTAGAGCTGTATATTAGGACTGCATTGTCAATTCAGCTGGTGATCTGTTGTGCTTCTTGGGGGCATAATTGGTATGTAATTCTTAAATATAATTGCGGGAATGCAGTCATGTATGTGTAGATATTTTATCTGCAATAATGTAAATGTTGGGCAAGTTCCTCTTAATCTGGGCCTTTTGTGGTTTATTGGCGGTTATAATGTTGATACTCATGTGGTATGGTTTGTTTTGAAGTGTAGAACTACCATTGTGTGCATAAAAGGGTTCTCTGTTTACCACTAAATGTGCAATGTCATCATTTTTTTGTTCTTCCTGTATTTTTGTTCAGTTCAACAAAGTGCTACCGAGTAAAACTGGACGAGTAGTAGTTATTTTCCGAAATAATTTGATTTCAGCAGTCTTTGATCTCTTCCTCAGCTGCATGTACTGTAATGCTTGCAACTTGAAGAACCTAAATGTTCATTCCCATGCTTTTTGGATCTCTCATCAATATTAACTCTGGTAAATAATTTTGGGTTTAGCTTATACAGAAGTTCAAAGCAGAAGATAATGTATGGTAATAAGATTTTGATTTGTAACTTACTCTCTTCTATGTATGTATATTTTATATTTTTGATTTTTTCAGATATGCTAACTCATAACATTGAAATCCAATTTGAATGTTTTTTTCCGGTTGAAGGAATAAAAGTAAAGGTGTGATTTGTGCTCAGTTTTTTTCTATCAGAATCCTCCAATTTGTTGCCAAACAACCAAACCTTTCAGGTCAACCTATTAACAGCGTTATTTTATTTTTTAAATCATGTTTGGTGAATCCAACAATATATTCCCATGTTTTTTTAATTTCAAATCACAGCATAAGTCCTTTGAATTGTTTTGACTTCAACTTAGAGCATCTCCAACAGAATTACGACTCGTAATGTTACGAGTCATAATACTCAGCGAAGGTTGGGCAACTGCCCAATAGTGGCGAGCCGAATTTATCGGCGCGTCTTGAATTTATCAGCGTGCGCCGATAAATTTGGCTCGCAAGCTCACGACCTGATTAAATCAACAAAATATTGATGTTACCGGTCACTGTTACGACTATCAGCTTTTCGTGCTGTCCGACACTATTTTGCCTGACATAATACTATAGGGAATCTACTTTTCGTACTGCCATGATGTGAACGGTCACTGATTCCACTTTGCTTTACGTGATGCGATTTCCAAAAGCATTTGCCAGCAATAATGCTCAAGTGGATGAGTGCGACCCTATTTTTAACTCCTTTGTGTATTGAAATGTTTAATTTAAACGGGGATGACCCAAGTTTTTAACTCGTTTACATTCATAAATAAAAATAATACCTTTTGACTTGCGTACAAACTTCCTTCAATATAGCAAAATACAAGATACATGATACAGTGAATGTTCGACCCAACATACGACTACGATAAAGTAAGACATAACGTGAAACACAATACAGGGAAATAAGATATTGTACGATATAGCTAGACCCTAGTTTCCGGACGCACAGTGGAACCCATATAACTAATGATGGCAGAGCTTTATTAATAAGCACCCCCACTTGTTTAAATAGTTCATACTTCGTCCCCCAACCATAACTATTATTTGTGCGTTCTACATCAATCACGACATTAAGGTGAGAAACCATTACTCTTTTTGCTTCTACGTGTTCAAGTACTTCTTTATATAGACAATACGTTTTTTTGTTTCTGTGTAACTTAAATGGACGATTGGGTAATCAGTGATGAACTAATGGATAAAATGTTTGATGAGTATGAACGGAACAAGGAGGAGGAGAAAGAAAGTGGATTCGTTCCAGATACATAAGTAGAAGAGGCAGACGAATCAGTTCAAAATGAAATTATTCGTGGTAATCAACAAGTAGTTGAAGTTCATAAACCAAAAGTACGTCCACGGAAAAACACAGTGAGGCAAATGATTAACCATAATCGTCACAACCGAAGTAGTGCTAGCCCCAATGCTACTACAATAGAATTCTCTCCCAAGGACTTACTTATACTCATGAAATCCTATATCGAAGTTGATAAAAAGAGATTTGCTACTAATGCAAAATGGAGGAGGCCTAACCCATGAAGAATTTTGGTCCATAATAACAAGATTACATAACAAGCATCATACCTGCATCACTACACAAATTTCTATTGAAATTCGTACGGCTCATCGGCGTTTCGTTGAAGCTTGTGAACGATACCAAAAGATTATACAGACAGTTGAAGACGAAGACTTATTTAAAACGACTAGGACAACTTTTGGTTCTCGTTACCTTGCAGAGTACGACACTGATTTTGTTGGGTACAAAGCCTATAAACTACGTTATAGTTGGCTAACCCGAAATGGTGCTGAATAGGCTAATGGTTTTGTTTACTAGTTGTTGAATCTTTCGTTTATTTGATGATCCTACGCAAAATATGGAGTTCGTCTAATTTGATACTTTAGTAAACAATATAAAACTATCAGCTTAGGGAAACAATAGCAATATAAAAAAAAACACATTCCATTTATAAGAAAATTGTTACTACAACAGGAATTATAAGGTTACCACAACAACATAATACAAGCAACGAGTAATACAGATAGTGGTGAACAATCAACTTATAACTGAGGAAACCGTGACGTTAAGATACAATGTTTCATTCCCATTCAAAATTCCTGCTCCAAGGGAGGCATTCCAGTCAGATTTTTGTTCATGATAGCATTCTCTTCTTGTTCTTTCTTAAACGCCACTTGCTCTTTCTTCAACATTAACTCCTCCGCTTGAAGTTATAGCTTCTTCTCTTCCAGTTCAGAAAACTTTTTCATAACTTATGTTCTTTCCTTGGCTTCAACGCGTCTTTCTTCAACTCTACGACTGTGTTCTTCGTGGCGTGCTTTCGCTTTTCCTTCAAGCTCAACCACCGTTTTGCCCCTTCTTTTCGCTGCTTTGCCTCCCTCGGGTCTAAAATCTTCGTCAATCGTGGCATTGAACTCATCAAGCAGGTTTTCCCCTTCACATTGAGAATTTTTGGCAGTTGACTCACTTGAACTGGAAGAATACCCAGATTTATAAGCTTTTTTCTTGCTCTTGCTAGCAGTTTGATCATCGCGAAGGCTCTTAGCAAGTCCTGAGTTCCATTTTGGTTGTCTACTAAGCATATCATAACAATGCATAAACCGATAATATTTTGGCCTTTTCGTGCCATTTTCTCTAGGAAAAAGTTTCTTAAACTCCTATTTGCCATTCGTTTCTAAAAAAAAGGAATATGAATCATAAAAACAATTTACCAACCACTAATATAACTAGTAAGAAAGTATACCAGATTATCCTCTCCTCTCATGCCGCTTAGATTCATCATCTTTATTTTGTACACTTGTGATTCAAAAAACGTTGTTTGATGGCTTATTTTGCCATAAGGCCTTGAATCGCCGATAACGTCTGTAGGCATTCTGGATGCTTCTCAACGAAGGCGTTCTTAATTTTTATCCAAAATGTAGCGGCTGATTGGTCGTTCTCCATTGCCAAATCTTGCGAGAAATAACAATAGATGGTGCATAGATCAATGTCCTCTTCGTTAGTCCACAGAATGGTTCCTTGCCTGCCTGACGGAGTTCCCAAAAAATTGCTCGTGTTGCCTTGCGAAAACCGACTTTCGTCCATCGTCGGATGTGAAAAATCTCCAAATAGTGACGACATTATACAATAAGAGTTTGTTTAGATTAAAGAGAAAGAATGGATTTGTGAATATGTACTGATGTAGAATGAAACCAATTTATAACTGAAAATATAACCGTTTGAAAAGTTTTGACCGTTTTATAACCGTTGGAGAAATACGACCGTTTTCTTGTTCTTTAGTCAAAAAGCAACAGGGATAAGGCGTTGGGAATTTGGGAAGATGGAAATGTTAGGAACAAAAGATAATAAAAGACAATAAAAGACAATAAAAGACAATAAATTTTTAATTAGTAACTTACTCTCGACAGTATATATATTTTGTAGTTGTGATTTTATAAGACATGAAAATAATAAACAACGAAATCTAATTTAACTGTTTTGTTGTTTAGAAGGAAATAAAAAAGAAAAGATATGATTTGTCTTTTTCATACCAAACTTTACAATAAATAACCATACATGTTAATTCAAGATCATAATCATGCCTGATGTTACAAATAGTTGAATGATCATAAAAACACATAGTATGTTACAAGTATGTTTTTAAGTTGTTAGGAAAATAAAATAAAATTTTCAATTTTTTCAATTGCTGATTACATGTGAACTTAGTACAAACACTACAACAATTTAAAAAATAAAAATAAAGTCAATCCCCTTAAACAAATGAACAAAAGTTATTTGGATTATTGAATATCATACTATAATATATCTTTAATAAAAAAAAACATAGGTAAGTTACGCGAAATTTAAAAATCACATGAAATCAATCATTTACTTCTCTAAACTATCGATTACATTAACTTCGTCAAATACTACAACAATCTAAATACGAACAAAATGCTAACACCCAATATGAAATTAAACAAAATCAGTGGTATCATTAATAGTACCCAATATGAAATTAAACAAAATCAGTGGTATCATTAATGGTATCGGTAATCAATTATACAAATAGAAAAGTGCATGCTATGAGTAAAATGATACTGAGTAAAATTAGTGGTATAATATAGCCATCAATGACGTTATTAATTTCTGATAATAGAGTTTATAGAATGAAAAGAATTGTGAAAAGACTATACAAAAGTTAGATATTCTCTTTTATGTGTATGTTGTTAGAATTGTCTTGCATGTTCTTAAGGAGGAATGATGGTTTGAATACAATAGTCCCACATCACGGAATATATTAAAGGAATTGTGTACAAATATGAGTTGGTAGGCACGTAACATCAGGGATTTCTTTTGTTATATGGGAGTTGTGTGCCAGCTCATATGCTTGCAAGGAAGGGAGACTTTGTTCCGACTATCGTTACATAACAGTGGTATCAGAGCCGAAGGTTCGGATTGAGCCATGCAGGCAAGGCAGTGCTCTCAAAAAATACTCGTAGGATGCGAGTTAAGGGGGAGACTGTTAGGATTGTCTCACTTGTTCTTAAGGAGGAATGATTGTTTGAATACAATAGTCCCACATCACGGAATATATTGAAGGAATTGTGTAGAAATATGAGCTGGTAGGCACGTAACATCAGGGATTCCTTTTGTTATATGAGAGTTGTGTGCCAGCTCATATGCGTGCAAGGGAGGGGGATTTTGTTCCGACCATCGTTACATAACATATGTCTCTTTCTTTCTCTCTCTCTCTCTCTCTCTCTCTATATATATATATATATATATGAAAAAAGTCTATTTAGATAAAAAATAGTAACACAAATTTAGATACAAGCAATCTCAACAATTAGATCTTACCCTGAATTCTACCTTCCATATGAAGACAGGAAAATCCAACAGTTCGAAATTTTCGTATCTAATTTTGTGTTTTAATAGCCGCTATATATATATAAACACACATACACACGGATATACACACACACACACACACACACACACACACACACACATATACATATATATATATATATATGAGGCACGCTCCATGGCACCCAAAATCCTAGCACCCCATTTGAACTCGATTTATAGCCACAAGTTTATAATTAATTAAGTTAGTGGGAAGAGAGAGAGTTAGTCAGAGGAGAGAGAAAGGAGAATTTGTGGTGGAAATCAAGCGGCTAAAGGGGTGCTGCACTATTTGGGGTGCTCTAGATCCTATCCCTACATATATATATATATGTATATATATATATAGGGAACGTCTAAAGAGACACAAAATTTTAACACAAATAGTGATATAAGTGATTTGAACCATTGGATCACCCCATGAATTACACCTCTCCATATAAAGACAAAAAGATCCAACGGTTGAGGCTCTGTGTCTCTCTCTTTGTGTCTAATCTTGTGTTCAAATAGTCGCCCTATATATGTATGTATGTATGCACATATATATACACACACACACATATGAGATAAGATATATATATATACAAATATATATATATATATACAGATATATATATATACATATATATATATATACATATACACACACACAAAATATGAGATAAGATTAAGAGTGCTCCAAACAGTGTAGCACCTAACCTCCCTGATTTCCGCCACACACACATTTCTTTCTTTTCTCACTAACTCTCTTTTCTTTCACTAACTTATTTAATTATAAATGAGCGACCTAAAATGAGGGAGAGAAACGATAATATGTGGTGAAAAACAGGAAAGGCTATGGGGGTACTAATTTTTAGGATGCTCATGATCATATATATATATATATATATATATATATATATTGAAATTTGGTACGTTTTGATTAACTTATGAAATATTAGTACAAAGCAGACAAAAATCAAACACACATGTAAAGAGAAAAAAAAAACTCTGAGTACATAAAGAAAAACACACGCATATCATAAAAATAAATTCTAGATAAGACCCATGATGAGGTCATCTCTCCAAGTCTGGAGATTTATCCCGCTTGTTGCACATCTTTTGTGCATGTTACTTTCAAACTGAATGCTCCACTATTATGCATGATCCATAAACCAGCAACCATGTTTCAAGATGCTCCTTAAGATCAGCACCCATAGTTGATCAAGTGCAAGGCAGTTACAAAGATGATAGTATTCCCACGCCTTTTAGCATAAACTATTTTCCTTCTTAGAATACTTTTAACATACCGACAAACTCAATTCATATTACAGATGAAAAAGATTGTGTAACAACCCGTAAAATGCGAGCCAGTTTGAAATTTTTATTTTGGCGATTATAGCGAATTTTGAATATTTAAAATGAATTATTTTAAATAATAACGACGTGAAATTTATTTTGAATATAATTCGAACGTGTATATTATATACGTCGTCGTTAGAATATATAATAATTATAAAAGGAATAGAAAATGGCGCGGTAGTTCGAAAATTCGATTTCTAATTTCAAATGAATATACAGAATTCAATATAAGTCAGAATTGAACGAAACAAGAAATATTTGAATCTGTATAACTATATCTTTGTAACGAAGTTAACAAATTGAGATTTCATCTTAGGAATGATAAGATATGTCCAGTTTAAAATTAGAAATAGTCGCTGTGGAATTTATATATATTTTTATATATATAAGGCCCTTAAAAATGGACATTTTGCAAATGACCTCGGATTTCGACGAAACCAGTTTTGTTGGGTCCGTGATGTAAAGTTATTGCTAGGTTTCAAATTTCATAATTTTTCGAATCAATAGGTGAGCGTGGCAAAGGAAAACGCGTTTGACCAGTTTCAGTTGATTTTAATCGACTGGAAATTGGCCATTTTTCTAACGGTCTCAGAATTCGACGAAACTAGTTTTGTTAGGACCGTATCGTCAATACGAAGCTAGAAAATATTTTTCTGGAATTTTTCTAGTTAGTATGTGACCCCGGTAATTTGAAATGTGCGTTTAAAATTCCATATAATGATTTAAATGAAAATTCAAAAGGAAACTGATTGTAACGATCATATCAGCTTGCGATACATATCCCATTGTGTTCAGAATGGGGGTAAAACGCTATGGGCGACAGGCGGTGGGCCTCGTTTCGAGGTCATATGTAAAAGTCAACTTTTAAGGAATAAAATAATTAAATAATTAAATAAATAATTAAAAATTTAAATTTTCTCTCCCCTTATCCTTCGTTCTGGCCCCCCCCCCCGTTCACTTCGATTTCAACCAAAAGAAAGAAAAAAAAAAAAAACCCTAAACCTTAATCGATCGCGCGCCTCCCCCATCAGCGCCGCGCCGCCTCATCGAGCCCCCACCCTCGCTCCGTCGCCCCTCCGCTATCGCCTCCCTCTCATCTCCTCCTCCATCGCGACAGCCACCAGCAGCTCCGCCCAGCTCGAGATTTGCAGCCGACGTCTTCAAACCCCCCCTCCTCCTCAGTAAGCATCTCTTTTTACTTTATTTTCTTTTCTTATGTTTATTTTATAAAAGTAGAATTTAAAAACAGTAAATGTTTAAAGGTAAAAATATAAAAACTGAAATTTTAAAGAATATAAAAACTGATTTTTTTTTTTAATTTTTAAGAAAATTGAATTTTTAAAGGTATTTTAAAACTGAATTTTTAAAAGTATAAAACCTGATTTTTTTTATAAAAATATAAAAACTGAAATTTTAAAGAATATAAAAACTGATTTTAAAATGATTTATAAACTAGAAAACGGATTTTGTTAAAGGTAAAAATCATATTTTTATATGTTGAAAGCAAAGGTAAAAATCAGATTTTTATATATTGAATAGCAAACTAAAAATTCGATTTTTATATATTGAATAGCGAAATAAAAATTCGATTTTTATATATTGAACTTTGAAATAAAAATTCGATTTTTATATATTGAATAGCGAAATAAAAATTCGATTTTTATATATTGAACTTTGAAATAAAAATTCGATTTTTATATATTGAATAGCAAAGTAAAAAATTCGATTCTTACATATGTAGTGGAAGCGGATAACGAAGGTGACAAAAAGGCGAGGACGAAGAAGATTTCTATCAATGAAGTGCCGTGGAGCTAGGATAGCTATATGTGAGAATTTCGCACCTTTCAATTTTATTTCTAGTTATATATATATACTAGGATGCAGACGGTGCTTATTAGAAGCACCCGACACCCGTCCACATACCATGGACTTGTTTGTTTGGTTGTGTAGTTGGTTAGGTTATTTGATTTGGATTTGATTGATTGGTTGAATTGGAAATTGATTAAAATTGATATGTGAATGGCGTGGGCCTTCACTAGACCGGGGATAAGGCTAGGCCTTGTCCCGTTTCTAGTATCGTGCCGTTATGCCGCCGAAATTTTCTAAAATATGTTTGAAAAATAAAAATGTCATTTATTGAATAAATGAACTGAAAAGAAAACTCATGTGTTGGAATAAATATTTTATCGTTAAAAATATAGTTTTTAACGTGAATGTGAATAAAATAAAATATTCATTTACAAACCAGACGGTTTGTTTATGTACACTGATTTGACTGATATGGATTGGGACGATAAATTTTACACATCGCCCAACTGCACGAATAAAATCTGTGTTTGATTGTTTGAAACCCCACACGGGTGTTGGGATGAAATTTGAAGTTCACTCATCCTGATTGATTAAATATGTCGATCGATTGATTGACAGGCTGTTATAAGCGTTGAATATCTATATTTGGTGCTTATACAGTGTAGTGCACTTTGGTGATGGTTGATTATTTTCAATGCTATTATACATGTGTTGTATGAAAATCCATATAATTAATTTTATATGGTAATTGATTGGGCCTCATTCCAGTTTTGAAAAAGAAATATTTGAAATAGAAATATTTGAAATAGAATATTTGAAATAGAATATTTGAAAATAGAAATTTATGAAGCCGTGTTGATTAGATTGACGCCATTTTGACGTGAACGATATTTATATCGATTTTAATCGATTTCGAAGTGAATTGAATTGAAATGAATTCAAAGTGAATTGAATTGAAAACGATTTCGAAATGAATTGAATTGAAACGATTTCGAAATGAATTGAATTGAAAACGAATTCAAAGTGAATTGAATTGAAAGTGATTTCGAAATGAATTGAATTGAAAACGAATTCAAAGTGAATTGAATTGAAAGTGATTTCGAAATGAATTGAATTGAAAACGAATTCAAAGTGAATTGAATTGAAAATGAATTCAAAGTGAATTGAATTGAAAACGATTTCGAAATGAATTGAAAACGAATTCAAAATGAATTGAAAGCAAATTGAAATGAATTCAAATTGAATTGAAATTTGAATTGAATAGAAATGAATTTTAAAACGAATTTATAGAGAAGAATTCAATTTTGCTTTGAATTGAGATGGAAGTTGAAATAGATTTTGAAACGAATTTTAAAACTATTTATATAATTCGTTTTAAATAGAAATCGACCAAGTATATATTATATATATTATATATATAATATAATGGCCTGAATAGAACGCGCCGCGCCACGGCAGTTCGCGAATTTCGACCATTGATTTCAAATGGACGTTACGGGAGATCCGACCGTCGGATTCTCCTAAAACCGGAACCGTTGGGTTCGTATCGAAAAGAGCCTTCTAGCGAATGTTAGAAATTTGAAATCTAACGGTTGGATTTGGAATTATGTCCAAATCAAATTTGAAAAAGGTCGCTTTAAGTGCAGTTCGATGGCCATTGATGGAAATCGACTGTACGGGCCTTGATAAAATTATTAAAAATAGTAATAATTTGTGTAAAATCATAAGAAATGATTTGTGAAGATTTGGGATGAAAAACTCCATATTTGAAAAGATAAAAATAGATTTTTATCAAAATGAACTAGTTTTGAACTAGAATTATAATTCTATTTATTTTTAAATAAATAAATTGAATTTGAAAAAGGGTTTTGAAAATAACCAGAATTTCCAATGATTGCATTGGAGTGGATTTGAATCGAAATTGTCTTCGGAATATTTCGATGTTGGAATTCGTGATTATACAGATGTTGTTATGGGAATTTGAAAGATATACATTTATATCGTTATTTCAATACGACATTTGTTAATCGTAGAATTAGATATTGAATATAAGCCGATATATTTTCTATTCAGAGCCTTGTATTGAATATCAAATGTGATTTGGGTTTGTCGTGAATGGTGTCTTCACTAACACTGTTTTTGAACCCAGTTGAGAAAAGATTAAATCTTTTATTTAGATTTAATGAAGTGTACCAATTAAATAATATTTAATTGGAATTGAATTGATATTGATTTTTGGGTTTATCGTGGACAGTGTTTTAAATAACACTTGTTCTTTAACCCGATAATTAATGGAATGTGATTTTGGGTTTATCGTGAACCGTGTTTTAAATAACACGGATTCTTTAACCCAGTTAACGATTAAAACTAAGTGGAGTTTTAATGAATCTTTAATTAGATTGAAATGGTCGAGAATGGAGTATCACCAGTTTTGCTCCAGGCGATAGTTAAATCTTTAATTAGATTTGAACGTGAAATGGTAATTGAATTTACCGATAACACTGTGGTGTTAGATATGAAGTATCACCAGTTTTACTTCATGGGATGAATAGGTTGGGATTGGGAAATAAAATAAATGATTACTTCGGTGTGGTTCGCTAATCCCGACTAGTTTGAATTGGTATTCAAAGGAGATTAAAGAATAAATTTAAAGAATTTATCTTGGATAAAATTAATGGGAACTTTTCCCAAAGTATAGGAATATTTGAATAAAAGAATATTCTGAATTGGAATGAGGCGTATGTTGTGTTTGTGTAACACTTTTATAATATATACGCGAGTTATTCAGAAAGACCGGGTTTATCCCATTCTGAATAACTGATTCGACGTGGTGTCGAAGGTGAAGACGGTGGTCGAAGACCGGAAGTCTTCACGTCGTTTGGGTGATAACTGATGATCTTGATTGGGCTGTACACCCAAGAAGATGGAAACAGTTGGTGATCATCCAGACGTACTTGGAGATCGATGGATATGCGGGGTACTAGGTGCCTCCGGTTTCGTTCAGCCCCAGAACGGACTTATAAATGGACTGTGTGTCTGACATTGGATTTTAGTCTGTGCGATTGATTTCTATTAAATATATATCTGTTTGGCGGCGGAGAATTTATTCTCTTGCTTAACGCCCTTCTCTGAGACGTACGAGCTCAGGGGTTATATATTGATGGATATCAAACGCATGGAGTGAATTGCCTGTGTGGCATGCCTGAGTGGCAATTGATCGAGGCTTCTGTTGAAAAGCAAAGTCTCGTGGTGATGATCAAAGCACAGCCTGTGTGGCACCGCTTTGTGTAACGTGAATTCGCGAGCCTCACACCCCGGTTGTGAACCAAAACGGGAGACGGACGTCAGGGAGGGCATGCGTTTCTTTCTAGCTAGAAGTGGCGTCAGTGGTTTTACACACCCTGACGAGTTTGACTTATGTGGTTGTTGCTGTTGCGAGGCGCCTCGGTTATATCGGTTTTGGCCGATGCATTCTGGTCGGCAGACGGACCAGACTTACACCCCATAGGGTGGGGAGACGTAGTGTTCAGGCATAATAATCCACATCGGTGGACCGGCCCTGAGGATCCAGGGGGCAGTTGCGGCTGTTCCTGAGACATGGGCTAGATTGTCTCGAATCGGTTGAGGACTATCTTTTGCCTCGGTTCATAGATGGAAATCCAATTTCCAAATACGTGACATTTGCGGTTTTATTTGTAAACCTATATATGGCGACATGATATATGGTACCCATGCCGCCTATGATTGATACTTATGATTTGAAGTTGTTTTATACACTATGCACTTATTATAGTATCAATAATGTGTTTTAAAACGTATCAAGCATTCTTTGGCTGTTATAAGGGAAAACCCTATCCCCCGGCTTGCGTTGCATTGTGTGATAGGACCTGGGTCTTATAACAGCTTCATTTTTCTTTATTTAGCATTGCGCTGTTTGTTTTATGCACTGGTATTCTTGGGAGGAAACCCGTTCCGTGTTATACGGCGTGGTCCCTTGATTTACCTAATGATTTAAAATAAAGATTAATAACTGTTTTAGTTCTCACACCAGTCACATGACTGACCTGGAGTTTATTGTTTTAACCTAAACTCTGGGTGCCCTTATTTTGACACGGGCAGCTAGTAGTTTCGGTTTTGCAGATTTATATTCACAGGATCCTGGTTTACAGCTGGAACGATATCCGGAAAGCTTTGTATCCGTATATCTCATTCTAGTTGTGTATTGTATTATTTTCCGCTGCTATGTATTTAAATGTAATTTAAGTCTCTGTTATTTCTGTGTAATATTCATTTATGCTCTGTATATTCTTGTAATCTGATGCATTGTTATAATATACAATGAAATGTTCTTTTGTACGCGTTCTGATTTGTCCTGTTCTCAAAACGATAGGGCGTTTCGACCGGTCTGGGTCGGTTTAGCGACTGGTTCGGACCGAGCGAAATTCCATCTCGTCACATTTGGTATCAGAGCTTTGGTTTACAAAGCTCAGAGAACAAGGCACCTTAGAACCATACGAAAGAATTCATCAGATATTGGATTAGTAATATCCAATGGGGATGACTCGTTAGAGATGGGATCAGTAGTATCCTAGAACGAGTGTGAAGAGTATATTTTTCAAAATGAAAACAAATTTTTGTTTTGAAAATTTAAATCAATTATTCGTATTTGATTATTTCTTTATATTGAGTTGGACAGTCCAGTATATAAAGATTTTGCGTATACGTCTGATCCACGTATATTTGAAATTTTAATATACTGGATAGATATAGAGTCACATTCTAGACACTCGGGGATAATTCTGATGATGTGGCCACATCATCAGTATTTATATTCGTGTTTCGAAGGTGTGATATCTATATATTTCCATTAGACTGGTGTGAGAACCAAATCTTATATAGCTAGAACACTTTGTTGTGAATTGGCATCAAAAACAAGATTTTCTGTATATGTATCAAAATTATGAATTTGAAACGTTAAATTCACTAATTGATTGATGTTTGTGTTGTTTGTTCATTTGTTTGCTAATTTTGAACCATTATGCCTAATTGAACCAAATATAGAATTATATTGAAAATTGGTTGCATTTGCTTGCATATACATATATATCTTTGAACAGGTCATAGCAAGGAGGCTAGAGCAGAGAATAAAATTTGTTTGCCCGACAAATAGGTACATGTTTACTACATAATTTCCTGTTTTGTTTGGGTGATGATGATTTTGTGAGCCTATTGGCTAGCCGCTTGGCTTTTTCTTTTTCTTTTTGAGATCTGAAGGACCGGGGAAGCTATTTGAAATTCCCCGATGCTCCCGGTGCAGGGGAGGTTATGGCGAAATTTTTCAAAAATTTAGGGTGTTAGCCAAATTTTTGAAATTTTAAAAAATTCTCAGAAACTGAAGAGTTGGAGAATGGAAGCCAGATCGAGCGTAGAGTTGATTAATCAAACCACTTTCGACTTTGTTCCTTTTCGGGGACGAAAAGTTTTAAGTGGGGGAGATTGTAACAACCCGTAAAATGCGAGCCAGTTTGAAATTTTTATTTTGGCGATTATAGCGAATTTTGAATATTTAAAATGAATTATTTTAAATAATAACGACGTGAAATTTATTTTGAATATAATTCGAACGTGTATATTATATACGTCGTCGTTAGAATATATAATAATTATAAAAGGAATAGAAAATGGCGCGGTAGTTCGAAAATTCGATTTCTAATTTCAAATGAATATACAGAATTCAATATAAGTCAGAATTGAACGAAACAAGAAATATTTGAATCTGTATAACTATATCTTTGTAACGAAGTTAACAAATTGAGATTTCATCTTAGGAATGATAAGATATGTCCAGTTTAAAATTAGAAATAGTCGCTGTGGAATTTATATATATTTTTATATATATAAGGCCCTTAAAAATGGACATTTTGCAAATGACCTCGGATTTCGACGAAACCAGTTTTGTTGGGTCCGTGATGTAAAGTTATTGCTAGGTTTCAAATTTCATAATTTTTCGAATCAATAGGTGAGCGTGGCAAAGGAAAACGCGTTTGACCAGTTTCAGTTGATTTTAATCGACTGGAAATTGGCCATTTTTCTAACGGTCTCAGAATTCGACGAAACTAGTTTTGTTAGGACCGTATCGTCAATACGAAGCTAGAAAATATTTTTCTGGAATTTTTCTAGTTAGTATGTGACCCCGGTAATTTGAAATGTGCGTTTAAAATTCCATATAATGATTTAAATGAAAATTCAAAAGGAAACTGATTGTAACGATCATATCAGCTTGCGATACATATCCCATTGTGTTCAGAATGGGGGTAAAACGCTATGGGCGACAGGCGGTGGGCCTCGTTTCGAGGTCATATGTAAAAGTCAACTTTTAAGGAATAAAATAATTAAATAATTAAATAAATAATTAAAAATTTAAATTTTCTCTCCCCTTATCCTTCGTTCTGGCCCCCCCCCGTTCACTTCGATTTCAACCAAAAGAAAGAAAAAAAAAAAAAAAAAACCCTAAGCCTTAATCGATCGCGCGCCTCCCCCATCAGCGCCGCGCCGCCTCATCGAGCCCCCACCCTCGCTCCGTCGCCCCTCCGCTATCGCCTCCCTCTCATCTCCTCCTCCATCGCGACAGCCACCAGCAGCTCCGCCCAGCTCGAGATTTGCAGCCGACGTCTTCAAACCCCCCCTCCTCCTCAGTAAGCATCTCTTTTTACTTTATTTTCTTTTCTTATGTTTATTTTATAAAAGTAGAATTTAAAAACAGTAAATGTTTAAAGGTAAAAATATAAAAACTGAAATTTTAAAGAATATAAAAACTGATTTTTTTTTTTTAATTTTTAAGAAAATTGAATTTTTAAAGGTATTTTAAAACTGAATTTTTAAAAGTATAAAACCTGATTTTTTTTATAAAAATATAAAAACTGAAATTTTAAAGAATATAAAAACTGATTTTAAAATGATTTATAAACTTGAAAACGGATTTTGTTAAAGGTAAAAATCATATTTTTATATGTTGAAAGCAAAGGTAAAAATCAGATTTTTATATATTGAATAGCGAACTAAAAATTCGATTTTTATATATTGAATAGCGAAATAAAAATTCGATTTTTATATATTGAACTTTGAAATAAAAATTCGATTTTTATATATTGAATAGCGAAATAAAAATTCGATTTTTATATATTGAACTTTGAAATAAAAATTCGATTTTTATATATTGAATAGCAAAGTAAAAAATTCGATTCTTACATATGTAGTGGAAGCGGATAACGAAGGTGACAAAAAGGCGAGGACGAAGAAGATTTCTATCAATGAAGTGCCGTGGAGCTAGGATAGCTATATGTGAGAATTTCGCACCTTTCAATTTTATTTCTAGTTATATATATATACTAGGATGCAGACGGTGCTTATTAGAAGCACCCGACACCCGTCCACATACCATGGACTTGTTTGTTTGGTTGTGTAGTTGGTTAGGTTATTTGATTTGGATTTGATTGATTGGTTGAATTGGAAATTGATTAAAATTGATATGTGAATGGCGTGGGCCTTCACTAGACCGGGGATAAGGCTAGGCCTTGTCCCGTTTCTAGTATCGTGCCGTTATGCCGCCGAAATTTTCTAAAATATGTTTGAAAAATAAAAATGTCATTTATTGAATAAATGAACTGAAAAGAAAACTCATGTGTTGGAATAAATATTTTATCGTTAAAAATATAGTTTTTAACGTGAATGTGAATAAAATAAAATATTCATTTACAAACCAGACGGTTTGTTTATGTACACTGATTTGACTGATATGGATTGGGACGATAAATTTTACACATCGCCCAACTACACGAATAAAATCTGTGTTTGATTGTTTGAAACCCCACACGGGTGTTGGGATGAAATTTGAAGTTCACTCATCCTGATTGATTAAATATGTCGATCGATTGATTGACAGGCTGTTATAAGCGTTGAATATCTATATTTGGTGCTTATACAGTGTAGTGCACTTTGGTGATGGTTGATTATTTTCAATGCTATTATACATGTGTTGTATGAAAATCCATATAATTAATTTTATATGGTAATTGATTGGGCCTCATTCCAGTTTTGAAAAAGAAATATTTGAAATAGAAATATTTGAAATAGAATATTTGAAATAGAATATTTGAAAATAGAAATTTATGAAGCCGTGTTGATTAGATTGACGCCATTTTGACGTGAACGATATTTATATCGATTTTAATCGATTTCGAAGTGAATTGAATTGAAATGAATTCAAAGTGAATTGAATTGAAAACGATTTCGAAATGAATTGAATTGAAACGATTTCGAAATGAATTGAATTGAAAACGAATTCAAAGTGAATTGAATTGAAAGTGATTTCGAAATGAATTGAATTGAAAACGAATTCAAAGTGAATTGAATTGAAAATGAATTCAAAGTGAATTGAATTGAAAACGATTTCGAAATGAATTGAATTGAAAACGAATTCAAAATGAATTGAAAGCAAATTGAAATGAATTCAAATTGAATTGAAATTTGAATTGAATAGAAATGAATTTTAAAACGAAATTATAGAGAAGAATTCAATTTTGCTTTGAATTGAGATGGAAGTTGAAATAGATTTTGAAACGAATTTTAAAACTATTTATATAATTCGTTTTAAATAGAAATCGACCAAGTATATATTATATATATTATATATATAATATAATGGCCTGAATAGAACGCGCCGCGCCGCGGCAGTTCGCGAATTTCGACCATTGATTTCAAATGGACGTTACGGGAGATCCGACCGTCGGATTCTCCTAAAACCAGAACCGTTGGGTTCGTATCGAAAAGAGCCTTCTAGCGAATGTTAGAAATTTGAAATCTAACGGTTGGATTTGGAATTATGTCCAAATCAAATTTGAAAAAGGTCGCTTTAAGTGCAGTTCGATGGCCATTGATGGAAATCGACTGTACGGGCCTTGATAAAATTATTAAAAATAGTAATAATTTGTGTAAAATCATAAGAAATGATTTGTGAAGATTTGGGATGAAAAACTCCATATTTGAAAAGATAAAAATAGATTTTTATCAAAATGAACTAGTTTTGAACTAGAATTATAATTCTATTTATTTTTAAATAAATAAATTGAATTTGAAAAAGGGTTTTGAAAATAACCAGAATTTCCAATGATTGCATTGGAGTGGATTTGAATCGAAATTGTCTTCGGAATATTTCGATGTTGGAATTCGTGATTATACAGATGTTGTTATGGGAATTTGAAAGATATACATTTATATCGTTATTTCAATACGACATTTGTTAATCGTAGAATTAGATATTGAATATAAGCCGATATATTTTCTATTCAGAGCCTTGTATTGAATATCAAATGTGATTTGGGTTTGTCGTGAATGGTGTCTTCACTAACACTGTTTTTGAACCCAGTTGAGAAAAGATTAAATCTTTTATTTAGATTTAATGAAGTGTACCAATTAAATAATATTTAATTGGAATTGAATTGATATTGATTTTTGGGTTTATCGTGGACAGTGTTTTAAATAACACTTGTTCTTTAACCCGATAATTAATGGAATGTGATTTTGGGTTTATCGTGAACCGTGTTTTAAATAACACGGATTCTTTAACCCAGTTAACGATTAAAACTAAGTGGAGTTTTAATGAATCTTTAATTAGATTGAAATGGTCGAGAATGGAGTATCACCAGTTTTGCTCCAGGCGATAGTTAAATCTTTAATTAGATTTGAACGTGAAATGGTAATTGAATTTACCGATAACACTGTGGTGTTAGATATGAAGTATCACCAGTTTTACTTCATGGGATGAATAGGTTGGGATTGGGAAATAAAATAAATGATTACTTCGGTGTGGTTCGCTAATCCCGACTAGTTTGAATTGGTATTCAAAGGAGATTAAAGAATAAATTTAAAGAATTTATCTTGGATAAAATTAATGGGAACTTTTCCCAAAGTATAGGAATATTTGAATAAAAGAATATTCTGAATTGGAATGAGGCGTATGTTGTGTTTGTGTAACACTTTTATAATATATACGCGAGTTATTCAGAAAGACCGGGTTTATCCCATTCTGAATAACTGATTCGACGTGGTGTCGAAGGTGAAGACGGTGGTCGAAGACCGGAAGTCTTCACGTCGTTTGGGTGATAACTGATGATCTTGATTGGGCTGTACACCCAAGAAGATGGAAACAGTTGGTGATCGTCCAGACGTACTTGGAGATCGATGGATATGCGGGGTACTAGGTGCCTCCGGTTTCGTTCAGCCCCAGAACGGACTTATAAATGGACTGTGTGTCTGACATTGGATTTTAGTCTGTGCGATTGATTTCTATTAAATATATATCTGTTTGGCGGCGGAGAATTTATTCTCTTGCTTAACGCCCTTCTCTGAGACGTACGAGCTCAGGGGTTATATATTGATGGATATCAAACGCATGGAGTGAATTGCCTGTGTGGCATGCTTGAGTGGCAATTGATCGAGGCTTCTGTTGAAAAGCAAAGTCTCATGGTGATGATCAAAGCACAGCCTGTGTGGCACCGCTTTGTGTAACGTGAATTCGCGAGCCTCACACCCCGGTTGTGAACCAAAACGGGAGACGGACGTCAGGGAGGGCATGCGTTCCTTTCTAGCTAGAAGTGGCGTCAGTGGTTTTACACACCCTGACGAGTTTGACTTATGTGGTTGTTGCTGTTGCGAGGCGCCTCGGTTATATCGGTTTTGGCCGATGCATTCTGGTCGGCAGACGGACCAGACTTACACCCCATAGGGTGGGGAGACGTAGTGTTCAGGCATAATAATCCACATCGGTGGACCGGCCCTGAGGATCCAGGGGGCAGTTGCGGCTGTTCCTGAGACATGGGCTAGATTGTCTCGAATCGGTTGAGGACTATCTTTTGCCTCGGTTCATAGATGGAAATCCAATTTCCAAATACGTGACATTTGCGGTTTTATTTGTAAACCTATATATGGCGACATGATATATGGTACCCATGCCGCCTATGATTGATACTTATGATTTGAAGTTGTTTTATACACTATGCACTTATTATAGTATCAATAATGTGTTTTAAAACGTATCAAGCATTCTTTGGCTGTTATAAGGGAAAACCCTATCCCCCGGCTTGCGTTGCATTGTGTGATAGGACCTGGGTCTTATAACAGCTTCATTTTTCTTTATTTAGCATTGCGCTGTTTGTTTTATGCACTGGTATTCTTGGGAGGAAACCCGTTCCGTGTTATACGGCGTGGTCCCTTGATTTACCTAATGATTTAAAATAAAGATTAATAACTGTTTTAGTTCTCACACCAGTCACATGACTGACCTGGAGTTTATTGTTTTAACCTAAACTCTGGGTGCCCTTATTTTGACACGGGCAGCTAGTAGTTTCGGTTTTGCAGATTTATATTCACAGGATCCTGGTTTACAGCTGGAACGATATCCGGAAAGCTTTGTATCCGTATATCTCATTCTAGTTGTGTATTGTATTATTTTCCGCTGCTATGTATTTAAATGTAATTTAAGTCTCTGTTATTTCTGTGTAATATTCATTTATGCTCTGTATATTCTTGTAATCTGATGCATTGTTATAATATACAATGAAATGTTCTTTTGTACGCGTTCTGATTTGTCCTGTTCTCAAAACGATAGGGCGTTTCGACCGGTCTGGGTCGGTTTAGCGACTGGTTCGGACCGAGCGAAATTCCATCTCGTCACAGATTGTGAGTTACTGAACTGAAAGCCCAAATTTAACATCTAACACTATCAGATAACAACATATGAAATTGCATAAGATTACTCCTCGATTATCTACATATATGAAAAACCAATAATCATCTCCGTTTGAAGGTTCAAAACCCAATCTTTCTTCATGATGCTGGTTCAATAACAATACATAACTCTTTGATCAAAGTTAAAGCACAAAGACTTAACCAGCAAATATATAACTACATCCTAATTTCCAAATTTATAGAAGGATATACTGAACTTGTAATAAGTAGAGATGGAAATTTAATCCACGGGGCTGGGTACCCGTGGAGACCCGCATTTAATCGAGTGGGGATTCCCCGACTTAACGGGTAATGGGGTGGGGGCGGAGGATGATTTCAATACCGGAAGCGGATACGGGGCGGGTACAGAGGTAATACTATTCGCCCCATATCCGACCTGATATATATTTACTATTAAAGAACGTGTACATTAGGCATATATACAATAAGTAGAAACATAGATTGTTGTGCTATATGATGTAAAGTTGTAAACCATTCATTTCAAATATGCATGCATAAATATACATGCCTGGAAACATAAGCATGTAACAAACCACTATGCTTTTTCTTTTTTTTTTCTTTTTTTATAAACGCAGGAATAAGGACAAATATACATGAATGCATGGCATAATTATACATGCATGGAAACGTACATACTACCAAAAGTAATAAATAACTACTTTTTCTGCTTTTTTTTTTATAACACACGAACAGGGATAAACATACATGCATGCATGACATTAATATACATCTTTTTACCATTTTTCTAAGTTGTTGACGTGGCAGTGACATTGTCTAGACCATTTCTTTAGCATATAAGTGTAATGTTATACACTTGAGTTAATGGTTATTGGTTACCCGACGGGTCCTCCATAACCGTTGGGTATTCCCCTACTTGAATCCGTTGGGTATTAAGCGGGGATGTGGTGGGTACGGAGGACATAAATGGGTAGTGGGGATGGAGGCGGAGGATGTATTCCCGCATATTATCTGCCCCATTTCCATCCCTAGTAATAAGTCCCTATGAAATTGTAGAGACACAAATCTGCTTATCCGATAGCCTTCCAAGAATCGCATATTTGTTTTACAGTGAAAGACATTCACGAATAACAGCATAAAAGCCCAATCTTGATTAATTCAAATTGAAAACAAGTAAGCCCTACTCCTTCATATAGCAAATCCAAACTGCAACATAAAAGATTTCGCCGTTATCCCAGAAAAAGACTTCTTACTAAGTCACCGCCAACGACCTTAGGAGTAGAAAAGGATCAGGAATTTTGAATACGCGAAGAGATCGATTGGAGGAAGATGGAACTGAAATTAATTCAGTTGCGCCGACAATGTCAGAACCCAAATCCTTGGTGGCTTGATCCTCCATATTCAAACTAATTCCCCTATCCCACATGCGGACGACCAAATGGTGATAGCAGCGGTGTAGAAGGATCACCGGTACCTGGCGATGCGATGTAGAACTTAGCGCTTTGGATTTGATTTAGAAAAGTAGAATGGTTCAGGAGATTCTTATGGATCAGAACTGGGAATTTCATATCTCGATACAGGTTGGGGTAAATCATAGATCTGGGTTACAATCGGGATATAAGATGGAATTGAAGGTGGTTTATCAACAAAAAGAATGAATTTTTCGTTGAAGTTTTACTATGAATTGTCTAGAAACCGCAGAGTGGTTTTGTTTCTTTTCGTATCGCATTTCCTCTCTCGATTGGAGAGAGAATCGAGAGGAAGAAGCTTTATATATATATATATATAGGAAAATCTATTTAGGCACAAAGGGTTGACACAACTCGGGTGATACAAAATCTGAACAATCGGATTACCCCATGATTTTGCACCCCTCACAAAAAGACAAATTAATCATGTAGCTGAGATTTTGTGTCTTCTTATCCTTGTCAAACTTTTGTGTTTATATAGTCGCTCCATATATATATATATATGTATATATATATATGTATATATGACACGACCCGAACAACCCCGCGAAGGAAAGCCCGGAATGAATTGAGAACATGACAAATCAGAACACAAATAGAAGAACATTTCATTGCTTATTACAACAATTTCATCAGAATACAAAAATATACCGAGTATGAATAAATATTGTACATCAGAAAATATCAGAGATTTAAATACATTACTGCAGCGGAAAAATAATACAAAACACAACTGAAGGAGATATACGGATAAAGAGCTTTCCGAATATCGTTCCAGCTGTAAACCATGATCCTATGAATATAAATCTACCAGACCAAAACTACTAGCTGCCTGTGCGGAAAAAAGGGCGCCCAGAGTTTAGATTAAAACAATAAACTCTAGGTCAGTCATGTGACTGGTGTGAGAACTAAAACAGTTATTAATCTTTATTTTAAAGTTAGGTAAATCCAGGGACCACGCCGTATAACACGGAATGTGTTTCCTCCCAAGAATACCAGTGCATAAAACAACAGCGCAATGCTAAATAAAGAAAAATGAAGTTATTATAAGACTCAGGTCCCATCAAACAATGCAACGTAAGCCGGAGGATAGAGTTTTTACCTTATAATAACCAAGAATGCTTGGTACGTAAAAGTTCATGTTTTATTATCATTATAAGTGTATAATGCCAAAACAATTTCAGTCATAAGTATCAATCATAGACGGCATAAGTGCCCCGTACCACTATGTCGCCATATATAGGTTTACAATTAAAACCGCAAAAAGTCGTATTGGAAGTTGGATTTCCATTTGTGAACCAAGGCAAGGGATCATCCTTACCGCTTCGATACGCTCTAGCCCGCCCCTCAGGACCCAGACTCAGGTGGGCCCTTGGATCGTAAGGGCCAGTCCACTCGATGTGGATTAAAATGTCTGAACAATGCGTTTCCCCGCCCTATGGGGCATCAATGAGCCAAATGACTCCATCGGTCCCGGATCGACCGATATAACCGAGGCGCCTCGCTATCCATCATCCACATATGTAAAATGCCAGGGCGTGCAAAACGCTGACACCACTCCTAGCTAGAAGCAAACACATGCACTCCTTGATGTCCTCTCCCGTTTTTGGTTCACACCGGGGTGTGAGGCTCGCTAATTAACGCTACACAAAGCTACGCCACAAAGGCCGTGCTTTGATCATCAACCACAAGACTTTGCTTTTCAACAGAAGCTTTGATCATTTGCATCTCAGCATGCCACACAGGCAATTCACGCTATGCAACCGATGTCTATCAATCACACAGAATGAAATCCAATGTCAGACACACATCCATTTACAAGTTCGTTCTGGGTCTGAACGAAACCGGAGGCACCTTCTTCCTCCCCGATATGTCCAATACAGGGGAGAGGCCCTCGCATATCCGTTGATCTCCAAGTATGTCTGGACGATCACCACTTATTACCTCGCCTTGGGTGTACAGCTCAATCAAGACATCAGTAGTCATCCAAACGATGTGAAGACCTCTGGTCTTCAACCACCGTCTTCATCCTCGACACATCATCGAATCAGTTATTCAGAATGGGATAAACCCGGTCTTTCTGAACAACTCGCGTATATAATAAACAAGTGCTATAAAAACACAACATACGCCTCATTCCAATCCAGAATATTCCTTTATTCAAATATTCTTATACTTTGGGAAAGGTTCCCATTAGTTTTATCAAAGATAAATTCTTTAAATTTATTCTTTAATCTTCCTTTGGATATCAATTCAATCTAATTAAAGATGCATTAAAACTCCAATTGGTTTTAATCTTCCCAGAAATCAATATTAACGATTGTTTAACTTGGGAAATCATGTCCTGCCTTTAACTGGGTTAAAGAACCAATGTCATTTAAAACACGGTTCACTATAAACCCAAAATCACATTCCATTCCATCAGCCTTTAACCGTAAATTAGCAAGTGAACAATTCCCTAAGTATTAACCCCGAAGGCCGAAACCAACATCAGATCAATACCCAGGAAACCATTCAACTTAACTAATCTCCAGTTAGTTTCTGATTTTCTTAACTCTATTGGGTCTAAGAATAGTATTATTAAAGATACCATTCACGACAACCCAAATCACATTCCATTAGTTATGGAATCTTCACGGAAAAACAAATCAATATATAATCGATATCAATTTCCATATCCGACCGATAATATAAATGGAATAACGGCAACGCCTCTTAAATTCCTTATGTATTAACAGTCTTCCTCCACAGAAGTTCACTTCGATTATTATCAAATCAAATTCCATTCAATTCCAATTTAATATATTAAATTGGAAAAAGTTACCTTGGAAAATCCCCGTTAAATCTAAATAAAATCCCAAATCACATTTCACTGTAAATCGGGTTAAAGAACGAATGTCGTTAAAAACACAGTTCACAATAAACCCAATTCACATTAGCCTCTAAACGTAAATTAGTAAGAGAACAATCCCTAAGTATTAACCCCGGAGGCCGAAACCAACATTAGATCAATACCCCGGAAACCATTCAACTTAACTAATCTCCAGTCAATTTCTAATTTTCTTAACTCCATTTGGGTTTAAGAACAGTATTAATAAAGATACCATTCATGACAAACCCAAAATCCAACTTGATATTAAATACAAGGCTCTGAATAAAAATATATCGGCTTATATTCAATATCAAATTCTGAAACCAACAAATGTCGTATTGGAATAACGACATATATATATCTTCCAAATTCCTCCACAATATCCGTATAATCACGAAATCCAACATCGAAATATTCCGAATTCGATTCAAATCCATTCCAATTCATATATTGTAAATCCTCGTTATTTTTAAAACCATTTCAAAACCACTTTATTTATTTTTAAAATTAATTGAATTATAATTCTATTTCAAAACTAGTTCATTTCGATAAAAATCTATTTTTATCTTTTCAAATGTGGAATTTTTCATCCCAATTCTTTCCAAATCATTTCTTATGATTTTATACTAATTATTGATATTTTTAATAATTTTATCAAGGCCCGTACAGTCGATTTCCATAAATGGCCATCGAACTGCACTTATAGCGACCTTTTCCAAATTTGACTTGGACATAATTCCAAATCCAACCGTTAGATTTCAAATCTCTAATATTCTTTAGAAAGCCCTTTTCGATACGAACTCAACGGTTCCAGTTTTAGGAGAATCCAATGGTCGGATCTCCCGTAGTGTCCGTTTGAAATCAATGGTCGAAATTCGCGAACTGCCGCAGCGCGGCACGTTCTATTCAGGCCATTATATAAGTATAATATATATTATATATATTTCATTGATTTCCATTTAAAACGTATTTTATAAATCATTTTAAATTCGTTTTCAAAACGATTTCAACTTCCTATTCAATTTCTAATCAAAATTGAATATTCCATATCATCGATATAAATGATAATATTTTCAAAACGTTATATTTTGAAATCAATTCATTTTTTATATTCATTGTAGAAATGAATAAAATCGATATAAATATCGTTCACATCAAAATGACGTTAATCTAATCAACACGACTTTATATATTTAAATATATCGTGTCCATCCCGAATCGGACATCAAAATCATATTTTGATTCTTTTCTGAATATCATTTGAAAATATTCATCATTTTAAAATAATCATTATTTTTAAAATATTCATTCTTTCTGAACTGGAATCAGACACAGTCAATTACCATATAATGGGATTATATGGATTTCATACACACATGTACATAACGACAATCAAACACAGTCAACCATCATCCAACGTGCATTCTACACTGCATAAACATCAAATATAAATATTCAACGCTTATAACAGCTGTAAATCAATCGATCGACATACAGCTAATTATTGGGACTAGTGTATGTCATATATCATCCCAATACCCGTGTGTGGTTTCAATCAACAAATAATGAAATTTTTTTGTGCAGTTGGGCGATGTGTAAAATTTATCATCCCAATCAATATCAGTCAAATGTATGTACATAAACATATCGTCCAATTTGTTTATAAATATTTATTTTATTCATATACATGTTAAAAATTATATTTTTTAACTATAAAATACTTTTAACGATAAAATATTTTATTCCATTCCATATCACAATAATAAATTTTCACAACACATCAATCAAACAAACAAGTCATCCATGGTCTGTGGACAATGGGTGTCGGGTGCTGCTAAGCACCGTCTGCATCCTAGTATATATTTCAACTAGAAAATAAAACTAAACTGAGAAGTTCTCACCTTGGGGATCCATTCGGCCATTATTTAATTCTGAACAGTTCGAATTTGCCCAAAATTCCAATGCGATCCTTTCCCGCTGTTCATAATAAAAATCGCATTTTTAGTATGATGTTTATTTTAAAAATCACATTTTAATAATGGCACTTCATATATAGAAATCATATATTTTTACAATGCTTCTTTCTATATCAAAATTATGTTTTTATATCGTTAACTTCATATGTAAAAACTCATATTTTTATTTCTCTACATAAATAAAAATCATATTTTTCTATATGGAAAAATATAATCTTTCCTTTAAACAAAAATCATATCATTTACTAGTTCAAAAATCAAATCCTTACTGTCGTAAAAATATAATCTTTTTGCTTTTCATATTTTCAAATCAAAGAAAAATTAACCTTTTCAATCAAAGATTTCATATAAAAATCTAACGTTTTTTTAGAACAATGTTTTCATTATAAAAATCCTAATTTTAAAACGATGCTTACATTTAAAGATGACATTTTTAACTGCTTAAATAATAATTAAAAAGAAAACAAACACTCACCGACTGTTTGGTTGTCGAACTACGATTGGGGGGGGGGGAGCTGCTGTCGCGCGATGGACGGAGGGGGTTTACTGCTTGGTCGGAGCGGCGCTTGGGGTGGGCCACGGTGGCGCAGTTGGGTTTGGCACAGGGTTCGGGTTTTTAGTGATTTTGGGTTCGAAGCGAGGAAGGGGGGGTCTCGCGAGTGACTGGTGGAGGAGGGGAGGTGGTCTTCGACGGCGGCGGTTGCTGGTGAGGGTGAGCGCCAGGAGCGGTGGCTGGAGGATAGGGGGCCGACGGGTTTTGGTGAATTGGGTTTTTGTTTTTTTTCTTTATCGGATAATCGATTTGGAAAATAACGAGGGGGTGGGGTTGACTTTGGGTAAGGGAGAATAAGGGTAATTTGAATTTTATATAATTAATTAATTAATTCCCATAAAGTTACTTTTTCGTTCGATCTCCTATTCAAACCCAAAAACTATCGTCCCTAGCTAATTACCCCTATCCCGAACACAATGGGAGATGTCACGTATGCCAATTCGACCGTTATGATCAGTTTCCGTCAAAATCAAAATATAAATCTACATAATGAATTTGAACGCACATTTCAATTTATCGGGGCCACATACGGACTCTAAAAATTCCCAAAAAATATTTTCTAACTCCGTATTAACGATACGGTTCTAACAAAACTAATTTCGTTGAATTTGAAGACCGTTTGAAAAATGGTCATTTTCTGGCCGATCGAAACTGAATGAAACTGTCGAAACACGTTTTCTTTTGCCACGCTCACATATTGATTCAGAAAATTATGAATTTTGGAATCTAGCAATAACTTGACATCCTGGATCCAACAAAAGTGGTTTCGTCGAAAACGGAGGTCGTTTGCAAAATTTTCATTTTTAAGGGCCAAAATTCCATAGCGACTATTCTGAATTTTCAACTGTGCATACCTTTTTATCCCCGCGATGAAATTTCCATTTTTCGGATTCGTTGGAGAGATATTTTTAAATAGATTCTAATATTTTTGGTTTCGCTAAAATCTGGTTTATTTTGAATGCTGCACATTCATTTGAAATTTGAAATCGAATTTTCGGACTACCGCGCCATATTCAATTCCTTTTATAATTAAAAATAAATATTTATATTCTAACGCCGATTCATATAAATATATACATTCTACTTCTATTCAAAATAAATTTCTTGTCGTTATTATTTAAAATAATTCATTTTAAATATTCAAAATTCATTAAAATTGCCAAAATAAAAAATTTAAATTGGTTTAGATTTTCCGGGTTGTTACAATCTCCCCAACTTAAAATCTATTCGTCCTCGAAAAGGAATGGTGATGAAAGTTGTTTTACAAACTAACTCAACTTTCATTATTTTCATTATGGCTTAAGTTCTTCGACTTTTCAGTTTCTAAGAACTTTTCAAATTTTTAAATATTTTGGCTAACACCCTAAATTTTCGAAAAATTTCTCCATAACCTCCTTTGCACGGGAGCACCGAGAAAATCCCGAAATCGCCATACAGGCCTCTCCAATCCAAAAAGAAAAAGAAACAGCCAATCGGCTCATAAAATCATCAAAAACCCCAAGAAATACAATAAACATGTACCTATTTGTCGGGCAAACAATTTTATTCTTCTGCTCTTGCCTCTTTGTTATGACCTGTTCAATAATCATGTATGTACATGTATGCAACTGCGATAAATTTTCAATACAGTTCAAGATTTGATATAATTTGGCTTAATGGTTCCAAATTCTAATTAATCAAAACAATAATCAAACAACACAATTAACAATCAAATAGTTGATTAACGTTTCAAATTCATAATTTTTTGATATACTCAAAAATCATGTTTTTGGCGCCAATTCATAACAATATATTCTAGCTATATTTTGGTTCTCACACCAGTCAATTGGAAATATATAGATATCTCACTTTCGAAACACGAACAAAAATTCTGATGATGTACGTACTATAGCGATCATCAGAACCATCTCCGGGCGACTAGAGTGTGATTCTATATCTACCCAGTATATTAAAACTTCGAATACCCATGGATCAGACGTATACGCAAAATCTTTATATACTTGATTGTCCAAATCAGTATAAAATAAATTTTCAAATACGAATAACAAAGTTTAATTTTTCAAACCAAAATTTGTTTTCATTTTAAAAATATACTCTTTCGACTCATTCTAGGATACTACTGATCCTATCTCTAACGAGTCATTCCCATTGGATTTTACTAATCCAATCTTTGATGAATTCTTTCATTTGGTTCTAATGTGCCTTGTTCTCCGAGCTCTGTAAACCAAAGCTTTGATACCAAACTGACACGACCCGAACTTCCCCGCGAAGGAAAGCTCGGATTGAATTGAGAACACGACAAATCAGAACACAAACAAAAGAACATTTCATTGCTTATTACAACAATTTCATTAGAATACAATAATATACAGAGTATGAATAAATATTGTACATTAGAAAATATCAGAGATTTAAATACATTACTGCAGCGGAAAAATAATACAAAACACAACTGAAGGAGATACACAGATACAGAGCTTTCTGAATATCGTTCCAGCTGTAAACCAAGATCATGTGAATATAAATATGCAAAACCAAAACTACTAGCTGTCCATGTGGAAAATAGGGGCACCCAGAGTTTAGGTTACAACAATAAACTCCAGGTCAGTCATGTGACTGGTGTGAGAACTAAAACAGTTATTAATCTTTATTTTAAAGTTAGGTAAATCCAGGGACCACGCCGTATAACACGGAACGGGTTTCCTTCCAAGAATACCAGTGCATAAAACAACAACGCAATGCTAAATAAAGAACAATGAAGCTATTATAAGACTCAGGTCCCATCACACAATACAACGCAAGCCGGAGGATAGAGTTTTTACCTTATAATAGCCAAGAATGCTTGGTACGTCAAAGTTCATGTTTTATTATTACTATAAGTGTATAGTGCCAAAACAATTTCAATCTTAAGTATCAATCATAAACGGCATAACTGCCCCATAACACTATGTCGCCATATATAGGTTTACAATTAAAACCGCAAAATGTCATATTGGAAGTTGGATTTCCGTCTGTGAACCAAGGCAAGGGATCATCCTTACTGCTTCGAGATGCTCTGGCTCGCCCCTCAGGACCCAGACTCAGGTGGGCCCTTGGATCGTCAGGGCTGGTCCACTCGATGTGGATTAGAATGCCTGAACACTGCGTTTCCCCGCCCTGTGGGGCGTCAATGAGCCAAATGACTCCATTGGTCCCAGATCGACCGATATAACCAAGGCGCCTGACTATCCATCATCCACATAAGTAAAATGTCGGGGCATGCAAAATGCTGACACCACTCCTAGCTCGAAGGAAACACATGCCCTCCCTGATGTCCTCTCCCGTTTCTGGTTTACACCGGGGTGTGAGGCTCGCGAATTAACGCTACACAAAGCTACGCCACAAAGGCCGTGCTTTGATCATCAACCATAAGACTCTGCTTTTCAACAAAAGCTTTGATCATTTGCATCTCAGCATGCCACACAGGCAATCCACGCTATGCAACCGATGTCTATCAATCACACAGAATGAAATCCAATGTTAGACACACGTCCATTTACAAGTTCGTTCTGGGTCTGAACAAAACCGAAGGCACCTTATTCCTCCTCGATATGTCCAATAACGGGGAGAGGCCCTCGCATACCCGTCAATCTCTAAGTACGTCTGGACGATCACCACTTATTATCTCGCCTTGGGTGTACAACCCAATCAAGACATCAGTAATCATCCAAACGATGTGAAGACCTCTGGTCTTCAACCACCGTCTTCATCCTTGACACACCATCGAATCAGTTATTCAGAATGGGATAAACCCGGTCTTTCTGACCAACTTGCGTATATAATAAACAAGTGCTATAAAAACACAACATACGCCTCATTCCAATCCAGAATATTCCTTTATTCAAATATTCTTATACTTTGGGAAATGTTCCCATTAATTTTATCAAAGATAAATTCTTTAAATTTATTCTTTAATCTTCCTTTGGATATCAATTCAATCTAATTAAAGATGCTTTAAAACCCCACTTGGTTTTAATCTTCCCAGAAATCAATATTAATGATTGTTTAACTTGGGAAATCATATCCTGCCTTTAACTGGGTTAAAGAACCAATGTCATTTAAAACACGATTCACTATAAACCCAAAATCACATTCCATTCCATCATCCTTTAACTGTAAATTAGCAAGTGAACAATTCCCTAAGTATTAACCCCGAAGGCCGAAACCAACATCAGATCAATACCCAGGAAACCATTCAACTTAACTAATCTCCAGTTAGTTTCTGATTTTCTTAACTCTATTGGGTCTAAGAATAGTATTATTAAAGATACCATTCACGACAACCCAAATCACATTCCATTAGTTATGGAATCTTCACGGAAAAACAAATCAATATATAATCGATATGAATTTCCATATTCGACCAATAATATAAATGGAATAACGACAACGCCTCTTAAATTCCATACATATTAACGGTCTTCCTCCACAGAAGTTCATTTCGATTATTATCAAATCAAATTCCATTCTATTCCAATTTAATATATTAAATTGGAAAACGTTACCTTGGAAAATCCCCGTTAAATCTAAATAAAATCCCAAATCACATTTCAATGTAAATCGAGTTAAAGAACAAATGTCGTTAAAAACACAGTTCACAATAAACCCAATTCACATTAGTCTCTAATCGTAAATTAGTAAGGGAACAATCCCCTAAGTATTAACTCGGAAGGCCGAAACCAACATCAGATCAATACCCCGGAAACCATTCAACTTAACTAATCTCCAGTCAGTTTCTAATATTCTTAACTCCATTTGGGTTTAAGAACAGTATTATTAAAGATACCATTCACGACAAACCCAAAATCCAATTCGATATTAAATACAAGGCTTTGAATAGAAAATATATCGGCTTATATTCAATATCAAATTCTGAAACTAACAAATGTCGTATTGGAATAACGATATATATCTTCCTAATTCCTCCACAATATCCGTATAATCACGAAATCCAACATCGAAATATTCCGAAAACAATTTCGATTCAAATCCATTCCAATTCATATATTGGAAATCCTCGTTATTTTCAAAACCATTTCAAAACCACTTTATTTATTTTTAAAATTAATTGAATTATAATTCTAGTTCAAAACTAGTTCATTTCGATAAAAATCTAGTTTTATCTTTTCAAATACAGAATTTTTCATCCCTATTCTTTTCAAATCATTTCTTATGATTTTACACTAATTATTGATATTTTTAATAATTTTATCAAGGCCCGTACAGTCGATTTCCATAAACGGCCATCGAACTGCACTTATAGCGACCTTTTCCAAATTTGATTAGGACATAATTCCAAATACAACCATTAGATTTCAAATCTCTAATATTCGTTAGAAATCTCTTTTCGATACAAACCCAATGGTTCCGGTTTTTGGAGAATCCGACGGTCGGATCTCCCGTAATGTCCGTTTGAAGTCAGTGGTCGAAATTCGCGAACTGCCGCAGCGCGTTCTATTCAGGCCATTATATATATATATATAACATATAGTATATATATTTCATCGATTTCCATATAAAACGTATTTTATAAATCGTTTTAAATTCGTTTTCAAAACGATTTCAACTTCCTATTCAATTTCTAATCAAAATTGAATATTCCATATCATCGATATATAAATGGTAATATTTTCATAATGTTATATTTTGAAATCAATTCCTTTTTTATATTCATTGTAGAAATGAATAAAATCGATATAAATATCGTTCACGTCAAAATGGCGTTAATCTAATCAACACGGCTTTATATATTTAAATATACCGTGTCCATCCCAAATCGGACATAAAAATCATATTTTGATTCTTTTCTGAATATCATTTTAAAATATTCATCATTTTAAAATAATCGTTATTTTTAAAATATTCATTCTTTCTGAACTGGAATCAGACATAGTCAATTACCATATAATGGGATTATATGGATTTCATACACACATGTACATAACAACAATCAAACACAGTCAACCATCATCCAAAGTGCATTCTACACTGCATAAACATCAAATATAAATATTCAATGCTTATATCAGCCTGTCAATCAATCAATCGACATACAGCTAATTATTGGGACTAGTGTATGTCATATATCATCCCAATACCTGTGTGGGGTTTCAATCAACAAATAATGAATTTTATTTGTGCAGTTGGGCGATGTGTAAAATTTATCGTCTCAATCAATATCAGTCAAATGTGTGTACATAAACATATCATCCGATTTGTTTATAAATATTTATTTTATTCATATACATGTTAAAAATTATATTTTTAACTATAAAATATTTTTAATGATAGAATATTTTATTCCATTCCATATCACAACAATAAATTTTTACAACACATCAATCAAACAAACAAGTCATCCATGGTCTGTGGACGACGGGTGTCGGGTGCTGCTAAGCACTGTTTGCATCTTAGTATATATTTCAACTAGAAAATAAAACTAAAGTGAGAAGTTCTCACCTTGGGGATTCATTCCGCGATTATTTAATTCTGAACGGTTCGAATTTGCCCAAAATTCCAATGCGATCCTTTCCCGCTGTTCATAGTAAAAATCGCATTTTTAATATGATGTTTATTTTAAAAATCACATTTTTATAATGGCACTTCATATTTAAAAATCATATATTTTTACAATGCTTCTTTCTATATCAAAATTATGTTTTTATATCGTCAACTTCATATATAAAAATTTATATTTTTATTTCTCTACATAAATAGAAATCATATTTTTCTATATGGAAAAATCAAATCTTTCCTTTAAACAAAAATCATATCATTTACTAGTTCAAAAATCAAATCCTTACTGTCATAAAAATATAATCTTTTTTCTTTTCATATTTTCAAATCAAAGAAAAATTAACTTTTTCAATCAAAGATTTCATATAAAAATCTAACGTTTTTTTAGAACAATGTTTTCATTATAAAAATTCTAATTTTAAAACGATGTTTACATTTAAAGATGACATTTTTAATTGCATAAATAATAATAAAAAAGAAAACAAACACTCACCGACTGTTTGGATGTCGAACTATGATGTGGGGGGTGGGGGGAGGGGGGAAGCAGGTGTCGCGCGATGGAC
Source organism: Allium sativum (assembly GCA_030737875.1). NCBI lineage: Eukaryota > Viridiplantae > Streptophyta > Magnoliopsida > Asparagales > Amaryllidaceae > Allium > Allium sativum. The sequence goes on from CM060926.1 coordinate 698,847,054, forward strand.
GGAGGGGGTTTGTTGCTTGGTCGAAGCGGCGCCGGGGGTGGGCTAGGTGGCGCAGTTGGGTTTGGCATGGGGTTCCGATTTTTAGGGATTTTGGGTTCGAAGGGAGGAAGGGGGGGGTCTCCGAGTGACTGGAGGAGGAGGGGAGGTGGTCTTCGACGGCGGCGGTTGCTGGTAAGGGCGAGCGCCAGGAGCGGTGGCCAGAGGATAGGGGGCGACGGGTTTTAGTGAATTGGGATTTTGTTTTTTTTCTTTCTTTATCTGATAATCGATTTGGAAAATAACGAAGTAGGGGGGGTTGACTTCGGGTAAGAGAGAATAGGGGTAATTTGAATTTTATATAATTATTTATTTAATTAATTCCCATAAAGTTACTTTTTCGTTCGATCTCCTATTCAAATCCAACGACTGTCGCCTCTAGCTAATTACCCATATCCTGAACACAACAGAATATGTCACGTACGCCAATTCGACCGTTACGATCAATTTTCGTCAAAATCAAATATAAATATATATATTGAATTTGAACGCACATTTCAATTTACCGGGGCCACATACGGACTCTAAAAATTCCCGAAAAATATTTTCTAGCTTCGTATTAACGATACGGTTCTAACAAAACTAATTTCGTCGAATTTGAAGATCGTTTGAAAAATGGCCATTTTCTGGTCGATAAAAATTGACTGAAACTGTCAAAACACGTTTCTTTTTCCACGCTCACATATTGATTCACAAAATTATGAATTTTGGAATCTAGCAATAACTTGACATCCTGGATCCAACAAAAGTGGTTTCGTCGAAAACGGATGTCGTTTGCAAAATTTCCATTTTTAAGGGCCAAAATTCCATAGCGACTATTCTGAATTTTCAACTGAGCATACCTTTTTATCCCCGCTATGAAATTTCAATTTTTCGGATTTGTTGGAAAGATATTTTTAAATAGATTCTAATATTTTTGGTTTCGCTAAAATCCGGTTCATTTTGAATCCTGTACATTCATTTGAAATTTGAAATCGAATTTTCAAACTACCGCGCCATATTCAATTCCTTTTATAATTAAAAATAAATATTTATATTCTAATGCCGATTCATATAAATATATACGTTCTAATTCTATTCAAAATAAATTTCTTGTCGTTGTTATTTAAAATAATTAATTTTAAATATTCAAAATTCATTAAAATTACCAAAATAAAATTTTTAAATTGGTTCAGATTTTCCGGGTTGTTACAATATATGTATATATATATGTATATATATATGTGTATATATGTATGTATATATATATATATATATATATGTATATGTGTGTGTGTGTGTGTGTATGTGGCGAGTGTTCAATGGCACCCCAAAAAGTGAGCGCCTCGTTTGCACCCTGATTTCCACCTCTCATTTATATTATAATAAGTGAGTGAGAGGCGAGAGAGTGACTGGAAGGAGAGAAAGATAGAGAGATGAGTGGTGGTAATGGGGGGGGGGGCAAATCGGTGATGCACTATTTCAGGTGCTATTGAACCTGCCTCTCTCTCTACACACACACACACACACACACACACACACACACACACACATATATATATATATATATATATATATATATGAAAATGGGTATACTTTTATCACAAGCTTTTCCAGTCCAAAAATCGTGATGCTACAAAACAGTAGCTCAATAATGTACAATTATAACCGATATATACACAAACCCACTCACACATTCTCCCATGCAAATTGGACTCACCGTCTTCAACAAACATGGAGAGTGGTGCCTTCTTCAATGCAGCGTTCATGGCGGTTGTAGGCTTTTAGCTCCTCGCCGTGATTCCGGCCAATCCTCTTGACCCCTTCCTACAGTACGAGACAGTGGTGCTACCGGTGCTAACATAAGCTTCCTTCCTCTTATTTGCAAAATCAAATTGATTTCCACTTCAATAAGATTGCTTAACTCTTTAACCGATCTCTTTTTGTTGTTAAATACTCGACTATTTCTCTCCTTCCAAATTCACCAACATGTAGTAGCTATGCAAATGCAGTATACTTTAATTTTAACATTTACATTCGACTAGTTCACAGCCAGGTAAGTAATTTCTTTTTGTGGATTGTCACTATGATTACTTTGCGTGTTAAAATTGAATCTTGTTCGAACATTAGAGAGGATTTCATTAGAAATGTTGCCAGGTAAGTTATATATATATATATATGTGTGTGTGTGTGTGTGTGTGTGTGTGTATATATATATAAATAGAGCGTTCAATAGCACCCTAAGCGGGTCAACGCCCCTTTGGCTCCCTAATTTACACCACATATTTCCCTTCTTTCCTTTTTCACTAACCATCTCTCCTCTCACTGACTTAAATTAATATAAAGGGATGGTGGAAATTAGTGAACCAAAACGGTGCTGCACTGTTTAGGGCACTACTGAACGCTCCTCACATATATATATATTCCTCTATCTTCCAATTATCTACACTATTCAGAATGTAACTCCCTAATACAAAAAATTCAAGGCAAAATTAATGGGTGGGAAACCAAATTACTCAGTTTTGCAGGCAGGGCTGAGCTGATAAACTCTGTTATCACACCTATTATTCTATATTGGATCTTTATTTATCAAATCCCAGAATATACAATAGATCAGATTCAAGCTTTTTGTGCTGATTTTTTTTGGGGGGGTGCTTCTCATAAAGTTTCATGGCAAAAGTTGTGTAGACCAAAATCTGAAGGTGGAGTAGGTTTAAAATTATTATCTGATCTTAAAAAAGCAGCAAGTGTGAAATTGCTTTGGAAATTCTTAGCTAATTCATCTTTGTGGAGTAAGTGGATGCAGTACAAATATTGCAAAAATGGATTTTTTTGGTCAATTCCTCGTGATAATAATGCATCCTCAACTTGGAAGGCTATCATAAAGCTAAGAACAAGATCTAAGCAGTTATTCAACAAAGCAATTGCTACAGGGGATGACACAAACTTATGGCATGATCCTTGGATAAACTATAAAAGTTTGGTGGACATACTTGGTTATGACCGACAGAACCTAATTGTTGATGTAAATCAGAAAGTAAGCTATATTATAAGGAATGATAACTTTATACCTGATATTCACCCAGCTACTAGAGAACTGATTGAAGAGATAAGCTCCATTCCAATTCATCCAAACAAAATCCAAGATGTATATGAATGGGGTGATGGAGGACAATTTTCATTCCACAAAGCTTGGGATCTGCTACGAAATCATGAACCACAAGATAAATCATATTCCGTAATCTGGCATGGTAAAAACAGTAAAAAAATGTCTTTTATTACTTATCTTGCTTTTCTTGGCAGGTTGAATACAAAGGACAGAATCCAGCACTATTGTAATATCTCAGATATGCTATGCCCTCTTTGCAACAATCACCCTGAGTCGATTCAACATATCTTCTTCTCATGAGACTATTCAGCTTTCATATGGCTTTCCCTAAAGCAAAGATTGGATCTTTCGCTGAATTTGGGTGATTTGAAGGAAGAAGTGATGCTCATCTATGATAATTTCAAAGCGAAAGGTCAATTGAAGGATCTGGCATGTGCTACTCTATCTTCAGCGATTTACTTTATCTGGAAAGAACGGAACTTGAGAATTTTTCAGAACAAAAGAATGGATCCATCAGTTTGTCTATGGAAAATTGAAAGAGAAACCAAGCTTTTGGTGAACAACAACGGCAGCTGTACCAAAAGAGACGGAAGAAGTGAAAGGATACTTGGCAGATGGGGTATTGACTTGAAGGATACCGGCTGATCCGGTGAAGCAACGTAAAGTGGTAGTGGTAGTGGGCCGATGGGCTTTGGGAGAGTGTTAACCTGTTTTTACCTTATGCTTTTTCACGTTTTTTATGTAATAACTAGACTACTTCCTTGATGTATACCTATCTTATAAGTACTCTTTTTCCTCATAAGGTACCCACTAGGGGGATTATGAGGTTTTAATGAGGCTTATAAAATAGGTTTTATTGGTTTTTGAAATAAAGCGAACCAATTTTCAAAATATATATATATATATATATATATATATATATATGTGTGTGTGTGTGTGTGAGTAGTACCTCTATTGCCCCCTGATTTCCACCATACATTCATGTTTCTCTCTCTACCCACAAACTTATTTAAACATAAATGAATGACTTACGTTGAGGGGCAAACGGGGTGCCACATAATAGGGGTGCTATGGAACCTCTCTCTCTCTATATATATGTATATATATGTGTGTATTTTTATATAGACTGTCAACGAATGCTTTCAGATACGGATAATGCCATATCTGTATCCGAAATAATTTTGGATATCGGACATCCATATCCATTTAATTTTCGGATATCGGATATCTGTATCCGCTTAACTTTCGGATACGAACGATATCGAATATTTATCCGCTTCGCCAGTAATTAATAAATTTAAGAGTACAAATAAAAAGGTTTTGATCAACATAAAATAATTTTTATACTACTGTTTAAAAAAAACCAGAAAATTAAAAAATGGGATGATGAAACATTTTTTATACCAATATCCATAAGCATATCCAAAAATATTTCAAAATTAAACACTAAAACTACCATTTTTCACTATAAATAGACAAATTTATATCATAGTTACATCCAACAGTTACAAAATGAATATAAACTCTATTTTTCTATTTTGAGTTATATATATTAGTACATCAATTTGTCGGACGGATATTTTTCGGATACGAATACCACTATAACCGTATCTATATTTGAAAAGTTTTTCGATATCGGATATCTGTATCCATTTTTCGGATAATGCCAGATAACGAATATTTTTTATATTTTCGGATACGAATATCTTATTTTTCGGGTATTCATTGACAACCCTATATACACACACACACACACGCACATACACATATATATTCTGGAAATTATATATATATATATATATAACCAATAATGAATTTGAAATAACAAATAAGAAAATAAAGATAACTTATAGGTTTCACACATGGTCATATATTTAAACTATGAAATAAGCTTGTTGTTTTCATTTCCAACTGTACCGCCTGGGATGATATTTCTTGCTACTCAGTTATGGACATAATTCAGAATCTAATAAATACTTACTTAATGGTCTACGTTCACCATGACTAAAATTAAATCTATATAGCCATATTTCCATTACTTTACTGTGTTGATTATAGATTTTTGATCATGGAGGAATCAACTAGGCCACTTTAATAGGTTATTGGAGAACATAATAATCTATAAAACATGAATAGTATTCTAAACAACAAGAAAAATTAAAGTAAAATAATTGCAGTTTGGCATAAATTACCTCCGAAAATAAGAGAAATAACAATATTATGATGCAATTAATATGCCCCTATGTTGCTTATTCATCCAAGATTTCGTAATAAAAGGATTCCAGCTCATCTGGTACCTGAATGGGAAAATAATATGAAATGACCATCTATATAAAATAGGTACAAGGACAAACTTCGAAAAAAATTAGCTTGAAGGAACCTAAGTTTCTTTTTAGACTAAATAACAAAATTTGAAAAATATTAGGCTGAAGGACAATACTAAATTGAACTAGCATTTTCTATAGTGTAAAATTGAATATAATGCTAGTTTCAACTAGCATTTTGGTATAGTGTAGAAAAATGAATATAATGCTAATTGTATTTAGTATTTTCCTTCAAACAAATTTTCTTCAAAGTTTGTCATTCAACCTAAAAATATAACTTGGTATCCTTCAAATTAAATTTTTTCTAAAGTTTTTCCTTCTTCATAATTACCCCTATAGGAAAATAGTGTCAAGGATAAAGTTATAAGCTTTTCAACTTTAAGGACGACCTGCTAAAATTTTATTTTAAAGGACAAGCCATCAGATTTTAAGCATCCATTTTACAATGTGCATAGTATCAAAATTTGATTATTGCTTTTTAAGTGTCAATTTTACAATGTGTATGGTATCAGAATTTAGATATCAGTTTTTAATTATAATTTTTACGGTGTGTACGGTATCAGTTTCACAGTGTGTATTGTTCTTAGGAATAATTTTTTTATGGGTTGTCCTTGAACTTGAAAAAGTTATGAAGTTTGTCATTCATAATAAAATCCCCATTAGTATACTATTTCATTTTCTAATACATTAATGACGTGCACGTAAATAAAATAATTATATGTATTTTTTTATACTGTTCAACTTTTTTAGGTCAAGTAAGACATGATAATTAATATACTAATTCATTTCCTAATAATACATAAAAGATATACATGTAAAATAATCCTATGTGTTTTTATAGTGGAAAATAAGCACAATGACAAGCTTGGAATAATATTTAGGCTGTATGACACCAAATTTTAAGATGAAAGATAAAATTAAAAAAAAAAAACTAGACTGAAGGATAGTGCTAAATATAACTAGGTTTTGTACAGTGTAAAACTGAATATATTGCTAGTTGTAACTAGCATTTATGCGGTGTATAAAAATTGAATGTAACACTAATTATATTTTGCATTTTTCTTTAGCATAATTTTTTTGAAAAAAAAATTATCCTTCAGTCTAAAAATGAAGCTTGGTATCTTTCAAACAACTATTTTTCAAAATTTGTCATTTTCCCTAGTTACCTCATTTTAATAACAATTCAACTTTTCATAACATCAAGCAAAAAATATGGTAATTGATATACTAATTCATTTTCAAATACATCGATGACATACTATAAAATAATCATATGTGTTTTTTGTAACCGTTCATTTTTTTGTAACATCAAACATAATTATGATAATTTATATATTAACTCATCCTAAACCAAATGAACTTTCGGTTGAAAACCAAAATACTTCTTCCGTAACATGTTCTTTATGACCACTCAACTTTTTGTAACACAAACATAATTATGGTAATTCATATACTGATTCATTCTAAACCAAATAAGCATTCCGTTGAAAACCAAAATACATTTTCCATAACATACTTTTATCATAAAATTTGTCCTTGTCAAATTAAATATCACTCAACTTTAACGAACCAAACAACTCGGTTTATTTAAAACATGCCAAAGCTCTCTCATTACCTAATTAATTACCTTTCTATCAACTCTAAAATGCTATGTATACATACAAACATACATACATACACACACACATACACACACACACATACATACATACATACATACATATACATACATACATACATACATACATACATACATATATATACATATATATATATATACATATATATATATACATATATATATATAACTTAAGACTTTATACTCATTTCGAATTTTTCTCTTAATATTGAGAACAAAATCCTTTTTCTATATGATATCAACTCTTTACTCCAAAATTTCCCTTATTACAACATTCTAATTTACATTTATCATACTGTATGCATTCATTGTTCTTTTACGTTCAACTAATTGCAATTCCTTCATCTTCTTCATACTTTCAATACAAGTTTTATTAATTTCTCTATTACTTCTCGTTTTCACTTTCTTCTCGTACTATTTGATTTTTTTCACAATTTTTCACTACCTTTTCATTTTTCATGCACATGTTATAATTTAGAAATTATATCTTCAATCCATATCTATTTAAGGATTATTCTAAAATGAATTTTACTTAATATCTTTATGCTTTGAAAATGCTAATAATTCATTAATGATTTTTCATTTTTATATTCACCAAAATATTTATGATACTATTCATATTTTGTGGTGAGTTGTTGCACTTTGCTTTTACTCCTATGGGAAAATTTATCTAAAAGCCTTGAAAAGCCTTTCCAATACTCGACTAACTAATTTCAATTTAAAGGTTTGAAATTTCAATGTTATAAGTTTTTCCATTAAATTCAATGTTGAATGATGGTTTTTATCAATTTATTATTTTGTTTTAAACTTGATTTCATACGTTTGTTTAAATTTTTGTGATCAACACTATGTTTTTTTTCTAATATTTGTTATAGCTACATTAATATGAAGTTAGTTTCTTCATGTACTCTATAGGAGCTTATTTGTTTTATTAATACCTGATTAACATTCAACCTTTAATTATTTTGTGAAATATATTACATGTGTTTTTTTATTCTCAAGTTTTGGATCTAGTTCGACTTTCTTCTTTTATTTTATATTAATTTGTACGATTACTAATATACCTTTAATTGTTAATTTTGTAATGCATTATATATTTATTGATACATATTACTTGGATACTATGTAATTAAAGCTCCGCTAAATCAAGCCTTTTTAGCATTCGCTTAGCAATATTAATATATAAAGCTTGATTTGACTAATTCTGTTTATAAAAAGAATCAATAAAGTTAGTGTAAATAAAAATTTAATGCATAAGTGTCTAATATATTATAGATGTCTATTATATTCATCAAATCTAGTGTATTTAATATGAAATTCTTTGGTTTAGTTATATAAGATTAAGTAATATTGGTTTTTTATACAAAATTAATGTAGGAATGATAATTAATTAGTTTAAAATATCTGGTTTCAACATCTAATAAACTTTTTTGCGCTTTTGCTATATCCCATTATTTTCCTGCTGCACCTTTTTGCATATTCACCGCTATAGAATCACTAAACGCTTTAACTACATAACTTGGACACAATAGAGTCTTTTCTTGTATTGTATGATCTATTAGAAACAAAGTTGATTTTTCCAATGCTGACCTTATATAAGAAAATAAAATTCGATAAAGAAGTTTAGTAAACAATACCAAAATAATCAATTCTCATATTGTATTTTAGAGAAAAAAATCAGATTTATAAGTAACATTTGTTTTCTATTTTGTACACATTAAAACCATAGTTTTGAATATTTATAATGTGTGCTTATTCTTATTTTTCTTCGTACTTTATATAGTTTTAGTCAACATGAAAGTGTTATTTTTGAATTTTGTTATGTCAACGTTAGTCAGTCTCATGTTTAAAAATATTTCAATGGTGTTAAATTGGTCATTAAATGTTTAAAATCAATACTTATTTTTTGCATTATGCATAATTATCACTATGCAAATTTTATGAAAAAATGTGTTAACTGTTTTTTGTTTTAATTTAATCTATTTGATGCTATATGTTTTGGTTCGTTTTGAGTTAGGGAATATTTGTAAATTAAGAGTGTAACATTTAATTACTCATAATGTTTATAAGTAAAATAATGTTAAGGAGAAAGAATCATATCAAAGAACAAAATTAGTTAATTATTTTAAATTCTATTCAATTTGGATTCGAGGTAATAGAATTAATCACCATCAGTTCTCCTTAAATTAAATTCAGTTTAATGAGAGAATTATATGCACACTAGTTCTTAAAATTTTTAAACAAATGAGAGTTATTCTATAATCATATTATTTCATTCGATTTATTCCTTTTATCACCGATAAATCTAAAATATATAGCCTCACCTTTATGAGTACATAATAAACATGGATTATTCTGTAACAATGTCAAATGCTTTCTTACTATTAGATCTTTACGTAAGTTGTTAAAATGGAAATTAACATCAATACCTAACGAATAATTTATTATTTAAAATAATGATCAAAATAATATTTGATATTACTTTTCATAAACGCTTAAAATAATATTGTTATGATATTGTTTGCATATGCTTGAAAGGTAATATTATATATATCCAATTTATTATAAACGATATTAAAAATTTATTTTAAAAGCGTAAAAGTTAGGAAGGACAACAAGTATGTCTAATTTGAACTAACAATGCAAATAAAATTCATAGATAATGTCTAATTTGAACTAATAATGCAAATAAAATTCATGCTAACACTGAACTAACAATGCAAATAAAATTCATAGAAAATGTCTAATTTGAACTCTACATAAAAGCAAGGATCAATGTTAGGAGCTGCTATGTTAAGAGTAAAAGAGAACGAAAGTTGATGCTACGTAAATGCAATATGGAAATTACTGAATAAACAATCGTATTTAAATCAAATTTATGCCTAAGTTTAGACTTGTATATCAACCTTTATAAATTTTCTTAAAGAAAAGAGGTATGTAAAATTCTTCCCTTTTATTAATAACACTAGAACACATTGAAATATTTTTGCTAAGAACAATGAACTTCGACTAAGTCTTATACATTGTCACCTTCTTGAAGACATTTCGGTGTCCTGCTCGAAAGCGCAAAGTGTTGAAATTGGTGATACGCAAATCACAATTTTGGGCAACAAATAATCTTACATATTTTGTGGAGAGATTTGTTGCTAGATTTTATGGAGAGATTTGGTGCTAGATTTGATGAAGAGATTTGGTGCAAGATTTGATGAAGAGATTTGGTGCTAGATTTTATGGAGAGATATTGGTTGTTATATTTGTGGACATTTATTGCAAGGATATTTGGTGCTTAACCAAATAGTTTTATAACATATATGAAGATATTTGGATGCTAAGTTTTCCTGGGCATGAAGCAATTCTCTCTATAAAAAGGTCCAGCTAACATCTTCATTAGGCGTGGGTGAGAGCCACCAAGAGTGATGGGTGAGAGCCACCAAGAGTGGTGGTGAGAGCCACTAAGAGTGATCATTCTAGCTATTTCAAATTGAGTGTTCTCCTTCAAATTATTTAGCCATTAGATATTCTCTACCTATTTCTCAATAAGGTTATTGGTTCAAGTTGTAATTGTTTGTAATGATAGTTGAGATCGATTGTAAACAATTTTTTATTAGTGAATCAATAAAGAGGGTGGTAGGGTGGAATGTCGTGTGCTCATATTTCTGATATTTTTTGTGTTGTTGTTTATTTTTCAATCAAATTCATCTTCAAGTAATTGGGTGATAAAGATCCAATTTTTCTTGGCATTTTATCAAGCTTCCGCTGCGCACAAAAATCATAACAGAATGGTATTGGAGCTAGTTCATTGCATAGCTTGGAGTGATTTTGGATTGAAGATTGTAGATGTCGGAGATGATGTTGCTTTCATGGATGGCTATTATGGAGTAGGAGATTTTGAGAATTTGGAATAAAGAACCTAGTCCGCAGCAAGGTGGAGATGTTGGTTTGATCACTGCTGAAGATCCATTAAGGATCATGTTATCGATTGTTGTCTTCACGTTGATAAATCTTGAGGGATCTATGTAAATGAAGAGGGAACAAGTGGTAGGCGTATATCGATAAAGATGAGGTGTGATTGAGCCTGGAAATCAATTAGGTAATCTTGTGGCCTGATGAAATCAAGAAGGTGTGATTGAGACTGTAAATCAATTGAGCCTGGACTTGAAGAGAAGACATGATGGTTTTATCTCGTAGCCGTTAAAATCGAGATGGTGTTAATTGGGAAAGAAAGGTTGAAAGTGAGAGCTAAGGGGCTATTGTTTGAGTGGAGGAGATGTTGTGATTTGGTACCAAGGTGGAGTGTTGAAATTGGTGATACGCAAATCACAATTTTGGGCAACAAATAATCTTACATATTTTGTGGAGAGATTTGTTGCTAGATTTTATGGAGAGATTTGGTGATAGATTTGATGAAGAGATTTGGTGCAAGATTTGATGAAGAGATTTGGTGCTAGATTTTATGGAGAGATATTGGTTGCTATATTTGTGGACATTTATTACAAGGATATTTGGTGCTTAACCAAATAGTTTTATAACATATATGAAGATATTTGGATGCCAAGTTTTCTTGGGCATGAAGCAATTCTCTCTATAAAAAGGGCCAGCTAACATCTTCATTAGGTGTGGGTGAGAGCCACCAAGAGTGGTGGGTGAGAGCCACCAAGAGTGGTGGTGAGAGCCACCAAGAGTGATCATTCTAGATATTCCAAATTGAGTTTCTCCTTCAAATTAATTAGCCATTAGATATTCTCTACCTATTTCTCAATAAGGTTATTGGTTCAAGTTGTAATTGTTTGTAACGATAGTTGAGATCGATTGTAAATAATTTTTTATTAGTGAATCAATAAAGAGGGTGGTAGGGTGGAATATTGTATGCTCATATTTCCGATATTTTTTGTGTTGTTGTTTATTTTTCAATCAAATTCATCTTCAAGTGATTGGGTGATAAAGATCCAATTTTTCTTGGCATTTTGTCAAGCTTCCGCTGCGCACAAAAATCATAACACAAAGTGTTTCTGAAAAAATAAACGCCACTGCCTTTGGGATTAAACAACCTCGCTAATCTAAAATATCGACCTGTTTGCACTGACAATGACAATTTTGATTTACATGCAAATACTCTTCAAGATTTTGGTTTTGTTGAAGAAAGAAGAAAAAAAATGTTTTTCTTTCCGAAGGAAGAAGAGAAGGACAATATCTACTATTTATCTTCCAGAAAAAGGAAATTGTCCGTTATTTCTTTTGAGGAAGGAAGAAAAAAAGGAAAAAATTTGTTATTTTTACTACTTTTCGTCTGTTTATCTATCATTTAAATAAGAAGAACTAACATTGTATATGTTACTAAAGTGATGGTTAAAGCCTAGGAGCAGGATGAAAGAGGTCATGGGTTCGATTTTGTAGACTACTTTGCCAAGATATATAGTATGACTCATACTATCTAACTTGTATATAAATAACATTTCAAAAAGGGTGACGGAATGTTGATGGATTTAAATGTATTCTCATTAAAAAAAAGTATTGTAATACCATCAGCTTTTATAACGGTTCAATAATATTGACACATAAATATATTACCATTGTGCAAGTGTAACGGCTCAGTTATAATAATGATTCATAAATGTATTACCGTTACAAACTTGAAATGGTCTAATTATAATATTGATTTATAAATATATTACCATTAACCTTTTTTTAATAAATTTGCTTCATAAACAAAAACATTTCCAACATTTTTATGGGCTTATTTAATATGTAACTTCCATTAAAGATTATTATAGAAGAAATGCATAATATTCCTCAAGCTAAATTATAGACTCTATAATATTTGGTTCGAAACAAGAAAAAATTTAGATACTTTTGGCATTTTCCAAAATAACGGTACACTGCATAACTCTTCTACTTTTGTTTTAATTGTTTGTTGTATTCAAGCATAGGCTTGTATTTGTTTTGATCTACATTACATATACCCAAAACATTTTTTTTATCGATAAAAAAAAATCTATTTATAATATTTTGCAATAATAATTATGTTTTCTTACACCATTTGATATTATTACTATTTTATACAATGAAGTGTCATTTAGAATTTATTCTAAGCATATCGACAAGTATATGCGTTATAGTAATATATTAATTTATATCGAGTTTTTTAATCGTGTATTGGTTTAGTTATCAAGTTTATATGAATATTTTAATCAACGAAAAAATTGGCTGCTCCAAAAATTTGACTATTGAATATTTATAATCTACATGTATTTCTAATATCAAATTATGCAGTATGTATTAGGAAAAAGGTATGTGAAAGCTACATTAGTAATCTTCTAATTCACTCATATTGGATAATGTTAAAAACTATGTTTTTTGAATTTGAATTGTTCTTTATTTAAACAATTTTTTTACCAGTGTATCAATTTGGGCACTACTTCATTATGTTAGGTTTAGGACTTTGTTATTTACGAAACTTCATACACATGCAGGCATGGGCGCGCGCGGGCACCCACACCCCATATATACATATGTGTGTATATATATATGTTTGTCATAAGAATAAGATAAATTCATCCCTATTATGTGTTGTTGGCATTTGAAAACTAATAATGTTTAATAGTAATGTGATGCCGAGTAAAGAATAATTGGTAGTATATGAAATCATTTTTAATATGAAGCCTTTATCTTCTAAAAAAGTAGTTATAACTGTGTGCTTCAAGACTACTTAAATAGATATCAAAACTTTTGACCAATTATGCTTAAATAAAACTTAATTAAACAACACACAATATGTAAATATACGCATTTAGCTTTGTAACTTAAAAATATATAAAAATATAATGTAAAATAAATTATGTTGTGAATCCCGTGTGCGTAACATGGGTTTGGGCTTGTTTTAAGTGGAAGACGAATGAATTATTAACCCGTTACTTCTTAACGTGCGTGTGAGAGTATATTTCTACTTATGCTATGATTTTCTTTCATAGATCAACTACGGTGCTTATTTTTCCACTGCCCTTAAAACCCTTGATATATTAATCACAATATATAGGTAAGGCCCCACTATATCTTTAACTCCATTTGTTAGTTTCGCAGTTATGGTTATGCATGGCTTTTAAACTATCGTTTTTGACCATTAATTTTGATATTTGTTTTGATTAGTTTATATTATGTGTTGTTGTTACAAATGAATACATGTTTGAGAGTTTAACATACATTGGTTTTAAATGCTTTCCACCAACTTAACATTACATATATATCATTATATTTATTCTATGCTATTATAAAGATTAATTTTTCAGTAGGCGTTGATGCGTAAAATTGGCATTACACTCAAAGATTCTCGGGTTAATAAGAATGAAGTTTGCATACAGAAAGTAAAGTGCGAAAAGCAGAAACACAAGATTTATAGTGGTTCGGTGCAAGCTGAACCTATGCCCACTTTGAAGCTTTTGCCGATTTATTCACTATTGAAGGATTACAGTGATGGGCATCATCATTATAATGGTTTACAATGATTCGCTAAGTTTTCGGAAGTCGCTACTTGAAAGTTCAAAGCCTTGAGAAAAAGTAAGTTCTTCTTCCCCAAACTCCAAGGGCAATTAATGATATCCAAGGTCCTCTCAAGGTGTCAAATCAAGCAAATGCTAATCCCCTTCAAGTGTGAGGTAGTAAGGTATTTATAAATATTGGAGTAGGTGGGAGTAGGTGAGAAATGGGGACCACGGGCCAAAATTTCCATCCTGAAATAGCAATATTGGTCATTTCCCATCCCTGGGGGGATACAGAATTTTGTATCCATAAATAAGAAATTTCATACTTGGGGATACAAATTTCGTATCCTGGAGGGTACAAGCTTCGTATCCCGTAGGATACGGGGTCCGTATCCCGTGGGATACGAAATCTTGTATCCGGAGGGATATTAGTTTCGTATTCAATGGGATACGAAATTTCGTATCCTGAGGGATACAAGATGCGTATCCTGAGGGATACGAGATGCGTATCTTAGGGATATGAAATCTCATGTCTCATGGGATAAAGGATGCGTGTCCCAAGGGATACGAGGTGCGACGAGTTATATAGGAGCCTAGAGATGCGAAATGTCCTAATGTATGTCTTTTCGAGGAGTTGTGAGGCCTACACTCGCGCGACTTCCTTCGGGCCTGAATTCTGAGCATCTTGACGACACTTTGTGCTTTTATAACATGCGTTAGGCCGAGTCAAGTGGGTTGTTGGTGCTTTTGGGAACCAAACCAAAAGGCCGATTAATGTTTTCCCTCCAAAGTATGTCTTGTCTTGACATGATGTTCTTTGACTTGAGTCGAGCATTTCCAGGAGCCAGAAAGATCTCCAAGTTGTGTCGAGTGCTTGGACGTGACCTTTCCATTGAGTAAGTTGTGAATTCTGATTCCTAAATAGCTTTAGCAAACATCTAATTCCTATCGAATTAAGAAATTAAATGTTAGTTATCGACTCCCACTTACATCGAAACGTAAACGGGTCATCATCGACATAGTATCACGTATGCACTCACACATTTTCATGCGATTTTGTGCAATACGATTAACGTGTGCAGTAGAACATAACCAGTAAGTATGTCTTCGACTTACGATTGCGTGAGTTGGTTTTCGAAAAGGATATCAAATCGTGAATCTGATTGCTTGGCATATGCTCTTGAGTTATCTAAACTTATGAACGTATGGTTGATTAGCGAATCGAATTGTGCTCGATGATTGTAGTTCTAAAATCGTGTGAACATAGTCATAGTCGGAGTCTTGAGTGAGGAATTCTCGAAGGTTGGGAATTCCCTTCTCTATCTTTTTTCTCTCCTTTTTAAGGAGGTACGGAATATCACATAACGAAAGGATATGAGTTTTTCGTATCTCGTGGGGATAAGATATTTCATATCCCGTGGGGATATGATTTTTCGTATCCCATAGGGATAGGATATTTCATATCCCGTGAGGACACGATACCTTGACTTCTTTACCCCTTCCTTTCACATAAATAGTCGGATACGTTTTCTTTAACCCTTCACTTGGCATAATTGTATTTTGAGGAACTCGAGACCAAACCCTACAGCAGACCCTGAAAATCACACAACCTACCTCGAATCGAAATTAGGTGGGTTTGAATCTCACGCATTTTTCGTGTTTGATCTCATTCGATTTGGCTAGCTTTGTGGCATTTGAGACATGATGCCATGGCTTGAAGCTTATCCATGGCATCTTGTTGAGGAGCTAAGGCACCACTGGGGAGATGAAGGGTGTGGAGACAAAGACTCTGGGATATGAATTAAATCTTTGCATCCTGGAGGTGATTTAGAGTGTGGGATGGTGAAAGAAAGAGGAGAGGAGATGAAGAAAAATGGAAGAGAAGGAGTAGGATTCAAAATCTATGCTTCGCATCCGGAAGTTGCATCCCTAAGACGGGGGATATAATTTTGGGATTTCGTATCCCTTATGGGAAATGAAATTCCGATGTTGTATCCCGAAAGAGGGATCGAATTACTGATTTCATACCCAGTCGGGAAGTCAAAATCCCCCAAGCCTCAGGATATGAAATTCGTATCCACAGGACTTAGAGATTTCGAGACCTAGGGGAATACAAAATAAAGAGGAACAAGGAAATGCAAAATTTCCTGAGGTGCATGGGACACAAAATTTGCTCAACTTGGGGATGTAGAGTTTCTCAGTTTCGAAGATGCGAATTTTCGACTCCTGAGTTCTTAAGTAATTTTTCGAATCTCAAGGGGGGTCGGATACGAATTTTCATGCTCGGTTTCTCCATCCTAGCGTGCATAAGAAATATTCGACTCCTAAAAGGCTCGTCGTTGGACTTGTATCTTTTCCCGACGCTGTGCGACTGATCGAGCTCAGATTTTAGCATGCTAACAGATTACGCCTTCACGCTCAAAACAGAAAAGATAATTCAGACTTGCACTTAGGATTAGAACATAAACATGAGCTATGGACATGTGTCTGAACTACCAATCCGTGGACCTGATTCCTGATCATAATTACTGCGTGAGTGAAATTCAGTGCAAATTTGATGACATCGATTAACAATGATTTTGCTTCTAGGGAGTATTTATCATCGCCGCGTCCTAAGTTCTTTTATTATAATCACATCAGCACTTCAAGACACAGTACTTTCTATGTTAGTTTACACCAAAACAGAGGGAACAAGTTTTTCAGTGCATTATCTAACATGACTATCTTAAAAGCATAGTTTGCAATGACATCGAGAGTTTCTCGAAGACTTAAAGGCTTGGAAGCTGAAATTACAGAACTTCTACATTTCTCGAATGGGTCATCCAACAATTCCAGTTTGGAGGGCAGCGAGCTTGAGACCTCAGAGGCGTCCACCCCCTCCCAGTGTATAAGCCAATCGGTTGCACCCAACCAGGGTGCGAAGTCATAAGGACCGCAATAATCGGCTTGGCACATGGTCGATCCAACGATATCGGAAGGGTCGAGAGCTACCAAAGAAATCCCCAAGAGAGAAGAGGATGTAGACATTATGCGGGAAGACATACCTGAGGCATTGGATATGATGGTTGATGCCTCTATAGTGATAATCCATCAGATTCGGTCCCTTCACGGGTGGATAAACTTACAATGAGGCGCGTGTGTAAGAAGTATGACTTATCCTGGGATGGCGTTCGAGTTCTTGAGGAAGGGGATAGAGCGCATGTGCCTCCGGAAGGGTACACTTCTTGTAATAGGCATATGTGCGCTGCTGGGTACGTGCCCCAGTCCTACGGGTTCGTTTGTGATATGCTATGCAACTTTCGTTTAGCACTGACGTAGTTCCACCCGAGTGCATATGCTTTCCTGCTTTCTTCCTGCGTCCTGTTCTCGGAGCACCTACATAGAATGCCAACTAGAGAGTACTTTCGGTTTCTTTTCCAGATGAAGAAGAGGTCTGCTACTGCACCCTCCTTTGTCTGCATGGGGGCACAAGCCAACATCCGATTCATCCTGGAGGCATGGAGCAGATTTAGTATATTTAAGTATGATTGGTTCTACGTTCATTGTCCCTCAGGAATCACGAGGCGATGGTTGGCTAGAAGTAAGTGTTTCTTTCTTACCTTAGGTTCATAGTTAGTTGAGTCGTAAGCTCGAGACTAACTTGTTATTTGTGTGATAGGCATTCCTCCAATCCTCAATGGCAAGGTATATCACGAACGGCTTGAAGCGCTAAAGGCCATCCCAACTGAATCCCGCACTACCAAAATATATCGATTATCATATACTTCATCAAGCGGGCCTACTTCCTATAGGTTGTTCAACAGGTCGTCTGGGCGTTGCTGAAGAAGGGGAAGGGGCGGAAGCCGACGAAAGAAATAATCCTTCGAGTCCGCAAGAGAGAGTACCCCTTGTCATGCCCTAACGACGTAAGGCCATTAGAGCTTAGGGAGAATCTAGTGAGCGTAGCATCGGTGACGAGGAGATATCTATCGAAGGAGAGGGCTTGTTGACCACCCTTGTCCCATCTCCAATAGACGAGATGAGGTCCGAAGTGTCACCCAGGCCGGTTTCTTCAGTTTCTACATCTGGGACCACCACGTCACTGAAGATGAAGGCCAATTCAAAGATTTGGACAAAGTACCAATTGTACTAACAACGTCTTAGTTGAGTGGCACAAGTACTGGAAGCCTTACGCTGAACCTTGGGGAGGTCACCCCTTCAAGTGGGCTAAACTCTGGTTTATGGAGGAAACACATAGGGGACACACTCATAAACACTGCATGTCACAACATTTGTTTGTGTGCATGGAATTTTTTATTCTAATTTTAATTCTGCTCCCTGCAGGTGCAATGGTTCGAGAAAGCGACATAGATCGAGGTTGAGGGTATGGAAGCCACCAACCACAAAAGAGCAGGGTTATGAGTGGTTTCAGGAGAGTCACTGACTTATTTTCATAGCCCCTTCGTATGACCGCAGCGGTGACCGACGCTACAGAGATCAACCCCGACACTCAAAATCTCCGCCACCCGTTATTCGATCGTTGGGAACATACATAAGGTAAGAAATTGTGAGAATAAGGCAACAAGTGTCGGTGATACCTCGTCATGTTCCACCTATTGCGCACATGACCGAATCTACAAGTAAGGAGATGGCGCCTCAGAATGGAGACACAGGACGAAGTCAGTGGAAAAGAAGGGCCCATCGTTGTCTGATATGTATGAGGTCGCACGACTCAGTCCCGAAGAAAAAAAGAGATACTCAAGAATTCATTCCCTAGCTTCTATTTTGATGAGCTGATGTGGTTGCCGAACATTCACCGGATCAAGTTGGACGTGGATAAAGATGTGTATGACAAGGTGTACGATATCTACTTCAAGTACATGGAAATGTACAAGTATGCAAGGAAGCTCTCAGAGTTGATTCTTAAAAAAAATGTAGAGCTCCAAGGTCTACGGTTGGAGGTTAATGCTGAGTGAGAGAGCCTCAGGAATCAGGAGGTTGAACTGAGTAAGATAATGTTTCATCTCATATATTTCCACGTATTCGAGTAACATGTTTATGTGCTAACTCTGTTATTAAAACAGAAGATGTAGAGAGGGATCTCAAGAAGGTGGAAGGTGAGGTGAAAAAGGCTTGGGAATCATTTAAAGACATGTTGACCTCAATCTCAGATCAGAATACCGCGCTTGAACAAGATAACAAGTCATGTCTGAAGAGAACAAGTGGCTGAAGGAAGAGAACAAGGAGGTGCAACAACTTCGAGAGACCAACACATCCCTGACCTATGAGAACGAAAAGATGCGGGAAGAAAATGAGCGAGCATGGCGCCTCATTAAAGAAAATGAAGAGCTGAGGAAGCATATAGATTCTAGCAATGATGAGCTCGAACGGGTGAGGAAGGAGAAGGAAGATGCCAGGGCTTTAAACAAATAAGTGCTATGTCAAGTAGATAACATAAAAGAAGAGCACCAGGCTGAGATGCACAAGCTCAAAGCTGAGGTTACGGAGGCTGAGGAGAGAGTGGAGACGTTACAGGGGCCATTGATTTGGGGTATGCACGTCAAAGAACTTAGATTTCGCGGAATCTTGTGGGTCGACGACTACTCCCAAACCTGGCTCAGGCCTAGGACATGTTGGTGGAGTTTGAAGCTAGGCAGTGGTAGGTGGCCTTGGTCGATGAGTTTGAGTTGATGTTTGAGTGTTTGATCAAGGAAGAGCACCATGTGTTGGCTGAAGGAAGTGCACTGTTGAGAGAAGATGTTGAGTTGGAGAGGATGGTGTGACATGTTGCCGCGAAAGGGAAATCAGTAACTTCTGAGAGCCTGATATTTGCACATGAATTTGAAGGAGGTAGCTCTCAGCAGCAGAAAGTTTCCACTCCCTCATCTACTAGTGGTCCCTCTGTCCTAGCCCTCAGTGTTACCGAGTATGATCACAATTATCCGGGGTTTGGACTGGAATGTTGTCTTCAGCCAACAATCGGAAGCATTATACCTGTTGAGGCCATGCCGCAAGTGTTAGAAGGTAAAAATCCTTTCTCGCGAGTGCTAAGAAGGATTGTAACATGAAGTTTGAGGTAGACTCACTTGTCTTATCCTTCATCATGCTGGTTCCTCTGGAGCAAAAGTGAAAATGGGTTTTATTCCAATGCTGCCTGCGATACCTGAGTTTAGTATGGAGATTCGAAGGGAGAAGCAAGGAGGTGGATCCAATCATATGGATATGTTCTCGGATATAGAATTTAGGGATATTAGGATAGATGATATCTTCCCAGAGTTTAAAGGAAGATCCAAGGAGGGTGTTCAAGTGACTGGGCCAATGAAAGCGGGCGAGCAGACCATGCATGAGTCAGTTGAAAAGCAGAGGGCTCAACTGCTCACCAAGTCGTAGGAACAGGAGGAGAAGAGGAAGGCTGACAAGGAGGCCCTACAGATAGCTCAGAAGAATGCTAGGAAGAAGGCCAAGGAAGAAGATCAGACTAAGGTGTAGGAGGCAACAAAAAAGAAAGCCGATGATGAGGCTTACAAGAAAAGGGTTGTTGATGAGTTCCAGAGGTTATAGAAGGAGAAGAAAAAGAAGATTAAGATTGGGCATGAAGCCCAAAAGAAAGCGAAAAAGGAGGCCAAGAGAATGGTCGACAGGGATGCAAAGAAGACCAAGGTGGATGGGAAAGAGGAAACCTCGGTGGTGAGTCGCTTGCCAATGAGGTCCCACTTAATCCTTTAAAGGCGGTCGGTGGCCCTGGCGAGGTGATCACCGAGATCTCGAGTGGTTATGATGACGAGGAAGGATTCTTAGTGGAAGAAGGGAATTGGAGGAAGAGGGTCTAGGAAGATGAATATGAATGGTGATGGTGAGCCAACCTCTGTCGAGTCCGATAAGAAGAAGAGGAGCGGCGACTCATCGAAGTGATAGTTATAGACAACATTTTTGCTTATGTAGGTCAATTGGATACGCGAGTACGACCCTCGCTTTCAGAGGCATGATGTGGTTTTCATGTATATCACGTCGTTAGAAAGAATAGACAGTTGTATTTTGGTTTGTGAATGGAAGTTAATTAACTTTTCTTATATCAAATGTTGTTTTAATTGTTCGAATTTTCATCTACGATTTCCAATCCTTGTACTTGTGTAAATATACCCGTCGTTATACTTAAATAAACATTGTTTGAGGCTTCACTCTTAAGATTTCCAAGTCATGCGAAGTCCAAACATGACGATTCCAATCTCGGGATTCACCTTTGGTTGTCGATCTTGAATCATTTGGAATCTAAGTGTGTGAGCTCTATTCTCGAGACTTCCTTTAGTGCGTTGGTCTCAGGTCGTCAGGAGTCATGAACGGACATCATTGTTTCGTCTTTTATACTCTCCCATTGTCTCAGAGACTAAGGGACGAAGTTGGACACTCAACTTAATGAGTGTCGCGAGTTATTTATACTCGGTCTCATCATTGGTTTGAGACTCGAGTTGACTTGCGAAGAGCGGACCACAACACAATATTTGAGTCTTTGTAAAGATTCGAGGCGGCAGATCGATGCTAGACTCCGTGGTGCCGATTTAGTGTTGTGTCCTTGTGTATGCAAGTTGGTAGTCATCACAGCTCAGACATAACATGAAGAACATGGACACACCAAGAACATGGTCGTCTGAAATTTCTTTACTGATAACTTTTGACAATATTTGCCTTTTCTTCAAAATCCTTGAACTTTTAAAATAAAACATTGGTGGAAAGCAGTAAATCTACACAATAGACTATGTAAAATAGCAAAGAAGACGTTCACCGTTCCATGCCCTTGGTAGTTCGGCGCCATCAACGGTCGTTAGCTCGAAGGTGCCATCTCCAAGCCTCCATTGTATGATGCACGGACCTTTCTAGTGAGGATCAAAATTAGTTGGTGTGGGAAAATCCTCTTTTGGATGAGGTCATCGATGTCGAAGTTCCCTGGGCAAAATTTGGAGTTGAAGTATCGGACGACTCGTTAACGATGGAGAACTTCTCTGAGTTCAGCTTCTTCTCTTTTCTCTTCGAGTAAGTCAAGTGATTCCAAGAGAAGATCCTAGTTGGCCTTTGGATCTTAATATGTGATTCAATGAGATTGGAGCTTAAGCTCAATGGAAATGATGGCTTCAGATCCATATGAGAGAGCGAATGGAGTGTGACCGGTCGCTGACTTATTAGTAGCCCAGTAAGCCCATAGGGCTAGAGGGAGTTCATCTTCCCATATGCCTCCGCCCTTTTTCAAATGATTCTTAATAATGGACTTGATCACTTTGTTGACAACCTCGACTTGCCCATTGGCTTGAGGATGAGCTGCTGCGGAGAATTTCTTCTCAATGTTGTGCCATCGTAGAAAAGCTTGAACTTTGTATTAGAAGGGCTTGAACTATGTTATAAATGAAGAAGAAATTATATGGATAAGAGAAGATAAAACTTTCTCATTATTTACACATCAGCAGTACAACGCTATATATACACATGACAAGGAATGAAAATAGAAACAATATTACAACTATGCCACTCACAATATCATTTTTCTTGGTATCTCCTTCTGCTATCGCCTTTATTACTTCTCAGTGTCGCCTCCTGGTATTGCCTTCATTACTTCGTGTATCGCCTCCTGATATTAACTTCTTGGCTTCACTATTAGTTTTGTATTGTCTTCTTATATGGTTTTCTTGGCTTCAGTATCGGCTTGTATTGTCTTTTTTGTTTCGATGTCAGTTTATATCGTTTTCTTGTACTGTCTTCTTGGTTTCGGTATCGGGTTGTATTATCTTCCAGGTATCATTTCTTGGCTTCGGTGATAGCACAAAGCTGTTTGTTCCAAGAGCTTGATACCAATAGCATATTTACACCCAACACAACACTATATACATACAACCTCTACTCACAACACTCCCTCTCAAGTTGGTACATAAACATTTATCATGCCCAACTTGCTACACAAATATTTGATTTTGGCACCATTCAGTGCTTTCTTAAACATACCAGCCACATGCTCCTCAATCTTGACTTGCTCTGTCAGAACAAGACCCTGTTTAACTTTCTCACTAATGAAGTGATAATCCACTTCAGTATGCTTCGTTCTCTTATGAAACACCGGATTAGATGCAATATGCATTGCAGCCTGATTGTCACAATAGAGAGTTATTGGTTTAACAATGTTTATTCCAACTTCATGCATAAGATGATCTACCCACATCACTTCACAAACTACCGTAACCATAAATCTGCATTCAAATTCAGCACTCGATTTAGAAACAACATTTTGTTTCTTGTTATTCCATCAAATCAAATTCCCTCCTATAAATACACAAAACCCATGCACAGATTTTTTATCCAGCTTTGTTCCTTCCCAATCAACATCACAGAAACATTCAACTCTTGCATGTCCATGATTCTTGTACTTAATTCCTTACCCAACAGTTCCCTTAAGATAACTCAAAATATATTTTGGTATTCTTAAATGATACGCAGTAGGAGATGCTATAAAGTGGCTTACAACACTGACAAGAAAGCAATGTCCGGTCGTGTAATAGTTATATAGTTCAGTTTTCCTACCAATTTTCTATATTTTTCTAGATCTTTGAACAACTCACCGTTTTCTACAATGTTACAGTTTAATGGAATATGAATAGTGCTAATTTTAACACCTAGATTTTCAGTCTCTTCCATCAAGTTAAGAATGTACTTTCGTTAAGACATAACAATATTACCATTATCTCTTTTAATTTCCACATCTAGGAAATATTTTAAGTCTCCTAAATCTTTAGTGTGAAACTAGTTGTAGATAAAGGTTTTAAGGGATGTAATACCTTGTTCATCGTTGCCAGTTATCACAATATCATCAACATAAACCACAAGTGAAATTATACCAGATTTAGTATTATTATAAAATACTGAATGATCACATCTGTTTTTCACTATTTCAAAAATTTCCATTGCATTACTAAACTTTCCAAACCAAGCTCTATGACTCTATTTTAATCTATACAGTGTGTTCTTCAACTTGCATACTATACCACTCTTCCCTTGTGCATTGGATCCACGGACTGAACCATGTAAGCTTCTTCTTCCAAATCACCATAAAGAAATGCATTCTTTATATCAAGCTGATGTAGTTTCCAGTTATATGTTTCTGCTAATGAAACAAGCATTTAGATAGAAGTTAACTTTGCTATTGGGGAAAAAGTTTCAGAATAATTGTTGAGAAATACTTGAATAAACAAATGATTGTTATTTATGGAAGAAGCATCGAGTACATACAGTCCCTTTGACTCACGCCCTCTACAAATAATTTTTTGAGTCATAAGATCCTATAATATACAGTAAGATGGGAAGAATGAGATAGAACAATTCAATTGTTGTGTTAATTGATCGACAAAGAGTACACTGAATGCAAGTTTAGGTATATATAAGGCAGACGTTGATAGAGAAAGTGAGTAATTTGGACATATTGTTCCAAACCCTTGAATGTTTTAAGAAGAACCATCAGCTAAAGTGACAGTGTGAGAAGGATGATTTAAAACTCGAGAAAAGAATATGATTACCTGACATATTATCTGTAGCACCAGAATCAGTGATCCACTAAGTTCTCCCTGGATTGACAAAACCGCTATTATCTGCAATAGTAGAAATAGGTTGAACTGACTTACTAAGTCTGTTCTTATATTCAGTGAACTTAGCAAACTCTTCAGCTGAAATCATAACATTATGGCTAACTTGATCTTGAGTCTTCACAACATTAGTTGCTTCTTGAGTTCTAGCCAATTTTTACTTATTTTGTAGCTTCCAACATTCAAATTTAGTGTGCCCTGGTTTCTTGCAATAAGCACATGATTTCACTATCTGATTTTCATATCCAGACATACTAACCTCCCTTTTGTATGAGTTCTGATTAGGTTTCCATGGTTGATATTTATTAGTTGTAGCAATCAAAGAACTATTGTGTTAAACTGATGGATTTGGATTTGAACTTGAGACTTCAGTTCTAAGAATCCTCCTAAACACATCATGCAAGATGTCACATTCAGTCCAGATAAAAATTGAGATTTAGCATATTCATACCCAAATGGAAGACCTGCCAAAAACTCATAATAGCCATTTGCTTCTCTGCTTTTGTTGCACCTTAATAACAACACAGATAGGAAGTAGCAGATCAAACTCTTCATAAGTCTTCTTGAATTTTATAAAGTAATTCATCAATGACTGATCTTTTTTTTCACGCGATAAAATGGCTTGCAAATCTCATACATTCGATTTATATTTCCTTTTCAAGAATATAAAACTCTAAATAATCCATAAGTTCTTTCAAGAACTCACAATGATTCACCAAACTGATGATATCACTCTAAATTGTATTTAGGATTTGAAGAAACAAAAGAGCATCATCTCAAAGTCAAATCATTATTTCCTTGTCAGATGGATCAGCTTCAGGTGGATCGTCAATTAGATGATTATCCCTATCGGTACCCAGTAAAAACAATCGAATTGTTTTACTCCAATCGAAGTAATTCGATTCACTCAAATTGTGCTCAATTATCTTAGATATCATTGACATGACCTCCATCACTGATTTAGTCTCTCCCAAGATTCACGAATGAGATTGAAAGATAGATATAAGATCTGGAATTAATTCAAGGATCGATGCTCTGATACCATATTAACGAAGAAGAAATTATAATGGATAAGAGAAGATAAATCTTCTTCATTATTTTCACATTAGCAGTATCACACTATATATACACATTACAAGGAATGAAAATGAAAACAATATTACAATTATGCCACTCAAAATATCATTTTTCTCGGTATCGCCTTCTAGTATCGCCTTCAATACTTCTTGTTGTCGCCTCCTGGTATCGCCTTCATTACCTCTTATATCGTCTCGTGATATTAACTTCTTAGCTTCGATATCGGTTTTGTTTTGCCTTCTTATATTGTTTTCTTGGCTTCGGTATCGACTTTTATTGTTTTCTTGTATTGTTTTCTTGGTATCGGTATCGGCTTGTATCGTTTTCTTTTATTGTCTTCTTGGTTTGGGTATCTGCTTGTATTGTCTTCCTGGTATCGTTTTCTTGGCTTCGATGTCAGCACCAAGCTGTTTGTTCCAACAGATTGATGCCGATAACATATTTACACCCAACACAACACTATATACATATATACGACCTCTACTCACAACAAACTCAGTACTCTTGAATTGGGTCCCGTTATCATAAATGGTAGTCTTGGGAACTCCAAAAAGACAGATTATTTTGCGAACAACAACGTTAATCACTTTTTTGGTAGTAATTATAGTGAGGGGATGACTTCAACCCACTTTGTAAAGTAATCAACCGCGATGATAACATATCGCGCACCGCCTTTAGCCAATAGATTATTTTCGATGATATCGATCTCCCACATAAGTAATGGCAACGGGCTGACCATCTGCGTAAGTTCAGTAGGCAAAGCTCTTGGAATTTTGTAAAACTTTTGGCATTTGTTGCACTTACAGGCATATTCTGTTGCAACCCACTCAAGTGTTGGCCAAAAATAGCTATATCGGAAAATCTTCTTTGCTAGAGTTCTCCCCTCGATGTGGTCGCCGCACTCGCCTTTGTGCATATCCACCAGTATACGATCCGCGTCATAGTGGGCTACACACTGGAGTAATAGAACAAAGAACACTCTTCGGTAGATCACTCCATCTTGAATGATGCAGCGTGATGATTTATGGGTGAGTGCTCGTCTGTCATTTGAGTTATTGGGGGGATCCGATGCTGCAAATAGTTTTGATCAGAGTTATCCAAGACTCAGGTTTGGGGACGACCTCCGACGTTCGTACCGATTCAGTCTTCATCTGATCCATACTCAAAGAATCGAGTATTTCGACTGGGACGAGTCCCAAGAATTGTGCATCCCAAGAACTTTCTAGTTTGGCCAATGATCAACCTTCTCGTTCTGATGTGAGTGATGATGTAGTGGTCGCAGTTGGTAAGCACTTCACAAACCCGAGCAAGGTAGGGAGTGATCCATTCCCCCCTTGGCTTGATATTTCCCTGCACCTAGCGTACGATGAGTTGAGAATCAGAGTATATCTGGATATCCTTGATGTTGAGTTCGATTGCAATTCCGAGTTAGGCAATCAAGGCTTCATATTCTGCATCATTGTTAGTGGCAGGGAAGTCGAGCTTTAGAGAGTAAGAAATCGAGTGTTCCTTAGGAGTAATGAGTACAATTCTGGCGCTAGAACACTAATTGTTAGATGAACCATCCATGAATTATTTCCACTGAGTGTTGGGAGGCTCACTGTCTTATAGAGGAGGTTCTTCAGGAATAGTGAACTCAATGGTGAAATTGTAAGGACCCGCATTCTACACAGCGGAGGATCGTAGAATATTTATTGCGTTCACATGCAAGGTCATATAGTTGTGTAACATTGGGGAACGGCCATTGGAGTCATTTCCCATGTTCACGATTTTTGCCGAATTTTAAATGACCGTTTTGCCCCTAGCGAATCCAGTTTTGCCCCTAGCGAATCCAGTTTTGCCTATAACTTTTGATTGGTAATGAGTTTTGACCTGAAACCACTTCCATTGGATCAGATGAAGGTTTGCCTTTCCGTAGAGTGGTCACATTTGTTAGATGGACTTACCGTTTGGGAGATATGGCTGAAATAAGGTTTAGAAGGTGAAAAGCAGCTTAACCGGGCCAAATAGGGTGATTAGCAGCTAGGCCCATTGGGGGATTTCCGGATTAGGATTACATAAGGGCTAAAAAGGGTTAGAGAATCCTTCCTTTGTCATTTTTACAACTTCCACTTACCTCTTTTGAACCCTAACTATGGCTTCCACCTTCTAAATCTCTTTTAAACAACTCCTAATCGCTTTCTAATCAAGTATTAAGCTATGCTACATCAAATCAAGGAAAATCAACACCAAATCAGGTTTGGAGCTGCCAAGTTGCATAGGAATTCGAACCAAATTAGTAGTAAAGTTCAGATCTGTAATTCATTTGTGGCTAAGGTGAGTGATTTACATAGTTTTTCACTAAATACGACAAATTAGGGGTGATTAGTGATAATTAGCGAAATTATGCATGTTCAAATTTTGGAAAAAATATGTAAAAATTCTTAAATATTATTTTAGGACTCTGATAAAAATTTGGGTTAATTTGGACATGTTTTGCTAATCCTAATGTTAGATTTGACTAAACATGATTAAAGGGGAAAACATGTGTTTTGGGTATGCTTGATTCATATTAACATGATTATTCATCATATTGGTGTTTATGGTTGATTGTACATGTTGCTAGGACTGTTTGGTATGTTTTATGTTGCTTAGTAAAGTTAGGATGGTTGAAAACGCTGTCGTATGGCGAAAAAGGATGATATATGCTCGTTGGAAAATGTGCAGGGTTTCGGATCAGATCGGGTTATAGGGCTCGGGTCGGATCGGAGAACTAAGCAGACAGACCGAACCAGATCAGAACCTAGCACAAGAGGAAAAGCATGACAACAAGGAATGCCATATGAACTAAGACGGGATCGGATCGGGAAGCAGGGCATCAGATCGGAAACGGAGGAGGGAACCGGATCGAAACCTGGAGATGGTGTACCATACGAACCGAACCGAGGCAGGAGCACCATCCGAGCCGAACCAGAGGGAAATGACCGAACAGAACCGAGCAAGGGTATTGAAACCAAACCGAATGGGGAAATTGGACACTATACACCCAAACCGAACCAAAGGTGACCGAACCGAACCAGATGTATACTCCTAATTCTACGCGACGTTTCTTCTGAAGACCAACTCCAATTCGACCAAAACCCGAGATGCAAAGGAAGTCCAAGTGAGAAGTTATAACTCAGGATCTAGACGGGAACCAACGAGTTAACTTTATGAATTGGACTTTGCTGCGGGACGTGTGCAAAGGGGTTATCAATGTCTATAGCTTGACTCACCATTGAGAGACAGATATTGGCTATGGATCAGTGCAGTGGAGTTGTCACGACTCCATGAGGCAAAGTGATCGTAGCAGGGCTATGAGCCAATGCAGTGGAGTTGAAATGACTCCATGGGGCAGAGTGGACATAGCAAAGTATTAGTGGTTACGGATCAGTAAAGTGGAGCTGTCATGACTCCATGGGGCAGAGTGATCGTAAAAAAGAATTGGGTGATCAAAGTGGTGGATATCGTATACTTTACGCACTGAGTGAGAGATGTGAGGATGATTGCTATGATTGATGTTTGTTATCACCATGACATGCACACCCCCTCCCTATTATTTTCACACCATGTGTTAGTGTAACCTTAGAGTATTGTACATCCTGTTGTGCTAACTCTTTGGTTGTAGGTCCAGTTTCAGGTATAGTTATGTATACCTGTTGTTGTTCTGTTTTTGCTGCTTATCGCTCATACCAGACTTTTGTCTGACCCAGAGTTTTATGTCTCTTCTTATTACTCTGGGTGCTCCTAAATGAGCAGACTAGAGACAAGTTAGCTGGTTATGCACAAGTAGCTGTCCGGAGACGAGCATGAGGCTTGCACGTATTATTCCCATATATTCTCCCTGTGTTGTTACTGGTCACTACTTTGGGCATTAGTAGTGTACCTTCCGATTTTGCTTCAGAGACAGTTTTAAAAGTTGTAATAATGATGTTTTGGATCATAAGCTGCATTTTGGATAATCCGCTGGTATGATGGTTTAGTTTTCAGCTTATGCACAGTCTCGCATGTTTTATATCAAGTTATGTTATTATTATATTTTGTTCCATGCGCTGTGAGATATACTACAATTTATTTGTTGGTTCACCATTCAAATTCCTTCCCTTTTCCTTTCTTTTGATGACCGTCCCGTGCTAGTTGGACGTCAGTACAACGCATTTCATTGGAAATGTCGGCTGGTGCGAGGTGGGTAATCACATTTGGTATCAGAGCTCTAGGTTGCGTAGTTCACCTAGGGGAAGACCCCAGGGAGATATAGTATATGTATATGAGAGCGTGTACTTGTGTTATTTTGGTTTTCATGAGCTATATATACTATTAGTATATCTAAGGATGAAGTCGCACTACACTGGCACCACTGGAGAGATGATTAATCGTTTTCTCTTTACAGATTGAATGATGAGCCGATATACGAGGGGTACGGGTTCAGGGGTTAATAATAGGAATGCTCCTGATATGAGGACGATGTTCACTGACTTCATGAGAGAGATGCTTAGGGATGTGCAAGGAGCAGTTCTTAATGCTGCTAATGGTGGTGGTGCAGCGGTGCAGGTGCCTAGGGCCGATTTTGCCAAGCTTTGCAAGGATTACACTAGCCTTGGTGGGAAGCTGTTCCACGTAACGGAATCGGGTACAGATGTCCAAGATTGGCTTGATAGTTGTGAGCGCATTTTCGAGGACTTAGGGATCGAAGATGCAATGAAGAAAAAGCTAGCATCGCGTCAACTACAAGGACGGGCAATGAATTGGTGGAATGCTATTAAGGCAGCTACTCCTGAGGATCAAGTTACATATAATCAATTTAAGGCCCGATTCAGTGACAAGTTTATCCCAGCTGCTCAGAAATCAGAATTGTTTGGGAAATTTCTAGAACTTAAGCAGAATGTTAGGGCAGTCTCGGAATATCTTATTGAGTTCGATACTTTATCTATGTATGGATTATCTCTTATCGATACTTCCGAGAAGAGGAATGAGAAGTTCATAACTGGTTTGGATCAGTACTTGGGAGAAAGGCTTATAAAGCATATTGATGAGATTTTTGAATCGATTGCTGGGAAAGCATTGAGGTCAGAGAGCCTTTATCCTAAGCCCAATACTGAAGTCGATGTTGCATCTACAGAGGGGCCAAAGCCGCAGGCAAGCGGTGGAGACAACAATAATTCTCAGAATAAAAGGAAGCAGAGTCAGACCAAGGATGGTCAGAAAAAGAAAGACAGTAAAGAGGTAGAGTGCTTTAGCTTTGGCAAGAAGGGCCATTATGCTAAAGAATGTCGAGCAAAGCCGACGGACAGGAAGTGCTTCAATTGTGGCCAGGCCGGACATCATAAGGATAAGTGTACACAACCTCCCAAAGAAAGGCAGATTGTGAAAGCATATTCAATTAATGTTGTTCCTTCTTCATCAAATGCCCAAACTGCGGCAGAGAAAGGAAAGAATGTCGTCATTCAAGGTATGCTTTCTATTTATGATGTTCCTGTTCGAGTATTGTTTGATACTGGGGCTTCCCATTCCTTCATATCTAGTGACTTGGTAGATAGGTTGGGATTGGAACCTGAGATAGTCGATAGACCTTTAGTTGTGACGAACCCGATCGGTGGTTCGACTAGCCTTAGCATGATTTATCGAAATTTGGTCTTATCAAGTCATGGATGTATGTTTGCTTGTGATTGCTTTGTTTTGGGCTTTACTGGGTTTGGCATTATTTTGGGGGTCGATTGGCTCCAAAGGTATGGGGTGGTGGTAGACTGCGAGGGATTTTCGGTGACTATTTGAGCGGATGTTGGGCGGTTGGTGGCCTATCTAGTGATGAGGTGATGGCTAGTTTTCTAAATTCCCTCGACATTCCGCAGGATGAGTTATCAGGGGTTCCCATTGCTGGCCAGTATCCGGACATCTTCGAGGAAGTGACCGGACATCCAACACACCGAGAGATTGAGTTCCGTATTGATTTAGTGAAAGATGCCAGACCTATATTGATGCCACTTCGTCGTATGGACCAAGGGAGCAGCGAGAGCTCGGAGTGCAAGTAAGCAATCTTTTGAAGAAGGGATTTATCCGAAGAAGTGTCTCCGAGTGGGGAGCACCAGTTGTATTTGCCACTAAGGCAAATGGTTCCCTTCGTTTATGCGTGGACTATCGCGAGTTGAATAAAGTGACTAGGAAGAATAAGTATCCTCTTCCACGGATAGATGATTTGTTTGATTAACTGGAGGAAGCACGAGTATTCTCCCAGTTAGAACTCACGACAGGATTTTATCAGCTCCGAGTAGCAGCTGAAAGTATTCCTAAAACGGCATTACGGACGCCGTCTAGACTTTATGAGTGGTTGGTCATGCCATTCGGGTTGACCAATGCTCCATCATGTTTTGTGGATCTTATGAATAGGGTATTCAAGGACCAATTGAATAAGTTTGTTCTTGTGTACGTGGACGATATCTTGGTTTACTCGAGGACAGAGGAAGAACACAAGGAATATTTGAGGACAGTGATGGAGGTGTTGAGGAAACACCAATTGAAAGAAAATTTTTATAATTGTCATTTCTGGAGGAGGGAAATGAGGTTCTTGGGCCATGTTGTTTCAGATAATGGGATTGCCATGTGTAACGACACGGATTTTGCCCGAACACAAATAAATTCATATCTTATTCATACGAATACATAATTGGAAAATTTCAGAACCATTGGGATCGTAAATTCGAGATCTACATTTCTGGATAGACTAAAATGAATTTGGAGCAAATCAAAATTTGGTGTTATCACACCGTGGACCCTGCGAAGGTGGCTACGGTACAAGATTAGTCTACGCCCAAGAATGCAACAGACGTAAGAAGTTTCTTGGGATTAGCTGGATATTATCGTAAGTTTATCCAAGACTTCTACAAGATAGCGGCACCTTTAACTCAGTTGACCAAGAAAAATCAAGCTTTCATCTGGGACAGAAGGTGTGAAAATGCATTCAAGAGTCTAAAAGAAAAGTTGACGCATGCACCAGTGTTAGTCATTCCTAAAGGGAATGAAGAGATGATAGTATACACGGATGCATGTAATACCGGACTAGGTGCTATATTGATGCAAGGAGCCAGGGTTGTTGCTTATGCTAGTCGGCAACTGAAACCGCATGAGAAAAGATATCCTACCCATGATTTGGAGTTAGCAGCGATTGTGTTCGCATTGAAAATGTGGAGACACTATCTCTTGAGAGAAAGATTTGAGTTGTTTACCGATCATAAGTCGTTAAAGTATCTCTTCTCTCAGAAGGATCTAAATATCCGATAGCAAAGATGGTTTGAATTCTTGGCTTCCTATGATTTCGACATCGCATATACACCAGGAAAGGGAAATGCAGTAGCTGATGCATTGAGTAGAAGACATGCCATTTTGGGAGCTATGTTTCTGGAATGGAAGCAACTATAGTATATCGCAGGATATGATTTCAGACCTAAGTGCGAATTAGATCTACCAATGTTAGCAAGTTTAACAATCAGACCAACTTTGATTGAGCGGATTGGTTCTAGTCAGAGGGACGATCCTAATCTATTAGAAGTCATTTCCAACGTAGAGATGGGTATTGACGATGAGAGAATGAACGAGTATGGTCTTGATCGAGATAGATGGCTTCGAAAAAATGGTAGACTAGTTGTACCCAATGTTAATGGATTGAGAGATGAAGTGCTTAGAGAATGTCATCACTCAAAACTGACTATACATCCCGGTGGTAACAAAATGTATCGAAACATGAAGCAGACCTACTACTGAGAAGGGATGAAAAGAGACGTTGGGAAGTTTATATCCAAATGCAAGAACTGCCAGCTAGTTAAAGTTGAGCAAAAGAAGCCTAGTGGTTTGTTGCAACCATTAGAAATTCCCGAATGGAAATGGGAACAAGTCTCAATGGATTTCATTTATGGGTTGCCGAGGACTAGATCGGGTCATGATAATATTTGGGTGATTGTAGATCGACTGACCAAGAGTGCAAGTTTCATACCAGTCAAGTTGAACAAAACGACAGCTAAGTTAGCGGAACTGTATATGAAATAGGTAGTGAGATTTCATGGAGTACCCAAAGGCATTGTTGACTGAGATCCGTTGTTTACTAGTGGATTATGGAAGAGCTTACAAGAGGCTTTAGGATCATAATTACATCTCAGTACCTCATACCATCCTCAAACCGACGGTCAGACGGAGCGGATGAATTGCGTATTAAAGGATCTCTTAAGAGCTTGCATATTAGATTTTGGTGGATCATGGGATGACCATTTACATCTGGTTGAATTCGCATATAATAATAGTTATCAGTCTAGAATTGGTATGGCTCCATTTGAAGCTTTATACGGAAGACCGTTCAACTCACCATCATGTTGGTTAGAAACCGGTGAGAAATTTGTGCTTGGACCAGATGTGATAAGAGAAACCTCAGATAAGATCAAGGTTATCAAACAGCGAATGAAGGCTGCCCAAGATAGGCAAAAGAGTTATGCTGATAAGAGACGAAGAGAATTGGAATTCTCCATTAGCGACTTGGTCTTTGTCAATATTTATTCATTAAAGAGCGTGATTCAATTTGGTAGGAGAGGCAAGCTAGCACCAAGGTTTGTTGGTCCATTCCTAGTCCTCGAACAAGTTGAGAATTTAGCATATAAGGTTAGATTACCTGACAAGGTGGCAGGAGTTCACAACGTATTTCATGTTTCCCAGTTAAGGAAGTTCGTGCACGAACCCGATATGACTATTTCACCGGATCAGTTGGATGACATGGAAGTAGAACCCGAGGTAGTTGGGAACCGCAGACCGATCCGTATTGTCGAGTACGATACGAAGCAACTTCGAAAGAAGGCGGTGAAACTGGTCAAGGTTCAGTGGGACGAGAATGAGAATGATTGTACTTAGGAAACAGAGGAGAGCATAAGGGAGTCGCATCCAGAGCTCTTTGCCTGGTAAGATTTTAATAGTGATAGTTATTCCCTTATTAGTAAACTGCATGCTAGTATAGACTTGTTGTGTTGTTATGGATATTTGATTGCTTGTAAATGGTTGATAGGCATGCGGGACGCCTTTGTATGTTTTGGTTAAGGAATTTCGGGGGCGAAATTTCTTAAGGAGGGGAGAGTGTAACGACCCGCATTCTACACATCGGAGGATCATAGAATATTTATTTTGTTCACATGCGAGTTCATATAGTCGTGTAACATTGGAGAACGACTATTGGAGTCATTTCCCCTGTTCACGATTTTTGCCAAATTTTAAATGACCGTTTTGCCCCTGGCGAATCCTGTTTTTCCTATAACTTTTATTGGTAATGAGTTTTGACCTGAAACCACTTCCATTGGATCTGGATGATGGTTTACCTTTCCATATAGTGATCACATTTGTCAAACAGACATACCGTTTGGGAGATATGGCTGAAATAAGGTTTAAAAGGTGAAAAACAGCTTAACCGAGCCAAATAAGGTGATTAGCAGCTAGTCCCATTAGGGGATTTTGGGATTAAGTTTACAAAAGGCCTGAAAAGGGTTAGAAAAACCTTCCTTTCTCATTTTTATAGCCGCCGCTTATCTCTCTTCAACCCTAGGAATGGCTTCCACCTTCTTAATCTCTTCTAAACAACTCCTAATCGCTTTCTAATCAAGGATTAAGCTAAGCTACATCAAATCAAGGAAAATCAACACCAAATAAGAGTTGGAGCTGCTATGCTGCATAGGAATTCGATCCAAATTAGTAGTAAAGTTCAGATCTATAATTCATTTGTGGCTAAGGTGAGTGATTTGCATAGTTTTTCACTAATTACGGCTAATTAGGGGTGATTAGAGATAATTAGCGAAATTATGCATGTTAAAATTCTAGAAAAAATATGTAAAAATTCTTAAATATTATTTTAGGGTTCTGATAAAAATTTGGGTTAATTTGGACATGTTTTGCCAATCCTAATGTTAGATTTGATTAAACATGATTAAAGGGAAAAACATGTGTTTTGGTTATGTTTGATCCATATTGACATGATTATTCATCGTTTTGGTGTTTATGGTTGATTATACATGTTGCTAGGACTGTTTGGTATGTTTTATGATTGCTTAGTAAAGTTAGGATGGTTGAAAACGTCGTCATATGACGAAAATGGACGATATATGCTCGTTGGAAAATGTGTAGGGTTTCAGATCGGATCGGGTTATGGGGCTCTGGTCGGATCAGAGAACCGAGTAGAGAGACTGAACTAGATCGAAACCTAGCACAAGGGGAAAAGCATGGCAATAAGGGAGGCCATATGAACTAAGACGGGATCAGATCGGAAACAAGGGATCAGATCGGAGACAAAGGAGGGAACCGGATCGAAAACTGGAGATGGTGTACCATACGAACCGAACCGAGGCAGGAGCACCATCCGAACCGAGCCAGAGGGAAATGACCGAACCGAACCGAGAAAGGGTGACTGAAACTGAACCGAATGGGGGACTTGAACACTATACACCCGAACCGAACCAAAGGTGACTGAACCGAACCAGATGTATACTCCTACTTTTACGCGACGATTCTTCTGAAGACCAACTCCAATTCGACCAAAACCTGAGACGCAAAGGAAGTCCAAGTGAGAAGTTAGAACTCAGGTCCAGACGGGAACCAATGAGTTAAATTTATGAATTGGACTTTGCTGCGGGACGTGTGTAAAGGGGTTATCGATGTCTATTGCTTGCCTCATCGCTGAGAGACGGATATTGGATATGGATTAGTGCAGTGGATTTGTCATGTCTCCATAGGGCAAAGTGATCGTAGTAGGGCTATGAGCCAGTGCAGTGGAGTTGTCATGACTCCATGGAGGCAGAGTGGATGTAGCAAAGTATGGTTACGGATCAGTGCAGTGGTGTCGTCATGACTCCATGGGGCAAAGTGATCGTAACAAATAATTGGGTTATCAAAGTGGTGGATATCGTATACTTTAAGCACTGAATAAGAGATGTGAGCATGATTGATATGA
Organism: Allium sativum; assembly: GCA_030737875.1. Taxonomy (NCBI): domain Eukaryota; kingdom Viridiplantae; phylum Streptophyta; class Magnoliopsida; order Asparagales; family Amaryllidaceae; genus Allium; species Allium sativum. The sequence continues at coordinate 698,884,272 of CM060926.1, forward strand.
TTGATGTTTGCTGTCATCATGACATGCACACCCTCTCCCCATTATTTTCTCACCATGTGTTAGTGTCACCTTAGAGTATTGTATATCCTGTTGTGCTAACTCTTTGGTTGCAGGTTCAGGTATGGTTATGTATACCTGTTATTGTTCTATTTTTGCTGCTTATCACTCATACCAGACTTTTGTCTGATCCAGAGTTTTATGTCTCTTCTTATTACTCTGGGTGCTCCTAAACGAGCGGACTAGAGATAGGTTAGCTGGTTATGCACGAGTAGCTGTCCGGAGATGAGCAGGAGGCGTACACATATTATTCCCATATATTCTCCTTATGTTGTTGCTGGTCACTACTTTGGGCATTAGTAGCGTACCTTCCTATTTTTCTTCAGAGACAGTTTTAAAAGTTGTAATAATGATGGTTTGGATCATAAGCTGTATTTTGGATTTTCCGCTGCTATGATGGTTTAGTTTTCAGCTTATGCACTGTCTCGCATGATTAATATCAAGTTATGTTATTATTATATTTTGTTGCATGCGCTGTGAGATATACTACAGGTTATTTGTTGGTTCACCGTTCAAATTCCTTCTCCTTTCCTTTCTTTTGACGACCGTCCCATGCTGGTTGGACGTCGATACAGTGCCTTTCATTGGAAATGTCGGCTAGTGCGGGGCGGGCCGTCACAGAAATCTTCCAGGGCTTGTCCGAGGATTGTTCGACGTGGAACGAATGTAATCTCAAATTGACACAGCTCAATATTCCATTTAAAACGTCACCCAAATGCCTCAGGTCATTGTAGGACTTGTCATACTGACCGGTCAGTGTAAATTTTGATTGGATAGGACTGAAAGTGTGGTCATAGCTTTCTAGAAGATATCAACAGGAACTAAGCAAGCTTCTCGAGCTTCGGAAAGTTCTATTCTGCACCTTTTATTCTCTTGCAGATATAGTAAACATTCCGTTGGACACGATCTTCTTTGCGCACCAACGCCGAGCTTATTGCCTACACAGAAACAACCAAGTAGATAAATAAGTCTTAGTGGTCTACGGGTTTCGATAGAATGGGTGGTTGCTCTAAGTGATTCAGAAGGTCCTGGAATGAAACAATGTACTCTGGTGTCTATGAAAAATTGTGCTTTCCTTCTATGATCATGCTGAAGAAGGGAATGAACTTATCATTAGCTTTGAGTATGAATCGACTTAGGGTGGTCACTTTTCCGTTTAAGCTTTGAACATCCTTTATGACCCTAGGGGACTAAATATCCCGGATAGCTTTGATTTTTTCTGGATTTGCCTCAATTCTCTGTGAATCAACAATGAAACTCAAGAATTTTCCCGATGTCGACGCAACGTCGTAAGTGCATTTCAAGGGATTGAGTTTTATGCCATATTTACGGAGAACATCGAACATTTCCATGAGGTCGTTGATGTGGTCCTTTGACACCCTCGTTTCATGAGAATATCGTCCATGTAGACCTCCATGGATCTTCCGATCTAGTCCTCGAACTTGCGGTTAACCAATCGCTGATAGGTGGCCTCAGCATTCTTGAGCCCGAAGAGCATAACCACATAGCAATAGAACCCTGGGCCGGTGATGAATTAAGAGTGCTCGTAGTTTGGAAGGTACATTGGAATTTTATTGTAGCCTAAGTACGCGTCCATGAAAGAGAGAAGCCGATAGCATGTTGTTGAGCCAAGAGTTGGCCGATCTTTGAAAGCGAGACGCTGTCAATTAAGAAAACTTTGATCAAGTCTCAGTAGTCGACACACGTTGCCACTTTCCATTTGATTTCTTGACCAAGACGGGGTTGGAGACCCATTCTGGGCAGAGAGCACCGCGGATGAAGTCATTGTCAAGAAGCCTTGGGTTGATACTGATCCCTTTGTTCCAAAGATCCGGCATTTTTGTTTGACTGGAAGATGCCTTGGGTTGATATTGAGCATGTGGCAAGCGATTCCAAGGTCAATGCCACATGTATCGAAATGGGTTCAAGCGAATACATCAAGGTTGGCCCTTAAGAATCCCGTGAGCTCTTCCTTTCATGTTGGGTGGAGTTGTAATCCAACATTCAAGATCCTGGTTTTACCGGCGGGGTTAATTGGAACATCGATAGTTAGCTCCACCGAGATAGCCCTTTCGAAATTAGGCTTCCCGTCTTCCTTTGGATCAAGCTCTTCGAAAAGACGGCAGTGGCTTCTAAGCTAGGACCCAGACTCCAGTGGTTGCTATGCACTGGAATTTATGGCATAGTGGATCATTTCTACGCTCTTTTCCTTCTCTTTGTTGATGACGTCGTTCCATTCAACGAGATTGCATCCTCTGGTAGTGGCTAGGTCACCCTTGACGGTTCTAACCCCATTCTCAGTTGGAAACTTCATGAGAAGGAACCATGGTGCCATGCAAACTCGAAATTTTATGAGGAAAGGACAACCTAGAAAGATGTTGTAGGGAGAAGTGACATCGATAACTATGAAAGTGAGGATCCAGACTCTGCTGAGATCCCCTTCTCCGAGCTCGATTATCAGTTCTACCAAACCCACTGGTCGATTAGAGGAATCATTGAAGCCATAGACAGTGGCATGTCAAGGCTTCATGTCTGCTGGCTAGCTTTGTGACTAAGCCACGTGAATTTTAAGTATTCACGATCGAGTTGGAAAGGTGATTCGTATGCCTTAGAATTCATATTGAAGGGTTTAGGTCGAGGCACTCAAGTTGAGGACATCAGTTCGCTGGATAGTCCACTCATAGGATTGAGAGAACATGCCTTCAAAGGAAGCACCATCGGCTTTAGTCGAGGGGTATGTAGCGACCCAATACCCTACCATTCAACTGAAACGAGAACGTGACCTAACCCACGATCCCCCACTAGCCGAGAAACATGGATCTCGTGACACGTGTCAAGAACCGCCTCTATAACTACCTATCCACTCACTCACGAACCACTCTAAGATTTCAGGGACAAGCGCCATGACATCCCATGACCCACTTGTATTTTTTACCTATAAATACCCCAAGACTTGTCATTTTTGGGATCTTTTGGCATTTAAGAGACTCTACTTCCACTGTTATAATATTTCCACTACTTCAATCAGATTTTACTCCAAATTGTTGAGTATAATTTGAGAGATTTTGAGAAATACTTCATTGCAATTGTGAGATTGAGTGGATATTTGCATTGTATTTGTAATCAATCGATCAATTTGAAACATATAAAGTGGATGTAGGCTCATTAACACCGAACCACTATAAATCATGTGCGTTTGCTGCTTTTTATTATGTTTTAAGTTATAATTCTCTGTAATTTGTAGTCAATTGGGTGTTAGAACCACTTTTTTCTATAATTTTGGTGCTTTCACAGAGAATAGAATTCTCAGCCTATTGGATTGTCATTCTATTATCTGGATTTCTATGTCCGAAGAGATAATCCACATTTTTATCATTTCTCAAGATTTCATTGAATTCAATTAATTGGTTTCATGGCTCCAAAGAGAATTAAAGAACCGCAAACTCTCGGGAAAACGAGATGAGTGAAGACCGAAGAGATGATGTGCTGGAGCTTGTCAACATCAGGCCGTAGGAGCTTGGCTCGCAGGGTGCGACTCGATCCGGAGGAGCATCTACGACCCGATCCGAAACTGATGTGTTAGAAGGCTTAGGTCACCAGGTCGCGACTCGACCTGAGGGGGGCAACCCGAACCTGTCCGCTAGCATGGATGTTCCTACATGAGCTGATGCATATGCTCAAACTCCAACAGCAACTACCAGCCACTAACTCCCTGCTCCTGCCCCGTCTCGTAGATGGATTTCTCACGTCTGCTTGATATGTTGGATAGAATTAATGATGCCTTGGAGGTCCAAAGACGTGATAGTGCTGCCATGCGAGAAAACATGAACACTATGAGTAGACAGATAAACGAGCTTCGTAGGCAGAGAACGCCTTCTCCAACCCATCGTATCAATGTATACAACTCATCTTCTTCGGATGAAAGGCATCCACATCAGAGAAGTCCATATAAGAGACCTGATCGAGCAAATGGCATTTGGGTCATTGGGATCCCGCGAAGACGCAGCCCGTGTCTTAGGACCAAATGATCCCAGCCTGGGAGAGCCAATATTGCTACCAATGTGGGGGTCTCATGTCCTTCCCAGGGATCCTATCATTACTAATCCTACTCAATGACAGCTCCTTTATCCTACCCGTCTTGTGAGTAACCGAGATCATGGTGGGCAAGGGAATTATGCTCCTACAAGGAGTTAAAGGACGCAACCTGATGTGGGAACTAGAACTATTCGGAGAACAAGAAGTGCTGACCCTGAGCCTATACTAACCAATGCTGAAGTAGAGGCCGTGGTGCGCCAGATCATGGCTGATAGCAAGGGTTATACTAACGAACATTAGGGAATTGATCATAGCTATACCCCTTTTACTAATGATATCTTGGATTTTCTATTCCTTAGACGATTTAATCTTTCCACCATGGATCGATATGGAGGAAGAACTGATCCAAGACAACATTTGATGAGATACTTTTGGTACATGAGCGCCACTGCAGCTCCCGGTGCCATAAAATGGAAGGCTTTTCCAATATATCTCGAAGATGTCGCACTGATATGGTTCAACCCGGCTTCCACCTCAGTCGATTTCTAGTTTTAAAGAGCGAAGTGAGAGCTTCAAGAATCAGTTCTGACTCCACGCCCGGAAATCCAAGAGTGTCATTGAGCTGTCTATAATCAAACAAGCTCCTAGGGAGACTATAAAATCGTATTTGGATCGTTTCAATTTGGAATCCACAAAAGTAAGTGACCCACACGAGAAGACCATCCTGATGGCACTCATAGATGGAATCGATAAAGACACTAAGTTCAAAAGGTACCTAGCTGGAAAACTACTGCTAACTCGAGAGTTATCTTCTGAAAAGGCAAATATTCATCTGCGACGAGAGGAAATATATGTCAACCAAAAGGAAAAGTCCAACGAAATCCCAAGGGAGGACATTCAGAGAAATGTTCCCATCAAGTAGTGCGGTGACAGCGCAGGAAAGGTTGAGGTAAATGTCGGCAACAAAAATGGAGGGAATGACCTCCAAGGCGGAAATGGCGACAAGAGGAATGGGAATCGGAGAAATGAATCCAAGAAGAGGCCTCGATTTCAGTCTTTTGAGAACTACACTCCGCTGAGTGATACTTTAGAGAATATATATTTGGATACTTACAATTTTGTCCAATATAAGAAACCTCCACCGTGAGATTCAACTGAAAAGAAGCGTGAAACCAGGAAGTTTTATCTATTTCATGAGACTTACGACCATTCAACGAATAAATATCGCCACTTGAGAGATGTTGTGGAAAAATTACTTCACGTAGGGAAATTAGATGAGTACAAGGTTTCCCCTAAAGATAGGGGGCAAGGAGGACATGCTTCAAACCAGATCCAACCTGCCCCTAGACCTACAACCTAGCAAAAAGGGAAAGGCATAATCATCAATATTACGGTCGGGGTACCACATCCAGCTGGATTTAGAAATAGAACAATGGAGTAGTACATTAATGCTGCTAAATACCCGAAAGTGGGAGAATGTAGCAATCTCGTAGACACTACGCCCGTGAAACAACAAAAGACCATAATGGAGGATGCTATTTTACGAACCAGAGAAAGTGCACGAGTTGAAACACCAAGTGTCGACCCGTTGGTGATAACCACTACCATCGGATCTGCCTTGGTACAAAAAGTCCTTGTGGACTATGGAAGTTCTGTCAATGTCTTTTTCAAAAAAGCATTTGACCAAATAAAGTTAGAAATGAAGGATTTAAAGCCATATGGAGGATGGATACATGGATTTAATGGATCGTCAACGCCTTCGATTGGTATGGTGGATTTATCAGCAGATTTAGGTGAGGGAGATCGCCGAAGAGTAAAGATCCTCCCGTTCGTAATTATGGATATTGATTTTCCCTACAACGCATTTTTAGGCTGACCGGCCCTTGTAGAGTTCAGGGCCCACCTCGCACCCTGGTGTCCCTTGCTAAAGTTCCCAACCGAAGCTAGAGTGGGAATGGTTCGCGACGACCAAGTCACTGGCAGAGCTTGTTATATGGCAGAATTGAAGATGCTATGCAATGGAAAAGATTTGGAATCCAAGAGTGCTTCACCTCCTGTTAGGGCTCGGCATAGCAAGTAAAGAGAACATCGCCAAGGGAGTCGCCTGACGACATGCCCGACGATATCGATCCAAGAGAGGACGAAGAACCGGGATGCAGGAAGACGACCCCTATTGTGGAAACTATAGATATTCTGATCAATAACGACGACCAGACAAAGGTCTTGAAAATCGGAACTCACTTGGGCACCCTCCGGACGAGGGAATTAGCAAACTTTTTGAAAGCGAACTTGGATGTGTTCGCTTGGATCCACGCTGATATGTATGGAATTTCCACTTTAATCATGAGTCATTTACTAAGCATAAACCCAAAGCATCCTCCTGTGAAACAAAAAAGGCATATACTGAGCCCGGAGAGGTCGGCAGCCTTGAAAGAAGAAGTGGAGAAGTTAAGAGATAATGGGTTCATCAGAGACTCGACATATCCTGATTGGATATCGAACCCCGTTCTAGTTAAGAAAGCCAATGGGAAGTGGCATACATGTATTGATTTTTCAGATCTGAATAAAGCCTGCCCGAAGGACAGTTTCCCACTCCCAAGGATTGACCAATTGGTGGACTCAACTGCGGGACATGAACTCCTCCCTTTCATGGATGCTTATTCGGCTTATAATCAGATTCCCATGCATGTTCCAGATCAGGAACATACCAATTTTATCACAGTTTTAGGATTGTATTATTATGGGGTAATCCCTTTTGGATTGAAGAATGCCGGAGGGACGTACCAGCGCTTAGTGAATCGAATGTTCTACAATCAATAAGGAAAACAATGGAAGTTTATATGGATGATATGCCCATGAAATCTAAGCGATCGTCTGACCACACAACAGATTTAGAAGAGACGTTCGGTATCCTCCGACGATATGGAATGAATCTCAATCTTCTGAAGTGCTCATTCGGGGTTGCATCGGGAACGTTCTTCAGTTTATCATCAGCTTATGCATAATCGGAATTAATTTCGATCAAATTACAATGATTAGGAATATTAGAGAGCCGTGAAAGATCAAAGATGCCCAGAGCTTAGCAGAGAAGGTCACGGCATTAAGCAGATTTATCTCTAAGGCCACAAACAAGTGTGTTCCTTCCTTTGATCTAATAAAACATGGGAAAAGTAACTTCGAGTGGACCCCAGACTACATATTAACCTTCCAGAAACTACTGAATCTTTTATAGAAACCTCAAATATTTTCTAAGCCACTGGACCATGAAGATTTGTTCATGTACTTGGCAATATTATCTCATAATATTAGTTCGGCCTTGGTACGTGAGGAGGGAAAAATTCAAAGACCGGTGTATTATGTGAGCAAAAAGTTGGCAGCAGCAAAGTGCAACTATCCAAAGATTGGAAAACTTGCTTAATGGCCTCTAGAAAGCTCCGCCACTATTTCCAAGCTCATCCAATCGTTGTATACACCGATCAACTGCTCTCACAGGTCCTACAATGACCTGAAGCATCTTGACGATTGCTTAAGTGGAATATTGAACTGAGTCAGTTCGACCTAAACTTCCAACTTAGAAAGTCGATAAGGCGGCAAACATTAGCCGATTTCATCGCTGAATTCATGATCCCTGAAGAGGATGTATTAGACGAAGAGGATGGCCCCTCAGGACAAAATCTAGAACTTAGCCCTTGGAAGTTGTATACTGATGGTGCTAGGAATGACCGACGGTCTGGCGCCGGAGTTGTATTGTTAACTCTTGAAAAACGACTGATTTACTACGCTCTCCGACTGGAATTTTCTGCTACTTACAATGATTTTCGAATACAAAGCCCTGATTGCCCAACTGATGCTCGCTAACGAGCTGAGAGTAACGTCATTGGACATTTTCTGTGATTCTCAAATTGTTGATCGTCAGGTTTGAAAGAAATTTCAGGTGAAAGGACCTCGACTGGCTACTTACTATGACCCCCCACGCCCGTTAATGTCACTCACTAAGGGAATGCATTAACTTTCGTGAAGCATTATAGGTAAATAAGAACATAATATCACAAGACAGACATGTAAAATAGCAGCGGAATTAAAAACTTTATTTAAATCATAACATCATGGTCCCAAATACTGAATTTACATCATAGGTTTGAAATAACCAGTTACATGTTTAATAATATACCTTGCCAAAAATAACAAAGCACAAAAACATAAACCATATTTCCTAAGCAAAGCCATACAAGAGTTGACAATGAGTCGAAGCTATAGATCAATATCCAAAGTCCAAGCTAAGATGAAAAGAATCCAAATAACCTCTAACCACTTCCACCCTGAGAACCCCGGGGGAGGGGGGTGGGGACGGAAGAGAGAGAAGAGGAAACAAAAAGGGTTAGACATAAAGTCTAGCGACTCCAGTTACTTTTAAATATAAATAAATAAAAGTGTCATGGCAGGTATATAAAATCTGGAAGAACAAGATAACAATAACAAGTGTGAACTAAGCAAGATAAGATGAACATGATATATTACACTTCTTGAATACATTTCTCTACACCGTGCAGATACAAGTAAATCAGAAGTAGAATGATCTCTACTAATATCGTTCCAATGCATTTTCTTGATTATTAGGTTACTTGGGTTAATTGCACTCAAGACCTATACGCGCATCGTACCCATTTACTTTTCCATGGATTCACCTAATATAATATATGTAGCTATCTCTCAATATTGAGATACATCCCATGATAACCCAATCGCACGGTCTCCACTGTAACGCAACAGAAGTGAACGCAGTCCCTCGTCCTATGTCGGAGTCTACATAACAATGTTAGGTTCCGCATATATCTGTCATTACTATACTATGTAAGCGTACATACTGCTACCATCGATCGAATCAGACTCCAGATCGGAGTAATGCCCTCTAGTCTACGATACATAAACTAGAGCTGATGTGCATGTATGTAGACTGTCCCACGTATATACTATAACTGTAGATCGATGCCTCAATCGCACATCCTCTAATATGTACTGAGTTCCGTGGCAGGGCTAAACACGGAACTCGGTCGGGAGATTTTCCATATTTGTACAGGCCCGTCTTTAAGAGCCTTTAAATACAGATAATCCTCGAGTCTGTTTTCCATGGTGGCTATGGCCCCACCTCGGCCCCTCCCTCAACTAGTAAAGACTACAGAGCTAAGCGACCGCCCCTAAAACAACCAATCAAAACATCCATGTGGCATCTCCCCTCAACACCGTACCTCGATAGTGAAAGGTGAAATGATATCTTGGGGTTAGCTCTAGTCTTTTCGCATCCCGCTGGTTGCCAATGATGGGTATCCGACGATCTACTATCCTTATCGGTCCTGACCTTCCACCTCCTCGTGTGGCAACCGTCGAATCACCCTGATGTCACTTCGTCACAGCATTCTGCCTACATAGCTACCTCTGCAGTCAAGGCCCACCCACCTAGTAGTTACGCGCAGACCCAAACTCTGTGAGCACAGTCCGAAACTACACCACCACAGAGGACTACCAGGAGCACCTTCAACGTCTCAGGAAGCCGCGTGCTTCCCCTTCCAGTCCTTCGGAGCCGTCATAATAATCAGATGAATGTACGCTCCCTTCGTGCCTTATAACACCTCGATGATCTACCCCGTTGGGTTATTCACCCTCAACCATACGGACTGGTCCAAGCGCCTCATTTTATTATGTTATTAGACCCTATGTCTAAACACTCTATTACGCGCTTGCCTTACCTCACCGGGTTTTCTTCTAACTTGGTTATTACCATTCATATTGAATTCTTATTCAAATTACCAAGTTTATCTTGCTTATTAATTCCAATCATATAACTTAATCCATTTAAGTTTATTAATAAGCCCACAACATGTTATTCTCCAGATTGTGGCCCAAAGTCCGAAATCCACAATCTGTTTTATATTCTTGCTTGGTTATATCATTACAATAACATATTTTACTTAATATGTAATTAAGTATATCCAATTCACATGTTTTCTAAATAACATGTTACTTACCATTTATGATTAAATATAACTTATTTCATTTTACAAGTTTTCTCATTCTTTATCATTTAATCATAATTTCAATTTACGTAGTCTCTACAACGGATCGTGGTCTACTCAGCAGATTATTACACATATCTATTTCTACAAGTTATGCTTACCGTACAAGGTGTCTTCCAATTACATAACTTTATTATTTCTACTGGTTATATATACCATTAGGTGTCTTTAATTACATAATCTTGTTGGGTTAAGTTCGTGGGCCTATATGTAAATATTACCCACCCCCTTTAATTTACTTAACCCACCCATTACTCATCCAATTTTACTTAACCCTGACTCAAGTTCATAATCATATAATCCTAATGGATTAACTTAGGTTAAGTAGTCCAATTCATTACCATGTCCAATTATGGTTATAATGGGCTAGACCTTCCACATTAGGCCTACAACGTGTGAATGCTGGATATGCCGGTCAGGTCCGGGCAGTCTTATTCCACAGTTGGGTCTAACCTCATGTCTTAACCCGATTCATATTTACATACTTAGACCTCCCACATTAGGTTCAACACTAGTGGCTAATCGATATGCCGGTCGGGTCCGGGCAGACTTCCACCACTAATGTAACCTAACCTCGTGTCATTAGTACAATTACAATTCCTATTTGTAATTACTAAACATTCCACTATTAATTAATTAATCAATTTAACCTTTCCCCATTTGAATTTTGTCTAATTCACTATTCAGATTATAGACTTTTATGCCTCTTTTTAATTCACCTTTCAATTATGCACCATAAGCCCCTTATCATAAATATATTGCACAAACCCAAACCCACATATTTTCCAATTTATACCAAAAATTCTTATTCACATACGTTCTAATTCATGTCCCAAATTAATATTTAGACATGTCCCATTCTATACCCAATTCCATATCTACATATATTCCAATACAAGTTGTACCCAAACCCATATTTGCATATTTCTAATGTATGCCTAAAATTCATATTCATACATGTACCAATTTACATGCCAAATTAATATTTGCACGTTTACAAATTAACCCAAATTCATGTTTTCCAATTTGTGCCTAAAATTCGCATTCATATTATCCAATATGAAACATGCCCCCAAATCCATATTCATATATTTTCCCCATTTCATGCCCAATTTATATTCATATTTTCCAATATCAGTTTTGCCCCAAATTATATCTTTTCCCATTATTTCCAATTTCGCACGTTCTCATTTTTCAGCGTTAAGCCTAGGCTCGAAGGTAGTCTGGCTATATAAAAATAGAAATGAAAAGAAGGAGAGAAGAGAATCATAATAGGCATAATAACGAATCAACAAAATAACAATAGAAATAGGCATAAACTGAATTGACATATTATGACAAGATTAGACTTGGTGATGATATAAACATATAAGAACACATCAATGGAATATGTCATAATGTAACTGATTAGGCACCGATTCTTGATCCAATTATTATATACATATCAAGATCACTATTTAAATATTTAGATCTAAATGCAACATGAACTCACAGTGAATTTTCTACGAAGAACATGTTGAATAAGTTGTTGTAGCCATCGCTAAATTTGTTGTAGCAATCTTCGAATATGTATAATCTTCTTTGAATTGATTTAGAAAAAGAAGAAGGAGAAGAACCATTTTAATTTCCATCGCAGCAGAGATTTGTCGTCACCATTATTTTTCTATGAACAAAACCTAGGTTTAGGGTTCTTTATATAGGAGTAGCGGAGCAACCAAGGCCATCAGATCGGACCAGAAACCATCAAAATCGTCCATGTCAGAAGTTTTTGGAGCTACTGGGGGGTCGACACCTGTTCCTACCCCCATATAGGGGGGTCGACACCTATGTCGACACCCATATAGGGGGGTCGACACCTATATCGACACCCTTAAGGGGGTCGACACCCTTTGAGCGGGATTTTTCCCGCTTACCGCTTTTGACTGTTTTTGAATCAGTTTGAATTCTGGAGGTGATTTTGTTTATATATATACTTCCTTGCGCGTATACAAACTTCTACATCTTATAACTTCATACGTTATCCGTTTTACGCAAACTTGGTGTCCATCCGAACCAGAATTCCAAGGCGAACGCAATGGCGTAGTCCATTTCCGTTAATTCTGAATATCAAATTAATTATTCTTTAATTTATCCTCTTAATGTTGTTAAATTTTCGGGGTGTTACATTCTCCCCTACTTAAAGGATTTCGTCCCTGAAATCTCTAAGTTAAGAAGAACATATATCCTAACATCCAGCAATCATACATCCATCTAGCAATCACAGACATCCATTGTCCTTAAGGAATTTCTAATGCTTTTATGAACATACGCAATAGTGTGTGTATATGTCTGTAAACTAATGCAAAAGATCAGGCGGTTTACTGATTCAGTTGGCCTCCTTAATGCAATGTATGTTTGTGCCATGCAATTAAAATGTATGCAATCACTTTAATACATGTAAGTTCTATATGTGTGCACAATCATTCATCCAAATGCGACATCAATGTAACAATAATCCAATCTTCACCCATAAAAATTTAAAATGTACACATCAATATGCAATATAAAAGTGATTAAGCCGATCTAGTGCTTATTGTGTGTGTATATGCATCCACGAACAATCACTAGCAAACACTTGCATCCATCAAACATAGCATGTCTCAAACGCATGTTTACATACATTAGTTTTCTACCTAAAGACTCGATTGATAGGAGATATTCAAACGATAGATACAAGTATTAATTCGAAGATTTGAAAAAGAAGATAAGAATATATTCTCGAAAAAGAAAAGATATGAAGCGCGAATCTTGTCTTCAGCCTTCCAAGTAGCATTCTCGCGGCCCTTTCCCCATAGCACTCTTACTAGCTTCACTTCTTTGTTGCATAATTTCTTAACCTCCGATCCAAGTATGCAAGTCGGAACTCATCCAATCATTGCTTCCTTCTCTACTTTCACTTCCTCTCGCAAATTTGGCTCCACTATCTTGAACTCTACACCTTTTATCGCCTCTTGAATGAATAGTCATCTGTCAAACCTCTTCTCAAGTAGCTCCCCTACTTGCTTATCAAGTTCCCTCTTTTCTTTCACATGTCGCAAATCATCAATAGATATATCAAGAGGTTCAAGGAGACTAAGCATGACAGTCCCTTTTGGGGTCATAAGAAATCTCGACAGTCTTTCTATGGGAAGTCAGAAGTCTAACGACTCTCCTCTCTAATTCTAGAATGGCTCCATATATGTCTAACCCATCCATCTTAGAATCAAACCGTATCTTATGAAATCAAGAACATATGCGTCGCAATCAAACTCGACGCCTAACACAGAGATTCTCAAACCCCGACAAATCATGGATAAAAGAGTCATACTTCAAATGGGGTTTGAGGCAATAATGGGATCCAAAACCATACTAGTATCCAAGTGTAGAGACTTAACTCAACTAAAGGATCATATATGAAAGAATATGAAGCGCCAGAAAAAGAATCCTAACAGGATGATCAGAAATAGAAATCAATCCTTCGACGGAAACTTTCATACCCCTATCCTGTCCACTAGCTATGAGAACATTAGCTTGCCTCCTAGAAGTTCCTGCCCTATGGCATTGTCCTTGTCTCTTTGGGAAATCCTTAATAAGGTGTCCCGCCTTACCGAAGTGGTAACAAACGTCTTACCTCTTTCTGCAATCCTTTTTCAGATGACCCACTATTCTGAAGTTATGGTATTTCCTCTTTTCTTCTTTTACCTATATTCCCTTCTTAAGCCACCATTTTCTTTCATCTTTGGGCTGTGTTCCTTAGCCCCAATTCCCTTATTCTCCTTTTTACAATCCTTGTGCAACATGCTAACCAGTCTCTTAAAAGCCGCCTCCATCGCACGGAAATCCTTACGACGTTCGAAAGAAAATAGGACGTAGGTGAAACCACTGCGGCTAAAGATGGAGGTTGGGCACTTCTTTCCCTTCGACATGTACCATAGTTTTAACATGCCTACGGAGCCATGATGAGATAAGGATACCCTTTCAGGAAGAACTGGTTTCCCGAACAAAAGGAAAAGGAATCAAGTGGAGAATCGAGAAGTTATTTATGGCTTTGGGAAATATGCACTTCAAAAACAGACGATTTTTTAAAATACTTTGTTTTTGAGACCCTTTTGAAAATCATTTTCAAAATACTTTATCCGATCTTATAACCATATGCTCTGATACCAAATGTGACACCCCACGTCCGTTAATGTCACTCACTAGGGGAATGCATTAACTTTTGTGAAGCATTATAGGTAAATAAGAACATAATAGCATAAGACAAACATGTAAAATAGCAGCGGAATTAAAAACTTTATTTAAATCATAACATCATTGTAACACCCCGAATTTTCTATTAACACTAAAGTTGCTAAAATAATAATAAGTGTGTAGAAGAGGGGATGTATCTAATATGAATATAAAGATATTAATAAGTATGTAAGAGAGGGGATGTATCTAATATGAATATAAAAATATTAATAAGTGTGTAGAAGAGGGGATGTATCTAATATGAATATAAAGATATTAATAGGTGTGTAAGAGAGGGGATGTATCTAATATGAATATAAAAATATTAATAAGTGTGTAAGAGAGGGGATGTATCTAATATGAATATAAAAATATTAATAAGTGTGTAAGAGAGGGGATGTATCTAATATGTATATAAAAACAATAATAAGTGTGTAAAAGGGGGGGATGTATCTAATGTGTACATTGTAGAAAATATATATATATTTATGACATGAATAGAAGTTTATTAATATGCTGAGTGTTTGCTGAGTCACTTCTGACTCATTGCTGAGTCAACAAGATAAACCCCATCTTGTCTGAACGGCTGCGGTTATTTCTAGGTTAAATCTAATGGCCTAGAATGAATTCTAAAATCTATAAATAAGTGGGTAGACCCTAGACCTAAATCACTTGTAAAATTAGAGAAGCTACCGTCATGCTGCTGCCATGGAGTTCAGCATAGCCGTCACAAACTAAGAAGAGGAAGCCTAATCATCTACAACTAAATCTACACAAATCAAATCAAAAGATCTCTCTTTCTCTAATTCTTTTCTTTTGTTGGTGAGTATGATGATTCTCACAAGACTATTACAAACTAATTTGACTCAGTTATGAATGGATCACAAGAAAGTGATGTGATTTGTAATTGTAAATTCTATATATTGTGGATTCTCTTATTATGTTATTATGTTGTCGTATGATGTAAATTATATATGCTATGTCATGCTATGTTGTAAATTCTCTTATGCTATGTCGTGCTATGTTGAGAATCATGTCAAGCTATGTTATACTATCATACTATGCCATGTTATAAATCATGCTATATTATGTTGAAAAATCATGATGTTTTTGGATCATGCTTAAAGTTATGTTTTTTTTTCTTAATTTAAATGGATCTTGTTTATGGGAATTTGCCTATTAGGTTAGGTGTACCCATAAACTTGAAACTATAATTAAATAAAACTTGATTATGGGAATTTGCCTATTGAGTTAGGTGTACCCATATAAAACCATGTTGTTAAAAAATTAGATGATGTTGATTCACACATGTTCATATGTAAGTTTATGAAAATTGATTGAGATTATATTAGGTGAATTTTGAACAAGTTGACACCTTTAGGTCCATGACATGTATAATCTATGCAAGTTGGACATATGCAAGTTTCACCCCTTATTATGATTCATTTGGTCACATATACATGTTGTTATTATGATAATCTCTTTTATGCTATGAGTTAGGCTATTCGAGTCTAACATATATTTTGCGAATAAACGTTCAAACGTGGGGTAGGGGTAATATTAGGAATTAATAAATTGGGTGCAATTTTGTAAGATTTTGCATACCATGAATGGATGTCCATAATTGAGTCAATTATGGACATTGTTAAAAATTGGAAGTAATTAATAATTCAAGTAGGGAATTATTAAAATTGGGGGAAAGTGGATTATTATTAATAATCAATGCTTAGGACACGAGGTTGGACCCGTTTGTGATGTAAACCTGCCCGGACCCGCCCGGCAAATCCAGTAGTCACAAATGTCGGCCCAATGTGAGAGGTCCTAGGCCCAAACTAAAGCATAACAGTTGTAAAGACACGAGGTTAGACTCTTTTATGGTGTAAGACTGCCCGGACCCGCCCGACAAATCCAGCTGCCATAAATGCCAGTCTAATGTGAGAGGTCTTTATGAGGTTATGGCCTTAATGAACTAAGAAATACTTAACCAGATAATCATGTAAGGTGGGACATGGGGGTTAAGTAGGTGCCTTGGGTGGCATGAGGAATCTGGTGGTTGCCTTTAGAGGCATTTGAAATACGATTAGACTTAACCAAACACACATGTAAATGAACATGACTAAGTGGGTTAAGTGGGATGGACTAATGGGGACAAGCTTAGGTGGAATGCTTGTGGTAAATAGTGGGGGCCCATTTCAACCAGTATCCCAAAACGTATCTTTGTGGGCTCGACCCAAGTCGAGGACGGGACATGCATACTGGGTTTGACTATAAGAGGCCAAAACAGGGAGCGGTGGCAACGCAAGTCCAACGGGTTTCATATGCGTGTGTGGACCCGGGCTGGTAGGTAAGACGTTGTTGCATCGTGTAGGTATAAGCCGTGCATGTCCGTTGTATCAGGTTGCCACTTTAGGGGAGTGATACACCCCACTGTGGGGCCAGCACGGGTATCTACGAGTTAGGGAGCCGATCGAATAATGGGAAGTAGGGTACACCTAGTGGAGATAGGGGCAGGCGGCACCTATGTAGTCAGCTAGGGGTACGTAAAGCCATTGGGAAAGTTTCTAAGTGAAGCTAAGTGGGATGAATCTTTAGGGTGACTGGTGTGGTGCAGTATAGTGTTTATCCTTTAGTATTTAGGAGCGCCTATAACGTTGCCTTTAGCGATTGTCTATGTCCTTAATCTGCTCTTCATAGACATTTTCTTGTTTTCCAGCTTATGCCTTAGTCCAGTTATTTTGGTAATAGTATTGTAGAATTATCATATTCACCAGACTTTATGTCTGACCCCCTCTTTTCCATCCTTTTTCTCCCTTCAGGTCCGCAGGTTGGGCCAAGTTCTAGTGGAGTCTAGTTGGATCGCTTATCTTCTGGAAAGCTTGGACTGCTGAAGTAAAGTCCAGCTTGTTATCTTTCTTTTTAATGGCTATTCATGTAATGGGATTATGTACTTGTTTTATCAAGATAGATATTGTACTTGACATTGAATATGGTGTTATGATGTAATCAAACATGTTTTGACTTCTGCTACAATGAAATAAAGTTTTTGAATTTCCAAGTACTATTTTATATCTGTCTTGTTGTAATTTTACTGTTCTATATTCACTTAAAACCTCCATGGAAGTTAATGCATTCCCTTTGTGAGTGACATTAATGGACGTGGGGTGTTACACGTGGTATCAGAGCATAAGGTTACCAGAACAGATAAAAAAAAATTTTAGAATTTTTTTTTTCTAAAGTATTTTTGGAAGAAGTGCTTTCAAAAAAAAAAAACATGTTATTTAAAGAGAGTTTTTATGAAAAATATAATCCCAAATAGCCATATCCTTATCTTTATCTTTCGAATTCTCCATTTTGAATCTTTCCTTTTTCGTTTCAGCATGGCTGAAGATCTTAATCTCCCAGAAGGTGTGACGATTCCAGGGTGGTTTAGGAGATACTTGGAGGCTAGGGCCACCACTGCAGGCCCAGCGGATACTCCTCCACCCCTAGTTGCACCCATTCCTCCTCCTCCTCCTCCTCGTGTTGACACTTTTGCAAAAACGTGCAAGGAATTCAAGGCTATGGGAGGAAAAACTTTTCAAGGGACTGAGACGTTTGTGGAGGCCAGAGATTGGCTTAAGGAGACTGAGGAATTGTTGGATATCTTTGAAGTGGAAGATGGGAGGAAAGTCCGTTTAGCTGCTTGGTTAATGAAGGGAGAGGCCTCGTTTTGGTGGGAGGTCACTAACGGGGAACGTCCAGTTGATTCATGGGCGGATTTCAGACGAAGGTTTGAGGCAAAGTTTCTTTCAAGGGCAGAGGAGAACTTAAATATGGAAAAATTCCTGGCACTAAAGCAAGGGAGCTCATCAGTAAAGGAATATGTCAATAAATTTAATCAATTAGCAAGGTTTGGCTTGGAGTTGGTGAACACGCCAGAGAAGAAAGCTTTGAGGTTCGTTAGAGGCTTGAATGAACCGTTGCAAGGGTTGGCTATGACCCACATCCCTATGGGAGCCACCTTTGAACAGCTAGTAGAAATGGCACTTATGCATGAGGATAAGGCAGTTGAAAAGAAAGGGGATCAGAAGAAACCCCAACAGCAAAATAAGAAGGGTGGTAAAAACAATAATGGCAAAGGGAAGAAGAAATGCTTCAATTGTGGGACGCCTGGCCATCTCAGCAAAGATTGTAGAAAGAAAAAGAAGACTGGTTGTTTTCATTGTGGAGATGCGGGACATTTAGTGAAGGACTGTCCAAAGAAGGGGCAGAGGGCAGGGTCTACCTCGGGAGGACAGGTGCAGGCTCTTATGGCACCAGGGCAGGCAAGGGGGCAAGTTCAGGCTATTGCGGCCCCACCGCTGCAAGAAAGAGGTAGAACAATTTCTGTTGAAAGCTTAGTTTTTCTGTTTGATCATCCTGTCCATACCTTATTCGATTCTGGCGCATCTCATTCGTTTATCTCTGCATCATTAGTTGAATCACTGCACTTGGACACCAGTTTAGTAGAGGATCCCTTGGTCGTTTCAAATCCAATTGGGGGTTCGGCTCATTTGACCATGATATGTTTGGATTTGAAAATCTCTATACTTAGCGTTGAATTTAGATGTGATGCTTATGTATTGGGCTTCACGGGCTATGGGCTAATTTTAGGAATGGATTGGTTGTCTAGAAATAGGGCCATTCTTGATTGTGAAAGGAGAGTAGTTAGGCTTGTGACTCGCCTTGGTAATGCTCTCGACATCTTTTGTAATCCCATAAATTCCGTTATGCTAAGTTATCTTGAATCGCTTGACGCGTCTGTAGAGAACCTGCGATCGGTAGAAGTGGTCCGGGAATATCCGGATGTGTTTGAGGAGGTGAAGGGCTTACCTCCAAAGCGGGAGATAGACTTTCGAATTTATCTTGTGGATAATGCTAAACCCGTATCTTTGCCAGTGCGCCACATGGCTCCTCGTGAAAGGAGGGAACTCAATAAGCAAGTAAAGCAGTTGCTTGAGAAGGGGTTCATAAGACGTAGTATATCGGAGTGGGGTGCTCCAGTAGTTTTTGCCACAAAGGCGGATGGGTCTCTTAGACTTTGTATGGACTATAGAGAACTAAACAAGCTTACTAAAAAGAACCGACACCCACTGCCGAGGATTGACGATCTCTTTGATCAGTTAGTTGGCGCCTCAGTGTTTTCACAGTTGGACTTAGCCACTGGCTTTCATCAACTGAGAGTGGCTGAGGATAGTATAGATAAGACTGCTTTTAGGACTCCTGACGGATTCTATGAATGGCTAGTGATGCCCTTTGGTTTGACAAACGCCCCTGCATATTTTGTTGATTTGATGAGTAGGGTGTTTAGGGAATACCTTAACAAATTCGTGGTAGTCTTTGTGGATGACATCTTAGTCTTTTCTAAGAATAAAGAAGAGCACTCCCTACATCTTAGGGAAGTGTTGGAAACCCTTCGAGCGCATAACCTTAAGGCAAAATTTTCTAAGTGTCACTTCTGGAGGAAGGAAGTACGGTTCTTAGGGCACGTGGTTTCCAAAGAAGGGATAGCAGTGGATCCCGCAAAGGTGGTGGCCATCCAAGATTGGAAGGTCCCTAAAAATGCAACCGAAGTAAGAAGTTTCTTGGGGTTGGCTGGCTATTATAGGAAGTTTATCAAAGACTTCGCAAAAATATCAGCTCCATTAACATGGTTAACGAAGAAGAACCTGGTTTTTACGTGGGACAAAGATTGCGATGATGCGTTCCAACGTTTAAAGAGAGCCTTAACTTCAGCCCCAGTCTTAGTGCTGCCAGACGGGAATAAACCGTTTACCATCTATACTGATGCTTGTGGGACGGGACTTGGCGCGGTCCTCATGCAAGAGGGAAGAGTAATAGCCTATGGTGGAAGGCAGTTGAGGGTTCATGAAAAGAATTACCCCACGCATGACTTAGAGCTAGCCGCAATTGTTTTCGCGCTTAAGTCTTGGCGTCACTATCTTCTTGGTGAGAAATTTGAACTGTTCACTGAACACAAATCATTAAAATACTTATTCTCTCAGAAGGATTTGAATTTAAGGCAGCAACGGTGGATGGAATTCTTAGCCTCCTATGATTTTGAAATAGCATATACCCCGGGCAAGGGTAACGTGGTGGCAGACGCCTTAAGTAGGAAAAGGTTGTCCTTGAGTCCGTTGTTTGTTGAACGACAAAGCTTAGAATTCATCTCTATGTTTGACTTTAGACCCTCCGTTGACTTAGTACCCGGTCTGTTAGCATCCTTGGAGGTTAGACCTACACTTCTAGGACGGGTTGGTGAGGCACAGCGAGACGACCCACAGTTGGTTGAGATAGTAGAAAAGCTCAAAGGGGGGGAGTCGTCAAGCCATCTTCGTAGGTATACCCTAGACGATAAGGGTTGGTTACGAAGGGATAATAGACTTTGTGTACCACAAGACGAAGACTTAAGGAAGGCCATTCTTGATGATGCTCATCGCTCAAAAATGACCATTCATCCCGGCGGGGATAAGATGTACAAAGGTATGAAGCGGGTTTTCTTTTGGGCCGGTATGAAAAAGGATGTGGCCGAGTACGTCGCTAGATGCTTGGTGTGCCAACGAGTTAAAGCAGAACAAAAGAAACCCGGTGGGTTGCTTCACCCATTAGAAGTTCCACTATGGAAATGGGAAAGCATCTCAATGGATTTTGTGGATGGATTACCAAGATCAAGGAAGGGTAACACGGGGATTTGGGTTATAGTAGATAGACTTACTAAAAGCGCCCATTTTATTCCCGTGAAAAGTAAGAGGACTGCTCCGTGGTTGGCTTCTGTGTACATTAAGGAGATAGTTCGTTTGCACGGTATTCCTTCTAGTATAGTAAGCGACCGTGACCCCATCTTTACTAGCGAATTTTGGAAGAGTTTACAAGAGGTGGTAGGAACTCAGCTATGTTTGAGCACCGCATATCATCCTCAGACAGACGGCCAGACCGAGAGGGTGAATCGCATTCTAGAGGATCTTTTAAGGCTTTGTATCCTAGACTTTGGGGGTACATGGGAAGAGCACCTTCCGTTAGTATAATTCGCATATAACAATAGCTTTCAGTCTAGTATTGGCATGGCACCTTTCGAAGCTCTTTATGGAAGGCCTTGCCGTTCGCCTACATGTTGGTGGGAATCTACCGATAAAATCCTACTTGGGCCCGATATGGTTAGGGAAACCTCGGAGAAGATTGAGTTGATTCGAAGGAGGATGAAAGCAGCACAAGATAGGCAAAAATCGTATGCTGATAAGAGGAGGACAGATCTTGAGTTTGACATTGGGGACATGGTTTTTATCAAAGTATCTCCGTTACAGAATGTTGTTCGCTTTGGGTCCGTGGGGAAATTAGCACCAAGGTTTGTAGGGCTGTTTCCTGTAAAAAACAGGATTGGGAAGATGGCATATAGGGTGGAGTTGCCTGAGAAACTTAGTGGAGTACACGACGTATTCCATGTATCACATTTGAGGAAGTGTTTGCACAAGACCGCGGAGGTGGTAGAGCCGAGCTTGCTTAAAGAGGTGGAAATAGAGCGTGATGCAACAATTAGACGAGCTCCTACATGCATTCTTGGGTCGGAGATCAAAAAGTTGAGGAATCGAGAGGTC
Source organism: Allium sativum (assembly GCA_030737875.1). Lineage (NCBI taxonomy): Eukaryota > Viridiplantae > Streptophyta > Magnoliopsida > Asparagales > Amaryllidaceae > Allium > Allium sativum. The sequence continues at coordinate 698,906,293 of CM060926.1, forward strand.
AGACTGGTTAAAGTGCAATGGGGAGATGATGAGAGCAACGCAACTTGGGAGACAGAAGAGAAGATGCGTTCGTTGTACCCTTTTCTTTTTGAGGGTATGTCTTTTAATTTCTCCTTTATCGCTTAGCTTATCTTATCTTATCTTTAGTATGTCCTCTCATTAGTATCTTTGACCTTTAGTTAGGATAATCCTATGGTTGAAACATGTGTTTGAGACATGTTATGTATGATGGATGCAAAATGGATGCAAGTGTTTGCTAGTGGTTGCTCGTGGATGCATATATACACACACTTTAGGCACTAGATCGGCTCAGTCACTTCATATTGCATATTGCATATATATGGATGTATTTAGTATAATGGATGTATAATGGTTGTACCATCATATGGATGCTGCATTCGGTTGAATGGGTGTGCACGCATATAGAAGTAGTATGTAAGCAATTAGGATCTTTTGCATACATAATGGATTCATGACACTTACATAATTTGCATTAAGGAGGTCAACTGAATCAGTAGACCGCCTGATTTCGCATTAGGTAAGGACATGTACACACACTTGCATATGATCATGAAAGCATTAGAAGTCTGTAAGGACAATGGATGCCTGTGTATGATGGATGAGTAGATGGACGTTTGGATGGTAGGATATACATTCTTCCAGACTTGAAGATTTCGGGGACGAAATCCTAAAAGGATGGGAGAATGTAACACCCCGAATTTTCTATTAACACTAAAGTTGCTAAAATAATAATAAGTGTGTAGAAGAGGGGATGTATCTAATATGAATCTAAAGATATTAATAAGTATGTAAGAGAGGGGATGTATCTAATATGAATATAAAAATATTAATAAGTGTGTAGAAGAGGGGATGTATCTAATATGAATATAAAGATATTAATAAGTGTGTAAGAGAGGGGATGTATCTAATATGAATATAAAAATATTAATAAGTGTGTAAGAGAGGGGATGTATCTAATATGAATATAAAAATATTAATAAGTGTGTAAGAGAGGGGATGTATCTAATATGTATATAAAAACAATAATAAGTGTGTAAAAGGGGGGGATGTATCTAATGTGTACATTGTAGAAAATATATATATATTTATGACATGAATAGAAGTTTATTAATATGCTGAGTGTTTGCTGAGTCACTTCTGACTCATTGCTGAGTCAACAAGATAAACCCCATCTTGTCTGAAGGGCTGCGGTTATTTCTAGGTTAAATCTAATGGCCTAGAATGAATTCTAAAATCTATAAATAAGTGGGTAGACCCTAGACCTAAATCACTTGTAAAATTAGAGAAGCTACCGTCATGCTGCTGCCATGGAGTTCAGCATAGCCGTCACAAACTAAGAAGAGGAAGCCTAATCATCTACAACTAAATCTACACAAATCAAATCAAAAGATCTCTCTTTCTCTAATTCTTTTCTTTTGTTGGTGAGTATGATGATTCTCACAAGACTATTACAAACTAATTTGACTCAGTTATGAATGGATCACAAGAAAGTGATGTGATTTGTAATTGTAAATTCTATATATTGTGGATTCTCTTATTATGTTATTATGTTGTCGTATGATGTAAATTATATATGCTATGTCATGCTATGTTGTAAATTCTCTTATGCTATGTCGTGCTATGTTGAGAATCATGTCAAGCTATGTTATACTATCATACTATGCCATGTTATAAATCATGCTATATTATGTTGAAAAATCATGATGTTTTTGGATCATGCTTAAAGTTATGTTTTTTTTTCTTAATTTAAATGGATCTTGTTTATGGGAATTTGCCTATTAGGTTAGGTGTACCCATAAACTTGAAACTATAATTAAATAAAACTTGATTATGGGAATTTGCCTATTGAGTTAGGTGTACCCATATAAAACCATGTTGTTAAAAAATTAGATGATGTTGATTCACACATGTTCATATGTAAGTTTATGAAAATTGATTGAGATTATATTAGGTGAATTTTGAACAAGTTGACACCTTTAGGTCCATGACATGTATAATCTATGCAAGTTGGACATATGCAAGTTTCACCCCTTACTATGATTCATTTGGTCACATATACATGTTGTTATTATGATAATCTCTTTTATGCTATGAGTTAGGCTATTCGAGTCTAACATATATTTTGCGAATAAACGTTCAAACGTGGGGTAGGGGTAATATTAGGAATTAATAAATTGGGTGCAATTTTGTAAGATTTTGCATACCATGAATGGATGTCCATAATTGAGTCAATTATGGACATTGTTAAAAATTGGAAGTAATTAATAATTCAAGTAGGGAATTATTAAAATTGGGGGAAAGTGGATTATTATTAATAATCAATGCTTAGGACACGAGGTTGGACCCGTTTGTGATGTAAACCTGCCCGGACCCGCCCGGCAAATCCAGTAGTCACAAATGTCGGCCCAATGTGAGAGGTCCTAGGCCCAAACTAAAGCATAACAGTTGTAAAGACATGAGGTTAGACTCTTTTATGGTGTAAGACTGCCCGGACCCGCCCGACAAATCCAGCTGCCATAAATGCCAGTCTAATGTGAGAGGTCTTTATGAGGTTATGGCCTTAATGAACTAAGAAATACTTAACCAGATAATCATGTAAGGTGGGACATGGGGGTTAAGTAGGTGCCTTGGGTGGCATGAGGAATCTGGTGGTTGCCTTTAGAGGCATTTGAAATACGATTAGACTTAACCAAACACACATGTAAATGAACATGACTAAGTGGGTTAAGTAGGATGGACTAATGGGGACAAGCTTAGGTGGAATGCTTGTGGTAAATAGTGGGGGCCCATTTCAACCAGTATCCCAAAACGTATCTTTGTGGGCTCGACCCAAGTCGAGGACGGGACATGCATACTGGGTTTGACTATAAGAGGCCAAAACAGGGAGCGGTGGCAACGCAAGTCCAACGGGTTTCATATGCGTGTGTGGACCCGGGCTGGTAGGTAAGACGTTGTTGCATCGTGTAGGTATAAGCCGTGCATGTCCGTTGTATCAGGTTGCCACTTTAGGGGAGTGATACACCCCACTGTGGGGCCAGCACGGGTATCTACGAGTTAGGGAGCCGATCGAATAATGGGAAGTAGGGTACACCTAGTGGAGATAGGGGCAGGCGGCACCTATGTAGTCAGCTAGGGGCACGTAAAGCCATTGGGAAAGTTTCTAAGTGAAGCTAAGTGGGATGAATCTTTAGGGTGACTGGTGTGGTGCAGTATAGTGTTTATCCTTTAGTATTTAGGAGCGCCTATAACGTTGCCTTTAGCGATTGTCTATGTCCTTAATCTACTCTTCATAGACATTTTCTTGTTTTCCAGCTTATGCCTTAGTCCAGTTATTTTGGTAATAGTATTGTAGAATTATCATATTCACCAGACTTTATGTCTGACCCCCTCTTTTCCATCCTTTTTCTCCCTTCAGGTCCGCAGGTTGGGCCAAGTTCTAGTGGAGTCTAGTTGGATCGCTTATCTTCTGGAAAGCTTGGACTGCTGAAGTAAAGTCCAGCTTGTTATCTTTCTTTTTAATGGCTATTCATGTAATGGGATTATGTACTTGTTTTATCAAGATAGATATTGTACTTGACATTGAATATGGTGTTATGATGTAATCAAACATGTTTTGACTTCTGCTACAATGAAATAAAGTTTTTGAATTTCCAAGTACTATTTTATATCTGTCTTGTTGTAATTTTACTGTTCTATATTCACTTAAAACCTCCATGGAAGTTAATGCATTCCCTTTGTGAGTGACATTAATGGACGTGGGGTGTTACAATCATGGTCCCAAATATTGAATTTACATCATAGGTTTGAAATAACCAGTTACATGTTTAATAATCTGTCTTGCCAAAAATATCAGAGTACAAAAACATAAACCATATTTCCCAAGCAAAGCCATATGAGAGTTGACAATGAGTCAAAGTTGTACATCAATATCCAAAGTCCAAGCTAAGCTGAAAAGAATCCAAATCAGCTCTAAGCACTTCCACCGTGAGAACTTGGGGGGAACGGAAGAGAGAGAAGAGGAAACAAAAAGGGTCAGGCATAAAGTCTGGCGAATCCAGTAACTTTTAAATATAAATAAATAAAAGTGCCATGATAGGTATATAAAAACTGGAAGTACAAGATAACAATAACAAGTGTGAACTAAGCAAGATAAGATGAATAGGATATATTACACTTCTAGAATACATTTCTCTGCACCACGCATATACTAGTATATCAGAGGTAGAATGATCCCTACTAATATCATTCCATTACATTTTCTTGATTATTAGGTTACTTGGGTTAATAGCACTCAAGACTTATAAGCGTATCGTACCCATTTACTTTTCCATGGATTCACCTAATATAATATATGTAGCTATCTCTCAATATTGAGATACATCCCATGGTAACCCACGCGCACGGTCTCCACCGTAATGCAACAGAAGTGAACGCAATCCCTCGTCCTATGTCGGAGTCTACATAACAATGTTACGTTCCGCATATATCTGTCAATACTATACTACATAAGCGTACAGACTGCCACCATTGATCGAATCAGACTCCAGATCGGAGTAATGCCCTCTAGTCTAGGATACATCACCCAGAGCTGATGTGCATGTATCTAGATTGTCCCACGTATGTACTATAATTGTGGCTCAATGCCTCAATCGCACGTCCTCTAATGTGCACCAAGTTGCGTAGAACGGCTAAACACGGAACTCGGTCGGGAGCTTTTCCATATCTGTACAGGCCCGTCTTTAAGAGCCTTCAAATACAGATAATCCTCGGGTCCGTTTTCCATGGTGGCTATGGCCCCACCTCTGCCCCTCCCTCAACTAGCAAAGACTATAGAGCCAAGCGATCGCCCCTAAAACAACCAATCTAAACACCCATATAGCGTCTCCCCTCAACCCCGTATCTCGATAGTGAAAGGTGAAATGATATCTTGGGGTTAGCTCTAGTCTTTTCGCATCCCACTTGCTACCGATGACGGGTATACGACGATCTACTATCCTTATCGGTCCTGACCTTCCACCTCCTCGTGAGGCAACCATCGAATCACCTTAATGTCACCTCGTCACAGCATTCTGACTGCATAGCTACATCTGCAGTCAAGGCCCACCCACCTGGTAGTTACGCGCAGACCCAACCTCTGTGAGCACAGTCCGAAACTACATCACCATAGAGGACTACCAGGAGCACCTTCAACGTCTCAGGAAGCCGCGTGCTTCCTCTTCCAGTCCTTCGGAGCCGTCATAATAATCAGATGAATATACGCTCCCCTCGTGCCTTATAACACCTCGATGATCGACCCTGTTGGGTTATTCATCCTCAACTGTACAGACTGGTCCAAGCGCCTCATTATAACATGTTATTAGACCTTATGTCTAAACATTCTATTATGCGCTTACCTTACCTCACCGGGTTTTCATCTAACTTGGTTATTACCATTCATATTGAATTCTTATGAATTAACAAGTTTCTCTTGCTTATTAATTTCAATCATATAACTTAATCCATTTAAGTTTATTAATAAGCCCACAACATGTTATTCTCTAGATTGTGGCCCAAGGCCCGAAGTCCACAATCTATTTTATATTCTTGCTTTGTTATATCATTACAATAACATGTTTTACTTAATATGTAATTAAGTATATCCAATTCACATGTTTTCTAATTAACATGTTACTTACCATTTATGATTAAATATAACTTATTTCATTTTAGAAGTTTTCCTCATTCTTTCTCATTTAATCATAAATTCAATTTACATCGTCATTACAACGTATCGTGGTCTACTCAGCAGATTATTACACATATCTATTTCTATAAGATATGCTTACCCTACAAGGTGTCTTCCAATTACATAACTTTATTAGTTCTACTGGTTATATATACCACTAGGTGTCTTTAATTACATAACCTTATTGGGTTAAGTTCGTGGCCCTATATGTAAATATTACCCACCCCCTCTAAATTACTTAACCCACCCATTACCCATCCAATTTTACTTAACCCTAACTCAAGTTCATAATCATAAAATCCTAATGGATTAACTTGGGTTAAGTAGTCCACATTAGGCCTCCCACATTAGGCCTACAACGTGTGGATGCTGGATATGCCGGTCGGGTCTGGGCAGTCTTATTCCACAATTGGGTCTAACCTCGTGTCTTAACCCGATTCGTATTTATGTACTTAGACCTCCCACATTAGGTTCAACACTAGTGGCTGCTGGATATGCCGGTTGGGTCCGGGCTGACTTCCACAACTAATGTAGCCTAACCTCGTGCCATAAGTATAATTACAATTCCTATTTGTAATTACTAAACATTTCATTATTAATTAATTAACCAATTAATTAATTAATCAATTAAACCTTTCCCCGTTTGAATTATGTCTAATTCACTATTCAAATTATAGACTTTTATGCCTCTTTTTAATTCACCTTTTAATTATGCACCATATGCCCCTTATAATAAATTAATGCATATATATATGTATATGTGTGTATATATATATATATATTGCATAAACCCAAACCCACATATTTTCCAATTTATACCTAAAATTCTTATTCACATACATTCTAATTCATGTCCCAAATTAATATTTAGACATGTCCCATTCTATACCCAATTCCATATCTACATATATTCCAATACAAGTTGTAACCCATATTTGCATATTTCTAATGTATGCCTAAAATTCATATTCATACATGTACCAATTTATATGCCAAATTAATATTCGCATGTTCCAATACAAATTAACCCAAATTCATGTTTTCCAATTTGTTCCTAAAATTCGCATTCATATTATCCAATATGAAACATGCCTCTAAATCCATATTCGTATATTTTCCCCATTTCATGCCCAATTTATATTCATATTTTCCTATATCATTTATGCCCTAAATTATGTCTTTTCCCATTATTTTCAATTTCTCACGTTCGCATTTTTCAGCGTTTGTCCTGGGCTCAAAGGTAGCCTGGCTATATAAAAATAAAAAGGAAAAGAAGGAGAGAAGAGAATCAGAATAGGCATAATAACGAATCAACAACATAACGATAGAAATAGGCATAAACTGAATTGACATATTATGACAAGATTAGACTTGGTGATGATATAAACATATAAGAACAGATCAATGGAATATGTCATAATATAACTGATTAGGCACCGATTCAAGATCCAATTATTATATACATATCAAAATCACTATTTAGATATTTAAATCTAAAAGCAACATGAACTCATAGTGAATTTGCTGCGAAGAACATGTTGGATAAGTTGTTGTAGCCATCGCTAAATTTGTTATTGCAATCTTCGAATATGTGTAATCTTCTTTGAATTGATTTAGAAAAAGAAGAAAGAGAAGAACTATTTTAATTTCCATCGCAGCAGAGCTTCGCCGTCACCATTATTTTTCTATGAACAAAACCTAGGTTTAGGGTTCTTTATATAGGAGTAGCAGAGCAACCAAGGCCATCAGATCGGACCAGAAACCATCAAAATCGTCCATATCAGAAGAAGTTTCTGGAGCCAGGGGGGTCGACACCTGTGTCTACCACCATATAGGTGGGTCGACACCTATGTCGACATCCCTATAGGGGAGTCGACACCTATGTCGACACCCCTTAAGGGGGTCGACAGCCTTTGAGCGGGATTTTTCCCGCTCACCGCTTTTGACTGTTTGTTTAATCGGTTTGAATTCTGGAGCTGATTTTGTTTATATATATACTTCCTTGCGCATATACAAAATTCTACATGTCATAACTTCTTCATACGTTATACGTTTTACGCGAACTTGGTGTCCAACTGAACTAAAATTCCAAGGCGGACGCAATGGCGTATACCGTTTCCCTTTATTATGAATATTAAATTAATTATTTTTTAATTTATCCTCTTAATGTTGTTAAATTTTCGGGGTGTTCCACTACCTAGAAAGGGTAAAAGAGTTATTGGACAACCTAGAGCATTACAACATATCCGACATTCCGCAAATAGAGAATCAAAAGGCAGATAGTTTGGCAAAGATAGCAAGCTCTGATAACCTGGGAGAAACAAAATGGTCCCAATTGAAGTACTAAAATCTCCAAGCATTGATCAGAGGGAAGTTGATCCGATGCTGGAAACCGAACTGGAAAAAGAATCATGGATGACATCAATAAAGAATTTCCTGCAAAAAAGGAACACTCCCAATGAAAAAGAGTGAGAGATGGGCAGTAGTACGTAAGACATCAAGATATGTTATGTAGGACAAAGTCCTTTACCGATAGGGATTTTTTGTGCCCCTACTCCGATGCATAGTCCATGACGATGTTAAGCGTGTACTGATCGAAGTGCACAAAGGCGAATGTGGGGACCACACCGAAGGCCAGACATTAGCAAAGAAAATATTATGGTATGGCTACTTCTACCCCACCGAAAATCGGGATGCATATGATTATTCACCACGCTGCAATAGGTGCCAGAAATTTTCGAAGATTCCTATAGCACCTCCCAGCCAACTTAACTTAACGGTGAGCACGTAGTCATTCACCATATAGGGAAAAGACATTATTGAACGTCTACCAATCGCTAATGTTGGAGAAAAGTATGCAATCGTGGCCGTAGATTACTTTACCAAATGGTAAGAAGCCGAGCCAATAACTACGATCACGATAAAGAGGGTGATTAATTATGTTGTCAGAAACAAAATCTATCGATTCGGGATTACTAAAGCTATTGTAACTGACAATGGAACCCAGTTCAACAGTACAGAATTTAAAAATGTCTACCAAAAATACAAAATCGAGAAGAGACACACCGCAATATCTCACCCGCAATCGAATGGACAAGTTGAAGCGGTAAACAAAATCATTTAGTCCATTTTAAAGAAGTGATTGAAGCAGGTGAAAGCCATGTGGGTTGATGAATTTCCCTTACCATTATCGACTTACATAACGACCTATAAATCGGAAACTGGTCATACCTACTTCGCACTTTCATTCGGTTCAGAAGCAATCATCACAGTGGAATTGGAAGTTCCCTCTCATGGAACAACCTATTATGGTCCGATGATAAACAAAGCGCTTCTTCTCGAGTCCTTGGACGCAATTGAGGAAAAGAGGGATGAAGCAGACTTACATGCCTCGAGGCACCAACACCAAGTTGCTCGATACTACAACAAGAAGGTTCGACCCCGAACCTTTGAATTTGGGGACTTAGTTTTGAAACATGTTTTCCTAGCCCCTGTTTTTTTGAGTTCGAAATGGGAAGGACCGTATGCCATTTAGCGAAAACCTTATAAAGGAGCTTTCAAGCTAACGAACGTAGATGGCAAGCACTTGCGACACTATTTGACTTAAGATTGCACCGATTCTTTTGTTTACAAATTATGTAAAAAGGCACGATTTGCCTCTAGTAAATATAAACAGAAGATTATAAAGTGGACGTAGGCCATGATTTGGTTGAAACATTATAAAAATATCGCGTTTCATTTACTTTTCTCGCATTTATTCCTTTATGTCTTACGATTATTTTACTCTCGGATTGAAGCATAGGACTTAAATTAAAATCGAGAGTGAATACGACACTCGAACCGGCTATACCCCATCCTTCGATATATGGTGCAGAAGGGAAGCCGAAGTGGACAGTATGATCATCTGCATGATTTGCTCTAACTCCCATGACCTGAGAAAGAGTAAAAAGGATGGGAAGACGACATCCATAAGACGTGATGATGCACCACATTAAAGACCGCCTTAACCACACTCTAACCTGGGCATACGACACGAGAGTATAAAGGCGCTGAGAACAAGTGCTAATGAAAATGGGATCCTACCCCAACAAATGGTTGGAGGTAATCTAATGTCGATCCTAATCAATCCCGAACAAGCCCTGGCCAGGCACTTTATTCAAGTTTGGTTGGGCGCATAAACACGTCACACCCCCGTGTTGTTTACTACTTAGCCTAGTAATGATTTTTATTGGAGAAATTATTGTTTGTACGAATGATGGATTGATATCTTTGTGATGTGATTTATCGTTTGTTACTTAGGTTAATAATGTTTTGATTACAACTGCATTTGATTGAAATAAATGACTAGATTGCAAATATTCGGCATTGCAGGAAAACAAACTACTTTACTAACAAAACTAAAAATTTACATAAAGGAATTAGTCAAAAGCACGAGGGCCGCACTCATACAACAACAGAAGGCTAGTGGAAAACAAAATGAAAAAACTGGACTACATTTCACTTAGGCTTTGTGGAGGAGATAGAAACTTTAGCAGCTTTAAGCTTCTCCTTCTCGTCTTGCTCAGCATCAGTGAGGATTCGTTTCTTCCTTTTCTTGTCTGAAGGAGTTGCAGTTGGATCGGCGGAAGATTTCTGAGCCAACTCTCCAGTGATGGATTGAGTTGAAAGCTTCACAACTAATTTAGATCCGAGGGGGGTGGAGGGGATTACCTGGATGGGGTCAATAATGAGAGGTTCTTTGGATTCTTCCTCAACTTTGGCTTTCAAAAGCTCATCATTCTTTTCCTTCCTTTCCGCCAAAGTCATTCCCTTGGTTTCACCCAAGTCCCCAGTCACAGCAACATCGTCATCCCCCTCGTCTCCATTGTCGTCGATGTCTTTTAAAGCCTCTATCACCTCTCCATCCTTGGGAACTTCAATATTGACAGCACAATGGCTTTGTCAGCAACCTCTTCTTGCTTCTCTTGGGTTTCCTCAGCAGTTTTTGCACCTAAAGAACGAGAAGCAATAACTATTAGCTCGGGAGAGAACATGGGATTTTCTATAGTTTGCTCAACAATGAGACAACATGCTATTGCAACTTTAATAAATTAGGGTGAGAAGGTGGAGATACATTCGGACGACTTGTCAGCATGAGTAGCAGAAGTTTCAGGAGCGGATTCGGCAATTGGAGATAGGAGAGCAACCTTTTGAATCCCAGGGTAATCAGAATCATACCCTTCTATTTTGGTAGCCCCTAGGGGAACAAATGAAGAACTAGAGCCACCTTTGAGAGCATCCTTCCCCTTGGTTTGACGCTTCTCCTCCTCTATGACCTCTTGGATCAATCTCCTCCCTTCAACCAAATGCTCTAACTCCTCAACTCTTAAATACTTCCTTATGATCTCTTCTTCATTGATGGTGTCAACCTTGAGCTGCCGCTTTTCATCTTCGACAATCTGGTCCTACACATCAGCCAGAGTTCTTGGATAATCTTGAATTCAGGAAATGTCACGAGTTTGGAGCACCTGAGCAGAGAATTTGATCAAAAGCTCAACATAATCGTCTATTTCTTTTTGGGCTACAGCGAGCTGCACACTAGTATTGGCAACGAATTGAATGGCGACATTGGCATTCCCCTCAACTAAGATCGCCTTTGCCTCAACCTCTACTAATTTGGCTTCTAGATCAGCGTTTTTCTTTACTAATTCAGCCTTCTCTAGATCAAGGAGGGTACAAGATAGTTGAGCATCGGTACTCTCCGACTTAGTATCTTCAACTTTCTTTTTCAAGGCGGCACGCTCATGACTATGAGAATCAAGCTCAGTATAGTAGCACATTTGCAGTTCTTCATATTGTTTCTTATAGTTTTTGTAACACACCGTAATTTTAACAACACTAGAAGAGAACAAATTAAATAATAATTAATTTAATATTCAAGAATTAAGAGAAACAGACTGTGCCATTGCGTCTGTCTCGAAATTCTGGTAATTCTGGTCAAGATAGACATTTGGTTTGCGTAAAACGGACATCGTATGAAGAAGTTACGAAGGTTTGAATTTTGTATACGCGCAAGATATATATATATATAGAGGGTCCAGAAAAACATATTTCAGTTCGAAATTCGAAAAATCCATTGGCGGCAAAGTTCCCACCCCAGGGGTATCGAACCTAAAGCAGGGGTGTTGACCCCATAAAGGCGGGTCGACCACGGGGTCGACCACATAAAGGGGGGGTCAACCCCCTAGGGCTGAGGTGGCATTCGATTTTCTGGAGGTTGGCAGCTATATATAGAGGTCCATTTCTCTTGTTTTCTTCATTGAGAATCCATGAATCCACCTTTGCAACACCCTGTATTTTCTATAAATATTAAAATAACGAATTAAAGAATTCTTAATTTTAAAAGTAGGAATTAAGTAAAATGGGTAGCGCCATTGCGTTTGTCTCGGAATTCTAGTTAGAATAGAGTCCGAGTTTGTGTAAATCGGACCCCGTATGAGGAAATTATGAAGCTTGGAAGATTTCAGTTCAAAGAAGAATTAAATTAAATAATAATTCAAAATCAGAAAACAAATTCAAATTTCGAAAATCATCCAATAAAAGATGAGCGGGAAAAATCCCGCCCGAGGGTGTCGACCCTCTAGGGGGTGTCGACATAGGTGTCGACCCCCTATAGGGGTGTCGACCCCTATCTTCCCAGATCTGGGTGAGAATTCTGAAGGATTAGGGCTTATGTGTCGTGCTGTGGTTGGCTGGGTGACGTGTCTCTTTGGTTTGAATGGCTCTGATGACTCCTATGCTAATTTAAAGGCCATAGTTTGTCTAACACATGTATAAATACATATATAAACTTAACCCTAACTTCATAACCCTATTCTATGGTGCCTCCATACTGTCCATCTCTAAAATAGCCTAGCCTCCTTCTTCTCCAAACTAGAAATCAAATTAGAGAGCTTCAAATTAAAGAAAAGGTTTTCCGCTTCAATCAACAAAGAAAGATTAGAATCGCTACAATGTCAACTAAATCTCTTTTTCTATTCCTGTCGCTGTAAGTTCAGTTATTATTCAGATTTGAACACATAATAGAAATCATGACTATAATGAATCGAATCTAGAACTATGCCTAATTGTAAGATAATCAATTCTGATTCATGCTTGTTCTTTTGTCAAATCTGAAATTACCTATGCCTATGACACTGTTGTGATTGAACCTATCGTGTTATACATCAAATTAGTATTTTCTTTATGTTCAATCCTATCGAATCTGTATACCTATGATGTATTTTCCTTAGTTTGCTCATGTCCGTTGTTAAGGTACAACATGCCTATTGGAACCATGATTCTTGTGTTTAGTACACCTTTACATGCCTATCTTCCCTTATGTCAATTCTTGTGTTTCTTCTCTATCACCTTTCCATTTTATTTTATGAGTACTTGGAATTTGGAAACCTTGTTGAATCTTGTTGTACATGCGATTGTAACGCGGGGAATTGGTCATAACCTATTGGAGTAATCTTGGACATAACAAGTATATTTGACATAACTTGAATTGACTAAAATTGTGGATAATTGGCATACATAAATCTAGACTTGGACATGAATGGTAAATATGTAAATTGGATAAAAGATGAACATGCCTAACCCAAGGTTAGATTGAGTTGCCGTGTAAGACTGCCTGGAACCACCCGGCACATCCAGCAACCGCAACAACAGGTCTAATGTGAATGGTTAGCGCATCAAGCCCAAAACCCGAGGTTAGAATGAGTTTGCGGTAGAAGTCTGCCCAGAGCCGCCCGACACATCCAGCAACTGCAAACAACAGTTCTAATGTGAGAGGTTGGTGCATTAATAAATTAATTAATGCCAACGAACAGACATGCTAAGAATGGTAAGGTTAAGTAACATATGAATAAGCGACACTTAACCAATGCAACATGTTAATTAAACAAGTGGGTGGGGTTAGGTTAAATTGAGAATACTTAACCATTATAACATGTTGATTAGGAAACCCTAGCAATGGGGACCCATTTCAGCAGTAACCCACATAGATGTATCACGGTACCCTGAACTAGGCAGGGTGAGGCACTATTACTGGGCTGATTGTAAGCGGTCAAAATAGCGGCAGGTGGTGCATCAGTGTAGTTTCCGACAAAGTACGGGCGCGTGCACGTACTCCGAAGTGGAAAAATCAGGCACTGGGCATCAGTAGTTATACACTGTGCATCTTGAGTTGTGTCGGGTCACCATCATAGGGAATGATACACCCCGTGGTGGGTCCAGAACAGGTATCTACAAACAAGCGGGGCCGAATGACATAAGTAATAAATACATGCGAGTAGAAGCTGATCGATAAAAGGATCATTTTATTATGAACACATGAGGCTAGTTGAAACAATTGTTAGTAGGTGCAGAGAAATAGAAATGGGTGCGATAGCATATTCAGTTTATTTTACCTTACCTTGTCTTATGATCATTTTATTATGAACACATGAGGCTAGTTGAAACAATTGTTAGTAGGTGCAGAGAAATAGAAATGGGTGCGATAGCATATTCAGTTTATTTTACCTTACCTTGTCTTATGTTACCTTGTTACTATGGTATTGTCTTATATTCGGTTTATTCATGTCATGATCCTTTTTCTTGTTTACATGTTGAAAATCACTGGGCTTACCAGGCTTCATGTCTGACCCTTTTTCTTTCATCTTCTTTTCTTCCGTCCCCCCCCCCTAGGTCCACAAGGAGGGAAAACTTCAGCTTAGTTCAGACCTTTTCCAGCTTGAAGAGAGCAAATGTATTGCTTGGATTCTCTTTTCTTGGGCTATGGCTGTGGTTACACTTTTATTGGGGATTATTGCTGCTTTACTACTGTTTTATGCTTCTTTATGTATTTGGAGTTTTGAATCAAAACAGAGGTTTTATTGTAATGATTTGGAAGTTGGGTTTTGAGACAACGGTTGTAATGTTCTGACTGAACCACGCTACTTATGAAATGATTTCAGTTTTTCTGCTGTTTGTATGTCTGTCTTGTAAATTATCTGTAACTTTTACCTATAATGCTTCACCAAAGTTAATGCATTCCCTTTGTGAGTGACCTTAACGGAGGTGGTGTGTTTCACTTGGTACCAGAGCTGATGGTCACCAGATCAGACAAAAGTTTTTGAAAACTATTTTCCAAAAGAAGTTTTAAAGAAGCATTTTCAAGAAAAGTGTTGTTTTATTTAAAGGCATACTCCCCAAAGCCATATGCACTATCTTTTTATCCATTGTTTTAAATCTTTTTCTTTTTGTTTCAGCATGTCTGGGGATCTTAATCTTCCAGAGGGAGTGCAAGTACCCGTCTGGTTTCGTTGGTATTTAGAGGCTACGGCCCCCGCCGAAGGACAAGAGGACGCTCCTCATCCCCCAGCCGCAGATGTTGCTCCTCCTCCTCCCCCGGCTACGTACGTCGTTCCTCCTCCTCCTCCGTGTCCAAATGCTTTCTCGAAGATATTTAGGGAGTTTCGAGATATGGGCGGAAAGAACTTTAATGGGACTGAATCATTCGTGGAAGCAAGAAACTGGCTCAAGGAAACAGAAGATCTGTTTGTTATCTTCGAAGTGGACAATAGGTGGAAGATACGATTGGCTGTATGGTTACTTAAGGATGAAGCCTCTTTCTGGTGGGAAGTTACTAATGCCGAGAGACTAGTTGAGACTTGGGAGGACTTCAAAATGAGGTTTGGGATGAAGTTACTCTCGCAAGCTGAACAAATCCTACAGATGGAGAAGTTCTTAGCACTCAAACAAGGAAGCCTATCGGTTAAGGAATACGTCAACAAGTTCAACCAGTTGGCTAGATTCGGACTGGAGTTGGTAAACCCTCCACATAAAAAGGCTCTCCATTTCGCTAAAGGGTTAAATGAGCCACAGCACGGCCTAGCTATGTCCCATATACCTATGGGCGCGACTTATGAGAGACTGGTGGACATGGCACTGTTACATGAGGAAAGCAAGGGCGAGAAGAAAGAGGTGAAGATGGAAGAACCTCTAAACAAGAAAGTGGAGGAATCACAGAATAAGAAGATAGATTATAAGAAGGGTGGAAAGAATAACAAACCCCATGACAAGAGGAAGTGTAATTTTTGTGGTATACCTGGACATCTGATTAAGGAGTGCAGAAAGAAGAAGAGAAAGATGGGTGGTTGCTTTCAATGTGGCGAGGCAGGACATATGTCTAAGGATTGCCCAAGAAGGCAAGCGCAAGGGCAGAGGACAGGATCTACTTCTGGAGGCAGATTCATGCTCTCACAGCACCTACGCAAGCAAGAGGTAGAAATATTTCTGTTGAGAGTTTAGTTTATCTTTCTGATCATCTTGTTCGTACTCTTTTTGATTCTGGCGCATCGCACTCTTTTATATCTACTGCTTTAGTTGAATCTCTGCACCTAGATACTAGTATAGTAGAGGATCCCATGGTTGTTTCAAATCCAATAGGGGGTTCGGCTTATTTATCAATGATTTATTTGGATTTGGAAATTTCTATACTAAGCGCTGGGTTTAGATGCAATGCTTATGTTTTGGGTTTCACGGGCTATGGGTTGATTCTAGGCATGGATTGGTTATCCAGTAATGGCGCCATCGTCGATTGTGAAAAGAGAGAGATAAGACTTTTGACTCTCCTCAGTAATACTCTCGAAATCTCTTGTAATCCTATGAATTCTGTTATGCTTAGCTACCTAGAATCTCTAGATGCGTCTGTTGAAAAATTGCAATCTGTTAGAGTAGCCCGTGAGTACTCGGATGTATTTGAAAAAGTGAAGGGTTTACCTCCAAAGCGAGAGATAGATTTTCGCATATACCTAGTTGATAATGCAAAACCAGTTGCTTTACCCGTTAAACACACGGCTCCAAGGGAAAGGAAGGAGCTCAGCAAGAAAGTTAAAGAGTTGCTCGAAAAGGGGTTCATAAGGCGGAGTATTTTTGAATGGGGTGCTCCAGTAGTGTTCGCAACCAAAGCGGATGGTTCACTTCTCCTATGCGTGGATTATAGGGAGCTAAACAAGCTGACCAAGAAGAATAGACACCCACTTCCAAGAATAGACGACTTGTTCGACCAGCTCGTAGGTGCATCAGTTTTCTCCCAACTAGATCTGGCTACCGGATTTCATCAGCTACGAGTGGCTGAAGACATCATAGATAAGACTGCGTTCAAGACTCCGGATGGTTTCTTCGAATGGCTTGTCATGCCTTTCGGTTTGACAAATGCACCCGCCTATTTCGTAGACTTGATGAATAGGGTGTTTAAGGAGTTCCATAATAAATTTGTAGTAGTCTTCATGGACGACATTTTGATTTTCTCAAAAAGTGAGGAAGAACATGCTTTGCATTTAAGGAAGTTATGGATACTCTTCGAGCACATCGGCTTAAAGCAAAATTCTCCAAATGCCATTTTTGGAGAGAAGAAGTTAGGTTTCTTGGACATGTGGTGTCCAAAGAAGGGATAGTTGTGGATCCCACAAAAGAAGTGGCGGTGCAAGATTGGAAGATTCCAATAAATGCAAATGAAGTATAAAGTTTTCTCGGACTAGCGGGCTATTACAGAAAGTTCATTAAAGACTTTGCGAAGATCTCAGCCCCACTTACTAGATTGACGAAGAAGAACCTAACTTTTGCTTGGGATTTGGATTGTGATGCTGCTTTCCAACGATTGAAGAGGGCTCTAACAACATCTCCAGTTCTGACATTGCCTGATGGAAGTAAGA